>OZ012681.1:78912378-83712378 GCA_963942445.1 Argyra leucocephala | reverse complement strand
GCTCCTGAACAACTGCTTAAAAATTAGTTATTTTCCTGAAAATTTGAAAATGGCCAAAGTTATTCCAATTGCAAAGCCTAGTAAACCACCTGAATGTGCTAGTAGCTATGGACCTATTATTTTGCTAAATATATTTAGTAAAATCTTTGAAAAAATCATTAAAAATAGAGTAGTTAATTTCTTAGCACAAAATAATATATTACCTGAAGAACAGTTTGGTTTCAGATCTGAACACTCAACTATTCACCCGTTACTACGCTTAAAAAAATTTATAAAAACCACACTAAATGAAAAGAAAAATATTCAAAAATTTCAAAATATTTTAGGTAAAACTGATTCAACTACTTATTTCATACCAGCCGGAGTACCGCAAGGCTCTGTCCTAGGCCCAATCTTGTATAATATCTAAACATATGATTTTCCCAGAACGGAAAATGTTCATTTATCACTTTTTGCCGACGATACTTCGTTATACACATCAGGTACATTCATTGGGTAGAAAGCGTAAAGTACCTAGGCGTACAATTAGATAAACGATTAACATTTAAATCTCATTTCACTAAGACTAATAGAAAAGTTAAATAAAAGCACAAGAATCCTATATCCGTTTATCAATAGAAAATCTTACCTATCAATTGAAAATAAGTTAATAATAATGAAAGTTATATTTCTACCGATCACAATATATGCATGTTCAGTCTTCCATGATATTGTCAAAACTCACATTAACACTCTTCAAGTGGCTCAAAATAAAAGTTTGAAATTAATGTTCAACCTACCTTTTTTTTATTCAACAAAAAAAAGCAAATATGAGCTTGATATCGCTATTAATATCACAGAAAACAGAATCTTTTGTTACAAAATGCTCCTTTTCAGAAAATTCAATTATAAGGCTTACACCAATAAGTTCGTTTGTGTTATATAGTTTTGCTAATATGGCAGATTTAGGCTAAATAGTTTAGTTAAGTAGGTTAGTTAATAGTTAGACTAGGTTAGTTACTAATTAGGTATAAGTTTTAATAAAAAATAAAATCAAAAATAAGGTTTTTTGAAGTTTCCTTATGAAATCGTAAATATTAGTGAATTAAACAAAAATGTAAAACAAAAACTGTAATGTAATATTTCAGTTGTGTAGATGTAAGTACATCTGAACTCTGTATATAAATGTAATCAAACTCAAACGTAAATGTAAAAATTAAATTGAATAAAACTGAAATTTAAATTGAGTTCAGATGTCGTGTTTCTTCAATACTGATAACAAACATGAAAATTAGAGCTTTTCTATTTTTTCATGCTGAAGCTGTTAACATTATGCTCATAAATCAGCTACTCTAAAGCTTCAACTCAGCATACCATACATAATGAAAAGGAAAAAAGGAAATTAATATATTTATTGTTATATTTGGCAGATTTTTACTGAGACGAGTAGCCAAAATTTTGAGAAAAAATAGCTCAAAGAAGCCTTTATTTTGCAAACATTTTTATATATTTTTGTATTTATTCTAATTCTTATGAAAATGTAAAAGTTGATTAAGAAAATAAATTAAGTTTAGCCTAGTCATTTAACAAAGACTTAACCGCAATTAATGGGAAATAATAGCAATTATTTTTATACATTTCCGATAGATTCTAAAAAAAGGTTTTAGCTCTAAATATTGTTCTGAACAAATGTTCAGTAAAACAAATGTAGCTCAATCTAGCCTAAAATTAAGAAGTAGCCATTTTAAGAATTTTGGTAGCTAAATCGAGAAAAATGTAGCCCAATCCGGCAACTCTGTTTATATTTAATCTGTAAACAGAAAAAATTACAGTACAAATATCTGAACTATTTCACAACCGATTTTCGTTAATATTCTTTTAAATGATAGATATATAAAAGGAGATGTAGCGAATTCAAATATGTTTCCAAACTTTATTAATTTTGAATTTCAATTTCAATTTCACCTCGTGTATAAGTATACATACATCTTCACATACAAAACTTTTAATTTATCAAATTGTCGCAACTCACCCATGTACATAGTTTCTGTTTATTTCTTGCCAGAATTAAATTCAAATTTTATTTTTTTTTAAAAATAAAATATCACAAATATGGTTGTTGTCTAAGATAAATCAAGGCAAAAAAATTCTAGAACCATCAAGAATAAATTGAAATTATTAATAAAATTATAATATAATTAATTCATAATACAATTGGATACCATTTTTTATGAAACTTCCTCGAATTTCGAGGAGCGGGTGAATAATATTTATTCTTCATACGTTATCTCTGTAGAGTCTTAAAATAAAAGCAATAGCTTTTAATGAGTTTGACGGAAATAATTTTCATGAATTATTTTATAAATGTCCACTCGTAACTTATATACGATAAAATAACTATGTATATGTGCCAGACCGATTATGTAATTCAAGGGTGTATAAATATAAATAATTCATACTCATAATGGTTATTATATTTGCCTTAATTAACTCACCTTGGACTTTGTATATTTATATGTTTGCTTCAATTTGCTTCAATTCAACAAAATAACCATTTCAATAACCATTCAACCAAAGAATATCCATAAAGAGAATATGCATTATGCACTCATGTATGAATTCATTTGTTTGCACACAAATACATATGCAAATTTTCTAAAAATTGTAAGAAATAGACGATAATAAGAATTTAACGTGCAAGAAAAAGAAAAAATATAGTAAACAAAAGAGAGTTTGATATTGCATATGCAAGACTTCCTGGAAATTGATGTCTAATAAATCCTTATAAAATAATTTTCATTCTATATCTGATATTTTTTTTTATTTTATAAATAAAAGAGTTAATTTTATAAAGATTAACTCAAAACTTTGAGCAATTTTTATTTTTTTGTGGATTGCTTTTTAGCAATTAGTATTATTATTCTATATATTGTTTTCAGGTACTTTAAACATGTCAAATGCATCAAAATTTTCTTGACTTGACTATTCAGGTGCTGAAATTAAAAAAGATATGCCTACAAAATTTTTCCACTAAAAAATTCGGAACAAAACAGATTAATTTAGCACTATTTTAATCAATCTGCTCAATAACGATCAGAGCACCTTTGGGTCAAAAAAGTTAAATTAACGCAAACTACTGAACACAACAATTTTTTTTTACTCTAGATCGTTCTAGATCGTTCTTGAACAATTTACTGAATAAACCCAATATTTTACTGAAATATTAACAATTTATTGAATGAATATATTTTATTGTTTTATTGTGGTACTTTAAATTTTAGTTTTCTATTTGCCGACAAAAAGATTTTTATGAAGATTTTAATAAATATTATATTTTTGTTCTTATAAAAAAAATAGTTGTCAAATAATTGTTTTAAAAAAATGCAATCATTCCATTTTCGAAGTACTTTTAAATTACTTCGAAATAATTTTAAATTGAAAAAGGAATACAACTAATGAAATTATATAGATATACCTCAGATTTGCTATACGGTTTAATGGAAAATCAGTTTCATTATGAATTAATTGTATCCATCACTTCAATTTATCCTTGGTAGGTAAATACCTACAATACCTTTTACTTAGAAAACAACCGTATACGTAAACAATAATTTATTTAAAAAAAAATTTTTTGTAGGTATATTAAAATGTCTTACATGGGGTGAAATTTTAAATGGAAATTTCTAATTAATAATTAAAAAAATTTAAAAACATTATATAATAATTTTGCTTAGTCTCCTTTTAAATATCTATCATTTTAAAAAATCATAATGAACATCGGTGTTAGATGGCTCAGATTTGAACCGTATTTTTTCAAGCTATAAATTAAACATAAATCATGTATTTTCAAAGGACTATGTCATTAAAGAAATTATTCAACGCATGACTATTCATGTTCATATAGAACTATCTGGAACTGTTACTAAATAAACCTAATATTTTACTATATTTCAATTGAAGTATGTACTTCAAAATTTAGTTTGCTTTTTGGCCGACAGATGGTTTTTATGTAGATTTTAATAAATATATAATTTTGCTCCTAGTTTTTTTTAAAAATAAGATATTTGAATAACTTTTTCAAAAGCTTTTACATTTAAAAAAGAAATTTAATATAAATATAATTAAATATAATTTAAACAAAATGAAAAGTTTATTTTATGGTTTATATAATAAAAAAAATTACCTATTTAAAACTTTTTTTTTTATTATTTACTTTTTAATCATAAATTGAAATATGTCTCCTTTTTTAAATTAAATATTATAAAATCTGTAAAATAAATTTGAACAATAAAATTTTAACATAGGTTCGATCTACATAACATTTCACCAGTATACTAATAAGGCTTCCTAACCAAAGTACAAATATATTATATTTATTGTACCTACATTTTAGCTGTTTTAATATGCATATATAGGTAAAATAAATAATAATTGGTATAATATATATTATATGCATACATCTACATGATACATCATAGTGTCAAAATTGTCAACTGTGAATACATTCCATGTATGGATAAGTAATAAGTATAATATAATTTGTATGCTTAGATTGATGAAGAGAATAACAATTAAAAATTACTTTTTTTTTATTAAAAAAATATTGTTTTTTGTTATTAATTATATTATATTACAAAAATTAATATTATAATACATAATAATAAAAAAAATATTTTTTTAATAAAAAACAAAAAAAAAAATTTGAATTAATAGAGAGTTGAACTCACAAAAATTTGTGATATTAAAACCTATGTTAATAATATTATCCTACTAATTAATTTTTTTGCTACTAAAAGTGCCAAAAACCAAATGCAATAAATAAAAAATAAATAAAAAGAATTTGACTCAAAAGAGAACCGACAAAAACTTCTAATATTAAATGATACTTTAACCAACCCAGCTAATATCTTGTAAAAATTTTTTACCCAAAATATACACATAAAATAAAAATTGATTTTGATCGCCACAACTTCACTGATCACAGCGCATCATCACTGATTGATTGAATGAAAACAAAAAAAACGATGCACACGAAAAACCACGAAAAGTGTGCCTTAAAAATCGTGCTCGTGTGTATTATAACATAGATAAAATAAAAATTTATTTTGATCGCCACAGCCTGCATCATCGCCGATTGATTGAATAAAAAAAAAACGAAGCACACGAAAAACCACGAAAAGTGTGCCTTCACTAATCGTGCTCTTGTGTATTATAATATAGATTTCAATTATTATCAGTCATCATTAGCACTAAATTTTTTTTGTGTTTTTAATTTGGTTTCTTTTATTAATCTCTTTCTTTTAATTTTTCTCTTTCTTTCACTAAGTATATACAAGTATATACATGTATATACAAATGCATGAATGTGTCATATAGGGTTTGCATTTGTTACATACATAATCATATGGCTTAGTTTAATTGAAAATAAAATGCAAACATTATTTATGGAAGAAAAGAAAATTTGAACCTATATCAGTTATTCATCACCAAGGCATTCTAAATATACAGGCATGATACTTCGTACTTTTATTTGTTAAGATGGCGCTTTAAAGGTCATAGGAAAATGTAGACAAAGAAATTTCTTATATGATATATTTAAAAAATGTATAAAAACGTGGTGCAATATTTTGATGAATAATTATTGCAAAAATAAAAATAATGATAAAAGAATTCATCAAAAAAACTTTGTCACATCAAATTCATCTAAATCCATTAAACAAAGAAAATTAAACATTTTAAATTAAACATTAATTTCTTAACTGTTCATATTTTTTATTTTTTTTTTTATTAGTCTAAGCATGAACAAATTTGTTTTTCTTTTCAAAATTAAACATTGTAACTTTTATACATAACTAATATTTTTTTCTATTAATATAAGCATAAACAAATTTATTTTTCTATTTAAAATATATTTTAAAATATAATATAGTCTTTTCAATATAATGTACATATTTAAATTATATACTTTTTATTTGCTTTTTTCTATTCTTCACCTACATTTTGATTTTATTTCTGTATGTTGATATATTTTTTGATTTAATAAAGTTAAAAGAAAATAAACCGGTGTTTTTTTTATTTTTAAGAAGTAAATTATAGGTAGTAAGCAAGGCATCCTAAATAGGATGAATTTTAGAATTTAAGATGTATAATATGATATGTATACATATAATATGAGTAACAATAATTTAACAATAATTATTAAACCACATTTTAGAGTAAGCATTTGATAATAGAATAAATAAATTGTTTAGAAACAAATTTTGTTAATAAATTGCTTTACTTCCTCTAAGACATTTATATTTTTACAAAGTTCTTAAAACATTTATTTGAATTTTTGTTTTTTAGTTGTAATCTGCTTTTCTCATTGATTTTTTTTTTTGCATATTTTATTTTAATTTGTTTTATTGTTGAATTTTTTCATCATTTTCATTTATATTTACTATATAAGCATTATTTTTTCTTTATAATAATTTTGTTTTATTTTTAATTTTCCCCACTTTATTAAATATGTTATTTCTTTTAAAGGTTCTTTTGTCACTTATCTTTGGTTAACAAATTGAACCTAACTTTTTCAACAACTACCTACCTAGGCTAGTTTTAAATTTTTATTTTACTATATTTAGTATTTTTTGCTTTTATAAATTTTTCAGATAAGTCATCAATATTTAATGTAAATTAGCTTTTGGTTTTGATGAAATAAATTCTGTTTTATTATATTATTATGTATTAATTGACAATAAATAAATTAAAAAAAAAAACTTCGAATCACTCCAAAATTCTTATATGAACTGAAAAATATCATATAAGAAATTTCTTTGTTTACATTTTCATGTGGCCTTTATGACGCCATCTTGAATTGAATGTTACGGCCTGTCTTTTTAGGAGGCCTTGCCATCACTCAGTTACAATCACTTTTCTCGCATGTAAAATTGAAGGTATTTCGATTTATGCATGTACTTTTGTATGCCAATTTATGCTTAGGCAGCGTTTACACGTCAGACAACATCTAATTTTATCGTAGATAAAGTTGGGTGAATGAGGCTTTTCCTCAGATTTTATTTACGATTTTACGTCAAATATTTTTTGTATTTTTCTTTTTATAAAGTGTTTCTTATTAGTGAAATTTTTTTAATGCGTAATTTAAAAAATTTAAAGTATGTAATCAAAAATCTCCAAAAAAATTTTGAAAATATACATTTTAATATATAAAATCGTTGGTGCATATATTCGTAACCCTAGATCTCGGAAACTTCTGAACCAAATGTTATCATATTTTAAACATTACTGACGCCGAAACTTAACATACTTTTTGTTCTATAGATGGCGCTGGGGTAGCGTTATTTTGAAAAATCGTATGAATTGGCCAAAAGGCTGAAATTTAGAACATATATTTAACTTATAAAATGGTTTGTGAAAATTTGGACCTGATAGGTGGCGTACAAGTTGAGATATTTAAAAAAAAAATTGATATTTTTGGTATTTTTTGAGATTAATTTTAAGTATGTTGTGAGTATGTACAGAAAACTTCAAATAAAAAAAATAAAAATATTTAAATTTAAAATAGCAAGATAATTTAATTTATTGAAACGAAAACTTAAAAAATTCCACGAGTTACACGTTTAAGACAGTATACTCAACGAAGTACAAATCAAAGAAGACGTCGAACTAATTTAACATCATAACAACAACAGCAAGAAACAGAAGCAGCAAAACTTATTATGCAAGACAGAGTGAAGAACACAGAAGTGCACGAGTACAACATGTAAGAAATGCAAATAGAAAATCACGTTAACAATTAAGTGATATATATAGGAATTTGAATCAATTAAACAATAGAAGAAGAATGCAAATACGTAGATTATTAACATTGTCATCATTTGACTGTATTGCATTTGATTATGATCCTAAAATGGATTATGCTTCTCACTCTAAAGTTAATAGTGGGGAAATGGACAAAATATGTGAGTATTGCCATGAAAATTTGTTACAGTAATATAAAATATTATTACAAATTTGAAGTATGAGCAATAATAACCAAATTACGTAAGGGTGAATTTTAGTGCTAAAAAGTCGAAAATAAAATAAAAAAAAATTTTTTTTTTTTAGAAATATTTGCCTTCTATTTAAGCGTACTAAAACTACAAAAAAAAACTTTAGAATCGCAGCTTGATACAAGGTTATCAAAGCTATGAACTCTTGATATGATTTCCTTAAGAGATTTGGTAAAAATTTCGTCTAATTTGCTATCACTTGCTTTGAAAACCTTATATTAAGCTGCGATGCTAAAGTTTATTTTTGAAGTTTTAGTACGCTTAAATTGAAGGCAAATATTTCTAAAAAAAAATTGTTTTTTTTATTTTATTTGTAAATTTAAATTACCTTCACCTTAATTTCTATTCATTGCATTTTTATATTTAAATAAAAAGTGTAAAAAACCTTCATAAAAAAATAAATGAAAAAAAATATTTTCCTTTTCTAATGTACCGTAAAATATCTTCATCTGAGAATTTCCTCCTACAATAATTAATGTTGAAGTTAAACTATTAAAAAGTCAAGTCATTCAACGGTATTTCTTAAAAAACTCAGGCAATAATATAGTTCATTTCAAAGTACATAAATATTTTGTACATATTTTTGTATTTGCGTAAGTTTTTTTTTTGTTAATGTAGTTTAAAAACAATATTTAAAAAATCACGTATAGTAAATATTTAACGGTACCTCAGCTTTTTTTTTTCTTCTGAACTGTTGTTCTCATGAATATAGAATACTCAGGCTCTTTTAAATTAATAAAAAAAAATATTGAAATGAAAATAATCATGACAATGTCGAATTTTAAATAATTGAAGTATAGGAGTGCATTGACTTTCAAAAAATAAAAATATTTTATATACCTACAGTGCAAGTAACTGAAATAACAGTACTGTATGAATACTGTAGTATTAAAAGACATAAATGAAACAAGTAAATAAAATTAAGTTAAGTATCTCGATTCATGGAATGATTAAACACTCGTTCATACTTGTTTTTAAGTCACACATAACTATAAAGCATAGTTTTATACAAATACAGACATAGTTTTGCTTTGTACAGAGTTGTTTTTCGTTGATAATTGGGAGCACATTGGGAGCACACTAAATGATATTTTGTTGATAACATTTTAATGATATATTTTTTAAACAGTTTTTCGTAATTGAATATAAATAAATGTATATTTCAAAAATCTAAAGAATACTTACAGTTATCATAGAAAAAATAATGGTAACTGGATGGAATATAAGCTAGCACTTACTGAATACAACTTAGAAATAAGAAGGGCTAAAAGACAATCTTTGAAATTTTTTTGCCAAGGAATAAACGACCTGCCCAGTGGCTCCACTCCATAAAGTTCCATAAAGTTCTCTCTAAAGAACATAGCAACAGGATGGGCACGCTACTAAAAAGTGATGGTACTTACACTGAAAACCGGTTAGAGACACTGAAGCTTATGCTTTAAACTCATTTTCCGGGTAGTAAGCCGGTGCAGGCAAATTCATCCCAACAACATGTACAAAGAAGCAACCCACCTAAACAGTCAAACTAGAAAAACTCATCCAATATCTTCACGACGGAGAAAATAAGATGGGATATTCGCTCGTTCAAACCATATAAATCTCCAGGAAGAGATGACATTTTCCCAGTTCTGCTACAAAAAGGAGAGGACATACTTGTTCCAATTTTAAAGAACATTTCCCAAGCTAGTCACGCCTGGGGCCACATATCCAGTGCTTGGAAAATGGTCAAAGTAACATACATACCTACCTACCTTCCAATTAGCCTAACATCGCTTCTTTTAAAAACAATGGAAAAACTATTGGATCAGCATATCCGAGAACATATGCAACAACGGTTACATGACAAAATTACACAAGACAAAATTACATAGGACAAAATTTCACAAGACAAAATTACATATGGACAAAATTTCACAAGACAAACATCGTTTTATACAAAAAGAAGCAATGGTCAATACCTACAAATGTATTACTGGTGACGATCCACAAATTAAAAACTTGGTACACCCAGAACTAGTTCAGGTACTCCAGAAAGATAATGCGCTTTCGATAGCATTATCCGACTACTGCTTGCCAAGAAGTAATTTTGAAAAAACTTTCAATATAATCATGTCAAGCAGAGAGACGTGGGAAACCTGCCCACCCTCTTTAGACAATGGATTATTAGTATGGTATACTGACGGTCTTAAGAAAATAAATGGATTAAGATCGGGAGTATATGGAAAATTAAGCCTAGACTCTACAAAAGCTGAGGTTCATGCTATAGAACTCTGTGTGCGAGAGAATTTAAGAAGAAATTACAGAAAATGTAAAATCTACATTCTTTCGGATAGTAAAGCAGCCATACTAGCTATTAATTCATATACCATCACATCAAAGCTAGTATGATATTGCTTAGATATACTCAAAACCTTGGAAAAACCCAATAAGGTCACCGTAATGTGGGTACCAGGGCATTCCGGCATTGCAGGAAATGAAACTGCAGATTATCTAGGTAGAAAAGCATCGGGCACGCCTTTCAAAGAGTCAAGTCCGTTCTGTGGAATTCCGCTAGCGCAGCTCAGATGCCATTACGAGTTTGGGTGGAGCAAAAAAATGAGGATTTCTGGACCAACGTTCCTGGAAATCGTCAAGCAAAAATGCTCATGCCTGAACGCTCGTTCAAGAGAACCAAAACACTTCTAAGTTTCAACAGGAAACAGGTACGTATCTTGGCAGGGATAATAAAAGGCCACTGCCTAACAAAGAAACACCTCCATAAAATGAGTCTAAGTGAAAATAACCTATAGAGGAAGAATCTATTAAACATCTTCTCTGTGAATGCGAAGCGCTCACCCGTAGTAGACTTCGCCACTTACAAACAGCGTTTCCCGAATAATGGGAGCTATCCAGCATACCATTGAAGAATATCGTGAGTGTAATCACTAAATCAGGTATCCGTAAGAACTCAAAAACTTAATAAAAAAAAACAAAAGACCGGGTTATCTCAATAAGCCCATTTGCGGCTGCGGTGATGTAGGGACTGGATTCCTCTCTGAATAAATTAAATCTAATCTAATCTAGTCTACAGTTAACATATAATTTGCTACACTTTTACTTAGTCATTCCATAACTGTACTTATTTATTTCTATATTCTAATTATTGTATCATAAATATACAATATTTATGACCAACACTGTATAATTAATACACGTATGTAACTATATATTTAAATTATATTGTCTGAACAAAAAGTGTGCAGCACGAAAATAAAGAAAAAAAAGATTGAAGAAGAAAAAAAACTATATTTGATACTCAGTCAAGATGATGATGGGACAAAAAATAATTTGTTACCAAAAGAAAAAAGAAAAAAACAGAAGTACTGTAAAAACGAACACTTAAGTCACAATTTTTATAAAACATACGCAATTGAAAAATAATAAGTTCATAGAACGAACTATATTACAATAAAGGCGCCAAAATCTCTTACTGGGAGAATTTATAGTTTTTAGCCATCATAACTAACCTTTTATACACTAAATAGTTACACGAACATTTTGTACATTACACATAATATTAATAATTATTTCACAGATTACATTTTAATATTAAAAATTGATATTTTAATATTAAATAATTTGAAATTTTCAACATTTAACAAAATTTTATACAATTTTATATAACTAAAATCACAGTCAAAAATATTAAGAATCAAATTTATTATATAAGTTTCTTGGTACAGTAAAAATTGCAATTTACACAAGAATCTTTATATACCTCGGGAATTGGGATGAGCTCCAAAGACTAACAAACAATTAATCCTAGTCGATTATAATCCTAGTCGAAGTTATTCTAACCATGTAGTGCGGAATCGTCTTGGTACTAGGTATGCACTTAGTAAGCAGATTAAAAAAGAGCTTGTTAGCATCAGTGTACATATGTTTCATTTAATTTAAATAATATCTTGATTTATTTTGATTATCACACTATTATCTGGACAGAAGACTCTTTAAAATCAGTATATTCTGATAAAATTGATCAGGATTTAATTAACTAAATCTAAGTATTTATAAGCAACCAAAAATCGTTCTGCTTCGTTGGCATTAATTTTGTATGGCTCATGTCATGTCGATTAAGTCGATGTTAATGTCTAATGGATTGAGAAATATTTTATGCTATACATATGTAAATATTACCCCACATTAGCACTAGAATATTGTGCACATAATTTTTGTTATAAAATACATACGTATCCTAAAGGTGTTATAATTACGTTTCAGTGTTCTTATAACAATAATGTGGGATACTATGTTTTTTTTTGTTAAGGAAAATGTATAAACTCTTTTAATATTAATTTTTAACCCTTAATTTAATTTCAATGTTTTTTTTTTATATACAATTAAGAAAATGTTTATGTTTTATCTTTATATTTCTCAAAAACGGGAAAAAAATGATTCTAGTTAATAATAATAATTTATAATTATAAAAGAATACTTAAAGGCTTTTATTAAATAAAAAAACATTATTGAAAAGAGTTCATTATTTAATAGTGATCATGATAATAACGATATTGTGTATGACAATATTATTATCGTGCAATATATTAATCATGAGGTAAGTCAATTACACACTTCTAAAATTACAAATTTACAATTGCATATACGTATACCTATTAAAAGAAAATAAATTTTCAAGTTAATAATTATTAGGAAATATAAATTATTAAACATTTTCCTATTTTATTTATTTTGTCGTCTGATAACCGTATAGCATAGTAGTTTACAATAATGTAGTTACAAAAAAAATTTAAAAATAAAAATACATTCACAAATTGTAATTACCTTTGTCACGTTTTGGTTTGAGACTTTCCGGGACATAAAATTCACATTTGTTCACATTTCAGAGACTCGTATAATATCAAAATAAACGAAAATTAAATGAAAAACAAATAAAAATTTAAAAGAAAAATAGGAAGCAAACTTAAATATGAGAATACTTATCATAGGATTTAAGCTTACACTAACTCATTATTTAATTTAAGTGCTCTATTTTTTTTGTCTTCAAATTACGATTAAAATAAATATAGGGTGTTTTAAACTTACGAATGAAGTTGATATTTTGGCAAGTTCAACTTTTTAAACTTGTTTCACTTAAATTACTGGATTTATATTACGGGTATATTACAATAATAAAATTAGATTGATATGAGCTTGGAATCTATAGTTTTTTCAGTGAGCAATTATATGCAGTGCACTCTACTTTTTTTTACTTAATATGTTTAATAGTTTAAAAACTATAAAGTTTTAAAATAACATTAACGAAATTATTACAATAATAATAATACTACTTGCATATGCTTTACCCTCCGCTGGCTTGATGGTAACTGCGGGCCAACTTCCTGTGGCTCTTACTTTTTTGGCATTTACCTCTACTTTGTCTAAGGAAGCTTCAGGTACTTTTTTCTTTGGCTCTTCGGCTGTACGATTTTTAGGTCTTCGCTTGGCCCTCCTTTTTTTCCACCTTACTTCTGTCCACTGCTGTACGTTGGCGGAAAGTGGAGGAGTCATTTCCTTCTTTTTAGATATGGCCCCCTTTTCCGCCGGACTGGTAACCACTCTTTTCAGTGTTCCACTTGTGACTACTTCTGGCAGTGTCACAGTCATTTTTTTTGTGGGTTTTCGTGGTATCAAATGCCCTCTTATCGCCTGTCTGAACAGCACAGTCTGTCATTCTTCTTGGGATCTCCGTTTGAGTTCCGCTGTCCATTCTTTTGAACCAGTTTTTCGGCTCCACAAGCTTTTTAACGTGTCCAAGGCATCCTGGAGCACCGGCATGCCATCTTTTATTTCCGAGCTGACGTTTGTTTGCCTAAGAGTTGCAGCTCTCATTTTGGCCAGAACGTCATCGCTCCATGCTGCTTTCGTGCTCATTTTCCCTTACCACCGCCGGTGGTGAGAAATTTGAGCGAGCTGCAGTTGGAGGTGTTCGGAGTAATACCGGGCACTTTCTAAAAGGAATACTTGATGGGCTCTCTTCAAATCCCCTTCTTGAAGTCCCTTCATCCTTCTCCATCTTCTTCACCGTCTCAATTAGTTTTTTTTTCCTTCATATTTTATTCCCACCAGTAAGGCGAGAAAAACGGTCCGCCCCCGCAGAGCTCCCATACGAGGGTAAGGTTTTTACACACAGAGGCTGCCAGATATCTGAGGACACCGTTTGCGATTGGGCCAGATTTTATACAGGGACCCAAACCTATCTGATTATCGGCACGGTACGTTTGTTTTCAGCTCTCATCTTTGAACAGGGTCCCAAGACTCGGGCCCTTACTCGCTCTCTGCACCGCGACGAGGTAGGCAATCGTGCAGAGGTTTTTTTTTTATTTTTTTTATTTTTATATATTAATAATAATAATAATAATTAGGGGAGCGAAGATTGATATACATCACGGTAGATGGAAAGAGGATAAAGGATCTTACAGCAGGAGTAGCCCAAGGATCAATACTAGGACCAGAACTATGGAATGTTCTGTACAACAGTCTATTATGTATGGAAATGCCTGAAAATATACAGCTAGTAGGTCATGCTGATGATATAGCAGCTATTATAACGGCACGGGATATAGCAGAGTCACAGATTAGGCTGAATCAAGTTATGAGAAGAGTGTATAGTTGAATGAGGGAACATAGATTAGAATTAGCAACGGTAAAAACAGAAATCGTTATGTTAACCAAGAAAAGAATACCAGCTATAATTCCAATGAGAGTAGGTCCAGAAACAATGATGACCAAAGAATCAGCAAATTACTTAGAAGTTACTATTGATACAAGGCTAACATTTTGGCAACAAATCCAAAAAGTAGCAGATAAAGCAGCACATATTGTTCTGGAATGCAAGAAGCATCTATAACAAAAAAACTGAATTTTTAAACATTTTAAGAAAATACGATATTGATGTAGGTATAGTAACAGAAACATGGCTGGAAAATTCTTTTAACGACAATCTGTATAATATATATTTATGTAACAGAGTTTCCAGAAAGGCAGGCGGCGTTGCAATTTTAATTAAAAAAAGTATTAAACATGAATTAACACCAAATTTAAAAACAAAAGTTTTCGAAACAATAACTTTAAAAATTCAGATGCTCTCATCGGAAATATTTATAAGTGGCGTTTACTTTGAAGGAGGGAGTAGCAATAAAGAAAAATTACGGAATTTTAAGCACGACTTAAACCTGTTCAATAAACTTAATAGTAAATACATTATTGCGGGCGATTTAAATTGCAGGCATGTCTCTTGGAAATGCTTAAAAAATAACATGTGGGGAAAAATTTTAAATCAAAAGTTATGCCATAGCAACTATACATTATTATTTCCGTCAACCCCAACCTATATACCTGCATCAGCTAAATCCAACCCATCTACATTGGATCTGATTATTTCAAATATTCCGAATTATTTGTCCGATCCGTTCACGGTTAACGAATTAAATTCTGATAATTTACCGGTATTATTTAACATCAATCAATCTGCAAAAATTACAGAAAATTAGAAAACATTTTTATACAAAAAAAACTAACTGGGGAAAATTCGGTAAAGCATTAGACACATCTTTGAAAAAATTTAACTTTACTAATATTTCAAATGTTCAACAGTTCAGCAATGCTGTGGAATATTTTCATGAGAGCCTACAAGATACAATTCATAAAATAGTTCCGAAAAAATCAATTGCACTTAAAGACGAGTTACCTAAACTACCTGATCACATTCAAAATCTGATTTCATTAAGGAATGCAGAACGGCGGAGATGGCAAAGAACAATATATTTTGGTCATCAAATATTATTTGGTCATTTCAACTGTTTGATTAGAAAAGAAATATTTAATATTTTAACAATGTAAACTTTAGATAAAAACTCTAAACCCTTTTGGAATGTCTGCAAGGTTTTAAAAAAAGAAAATCAAAATACTATCGCTTATACATAAAAATGATTTATTGTCCACTGATAAAGAAAAAGCTAATGTGCTAGCAGAGCACTTTGCTAATCAAAATTCTCTGATTAATAATTATAGTGACACAATAACCATTAATACGGTTAACGATTCAGTTGAAAATCTAAAATATCAGGTCATATAGGTCATCCTGAACTTACTTCTGTTACAGAAATTGTTATTTTAATTAAGCAGTTAAAAATTAAAAAAAGGTCCCGGTCAGGACAAAATACCCAATATTATACTTAAAAACTTGTCAAAGACAAGCTATAAAATATTAAGTAAAATTTTTAACAAATGCATGGAACTAAACTATTTTCCAGAAATTTGGAAAGTAGCTTTAGTAATATGCATTCCTAAACAAGGAAAGGACCCATCACTGGTTGGAAGCTATCGTCCAATAAGCTTACTAAATTCCTTAGGAAAAATATTCGAAAAATTTTTAAAAATTCGCTTAGAAAATTCCCTGCTAGATAAAAATATTCTGCCGGACGAACAATTTGGTTTTAGAAGTAAACATTCCAGCACACATCAAGTCTGCAGAATAAAAAATATCAACTTGTACTCATAGCAACTTGTCAACATAGCAGATTTACCGAAACTTCCAAATTGCTATACAAGTTTATATGCTGACGATACTGGCATTAACTTGTATAGTAATTTGGAGCTGGTTTCCAAATAATTCAAGAATTTTATTACAAATGGAAAATCAAAATCAATGGCGAAAAAACAAACTCGATCTTCTTCACAAAAGCTGTCTAAATTCAGTAAATCCGCTAATAAGAGCGATTGTAGATTAAGCTTTTACCAATTAGGTTTTTTTTTAAATTTTATTTTGCTCATTTTCTTAGTTTTTTTTTTTTTATAATTAAGTTAGTTTTTAAGTTTTAGGATAAAAATAAATTGATCAAAAAGGTTTTTACTTGCCATTTTTCCTTAAAAAAATTTATATATCATTAATAGAAAAGTTCCGGTTAGTCTAAGTAAATTAAAAGTCATAGGTGTAAATATATTAGTATAAGCTTTTAATTATTAATTAGAAATAAGGAAAATTGTAAAATGAAATTAAGGCATAATAAAATAATAATAATATACATTATACCCTTACCCATATTATACCCTTTACCATAACTAATATTTTTAATCGCATTAATTGATTGTCGCGTTAATTGGGAAAACGTGTATCAGAATGTTATTAAAAAATAGTTTCCGATAATTTTATTAAACCATTAATCATACCTATGGGTTAGTACCGTTTCCCAATTATTACAACAATTGGATAAAATGAAGTATTCTAGACCTGGTATGCAACATTGTCATATTGTCAACCTCCTGGTATGCAACATTGTCAGTTACAGTGTCGTTGTCAGTAGTTTTCCCCTATGTTGGTCATGCTAGAATTTTAATTTTTAGAGCAGTAGATTGTGTAGAGCTGACCATGGGTGAAAATAGGTTCAGGGAGATAAATTCCGACTCTTTCAATGTTTGACCTTGTGAATTATTGATTGATATTGCATATGCGAGACTTACTCGAAATTGATGTCTAATAAATGCTTATAAAATAATTTTCATTCTATATCTGATGTTTTGTTTTTATTTTAAAAATGAAAGAGTTAATTTTATAAAGATTAACTTAAATTTTTGAGCAATTTTTATTTTTCTCTGATTTGCTATTAATATTATTATTCTATACATTATTTTCAGATGCTTTAAACATGTTAAATGTTCAAAATTTTCTTTACTTGACTATTCAGGTGCTCAAATTAAAAAAGATATACCTACAAAACTTTTGCACAAAAAAAATTCGGAACAAAACAGATCAATTTAGAACTATTTTAAACAATCTATTCAACAACGATCAGAGTACTTTTGGGCAAAAAAGTTAATTTAACGGAAACTACATATTTTTTTACTCTAGATCGTTCTTGAAAAATTTATTGAATAAACCTAACATTTTACTGAAATATTAACAATTTACCGAATGAACATATTTTATTTTTTTATTGAGGTACCTTAAATTTTTGTTTGCTATTTGCCGACAAATGAATTTTTATGTAGATTTCAATAAATATTATATTTTTGTTCTGTGTTGTTAATAAATATTATAATATTTAATAATTTATCTAAATAAGACAAAAAAATAAATAAATTGATAAAAGCTAAGTTAATATTATGACACTAACGACATTTAGAATCTGGCAATGTCATACAAACACATGAGAAAAAACAAATGACCAATATTAATAACATCTCGATCGTTTTTTTTTTCAAACTTTGACGTGAACATTCGCAGCATTCTTAATTATACAAGAAATTTTCAATGTTGGCAAATAAGATGTCGCTAAAAGGATCGAGTAAATGACCCTTAGGGAATAGAAAATTTTGCACTTACCTACAAATATTCTGTTTATATGGTAATTAAAAGTGTTCTAATAAAAAAATAAAGGTATGGAAAATTAGATAGCAAATACGTATTTTTCTTGAACTTGAAATGAGAACTATAATCAAGGAAAGAAATGCTAGAATTTATATTGCTTCCGTCATTTATGGCGGGTTACAAAACTAGTTTAAAAATAATAGTGTTCCAAGAACGATTCCGTGAGGTATACCTAGTTCAATATTACTTGCTTCTGAGTAGTTCTCCAATTTTTACTTTCTATCTACGGTTGCTAAGAAATGTTTCGAATAATTTTAATTCTTTTCCTACTATACCAATACCATATTTATATAATTTTTTTACTAATAATCTTCCTATCCACCGTTTCAAAGGCCTTCTGAAAATCTAGAAAAACTGCAATATTTTTTCTCCATAATCTCCATCCACTCTACTATAGTTTAATTTAGTACTGACTGACATGAATGTCCTTTCCTAAATCTTGACTGTTCTCTACTCAATAGGTTGTTTTTCGCAAAGTAATTCTCTATAGTTGTGTGAAATTATATGAAATGACTCCAAAAGAACTGGTTGTAATACCTAAACGTTAATTTATTTCACATAGAAAAAACATTACATAAGTAGTGCAAATTACTAGATACCACGAACACAGAAATTGCGTCATCCGATTTTTATTTTTGATTACAATTTATATTTCTGCTTAAGAACGTAGCTTAAAAATACTGCTCAATGCTCAATGCTGCACAATCATGAATTTGATTTACATTTTTCCACTTACAGGAATCTTAATTTCATTTTTATCTTCCATGTAAAATGCAAAACAAATTGAACCCGTAAGTTGTATAATATGATATTTGAGATACCTAGTATAATTAGTAACACTATAACTTTAGTTCAAGATAGAAATAAATTCATTATTTTGTTTCAATAATAACATTATACCACAGAACATTGTGTTCGATAATATTAAATGAATTGAAATGAATGAAAATAGACATGCAATTGCTTACATGCAATTGTAAAAGCAAATCTAAATAAATTATCTCGTAAAATTTATTAAAAATATACTTATATAGCTAGTTTCATTAGTTTACGCCAATAATTTATTCGATAAAGAAAAAATAACAAAAATACTTTATTTTTGATGTTGTGTGATAACGATAAGTATTTAAAATATTTAATTTTTATAAATTATTGAAGATCATAAGTTCAATAATTTTACCAATAACAAATACCAACAAATTAAGATTCACGAAAAAAAAATAATCAATTTTACGTCAAACATTATCTAAAATATCTTGTACATAAATATTTCTCACAAAATCTTTAGAATACTTATTGTTTTTAAATAATTTATAAAATAAATTACTTACTTAAGTTAAAGTCAATTATTACAAAAATTGTTCAAATGAGCTCAAATAAATTAAGAACGTGGCAAGTTTTATTAGAAATGAAAAAAGTTAAAACAAAATTAAGAAACAATATTTTAAGAAAAACAATAAAATTTTTTATTTATAATTTTATCGTTTATTAATTTGTTTTTCTAGGCTCCCGTGAAATAAAATACGAATATTATTGCAAATTAACTTTAAGTATATTGCATAATAAATTTACGATAGCAATAATAAGTACAATTTTAGAATATTGAAATGCTCATAAAGGAAATTTATTTTGAAAATTTAGTTTAGATCTCACAAATTACTAATATTAATTTATCAAACTATTCGAATCAAGGTAATCGGGAAGCCTATGTAATCGGGAACAGACGAATGCTAGTTACAAGAAATAAAACTTAAGTTTAGGAAACAATTTTATTTTATTAATTAAGGAAGGTGCTTGCTAATATGTTCAAAACCCAAAGTATATACTTAGTTTTTTGAATATTTTAGTGTGTGTTTAGAATATTTTAATGGTTTACTTAAGTGTGAAGATTGCAAAAATTTCTATTATTTGTAAAATATTTTGGTTGAAATTTGGCCATAATGTGATATTTTCAAAACCAACTGTCGTATTTCAAATGAAAAGTTTTAATTTAAAACAGTGAAAAATATAAGAGATTTATTAAGATGACAACACAATATTTTATAGTATACCAGCAAAGTTACCCGACGTTGTCTGGATCGACCACAAAATGTGTAGAATTTACTTCAATGAAGTTTTCTTTATGAATCGAATTGAAAAAAATTGATTTATAAAAAATATTCTAATATTTTTT
This sequence comes from Argyra leucocephala, assembly GCA_963942445.1. Lineage (NCBI taxonomy): Eukaryota > Metazoa > Arthropoda > Insecta > Diptera > Dolichopodidae > Argyra > Argyra leucocephala. The sequence goes on along the minus strand of OZ012681.1, from coordinate 83,691,770 downwards.
TCACTGCGATATCAACAATACTACAACTTAAACTATACTTATGTTAAAATTATTTCTTTGTGAAAAATATTTCGAGTTTTTTTTTGATGGAGTATAAACAAAAACGTTCCTTGGTATTGCGGTATTCTTGAAATAAAGATATCTTTGCCTATTTCACAATCAATTCAAATTTATGCTTAAATGAAATAAGTATGCAAAATTCTTGTTCTTATTATAGGCTGCTTCAAATTTCGTACAAGCAATGTTGGATCTGCTACTTTTAATTCAAATTGGTGAGCAGGAAATCGTGTCATTTTCAACGAATAAAGAAACTCTGTTCGGTGGTCAACGGCTTCATTTTCAGTGATAACTGTATCTATCGATTTGTATACATGGACACTCTGTAGTATTTTCTGATTAATAAAACTAATTGTCACATTTTTTGTAGCTAATTCACATATACATGTAAAATAGCCATGTAATGTAGCCATATTTCACAGAGCCATGTAAACTTTTTACATTGACTCCTAAAATTCGAAAATACTTTTTCAGTCAATTCTTCAATACTTACTTTGTATAATTGTACTGATCGTTGCTATTTCAATTTTGACATTTAAGCCTTCTGAAAATTGGCCTTCACTAAGCTGTGTTAAATTCATTACCTTATTACAAATGTTATTTATACGAAATCAGTAACAGTATCGTATTTGTTTTTATTTTTGAAAGAGTTTCTAAGTGTAAATTTGCATATATCTCTAACCCAGTTGGTTTTTGAAATATTCCTCATGGGTTGTTGTAGGAGTTGTACGGCAGTAACCCGAACCAATTCCAATTTTTGAAATCGGTATAGGTCGTATTTCTTTATTTTTGAAAAGGCACCCAAGTGTAAACTTTCAGATCTGTAACACCTTTGGGTTTTTGGAAAGATTCCTAATAGGTGCTAGGAATTGTATAGCAGCTACCCAAACCTGTCATTGAATGGCTTTGTAAAGACAACGTCCGGTTCCTTTCTTGGCCATGAATAACTGGGCAAAATTTTCGAACTCTATTTTTAAAATTGTGGTCGTGTATAGCGAACAAACAAACTTTCCCTTTTATAAGTATAGAAGACTAGCCACCCGACGTTGTCCGGGTTGAACACAAAAAGTATAAAATTTACTTCAATAATTTATGAAATATCTGTTATGGAACTATTAAAATATTTTCAATTTTTGTTTGAATACTTCAGGTCGTAAAAAAAAAACATACAGGAATGAGAACATGTTATTGGACTAAATTACTGGAAAAATTCTAAGGGAGCTATCCAAACAAACAATTTTTGGGGAAACCCAAATGTGGGAAAAAACAAGAAGACTTATTAACCAACCACCAACGTATAATTTAGCTGATTTAAATTTCGTAAAAGCATAGTTGGAGCTCTTGCTCTTAGTTATGGACCGTGAGATATATAGAAATCTCAACATGTAGAAATTCCATTGGGTAGCTTTATTTCCATTGTTGACTGTATCGTTGCTATTTCAATTTTACTATTTAAGTCTTCAGAAATTCTTCTTTCACTAAACCTAAGTCCCGGTTAAATATATATATAAAAATTATTACTTGCATGACAAATCCTTCTGAATCAGTCAAAATGGTTAAAACATGTTTGTTTATTTTTAAGAGAGTAGCTGATAATCAGGCCTGTATCACTTTTAGTTTTTGAAATATTCCTGATGGGTACTAGGAGTTATATGGCAGTTATCCGAACCAGCCCGAATTTCAGAAAATACTTGTAAAATATTTGTTTGTTCATATTTGAAAAAAACTCTTTTAGTGTTTGAAATATTCCTAATGAGTGCCAGAAGTTGATTCGATTCTCAGATACCCGAACCTGTCGTTTGATAGCATTATAAAGTACTACATAGCTTATCACTATAAAGCACTATTTAGATCTCTTCTTTGATCATAAATAATTTAGTAACATTTCAGAAGTTTATCTTTAAAACGGTGGACGTGTATTATAGAACAAACAAACAAAGAAACTTTCCCTTTTATAAATATAAACTATATGGTTAAATTTAATTTCAACAATATTTTGTTAAATATTAAAAAAAATAACATTCTGTTGTTTGATTTAATGATTAAAATTAAAACTTAAGGAACAAAAAAATAAAAATTAATTGATCGCAAATGTGCGACGACTTAGAAAAATAAAAGTTTACAAGCAAAATAGTTGAACTGTTACATTTTAAATAAGTATAGTTGTTGCAGTATGTGAAGGTCACAAATACAATACTAAAATATTTCTGGAATGTGATTGGAAACTAATACGAAACTTTATGATAATAAAACTCTAATTGATTATATATTTGGAAAAATTAAAGGTAATTAAGTAGTTTTACCTATATTTATAATTTTAGCCACCGGAGTAATATTGTAATTTTACGAATTTAATTTAGAGATATTCGTACAAGTAGAAATCCAGTATCTTTTTATAACCTTTAATTTTAATTCGTAATTATTTCAGTTGTATTGTGATTGACTGACTAGAAGTTGAGATCAATTAATAAATTATTTAGAAAAATAAGTTTTGATGAAAAAATAGTGATTATTTGAATTTGCAAATTTCTTCATAAGTACATAAAAACAACAAAATAAAAATAAATAAAATGTGCCAAAGTAACTATACTTAGTTATTTAAATGAAAAACATGCGGAAAATCAAAACGAATTATTAATGCAGAATTTGTATATTAAATAACGTAAATATTTATCAGTAAAATGTTTTCGAAAGTATTACATGCAAATATGCAATAATATAATAATCCTACATTTCTACACATAAAATTTAATAACTAAACTTGATAATAATTGAATCAATGGCCAAATCTATGGTCCTGAACAACAAGGAAAATAATTGTAACTATCACACAAAAATTGCAGGTATATATTTTAATAGATGAATTAATCGAAACCAACGCTCAAGCTTTTAATGATTTATGTCCAAGAATCGACGACGATTTTATTGAACCTACACTTATTAAACACAGAAATAACTCAAATAAATCCAACCAACTGGAATAGATAAGGAAAGATATAATTTTGATCAAAGAGGATATTAAGAAGTCGGTATTAGATAGTGTGAATTCAATAATAACGTCATCAATAGAAAAAAAATAGAATCATCAATTTTTTTAGCAGTAAAAAATATAGAGTCATCAAAAAAAGTCATTACTAGTATCAATAATAATAAAAACAATGACAATAGTAATTTTAAAACTAACTATCACAACAAATCTGATAACACTTTTATTCCCTCACTATTAGATCTCGTTATACCACCACCCTCAGATTAAAGCACCAGCATTAAATCCAATAGTACGATTAGTAACAAAGATTTTAAGTTTTTTCGGCCTAACTCAAAATAGTATTCGAGATTTTGTCGTCCCGTCCAAATCAAATAACTTAATTAGTATAGACACTAACAATAGCCAACTTTCCGTCGATAATTGTTTCACAATATTTTACCATAAGTTTACCATAAGTGATTTTATTGACGCCAAATCATGCAATTTTAATATTTTAACTATCACAGAAACGTGGTTAAATGACTCATATAAAAACGAAGAAATACTTGACATTTACCTATTATACCTATTATACCGATTATACCTATATAGATGTGGTTTACTTTCCCCCAATTCAGACGAGTCCTCTTACAATGAGTTTTAATCGTCTCTCCATATCTTTTATCAATGATGATTCTGATAACCAATTATTACCAGTAAATTTTATAGATGAAATTGATTTTAATCTCATTAGTATACATTTTATGGCAATGATATGAAACAAGTTAGCCGGAGCCCTAATAACAATGGAAAATGGCTCGACTTAGCGTTTTCCAATGCTTATGATAAAGTGGTATTTAGACCTGCCAATAAGGGAGAAAATCTGTTTGTAAGCTCGCTTCACCACAACGCTTTCGTTTTAGAATTATCCACTGCCAATCACCAGTTTTCTAAAAAGTACAACAATGAAATTATTTATGATTTTAATGCAAACTATGATTGCATTAATACAGCCTTGTCTTTTATAAATTGGAACGAAATCCTGAACCTGAATAATCTAGAATATATTATTTTAAATTTTTATACAATATTGTTTTCTATTATTGAATCTAATATTCCAAAAATAATTAAGAAAGACAAATTGAAAGAACCTTGGTTAAATAATGATTTGAGAACTTTGCGTAATTATAGAAATAAACTACATAGAAAAATTAAAAACACCATAGAGCCAAACATTTTACTAGTTAATGAATATAATAAATTAGTAAATGAATTTAAAACCAAATCTAATGAAGCTTATGGGTTATGATATCGGTAATTCTATTTTAAGCAATCCCAGGAAGTTTCTTGATTTTGCTAACATTAAGCGCAAATCATATGGTTATCCCAATTCCATGCGTATGAATGACGCAATTTCTTCGTGTCCCATAGAAATATGCAACTTTTTTGCACTAAGTTTCAGGAAACCTATTGACCAACCACATCCACTATGCCAAATGACTTTGATTTTCAATCCAGAGACAACGTCACTTCTCTTATTGAAAATTTAAGATTATCTGAAGAAGATGGTATTTTTCTTGGTATAAATAACTTAAATATTAAAAAAGGACCAGGACTGGATCTTTTGCCTCCTATATTCTTGCATAAATGTATTTTAAATTTAACCTTTCCCCTCACTAGTATTTTCAGCAAATCACTCACTCTGGGGCTTTTCCCTTCTTTTTGGAAGACATACTTTCTAATTCCGACTCATAAAAAGGCGATAAATCCTTGATCGATTATTATAGAGGTATTGTTATCCAATCCTCTATCCCAAAGTTATTTGAAAAACTTATAACTGAAAAAATAACTCACTTTATAAATCCACTACTTAATAGTGAACAGCACGGTTTCAGAAAAGGTCAGTCTACTACCACCAACCTTTTAGTGTTTACATCAGACGTAATTTGCTTAATGGAAAAAGGGTTTCAGGTTGATACTATTTATACAGATTTCAGTAAAGCATTTGATTGCATCGATCACAACATCTTAACACTGAAGCTGATAAAATTCGGGTTTAATGGTCTTATACTAAGTTGGCTTAGTTAATATTTTACTGTCACAGTTTGCTAAGTTTCAAGGTATGAAATCCAAAACAATATCTGTAACCTCTGGTGTTACACAAGGTAGTCATTTAGGGCCACTTCTCTTTAATATTTATATTTCTGATCTTTCTAAATGTTTGACAGGAATTTCTCATCTTACCTATGCTGATGATCTAAAAATGTATCATGTAATAAAAATTACATCAGATTTCACTTTTCTTCAATCTAAATTACATAATTTAGAAATGTGGTACACTAAAACAAGCTTGATCTTAACGTCATAAATGTTATGTCATAAGTTTCACCCGTAAAAGATCTACAAATGCCCATAAATATTTCTTAAAAAACTCTCTTTTGGAACGTGTAAACCATATAACAGATTTAGAAATTATCTTAGATTGTAAATTGAATTTTTATCTTCAATATTACACTATGATCTCTAAAGCTAATAAAATACTAGGTTTTATAAATAGAAGGGCAAAACCATTCAACAATATCTGGGTAACTAAATTCTTATTCTGCTCTCTAGTACAATCTATATTAGAATATACGGATGTATTATTTGGGATCTTGCTTTCTCAGTTCATAGTATTAGGATTGAATCTATCCAAAAGCAATAACTATTTGTTATTTGCTTTAAGGAATCTCTACAACCCAAGAGATTTTCATAATCTCCCATCATATAATGATAGACCACAGAATATTAATATGCTTAGCTTAGCGTCCCGCAGAATTATGCTATCATCCTGCTTCAAAATGATGTTTTAACTGGTGATATCGATGTGCATTACATTAAAGACAATATTAAAATTAATAATGAAACCAAACTAACAAGACACACCAAATTTTTGGTTGAATATAACCACAGAACAGAATACGGTAAGAATGACCCTATCAATAGTTTAGTCACCTCTTTTCGTACACAACTTCAAAAAATTCTTTTGAGTCAAGTATACACAGAGCTTTAGTTCAACCACAATCTTAACAACCTACCACAATACTCACTTCACGCTACATGATCTTAATATACAGAAACACTAACCTTGATAATCTTAAGAAATTACAATAATTAAAAATGCATAATATTAATTGTAAAAATTATAACAAATTAGTCATAAGTTTCTAAAAATAATTTTCTTTTTCATTAAATTTTTTTTTGCTATTTTTATATACATATATACATATATTTTTTGTACATTGTTTTGTAAATGCCTTGTTTGGCTAAAATAAATAAATAAATAAATAAAATATTAAATTGTTATACATAACTAGGTCCTCTTAATTTAATTAATTTAATTTATAGAGTTTTATGATGGGCTCATCGACCTCTAGTTCTTCTTATAAAACGTAGGGTGAATTCATAAATGCTGCAAACTGACAACAAGTTTGCCACCAGTTGGCGTACTTTGCAATAATAAATACAAATTCACCTATATTTTACCTTTACTTGACAATTCTGTAAAGTTTCTGTTCATTAACTAATTAAGTTGACGCCCAGTATATTTTGAACTTTTGAGTCTGTATTTATGAACAGCATTCAGAAAATCTGACAGGTGTGTTCATAAATTTAGAATATGCAGATTGACTGCAGGTCTGCATTTATGAAAACAAGGATAATTTTGTCTATTTTTTTTATTTTAATAATCACTTAAGGCAGCGTTTACACATCAATATAATATATTCAAATTTTGTATGTAAATGGAAATTCTTGGAAAATTTATTATACATAACAAATAAATTATATATAATAAAATTAATATTATTATCTAATTTAATTTTTACAATTTTTTTTAATTGATTGTTGATATATATGTAATATATATGATATATATATTTCACAGCCTCATGTTGTACTCAAATTAAAAATTTAAAAACTTCTTTTCATCTAAATCATTAGACCATTTCCAAGCTTTCATTGTTCTATTGGAAATAAAATTTCTTTTGTTAACTGTGATGTTGATTCGAATAAAATAAAAATGATTAATTTTATTTCGTTAACTATGTGTGGGATAGATATTGTATGTTATTGTATGATGGTAATAGTACCCTTTATCAGGGTTAATGAAATTTTTAATAGAAAAATAAAATTCTATATAATGGAAATTACTTCGAGACAAAATCAAGGTCGAAATGAAATTAAAATTATAAGAGTTAATTATGATCAAGCATTTGATTCTAAATTTTAATTAACTTCTATTTAAATTAGTTATTTCAGTTGTAACGCGAAAGGATTATGAAATTAAATCTACCGCAATTAATCAAATCTCACGTTTTCGTAATAATTAAAACAACAGGGATGAAAAAAATTTCGAAGGTTAAGCTAATTTTCTATTTATTAATAATACTTTTATGTAAAGTTAATACAAAAAGAAAAATAATTAAAAAATCCAGTAGTTAAATTTTAATTTCAATGATTGTATTTTGAAAATAAAAATAATTTTTAATTTGGTCTTTTCATGATCATAATATTTTTCAGTTTTAGAAATTGATAGAAATTGAATAATTTTGTCGTTATGTGGGCAGAAATTATAACGTACTTATTATTGCTTGTTAATTCTTGTTAGTGGTGGAAATAATAGTCAGCAAATTATATATTATGTAAAATATTATAAAGAATTATAACTTAATTTATTTATCAAATTAAAAATAATTATTTACCTTTGATTTTCACCAATTGTCCGACTATTTAATACTCTTCTTATTTCATTGAAGAAAAATAATTGATAATTTTATATTCCAATTGATTCATAAGCACTTTGATAGAGCTATTAACCCTCCCGATTTGTTTAATATCGTATATTATATTCTTCCATAACGAAAGTATATAAAAAGAACAGTAAAATCGGGGCTTATAGCGCCCGAACATTTTTTCTACCTAAATCAGGAAGGTTTAATTTAAAACCAAAGTAATGTGTAGTCCATCTACTATTCCATTATATAGTAGATGGGCTACATGCATCAAAATAGAGTATGATCCTAATTGTATTGACATTTGCAGCTTAAAATATGACACATAATATCTTTTAAGGATATGTTTTATTATAGAGATACAAATAATTTAAATACCGTAACAACTAGGGTATAACAACTAGTGTTAGTTAGTCGTATGTTAGCTTTAAGTTTTAATCTAAGTATTTATGTCGCAAATTAAATGAAAATTAATTGTGTTTTTTTTTAGCAACAAACTTTTTTGTACAGAATACTCGTACTGTAATATGTACTATAAACTACTTAATTACCAATAACTATACTAATACTTATATAAAAGTAACATTTTAATGTATAGATCAACATACAATTACATTTGTACAATTAATTTATTTATTTATATATCAGCTTACTTGCATATTAATATGAAGTCAAACTTTCAGACCCTTTTCCTTTTGAGATGCTGGCCTATTATTTTTTTGTTGTAATTTATTTTATCTCAATGACACAGGGTACTGGGCCAGTTCGAAAAACATATAAAGCATTTTACTTTCATCGAGAATCCAACCTTCAACCTTTTCGGTTGAAAAATAGGCGCTCTTCCTACTGCGCCACCCAGCGTGTACATTTGAATAATATTTACTTAAACTAACATTTATCTACAGTATAATTACTTATTATTACAATAACTTAGAGTACTAACTAGATTGTAAGGACAACACTTACGAATGCTCTCGTTCTCGAATATATTCGTAACAGTAGTGTGATTTTATAATCAATTTTGCGACAATAGTAATAATGTATTTTTTAATTCAATTTGTTAAAAATAGTAATATTAAATTAATTCGAAATATATCTCTATATCGAAATATGAGTAAAAGTATGGAATTCAATTTGGAATTCAATTTCAAACTGTATAAAATTCAATTTGGAACTGTAATAAATTTTTGCTTTAAGTTGGAAGCTGTATGAATTGTAGAAATTATTAAATTTTATTTTAGAATAAACTAAATATTTTATAAAAATACACCATTATAATATTACAGATGACAAACTATTAAAAAGCTTTAAGTATTTTAAAAGTTTTTTTAAGATTATTCTATTTTGGCATTTTTATGAGTACAACACATTTGCTTCAATTTATTGCGTATATAAGTACGACATTACTATGTATACATCAGAATAAAATGTTACTATTCTTATTTGTGTGCCGTAAGTAAGTATAATAAATAAATTAAATTAAATATTTTCTGAAGGTAACTATTAACTAACTACTATAATGTATAACTACTGTAATGAGATAACTCTCTTTAGATATTTTTGAAATAGTTAAATAAATATAAATTAGGTAGCAATATTTACATAAGCACACGTATTAGAATTTCGAAAAAAATATAAAGTAACTAAGTAATAGCAAAACTAATCTATTTTCCCTAAAACAAGTAAAGCACTGTAAGCAGTACAAAAATTTAATAATAAAATAATAAAATAAGTACAAAAATTTGATAATAAACAAAATATTAATTTATCCAAATTTCATCTAATCTCATAATACCAATGTCATTTTAGAAACTGGAATACATACTTATAAACAAAACAATTTTTAAAACGCTGTTGAAATTGTTTTGAATTTTATTTTACAAAAAAAAAAAAAAAAAATAAAAAATATATTAAAATAAATAGAAACCAATAACTATGTATGTACTCGTATATATAATGCAAGCAAAAGCAGTAAATTATTTTAAAGACTGCTATAATGTTAAAAGATTCATTATCATATAACTATATGTAAATATTATCCAGAATAGTAGTAAAAAAAAGTTGAAAGGATAATTGCAGTTATAAATAGATTGCTAAGTAAAATCTAAATTTAATGATTGAAAAACTTAGTGTTTAACAACTTTATTAAAAGCAACTTTTTAATAACAACATCACAAACTAGTCTAGTGTCCGTAAGATATTAAAGAAGAAGAAATAAATAAAAAAATTAATGAATCAGGTGATTTAAAACTTTCAATAATATATTTTATTAATCAGACGCGGAAGAAATATTTATGTACAAGTCTTAACCACTAATAATTGGCACAGTCATGTATTCTTCCTAAACAAATTTTTGAATCTTGAACGTATTTCTAATTTATTTTCTGACGTAACTACTAACTATTAAACTTTTTTGAAAGCTTAATATGTTAGAAAGATCTGGAACTAAGAAATTTGAGAGAAGTGAAATAAATGAACGTTGGAATAAATAACAATAACCTTATTTTTAATTATTTAAAAAATAATTATTAATTGGTACAGTAAAATAATTTGATATAGCATAGATAATTGATATTGAGTTACATCACTCTTCGTTTCAATTACTACTTGCATTTTATCCCGCATTGTTCTCTATTAGTTTCTGACATTCATCTGGAGAAATGGATATTTCTTTATTTTTGTTGTTTTAACCCTTTATTGCATGCATTTTTTTTCGACGAACATTTTTTTTTTCGTGTGAAATATTAAACTGAAATAGTAATTTCTTTAAAAAAAAAAATGGTTCTGGTCCGAGTATTTGGCAATTTTCTAACTTTTACATATGTGCAGCATTATGCAATAAAATTAAAAAATTAAGTATTATGAAAATACTTATTTTAAAACAAAGTGTATTTCTTAAAGACTAATGCTTTTAAATTTCTTAGAAAAATAAACATTAAGATTATCAAAAATAAAAAATAAATTAACCATTCAGGTAAAAAACTACAAAAATAATAATAAAAACCAAAAGGTATCCAATTGGTATCGAAGTGATAAAAAGTAATTTAATCATTATGAAATGACTGAAAACAATTTCTAGTTTTATTGAAGTGAGTGAAGTGAGTGAGTGAGTGAAGTGAAAGTTTAACATTTATCACATTTAACGAGTGTATAACCTTCGTATCTAGGTACCTGTAGCCTGTAGAATGTGGAATAATTCGAAGTAATCTTATAAAACAGCCATAAAATTTTGTGTAACTTTCATCTATTGAAAAATCTGCTATTTTTCTTTCATATTGTTCGCGGATTATTATTTCGTCATCTTCGAACCAATAACGTTCAGGGGTACGTTTTGTACATTTTCTATATTATCGTTATTCGAATCCATATAATCAATATATTCCACCAACAAAATTTCTTCAACCTTTTCATTTGTATTTTGTTCTGTAATTCACTCTATAATATATCATCAAAATATAATATATATCTCATCATTATCACAAAATTCATCTTCACTACAGCTCGAATCTTCCACATTGTTTTTTTAATTTTTCATTCCTAATAGATCTAGACCTAGAAATTTCAACGATTATTACACAATCTTGCACTTATGCAACTTTTGCAAATATGATATAAATTTAAAAAAAACTGTGGCGACATGTTCTCGCATATTTGCAATATTGACTTTAGAAACGAATTTAAGCAATATTTACAATAACAAATGCAAAAGAATAATAAAATTTAAATAAACCGAAGTTTTTTAAATGAAAATTTACTTACATTTTTGTTATTTAAATAATTTAAACAGTTTTAATTGAAGACAAATAAATTCGTATTAAGAAAAAGTAGTACTTACGCACGCGGTCACTGTTAATTTAAAGTTGACGTATTTTCTATATTTAAGTAATGTAATTGAAAAAAAGAGCTGAATTTGGTTTGTAATAGAGAAAATAATAATTTCTAACTCTTTTGGAGAGAATTTTGAAAAATATAACTGAATTAAACAATAATAAAGCTATACTTGCATATGTGCGGTATGCAACGAAGGGTTAAAGCTCCAATTGTTGGTTGTGGATCATTTCTTAATCGGCGCTTACTGAATACCAATAATGATTCGAAAAGATTAAGGTTTGAACTATATATTAATATTATTATGTTCGAACCATTTTTTAGTAAGTTTGTCAGTATTAAGGTCGTTTTATTCAATAACAAAAACTGTTTTTCTTTTGTAATCTCTTTGGCCTGACAAATTCATATTTAATTTCTGCGAAAGCTCAACAAAATTTAACCATTTGACAGTTTTTATCACCCTATAACTCATAAAATCCAAGTTTATGAAAGTTGACACGTGTCCATTGCCATTCTCGTCCCACTGATTTGGACCACTTTTGTGATTTGTCACGAATTGTACTTCTTCTATTTTCTTTTATCAATGAATGCAATATACTCTTTTATTAAATATGGCAACCAAATAAAAAAATAAACAAATTTTGTTAGTCTCCATACAATAAGTCATATAAGGTTGCTATTTGTAATTTGTTAATTATTAAAATATATTGTCCAATCATCTATTATCCTATAACCGATTAATTTAGAAACACTGTGTTGTATCAAAAACCTGGTTATACCAATAACACATAATCATCCAACAATTTTTATTAAAATTAATAATTGAACATGTGTATAGTTTTGCATTATCATTTGCATGATTGACTCATGCAAATGGACTAATAAAATTGTATAGCTACCTATTATCTGTAAAGTTCAAAACAATAACAACCTGTATGTGCTTATCCAATTTAATGTTTTTTGTTTTGTATTAAAATATTTATACGTCATATTATTATTTATATATTTTAATAAAAAATTTTGTATTACATTTAAAATCAAAAAAAGTATCATTTCTAAAGCAAGTGCCCAAACAAAATGACAAAAATATGACACTTATTATCAAATATTTACATAAATGAAATTATTTTCAAATTTATATTTTTACAGAGCATGTAAAATATTCAATTTGAGATTAGGTTGAATGTTTACCTTCAATTATTAGTTAAATTTCAAGATTAGTTGTATAAACTTTTAAGCTTTTAATAACAGATTTCGTCGATTCATTAATTCTTACTAGATGCAATAAGGTTTATGATAATAAATAGTTCAATGAAGTGAAACTATTATTTGTCTTACCATTGTATTTGTTCTGTTGAAGTTACATTAATGAACTAATATTAAGCTTATGTATAAATCGAAAATAAGTGTTAATTAAGTTTTATTCTTTAAAATTTCGCTCTTAATTTTTCTCAAAATCTTTCGTTTTTGTTTCGTTATCATTTGCAAAAGTATGTTTTAATATATTGTGTAATAAAACTGTGTAACTCCCTCAATATAAAACAAAAAATATTTAAATAAACAAACTATGAGCCTCTGAAAATGATTAAATTAGTCAACAGAAATAACTGTAATTTAATAATATTTGCTCAGTATTCCCGCCCCAGTTTCCTACATCTTCAAACTTAGAAAAAACACCTTTATTAAACCTATTCATTAGAAAAATGTACATAATGTAACAATATGATAGGCCAATTTCCAAACTTTCTGTTATTCCAAAAGTGTTTTAATCAATGATATTTGATTCAATTTATAAACATTGCACTAACTTCTTAACAACACGGTTTTTTGAAAAGGAAGTCTTCAGTGACTAATCTGCAGAATCAACATTAAACTTCCTTATCAACATGGAGGCGGGATTCTAAACGGATGTAATTTACATAGATTTAACTAAAGCATATTTTATTTTGCCTCATAGCATTATAAATAAACATTATAAAACTAAAAACTTGGATTTCCTGCCAACTTCGTACAATCATTGTTGGGCTTCATAAAACGTAACGATCCTTATATCCTAAAATCACTGTATATATGCCTCGTTAGACTCGATCTTGAATATGCTGGTCATTATTCAGATTCATTATATACTTTTATGTTTTATCTTATAGTAGTTCTAGATGCTCAACATCCACCACTAATTTTATTTTCTACTTTTTAGGGGGTTAGTTTGGTTTCGATAAAAGTATATTTTTATTTTTACATTATTATTTTATTTTATACTTTTTAGTTTTAAATGAAACCTATAGGTATTATAATTTCAGAAAGAGTATATAAGTGTAAACTCTACTGTCTATAACACAATTGGTTCTTATATGCCTGAGACGTGCTAGGAGTTGTGCGGCAGCAACCCGAACCAGTCCACATTTTCGAAAGCGGTAACAATCGTATTTCTTTATTTATGAAAAAGTATCTAAGTGCAAATTTTCATGCCTGTATAAAGTATCCAGTTGTAAATTTTCATGCCTGTAATACAATTGGTTTTCGAAATATGCATGGGACGTGCTAGGAGTTTTTCGGCAGCAACCCGAACCAGTTCACATTTCCGAAATCGGTAACACTTGTATTTCTTTATTTATGAAAAAGTATCTAAGTGCAAATTTTCATGCCTGTAATACAATTGGTTTTCAAATATGCCTCAGTCGTGTTACGAGTTGTACGGCAGTAACTCGAACTTCTCCAAATTTTTGAAATCGGTAGAAGTTGTAGTTCTCTATTTGTGAAGCAGTATCTAAGTCTTGAAATCATGAGTCCATGAAAACATGCCTGTAACACAATTGGTTGTTGAAATATGCCGAGACGTATATGCCAGGAGCAACCCGAACCAGTCCACATCTTCGAAATCGGTAACATGCGTGTTTCTTTATTTGTGAAAGAGTATCTAAGTGTAAACTTTCATGCCTGTAAACAATTGGTTTTTTGAAATATGCCTGAGATGTGCTAAGAGTTGTTCGGCAGCAACCCGAACCAGTCCACATTTTCGAAATCGGTAACAGTTGTATTTATTAATGTGTGAAAAAGTATCTAAGTGTAAATTTTCATGCCTGCAATACAATTGGTTTTCAAATATGCCTCAGACGTGCTACGAGTTGTACGGCAGCAACTCGAACTTGTCCAAATTTTTGAAATCGGTAGAAATCGTATTTCTTTATTTGTGAAAAAGTATCTAAGTGTAAATTTTCATGCCTGTAATACAATTGGTTTTCGAAATATGCATGAGACGGGCTAGGAGTTGTTCGGCACCAACCCAAACTTGTCATTTGATAGCTTTGAAAGACACCGTGTCCGGTTGCTTTTTTCATCATGAGTAACTGTACAAAATTGCAAAACTCTATCTTTAAATTTTTTAAACAAAATTATTTTTTTTCTTTTTGCGTTTGGTTTTAATATTAACAAAAAAATTCCAAACTACCACGTAAACATATAAATATATAAACATATAAAAGTATATAAAATAAATGTTCGAGGTGTAGGAAATCAAGTATTAACCACATTTTGTAATTTTTCATATGTCGTCACTATTTGAACTCTTTTTTTACTCATTTATTAGAGAATAATCCAGAAATACTAAACTAAAAAATTAAAACTAAAAACAAAAAAAACAACATATTAATGAATCACTCAAACGTGGTATAAAATAATACAAAAAAATAATATCCAACAGTTTTACAAGCTTACAAATTAATTTCACTTTCAAAATTACATTTCAAGTTTCAACCGCTAAGCAGGCAATACTCCTCATTTTATTACTATTATTAGTTAAGTTGAAGAAAAGAAACACCAAAAGAGTTTTCACTATATATATAAGTAGTTATATATAATTTTAAGTGTTCATGAATAACCATGAAGCACCTCGAGTTAATGCAAAAAAAAACAAATAAACACGAAATCAGATAAAATTTATTATTTTTATTTTCTTTTTTACTCGGAATTACTCTTCCTTTTCTTATTTTATTATCAATTTTCTTTTAAAGGTTATCATCATTGGACTGGTCTCACATCTAAGAGCTCAATATTATTAATCAATAAAACAATATCTGTTGTTCCCAAAAAATTTTTATTAGCTCATATTCAATGTAAAATGAAATTTAAATTATGTAAAATTATAAAACAAAATAAAAACAAAAAATAATAAAAATAAAGTAAATTCATGAAATTGAAACGAGTTGTCCGAGATTATTACTTTAACTTGAGATTTGTATTTTCATTGGACATTCAACTATAAAGTTGAATGGTGTAGCCAGAAACTTCATTTTAAATTGAAATTATTACTATTTTTTGATATCGTATTTTTCCGAAAAAGAAATTGAAATTTAATAATTTTTGCCAACATGTCCATGTATTTTTTTTTTTAATTTCCAATAATCATTAAAAGATGCTCCAAGATATTAAGAAAAACAAAAAAAAAAACAGTAGATTTTATGATATTTTTCATGATTAAAAATAACTCTTAAAAATTACTTGGGTTGGGTTCAAACAAATATTTTTTAACTTGTTTATTTTAATTTAAAAATTCAAAAATTTACAAAACAAACTTGTTATGGGCTTTTTTTAATTTAACAAAAAAATTGCATTACTTAAAATGAAATTTTTTTTTAAAAACTTTACTTTTAAATACGTAGTTGGAACAAGTTCATCTCTTTGTTTTTTATAATAATTAGTAAATCGAATTTTGGAAGTTGGCAGACAAATCCTATTTGATTGTATCGTATTTGCTAAATGCTACATTAATGATTTAATTCTATTAACTTTATCTATATATGTATTTTTAAATCAAATTGGAACTTTATAATTTTAAGTTGGCAGCTATAGTTAATTACGGATTTCCTAAGATAGCTTCTCTGTTTGAAATTAAAATTTAAAGATGATGTATTTTATGCCAATTCAGAAGTTTCAAGGCAACCATTTAGGGCATTTTTTTTTATATAATTTCGGTTAATAACGTTTCTTTAATTATTCTTAGTTTTTTTTCTGTTACTACTCGTAAGAGCATAGAGCATCAATTTGCCTCCTCCACTGTTATTCTGTTTTGTGAAGTAATCTTGATTTCGTCAAAAGTTCGTCCACATCTAGCTAATTCAAATGTTATGTGTCGAAGCCATGTATTGTTATGTCTTCCTCTTCTTCTTTTGCCTTGGGGTTTTCATTCTAGGGCCATTCTGGTTATATCTATTGGTGGTTTTATCAGAGTGTGATCAGGTTCATTACCGGTTCATCTGTTAGCTGCCATAATTCCCTATTACTAATGGTGTTTTACCAGAATATTCTGCAAATTATTCTTTGGCACTTCTTCGCGAATTCTTGAAGCTTTTGATTTATTTTATTTTATATTGCTGACTTTGGATGTGTTTGAATATTACTAATCTGGCTTTTCTCGTTTTTGGCCACTCTTCCATATTGTACTCAGTTTACCAAATACAGCTCTAGCCTTACGTTGTCTGTTGTTGACATTTATTCCTGTTGCTCCGTTTGTTGTTAGTTGTTGTGGTTAATTTATTGTTCTTAGTTATTCTTAGTGGATGGTCCGGCTTGGGATTGACAGGGTAACATCTGACCGGTCGCTGACCCAGATGCGCAACTGTCAAGTTCCTGAGCAAGTGCTTACATTACCTCCACGTGGTGACCTCCGGAAACTATCCTATACAGCATCCGCTTATACGATAGGCCAAAATTGTAAGTGCGCAAAAACAACCCTTCAGATTGAAGGTTGGCGTTAGGTTAACTACCTAACCCATAAAAAAAAACATAGTTATGAAAGACTTAAAACAAGCCTGGGATATGGATGGATTAATTGGAAACAGACCCGGAACTCGTAAGGATTTTGATTTTAGAATTTGCACCTGGAACGTTCGAACACTATACAGCCCAAGTGCATCTAACATATTGGAAAATGTCCTCACGCAGTATAAAGCTGACATCACTGCGTTACAGGAATTGCGTTGGACAGGAACCGGAATAATAAGGAAACAAAAATGCGATATATACTATAGCTGCCACGAAAAACACCACATATTTGGATGCGGTTTTGCAATCGGAGACAGGCTAAGACGAAATGTTATTGATTTCAAACCAATTTACGAGCGTCTAGCCATAATCCGCATTAAAGGCACCTTCTACAACATCAGCCTAATATGTGTGCATGCTCCTACTGATGAAAAAGAAGAAACAGAGAAAGAAGATTTCTATGACGCGTTAGAAAAAGCATACGAAGCTTGCCCGCAACATGATGCAAAAGTTGTGCTAGGGGATTTCAACGCTAAACTCGGTAGAGAGCAAATTTTCGGCAGAACAATCGGTAAACATAGTCTCCATCAACACACCACCGATAATGGTTACCGACTGATCAGTTTTGCAGCGGCGCATAATACGGTTATAAGCAGCACCAAATTTCCCCATAGAGATATTCATAAAGCCACCTGGCTATCTCCAGATGGCCGTACAACCAATCAAATTGATCACCTTACGATTGACGCACGCCACTCATCGTGCGTGCTGGACGTACAATCATACAGAGGGGCTAACATCGACTCTGATCATTTTTTGGTTATAGCACTTTTCAGAGCCAGAATATCTAATGTTAAAAAAGTGCAGTCACATCATAATCCCAAATTTAACATTAGTAGCCTGCAGTCGCCCGAGATAGCCAGAAGCTTCAAAGAGCAAATTAGCCTAAATTTAACAGCCACACCTCCTTTAAACCATTCTTCGATTGATGATCAATGGAAAAAGTTTTTGCCAGTATCATCAAAGAGGTAGCCGAAGAACGAGGCGTATAAAAAAGCGCTGCAACGGAAAACAAGAGCAGCGAAGGAAGAATATAAGGCTAAAAGAAGAGATGAGAAGAAACTCATCAGGCGGAAAAAACGGGACTTCGAAAAATCTCTGCTCATAAATATCGAATCTTATAAAAATAGAGGCGAAGTGCGGAACTTCTACAAAAAAGCCAAGCAACTGGCAGCTGGCTATAAACCCGCTACACACACGCTAAGAGATAATATGGGAAATTTGGTTACCGAAACGCAAAGGATATTGGAGACATGGACAACGTACCTAGACAAATCCTGGAGAAGACCCATGAGTTTCAAATCGATACACACCACCTATTCATCGATTTCAAGTCTGCGTACGATTGCATATACCGCAGCGAGCTATATGCTGCTATGTCGGAATTCGGATATACCACCCAAGCTCATCCGATTGTCAAAAATGACACTGGAAAACACAAGATGTGCTGTGGTGATTGGAAATAACACTTCTGACTATTTCCAGACGTGTACCGGATTTCGACAAGGAGATGCACTATCATGCGACTTCTTCAATCTAGTACTGGAACGTATAGTGCGACGAGCTGAAGTAAACACGGCCGGTACTATATTTTTCAGATCTGTTCAACTACTAGGGTACGCCGACGACATTGACATCATCGCCAGATCATAACGGGCGGTCGTCGAGGCCTTTACCCAGATTGAAGAAAAACCGAAACGAATGGGTCTCAAAGTAAATGAGGATAAGACAAAATATATGTTGTCGACAAATAAAAAGACCTCTCAACATCATATTGGTCAAAACATCACTGTCGGCACATATAATTTCGAGGTAGTTCAGGAGTTTACCTACCTTCGAACCAGTGTTAATCCCACAAACGACATCAATGTGGAGGTACGGCGAAGAATAACCCTTGCAAACCGTTGCTGCTTCGGTTTGTCAAAACATCTCGGGTCAAAGCTCCTCTCTCGGAACACCAAAGTACAAATCTACAAAACGCTCATACTTCCGGTTTTGCTTTACGGATCAGAATCATGGACACTGCCTAAGGCAAGTGAGCATGCACTTGGTGTCTTCGAGAAGAAAATTCTTCGTCGGATATATGGTCCTGAAAACGACGATGGGGTCTGGAGGAGAAGATATAATGCCGAACTCTATGAGCTGTACAATGAGGTGGACGTAGTCACAAAAATTAAAGTCAAGAGACTACAGTGGCTCGGACACCTAGAGCGGATGGACGAAAATGCTCCAGCCAAGAGAATCTTCGATTCCAGACCCGAAGGTACAAGACGTCGGGGCAGACCAAACCTTCGTTGGAGAGACGAAATATCGGCGGATTTAAAGCAATTTCGAATCTTCAACTGGAGAGAATCCGCCCGTGACCGGCAAAAATGGAGGATGTTGATGAGTCAGGCCCAGGACCTACATGGTCTGTTGGCCACCTAAGTAAGTAAGTAAGTTATTCTTAGTAAGTAAACTGCAAATTTACGCAAATGACATTAAAATATTTAGAAAAAAATACTTCCTTAGAAGATGCTTTACTCCTTCCTACAATATTAGATTTTAGATTTTTAATTCATTTATTCATATTATAGTAAAATACATTACTTAAAAATATACATTTACTAAATAAAAATAATAAGAATAAATATAGGATCATTCGGATATTCATTAGAATATGTGATGAATGAAACTGCAAGCAAAAATTCAAGCATTAAAAATATAAAATATTGTTGGGTACATACATAGTAAAGTAGAAAATTAAAGCTAAATATGAAAAAACTAAAATATCTTAAAATTAAAATTATATAATGAAAAAAATAAAATTTAAAATAAAATTTCATAAAATTTAAAGCAAAATTTAAATAATAAACGAGAGTAAGCAGAATTAAATACAAAATTATAACAAGAATAAAAATAAAATTAATAACTAGAAGACTGAAAGAAAATTAAAAAAATTATAGTTAGAAAAAAAACTAAATTAAAGTTAAAACTAAATAGTATTAAAAACAGATTCAATTTGAAGGTGATCCAGTTCAAAAAGCCAAAATCGAAGATTTTTGCAAAATGAAACAGGTGATCTGTCCGATCTTAAAGAATAAGGTAACATATTAAAAAATTTTGGAGCTATATAATCATAAAAGTGGCAAAAATGAGAGGTACGGGCTCTTGGAACATTTACAAGGTATAAATTATTAATTCTAAGATGATATCTAGTAACAAATCGGTGAGCGAGATAGCCCGACCTATTGAAAAAAATTTTCAATGTTTTAAACAGATATAAATGTCTAAGTGGTAGAATATCCAACTTTTTAAATAAAGGAAAACTAGGCAATAGTCTATTTTTTTTTAAAATTATCCTTATACAGTGTTTTTGAGCGATGAGAAGAGGTTGAATTTTATTAAAATAAGAACCACCCCAGCAACTAATTCCATATTGCAGCTTAGAACTGAATAGAGCAAAATACACCATTAGCATAACTTTTAAAGAACAATACAGATTTAAGTGGTAAATGTTTCGCAAAACATTCTTAAAATAATTATTTAAATAGGAAGTATGTGCAGACCAATTCAGTTTATTATCAAGTAAAACACCCAAGTACCTAAACGTATCTACACTTTCAATGTTAAAACAAGAAATACTACAAGGCGAAGAGAAGACAAAAGAGTTTAGAGACTGTATAGGAAATAAAGGAAATTTAGGACAATCAGGAGAATGATACCAAATACTAAGATTCTCGAGGAGACAATTATTAAGCCTAAATTGCATAATTTTAGTTTTATTACTTATAACTAATTTATGAACATAAAACCATTTTCGAATTAGGTCCAAGTCAAAATTTAAATCGCAAAATAAGTCAAGTAGATTATTATTGTTGTATGAAAAAGCAGTGTCATCCGCAAAAGCTGTAGGTATACCCTTGAACTGTTGTTGCAATAATGAATTAATAAAAATAAGAAACAGAACAGGACCTAATACTGAACCTTGGGGTACACCAACCTTGATACTAAGAAGGTCACTGAACTTTCCATTCAATTTGACTCGTTGCTTCCTATTATTAAGATATGACTCGAACCAATTAAAAATAAAACCTCTAAACCCCGCATTATAAATTTTAGTTAATAGTAAATCATGACTTACTGTATCAAACGCTTTAGTGATATCTATAAATAAACCACTACAGAAATTACCATTGTTAATACCACCATAAATTTCACTGCAGAACTTTATAAGTGCATCCTCGGTACTTCGTTTTTTCCTAAAACCAAATTGTGCGTCACTAAAAAATTTACTTTTATCAAGAAACTGTAATATTCTGAACTTAATAGCTTTCTCAAAAATTTTTGAAATAGCAGGCAGTATAGAAATAGGTCTGTAGTTATTAGATTCCAATACATTTCCTTTTTTAAAAAGGGGAATTACTTCAGCTACTTTTAACTCATCAGGAAAGATTCCTTGATAAACGCTGAGATTAAAAACATAACTTAAAACATCAACAATAAGTAGCGAAATCTTCTTCAAAAAATTATTGGAAAAAGAATCGTTAGGTGCAGAATTAGATATTTTAAGACTCATAATGAGTCTATGAATTTCCAAAGACGTTATAGGTTCAAAAAAGAAGCTATGTCTCTGAAAAGGTTCCTCACATAAATTAGATACAAAATTCTCAGATTGTGCGTTCAAAGAAATTACATTATTTACTAGTTGTTCAGAAGTATTCACAAAAAAATTATTAAAGTGATTAGCTAAGATTGATGAATCAGATACTATTTGAGAATTAATTACCAAAGAGGAAACAGATGTAGAACAATTCTTATTTAAAATTGAGTTTATAATTTTCCACTCAGCTTTACTTTTCCCTCTATTTTCGCGAAACTGTCTGGAATAATAATTGTCTTTGCACTGACTTTAACTTCTTTACAGAGTTTCTTATAATATAACATTAAGTTAGTGTTACTTGGATGTTTTTTAACAGATAGGCATATTTTATTTCTTTTACGAATAAGTTTCAAAAGAACATTAGACATCCAAGGTTTTATCTTGTGCGTATTATTAGTAAAAGTACGAGTAGATATACAAGATTTAACATGCTTACTAAGCGTTTTAGAGAAAATAGAATAGGCTGCTGAGGGGTCATCAGAGTTATAAACATCTTCCCAAAGCTCAAAAACTAAAATATTATTTAATTTGGAATAATCAATATTATAGGAGAAATTAATAGAAGAAGAATAATGTGAATCAAGTACAGGAGAAGAATTTAAAAATTTTAGGAACAACATACAGTGATCGGATAAGCCAAGATCATAGACATCACTACCAAATAGTTGTTGATTATTTTTATGTAACCTAATAAAGATATGATCAAGGCAAGTACCAGAAACGAGCCGTGTTGGTTCAGAAACCAAGGAGGTGAACCCAAAAGAAGAAAGAAGTAATAAATAATCTATTGAACTTTGTTTCTGAGAAAGTATATCAATGTTGAAGTCACCTATCAAAATTATGTTTTTAGAATTTTCCTCAGATAAAAAGCTTGATAATTCACTTAAAAATTCACCAATAGAACATCTATGCAATCTATAAATACAGATAAGACAATAATCTACACCCGAAATATTAAAAAATAATTTAACAATATCTGCACTAAATAAATTAAAAGTATAGCTCCTACAATTTAAACCACTTTTATGATAAAGTGCCACTCCACCGGCAGCGTAAGAAGAATTACAAGAAGCCAATAAACTATAATTCGGAATACCATAATCCACCTTCTCATAATCAAAAATCCAAATTTCACTTACAACTATTATATCTGGCCACGTCTGTAAAGAATTTAAATAGCCTAATAAACTTAAATAATTTTCTCTCAGACTTCTAATATTCTGATGCAAAATATGAAAATTAGAAATATTGTTAATACTTTCAAGTGAAGAAAAATTACAATCATTAAAATTAGACGATAGTTCATTAATGTTATTTAGAGGAATATTCATAATTATTTAATAAAAAATGTAATCAAATTAAAAAGACAATAAATAGATCAATTTAAAAACTAAATTTTATCAAGATCCTCTAAGCTACTAATAATAATAAATCTATCACCTTCTTTTTTCCTTAAAAAGATTGTTGAATTTCTAATCCAAAGAAATTTGTATCCTTTCTCATTTTTTAGTTGACGAGCTTTCTTCAGTACGAGCTGGTAATATGATGTTAAACTCTCGTTAATAAAGATACTTTTTCCTTTATACTGCTCACCAAAGACATCTGCTGAATATTTCTTCTTATTTTTATACTTATTTTGCATCACAATATTTTTCATCTCCATACTTTTAAATTTAACACAAACAATGCTTTTGCTGTTAAATAAATTATTTTCATTTTGTTTTATATTCCGCTTATTTATTTTTTTTATGAAACAGCTCTCTATATCGTCATTACTAAGATCATCGGAGAGAAGAGACACCACTTTGTTTTTGACATTATCATTGCTGACATCCGGAATACCAATAATATCAACACACTTTCTTTTTTTTTGTTGCTCTAAATTGTTAACTTTTTTTTCAAGAGAGAATACTCTATTCAGCAAAATATCTCTCTCATCAAGAAGAGATTTAATTTGAATATTATTTTCAGCAATCATTTGCTTCATCTCTAGATTAAGCGAAAAGAGAGATTGCAAAGTAATGTTGTTCGTGTTTGTGTTTTCCGAAGAATCTGTTTGTTGACTCAATTGAGAGCTTACAGGTGTAATTTTATTAATACTACTAATATTTCCAATACTTGTAGCCGTAGGAGTAGTTAATTGTGGGCTGAGGAAATTATGCTGAGAAACATGCTGAGATGATTTTCTCCTCATTCCAACACAGCATACACATCTATAGTTCTGCTTACTCTTTTCAAAGTATTCTATATCTTTCTTTTCCAAATTGGCGCATTTTGCATGGAAAAAATTTTTGCAATCTATACAGATGATTTTTAAATCAAATCTATCAACCTTTTGGTTACAAATATTGCACTTCATAATTATTTATTGTAAAGTTTTAGTTTTTTATATTTAAACAAGAAAAAAAAATTGATTTTGAAATTACTTAAGAGGTTAAAATAATAAAATTTAAAAGTAAGAAACTTTCTCTACACTTGTATACCCAACAATAGTTTGTGTGAGAATGATGACTTCTTTAAATCGTGTAGAGATACTTCCTAATCATCTTTTAAATGTGAATAACTGTCCTCTTATATGTTACACACATCGACTTAATCCAGTTTGTTTTGTTGATTCTTTAAATGGTATTAGCCTTTCCAAAGCCTTTCCAGAGCGAAAGCGATTAGTAGTATTAATCTGGGCTAAGTTTGAAATATAAGTGGGAGCTAATATTTCTTTAACTTTTTCAGTCATGAAAATAACATCGGCAATTACACATCTTTTATTTAGAGTAGCAAGGTGAATTAAGTTTAATCATATGATGGCAAAATTAAGAGATCAAACCACAGAAGGTGACGTAGTGAGAATCTTAAGAATTTTTTTTGAATTGTCTCAATCCTATGTATGTGAATTTTATAATATGGATCCCATACCTGACCAATACCTGAATCTAATTGAGGCGTAACAAGACATATAATAAGGGATTTTAGAATATATGGATTTTTAAATTGGACTAGATCAAGGTTTTATGAATCCTAACATGGAATTAGTTTATTGATGATATTACTATAATGTAATTTGAATGTGAGTTTATCATCAAAAATTATACCTAAATCTTTTATAGAGTTAACAACTTCTAATGCCTGTCCCTTAAGGAAAGTTATTTAATAGGTCATCATTGCACATTTTTGCACCTTCGAAAGAAGATTATTATTTAATTAGGACTACAGTATATTGCAAAAGATCAAAAGCTTTACTAAAATATGTGTAGATAACACGGTTTGAAAGCCATATTGTTAAGAAATGTAAAAGTACATTCAACTAAATTAGTTACTGTGGACTTATGTTTGATAAAACTATGCTGGTTTGAAATTAAAAAGCAATTGCATTGGTGATAAAGTTGATCAAAAACGATTAGTTCAAATAATTTGGGATGATATTTTTCTTAATGAAATTATTAAAGGAAACATTATACCTCTCCGCAGATTTGGAATAATAATAACATTAATTTAAATAATCACCTACGTAATACAAATTTATTTACATTAAGTTTCTACAGGACCAATTATGGAAATTATGAACCAATTTATAGAATGTTGCTTATTTATTACCCACACAGAAATTATATTCACTTCACACTTTCTAAAAACTTAAATTGTTTAATCTGGAGTAATTAAAATATTTGTGCAATTTATTTACTTATTTAAATTAGTTTTAAGTTAAATGTAAATTTAATTTGTAGATTGAATTTTTTTGTTTTGTATTATGAAAAACAAAACAAAAGAAAATATCACGAAATTCAGCAATAGTCAAATACATACATATAACGTAATATCAGTTCTTTGAGAACCATTGTGAAACATTTAAATTCACAGACTATATTAGATATCTCCTATCCCCACATACATTTTTGTGTATTATTTTAAATAATAACTAATGTGTAAAAACCATTTAGAAAGCGAACCAATATGAAAGTATGAGTCATATTAATTAATTTAACATAATTGTAAGTTAAAAAACTTACTGCACAAGCAGAATTTTTTAATTTTTTTAAATTTTTGCGTAACTAACTATTGATTATTTTTTTGTCTTAATTTAGATAAATGATCCGATTGAAAATCACACAATAGATTTTGTATTTCAAATGTATTTTTTTTTGTTTTTAATTTAATCAGCGTTTATTTCATTTGCGTATTCATATAAATTATTTTTACAGAGTTTTGTTCTTCAGATCTATAATGGATCTTCGTCTTATACTTATTAAAATTTCCAATTTATTTTTAAATTAAATATTCTTAAGTAACTATTACTTTATAAATTTTTTGATAGAAAATAAAAATATGTTAGCTTTAATTATAAAATACATTTTTTTTGAGTATGAAATGAATACACGTTGAATTTGAATTTATATAAAATAACATTGAAATTGTATTTATTACAATTCTACATAAAAATTAAATTTCAATGAAAATTTACTTAATATTTTTGTTGATTCATTTTAGAATGCTCTTCTTCGTTTATGTACGAAGAACTGATGTACATATTTAATCTGTAAATTGGAAAAAGTACAGAACAAATAACCGATTTTCATTGTCATTCTTTTAAATTTCTTCAGCAATCTTTTTGGATGTTGAATCAGATGATACAGCGGTTCTGGCTTTTAAGATTTAAGATTATACAAAAAGATGGAGGCTAAAATTAAATGAAGCTAAGTCAGTACATGTGAATTTCACAAATAAAAAAATTGACCACAGACCAGTATATATAAATGGTCAAGAAATACCCCATTCAAATACTGCCAAATATCTTGGTATGACGTCAGATGCGAAATTTCGCAGAAAAGCTCACATCAAAAACAAGAAAGAAGAATTACAAATCCGCTCTAGAAAAATGTACTGGCTCATAGGTAAGAATTCTACCTTAACAATACAAAACGAAATTCTGCTCTATAAACAAATACTGAAACCAGCTATGGGGATGCTCTATAAACCATATGGCATCCAACTATGAGCATGCAGCAAAAAAAGTAATAGAGATATTATTCAGAGGTTCTAGAATAAGGTCCTAAGAAACATTGTGAACGCGCCCTGGTTCATCAGAAACTATGACCTACATAGAGATCTGCAAATAGAATCTGTCGATAAAGAAATACAGAAAATTGCAAGAAGTCACGAAAAAAGGGGGTTGATCCGGTCCCACGTTTTGATAGATTTGTTTTTCCGAATTTGTGAAGAATTTCGTTATGCTGACAAATTTGTTTAGAGAGCTGGTTGGTTTTTCGTCGCTGATGCGATGGGTCTTCAAGGGTATGGATAAATACGTCAAAGGAAAAGTAGGATAGACGTCGATGAATGTAGTCTACATTGAAAATTAAAATAAAGCCAAAATAACTCATTAGTTCTGTAGGACTAGATCGCAATATAGGAAGGGTGTGGTTTAGTGGGTAAGAATAGCACACGCAATGTCAGCTACGGGGTTCATTGTGTCTTTTGAAGATCTGGTGGGAACCTGCGTATAAGCAAACAAAAAAAAAATTCTTTTAAATAATAGATATTTGAAAGGAGACGTAGTGAAATTAAATATTTTTTTTAATTTTCAATTATAGAAATTTTAATTTAAACTTTCATCCCAAGTTTTTTTAACATTCAAAAATTTTTATTTATTAAATTGCCCATACCAGAATTAAATTTAAATTTAATTTTTTTAATCATGAAAAAAAAATTAGAACGTATGCGGTTGTTGTTTAAGATAAATCAATAAAAAATTATATAGTACCAAGAATACAATGGAATGATGGAAAACAATTCATAATGAAATTAAGTACGATTTTTTTTCAAACTTCCTAGGATTTCGAAGAGCCGGCGAATACTAGTAACGTAAATGTAATTATCACCGCCCTAGTACATTATGCCGCCCAAACCCTTTTTTTTGTAAATACAATACTCCCATGCTTTATATTTCAAATTTATTTTTGAAATAAAAAAAGAATATTATTTCCTCATTGTAATGCAAAATAGTGCACATGTATTCATATTAATAAATAAGTTATTGATAGAAAACTAAACTAGGTAGACATTTTACTGAAAATATTGGTTCAAACGTTTAAAATTCCACTTATTTATTGTTCTTTTATTTA
This sequence comes from Argyra leucocephala, assembly GCA_963942445.1. Classification (NCBI taxonomy): domain Eukaryota; kingdom Metazoa; phylum Arthropoda; class Insecta; order Diptera; family Dolichopodidae; genus Argyra; species Argyra leucocephala. The sequence continues at coordinate 83,663,567 of OZ012681.1, read as the reverse complement.
ATTTATTCAAATAATTGTAAAATATATTATTAAATATATTCGAATACATACTTTCTTCAATTTGTAAATAAAAAATATTTAAAATTGCTAATTAGTTTTGAGTGGAAATTAGGGACATGTAAATTTATGTTGTACGTATTTACGATCGACCGGGCGGAATTAGGAAAATGATATATATCGAAATAATTAATTAAGTTATTCAACTATTTTTGATTATATAAGGATGCAACTAGACAATTTTAGATTGAAATTGAACAAACTAAGGTGGACCTAATTACGACCTATAAATTTAATTTCGCATTTAACTAAATTTTGAGTTTTTATAAAAATTTGTATGAAAAAACGGTTCGGTATAACGTGCAATATGTCCTAATTCCGAACTAAATACGCAGGTGTTGAATTATTTTTTTTTGTTTGAAATACTGAATCGTTCCATTATTTAATTTTTTTAAATTTTCATATTGAAATAAATGTATATTTTTATGTGTAACAAATAATTTTACTTACATTATACAATTTTCAAATTACTTATAGTAATATTGATTTTTTATTATAATAAATATTTTTTATAATTTAACTAAGTATACTAGTTAATTATTTAAAAAATTAATTATTAATTTTACTTTTAATAATTATTTTGAATTGCTTTTTTAAATAAAATTGTAAATAGGTACTGTCATTCGCAAATTTGTTCGCAAATGCGGAATTGAGTTCATATAAGGGCGGAATTAGTTCAGATTAAAACTGTCGAGCGGAAATACGTATAATCAAATTTTTTTTGGCAGCTGTAATATTTTATTATTTATTTAAAAAAAATTAAATTATAATTAGTTGAAAATATTTTTTTTAATTAAAAAACACTAGTTATTGTTATTAAATAATTTAATTGTTGTCAGGTTTCCGTTCACTAATAATTTTTAATATTTGATTGCAAATATGCATCGATGCATCGATATTTCGGAAGCAACATACTTCCTTCATCAGTGCTTGTGACTAACTGTATTTTATGGTGTCGTTCAAAGCTTTTATTTGAAAGTTCTTCCAACATTTTTTGATATTACTGTTGGATATTACTGTTTGACACTAATCAAAGAGGAAATAAAAATACAAATAAATAAATACTGGCACAACAGACTTAAAAACATCAGGCCAAAGGACAATAGAAACATGTTTCCGAAATAAACATAAAACACTTATACATTGACCAGAGCGATTTAAATATATTGATAAACAACAACATAGACCATACAAAGCTGGGAAGAACGAATACGAACAAATACATAGTGAACAGAGAAAATGATATTTGCAAAGTATTTGGTACATGTCTTGAGAAAAGCCATAACATCACATTACCAAATAAGCAACTTTCATAATAACATACGTCAAGAAATACAGCATTTTAGACTTATACACGAAGAACAAAAACGAAATAACATTACGCTATCTACATTTGACACCACAAACACTTCCTCCAATACGTTCAATAATAACAGCTACTTCACAGACTTTAACGAACTATATTTAAAGTTTAAGAACTTAAAAAACAAAACATCATCTGGCGTAGATGACATACCTAATGTGGTCTTAAAAAATCTATCGGTTAAGGTCATAGAGAAATATGTAATATTATTTAATAATGCATTGAATTACTGCTATTTCCCTAAAATATGGGAAATAGCTAAAGTTATCATGCTAAAAAAACCGGGTAAGGACGCTACAAATCCTAACAATTACAGACCAATCAGTTACCCAATATCAGCAAGGTGTATGAAACTATAATTAATGACAAAATAATAAAGTTAGTAAACAATAGCCAGCTTTTACCTGAAAATCAATTTGGGTTCAGAAATAAGCATAGCACTATACACGCTATAAATAAACTAACCTCCGATGTATGCTGGTATATAAATAATAAGGAAGGTGTAGGCGCGTGCCTTATAGATTTAGAGAAGGCATTTAATAGTGTTTGGATTGATGGTCTAATATATAAATTATTAAATTATCAATTTCCAAACAATTTAACAAGATTAATAATGGATATGATATCCGACAATGAATTCAGAATAGCCAATAAGTTAAATATTGAAAACAAATTCGTGATTAAAAATGGTTTGCAACAGGGTACCGTTAGCTCACCGATTCTCTTCTCATTGTATTTAACAGAATTGTTGGAACTGCTTGGAAACTTTAAGGGCCCACATTACTCTATAGCATTTGCCGACGATCTAATTATTTATGCCGCCGGCAATAGGGTAGCACAAATAACAGCAAACGTTCAGAAACAGTTTAATCTTACTATTGATTATTGCAAGGTATGGTTACTGAAAATTAACGTAGATAAATGTAAAGCAATTCTTTTTCGAAACACTGTTGACAAAACCAACAGTAATATCAAAAAATGTTGGAAGAACTTTCAAATAAAAGCTTTGATCGACACCATAAAATACAGTTAGTCACAAGCACTAATGAAGGAAGTATGTTGCTTCCGAAATATCGATATTTGCAATCAAATATTAAAAATTATTAGTGAACGGAAACCTGACAACAATTAAATTATTTAATTTAAATTATCACTAAAAATAATAATAAAAATCCGATTAAAAAATATAAAAAAATAAAATAAACTAGTTATTGTAATTTGAAAAAAAAAATTTAAAAAACTTATATTTCCCTTATTTTGTCAACTTAAACTAATTTTCCCTTCCGTTTACGTTATACTAACAATTTCGTAAATTTAACAACGATTCACATTCATCATAATTCAAGGTAATTAATTAACTAAAGTTTAAATTTTTTAATAAACCGTTGCTCAGATCTAATATCAGCTGGTAAGATATTGTATAAATGAATCAGCTTCTTTTAAATCTACCTTTAATGTCTTGAATGAGTGAATCGATAAATACCAAAAATAACAAAGAACCGCAGACAATCGCGGAGTAAAATAGAAATTGGTTCAAATGAGAAAATAGTTCTAATAAGTTTAATAACTGAATTTTGAATTTCAAATTTTATTTGTATTCATGAAAATAAAAAAAAATCAAATTACTTTAATAAATTTTTCTTTCTAAATAAAATTAAAAAACCATATCCTTTTATTAATTTTGCGGAAAATATTTCAAAAAATCAAAAGCCATAAATTTCAAAAAAATTCAGAAATTTTTTTTACTTTCTGTGATTTTGAGTTATCGAGGCTAAATGATCAAAAGAAATGAAGCAAAGATGGAAAGTCAAAGACTTTGATAATTTTTTTTAAGCTAATATGTTTTTTTTTAAAATTTAAATCTTAGGGAATATATTTTTGCTACATACAAAATATAAATTATTGCTATAAGTAGTGTCAACAACAGAATGTTTCAATCAAAAAGTTGATTTATATTATAGAAATATGTAATATTACCCTTCTTTATCAATGATTTAACTTTATCTTTTCATCATCTGTAATGGTTAGTAATTTAATGAAATTCAATTGGTATGAATTTCCTTGGTACATACTAGCAGTATTTATATATATGAGTTTCCCTTTACTTTTCAATATATTTTTGCATTTCAAAAAATAAGTTTTCATGTTTAAAGAAATGAGAGAGACATAAAATGAATTTGATAAATTGCAATATTGCAATATAATAAATATAGTTGTGTAGTTAGTTATGGCAAACGAAAATAATATCTTAAATGAAAGAATTTCTAAATTAGATAACTTGATTAGTAGTTTAATATAGAAAAATTATAATGAATTTAAAAAATAACGAAATTGATGTATCTATCTATAGATATATAAAAAATTCTAATCCGATGATGATCTCATGATTCATGTACTCATGAAAGAATAAAGAAATGAATGAAAGTTTTTATACATTTCGAATTTTTGTACACAAACAAATTTCATATAAAAAATCAACTTATGTAAATCAGTTAATAAAAAAAAATTTACCAAAAAAATTTATCAGAGAAATAAGATGTATATGTAGTTCACAATACCCATTCTTGAAATTAATTATACGAATATAATATGATTAATTTTTTTTAAATATGTTCTCTGTTAAACATGAATATGTGATGTACATAAACTAATCTAATTATATTAACTGGGAACAGCAAAAAATGTGTAGTTAGGTGTAAGAATGTGTATCTTATCAGATGATATTTTAGAAGCTTTGAAAGTTTAACTTTAGAGGTTCATTTAAATTAATAATAATTCTTAAAACGTTGTGAACTCAAGTAACCTTTAAATTCTTTAAATCGATTTCAATGTATTTGTGTTTATTTTTTTCAAATTTTCAAATCTCAGCAATTGAATTCGAGTTGAGCTTCTTTGGAATGTTAGGATATACTGTCAGAAATATTTATTAATGTTAACTATTTTTATAATAATTCGGGCGTATAATCAACAGATTATCATGTTATAATATTTATGTAATCTTAGTGTTTATCAATTTGATTTGATTAAAATCGATGTTTGATGTATGATGCATATCTAACTGCAAACTTCATTGAATATTCCTACTAGACCAATTTATAAATTTTGATTAAGTTTGGTTTTACTTAGATATTACACTAAGAGAAATAATATGTTTATCCAATGGTTACGAGAAATATATTATGGTTACTTTAAACTTATTATGTTAGATATTTAACATTTGATATGTTAATGAGGAATATAAGCAGGGTTGATATAAACATATATTATATTTGTGTTAAAAATATTATAGTTGTGGATATCATAATATGGTTAAGAAGCTCATAATCCAGTAGTTGTAACAAACATATTTTGGTTAAAGAAATAATATTATAGTTGTTTTACAACTATTTGTAGTAATACTAATCATATTATGATCGAAGCAATCATGTTATAGTTGCCTTATGATTGAAGTAATCATCTCATATGTTTGAAATAATCATATTATGATTAAAGTAACTATAATATTATGGTTGAAGTAATCATATTATAGTTGGCGTTAAAATAAAATGCTTCAAAAATAAAAAAATACTTGAATATTCAGTCTTCTGTTGTTGTTTGCCAATTTAAAACGTGTTTTAAGATATAAGCGTACCTGATGTAAAAACTCTTAGCTGATGGATATAAATTGGTAAGTGTTTGCATACATTGCATTACAGCATTTTATAAACTAATCACTAATTTTTTATCTAGATGTTGATAGACAATAAAGTGTACTTTATGAAAAACTGGATAAAATGTTGTGAGAGGAAATATTTCAATATAAGTTGAAACAGTTAGTTATTAAAATAATAACAAAACAGAATAAATAATCTAAGTTAAGACGAACTATTGAAAAACTAATAAAAGGAAACTGTACAGGTTAGTTAAATTATAATTATTTAATAATCTGTTCAATCAAACAGTTTCTTATTTTTATGGCAATATATTACGAAAGTTGAGACTTTCTTTAGAATCTCTTGTCAGATGCTATAATATAAGTACTTTTTAATTTGCAGGTAATATTAACTATTACAATATACTTATGTTTTTATTTTTTATTTTTTACAGTCATCAGCAGCTGAAGATGATAAATTTAAAAGTTATGTATATAGCTGAATTAGACAGCACCAATTTAACAAAATTTGATATTTATTGGACATTTATTTATTATAATTGACAGAAAAATATAATCCTCTCGAAATTAACTATACTGTGCTTTTATTTCAAATATAATATATTTACTTCAATCATATTTATTTTTGTTTCAATTAAAATTAATGTTGCTGCAACCATAACTTAAGTTTGTGAGAATAATATTATTATTGAACCTAAAATTATGTTTGGTGTAAACATAAATATTTTTCATTCAACCATATTATATTTATTTTTAACATAATATATTAGTGAATCATATTTCAAACAAAAAAATTATAGTTGAGAACAAAATATCGTCTTGTAGAAAGTAACTATAATATGTTTACTCCAAACATAATTGTTTTTGTTTCAATTATAAATAATATTGCTGCAAACATAATTATGTTTGTGAAGATAATAATATGGTTGTGTGAACTATGAACTATTTTTGTTGCAACTATATTAAATTTCATTTAACCATATAAAAAACTTTTTTAGCTTTATATAAAACCCATAGTTACATGAAGTAATATGGTTAATGTAACTATATTTTCCAACCATATTATTGTTCTTTAATTTTATAGTTGAACCAAACATATTTTTTTGCTCAGTGTATCAATTTTGATGAAATAATGAATGATGAATAAATTGGTTGTTATAATATTATATTTAAGAGAAATTACATAAGAGATTCTAGGAAACTAGCCTCAGCGGAAAGCATCGAAATTTATAAAACTAAAAATGACTCACTCCATAATAAAGACCAAGGCAGTGGATATTCTTCATTATTTAAATTTTTAGTTAAATGTAATAGAACCACTCTCTACTTTAACGTCGGAAATTATATTTAATATAATAACAATATAATTATAATTACTCAACCTTCAACCTGTGCTATTTCATATGGAAAATAAACAATCAACCAGGTGCGAAAAAGAGTCAAATTATGCTGCCTGTCCAATAAAAATAAATAAGACGATTTTAGATTTCTTTCCTCAGTGGAGTACAAAACACTGAAGAAGTCTCTAAGTAGTAAACGAAATACGCATATCTGTGTAGGATAATGTGGTCTATATTCCACGAGGAGTGATTCAACCGACTTAACAATCCACTTTGTGTTTCATTTCCACTAGTCTCATTAAATAATGTGACTTATGTATATGAGCTTGTAAGAAATTTCATTTTAAAATGAAAATTTAAATGAAGCTTAAGGATAAAGTTTGATAAACAACAAATAAACATAAATAATAAAAAGTTTTTTTACTTCAAATTTTAAATTAAGATAAAATCAAGCACCAGGTAATACAATTTTTTCTTGTATACTTCTTTCCACTTCTTTTATTTGTTATTATTACCGATGTATTAGTGTGTGACGCCGGTTCAACCGCTAAAATCTTGGTTGAATATTCCTCTTTTCGTGAGTACAAAAAATCTCCTCTAAAAAACTAGTTTGTAGGCAAAGAGGTATTAGGCCGATAAGCAAATTTAGTAAAATTTAAAAATTGATTATTTCTATTAGTGTTATGATGAACGAAACAATTTCCTAAACATATTTTGTTTGTTAATTAAAATTTAAAGGAAAATATGTCGAATATTTTCAATAAATTGTTATAATACTTATTTAGTTTTTGTTTTTAATCTCCCTCCTATGTTAATTTTTATCAATTAAATAGTTTTGTATAATTAGGTATAGTAAAAGTGGGTATTGGTGACCTATGTCAACTAAATTTTGACTTTTGCGATGCGCTAAAAATACAATTTTTAAGATAACTTTCTTAAACTATCATTTTAATTTACTTTAATTAATTCTTTGCGAATAAAATGTAATTTATTTGACTTTTTATTAATAGTTTCTAGAAAAAAAATTAAATTACATAAAAACTCAAAATCTCAGCCTCGCACCAATTTGTGACCTAGGGTGCTCCAAATTGTAACTAGTTGGTGTTGGTATTTGTGACTGTGAAAAATAATAATACTAAGTTCAAAACTTTAATAGCTATGTTTATCAATTAATAAAACATAATGTATCACATATTATTTAATAAATTCAGTTAGTGAAAATCATAAAAAAATAATTAGAATTAATAATAGTTAATAATACTTAATTATAAATAAATTAAACAAAAAATAAATAGAAGTTCATAACAAAAAGAAATATTCTTATACGCTTGATATAATTAGTTTTTTCATTGATCTGCGAAGATATATTTCTTTAACGAAGTGGATTCCTTTTGCATTGACTAAAACTGGTTCATCGCTGATATTATACCACAAAATATTATCTTGTTCTGGCCACTTCCAATTATGATCGCTCATGACCATAACCTTGACTTGTAATTCATCATTTCTTCTTTCTAAAACTCGCCGGGGAAATATTCATCTTCGTATTACACAATGACGTATGAATTAACTTTAATCTCGGATTTTGATTCTATTGAAGGATTTTCGTTATGTTTATTTTCTATCTTCTATTCAAATAAGACCATTTTCAGTTTTTGTTGTTGTTCTATGTTTTATCCAAAATTTTCTTTTCTTCATCTTTTTTTTTGTAATAAGCAATCCATAAATCACTTCTAGCTACTGATGGAAAATTTTCTTTCAGCTATTTAGTTGTTCTTTCGTTTTTTTTATCTTCATATAACTTCTGGGCAAAAATACAGACTTTTTGAATGGTAAAATTAATATACTATAAGTACTAGTTATTTTTTTTCGTGCTATTAAATATTTTTATTTTATATAAAAAAATAGGTGGCATATTTGTGACCGTTTTGAATATAATTATGACCGTTGTGATATTTAATTATTTTCAGCTTATTTTATTAAATTTTATGTAGGTCACAAAATGAGCGATGATTCCTTATTTAATTTACAGTAAAAAAATAGACATGACCAATATAAAATTAAATATATTAATTAAATTAATTCCAAAAAACAACTACAATTTAAAACATGTAATTCGGATATATTTTGCGGGTAATTCGGCTCCAATAATGCTTGACCGTTGTAGTAATTTGACGAAATGAGGCTTTAATCGAAAGAATATTGTAGGTCACAATTTGAATTTTATTTAGCAAGTACTTAATACTTTCCAAATAAAGTAATTTAAATTTATAAAAAGTAATAAAAAGTTAACTATTTGGTTATACGAAAACTCACTTCAAAACTCTAATTGTGATCAGCATATAGGTCACAAATACTTTTCAACAGAAAAAAATTATAGCTCATAATTTGGACCGCTTTTAATTATTCAATTACGCAGCTTATTTACAAAATAATCACATTTTTCGATCATTTTCCGTTAAAAAATCTCTCGAATTTTATTATTAGGCATCAACTTCTCACTTCAAAACCTTGACGAAAACTGAAATTACGAGAAAAAGTAAGGTGCTTAATGACAAATTAGTTTTTCGGTACGAAATTTTTTATTATCATATTAAAGTACTAGTACAAGTATAGTAGAATAAAATAATGAAATTTTTGAAATAAATTCCCAAAAAGTATTCTTTTAGGAAATTCATTTTAAATTAATTTTAGGCTGACTAGATCACAAATACCCACAAGGTCACGATAACCCACTTTTACTATAGTAGGTATCCCTTTGCTAAAATGAATCTCAACGTATGCACTAATTCTTTATACCAGACTCTATCTAATGCTTTTGCAACATCTAAGTAGTTATTTTATTTCATCATTCCATGTAATTGTACTGTAGTATACTGTCAACGAAATCAAAATTGTTGATTCGGTATCAGATATTTTTTGTATCAATAGTTCTAACATATACTTAATGCTTATTTTAATTGAAGTATTTTTGTTAAATTTTTGTATGTGTGGCGCAATAGTTAGAGCGTCTGCCTTTCAACTGAAAAGTTCCAGCCCCAGGTTCGATTTCCAAGGAAGCAAAGACCTAGTTATATTTTTTAAATGTGGAAAAAATTGATATTTTTTAAGGTAGATAACTAGACTTAAAAAATTTAAATAGAAGGACACTTTTGCCGTATTACCAATTTTATTACATAAAATAATATTTTCATTTACTTAATTATTTTAATCAAAATAATTCTAATACATACATATATAAAAATGGGGTAATATAAGCTTCATATCAATTATACAATAATGTACTAGTAGTTAGTTATATGTAAGAATTTCATCATCATCATCATTGTTATTTAAAGCCTACAATTGTAGCATATTGCAGAGATATTAAGCCAGTTTAATAATTATTGTTACAACTGCACAGATAAATTTTTGCAATAAAATATATATAAAATTACTGTTTAAATTCTAACCCGTTGTTCGTTTTGTTAATTTAAATTATGTTAAATTATTGTGGTTTTTATAACTTCAAAAGAAAAATTAATTATGACTCTGTTTAAGCACAGAATTTCTCAATCAATAAGTTTAAAAATTTTAACAAAAAACATTATTTTTTATATAAGTACCTAATTCAATGCTGCAAATCGCTTAGGTTATAATAGTGAAAATAGTCAAATATTTTCCTCTTAATTTTACTGGTATGCTGATCATTCAGATACGCGTATTTCGTCTACTACTTGCAGACTTCTTCAGTGTTTTGTACTCGACTTACGAAATACGCGTATCTGTATGATAAGCATACCAGTAAAATTAAAAGGAAAATATTCGACTATTTTCACTATTATACCAAAATTTTACTCTAACGCTGGAAAACAAGTTTTTATAAAAACGCTGAGGTTAGGTATTGGAACTGAATCACTAAAGAAAAGTTATATTTCAGTTTGAGAAGTAAGAAGTTGAGAATTAAGGTGAGTTTTAGCTAGCCAACATTTTAAGATTTTAAATATTTTGTTGGTTCTAAAAAAGGAGATAAAATGAAATGACATTATTTTATATGAGAAGTCCTTGGGTACGACAAGAAAAGTGAATATCATTTACTGAAGGAAGATATTTTCAAAAAAATTGGAACAATTTCTTATTATATTTTGATAAAGTATATTTTTAAAATAACGGGCATAGTTTCTTTATACCGGCAACACTTTTTTAACAATTTTTTTGAGTAAATGTATATAAAAATAAAATATATTACGGTTTAATATGGTTTTTTTTTATGTAAAAAATAAATTAATAAAATAAAGAAATTTAGGAAATTCTTTGCAGCGATCTATTTTTTTCTTACATAGTAATTCAATAAGCTATCTCCTTTTTTAGAGCCAACAAAATATTTAAAATCTTGTAATGTTGGCCAGCTAAATGCCACTTTAAGAAAACTAAAGAAGATACATTCTATGGTAGGCGAGAGTCATATATGTACCATTAAATGAAATTCAGAAATTTATCACTGATACAAATAAAGTTAAAGAACAATTTTTCGTAAAATAATCACTTAAAACTAAAAAGCGCAATTCTTTAAAATTCATCATAATAAAAAACACTTGGGAAAATGTATGAATTTAGAAAATTGACTTGTTGACAAATGTTTTTGTGTTTTCTTAATTAATGGCAATGGATCTAGTAATCTGTTAGAAAATAATTGAGAAAATTAATAATCAATCACGTGTGCTTGACCGTAACTTAGATAGTGCTTGACAGTAACCTCTTCTTACATTTAGTACGATACTGCAATATTTTTATTTCATAATGCGGGAGAGAAGTGTTATTCGAGTATTTTTTCCGGCATGTCAGCTCATTAAATGTGGAAAACTACAACTATAGTTATAGTGTAAGTATGCCTTATTAAATAACGTATTTCCGTTTAAACATTGATTGAGAATACTATAAAGATAGAAATTTTCATACAACATCGAATTTTCAACTAACTTTTTCAAAATTGGCTTCATTGTATATGTTTTCCTCCGTTTATTCAATGTGTTAGTGCATTTTCTATTTCCCATTTGAATTTTGAAATTTTTGAATGTTTTATACGACTTTATTCTCTAAATAATTTGAATGTGTTCTGTTTCTCTATACTGTTCTTAAATGTAAACCATGAGAATCGCATAATTATCGCGAATATATTATTTTATTCTTCTGCGATTCATTAGTATTATGAAAAGGTTGACATCGCCGCGACAATCGTAAATTGAATCGCATTCGCTTCCCCGGGAAGAAGAAAATACGAATGTTTAGAAGAATAAAAAGCGAATGTTAAGAAGAAGATAATATCAGTTCATATATGAAAGAAATACGAATGTTTAGAAGAATAAAAATAGAATTTTTAGAAGAAGATAATATCTGTTTCAGGGACTTAAAATAATTTTCAATAAAATTCATCAAAATTTAATTATTAATATTTATTTATTATAAATATTTAAGGTTATTTTATTTTTTAATTTAATTATTATTTAAAATTTTTATAATTCAATACATTAAAAAATTTTGAAATTTGTACTTAACACGTGGGCTTTAAAAAATAACTGAAAATATTTTCATATACATTATACATATATGAAAAATATATTCAAAATGGAGAAAACAAAAATAAACAACTTTTTAATGAAGCGTAATTCATTCGCTTTTAATTCTTCCAGGCGAACATTCGAATAAAGTTCATCCGGGGGATTTGTATAAGTCTTTTCTTGAAGAACACGTTCTTCTTATGGTTTGTTGGGAACCATTGAATAAACGGAGAAAACATATCCAATGAAGCGAATTTTGAAAAAGTGACTGAAATTTTGCTGTTGTTAGTTTTGTTTGAAAATTTCTATCTTTATAGTATTATTAATCAATGGTTTTATTTAAGTTGTTGTTGTTGCCAAATATTACTATCAACTTTATGTTTTTCTATCTTATACATTTTATTCTAATGACAAAGCATAATGGACCAGATCGAATGATAAAGTATGTTATTGGACCAGATGAAGCATTTTGCGATTATCGAGAATCGAACCTGGGACGTTTCGAGTGACTGACAGGAGCTACCCCCAATGTATAAAGATGAAATTGTGACATACCTAGTAGTTTGTAGTTATTGCACGTTTAGCTAAAAATTTCGTTGTTACTAACGGGATTTAACACAATGATGAACAAACTAATGGTACAGATGAAAATTAATAATAAGTTAGGCTCAGTAAAGACTAATGAATTGTAAGAGAGAACGGAGTTCTAGTTGTCTTCAAAATAATACTAAGTTCATTATACTGAAGCTTTTTATATCACATGAATTAATATTTTGATTAAGATTTTTTGTGGATATAGAAATACTGTTTTGTAATTTTGTAAATATATTAACCAAATTATAATTATTTTTAATAACTAACTATGAATGTTTTGTTGTGAATATTGGGTGTTCATTATTCTTTTGAATTTTATACAAAATCTTCATATGTTCTTATATATATATATAATTATGTAATGTAAATACACATCAGTATCTATACTCGTATGTATAGAAAATGTTTGCAGACACTATTGTCTTAGATTATATTTAATTTACGATAATAAGAAATTTGATTTGCGATCTTTTTGAATTTCCCTTTTCTCTTCTTTTATATAAAACTGTATGGTTAATAATAATTGTAGTGACTTACATTCCATGTCATATATATACAATAAGGCATTCTTGTTTATGAATTATTTTTTAAGTTTATTTTAATGTTGATGTTCCATTATGCAATCTAAGTAAATTACACCAGACACATTGTGTATATATATGTACAGATATAATAGAATAGCATTTGTTGAAATATTGGGTTTTCAATAATTATAATAATTTTTTGGCAAATTATATTTGTATTAAGTTGCTATGTTCATTTGCCAAATAAAAAATTCACAATTCTGTCTTAAGTGTATACTTTTTGGTAAATTAATAATAAGAAAAAAAAGAGTGATATGTAAGTACTGAGATATGAAGTTGCACAACATTGTCATTTACTTATGAGAAATTCTTAATTTTTTATTGTTCCATAACAGTTGTAAATAAATATGAATTTAGGTTAAATATTAAAATAAAATATTTATTACTTATATATAAAAACCAAAATTATATTTCCTTCCTTTTTCTTTAAATTAAATCATTAAACATTGAAAGAAACAGCAAAATCGAGAACTTGAGTTAAGAGTATTAAGACCTAGAGACTAGAGACTCTTTTTTTCAAAAAAGTTACATTTAATTTTTCAAGGCATTGTTTTTACAAAAGTCACTACAATATATTATTAACCATACAGTTTTATATAAAAGAAGAGAAAAGGGAAATTCAAAAAATTCTTATACCTAGGGCTAGCTAAGTATAGAAAAACTCAACTCAAAACTCTTTAAATTTATTTATTTCGAAATATATTTCACAAAGTGTTCTTAATTTAAATTTAAATTTTCGGCTTAAAAAAATCTCAAATGGCTCAGGTAGTAACAGGTTTCTTTTGCTATGTCACCCGGCAAAATTAATTACACATTTGGTTTCATACGGCATAATTAATTACACATTATTGCATTTTGATCTATTAAAGTGAATAAGTGCCTTTTTTGATAGCGTTTAATTAATTTTTATTTTTGAATTTGTATTGTAATATTTAAAAGTGACGAAGTGCAGCTCTTAATGCTCTTAATGAGTGTGTAATTAATTTTGCCTACCACTGTATAATGACGAAGTACTTATGTACATATTTTTAAAATTCAAAATACATGTCCTTGAGTAAAATATCATTGCTTTAAGTATTATATTATATTATAATTTTAAATTTTAAATTTTAAATTTTAAATTTTAAATTTTAAATTTTAAATTTTAAATTTTAAATTTTAAATTTTAAATTTTAAATTTGATGGTAGATATTTAATTTAAAATTCTATTGTTTTTAGAAGGTATTGTTTAGTAGAGTTTCAAAAATTATAATTTGAATTTGCAATGTTTTTCTTACCATCATTGACGAGTAATTTTTTTAATTATAAAGCAGTAAGACTGATTTATTTCTGGAATTATAATTGTTTGATCTGAATTATGATCATAGCTTGTGGCAGCTTTTTTATTAATGAATTACTTTTTTTAATAAAATTTTTGATGCTTTATCGAAACAAAGAAAAAAATGAAGATTTGGAACATAAAGCAAAAAATTAATAATTGAATAAAGTACATAATACATTGAAATGCAAGTAGATTGAAAAATTTATGAAACGTATATTACTTGGTTGAAAATTAGTTCAGAATCAATATGAAAATGAAATAAAAAGTTAACCCAAAAAATGGTGAAGTGTGTTTAAATATTGACTAAAGTGTAATATAATTTTTAATTCGTCCTATATATATTGGAATTTGGTTTATTTTATTTCATAAATAATTCTCAAAATTATTAAACAAATACAAAACTTGGTAAAATTATACGTACATGTATGTATACAATTGAAAGTCCAAATAAAGTGATAACTACTAAGAAAGTTGTTTATTTAAATAAAGAATAACATAGAAAAAAAAACAATTTATAACAAAAGTAAAGTAAATTTGTAAGACAAAAATATTATGTTATGAGATCAACCGCCAAAATAAAAAATTTAAATGCGTACATATATGTATGTATATTAAAACAAGAATGATAATTTCGACTAAAAAAGTAATAAGATCGAAAAATTAAAAACTGAAAAAATTTCTTTCATATTCATAATTTTTTAATTAAATTCAATTTAGTCATTCAATATCAGACTTAACCCATTAAACTAACAAAACGTTCCAAAATATTTCCAATTTCATTGCTCTTCACCCTTTTTCTTTGTTCTTCTTTTTTTAAACTATTGAATATGTGGGTCAAGCCGGCTGAAAAATAAAAAAAAAAAAGTTATAAAAACGAAAAAAGAAAATCGTTTACACTTTTTTTTCTATAAAATTTCATATATCAGCTGACCCTCAGTGAAATTTTAGTCATTTAAATAACTAATATAAAAAAGCTTACTGCTGTAACAAGATGAACTGGTTACATATAAACAAACATGGACAAATTATTTAACAAATGTAATTATTGTATAGTAAATGGTATTATACAGGGTGGTGGAGCTTGATTTGAAAATCCCTTGAAAAAGTGAAGTATTTGAGAAAAAATTGTCTAGACAGAATGTCTAATTTTTTAAGTTGACCTGGGCTACAGCGAATTAAAGAAAACGGGATTGGAAAAATAATGTTTAAAAAAATTATAAAACAACATTTTCAAAGATATGCAAGCTGGAGCAATATAATTTTCACAATTTTTTTTAGAACTGAATTATTTAACTAAAGGTACTTATTGAGCGAGTAACACTGCATAATTCGTATAAGTATGTATAGGTATTTAACATAAATTTTCAAAAGTAATTATATTAATATTAGTAGGTACTGCCTAAATTTTAAAATCAATTTAAGAGAGTATTAAAAATAACGTTGTGTTTTACATATTTTCAATTATTATTAACTAACTAGTTAGTTTGTTTTGTAAATATGCCATTTGTTTCTATTCATCGTCAAAATGGATCGATCTTAAAATGTTTTTATAACAATAAGTAATTATAATATTTTGCTTTTACATCGTTCATATCATTCGAATAATCTAAAATTTACATACATGTTTTTTTTTTTATATTTCAAACTTTTGGGTGGTAAAGGCTCTAGACGGAACATATGCTAACCTATGTTTCTGATAAAAACTAGGAAATGCCATCTGGTTAAAACATCTACAGCTCTGCCATCAAATCCGACTCTCACCTCCTCGAAGGTAGGTAACATAGTTATCTGCCGGGTACCACCTGGTAACTTGTAAGGCTAACGAGAGCGGGTGAATGCGAACACTTGGCGCAATATCTAAGTAAATCGACTTGGTTAGCACGTGCGCGGACGCGATTTATGGTAATTGAAATTGTGAGTGCCGGCAAACACAAAAAAAAAAAAAAAAAATCCAAAAGCGTTTGACCTAAAATAGGCGGCTCCTTGGTCTGCGGCTGATCCCAGAGGGACGGCAGTTAAAATCACCTGGCTGGAGGTATAAAATGCAACATAAAAACAAATAATAATGTATAGTCTAAATAACAAAATAAACTCGGTAGGGATATCTACCAAAGTGTCGGCAGAGACCACGGCTGCCGGCGAGGGCTTGGCTGAATGTACTAGACTTTCAGATGAGTCGCCAGTGGGGAACAACAATTTAGACAAGCTGATTAACCCTTTTAAAAAGAATGCGAGGGTTCCAAGGTCGCCATCAAGGATGACCGAGCCAATAATTGATATACGGAGTCAAAATAATAAACAACCAAATGAAAACCATATATCCAAAAGAGGCTAAGCGAAATAGAGGCATTATGTATGTCACTAAAAAAAGAAGTTTCAGCATTAAGAGCAGAAAACGAAGCTTTGAAAAAAAGAGAAAAACGTAATGCACCAAATGAAATCATCGAGCAAAAAGAATATTTCACGGATGAAGATGAATTGAGCAGAGAAACTGACTGGCTGCTCAAAAAAACAAAAGATCAAATAAAAAAAGAAAAGCTACTTCTTCACCTGAAGTTGAATCGTCACCATCTGGTTTAACAAAAACCTGTGAGGAAAAAAACTCCAAAACAACTGAATTTGTGAGTAAAAGGAAAACCAAAATTCCACCTCTAATCATAAGTAACATAAATGATTTCAAACCATTAAATAAAATGCTGCAAGCTAAAAATATGAAATATGAAATAAAAATGCTAAACAATAAGCAGCTGAAAATAAATCTGGAGACGGAAATGGATTATAGAAATCTAGCTAAAGATCTCAATGATACCAAATACGAATGGCATACTTATGAAAGCAAAATAAATAGACCAATAAAAGTCATGGCACGCGGCTTGCACCAATCTTGCATGCCAGAAGATATAATAAGTGAGCTTCATAATAGGCAATTCAATATCATCAATGCAGTAAATATGATAAAGAAAGTCAAGGAAAATGATAAACAGGTAACTGTTAAACTCCCAATTTTCATGCTTACCTTTGATAGTAAGGAAGACATGAACAAAATTTACGAAATTAATCATATTCAAAATATGATAGTTTATATTGAACCTCTGAGAAAAAGCAAAGATATTCCTCAGTGCAAAAGATGTCAGCGTTATAATCATACGCAGAAATTTTGTAATAGGGAGCCTATATGTGTGAAATGTGCTGGTAAACATTTAACAGCAGAATGCGATAAGCTGAAAGCTTCATAGCCAAAATGCTCCAACTGCCAAGAGTCTCATCCAGCAAATTACAGAGGATGTCTTATTGCCAAATAACTTCAGAAAAGGAGAAACTCCGTTTACCCAAAATTAGGCAACAAAGGCAACAACCAAGAAAATTTATATCAAAGAAAGTAATAAAGGAAGTAACTTATTCTGCCATAGCAAAAGGCAAAAACAATGAGGATGTCTACCAAAGCAATAAAAATATGAAAATAAATCGAGATTTCACTGCTGATGAAACTCCTCGAATAGCTTATTCATCAAATGCAAATAATCAAACGCCGAGAAGAACTAGTTCGTCAAACAATCAAATGCCGAGAAGAGGTCGTTCAACAAATACGAAATTGATTCCAGAAAAAGAACAGCACGGAACTATATTAAAAACAATGGAAAAACTAATGAGTCTGGTAGATAGAATCTCACTAAGATTAGATAACTTGGAAAGTAGGTATACTGTTAAGTATCCTGATATGCCACATGACTTAATTAGATAATGAATAAGGACAAAATCACTATATGTACTTGGAATGCAAATGGCATTAACAACAAAAAACAAGAATTGGAAATGTTCCTAAACTTACGAAACATAGATGTCTGTCTCGTGTCAGAAACCCATCTAACAAAGGGGCACAATTTAGTAATTCGTGGATACAAAGTATATCATACAACGCACCCTGACAATCTACCAAAAGGAGGTAGTGCGGTCATAGTAAATGATCTTATTACTCATCATGAACATTGTAACATACAAAGTACAGAAATGCAACTCACAGCCGTACAAATAAGGTGCACAAAGCAAAATATCAACGTAGGAGCGCTGTACTGCCCGCCCAATCACGCTATTAAAAAACATATGTGCAAGAGCTTATTAATGAAATTAGGTGAAAGATTTATTCTTGGAGGTGACTACAATGATAAACATCTAGAATGGGGCTCCAGGATGACCCTTACTCGAGGTAAAGAACTGAGTGAGGCGCTGAGAGAAACAGGTTGTTTATTTCTTTCAACAGGAAAACCAACATATTGGCCTGCAGATATAAACAAAACTCCTGATCTGTTAGACTTTTTTATAATCAAAAAAGTATCAACTAATTTCACATCTATAGAAGATAATTATGACCTCAATTCCGACCATTCTGCTGTCATCCTAAAATTAAATACAACAATAGTGAAAAAATCTAGTAACCCATTTTTAACCAACTCATCTACAGTTTGGTTAAGCTTCAAAAAGATTCTGCTAGAAAAAATTAACTTAAGAGTAACATTAGACAATGGGGAACAACTAGAAACTGTTACTGAAAAACTTATGCAAGCTGTCCAGTTTGCAGCTTGGAGTAGTAAGACAAAAAAATCAAAAAAAATCAGCCCTAGATATCCGGTGTATATCCTTAACATGGTAAAAGAGAAACGAAAAGCGAGAAGCAGGTGGCAACAAACGCGTGACCCATCCAGCAAAACGGATCTTAATAATAAAAGTCAGGAGCTAAAGAGAGAAATAAAGAAATTAAATGATAGATCTCTGAATTATTACCTAGAAAATTTAACAGCTACTAAAGAAACAAATTATTCTTTATGGAAAGCTACGAGTAAAATGAATAAGTCTATTGTGCATTCTGCACCACTGAGGAAAAATGATGGCTCATGGGCAAGGAGCGATAAAGAAAAAGCTGACACTTTTGCAGATCATCTCGCTGAAATTTTTAAGTCCAATGAAATGAACACTGTTATTGATCTAACTGAAATATATAACCATGAAGATATAAATATTCCCTTAATAAGTCGAAAAGAAGTAATTAAGGAAATAAAAAACCTAAAATTAAATAAAGCCCCAGGTTTTGATTTAATAACTTCAAATGTGCTAAAAAATATACCCAACAAAGTTCTCACACTCTTGGTATATATAATGAATGCCTGTATTAAGCTTAAACACGTACCTAGTATATGGAAGGTTGCCGAGATAATAATGATCCAAAAACCAGGAAAGCCTGCTAACGACACCAAATCCTACATGCCGATATCTTTGCTCCCTACAATATCGAAGTTGTTTGAAAAATTACTATTGAGAAGGATTCAACCCCTCATAGAAAACAGGAATATAATACCTAATCACCCATTTGGGTTTAGGCAAAAACACTCAACAATAGATCAAGTACTCTATTTTATAGATATCTGCTTGGTGTTGGCACTTGTTCCGAGGAATTAAAATCACTTCTTCCTCCTCTTAAGCAATTCAATCGCACAACACGAGAGGCATCAAGTGCCCACCCTTTCACAGTGGAAATTCCGAGATGGTTTAAGTCCGGCTATGGAAATTCTTTTATAGTAAGAACATCCCGATTGTGGAACCGCGTCCCAATCGAAGCATTCCCAATGAGAGAAGGATTTTTTATTTATGACTTACAGAGGTTTAAGACGAATATTAACAACATTGTTCGCTCTTTCCCACAAAACTTTTCTTCTTCCTTTTTCTTTCCTTTCCTCTAACTATCCTTTCCTTTTTCAAATAGTCAACGGTACGCAAGTACTTAAAGGTTCAAAACCTAAGTTTTGGCTATAATATAAAAAAAAAAAAAAAAAAAAAAAAAAAGTACATCGAATAACAGACATTATAGAAAGGGCACTGGAAAATAAACAAATTTGTTCTTTAGTATTTCTAGATGTAGCCCAAGCTTTTGATAAAGTTTGGCATGAAGGACTCATCAAAAAGCTAAGTTGTTTGCTTCCTAAAAATTATGTTGAATTATTTTCATCATATCTCTCAAATAGAGTTTTTCGAGTTAAAAATGAGAATGAATACTCCTCTCTAAGAGATATAAAAGCTGGAGTACCGCAAGGTAGTATACTGGGTCCAATTTTATATTTGTTATACACCTGTGATATACCCGATGTAGAAAATATAAAAATACCAACCTTTGCAGATGACACAGAGTTGATGGCAGTTGGTTCTACTATAGAAGAAGCTACAAACAAACTGCAAAAAGCTAATGACGAAATTTCCAACTGGTGCAAAAAATGGAAAATTAAATTAAATGAAGCCAAATCTAGTCATGTAAACTTCACCTATAAAAACATAGTAACTCCTCTCTCAGTTAAAATTAATGATGTCGTGATTCCATACGAGAATAAAGCTAAATATCTTGGTATGATCTTGGATGCAAAACTGAAATGGAAAGAGCATGTGAAAATCAAAAAACAAGAACTCCAGTTCAAATATAGAGAAATATACTGGCTGATTGGGCGGAATTCTACGGTCTCGACCTATAACAAAGTTTTGATGTATAATCAAATATTGAAGCCAGTCTGGGCATACGGTATTCAAATATGGGGATGTGCTAAACAAATCCATATTCAAATTATCCAAACGTTCCAAAATAAGGTACTGCGCAACATAGTCAATGCTCCATGGTATGTTCACAATGCCGATATTCATCGAGATCTGAAGATCTCATCTATAAAAGACGAAATAATGAAATACGCTGCACGGCATAAAACTCGTCTGATCCAACATGTCAATACCGAAGCTTCTACCTTAATTGACAATCAAAACTTTGTTAAACGACTAAAACGAACAAGACCACTTGAGTTAGGTTAAAACCTTTTATCTATTAAAACCTTATTGGATTTTGGTAGATCAAAGGTATCTTAGTTTCTTTGAGTTAAATGTAAATTAATGGTTAGTCTATAAGACTAGTTTTAATGTTGCAATAATGATAGGAGTTTTTAGTGGGTTAAAGTCCCACAGTCCTTCTAACTGCCTCCCCCGGTAATAGGTAGTCCCTGAAGCCTCTTTCGATGATTTACTACTATCTGGAAAAAAAAAAAAAAAAAAATATTTCGAACTTTTATAATAATAATACTCCTAAAATATGAAAAATTGTCCAATGAAATTTCCGTTTATTATTTAATTTTAATATACAATTTTTAGGTTCTTAATTATATATATTTATCCATCATTAATATTTATTTATACTAAGGGTATTCACGATTAAGTGTAGAAGTGTAGTTATTATTAGTATAGCGAAAACTATTTTTTTTTTTTATTTTCTCTCCTTTATTCAAAATGTTGTTAACTGTTCGTCTGAGTTGACAATAATAAAATCTTGCTTAAGTCATGACGCGTCATCATGATTCAATTCATATTAAAATAATTTTTTTTTTCGTTTTTCTTTTCCGGCTTTCTTTTTTTTCTATAAATTCTCTCATTAACGCATTATAATTTTTTTTGTTTGTTTTGTTATTACCGTAATTTTCTCATTGTTCTAACCTGCAGTGAATGTTTCTGAGAGTATTTCTACACCCAATAAGGTATTAAAAACTGTTGTGTGTAGATATCGGTTTTAGTTGCATTCATTACAGGGGTGGAGTACGTAAATGGTACGTAGGCCAAAAAATTTAATTTATATGTTTTTTTTATATATTTTTTTTTTTTGGTACTTTTTGTTAAGTTTAATTTACTTTCCTTTTCTCTTTGTAAATTGTTCGTTATTATGTTTAAGATAGATTTTTGTAACATCCGCGGTCTATCAACAAATTTCCACCCCATAGAGGGATTGCTTTGTATATACGAAATGATGTAGCTTATAAGACACTTCAAAATTTTGAGTGCTCCAACCCAATTTATGAATATAATTGGATGAAAATACACGTCGATAAGCGCATCATTCACTTCTGTTTTATTTACATATCGCCTCAAACGAATCAGCTAGAAATTGATATGTTTATAGAAAGACTATCCAACCAGATAAACTCAATTCTCGAAACCAATTCCGAGATTATTCTGGCGAGATACTTCAATATTCATAACAGAGACTGGCTTAATTTTGCTAGTCACAACAGTCCCGAAGGAAAACAGGTTGAACTTTTTTCCAATTTTTGCACCCTATCTCAACTTGTCAAAAATCTTACGAGGATACCAGACCGACGCGACCAGAACGGACACCTTCTGGATTTTTTCCTATCTACCCATCCAGAGAAATATTCAATCTCTGTTAACTCTCCGCTAAGTGGCTTCGACCACTGTCTTGTAAGCACAAGCTTCGAAGTAGGCACAACAAACAGTTCTAATTATTCTCCCAAAAGGCTAGTTTGGCATTATCACCAAGCTGACTTGGAAGGCTTCAACAACTTTTTAAATGCATCGAACTGCATAAATGCGTCGTTGTGTTTCCAATATAAAAATGTCGACTTTGCTGCAGAGGTGATTACCAAAAGGATTTATTAGAAATGAAAACTTTTATTCCAAATAGCCTTAGAAGTATAAAACGAAATCCCTCAGGTTGGTTCAATGACCTCTGCAGCAAAGCTCTGAAATCCAAAGACGAAGCTTACAAATAATACAAGAACAATAAAACTGTCAACACGTATGAGAGTTATAAAGTGGTTAGGAATAAATGTACAAAAATTATCAATCAGCAAAAATTCTACATAACCAAAGATTGAGACGAGAAATCTTTGATCTCCCCAACAACAGCAGGTCTTTCTGGACATTTGCTAAAAATGTTGGGCCAAATTTTTGCAAGTCTTTGTTTTCACCTATGATTGATAATAATAGTACTATTATACCAGATTCTGTTGGAAAGGCTAATCTCTTCGCAAAATTATTTGCAGCTAATTCCAAATTCCTCCATCAATGCCTGCTCTAAATTATTCCTTCGGAAGGATCTACTTTAGAACAAGAGTTGTAGTAAAAGTCTTGAAGAATCTCGATATAAAAAAATCTACCGGTTCTGATGGTATACCTGCAATTGTGCTGCGACACATTGCCTTCGCTATTTCTAAGCCTCTGCGCAACTTATTCCATTTGTCCTTTTCTTCAGGAACTTACCCGTCCTGTTGGAAAGTTGCCCAAGTTTATTCTATTACTAAAGAAGGTGACAAAAGTAATCCTTCAAACTATAGGCCCATAGCTATTACTTCCATTATTTCAAAAACGATGGAAATCTTAATTAATCATAAGCTGAAGAAAAATCTTGACAGTAGAGGTCTAATTCTCAACACCAGCCTGCATCAATTTGGTGAAGCTACTGTTGTAGCTCTGGATATATCTAAGGCTTTTGATCCAGTTTGGTATTCTGCTCTTATAGCAAAATGCAACGCTATAGGTCTTAGTTCAACCTTTTCTAAATAGATTGAAAGTTTTCTTTTAAATCGATCTATCATAGTTTCAGTTGACAGTCCTTTTTCCGACCATATAAATTATATTTTTATATTTTCATATAAATTATAAAAAAACCAGAGTAAACAGAATAATTGACAATTTACCTAATTTGTTTTTACAATATATTTATATACTTATCTAGATGAAAGAAACATCAACATATTTTGCCTACTGTAAGCCAGTACATTAACATTAACTTGCCCAATAGGTACTGTTAATATTACAAAGTCATTATAATCAAGACTGGGTTAAGTAAGCCCCAAAGGGGGCGGTTAAACAGTTTTAGCATATGAGCAACCATGTACGTCATTATTCAAACATGGCTGCGTAATTGGTAACTGATATAACATTATGTTTGTGTTAAATTATATATATTGGCATTGTTCAACCACATGATCCATCGAATGTTAACACTTCCCATCTCCCAAAAAGGTTTAGTAAAAGAGACTAAACACATATTTGAAATAGCGAGAATAAACTGATATGGAGACAAAACCAGACGGACTTACTTTGTAAACAGAGAAGAAGTTTACAACGGAATTCCCTCACTAACCTACTCACTGATCAACAACCCAAAAGGAGAGTAGCATTGGAGTTTAGCAAGGAGTTTCTCTCCCACTCAGAGCGAAATTAAATAAACACGGATTAGATATCGTATATAGCAGCAGAATCAACCAATTCAAGCCTGTTCTAAAATCAACTAAAGACCCAATCGAACAGATGGAAAAATCAGGTATATATAAGATAACTTGCAGTCATTGCAACAAAGTTTATATTGGGCAAGCTAGGAGAAACATGCAAACACGACTCAATGAACACCTGAAAGAAGCATAACTAGCTAAGAAAAAGAACTCAACAGAGTTTCGATCCAAAGTAGCAGAACACATCATCCAGGAGTCATCATAGTATTTCGAAAGAAGACATTGTAATGATAAATTACATTAGAGATTCTAGGAAACTAGGTTCAGCTGAAAGCATCGAAATCTACAAAACTAAAAATTGCTCACTCTTAAATAAAAACCAAGGCAACGGATATTCTTCTTTATTTAAATTTTTAATTAAATATAATAGAACCACCCCATTATGCTTTTTGTTACTAATTATATTATATTATAAAAATTATTATTATATAATATATAATATAAAATAAAATAAATAATAATAAAATTATTACTCAACCTGTGCTATTGGATAATAAACAACCATCCAGCTGCGAAAAACATCAAATTGTTACCTGTGCAAATAGAATAAATAAGACGATTTTAGATTTCTTTCCTCAGTCGAGCACTGAAGAAGTCTGCAAGTAGTAGACGAAATACGCGTATCTGTAAAATTAAAAGGAAGATATCGACTATTTTCACTATTATACAAATATTTTACTCTAACGCTAGAAACAAGTTTTTATAAAAAAAAAAATTAAATTAATAGTTTTTTTTTTAAGTTGAGGAACTCTGAGGAAAGAAAATAAATTAATATTTATTAAACTATACCTTATATACACAACATTTACACAATTATTGTAAATGTGGTATCTGCTAAAAATGCATTGTAAATGAGCAATAGGAAAAAAACCTTTACATCTATATTATAATACACAAGAGCACGATTAGTGAAGCCACACCTTTCGTGGTTTTTCGTGTGCTTCGTTTTTTTTCATTCTATCAATTTTTTTTTTGCCGATCCTCTTTTGAGTTAAATTCTTTTATTTATTTTTTATTTATCGCATTTTGTTTTTTGTACTTTTAGTAGGAAAAAAAATTAATTAGTAGGATAATATTATTAATAAAGGTTTTAATGTCACAAATTTTTGTGAGTCGATTCTCTATTAATTCAATTTTTTTTTTTTTTTTTATAATGTTTTTTTTCTAATATAATTAATAACAAAAAACAATATTTTTTTAATAAAACAAAACTAATTTTTAATTATTATTCTCTTTTAAATTATTTCAACAAAATACGAAACCGTTTAGTTTAAAATAAATTTAAGCATACAAATGTATGTATACTTATTACTTATACATACATGGAATGTATTCACAGTTGACAGTCTTGATACTATGATGTATCATGTAGATGTATGCATATAATATAAATTATACAAATTAGCATTTATCCTATCTATATATGTTTACTAACAGCTAAAATATAATAGTGCCCGTCCCGCAATTTCGTAAATTTACGATTCGTATTATTTTGGTTCTTTTATGCTTAGTTCACTGATTCAGAACATTTTGTTCCGAACAATTTTGTTAAAAGAGAATTCTTATGATTGCGATTCATTGCTTCATAACATTGTGTTCCAAACAAAAAAAAATTTAAACAGGAGACATTAACATTTGAATTAATTTTAAAATTTTTGTTTATTTCAATCTCAATATATCAAATTATTGTTATTCAAATAAATAAAATTATTAAATAATAAATAAAATTAAAGCAAAATAAAATATTTTTATGAATTGTTTTTTTTTTTTGTTTATGCTTTGTAAATTGTAATGTGAGAAATGTCAAAAAAATTAAAAATTACAGCAAAAAAAAATTGTTCCGAACACAAAGTTAAATCAACTTTTGTTCCGGAGAGAAAAAAATGTTCCGGAACATACGTTCTGAATCAGTGAATCAGGCATTACGATTAGTATTACTTTGGCTAGTTTGCTACACTTCATACTAAAAACTAAAAAAGTTTGCTACACTTTCATACAAATTTTATAAACGAACGGATGATAAAATACGAAATAGTAAATTTACGAAGAAAAATAAGAAGCCGCTGAGCTATTCAATTTTCATTTCGTATCTTCGAATCTTCGTATTGTTGATAGTTAATGTCAAATATCAAAAATAAACAAAATCAGATACAAATTATTTGTTTTTTGTTAACAAAAAAAAAATATATATATTAAATTAGTTTTTTAAATGTAAAACGTTTTGAAGAAGTTATTAAAATATGTTATTTTAAAAAAAATTTATTTTTAAAAAAAACTAGAAGCAAAATTATATATTTATTAAAATCTACATAAAAAACCATCTGCCGCCCAATAATCAAACTAAAATTTAAATTACATACTTCAATTTAAAAATAGTAAAATATTAGGTTTATTCAGTAACCGTTCCAGATAGTTCCATATGAATATGAATAGTCATGCGTTGAATAATTTTTTTACTGACATATGTAGTTATTTGAAAATACATCATTTATGTTTAATTTATAGATTGAAAAAGTACGGTTCAAATCTGAACCATCTAACAACCGATGTACATTATTGTTTTTTAAAATGATAGATATTTAAAAGGAGACTAAGCTAAATTATATATTTCTTTTAATGTTTTTAATTATGTAATATTTATTAAAATCTACATAAAAATCTGTCGGCAAATAGCAAACAAAAATTTAAAGTACCTCAATAAAAAAAAAATTATATTCATTCGCTAAATTGTTAATATTTCAGTAAAATATTAGGTTTACTCAATAAACTGTTCAAGAACGATCTAGAACGATCTAGAGTAAACAAAATTGTTGTGTTCTGTAGTTTCCGTTAATTTAACTTGTTTGCCCCAAAGGTGCTCTGATCGTTGTTGAGCAGATTGTTTAAAATAGTTCTAAATTGATCTGTTTTGTTCCGAATTTTTTTTGTGCAAAAATTTTATAGGTATATCTTTTTTAAATTCAACACCTGAATAGTCAAGTCAAGAAAATTTTGATGCATTTGACATGTTTTAAGTATCTGAAAATAATGTATAGAATAATAATATTATTAGGAACCCCAAAAAAAATAAAAATTGCTCAAAGTTTTAAGTTAATCTTTATAAAATTAACTCTTTCATTTTTAAAATAAAAACAAAACATCAGATATAGAATGAAAATTATTTTATAAGAATTTATTAGGCATCAATTTCGAGTAAGTCTTGCATATGCAATATCAATCAATAAATCACAAGGTCAAAGATTTCAAAGAGTCCCCTCATTTTATTTATAAGGAAGAATTTATTTCCCTCAACCTTCCTTCACCCATGGTCAGCTCTACACAAATCACTGCTCTAAAAATTAAAATTCTAGCGGGACCAAGACAGGGGAAAACTACTGACAACGACACGTTAACTGACAATGTTGCATACCAAGAGGTTGACCATATGACAATGTTGCATGAATTTGAATTGATGAATTTTAAAACTCGCTCATAATAATTGGGAAACGATACTACCCATAGGTATGATTAATGGTTTAATAAAATTATCGGAAACTATTTTTTAATAACATTCTAACACACGTTTTCCCAATTAACGCCAACAATCAATTATTGGGTTAATAATATCAGTTATGGTAAAGGATTTCGGCGGTTTTAGTGGGTTAGAGTTCCACATAGCCAAGTACCTACGTACGGGGTCTGCTTAGTATTTGTCGAGGCTTTCACGTTCCCGCGAAAAATAAGAAAAAATAGAAATAAATTAAATCTTACAAAAAGAGTTTAATGCTATCTGAAATTTTTTTTTATTTTATTTTAAAATTAATATTAACTTAAAATTTTGAACATTTTTTATTTTTTGGTGGTTTCATATTAAAATGACTCTTCTATATATTGTTGTCAGATACTTTCACCGTGTCAAATGTTTAATTTTATTGTGCCGTTACACAGAAAATTCCTTTCTTTTGCTCAGCCGAGTTACCCGGCAGTTTCTCATAGTTTACATATAAAATTGAAGTACAACTAATGGAAGGTAAAATAAATATTTTAAATTTAATTCAATAATCTCCAATTAAAATGATTTTAAATATTTGATTTTAGGTTAACACTTATAATACTAACTAGCTTATTATTGAATATGACAAAACAAAATGAAATAATAAAAACCTTAACAAACCTTTGTTTATTTTAAATTTTTGTAAATTTTATTCCATAATGTTCATTCGTCTTTTGGCTTGACATTTCCTAATTTTGTATTTATTTACATATTCATAATTTATTTTAGCACATGATAAGTATGTATGTAGTTTGTAAATTAATGTTACCGAATAAAAAAATAATTATTAATTAAAATACTTAATCTTATTTTATTATTATAAAAAATATATTTTATTTTATTCAAAGAATAACAAATATTTTTCAGCTTCTCTCTTTTTTAACAATTTTTTATTTTATTTTTTTGAAACAACAAAATACGAAATCGAAATTTTCTTTAATTTGTGAGAAAGAAAGGTAATCATTAAACTATTATTAATTTATACATTATCTTTTGTAACATGTACTACACAATAAAAAAATAAAAATAGAAATAAAGTTTTGATCTTTCAAGTTTTAAAAATGAATGAAATATGAATGTTTGCTAATAATTATGAAATTTTTTAGTTTTTCTTAAAAAATTTATGGTGTTTATGATTTGAAGTTAAATTATTTAATTTTTAAATAACATTGGCATATATATATATATATATATATATAGTTATATACATTTTTTTTTTAAGTTTAAAAATTTACTTTTAAAATTTACACATTTCTATAATTGAAAATAATAAATGAAAATTTTTACATGACAATAAGTTGACATAAAAAATTGAAATTGATCATAAAACAATCTACAAACATTGTTTCTGTTGTAAAGATGACAAAATAAAATATTTTGCAAGTTATTTTTTTTATTTAGAAATTAGGGCACGACACTTTGTTAATAAACAATAACTAAAGTAACATTTTAACAGTTATTATAATTTTTATTTTATTTTTTTGTTTTTCCAATAATGAACCGAGAAATTTCTTTTTTAATTATTATTTTTTTTAATATTATTTAATTTTCACTAAAAAATAAAATTACTTAAAAATACAAAAAAAAACAATTTTCCTTACATATTTAATTCAATAATAAAAGCTTAAATAATTTCGAATCAGCATACTAAAATTACAATAAAAAATTGTCCACGCAAAAAACATACATACATATATGATATTTAAAGAAGCGGTAAAAGTATGCGAAAAACAGAATAAGAAAAAAAGAAACTTAAAAGATAATTTAAAAATAAAATTAATAATGTATATAATTTATATCCCGTTGTACGAACTGCGAAATATTCGTGTTAAAGAAAATATATTATTACAAATTTTTATTTTCCGAAATTAAGTTATTCACCTCAACGACTAACGTACAACTAAAATTTACAAAATCAAATTTTTTAAAGCTCGACTTTATTTGCAGAGCAAACAACAAAACTGATCATAAAATAATTATTTATGTTCCATTCCACTTCCACCAATTCAATTCAATTATTTCAATCTCATCATAATCATAACAACAACAACAACAACAACAACAACAACAACATTAAAATGTGGTGATCGGTTTATCGCGACGCGATGCGATTGATGCAAAGTGCGAAAATAGAGTTAAAGTTGCGGGAGAGACTAACAAAAGTAGAATCAGAATTAAAGAGCGTACAGAAAAGAAAATTTATGTTTGTTTTATTAAATAGAGAAATTTCTTTTGTTTTTATTGTTGTATTTGTATTGAATGTAAAAGTAAATTATAATTGCATTGAAATTCAACAGAAATAGAGTGGACTGAATATAGTTAAAAAAATCAGTGGTTTTTCGAACTTTTTTCTATGTTGTAATTTAAAATTGAAATTAATAATAATATGGATTTAATTTGAAAATAATTAGTTAGACATTTTAGGATCATTATTTATATATATGATATTTTATATTATGTGGTAAACAATAATTTTGAAATAATAATTTTAAAAAATATAACATTCTAAGTGTTATCCAAAATTTATTTATCTTTATTTTCATATTTTTAAACATAACCACATCATGTGACTTACTACCAGCTAGAAATCAAAATATACCAGCAAGACTATGTTATAAAATTAAAACGTAGTTAGTTGATTCTACAACCAACAAAGAATATGTCCCGAAAAAGCAGCAGGCTACGATGGTATTTTAGCTACAATGCTGCAAGAGCTCCCAGACATAGCTTTTAAGCTGAATGATTATTTTCCATCATTGTTGAATCAGTCTATAATTACAATGATCTTAAAAACAGGTAAAGATCCAAAAATTATCAACTCATATAGACCCATAAATCTGCTGCAGCAGTATCCTGTTTTAAAAGTATTTGAGAAAGCTATAGTACATAAAATTATGCCGAAAATAGAAAACGATGGACTGATTCCGCTACACCAATTTACTTTTCAAGCTGAATATAATACGATCGAACAGGTACATAGAATAGCTGCCCAAATATAACAAGAATTTGAAGAAAGAAAGTTTTGTTCAACAGTCTTTTTGGATGTCGGCCAGGCATTTGACAAAGTTAGGCGCGATGGATTAATCCATAAAATACTACAAAAGCTACCAGTTGAGTGTCATCTGCTACTAAATTCTTATATAATCAATAGACACTTTTTTTTTTTTTTATGATCTTGACAGTAACATAGGTAGAATCACCTTTTCGTGCTTAATTAAGTACGGTACTGCAATTTTACACTACAATATCTACAATAATTTGAGTATTTATTTTAACAAATTACTGGCTTATCTACTCATTAAATGTGGAAAACTACTATATTGTCAGGAACTAAGCCTTCTTAAATAGAATAGTTTCATTTTATTTAATTTGTTACCAGATTATATATACTCTCAATTATTTTTTGTCATTTATTATATCCCAATGACAAAGGGTACTAGACCAGCTCAAAAAACCAATGAAGCATTTTTTTTTTTTTTTTTTGCTTCATCGGGAATCGAACCCGGGACCTTTCGGTTGAAAGGCAGGCGCTCTACCTACTGCGCCACCTAGCGTGTAAGCGGCTGTGCAAATACTGGTGGTACTTACTTTAGAGTAAGATTCAAACCTTATATAACAGAACAAAGCAAAACATTCTCCCACCAATCTAGATTTGATGAAGTTACTTTGAAGAGCTTTTGAGGCAGCCTGACTATCACTAAAGATTCTAATAACTTTGTTAGACCATCTTTGCTCTTTTATTATATTCAATGCTGCGTTTATGGCAAAGACTTCAGCCTGGAATACTGTGCAGTATTTTCCAAGAGGAAACTGAAGCTAAAGTTGTTCTTTTACAAAGAACACTCCGGCTCCCGCGCCTAGAGCCGTAATGGACCTCTCAGTAAAAATGAGGTGTTTGAAGACCTAGCCTGCTCTTCTGAACCGCACCAGGTTTCTCTTCTCGGGATTTCTACTTCGCATCACTTCTTTAGGGATACGTATGTAGTGATGTCATCTGTTGGCATGTAGAACTTTTTCTGTTCCTCTTCTTAGTCCTTCCATAGCCTTTGATGTTTGTTCCTACATTCTCTAGTACTCCCTAGAGTTTGCAACCTTCTTGCAACTTTGAGGGCCTCCATTCTTACATAAAGATGCAAGGGTGGAAGCCCAAGAAGTATTTGCATAGCCGCTGTAGGTGTGGTTCTAAAAGCACTTGTTGCACAGAGACACGCAAGTCTTTGTACTGCTTCTAGTTTTTTTATGGCATTTGCTGTGTGTTACTGTTCTCGGAACCCATGCAATGATTAGGCCTGAGGCACCCTTTTTATAGTTTTTCGGCTATTTTCTGTGTTAGGCCTCAATTGTTGCCAAAGACCCTTCTGCGCTGCCATAGGACTTTCACAGCATTAGCACATATCATCTCGATATGTTTTGAACAGTTGAGCTTCTTATCAAGTATAATGCCTAGATATTTTCATAAAGGTTAACCCATTCGCCTGACACCATTCGGTGGTTAAGTTAAGTGCAATTTGCATTTGTGTGCATAGACGCCTCGTATATCCTCCTCTTAGAAGAATACCAACATCATCGGCAAAGCCGTGTGTGTTGAATCCTTCCTCGTTCAGTATACTTAGGAGTTCGTCTACCAACATGTTCCATAGTAAAGGCGATAGAATACCTCCTTGTGGGTATCCTATAACCGCCTTCACCTGAACTTTAGTAGTTTCATCTACTTGGATGAACAAATCACGTTGTTCCAACATCTATCCATCTCAGTAGCGGGTGATTTACTCCGTGCTTTCTTGCTCCATCTTGAAGTGACTTAAAAGTTGCCTTATCAAAGGCCCCTTCAATGTCCAAGAATGCACCGAGTGTTATCTCTTTGTTCACGTTAGCCTCCTCTATATGTGGGACCACTTCTTGAAGAACTGAGTCAATAGACTTACCCGCCTGATCGGCATGTTGTTTACGGTTCAGGGGTACCCTGTTCAAACACATTTCTAATATACATGTCCACCAGTTTCTCTAGGCATTTTAGCAAACATGAAGAGAGAATGATAAGTCTGAAGCAAGTAGGGAGTGATGGAATATATCCAAAGGCTATGCAGGCTGTGAAGATTCTTGTGAGGCATTTGCTTATGCTTCTCCTGCACTTTTGAAGCATAATATACCAGATTCCATCCGGCCCTTCCCGGAAAGTGTGTTCGATAGAGAGCTCTATATGTTTCTTCTTTCGATGCCGTGTACGATCCTTTTGATGTTTGCAAATTGTGTAACTTTGCTACCGGATCCCTTTTAAGGGCCTTAACCAATATCTTCGATTCTTTCACAGAATTTTTTAAATAACTGTTCCTTTGATTTCCGAATCAATTCTTTGTGTTGTCTTCTAGATTCGCTATAGGATTTCCAATCATCTTCTTTATGAGTTTTTAAGGCTCTATTCAGAAGATTTTTGGCCTTCCTTTTTAGCTTCTCCAGATCTTTGTTCCACCAAGCAATTTTTGTTTCTTTCGGTTTTCTGGTGACCGGGCAAGAGGCCTCAAAAGCCTCCGTTAACAGATTTGTCAGTTTTTCAACCGATTTGTCTATTGCAGAGACTTTTGAGATCCTTATTGAATCTGCATCCTTAGCCACCAGGTCCTGAAACTTTTTCCAGTTGGTTCTTTTAATATCTCTAAAGACCGAAATCTTATTGAAATCAGCCTCTAAGGAGAAATCAATGTATCTATGATCACTCATAGAGAGTTCCATAGACACTTTCCAGTCCTTGATCTCTGAAAGAAGAGATCTAGAGCATAGAGTTATGCTTATGGTTTCTTGTCGCCTGGAGTTTACAAATTTATGTATTCCTCCAATGCTTAGAATTTCCAAGTCAGTACTTGCAAGGTACTCTAGGAGCGCCCCGCCTCTGTTATTTGAATTGGTACTTTCCCAGTTCTCATGATGAGCATTTGCATCACAGCCAATTACTATGTCAAAGTCATTTTTTTGGCATAGTTGACCACTTGCACGAGCTCATTTGTTGCAAGGGGTTTTGTAGAGTCTTAAGGGAGGTAGCAAGAAACTATAATAAGCTTTCGCACTTCTCCCTGACTCTTGTATTTTATGGCAACCGCCGTCAAATCTCCTGATGACAGTTGTATTAAGAGCTGCACGTCAGTGCTTGAATGCGTGCCAATGCATGCCCGAACTTTTCCAAGACCCGCATTGTACAAAGTGTGCTAGCCTTCCAATGAAAGACCGGCTATTCTGTTTTTAATAATGTAAGGTTCTTGAATCAGTATTAATTTTGTTTGCAACTTCTTAGTTAGTGAGGCCATTAGAGTGTATGACCTACTTATACTATGTTGCAAATTGATTTGCTTAACTAGTAAACTGGCTATAGCTCGGGATACGAATCTATTATCCAGCCTAGTTTTGTCCTTTAGCCGTGATAAACTTTACATTTATCTGACCAAATTTGAAACTTAGTTTGGCATTTCGATCTTCTATAGCTTTAGCGCTATCGGGATCGATATAAACGTATAAAAGAGAACCAGTACCACCAGTGTTAGTAGTTGCTCTTCTATACAACTGGATTTTCCACTTCGTAGCATCCATACCATTTTGAATACTGAGCGCCTTCATCACGTCCGTCTCAGGTTCGGTACGGCCCGGGATCAACATTTTTGCTAACTTTATCTTTGGAAGTTCGCTGACTCTCATTGCTGAGACCCTGGCTCCCTCCCACGGACTGCAGTTCGACGCCGCAGATTTTAACCAGTTTGATGAAGCCTCATCTTGACAGGAAAAATGTAGTTTTCCCGCCTTCAAAGACACCCCTGCAAAGCTGGGAGATATCTCCTTACTTTTATAATATTACTATAGCAGAATTAATGTCACAAAGTTGTTTAACGTTCTTCCAGCTTCTCTAAAAAAATAATGTTCTCCATCTATTTGAGACTTAAAAATTATTTATTTATTTGTAAGTTTAGGTTTCAATGTGCATAACGTAAAATTTTAAGTTTGTAAATAAATAAGCCTTTTGCTTCATTATTTATTACATTATTATGACATATGACATATCTGGCATTTTTAAAGTTTATTCGTAATTTGTAAATTTCGTAGAATAATTCCATTTTAGTGAAAACTAAATTGTATTCTAAATTAATTTATAGAATAATTTAAAAAAATTTATACAACCTCCACCCTTCGATCCGAATATAAACATGGAATTTTGGTGGTCAGATAACATTACCACTACACCATGTAGGTATGCTAGCTTAAATCAAAGAATATCTATTAACAAGAATATGCACGGCAAGTTTACGTAAACCTAATACAATTTTTAACAAATACCAAAACTAGCAAAATATCATTAGTTAAAAGAGGTAAAATTTACATTTACTTATCGTATACCAATTTATTATGTGAGAGAAAAGGTACAAAACAGATGTTTGTCTTTTGCTTTATACAGTACAAAAATTTTGCGTTCCCATTATTATTCTTTGTTTATTTCTATTTGTTTGCGTACTCATCATTTACATATATGAGGCAAGGTTGCAAAAAATGTTTGTCCTAATTTAGTTTGTTCCCTTATACGATTATTAATTCTGATCTTTTATTATTTCAATATAAAATTTCGTTTTAAACATTATTATTTTTTTATATACCTATTAAAAATATTAAATTATAATTACATTATAATAACATTTTTGTCAGTAATAATTTGGAGTTACAAACAGTATTATTTTTTATTAATTATATTAAATTATAGTAAACCGAAATATTTATTATATTGGTATACGATTATCAAATAATACTGAGGACAACATCTATTTACAAATCAGAAAATTTAAAGAATATTACAACGCTGTTTTAGTTAGGTCTCCTAAAAATCTTATGCATAGTTGATATAATTTAGAAAATAATATTGTTAAATATTTCAACAAAATTTTTGTCGAAAAATTTTTTTCCAAATCAAAATATTAATAAACAAATTTTTTTTAAAATTATTAACTTTTTTTTATTTAATTTCAGCCAACTTTTTTTGATACTTTCTTTTGTTTACTATATTTTTTCTTTTTCTTGCACGTTAAATTCTTATTAATGTCTATCTCTTACAATTTATATCAAATCTCTTACAATTTATATGCATATGTTTTTGTGTGCAAACAATTGAATACATCCATGAGTTCATATTCTTGTTATGGATCATAACCTACAATAATTAAAAGCTGAGACACAGAATAAGAAAAAGCTAAATAGTAGGCTTAAATACACGTACTCTTATGGGAAAAAATAGTAGGTTGAACGCTAACTTTGGAATAGTTCGAAAAGTACGGATTTATTAATATTTTGTTCTAAGGGGGCCCTAAAGTTGCATCCTTTCTACATTTTTCAGTTTAAAAAGAAATTAAAAAATTCAATTTTTTAATACAGAAATATGCATTTAAAAAAAGATCTTCCATCTACTTTTTTATTATAAAAAGCTACTTAAGAGCTTTTTTATAAAAATGCTGAAATGCTACAGTAAAGCAAAAAAAAGTAACACAACAATTTCTTGCATCACATTTTTGATCTAATATAGTAGATTAAATAAATTATGTTAATGTGTATATAAAATAAATAATATTAAATTATATAAAATAAATCACATAATTATTTTATATTATAGATATTAATAATTCCATAAAAATAATTTATATTAAACAAGTATTATTCCTCTTTCCGCACCACCATTGAGGTAGGGAATTGAGCGCGTTTTTTTACGTGGTTTCCCCATTAGGCCTAATTCACAAATATCTAAAATAAATAATTTATGGAAGAAAATTATAAAATATACTAATATAAATTATATAAAATACAAACAAAGCAATATATAAAAATATATAAAATAAACAAATTAACAATTGCAAAAATATGAAAAATACAAAAAAAAAATGAAATAAATAACAAAAATTATTTAATATTAAACTAAAATTAAAAACAATTAACAAATAAAAAAGTAAAATAAATAACAAAATACAACTAAAATAAATTATCAAAAAATATCACATATATATATATTGCCTTTTTCAATTAAATTTGTTTATTTTTCTATTCTTTTTATTTGATTTTAAAATTTCGGTTTCGTTTTTGGTATAATTATTTAATAAAATATTGGCTAAATATTTTTCCTACGTTAAGAAAACATCACGAATGTTATTACCGTATTTACACTCTTAAAAATTGATTTTTTTTTGGTATTCACTGTATTAAAAAAACCAAAATTACTTACTTGAATGTGATCCCTTAATTTCTTTTATTGCACAAAATCACTATAAAGAATAATATTTTCACGTAAATTTTTTTTTAAACACAAAGAAAATTTTTAGTATAAAATTTTTATTTTTTAAATTCAATTTAACACACAAAAACTAGGTTTAAATTTAAAATTACTCACCATATTTAAGGCACATTTTCTAATAAATTTTGAAAGCTCACGTACTTAATTTGTAAACATTTCAGTTCTCTTTCTGTTTTTCAATTGTCAAAATGGACGCGGTAAATTTGAACAGAAAACACTTGAAAATAATTTTATTAAATATTGCACTAAAATTTCGAGTTCAGGCTTGACATTTCGATATGTTAAAAACAAAATCCTAAATTTTATTTTAATATAAAATTCGGAGTATTTCGGGGAAAATTTAATTATGAAAAGTTTAAAATAGATAAAATAGGCATTTAAAAAAAAAAAAAAGACAAAACAAGAAAAAAACAAATAGTTTGCGGTTGTAATTTTTTTAAGCTTTTTTCTAAAAATGTTTAAATGTACTGCCTGAAACATAACCTCAAAAGGAGTGTCAAGGCTTTTTATTATTGTAGGCTGTGTATGGATATTCTTTGGTTTAAACCCTGAATAAAAAAATAATGCAACGTTTAAATGCTTTGATTTTTTTCCCCAGCTTAACCGTTATTTAATTTTATCTTCTTTGTTCTCTTTTTAAAATTGTGTCTCCTTTTTTTTGATAATCTCTTTTGATGATCTGTCTGTGCTGTGCAGTGTAGTGTGCATAGTGCAGCGGCAAATTGTAATGAATATAAAACTGCAATGCAAATATCTCCTACATTTTCATTTCTCATATTAAGTATTTATCTTTTACGTTTTCTTCGAGAGTTTGCTTTTCATATGAAACTTTTAATATAACAGCATACATACATAGTAAAGTAAAGTACATACATAGTTAAAAACCATAAAAAGTATAAAATATAATCAATAGCCATATAAATAACAGCTGCTATATTGAATTGGTTAAAATTAAAACTAAGCAAAAAAGATCAACATAATTAAAATGTTTCTATACGATGTAACTGTAAGTATAAATGAAATGTTTGGGTCTACTACTTAATCTTGCTTTTTAAAATTTTGTTTTTTCAAAATCTTGTCTTTCAAAATCTTGTTTTTTAATTATTTTTAATTTTAAAATGTTTTAAGAATAACTATTATTTAAAGTAAAGTAAAGTAAAGGCAGGTATTTTATTTTTAAAGTCGGAAGCTGCCACACCCCAAACCTCCGACCAATATTATTGGAACCCTGTTATTAGTGACGGCAACAAAGTTTTATCAGTTCAATCAGAAACCAATATTTTATCACTTCTTAAGATTTTTGCAGAAGAATTTAAAAAAAAAACAAGATTTTTTGAAAAAAGCAAGATTTTTGGGAAAAACAAGATAAAAAAAACAAGATTACGTAGCGCTCCCGAAATGTTCACATTAGAGCATTTTATGCTCATATAATTAGAATTTTAAAAGTAAAAGCTTTAATATACTATAGAGTACAGATTTGACTATAAAGGATGGTCGAAATAATAAATAGTAAAAGTTAAAACTATCCGGAACGAAATTAAATTGCATAATTTTTTTCAAAATTGTCATTTAATTTGGTCTTGAACGAATGTAAATTACTTGATGAGTTCGTTTCACTGATTTTTTTATTTTTTTTTTTTATTTTTTATGATCTTGACAGTAACTTAGGTAGGATCACCTTTTCGTGCTTAATTAAGTACGGTACTGCAATTTTACACTACAATATCTACAATAATTTGAGTATTTTATTTTAACAAAATTAGTGGCTTATCTACTCATTAAATGTGGAAAACTACTATATTGTCAGGAACTAAGCCTTCTTAAATAGAATAGTTTCATTTTATTTAATTTGTTACTAGATTATTTATACTCTCAATTATTGTTTTTGTCATTTATTATATCCCAATAACAAAGTGTACTAGACCAGCTCGAAAAACCAATGAAACATTTTTTTTTTTTGCTTCATCGGATCGAACCCGGGACCTTTCGGTTGAAAGACAGGCGCTCTACCTACTGCGCCACCCAGCGTGTTAAAAGTATATTATGTATTTCAGTATTTATTGTTATTTGTCTGTATTTATTTGCTATCTGATGCAAATGAACCCTCATTTGACACTTTTTGTACCAATTCTCTCAACAAGTTATATTAATTTCTCTAATTTGACAGTGGTCTAGAAAGGATATCTAATTTAGTGCAAGTTCAAATTAACCTTTAATTTACCAATTTCGAGTTTATCAATACATTCCTTATAGATTTCCTCTTCTTCAGCTGTATAGCCACTACTGGATGTCTGCGTTTTTGAAGTTCTCTCCTCTATTCTGTATTAGTCCCTTCTTCCACCGTTTGGAGGCCCGTCTATTGCTTGATATATCTTAGCCAATACGTCTTGTGCCTTCAATTTTACCTTGCAGAATCAATTGTTGAATATGATATTTGTCAATTCGCATCATATGACTTTAGTTAAGTTGTTTTTCTGTGTTTGATTGTTAATATAACAATTCCTAAAATCTATCCATTCTACTTAGAACCTCACTGTTGTTCACTCGATCTGCCCATGATATTTTCAGTATTATACGGTAAACTAATATTTCAAAGGCTTATCTATGAATATCGACCACACGTAACATTCATTTAACGAACCGGATTTTTGTTTCGAAATTAATATCACGGTTACGTAGAACTTTTTTATAGTGTAGTTTTACGAAACTACTACGGGCATATTCAGTTCGGCAATTTTATTTCCATATCTGAGTTCCAGTTTTCATTTAGCCAAGATCCGAGATATTTAAAACTGGAAACTCGTTCAATTATGGTGTTATGTATGGTTAATGTTATGTTGTTGAATGTGTTGGTCTTAGAAATAACCATAAATTTGGTTTTACTTATATTAATATTTAAGTCGAAAAGTTTGCTGCGATCGTTTATCGAATTTAAAAGTTATTGACGATCAAATTATATTATGGTCAATTAGTGTTGAATCCACTATTTGTGTTTTGCATTAGTTTCTCAAATATAACTTCGGAGTACAAATTAAACAAGTTGGCAATACGCAACCTTGTCGTACTCCTCTCCTAATTTCAGTATCTTTTGTGATGAATTCTTCTAAATAGGCTTCATGGTCCCAATACAAATTTTTGATACACTGATACTTTTAGTTACTCTTTTTGATATTCATCTTACTCAAGACCGCCATAAGTTTTTTATGTTGAACACTGTCAAAATTATGCTTATGATATCCTAAAATCCTAAATACCTAAGGATATCTGGACAGCTTTGTTGAATCAGAATTCGAAGGTCAAGAAGAGCACCCCGAGCACCAAGGCCTTCTCTAAAGCCGAGTTGTGTACTACAATTGTGTACTTTCATATTTCTTATAGATTCGGAAGTGAATAATTTTTTAATAAGATATTTAATGTGTGGCTCATTAACCTTATAAATCGATCATCGTTACATTTTTTGGCATTTGATTTTTTAGGCTTCGTAATAAATGTTGGTTTTAGGTATATTCCAGTATCACAGACTTGAGGAAAGATTTTTTCGAAGATGGTTAGATTGCCATCCACTATTTATTTAAGAATATCTGAGGGTAGTTCATCAGGACCACTAGCTTTATTATTTTTTGCCGTGTTAATAGCTTTATAAATAAATCTCCTTATCCTTTATAGATAAAATACTCTTTTAAATGGCGAATCATCCACTATTATAATTTTGAATATACTAGGTTTTAAATTGATTTTATATTTAGTACTAAGTGGCACGAGGCTTATTAATTTTTAATTCAATTCAGTATTGAGATATTTAAATACACATAATTTGAAATAATGACATTTTTCCTATTCTGGAGTGATCTACTTACATAACGAAATCATGATGTAATTACAAAAAGAATACAAATCAGTGACGACGAAATAAGAAGGTATAATTATCATATAGCATTATCTCTTCATCGAAATGTTAATTGTGAAGAACAGTTAATGCAGTTAAAATACTTGAACTGCAAATTTAACAGATTAGTTCTAATATATCAAATAAAGAAGTATAATTATATATCAAACTAAATTTTTTAAAACAAACAATTAAATAATACAAAATAAAATATTATCGTTTTTAACTGTAAGAGTAAATAACTTTTTATAGAAGTATTTTACAACCAGTATAAATAAGTAATCAGATTATCATTCACAATAAAGAAATTACTTTTACACTTCGGCTAAATTAGATATTCATGTAAAAAATAACTTTAAATGTAATATACATTAAGGTGGGTTTAAGTTGTTAAACATTTTAAATTTGAAAATATTTCGTTAGTTCTAAAGAAGGAAAGAATCGGGTTACGAGACAATGACGATGATGAAAAAAAGAGATAACATTAAATGTCAGTATTTATATGTTAACTCAATAGATACGTATATATCTTATCATTCTTGTCATATATCATTTATTGGTGATATTTCTCCCTAACATTGGGATATTTTTCACATTAGCTTGGGATATTATACTTTGATAGATTTTCAAAATATTAGGGATAGCTTATTTAAATCGGGAACACTCTTTTAACAAGTTTTTGAATAAAAGTATATAAAAATAAAATATTTTTTTTCTAACATATTATTTTGACGGTTTAACAATCTTTTTGTAAAAATTTGGTAAGCTTTTGTTGACTTTTCACACTTAAAATGTTTAGCAGCTAAAACCCACCTTTTTTGACGATTTTGTATTTTTTTTTTGCTTTCTCAGGCAGCGCAGGCTTATACAAGGCTAGTCTATTGTAATATATTTGCAACTATTTCTTTGATTCAAAAGTTTCGTAACCCAAGTTTCGTAGCATTAATTTCTTTCACTTTTTACGAAATGTTTTAAATTTATAATATTTCTTGGTCCACTAGACATTTTTTAATTCAAAAAATTCATATTATAGTTAAAAATTATACAATACAATAATGTACATTTTATAAATCACTTTTTTATTATTTTAATTTATTTAGAGTTATTATTTAGTAAGTTAAATACAAAATATAAGTACGTATGCAATAAAAAATAGTAAATTGTGTGTATGGATTTGAAGCTTTTTATTTTGTCTCTTCAAATTTTCTGATCATTATTAGATTTCAAAAAACCACCAAACTTTGAACATTTCTACGGCAGGGCTTAATTAAATCAAGGAAACTAAAATAATTGTTCATGTTTTTTTTTATTTATATATTATTCTTGCTTCTTATTTAAATTTAATATTATAGTCAGCATATTATTAGATTTTATTATAATTTAAGTATATATAAACGATTAAAATGGTAGTAGTTGTACTAACTCTTAAGAATGTTTAGTATGTACTGTACTACAAAATGATACAAAATATAAAGAAAAATTAGCTGAAAATATAAATGTAAGTAATTCTTTATTTTATTCTATTCTCAAATAAAAAAATAATATTTGACATAATCATAAGCCATATCATATTCTTTAAAAATTTTCTATTAAAATTTTCTTTTATTGATTATTTGTGTTATTTCCTGCTATATTAATATAATACAGTGTCCCATGCTTATTAGCCCCATGCTTATCATTAATTAGCTTAGTTTTGCAAGTTAGCTGTCGATTGATATGCTATTGTGGTTATCATCTCTGTACACTAATCAGAAGATCTCGAATTCAAATATGCTAAAGGGAATGAAACATTTTTTTTTATTCTTTCATTATTTTTTATTATTATTATTATTATTATTATTCTTATTATTATTATTATTAATAATATTACATATTTATTTAACATGTCTTAACTTCATTATAAAATTTTTCTAATTTACATAATTAAGATCTTATATGCTAATGTATTTACACCATTAAAAATTTTTGAGAGTATAATATGGTGATGATAAAAATATAAATCTGCTATTTAAGAAACGAAAAAATTGACAAACAAACCATTATTTAATCTTTCCATTCTTTAAACAGTCAAACGCACTCTGTATATGTGTGCATTAAATTTATAGACATATAAGTAAAGTACAAAATTGAAAAATTATATTTAAGGGTAATAACCCTTAAAAAGGAAATCCTCACTAAAGTAACAAACATAAAAGATAAATCATTAAAAAAAAAAATGAATCTTGAAAAACTAAGAAAAAACAAAAAAAAAAGGAATTCGTAAGTAACTTTTATTTACTTTATCAATCATTTCTTTCAATAAATAAAACGAAAAAAAAAAGATAGATCTAGATATATACAAAAAAACTCCTTCAAACGCACATCCATTGACATACGAGTGCACACGAAAAAACAGTAAAAATAAAAATAATTTTATTTTATTTGAATTCACAGTAAATAAAAAGGAAATTTGAAAAAAATACTAAAAGAAAAAATGAAATCAAAAAATAATTTTTATTTTATAATTCTTACTGTAAACAAATTCGGAAAGAAAATATCTTTTTTTTCTCTTTCTTCATTTTATTGCAAGCAAGTAAATGAAAGTAAAGTTGAGAAATTAAATTGAAAATTCACTTTATTTTATTTTAAAATGCATAATAATAATAACTGTAAATAAATTTTCTTTCTTTATATTGTCATTGTGTATTTTATTGACTTGAACCTTAACTCAATTCCTAACTGAATATAATTGCAACTCCTTATTAACCATACCTATATACATTTAGCTTAACTATATTCTCAGAAAACCAAGAACATACTCGTAAATACATTGACAAGCAAAAAAAAAAGGAAATTTCAAATCATTGATAATGTCCAAAAAATAACAACCCCTTAATGGTTTGCCATTTAATATATTTTTTTGCTTATAATATTCACTAAGTAAAAACAATATATCCTTTCGTCCTGTTATATGACTATCACAACATGGTGCTACTACTGTCACAATGCTATTTACTTTATGAATTTTTTATTTTCATTGTTTTGTTTTTCGTTGTTTTTTGTTTTTTTGTAATTTTATAGCATTTTACTTTTTCGCTTTTTTATTCTATATCTTAATCTTTATCAATTATTTCGTTTTACATTTTAACTGCTTTTCTAAATAACAATAAATTACGGTTTATTTCTGTTGAAAAATAGTGTAAATTTCCTTACTATCGCAAGATGAATTTTTGTCACAGTTGTTAGTTTCACAGTTATAACTTTTTGTATTGTGCTTTTTCAAAATATTTCTATAAGGTCTGTTTTCATTTGTAGATTTTGATATTTCAACACAACCATTTGTAAATTTTTTATTTGTAATTGTTGCAGTTTTATTTTCAATTGCCAACAATTTTTTCGATTTTTTTTCATCTTTTATTAAATTTTTTTCAATCATT
Organism: Argyra leucocephala; assembly: GCA_963942445.1. Lineage (NCBI taxonomy): Eukaryota > Metazoa > Arthropoda > Insecta > Diptera > Dolichopodidae > Argyra > Argyra leucocephala. The sequence goes on along the minus strand of OZ012681.1, from coordinate 83,618,872 downwards.
TTATCACATTTACTTTGACATTTACTATTATATAATTTTTCCATGGTATAATTCCAAAGACAAGTAAATGGTTTTGAAATTGTATCAATAAATTTTTTAAAATAATATAAAATAAAATTAACAAGAGTACATATAAAACAGGTTGTCTCAGTCATAAATGTATAACAGAAAGGATTTAAAACACAATTCATTAAGGATAATGAAACTAAACTGTAATGTATAATCCAATGTATTGATAAATTATATTTACCATAAAGACGCATTAACAAAAATATCCAAGTTGGAAGACGACATATTAAAAATATTGCCATTAATAATATTATAACAATAAAAAGACGTAATTGGCGTGATTCACGTTTTCGATGACTTGGATATGTTCGAAAAAGTGAACAATTTTGATTTTGAATAGTTAAAAGTTGGTGTGGATTTTGTTCTTGTTTTTGACAAGATTGCATTTTAACAATTATTGTTGATACAATTTCTGATTGTGTTGCTGGTTGTGTAACTGATGTTGATGGCAGTTGTTGCCGCTGTTGTTTTACATTAAAAATATTAATTGATAGTGTTTCTTCTCTTTCATCAATTTCATCTTTTTCCAATGTTGTTTTTAAAGTTGATGGTGTATCCAAATTATTATCTATTGAATTTGATTCCATAAAACTTTCAATATATTTTTGATTTGTTGTATAACAGTGATTATTATTATTATTATTTGGTATATTTGAATTTACTGTTGAAATTGTTTTTAAAGATTTTATAATATTTGGTTGTGATAAAAATTTTGTTGTTTTGGGATTTGTTATTGGCTTAATTTTGTTTGTTGTTGCCATTTTTTGATGTGCTGTAATATTATATTTTGAAGGTTTATTAAATTTTCGTCTATTCCATATCTCTAATGCTATTACACTATTTAGCCAAATAAATGTCAGAACCATTGGTGTAAATACAACAGAAAATATTATAACGTAGTAAAATGAATTTAAAGCCTGAAATTAGAATGAAGAGAATATAGGTATAAGAAAATAAATATTAACAAAAAATGTGTATTAGTTATATAGCGAATGTCTTGTGCCAAAATATCAATGGAGTATGAAAAATTTAAAAATTACTTTTAGGTATTAAATAATTTTTTAAGGAAAAATGTTTTCGACATTCTTTCAACATTCTCATATAAAATAAAATGCATAAATTTAAATAATAATTAAATTATTTCTGATTAAAATTCAGGTTATAGCTCCTTTAAAAGTTTTACACGCTGGGTGGCACAGTAGGTAGAGCGTCTGCCTTTCAACCGAAAAGACCCAGGTTCGATTCCGGATGAAGCAGATGGTCTAATACTATTTGTCACTGGGATATAATAAATGACAAACAATAATTGAGGGTATATATAATCTGGTAAAAAATTAAATAAAAATGAAAATATTCTATTTAAGAAGGCTTATTTCTTAGGAAAATGTGATTCTACCTAAGTAAGGCAACAGTGTAAGCAAAAATGAATTTCTGGATATACAACGCAGAAAATTAAAAATATTCGGATATATACAGATATCCGGATAACAAATTAAAAATTAAAGATGATAGATTAAGTCCAATACTAATGGCGTTTTATAATTAATTTATTTAGTTTAATTTAAGTTTTTTTAATTATTTGCATTAATAATTCGTAAAATAATAATAAAAATTACATAATTTAAATTCATGTCATTTTTAAAAATGCGTATTTTAAAAAAATAATTGCATTTAGCGTTTCGAAATTCAAGCGAGCTCTACTTTTGGCTCTTGTCAGGCCTGCAATTGAAAAAATGCGCTCTGTTGCAGTAGATGTTGATTTATTGTAAGAAGTGAATTAAATAATATATTTAAATTATCTCTCCTGGTTTTTGTGTTTGTTGAAATCATAAAATCTTTTTTTAACAAAGCATCAATTACGTTGCTCTGCTCTTCGGCATGGGTAATTGAAGAAATTGCCACTTCCAATAGTTGCTGCAGAGAATTTGCGATTTCGTCAACTAATGCTCATCCACCTCATTGGGATCAATACTGTTATTGTCATAAACAGATACATGAATCGTTTTAAAAATTTCTACTGCCAAAGTAATGGCGGCAACTCTTGAAGTATAATCAAAATATTTAGTGGAAAGTGGCATATTTCCTGTTTCTAAGAAGATTATTAATGTCATAAGGATTATATCTCTACGTTCATCCATTCGTTGTTTTATCTGTTTCTTTAAATTTTTAGTTAGATTTGTTTTAAACTTATGTAACCGTTAAAATAGAAACTTATTGTTGTTGCCCGAATTCATTAATTAAATTTTTAATATTATATAGGTAGAATGTGTTTCTAATGTATAAATTAAAAAAAATTTTGGGAAAAAAACAATATTTGGTTTGTTACAAGAAATATCCGGATTATCGGATATTAAATGAAAATTATCCGGATTATCAAATAGCCAAAATTGGTCGGATAATCCGGATAATTGGATTATCCGGATATCAGAATTGGAAACTCTAGATGGACTAATATAAATTTGTCTCTATAATCCAAAAAGCATTCATGTTTTAAAGACATTGATGACGTTTCATGCAAAGATTTGAAATTAGTATGATTTACTATTTCGAACATATCCCTTGTTATTACCTACTTCCTATATTTAATTATACATATAACTTTTGTTACTTAAATTTATAAAATTTACTTATATTTTACGTAGCTTAATAATGCTCACTTTTAATTGTTTTTTCTTATATTCTATTTTTTCCTTTAACTCCTATTTATAATACTTTTTTATATTGAATTTTGTACGTGTTTATTGAAAAAAAAACAAAAGTATAGGGCCAGAACCTATTAAAGCTGAAATAAAAAAAATGTTCAAATCAATTCCTATTTATCTAAAATAAATCAATTATTTTTAAAACTTTTTTTCAATGCGAAAACCATCGCAAACTTTTACTAATTAGGCTTTATATATAAATCTATATTTTGAACATAGCAAGTATATTTTTTGTTGTTGTTTTAAGGACTAATAAAAAATCAATCATAAAATGAGTGTTTCATGTATTTTGCAATTGAAATCGATTTCCCCAAAATAATTTTCAACTTAAAATTTATTCGTCGTTGTTATGTTTTGGGGATTTGTTTCTATATGTCTCAGGGTTTTTTTTACCTATCGGATTAGTAAAAAATAATTCCAATACTATATGCAGTCGTACATTTAGAATACTTTAGTAATAAATAAGATATGTATTAATGACTTGTCTATACTGAGAGTATACTTCAAGTCTAAATTGTAAGAAAAGTTAAATTTAGGATTTTTTTTACAATCGTAAAGAGATACACAACTTATATATAATTTGGCTTGTTGGTTGAGATATAGGGTCGATAAAAAAAAACGAGATCAGTTAACTCTATCCTATTTAGGTCTTATGGCCCGTCGTACACCCACTCAGCGATTTCATTTCTGCCTCTGAGCAGACTGCATCGCCAAGTCAACTAATACCCTTAATGAAACATAATTTAGATGTGTCTTTGCTTAAGCTTTCGTCGCGTATTCGAATTCATCTGGCTTTTTCTTCTTTAATTATTGTTTTAGAAGTAAAGTTAAAAGTATAATTTATGATTTATTTAAAAACAATGTATATCATATGTTATTCAAAATTTATATTATTAAGTGTTACCTTGTCTGATGCACACATTTCAACATGTCTTGCTTCAATACATTCATTTAAATTTCTTGGATTTGTTATAACTATTAAAACATCTTTTGTGTAAAATGACATTAACATAGGACTAGCTAGTCCAGCTGCCATACCCCATACTAATATAATAAATCCAAAACAGCAGACTATACCTGGTTCCCATGTCATTCCAGATATAACTTTCATAACAGCCATATACCGATCAAAAGCAATGCCAACAAGTGTCATACTATTGATTAAAATTGCAGCAGTTGTCATAAATGGTACACATGCACACATAATATCACCTAAATGCTAAAAAACAAAAATTTAGAAAAATCACAAAAAAATTATAGAATTATTGAAAACCTACCCAAATTTGAACGAATTTATCAGAAAGTTGTGAAACAGTAGCAGTTGTTGAGAAAACTGATGACATAAGATCGCTACCAGCTAAAGAAAATAACATAATTCGAAAGAATGGTCTCATTTTTCTGAATTAATTCAACAAATAAATAAAAAAAGAATAAAATTTTGAATAAAAATTTTGATTTTCTAAATTTTTACTTTTATTAAATTGTGATGGTAAGCTTTGTTTTAAAAAGGATTTAAAAATAAAGAATGTAAAGCCTAATGCTAATTATGTTTCTAGAAGTAACTGAAATAGTTACTTCCACCTATCATACCTTACATTGTTCAGCAAAATTCTGTATTGTTTATTTATTTGAGATACACTATATTTAGGAAATATTTTTTTAAGATCTTATTTGTATTTCACTGATCAAATCAAGTGAACAAGCATTTTCTAAGCTCAAAAAGCTTATTAAAAATATTTTCTTCAGTTTGTACTTTGAAACTTTTTCTGTTTATATACATTGATTTTGTTTCTGTGTATTTTTTTGATGATTTTTACCGTCTCCCGATAAGTTGTATTTTCTTTTTCGACAAAGTTAATTTATTTGACACAAAATTGAGTTTGAAAACAGTGAAATATTTGATTGAAACTATATAATGAAATAATTTTTACAATTAAATCAATTTATGTGATTTGTTGAAAAACCTAAGAAGCTTGAGCTTCTTAAGTCGGGAGAAAATAAAAATTTATCATATTCGTTGATAATTCGTATTTATGATATTGGTCTTTATAATAGCTACTAACATTTTCGCCTTCTACTTTTTCATACTCGTGCTGAATCTATATTACATATATTTAGAATGGTTATTTGAGCATTCTCAAAATAAAAAGATGCATTTTAATTAAATAAAAATTACTGTAAAATGATTCAAATGTCTAAACATGTCTATCTCTATGAACAGTATCATTGTTAGTAATAGCGTCAAATAACATTTACATTAAATAAATTAACATTTTTTTTTTCAATTTTGTTATCTCATGGAAAAATCAATTGATTTTTTTATTAATGTATGAGATGCATGAGTAGCTTTTCTTATAGGAGAAATGATTTATATTAGACGACATTATTGAAAAAACACTGTACTTGTATTGTCCATAATAGAATATCATATTCAAAAATACTTCTTCCAGGCTTTAAATCTAAAAGAGCTCCGTCATACTCTATAATAATATATATAAAAATCATAAACAGCAAAATGCTGGTTTATGATGAAGTAATTTAGATTCATATAGTAGGAAATAAAACAAAAATATTTCGAATAGAAAAAAATACGTTAAAAAACAAAAAACGATGTTTAGAACTAAAATCTAACCATTTGTATTGACTGATCGGACGGACATGTACCCTTACAAGATATAACAAAGTTTTGATTCATAATCAAGTATTAAAGTCAGTATGGGTATACTGCATACAAATACGAGGTTGTGGTAAACAATTTCATATTCAAACTATTCAAACATTGGATTTAAATTAGATTAGACTTAGAATTCATTTATTTTCTTAAATATACATTTTTTTACAAATTAGATGAAACTGAAAACATTTTCAAGCATTGTGAAACATTGACAATTATTTCTGGTATGGTCGTATTATAATTATTCAAACAGATTTCAGTATCCCTATCATAAAAGACAAAATAAAAAAATGGTTGTCGGCCACAAAAGTCGTATTTTTAACATGAAAATGCATTGCACTGATAACTGACAACATGGAAATGCATAGCTGATAATAAAAACTTTGTTAGACAATTTAAACTAACGAAACCGTTCGAACTGTTTTACTAATTTTTTTTATTAAATTCCTAATGATAAATCTCATTCGATCAAATATATTATCTATAATAAATTCATATCATATATATGTAATGTGATAATATATTATCATATTATGATATAAGTAATAAAACAGAAATTATATTAATGGTTAATCAAAAAGAGTAGCTTAACATGAGAATATGAATTTTTAATGTGTCAAAATTGACACCAGTGCTTCACTTTGTTTTCTCGCAGAAAATAAATGATAAGTTAAAACTCTTTTAATAATTTTCTTCCATATTACAAAAGAAGAAAACCTACAATAACCACTATCGATTCAAATTACTTAGAATTAAAAAAGTTTTTGATCGAGTTAGAGAGCCTATTATTAATACCAGTTTCCCAGTTTTTGATTTAAAATTTATTATGACACACTTCAGATCAAATATTATGAATATATTTATCTTAGTATTTTATTTAATTGTTAAAATTTTTTAGAAGTTGTTAATACTTAATAGCTTAAGGGATAAAGTCACTTCTAACCTTCTCATATTTACAATAATTGCTGCAAAATTTCCCATTATTGATAATGCTAAAATTACAGAACCAATCCATATAAATGTCAGCCTTTGTTTTTCTGTTAAAGTTTGTAATTTATAATCTGGTATTCCATTTTGCCAACTTAAATTAGTTCGATATAATTCTTGTAATTCCATATTCCAATTATAAATAATACACTTATAATGCATTCAAGCAATAATAAAATTTGTTTAACTAATTAATTTGAATTTAAAAATATTTATTTTAAACACTAAAAAAAAAACAAAAAATATTGTTTCGATTTCGCCTAAACTTATGCTAAAAAAAAATCTGATTGAAAAAAAATATTCAGTGAATATAATGATCCTGAAAATATTATGATTTATTTTTAATTCCTACTTTATCCACTTTTACTCTTTGATATTAATGATTAAACTGAATAAATTAATATTCACTTATATCTAAATATAGTACCTGAAAATTAATTATTAAACAATTAAATTATTATCTTTATATTATCTATATTATTTTTATCATTTTTATTTTGCTTGTTTTTGGTAAATGATAAAGGACTAATATTGATATAGATGGCTAATATTGATAAAGATTTAATTTATTTTTTATGATATTTATTAATTTAATTTTTATTTATACATTATATAGATAATAGATATACATGTTAATAATAATATAACAGAGTTGAGTTATATCAGTTCATTTTAAACAATTCGTACTATGTTTTTTATTTTTATTTTATTTTTATGTTTCTATTTATTTACCTTAAACAATTTGTTTCAGGAATTCGAACAGTTAGCAAACTTTTAATATTTGGTTTTGAGCATCTATTTCAGGCTCAGGTGAAAGGCGACTAAATATCTACTGTTACAAAAATAAATATGAAATAAAATTTTTTCTAACAAAAGAAATTCCTAATCATTTTGTTGATAAATATTCAAAATTCTAGTAAGGCTAATGGTGCAGGTCCTAGGTCCAGAATTAATTTAAGTGTATTTATGTAGTAAAGTAAATAATTAACTTAACTGTTAGATACTAGACCAACATTTGCTTGATCATTGAAATAGTGACAGATATAGCTTATAAGCTAACTTTGTAACAAAAAGTCGTTAATATGTAAAATGATTGCTAGACGGTCACTATCATATGCCTGTATTTCATTTGACTGCATTTCATTTTCCTGTTTTTTCATTTGTCTGAAATTTCATTTGCCTGTATTTCATTTGCCTGCATTTCATTTGCCTGCATTTAATTTGCCTGCTTTTCATTTGCCTGCATTTTATTTGCCTGCTTTTCATTTGACTGGGTATGATAAATATTCATAATAAAAATTTTCTGTAGCAAGCCTTTATCAATCAATGGATACCAGAATTACATCTTCTAGGTAGTGACTGGTGGAAAGTGCCAAATTGTACTAAAGAAAAGTTAAAAAAAAAAACAAATGAAATCGAGGGCTTTGTAAAATGGGACCGGACCTATTTTTGCTCGAGGCGGCTCAATTTCTTGCATTTGGCTTTTTCCATTAGTCACCACCTAGAAGATGTAGTTCTGGTATCCGTTGATTGATAAAAGCTACATGAAATTTTTATTATGAATATTTATCATATCCAGTCAAATGAAAAGCAGGCAAATAAAATGGAGGCAAATGAAATGCAGGCAAATGAAAATACAGGAAAATGTTTTTGTTATCACACTTTTGTTTCGGATAGCATTTTTTTAATTGTGGCGCCATTGAGGAAATATTAGAAGAACATTATTTTATTTTGTTTTTTATAACTAGGTGACAGTGTGGGATTTGCTTATAAAATTTAATATTAAATACAAATTTTATTAGAAATATAAGTTACGAATACATTATCTGATTGTATTTTAATTTAATTATAGCCAATCAATTATGATATTAACAATTTATAATAATATTGTTTGAATATTCATGTAAAGGATTGAAATAATAATTATCGATTTTTTTCGTTCAAAAATTCATTTGAAAGAACAATTATTTACAAAACTCTTAAGTTTGTTGAAACCACTATTTTAATAAACTCTAATCTATAGACAATAAATATAATATGATAAAAAAATTTTTTTATTTTTATTGTATAATATATTTGAAAATATTATTTTTTAATAAAAATAATAGTGTGACCGAAATTAAATTTTTATAATTAATATTTATTTTATGACCAAAATTTTTATAGCGAAAATAATACTTACTTTAATTAAATTTAAATTATTAAATAATAAAATCCCATTCTATATTAAATTTTATTTTTATTTTTATATTAAATATATAAATTATTATAAAAATATTGTAAGAGTATTTGTTGTTGATTGAATTCAGATTACAATACTTAATTTTCAAACTTCTAAAATGATTCATGTCAAAAGTCCGGAGTACAGATTAGATTTGTTTCAAGCGAAAAATTTACTGGTTAGAATAATTTAATGGATATGTATTTTAAATTTAAACAAATTTTTATTCTCTATATTTACGTTTTTCAGAAGAGAATAAATACGCAAAAAAAAAAACAATTATAAAACTTAATTAAATTCTAATGAAATTAATAATGAACACCCAAGTTAAAACAGAAAAAATAAGTTCTCCGAAAAGTATGTTAATAAAATATATTAAACTGTAGTGCGTTATGTGTATTTGTACATAATATAGTCATGGTCAATTAAATAGATCCACTATAAATATAAATTTTTTTTCTGAACTGCCTGTTCTTTTGAACAATGTGAGTTCTCCAAGTAAGTTGGCGGTCTAAATGAATACCCATAGTACTTTATTGAATTCACCTGTAGCAGCAGTGAATTATTTAATTTTAGTGCTGGACAGATGCATGTATTCTCATGACCATGCATTTTAATTTTTTTTATTTTACTAATTCATTTATTGATTCAATCCTTATTCTGTAAAGTTCATAATGCCATTTAATTAATTGATCTTAAGCTAAAACAAAATAACACGTAATGTGCTAAAAGATTATTCTCCATAAGCCAGTTTTCAATTTTAAAAAGATTTTCTTGCAATATTTTAAACGCTGTCCTCGGATTTGTATGGGATGTCAAAATGGTAGTATTATCAGCAAAAGTACCTGCAATTATTTTTTTGTTATATTTGGAGATCAGCTGTGTAAATGATACAAGGCACTTTTCCTAAAACATTTCCCTGTGGTACACCAGATTGTATTTGTCTAATATTTATAACATCGCTTTTCTACTTTAGTAAAAATTTTCGAATACTTATCGATTTGTTCTATGCCTGAATATTTTTGCCAGAAGTCGAATTGATAGCTCGGTATGATATGTAGTTCGGTTATTAAATAATTCAGTCTTCTGACAAACAATTTCTGAAATTTTTTGACATAATGGGTAGCAAGCCAATCGGTCTATAAGATTTAACATTTGTGGACTCTTTACCTTGTTTGGGCAGCATTATTGTTTGAGCTATTTTAAATTTTTTGGGAAATAACAAATTTTTAGGATGTTACGGGCACTTGAGACGTTGTGCGTACTTAATATAAATAAATAATTATTTGAATATGTTTCATATTTTTTTTTTTTTTTTTTTTTTTTTTTTTTTTCTCCTATTACTCCGCGTGGTAGCATAGGGCTTCGATACTGAACCTCCATTCCTCTCTGTTGAGTACTACTTCCTTAATATCGTCCCAGGTATAATTGTTGACAGTGTTAATTCTTGATCGATTGTGCGTCTCCATGTGTTGTATGGTCTGCCGGGTCTCCTTTGTCCTTGTGGATTCCACTCTAGAGCTCTTCTTGCTATATCACTTTCTGATTTCCTTAGTGTATGACCTATCAATTTCCATTTTTTCCTATTTATCTGTCTGTTGATAGGTTCTTCTCCAGTTATCATCCATAAATCCTCGTTGCTAATTCTTGCAACATGTTTCATATGGTTTTGCCATTTTCGGTAGTAAAAAATTGTATTTATATATTTTTTTTATTAACAAAAATAATGACATTGACATAATATCTCCTATATAAATTAAATTTGTACCGCAACTTTTAATTCTAAAATATTCATTAATCAAAATTTAACGTTGTTGAATGAATTAATTTAATTAAAATAAATTTAATTTAATTAATTATACCGCACTTATAAGTTATCTATCATTAGCTTTTAGTAAAGTATTATACTACAATAACAATACAGACTTTCTTTATGTTTATTTTTTTTTTTAATTTTTCGAATGCTTTTAATTTTGCGAAACATCTGCAAAGGGGTCAGGGTCAGACAATAGTACTTCTAAAACTACAATTATATTATATTTATTACATGACTATTAATACAACTAACTGTTTTACCAAATGTTAATATCTGCATTAAATTAAGAGTTAATAATTTTAGTAATACTTTTGTTGATATTTTGTTTAACAGTTTACTTCTGTTAAAACTGATTTAAGAGTGACATTGTTATTAGATGAGATTTTTAACACATTATTTGTAGCCAAATGCGAAATTCACTATTTGAAGAATACAAGTAGAATTTATTTATAGTTAAAAGAGTTTCAAATTAATTTATTTTATATAAAAGAATGAATAGATAACTTTGCGATACTAGCAAAATCGAAACTCTATCACAGTTTTTAATTATGTGTATTCTAATATCAATAATAATACAAATATAAATATGAATCCGTTAATAGAATATTCATGTGTATAAAATATTATGTAACAATATGTATTTAAGCTATAATTCGCACAAAATAGTTTTACAAATTTAGTATAGTTATTATTTATAGAGCTAACAAAAATTTTTGATGCAGTTGATTATACCATGGTGTACCGCAGGGAAGTATTCTTGGATCATTGCTCATTATTTTATATAAAATAAATTAATTTGAAACTCTTTTAACTATAAATAAATTCTCCTTGTATTCTTCAAATAGTTAATTTCGCATTTGGCTACAATTAATGTGTTAAAAATCTGATCTAATAACAATGTCACTCTTTTTAACCGAATTACAGAAATTAGATATAAATGCAGAATTACTCCCTTTTGCAGACGATGTTTCCCTCATTTTAATGCCGAAAGCCATAACGAATTAGAAAACGTCATGAACAATAGAATAAAAGACTGGAAAAGTACGTGGTGGCTCAAAAATTAAAAATCAACCCAAAAAAAGTAAATGTATGTTAATAAACTCAACTGGGCCATTAATTACTATCAAAATATGAATGAAATTGAAAAGGTGTCTGAAATCAAATACCTTTGCTACCTTACCTACCAAATAACGAACAGTTTGAATAGAACTATCACATTTCACGTCTGAGCAAGAAACTATCGTTAATTGCAGGGGTTTTCTACAAGATTTAATGCCAAAATATTTTATGTACTGTTTCATAGTCATCTAAATTACGTATTAAGTTGTGGAATACTTCGTGTAAGAAAAATGTGGAAGCAATACAAATAATTCAAAATGGAGCTATTGAAAACTTAATTATCGTTGATTGGAAAGTATATTAGATATTCACAAAGATAATGATATACTGTAGTTAGTTAAAAACAACAAAAAAAAAAGAAATGTAAACTTGAAATAACATGTAAACTTAAAAATGACATGTAAACTTAAAAAATAAGAATGACATATTTGACATGTAAAAAAAAAAAAAATAAAAAATAAAACAGTAGTAAAAGAAAAGGAGTTTGAGTAAGACACTACAAATCAGAAGTGAGATAAAAGATCCAGCAAAAAAAAAAAGCACGTTTTCGCTTGTTTTCCGGTTCAAGCAAAGGTTGTTTTTAATTGCATCAAAAAGTATTATGGATGCTAAAAAATTAAACAAGTTAACAAAAAGAAATGTTGAAAAAAATGAAGTTGGACCTAAAAGGATCAAAAGCTGAGTTGATAAATCGAATCATCGAAGCAAATGGAACCTATAAAGCTACAGATAACGTTAACAAAGGCACCGATGGCACGGATGTTCAAAGATTAAATTCGAATAGTCATGACGACCAGAATTCTATTATTGAAGAAATAAATGGAAAAGAAGATGACAGAGTTAGCAGTAATTATGTTTCTACAAATCAAATAATAGATGATCGTGTTGAGTTCGAAAAATATATATTTGAAAGAGAAAAAGAATTATTGAATAAAGAACGTTTATTACTCAAGCAAATGCAAGATGAACTTTAGTCATTCAGCAATGTTAAAGATGAACTTAAGTCATTCGAATCGAAATGATAAGTTTATTTCATTTAAAGATATTTCACTATTGTTACCAACATTTAATCCAAGTTCAACAACATCATCCTCAGCACAACAATTCGTACGTCGTGTAAATAGATTGCAAGAAACGTATTGTTGGAAAGAAAGTGAATTAGTTTTGGCTGTGCAAACAAAGTTGGAAGGATCAGCTAAATTGTGGAATGATGGTATGGATACTATAATGAGTTCGTGGAAAGAATTTTCGAAAAAGTTAGCAGAAAGTTTTCCTGATAATGGAACAGATGCAGATCGTCATCTGGAACTAAATAATACAAGCAGAGGAAATTTAAATGTAATTGACTTTATTTTTAAAATGCATGCAAAATCGCAACAAAATGGTATAAATGAAGAAGCTTGCATAACATACATAATACGAAATTTGGAGTACCCAGAATTACAATCGATTTTAGTGGGAAGACATATCAAAAGTGTAAATGAGCTAATAGGTATGACTAACCGATCTACGAAATGATATTCAAACAAAAATGAAGAAAGCTCAATTAGTTAATAAAAAGTATTTTGATCAAAGAAGGAAAGTAGCGACAAAATATTATGTAGGTGATTTGGTAATGATCTTCAATAATTCAGGTTCAAGTGGACTTTCCAAGTTGCGTCCAAAGTTTAAAGGACCTTATGAGGTATTTGAGGTGTTGCCAAACGATCGTTACGTCCTTAAAGATGTGAAAGGATTTAGGAAGTCACAGAAACCTTTCCACGGGGTTTATGCGCCCTTCAATATGAAGAAATATCCAATTGAGGACAATTGTATGTCAGGAACGGCCGATTGTAGTTAGTTAAAAACAAAAAAAAAAAGAAATGTAAACTTGAAATAACATGTAAACTTAAAAATGACATGTAAACTTAAAAAATAAGAACGACATATTTGACATGTAAAAAAAAAAAAAATAAAAAATAAAACAGTAGTAAAAGAAAAGGAGTTTGAGTAAGACACTACAATACTTAAACATATTATAGTATGGAAACTATTCATACGACTACTATCATTTAGCAAAAGAGATGAATATCATCAGTCTAACACCAGGAATTAAAATTTATTTCAACTGGATCGCAGAAGAACCTCGCAATTTGGTCTGCAAACAACTTTATACGTGACAATTAAATTATTTAAAAGAATTTATAAATCGTAAAAATATTAAATATTGCTAATCTAAAGTATAAAATTTCAAAATCTTATTTTAATTCATATGAGATTGAAATGTATTTTTTTTACTTGGTACTACAATTAATTTTAAATTATCACTTATTAGTATTTGTTTTTTTCTTTCTTTGACCTTTTTTCTTACTCTTTTTTATAATCACACTTTTTAAAATATTTAACAATCATATATTTTTAGCTTTTTTTTTTTTTTTAATTACTAATAACTATAAAAGTAATATAAAAAAGAATTTATAATTGTTAATGAATAATTAATAAAAATATAAACTTTTGTAAATTTAAGTTCTGGTACCTACTTGGATTTTGAAAAAAAAAAAGATTTAAATGCGTTTGTTAATAACTTAAAAGAAATTAAATTCAATGGTAACAAACCGTTTTAATTAAATTATTAATTTTTTATAATTATAAATTATTAAATAATTTTTAACATTTTATTTTTACTTTAGAGTAATTTTTATTTATTTAGCACTAAACACAACACAACATTAACAAACCACCATTTTCGCGAGACTACCTTTGGTATTTATGTGGTGGTGAAAAAAAGTTGTTCGCGGCTTGTTACACACACACTATCGAAGGTTCCGATACATCTTAACAAATGCAAAACAAAAATAATTCATAAGATATTATATATTCAAATTGCTTTGAAAGCTCAAAATAAGCAGTAAACTTCTATGAGTTTAAATTTTGCTCTAAGAACTGATTCTTTTAAATCTGCTTGGAATGGAAATCCTAAAAATTGTTGATAGATACGTTGCATCTCCCTCAATTGTTAATTTGTCTCCAGAAATTACGTCAAATTACTGAACATGCATTTTATGGTGTTGAAAGGTAAATTAAATTAAAAACCTTTAATTTCTTTTTCTATAAAAATATCAGCCGTACCGGTGAATTCGATTCGATATAAAATAATTCGAATTTCTCGATTCGATTCAATGAGAATTTCTTAACGGTGAATTCGATCGAAAGACTAATTTTGTACTCATTTCAAAAAATGTACTTAATCAAATAAGAAATATAACGAAATGTAATGATTTTTATGTCAAATAAGTTCAAATTTCAAATTAAAAAAATTAATTTAGATTGCTGTTTTAGAAATAAATTATTAAAATACACATACGTATAAAAAAAAAAAATATAAAAAAAATATTATAAAATTTTGAACGAGAAAATTTTCGATCGAAAATATTCGAATTTTTTTTAAATCGAATTTGCCGGTTGAAAATTTTACGAGTACTCGATTTTTATTTGATCGAATTCCCCGGTACAGGTTGCTTGTGTTATTATAACAATCGTATAGGCATTGAGTAGCTATAATATAACTAAGAAAATTTAAGATTTATATTTATTTTATTTTTAAGATATTTACATTTACTTACATTTGCACAAAGTTCAGATGTAATTTCATCTACACAATTGAAATATTTTAGTATTTGTTATTTTACATTTTTATTTGGTTCGTTATTATTAACAAATTTATAATTTTCAAAAACCTTATTTGATTTTAATTTTATTAAAACTTATACCTAACTTGTATCTAACCTACCTTAAATATTAACTAACCTACTTAACTAATCTACTTAGCCTAAATCTGTTATATTAGCAAAGAAAGAATAACGAACTTATTAGTGTTTGCAGAATTTTCAGAAAATGAATATTTTGAAAACAAAAAATGCTGTTCTTTGTGTTATTATCAACCATACAAAGCTCATATTTGCTTTACCATGAAAGCAAATTGTTGTTGAATAAAAAAATGGAAGATTGAATAAAAAAAAAAGAAGATTGAACATTAACTACAAAATTTTTTTTTGAGCCACTTGAAGTATGTTTATATATGCATTTCAGTAATATTATGGAAAACTGGAAATGCATATAATATTATCGGCTGGAATATAACTTTCATATTATTAATTTATTTCTAATTGCTTGGGCAAGATTTTCTATTAATAAACAGATATAGCATCCTTGTTGTTTTATTTAATTTTTCTAATATTTTAGTTATATGAGTTTTAAATGTTAATCTTTTATCTAATTGTACGCTTAGATACTTTACACTGTATCTACCCAATAAATGTCTAGATTTTACAGTTGTAACGTTGTTGTTCCTATTAGTTTGAATTTATGAAATAGATAGCATTTGCGTTTTGAATATTAATTGATATCTTCCATTTATAACTTCCATAGTTAGCCAGTAAATTTAGTGAATTTTGTAAGTTTTGTTGACTATGTCGGCACTGCAAGTACGTGATGTGTATAACGAAGTATTGTCGGCAAAACTTGATAATTGAACATTTTCCGTTTTGGGATCTCCAAATTTATAGATATTATACAATATTGGACCTAGGACAGAGCCTTGAGGGAGGTACACCAACTGGTATGAAATAAGTAGTTGAAGCAGTTTTACCTATGAACACTATGAATTTTCTTTCTTGCAAAAAGATTTTAAATACATAGTTATCTAAGTTAATTTTTCTTAGTTTGTAAATTATTATAATACAAAAGCGCTGTGTAATCTAATGTTGCTATTCCATAGCCTTACCGAAATAAGGTATTCTACTATAATAATCAAACTCTTTTATAAAAATAATAATAACTGAACCATTGTCCCAGACTCACAGAATCACAATATCTGAGCTATGCCGAAACCTATGCTCCTAAGTTGTGGGAAAAATGGTAAGTAAAAGTTTAAACTCCTTACGTCCTTATTTTTCCTAATCGTTTATAATTAGTTGATCGTAACTGTTTATATAAATATCAATAGTGACTTATTTATAATATCTGTTATCATTCACAATCGTATAAAAAAGGCTCATTATTTCTGTTAATCTAAAACGAATAGAACAAATATTGAAATCCGTACTGAAAGTTTAATAAACGAAAAGGAAAAAAAAAAAAGCTAAATTCAAAAAATATATACATTTTATTTTATTGTTGAAGTGATTAAATTCTCAAATAATTAATACACCATAAAAAAAATCATAAATAAGGATCAATTACTCAATATGATAATTATACAAAATAGAACAGTCAACTGATGAAACCGTACCAACAATAATATAATAAATTAGTTATTCATTCATTTACAATTATTCACTACGCGACGTCAGTATGATTTTTTAGTTAAAAATAAAATCAAAATAAAATTTATCAACAATGTAGAAAATTTAAATTAACTTCAAATATTATTTTCGTATTAATTCATAATAGTTCTTTCTCTCTCTTCAGTTCTTTTTTCAATTTAAATTTTTTTAAACTGTTTCAGCTTATAATTCAATAGAAATTGCAAATTTGCATTTGTTATAGCTTGTTTTGTGTTTTTTGTTTTAAATTTAAATGGAGTCCTTTCGTAATATTTCTCTAACTGACCATGAAACTCAAATAATCACCGCAGCTGAAAGAAATTTTTTTATATGCCTGCTTACATTAGTTGCACTTCTATCAATACTGGGGAATACAGCAACTTTTTTCGTAAACATAAAAAGGTAAAACTGTTATTAATTTTTAATTATTAATTATTATTTATATTTTGAAATTTAACTAAAAATTATTATACTTTTTTTAAATAATATTTCAGAAAATTGAAACCGTTTTACCGAACTTGCTTGTTATCATTAGCTTTTAGTGATTTATTAACTACGATTTCTGCAGTTATGCTCTTAGTTGGAGAATTATCCCCAATAAGTATTGAAGTTTGGGTATGTAAAACAAAATTGTTTAATAATGCTAATAATATAAAAATGTGTTATGCAAATTATAGTGATTGTAAATCATCAACTAATTTACTTACCCTAAATTGGTTTGAATGCTTGAGAATAACCATAAATTTTGGAATTTTAAGTCGGTGTCAAATTTATAATTTAATATAGTATACATAGGTAGTTTATTATTAATATAGTTTATTTTCAATGGCAATCAAAATGCTGTTGCTTATGTCATCTGATTATCAATCAGAGGATCCTGGGTTTCGGATATTTCTTATGGCATGAATAATTATTTGAAACGCTTTCTTGCTTTTACAATAATTAAGTTTTATATTTTATAAAAATTGAAATAATGCCATTAAGAAGGCCCAGTTTCTGATCTGATCTTATTTAATTCCACGAGAAATTGCAAAAGGTACCTATCTATAACTTATTAGTAGCCATATAAAAAGTGTTTTTATTTTTTGTATACTGCATTATGAAAATATTTTTAATTATTTCTTTTTTTTTTCTCTAATTTTACTATGAAATTACCTTTGATACATGATTAAATTTTATTTAGGATACTACAGAGAGTATGTCCTATTCTTACGGGAATATTAGATTTGTATTTATTTCGATAAAACTCGTGAGGTGTGGCATACCAATAATATAATGATTATTTCTATTTTTAAACATTTTAGTATGCATACAATGCTTAGCTCTGTATCTATCCACTTAATTGACATACACTTCAATACATAATATGAAGACATTTTGCGTTGGAGTTTATATTAGAAAAAAATCGGTGTTTGCCATTTTATTAATTTATTCCATATAATTTTATTTTAAATTATCTATAAACTACAAAAATTATAAATATCTCCAAAAAATAAAATTTTATCAAAACAATAATCTTTATCTACTTTAGCTTCAACGTATATAGCAGAAATTAACGAAAATATGATACCAACCAATACAATTCACTGCAATTTCAAAATGTCAAATGAGGAGCATTCATTTTTGATGGGAAAAATGGAGTGGGCAACTTTGCCGACTTTGGTTCCATAATTTCAGACATCTTTAATTAAATCAAAATTTTCAGTTTTAGAACTCAGTTCAAATAATTTCATTCGTTTGATTTTTGATATTGTTTGCTAATAGTAAAATTTCTTCATTGACATATTACGAAAAACTGCTTTTGTAACGTATAGTAACTTTTTTTAATTTAGCTTTAATGAAAGCAACCCCCTGTGATCTTCATGAATATCAACAATTAATTAATACGCACAATTTTATGTACATCGATAACTGTAAAAAGTTAATCAACATTTTTTTTTTATTTTTATTTTTAGACGTTAAGTCCATGGTTGTGCGATAGTATACCAGTTGTTTATACTGCTAGCTTATTAACTAATAGCATCACATTAGTTGGTATAACATTTGTTCGATATATGGCAATAAAAAAGGTTTTAAAAAACAGATCATGGGATCCGGGAATATTATTTTGTATAATTTTTATAATATTGAATTATGGTATTGCCTTAGGTTTAGCAAGTCCAATGATGACAGCATTTCATATTCAAGATACAATTATATTTATAACAAATCCAAATAATCGGACAGAAGTGATAGACAAAAAAGAAATTGAAGTGTGTACAGCTGCCCGAGATGATTATGTAATAAAAATTTTTAATTATAAATAATTTATGTTTTTTTATTTTAATTTAATTTTCTTTTAGAATTATTTATTTTATGTTTTGGTGTATGGTATAATTGCTGTCCCAATTATAACAGTATTTCTTCTATTGAATTGTATAATAGCTAAAGAAATGTGGAAAAACAAAAAAACATTTCATAAATCAACTTTTTTGAAACCAATTAATTCAAAAACATCATATGGAGAAAATTCAGCAAGATTACATGTTCAATCATCAATTATTTATAAGAAATTTAAATCATCAGCTGACCCGATGATTGACAAACGAAACTCTTCAAAATTAAGTAAACAATTTTTAGCAAATAATAATGAAAGTTTTATGCGATTTCAATGGAAAGATTCATTTAGAAAAAATTACAAGAATACAACTTATTTACGGATTACAATAAATAATAATAATCAAGCGCATCAATCGCATGAATCAAGATTATGTTTAACTATCTTTGCATTAACATTAGTTTTTCTAACATGTCGTGTTCCAAGGTCTTTATTTGTTGTGATTTATTTGGAAACTGGATCAATATCAATTACTGATTGGACATTGGGGTCTGCATTGGAAATATTATCATTGCTTAGTTGTGTTTTAAATCCATTGTTTTATACATTTATGCCAGAAACTTTAAAATTCTTGGGACTTATTTCAAGTGGTATAAAAAGGATAATAAAACAATTACAAAATAAATTGAAATTTCTAAATTTTCTCAAGAAATTCTTTTGTGGAAGAAAAAATCGAAATAAAATTGCATTTAGTAATAATGAGCATGTTGTATATGGGTCTCAATATATGGAATTATACACAATTTTGGAAGATTATTTATGAAAATAAAAAGTTTTTGTTAAAGAACTTTTTATTATTATTTAATTGTACCTATTATTGAAAACGTCGTTTCAACTGCGGATCGAATTGAGTTCAAACGTTTCCGACTCGCTTCGAATGGTATAATTTAGTATTTTTGAAAAGGCTGGTTGCTCAAGTAATCGGTCAAATTTATCTGTTGGCGGTAAATATTATTATAATTAATGTCAGTCATATTCTTAAAGTTTATTATAAATAAAATAAAATTAATAAACAATAAACATTTAGTTAAAAGTAAAATATTTAAAAAAGGTATTCCATCGCTTTGTATTATGAAGAAGAATTATAAGAAATAAGAACGAAAAATTTAAACTTAGTTTAAACTAAAAATTTACTAAAATAAGATTGAAAAATGTTACTTTTAATAAAAATTAATAGATATTCGATATATCTAAATAATTTAAATAATTTTGATATAAAACAAAAATAAATAAATAAATATTTAATTTATCGAACTTTTTTTTTATATCCATTCTAGGCTCTAAAGACTGCTGGACTGCATGCTCGCTTGCTTTTGGTAATGTCCACGATTCAGAACCATATAGCAACACCGGAAGGATCAGAGTTTTGTATAATTGTGCCTTGATATTTTGGGATAGGAGTTTTGAACCCAGTTGTTTGGACAAACCGAAGTAGCAACGGTTTGCAAAAGTAATTCTTCGCCTTACTTCAACATCGATGTTATTGGTGGAGTTGATGTTGGTTCCAAGGTAGATAAACTCCTGAACTACCTCAAAATTATATGAGCCGACAGTGATGTTGTGAGGACATTTTATTTGTCGACAGCATATATTTTGTTTTATTCTCATTTATAAGACCCGCTTTACCTGCTTCTTCCTCAATCTGTGTAAAGGCTTCGATGACTGCTCGTCGTGATGTTCCGATGATATCGACGTCGTCACCTAGGAGCTGCATCGATTTGTAAAATATAATGCCCTGTATATTCACACTGGAACGTCGCACTATATGCTCCAACACCAATGTTTCTCCCAATCACCACAACACACCGGGTGTTTTCCAGGGTAATTTTTGACAAATGGATAAGCTTGGCTGGGAAACCAAATTCCGATATTGATTCGTAAAGCACTGATCGATGTATCTTGTCATAGGCAGATTTAAAATCGATAAAAAGATGTTGCGTGGTGAAATTCGAGGGCCTCCTCCAGGATCTGCCTTAATGCGAGCATCTGGTCGATGGTTGATTTACCAGGACGGAAGCCGCACTGATAGTTTCCTATCATAGCGTTACAATGGGGCTTCAATTGTTCGCACAGAATATTGGAAAGGATCTTCTACGCAACGTTTAATAGGGATATTCCTCTATAGTTGGCGCAGGACATAGAATCGCCCCTTTTCTATATTGGAAATATTGAACTAAAACTCTCATCAGGCATGCTCTCCTCGATCCAGATTTGTTTGATGATTTGGTGCATGAATTCAATCATCACTTCACCTCCTGCCTTAAAAAGTTCAGGTGACAGGTTATCTTGTTCAGCAGCTTTGTTGTCTTTTAATTTTTGGATGGTTGTTTCCACTACTGCAGGACTATGTGTATCTGTATTTTCGGAGTTGACTGGGTTAGGGCGCAGCGTATTTGTGTTTTCTATGTTTGCGTCATTCAGCAGATTCTTAAAATGCTGTTTCCATGTCTCTAATATCCCTTGCGTATCGGTTACCAAATTTGCCGAATCATTCCTCAGTGCGTGTGTACGGGGTTTGAAACCAGCTGCAAGCCAGCTGATTTTCGCATCGTACTAAGGACAGGACCCATATGTTTTATCTAATATATCGTAGAATTCATCCTTCGTGGAGTCTTGAGCTTCGTCGGTTAGTGAATGCACACATATTAGGCTGATGTTGAAGAATTTGCCTTTGATACTGATGACGGCTAGATGTTCATTAACAAGTGTGAAATCAATGACGTTTCCTCTAAGCCGTTTTCCCACTACGAATCCGCATCCAAATATGTGATGTGTTTCGTGGCAGCTGTAATATATATCGCATGTTCGTTTTTTTAACATGCCAGATACTTTCCATCGGATTTCCTGTATCGCAGTAATGTCTGCTTTATACTGCAAGAGAATATTTTCAATTTTGTTAGATCCAGCTGGATGATAGAGTATTCTTACATTCCAACTGAAAATTCTTAAATCGGAGTCCTTTAAACGTTTGCCGTGTCGGTTTCCAATAATTTCGATTGTATCCGAGGCTTCAATTGGGTCTCTCAAAACTATATAATTTTTACGGGTAAGAGAGTCAGCCTTACGCCAACCTCAAAACTTGAAAACTGAACTGAAACTTTTACGTCGAAGAAAGTTGTAGAAGGCTTATCATATTAAGGCTTATCACAGTTAATACAAAACAACCTAAGTCAAAAAAGAAACACGAAAGAATAAAATAAAGCTTCCACACAAAAGTTGACTGAAAATACCATAATGCAGATGATGCAAAATATGATAAAAGCAATGAATGAAATCTCAACAAGACTATGCACATTAGAAAACAAACATAATTAAAAATATGTATACACCAAAATATAAATCCGCAAGGTATGGTTAAGAACACACTTCGTATAGTCACGTGGAATGTTAATGGCATTCTGAACAAGAAAAATAATTTGGAAATTGTATTGAGAATACAAAATATTGATGTATGTCTTCTGACAGAAACACATATGACAGATAAGTCATCGCTTAAAATAAATGACTATACATGCTATAGTGCAAACCATCAAAGTAATACACCCAGAGGTGGTAGCTCAATATTAATAAAAAAAGATATTAAGCACCACGAGCAACTTAGTCTAGAAATAGATGAATTCCAACGAATCGTGCTACGAATTATGTCAGTTAAACAAAGCCTTTGCTAAGCACTCGACAATCGATCAAATACATAGAATAACAAGCATAATAGAAAAAGCTTTAGAAGAAAAGCAAGTATGTTCTACCATATTTCTAGATTTAGCCCAAGCTTTCGATAAAGTATGGCATCAAGGCTTAATAAATAAACTAAATAATATGTGACCTAAACAATACGTAAATATACTCTCATCATATCTAGACTATTCAGACTATTCAGAATAAAACAAAACGAAGAGTATTCTACTATCAGAGATATTAAAACGGGTGTGCCTCAAGGTAATATTCTGGCTCCCATACTGTATTTGCTCTACACCAATGATTTACCACAAATGGGAAGACTAACATATACCGAAACATATACCTTGAAAGACTAACATATACCGATCTTAATGACTACTCACTGTGGAAAGCAACAAGAAAACTGAAACGGGCAAATTATACCTCCACTAAGGAAATCAAATGGTAATTGGACAAGAAGCGATGGAGCTTTTTGCATCACATTTACAATCGACGAAAACAACAAGATTGAAAACTACCTTGACGTGCCTTATCAAATGGATTTACCGATAAAGAAAGTCCGGATAAAGGAAGTACAAGAAATTATAAAAAAATCTATGTCAGATAAGAAGGCTCCTGGGTATGATGGTATCACAGGCAAAATGGTAAAGGAACTTCCGTATTGCGGTATAAAATTCTTAACTCACATTTTTAATGCCATATTAAGAACAAAATACTAGTTCATATAGACCAATAAGTCTCTGCCAATAATATTAAAATTAGTCGAAAAACTAATAGCCAAAAGATTGATTAAAATAAATAATGAACGAGATATCGTACCAGCTCATCAGTTTGGCTTTCATCACAATCACGGGACAATCGAGCAAATACATAGAGTAGTCAACCATATAAATGATATACTTGACAAGAAAAAATACTCTTCTGCAGCTTTTCTTGACATTTCGCAAGCCTTCCTCAAAGTTTTTCACAAAGGTCTCCTTTACAAGCTTAAAAAGCTACTTCCTCACCACTATCAGCAACTTTTGTCAACCTATTTGTCAGATAGGAGGTTCTTCGTTAAATACAATGGGGAACAATCGACACTAAAAGAAATTAAATCTGGGGTTCCTCAGGGCAGCGTGCTTGGCCCACTACTATTCCTGATATTTACAACGGACCTCCCAACATCACCGAGGGTACTCACTGCTACTTTTGCTGACGACATGCTACTTTTGCTGACGACACGGTCTTAGTGTCTCATACTAATCCGAGATTAGCTTCAGAAGTTCTTCAGTACTACCTATTGGACATGCAAAACTGGCTGAAAAAGTGGAGAATAAAGGCCAATAAATCGAAATCCCTTCATATCACCTTTACTAATCGCAAGGGAAATTGCCCGCTGTTCACCTTAAGGACATGGAATTGGCTCACCAAAAGTCGGTTAAGTATTTAGGTATGAATTTGGATAGACGCCTCACTGGGAAAAGTCACATTATCAACAAAAATAAACAACTACGATTAAAATTCAACCAATTATTTTGGCTAATAGGACGTTTCTCCAATTTATCCCTAGAATGTAAAGTTGCAGTGTACAAAGCTATCATAAGGCCAATCAGGAGCTACGGGTTGGAACTATGGGGAACATCTAGTAACTCCAACATCGAAATAATACAGAACTCTTCCAGTAAAGTATTAAGGTCTACAGTCAATGCGCCTTGGTATGTCCGAAATGACACAATTTGCTCCTCAACTCATCAATAATGAATGAACAAGCGAGCGCAGATTAAGACGTTTCAGACCGCTGGATTTATCTACTAGATTCACTTTACCTGAGACTTCATAAATATAAATTTGAATATTAAGTCAAGAATCAATGGATGATTTGAAAATGAGGGACGTGTATTTATATGTCCTAAATAAAAATTACTAACTACCAAACTTTTTATTAAATACGAGTGTCATGTCAATACGTAAATTACTGTTTTTTTAAAAAAAACTCCATTTTCTTAGAGGATTTTTTTTAATGTTTCTCTAAATTTAATTTAACTATCACAATTTGGCAGCAATTCGAACGGTTGGCGAACTTTTAATATTCATACCAGTTCTTGTGGATAATATGAATATCGACAGAAAATACCGTAGTAAAAATAGTTCTCAAATATTGTTTTTTGTAATAAAAATTTCTAATAAATTTATTGTTAAATATTTCAAATTTCCATATGGATACCGCACAGGACCCCAAAATGAAATTAAGTGCATTTATGTTGGAAATTATATTAATCAGCAAAATATTTCAATAGAAGACCAATATTTGTTTAGCGTTATTATAGTGACAGATATAGCTTAAACCATAGATTAATAATACTATAAAGATAGACATTTTCATACAACAGAAAATTTTCAACTCACTTTTTCAAAATTCTTTTATCATTATATATATATTTTCCCCCGTATATTCAATGTGTTAGTTCATTTTTTATTTTTTATTTTCAATTTGAATTTTTAAATTTTTGAACGTTTTATACGCTTTTATTCTCTAAATAATTTGTGTAGTTTCTCTATATTGTTCTTGAATATTATTGTTTTTAACTTTTTGTTATTTGAATTTGTATAATTTGAATTTTTTTTTGAATTGATAGGTACATAAATTTCAAATTGGATAGCATTTTTATCGAGTAGTCTATTAAGAAAATTTTTTTTTTATTTTTCTCTCAATATACATTGTAATAAAAGGGTTTTTATAATTGTTGATATTGTGCATGTATATTATTTGTAATAATAAATTATAAAATTATAATATAATTTTATAATGTTTAGAAAACAAAAATATTTTTCTTTTTTTAATTGAATAATTTTCAAAAATAAAACAATTTCAAAAAATTCAAATAATAGTGATCATTCATTCACGTTATGATTTCTAATATATATTCATACATACATGATATACATATATGTATAAATTTACAAATAGAATCAAATTTTCGTTAAAGATGTTTTAAATACAATTCTAAATTTTAAATTCAATTCAAATCGGTTTTTAGGTACATACGTACTTATATATACCTACGTTCAATAATTTCATCTCTAATAATTCATTGTGAATCGCTATTTAAATTTCGTTTTCAAATCTTGTGTTCATTTTTTAAAAATAGTATAACGCACATGTATGGCAATTTGACACTTTTTATGTGCAAAATCCAGCAAAATATCTAATTGCTAACTCTTCAAAATTACTAACTGATTTACTATGTGATTGAACTGTATTTGAAGTTGAAGCTAAAACATTTTCCTTCTCATTTCTTCAGGACAATTTTCAATAATAAAATCTTCATGAGCCAAATCATTGGCATCAATGTCCAAATAATTGTTGTGATCTGTTTCACAATTTGAGGATGTATTTTCGTTATAAATACTTGCCTCGTCTTAGCAAAAATATTCCCAATTTGTTGTGCAGATGGATTTCTGCAATAATCACCAACAGATCTTATATGAGAAAACATATTTTCTAACGGATCTTGATTCAGTCTGCTCGTCATCAAGAAATTAATATTCTATCAATTTGATCTTTCGATAAAGATAATACAGCAGTTATTGTTTGGGCCATTCCATTAATGGAAACATTTTTTTTTGGTACTTTTAATTTTTGATTTTTTAAGATATTCTATCAATTAATCTAAGAATAAAAACGGAGAATTTTTAACGTTTACGAATTCAAAATTTTTAATTTTTTGTGTTAAAATTTGAAGAATTTGAGTATGTAATCAATTAACTAGTTAACTCTTAAAACAAAATAACATTTTATTGTTATAAAAACAAAATTAGTGCTATAAGACTTCTATATGACTACCGATAAGCACTAAAGGTGTTATAATGATGTTTTTATGGGAATAATGTGATTAATATTGCTATAAGAATGTTCTTATAGCAATTGCGGGAGTTGTTATAATGGGATTTTCCGCAAGTGATACAGCAATGTTTTTATAAATCTAAAAGTGCGTAATCCTATATTAAGAGTTAAAGTGTTGTAAGAATTGTAGTAGTAGTGTTATTATTTTACTATATTCCTATAATGTTACTAATAAACTTTTTGTAGCTTTTAGATAAATATTTTGCGACGGCAATTATTTTCTACAAATGAGGTAAATTTATTTTAAATAAACAAAAACTGAAAAGCTTTATTTTGTATCATATTATTATTTAATATCATTTTTACTTAAAAGAATAATTATTTAAATATCAAATTTGATGTTATGCATTAATTAACATACATTATTAAATATTTTAAAGATGCTATTTAAAAATATATTTTCTTTTATTTATTTAAAAATTGGTTATTTTTAGAGGGCATTGTATTTTTTTGAATTATTTTTATAATAAATGTCAATGAAATTTCATTCCCAGCCAAATTTTGCACTTTGGTCACAATAATTATAAATATTAATACAATTATTTTTGACCGAAAAATATTATTTATTAGTAAGACATTTTTTATATTATTAACTAATATCTATCTGCCTTTCTCAGGAAATAAATATAAACTTCATAAAATTATTATTTGAAATTAAAAAATAATATTTTTCTCACTCTCGCATAACATAAATTATTTCAAATGAATATCATTTCAAAATAAAAACATATACACTAATACATGTATACTAATCCTATAACAATATTACAGCATTTGCTCCGTTGCCTTATAGGATTCTCCATTTTAGTGCTATAACGTATTTATAACCTTTCGCAGCAATTGCGGAGCACTCAAATTGCGGAGCACAAACACTAATACTGCTATAAGAGTGTTTATAATAGTGTTATAAGAGTGCGCAAGAGTCTCATAGCAATAAAATTGTTACGTGGGTTTACTGACATTTTTTCAAATGTGTTAGAATTAATATGGGTGCGACGAACTTTAGGTAAAATTGTTGAAAGCTAATAATATCATTATTCCAGTTTTCAAAATCGGGTTTTATAAAAGAATTTCTGACAGATTTTGTAAGATGCCATATCAAACAAAGCATAAATTTTATTTCCATTCCAATCATAAAAAAAGGGTCTACCTTATTTACACCAAGTAATTCATAAGTATTTCGATTTGTACTGCATTAGTCACAAGCAGGTGCAACAGTTTTAGAACCAATCTTTGTTAGCTCTTTAAGATATTTTAGTAGTAAATTGATAAAGAAAGGAAAGGTTTTAAAGTTTCTCCTTTCAAATTATTTTTGGATAAATTGTAACCCTATGCCTACTTATAACTTTCATGTAAACCTTGAATCATAAAGAAATGTGCTTCTGTTGCTAGTTTTTGTTTTCTATCCCCATCTAAGTCTTCCACACCATCTATACAATCCCTTTTTATACTGTAAAATGGTTCTTTTCCTTTATAAATTATTTCTGTCTAAAAACAATAATATACATTCAAGAACAGTATAAAGAAACTGAACACATACAAACTATTTAGAGAAGAATAAATTCGTATAAAACGTTCAAAAATTTAAAAATTCAAATTGAATATAGAAAATGCACTAACACATTGAATAAACGGGGGAACACATATACAATGAAGGGAACATTGAAAAAGTGAGTTGAAAATTTGCTGTTGTTAGTTTTGTTTGAAAATTTCTATCTTTATAGTATTATTAATCAATAATTAAGAAAAAAAACTAAGTTGAAAAAAATAATCATTTTCTTAAGCTTTTAGTACCATTTACATAATAAGTTATGATCTTCCAGATCTTCCAGATCTTCAAATGAGTTCTATTAAATAAGTTGTAATTAAATGTTTGCAAATTTTTTTTAGTAATTAAAAATTGTCTATTCATCCTTTGTAACCCTATTGACAAAGAGGAAGAATATAATTTTTTTTTAGCATTTTAATTTCTGGACTCTAATTATGTTTTGCTAAGCTAAAATATTATCATGATCGATTTAGGTTGTTAAACCATCATCAGAAGACTGATAACATCTAGGTTGTCTGAGGTAAAAACTTTTGCCATACCATAATAAATTCTGATCTACACCATAAATATACAATTAGAAAGTGATAAATTTTTAATAGAAAAATGGTGTAACCAGAACTAAATTATTATATAAGTAGGGGTCCCTGTTAGGTAGTTATAATTCAAGTTGAAGTCAAATTTAAAGTTTTTAAAAGAACAGTAATTTACGTACTGGAGATCAAATTTTCATACAATTTTTCCAAAATATCAATTTTGGAACAAGCCAATTATATTTTCCCAATCAATTTGGTACAATAATAACACTAATTAAACTGATAAGAAATATATTTACTCACATTGCATAGGATATGATCATTTCGAAAAAGTGTATTTTGTCTATTACTAAATTTCATACTAAACTATTTCGTATGAAATTTTTTATTTTTCGGTTCGAAAAAATATCATAATTTATTTCACAATTTGTCACAAAAAACTCTTATTTTCACAAAAAAAAGTGTTTTTTCTATTTTTCCCACCTTGTACTAAATTAAAGGCGCACTCTAGTGTTACTTCTCACTTTAAAAAATATTTTGATTCCAAACGAAATTCTACATTTAAATACATTTTTCAGAACAGAATAAATGCGAACAAAAATAACAATAACCAAACTTAATTAAATTTTAATGAAAATAACAAAGACAACAACCAAAATAAAACAGAAAAAAAATAAATAAAAGTGTTTATCATTTAATTCAATTCATTAAAATAAAATATAATAGAAGTTATGTAATCAGTTTTAAGTAAACTATTACTACAATAACAGTATGTACTAATTTTTAGTTTTTATTTTATTTGTTTTAATCTAATGATATAATTAATAAAATAATAAAACTATTCCTATATAAAATTAGGAGTCCATTATTTCAACAAAACTTTTAATATTTTACTAAACAATTTAATTCTGTCAAAATTGAGACAGTAAGACTTCTCTTTTTTCTTTATCAATTGGTCCATCGTTCTAAAGGAAAAATTATGTCCGTTCGATTACTCTTTTTGCGGTATATAGTGTTGTTAGGTGAGATTTTTAATACATTATCGTCAAGTAAATTATTTCATAGATGTTGCTGCCGCCTTTACTGATAGAAGTGGTAGTTTATCTGTTAATTGGGGATATTGAGTCAAATTAAATTAAAAAAAGCTGGGTTATTTTTTGCGACATATATTTTGTAACAAAATTTAATGTTCGACAAGTAAACAACCTAGCTTTTACTTTTATTTACTTAATGTTATACTTTATCGAATGCTTGAGATATAGCGAAAGAATATAGCGGAGCATTATTGTTTTTCGCCGCATTTTTTTTGTTAATTTTACTGAAAATTCGGTGTATTTTTCTAAGTATGTACTATGCTCTTATTCTGAAGCCAAATTGATGATCAGGTAGTATTGTTATACTGTTTTTTGGATCAATATAGTTTTGAAAAAAAACTAAAATATCTGTAGGAATTTACTTCAGCGTTATATATTCGTGATTTCGGTATGATCGTGATCTGGGATAATTTCAATAGGGTGAGGAAATAACTAGTGCGCAGGATTGCATTATGTTCGTGAGGTGATGTGACAGCTATTAGTTAAAACTCTTTTATTGTAAATTCTAGGTATTAAAACACGATTTATATCTATTTATTGTTACTTGTGTGCATTTTATTTATTTATTTTTATCACTGGTCTTGCAGATACATCTGCAGAGCAACTTCAAGTCCTTCTGCCTTTAGTGATGTGGGCGTTTTTAACAAATACATAAACTGAATACATTTCATTTAAACGTAGTAATACAAAACTGAAGAACTAGCTTATATATACTATAACATAAAACATTTCCATACTAAATCTTATTCTAAAAAATTGAATTAAATAAAGATTTTAAGTCTAAAGACTTATTCTAAAAATTTATAATCTTAAGTAACTAGATACGAAAATTTTTTTAATATATTATTATGAAATATATTTTTATTATTTTTGTTAAATGTTTTTGTGTTATGTTTGACAAATTTCGTGCCATATTCTGTGATATGTGAGCAGAGACTTAATTAGAGAAATGTGATCTTTGTTTAGGATTAAGAGTGCTTGTAGTGGGATGAAGTTATATTGCGTTATGATTGAAGTGTTGGATGCGCATTCTGTGAGGATATGAGGTTTTATGGCACGGATTTCAGGACATTTAATACATCATGTCGGGGGTGGGGATTTTATGTGTAGGTGTTTGTGGGTTGGGAAAGTATACCCTAGGCGTATTCGTGTCAGGTTGAGTCCTAATGAACGATATTTTATTTTGATAAGTCCGGGGATAGATGCATTTGGATTTTGTGTTCTGGCAAATCGATTGGAAGAATTCCAGAATGTTTGACGGATGTGCGCCGTGTATTTAGCTATTATTTTTTTTCATAGCTGTATGACATAATTGAAACTATTGTCAGAGGACTTTTTACCACAATAGTTGCCTCAAGATCTACCTCGGTGTTTCCATCTATGCTTACGTTGCCTTGTATCTAACCCAATCGAATTTTGCCCTTGTTTTGCAATATTGCATTTCTGATGTATCTATGTTGACAGGTATTCACTGCTGTTAGAATTTTTGATAGATTTGATTGAACTGAGGCTATCAGTTATTAATAGATATTTTATATTATATGTTTTGGTGGCTTGGATTGCTCTGCATATGGCGTTTATGCCTTCCGAAGTGAGTTATCTTTAATTATCACCCAGGCTACTATATGTATGTAAATTGATTATTATTTTATTTATAAAAAAAAAAATCCTTGTTTAAAAAAACAACAACAAATATTATTTATGGCTTATCCAGCTACTTTTTCTTACTCACTTGCTTACCTATGTTGTTGATTATTTAAATTGAGTAAAGTCGAAAAATTATTCAGAATACAATGGAAGAACATTTTGTCCACCTTTTTTGGTACTTTGCCTTCTCTCAATTTTATCTGCGTTGGGCCAATATAGTTTTTTTTAATGAGAAATATAATAAAAGCTTTGAGTATGAATAAATTAAAAAATATCAAAATTTGATTTTGTTAAAAATAATAACAATAAGGGTATTCACTATTAGCCGTAGATTGAAGATGTAGTCTTGTAATTTAATCTACCCGACTACACTTCTTATACTTAATCGTGAATACTCTTAATTGTTTTTTTTTCAATTCAAACTTTATTTTTTCTTATCCAGGATTCTTTTTCAATAGAAATAGTTGTTAAAATTGTTTCAAAAAAATATTAATGTTTTCGAAATACTAAACATGTAAGTAGCAATTTGAGTATTAATATATGAAAATTTCAAACGTAGCAGAAAAAGTATGAATACTAGATGTATCTAGTATAAATACTAGACTGACAAAAGTAAAAACAAATTAATGAAATAAATTAAATCAACATAACAAGAACTCTTAATTTTGAGAAACTATTACTAACTATTAAATTTGAAATAGATATATACTAATATTATAAAATTGTAAGCAAAACAGTGTTTCATTTGGATAAAGTCTTTATTATTTATTTATTTACAGTCTTAATTCAAGCGAGTTAACAGCGAGTATTACATTTATATGTTAACAATATAAATAAATATCAAAAAATTAATATTAAACAACTAATTGCAAAAAGTGTGGAATAATTAAAATGTAAACCAATGGTTACCAAAAATTATTAATAAAAAAAAAAAATTGAACGATCGGCAAAATATAATCAATAAAATATTCTTATATTTGAGAATTAGTAAGTAGTTATGGGTTAAAGTTAGTACTTAAAGAAAAAATTAGCAACTATAAGAATATTGAAGACAAAGAGATGAGATCATAATTAACTAAGAGGAATATAAAAGCTTCTTTAGGGTGTCTTTGGAGAGAGAGAAATCAATACGGTTCTTGTAGTTGTTACCCATAATCATCATTCTATGGATAGGTTCGTTCATTCCATAGTTGGTTCGATGAAATGTGAGGATAAATAGGTTAGCAGAGCGGAAGCGATTAGTAGTATTAATCTGGGTTACATATATTTTGTAACAAAATTTAATGTTCGACAAGTAAACAACCTAGCTTTTACTTTTATTTACTTAATGTTATACTTTATCGAATGCTTGAGATATAGCGAAAGAATATAGCGGAGCATTATTGTTTTTCGCCGCATTTTTTTTGTTAATTTTACTGAAAATTCGGTGTATTTTTCTAAGTATGTACTATGCTCTTATTCTGAAGCCAAATTGATGATCAGGTAGTATTGTTATACTGTTTTTTGGATCAATATAGTTTTGAAAAAAAACTAAAATATCTGTAGGAATTTACTTCAGCGTTATATATTCGTGATTTCGGTATGATCGTGATCTGGGATAATTTCAATAGGGTGAGGAAATAACTAGTGCGCAGGATTGCATTATGTTCGTGAGGTGATGTGACAGCTATTAGTTAAAACTCTTTTATTGTAAATTCTAGGTATTAAAACACGATTTATATCTATTTATTGTTACTTGTGTGCATTTTATTTATTTATTTTTATCACTGGTCTTGCAGATACATCTGCAGAGCAACTTCAAGTCCTTCTGCCTTTAGTGATGTGGGCGTTTTTAACAAATACATAAACTGAATACATTTCATTTAAACGTAGTAATACAAAACTGAAGAACTAGCTTATATATACTATAACATAAAACATTTCCATACTAAATCTTATTCTAAAAAATTGAATTAAATAAAGATTTTAAGTCTAAAGACTTATTCTAAAAATTTATAATCTTAAGTAACTAGATACGAAAATTTTTTTAATATATTATTATGAAATATATTTTTATTATTTTTGTTAAATGTTTTTGTGTTATGTTTGACAAATTTCGTGCCATATTCTGTGATATGTGAGCAGAGACTTAATTAGAGAAATGTGATCTTTGTTTAGGATTAAGAGTGCTTGTAGTGGGATGAAGTTATATTGCGTTATGATTGAAGTGTTGGATGCGCATTCTGTGAGGATATGAGGTTTTATGGCACGGATTTCAGGACATTTAATACATCATGTCGGGGGTGGGGATTTTATGTGTAGGTGTTTGTGGGTTGGGAAAGTATACCCTAGGCGTATTCGTGTCAGGTTGAGTCCTAATGAACGATATTTTATTTTGATAAGTCCGGGGATAGATGCATTTGGATTTTGTGTTCTGGCAAATCGATTGGAAGAATTCCAGAATGTTTGACGGATGTGCGCCGTGTATTTAGCTATTATTTTTTTTCATAGCTGTATGACATAATTGAAACTATTGTCAGAGGACTTTTTACCACAATAGTTGCCTCAAGATCTACCTCGGTGTTTCCATCTATGCTTACGTTGCCTTGTATCTAACCCAATCGAATTTTGCCCTTGTTTTGCAATATTGCATTTCTGATGTATCTATGTTGACAGGTATTCACTGCTGTTAGAATTTTTGATAGATTTGATTGAACTGAGGCTATCAGTTATTAATAGATATTTTATATTATATGTTTTGGTGGCTTGGATTGCTCTGCATATGGCGTTTATGCCTTCCGAAGTGAGTTATCTTTAATTATCACCCAGGCTACTATATGTATGTAAATTGATTATTATTTTATTTATAAAAAAAAAAATCCTTGTTTAAAAAAACAACAACAAATATTATTTATGGCTTATCCAGCTACTTTTTCTTACTCACTTGCTTACCTATGTTGTTGATTATTTAAATTGAGTAAAGTCGAAAAATTATTCAGAATACAATGGAAGAACATTTTGTCCACCTTTTTTGGTACTTTGCCTTCTCTCAATTTTATCTGCGTTGGGCCAATATAGTTTTTTTTAATGAGAAATATAATAAAAGCTTTGAGTATGAATAAATTAAAAAATATCAAAATTTGATTTTGTTAAAAATAATAACAATAAGGGTATTCACTATTAGCCGTAGATTGAAGATGTAGTCTTGTAATTTAATCTACCCGACTACACTTCTTATACTTAATCGTGAATACTCTTAATTGTTTTTTTTTCAATTCAAACTTTATTTTTTCTTATCCAGGATTCTTTTTCAATAGAAATAGTTGTTAAAATTGTTTCAAAAAAATATTAATGTTTTCGAAATACTAAACATGTAAGTAGCAATTTGAGTATTAATATATGAAAATTTCAAACGTAGCAGAAAAAGTATGAATACTAGATGTATCTAGTATAAATACTAGACTGACAAAAGTAAAAACAAATTAATGAAATAAATTAAATCAACATAACAAGAACTCTTAATTTTGAGAAACTATTACTAACTATTAAATTTGAAATAGATATATACTAATATTATAAAATTGTAAGCAAAACAGTGTTTCATTTGGATAAAGTCTTTATTATTTATTTATTTACAGTCTTAATTCAAGCGAGTTAACAGCGAGTATTACATTTATATGTTAACAATATAAATAAATATCAAAAAATTAATATTAAACAACTAATTGCAAAAAGTGTGGAATAATTAAAATGTAAACCAATGGTTACCAAAAATTATTAATAAAAAAAAAAAATTGAACGATCGGCAAAATATAATCAATAAAATATTCTTATATTTGAGAATTAGTAAGTAGTTATGGGTTAAAGTTAGTACTTAAAGAAAAAATTAGCAACTATAAGAATATTGAAGACAAAGAGATGAGATCATAATTAACTAAGAGGAATATAAAAGCTTCTTTAGGGTGTCTTTGGAGAGAGAGAAATCAATACGGTTCTTGTAGTTGTTACCCATAATCATCATTCTATGGATAGGTTCGTTCATTCCATAGTTGGTTCGATGAAATGTGAGGATAAATAGGTTAGCAGAGCGGAAGCGATTAGTAGTATTAATCTGGGTTAGGTTTGAAATATAAGGGGACTTAATATTTCCTTTAACTATTTCAGTGATGAAGATGACATCGGCAATTTCGCGTCTTTTCTTCAAAGTAGAGAGGTGAATTAAGTGTAGTCTATGTTCATATGGTGGCAAAATTAAGGGGTCAGACCACGGAAGGTGACGTAGTGCAAATCTTAAGAATTTTTTTTGGATTGCCTCAATTCTATGTATGTGAATTTCATAATATGCAGACCTTACCTGACTGACATATTATAAAAGTAAAGCAAATTATAAAAAGCTTTTATTTCAATTTGTAATAAAAAATGACGTAGAAGTAAATTAACTAATTTTATTCTACTTGAGAAAATATCAGTATTGATGTATTAAATTAGTACTTCATCAATATCAAGAGTTAAAGAATGAAGTAAAAATAACAAATTGATTGCGAAAAATTTCGACAACAAATCAAGTGCGATTTGACAGGTTTAGTGCGAGTATCAGCTGCAAGTGCGAGAGGTTTAGTCTTGTCCTAAGTTTTGTCGGAAACGCCCCAAGTCGTGTTAAAGTCCTTTTCGTTATTTTTTATTAAAAACTCATAATAATAATAATTCAAAATGCAATCTATTTTGCAAATACGTAGGAATGCACTCAAGTATAACTTTGGAAGTATTCTAAGCCACTTTTAATACTTTCATATTCAGAATAATTAAATCAAATCTTAGCCTAAAGAATTTGAAAATCCCTGCCATTGCATTGATTTTTCCATTTAACAAAGTAAGTTAATTTATTTTTTTTTCCCAGACAGTAGTAAATCATCGAAAGAGGCTTCAGGAACTACATATTACCGGGGAAGGTAGTTTGAAGGACTGTGGGACTTTAACCCACTAAAAACTCCTACCCTTATTGCAACATTAAAACTAGTCTTATAGACTAACCATTAATTTACATTTAACTCAAAGAAACTAAGATACCTTTGATCTACCAAAATCCAATAAGGTTTTAATAGATGAAAGGTTTTAACCTAACTCAAGTGGTCTTGTTCGTTTTAGTCGTTTAACAAAGTTTTGATTGTCAATTAAGGTAGAAGCTTCGGTATTGACATGTTGGATCAGACGAGTTTTATGCCGTGCAGCGTATTTCATTATTTCGTCTTTTGTAGATGAGATCTTCAGATCTCGATTAAAATCGGCATTGTGAACATACCATGGAGCATTGACTATGTTGCGCAGTACCTTATTTTGGAACGTTTGGATAGTTTGAATATGGATTTGTTTAGCACATCCCCATATTTGAATACCGTATGCCCAGACGGCTTCAATATTTGATTATACATCAAAACTTTGTTATAGGTCGAGACCGTAGATTTCCGCCCAATCAGCCAGTATATTTCTCTATATTTGAACTGGAGTTCTTGTTTTTTGATTTTCACATGCTCTTTCCATTTCAGTTTTGCATCCAAGGTCATGTCAAGATATTTAGCTTTATTCTCGTATGGAATTACGACATCATTAATTTTAACTGAGAGAGGAGTTACTATGTTTTTATAGGTGAAGTTTACATGACTAGATTTGGCTTCATGTAATTTAATTTTCCATTTTTTGCACCAGTTGGAAATTTTGTCATTAGCTTTTTGCAGTTTGTTTGTAGCTTCTTCTATAGTAGAACCAACTGCCATCAACGCTGTGTCATCTGCAAAGGTTGCTATTTTTATATTTTCTACTTCGGGTTTATCGCAGGTGTATACCAATATAAAATTGGACCCAGTATACTACCTTGCGGTACTCCAGCTTTTATATCTCTTAGAGAGGAGTATTCATTCTCATTTTTAACTCAAAAACTCTATTTGAGAGATATGATGAAAATAATTCAACATAATTTTTAGGGAGCAAACAACTTAGATTTTTGATGAGTCCTTCATGCCAAACTTTATCAAAAGCTTGGGCTACATCTAAAAATACTGAAGAACAATTATTGTTTATTTTTCAGTGCCCTTTCTATAATGTCTGTTATTCGATGTACTTGATCTATTGTTGAGTGTTTTTGCCTAAACCCAATTTCGTGATTAGGTATTATATTCCTGTTTTCTATGAGGGGTTGAATCCTTCTCAATAGTAATTTTTCAAACCACTTCGATATTGTAGGGGGCAAAGATATCGGCCTGTAGGATTTGGTGTCGTTAGTAGGCTTTCCTGGCTTTTGGATCATTATTATCTCTGCAACATTCCATATACTAGGTACGTGTTTAAGCTTAATATAGGCATTCATTATATATACCAAGAGTGTGAGAACTTTGTTGGGTATATTTTTTAGCACATTTGAAGTTATTAAATCAAAACCTGGGGCTTTATTTAATTTTAGGTTTTTTATTTCCTTAATTATTTCTTTTCGACTTATTAAGGGAATATTTATATCTTCATGGTTATATATTTCAGTTAGATCAATAACAGTGTTCATTTCATTGGGCTTAAAAATTTCAGCGAGATGATTTGCAAAAGTGTCAGCTTTTTCTTTATCGTCTCTTGCCTATGAGCCATCATTTTTCCTCAGTGGTGCAGAATGCACAATAGACTTCTTCATTTTACTCGTAGCTTTCCATAAAAAATAATTTGTTTCTTTGGTAGGTGTTAAATTTTCTAGGTAATAATTCAGAGATCTATCATTCAATTTCTTTATTTCTCTCTTTAGCTCCTGACTTTTGTTATTAAGATCCATTTTGCTGGATGGGTCACGCGTTTGTTGCCACCTTCTGCTCGCTTTTCGTTTCTCTTTTAACATATTAACGATATACAGCGGAGATCTAGGGCTGATTAATTTAAATTTTTTTGTCTTAGTACTACTTCAAGCTGCACACTGGATAGCTTGCATAAGTTTTTCAGTAGGAGTTTCTAGTTGTTTCTCATTTTCTAATGTTACTCTTAAATTAATTTTTTCCAGAAGAATCTTTTTGAAGCTTAACCAATCTGTAGATGAGTTGGTTAAAAATGGTTTACTAGATTTTGTCATTATTGTTGTATTTAATTTTAGGATGACAGCATGGAAAAGTTAATTTATAACAGTGATAAGTATAAATAAAAACAAGAAAAATTTAAAATAAAATAAAAATAACAAAAGTAATTAACATTATAGATTGATTAGATCTTTTGTGTCCTTTTTTTAAGTCTTATATGACCTCTGTTTGTGGTTAATTTTTTTGTTAAAAGGTTTGGATGATCTTCCAGTTTTCGTACATACCTTCAACTATATATGACGATTTGTTCGCCGTACCATCGGAATTTTTAGATCTCTGTGTTTGCATTTTTAATAAACCTACGTAAGAAACAGAAAGAAAACAAAAATAAAGGCATAAAACAAAAACAAAATAAAATTTTGAAACGGTATTTTTCTCCCCTCTTAACTGAATGTATT
Source organism: Argyra leucocephala (assembly GCA_963942445.1). Taxonomy (NCBI): domain Eukaryota; kingdom Metazoa; phylum Arthropoda; class Insecta; order Diptera; family Dolichopodidae; genus Argyra; species Argyra leucocephala. The sequence goes on along the minus strand of OZ012681.1, from coordinate 83,579,737 downwards.
AAATCTTTCTAAACGAAAATTACAATAATTTATAATATGTAATAGTAACCTTTATGGTTTATCCAAATCTTAAAATCTAAAAAGTTGGAAATTGTTGTCGATTGGCTGGACACTTCCTTTTTTTTTTATTTTATACTTTAGCCAAAACTTAGGTTTTGAACTCTTAAGTACTTGCGTACCGTTGACTATTTGAAAAAGGAAAGGATAGTTAGAGGAAAGGTAAGAAAAAGGAAGAAGAAAAGTTTTGTGGGAAAGAGCGAACAATGTTGTTAATATTCGTCTTGAACCTCTGTAAGTCATAAATGAAAAATCCTTCTCTCATTGGGAATGCTTCGATTGGGATGCGATTCCACAATCGGGATGTTCTAACTATAAAAGAATTTTCATAACCGCCGGACTTAAACCATCTCGGAATTTCCACTATGAAAGGGTGGGCACTTGATGCCTCTCGTGTTGTGCGATGGAATTGCTTAAGAGGAGGAAGAAGTGATTTTAATTCCTCGGAACAAGTGCTAACACCAAGCAGATATCTATAAAATAGAGTAAGTGCTCCAACAATATGACGATGACCAAGTGATATAAGAGATGAGATCACATTTATGTCGCCTATAAAACGAATAGCAGTTTTTTATAGCAGATAAAGCAGTTTTTGGTGCACCTGCCCATAAGTGTGAGTTATGCTCGAGCTTGGGTCGTATATACATATGCTTTATAGATTTTTAAAAGGTCTCGAGATGAAAAATAAGTTTTGCAGCGACTCAAAATTTGCTCGTTCATTCCAATTTTCCGTCCTACATGACTTCTAGCGATTTTACCTTAAGCGAGAGATCTATAAAACATTCCATTAACCTGCTGGTAACATAATGTGTTTATCCCATTGTCTTTGGCAATTACAAAAACAAAAATTCAAATTAATTAAGATTAAAATGTAACTGTTTGTTTTCTTTATCACCAATAGTTGAACGTTACTGTATTACGAACTTTTTTATAATTTCTGTTATCATTCACAATCATATAAAAAATACTCATTATTTCTTTAATTCTATAAAGAATAGAATAAATACATTTCGAATTGTTTCCATACTGAAAATTTAACAAACGAAAAAAAAACAGAAGAAAAGAAAGCTAAATTCAAAAAATATATAAATTTAATTATATTGATGGAGTGATTAAATTCTCAAATAATTAATACTCCATAAAATAAATCATAAATAAGGATCAATTACCTTAAATAATAATTATACAAAATAGAACCATTAACTGATGAAATGCCGTATCAACAATGTAATAAATCAGTCATTCGTTAACAATTATTCACGACGCGACGTCAGTTTGATAAAATTATAATTAAATATAATAATATATAATTAAAAATAAAACCAAATTCCAAAAATGTTATCAACAATATAGAAAATTTAAATTAACTGCAATAATATTATTTTCATATTAATTTTTCTTCGTTCTTTTTTCGATATAAAAATTTTAAACTGTAATAATTTATAATTGAATAGAAATTACAAATTTTATTTTTTGAAGTTAGTTTTGTGATTTTTTTTTCATTAAATTTTAATTTATTTTAAATTTTTCATAAGACAATAAGTCTTTTTACTTCACAAATGAAGTTTCAGTAAATAAAAAAAAAGTGAAAAAGGAAAACTTATAAATTAAACAAAAATATATAAACATTAAAAATTAGGCTAATAAATAAAAGCCTTAAAAATAAGCTTATTTTTTATTATATTTTTATATTTAAGCCTAAAAAATTTGTTTAGTATTAAATAAAAAAAAATTAGAAAATTATTTAGATTATATCGATTTTATAATATTACGCCTGATTTTTAAATATTCTGTGCAGAGAATAAAACTTTTGTGTCGATTGATTAACGAATACAGTTCAGCAGCATATTCTATCATAATAGTTACAAAATGTATACATTTATTACATGCATTAAATAGAATTTTTAAGTTATTAAACTCCCCTACACTCATTCCAGAGTAAACAACATCGCAGTATAATGGAGTCTTCTCGTAATGTTTTTGTGAATAAATTATTAACTGACCATGAAACTCAAATTATCACAGGAAATGAAAGAAGTATTTTTATATGTCTGTTTTCATTAATTATACCTCTATCAATTGTGGGGAATTCAGCAACTTTTTTTGTAAATATAAAAAGGTAAAACATTTTGAAATTTACTTAAAAAATTTTATTTGATTAATTTTTATTTTTTAAATAAAATTTCAGAAAGTTAAAACCGTTTTACCGAACTTGTTTATTATCATTAGCTTTTAGTGATCTGTTAACAACAATTCTGGGTACGCTATTTGTTGGAGTATCTCCAATAAGTATTCAAATTTGGGTATGTTATGTTAATATAAGAATATAAATAAATAGTTTAACAGTGATATTCCGGGTAACTGAATTGCAGATCAACTTGCTCGAGAGGGTACTATATTAGAAATCCTTCCGGAAAGAAGCAATCTGGGTGCACCTCTAGCTACCTGTAATTTATTGCTTCGCAAAGATGCAATAAAAGCTTCAAACTCAGATGGTCAGTTAGACCATACAGTAACATCATTAAGCAAATCTGACCCATGCTGAACCTGACGCGATTCCTTAACCTACTAACTTTGAAAAGGTGTGACATTAACACTATGTTAGGGGTCATTACGGATCATTTTTTGATTGGTAAACATTCCAAAAGACTGGGACTCTCCTCAAACAACTTTTGCAGAACATGTAGAGAGCAAGATGAAACTGTCCAACACCTACTCTGTTTCTGCCCTGGCATAAAATGAAAACCCTTCTAGGAGCCTTCTTTCTGGACTCGCTGGGTAACCTTGAAAGCACTAAGGAAAGTTCTCGTGGTATCACACTGGATCTTACCGGTCTATGTGTGTTCGCTACCGGTATAAGTGTATCTGTTAAGTTTTTACTTGTATGTGTGATGTTTTATTTTACAAAATAAGCTAAGCAAGTTTATTCATTTGTTTGGTCAAAAACTGTTACAACTTTTTTTAGATTTTCTTTAGTATTAATAAAGTTGGTTATCGGCAACACATAGTAGACGATCGATAAAAACATAAATCAATATATTATATCAAGTTAAATTACAATTAATATATGTAATAAAAATAAAAAACTACATAATACTCGTGTAGGCTTGATTTGACAGAACTAATACAAAATCGATATAGATTATTTTCAATGTCGACTAACATGCTATTATAATAGTGGTTATGTCCTTCTCCTGATTACGAATCCGGGTTTCGAATACCTCACATGCTATGAATGTTTAATTGAAGGATTTTCTTTGTGTCACAATAATAAAATCTTAAAATAAATTTTTAAGAATGTAATCAATCTGGTAATTAATAAAATAAAATGGAGTTATGCTATTTAAGACGACCTATAGTTTCTGACAATAATAATTGTAGACTAGAAGAAACCCCCGGGTACATACCCGGCCGACAAAAAGAAAGGAATTTCTCTGTGAAACGGCACAATAAAAAGATTTTTAATACAATTATACATTTGACACGTTGAAAGTATCTGACAACAATATATAGTAATATTAATAGCAAACCACAAACAAATTAAAAATGTTCAAAATTTTAAGTTAATATTAATTTTAAAATAAAATAAAAAAATATCAGAAAGCATTCAACTTTTTTTGTAAGATTTAATTTGTTTTTATTATTTTTTGATTTCTCGAGGGAAGGAGAAAGATTCGAAAAATAATAAGCAGACCGCGCACGTTGGTACTTCGGTATGTGGAATTCTAACCCACTAAAACCACCGAAACCCTTTACCATAACCGATTAATTGATTGTTCTCGTTAATTGGGAAAACGTGTGTTGTAATGTTATTAAAAAATAGTTTCCGATAATTTTATTAAACCATTAATCATACTTATGGGTTAGTCATTTCCCAATTATTATTAGTGAGTTTTAAAATTCATCATATAGGAAACAATTGGATAAAATGAAGTATTCTAGACCTGGTATGCAACATTGTCATATTGTCAACCTCCTGGTATGCAACATTGTCAGTTACAGTGTCGTTGTCAGTAGTTTTCCCCTGTCTTGGTCCTGCTAGAATTTTAATTTTTAGAGCAGTGAATTGTGTAGAGCTGACCATGGGTGAAAATGAAAAAATGTCCATGAAAATGAAAAAATATTAATAACGGTATTATTTAGAAAACGTATAGTGCGACGAGCGGAAGTAAACACGGCCGGTACTATATTTTTCAGATCTGTTCAACTACTAGGGTATGCCGACATAGATACATAGAGTATGCATAGGTACATAGGGTATGCCGATATTGACATCATCGCCAGATTACCACGGGCGGTCGTCGAGGCCTTTACCCAGATTGATGAAAAAGCGAAACGAATGGGTCTCAAAGTAAATGAGGATAAGACAAAATATATGTTGTCGACAAATAAAAAGACCTCTCACTATCATATTGGTCAAATCATCACTGTCGGCACATATAATTTCGAGGTAGTTCAGGAGTTTACCTACCTTGGAACCAGTGTTAATCCCACAAGCGACATCAATGTGGAGGTACGGCGAAGAATAACCCTTGCAAATCGTTGCTGCTTCGGTTTGTCAAAGCATCTCGGGTCAAAGCTCCTCTCTTGAAACACCAAAGTACAAATCTACAAAACGCTCATACTCCCGGGTTTGCTTTACGGATCAGAATCATGGACACTGCCTAAGGCAAGTGAGCATGCACTTGGTGTCTTCGAGAAGAAAATTCTTCGTCGGATATATGGTCCTGAAAACGACGATGGGGTCTGGAGGAGAAGATATAATGCCGAACTTTATGAGCTGTTCAATGAGGTGGACGTAGTCACAAAAATTAAAGTCAAGAGACTACATTGGCTCGGACACCTAGAGCATATGGACGAAAATGCTCCAGCCAAGAGAATCTTTGATTCCAGACCCGAAGGTACAAGACGTCGGGGCAGACCAAACCTTCGTTGGAGAGACGAAATATCGGCGGATTTAAAGCAATTTCGAACTTTCAACTGGAGAGAATCCGCCCTTGATCGGCAAAAATGGAGGATGTTGATGAGTCAGGTCCAGGACCTACATGGTCTGTTGACCACCTAAGTAAGTAAGTAAGTATTATTTTAGAGCAAAATTTTTAATAAAGGACAACTTCTTGATATGAATTTATTGACTAGAATTATTTAAATCAAAGTTTTGAATAACGGAGTTACTTTGTATGAATTTTATTAAATAGAGTTGATAAAATTATTTATCAAGGTACTTTATTGAATTATAAATGATAATTAAATCAGGTTTCAATTTTATTTTTTTATCGAATAATTTTTGAAGATAATATTTCAAATATGTGCCATTTTTCTACAATGCACTTTTATTTTTTATTTTATTTATTTGAATTTTTTATTTTCGCGCTAATTTTAATTCGAATAAAAGTGCAAAAATTATGTATAAATTTTTGGAACAGGTAAATAAGAAACTTCAGAAAAGAAAATGGTTTAGATTTGCTTGTTTCTAGGTACCTAACATGTTTTGTTTCTTCCTGTGTTTTTTGTAAATAGATGAATAATGAATGTTTAATTAAAGGATTAAACAATAAAAAAATATTTTGATATTTTATGACGTACTTAATTAGTTGCTTCAAAGTATTTAAAAAAATATAAGTAGGTATATAATATGTTTTTCTGCAATCCGATTTAGGTTTTTTTTTAAAACGTATTTTTTTATAAATGTATCTTTTGTATTGTCTTTCAAAATTTTCTCCTATAATATATATAAAAAAAAAGTTGTTCTTGGTGATTTTAAGTTTTAATTTTTAATGAATGTATTTCAGTTTTATTATTTGTTTTTAAATTTTTTTTTAAATTTATTCACTATTAAATTTATAATATTGAAAAACGTAAAATTGATAAACATAAGTCAAAATATTTGTGTTAAGATTTTCAGTGAACAGCTAGAATTTAAAGAAGCGTTCAAATATGACGAAATTCGTAATATATATATTCGTAAATAATTCTTAAAAATTTTCAGATAAGTCCGCGGTTCAGAAGTCGGCACCAAAGACTATAAATTAATAATGCAAATATATATATATATTCACTTAACTATTTAGCTTTTAAGGTACATACTTATTATAAGTTGAAATTCCATTTTATTACACCGTTGTATTAAATAAAAACTCTTCATAGTTCTTGTGCGACAAATACAAAATCAGCAAATTATTCCAATTCCTCAATACTAAGCGTTATGTTCTCAAGTTTCAAAATGATTATGAATCAAACAAATACAATAAAAGAATATTTTTTTTTTAAGATAGAAAACTATTTTGTATTTGGTTCTTTTTTCAACTCCAAGTCTCCAGCATATGAAATTGAAAAAGCATTTAAACAAGTTAAACCAGTTTTAATTATTGTTGTACCAAACCAACCAATGCCATGCCAACACAGTTGTATGCAAAAGCGATTTTGTTTCAGTTCTTTTGGTTCTTTTTGCAAGGAAATATCCAATAAGGCAAAGACAATTCACCACATTGACAAAAACGAATAATGGGCTCTTGAATTTATTTTTTACTTCCGTTTTAGTTGATGAAAAATAATGAAGGGGAGTGAGTATGCGTCGGATGATTTAATGTAATTGAATTTTGAAATTAAAATTTATATGCGAAAATTCCCTTTTTTTTAACTAAAAATTTCAGGATATATAAATAAAAATTAATTTTATTTAGAAATTATTTTATTTATATATTTTTCTGTACTGAAATATGATTTATTAAATAATAACAAAATGTATTGAATTAAATTTTGTTTACATTTTTTTTTTTACACTTTTTGTTTATAAACAGATACATGTTGCGTTTGTACCTATATACATTATGTTTTCATTTTATTCAAAAATTATGAAAGAGGATATTTTTGTGTTTGCAGCCTGCAAAGTAGCTTTCATTTTTAATTTTGTTTTTTATTATTCTTATTTTGTGAAAGCTGGTTTTATCTGCAGCGTAATAGTTGTGTAATTTTTTTGGCGAATTAAGAGATCTGTATATAATTACTTATCTGTGATATTGGCGTAATTTATTCGTTTTGAGTCAACTTTTACGATTTAAATACACTTTTATAAAACATACACATTTAAGCGTACTAAAAGTACAAAAATAAACTTTAGAATCGCAGCTTGATATAAGGTTTTCAAAGCAAGTGATGATTGTAATTTTTGAAAAAGTAAATTAAGCCGAAATTTTTACCAAATCTATTAATGAAATCATATCAAGAGTTTTGTACCCCTTTTTCCTCTCATAATAAATTTTGTATACGATAAGTTTGTCTTTTGCTTTATTCTGTAAAAAAATTTTGGGTTCCCTAAAGGGGACCTGAAGTTAGGTCTCTTAAAAATTTTATAATTTAGAAAATAATATTGTTAAATATTTCAACAAAATTTTTATCGAAAATCAACAAACTTTTTTTAAAAATTAGTTATTAATTTTTTTTTATTTAATTTCAGCCAACTTTTTTAGTTACTCTTTTTTGCTTACTTTACTACATGTTTTATTTTTCTTGCACGTTAAATTCTATCGTCTATATCTTACAATTTTGAGCAAACTTGCATATGAATTTGTGTGCAAACAAATGAATCCACACATGAGTGCATATTCTTGTATGGATATTCTTTGGTTGAACGGTTATTGAAATGGTTATTTTCTTGAATTGAAGCAAATTGAAACAAAAATATAAATAAAGTCCAAGGCGAGTTAATTATGGCAAATATAAATAAAAATAATAAGGCAAATATAAAAATTTAACGCCTAAAGCATTTCAAACTGATTCATTAGTTAAGGTTAACTCAGCGTTAAAATTTCTACATTGGCATGTTGAGAAAAACTATTTTTGTGATGTACAGCAAGTTTTTTTTATTTCGTCTTTTATGATATAGATTCTGAGATCTGCATACTTAAATAAATAACTGTATTATGTTAAAAAAATTTTAATTATTTCTATTTTTCTAAATTTTTACTTAGACTTTAGATGCATGGCTGTGTGTTGGTATACCAATTGCTTATACTTTTTGTTTCTTAATTAATAGCATCACATTAGTTGGTATAACATTTGTTCGATATATGGCAATAAAAAAAGTTTTAAAAAATCGATTATGGCATCCAGGAATATTATTTTGTATAATTTTTATAATATTGAATTATGGTATAGCTATTGGTTTAGCAAGTGCAATAATGACAGCATTTCATATTCAAGATACAATTATATTTATAACAAATCCAAATAATCGGACAGAAATTATAGAAAAAATAGCAATTGAGGTGTGTACAGCGACTCGAGATAATTATGTAATTAAAAAAATTTAATTTTAAATAAATGTTTGTATTTTAATTTCATTTCTCTTTAGAATTATTTATTTTATGTTTCGGTATATGCTATAATATTTGTACCAAGTATAACAGTATTTCTTCTATTGAATTGTATAATAGTTAAAGAAATGTGGAACAAAAAAAATTCATTTCATAAATTAAATATTTTGAAACCAATTAATAATTTAAATACATCATATGAAAGAAATTCATCAAGATTAAATACTAAATCATCAATTATTTGTAAGAAATTTAAATCATCAGCTGGACCGATAAATGACAAACGAAATTCTTCAAATTTAAGTAAACAATATTTAGCAAATAATAATGAAAGTTTTATGCGATTTCAATTGAAAGATTCATTTAAAAAAAATTACAAGAATACAACTTATTTACGAATTACAATCAATAATAATAATCAATCGTATGAATCAAGATTGGGCTTAACTATCTTTGCATTAACATTAGTTTTTCTAATATGTCGTGTTCCAAGGTCTTTATTTGTTGTGATTTATTTGGAAGCCGGTCCAAGAAAAATTTGTGATTGGACATTGGCAGGTTCATTGGAAATTTTATCATTGTTTAGTTGTGTTTTAAATCCATTATTTTATACATTTATGCCAGAAACTTTAAAGTTGTTAGGACTTATTTCAGTTGCGATAAAAAGAGTGATGAAACAATTACGACATAAACTGAAATTTCTAAATTGTCTCCAGAAAATCTTTTGTGGATGTAAAAAAAATCAATACAAAATGGCATTGATTAATAATGAGCATGGTATAGATGAGTGTCAAGAAATGGAATTATATACAATTTTCGAAGAATAGTTGTGAAAATAAATAAGTTTTTGTAAAATGAAATTAATATAAGAGTTTTATTTTAAATTTTTTTTTGTTGTTTTTTTTTTATTTATAAGTACATATTTTATTTTACTTTTATTTTATATTTACTTAGTTAACATCTATTTATTTATTTATTTAACAGTGGATCTACAGATTTATCTGCAGACCCACTACAGGCCCTTTTCTTTTCGGAATGTGGGCTTTTATAATATAAAGATAAACGAAACAATATTTAAAAATTTACAAAATATAACACTTAATATCTAGGTGCACAATTCAACAATATAAAAATTTAACATCAGTTTAACAATTTAACAAATTAACTACTAAACAATTCAAAGTACAGACCAAGATAGAAATTAATTCAAGCCAATGTGACACAAACCAAGAATTGCAAAAGTAGCATTTACACCTCTTGGTCTGCGCCCCATTGGTTTACTTCTAATCCAAAAATACATTTTTAAATTAATTTTCAATATAATATTAAATTGAACAAAAAATTGTTTACATACTTGTGTATTTGAGTGCTTAGTCTTAAATAATATAAAAATGAAGTATAGATAAACTTACCATTCGCTAGAATAATAATAATTATTCCAAGAAATTATAAGTTTTTTTTTCTTTTTTTTAATAAAAATTTTATTTTTGCCACTATTTTTACATTCTTACACTAGTCTAGCTTACAAAAATTTACAAAAAAAGCTATTATTTAGCTATTATAAAGCTATATTTCTAATTTTATTAACATCTAAGCATTTTTTCGTTTTTATGTTCATTAAACGCAAAATTTCAGGAATTTTTTATATTATGTAGGTACAAACTTTACAAAGTTTTTTTTTACTTTGAATTGTATTATTGGAAAAATCAATAGTTATTTATTAAAAACCTAGTCTAACTTAATTTATCTTAATGCTCGAATTGTATTATTGGAAAAATCAATAGTTATTTATTAAAAACCTAGCCTAACTTAATGTATCTTAATCTAACTAAAACTGCTTAACCTAATTAAAAAAAATAATGTATATTATACTAAGTATGTGCTAATTATAATTAGAGTTGTCCAACCGTCAATAGTTTGCTTTAATCAATTTGTCCATATCTGGTATGGACATTTCAAATTTTAAATTTTCGCCGTTAATATTGCCCGAGCTATAATCAATAGCATTACATGTAACCCGTTTATTATAATGGTATAGAGGGACATGGTTACGGTTTTGAATATAACAGTTTTTATCGAATTCGATAAAATGCTCAGGAGGTATCAAGCCCATGAGCAAGGTATTTTTGATGTACTCTTCATTAGGATAGATTATCTGCGATGTTAAACCATTTTCCGGAGTGTTTTGGGCTTTGTCATAATGTCTTCGAATTAATTTTATAATAAAATTATCGATTCTAATTATGTTTGCTTCCTTGTACAAGTATTTATTAGAGTAGTAATGCATGTATTCGGAATTGGGCTTTCTATATAATATATTAGTACAAACTCTTATGCACTTTCTTTCAAATTTCAAACTTTCCAGTGTTTTTTGATATCTACACTAGTTTTATCAACCGTGTTACGAAACAAAATTGTCTCGCATTTGTTGATGTTAATTTTCAGCAGCCAAACTTTGCAGTAGCACTGAGTAATATTAAACATTTATATATATACTTTGCGTTTGATGTAATCTACTGAACTATCGGCAGAATTGGTGCATTAACTGTACCTTGTAACAGGCCATTATCTATCGTGAAAATTTTTTTATGATTATCATTTGGGTTTTTTATAATAAATTTATTTACCGTGTTAAAAGCTTTCACATACCGTGTTTAAAGCTTTTTCCAAATCTATCAGGCAAGCTCCCACCTCAAACTTATTGTTAATGAACCAACAAATCTGAGGTCAACTTTGTAATGGCGTGAATCGCTCCATGCTTGTACCTAAAGCCGAAGTGTAATTATAAACCATTATAATTACACCATTTTATAAAATTGTTTAAGTCTTTTTGAAGAGAAAAGGAGTCGTTATTTGAATATCTTTAAAAATTTTCATGTCGTCGGCGTTTCACTGACTGCTCTGGATAATTTTAGTCACATCATTTATAGAAATAATAAATAATAGTGGTCTGAGGGGACTCCCTTGTGGCACTTCAGAATTAGCAAAGAAATACGCCGAAGTTGCTGTTCTGAAAAGAACACTGTAACATCTATTACTAAGGTAAGAGTCAATCCATTTAATTAGAAAATACAGAAAACCATATTTTTTAAGTTTGAAGAGAATCACACTATGTTGTAAGAGATCAAAAGCCTTACTAAGGTCAGTGTAAACCACATCTGTTTGCTTCTATAGTTTTCAAAAAAGTTGAAGCTGATTCTGTAAGATTTGTTAGAGTTGATCTTTTTTTTACAAAGCCATGTTGCTCATGTACTATAAATGAAGAACAGTAATTATAGATCGTATCAAATACCATAAGTTCAAACAATTCAGGTAAAATCGATAGTCTATAATTTGAAACATTTGGTAATAGGTCTATAATTTGAAACATTAATCTTTAAAACTTTTTTATGAACTGGTCTTATGAAGGAATTTTTCCAAAAATTTGGGAATGCTCCAGAAGTTAAAGATTTATTGAATAGAAACGAAATAGGTGAAGATAAAGAATCTGCGCAGTTTTTTAATATGATTTCTGGCAGACCGTCCGAGCGTGTAACTGTATTATTACCAAGTTTACTTAAGTAAATCTGAACATTGCTTCGTGTAAAGCATATTGATTCAAGTGGTATGCTCGATTTAATATTTCTGATAAGTTTTTTGGGAACAAACATGTTAAACCCCTGATACATAACTTCATAGAATCTATTTATGGCGTTATTAATGTCCATGTTTAGTAGAAAGTCCAAATCAATTGAGAGAAAGTAATTATTAATCAATAGGAAATTTGTTTTATTGAAATTATATGTGTATGAAACATTCTCAGAAGATTTTTGGGAACTATTAAAATGATAAATGAAGCTGAATGGAGGATGGTGATTGTCAATTTTTGAAATAGGCATTGAAGCCATAATATTTGATACATTTACCCAACCGGAAGTAAATAGGAGATCCAGTTGTTTATTAAGCAAGTTTTTAATACTTGAAACTTGTTGTAGTGCGTTTGCCAAACTACTATCAATCAAAAGACTATCATCACCAATGATTCAATATTTGAGTTAATATTAGTTGGAATGTAAAAGCATTTTTTCGTCATTAGATATCCAATTAAGACTAAAAAGATTTAGATTAACACAGATTATGAGTTCATCATTCACTAAAAGATTACTATTTAAAATATCAACCACCGTGAAGAAATCCTGGTACACATTTAAACTAACATTTGGAGGTATAATAGCAACATAGAATATATAAATTTGATGTTTTTAAATCTATTTTAATTGCTATAACATCACAATTTGATATCTGAGGTAATTCTACCTCTGATGAGTTGAAACTATTCTTAATAGAAATAAGAACACCACCTCCTTTTGGAACTACTAAATTACTTATGATATCACTATCGGTTTGATATCTATCTTTCCTATAAACTAAGTAGGAGTTGTCAAATAATTCCAGTGAGTTAATAGATGGACATAACCAAATTTCTGTAAGCATAAATATATCTGAATTAAGAACTTTAGAGTTTTTAAAGATATGTGTTGTTTTTAAAATAACGTAAATGTACCTATCACCGCCCTAGTACATTATGCCGCCCGAATGCTTTTTTTGTAAATACAATACTTCCATGCTGTATATTTCAAATTTATTTTTGAAATAAAAAAAGAAGATTATTTCCTCGTTGTAATGCAAAATAATGCACATTTGTATTCATATTAATAAATAAGTTATTAATAGAAAACTAAACTAGGTAGACATTTTTGTGAAAATATTGGTTCAAACGTTTAAAATTTTTTTTATTTTGTTAAGACCATAATAATTAAACTATGATGTTCACTTATTTATTTTATTCAAATAATTGTAAAAGATATGTTATTAAATAGATTATAATACATACTTTCTTCAATTTGTAAATAAAAAATATTTAAAATTGCTAATTAGTTTTGAGTGCGAATTAGGCACACGTAAATTTATGTTGTACGTATTTACGATCGACCGGGCGGAATTAGGAAATTGATATATCGAAATAATTAATTAAGTTACTCACCTATTTTTGATTATATAAGGATGCAACTGGACAATTTTAAATTGAAATTGAAACTAAGCTGGACCTAATTACGACCTATAAATTTAATTTCGCACATGTGTTTTTTGTTACAAGTAAATTTTGAGTTTTTATTAAAATTTGTATGAAAAAGCGGGTGGGTAATACGTGCAATATGTCCTAATTCCGAACTAAATATGCAGGTGTAAGCTATTTTCACTAAATTCATACCAAGTCTTATATTTAAAAAAAAAATTATATTTTAGTTGTTGAAAATAAGCGAATATTTTCCTTTTATTAGTAGACGAAATACGCGTATCTGTATGATAAGCATATTTAGTAAAATTAAAAGGAAAATATTCGACTATTTTTAACAATTAGATAAATTCTACTCTAACGCTAACCCTAAAGAATACGTTTTTTCAAAACTATGTTTTACTTAAGTATATTATATTTTGTTAAATTTAAAAAATCTCTGGAACTATCTTGCCTTGCACCTAAATTTTATTAAGGCGTCCATTATAAATTACCAAAATAATTTCTTTGTACACATTTCACAATAAGTTAAATAGAGGAGTGAAAAGCATGACCATGACTGGCACATTTTGGAGATGGCCTGTAAAAGAAGATATTCTAATATATTCAGACAGTGACATAGTCTGCAAAATTGAGCCTCCAGTTTTAATGGACAGCAGAGGACAATATAATGTACCTGAAATCATACAAATAAAAAATGCCAAAACTGAGAAGTAGTAAATGGGATTTTTACGTTGTATGTATATGAAATATTTTGTATTTTTATTTATTTATTTTAAATGTGCATTGTTATAATATTTAACTTAATTATGTTATGTTGAATTATTTTTTTTTTGTTTGAAATACTGAAACGTTGCATTGTTTATTTTTTTTAATTTTCATATTGAAATAAATGTATATTTTTATGTGTAACAATAATTTTACTTACATTTCAACAATTTTTTTTTTTTTTTTTCAAATTACTTATAGTAGTAATATAAATTTTTTATTATAATAAATATTTTTTATAATTTAACTACTACTTAGTTAATTATTTAAAAAATTAATTATTAATTTTACTCTTAATAATTATTTTAAATAGCTTTTTTAAATAAAATCGTAAATAGGTACTGTGAATCGCAAATAGGTTCAAAAATCGGAATTGAGTTCATATAAGGGCGGAATTAGTTCAGATTGAAATTGTCGAGCGGGAATACGTACAATCAAACTTTTTTTGGGAGTTAAAATATTTTATTATTTATTTAGAAATAATTAATATATAATTAGATGAAAATATTTTTTTTTAATTAAAAAATACTAGTTATTGTAATTAAAAAAAGCTTATATTTTGCTTATTTTGTCAACTTAAACTAATTTTTCCTTAAGGGGGCGGAAATTGGTACATTTACGTTACTTGTTAACTTTTTATGCTTTTGTGTTGATATTTTTATTAAATTATTATTATTTATTGACAGTACGAAAAAATTTATTGTAACAGTCATTTGAATGCTGAAGATAATTATAATAGATACTTTTGTAGTAACTACGAAAAGCTTTTAAATCTTCTTGCATATTTTTTATAGGCATACCAATTGATTCATGGTATTTAGTATAAAGGTCTAAAAGTTCGTTATGTAGTAATACCAATACATTAGTTTTAGTTTTACCCTCAAATACGCAATTATAGGAGTCATCATGCAGATAAGAGAGATATAATCTCATCGGATTATAAATTCTATCATCTCTTAGTCTTGAGAGGGCATAAGTAAAATCTTTTTCTTTCATAGAATTTTGTGTCATCCTAATTTATGGTGGTTTAAGGTGTCTTACGAATGATTCATTTTGCGGTACACTTTGACACGGAAACTGTTCAGAAATTGGTTTAGTAACCTTTGAACTCTGCGTTTCTTCTTTACTGGAATTTTCAAGTGTAGCAGCACCTGGTCTTAGTATTTCACTTTTTAAGAAATTGTCATACTTTTCATTTAAATCTGTACTGCCTTTAATACCATTATCTTTACTACTTAAGATAGTATTCAGAGGTACAAGTGTAGTACTAATGTTGCATTTAGGAATTTGAATTTCAAGTAATGAGGGAATATACTGTTTTAAGTTGATTGTAGCATTATTAGTGTTAATTGATCTGTTTGACTAGAAATGCTTTTTTCGAATGCTAGATGTTATTGAATCATTTCTTAAGACACTATAATAGTAACAATTATTAGTTCTTATAGAAGGGTTAAACGGTAAAGTATTATGTTGTGTACAAACGGATTGTATTGGAGTGACTGAGTGAGATTTACTGTAAAATTTAACGGGATCGTGTTAGTGTTATCTGGTGTTTGTTGTTTAGTTTCATTCAACAAAGAGTATTTTGACATATTACTTTTTTTCTTATTACGAAAATTATTTGAAATTTAATTATTTGTTATCATATTATTATTAACCTTAGATATATTTTTCGGGTTTTTGTTAACATTACTACTATTTTTAATATTATCATTGATGTTATTCTTATTATGATTATTTTTTTCTTTAATTTTTGATTTATCTTTACCTTTATTATTTTTTTTGTAACTATTATTATAATCATTATTAATTTCAATTATTTGTTTACTTAAATTTAGTTTTCTGTTATTATTATTTTTTTAATTTTTTTTTTTCTGAATTATTGTTTTTGTTACTAATTTTTACATTTTTCGCAATAACTGAATCGAAAATAATGTCAGATCCAATTTTTTCTTTACAGTGGCAGCTCTTAGTAGATTCTTTGGCCTGGAGTACTTTAACAACATTTTTTAATTCTAATATATCAAAAGACTTTGCCACGTCATCGAAACTATTTGTATTTGTATTTAAATCGATGATATTCGACATTTTTTGAATTATCCCATTCTTAGCCTCATCAAATTTTGAAATTTTTTGAGCTAATTTGATCATACATAGCTCTTAAAAGGGACTCATAATTTTGACAATCTGAACATATAAAATATCTTTCTAATGAGTGGTGGTAAAAGTCTATGCCTGCGTCAATACATGCACCATGTATTTTTCTACCACAGAAAGCCTGATATTTGACAATCTTCGATTTATTATCAAAGTTAAGACACAATTCCATGTCACATTTGCCTGCCATTATTGTTTTAATTAATTTTTTTTTTTTATGTAATACTTTATTAAGAAATTTGTTTGTGGGTCAAACTTTATTTTTTTTTTCTTTGTTCTTTAATGAATTTCACAGAAATAAAACAAAAACGAAAAAGTGCAAAACAAACAAAAAATTTTAAATATTAAAGTTGATCACAATTAATATTCAACTGAATGAAAGAAAATATTAACATTAATCTGAAAAAAAGAAATTAACAACTTTTTATATCTAACAAAATAGAACAAATTCTCCAAGAAAATATTGAAATAAAAAGGAGAATGTTAGTTTAAATAAAAAAGTTCATTATATGGAGGATCATTCCAGAATTTTGGAGGATAGAATATCTAAACTAGAAATGATCATAGATGAGCCACTGCAAAATCAGCGAAAAAACAACATTTCAGCAATTCAGTAATAAATTCAAAAAAATTAAAGCACCAGTACCAGAAATGGAATCCATAACGCCGTTAGTGAAAAAAATGATGGAAAACCGGACAGTTGTTTATATATTGTAAAATTAAGCTCTGAAAATATCAAAAATGATATATTGTCAAAAAAGTTTTGGACCGATTTTCGCAGCAGAATTTAATTTGATAGCTGAATGAAGGTAGAAATAATGAAATTTTTTTTCGGCATCATTTCTCTCCACTACAAAGTAAGCTTTACTTTGAGGCGAAATCAACTTAAAATACAAAAAAAATGGATTATCTTTGGGTTAAGCATAACAAAATTTTGTTACGCCAAAATAGTTAAAGCTAAATTTTTATATTAATAATTTTAATGATATCAATAGAGTTAAAAACATTTTTAAAATATAATAATAATTTAACTTTTAAATATATACAATTTTTTTATTTATGTTTAGTATTATATAAATTAATTATTTTTGCTTGCCATTTAACCTGTTTCAAATTTTTTTGTTTCAATTGTTTCAATTTTTTTTTGTTTGTATCATTTTCATTTCATTTTCAACAACTTACACTTTTTTAATTTAAACACACTAACACAATTGTAATAATCAACTTTTTTATGATTTATATTTGCTTAAAAATATTTTTTTATAATCGTAATATATTTTTTTTTATTTATTTATATATTTATTCAACTTTATTTTTTTATTTAGCTTTATTTTACATATCATTCCAATTATGGAAACACATTTTCAATCTTTAAGCCGATTAAATTTTATAACCTTAAAACTAAATATATTAAACTTAGAATTAAGTTTAATATTCATCACCATACATTATTTTATTATTATATTTTATTGTTATATTATTTAATATTTAATTTAATATTAATTCTATTTTTTATTCCACTAATTACTTATAATTCCAAAATTACATATCACAATAACACAAACAAACATATATCAATTAATACAAATTTTAAATATTTCAAAAGAAAGTGTTTACCGCACGCGATTGAAGCTTCTACTAGAAATCTATTTTCTCATTTTATGAATAAGAAATTTTTAATAACTGTAGTTATTAGAACATGTGTATTTTATTATTTCATTTTTTTTTCTGTTTATATATTTTTAACAATCAATTCTAGTTTCAAACGAAATAAACATTTCTGAACTACAGAGAGTCGTTCATATGACAGGGGCATGCAACCTATCAAAGTTTTGAACAAAGAAAATCTAAATGTTGTTTATATACAAAGTTTTCGTAATAAACTCTACATCGGGGAGTCTCTTATTAATTCATACAAATTTAAAATTCATATTATAATATTAACTGAAATATAGTTAATAGAGGAAGAAAATCAGTTTTGCAATATTTCTGGGTATATTCCGTACTTTTCAAATAGACAAGAACCATACGGCGGTGTTGCAATATATATTGATGAAATATATATTGATAAATTCGAATCCTGTATATAAAGAAGAATTTAATAAAAGTAAATTTACATAATCTTAAATTAAATATTGTAGGCATATATAGATCTCACGAAACTCATATACCTGATTTTATAGATAAATTAAATAATATTATATTGGCACACAAAAATTCTTTGATAATCGGAGATATGAATATAAACTTGCTCGATATGAATAAACAATATGTTATTGATTATACTAATACTCTTATTAACAACGGATTTCTATTATACAATAAAATATCTGTTGAATATGCAACAAGAAAAGCAATACCACAAAAACGATTATTGACCATTTTATAACGGATTTAATAAATTATAAATACAACTTCTTAATTAGTGATACCTCCTTATCTGATCATGAAATGTTCTTTATCAATATCAATCTTAAGCCAATAACCAAAAATAAAATCTTGAATAAAACGGTTTTGGATTATGAAAAAATTGAATCCGATAATTTTTGGACAAACGTAAACGGTTACTTTGTATTTGATACTTTCGTTACAGATTTGCAAAATCTAATTGTAAAAAATACAAAATCTGTTGTAGTATAAAAAGATAAAAATAAGACCATTTGGATGACAAAGGATATATTTGATAAAATTAAAATCAGGGACTCGTACTACAAATATTCTAAGAAATATACAGGAAATAGTCGTATTCTGAATATCAAATCCAAGTGAGTGCATTCTTAATATTGCACAAAAAATAAATGCAAATTTAAAATTGGATGATATCATAAAAGTTTCGCCAATTAAATAAAAACAAAATGACGGCACCATTGTGAATAAACTCTATATTGTCAAATTTAAATCTTTAGAAATCAAAAAAGAAATTATGCATAAAAAAAGAATATAAGAACTTGTTCACTGAGAAAATAAATATGACAAATCACGGAAATAAAGAAATATTTTTGAGAAATCACCTAACATCATTTCAAGCTAAACTATACAAGATGGCTAAGGATATCAAAACAACAAACAATTATAGATTTCTATGGGTCAAAGATAACAACATATACCTCAGACAACAACCAGAAATTGCAGCTCTTAATGACATTAGAAAGCTACAAAAATTGCATACTACATGAATGTCATCATAAAATAAATAACTTCAATTTATGTAACACACATAATATATATAATAATCACAATATATATTATATACACATAACTTTTATGTTAATAAAAGTTAAAAAAACTAAAAATATTTTAAATATTTTAATTTTAATTTCAAACTATATTATTTATTTTATTTTAAATATTTTAATTTTAACTTCAAACTATTTTATTTACTTTATTCTTATATATATAATTTTATTATATACCCAATCAATATTTAATAACTATTACATGTTATTATATTTTCATTCTTATGAAATATTGTATATAAATAATATAATATATAAATATAACACACGTATTACACAATATAATTTACATAATTTCACACATTTATAATATAGTATGCCTCTCGTATACATATACTACTATTACTACACAAATGATTAAAATAATTGCTATATATCAAAGCAATCCAAACTAATTTCACTTTAACTATTTTATTTTTAAATTCTAATTATTTTATCCTACGATATTTAATCTTTTATGTATTATTTTTTTATTTATTTATCATCGTTATATTTAAAGATTCACTATATACTATATTTAAATTTAAATTTCTAGATTATCTAGAAATTTATCCACAAATTATTAAATTACGAACGCGTCCGATATTCAAACATATTAAACCAAAACTAATAATTCTTACTATAAAAACTCAACTCAAAATTTACAAAACATCATGTGTTTTTTTTTTATTATTACTAATTGTAACGGTATCATTCATTCTATTATATAACTACTTTTATATTAACTTGCCAGTATATATGTATATATGTATATATGTTTGGTAGGTAGGTTGGAATTTTTTTGTTAATATTCAAACCAAACGAAAAAAAAAGAATATTTTTGTTTAAAAGATTTAAAGATAGGGTTCTTAAATTTTGCACAATTACTCATGATGAAAAAAGCAACCGGACACGGTATTTTACAAAGCTATCAAATGACAGGTTCGGGTTGCTGCCGAACAACTCCTAGCACGTCTCAGGCATATTTGAAAACCAGTTGTAATACAGGCATGAAAATTTACACTTAGATACTCTTTTACAAATAAAGAAATACGCTTTCTACCGATTTCAAAAATTTGGACTGGTTCGGGTTACTGCTGAACAACTTCTAGCACGTCTTACTCATATTTCGAAAACCAATTGTGTTATAGACTGAAGAGTTTACACTTATATACTCTTTCTGAAATTATAATACCTATGGGTTTCATAGGTAATAAAAATTTTTAAAATATACTTTTATCGAAACCAAACTAGCCCCCTAAAAAGTAGAAAATAAAACTAGTGATGGATGTTGAGCATCTAGAACTACTATAAGATAAAACACAAAAGTATATAATGAATCTTGCTGGAATCATGCTTCAAGCTAAAAAGAGTTATTATTCCACCGAGCTCATGCATGAGGCCTCAAACAGTCGAAAAGTTTGGGCCCTGTATAAAAAAATAATGTACAACAAAAATGAAAACTCACCCAATAAAAGTATTATGCAATTAGAAGTAAATGATAAAGTCGTGACTTAAGAAAAAGAAATAACAGATAAAATGAATGAATTCTTCATTAATGTTACAAAAAAAATTGATATATCTACAGAACCTATTAATATAGATTACATCAACTCATTTAGAGGTAACATTCATAACAACTTTGACTTGTGGTCTACAAATGAAGAAGAAGTGAAGGAAGCCATCAAATTAATCAAGTCATCTGCATCCACATGTTACGATGTTATTTCAGGCAAATTTTTAAAACAGTTTTCGGCCCGGCTCGTTCCAGTAATTGTTAAGCTCGTAAATCTTTCGTTTGTTTCTTCCACATATTCTGAATTAATGAAAACTTCTGTCATTTCTCCTATTTTTAAAGAAGGCAAATCAACAGATCCCAGAAACTACCGTCCAATTGCAGTTTTTAATTCTTTTTCAAAAATATTTGAAACAATCATCAAAAAAAGACTTTGTACTTTTGTTCTCGACAACAATATACTCTCCACTGAACAGTGTGGTTTCTAAAAATTTTCAAACACAACAGCAGCTTGCCTCAGTCTCACTAATTTTATCACCAACAACTTAGATAATGGGAAATTTGTAGCTTGTGTTTTCTTAGATTTTCAAAAAGCATTTGATTGTGTAGACCATAACATCATGCTAGCGAAACTTAGTAATTTCAACTTCAACGAAAGTCAGCTAAAACTCTTCAAATCTTTTCTTGAAAACAGAACCCAGAGTGTCAAAATTGGCTCTACATTCAGCTCGAATAAAATATTTATTAAAGGCATTCCTCAAGGATCTATTCTGGGTCCGGATATTTTTAAGCTATATATAAATGATATGTCAAAACTTAGTCCTAAAGGTAAAATACAACTTTATGCAGATGATACAGCTCTGGAATACGCAGAAGATTCTGAGACAGAACTAAGATCATCAGTAAAACACGATTTGGAATTGATAGAGAAATGGCTCTACTTTCATAAACTGAAACTTAACATAAAAAAAAACTAAGATCCTATTACTAGGTCAAAAAAAAATATACAATCAACCCATTTAACTTTAATACCAACAATATAGAAATTGTGAATAGCTATAATTACTTAGGATTAGTTATTGATAATAAATTGAAATGGATGGAGCATATTCATAAAATAATCCAAAAAATCTCTCCATACATATTTATAATGGAAACACAGAAATGATTCTCGGCACACGAAAAAGGACACGGCTAGCACAATGGAATATCCGTACTCTTCGTGAAGCATCAAGGTTAGCACAACTTGAAGACCAGATGACAATGTACAAAATAGACATTATAGGGCTCAGCGAGGTTAGATGGAATGGAAATGGAGAATGCAACACGGCTAATGGAAGCAGAATGATATACAGTGGGAAAACAGCAAAAGCAGAAGGAGGTGTAGCAATTGTAATCTCGAAAAGAATGAAAAACTCCCTAGAAACATGGAAGCCAATCTGAGATAGAGTTATAATGGCAAGATTCAAGTGCAAATTCCGACACACCACTATAATTCAATGCTACGCTCCAACAGAAGATGCAGAGGAGAATACCAAAGATGAATTCTATGCACAAGTCACCACAGCCCTGAATAGTACTAGAAGATCAGACATAATTATACTAATGGGTGACTTTAATGCAAAAGTGGGATCAAACAACAATGGACTTAAGAGTGTAATGGGAACACATGGATGCGGTACAAGAAACAATAATGGTGAAAGGTTGATAGAAATATGCCAAACATTCAACCTCACTATCGGTGGAACCATCTTCCCGCATAAGGACGTACATAAGTATACATGGACGACACCAAGTGGCAACGCCAGAAACCAGATAGACCACATATGTGTAAGCAGAAGATGGAGAAGCTCAATGATAGATGTGAGAAACAGAAGAGGAGCTGACATGGATAGTGATCACGAACTGGTAACAGGCGACTTCAAGCTGAAACTAAAAACCAACAGAAGCTACAACACCAACACCAATAGAAGAAAACAGCTAAATCTTCACTTGTTACAAAATACTGAAATCAAGTCCAACATGACCACGACCATCAGAGAAACAATTCGTCCGAATACACAGCAATGGGAAGAACTGGTTGTGAACATAAATCAGATCGCAGAGCAATCACTTGGCACTATCCAACACGAGAGAAAAAACTGGATTAGTGATGCAACTTGGGAACTAATAAAGAAAAGAAGTGATCTTAAGCAGCGTACTTGTAACAGAACTACAAGAGCTATAACAGCAGAATACAAAAACATAGCGAAACAAGTAAAGAAAGCTGCCAGAAGAGATAAACGCAGACACTTCGAGAAACTCGCAACAAACGTGGAAAGAGCTGCAAACCAAAACAATCCTAGAGAATTATACCTACAAATAGGTAAAATCACTAACCGCAGACACACGAAAATCCAATCAATCAGAGACCGGAACGGTATCCCACTATCTAATACGGATGACCAACGCCAGAGATGGAAAGCATACTTTCAGGAAACAAGCAACATCAACAACATCCCAATAAATAGTTTCCGAAGTAGTCCGAGTAGTCCAGAACTGAATATCCACACTGAACCACCAAGCTTACAAGAGATTAAAGAGGGCATAATAACGCTAAAACGGAACAGGGCTGCAGGTATAGATGAACTTTCATCAGAATTGCTACAAGCAGACCCGGAATTAGCCGCTGAATTATTAGAACTTAACATCACGAAAGCCTGGGAGGAAGAAAGACTACCTAAATCCTGGAAAAAGGGCCTGATTGTAAAACTTCCCAAAAAAGGAGACCTAAAAAGCTGTAATAATTGGAGAGGTATAACACTGCTGAACATCATATATAAAGTTTTCCCAACCATACTGAATCGGAGAATACAGCCTAAAATTGAACAAAATAGAAGGGACGAACAGGCAGGATTTCGTCCAGAAAGGAGTTGCACAGATCACACCAACACACTACGGCTGATCATAGAACAATCTGTAGAATGGCGCTCTCCGCTATATCTCTTGTTCATCGATTTCAAGAAGGCTTTCGACACGATATTGCGATATGGAATGCATTAAGAAGAAAAAGAATTCCCGAAAAATTAATAAGATTGTCAGAAGCTTTGTATGAAGATGCAGAATTAGCAGTTCTCCACTGCGGACAAATAAGCGACACATTCACCACAAATTCTGGAGTAAGGCAAGGATGTCCACTGTCACCACTTCTATTCACGCTGGTAATAGATGAAATAATGAAAGAAACGGGTTCTTCCGGAAGAGGTATAAGGTGGGATCTCTCAAGGACACATGAGGACCTTGACTATGCGGATGATATATGTCTGCTAGCGCATAGATTCTGCGACATTCAACATAAAGCAGACCTACTTCAGCAAGCAGCACGCAGAGTCGGGCTAGAAATTAACATAGATAAAACCAAGGCCATGAGGATAAATAGCACCAACACAAATACCATAACCATAGAAGGTCAAACAGTCGAATATGTGGAAAGCTTCTCTTACCTAGGTAACATTCTAACAACAAACGGAGGTACAGAAGCAGATGTCAACAACAGACTACGTAAGGCCAGAGCTGCGTTCGGTGAACTAAGTCCAATATGGAAGAATGGCCAAATAACTAGAAAAACAAAGATTAGAATATTCAAAGCATGTGTAATGTCAACACTTATGTATGGCAGTGAAACTTGGATGACGACAAATAACATCAGTCAAAAACTTCAAGTATTTGCGAACAAATGCCAAAGAAGAATATGCAGAATATTCTGGCCAAACACCATCAGCAATAAGGACTTATGGCAGATAACAGGTGAAGAACCGATAATGCATCAAATTAAGCGCAGAAAATGGAGATGGATAGGACACACTCTAAGCAAACCATCAAATAATATAACAAGAATGGCCCTAGAATGGAATCCCCAAGGGAGCAGAAGGCGAGGAAGACCCAACAACACCTGGCGTCGGACTGCGACTTCTGAGGTAATAAGATATGGACGAACTTGGGAGGAGATAAAGACCATTGCGTACAATAGAGAACAATGGAGGAGGCAAGTTGATGCCCTATGCTCCCACAAGGAGTAACAGGAAAAAAAAAAAAAAAAAAAAAAAAAAAAAAAAAAAAAAAAAAACATATTTATAATACGACGCCTAAGAAATTTCATTTCAACTGAGGCGCTTTACGCAATTTATTCTTCTATTATTTTATCCCACATTACCTATCTAAATCCAATTTGGAGTGGTTCCACTCAGCAGTTAATTTCGAAACTAGATATTCTACACAAAAAAGCTATCAAACAAATCCATTTCTATCATGTGAGACATCCAACCAATCTACTTTATTCTGAGAAATATTTAAGTTTGAATAACATTTGTACAAAAGAACTATATACCACTGCATTCAAAATTATAAATAATTATTTAAAGGACAACTTTATTTTGAATAGAATGATTGACGTTCACCGTTATAACACATGTAATAATTGTAATTACTATTTATCATTATTTAGAACGAACAATAGAGATAATAATTGTTTATATAGGTGTCTCAAACAATTTAACGATTAACCAAACGCGCTCAAAGAAATAAACGAAATTCGGATATTTAAAAAACAAATCAAAAAATATATTTAAAATAGTAATAATTGTACAATAATAGTAATAATTGTACTTAATAATAATAAAAAAATTAATAATAATAGTAATAATAATAGTAATAATAATAATAATAATAATAATAATAATAATAATAATAATAATAATAATAATAATAATAATAATAATAATAATAATAATAATAAAAATAATAATAATAATAATAGGCTATAAATATAATTATTTTATAAGTCTGTAAAAATTCCTGTAAACCTACTAATTTGATCGCATAGCAATCGCTAAGATCAATAAATTTGATTTATTTTAAGAAATTGTAAACAATTTGATATGTAATATTATAATTGAAATTAATAAAGAAAAAAAAAAAAGTGTTAAAACCTTAATAATTAATAATGATACCATCACTAATGAGCATGATATAGCTAACAAAATGAACTCTTATTTTGTTAACGTGTCTGATGCACTTAATATATCTAGTAGTCCGATAGATTACATGTTTATTAATAGAACTTCAAGAACAATCTACAATAACTTTGATCTATGTCCCACCAACTGAGCAGAAATTGAACAGATTATTGCAAATCTAAAACAGTCCGCTGCCACAGATTATGACAACATTTCAACTAAGTTTATTCAAAAATTTTCAACCAAACTCTTACCGGTATTAGTCAAATTAATAAATAATTCTTTTCATAACTCAATATTTCCACAGTCCCTTAAAACAGTAATAGTTATACCTATCCATAAAGCAGGAAATACAAACGATCCATCAAATTACCGTCCCATCTCTGTCCTAACCAGTCTTTCCAAAATATTTGAACTAGTTATAAAACACCGCCTTAATATTTTTCTCTCAAATAATAACATTCTACACGAAGAGCAATATGGTTTCGAAAAAAATTCAAATACAACCGCAGCGTGCTTAAGTTTAACCAACTTTGTGACAAATAATATTGATAGGGGAAAGTTTGTTGCAATTATATCTTTGGATTTTCAAAAAGCATTCGACTGTGTAGACCATGAGATTCTCTTGTCGAAAATGGATAAACTTAACTTTGATCCTAATGATGTGAATTTTTTCAAAACATATTTAACTGGTAGAATACAAAAAGTCAAAATAGGATCGTTCTTCAGCGACACCTTAATAATAAAAAAAGGAGTTCCACAGGGATCAATTTTAGGACCATATCTTTTCAAAATATATATTGACGACATATCACGCTTAGATCTTGCAAGATCTATTCAACTATATGCCGACGATGCTATTGTAAGATATGCTGCGCCAACAGAAATTCATTGAAGAATTCCATAGAAAATGATTTAAATAAAATAGAACAATGGATTAAGTTGATAATCATAAGTTGCAGCTAAACGTTAAAAAAACAAAAATTTTGTTACTTGGAAAATGAATTTTATAGATCTTTGATTTTCTCGTATAATTTTACAACCTTATACACTGTTGACAATCTATGTTATTTATCAAGACAGGTACCTGATATAGGTCTAGTGATCTAATTGTGGCATACAAAATAGCCATTTGACTTTATTATAGTTTTGTAAGTAAGTAAATTCTGATCATTTGTATTTCTTAAATTGAAGTTAATATCTCCAATAACAACACTTTTTTTTATTTTTGAAGTTATCTAAATGAGATTCAATTTTTTTCAAAAACTTACATAATGTGATGAGCGGTATTTTCTGGAGGTCTATAGAAAACAGAAATATCATATTTTTTATTTTTAGCTTTTACATTTATGCTAACTAGGCTGTTGTATTCATCACAGTATATTTCATTTATTTCATAACATAGAGTTTTATGCACAAATACAGCAACTCCACCACCACGTCGAGTTTGTCTTCCGGAGATTATTGTTTTATTATAATATTTTATGCGAAAATAATCACTTTGTGAATTCATTATCCATGATTCAGTAACCACAATAATGTGAATTAAATTTTTGAACTTATCGAGCATATGTGTGATATCATCTAATTTATTTTTAAGGCTTCTTGCGTTGAAATATTTTATTTTTAGTGAATTTTCTTTTATTAATTTAATTTCGTAGATATTATTATAGTTAGTTTTTGCATGGATATTAAGTAGCAAACTGTAAGTTATATCGTTATTGGACATTTAAGCTGCCTTCTTCTATAATACGTATAGCTTTACTGCTTGATGTCTTTCTGATTAACACTTTGCCGTTCTTTACCCATGCAAATTCTACTACTTTATTTTTCTTTAAATATCTTGACTTTTTGTATAAATATTTAAAATATGGTGTTAGTCTTTCATTTATATAGATCACATTTTTATTATTGTTTGTTTCACCATTTTCAAATATTTTACTGGAAATCGATTTCTTCTTTATGATTTTTTAAAAGTTAGTTTTAGTTTCAATTTTATGAAATTTAACTATTATCATTTCTGGTTCTCCTGTCTTCCTTGTGTTGTTATTGATTACATATATATCATTGACCTCTTTCTCTTCAAAACTTATGCCTGCGTTTTGAGCTATTTTTATTAATGCTGATGCTGTTGGATTTTGACTTATTTCAATTTGCTTAAAATACTATTTTTGTTTTATTTTCTCAAGTTCAATTTTATTTTTCCGGAATTCATACTTTATTTGTTTATTCTCACTCCGTAGCATTTCATTTTCCTCCATCAAAGTTGCTATATATTGTTTCATATCCCTAACCTCATTTTGGAGATTTTGCACTTCTCAGCTTTGTACTGATTGATTCGGTTTCTCCGAAATGGTCTCTCCTTCGATATTACTATTTGATGTTCTATTTAAATATCCTTTTGAGGTATTTTGATGTAGCTGTCCTATTGCATTTGTTGACTTTCTCTTCTGCCTTATTGTTATGCATTTGTTGCAGAACCATATTTTGTCTGATTCAGAAATAATTTCCTTAATTATTTCATTATCCAACCCAGAACAAGCACTGCAGATTCATTTTTTGCATGGTCCACCGCATAATAATAGTTTGTTTGTTCTTAAATTTATTTTTTTGTTGCACCGATTACATAAATTATTACTTGACGACATGTAATATATCCCATAATTTCAGTTATCTCTTTCTTGTATTGGTGAATACGTTTCTTTAAATTGTGTTAATCCGTAAAAGAAATATTAGTAAAATTATATAAATTTCTATAAATTTCGTGTATCAGAAAAAAAAATACTTATATTTTATAAACTTTCCTTCAAAACTTATATTAATGTTATCCTACTAATTAATTATTTTTTTCCTACTAAAAGTGCAAAACCCAAATGCGTTAATCCAAAAATAATAAAAAAAAAAATTTCGAACGTGACGCTTTAACTAACTGAGCTAATAAAATTCTTTCACCAAAATCCAGATATAAATAAAAATTTATTTAGATCTCCAAGGCCTATATAAAACGAAGACACACGAAAAACAACGAAAATGTGCCTTCAGTAATCGTTGTCTTGTGCATTATAAAATAGATTTTGATACCCACAGCCTACATCACTTATCGCTTAAATAGATATGAAAATGATTGTTTGATTTCCAAATATTTTTTATAAACTTCATATATTTTAAAATAAGTTGGATTTTTTTTTTTAATTATTTCATCGAACACAGTAAAAGCCTTCTTTGTAATTAAGTGCTTAAATAAATTTTTGAAATATCTAAAATAACTTCGTTTTGCACTACGTGCTTTTTCATAGATGGAACCTTTTTTTCTGCCTCCTAATTACGGTAGACTTCTTTTAATAGACCTGAAATATCTTCAATCTTGGTGATTGTTACAAGAAATATTTCAGCAACAGAAATTGTAAGAAATATAAATTTTAGATAAATCTCGATTTACGTTCAGTTGATTTATTCAATGTTCCTACACAGACTATAAAAAATAATTATTCTATGTAAATGCCCTCTTTGTAATCAAG
This sequence comes from Argyra leucocephala, assembly GCA_963942445.1. Taxonomy (NCBI): domain Eukaryota; kingdom Metazoa; phylum Arthropoda; class Insecta; order Diptera; family Dolichopodidae; genus Argyra; species Argyra leucocephala. Next base: position 83,550,141 of record OZ012681.1, on the reverse strand, counting down.
GGTTTGGATAAATTTTTGTAAATTAAAAATCATCTTTTGTTTGAAATATCTTCACTTTCTACTGATTTGCATTTTGCTAAAATATGAAAGTTATTGACAATAGATTAAAATATAGATAACCATTGTTATATTAGACGGTTGTATAAATTGTAATATTAATAATTTATAAATATTGTTTAAATTTTCCTATCTTTACTGAAATAATAATTTTGAATTTGACAACTTGTGTAGTATCGCTAACCAATTTTTGTTTTTTTTTTCTTGCAATTTCCCCAAAATATCATTTGAAATAACTTCTACAATTATTTACAAGTTCGTTGATACTAATTTAATTAATTCTGATCCATACCATAAACAATAATGATAAAAAAGAGATAAATTTTTATTAGGAAAATGATGTAACCGGAATCAAATAATATAATTAATATTTATTTTATGACCAAAATTTTTATAACGAAAATGATGGTTTGATTCAATTTAAAAAATAAATAATTAAATTCCAGTCTATATTAAATGTTATTTTTGTTTTGATATTTGATATAGAAAAATTATAAAAATATTAGGCAAAAATTCCGTTTACTTCCATGTCCGACTTTTTTGACATTTTGCATATGAAACTGTGACTAAATGATAACAACTTGACAACTTGTGTAGTATCGTTAACCAATTTTTGTTTTTTTTTCTTGCAATTTCTCCAAAATATCAATTTGGGAACAAGTCAATAATATTTTCTCAATCTATTTGGTACAAAAATAACACTAAACTGATTAGAAATAAATTTATTTACATTGCATGCTGTAAGGATACTTATTTCCCAAAAATGTATTTTGTCGATAACTAAATTTCATACTAAATTATTTCGTATGAAATTTTGGATGTTTCGGTTCGAAAATATATCATAATTTACTAGAAGAAACCCCCGGGTACATACCCGGCCCAGCAAAAGATAGGAATTTTTCTGTGAAACGGCATATCTGACAAAAATATATAGAATAGTAATATTTAGCTTTAAACATGTCAAATGTTCAAAATTTTCTTGACTTAACTATTCAGATGCTCATTAAATTAAAAAAGATATACCTACAAAATTTTTCAGAACAAAACAGATCAATTTAGAACTATTTTAAACAATCTACTCAACAACGATCAGAGCACTTTTGGGCAAAAAGTTAAATTAACGGAAACTACTGAACACAACAAATTTTTTTTACTCTAGATCCGTAAATCGTTCTGGAAAAGTTTATTGAATAAACCTAACATTTTGCTGATATATTAACAATTTAGCGAATGAATATATTTTATTTTTGTATTGAGGTACTTTAAATTTTAGTTTGTTATTTGCCGACAGATGGATTTTTATGTAGATTTTAATAAATATTATATTTTTGTTTTTATAAAAAAAATAATTGTCACAAAATAGTTGTTTTCAAAAAATTCAATCATTCCATTTTCGAAGTACTTCAAATTACTTCGAAATAATTTTAAATTGAAAAAGGAATACAACTAATGAAATTATATAGATATACCTCAGATTTACTATACCGTTTAACGGAAAATCAGCTTCATTATGAATTGTATCCATCATTTCAATTTATCCTTGGTAGGTAAATACCATATTTTATTTTTGAATTGATTCTACTTAGAAAACAACCGTGTACGTAAATAATAATTTATTTAAAAAAAACAAAATTTTGTAGGTATGTTAAAATGTCTTACATGGGGTGAAATTTTAAATCAAAATTTCTAATTAAAAATTAAAAACATTTAAAAAAATATATAATATTGCTTGGTTTTCTTTTAAATATCTATCATTTTAAAAAAAAATAATGAACATCGGTTGTTAGATGGTTCAGATTTGAACCGTACTTTTTCAATCTATAAATTAAACATACTTAAATTATGTAGTTTCAAATGACTATAACCAATGACATAAAAGAAATTATCAAACGTATGACTATTCATATTCATATAGAACTATCTCGAACAGGTTACTGAATAAATCTAATATTTTACTATTTTTCTTGTATGTTCTTTAAATTTTAGTTTGGTTATTGGCCGTCAGATGGTTTTTTATGTAGATTTTAATAAATATAAAATTTTGCTCCTAGTTTTTTTTTTTAAATAAATTGTCAGTTTTATCATAAAGTTACATATACAATGTATGTATGTAAGATATTTTAATCATATTTTAACTTATTCAAAACTTTTTAAATTTAAAAAATAAAAATTTTAGTCATAAATTAAGATATGTCTCTTTTTTATTAAAATTAAATAGTATAAAATCTGTAAAATAAATTTGAACAATAAAATTTTAACATATAAGTTCGATATACATAACATTTCACCAATATACTAATAAGACTTCCTAACCAAAATAGAGTACAAATTATATTATATTTATTGTATGTATATGTTATACTTTAGCTGTTAGTATACATATATAGGTAGGATAAATGGTAATTGGTGTAATTTATATTATATGCAAACATCTACATGATACATAATAGTGTCAAAACGGTCAACTGTGAATACATTCCGTGTATGGATAAGTAATAAGTTTACATAATTTGTATACTTAGATTTATTTTAAATTAAACGGTTTCGTATTTTGTTGAAATAATAATTAAAAATTACTTTTTTTTATTGAAAAAATCTTGTTTTTTGTTATTAATTATATTATATTATAAAAATTATTATTATATACATAATACATAATAATAAAAAAAATATTTGTTTAATAAAAAAAAAAAAAATTTTAATTAATAGAGAATCGAACTCACAAAAATTTGTGATATTAAAACCTATGTTAATAATATTATCCTACTAATTAATTTTTTTTCCTACTAAAAGTGCAAAAAACTAAATGCGATAAATAAAAAAAAAAATGAAAAGAATTTGACTCAAAAGAGAATCGACAAAAAAAATTGATTGAATGAAAAAAAACGAAGCACACGAAAAATCACGAAAAGTGTGGCTTCAAAATCGTGCCCTTGTGTATTATAATATAGATAAAATAAATATTGATTTTGATCGCCACGGCCTGCGTCATCGCCGATTAATTGAATGAAAAAAAAAAACGAAGCACACGAAAAACCACGAAAAGTGTGCCTTCACTAATCGTGTTCTTGTGTATTATAATATAGATTTACCAATTTGTCACAACGAAAATTTTCTATTTCGGATACTTTGTCTAAATTGTAATCATATCCGTTTGAATGCAATAACATGATTCATCAATTCAGCTTAAAAAACTTCGAAAGCCTTATTAGTGTAGAAGCTATTTAGATTTAATTGAAATTTTTTTTTGTCAAATTGAATATTATTTGGCTCTTTTTAATGTCGGTTACACACCAATCAGCACCTCAAGAGGTTTTGATTTTTCAGTTTCAGAAAAAATTAATGCATATAGTTATTTTAGTTTTAAATTAAGATATAATTATTTTCTACATTTAGATATGTACGTTGTTTAGAAGATAATGGAATTATGTAATATAATTAATTTTAATGAAAATAACAAACACATCAGCCGCAAGTTAAAAGAGAAAAAAAAATTAATACTCCTTAAAATACTTTATTAAAATATATTAAATTAATTACTGTGTTTATTTGTATATAGTATAGTCATGGCCATTTAAATAGATCCAATATATTTTGAAAAAATTATTTTATAAAATATTATTTTAAAAATACAATTTATAAGGCATTCTCCAGACATGGGGGCACGGTAAAAAGAAAATATTTAATACACTTGGTGAAGCAATAGGTAGATCGCCTGCCTTTCAACCGAAAAGTTCTGGGTTCGATTCCGGTTGGAGCTTTCTGGGTTTTTCGACCTGGTCCAGTACCCTTTGTCATTGAGATAAAAATAGTTGAGAATTTTTGTTATCACTAAAAACCAAACTATGCCAGGACAACCGAAAACGAAAATTTTGCTTTTATGAAGGCGAAGTACTCTACAATAGATATAGTTTCCACGTTTAAATTAGTAGATATACCATAAAAATTCTAATAAAAGCTTATGTTGTGTGTTTCAAATTTCTGTTTGGTAGCTAGGTTGCTCATCTCATAGACTTGGAGTTATAAAAAATTATTAAATTAGAAATTATAATGAATAGTGCCTTTAGTAAAATATATATAACTGCTGGAGAATTTTAGGGTGACGAAAACATACCAAATAGTACTAAAGAACCTAAGTTCACTTATAATTTCTAAGTACGTTATACTTTTTAATAATGCAATTAACAACTCGTATTTTCCGCAAATATGGAAAACATCGAAAATCATATTGCTAATAAAACCTGGTAAAGATCCAAATAACGTCAGTAACTACAGACCCATTAGCTTAATGCCAAGCATAAGCAAAGTATTTGAAACATTAAACGCCATTAAAAAGTTGACTTTAGATATTTGTTGGCTCATTAACAAAAGATTGGGATGCGAGTTTGCCTTGGTTTTTACTCGCTACTTTTCCTATAATATAATTCGAAGACAAAAAAATTTTGTAAAGCTTGTACATAGTATAAATTGAAATTTATAATTGTGCGTAAAATTAAGAAAAACGAAAAAATTGATTAGATGGTAATAAAATTAGAAATAAATAGCTGTTTTTTTAAATTTTTGTAGGCCAGACTATTATAAGAATGTAAAAATAGTAGAAATAGTAGGAAAAATAAAATTTGTATTACAGAAAAAAACAGGTTGACCCCTTTATGGTTTAAAATTAAAAAATATCTGCAAACATTATGGAAATAATTCTACAATTTTTTAATGCTTTCTATCTTAGAACAGAAAATAAAAATCTCTATTTCTTTTCTCGTTTGTGGTTTTGTTAAAAAAATATATGCATAAAGGAAAAATAATTTCTTAACAAAATGTTGTAACGGTACATCGTCGCTATGGAATTGGTTTGCCGCATACACCAAATTGACAATTTTGAGTTAGAAGTTTCTTCTTAGGTTTTAAGTGCCTGAGATTACATTGCTGCTATCAGTATTTGACTATCTTAAGTAGTTTCGGAGATAAATAGTGTAATTTTTGCCGCATATCCAAAATTTTTTAAATTAATTAGAATTGGTTTGCCGCACTTCATACATTTGTAAAATTTTCATGCATATACAGCAAAATTTTCATACAAAATTTTTCAAGTTTTAAGTTTGTGTTGTTTTGCTGCAAGTCAAATACGTAGCGACCGGCAAATAAGTTTAGTTTTTATTTCGATATTGTTTTGCCGCATAGTTAATATTGTATACAACGTGAAGCAAATAAATTTTGTTTTTGTTTTGGTATTGTTTTGCCGCAAGAGTATGTACATATTAATTATTTCATAAGTATCGTATTTTTATATATATTTCTCTATATTCATAAAAGAGAGGTGAGTTGGTATTTTAATTAATAAATATACACCCATATTCTGTTAGACCCATCTCGCGAGATCGCGTGAGAATATGTCTGACGAGATAGTTTTGTATTACACTTTTGACGAGACGAGATAGCCATTTATTATCTCGTCAAAAATTGTAAGCTCGTTAAAATTGAACCACTAAGAAAAAACAAAAAGTTAATCATGAGTGCAAGAGATGCCAAGCTTTTGGGCATTCACAAAGTTATTGTAATAGAGACTGTGCTTGCGTTAAGTGTGGCGGTAAGCATTTCACAAAAAGCTGCATTTTAAAGTTGGGAGAAAAAGCCAAATGTATTAATTGTCGTGGTGATCATCCGGCAAACTACAGAGGATGCCCAATTGCAAAAGAACAGCAAGCCAGAAGAAACAAACAAGCAAAACTACCCCAAATTCAAAAGATTAATACTTTTAAAAATGAAAAATTTGTTGACACGAATAGAAAACCTACAGTAATAAATGCTGTACGTAATGTAAATGCTAAATCATATGCCCAAATTGTGAAAAACTCCCGTAAGGAAGATGATTACTCAGTCAAGGATATATTAAGTCTTATCCTACAGAGACTAACAAACCAAGACGAATTTATTAAAACATTATCTGACGAGATTACAACGATAAAAAACCATAGCAGAAAACCACCGCAGTCACATAAAAAATAAGCCACACCCTTAGAGTTGCTACATGGAACGCAAATGTACTCTTCCAACACATTTTAGAACTCGAAATTTTTCTGAAGGATCAAAACATAGATATATGTCTAATTTCTGAAACACACTTCACAAAGAAATTCAGTATTAAAATTCCTAATTACGTTTGTTATCATACTTCCCATCCAGATGACAAAGCAAGAGGAGGAACAGCAATACTGATAAAAGGCAACATTCAACACCATGAGGAGCAGAAAATAGAAAATGCAATGATGCAAGTTACAACAATTAACATTAAGGTCAAAAATAAGGACTTCAAAATCTCGGCTATCTATTGCCCACCAAGACACTCACCTACTAGAGTCGACTTCATAAATCTCTTTAAAATACTTGGAAACAATTTTATCATCGGAGGAGATTTCAATGCGAAACATACCCACTGGGGTTCAAGATTAACCACAACAAAAGGGAGAGAGCTATATCAAGCTGGAAGAAATCATAAGTGTGAATTTATTTCTTCCGGTGCCCCAACCTATTGGCCCACTGACCCAGCGAAAATACCTGATTTGATTGATTTCTTTATAACAAAGGGAATAAATAGAAACCACACATATGCCGTGAGCAATGATGACCTATCGTCTGACCATACTTTAGTGATCATGGTTCTAAGTGAAAAAGTTGAACACAAAAATTGCCTCCCAAGACTTACAAACAAGAAAACTGATTGGGATATGTTTAGAGAAAAACTTGAGCAATTCATTACTCTAGGATCCGTGGAATCAAGGAACCAAAATGATGCAGAAGTCGAGCAATTCATTGTAGACGTGCAGCAAGCAGCAAAGGAGAGCACGCCATGTTTTGACTCGAAACATCACTCGAGAGTGAGCTATCCTCCAGAAATAAGAGCACTGGTTATGGAGAAGAGAAGGGCACGACGAAAATGGCAATCAACGAGGTACCCAGGTGATAAAATTATATTCAATCGCTTAAATAATCAACTAAAACAGCAAATCAGAAATATAAAAAATAACTCATTTAATAAATTCATAAACAATTTATCAGCCGATGCTTATACTGACTACTCGCTTTGGAAAGCAGCTAAACGAATAAATAGACCACAGGTGCAAGATCCACCTTTGAAAACACAGGCTGGTAGCTGGGTCGGTAACCCAAAAGAAAAAGCTAAGATTTTTGCTGACCACTTGGCAGAGGTCTTCACAGCACCAACACAAAATCTTGCAAATGAAAATATAACTCTCGAAGTTAAAATAGATGAAGCGGAAATTTCGCATGTCACTCTAAGAGAAATTAAACAAATATGCAGACACAACCTGAGTGTCAAAAAAGCACCAGGTTACGATCTCATCAATGGCCGAATCATGCGGGAACTACCAGATCTAGCTTTGTTAAAGCTACAACATATATTTAATGCATCTTTTAAGTTCACATATGTTCCGAGACAATGGAAAATTGCAGAAGTAATTGTAATACCGAAGCAAGGAAAACCGCCTTCAGAGGTAACATCATATCGACCAATATCGTTGTTACCTATTATATCAAAAATATTTGAGAAACTGCTCCTCAAAAGACTTGCCCCGATTATTGAAGAAAGAGATCTGATCCCGAACCATCAATTTGGATTCAGAAACAAACATTCTACAATTGATCAAGTGCATCGGATCACAAATATAGTGGAAAAAGCGTTCGAAGAAAAAAAAGTCTGCTCAGCAATCTTCTTAGATGTTGCTCAGGCTTTCGACAAAGTGTGGCACCAAGGCCTTGAATTTAAACTACATCGTGATTTACCAAGACAATTCTATGAAATATTAAAATCATATATGAACAATAGATGCTTTCGTGTACGTTATGCCAAAGAATATTCAGAAGTAAAAGAAATATCTGCTGGAGTCCCACACGGAAGTGTTCTTGGTCCAATACTTTACCTGCTATATACAAGAGATATCCCACAAATTGACAACATTTTTATGGCTACCTTTGCAGACGACACTGCGATTCTTGCAGTTGACGTATCTGTCGAAAACTCCACAGCAAAACTTCAAAATGCAATGAATAAAATAAGATTATGGACCCAACGTTGGCGCATTAAACTTAATGAAAGCAAATCAACTCATATAAATTTTACATACAAAAAGATTGCAACCATTCCTATCTCAATCAATAACAAAATAGTACCATATGCCAATACAGCAAAGTATCTGGGAATGACACTCGATGCTAAGCTAAGACGGAAGGAACATATAAGAAAGAAAAAAGAAGAGCTAAACATTAGACTCAAAAAATTTTACTGGTTACTTGGGCGTGGTTCTGAGTTATCAGTACAGAACAAAATATTGATATATAAGCAGATATTAAAACCTGTGTGGACGTACGGTATCCAATTATGGGGCTGTGCAAAGAAAACCAACATTGAAATGTTGCAAAAATTTCAAAATGGAGCACTTTATTATTGTGGTATAGTAAATGCACCATGGTACATACGTAACAAAGATCTCCACCTTGACTTGCGCATTGAAACAGTCACGGAAGAGATCAAGAAACATGCAGTCAAACACGAGCAGAGACTGCAAACTCATGTGAACTCGGAAATGGCAGCAGTTCTTCATATCGACAGCAGTATCCGTCGACTCAAGAGAACGAAACCCCACGAGCTGGTCACGACCTAAAATGGAAAATTCTACGATAATAGTTTCCTTTACGGAATTTTTTATTTCAATAATTTTCATTTGCGAAAAAATCTAAAAAATCTTCCCACGCGGAGCTATTGCTGTGACTATCTCCTTCACGGGAAATATCATAGTGATAAAGTTCCTACACGGTAATTATTATGATGTTAGCGATCCTCCACGGAAACTATCACTATAATAATTTCCTAAAGACGTGACCGAAAATTTACGAAAAAAAAAAGTCATTAGTCGATCTTACGTAGATTGGTTATAACGGAAAAAGATAGGTGGGCTTTAGTGGGTTCGATTCCTACACTATCAAGATGCACACGCGGCTGGAGCTCTTGATGTCCTTCGGGGATTACCTCCTATCTTTCGCAAAAAAAAAAAAAAAAAAAAAAAAAAAAAAAAAAAAAATTGTAAGCGATAGAGTATCTCGTCAAAGTATTTTGTGTTTTTTTATCAAAAAATTGAATTAAATAAATAAATTGAATTGATAAAATAGTTAAGTAAAGATTAATTAACAATTTTTCATTATTGTTTATGCATTATTATTAAAATTAATGTTTATTTAGTAAAAAATGATCAGTACTACCAACAAACAAAATGTTCTATCGCGCCGCTTACAGTATCTAACAGAAAGGCATATTCAGCGAGATGAGACGAGATGAATTTTTTCTTCTCGTCAACGATGGGTCTAACAGAATATGGGTGATAATTTAGTATGTATTGGATTGTCAAAGGGTGGAGATGTCGTCGCCGATCCCGGAATTATCGGAAAATTTATTAAAGTAAAATTTTAATTGAAATATTCTTTGAAATCAATCACTAATTTTTTTGAAACTATTTTAGGGTAATGGAGGAAATATTTCCAATAGATGATTTTGGTAAGAAATTTTAATAGGAAGCTTTAAGTTCTTAATCTGCTATTACTATTTTATTTCGTTTGTAGATAATGACGATAAAGCAAGAGATCCTGATTGGGAAGATGAAGATCGTTTCAGTGAAGTACATAATATTCCATCGGGTTATACATCAACAATTGGTAAACGTTGAAAAATAGTAATTATCAGAAAGTCATACACCAAAATCAAACAAACGGAAAAGAAGTGCGTCTCATTTATGAAAATGCAATATCAGAAAAAAACTACGAGAAGAAGGAAAAGAATACAAAAATATTAAAAACAACATCATACCGCAGAAGCAACTAAAACCTGGTTGCAAAACTACATGCTTTTATCTTTGTACGAAAACTTTCAACGAAGATGATCGTAAATCTCTTTTTAATTCATTTTGGAATTTGAATGACGACGAAAAACAAAGCTTCTACAGTAAATTTGTAAAGAAAATTCCCGTCGCACGACGTAGAAAAACAGAATCAACGGCGAAACAATATACCTATAAATATTTTTTTCAAAAGGTAGAGGAGTTTATTTTAGTTTTTTAGGAGCAGAATTTTCTTTCTTAAAACTTTAGATGTGAATCAAAAACGAATTTATTATTATTTAAAAAATTTGCACAACAATTCTAATAGTGTTCCACTACCAACACGAAAAGGCAAAAATTGTAAGAAAAAAATTGGTGAAGAGCAGTTACATGAAGTTCGCCAAATAAAAGCAATTTATTTTGTAATAGTCAAGAAGGTGACGATATTTTTAATACATAAGAAACTTCAATATTAATTTCATAGCTATTAAGCGAACATTTTGATAGCCAAAAGAAGGCAAGTTATATTGTGATAGCCAAGATTTATTTTGCGATAATTAATAAATTTTGATAATAAATTAAATTAAAAAAATTTTTGTTTTGGTTCATTTTACAGAAAATTCATATGTTAAAATTACAATTTACATTTGAATTATTAATACTAAATTTATGTAAATTTTTTAATTATTTTTCACACCAACTTCAGTGCGCTATACTTCACTTTGCCGCATGTCGCTAAAAATATATGGGAAAAACAAATAGTTGAAATTGTTGGTTTGCTGCATGTGAAAATTGAACCGTCTTTCAGCTATTTTATAAAAAATTTTTACATTATCATTAAAACGACATAAAAGAAGCTACGTAATGTGAAATTAAAAAAAACATTTTATTGGACAGTTTTCGAGAAAGAAAGGTCCAAACTTCACTTACGTTTTACTCAAAACTAACATTTGGCGTATGCGGCAAAACAAGTCCATAGCGACGACATGCTGACAATAATTGAATAATTATATTTAACAGTCCTAGGTTAAAAATGCTGTACAAGCAACTAATGTCTAATCCTATTATAGTCTTTCGCAATTCCAAAAACAAAATTTCAAATAAATTAAACTTAAAATGTAACTTTTTGTTTTCCTAATCACCAAGAGTTGAACGTTACTGTATTATTGACTATTTTAGTATATAAATAAAAATAATAGAACAAATACATTTGACATCGTTTCCATACTGAAAATTTAATAAACAAAAAAAAAAAAACAGAAGGAAAGAAAACTAAATTCCAAAAATATATATCTAAATCTAATAATTAAATTCTCAAATACTAATTAAAACACCATAAAAAAAAAACAGTCATAAATAACGATAAATTATGTAACATGATAATAATAAATAGAACTCATGAACTGATGAAATACCGTATCAATAACATGATAAATCAGTCATTCATTAATAATTCACGACGCGCGTCAGTTTTAGTTTTTAGTTAAAAATAAAATCAAAATTTTATCAACAATGTAGAAAATTAAATTAACTGAAAATATTATTTTCAAATAGATTTACAAATTTGAAATAGTTTATAGTAATTGATAATGGAGTTTTTTCGTAATGTGTCCCAAACAGACCATGAAACTCAAATAATTACAGCAAATCGGAGAAGTATTTTTATATGTATATTTTCATTAGTTATACTTCTATCATTAATAGGGAATATTGCAACTTTTTATGTTAATATAAGAAGGTAAAACTGTTATTAGTTTTTAATTAGTATTTAGATTTAGAAATTAAATTAAAAATTGTTATACTTTTTTAAATAAAATTTCAGAAAGTTGAAACTGTTTTACCGAACTTGTTTATTATCATTAGCTTTTAGTGATCTATTAACCACGATTGCTGTGATGATGCGCTTAGTTGGAGAATCATCACCATTAAGTATTGAAGTTTGGGTATGTAAACAAAATTGATTAATAATGTTAATAATATAAATGCGTGATGCAAATTTTAGTGATTCTAAATTAAAAAATAATTTACTTACAGTAAATGCGTTTGAATACTTGAGAATAACCATAAATTTTGAAATTTTAAATCATTGTCAAATTCATAACTCAAGGAATTTAAAATTGTTTTTTGCCAACATTAGTAACATTAGTAACATGAGTAACATGAGTAACATTCAAATTTTGTACAAATTCAATTTACAATTACAAATCAAAAAAATATATCTGTTTAGTTTTTACTTGCATGTGTGAGTTTTTTTTTCACTAAAATATAAATTTTTAGCAAGTTTATTAATTTGTTTTGTCGAAAACTGTTACAGCATTTTTTAGATTTTCTTTAGTATTAATAAAGTGTGTTACCAGCACCACATAGTTCTGAAATTTGTGATGATGATCGAATAAAACATAAATCAAATTATTTTTTCAAGTTTATAATAAAAATAAAAGAAAACATAACGAGTAACGGAATATTACCTTGATTTGACAGAACTAATACAAAATCCATATACGGTATTTTCAAATTAAAAAGAAATTATTAAATAACTCGATGGTGCTATATCGATTGGTGATTTTTTCAACTTCCGAGAAGGAACAGAAATGGGCTTTTTAGAAACAAAATTCGTCAAAATCGGGATTTTCATATCTGAAGAGGTATTTTGTTTTGCAAATTCGAAGTATACGTCAAAAAATAAGAAAATTTTGTTAAGTAATTTTTTTTTGTTTTCTCAGTACTTTTCTTTAAACTTAATAAACTAAACTAACTAAAATTAATAATTATCATTTTTATAAATAAATTTGCTTTTCGTATTATTATATTTTTTATCTCAGTTTTGGGTACCTATAAAGTTAAGTCTGCTAACAGTTTTTATATTATTATGGAGTTTACAGAACATGAGCATTTCTTAAAATTTTAGTTATTAAAACTAGTCTTACATCTAAAACTATTAATACATCTTTAACTTGATAACTGTAGAGACCTTTGATCAAATATCTTTGATTCTCAATTGATATGATAATCATCTGAATTCTTATTGAAATCAAGGGAATGTCGCATGAACTAAATACCGCAAATTTAAGCGGAAGTCTATTTTATTGCATTCTAAATATGGCAGATTCGAGCCAACTACTATCTACTTTGCGAAGACAATTTGAATTCAATGTATTTTAAACACTATGTAACGTTTTAATCCTTAAAGCCCGTATTAGCTCAAGTTTTTTCTCTCTAATTTGTGTACTTTTTTTTATTTTTTTAACTTTTACTTACCACTACATTTTATTTACTCTACTAACAGGATTTTAACATTTTAAATTCTAACGGTATATATTTCTACTAATCCCACAAGATGATGATATTATATTGCACAAAAATGTAGTAAAATTTATTCTGATGTGCTTGCTCTAAACCAGTGTTCTTCAACCTGTGTTCCCGCCAAAAAATTTAGGGGTTCCCTGAAAACATTTTATGTTTTGAAAATGTTATCAATTTTTATATTGAAAAAGCAACAAAAAAAAAGTTCTGAGAAAAAATAAAAATTATTTTAAAAAAAATAAGATAAATGCAACTATAATGAAATAAAAATTTTGGACTGAATGTATTTTGAAAGGAAATACTGAATTCTTTTTTAATTTACATGTCATTTATAAGTTTTAGTCACCAATAATGCTGAACTTAATGAAAATGTAACGAATATTTATTGCAACATTTATCAGATTAGCAAAACACTTTTGTGGCATATTTTCCTGTTCAGCTAGAAAATTTTTATTGGGTCCAAAATCCATTTGCTCAATGTTGTCCTACAGACCAATTACCAATAACAGAAAGAGAACAACACATCGATATCTCAATTGACTCCACATTAAAAATAACATTTTTTGATAGTGAATTTTTTGATTTTTGGTTTAAAATGTTGCCTAAATATTCCGAGCTTGCCAAACGAGCTATTGATCATCTGATACCGTTTGTTACTACATATATTTGTGAGAAGTCTTTCTCTTTATGTATTGCCACAAAAACCAAATATAGGAATAGATTAGATGCCGAAAATGATATGAGGTTGCAAATAACAAAAATTGTACCGGACTTTAATATAATTTGTAACAAAAAAACAAGCCCAGTCTAGTCATTAAGAGAGAAATTTCATTTAAATATTTTATTATTTGTTTTTACTATTAAACTTTTGGGTCTGGGTGTAAATCCCCCCCAACGCGGAGAATTAACATCCAGCTACTATTCCGGCGAGTATTAGCACCCAGATCCCACTTTTTGTATAAATGAAATAAAATTTAGTTAGATAAATTTGTGTTTTTACTTGCTGGAGAGTTTCTAAAAGTAAAGCTCCTAGAATATTATTATTAGCTAGAAGGGTTCCGGCAGCCGCGAAAGGTTGAAGAACGCTGCTTTAAACAATAAATCGGACAATATTAAAATTAAGATTTAAATTTTTGTTATTTTTTAGAGATAAAATATTTTAGTCTAACCCACTTCTAATAGTTTCAGTTTCGTTTAAGCTTTGATTGTTAGTTAAGCGTAAAATCTCTACATTAAAATGTTAACAAAAACTACTTTTGTAGCATGTTTAGTTTTTATGGAGTGAACCATGATATCTCTCTGAATACCAACTATGAATACGTACAATACTATGCATGCATACATATATAACTGTACTTAATGTAAAAACAAAAATTGTTTTAATTTGTTTTGTTTTTTTCTTTTGTTATATTTACATTAGAATTTAAGTCCATGGTTGTGTGACGGTATACCAGTTGTTTATACTGCTAGCTTATTAACTAATAGCATAACATTAGTTGGCATAACATTTGTTCGATATATGGCAATAAAAAAGGTTTTAAAAAACAGATCATGGGATCCAGGAATATTATTTTGTATAATTTTTATAATATTGAATTATGGTATAGCTTTTGGTCTAGCAAGTCCAATGATAACAGCGTTTCATATTGAAGATAAAACTATAATTATAACAAATCCAATTAATCGAACAAACATTATAGATGAGATACCAATTGAGGTGTGTACAGCGACTCGAGATGATAATGTAATTTAAATTTTTATTTTAAATAAAGTAGTTTTATTTTAATTTCGTTTCTCTTTAGAATTATATATTTTATGTTTTACTATATAGTATAACTGCAGTACCAATTATAACAGTATTTCTTCTATTGAATTGTATAATAGCTAAAGAAATGTGGAACAAAAAAAAATCATTTCATAAATTAAATATTTTGAAACCAATTAATATATTAAATACATCATATGGAAAAAATTCATCAAGTAATTCATCAATTATTTGTAAGAAATTTAAATCATCAGCTGGACTGATAAATGCCAAACGAAATTCTTCAAATTTAAGTAAACAATGTTTAGCAAATAATAATGAAAGTTTTATGCGATTTCAATTGAAAGATTCATTTAGAAAAAATTACATGAATACAACTTATTTACGAATTACATTAAATAATAAAGGCATAGGCAAATATAATAATAATCAATCGCATGAATCAAAATTGTGTTTAACTATTTTTGCATTAACACTAGTTTTTCTAATATGTCGTGTTCCAAGGTCTTTATTTGTTGTGATTTATTTGAAGACTGGCTCACTGTCATTGTCAGTTAATAATTGGATAATCGGGTCTTCATTAGAAATTTTATCTGTGATTAGCTGTGTTCTAAATCCATTGTTTTATACATTTATGCCAGAAACTTTAAAATTTTTGGGAGTTTTTTCAATTGGAATAAAACGGATAATGAAAAAATTACGACATAAATTGAAGTTTCTAAATTTTCTCCAGAAAATCTTTTGTGGATGTAAAAAAGATCGATATAAAATATCGCTGAATAATGGTGAATACGGTGTAGGTGGTTGTCAAAAAATGGAATTATATACAATTTTCGAAGAATAGTTGTGAAAATAAAAAATTTTTTTTCAAACCAAATTAATACAAAAGAGTTTTATTTTAATTTTTTTTGTAATTTATTTATTTCTTATTGTCTTTTTTATTTTATTTTATTTTTTTATTTTTCTTTATTTGAAAATATACTTTACATCTTTCTATATCAATATTTATACATGTATATTTATAATAAAATGTTATATTCAATATTTAATTCCATTATGGTGATTTATTAATTTCAATCAATATTTTATCGTTTATATATTATGTATGCTTAGATAACAGTACATAATATTACATTTTTAATTTTTATATATATATAAATAACTTAAATGCATAATTTTTTAAAGTAACTGGGAATCATGTTTCTAAAATGTTTATTTTAATTTTATTTTATTTACTTTAGAAGTAAATTACATTATTTTAATTAAATTACATACATATAGATTTTATAGAATTTATTTAATAATATTTGAGAACAAAATATAAATAATTAATAAACAATTTTTATTTTGGAAAAAGTAGTATAAAATTATTTCATTAATTAATATTTATTTTTTAAATTATTTTATCATTAATACATCAATATGTACATTAATATGTACAATATAGCGTTGACCAAAACAGTGTTGGAAACTCTGACACAATTTATTGATTTAAATATGAAAATAAAAATAAAAATGTTTTTCTCTTAAATTTTTTTTTTTTTTTGTATACCTCTTACTTCAAATATAACTATTATGTTAAGTTTATAAGTAGGAAAACTATTATTTTTAGTTATTGCAATCAATAACTAATATATTTAGTTATTTTTAGTAGGTGCATCTTCAAGGTACCAATTTTTTTAAATTGTAAAATTATAGACTAAAAGAACAGAACTCATATATTTCTATAATTTTTTGTTGCCATCTAATGATGATTACCAATTTTTCATAATTTAATTGTAGTATAAAATATAACGATTGTGGTGGACAATTTATTATTTGACAAAGTTTTGTTTAAAATATTAGAATTATTACAGAAATATACAAATAAGACACTTCTTTTTGATAAGTCTAAGTTTAAAAAATAACCCTGATACATTTTGTGACCTGGACATAGATCCATATGGATCGTGTGAATGTTCCTTTTGATCCTATTTAAGATATTATATGCTTCTACAAGAATAAATTAAATTAGATTGAATTTGTGAACACTTCAAACTGAATAAGCATCAAACAGATATCACTCTAAATTACAACTTAAGATGAACAATAGACATATATTATATGGATGACTGTATTACGTGGAGCATGTGATGAGATCCTACCCTAGAAATAAAGATAAAAATAGTACCGTTGCTAGTACTTTCAAATTAGGTGTTTAATCTTCTAAAAATAGAAATTCTTCAATTTTTTAAAGGATCCAATTAGTTTTTCATCATTATATATTACTTTATATTTTAAATTAATAATTGTGTCTACACAGTTATAATAGAATCGAGATATGTTGGCCAACTTTGCATATTTTTGTTAACATTATGTATTTAAATAATAATTAATATAACAATAATTATTTTTATAATGAAAATACTTATAATTAAATAAATTTTATTAGGGTGTACAACCTTATGCTTTGTATCAGAATATTAAATAATAATAATAATAAAAATAATAAATGTATTTAATTAATGATAAGTTAAGATTAAAAATATTTTTTTATAATGTTGTAACAGAAATTTCGTATAAATTTTATAAAGCAAATATATAATATCTATTTTATATTATGATTTGTTATTTATCTAATTAATGTACATGTATTTTTTTTTTATTAATTTACTCAATACATTACTTAAATTGCAAGATATATTAAATTGATTATGAATTAAAATTTAAAAGAATAAAATTTTTAATTATTGTTTTAAGTTAAATAATAATTAATTTATGTAATTAAAATTTTACAAAAAAAAAAAATCAATATTCATAACACACCTACTCATATTATACTAATTGAATAATAATTATTTTTAAAATTAATTTTTGTTCTTGTTTTGTATTAAAGTTTCTAGCTAAAATTAAATCTTAAGATTAATCATCTTAAAATAATATGAAATGTTATTAACATATATGTAAAAAAAAAATTACAAAATAAAAGTTAAATTCTTTTTCCTATATTTACAATGACACCATGAAATAAACATTTTACCAATTTATAATTTCATCCCAAACCCACTATATTATTATTACCAAAGATAAAAATACTAGAGGATTAAATTATTTTAAGATTAATGCGATTTATGGTGGAAGACGTGGCCTGATCAATTTAATATTTCATCGGCAATGTATGCAATTTTAACGCATTTCTAAGATATAAGAAATTGGACGTTAATCACATATCATAAGCCCTAATCCTAAAGGTGCCCATCATACACTTTTAAATCTGTTTAATAACTTATTTCGAAACTTGTGAATTTTATTCGTGTGTGGGGTTGTTTCGAAAGAGTTTCTTAAACAGTTTACAAAATCAAAAAATTTTAATTGTTAATGGGCGGATTCATAAGTTTCTGAATATGTTTAAATGTGTATGGTGAAGTTTTTTAATCCAGAATATAAAATAAATCAGATTTTTATGTTTTTTTACGGTGCGGTTAATGAAAATGGATCTGAAGAAATTCTAGATACATTTTATGGATCTGACTTTTTATATGTAAAAACAACAACAAAATTTTGTATGTTGAATGTTATGACATCTACTGTAAGAAAAATGAAATGTTAAATTTAACATTTAAAGTTGAAGTTGTTAAATTTAAATCGCCGTTATTTTTTGAATTGAGTAGAAGTTTATTGTGAAAATTAAAACTCTTTTGAGGAAGAGTTATGTAAATAAAACTTAAGTTAAGAGTTATAGAAAATAACTTAGATGTATGATAATAAATATTATTTCATTAAAATTTAATTTATTTTTCAAAGTACTTATATTATATTTTTCGGTGATTCAGTGAATAGATGTATGGTACATGAATGTATGGTACATGAAAACGGATTCCAGATCCACCGGTTAATGCCAATGAACCCACCCAATGTTTTCGTTAGAAATATATTGTGCAGTTTATAAGGGAAGTAAAAAGGAAAAAAAAATAGTTTCAAGATACACATTAACAGCTTTATTATTTTGTTACCATTGTTTTCAAATCCTCACTTCTTTTTTAGTTTAAAAAAGGAGTTTTTTAATTATTTTTCATTCTATTGAAAGAACAAACCGTACATATCGTATTGAATCATACTGTTTATATGTCGATGTGATTACTTCAATTAACTCCTAAATTAATACTTGCTAAAAAGTTTTTATCGTTATCCAATTATTTTGGTAATATTAAAAGCACATTCAATTGTTTTTGGTATTTCATAGGTCTTTGAATATTATTTAAAGTTATCCAAAAATATAGAATATTAAAATATAGGAGCTCACTATTTCATATCTGCTTTAAAATAACATTAAAATTTACTTAGGTAAATTTGTGAAAACTTTTTTTAGGTGTGACGTTTACGCGGAGGTGAATCAATTTCGGTTAGCTCAAAGGACTTTATTCGTTTAGTTCTACTTCAGGAAATCATGTTCATAATTGAAAACCGTAATTTTCAGGGTAGCATTGTAAATACAGATTTTTATTATGAATTATTCTTTATTATAATTTATTTAATTAACTTTGTCTTTTTTGTTTTTGTATATATATCAAACTTTCGAAAACCTTTGTTTTTTTTTTTTTTATTATTTTATTGAAGGAAAATTATTAAGCAGCGCGAGTATAAATTTTACTTTTATGGACCTTAATTTTTTTTATTTCTAATTATTAATAAATTTGGTATTTATTTTCTTATACAATTAGTTTAATTTTACATAATGTAATATAAAAAAATTAAATTTTAATCATTTTTTTAGAACAGATACATATAAACAAATGTTATATAGAGTTAAAGAAAATTTTTAAATAATATTTCCTATCATTCTGTTAACAAGTACCTATTTATTTTAATTCTAAAATAATTTTTAGAAAATTCAATTTAAATCAACAAAAATAAATGTAATTTTACTTTAAAAATATACTATAATTTTTTTTCATATATAATTGGACATATGTCAATAAATGTAATACATGTATATAATATATACACATTTATTTAAATGATTATTTATTTTGTTATAATTATTATAATTTTTATGCAGGTATATAGACATCAAATTTATTTAAAATTTTTGGACAGACTGTAGCAAATTTTAGAAGTTACATTAATTTCAATACTTATACAATATAAAATATTTTTCAAGCATTTTAAATTATTTTAAATTTCGAAAAAAATTTATTTCATATATGTAAGTAGGTGAATATTTTGATAATTGGGTCAATTTCAAATTAATATGAACAATCATTTGCTATCAGAGTGGAGATAAAAAACAGACCCAATTTTAAGTTTAAATTTCAAGGAAAAATAAATAACTAAAATAAAATAACGAATTATTTTCGCAAATAAATAAAAGCGTGCAAAAGTACTTAGAAAACTTCAAATAATGGATCTTATTATAGAAAATTAAAAATAAATATATACCGGGTGGTCTCAGAGCATGCGTATCAGCTTTTTAAGAGAGAAAGGAGCCGTTATTTTAAAATTTAAAAAAAAGTTTGTTAACTAAATCGAGGGTGCTCTATCGATTGGTGGTATTTTTAACTTCCGGGAAGGACCGCAAATCGGGTTTTTAAGACCAAAAATCGCCGAAACTGGCCGAAATCGAGATTTTGAAATGGGAATGGGTACTTTTTAATGCAAATTCAGATTCTACGAAAAAATAAGAAAATTATGCTAAATAATTTTTTTTTATTTTCTTAGTATTTTTCTTTAAAATTAATAACAATAAAACAACAATGCTCAATATTTTCCTTTGGTAAACTAAAATTAATGATAACCATTTTCATAAATAAATTTGTTTTTCATGAAACACCCGCTATATTATATTTATAATGAGTACTTAAATTTTTTTTGTTAAAATTACATATTCGTGTAGAAAATATTTATATTTAGAAAAATAAATATATATGGATATATAAAAAATATGTATATCTAAAACTGTGGCTGAGCCATATTAATGATGTCGAAACCAAACGAACATACCCAAAACAAAATATATATTGAGTACTACTGAGGAAAATATCAGATATCAGAAATATATATGTATATGTATATGACATTCATGATATTGTTTACTTGATTCGACGAACTAATGGACACAAAATGAAGGCATTTTCATAAACCGATATTGCACTGTCAAGAATTTTTTTTTTAAATAAAATAAAATTAAAAAATAAAAATGGTCTACATTTGCAATCAACAATTAAATCCAGCATTAAAATTAAAATGAAACTGTTTACTAATTAATTTCTTCTATCCAACAGGGGCTATACATACAATAATTTAAAATAAATATTCTTGGTATAAATAAACTGAAAGCGAGATTTTTAATAAGAGTGGGATTTTGAAAAGCGGGCTTTTGGAAAAGCAGGATTTAGAAAAGTTGGCATTCATTCCGTACCGAACAAAATCATGTGATTAAAGTCAACCATGCATGAATATACTAGAATTATTATGTAATATGACGTTTACGGAAATTTTTTTAGTATACACTAA
Source organism: Argyra leucocephala (assembly GCA_963942445.1). Classification (NCBI taxonomy): domain Eukaryota; kingdom Metazoa; phylum Arthropoda; class Insecta; order Diptera; family Dolichopodidae; genus Argyra; species Argyra leucocephala. Next base: position 83,528,643 of record OZ012681.1, on the reverse strand, counting down.
TATTCCACTAGTTATTTTAAATCTTAATAGTCGTACAGTCTATTTTAGATTTTATCTGGTACTTTAAATATTAACTATAAATCCTATATTCAAAATTTTGACATGATTCACTCTAAATTGTACATTTCAATTGTTAATGGATATTAAGTTTATCGAGACATTATTGAAAATATTCTTATATTTTTATTTCAGTTTTTTCTTACCCTAAAATACATATGCAAATATCAATATTGTATTAATGTTTTGTTCCATCTATGTAGATCGGGTATTGAAAAAATTGAGATTGGAGTGTGCAAAATAGAATACAAAAATGCATGTGTGATGTCACTTGTATTCATAACTATACAGAAAGTCGTATTTTTCTAATTAACAAAATGTTCATGTGTTCAAGTAGTAACCCTTAGCAAATATTTCACCTATATACATACATATTCATTTAAAAAAAAATATATTTACTATTTTATGTGAGACGAAAAGCGATATTTTAAAAGTTTTTTTTTTATTTTTAAATTTATAGCAATTCATATACAGTACACATAATTACATTAAATTTTTCAATCTCTGAAATATTGCACCAATCCAAATCAAGCTAAAACTTGCTAAAACTATCATTACTCAATTGTAAAAAATACGCTTAAATTAAATTCCTTATGTTTTTGTTTCTAAATATTTTGATTTCTTTTTTGTTTTGTTTTTTGTTGTTAAATTTTTGTATCTTAATTATAGCTTAATAATAAAAAAAAAATTAATATTCAATTTAAAATTACTAAATATAGATGGCAGTCTAATTACTTTTAAAAAATACTTTCAGCTTCGTTTTTTGTTTCCTTTTTTATTTTTTTTTTTTTTTTGAATTTTTGATTAGTAATCGTATGTTGATGGTGTTGCAGATGTTGAACTATAACCATGACAATCATTATTAAAATTATAATTAATTCTTAAACTTTCATATGGAATTGCTTTTGTTACTACTATTTCATTTTTAACCAATCTAGCTGTTACATAAACAATATACGAATAATCTGGTATAAAATTGTGTAACCATAATGTTTCTACATCTCTGTAAAATTAAAAATTAAGAAAAAAGATTAAAATGAGAAGAAAATTATTATTTTATAGGAAAATAAAATGTTATATATAAAAATACATGCATATTTGCATAAATGGGTTCAACAGCAAAAGCAGGATGACATGTGTAATATGTAAGGATGTGCATTTGGAAATAAATGTTGTTCATACTATATATGTAAGAATGTAAATTAAATGCATAGTATTCTGATAGTTTTTATAATTATATGCTGAGAAAGAATTTGAATATAATTTTTTTAGTTACGGTGAAAAAATGAGATTATTTGCAATATATATATATATATATATATATATACATTGCAGTGTGTTTGAATGATTGAATATTATTGTACATTTACAGACAATATTTAAAATAATAATTGATTTACGTTGCTTGAGTAATTTAAGTATATTATAACTATTTGATTATTCACTGCTCTCTGACTGACGCTCTCGATTATTAAATTTTTACTTTGTTTTTAACAAATATTATTGAAATTAAGTTTGATGTATACATATATATTATGTAGCATTTAATTTGTCAGAGGTGTTCATACTTTATTCCAAAAATAAACAATAGCATACTTAATTATAGGAGCAAAACAGAAGCTTACAATTCAATTACCTATAAGATGATGTAATAATTAAAAAAATTACGTTTGAAAATAATGTATTAATTAATTTAATTCCAAAAACTTATTACATCAGATATGACACAAGAGTTATCATCAGAAATGAATGTCTAAATTATATTAATGTTTAATATCATAGCTTTAAAGGTATATTGTAATAACAGTATCTGCTGTTATTGGAAAAAATAAAAAAATAGACATTATTATGGCCCAGATTAAATCGTTGTTTTGTTTGAAATTCGGTACTTAAATCGAAATTCATATAGAAATTACATTAAATAAATTAGTACATATATTGATTCATTAAGGTATCGAAACGATTTTATTATTAATAATATAAATGATGGTGATCACAACTATCCTGCCGAAGGTGTTGCACATATTTTTACATTTTTATTTTGCTTGTCTTTTTCAAAATTTCACATAAAAATATATTTTTATTTCAGTAAAAAATATAGAACGAAAAGTTATACACTGTTATACATAATAATAACACTATAAAATAGAGTAATAACTTACTTGTTTTCACCTGGAGCACATTTCATATAATGAAATAATGGGTGACGTTTAATATTGTCACGACTAAAATCCATGCAATAATTTGTTTCGCTTATACTACGTTGAATTTTTGGAAATTTCAATACAATTGCACAATATCTGTGAAAAAATTTATTCTTACACAATTCTATAATTTCTATAATATACTACTTTTTTGCAAAAAAGTTGGCCCAGCTTTAAACTTATCATCATAATAAAAAAATGTTATTTATTTATATCGCATTTACCGATATTTTAACGAAAAAAAAGTGAAATCATTATGCCATTCCTTGGATTTAAAATACAAACAAGCATGGGCTAACTTTTTTACAATAGAGTATCTAAGTATTTAAAAAAAAAAAAAATAGAAACAAACAACTAACTCAATTTCTCGCTTATCTGGTGAGCCATGCCAAGCAATTTTTGTTATATTTTCACATGTTCTAGCTGTACGTAGTTCTATAACATTTGTAACATTTGGCATTTTTGGTAAATAATCCTGAAAATGATCAGTTGATACACCAACCTGCGATAACAAAATATTCTTTAAAAAAACTTACTGAACTGAACTTTTTAATAAAATTTTCAATTAAATTTTCCTCAAAAAATACTTACACCAACTTTATTTGCTTTTAAAATTTCATCAACATTACTTGGTGTTACCCTCAAAATATATCTACCATTACTTTCTACACCATTTGATAATGTTAGAAAAGTTGGTTTATATATATTGATTTCTAATAGAAGTTTAGTTCGATTACGTAAAATTTTTGCATCAACTTGACTACCACCACATGGTAATATTAAATATGTTAATTCAGTAACACCAATATATGATGGTGCCTGAATTGAATAGAAAAATTAGAAAATGTAAACATTAGGCAATAACAACAATATATGTAGTCGTTAAAATTATATTTATATATATATTTGTTTTTACTATAAATTACCTTAAAACTAAATACAGAATTAGCTGTTATACCAGATATTTTCTCAATTGATAGTGCATTATCCTTCAGAACAATTGGATGGGTTTTATTAAACCAGACAATTGTCGATTTCAAAAGGAATGGTAAATTTCTATAACCCAAATGTATACCAAATATGTCAATGTAGTATTTTTTATTCACTTCTAGTGAGCTGATAATTTGTTGGGTTTTTTTGCCAGTGCAAATAATATTTGAGAAATTCTTATCTAAAATATTTATTGTATAAAATTTATTTGAAATATTTTTTGTTTATATATTAAATCAATAATTTAGTTAGCTAATTAAGTAAATAACGTTAAACAAGTATATTAATATTTAATTAATTAAGTTAAAATTTAAATAATATCGTTCACTGTCAGTGTAAATTATTCTATTAAGAATCAGGATTTTTACATTGTTCTAACGTGAAATATAATAACAAATCTACAGATTTTTTTACTACTTTTTTATTTAAATCAAAGTAAATTCCAAATCAAAATTGAGTGGCTTCAACAATTATTATACTCAGAAATATGGAAATAATGTTTGTTGAAATTACATGAATTGGTTCTGCTGGGAAATTCGGTTCAAATAATTCAATTAATTAAATGTGGAAAACTACTTCTATTGCTTTTTAAAAATTTATAGAAGTTTCATTTTACGTAAGTTATTAAATTTCATTATTTTATAATTAATGAAATAAGGTTTTATTAAACATAGATTCTCTGTGCAAGGTTCGAACTCGGGACCTTTTGATTCATCCTCATCATCTTCTGTTGATTCGCAGCCTCATTTACAACTTTCCTTTATTATACTTATAAAGGATAATAAGCATTCGCAGCCTCATTTACAGCTTTCCTTTATTTGATATATCATGTGCAAGTGTTGTCCATCCGTTAACTCTAATCACTCGTCACTTGTCGGAGCAATTACCCAAAGTGATGTGTGATATTTCCATCATTGATAAATTTCATGGCTCGCTCGTATCTTATTCAGGTGCTAAAGAGTGCTGCTACTTCAACTACTGTAGATAAATTCAATACGTGGACGAATGTATTGTTAATTAAATTGAAGATTATAATGTAATAACAGGTAACACTATCAATGCAAATGTCATTCATTATTGCTATATATTTATTTCACAAATATATATGTGTATTGTATATATATATATAATGAGTAAACAATAAAGAAAGAGTTATTCTGTTTAAATAAGTAAACCAACAAAGGTTATGGGCCCAGAGCTCTAAAAAATTAAAAATAAAAACGTGTGTCGTATCAAAGATAATAATTAAAATATTTTAATTCAAAAGCATTGGGTGTTCGAAAAATAAATAAAATAAATTTTTTGTAAAGTTTAGGAAGTATATATATATATAAAGACTAGAAGAAACTCCCGGGTACATACCCGGCCGAGCAAAAGAAAGCAATTTTTCTGTGAAACGGCACAATAAAATGATTTTTAATACAATTATACATTTGACACGTTGAATCTGACAACAATATGTAGAATAGTAATATTAATAGCAAACCCCAAAAAAAATTAAAAAATTTTCAAAGTTTTAAGTTAATATTAATTTCAAAATAAAATAAAAAAAATATCAGATAGCATCAAACTTTTTTTGTAAGATTTAATTTGTTTTTATTATTTTTATTTCTCGAGGGAACGGGAAAGCCTCGCAAAATAATTTTGCCCACCTTTGAAAATTTCTATCGCTGCAAAATTTACAGAATATTGTTATCCTTTTCAAATCACCATACCGGTTAGTTAAAATTATACTTTCTCATTTTAATTATGGCTTCTAATATCTTAAGCAATAATCTTAAATCTTCTATATTATGTTTGCTTTCAACAAATACTTGATTTAGTATATTTAGTTGATTACTTAATTAGTTTATATTTTATCGTGTATGTCAAAATTTCGTCCTTGACAATATTTTTTTATTAAATATAATATTAAATATATTTAAATAATTCTTAAAATAATGATAAAAAGCACACTTACAAATTTCTTTAATTTTTTTTCGTTGTTTAAACCAAATGCCATCTTGTGTTAAATAACTACAGTCACTACGTACTCGATAGTAACGTTTTTGTAATGATTCTCCAATTGCTTCACAAAAATTCTTTCGTGATTTTATATCATTAATTATTATACAATATTGAACATTATGAACATCAAGTTTACTATTCGTATATTATAAAAATAAAATATTTGAAATTATTATTTAATATAATTTAATTTAATTTTTTTTAAATATTTATTTCAATAACATAATTTACCTTTTACTCCATTTTAAAATCATTTGTTTTTTCTGTATACGATTCTGAGTTCTTAATTTAACTTCCACACTTCGATTACGTAATGACCATTGTTCGGAAGGATGAGCATCAATTGCTTCTATTTTGATATTCAATCGCTTTTTTGATTTTAATGTAGTTTTAAACGTCAAAACAATATCATAAATGCCAGGTATTGCACATGGCAAAAAAATATCTTTTGAATCATTTTTGATAACTAATGGAAAAATTAAAATACAAATTAAAAATCAATTATTATTTTAAATTAAACACCTAATACATATAGAGTGGGTCTACACGATGGCATTATTGTTCGCAGTTAGGTGGATAAGGTTGTATTGACCCATGTTTATTTAAACTATATATTCTAAATAAGTTTAGAATCCGTGATTCGAATGGTAGAATTAATTATTTGGAAAATTTTATTTCTTTCAATTTAATTTACTTCAAATACAATATGTTGATTGCTGGAGACATAGAATATTACGTAATAGGCACAAATAAAGAATTAACGTAAACTTACATAGTTCTAATTCATCAAAAAATTGTTCGAAATTTTCAAAATTTTGAAATATTTTTTTGAATTCTATTTAACTCTATTAACGTAACTTAAGTAAAATATTTTTCGTATTATTTTTAATCGTTGTATTTCGTATTACATTAACTATGGTAGACATTGTTTTCTTCACATAATTTATTTACATAAATTGGTATGAGTAAAATTCATGAGAATTTATTTATCTATTTATTCAACTATTTAAATATGGAAAACTACTGGTATTATCAATAATTCTTTACTTCCGCATTGTAAAAAAATGTTTTTTCTAATGCATCATATTCCAAAATGCAACATAGAATCTAGTCCATTCCATTTTGTTTAACATAAGTTTAAAATACGCAAAAAAAAGCAGAGTACGCGTCCAAAAAAATTTCAATGCTTTTTATTTGAACTTTTATTTTCTTTTTAGTTATATTTACAATAATTTTCCAAAGCATTTTTCGGTAAATTCTGTTTTTCTTTTCTGCTAAACTTTATAATAACAGAAAATGCCAAGAAAATAAGCTACAAAAGTTTTTTAAATATTGTTCCATAATGTAAAAATATTACAGTAAATTTTTTACTATGTAAAAAGTAAGTTTCAAAAAATAAATTTAAAAACAGCTTAAAGGCGTTTTAAAAACTGTTTTTTTTTTTTACAATGTGGAAGTCACGGAATCAGGTCTTTATAATTATTAGCATACTTCCATTTAATTTAAGTTAATATCAAGTTATACTCACAACAATATTAATTAAATTTCATTATTTCTAATTAATAATAAAAGGGAAATTCAATTAACTATCCATGCCCTAAGGGAGTTCAGTCAGATTAGAAGTCAAATTATAGAACCCAAATGCTATGTATTTAGCTTTTGAAGTGCAAAAATTGTTATGCCAAAAGTATAATTTTGTTATAATATTATCTAATTAAATTATACCTCATTTATGTTTAAATTGTTGACTGTGGTAAACGATTAATGAAAATATTGGAAATAAAGTAAACCAAATTCAAAACAATAAAAAATTTACAAAAAATTAGTCTCACGCTCACCACCCCAAATTATTGGATCTAGATTTTATATGCTATAGTAAAGCTGGTTCAGTACAAGCTAATCTACCCACCTTCGAAAAATAATACCATAGTTCAGGTGCATCCTGTATAATAAATATGAAGATATTAGAAGTCGGATAACACATATTTCAATAAAAATGCTTTTCAAAAATTAAAGATTGTTGTATGAACAAAAAAATTTACTTAAAAAAAGTAAGTCTTCCCATTTGAAAATCTCGATTTCGGTCAATTTCGACGAATTTTTAGCTTAAAAAACGCTTTTCCGGTCTTTCCCGGAAGTTGAAAATTTCACCAATCGATAGAGCACCCTCGATTTATACAACATTTTTTTTTAAATTTTTAAAATAACGGCTACTTTTCCTCTTTAACACCTGGAGCACGTGGTATATTAACTTATCTTGTAGTTAGTTTCATATTTGAAAGAAATTAAAATACATTTTCAGCTTAAAAATCAGACACTAATTTTCGCATCTCGTAGGGTGATAAATTCGTAAATTGATCATTGGTATTATTTTTTTTAATTGATCGCTCATAAATTAAATTTTTTTAGATATATTTAATTAGAAAAACTGAACTTACTTGAATTATTGTAATATAAATATTTTTCTATAATAATAGATTTTTCTCCTTGAATGTCTTGTTGTGTCTTTATTGATATTTCTAGTGGGGTAGTTTCAGTCAGAAGCAATGTAAACCTGAAAAATTAAAAAAATAATTTCTTGTGTTAAATCATAATAATCTTTTTTCAAAAATATAAGAAATTTATTATTCTATACATTTATTTTTTACAATTTTTGTACTTTTTGATTTCCAATCGAATAAACTAAAATTTAATTTTAGTTTTTTTCTCTTTTTTCCAAAAGTAAGGAGGAACTTTCAGAGTTATAGTCGCGTGTGCCTATTGATAGTGTGGGAAGCGAACCCACTAAAGGTCACCCATTCATTTCCCGTTATAACCAATCTACCGACCGGAACCGTTGGATCGACTAATAATTTCCAACAAGTACAGTTATATAAACATAATAATTTCCGTATAGGAACTAGCCATAACCGTGTGGGAAGATTTTTTAAATATATTAATTTATCTCAAAGATATAATGATAATCTTATAAATATAAATTCATATAATAATTTCCTTCAAGAAAAATATTATCGTAGAATTTTCCTTTTAGCGACCAGCTCATAGGGTTTCGTTCTCTTGACTCGACAGACATTATTATCGATATCAAAAACTACTGTCATTCCCGAGAACACATGAGTTTGTAGTCGTTGTGGTGTCTGATGATTTTATATGTTCCTTCCATCTTAGTTTAGCATCGAGCGTCATTCCCAAATACTTTGCTGCAACATATGGTACTATATTTTACTGCCAATTGAGATAGGAATGTTAAATACTCTTCTTATATGTACGATTCATAAGAGTTGATTTGCTTTCATTAAGTTTTATACGCCATCGTTGGGTCCACCATCTTATTTTATTCGCTGCATTTTGAAATTTTAATTTTTTTAGAATTGATTTTAGTTCATGCGTTTGACAAATTTTTGTAAGCCATCATTGCCTGTTTTTGATATAAATAGATTAATGCGTTTTAAGAAGTTTAGAATTAAACTTAGACCAAGTGAAATAAAGAAAGGTGTAAAATATAATATAAAAAGAATTATAAAATTATAAAAGTGAAGATACTTTTAAATCTTAAAAAGGTAATCCCTTACTTTTAAAAGATAAAATAAAGAAAAGACTATTAAAAAGAAACTAAATAAGCTTTCTCCACATTTTTGTTTTTTGCTTCTTCGTGAAATTATAAAATGGAATTTTTAATTGAAAATTAAGAAAAATTAAAAAAAATGTGTGCGCTACATCTCATTTTAAATATATATATCATTTAAAAAGAATAATAATGAAAATGAGTTAAGAAATGATTCTGATATTTGTACCATGATTTTTTCAATTTACAGAATAAAAAAATATATTGAAACATAAAACATATAACAATAAACATAAAACTAATATAACTCACGAAAATGCCATTTTGGTAATGCAATTGTCACAACAAAAAGGTTAAACTGGCTGCTTAAAAATTTAATACTTAAATGATGGGTAGATAAAGATGAAAAGACGGTTGTGGCATCATAAACTTAATTCAAGCCATAGTGTATAAAATAAAGTTGAAACAGAATTTTGTTTTGGAAACATTACAGTATTAAATAATTTAATTGTTGTCAGGTTTCCATTCACTAATAATTTTTAATATTTGATTGCAAATATCGATATTTCGGAAGCAACATACTTCTTTCATCAGTGCTTGTTACTAACTGTATATATTAATTCATTTTTTCCTTTTTATTTTTTTTATTTTTATATCCTATTCCCTCCATACTAGATATCTATTTTACCTGTACGGTGAAGATCCATTTCCTAAATCATTATTCAATCTGTCATCTATGAACAATCGAAATTGGTAAACTCTCATATGTGTCTAGTTTGCTTATTTTGTGTACCTTCTTTATTGATTCAAAATTGGTTTTATCAATTTTATGGTGTTCCTCAATTATGTGTTTAGCAATTGCCGACCTAAAATTCGTAGTACCTCTTATTCTTGCTAATTTGGCTTCCCTTAAATGTTCTTGGAATCTCACCGTAATTAACCGTTTTGATTGCCCTATATATACTTTTGAACAGTTGTGGCATGATATTTTATAGATGCCGTTGACTTCTTCCATCTACTTTTTATCCTTTGCTGATCCAAGTATACTGCTCATTTTTTGACTTCTGCTAGTTGTTACTAGTTCCAGATTGTGTTTCTTGAACATCTTCTTAAACTTATAGGTGTATGTTGAGTGCGTTATGCAAATTCTTCTAGGTTTTTTGGTATACTTATTTTGTTGGAACAAGCTCGTCATGTTATTGCGTTCGATGCGGTGCAGGTTCTTCCTTATCATCAGGTCTATGATTTCTTCATTATATCTATTTTTCCTAGCCTTTCCTTTTCAAAGTGCCTTTCCTTTTCAAAGTTAACCATTGATAATGGTATAGTTACCAATCTGTTGACCATCGTATGGTATGCTGTCATTTTTTGTCCATGTGGGTGATTTGACTCAGTGGGGATGGTTCGTTGAGTAGTAGTGTCTTTTCTGTAGATATCAAATTCTATGGTTCCATCATTATTTATTATTTTTATGTCAAGAAATGGTATTTCCTTGTTTTTTCCCCTTTCCATCATAATTTATTTCCATGTATTTTGTTGAGTTGATCTAATATAGTTTCAATTTTATCCTTTGAGACTACTCCGATGATATCATTTACGTACCGCATCCAAATTCTCTTTCTCTATTCTGTCTTCATTATGACTCATGAATATTTGACTTAAAACTGGCGGAAGTGGGTTACCCATAACAGTTCCTCTTGTAGCTTTATAATATTCTCCTCTAAAAGTGAAATAGTTTTCATTCATACATATTGAAGCTAGAGTGCTGTAACTTTTTACTTTTTTCCTCCAATCATTCGAGTTGCTTATTTCATTTAACCAGTTGTCTAGTTTAGATATGGCTTCTTTCACTGGTATGCTTAGAAATAATGCTTTAACATCGAACGAGACCAAGACTTCATTGTCCCCTATCCTTATACTTCTTTTATTTTGTTGATAAGATCAGGCGTATTTCTAATTGATCTCTTGCTAATTTCCTTATCTAGGCCTTTGAATTCTTTTGTCAACCATTTTGCTATGTTGTACGTTGGAGAATTAGAGTCCGCAATAATTTCTTTCATTTCATTACCTTCTTTATGAATTTGACATCGAATTCGAGGTAAAGATGGATTTGACATTCTAAGTGAAGTAAATTTCTCTATACTTCCTTTACATTCCTTCAAGGCTTTTTCCACTCTCTTTGTATCTTCTTTGGTGTTTTTTATTATTTTTTTGACATCTCCTCTTATTTCGTGTTAAGCTTCTTCATTGCACGTAGCAATACTTGAATCTATGTCAACAATAATGTCTTCTCTAGCCACTCTAGTTTTTATTGCACAGCTAAACCCTTTGTTCAAATATTTCAACTCCTTTTCAGAAAATTCTACGTTAAACTTGTTAATGACAAAATTTTGAATAACTTCAGTACTACAATTCTCTCTTTTTTCCTTGCCAAAATTATGTTGTTCTGTCAATTTTTTTAATTTTTTTGTCAGAATTACATTTTTCCTGTTTTTTTCACATTCATATGCTCTTGAGATTTTCAGGATGTTTAATTCAATATCACCTCCTTCCTCAGTTGTTATTTTAGCTAACTTCAGATGAGTACTGTATGCTTTTAGAGTAATATTGTTTAATTGGTAATATAGATGTTTTATATTATCTTTCACCAAATTTTTTTCTACGATGATTTTTTGTTTTTGTGCAACTGGTAGATAATATTTAATCACTACTTTATGGGAATTCGGGGTTACTTACCAGTACAAGTACAAGTAAAATAGATATCTAGTATGGAAGGAATAGGATCAAAAAATAAAAAAAAAAGGGAAAAAATGAATTAATATATACAGTTAGTCACAAGCACTGATGAAAGAAGTATATTGCTTCCGAAATATCGATATTTGCAATCAAATATTAAAAATTATTAGTGAACGGAAAACTGACAACAATTAAATTATTTAATTTAAATTATCACTAAAAATAATAATAAAAATCCGATTAAAAAATATAAAAAAATAAAATAAAAATTATAGTATTTTACTATAGGTAATTTTTTGCTGTTCCCTATAGTTGAATACCATACGGATACCATGACATGACTTAATGCAGTAGTGTTTATATACTTTATTCTTTAGTGTCACTTAAAACCTTCGAATCGAATTAATTGATTTCAATCAAATTTGTGCTGTTGGCATTCTGTGTGTAAATGTGTTTCCTCCAAGTTAATCAGCGTTCAAATCAATTAATATTGCAAAATATTTATTCAAATAAGTTATAAGCATTGATAAACATATCCATTTTTTCTTTTTATTTGCTTCAACATGGGTATTGGTACGAATTGATTCACAGTATACCGTATTATTTGACAATGATCGATATTCATCCATTCAATTTATTTTGGTTTAAAATTTTTCTGGTCAATTTCCAGGTGAAAATCACTATCCTACTATCGATCTTAAGATATATTCAATTTTTTTAAATAACTTCAAAATGAATTTTTCCAAAATAATTCTCATCGCTTAAATCTTTTTCGATGAAAGTTTAAAATTAATTTGATATCAGGACACTCCTACAAACAACAAATAAATTTTCTTGCTCAATTCATTTGTCATGCTTTAGCCATATATACATTCATATATACATAACATACATATATGAAAATATACTAAAATAAAGTTATATTTCTCAACTTTATTCTTATATAATTTCAGTAAATTTTTTCTTTCATCAAAGTAAGTAATTTTCACAATGATTTTCCAACACTGATTTTTCATAGTTAAAAAAAAAAATGTTCAATCTTTCAATCATTTTTCACACAAAATTTTCTTTAAAAATATATTCATCTGCATAAAAGAAAGAAAAGAAAATTTGAATGAAAAGCAAAAAAAGCTAAAAATTTTTTTTTGTTTTCTTTGTTATGACTTTTTTACTATATATTTTCATAATTCAAGAATCATTATTCATTATATGTTTTATAGGAAGATGAGAGGAACATATATGAACATATAGGAATATCGGAAAAATTTTACAGAAAATTTTCTTACATTATTTTACAGTAACTGTCAATGTGTCATTCATAATTCTTTTTGAGGAAAAAAAAACAGCAAAAAAATTAGCATAAAAAAAAGTTCAGAAAAAAATTATAAGTGAGCAAATGTTTGTGGCACATTAATGATAAATATATTGAATAATTGTAAAACCTGTTTTATGGTAGATAATTATCTCAGGAATAATACATATATACTTGAATTTATTTTTAATTTGATTCGATTCTTATATACTATTTTAAAACAAATTTTCTCTGATATGCAATATTTTGAAAATAAAAACTTACAAATTCTATCTCTTAACTGATGATATCGACATTATGAAGATGGAAATTTTTAAAGACTAAAGAAAAATTAATAATTAAACACACAGTTTATTAATAAAGGAACTATTACAACACTGATAGAACAATATATAGTAAATGAAAGTTCAAACAAATTAGAATTAGTGTTGCCATTTTACTTTTTGAAGCTTTGTAGGCAGCTACTACAATTGCGTTATATCTAGTAAAATTATAGGATTTCGATAAATATAAGAAAAAGTACATAAAAACTGAAAAAAGCCCAGCTCTCGTGGTTTACGATAGTTATTTATATTTTATATGATATTATCAAAATAGTAAAATCAGGTAGCGACATTTAAAATCAGAATGTATTGGAATCTTGAATTGTGAATTCATACTCAATAAGATAATTAGCTTATGAAAAAAGATTGAAGAATTTTGATTATTGCAAATTGCCTCAGTGCCAAAATATCCCAAAATTATGTCAACAATGCTGTAATTACAGCAAAACGACATCAATGATTGTCATTCAACGTTGCAACGTAGCTCCCATTTTCGGAGGGCTATCCAGCATACCACTGAAGAATATCCTGATCAGTGTGATCCCAAAATCAAGTATTCTTAAGGACTCAGATAACTAACTAGAACTAATAAACACAGGTAATCGCAATAAGCCTATTAGCGGCTGCGGTGATATATGGGACAGATTCCCTCTCGAAATTACACAGTCTACAATCTATAATTGCTTATGTCAAATTGGGATATTCCAGCTTTTTTACGATTAATAAAAAAACAATTCTCTACTGAAGTAAGAATCAGAAATAAAACACGGGACCTGTTTTGATATTACTTAGCACATTATGTAACCTCTCAAAACTTTCGAGAAACTTATTAAGATTAAACTCGAAAATATGTACGATAATATGAACCTAATCCTAAATATGAAATAAAAAATTTTAAAAACAAATTGCAAAATAAAAATTTTATTGGTCTAATCTTTTTAGATGTAAATGCACACTCGATACCGTCTAATGAAATAATGATCTCCTACACCCAATCTACAATGTAATTTTCCATCATTATTAATAAAACATAATATATAAAAAAAATTTTCAATAAAGAACTTTCCATATAAACATCGGCGAAATAAATGTAATAAAATTTTCCTTCTTAACTGGAGTACCTCAAGTTTCTGTCTAAATACCAGTGCAATATTTATACTTCAGATGTAAATTGCTAGTAATTATTCAGATATAAATTGCTACTTATTATTGCTACTACAGGCATTACTACTCATTATTCTTTGCTGATGATAATGCCATTTTGTTCGTGAACTTTGCTCAAATATTTTAACTGTATTTTATAATAAGTGTAACCCCCAATTTTTTTTTCAATTTTTTCGGGTGAAACTACACATAATTTTCTAAACATTTGTTGGGGTCTCCATTGGTGCATACAACATTAAAAAAATCCAAATTGAAAAGTAGTTGAGTACAAATTAAATTTAAAACTGAACATTAACTTTAACATTAACAATTTTGATAAAAAAAAATTAATTTTTTTAATTAAATTAAATTTTGTTTATTTAATTATTATATTTCTGTTTTCTCCAATATATGTAATAATCCTAAAATAAACAAAAATTTATTATATTTTATTTGTGAAAATATTTTGGAATTGAAAAATAAATTTTTTAAAATTTTACAAAATTGGAAAATATTTTATGAATTGTTCTAAATCAATTTTCCATCAACTAATAAACAACTTTTACAATGTAAATTTATTATGTAAAAAAATTAGAAAAATTGTTGCAATATATTTTGTTGTGTTGTTGTTTCTGTTGTTGTTTTTGCGGATATTATAGTTTTTTCATTCAGTATTGTCAGTCATTTAATGATGCTTAAGTTAAGTGACAAAATGATAATAATTCATTAGGAAGTGGACACTTATATACAAATACAATATAAATTTCCATTTGAATAAAGAAAAACCAAAAAGAAAAAATTTAAAGGAAAAAAAATTGTCTTGTTTTTCCTTTTCTTTGTTCCGAGGTCTCTAATTTGAATTTTGAATTCAAAATTTAAAGAACTTTGTATTTTTGAATAATATGTAACATAATTAGTATTTGAAAAAATATATAATATGTTTTGTTTTTTTTTTTTACAATAATTTTTTATACACAATAACTTGTTAAGTGCGAAAAAGTTGTTGATGTTTACACCAGTGACCAAATTTTGTGATGAGAAGTAAATGGGACAACTTATTATAAATTGGTAAAACATAATTATGTTTAATTATACTCGTATGTTCTAAATAAATTTTAATAATGATGAATTTTTTGGTTTTATTTATCCTATTTCTGTTACAGTTAATGAGTACAAATTTTTTTTTATGTTCTTGCCAGTAACTTAGATAGAATCACCTTTTGGTGTTTAACTAAGTATACGGTACTGCAAGTTTATACTAGAAATTCTACAATATTTCGAGCATTTATATCAACTCATTAAATGTGAAAAACTACTGCTATTGTCAGGAGCTAAGCCTTCTTAAAAAGAATAGTTTCATTTTATTTAATTTGTTACCAGATTATGCTCTCAATTATTTTTTGTCATTTATTTTATCCCAATGACAAAGGGTACTGGACCAGGTCGAAAAACCAATAAAGGATTTTTTTTGCTTCATCGGAAATCGAACCTGACTTTTCGTTTCAAAGGCAGTCGCTCATTAATGATATGTCCGATTTTCTTAATTTGATCTTCAAACGCTTTAAATAATAATTTACAGTTGATTTGTTCAATTTGTGAATCAAAATTTTGAACAATCGGCATAAGACAATCTTTTAAGAAAATTTAAATTTGTTGAATTTTGATAATACAATTTTTTGTCGTTTTCATTCATATGAAATAACGCATTGCAATATTCATACGAACGAGCCCACTATAGAATTAAGATATTGTATTGAGTAACAGGACATATCTTTTGCCGAATGTATTCTAACCAAATAATCACAGAGTTCAGTTTTTTTTTATAAAGTTCGATTTATTGCCTATTTTGATATAAGATACTCATTTAGCTAGTTTTAGGATATGTAAAACTTACCAGCCGTTTAATTTAAATGAAATAACTATAGTTTTTCAAAATTAATCCATATTCGTTATTTATTTTTCTTTCCTTTTATATATTCTTATTTGATACTTACGCTACTTAGCAAATACGTAGTTAGGATATGTAGGAAATTTAAAATGAATATACTCGTAGATAAAAGTGTTGTTATACACTACACTTTACTTAAAATTAAGGTTACTTAGTTTAAACAAAATATTATGTTGACAAAACAACTCCTAAAACAGTCTAATCTAAGCTTAAACGACTAGTAGCAAATTCCTCAAGCAACATGATTTTTTGAATAAATATATATATTAAATATATACTAGCTATTCCCGGCGTAACATTCGCCGGTCTAGCATTAGCATCATAAATGAAACAATTTATTTTATTTTCTTTATTTTCTTTAAAAAAATCAATGTTTTACATATTTTTTATTTATTAAAAATAGTTTAACATTTTAATACTTATTCAAATATTGCACTGAAAACACAATTCTCTATTTCACAGTTGTATGTTGCTTTGCTAGAGTACGATCTTTTGATAGTTTAGTGTAGTATAAAATATTATGAAATGTTTCAAAAGTATTAAAATGTTAAACTATTTTTAAGATATTAAATAAAGTGAATTTTAGTTTTAAGTGAATTTGTGCGGTGTAATTAATAAAAAAAAAGAAAAAATTTAAAATTTAAAATTCTAAAATTAAAATGGAAAAGAGATAAACAAAAACAATTGAAATAGTGCTTTAAATAAACAAGAAGAAAAAAAAAAATATTAATATTTAATCTAAATTCAGTGTCAATAACAATATAATTATTAAAACGGAATATTAAATTATAATAATTGCATTAATCAAAATATTTAACTAAAATTCACAATAGCCAAAACTTAAATTTTATTCCATTCTCTCCTTATATTCTATTATTTTATAAATGTTGTTAACTCTTCGTCTTAGCTGACAATAGCAAATCATGACGCGCACGTACATAACATACTCGTTCTCAAATCCAAACCGTATCCAATACATTATCTTAAGCCCAAAATTTTTTTTTTGTTTTTCTTTTCTAAATTTCTTTTTCTTTTGTAAATCTCTCATTAATTCATTATAATTTTTTTTTTTTTGTTGTTATTACCGTAATTTTCTCAGTGTTCTAACATGCAGTGAATGTCTCTGAGAATATTTCTACACTCAATAAGGTATTAAAAACTGTTGTGTGTAGATATTGGTCTCAGTTGCATTCATTACAGGGGTGGTACAAGTAAGTGGTAATGTGGGCCAAAAAGAAAAAAATTTAAAATTTAAAGGGAAAAAAGATTTTAAAAATTTAAATTATTTATTTCTTTTTTTTTTAGTTTTTTTTTGTTTTGTTGTTTATTATTTTTGGATTACTTCTGTTAATTTTAATTTATTTTTAAGTTGTTCGCTATAATGTTTAAGATAGATTTTTGTAACATCCGCGGTCTATCAACGAATTTCCATTCCGTCGAAAACCATCTACGGCTTCAAAATCCAGCAATTTTAGCACTAAGTGAAACACAAGTTGTGAATAATGATACTAATTTTAATATCAATAATTATTCGCTTGTGCCACTTTTTATACCCCATAGAGGGATTGCTTTGTATATACGAAATGATGTAGCTTATAAGACACTTCAAAATTTTGAGTGCTCCAACCCAATTTATGAATATAATTGGATGAAAATACAAGTCGATAAGCGCATCATTCACTTCTGTTTTATTTACATATCGCCTCAAGCGAACCAGCTAGAAACTGATATGCTTATAGAAAGTCTATCCAATCAGATAAACTCAATTTTGGAAACCACTCCTGAATCTGAGATTGTTTTGGCGGGAGACTTTATATTCATAACAGGGACTGGCTTCACTTTTCTAGTCACAACAGTCCCGAAGGCAAACAAGTTGAACTTTTTTCCAACTTTTTCAACCCTTCTCAACTTGTCAAAAGCCCTACGAAGATACCAGACCGACGCGACCAGAACGGACATCTCCTGGATTTACTCCTAACTACCCATCAGAAATATTCAATCTCTGTTAACTTTCCGCTAGGTGGTTCCGACCACTGTCTTGTAAGTACTAATCTCCCAATCTAATTCTCCTAAAAGACTAGTTTGGCATTATCACCAAGCTGACTGGGAAGGCTTCAACAACTTTTTAAATGCATCGAACTGGTCGTTGTGTTTCCAATATAAAAATGTCGACTTTGCTGCAGAGGTGATTACCAAAAGGATTCTATTAGGAATGAAAACCTTCATTCCAATTAGCCTTAAAAGTATAAAACGAAATTCCTCAGGTTGGTTTAATGACCTCTGCAGCAAAGCTCTGAAATCCAAAGAAGAAGCTTATAAAAAATACAAGAATAATAAAACTGTCAACACATATGAGAGTTATAAAGTGGTTAGGAATAAATGTAAAAAAAATATCAATCAGCAAAAATTCCTGCACAACCAAAGATTGAGACGAGAAATCTTTAATCTCCCTAACAACAGCAGGTCCTTCTGGACGTTTGCTAAAAGCGTTGGGCAAAATTTTTGCCAATCTTCATTTCCACCTATGATTGATAATAGTACAATTATATCAGATTCTGTTGGAAAACCTAACCTTTTTGCAAAATTATTTGCAGCCAATTCCACACTCCCTAATACAGCCCAAAATCGACCAACAATCCCTGTTGTTAATTCTTCGCTTGGAAGGATATACTTCAGAACAAGAGCTGTAGCAAAAGTTTTGAAGAATCTTGATATAAAAAAATCTACCGGTCCCGATGCTATACCTGCGATGGTGCTGCGACACATGGCCTTCGCCATTTATAAACCTCTGCGCAATTTATTCTATTTGTCATTTTCTTCAGGAACTTACCCGTCCCATTGGAAAGTTGCCCAAGTTTATCCTATTCCTAAAAAAGGTGACAAAAGCAATCCTTCGAACTATAGGCCCATAGCTATTACTTCCATTATTTCCAAAACGATGGAAATCTTAATCAGTCAAAAGTTGAAGAAATATCTTGATAGTAGAGGTGTAATTCATGATAGTCAATACGGCTTTCCAATTCTCCGGCTTCAAAATGAAGTTATTCAACGACTCAAAGACTTGAACATTCTCGGGATGCGAGTGAATCAAAATATGCACTGGAATGAGCATATTTTCGATATTGCGAAAAGCGCCGCCAAATTTTTGGGCTTTTTAAGTCGCTGCAAAGCTTATTTTTCATCTCGAGACCTCTTAAAAATCTATAAAGCATATATACGACCCAAGCTCGAGTATAACTCACATTTATGGGCAGGTGCACCAAAAACTGCTTTAAATATTTTGGACAAAGTTCAAAACCGCGCCATTCGTTTTATAGGCGACATAAATGTGACCTCATCCCTTATACCACTTGATCATCGTCGTATTGTTGGAGCACTTTCTCTATTTTATAGATATCTACTTGGTGTTGGCACTTGTTCCGAGGAACTAAAGTCACTTCTTCCTCCTTTCAAGCAATTCTGTCGCATAACACGAGAGGCATCAAGTGCATACCCTTTCACAGTGGAAATTCCGAGATGGTTTAAGTCCGGCTATGGAAATTCTTTTAAAGTAAGAACATCTCGATTGTGGAATCGCGTCCCAATCGAAGCATTCCCAATGAGAGAAGGATTTTTTATTCATGATTTACAGAGATTTAAGACGAATATTAACAACATTGTTCGCTCTTTCCCACAAAACTTTTCTTCTCCCTTTTTCTTTCCTTTCCTTTTTCAAATGGTCAACGTACCGCAAGTACTAAAAGGTTTAAAACCTAAGTTTTGGCTATAATATAAAAAAAAAACAACTTAATATGTATAATATAACAAATAATAATTTTATTTGTTTTTCATAGAATCGAATTGAAAATTTTGACCGCTATAGTTTTGAAGAAAACTTTTATATAAACGCTGCGTGTATACGTTTTTGAATTGTGTTTATAACGTATAAATGATGTTCATTAAAGTTTGACATCCGACTTTGTTATAGAATATCATAAATTTTTTTTTTTAAATAATAGTGCTCGACACGCATTTTCGTATTTCGCAAGTTGAAAAAGGTATTTTGCGAGAAAAGGTATTTATAAACTCCTAATTGTGTTATGCCAATATATTGAAAGATATACATTAAAAAATACAAAAAATGTGTATTAAATATTATTATTATTCATCAATACAAATAATACTTAGAATAATTGATTTACTATTTAAATATTTATATTTTATAAATGTTCTGAAATTACACTGAATATTTATATTTGTTTATAAGTATTTATTATTAGTTCTCCTCACGCATATTCGTATCTTCGTATTTTGCAAGTTTAGAAAGTGGATTTTGCGTTAAGAAATATAGTTAAACTATATTTGTTTATCTTTGAGATATGTAATTAAAATGTTTGAAATAAAATTTGATGTAATTGCAATAAAATTTGTAAATGTAATAAAAATAAGTAAAACAAAACTTTCATGAAACAAAATCTGATGTACATTTCAACAAAATGTGGCGAACCGAGATGTCGCTGGCAGTATAGATATGAAATTAAATGCATTTAAACTAAATACATACCGCACCCATATTAAAAACACATTAAAATAGCCATAGATACGTTTTTTGTGTTTTTTTATTATCATAATAGCCCTAACTATTTCAAAACTAAAAAAAAAAAAAGAAAAACATTATTTATAGAATTTATATTTTTATTTCACTTCTTTTAAATTTTGGTTTTGACGTTTTGGTATGATTAGGTATGACCATTATAGTAAAGGTTATGATTGGTTATGACTTTGTTAAATCATATCGAATCTATAGGCCATTTATTATATATTTAGGGGTAAATAATTATGCTTTTTCTCTTGTTCTTCAGTTTTTATTGTTATATTGTTATCCCGCTAGGGTCTCTGATGTAGGTAAGGGTAGTCTGTGATTTTTCTTTTTAAAGTTTTTTTAATTTTTATGTTAACTAAATTTGCCGTGTATTTAATTGGAACTTGATAATAATGTCATAACATATTTTGTTTTTATTATTCTTAGCAATATAATATTTACTGAATGCTACTGCGCATTTGAATTTATACTTTTGAATTATTTGTTAATAAAATAAATAAATTTCAATTATTGGAATTTGTGAACATGGTCTGGGTGAATATATTTTCTAAATTTACTATTTGTTTTACCGGTAATTTTCTTTGCTGTAATATCGTAATATCGTAGTATTTTAACAAAGCTATTTTTATAATTCGATATAATAATTATATTCTGATAAATCGGTTTTTGTCTTTGCTACTTTGTTTTTTTTTTAAATTAATTCATAATAATCAGATATAATCAATGCTATTGCTCAATAGGTGAATTGTTTTTAGGTTAATTTTAATTTGTTTTTGGTTTTATTTGGTTTTATTGTTTTGTAGTTAATGTCTTTAAATTAAATTTTGCACACTATCGTAATTCGTAATAGTTCTAATAAAGTTGTCTAATCTAGTTGAAAAAAGCTTTGTGTTGTAAAAGCTTTGTGAAAAGTTTAACACACGTTTAAGCGTATTAATATATAAGATATTTTAATCATCCAGAAAATCCTACAGTGGCCCAATCACGGTAATTATTTATTAATTTGGCGTATGAAAATTACAATACGTTACAAATTAATTTTAATATTCACTTAAACAATTAGATACAAAAATTAAATTGTCTAACGGCAAACAAAACAAATGTTAACCAAAACCTAACATTGTATTAAATTCTAATATCTAGGTTGTTTATCCATTTTAAAGCTGAGTGGTTAATTCGACGAAGTTGTTTATGTTGCCTTTACGTACTCTGATTACAGTAACTCTCTATATGTTTAATAGTTCGTCGAATAGCACCGCAATAACAAACTGAAGACGTGATTACTCCTCATCATTTGGTAATATGTTTTTTTTTTTAATTTTGGAATATTTTGTATTTGCGGTAATCATGTATTCAGTGGAACTTTTGATCATATGTGAGGAAAGTGAGGAAAGAAATAGCCACTATAACTATAGAAGTACAAAGATTGGGCTACTTTTGTTATATAATGAGACACTTTGAAAACTAATAAATTCTGCAGTTAATAATGTAAGAGAAGTTCATGGCCGAAGAACATCTTTGGGACTATTTAAACTGATGAATTCAATTTAGTTTAATTAATAAATTACTTAAATAATTACTTAAATATAATAAAGGCCATCATTTGATACTGCTACCGCTTTTCATATAAATTACAGACTATAATATATTGGTTTCTACAATCTTTTGATTTTATAATCGACAAAACATAGAAGAAAACACTAAAAAAGTTTGCTCAGATTAGGAACCATACAGTTTGAAGTGCCGCATAAGTAAGCATATTAATACGCCCAAACATTGAAATAAAGAATATTAAAATTTACATCAAAGATTATCAAAAAAAAAAAATTAATGAATTGTTATCTCAAAGTCAAAAGTGTATTTTATGTAGAAAAGTTTTTTATTAAGATAAGATATTTAAGTTTTTCCTTTGAAGTCATTTTAAAATTTTTCAAAAGAATTTTTTTTTTGTTTTTTTTTTAAATATTACAACTGATATGACTCTAAAAGGTTTGTTTATAAACCAAATTTAATCATAAACTTGAAAAACTTCCTTTAACTTCTGCTATCTAAAAATAATTTTTTTTTTTTTTCAAATTTATTATTAATAATAATAAAAAACATTTTTTTTGTTTGTTTTTTGGGAATTTCAACTTTTTTTGATATTTACAAAATCTGAAAATAAATTTGTCTAAATATTTTTGTTCTTAGTTTTTTCAATCATTTTCCAACAATCAACATCTCTTATGTACTTCTCCTTTCAAACTCTTATTTTCACCTGAAATAATTGCTTAAATTAGGAATCAAGAAATATAATTTTACAAATGAGTCATGTACTTACAATCAAAACTTTTCTCGAATTCATAATCTCAAATCTTTATAAGTAAAAACTTTCGTTATTTATCGTAATTTTTGCTTAACGCAACCAAACAAAAATTTTTTTTTTGATGTTTTGTTTTTTGTTAACAAAAATTTTACAGGATTAAAACATGACAATAGTAAAATACAGTTCAAATAAAAATCTTCTATCTTTATAAAATAAAAACTCAAGAACTTTGAATCTTTTATAAGAGCAAAAAAAAAGCAAAAATAGAAGAAACCAAATGACATTAAAACAAGAAATGAAAATAATAGAATTTTCCTTCTGTTGGGTTTATTATGAAAAACATACAAAAAAAAGGACATGACGGAATAATTATAAACATATGAAAACATATTCATATATGTACATTGTACAGTAAGTCATAATGAAAATTGACCACCTTGGCAGCAACACTAATCACAGAAGCTTACGAAAAAATTAATGTTCTCTTATATTCTTTGATGTTTCAAACATTTTTGACAAGGTTTCAGATTGATTTTTGACAGACGAAAGCATGGGCCAGGCTTCCTACAATACAAAGAATAGCATGCCATGGCAGAAACTTCACCCTACTAATACCTAAAAGGAAAGTAGGCGAATTGAAACCTTCAGGAGCTCCAGTATGGTATATTTGCACCAAGACTCAAATTTAGCGCAGTACTTGGCACATAGCCCACTTGTTTTTCAAACTGAAACCTGTACCATCGAGGTATAGGCATTACAATGCAGTAAAAACTACAAAGGTGTCAACATGTACATAATTTTAGATTGTCAAGCTGCCTTCAAAATTCTGGCTTTAAATAAAAGCTTATCTATAGCTAGTTTGTGAGGGCTATAGCTCGCAAAAGACATAAATATTTCCAGGAATACACATTGCCTGATTGTGAAATTGGCATCAAAGTAATAAAAGCGTTCATCACGGACATAAACCTATAATTCCAAGATAAACGGTAAAGCACAATAGATCTTAAGAAGTCGCACTTACACAGAACTTCCAAATTAAATAATCATGTCTACCCTGACATTTGCAATGAGATTGTATCTCATTGTATCTCAACTGAATTTTGGACCATCAAGAAAATGTTTGAGGATTGATAAAAATTTTATTTGATAAATAAAAGTAATATTAATTCACAATAAATATGGAAACATGTGTTCCAAAACCCGATGTTTTCTATAATTACTCAATTTATTCACTGGCAATAGTCTGGCAATAATAAACTCTATTTAGATATATGCAATCCAATCTCATGCGGCTCTGCAGCAAAGATCAATATTAACAATAGAAAGGTTCCAAAACATGACTTAAATGATGCTTGGTTAGTGCAAAATAAAATCGTTAAACACGATTTAAATATGAAACCCGTCACCAGTGTAATAGCTGAATATAGCACCAGCTAGTTGTTTAGTTGAACTTGAAATTTATGTCTCTATTATTCAAAGTTTGGGTCTGTTCATCCAAAAAATTTTGTTTCCAAAGAAATTACAATTGTTGTGAGGTCTTACACTCTTCTAGAGGTAAGAGAAGAAAATTAATACGAATTAATTAAAAGAATAAATTTTATTTAATAAAGGTATTATTTCAACTTTAATAATTCATAAAAGTAAGGATAGAAAAAAAGAAAAAATATAATTAGATATTAAAGGATAACTTTGCTTTAAAATATGAAAATAATTTAATTGCATTAAGAAAAGGATGAGATAAATGACAAAAAATAATTGAGAGTATAATGTGATAAAAACTTAAATAAAATAGAACTAAAATATTTAAGAGCCCTATTTAAAAAAAGTAGTTTTCCATATTTAATGAGTTGATATGCCAGAAATTTGATACATAAATAGTCGAACCTAAGATTATATCTAAGTTACTGTCAAGAACAAATCTGTCAAGAATTCCAAGTAAACATGAAATATTTTCTAAGGTTAACAAGTACAAGTAACTACTTGACTGGCCAACATACCATATATAGGGAATGAGCCTGACTCAATTAAAATCAAGTAATCTGCCAAATATTTGTTAATTAAATTCAACTATTTTGAAAAGATTTTATAAAAATATTTGGTCATTTTGGGCCCACACTGGTTTAAATTCAGATCATGTAAGAATTTACAAGTCGAACAGATTATCGGTATTATATACTATAAGAAGCTATCGGTATTTTTGATCTTAATCGAGCATCGATGTCGCAATCTATTTCATTGACATGTACTTTCCGAAATAATTACAGTGTTATCCCTAAGGTAACATAATTTTTATATCCTGCAGGATCAATATAAATCTTTAATACATACATGTTCAGTACTATTTGTAAGTTTTTAAATTTCAATGTCACCCCAACAAAATATTAATAAATTATATTACTTAAATTGTCTTAAAAAAAATTATGTAATTAATATAACGAACTGTATTAGCTTCGAATTCTCCATGAACCTATGAACCTTATGAACCTTACCTATATACACTTGTATCAATATACAAAAACAATATTTTCAGTAACAAATTTATTTCATTTAATATTCTGTTTACTGACACAGATTGCTCTTATTTCTTGCAATATATTTCATCAGAAATAAGAATAAGATGATTCATCATGAGATATACTGTTACTTGTTTCATTTATTTTATCAATTTGAAAATTTGTTCAAAGGTTATTTCTTTATTTCTATTTTGCAGATTCTTTAAAGTCGATTCAAGTTTGTCCGTGACAAAAAAAAGTTTTCTAAACTAAAATTAAAAAGATAGTAATTTGAGCACCGACTGAAAAAAATGGTCAATATTGCCTTTGATATGTTCTCTATAATAATCTTGCTTCTGGTGTTTTTCCTAAAAGAAGGATTTTTAACAAATGTAGTGAATTTTTATAGGTGGAAAACCAAGATTATATTTTTGTTCTGCTTGTCAATATTTTGCTTTACACAATAAGCATTCATTTGAACTTGAAGACGTGGTTCATTTTGTGGTGGCTCATTCAAAGACACAAACCAAGAAGATTTGAAATTTTTTAATAGGTACTTTATTTTTTGGGTAATTTTAATTGTTTCAATGACTTTGGAAAATCCTTCTGATTTAAAAAACCTTCATATTTTATTGATTTTATGATGTTTTGCTATTTGGTTCTTGTATTAAATATACAGTTTTCCCATATGTGTTTAGAACTTCGATATGTTTTTCTATAAATGAAATTATTGGAAAGGCACAACAATTAATACTTTTTAATTTTTTGTTATTTTTCAATAGGTAATTTTTTTGGGGTTATATTTTTAAAAATTCCATTTTTTGGTTACTGTTACTGCTATACAAATGTGTGTTGAAGCATACTCTAAACTAAACGTAGTGTTTATGTCTGCATGCCTTTGTATCTTTCCTTAATTTATTTAATTTATTGTAATATAAATTGAAAATACAAAATAATTTATTTAGAGTTTTCATTAATTTTCTCTTCTTCTTTAAAGAAAGTGGTATTTAAACGACATAATTTTGCTTAGAGTTTTCCGGCAAACAATTTTTTTTGTTTTTTACACTTTTACAGTAACTTAGGTAGAATCACCTTTACGTGCTTTAATTAAGTACGGTACTGCAATTTAACACTACAATATTTTTAACAGTAAATGGGATAATTAAAAAAACCCGATTTTGGTTGCATAATAATTTGAAATTACAGTGAGAGACTTCTACCTAATTTAAGCTTCTATTAAGGTGGACAATTTTCATTATGACTCACTGTATGTACATACGAGTATAATACAAAAAAAAAAAATAACCAATAAAGGACAACAGAAAACACAATGCTTACAAAACAAATCATTAGACAAGAAATTCAACCTACGTACCAAACATTTATAACAAACAAAAAAAAACAAAAAAAAAACTAATATCAAAATAAATAAAATTCCGTAAGGAACTCTTTTTAATATATTAAGAATCCTTTTTTGACTGGATGTACAACAACGAAGGCGAGAAAATAACAAAGAAAAACCAATAAGGACTGAAAATGATCTGCGGGCTTTCCAACGAATATCGAAGAAACTGTGAAAAGAAGCAAAGAGAGAGAGAATGAGAAAGAGCGAGGGTAACAGAGAGGAAAAATATTTACAAAAAAAGAAAAATATAATTCAAAGAAAATTTAAAAACTTTGGGTGTAAACTTGCTAGGTGGAGTTAGTTGATCTAGATAACATCTCTTATACATACATAATATACATATTATATATCTTCTACCCTTGTTAAATTGACTTTTGGACTTATTACATAGTCTTACAGTTCCGTTATGTCCATTTGTTATTGTTTCAGTTTTTAACGACATATCCTTTTATTTTATTTTGAATTTTTGTTTTTCTTTTTTATCTATTTAATATCCGCATATTTAGGCGTTTCAGAATATTTCTGCGTTTAATTTTCTACACACACACACACTATCTATATAACAATAAAATCAGTAAGAAATAATAATGAAATAAAACAACAAAAAATCAAAAAATGTTAGAGTTTTGGTTTGTTTCAGTGATTTATGAACTTTGATTTCGATTTTTTTTTGTTTTTGTTTTTCCAAAAAAAAAAAATAAATAGAATTAAAAGGACGAAACATAATTTTGTTTTCGTTTTTATTTTTTGCTATTTTTGTTTTTAAATATAAGAGTTTTGAGCCAAGTTTTTTTTCTAGTTTCTTAATATAGGGAATTCCTAATAGTGTAGTCATTTTATTGTTTAAGTATATCTAGACATCAATTTAAAAATAAAAATTTTATTTGTTTTTGTTTTTGGAAATATAAATAAAATATTGTGTCTCTGGTTTTAGTCATTTAGATTTTTATATTAAATGTCTTTTTAATGGTATTCTTGCCATTTTGAAAGATAAATGGTTGCATAACTAAATTATATATTCAGGAAAATAATAATGATAAACTTTAAATTCAAAATTTTTTAAACATACCTACATTTTATGTATTTTAAATGAAATTTTATGTATTTGTACGTGTTTGTTTTTTTATAGTTCTAAGAAAATATTTTTTTTTTTTTTATAATAAAACACTTTTTTTCAATTTATGATAAGTTTTCGATTACAATACAACTATATTGTTAATGGAGTATTGTAAAAGCCTAATATTTTGATTTGTACCCAAGAATACCCAGAAAAGAACATGACAACAATTGAAGAGCTTAGTCGCAGATGGGAAACTATGGAAAGATTTTATTTCTTCCGTATGCCCTCAAGCCCGTGCCTGAGTATATGGCCGCCTGAGTGCCAATGTATTTTGGCCGCTTCCAAGATAAAAATTAGAAAAATAAGTATTTTTAATTAGAAAATAAAATTTGTACATCAAGTAATAATTTATATTAATATTATGTACATTATAATATATATTAAATTAAAAATTAATTATACGCGATTTTTGGGTAGCATAGTCTTAAATCGCTCCATGTATATTTAATTAACCAGCAATTTCATTTTCAATTGCGATAACTGAAAGATTGCTGAGGCGTTCTTACGTCATTCATGTTTTCAATTAATTTTTTATTGTCTTAAGTTTTGAAAAACCTTGCTATCCAGATGCAACAGATACAGGTATTGTTAGCAAAAGTTTTAAACTTGTAGCTACATTTAGGAAAGAATGGGCCAAGTTGTGCTTATATAAATATTTTAATAAATCTTCGGGTTGCTTTCTATCTTTTATGATAATTTTCAAAGAAAGCCTTTATTCTTCACCACTAATATCATATGATTCATCACCATCTTTAAATTTATTATGGAGATCGAAACAACTTTTTTTTATATCTCTCATGTTTCATATTAACAAAGTTAATTAGAAATCCAAAAGTTTGTTCAAAATATGATAGAGATTGAAATCGAGTGGTAAGCGATGAAATAGTTGTAACTGGTATTATGGACTAAATAGAATATATTCATCTCCTTCATGGTCAAATTGTTTACGATGACGTCGAAGGCATACACACGAAGACGTATCAGCAGGAAATTCTGGTTCATTTTCAACTTTTTCTCACAGATCATCAGAAAGCTTCAAATAGTTTTCGAAACTTTCATCATTTCTGATATTTTAAAAAAACTTCAAAACTTCACTAATTGATTCAGCACATGAACTGATATGCCAAGAAACTTTCTGCATCATTCTACTAATAATATCTACTTTCCCCAAGATTTCATGCCATATTATTGTTGAACAAATAAATTTATAAGATTTAATTTTCATTGCTAAACATTCAACTTAATGTCGAGATATTTGCTGTTGAACTATTTTCAGCTACTTCTATTAGGCTGACATAAATTTCACCTAATTCATTTCGCAGTGGTCTAAGCACTTTTATTCTTGCTTCTCATCGAGTTTCACTGACTGGCTTCACTGTTAAAGATTTTAAATTTTTTTTAAAAAAGGTATGATAAATTAGTAAGCAAATACGTATTTTCCTTAAACTTGAAATAAAAACTCTAATGAAGGAAAGAAATGCTAGAATTTATTTTGCTTCTGTTCAATTAACTAATTTTTTTATACAAATTCATTAAACAATTTTTTAAAATAATTTCATTGCGAATTTAGCTGCCTTTTAATTTGGCCGCCTGCGTGCTGCAATGAACGCTGGCCAGGCACGATCCTGTATGCCCCACGGATTGGGTTTTCTTTTATACCTCAAGGGAAACTAGTGTGTATTTAAAGTATGTAGCATTTTCATTCTAAGTTACTATTTGCTAAGAGATTAGTTTAATCCTGTATTTATTTTATTAATTGAAATCACTAACATGGTGCAGTTATTATTTTATATGACTGTTCTATCAAAATATGACTGGTAATCAAAATGCGGAAACTACAGATGAATAACACTACTAACTAGTGCAAGCTGCAAGAATTTTGCAAATATTATATTAGAAAAGCTAAAGCAATACGCAGAAAACCCTCTAGATGAATACCAAGATGGATTCAGAACGGTAAATTCCACAATTGTTCAGACAGAGCATAGAAAAATCAGCTCGATTCAATATGGATGTTGATATATTGTCGACAGTATACACAAGAAAAAGATTTTTGAAGATCTACCTCAAATGAGTAATCTAGCGAAATTACTTAATGTAATAAAAATTACTCTTAAATATACAATAGCAAAATTTATGCTACATAACGAGTACTGAGGTTCACTTGAGATAATTTAATGTATTTGTTATTTCCCTTGCATACCAATGTTAAAGACAAGCTAAATTTTTTACCCATTTCTCACTTGATATAAGAAAAGGAGTTAGTTGAACAAAGTGTTACATTATCAAAAATTTAATTTTCTGTAACCGTGATATAGACAACAAGTTCGGGTATAAATCATAACAGAAAAATCCATATTTAAAAATAAAAGTAAATTACTTACAATCTAAAGATTATATATATAAATATATAGATATACAATTATTATCCAGTTATACTCCAGTGCTAATTTATTATATACTAGTTTTGTAACCCGCCATAAATGACGGAAGCAAAATACATTCTAGCATTTCTTCCTTCATTAGAGTTTTCATTTTAAATTTAAGAAAAATATGTATTTGCTTACTAATTTATCAATATCATACCTTTAACAGAATATTTGTAGTAAGGTGCAAAATTTTCAATTCCCTAAGGGTTATTTACTCGAGAAACAAAAATTTAAAAGAAGACAGAAAAACAAAAATCAGATCAGATCATACTCTTCAAAAATAATATAATAAACTAGAAGAAACCCCGGGTACATACCGGGCCGAGCAAAAAAAAGGAATTTCTCTATGAAACGGCACAATAAAAATTTTTTTAATACAATTATACATTTGACACGTTGAAAGTATCTGACAACAATATATATCTGACAACACGTAGTATATCTGACAACAATATATAGAATAGTAATATTAATATCAAACCATTAATCATACCTATGGGTTAGTACCGTTTCCTAATTATTATGAGTGAGTTTTAAAATTCATCATATACGAAACAATTGGATAAAATGAAGTATTCTAGACCTGGTATGCAACATTGTCATAAATTTCAACTCTTTGAAATGTTTGACCTTGTTATTTATCTTGTTTTCAAATACTTTAAACATGTCAAATGTTCAAAATCTTCTTGAACTGACTATTCAAGTGCTCAAATTAAGAAAGATATACCTACAAAATTTTTGCACAAAAAGATTCGGAACAAAACAGATCAATTTAGAACTATTTTAAACAATCTACTCAACAACGATCAGAGCACGTTTGCGGCAAAAAAGTTAAATTAACGGAAACTACTGAACACAACTAATTTTTTTACTCTAGATATTAAAGCTAAATTTTTTTTATATAAAACTTAAACCTAAAAAAAAAAAGACGCAGTGACTCCCATTGCTGAGGCTGAAACACCATTTACTTCTAGTGTTCCCACGTGGATATCCAGTACAAATTTTCAAATAAAAGAGGATAAAGATTTTCATAGGAAATGACCTATACTTAAGCAACAAATTGGCATAATATCTCTGGTAAGATATAAAAAAATATTCAAGTATGTTTAAATTGGAAATAAATTAGAGTAATAATTTTATTAATTATTTGACAGATTGAACTCAATTTTGAACTTTACCCCAGTAAAAGCCAGTTTTTATTTTAAATGTGAAGAATTTAAAAAAATATATATTTTAATTTACAAGAACAAAATTAAGGATAACATTGCTAAGAAGACCTCAGATTTACTAAGTACGGTAATTAGTGTTGGGTACGTTTTTTTATCTTTTCAGACTCAAGATTATCTTTTACATATTTCGCTTAATTCTATTTTAATTCCAAGTGGAATTCATTCAAGGAAAGAACCTTAATCCATTCGGGAAGGTCAGGAACTTATTGCGATTCACGTTGTGGTAACAATTATATCTTTTATTTAATTTTTATTTTCGGAAACAGGTAATACATATGGTGAATTATTAAACACTACCGCAATGGTTATTTTTTGAAATCAACCGAAATGTATTTTGACTCAAAACTTTAATTTTTTTACAATAATATTATTAGGCATATTATATGAATCCAAATAAAATGCATTAAACCAATATTTAACTATTTTATTTATTGTAAAATTTTTTTCAGTGTCAGTTCCATTGTCATTTAAATAGGTTCAAATGATTCTCTGATTTTACAAATTTCTTCATCAATAAATAATTGTTAAATTGTCGAAATAATATTTCCATTTACCCAATTTATTCTACAAATCCACCAAAAAACTTTTGTTAAATTTTGGAATTAATTATTCAACTATACCAATTTTTTCTTCAGGTTTACCAAAATCAAGTTTGTTGAATTATAGAAATAATTCTGCAATTTGACCAATTTCAATTTTCTTGATCCTTTGAATTTTCAAAACTTATGTATGATATTCCTAAACTTAATTCGCAAATAATAAAATAAATTTACGAAATCAAAGAATATTTTTGTTGGATCAAAGATTGTCAGAAAGAATTCTTTGAAAATGCGAATAGCCGTTTCAGCGTATTTATAAATTGTTTCTTAAAATTAAAGAAATTATTTTCGATTACAACAAAAGATGTACGATGAAAAACAATAAATCTTATTTCGTTATATCAACAAATCTGTTTCTATGACTGAAAATCATACAAGAAATTATTTGAAATCAGACACGGAATTGTTTGAAATAATAGAATCTGTTTTTTTCTGTGTAGCCATTGATTAAGTCCTGAATTTCAGTAACATACTCCGAAAATTTCATTACAATCAGTTGAGGAATAAGGAAAGTTTCTCAGAACATAAGTCCAGTTTTATAAATATAGATAAAAACTTTTCGTATGTTAAAGCCAGCCAGCACAGTTTTCGAATCGATTCTTCTCTGGAATTCAATGGAATGGTATTGATAATTTTGATTTTCTTCTACGTTTTATTTTTTTTTATATTTCTTATCTTATATTATTTTTTTACGGTACTGCAATTTTACACTACAATATCTACAATATTTCGATAATTTATTTAACAAATTACTGGCTCTAGTCGTTCAATGTGGAAAACTACTACTATTGCCTATCATTAAGAATATTAAATAAATGAAAAATAAAATTAACTAATTTTTACTAAGTTAAATTTTAACAGAATTTTTTCAGCTTCTCATCGTTTTTTCCAACCTATCTATTTTCCTTTGTTTAATTTTCAGTTCTGTAATAATTTAAGATGCAAAGCAGTTTTCAACTAGTTACTGTTAACTAATTAAAAAAAATATTACTCTATATTATTTACTGTAAATAGTGTACAAAAATATTTATTACATCTCGGTCTTGTTAAAGTTCGAAATTATTTTTTAATCATGTCATAACATCTCGAATAAAACACATAGAATGGTTTTTTAATCTCTTTCTTTAGAATTTCACTCAGTTTTCTCTTCATTTTTTTTCCTAATTCAAATTAATTTCCGTTAGGTTTATTATGAAAAATTAATTTTTATTGGAAAATAACTTTTCACTTTTGTTTTATTTAGTTTTGGTTTTAATTTAATTTTCTCCTTTTGTTTTAGCTCTTCTTTATTTTTTATTATTCATAAATTATAATTTTTATGATAATTCTGTCTAAGAAAATAAAAAAAGAAAAAGAAAAGTCTTAAATAAAATTGTAATAACTCTCATAAAATTTGTAATAAAAGTCTTTAAAAAAAAGGATATTTAAAAGCATATTTAAGAAATAATAAGAAAAATAAGAAAAAATATAAACTTTGACAAGAAATAGACATTGAGAGAATGAGAATAATTTCTTTTAAGTTTTTAATAGATTCTTTAGTTTAATACCATTTTCATTTTTAAAACAAATTCAATTTCATATAGATTATAGTACTTGTACTAATATATTTCATATTATCTGAACATATACATTATTTAATAGTCATAGTCTGTCTAGTTTTAACATAAATCTTGTTATTATAATTTTTTTTTTTATTTTCAATAAAAATTTTCTCATTCATTCTC
Organism: Argyra leucocephala; assembly: GCA_963942445.1. NCBI lineage: Eukaryota > Metazoa > Arthropoda > Insecta > Diptera > Dolichopodidae > Argyra > Argyra leucocephala. The sequence goes on along the minus strand of OZ012681.1, from coordinate 83,494,473 downwards.
CACCATAGAACTTCCAATATTATGGAATTTGAACTGGATCTGATCGAAAAATTAATGCATTCTATTCAAACAAAGTATGTATACATAAATATAATATTGTGTGGAGGTGGAAAACAGTATGTTATTTTAATGAAAATCGCTGTCTTTTGTTTCAAAATAACAAAATCCAAAAAAAATCATCATAAGAAAAGAATGAGAAGAAAAAGAACAAAAAAAAAAGAAAATTTTTACACATCCTCAATACTATTATATATAATTTCATATAATATGATATGGTGGTATCCGCATGTATGCATTTATACCAAATATACAATATAGTTGTCAAATATAAAGGCAACACTATCCTTCCGGAGATGTATAGAGTAACAATTTTGAAAGAAAAAATGTAAAAAGAAAAAAAACAGAAAAACAAAAATTTAAAAAAAAAATGTATTTTTTAAAAGGCAACTTTCAATATGATAGTTTTCGACATTTATTTTCCATTCATCCAACAAATAAAAAAAAAGGTTGAGTAAAATTAAATTAGAAATCATAAGGTTTGTAAAATGTTTCTTTTTTGAGTTTCTAACCTAGAGTTTTTAAATTCAATCGAATTCAATAAATCTTGTTTATGTACTTCATAGATTTAAGTCAAGCTTTCGACAGAGTACAACAGAATGGTGTCATCCAAATATTGCAAGAAAAAAAAAGTCAATAATAGCTTAATTGGGCTGATCAAAGATCTATATACAAATAATAAAGAATTAAATCACATAACGTGCTCACCGAAGATATCGCAACATCAACACGTATTAGAAAAGATAACTTATTAAAAGTTAAAAAGCATAGATACATTTTACAAATGTTGGTTCTTTGAGTATATATACATCAAGTTTATTCCATCGATTCATTCAACTCTACTAAAAAAAATTTTATTGTGAAAGCTCAACCTTATGTGTAAAATATGGTAAATGACATGTACTGAAACTTAAACATTAAATGACACTGAAAATAGTATGATGAGATGACGTGATTCATACCACAGTACAACCAATTTCAAATCAATGTATAAAAAACTAATTGGGAATACCAAAAAAAACTTTGTATTTGTCAAAATAAAATATACACGCTGGGGCGCAGTAGGTAGGGCGCCTGCCTTTCCACCGAAGGGTCCCAGGTTTGATTCCCGATGAAGCAAAAAAATTATTTATCTGTTTTTCGACCTGGTCCAGTACCCTTTGTCATTGGGATAAAATAAATTACAAAAATAAATTGAGAGCATAATCTGGTAACAACTTAAATAAAATGGAGCTATTCTATTTAAGAAGGCTTAGTTCCTGACAATAGTAGTAGTTGTCCACATTTAATAAGTTGATAAGCCAGTAATTTGATAAATAAATACTCGAAATATTGTAGATATTGTAGTGTAAAATTGCAGTACCGTACTTAATTAAGCACGAAAAGGCGATTTTACCTAAGTTACTGTCAAGATCATAAAAAAAAAAAAAATACCAATTCGGGAATACCAAAAAAACTTTCAAATTTGTATTGAAATACTGTAGCGTTTGTAAACTTCTACGTGATTCAACTTGGTTTGTACCAGATTATGTAACTGATAAAGTTCTGTAAATATGTAAAAAAGGGTACCTATATGTAATAATTGTTGCACGTTTGTAGGGCAATTTTTCAATTATTTGAACATATTTTTTCAGTTTTTATAAAAACTTGTTCCTGTATTTTCAGAATTTTTAATTTGGAAAAATTTTAATTTCGCCGAATTCGGTGTTCCCTTGTTAATTATTAGTACAAACTGTTCAATTTTACTTTTCATTATTGAACTAACAACAATTAGTTCAATACGAGCATTAGGATATCGAGCTAAAAATTTAAATTTCTTATATTTAATTTTAATATTTTATAAACTTCTATTGTCTACCTTTTTATTTAAAACAATTTTAAATATTTTTTTTTTGTTATGCTTACAAAATGTTTCCTTATAAAAAATACTTTCCTAAAAAAATCTAAATAATTTTGAAAAAAAAAAAATAATATTCTTACGATAGAAGAAATTTCCAACAATAAATTTTAACATTAAACAGCAATAATAAAATATCAAAAGTAAAGTAAAAGCAAATTTATTCCAAAATAAGTAGAAAAAAAAAAACAACAAAAAAATTGAAACAATGGAAAAGTTTTCATGTGCCACCAGCAATTAAATTGAATTTACGATCTGTTTTAATGTCGTCCTTTTCGAAATATGCTTTATAGCGTTGTTGGCTCTTTATTATCTACATGTGGGTAAATATATACATGATTATGTATGTATATATATATATAAATATTTGAAGTGAACCATACTACACATCACATTACAAAATACAATATTTTATAACTAAAAATAATGGTCGCGAGAAAATCTTATTTACCAGGACTAAGCAAAACAAAAAAAAAATAAAACTAAAAAAAAAACTACTTCAAGAGACCATAAATTTGACTGTGTTTTATGATATTAAAATAATATGTAGTTACCAAAATGTTAGTTTGAATTAAAATTGAAATCCTGTATGAATTGAATAATATGTTAGTTTTTTTTTAATTCATCTTCCATGAGGAAGTGGCACAAATGTAATTTATGCATATGTATATGTGTATGTTTCCTTTCTATATTTGTGAAGTCATCACTACAAAATGTCAATATTTTTGTTTGCCAATATTCTGCGAAATTATATTGTTTGTTGCGAAGAATTCATTTTTTTTTTAAGTATTCTTCATTTCTAAAATTAATAAGGAGTCTTCCATCGAATTTCCATCGTATTGATATCTGTCTTATTTGATTTTTATACTTTAATATACATTTATAAATTATGTCTGTATTTTAAATGATAAAATTATAATATTTGTTCATTTTATTTTTATTTTATCATTTGTCAAAAGGAGCAATAAGTTAAAATGTAAAAATGTTGTAATTTACCTTTTTCAATAATTGTCATAATTTTATTAATTCTAGCTGTTATTAGTAAATTATAGGTCAAGTAATTTATAATATCATTATAAATTACTTTACCAATAAAGCTATATTTATTAAGTTCTGATGTTTCAGATTCTAATCCATGAGATTTGCTTTTTACTGATATTACGCCTCTCTTCGATTATTTTTTTTTACTCCGGATTCTTCCTCGTTTAATTCTTCGATCAGCTAGAGAGTGTACCATCTTGGAAATTCTTCCAAAAACGAACAAACTGGGTACACCTCTAGCTACTTATCATCTACTTCCTTGCAAAGAAGAAACTAATGCTTCAAATGTCAGATCGTCGAAAAGACCAGACTGCAACATTGCTAAGAAAATCGCCTATGTTGAGGCTGAAGAACCTGTCGTTGAAATGGTGCGACATTAGCACTATAGTAGGGGTACACAGATCTACGGGTATTATTGGCAAAAATGCCAAAAGGCTTAAAATCTAGTCAAATAGCTATTGCAAAAGGTGTAGAGATGAAGAATAGGATGAAATTGTCGAACGCCATCTCTTTTTATCAAAAATGAATTTCCATCTAAGAGTCTTCTTTGTGAACACACTCCGGTGACCTTAAAGGCGCAAAAATCCAATATGAACCGCAGTAGTAAAAACGTGCATTGCCGGCAGTCATTACTAACTACCTACCTAGCTAAGTTGATCAATTCATACTATTGATTTTTCATTTCTGATAGTTCTGCATTTCGGGTAGAAAACTACTGAAAAAATAATTTACTACATACGCCATATATAGGTACATGCCACGCCACCAAGAAATAATTAAAATTATTTACGAACAACTTTAGTTGGGATTATGTTTGAAATATTTTTTATTTGTACACATTTAGTTGAATTGTTTTTGAAACTATGAATTTATTCAGCCTGCCTCTGATATAAATAATAGGTTTATCTAGTATTTCATATGAACCATACATATAGTGGCTGAACATAAGTTAAAGTCTAACTTATTTTTGTATTATACTTTCTGATTTTTGTTAGCTTAAGAACAGTGTGCATTTTTTTATACCAGTTAGACAATGAAATGAAGACCTTAGCTGCTAGACAGATTGAAATGTACTTATAATTATTAACTAGTTTAAATGAGGTTAAAACCACCTGTATTTTATTTCTATACAACCATATGGATGTTATTAGAAAATAAATAAAGCCTATATAATAGTATAGTTCCATTATTTTAGTGGTTAACAAATTGTTTTTCAACCAGTTTTAAGGAAAAACTAAACCTTTTAACATCATTTACACTACAAACGAGATTCGAATTGTAAACCTTCGTCTTAGCAGCCAAGCATAAGAATTATGCTCCAACGATCAATAATTGACGGATTATTATAGGTTATAGAATATTTTTTAAATTGAAAGATAAGAATTTAATAAACTAAAATCAAAGGTTACCTTTAATTTTCAATTTAAGAATTTAAAGAAAAATTAAATGAAAAATGCCTAAAAAATTTTAAGTGAATATAAATCTCATATTCTTCATATGCCGCATTCGATTCATTTAGGACCTTTCAAAAATTCTTAATTTAATCTCTTACAATTTTATTCAGTGGTGTTTATATCTCTGTATGGAACTCACATACCCGGTAGGTCTTATGCCTTCATACATTGTTTTTTTTTATGGGGAATCATTCTATATAGACGCATCCTCTTTAAATCTATTGTACTTTCCCGTTTGTTATCTCAACATTACAGGTGTATGTCCTTGATGAATTAGTATCAATTTCAGAATTAGGTAGATGTGTATTCCTGGAAATATTTATGTTTTTTGTGAGCTATGGTATCGCAAACAAATAGTATACGAGAAAAGGATTCCTCTTCTTCTAAGATATATTATTTTAACAGCCGAACAAAACGTCTTTTAAGCTCTTATTCAAAATTCCAACAACCTTTATGCAGATTAGTACGATTTTTATACAGGAGTGGTTTTCATAAACAAGCAATATTGGTAATATTAATTTTATTGACAAGTATTTTGTTTATAAACAAAATGCTGCAAAATAAAGTTTGTTCATAATCATTTGTAGCTCAGCAGGAAAACTCCAAAATAACGCTTGAAAATTAGTTGTGGTGCGTTTTTTTTTATAACATAAAACTGCAAATGTAGAAAATTCAAATTTTAACAACTGTGTAAAAAAAAATGTCTGCAGTATTTTGTTTTTGCAGTATTTCTCCTAAGAGCTGCTGTATTACAGCTGGCCAATTTGAGGGTATTATTTTATGGTATGATTTTATTTTATATTTGAGGGTATGATATTTTTTATTGTTGGTATACTTTAATTAATATCAACTTTATTTTTATGTTGATGTCTATGTTCTTTAAATTTTCCTAAAACAAATTAACTCTCAATCAATTTTTTCATAAAAGAGAGGGAGAGAAACATGAATGTTTTGAAAGTTCTAAATAATGAGAATTTTATTATAAGTATAAAACAAAAATAAAATAAAAAATAATAATAATAATTCTATAAATCAAAGAAACTCCATTAAAAAAAGTCATATCATTAGCATTAAAAGAGTTCAAAACTTCTCAGATTTTATGATAATTTGACTTTTTATTTTTATTTTCAATCTAAATCTCATGATCCCATGTATTTATATGATAATAAATTTTAATTTTATAAACTTTAAAATTGATTTATTTGTTTTTATCAAGTCTAGGTTTGTATACAATATATTAAAAATTAAAAACAAAACAACCATTTTGTGACAATATTATTTGATTTATTTTATTGTTATGTTCTTAAAATTGTAATTTTTTAAATTCCTAAATACATACATACATGAAAATTAATTTTTCCTTTTAATCTCATAATAAAAAAAAACTTTTACTACGGAAAATACAATAATTAATAACTACTGATAATATCATTTCTATTTATTTTTCTTCCATTTAATGGAGTAAATCTAATAGATGTCCGGTTTTGATTAATTTCTAAATAATTTTGAAAATTATTCATTTTATTTCTATTTTTTATTTTAGGTTTAATTTTTTTATATTTATTTAGAAATTCTTTAAATCCAAATATAATTTTTTTCGAAATTTTTAACCATTTAATTTTCTTTACGTTTTCATCTCTTACACTTCGTAAATCGTGACCTCTCAAAATAATTTTTCGTCTAGCCTTTGGTGTAAATCGTATTGGAATAAATTTTTCATCTTTTAAAGCTAAATTTATTATGTTTCTTTGACTTGGTTTTTTTGAGTTTTTTGAAATTTTCTTTTTTTGAAATCGAAACCATAACAATTCTCCACAAAATGACAATAGACTGATATTAATTCCAAAAATTAAAACAGCAAATGCCCCCTCTAAATGATGTGTTGTCAAAACTATGATATTCGCTGAAATTATTTTATTTTTGTGAAAATTTGAAATTTAGTTATAAAATGTTTGAAAAGAAAATGTTTTAAGAAGCAAATTGCGGCAATTACATATGATATTTATTTCATGAAGATGATTTTGATATTTATGATGTATAATTGTGATTGTCAGTGTAAGTTATTACTCATTAATTGAAATATGATTTTTTTTGTACTTAATCTATCTATATTATATAGAAGCAATACCCGTAATAAGAAAAAAGTTGGAAGAACTTTTGTTTGGAATCTGTTGTCAGGATCTCAATGCTAGACGTATTGTCTATTCACCATAACTCACCTTCATATGCCCAGGGTATTGATCAGTATGCCAAATTAGTATTGCAAATAAGATATTTTAATTGATTAGAATAAAATATTCAAATTAATTAATTCTAAACTATGTTAATGTTATACTAAGAATCTATTAAAAGAAACTGGCACAACGGAATCCACTGAATAAAACTGTAATGGTCTGCAAACGTAAGACATTAATTAATGGTAATAAAATTTACAAGAAATATAATAAAAAATATTTGTTAAAAAATGAAGTACCAATTTATTTATTTAAAAATATTGCTGGCAAGAAGTGATTGGAAAAGTTTTAAAATTAATAAAAAATTGCATGGGAGAGTCGTCTTTTATGAGTACTCTAGGAGTTTTTTGGTTCAGTTATCTATATGTTTACAGACATGGATTGAGAATGGCTGCAGAATTCTAACAACAGCATTGTAATGAACAATATCGCAAATTCTAGCTTGTTTTTACTTTAATTTACAAGGTGATTACATATTCTTAAGGTTTGCTCTCTCTGAACTTCTTAAATGAAGATATATATATATATATATATCAATATAATATCATTTACAATAAATGTAATAAGTGATCCTGATTAATGAATTAGGTTAGATCATCGTCATCATCAGATTTATGGTCATTCAGATAGTTAATGTCCGTATACCTACGGCATTTTTAGTTCTTTGAGTTTAAAATTGAAACATGAAAAACTTGGGTCTCAAAACCTATAATTTGAGACTACAATTTTTTATGTTTTACATATAAATCTAAAAAAATTATAACAAAATCTTTAACACATAAGTGATGTATAAAAAAAAAAGCGGAAAGTCAAATTGGCGTATACGGTAAAATTACTATTATCTGGACCACGTTTTGCCTATAGAATCTGAAGCATATTAAAAATAGCGTAAAAGGATTTTGTTATAGCCTATTTCGTTTATCTGTTAACCCATTATCAACTATTAATCGAGAAGAAGCCACTCAACTATTGAATAAAAGAGTTACAAATAAAAAAAAAGCATTCATATTTTTTATAAGATTTGCAACTTAAGATTTGCAAGTTAATTCTTACAAGCATGTGGTTTCTGTTGGAATAAATTAATAAAGTTAAATTAAAAAAAAAATAAAGAAATAGCTGTCATTTAGTTCTACAATCATAACTAATCTGTAAAATCTTTCTTTGACATCAACAACTTATCTTAAAATTAGTCTATTTGTATATCTTCACCATTATACAATTTTACTTATTTTATGTAGAAATATAGAGATATAAAAATTAAAATTAAATTTAGGATGAAAAAGTATATCTCCTCTTTTGACAAGTTTTTGACTATATGCACTAGACCACTACAATTGAACACTGTATAGTTTTCTATGCAAATTTGTACTATATATAAATATAACATATAGCTATATATTTTTCATAAACTGTTATAAACTATATAATTACCAAAAAGTATTATCGAAGCGAAGCAAAGTATGGAGAAATACCGAGGCCGTTTAATCAAATGAGTACCTTGCAGTCTCATAGATCTAATACAACTAATCAATAAATCTTACACAGCTAATTTTAGTTTAAAATGATAGAATTGTATTTTAATTATAAACATTTTCATAAAATCTACAAAAATTAATAAAACTGATATTTTTAAATAGAATTTACAAATGAAAAATGATTAAAAATTAATTTGTCATAAATTTTGGTTATTTAACATACGTGGTACTCCGATACGATCATGTATTTTTTCCAAAATAAATGTTTTATATTTAAATTCATTTTCCAATCTTGTAAAAAATCCATTATCTCGTAAACCTCTAATGATCCAATTAAATTGTATTAAAAATGGAAATCCTCTTTTTGTTATCATTTCTAATGGACTTGAAAAAACATTTTGTGAAAATCCATAAATGAAATCATCATAAATACTATAATATGCATAAAATTTATTAACAAGGAATGCTTGTTTTCCTGTGCTAACGAATTTTAAGGTACCAAAATTTTTTGCCATTTCCACATAATTTATAACAATATACGATTCATCAAACCAATCTAGAGTTTCTTGTGGACCACCTGTTTAAAATTACAAAAAATTTTTTTTTAAAAAAATCAAAAATCTGGTAATAATATAATAAACTGTTGCTTATATAAAGTCAAGCCTTACCAAATGGAATTTTCTCTCTAATCAATTCATTAACTGAATCAATTTGATGATCCATTTTTGGATTTCCAAACATATTAATTAAATTTGATGTATATAAACATGTAATATTTAATCCGTATAATGTTACAATAGCAAAAAATATTCTTAAAGTATCAAATTTTGGTCTTTCTAATACCGAAACACCAATTGTTATACCCAAACTGTTTATAAAAGTTAATGAAATTGATTTATGATATTTATCTTCTGGTAATAAATTACCTAATATCCACCATACCAACCATGTTAACAATAAAATAAAAACAAAACTAGACCATACATCAAAATTAAAAATCATTACTAAACCTTTCCATGGTGGCACTCTATCAGCTAATTTATAAAACCATGTATATGCATCAGACATATAACAATCAGTTGGCCAAAAATCATGATGAACTTCATTATCTGGATAGAAACCACCTAATAGAAAATCACAATCATATGTAATATCATTCAATAAACCCAACAAATCAGACCATGAATTATTTTGTTCAGTTTTAACTCCACGTGGTCTACGAAAACATGTTTTAATTAAATTAAATTTTAATATATGTTGAATAACATCAATTAATTTGATTTCAAGACCGGTACAATCTTCTAATATAAATGGTTGATTTATTGTTGCACATAAATTAAATGTACAATTATTTAAATTACTTAATTTTATTTTTGTGTACCCTACAGCACTTCCTTTCATTTGTAATCTTAATGCTTCAATCCGTTTCAATGATTCAATTTTTGGAATTTTTCCATTATTACAAATACCATATAATTGATTAATATTAACAGCTTTACAATTTTTATTATTAAAATAATCTAAATTTAATATATCATAAGCTGTTTCATTTATAGCATTGAATAGTATCGCTTTCGATACATAATATTTTAATGTAATAAATTTGAAAATTTTCATTGCAATTTCTGTAGATTCATTACGCCACATAGGATTATTATAAAAAAATATAAAATGACCACCTGGATTCCATGCTGATGCTCGTGTTACATAATTAGTCATTAAATTGACTAATCTGTTATAATTATCGAATACAATAACATAAAAATCTGTAATTAGGACTGCATTCGAAGGTACATTTAAAAGTCCACTAATATTATAACTATCCGAAATAACTCGTATTTGATACTTTGATCGTGTCGAATTCATTTTATTCGACAAATTATTAATTAATTTCAAATAATTATGTTCAATTTCGGCTGCCGGATTTGTCATATTGAATGTATGTGATATTACAATATTACGAGATCTTGTAAGTGATTCTTCTTTTCGAAAATAAATTTCCGAAAATTTATCTAAGCATTCAATGCCAGATTTAATTGATTGTTTTTGAATTTCGACATCAGAAAAACTTTTAATTTTTAAAATTTTTTCTCGCCACAATTTCGGATGTTCTAAATCATATATTTTATAAACTATTTCTAATGTTGGATCTGGACGAACACAAAATGTATATATTATTAAAATTTGACTAATCAGTTTTATGGTTTTATACTGAATTTTCATTATTAATCCTGAAGTCATGAAAAGTAACTAACTAAATTAAGCAAAACTTTTTCAGTGTCAGGACGATACTAATAATGATATTCAAAGTAAATTATTTTTTATATTAAAAAAATGAAAATGATTGAACGGAATTTTAGAAATTACAACATGAGATGGGACAGAGTGATTTAAGAAATTAAAAATATTTTATAGCAAAATTTAGAAAAAATACGCTCACTAAAAAAAACCAAAACTTTTTTAAGTTTCAATAGGAAATAGATGCACATCATGGCATCAGTGATAATAATTAGCAACTACCTAGTATATATAAGCATTCTTTATAAAATCGGCCTAATCGCAAAAAACTTGTGCAGAATATATGCAAGAGAGGAATAATCTATTGAACATCTACTCTGTGAATGCAAAGTTCTCATTCGTTGCAGATTTCGGCATCTGGGAACATCATTCCACGAACAATGGGAACTATATTCAGCATACCTCTTGAAGAATATTCTGCTGATTATATCCAGCTGAAGAATGTCCTGAGCATAATCATTAAATCATCCTTAAATGTAGTCTATAGTCTATTTGTATATCTTCACCATTATACAATTTTACTTATTTTATGTAGAAATATAGAGATATAAAAATTAAAATTAAATTTAGGATGAAAAAGTATATCTCCTCTTTTGACAAGTTTTTGACTATATGCACTAGACCACTACAATTGAACACTGTATAGTTTTCTATGCAAATTTGTACTATATATAAATATAACATATAGCTATATATTTTTCATAAACTGTTATAAACTATATAATTACCAAAAAGTATTATCGAAGCGAAGCAAAGTATGGAGAAATACCGAGGCCGTTTAATCAAATGAGTACCTTGCAGTCTCATAGATCTAATACAACTAATCAATAAATCTTACACAGCTAATTTTAGTTTAAAATGATAGAATTGTATTTTAATTATAAACATTTTCATAAAATCTACAAAAATTAATAAAACTGATATTTTTAAATAGAATTTACAAATGAAAAATGATTAAAAATTAATTTGTCATAAATTTTGGTTATTTAACATACGTGGTACTCCGATACGATCATGTATTTTTTCCAAAATAAATGTTTTATATTTAAATTCATTTTCCAATCTTGTAAAAAATCCATTATCTCGTAAACCTCTAATGATCCAATTAAATTGTATTAAAAATGGAAATCCTCTTTTTGTTATCATTTCTAATGGACTTGAAAAAACATTTTGTGAAAATCCATAAATGAAATCATCATAAATACTATAATATGCATAAAATTTATTAACAAGGAATGCTTGTTTTCCTGTGCTAACGAATTTTAAGGTACCAAAATTTTTTGCCATTTCCACATAATTTATAACAATATACGATTCATCAAACCAATCTAGAGTTTCTTGTGGACCACCTGTTTAAAATTACAAAAAATTTTTTTTTAAAAAAATCAAAAATCTGGTAATAATATAATAAACTGTTGCTTATATAAAGTCAAGCCTTACCAAATGGAATTTTCTCTCTAATCAATTCATTAACTGAATCAATTTGATGATCCATTTTTGGATTTCCAAACATATTAATTAAATTTGATGTATATAAACATGTAATATTTAATCCGTATAATGTTACAATAGCAAAAAATATTCTTAAAGTATCAAATTTTGGTCTTTCTAATACCGAAACACCAATTGTTATACCCAAACTGTTTATAAAAGTTAATGAAATTGATTTATGATATTTATCTTCTGGTAATAAATTACCTAATATCCACCATACCAACCATGTTAACAATAAAATAAAAACAAAACTAGACCATACATCAAAATTAAAAATCATTACTAAACCTTTCCATGGTGGCACTCTATCAGCTAATTTATAAAACCATGTATATGCATCAGACATATAACAATCAGTTGGCCAAAAATCATGATGAACTTCATTATCTGGATAGAAACCACCTAATAGAAAATCACAATCATATGTAATATCATTCAATAAACCCAACAAATCAGACCATGAATTATTTTGTTCAGTTTTAACTCCACGTGGTCTACGAAAACATGTTTTAATTAAATTAAATTTTAATATATGTTGAATAACATCAATTAATTTGATTTCAAGACCGGTACAATCTTCTAATATAAATGGTTGATTTATTGTTGCACATAAATTAAATGTACAATTATTTAAATTACTTAATTTTATTTTTGTGTACCCTACAGCACTTCCTTTCATTTGTAATCTTAATGCTTCAATCCGTTTCAATGATTCAATTTTTGGAATTTTTCCATTATTACAAATACCATATAATTGATTAATATTAACAGCTTTACAATTTTTATTATTAAAATAATCTAAATTTAATATATCATAAGCTGTTTCATTTATAGCATTGAATAGTATCGCTTTCGATACATAATATTTTAATGTAATAAATTTGAAAATTTTCATTGCAATTTCTGTAGATTCATTACGCCACATAGGATTATTATAAAAAAATATAAAATGACCACCTGGATTCCATGCTGATGCTCGTGTTACATAATTAGTCATTAAATTGACTAATCTGTTATAATTATCGAATACAATAACATAAAAATCTGTAATTAGGACTGCATTCGAAGGTACATTTAAAAGTCCACTAATATTATAACTATCCGAAATAACTCGTATTTGATACTTTGATCGTGTCGAATTCATTTTATTCGACAAATTATTAATTAATTTCAAATAATTATGTTCAATTTCGGCTGCCGGATTTGTCATATTGAATGTATGTGATATTACAATATTACGAGATCTTGTAAGTGATTCTTCTTTTCGAAAATAAATTTCCGAAAATTTATCTAAGCATTCAATGCCAGATTTAATTGATTGTTTTTGAATTTCGACATCAGAAAAACTTTTAATTTTTAAAATTTTTTCTCGCCACAATTTCGGATGTTCTAAATCATATATTTTATAAACTATTTCTAATGTTGGATCTGGACGAACACAAAATGTATATATTATTAAAATTTGACTAATCAGTTTTATGGTTTTATACTGAATTTTCATTATTAATCCTGAAGTCATGAAAAGTAACTAACTAAATTAAGCAAAACTTTTTCAGTGTCAGGACGATACTAATAATGATATTCAAAGTAAATTATTTTTTATATTAAAAAAATGAAAATGATTGAACGGAATTTTAGAAATTACAACATGAGATGGGACAGAGTGATTTAAGAAATTAAAAATATTTTATAGCAAAATTTAGAAAAAATACGCTCACTAAAAAAAACCAAAACTTTTTTAAGTTTCAATAGGAAATAGATGCACATCATGGCATCAGTGATAATAATTAGCAACTACCTAGTATATATAAGCATTCTTTATAAAATCGGCCTAATCGCAAAAAACTTGTGCAGAATATATGCAAGAGAGGAATAATCTATTGAACATCTACTCTGTGAATGCAAAGTTCTCATTCGTTGCAGATTTCGGCATCTGGGAACATCATTCCACGAACAATGGGAACTATATTCAGCATACCTCTTGAAGAATATTCTGCTGATTATATCCAGCTGAAGAATGTCCTGAGCATAATCATTAAATCATCCTTAAATGCCCAGATATTTAATTGTATTAATACGGGTAATTATAATAAATTCATTTTAGTGTCATTTTTAATTTTAATGTTAGTATTGTTAGTATACTTAAATCTAATTCTAATCTATTAGAATACAATTTTTTGACATTACAAAAAAAACCTATTTAACTTATTTCACTTCAGATATTTTATCAATGCATTGACCGGAAAAAAAACTGAAATGTTTCATGATTCAAATTATTCCTTAATTTTTGTTTTAATTCAAATTTCCATTTGTTTCAATTTCCTAGCAATTTACTACACTAAAAAAACCCTTAGAGAAATCGGCTAGGTATATATTTGACAACCTAGGTGAATCTTTTAGATATCGTCTAGCATAATATATAAGTCTTATTACAAAAACGGGATTAATCGTGAATTAGACTATAGTGCTGTTAATTTTATAGGGGATCGCTTTAACCTTACATGCTAGATATAGTGCTGTGACAAAAATAATCTTCTAAACAAACTAACAAATAACGGATTCCCAAAATCCTGTTCATTATTATTATACGACAGTATTTTGATTAAACATTTAACAAATACAAGACGCATATAATATATTAATCATCTACTATATCAAATTCCGCAATTAGGTTACATTAACCTCAAAGATATTTGAATTATAATACAAACACTAAATGTTATTAATACATTGTTTCTAATATTAATTTAATTTATTTTTGTATAAAGTCAAAACATATATGCTACAGTGTAGAGCAAGTTCAAATGTCAATTAACTATACATTCATCTGCATTCACTATGACCATTGCTTCCTTTTGTAGCCAACTAACATTTTTTTCTATATTTTTTAATAAAGGACTTTTTATCCTATATTTATTTTTAATTATAGTTTTTTCTTTGTTTTTTTTTTTCAAACTTAAAGTTTTTATTTTTTATTTTCTTTTTTTATTTTAGAATCAGCCTGTCTGAAATGATTAAATAATGAACGTGCATGTTGAAAATTATATTCTAAAAAATAAAAAAAATGTTTGTTTGTTGGTATGTGATATAAAATGAAAATTTTTGAAATGCAGCAAATAACTGCGGAAAAATTTTTTTTTCTAATTATTTGTTTAAAGTAAAAAAATGACAAACCGAATATCGTTTTTATTTTTTAACATCATTGCAATACATTTTTATTTTTAAGTTATTATTTTGTTTATTTTTTTTTAGTTTGTTTATCCTTATTTTAATTTTATAGGTTTCTTAATTTTTTGGCACGAATTACGAGATATGCACTTGAAATTTAAATCGTCTCATATAACATACATACATATATTATGTATATATTATGTGTAAGCATGTTCATATTGTATATTGTATACTACAAAGGTTGTATTTTTATACTTTGACTTCAACATTTTAAAAACACATAGATAGATTACAAATTAATAACACTTTTGGTATTAAAAATTCAATAGTATTTCTGGCAGTCCTTGTTTTTTTGTTAAATAGTGATTAATGACAGCTATCTTATTTACAGTTAAAAAATAATTAATGCATGTTACTTGAACGGTTGTAATTAAGTAAATCTAAAATTGATAAAATCAAATTTTAATTGGGGTATACATTTTTTTTTTCATTTTTTTAAAAGGAAGCTTAATTTTTATGACTAGTAGTGTTTGCTAAATTTCTAGATTTTAACAGAACTTTTGAAACCTTCATGGAAAAAAAAATTTTTTCTGATCAAATAAAACGGTGGAAAAATGAGACAATATCATTCCAGTAATCAGTAAAACACAAATGAACAAATGAAACATGTTCAGTAAAATAAATTTGTTTCATTTTGTGTAATTTTTTTCGTACTGATCCAAATTTTTTTTTTAACAACCTTTAGATTTTTATAGTACAATCTTATTACATATTTGAATAAATTATTATTAGATTGGAAAATGAGCTTAAAAAGCAAGACATGTGTGGGTTTACAGGAATTAATAATTATTTGAAAGTGGGCACCCAATACTTTTATTTTAACCCACTAGATTGTGAGGTTTTTATTTATACTAGGATTACTATGATAATATTAATCTGTTTTCGTGTTGGATAGCATAAACCCTGATAACTTCAGTAATGGTTTTTGATTTCAGATTTCTATGGATATTTTCACTTGAATCATAGCATGCGTTGTTAACGTGTTTTGACAACTGTATAATTAGACTTCAAGTTAGACTTCTTAGTGCCGCCCATACCTGTCTGCTATAAGTCAAGATGGCCTTAATTATACTGTTGTATATTTGGAGTTTAGAGAAAAGGTTTAGTATCGACTGCCTTGCTATTAACTAATATATATTTCTCGTTTTTTGGTTGACTTGTAATACTTTTTGCTTAAAGTGATGCTTCCAACTAAGACACGAATCAAGATGTAATCCAAGTTATTTCATTGTTTCTGTTTTTGGTACTTCAATGCCATTAGAGAGTCCCTCCCGGGAATTACCGCTCGGGATTTTCCGGGAAATTTTTAAAAATTTATTTCCCGTTTCCCGGGAATAAAAACGAAATTTCTCGGGAAAAAAATAATTGTTTGAAAAGCTTGCTATTCTGTTTTGAAACATAAATAAACGAAACGAAAATATTATCAAACGAAATTTTTGTTCCAGATTTCGTTTCATTTTACTATTATTTTCTTATAGTGTGCTGTGAAATTCTTGCTGTGCGGTAAAAAAAAGTATTTTTTATTAATTTTACTACATAGATTATTAAAAACATATGAAAAAAAACTTTATTTTCAATATTTTGTGTTTGAGTGAGTAAATTATTATTTGCAAAATATTGTATTAAAAAAATTAGGTGTATTTTTCTCTATAGTTATTGATTTTTTTCTTTTATTTGCTAATTTTATTTAATTTTCGGTAGAAATAAATTTATACCCGTGGCAGATTCTATATGGACATATTTCACAAAAGAAAAAGGAGCTGATAAAGCGAATTGCTTAAAATGTCAAGATAAATTTACAGAATACTACTACAGAATTGCCTTCATCATCTATGGCTACAATTATACGTTATGCTAACGAGACATTTAACAGGTTGTTCGGCAAAGAGATTGAATCCGCTGAAGTTGAAATACAAATTTAAAGTGAAGAAATGATATATTGGCTGGTGCTATAAATGCAGCACTACAAATTAAGAAAAAAGTGACAAATTCTCCGCATTATGAGATAAATTTACAAAAGGAATTTAATTTATATGAAAATACAGGGAACATTACTAAAAATCTAAAAATGTTATTGGATGCGTTAATGAACGTACAGCCCACTTCAATTGAGAGTGAAAGGGTTGTCTCGGCGTCGTCCAATTTTTGTACCAAAAAGAGATCAAATTTGAGCGACTATTCACTGAACTGCCTTTCCTTTTTAAAAACTTATTTTTTAAATAAGAATTAAATTTAAGAATTTTATAATGAAATATTTTTTTATGTTGTGTTTGTTTTTTAAGATTTGAATTTTTTTTTCTTATTATTTATTATTTTATGAATTAAATTTGTTTTTTTTTTTTTGAAAAAATTGTGTTTTTTACATTTACTTTAAACACTTTTATAAATTTTTCACTTTTTTCACTCTTTTATTTAATTTTCCCGGGTTTCCCGGGAAAATTTAACTAAAATTTCCAGTTTCCCGGGAACAAATATAATCCGGGAAACGTGACTCACTAAATGTCATTTATATATATACGCGGTTATTTACGCGTTAATGCAATAGTAATGTGAACCGAATGTTCGATCCGTAAAATGATTAAATTGATTTTATTTGAAATATTAAACTTAAAATGTCAACAGTTGGAACTGAATTTGTTTAATAGCATGTTTCTTACAAGTCATATAACAAAAATTTAAAAGAAAAATTTAACTTCGCACACTTCAATATTTATTTAAGCTCTTTTTTTATATTATAGCCAAAACTTAGGTTTCTCACTCAGGAACCTCTGAGTACTTGAGTACCGTTGACAATTTGAAAAAAGGAAAGGATAGTTTAAGGAAAGGAAATAAAAAGGAAAAAGAAAAGTTTTGTGGGAAAGAGCGATGTTGTTAATATTCGTCTTAAACCTCTGTAAGTCATAAATGAAAAATCCTTCTCTCATTGGGAATGCTTCGATTGGGACGCTATTCCACAATCGAGATGTTCTAACTATTAAAGAATTCCCATGACCGGACTCAACCCATCTCGAAATTTCCACCGTGAAAGGGTGGGCACTTGATGCCTCTCGTGTTATGCGATTGAATTGCTTGAGAGGACGAATGATGGATTTTAATTTCTCGGACCAATTGCAAACACCAAGTACATATCTATAAAATAAAGTGCTCCAACAATACGACGATGACCAAGTGGTATAAGGGATGAGGTGACACTTATGTTGCCTATAAAACGAGTGGCGCGGTTTTGAACCTTGTTCAAAAAATTTAGAGCAGGTTTTGGCGCATCTGCCCATGAATGTGAATTATACTCGAGCTTATACATATTTCATAGATTTTTAAGAAGTCTCGCCCTTCTCGCTTTTAAGAGGAAAAATTAATTAAATCCAAATATTACATAATATCAGCTTTCGCTTTAGTAATGGTGAAAAAATGGTACAAAAGGGTTAAAATCTTAGTTACCACAAAATTTTATTTAAAAATAAAATGGACTAACAAAAGAACTATAAATTTTAGATGCATAATATGTTCGAATATATTGTTTTTAAGACTCGTATAAAAAAATTAGAACATTGGGTTAAATGTATTCAGCTTGATGTCTTTCAGACTGGTGTAATTGCAGTAATTGGTGCTATACTTATATCTTATATATAATACACAAGATGAACGACGTGGTGACTAAAAAAGCAAAAATAATTGAATAGTAAATTTTTTAGACATTTAAAATAGTTACACCAAATAGTGACGGTTATTTTCAAGTTGAGCGCCATCTATACTCTAAAATAAATATCAATCTTATTTATACTTCTAAGACAAAGTACAAAGACGAAAACCTAAACAAAAATTTAAAAGAAAACAGAAAAACAAAAATCAGATCATACTCTTCAAATATAATATAATAAACTAGAAGAAACCCCCAGGTACATACCCGGCCGAACAAAAGAAAGCAAATTTTCTGTGAAACGGCACAATAAAATGATTTTTCAAAAGATTTGACATGTTGAAAGTATTTGACAACAATATATAAATAGTAATATTAATAGCAAACCATAAAAAATAAAAATGTTCAAAGTTTTAAGTTAATCTTTATAAAATAAACTCTTAATACGCTTGACAGACTATATTTCATTAGACTAAAATACTTCATTATGAAGTAAAATCTACTTCATTTGCCATCAAATTAAGAAAAAAGCCATCTGTTGGAAATTTGACAACTAAATTTTTATTGAAAATCTAAATATTTGAAAATAACAATTCGAATTGACATTTTAATATTTTGTTTTGAATAACAATTCGAATTATCATTTTTCTATTTTATTTTGGTCAAGTGGTTAAGGTGATAGTGTTATTTTTGAAAAAAAATAAAAATAATTAAAAATAAGTGAAAATAATTGAAAGTAAACTTTTATAATAATATAATACATAATCAAATGCCTAAAGACCATCCGGGGCAACATCTCATTTTAAAGAGGATAATGTTCTATCCTAAAAAAAACCTCATTACATTATTTTGAGTTATGATTCTGATAGAAAATATTCATCAGAGAGGCCTAAGTGTTTAGAAAGTTGATTTCAATGACCACGTATTAAATCAACCAATCAACGTATAGTATAGCTATAGAGTATTTAAAATTTTTTTTTTATATTAACATTTGCCTTCAATTAGATGTTTTCACACAAAGAATATTTCCCAAAATATTTATTATTTTTTGCAACAAAAAAGTTCTTAATAAATGATAAATCTTTTTTCTCTTAAGTTTAATTGTAGTTTTTTTATATCGTTGAAGCAATCTTAAATAATTTAAAATTCAAAATAGCTTTTTTATTTTCCATTTTTATTGTTTATAAAATAATATAAAAAAAACTAATAATTAAGTAACTAATCTGTCACCACTTAATTAAACTTTACTTCATAATTAAGTTGAACTTCATAATGAAGTATAGTCTGTCAAGGGTTAAACTCTTTTACTTATAAAATAAAATATCAAAACTATCAGATATAATTTAACTTTTTTTATAAGATTTAATTTATTTTTAAAATTTTTTTATTTTTCGAAGGAAGGTGAAAGCTTCGAAAAATACTAAACAGACCACGTACGTAGCCACTTAGCTATGTTGGACTATAATCCCATACCATAACTGATAATAACTGATATTATTAACCGATTAATTGATTTTTCGCGTTAATTGGGAAAGTATACTGTGTTGGAATATTATTAAAAAAATAGTTTCCTAAAATGTTATGAAACCATTAATCATAACTATGGCTTAGTACCATTCATTACCGTTTCCCAGTTATTATGAGCGAATTTTAAAATTTATCAGATAGAAAAAATTGGATAAAATGGAATATTCTAGCAAACCTTCTGGTATGCAACATTCTCAGTTACACTGTCCCTGTCAGTAGTTTTACCCTGTCTTGGTCCAGCTAGAATTTTAATTTTTAGGGCAGTGCATTTTGTTGGTCCTGACATTGCTGTTTAGAGCTGACCATGGGTGAAGGTAGTTTTAGTGGGGAAAATTCCGACTCTTTGAAATATTCGACCTTGTGATTTATTGATTGATATTGCTTATGCAAGACTTACTGGAAATTGATGTCTAAAAAAGTCTTATAAAAAAGTTTCATTCTATCTGATTTTTTTTTTATTTTCTAAATAAAAGAGTTATCTTTATAAAGATTAATTTAAAACTTTGAACAATTTTGTTTCTTTAAAATGTGTTAATCTGTAAAATTATATAAATTCCTATAAATTTCGTTTATCTGAAAAGGAAATACTTATATTTTATAAATTTTCCTTTAAAACCTATATTAATGTTATCAAAGACTCTCAGACCTCCTAATGGTTTATCGGAATTGGATGATCTGGCAGTCGTTTTAAATAACGCCTACAATAAGGCTCTTTCTGTCTTCTGCCCCACAGGGAAGTCTAAAGGTAAAACTAGACCGCCGGGGTGGAGCGAGGAAATAAAAATCCTTTGGAAACATAGCAGAAGGAGGTTTAATATAGCAAAAAGCACTAGACGCTCTATATAAAGTATATAAAGATTCCCTTAAAGCGTACAAAACTGTACTAAAAAAGGCCAAAAAGAATTCATGGAGAATCTTCTGTGGCAACAAGCTTCAAGGCTCCGTAAAATACTATCCACTAATTCGGCGATCCCCAGCTACCTTTTAAAGGCAGATGGCACATGGACCACTTCTAGTGGAGAATCATTGAAGCTGCTGTTAGAAACTTCCCGGCGGCTCTAATACACAATCTACGATAAATCAAAGCGGTATTCAACACTCTGATTTATCGGAGAGAGTGGTAACAAACTCCAAACTGCAATTAGCTATAAATAGTTTCAAACCATTCAAGTCACCAGGACCGGATGGTATTTATCCAGCTGAATTGCAGCACTCCTTTAGTACTACTTTTCCCTGGCTCAAAACAATTTTTAAGAGTTGTCTAGATCTAGGCCACATTC
This sequence comes from Argyra leucocephala, assembly GCA_963942445.1. Lineage (NCBI taxonomy): Eukaryota > Metazoa > Arthropoda > Insecta > Diptera > Dolichopodidae > Argyra > Argyra leucocephala. The sequence continues at coordinate 83,472,848 of OZ012681.1, read as the reverse complement.
CAAAATGTTGGTCTGAGGTTAAAGTAGTATTCATACCGAAAGCGGGTAAAAGTTCCCACGCCTATTCGAAAGATTTCAGATCAATTAGCCTGTCTTCTTTTTTACTAAAGACTCTTGAAAGACTGATTGATATCTATATACGATGTAATATGGATAATAAACGACACTCAACGTCACAGCATGCGTACAACAAGGGAAAGTCGGTGGATACCGCCCTGCACTCTTAGTTAGTACTATTGAAAAATCATTGGCTTACAAAGAGTACACTCTAGTTGCGTTTATGGACATAGAAGGAGCCTTTAACAATGTCAACGTTGAGGCAATTACACGTACACAGTCGAACCTTGAAGTAGAATCCGCACTAGTAGCACTTGTTAACAAAATGCTTACAAGCAGGGTCATCAATGATAAACTTGGTGCTGCTTACGAAAGAAGGTTTGTCAGAAGAGGCACTCCTCAGGGGGGTGTTTTGTCTCCTCTTCTATGGAACTTGGTGGTGAATAAATTATTACTAATACTAGAAGGGGCAGGCTGCAGAGTGATTGCTTATGCGGATGACGTTGCTATTGCTGTCTCTGGAAAGTATCTAAGCACACTTAGAGACTTCATTAAAGCGTTTTGTTAAGTCAACTAGCTGAATGAACTACAAACTGTGGACTCTCAGTAAATCCACGAAAGACTGATGCAGTCCTCTTCACTAGAAAATATAAATTTTCGACAGTAGACCCTATTTATATTAACGGCACCCAACTAATTCTCAAAGATAGAGCTAAGTACTTGGGTCTTATCTTAGACAAGAAACTAAGTTGAAAACCGAATATAATTGAAAGAGTAAAGAAAGCTACAACAGCACTGTACTCTTGCAAACGAGCTATTGGAAAAAAATGGGAAATGAATCCACACATTGTCCACTGGCTATATACAGCAGTTGTCAGGCTTGTACTAATGTATAGTGTCGTGGTGTGGTGGACGGCACTCAACACTGGTACAAACCTCAACCTCCTTGTAAAAGTTCAAAGATCAGCCTCCATCTGCATAAGCGGAGCACTTAGAACAACTCCTTCCGCGGCACTGGATACGCTATTTCATCTCTTACCATTAGATATTCATGGCAAAGAAATGACATCCAGAACTGCAATCAGGCTAAAAGCCAATTCCCAGTGGAAACCACAATTAATTGGCCACTCTTCTATTATGGAATACAAGAAATTTATTCCAGAGAACCTAGATCTGACTCTTACAGGGTATTTCTTTGAGAAATCATATCAAACCGATATTCCGTCTAGGGAAAGTTGGAAGAGTAGCACGGTTCTAAACAAGGAACACGTACACCTCTACACTCATGGTTCAAAATTGAATGACAGAGTGGGGGGTGGAGTCTACTCGGAAAACCTGAATATTGGTCTATCCTTCAGCCTACCAAGATATTGTAGTGTGTTTCAGGCGGAGGTAATGGCAATAAAAGAAGCCTCAGACTGGCTGAGATCCAGCGTATTATCTGTTAGAAATATCTGTATACTCACAGACAGTCAGGCCGCAATTAAAGCACTGGAGTCGGTAGCCATCAACTCAAAAACCGTGTTGGCCTGTCGCAGTTCTTTGGACGAACTAGCGGATAGGTTCAACATATTATTACGATGGGTGCCAGGACACAGTGATATTCCGGGTAACTGCATGGCAGATCTACTTGCTAGAGAGGGAACTATATTAGAACTCCTTTCGGAAAGGAGCAATCTGGGTGCACGTTTTGCCACCTGTAATTTATTGCTTCGAAATGATGCAATAAAAGCTTCAAACAAAGCCCACCAACAAATGACGATAGAAGTATAAATAAATTTCCGACCCTTATATTATTGTCACTACTAAAGCTATTCATATGGTCTAAAAGTCCTTTATAAGAATCTACACGAAAAGATTTTTGATTAGAACGAATATACATTAAACGATTGGCTTCTACACGTGCATAAGCGTATACAATATACTGCTGAAATAGTTTTCCTCCATACTGAAGTGGGTTAAAAATATTTGGTCTGACTGCTATTTTAAATGAGTAAAATTGGAGAGTGGTTATATTATTTCTTACAGCTGTAGACACAGTTCTATTATGGCACATATTTGTAGTCCATCCAAAATCCCTATTAGGAAAAAAAAGAGGAAAATCATTGGGTCTAAATGCTTAGATAGGAAATTAATACGTTTAACGCAGTTGGATGAACTGCGAAATCGATTTGAGCAGGAATATTACCATCAAGATTGGGTATATAAATTAACGCAACCTCATCCGTATTTTTAGTTGCATTATACATTCTTTGGTCATCATCTAAATTTCTTGAAAAAATTAAGGATACTTGGTTTATTTGACAATTATTTTGTGCGGCATACACTGATTCGGTTTCGAATGCTTCTCGAAGCTTACGATAACTTATAGCGTAAGAAGAAATGTTATGGAAAAAATTACCGATTGTTGTCATAATTTCTCTTTGACAACCTGAGTTATACGAATTATTCATGCGCATATTGACAGCGATATCTGTATCATAAAGAAATAATTCCGCATATGAAATACCGGTATCAACATGGGCTCTTTCCACATTCAAATTTAAGTCGATTGGAATTTTTTCTGCAGTTTGGTGATAAACTTCACCAGAAATCTTAAAACAATAAACACCACCAGGCAAAAGCATTAGAATTGTTATATTGTCTAATAAATTCCCGAAAATTTTGACTTATTCGATCAGTACCAATATACAACCTTTTAATTTCGATTGGAAAATTCGGATTAAAAGTCAACAGATTGGACAATTTTCCTTGATGGCAACAATTCGATTTTAATTCACTTTTAAAATAAACTGCAGTACAATGAATACAAAAGAACGAAAACGGTCCAAGATCATGTGTTTGAGGATAAAAAAAAATTCTAGACTCTAAAATAGCGGACTTATAACCAGGTTTACGTAATTCGAGGTGAATTATATTTCGATTTTGACTAATTAAATTATTTCGTTGTTCAGAACGCCGTAAACGTTGTTGTTCCACTTTTTCCGTTCGTCTTTTCCTGTTATAAGTCATAAAATATTCTCGCCTATAGTCCATTTTTAATTTATTAAATTTAAAAATAAATAAAACCTAAAAATTTTTACTTTTACCGTTTTCTTTTTTTCCAGAAAAATTTATATAGTTTTACTTACTCAGTAAATTTTACCTACAATTTTTGTTACAAACAATCTTTTCTATTTACCTACAATCAATCTGCTACCAAGAAACTTTTTTCTATAATATTTTTTATTTATTTTTTATATTTTTTTTGTAATTTCTTTTTATTTATTTATTTAATTTTAAATTAAAGAAATTTAGGTATCAATATAATTTTAATTACATACTTAATGTATGTAGGCACTACATTCAAAAAAATTTCCTGAATCACTAATTTTATATATTCATACACTTAGGTAGGTACACAAATATTTTTTTATTTATTTGTTATATATTGTGTAATTAATATATTTTAATTCTAGACTAATAAATATACCTATCACAATAGTTTTAATCACAAACTATATAAATATAGTATAATACATTAATAACTATGTTTAAATTTTTAATTTTTAAACATTAAAATTTATTCTGCTATTTATTTTGCTATCTAAAAAAAATATTTATTCATTTACTTTTTACTATTTTTGTTTAAAAACAAATGATAATTCTTTCTTTATGAAATAACAAATAAGAGCTACTAATAAGAAGTCTGTAAGACTGTAACTACTCATAACTACTCTGTAATCTGTAACTATTTAAGTGCTCTAATTAAAAAAAAAATTTCTACTAAAAAAATTTGCTCAGAATAGATATTTGATTACTAAGTTGTTCTAAACTGTTCTAAAAAACTTCAGTACAAAAAAAGGTCAACTTCTTTTGGGCAAAAAAGTTCAATTAATGGAATACAATGAATACAAAAAAACTTACTTACTCCAGATTGTTCAGAACTATCTGGAACAGGTTACTGAATAAACCTAATATTCTACTATTTTTCAATTTTAGTTTAGTTATTGACCGTCAAATGGTTTTTTATGTAGATTTTAATAAATATATAATTTAACTATTAGTTTCCTTTTAAAATAAATTGTCAGTTTTATCATAAAGTTATAATAATATACATATACAATGTATGCGAAATAAAAAGTTTATATTGTTTATTTAAATGAAAAAGTTACCTATTTAAACATTTTTTTTTTAATTATTTACTTTTTAGTCCTAAGTTAAGAGATGTTTCTTTTTTATTTAAATTAAATATAAAATAAATTTGAACAATAAAATGTTAACATAGGTTCGATAAACATAACATTTCACCAATATACTAATAAGACTTCCTAACCAAAATACATTTCAAAATATACAGCATACAGAAAAAAGTGTATAAGAGAAGCATTATTTCAATTTAAAATTTAATAATATAAAAAAATATTGTTTTTTGTTATTAATTATGTTATATTATAAAAATTAATATTATAAAACATAATAATAAAAAAAAAAATGTTTAATAAAAAAAAAAAATTTGAATTAATAAAGAATCGAACTCACAAAAATTTGTGATATTAAAACCTATATTAATAATATTAGCCTACTAATTAATTTTTTTCCTACTAAAAGTGCAAAAAACTAAATGCGATAAATAAAAAGCAAACGAAAAACCACGAAAAGTGTGTCTTTAAAATCGTGCTCTTGTCTATTATAACATAGATAAAATAAAGATTGATTTTGATCGCCACAGCCTGCATCATCGCCGATAGATTGTATGAAAAAAACAAAACGAAGCACACGAAGAACCACGAATAGTGTGCCTTCACTAATCGTGCTCTTGTCTATTATAATATAGATATATATGTATCTATATGTATATATGTATATATACCAGTGTGCATACCGTGTACAGTCAATATCCATATTTATAATTTGCACAGCATATATTATAGTGTATAGATACTATAATTGGTAATAGTTTTGTTTTGGGATATAATATATTTTTGTGTTTGTTTATGTTTTAATATGAAATAGTAAGATCGTAAAAATGGACCATCTCAACTCTGATCTTCATACGATGACACTACTTTTGTGTATCGTTACCCAGCCAGCACAGAAGGCATTCAAAATATATTCAGAATACATTCAGAGTAATGCATGAATGCATTCTACATATCACGTTTTATTAGTACCTATCGAAGACGATGTCCGCTTTCGTGATATATTTCCCTTTAAAATGAAATGTAAAGATATACTGAGAATGCATTTAAAATATATTCGCAAAATATATTCGGAATATATTTTGAGAATATATTCGGAATATATTTTGAGAATATATTCGGAATATATTTGGCGAATGTATTCGGAATATATTTTGCGAATATATTCGGAATATATTTTGTGAATATATTCGAAATATATTGCGGATATATTCAGAATACATTTTGCGTAATATAGTTAAATGCAATTTAAAATACCTATATTTAAAATGTATTCATAATATTGATAATAAAAGTAAAATTAATTTTTTTCCAAAATTTTACAGTTATGAAAAATTGTTACAAAAAACTTAAATTTAAATATTTACACATATTCAAAAAGACAAAAAAAGAAATTCATTTCAGACATTAGTATAATAAAAATCACAAATTATAACTCAATAGAACTCAAATTAATAAATTCACATTGTAACATGCCTAGTTACAATAATTTAGGGATTTGAAATACCACATTTTTTTTTTGAATTCATTGTGTCTATTGATATAAAAATATTTAAGTATTTTGAGTTAGTATTGAATTTAATAAAAATTAAATTTAAAAAAAACTAGTATTTGGGTTCTCCTTGCATGTATACGTTAATTATTCTAAATCCAAATCCAAATGAAGAAAATTCGCGAAATAAGTCGCGAAATAAGTAAAAATAGAACTAATAAACTACGCATAACCAATGGATTGATTTCGCCAAAATAATTATTAATAAATATTTGTTCTACAGTCATATAATTCTAAAATAGAAACAGTAAAAGCACATATATAAGCCAATGCACACTAATTTTATAATAGAAACTTAAAAAAAAAGAAGAAACAAGAAAACCACACAGAATAATTATTAATTTTATATATCACTTATCAAATTAAAAGGATTATCACTTTTATTCACTACTATTTTCACTTCAAAATACATACGTGAACTAAACATAAAATTATACACAAAAAAAAAGAGAGAGCCGTAATCGATTACATTCGTGTACGATAGAATAGATAGCGAATGCATTCTTTACTTATTTTTGCGTGATCCATTGCGTTGGTGTTGGCTGGGTATATTATATTTAATGTCATTTGTAAAAATGTAAACTTAACTTTAAAAAAAATCTTTACACCTAAACTCAACGAAATGTTTAAAGAAAATTTTTAATGAAGTTAGCTGCACTACACAAAATAAAACTAAATCGATTGTTAATAGTCGAATATATTGATTGATTGTTTTTATGTATTTGTAGTTCAATATAACCGTATCGTATTTGATGTTAACAATGATGTACTATGTATGCAGTGGTGCATGTGCAGTTGGTTTTTAGCTTTAATTTTGTGTAGTGGTGTACATTTTTAAGGACTTTATTTTTAAATTTTAAAATTGTAATATTTTGATTTTATTATTAATGTAAAGTTTATTTAAAATTTAAATTTTCTATTTTTTAAATGTTTTAAAAGTAATATTATAATTATGTAAATGTTTAAAGTGAATTTTTTTTACATGAATATTTTTTTAGATTGATTGAATTTTTTTCTTTTTCATTTTTTTGTCCCGTTACTTTTTACAAATGGATATTTCTAGAAATATAAAGTTGTGTATGAGTTTTTAACAAATAAAAAAAAAAAAATGTTTTTCTTTTTAATTCAGATAATGTTTTATAAATGTTTTTCTATTTAATTCAGATAATGTTTACATGATTATTACAATTTAAATTGTTTTCCATAATTAATTTTGAATGAAAACTATTAAATAAGTGTACATTCAAATTAAAACAGAACATTTTTAATTATTATAATAATAGCGGTATTATTATTATTTGAATATTGAGTTAAGCAGCATTTATTTTCATATATGGATATTATGATATGTACTATGTATGTATGTTTGGATGCATATAGTATATGTATACCTTTATTGATTGGAATATTTGAAGAAAATTTAAAAGTAAGTACAAAATGCGGACATTATTTTATTTATTGATATTCATTAAGTATTAAGTATTGCTTAATATAAATGTAACAAATATTTTAATTTGGCTTGTTACTTTAACGGTATTATTTAACTTTTTTTGTTTATTAGTGAATAATTATACATTCAAATATACATATAATGTTCTTATTTATTTGTGTGTAGGTTATTAATAATTTAATATTGTATCTATTGTAGTTCCTGTTTTAAATAGTGCGTATAGTTAAGAAATGAATTTTTCTGTGAAACGGCACAATAAAATGATTTTTAATACAATTATACATTTGACACGTTTAAAGTATCTGACAACAATAAATAGTAATATCTTGCTTTTTATTTTTTTCTCTCGATACTGTAATTATAATTTATTAAACAAAATTTCTTACTGTAAACTCTTATTTTATTATAAAAGCAAAAACAAAAAATAATATTTTTGATTAGAAATCAAATAACAATGAGAATATCCTTTTAATTTTTCATTTTTTGTTATTATTGTGTTTGTGTAATTTGAAATTTTTTTCAGTTAATATCTACCAAAATTTCAAATATGGTTATAATTTTTATCGAGTAGTCTTTAAAAAAAAACAAATATTTTATTTTTCTCAATCCATGTAATGTTATAAAATAATTTTATAAATGTTGAATTGTGCGTTTACATATATGTATGTATATTTATAATAATAAATAATTTTATAATGTTTGAAAATCAAAAATATATTTTTTTTACTTATTTGAATAATTGTAAAAATATAAAATTTAAAAAAATACAAATAATAGTGCACGCACATTCATTCACATGATGATTTCTAATATATGGATATGTACATAACTTCATACATATTACACATAGCAATGTATGTAAAAATTTACAAATAGAATCAAATTTTGTTTTCAAAATTTTTTTTTTGAAAAGTATTCAAAGTTTTCTATATGTACCTATGCATGAATATACATACATTGGAATAAATTAATTACAGATAACAAAATTATTTAAAAAATTAATTACTGTAAACTGTTGTTTTATTATAGAATATTTTTTTTTAGAAAATTAGAAATCAATAACAATATATAATGCTGTACATATGTATGTATATCTATACCTTTTTTCAGTCAAATTCAGCGTTTTTCTAAACATTGAACATTTCGTCAAACAAATTAAACAATTTCTTTTTCAAATTAAGCAATTTTTGTAAAAAAAAATAAAAAAACTGTCTAATTTGAAAAATAAATTGTCTAATTTGTTTAGAAAAATGTAGAATTTGTTTGAAAAAAGTATAGTTAACATAGTAAATGCTCAATTCACAATCAAGTCGTTATTTAAAAAAAAAACATGATTTTTGCTCATCTAAATTTTTATTTCTTTCTCAAATTTTAATAAAAAACTTTAAACTATGGATTAGATAATATAAACAAAACACTAAACATATGTGTTTTGTGGATGCAAATTTTACAAATTTTTTCTTTAATTTTCATTGTTTCTTAATATTGATCTGAAGGCACCAAAGATGAATTTTCTTGGTGGAAAATTTTTTGTTTTGAACAAACTTTCTCGACCTAAAATTTTATTGATTTGTATGATTTTTTGTTAAATTTAAAGAACAATCTAGACAGGGTAATTTTTTAAGAACTTTGTTAATACGTCACAAAGTACAACTCAAAGAAAGATTCAAAAAAATGTTTGAGTATAACAAGTCAATTGATTAATTAAAAGTATGTATATATTAACAAAAATATTTTCGAAAATTAAAAATACTCATAATTCATATCAATCTCAGCACCTTTCAAAAAATGTCAATTTCGCACCTATTTTAGCTCTTCAACATTATTTAGTCATTTAGTAGGTAAATGCAGCTATGAACGCAGCAAATAATTCTGATTTTAACTTTTTTCATATAGTATCTAAGTAATAAGGTAATCCCAACTGCTGGTTAATTTAATTTAATTAAATCTTTAAATTCTTCAAAACTAAAACAACTATGAAAGATTGTCCATATTTCTTCGTAGAGGAAATGTTAGTTGTCTTATAAAATTAAAAGTTCTAAGAAATCCATCTGCACAACAAGTTGGAAATATTTTCGCAAATATTACGAGCATTTATTTTTTATACAACAACAATATATTTTCAAATGGTGTAGCAGATCATTACAAGCATTTGGACATTATTGTTAGATTCTCGTTATGACAAACGTAGAAAATTCTGAATTTGAAAAAAACCACAGTAAAGCAGAATTTCTAAGAATATTCAAATAAGCGTTACCGTAATTTACCGTTAAAATATTTTATTTATGAGTTTATCAAAATTAATAATTAGTTTTAAAAATATTTTGAAACTCTGTTATAATTTCAATATATATGTACATATGCATGCATATAGAAAACATTGAATACTTTTCAAAAAAAAATGTTTAAAAAACAAAATGTGACTCTAATTGTAAAGTTATACATACATCGCTATAATGTAATATGTATGTACATATATCCATATATTAGACATCATCACTTGAATGAATGTGCACTATTATTTGCATTTTTTAAATTTTATATTTTTTAAAATTATTCAATCAAAAAAGAAAATAAGTAAGAAAAATATATTTTTAATTTTCAAACATTATAAAATTATATTATAATTTATTATTATAAATATGCATCCATATGTACAATTCAACATTTCAACATTTAACTATAAAATTATTTTATAACATTACATGGATTGAGAAAAGTAAAATATTTGTTTTCTTAAAAGGCTTAGGCTACTCGATAAAAATAATAGCCATATTTGAAATTTTGGTAGATATGAACTGAAAAAAATTTTAAATTACACAAACACAATAATAACAAAAAATGAAAAATTAAAAGAAAATTCTCATTATTATTTGATTTATAATAAAAAATATAATTTTTTGTTTTTGCTTTTATAATAAAATAACAGTTTACAGTAAGAAATTTTGTTTAATAAATTATAATTACAGTATCGAGAGAAAAAAATAAAAAGCAAGAGAGTGGCAGGCTATTGAAAAAAATTGGCAGAAAAATTTGTTCTACGCTGGACTTCTATTATACTACGAAGCAAACCACGAAAAAAAAATTTTCAAAATTTTAAGTTAATGTTAATTTTAAAATAAAATAAAAAATAACAGAAAGCACTAAACTTTTTTTGTAAGATTTAATTTGTTTTTATTTTTATTTCTCGAGGGAAAGAGAAAGCCTCGAAAAATACTAAACAGACCGCGCACGTAGGTACTTATCTATGTGGAATTCTAACCCACTAAGACCACCGAAACCTTTTACCATAACTGATATTATCAACCGATTAATTGACTGTCGCGTTAATTGGGAAAACGTGTGTCGGAATGTTATTAAAAAATAGTTTCCGATAATTTTATTAAACCATTAATCATACCTATGGGTTAGTACCGTTTCCTAATTATTATGAGTGAGTTTTAAAATTCTTCATATAGGAAACAATTGGATAAAATGAAGTATTCTAGACCTAGTATGTAACATTTTCATATGGTCAACCCCCTGGTATGCAACATTGTCAGTTACAGTGTCGTTTTCAGTAGTTTTCCCCTGTCTTGGTTCTGCTATAATTTTAATTTTTAGAGCAGTGGATTGTGTAGAGCTCACCATGGGTGTAGGTAGGTTGAGGGAGATAAATTCCGACTCTTTGAAATGTTTGACCTTGTGATTTATGATTGATATTGCATATGGAAGACTTACTGGAAATTGATGTTTAATAAATTCTTATCAAATAATTTTCATTCTATATCTGATATTTTTTTTTATTTTATAAATAAAAAAGTTAATTTTATAAAGATTAACCTAAAACTTTCAGCAATTTTTGTTTTTTTGTGGTTTGATATTAATATTATTATTCTATACATTGTTTTCAGATGCTTTCAACTTGTCAAATGCTCAAAATTTTCTTGATTTGACTATGCAGGTGCTCAAATTAAAAAAGATATACCCAAAAAATTTTTGTACAAAAAGATTCGGAACAAAACAGATTAATTTAGAACAATTTTAAACAATCTAATCAAATGATCAGGGCACCTTTAGGCAAAAAAGTTAAATTAACGGAAACTACTGAACACAACAAATTTTTTTAGCCTAGATCGTTCTAGATCGTTCTTGAAAAGTTTATTGAATAAACCTAATATTTTAATGATATATTAACAATTTAGAGAATGAATATATTTTATTTTTTATGGATTTTTATGTAGCTTTTAATAAATATTAAATTTTTGTTCTTGAAAATTACTTCGAAATAATGTTAAATTGAAAAAGGAATACAACTAATGATATTATATAGATATACCTCAGATTTACTGTACCGTTTAACGGAAAATCAGCTTCATTGTGAATTGTATCCATCATTTCAAGTTATCCTTGGTAGGTAAAAATACCTACAATATTTTATTCTTGAATTGATTCTACTTAGAAAACAACCATATACATAAATAATAATTTATTTAAAAAAAAAAATTGTTTTGTAGGTATGTTAAAATGTCTTACATGTGGGGAAATTTTAAATAGAAATTTCTTATTAATAATTAAAAAAATTTAAAAAAATTATATAATAATTTTGCTTAGTCTCTTTAATAAAAAAAATAATAATAAACATCGGTTTAACAAACATCAAATTTGAACCGTACTTTTTCAATCTATAAATTAAACATAAATGATGTACTTTTAAATGACTATGTCATTAAAGAAATTATTCAACGGACTATTCATATTCATATAGGACTATCCGGAACAGGTTACTGAATAAACCTAATATTTTACTATTTTTCTTCTATGTACATTTAAATTTTAGTTTGATTATTGACCGTCAGATGGTTTTTTATGTTGTTTTTAATAAAAATATAATTGTGCCCCTAGTTTTTTTTTTTTAAAATAAATTGTCAGTTTTATCATAAAGTTATAATAATATACATACGCTCAAGGTGGATTTTCTCTTAATGAACGAACGTACGGACAAATTTTTTAACCAATCAAAAAGTTTTATTTTACCAACACATACAGAAAAAATTCTCTCCGGGTAATTTTCTTCATCTAATTTCTTAGTTAAAATATTTTTAACTTTTGGCTGAAGGACGAAGTAAAAGAAAAGAGTAGATATATAATTATTTGATAAATATTTATTGCTATCTCGATTTATGTATGAACGCATTCACATATAGGATTTTAAATGTTTTTTAAGAGAAAGACATGAAGTGTAGAAGATTATTTTGTTTCTAACAAATTATTTTTATTTTTTCGATGATTGATTTCGATTACAATGTTATAATTCATTTTTACTCATAACAAAATTTTAAATTTTTTTAATAAAAATAATATCAACGCATGTAAACAATTTTTCAAACGTCAACCTTTTTTGACTATATAGCAAATGTCAGTCCTTCGCGCATTAAGAGGAAGTCATAAAATTTTCTTTAATGGTATTTGTGTTTCAATTATAGTGTAAAATAATATTGTCCTGACGTTCGTCCATGAAGAGGAAATCCACCATCATACACAATGATATTTTAATAACTTTTTCAAAACTTTTTACATTTAAAAAATAAATTTAATATAAACATAATTAAATATAATTTAAGCGAAATAAAAAATTTATTTTATTGCATATTTAAATAAAAAAAGGTACCATTTTAAAACTTTTTTTTTTCAAAATTAAATATTATAAAATCTGTAAAATAAATTTGAACAATAAAATTTTAACATAGGTTCGATATACATAACATTTCACCAATATACTAATAAGCTTGAGGAGGTTCGTTCTCTTGAGTCAACGGACACTTTTGTCGGTATAAAGAACGGCTGCCATTTCCGAGATCACATGAGTTTACAGTCTCAGCTTGTCTTTTATTGCATGTTTCTTAATCTCTTACGTGAATATTTCAATGTGCAAGTCATGTTGGAGATCTTTGTTATGTACGTACCATGGTGCATTAACTATACCACAGAGCACTTATTTATAGTGGAACTTTCGACAGATACGTCGACTGCAAAAATCGCAGTGTCGTCTGCTTAGGTAACCATAAAAATGTTGTCAATTTGGGGGAAATCTCTTGTATATAATAGGTAAAGTATACAGAGAACAAAAACAATTTAAATAAAAAAAAAACGTGAATAACATTACTGCTCTCCAATTTGAAATGGTTCCAAAGGGGTTTCTTATTACATTAACTACTAAAGTAGTAGGAACATAAAAATTGTACTAACAACATTTTTTTTATTAAATTAAAATTTGGCGCTTTTGAAAACAAATATCCCTAACTGTAAATTTTTCGCATTGAAAACATTTATATAGATAATTAACGAATAAAAATATAATGATCGTAGTAAAAATATAGAAAATCTATACTTATAAAAGGGAAAGTTTGTTTGTTTGTTTGTTTGTTTGTTTATTTGTTTGTGTGTTTGTTTGTTCGCTATACACGCCCACAGTTTTAAAGATAGAGTTCCGAAATTTTGCACAGTTATTCATGGTACCGGTCATGGTAGCCATCAGATGACAGGTTCGGGTTGCTGCCGTACAACTCTTACTAAGACTCAGGAATATTTTAAAAACCATGTGTGTGACAGATATGAAAATTTACATTTAGATTCTCTTTCACAAATAAAGAAATTCGGCTGTTACCGATTTCGAAAATTTGGACTGGTTCAGGTTGCTGCCGTACAACTCCCAGCACGTACGTCCCGGGACTATTTCAAAAACCAATTGTGTTACAGGCATGAAAACTTACACTTAGATACTCTTTCACAAATACAGAAATTCGACTGTTACCGATTTCAAAAATTTGGACTGGTTCGGGTTGCTGTCGTACAACTCCTAGCACGTACGTTTCAGGAATATTTCAAAAACCAATTGTGTTACAGGCATGAAAACTTACACTTAGATACTCTTTCACAAATAAAGAAATTCGACTGTTACTGATTTCGGAAATTTGGACTGGTTCGGGTTGCTGCCGTACAACTCTTAGCATGTATGAGAATAAAATATTGTTTACAATGAAATAATTTTAATATAAGTATAGCTTAAGTTGGAGTATTGTTGATATTTTTTTATCGTAGTGAAAAAAAATATTAGAATATTTTTGATAAACCAATTTTTTTCAATTCGATTCATAAATCAAACTTCATTGAAATAAATTCGATTCATTTTGTGGTCGACCCGGACAACGTCGGGTAACTTTGCTAGTCATTGATAAATTAAAACTGAAGACATATATGAAGCTATTAATATTCTGTTCAAATTCAAATAGTTGTTTATCAAAATATAGGGACTAAAAAGTAAATTTATGAATTAATATTGAAGTCATTTGTGAAGTTGTAGAAATTACTTATCAAATTTAAATGATTGGTTTAAAAAATATAGTCATTCTGTAGTAAATTTAACGTAGCCAATTCAGGAACTTACATCGTAGTTTGCTGAAATTTAGATAAATTTTTATTATTATTTTCGTTTTGGAAGTCGTAATTACAATTTACATTAATAATTTCCTTATCCTAAATTTTTATGTAAAAATTAAATCATTATTTATATAAAAGGCCAGAGAACCATTTTGTATGTTTGTTAACGACGCTTTTTGACATTTTAAATTTTAAAAAAATTTTTAAAAAAAATATTTTTCCTTTCAATTAAATTGTGAAAAAAAAAGAAAAATGGATAAAAAATAAAATGAATGGAAAATAAATTATTAATTTGTTTTAAATTATAACAAAAAAGTATTTCTAGCAAAAAAAATTTCTTAAGGCCACTGAGTGGTTATGTTCGAAAAAAATGTATCTTTTTATTCGGGACCCGTTTTTAAACGGTCTGACTTACTAGTTATTTTATATTTTAATTTGTTTAATGAACTTTAAATTAATTAGTTTTTCAAATTATATTATCAGACATAGGATTAAAACTGAGAGTGAGATAATATTGAAAAAATTAATTTTAAACTGAGAAAACATTTTTTATTTGTTATTGAATATAATACAATTAATGAAATGTAATTTACCTATGCAAATACTAAATAAACAATGTATAAAAAAACAATAACAAAAAACAGAACCGAAATAATAAATAAAAAATAAAAAAATCTAGATTAAGTAGCTTTAAAATACAATTCATGATTTGTTTTATGTACATGACATGTATTTATTATAGTCATGTGAAAATAATTTAAGACGTAACAATAGATACGGAATTGCAGATATTGGCTGTTTTAGATCAAAAAATTAGTTTAAGTACCATATAACATTGTCTTTGATTTAAAATGTATTGTAAATTTTAATTTATTCTAGTAGACAAACTAAATATTTGAAACTCCCGAAACAGTCCTAATATGATATTATTATGAAAATATCACAAACCTGCTCCACAATTAAATGATAATATTATTGAACCATTTTTTATTTTTTTTTGTTTTGAAATTATTTTTTAAGCTTTATTGCAAATGAGAATATTAAAAGAGAACCATATATCTATACAATTAGCAAGTGGCTCAACTAAATGAAAAAAATTAAATAAAATTATTTAAAAGCTTTTCCTATTAAAAATATTTACATAAATGATATTTGATTTCATCTGTCAAATGATCTAACTATGGATAGCTGAACTGATGGCATTTTAGAATAATAATCCATTAGATTAAATAAAAAATTGTTTGTGTTACAATTTAAAAATTCAAATGTGAGAAAATCATAATAGGTTCAATTGAAACTTTAATCAACATATTGAAATGTTGTGACAGTGATAAAAAAATTTATAAATGTTATTCATCGTTAGCATTGTCTACT
Organism: Argyra leucocephala; assembly: GCA_963942445.1. NCBI lineage: Eukaryota > Metazoa > Arthropoda > Insecta > Diptera > Dolichopodidae > Argyra > Argyra leucocephala. Next base: position 83,456,815 of record OZ012681.1, on the reverse strand, counting down.
CTACGTAGATTTGCAGATTTGAGACAAGTTTATTTTACGTAAATTATTTTATGTTAGAAAAAATTAAAAATCTGATATAGCCCGATTAAGCGTGAGATTTTTACTAACGACAATCATCTACAACAAAAAAAATATTCTATTGATTAAATAAACTGCATAATACTGCAAAAACCTAAATTGAGGTCGTAGGCCTATACAATATATCGCATAATTTTGTAAAAATGTTACGCAAAATGTTGTCAAAAGGATAAAATTCTGTAAAATTCACAGCCATTCTCATCAGTTATCAAACTTCAGTAATTCATACACTTTATTTAAAATATTTAAATTTAAACCTCTAGTCAGAACCCCCTTTTTACAATTATACAATTTAAATATTTTACACACTTTTTTATTTAATTAATTTTATGCGTTTAACAAACACAAACATAAATATGAAATTTCAAACAAATAAAAATTTTGCTGGCTTCATTTCATTAGTAATGAAAAAACGCAAAAACAAAAACCAAAAATTAAATGGAAAAACTAAAATCGATTTAAAACATTGAATTCAATTTCTTTAATGATATTAGTATCGATTTATTTTTATACAGTGTCCGACATACTCCAAGAGCCACTTTTATTATTTTATTTTTTTTTTAATTAAAACTGAAAAACCTTAGTATAATAAATGAACTGTACAAAATAGATAAATCATACAATTTTGCTAATGCATAACGATTTTTTTTAATTAAAACAATTTATTTAGATATCATTGTACCTGAATGTTAATATGCAGCCAAACTTTCAAGGCCCTTATGTTCTCTTTCGAGATGTTGGCCTATTATTTTTTTTTGTCATTTATTTTATGGTCATTTATTTACAATGACACAGGGGTACTGGACCAGGTTGAACTGTCTATTAAGCATTGTATTTTCATCGAGAATCTAATCTAGGACCTTCGTTTACTGATCCACCAAACGTGTATTAAAACATTTTGTTCTTTAGATTTCCTTAGAATAACACTGTACGATCACATCAAATAAACAACAATATCAACTAAAAAAAAAAATATGTAATACTTAGAGCAGTAAGATAGAGCACTAAACTGTAACTTAGAGCACTAAACTGAAATGTCAGTAAAACATTTTAAGTGTAATTGTAATTATTCTATTTAATAATAATCTATGAAATAAAATTAGCTACAATAAGAACTCAACTCAAAAACCAAAGAATATGTAAAGACAGTAAAGCGAGAATGAATTTACGTCGCTCCAGCTCCACAGAAACCGGATGATATAAAAGAATAAATAATAGCTTTCAAATAAAGAATCAACAGGGTTTTGACATTCTAGACATTTAAGAAAAATGGAGGAGCTGATGTATTAAGTTAAGATTATTAAGTAAGCGATCCAGAAGGAGATCGCTAACATGAAAAATCGACTAAATAGAATTACAAATTTTCGTTTTTTATGTTTCTATCAGTAACGTAGGTAGATTTACCTTTTTGTGCTCAATTAATTAGGTGCGGTACTGCAAGTTTTTGCTTTACATATTTTACCACAATATTCTCGAGTACTTTTTTACAAAATTTCTGGGTTATCAACTATTTAAATACGGAAAACTATTGCTATTGTCAGAACCTAAGCCTTCTTGAATAGAATAGTTCCATTTTATGTAAGTTATTACCAGATTATACTATTTTTTGCCGTTTGTTTTATACCACTGATAGAGAGTACTGGACCAAATCGAAAAATACATAAAACATCTTTTTTTGCTTCGTCGTAAATCGAACCTGAGACCTTTCGGTTGAAAGGCAGGCGTTCTATCTACTGCCACCACCAGCGTGTTTCAATTGAAAAATTCTGAAATAATTCTGAATCATAGAATATTGTGCCAGAATGGTAGCACATGGTAGTAAAACATTTATTTTTGATATCTTCAAACATACAAAAGAAGAAAATATGGGGAGTTTAATGGATTTAAAATAGAATAACAATCTAAAAAGTGTATACAGGCTTACAACGATACCATCATACAATCAAAACACAAAAGCTGACTCTAAATCAATGTTACATAGTGTACATCTACAGACACATATGTTTTAAAATTTGAAAAAAATAGCGTGAAATAAATCTATGAGGATTATGAAATGGAACCTTGTCATCTTTATTTTAAGTGTCGCTAAGTAGATTACTTATATTTAGAAATATTTACTTCGAAAATGTTTTAGAATAATTCAAATTATAATTTTATATCCAAAAAGAAGCAAACTAAATAAATTTAAATTATTTTATTCAAAAAATAAACGAAAAGTTAAATAAAATCAGTATGTTAAAATGATTGAAATAATTAAAATCAATCAGTAAAAAGTTATTTTAAAATGTTCATCCTAGATCGTTTTTTTTAATTTCAAAACAGGTTTTTTATAAGACTAAAATTATTTTTATACAAAAATTTATTATATTTTATGAATTTTAACTACAACATTAGTAGACTAAATGTAATTTTAAAAATAAACTAAAAGCGAATTGAATTTAATTGGAAAGAAGATTGAATCTAACTGTAAAAGGGACGCAACCCAAGCCACAGAAGAGATTTAACTTCAAAAGCAAAATATGTTTGTCTGTGATAATATCAGATAATAAAAAACTGTATCACTTAATTTCTACCCTTGCTGTTAGTATATTTTAATATTGTAATATTAAATTTCCCCTCTATTCGTGTTAAAAGTTATTGGTGCTTATTAATAGTGAGTATCATCATTAATGTGAGAACTCTTGTAAGATTTCGAATAATATTTTCCAATTGCTAAACTATATCTGTACAATTAGAGTATATAATATTTTTCTCTTCAATAAAGTGAGGTCGTCGTCATTGAAAATTAGCTTTCAATTTCAATGGAGTTCAATTTCAATGTTATGCAGCAATCAGTATAATAATATAATCTAAAGTTTGTTCATAAAACTCATATACTCCAATGTTTAAAGAGTTTTAATTCTGATGACATTCTAATGGATCGAATTTTTTGATTATATTAAGATTTCTCGTCACTGCTCTAGAATAAGAAATACTAATGCATCTCAGGAAAATTCTGTATATTAAAAGATGAATACTTTCAAAGTAGCAATTTGATTTGAACTAAGTTTATTTTTTTTTTTATTTCATTATGTACCTATACCTATATACACATGAGACGATAAGTCTATATAAAAGAATACGATAGAAAATTTGAATTTATTATAATTAAACTATATTTGATCAATGGGAATTAACAAACAATATTCCAAATTATGGGTATTTTCGTTTATTCATTCTAAAGAAGGAATGGAAAGAATAGAATACTTGATGACATCAAGATAGAATATTCCGAACAAATAGAATAAACGAACAGAATAGAATAAAAAGAATAAACATCAGAAACCGTCATTGTTTGTTTTTATATTTATTTATTAATTTTTGTGAATAAAAGTTTTTGCTATTTTTTAATTTGTGTAAATTATTTAATATAGTTAATACAGTTATCATCATAGCTACAAAAAATTTGGAAAGACTTATCACGCATTTTATATCTCCCTACGACCATTATATAAACTCATTCCTTAATAAAAAAAACAATAAAAACTTTTAAAAATTTTAATTTTCTGTATAATAAATACAACTACTAATTTTATATAAATGTCAATATTTATACAACTATTTCAAAATATTATATTTTTTTGCAAACACTTTTTTTACTTAACCAATATTTTCTATTTCTAAATTAAAATAAAATATAGGTAGTCAAATTATTATTACTGTATAGAATGATAGAAGTGAACTGTCATTCCGTAATCAGTCATTTTATTCTGTTTATTTCAACTTTGAGATGGAATAAAAAGAATACTTTCGGAATATAAGGAATAAATAAAAAATACAGAAGAGAATATTTGGAATATTCCTAAGGAATATGAAAACGCTTTTTGACAGAATATTCGGAATGAATAAACGAATAAACCAATAACTTTCAATATTAATAATGACTAGAACTTTTTCTTAAAATACACCCAAGCTCGTAAATTTGGAATTACATATCAACATCAACTGATTTGGTAAGGAAGATTGCCTTGAAATAATTAAGTTTGGATTTCTTAGTGAACGATCAGTAGTTATTTTCTCCTGGGGATATTCTGGCATATTTTTAGATAAAAATTTTTTTGTAAAACAATTGCATTTATATTTAAGATACTTTTTAAAAGTGAAACCAAGTTTGGTTTTTGGAACATCTCTAATACTATTAAATCGGTGGCAATTTGTCACAGTGTGTAAAAGCCATTTAAGAATAAACTACATCACACAAAGTGAAATATATTGCAATATTGAAGCCAAAACCAATTTCTTTTTCACTTTTTCAATTTTTTGAAATGTTTACTTTTACTAACACTCCTCCAGAACATAATTTAATATCACCTAATTTTATAACTGATTAGTTAAAATTTAATGAAGTCAACATATTCATTGATGAAAAAAACCAATAATTTGATTTACTAAAGCTTTGAGCTAATCAATTACAATTCTATTTATCAAATTAGTATCATAATTTCAACAATAGAAAATAATTTCAACATTATTAATTCGAAATAATATATATGTACATAGCTTGACATGATTTTTAATTCATTTTCTAAAAATGATATTAAAATTTTTAAATTGGTTGAACTAAAAAAGAAATAAATTAAAAAAATTAAACACGAAATGCAATTTTTTTTTCATTGTTTTTGTTTTTTTTTTCATTTCCAATTGAATTGAACCATTAAATAGTGAAATTATAAATAATTTTCAAAAGATAAATGCGTATTTTCTATTTTCTAATTTTAATTTCGTTTTAATTTTTAGTTCAATTTTATTTTTTTTATATAATCCAAAAATAAATCAAAAACTAATTTAAAAATTTCGAGAAAAATAAAAGAACATTTTTTTGTAATCAATTAAAGTCAGAAAAATAACCAAAACAAGTATTATAGAATTAAAATTTAGTTTATAAACTTTTAAAACAATGTATGCAAATATTGAAAACCAAATTTGAATCGCTTTGTAAAAATTTTGAAGTAGCTTAAAGAAACATTTTTGTTTCGACGGCACTACAATTATTAACCTCTTTGACTTAAGTGCACCGATCACAGTATACAATACTAATTATTTATTAGTATTTTGACAATCACTGCATACAATACTAATTATTTATTTTTACTAAATACCAACCTATCTATCTATGTATTTTAAACATCTAATAAAAAAAGTGGATTGTACAGGAAGAAAAAAAAGAAAATTATATAATGGGTGGCGCAGTAGTTATAGCAAAATGCTTTAACGGGTTTTTCCATCTGGTCCGATACCATTTGCCATTGAGATCAAATAAATGACAAAATAAATTTAGTGTATAGTTTGTTAGGAACTTAAATAAAATGTAACTACACTTTTCAAAAACGCTTAGCTCCTGACAATATCAGTATTTATTTTACCACATTTAATGAGTTGATATGCCAGAATTAAAATTGTTCGAATAAAACCTCTCTTCCAAGTATATGTAATAAGAAATTGTACTACCATAGTTAAAGAACAAAAAGGTAATTCTATTTAAGTTATGTCAAAAACTTACTTCCTTCTACGAAAGGTAGAAGGAAGTAAGTTGCTTCCGAAATATCGATATTTGCAAAATAAATACAAATGATTAGTGAAAGGAAACTCGACTTTTATTCCATAAATCTAAACATATCACTAAAAACAAATCTGATTATCAAAAACAATTATGTCAAAAACATTAAAAAAAATTATTTCTTCAAGTGCCGACCTTAATATCAATGGATAATAATTTTTAAATGATAGTAAAATTATTATTGTCTCAAAAATTAAATTTAATATAAAAAATATTTCAATACAAATCAAGAAATCTGTGATTAAGAGAATATAAATTGAATACAAAGAGATTATATTGATTATATCGATGTTGTCAATGAATATAATTTTATTTTGTTTATAAAATTGTATTACAATAAGGCCTAATTAAAAAAATAAATTATATTCCACGATGTATAAAGTATACAGGCTCAAATTTAATTGGCAACCTTTAGTTATATTTATCACCCCTTTTTTGTTTTTTCTACACATTAATAAATTAAACAAGAGAAATATTAGTTACCCGCAACCACTGATGAAGGAAGTATGTTGCTTCCGAAATATCGATATTTGCTATATTTTAAAAATTATTAGTGAACGGAAATCTGGCAACAATTAAATTATAATTTAAAAGAAATATATTTAAAAAGTCAATAAATGTCGCTAGATGAAATCAACATTCAAAATTAAATTGAAGGTATAAACAAAATTACTCTGTCCAATAGAACTAGATTGCAATAATGAAACGATTTAGTGGTTTAGTGGTTAAAAATCCTATACACAATGTCAAACTATGGAACTCATTCTGCCTTTCTACTATTCTAAGCTTTATCTGGTATTCTTGTTTAACATAACTTTAAAAAACATCCTAAAGTTGACCAGTAAACCTGTAGTTATATTTGCCATCCTTTTTGGTTTTTTGGTATGTGTCGTGTCCAACACTTCAAATATATCGCAAAATCATTCGCATTGAAATTTTTCATTTTCAATTTCATTTTAATTTGTTTTTTTTTTGTTTTTGTTTTTTTGCCACTTGCGACATAAAAATAAAAGTACATCACCGCATTTTAAATTAAACGAAAATTAGAAAATTTAAAAACAATAGGCAAAATTTTTTCAATTTTTTCTGCAACACAAATTTTGAGAAGAAGAGAAAAATTCTAACGATTGAGCAACATGATGTATTAGTAGCAATAGCAAAGCAACATCTGTGATCTTTAAAAAAAAAATTTTTTTTCTTTGTTTTTACATTTTTTTTTTCTTATTTTACTTATTTTGGTGTTTTATTTGAGACTCCGCCAGAGAAATAGCAACAAAAAAATTATACTAAAACAACAAAAAAAGTCTTAATTAGTATTGAAATGCGGAAGACCCTTCTAGACTTTATGGCGCGAATTAAAAAAAAAACGAGAACAAAAACATAGCAAAAAAAAGAGAAAATAATATTCTCTCCTATTTGCCGGATGATTAATAGTTTTTGAAAAGAGGAATAAAATTTAGTGTTTTGAATAAAATAATCATCAAAGTTTTCAGTTAAAAATAGAGAATTTTCTAAAAAAAGAAAAAAAATTTAATGTAAAAACATGAAAATCAGATTGTCTCGTGCAAAATATAGAAAATATAATTTTAACGATTAACACGTGGTGAATTTTTATAAAACAAGTATATGCATACTTTTCACATTTCAAATAATCTTTAATTAAAAAGTAGAGTATAAAAAATATATATATATCTGATAATAACATCCTGACAAGAAGATCACAAATGTTTTTAATTGTTGATATGTTTGCTAAATTCTCAATGCACACGTTGCGTTGCATAAAAGAAAAGGTAAACCTTTTTCAGTTATACTTAATAATGAAGTGGAATACCCTCAAATAAGCAAAAAATTAAAAAAAATCAATATTAAATATAAAGTTAATATGCTTAACAATAAGCAACTAAAAATTAATGTTGAAGAAGAAAAAGAATATAGAGAGTTGACTAAGGCAATAAATGAAGCCAATATTAAATGGCACACTTATGAAAGTAAGAGAATCAGGCCTATTAAAGTAATGGTTAGGTATTTACATCCGTCATGCCAACCTGAAGATATAAAAAATGAGTTGAAAGATAGAGGCTTCAAGATTTTAGAAGTCACAAATAAAATAATAAAGAAAAAGGAAAACAACAAAGAATCTACGGTACGTCTTCCTTTCTTTATGCTAACATTCGAAAACTCTGAAGATATAAATGAAATATTCAAAATTTAATTTATTCAGTACAGGAGGAATAAAATGGAGGCTATTCGTAAAGCGACTATCATTCCTCAATGTAAGAGATGCCAAGGATTTGGTCATACACAAAAGTTTTGTCAGCGTCTAGCTCACTTTTTTAAATGTGCTGGTCCCCACTTAACAATTTCTTGTAAAGAAAGAAAAAATATTAAGTCTAAATGTGCTAACTGCCTTGAGGCACACCCAGCGAGTTATCGTGGTTGCCATGTGGCTACAGAGTTGCAAAAAAGAAAGAAGCTACAAAAAAATGCTCCAAAACAAACGCAACATAGACAAGAAAAACAAAAGACAAAACCTAGTCAATCTCGAACACAGAGACAGATTTGAATTAAAACTCCAGAGATACCTAAAACTTTTACGTCGAAAAAAGTCGTAGAAGGCTTATTATATTCACAGTTAATACAAAACGACCTAAGTCAAAAAAGAAACCCGAAAGAACAAAATAAAGCTTCTACACAAAAGTCGACTGAAAATACCATTATGCAGATGATGCACAATATGATAAAAACAATGAATGAAATGTCATTAAGACTATGCACATTAGAAAACAAACATGTATACACCAAAAAATAAATCCCCAAGGCATGATTAAGAACACACTTCGTATAGTCACGTGGAATGTCAATGTCATTCTGAAGAAGAAAAATAATTTGGAAATTCTATTGAGAACACAAAATATTGATGTATGTCTTCTGACAGAAACACATATGACAGATAAGTCATCGCTTAAAATAAATGACTATACATGCTATAGCGCAAACCATCAAAGTAATACACCCAGAGGTGGTAGCTCAATATTAATAAAGAAAGATATTAAGCACCACGAGGAACTTAGTCTAGAAATAGATGAATTCCAACTAATCGTGCTACGAATTTTGTCTGTTAAACAAAGCTTTTGTGTCTGTGCATTATATTGTCTACCCAGATACAACATAAATAATAACATGTTTGAAGGCATTCTTAAACTACTAGGCGAAAGATTTATCCTGGGAGGTGACTACAACGCCAAGCTCATATATTGGGGGTCTAGATTAACATCTACGAGAGGAAGAGAGCTAAGAAAAGCTATAAAAGAAAAAGGCTGCATTTACCAATCTACCGGTAAACCAACCTATTGGTCAACTGATAGAAATAAAACTCCTGATCTGCTTGATTTTTATGTAACAAAAAAAAATGTCACCTAATTAACTATATTAAGCTAGAAGATAGCCATGATTTGGACTCAGATCACTCTGCACTCATACTAGATCTATATGAAAAGGTTATTAAAAAACAGTTGAAACCTCTGCTAACGAACAAGGCAACTGACTGGGATAGATTTAAACAAGAAATAGAAAACAAAATTAAGATCTAATTGTGATATAGATTCTGAAATAGAAAATTTTATTAAAATTATTCAAAATGCTGCCTGGAATAATACAAAAGATTGTGAATATAAATCTGTAGGTTTCAACTACCCTAGAGAAATACTAAATATGATAAAAAGAAAACGAAGAGCTAGACGTAGATGGCAACAATCGCGTGATTTAGCAGACAAGACTCTGCTAAATAGGTTAACTCAGAATTTTAAAAGAAAAATTAAAGATCTTAAAAATGAAAAATTTGAAAAATATATTAAATTGTTTATATCAGCTAAAAGAAAAAATAACTACTCGTTGTGGAAAGCAACAAAGAGTACAAAAAACTCGATCTCTCAAATCCCGCCAATCAGAATTAAAAATGGTGAATGGGCGAGAGATAATAAAAATAAAGCTGAAACATTCGCAGATCATCTTGAAGAAATTTTTTGTCCAAACGAGTGAGATTCGGATGATCTCACTGAAGAAAATAATAATTGGCAAGAAAATGTCGTATCACCATTCTCACAGAGAGAAATAGTTGAACAAATTCAAAAACTGAGAGTTAAAAAAGCTCCAGGTTTTGATCTATTTACATCGGAAGTCCTGAAAGAACTTCCGAAAAAAGCCAATGCTAACACGCATTATAAACGCCGCTATAAGAATAACGTATGTGCCGAATACCGAATATGTGGAAAATAGCAGAGATAATTATGATACCAAAACCAGGTAAGCCCATAAATGAGGTCAAATCCTACAGACCATTATATATCATACATCATTACTACCAATAGTATCAAAATTATTTGAAAAACTATTATTGATTCGAATGAGACCGATCATAGAAAATAGTAATCTGATTCCAAATTATCAATTTTGTTTTAGATCTAAGCACTCGAAAATCGATCAAATACATAGAATAATAGACATAATAGAAAAATCTTTCGAAGAAAAGCAAGTATGTTCTACTATATTTCCAGATGTAGCCCAAGCTTTCGATAAAGTATGGTATCGAGGCTTAATAAATAAACTAGATAATATGTTACCTAACAATACGTAGATATACTCTCATCATATGTAGAAAACATACTATTGAGAATAAAACAAGACGAAAAGTATTCTACTATCAGAGATATTAAAACGGATGTGCTTCAAGGTAGTATTCTGGGCCTCATACTGTATTTGCTCTACACCAATGATTTACCACAAATGGAAGATATAACTGTAGCTACATTCGCTGAGGATACTGCGTTGACGGCAGTAGGAGCAAATATTGACGAGGCTACAAATAAATTGCAAATATCAAGCGACAAGCTATACAAAATTCCAAAATAAAGTCTTGCGCAACATGGTAAATGCCCCTTGGTATGTTCGCAACAATGACTTGCACAGAGATCTAAAAATTCCTTGCACAGAAAATGAAGTAAAAAGATAAAATGAAAGATGAAATGAAAAGAGAGGCCACTCAACTGCTAAATAATCAAAATGATATCAGAAGGCTTAAAAGAACTAAGCCACTTGATTTAATACGATAGAATTTCGTAAACTTTTTCTTTAAGAAAATAACCTTAGAAAAAAATTAATCGTTAGTCTGAAAAACCTTACCTAACCTAACCTTAGAAAAAAATAAATCGTTTTAATTGGAGAGGTGCGGTTTAGTCAGTAAAAATCTGACGCACAATGGAAGCTACGGGGCTCATTATGTCTATGAAGATTCCCACCAATCCACGCAACAAAAAAAAAATGCACACGTTGCATCGAAAAATTAAGAAAACCTTAGGTAAATCAGTTATAGGATAATGAAAATAGTATATTTTCATTTCTCACTGATTAGGTTTGAGCAAAAAGTTACTGATGAACATCACAGAACAAAGCATTAGCATGAATTATGAAATATGATAGCTTTTGGATTAGATTAAATTTATTTTTCATTTGGCCTAATAAGTTCTTTCAGAACAATAATTTTGAATAGTTTTATTTAATTGCTGACATAAAGAGAGATGTAAATGTCTCAACTCGAGAAATCATAAATACTTATATTGGCTGTTCTTGAGGACAATCTTCAAATTTCAATACATTTTATGATTTTATTTAATAATTAATTTTTTTCCAGATCTTAATATTAATCTAGTTCCATTACTTATTGTTATTGTTGAATGTTGAACGATGCTGTTGTTATTGTTGAAAATTATGGTTGTAGTTATTAATCTAAAAATGTGTCAAGGAAAAGTAAGTAAATAACTAATATTTAAGATTTTATAATCTGTATAAGTGATTCTTTTAGCAGGCAAATCAATCATTAGTTTTATATGAACAATATATCAAGTCATGATCAGATAATCCAGATAGTAATATTGCACCAAATTTTTCAATTTTTCCAGTAGAAGTTAAAAATGGATCAAGTAAAGAATTATGACTTTCACCACAGAAACCAGTTAGAATTGCGTTATTGATTACCTTAAAACAGTAATTTTCTGAAGGAGCACTTTTCTCAAAACATTGCTGTTATCAAGAAAATCAATGTTAAAATCACTACCAATATTGTCAAAATTGCTAGAGAACTTTTCCAAAGAATAATTGAAAGGTTTTGATTGGATATCGAACTTAAGAGTTGATGTCTGGATAAAATAGGAATGAATGCGTCATTTACTCTTTTTTGTATATAGTCATTTACTCTGCGACAAGGATATAGTAAATTTAAAAATTTCATAAAATTTAAATTAAATTTTAGATTGTAATGCAAATGCAGCCAAACCAGAGAATAGCGTCTAAATCACGGTAATTTGAATATGTCCAAATAAACTTCAATAATGTGGTTAACATAATTTCAACTATTAAATTGTCAAATCAGTTTTGAAATCAATATCTTGACACGGGATAGATTATAACTACCAAATTATCAAATATTATAACTATGAGCTCAGAATAAGAAAAATGCAAAAAAAAATAAAGACAAAGTTTTAATGCATTTCTGAATCAACGTGTCTTATTTACCAAAATGAAACTTACATACAGCAAATACCAACGTCAGAAATAAATTGATTATAAAAAAATTGTTTTATTTTGTTTTTGTATTTTAATTAATCGTTGGCGGTGAAATATTTGATTGTATATTTAAATAATATATGAAAAATTTGAATATATGTAATATTTGAAAAAAAAAATAACTTAAACTTACATGCTAAATATCTTTAAAACATACATACGAAGTTGGAATAGAATTCACATATATGAGCCGGTGTATCAGGAACCGAATTAAATTTTCCTGAAAGCGTTCAAAAGCGTGCCATTTGTCTTTTCAGTAACCCTAATTAACATTCTACCTGGTACTACTAGAAAATCGTCATATTGTTGGAACATTTTCCCTATATTATAGATATCTTGTAGGTTAAGGAAATTGTTTAGATGAAATAAAAACTTTAATACCATGCCAAAAACAATTCCACCGAGGAAGTACAGAAGTGATAAACTCCTGCACAGTGAAAATTCCTAGGTGGTTTAAGGCTGGCTATGGAAATTCGTTTGTAGTAAAATTTCCTCGAATGTGGAACCATATTTCAAAAACCTTATTTTCTCATTGCAAAAATACCCGCATACAAGCTACAAAAGTTCAAAAGTAACATTAACAAAATTATTCAAAATTTCCTTACTGATCAAAGGGACATTTTCCTTTCCGTAACCTTCAACCAGTCCAAATTATTAGACCCTAAAGCTGACAAGTATATAACTAACGGTTTACTTTTAAACTGTAGGGTCTAAGTTTAAAAACTAATGGTCGGCTTAACTTTAAAAAAAAATATATATAGAAATAGAAGTGTATACTGTTATTACAGAAAAACAATACAGTGTATCTAATCTTAGCTTAATCTTAGTACAGAAAATTCTATATCAAGACAGACACGGATACAAAGTATTACAAAAATTTAATTAGTTCAATAATTGATAACCTACCAAAACATTCAACATATAAAAACCTTTATTTGTATCTAGTATATATGTTCAAATTAGATACAATATATATTTATGAGATACAGCTCTATTATAAAAAAGAGCTTGACTAGATACATATCTTCTGTATGACTGGTATAATAGTACATAAAAGAAATCGACGTCATTATCATATTGAAATATATTTTATCTTAAATCTTATTTTTAATATCTTAAATATACAATTTAAATCAAATTGCAAAAATTTACATATGTATATAACCCTTATCTTCGATAACTAAATCTAAAAACAGGATATATTCATAATAATGAATGAAATTGTTTTTTAGAATCATTCAAAAAGGCATACACGCCATCAGTATATACCTATATATTCCATAACTTGTATTATAATTAGATTAAAAAATCGAATTGCAATCTATACTCGTAAATACTAAAAATCTATAACAGCAATCTATAAAATTTATTAATATTTTTATTTTGTTATTTTAAAGAATATGTCGAAACCGTGACAAATCAGCTATAATATGATTGTACAATTGTCCAATATAAATGTAATCAGATGACATAGTACAATTAAATTTAGATATTGAACGAAAATTTGCATTTGATTTGATTACTGAAAAAAAATAAAAATATTTCTTTATTATTCACGTTTATTTAAAATCTATGATAACAATTAATTATTTCTCGCTGTGACGTCATACCGTGTGTTTGTATACATATTACAAAATATTAACTAGTTACCTTCATTTATAAATATTAAAAATTATTTTTACTTTCGTTATTACTTTTTTTTGCTTTTTATTAATTTTTTACAGATTTTTGCAATTATAAAAAATTAATTTTTTGTCGTTTTTCTGACATCTTCTAAAGTTTTAAGGTTGATTGTAAGTAAGTAAAACTGTTTTGTTAATTTTCAATTTTGTAATTCTGTTTTTTCTGTTTTGGAACGGTTATTTTTATTACTCCTGTTTTTGTTTTTCGTTGTATTTTGTAACAGTTTTCAACTGAATTGACATTGTTTTCGGTTAAAAAGCACGTTTCAAAGAACATATGGTCCAGAAATTACATTAGTTTTTAATTTCGTTTTTTTTCTGTTCAGGAGCAAAGCAAAAAAAAAAATTAAAAAGTTTTCAGTATCAACACTGAAAACAACAAAATATTGAAAGTTTTTATTGTTTGATTATATTCAATATGATCATAGCATCGTACCACAATTTCATAAAACATTACACTCCATACAAAAATAGGAATCACACCACACCGTCTTCATATGCGTACAAGTATATATGGAGTGCATATATATATATATATATATATATATGTGTATATATATATAATTAGTATATTTTGTTTGTGATAAAAATTGAAAGAAATCGAAAAGTTTTCGAATATTTAAAAGAAAAACTTACATGTCAGTTAGTAGATTTTATTAATTTCCTAAATACTATGGGTAATTTGATTCGATATAAAAATCAATTGGTACACATTTATTTCAATTTATTGTAAAACATCTTATACTGTTATAATCAGTAACTTAGGTAGAATAACCTTTTCTTGCTCAATTGAGTACGGCACGTCAAGTTTATACTACAATATCTACAACACTTCGAGCATATAAAATTACTAACTTATCTACTCATTAAATGTGGAAAACCACTACTATTGTCAGGAACTAAGCCTTCTCCAGAATTGCTCCATTTTATTTAATTTGTTACCAGATTATACTTTCAATTATTTTTTATTAATTTGAAATACTACTTCATACTACTGAAGCATTTAATTATAGGTTTTCCGCAAGATACTTAGCTACTTAGCCTGAGTCTTATGTTTCTTCCCGAGAATGCTCAGTACTGTTCAGAACCGCTATTTCATTTATCTCGTAAATGTAGTCAATCAGGTCTACTTAAGCTCATAATTTCAATAATTGGTGCTCTTAATATAATAGAATTCTCGGATTTGCAGATGACACAAAATTTTATAATTCTGCATCCTAGTTAGAATTTTCTGAATAATATAAACAATTTTGTTTCTTAGTGTTCTTATAATGTGTTGTTATAGGAGAAGACTCGATCAGTTTGTAGCAACTACCAATTAAATGACTAATGACATAAGTGAGTAAATTTCTTTACCGATCTTGTTATCACACTTGACCCAAAACTTAATTTCAAGAGACACTATGATAAGATAGTGAATAAAGCGAATTCTTCCTTAGTTTTCATCAAACGTTGATCACCCTACGTCACAAAACACCTATATGTTACATATGCGAGGCTTACCCTTGAATATACCAGTCAAGTATGGCAACCTTATTAGATTAATATTAATCGGATGAAATCTCTTCAACGTATTTTTTTACGTTTCACTTTTATAGATTTCTATTGTTCGTGGAATGACCCACTGTGGTTTTCACATTATTCCCACAGTTTTAAACTTATTGACTTATCCAATCGTCTTTTATTCATCAAATACTCTCGTGTAAAACATTTGCCGTTAGTAAACGTTAGCATAAATTTCAAATTTCCTGGTTGAAAAAACTAATTAGCACCGTTAAAATGTTCAACAATCCATTTCCCGTTTCATACTATGGCTGATTTAAGCCAATAAATAATAGAATATTTCTTGAAGTCATTTCTAATTCAATCTTTTTTGACAGCCACATAAACGTTTTGACGTTCAGCCAAAAAAAAGACTGTATAATAATGCTCGTAATCCTAATTAGCTTAATGGTATTATTTTTAGTTTGGTTATTGTTTATTGTTTTAATTTTATAAATAGTATTACACATTATTTTAATATATTTTAATTTTTGTAATCTAGTAATTGTAATTACGTTGTATTTGCTTTACTAACAGTGTGATATAACTACTTGGTTAATAGCATGTTTTTATTTTATTTTCTAAATGTGGAAGGGTTCTATTAACCTCACAAAATTGGAATAAATATTGCATACAAATATAGCAAGTTTTCGGCTCTAATAGACGACTAATATGCTTGTTCTAAGCATTAAATCTGACAGTATTATTTGATACAATTTCGAAAGTTTTTCTGTTGTACATACAAGAATAAACAGATGGCAATCTAAATGAGCAAAGCTACCCAAATATTTATGATCTATAATTTTACATAGCATTTTTAGATTATACAAAACAAAGGTTGGGGTAAAGTGAAACTATTTTCGAATCAAAAGAAACCTTCGAAAGCCACTCATTGCATTGAATATCATCTGAATGTCTTGAGTCACCTCTTATTATTTACGATTTATTTAACAATAAGTTCTTTTTAATTCTAATAAGTAAATCTGACTTGTTCATTGAATTATGGTAAACAAACCTTGACAAATTTTGTAGTTTTTATATTTGTTTATGAAAACGGCATTAACAATACAATTGCGTCAATTTGATTTTAAAGCTAATATTTGACAATAATTGTCGATCTGTCAATGAAATAGACCCCTGTGTGTGCTTCCTGAAGGAAATATTAAATAAAAATTTTATATAAGATGTATTTAATATTATTATATTAAAGTCAACACAGTGCTTTACTCTGTTCTTTGAAAAGAAAAAACAAGATTGCATAACTTTGACTGGATTAAAAAGAGAGAAGTGATTAACCGGAAAAAATTAGTTTTAAAGAGTTTGAAGGATGTAACGAACTTATGATATTAATTTTTAATTATATTTATTCGAACGATCAGAACCTGTTAAACATATACAAGATGTTTTTGCCTCAATTAGTAGATGGATCAGATCGTACTGAAGTACGTTTGTTTCAGAATATATTTATTGTTTTTACTGTATTAGACTTAACTCTAACCGAATGGATTTAACTTTAATGTATATTGTATATTTAGTATAAACTGTACAATATCTTCTGTAATTCTGTAGTACAAAACATCTCTACTGGATCTGAAGACTACCCAATTAATGCACAAAATAAGAGCAAATAAATAAAATTAGTAAGCCAATGCGAGTAAAACTTTTAAGCATTACAAACGACTCCATTAATCTATTACAGACTTATATAAGATGAGGAAACTAATGTTAATACAGAAGCTACTTACAAAAGGCAATAAAATTATACAGCCCCAAGTATTATTATAATTATACATGTCAATTTTTCACATTTTTTTTTTCATTGCTATTCTCTTAATGTTCCAATGTAATAAAGTTCTGAAGCTGTTTGTTTTCATGTTGTTGGTGATATTGTTTTTTGTACATGTGTTAGCCTAAAGAAAAATCAAATCACTAATAAGAATTAACGAAAAAGTAATTTTACACGACAAAGCAATACGCAATTAAAGTGAACATTTTTATTTTTAAGTTTTTATTTTTTAAATAATAATAACAAGGGTAATTAAAAACGATAATGTGGTGCGCTTTAAAAAATAAAAAGAAAAATAAAAAAAAAAACAAAAAAATTTAATCTGTAATCTTTGCTGTATTTTTTTACTGTATTCAAAACAAAAAAGAAACGATTAGATTGACTCTAAATGTTCAAAATAGAAAAATTTAATATGTTCTCTTAGTAAAAATTCGACTACATAATTTTTATTATGGAAGCAATGAGAAATAAATAATATGAGTTCAGTGGATGGAGTGCTTTTGTGTAATGTGATTCATGACTGTGAACTATCAGGAACGTGATTGTCACAATAATTATCACAATTTTATAATAATTTCCATATGATAACCAATTTGTTATTGACCAAGCGAATAACTTTTGGTTTTACGAAAATTAGAACTCAAAAAACCCACTCATATACTATTTTAGGTTATTTGCCTACATCACTTTTATTTTCTATAATCATTCAAATATAAGAGTACTGTAAAATTACATAATTGACATCATCTTATTTTTTTTTCATGGTAGAACAAAATTATTAGAAGACTGATTGTCGTTTGGGTGAAAAATCCCATCAGAAATTCTATTTCTTCTGAATTGACTCGATGCTACCAATATGAAATTTATAGTTTAGCGAAGACACTGGACTCAAGATTCGGACAAAATAGAGAAATACAGATTATATATAGATCATCGAATTCTCTAGCCCATCATAAGAAACTCCTTACAACAATTCGTATCTACTGCTAACCTCCTCATTTATGGCAACGTTTGTATACTCCCAAACATTTTTTATACTACCAAAATTTACTCTAAACATTAATACTATATAAACTTGCTCTAACTACAGGCATATAGCTATAATATCGATCCTCTCCAAAGGATGAGAAATCTTAATAAACAAGAAGCTGACCAAATATTTAAACAGTCAAGATATTTGCCACGATAGACAATGCGAGTTTAGATACAACCGGTCCACAGGTGATTTAATTATACCTTAATGAGAACCTAAATATCTGTTTATACGATTTAAGTGAAGCAAATATTGTGACTCTATTAGCAAAATAAAGTGAGTACACTGAAAAAAAAGCTGAATACTAAATTTGCTAAAAAACATGACAGTATAAAAATAACGTTTTGTGATGGTAATTATGGCAAAAAATACTAAATTATTAACTTCAAATGCATTGTGCACTGTTAACTTGTAATAAAATTTATTACAAAAAGTTAAATACATAATATCATATGTAACATAACATTGTTCTTTATAAAAAAAATAGTAACATTTATAATGTTTTAAAAGAAAATTAAAAATATAATTATATCAAACTTTCCATTGAATTTAAAAAGTTTAGCTATATTAACTAAAAATCTTTGTTATTTTATATTAAAAAATTAATAATTTTTACTTTCAGATATTGATATTTTTATAAAACGTCAGCATTGCAAATTTTCTATGTAGATTATTTATATTTGATTTGGGCACATAACAAAAATTACAAAAGTTTAAATAAATAAACTTTGCCTAATTTGAAATAAATTGTTAGATATGCTTAATTGCGGTTTTTAATTATCTTGTAACACAAATTTTCTAAAGCCACATAGCAATATTTACCAAAAATTTTCTTTTAGTATTTGTTGTCTTTCTTTTGCATATAAAATTCTTGGTCGATTTTTTACAGTTTTTCATCAAATTCGCATGAATTTGCGTGAAAGAAAAGATTTTAGTGAATACAGAATAATGCACTTTTGTTACCTATTTCAGTAGATAGATATCCTTTGATTGATTTGATCATGTTACAAAAATTTGAATTAAGTGATTAATAGCTAATTTATTTAATTAAATAAATAATTGAATATAGTGTAGTGCAATAATATCTAATAATCATAATAAAAGTATTAATTAAATGATTAAATCAAAAAAGTATATAAACTAATAAGTTTTATAATTTTCCTTCAAAAATAATACTTAGCCTAATTGTTATGAAATAGTTTGGTTAGGTTATCCAAATAACGCATGAAGTTTTAGATACAGATTAACATTGACTTGAATTTATTGATGTGAATTTTTTAAATTAGAAAAAAGAAAATAAATAATTATGTGATAATAAAATAAATAATAATGCTTAAAAAATCAAAATAAAATATAAAACAAAAAAAAATAAATTAAAAGAAGAAAATCACAAAAGTTTAGATTATAGAACCATTAGTTCATCTGGGATCTATGCGATTCGAAGTGCACAACACAAAATCCTCAAAGGCATTGCTCGCCCGTCAAAAAACACGTTTTTCAGTGTTTCACGTTTTCGGTACAATGAAAGAAGTATATTTTTAAGTTATTTGTAATTAAATTAATTCTTTCTTCGTTTTTTTTTTTGTAATTACAACAATTTTATGTATATATATGTATAGGTATTTTAAATATGAAAAAGTTAAAAACTTGTAATTAAAAATATGATAATATTTAAATGTATAATATAGATTAAGGTATATAAATAACAAGTAAATATCTTTCTTAAAATCTTTCTAAATATCTACTTAAATATATATGATGTAAAAAAAGCAAATAAATACGACTAAAACTTATTTGAATAAAATTTTATTATTGTTTTAATTTCCATTTTTGTTCGTACTTTTATAACACTGTAAATTTTAAAATTTAGCTAAGAACCGTATCAAATTTTAAAAATTTCGTGAACTATTCTTACACTTTAAGGTTTAAATATCATTTGCTTAAAATATAAAAAAATTAATAATTTATGTTTCATTATTGTTAATACTTTTTAAATTATAGAAACAGAACGCTACATCAAAAAGATTCAGCATTTCCTCCCAATTTATATGATATTTCTACAACAAAATAGCTATGTTTACAATAATCTTAACTAAATCATACCAGCAAGATAAAGCTATTTATTAAGTGATGTATGAAAATTTTGCAATGGTGAAAGTCAATTTCAGCTAGTATTAAATTACAGAGTATACCAAATTAAATAGCAAAATTTGCAATGTTACGTTACAAATTTACAATGTTTGGAATAACTTCTAAAAATAGAGCTTCTACCTAAATTTGTAAGATAGCATTGCAAGTTTTGCTATTTTTTTTATTTGCTTCTTAAAGTTATAATAGCTTAAATTGATTTTCACAATTGTGCATTTTCATAAGTCAATTAATTAATATTAATTTTATCGTGTTAGTACGATTTACTTAAAATTATTGCAAATATAGCTATTTTATTATATAAATCCGTCTTATGTAATATACCCAATATTGATTTTCAGCATTAGAGCTCGTCATATTTTATATCTAGAATTCTCCTTATGTAAACACAGCTGAATTTGATTTTAGGCATTAAAGAATTTCTAATTATTATCGGTAAATTTATTATATTACAAAGGAATTGATGGCTTTTTCTAATAGAAATAATTAAATAATTCTTCAATATAAATTATATCATTTTATGCCATTTAGCGTCACTATCCCGATATGAGCTTTATAAATAGTACATGGTATGTAAAAAAAATAGCAATTTTACCTAATTTTTTTTTCAGTGTATTGCTCCTCTTCTCTCAAATGGATTGAATGTTTCTTTTCGAATCGTACAATTCAAGTCTTAGTTGATGGACTTGAGTCCGAGAAATTCCAAATAAACGCTGGTATTCCCCAATGATCAGTTCTCTCAAAGACAGTACTCTTGACGCCTCTTACGATTTTTATAAAATATCTGAAGGTATACATCTATTGCTATATTAAACAAAAGAGACATCATGGCCAGTTGATTTGGTTGTAATAACTAATTGGGGCTTAAAAAAAACAGTCTAGTTAAACACATCAAAACTTCAGAGTTATACTATCACCAGGAAAATTTGCATTTTGCCATAAGCATATTTAGGTATGCAATTAAATCGAAAAATTATCTGGAACGATTTTTTTTGTTTTTTTTTTTTTTGTATAGTTTTATTTATAAGATATATATTATGTATTCTTTAAGATTAATTCCAAAACAAAACTTAAAAAGAGAATTTCTTATACATAACTTCAAGTATTCATGGCTAACTTATATCTAGCTCTATTACTTACATTTATTATTAATAGGATATTATTTGCGTTATAACATTTGTTTATTTTGGTGATAACTTATGAACTAATTTTTGATACTGGAAAAGATATTTACATGATCTGGAAAGATCGATGTTGCAAAAACGCAGCCCAATGTTTAAGTTTTCTTAGTGTATTCTGACCTCTTGAAAATATATAAAGCTTTCATACGAACCAAAAAGGAGTACAATTGTCACATATGGGCTGGCGCTTCTATTAGTGCGTTAAACCATTTGCATAAAGTCAAAAATGAGCTCAACCCAAATATCACTGCTCATCTCCTTGATGATGATCCTTCCTCTTGGACATCGTCGTATGTCAATATGAATTTGAAACGATAATTATTGGGAAAATATTTAAAGTAGTTATAGCTATAATCAAAAAATTAAAAATATTTGAAAAAGCTAAATTCCAATTATTATACATAAAATTAATGTAACAAAAATGTATCTACAGATTTATATAATTCATAAATTTAAAAAGAAAATAAAAAAAGAATTGAATAACTTAACCGGAAAAAGAACTGCAAGATTTTTAAAATGTTTTTATTGTTAAATGTTTTCATATTATTACTATTAAAAAAGTGTCGCCGAATAGCAGACTTTCTTTTAGTAAATAATTGATCTTTTTATTTATTTTTTATTTTTATGTAATACATAATTCATACATCATCCACCACTACAGGATAAAAGTAACTAAAAATATATATATATTCAAAATATATTTACTTTACTCAGTTAATATAAAATGAAAAATATACCGAAAAAATATTCTTAACTATAACATTGTTCACTGTTCCAGTTCTTAACTGTTCATTTTTAAGTGGAGTGGATAGCGAAAAATTGCACATCAGAATTATATCTTTAATCAACAAAAACCATAAATAGAAACGTTTACTATACTATACGAGTATACATGAAGTATATGAAAGGAAATGTATTTACTATCACAGTAAGAGGGAAAAAGGAACACATCATTTATTTACTGTTATATTTTGTAATGAAACAGTTTTGGTTACATTTTCTTTTACTGTTTTTTTTTGTAGAAATTTTAAGGAATAATTTCTTTTTATTGCATATTATATACTTTATTTACAACAATGTTGTGCCAGGTTCATAAACATATTATTATGCATACCAATATATCATAAATACACAGTTATATGTACAATATATACAACTCATCATATATAAACATAATATTACATATCACAAATGTATGGTTACAAAAATTGGTTTGAATAAAACCGTAAAGAATGTGGCAAATTGTTTCATGGCTTTTGTTATACTGACACTGCTACTTTTAGATGACATATTCCAGTAACTAGATGACCCAAATTTTCAATATAAAAAAAAGACAAAAAAAAAAGAACCCTACAATAAAAATGGTATAACAATACAGCTATAGAAAAATATGGCTAAACAATTTTTTCTTGTCCCGAAAAAAATAATTTTCATTCAAGACATTGAAAACAAAAATGTTGTAAAAGACAAGTTATGTGATATGAGTTTGTAAAAAGTTTTATCCGCACACCATTTCCGATCCCTTTCTCGTATAATTAGTAAATTCTTAATGTTTTCGAACAACTGTTTTCATTATATTTTATTGTTCTGAAGTTAAATATTTTATACATTTTGTAGATATTATTATTTTTATATATACAATTTATTTTTTTATTTTTATTATGTGGACAAATTAATGAAATATTCTGGATAGCAACTCACAGACACCATCAGCATATTAGTATCATCAAATATTGATGTTATCATTAGAATTTTATTTACTGATTGAATTATCAATACGATATTATGATTATGTTGTCATATCAGTCCTAAATTAATTTCTCCATTATCGAAATTCGTCGAATGAAATGAATTTGAAAAGCAAAAAAAAATAACATAGAACGAATCGAATAGATTAAAAAAAAAAATTTAAATTGGAATGGAATAGAAACGTGAAAACAGTTTAAAAAATAAATGAATAAATTAATGCTAAACACTGAAATTTTCCGGAAAAATGTTTTTCCCAAAGCTTAATTTATTTTAAAATGAATTTCGATTTAAACATTATTGTAAATTAACATCGTTTGTTATGATTGTTTATTTTCCCATTATAAACAGCTATTATTGGGAAATTTAAATACGAAAGTTGTCTCCGACTTGGTCTAACTTGATAATCCTTGATCGATCAAAAATCTGTATTTTGCTCTAAAATTATACAATTTAGTCTAGTTGGTATCCTTTCACCACATGTCTTGCCGTCTTGCCGTCCATAATTGCTGATATGTTTATATGGGTGTTAACACGATGGATGGCGCAGTACATAGAGCACCTACATTGTTACCGAACGGTTTCAGGATTTCCGATGAAAGCAAAAAAACAATTATGAGGTTTTCGACCTGGTTCATTACCCTTTATCACTAGATATTTAAACGGTTTAATTATCTTTTTCATTACATTAACATAATACGTATTATATTTATATGTCTATTTACAAAAACAAATGTGGAGAGTTTTGGTTCGATAAAATATTTTTAGTTAATAGGTATTACCAATCGAATTAATTCACCATTTAATCGAGTGAGAAACTAAAAAATAAATTTAGATATTGGGTGTTGGCGTAGTAGGTACATTTGGTAAATTCCATTTCGCAAATGGGCATTTGGTCTTTGAACATTTTGCAAAAAATTTATTTGGCAAACTAACATCTGACAAAAACAACACTTAGCGAAAGAAAAATTATAGCAAATTGTCATTTAACATTTGGATATTTGGCAACTTTTATTTATGTACGTAAACTGAAAAACAATCGGAAAACAAAAATCAAAATTTGGCAATCTAAAATCTCTTGCACGAGATATTCGAGGCTTCAGTTCCAAATTCTGGTACACCGAATCTTCAAAATTATTTCTGCAAATATTGGTATTAAGTTAGTTTCAAATATGTGACTTTTATACCGGATATGAAATCTACGGTCTCGAATTCTGATACGCCAAACTTTTCAACAAAACATTAATAAATTTAAGTACAGTACAATTTGTTATTGTCATATTCAAATATTCTGGAAATAGAAAATACCCAAATTTTGAATTCAACACCAAAATTAATCCTTCTTCAAAATACAAAATTACAGTCTTAACATACAGTCCAGCTTTTTTTTTTTTTAATTTACACTGAAGTAATAAGATAAGCCCCCTATACCTTCGCAGAATTTGAGCCATTTAAGCCAAAAGCTTAAAAAAGGAAATAAGCAAAATTATGAGAGAATATAAAAGAAAAAGAATAGATTAAAATGAAGTAGAAAAAATAGAATTAAATAGAATAGAATAGAGATAGAATAGAACAAATACATATAAAATTTACAGACACTTATAAGATTTATGCACTCTTAAGAACTTACAAGTTATATCCCCATCTGGAAAAAGTTATTTTACTAAGTATGTTGTTTATTTTGTTTTATATTGCGAAATATCCATTTAAAGTTAAATATAGTAAAAGGGCAGACATAATAATTAAAAGATTTGAATGTGATTTATAAATATATTGAAGTTTTTAACCTGGGTTTAGCTAAATACAAACCAAAATTAAAACTTGTGTTGAGTGTAGTAATGTAACGACCGAAGGAGCACGGGTTCAAATCCCGTGAGAACCAAAAAAATTTCCAATGGCGAAAATTACTGAAAATGTAATTTTCAATACAACCACATCGGTTCAAATATAATTTAATAATTAATAAAGATATAATATAATTAATAAAAAAATAATATAACTATATATAATATACGGAAATATATACCAAATAATTAACATAATTTGATAAAAAGGCCCACATTTCGAACTGGAAATGACCTACAAAGTTGGCCTACAGATTTATGTGTAGGATCAACTGTTAAAATAAATAAATAATTTAAACTTACCTTTTCGATTGATCCTTTTTCAATGCGACAGCAACTTGAACACGTAAATTTAATATTTGTTCAATATCATTATCATTAATATCACTTTTAAAACTGCTAATAGGAACTAAACGTCTCGCTGGACATTTTTTTGATATTGATAATGATGATAGAAATTTTGATTCACAATTAACTTGTTTTAAAATTAATAAAATTAAAATCCCAATAAAAAATGTAAATTGAAATTTTAACATATTAAACATTATTTATTTATTTATTTTTTATTGTTATTATTTAAGTTTTTTTCAATAATATGTTTTTTGTTCTAAATACAACCGCTGTAATGTAAAATTATGTATTTTGAAAATTTAGAAAATTAAAAATTCTTATATTAATAAATTTATTTTAATTTACTGGCAATAGTTTAAAAAACTTCCTTGTCTAATTGCCTTCAAATATTAATGCTAGAAATTTTTTAATTTTAAATTGTATTTAATTCTACACATAAAGAAAGGATTAAAGCATGTAGGTAGTAGTAGGTATTTATTGTTCATGAAGTATATATACTAAAATTCATATTATAATAAAACTAAAATTAAGGTTGGCTGCTAAATATTTTTAAAAGCTTAAACCGTTTTGATTATTTTTAATTTTTCGAAAACAATCAATAAACCAGTAAAATTTTGGAAAATACTGAGCTTAAAACCTCTGAGCTCATCGGAAACATAAATAAATAGTGATAGGAGACAATGAAGCATTCAATTTGAATTTAAGAGAAGCTATATCTAAACTAAAAAACTGATGGTTAAATAGAAAAGAATATTCAAACGAAAGGTAGAAAAAACTAAAATTTTAAAAACCTTAGTGTGCTTCACTTTCACAAGCGAATAGTAAAAAAAAAAATTTCAAAATATAGTTATTACCAGGATTAAGTAAAATACTCATCATTTTGCTTTTAAATTTTATATAAAAAATCTGGAAAAAAGATACCCGTTTTTTAAACGAGATTTTAAGAGACAAAATTTCGTGCTGCTTCCAAATGAAAAACATATAATAATGACTGAACTAGGTTGAATCTATTATTTACAAAAATAAATTAGTTATGCCTGATAAATTTATCAATTAGTTGTAAGTCTAAACAGTTCCATAATTTTATTCAAAATTGTACTTGATTCCAAATTTGATTTTTTGTTATATTTTTATGAAATTTCTGTCCAAATCAATATCTATCCAACTTCAAGAATTCGAGTATAGGTAAATTGCAGTAACATATTGTAGTATATGACATCGTTCTACACAAAATTACAAATATTTCATTTGGACTTCCAAAATATAGGTTTGTTGTGGTAACAGAAATAGTAATACAATGTTTGAAAACTTTTATAAATCTTGAACTATATTAAACTATACCAGTAGACAAAGAAAAAAAATACTATACCTATGTTTTTATAAACAAATTTAATATCAAAATGGTATAAAACTTTGAATAGACACAAAATGGAATTTCAGAAAAAGTTCAAGACACTTGTTGACTCTAAATATCTGATCACACTTATGTCTTAGATATCATTCTGAAATTTTATCATAGAAAAAGAATTTGTCGTAGAGTAGGGAGACTAATTGAATTAGTTGTATAAAGATATGTACGTAAAGTTATTTGAACTATGAATTCATTTGTGGCCCAACCAGTATTATGTCTACACTATAACCAAACTATGCAGATAAATCTATTCTAAGATTTGAATTATAATAACAAGCAACGTAATGTACATTTAGCACATATTTATAGTTATAATCAAAATAGCAACAACATATAAAAAACAAGACAAAATTCTACAAGTGTATTATTTTCCACCACCACTACGCATCAACAATATTCTCGTACAGAATTTATTTTGTATATAAACACTGCTTTTTTTCATGAAAACTTTTTAGAACTTTTCACCTGAATAACTTTTAACAGAACATATTTTAAATTTTTTTTTGCATAGTAGCAAAATAAAAACATAAAAAAGAAAAATTTATTAGAATTGTATTTCAAATTTTCATTTGAGTTGAAAAACAAAATCTTGTTAACAATTTAATTTAGTTAATTTTAAATCTGACAAAATATTTTCGGTCAGACAAGAAAATCACATTTAAAGAAATATAAATAATATTTTATGTATTTTCTTATACCTTACATAAGCTTCTTTTACTACTACTTGTATATTGTATTATATTTGTTCTTAGTTTTTTTTTTATGATAAAGGATCTTATTCAATAATTCCAAGTAAAAAAGCTTGGATTTAAGTTTTTATTAAAATTTTGTACAAAGAAACTATTGATAATAAATAAACACGTATTGGAGGTCTCGGTAAACATATTTCGGCATTAAGTGATTAAGGTCCTGAAAATTTTATTAACACGTTCAACTAAATAGGTCTTTATCCCGTAAAGCTTTTGAAACTATTATTACCGAAAAAAATTAGGAAAGTGCTCCGACTACACGTCCTTGTCTAAGAGAAGTTAGGAATGAAGTTACATTTGGGTCGCCAATTAGACGAATAGTGGGATTTTTCACGCAACCTAAGGCAGCAACTTAGTAACCCCAAACTTCCAACTGGTCGACGAAAGAAGGTTTGTTAGAAGAGAAACCCCTCAGGGAGATGTTTTGTCTCCTCTTCTATGGAACTTGGTGGTAAATGAATTATTACTAATACTAGAAGGGGCAGGCTGCAGAGTGATTGCTTATGCGGATGACATTGCTATCATTGTCTCTTGAAAGTATCTAAGCACACTAAGAGACCTCATGCGAAACGCTATAAACCAGCTAACAAAATGGATAAAGTTTGTACTCTCAGTAAATCCACAAAAGACTGATGTAGTCCTCTTCACTAGAAAATATAAATTTTCGACAGTAGACCTTATTTATATTAACGGGACCCAACTAGTTCTCAAAGATAGAGCTAAATACTATATAAACAGTATAATTGAAAGAGGAAAGAAAGCTACAACAGCACTGTACTCTTGCAAACGAGCTATTGGAAAAAAATGGGGAATCAATCCACACATTGTCCACTGGCTTATACAGCAGTTGTCAGGCCTGTAATAATGTATGGTGTCGTGGTATGATGGACGGCACTCAATATTGGTATAAACCTCAACTTCCTTGCAAAAGTTCAAAGAACAGCCTCCATCTGCATAAGATGAGCACTTAAAACAACTCCTTCCGCGGCACTGGATATGTTATTTCATCTCTTACCATTAGATATCCATGGCAAATTAATGGCATCCAGAACTGCAATCAAGAAATTTATTCCAGAGAACCTAGATCGGAGTGTTACAGGGCACTTCTTTGAGAGATCATATCAAATCGATATTCCGTCTAGGGAAAGTTGGAAGAGTAGCACGGTTCTAAACAAGGATGACGGACACCTCCTCACTTATGGTTCAAAATTGAATGACAGCGTGGAGGGTGAAGTCTATTCGGAAAACCTGAATATAAGTCTATCCTTCAGCCTACAAGACATTATAGTGTGTTTCAGTCGGAGGTGATGGCAATAAAAGAAGCCTCAGACTAGCTGAAACCCAGCGTATTATCTGTTAGAAATATCTGTGTACTCGCAGACGGTCAGGCCGCAATTAAAGCACAGGAGTCGGTAATCATCAAATCAAAAACCGTGTTTACCTGTCGCAGTTCTTTGGAACTAGCGGACGAACTAGCGGATAGGTTCAACATATTGCTACGATGGGTGCCAGGATACAATGATATTCCGGGTAACTGCATGGCAGATAAACTTGCTAGAGAGGGTACTAAATTAGAAATCCTTCCGGAAAGGATCAATCTGGGTACACATCCAGCTACCTGTAATTTATTGCTTCGCAATGATGCAATAAAAGTTTCAAACTTCAGATGGTCAGCTAGACCCGACTGCAACATCACCAAGCAAATGTGGCCTATGTTGAACCTGAAGTGATCCCTTAACCTCCTAAGTAATAACTATGAAAAAGTGTGACATTAGCACTATGGTAGGGGTCATTTTTAAATCTATCTAAAACTAATCAGAAGATAGCGGAGTCGGATCCCAGGGTATGAATGTTGACTTTTCCATTATTTTATTTTAAATTAATTTCGAATAAAATTTGGTGATCACTTAAAATAATATGGAACAATGCTATTATGTAGGCGAAGTTGCTCTACAGTATATGTAGTTTTCCATATGTAGATTAATTAATACATCAAAAACTAAAAAAAAATAAATGCATAAATGTGACTATGTATATTAAGTCTCTGTCTAAACCCAATTAGCATGTTTCTTCCATAATCTGGGAATAGAAAAAACAAATATTATTATTATTAACGGTTTTTTGAATTATTGATACACAGACAAATAACTTTAGGTTAATACAGAAAAAGGTATGAAATAACATCATTTTTAGATGGATTTTCAAAATCATAAACTGTATCAACATTACTAAATGGATTATCAAAAGTTAATTCTAACTATCATATACTGAGAATATTACATTTTTATTCATATGGGTTTAAGTCTTGTATGAATACTTATGTACAGTACTGTACACCAAAAACAAAATTTCAATTAAAATTAAATTCAATTTGATCAAAAAAAAAAATTGTAATTAAATTGCTAAAATAGCAATCGCATATTTTTTTCTTAGAAATTCTTGTGAAATATTTCGGTTTTGCTCTTTCAGTCTCTTAAATAACAAATTTTGTTCAATTTAATTAAAAGAACAACATGAAGAGTTTGTTCTTAATAAATCTTAAAAAATTAACAAATTTTATAATAAATTGATTTTGACTAATATTTCATAATAAAAACAAAAACAAAATGCCTTAAGCTGACTTCTTTATAAATTAATTATCATACGAGATTCCAGAAACAATTTAGAACCAATTTAGTTCATCACATCATTGCCCTTCTCAAAACCATTAATATTCAACTAATTCACAAATGAACATATTAAATTCTACTTTCTTTTTTCATAAGCCTGCCTGTCTCTTATGTTTTTTTTTTTTTGTTTTTATTTTTCATTATGGATTTACTCAACAATTTCAGATCTGATCCAATTTTAAATCGAATATCTCCCATGTTAAATAATTTTGATATATTTATTGCTAAACCAAAAATAAAAAAAAAAAAAACATTTCTTAGAATTTGAAAGTTTACATAAATTTCTTAAATAAAGCCAATTATGTCGAAAATTTAATTTTTATTTTATTAAATTTTGTTTTTATTGTTTTCCTTTTTTCTAAACTTCGGTGGTTGATTTTTTCTCTCTTCCTCATTAGATCTTGTACCGGAACAATTTCAAATTAAGAAAACAAATTAATTTTTTTTGTGAATTAATTTATTAGTTCGAGTTCTTTCAAATTTGAAAAGGTATTAAAGCCTAATTTTACTATTTATAATGTATATACAATGGTAGCGTTCCATGAAATTAACCGATGGATCTGAAATTCACAGATTCATGGATCTGGTCACTGAACGGTGTGGTAAATGTACCGGTTAATGAAAATGGATCTGAAAAAATTCTAAATACATTTCATGGATCTGACTTTTTATATGTAAAAACAACAACAACAATTTGTATGTTGAGTGTTGTGACATCTACTGTAAGAAAAATTAAATGTTTATTATTTTTATGAAATTTAAATCGCCATAATTTTTTGAATTAGTGTGAAATTTTAAAGTCTTAAAAAAGATTTATGTACATCCCACCACACCCACCTGTGTAGCCTTCGTTGTTTCATTTGTAAAATAATGTTAAAATAGTCCATAGTGTTATAATATGATAATCATATGAGTTTATCACCTTTTAACTGCTATACTAACATAGAGTTACTATGCTAAATTTGTGCTCAAGTTGGCTTATTTAATTTTTTTGGTATCCAAAAATATATTTTTCTAATGACATGCAAAGTTATTCAGAGTTTTCAACGTGACAGGAAATTGCATGAAGCAAATATATATAAGCTAATAACGTAGGTTAAGCGTGTGGGATTTGTTTGAATTGATCATTCTCGTGGATCTTTGTACGCAGGAATATATGAAAAAAAATTATTCCGATTGTTCGGGTATGATGAGAATGGTTCAGTCTATGTTGTATTGGAGAGCTATAGTTTTCCAGATGTGGCAATGACGGATGAGATTTGCTGCTACCTCTGCAACCTATTAATCTAAGCAAGCTCAATATTTCATTAACACCTGTGTTATTTTTTTTAACCCTTTTTGAAGTTATATTGTTATAAAAATAATTACTAATCAGCGTCCTAAATTTAAGCTAATATGTATGTGTATATGTATAGTCCGAATCAAAATTTGATATTTGATTAAAATGTAATATCTAAAATGATAAAATGTATATCTCCGGATGCCCCAAACTAAAAATATAAATTTTAGTCACATCAATTTACAATTATTTGGGAAACGAGTAATTTGCAAAAATCAATTTACAAATATTTGAAACTACAGTAATTTACAATAATTTAAAATCATTTGACGAGTTCAGCATTTAGCTTTATCTGTATGTCCGATTTGAATCCATAGATTTTCTTTAGAATATCATTAAACAATTCAAGCGTTTTCTTTCAACAAAATGTGTACATTGCCAAGTATAAAATTCTCTCAATTTCAATGTTATAAAAAAGGCTTAAGTTTTTCTTAGTCTTAGATTTTTAAGATAAAACTTCATAGCCAATTACGTTTTTATGTCTCCGTAGTCCTTATACAAATTTTCACATACCCATACAAAATGTAAATGTCATAGACTGTAATCAATTTTCTGCTATAATAGTTACAGAAATGAATACAATTAGATTAATATCATTACAGGCATCTCAAGATATCATTTTTTGTCAAATCCATTGCTAAGAATTAAACTAGAAATTAAGACAATCTCAATAATGTTAGATGGAAAATTTATTGTACCCAAAACAAGCTCATTAATTTAAAAGCAAGTGACAGCTACAAAATTGGAAGTGAATTGTCAAGAGATAGTGAGTCTTATTCCCGTATTTATGAAAGATTTATATAGAGACTTAGTTGTATCTTAAAAATACCTTTGAAGTTATCAAAAATATAATTCGCAACCGAATTATATTTATATATTCTATTCCCAGCCCAGCTCTTTCAAAAAAAAAAAATTTTTTTTTTTTAATAATTTTCATACTTTTTGTCAGCAACGAGAGTCTCCTAGAATTAACCAGAGTCCAGACCAAATAGAATTAAATTTTTTTTTTTTAACTTTTTTCTGCTTTCATCTGCTTGAACTTGTCTGAACGACTTGAAAATGATGAATGTTTTCAATGTTTTTCAAACTTTTACTTTTTTATCCTCGCTAATAAAAAAAAAAACAAATACAAAAGCCAAAATCAACAAAAACTTTGTAAATCGATTATGAAAATACATACATATATAATAGGTTCCAAAATACTGAAACACAAGAAAAAAAAACTTTCCAAAAACGTATTTTTTAAAAGCGAAAAAAAAAACAATTTTTTTTCAATAATCAGTCATGGAGACCTCCTACTAAAAACAACGTTTTTTTTCTAACCAAATTTATGCGATCATTGGATACTAATGGGATTGAGACTGTTTTTTTATTCGTTTTTTGTTTTGTTACTGTTTTTGATGTTATTATACATTTCGATTTATGGGATTATTTGAAGTCCTCATCATAATAATTAAGTCTTAACAACAACATAAAATAAAACAAAAAATAAAAAAAACTGAAATAAACAGAACAAAAATAAAAATATTTACAAAATCTCGAATCGAGTACATACACTTTAAACTCAGGGGTTCTTCTTCGGTAGTCTTTTTTAGTTAAAAATAATGGATGATGACAGCAGCCTTACAATATTATAACAGTAATTATGTTATACCAATATCAAAGTATGAAAATGTATGAAGAAGAAATAGAGAGTTATAGTTATTAGTGCCAGTAACAGCAGTTGTTGTGATGGTAATGGTAGCAGTATTAGTAACAGTATAAAAACGATGATGATGACGACGACGACGACGACGACGACGACGGTCTCTGAGTAGAATATTTTGTTTCTATATTTTGCTGTTTTCTTTTGTTTTTCTTTTTTATTGGATAATTTTAGGGTATAAAAACTTTTAGAACTTTTTGTTTTTTTTTTTATATGTTTTCCTTTGTTGTTAGAAATACCAAAAATCCTGCTAATTGAATACAATTAAGTGATATACGAGTTATAAAGTATAAACTATTTACTACAGTATATTTTAAGACAGACCTAGCTAACTGTTGGTTACTTAATGTTATTTTCTCCTCATTTTTAATAAAAAAAAAACCATGAAAAACATAAAACAATTCCAATTATTTAAAGTTTTCAAAATTTTCTATTCATAAATACATACATATATATATATATATACACTCCAAGTCTTCTTTGGTTTTAAAATAAAAAAAATAATAATTTTCCTATTTGATATTCAAATAGGAACATCTTAATTTATGGAATTCTATTGTTTTTGTATTTTTAAAGTATTGTGTTTACATATTTTATTGTAAGACTGATGATATTTCTATTCATGGTGTGAGTTATATAGTTATAAAATTAAATTGGTATTTGTAAGAAAATATATACACATTATATATACACTGAAAATTAATATATAAATTTATTTTTAACCCTTTTTATGGCAAATTATGAACTAATAGATGAAAGTACAGGTAGGTAGGTAGAGGTGACCATTCCAGTTGCTTTTGAAAAACCAATTAGCACTTAATTGTGCCTTTTTGATACCTGGACCTAAGGAGTGACCTACTTGTTGTTGTTGTTGCTGGTTGTTTTAGGGGCTCACTCTGCCATTGTCACAATCTCAAGGAACTCATTACTAGAGCTATATAGAAGAAAACATTTTATAGAAAAAAATAACTAAGGCTTCGAAATCATCGCAGATTAAAGATGAAAAATCAATGCAAAATAAAAGGTTATTGATAGTCTTAAAATTTGCTTTACGAAATTTGAAACGATATAAAATTGCAGAATCGATATTAGGAGATAAAGGTACACAGAAGTATTAACAAATAGGAGGATGATGCTCATCAATTTGTACAAGTTCCAGTGGAGAGTCAAATGTTACTACATTAATCCAATTAGTTGTGTTTACAAGATCTAACTGCTGTCCTTGATAGTTGCAATTTAATGAAACTTGTTGAAAATGAAAAAGTTAAATGAATCCATTACAAAATATTCAATGTTACTACGAAATTCATCTGGAACCAAGTATGTTTCCTCATCATGTGCAACCAATTTAATATTGGGCAGGTTAAAATAACCACAGACGATAATTTTATTTTTACTATTGAGTGTACTAATTATTTTGTCAATTATTGATAATATATATTTAATATACAACTAAATACTGGAAGCAGGAGGAATTGATTATGATTAGATTAGTTGATTGAATTTAAATTTAAATAGCTATGATTTCTAAATTATCAGATAAATTACACCAAGGAATAGGTAGTTGAAAAGAGCAGAAGGAGTTACAAACGGCAATTAATACAAATCCATCTCTACCAGAATACTACCGGGATAAAGGGACTTATACCCTCATATTTACATTGTGAAATAAGAAGGAAAGATCTATAAGTTATTTATTGAGGCAGTAAGCCAAGTTTCAATCAAAGCAAAGATATCAAAATCTTAAAGTGCAGAATTTGAGAAAACTATTTTAATGTGTGACAATTACTGAAGTAATCAAATAAAGATTGAAGACAACTAGTATATAATTTCTAAATTAAAAAAAATTATTAAAATTTTTATATATTCAACTTTTTTATATATTTTGTATTACTCTAAAAGTTTGCAAATGATAAATTGAAGATACACATACAAATTAATCAAAAATAAAATATTGTGTCAAATTTTTAAGTTCAGTGACCTAGCATTAATTTCTTTGTAATCCTTATTTCATACAAAAAATTATCTTTAACTTTTGTTTTTGTTTTTTTTATCTATAGTCAGTACCTTATGGAGAATACTTTTTCGTACATTAATATCACACATAATTTTCAACTACAATTTATTATAGGTAAATAATAAAGTTGAACGAGTAATATTTTATGAGAATTTATTTATTTATTTTCTAATATAAACAAATCTATAAAACTATTACTAATGTCAATAACTAGGCTTTATGAAATGACATAATTCCATTTTGCATAAATAATTACGAATTATACTATAAACAAATTTTAGTTTTTACCCACCTTACACCTATAAGATAATAAATAGGATATCAAAGTGATACATTTAACAAGCTGATATTTTAAGAATAAAGACGTGTTCGTAGGGGACAGTGGTCGCGCCTGACAGTGGTCGCGAGATTTTTTGTTCGTAGTTGCATATCGTCAAAAATTCTGCGCAGATAAAAATGACGCGCTAGTGTTCATAGTAATCGGAATCGGGTCATCAGCGGCGGGCACAGTGTGCAGATGCTTTAGTCCGCCTGCCTTCGAATAATTTTTAAACTACATGCAATTTAACAAAGTAATGATGTGAGAAAATATTTGAATAAAAAATAAAAATGAATTATTAAAATAAAATAAATGTGTATATATGTATACAAAAATATAAATATAATAAAATATATAATAATTTTATATATATATATTAAAATATATTAAATATAAGTAATATATATATTAAAATATATTTAATATTTATATATAAAATATATTTAAAAAAATATATTAAATATCAGCAACAATTTTTAATTACGCTTCACCAAGCAATAAAGGATTTAGACAGTAGGGCAGATATTCATAAGATCATCCATAATAATTGTGTGTGCTGACAACATTTCAATTCTGAAGTCCTTCCATCCTTTGACGAATTAAAAGAAATAATTCTGATTGCAGATTTAAAAAAACTGTAGCTACTCTTACTACAGGATTTAAAATTATACAAGACTAAAGCCAAATATAAAGATGGTGTCAATAGAAATATGAATCATCTTGATAATGTATTATCAACTTTGAAGGAATACCTTGGGATTGGCAGAGTAGCATCTGACCTGTCGCTGACCCTGATGCGTAACTGTCAAGTCCTTTAGCACATGCTTAAATTACCTCTACGTGGTATTGTCCGAAACTATCCTATACAGCATAATTCAAAACATAATACAGTACAACTGGCCTTAAAACTTACAGCTGCAAAACCTGAACAATGACAATTAGTGATAAAAATAAATCTGAGTAAAAAAAGAATACTGAGAAAAATATTTGGTCCCAAAATAAATTATGATGCATACCAAATCAAGGAGATAGAAAAATTAATTGATCAATATAATATTTTGAAACTTTTTAAGGCACTGAGACAAAGAAGGGAAGGACATGTGATGAGGATGAATGATCAAAGTATAGTAAAAAGAATATTAGACGCATACATTACAGTACTAGAGTAAGAGATATACCAAAATCCAGATGGCTGATCAAAATCAGTAATAATGTCGAAAAATTGGAGTTAACGTATGGAAGACAGTTGCACAAGGCAAAAGTGAATGAAAGAAAGTTGTTAATGAGGTAAAGGCTATCCTCAAGCTGTGTAGATGCAACAGATGATGATGATGATGATATTTTAGGAGAGAAAATACTATTTGGATATATTACAAGAATAATAATGAAAACTGAGCTGTATAAAACCTATAGTAATAGAATGATTTTAATAAGATAAACTTCAAATGTAAATATTATTACAAAGTCATAACGATTAATACGCATAAAAAAAATTTCTAACACGTTCTCTATTTTCTTTTGATCATAATGTCATCCATCCACAAACAAATTGTTCATCTTTTATAACTGCAATTTAAGCAATACGCAAAAAAAAAATTATTATTAATTAATTCAATAACATTTGAATTCATAGCCTATAATGTTTATTACAAAAAATGTCATACATTTCTGATCCTCTTTACCCAAATATTTAACTGCCTATGTATATAATAATGTAAGTACGAGTAGGTCGTACGTCACATTCATAGACAGTTCAAAATAATTTTTCCAATATTAATCTACAAAGAAACAAAAAAAAATTAAATTACTATAATTATGAAATTATTAATCGCATGCTACATATTTTTTTTATGTCATGATATAATTTTTAAAACAATATTTTCAATATTATTTTATATTTTTATAATAATATATGAATAAGAAATTAAAATAAATTTAATTAAAAAAACATGAAAAAAGAGCAAAATTTGCATATAACTATTAATAGGAAGCTCACAACAGGATAATTATTATTTAACTCTAATGGAGCCCACCACCATAATCATGTCATGATAAATTATTTCATTTATTTATTTGATGATCATGATGATGATGATGACATTATTTAATCAAACTACAAATTTCAAAATTTATATATTATTTATATGAAGACAGAGAGAGAGGGGAACGGAAGAGAAAAAGAGAGGAGAAAAAAACTTAAATAACAATTTTCCATTCATTATAAAACAAAATTTAACATAGAAATGACATTGACAGTTACTTAAACTGAGCTTAACGAAATATTTTAAGAACGCAGATGAGAAAGATGAGTAGATTTTACCAGCTTGTAGTTTATTAGTTAGCTTTTTATGCTTCAAACTACACCTTTATACACGAACGCACAGTTTGGCATTATAGAGGATTGCGGAAAGAAAAAAAGTCCTTATTATGATCAGTATTTTAAAAGGAAGAGACAGCAAAATATTCGTCGTCATTGTCACAACACTTGATCATATGTTTGCTAATAACGATATCGTACAGTAAAAAATTAACCGTTTTCTGTTTCACCAACAAACCTATCGCTGTGATAAATCTAATGATATGAAAAATAAGTATATTTGAGATTTTTCGTTGGTTATCACATGTTTGTACACTCTTCCAAACACCTAAGTCAAATTACCTACGCCGGACCTAGGAAAATAATCGCAGAAAATAATTTTTGATATGTTTCTATGTATGACCCTTCAAAAATTCAACAATTATCTGTACTGACTTATCCCAGACGCTTTGCATGCTTATCGAGCTTATAAAATATAAATAGTTTTTTAATATAACAACTAATTATTTATGGGTAGTCTTGCAGTTAAAATAATTTCAGAAAAATTAAAACATCTTATTCATATAATCGTTTAAAAACTTTTTATATTTCAAAATAAGCCATTAAATTTAAATCTATTCGTCTTAATTTGCTAAAATTAAAACAAGTTGCAATTTTACTGTTTTTAGATTAAGATCATTTACAATGTTTTCAAAGGAAAAAATTATTCTCACAATGTTGAATTCAAAAACACATTTCTTCTCACATTAAAATAACTTACTCTCTTTCCGAAACGAAAATGACTAAATCACACTATCACTGCAATTTTCGCCCGTAATTTACAAAATCAGAAATAACAATCGCAGTTATTATTATTTGCTAGAAAATCACTCTTTTTTCATCTCCAATCTTCAATATTTTGACAAAATCACTGTGATTTGAAAGTAGCAATCAGAGTTAGTAGCGGTAATTTTAAAATCACTTTTTTGTTCATCTCTACTTATGTACGTGTAAAAGAAATTAATCTCACTTTTATTGCTAGACCTAGAATAATAAAAGACTAGAACAGATTAAATGGAGAAGACAATATTAAAATGCACCAATAGCAATAATCATACCGAATTTTTCTATAAATTGAAACCAAAAATAGGATTAACCTCAACGAAAAATCATAATTAAGATAAACAGGATTTAGTTTTTCATCGTAATTGATTATATATCAGGTAAAAGTTATTTAGAAAATGGGAAATAACTTGTCAGTTTATGGTCATATGTTCAAAGAAAAATATAAATAACGTCTTACCAAGTTCTATAGGGTGCTCTTATTTTCACTTCAAGAACTACAGTTCTATAGGGTGCTCTTATATTCACTTTGTTAATAAGTAGAACTGTAGGTTCTCGCATTTTGAAACCCGAGAACCATTCATCAGCACCAATTGCATCCCATCATGGTGTGCATCTGAAATATTATTCAACCTTACTTCTACCGAAACGGTAAATGTATTGCTTGTTTTTGATAATCAGATTTGTTTTTAGTGATATGTTTAGATTTATGGAATAAAAGTCGAGTTTCCTTTCACTAATCATTTGTATTTATTTTGCAAATATCGATATTTCGGAAGCAACTTACTTCCTTCATCAGTGCTTTGCGACTAATTAATATTTACACTAATCCTTACATATAATTATATAATTTGAACCCTCAATAATATGCTCATTTTGTTAACAATAGTAATTCCTTAATAGTGCTACCTAATCTATAGTGTTTTATTTATTAAATTTTTTTTTTTTTTTTTTTTTGTATAATTATTATTTATTGCATTTAAACTAGTCTTACACAATAACCCTTATTCTAGTATTTATGATATTAATTCTACCTGAACCTGATTTTTTTTAATTTTAAAGTAATCTAAATAATGGCGAGAATCCACTACCTACATCATTATTAAGTCTGTTGTTAACAGGTTCTCTAGATATTGCCAGGCTTTCATACATATCTAGTTTATTATTTTTGTTTACCTCTTTTATTAATTTTAAACTATTCTTATTTATATGATGTTCTTCTTCAACTATATGTTGCGCTACAGCTGACCTAAAATTCGTGTAGTTTCTTTTCCTCGCCAATTGTGCTTCCCTCATATGTTCCTGGAATCTAACTGTAA
The DNA here is from genome assembly GCA_963942445.1 of Argyra leucocephala. Classification (NCBI taxonomy): domain Eukaryota; kingdom Metazoa; phylum Arthropoda; class Insecta; order Diptera; family Dolichopodidae; genus Argyra; species Argyra leucocephala. The sequence continues at coordinate 83,416,543 of OZ012681.1, read as the reverse complement.
TTAACCTCTTGGATTGTCCTATGTAAGTTTTTGTGCAATCTTGGCATGATATTTTGTATATACCACTTACTTCTTCTATGCTTTTCTTATCTTTAGCAGATCCTAACAGATTACATAATTTGAGATTTCTGCTAGTAGTGACTACATTTAAGTTGTATTTCTTAAATATATTGCTAAATTTTTTTGTGTATGCGGAATGTGCTACACAGATTCGTTTTGGCTTCTCCATATTTTTGTTTTGTTCGAATAAAATTGAGAGATTTTCCATTTCAGTTCTATGGATCTTCTTCTTTATTATTTTCTCAACATTTTCTTTCATAAATCCATTTAATTTAGCTGTGTCCTCAATATATAATTTTTCCTTTTTGAAGTTTCCCCTACTGCGATAATATCATCTACATATCGCATCCAGATCCTGGGCATAATTCCTTCTTCTACTATCCTTTCTTCTATAAAATTCATGAAGATTTCGCTCAATATATGGGATAGTGGATTTCCCATAGCTGTGCCTTTTGTGGTTTTGTAATACTTCCCTCTAAACATGAAATAGTTTTCATTCATACAAAGGGCTGCCAATTTTATGTAGCATTTGGTTTTTTGTTTCCATTCCCTCGAATCATCCATTTTGTTGAGCCATTCCTCTAGTTTTATAATGGCTTCTTTAACTGGTATGCTTTAGGGGAAAAAACCAAAATGGAAAGTTTACTTGTTAAACTCAATAACATCCATAACAACATAACTTTCACAATGGAAAATGAAAAAAATGGCGAAATTCCGTTCCTAGATATCAAATTAATTAGAAGGGAAGGAAAAATAAATTTTGATATCTATAGGAAAATTACGACAACTAAAAGAACTATCACTTCCGATTCAAACCACCCCCATGGACAAAAGATGGCAGCATATCATACAATGATTAACAGACTACTGACCACACCTTTATCAGAAGAAAACTTCAAAAAGGAAAAATTATATATTGAGGACACAGCAGAAGTAAATGGATTTATGAAAGAAAATGTTGAGAAAATAATAAAGAAGAAGATCCATAGAACTGAAATGGAAAATCTCTCAACTTTATTCGAACAAAACAAAAATATGGAGAAGCCAAAACGAATCTGTGTAGCACATTCCGCATACACAAAAAAATTTAGCAATATATTTAAGAAATACAACTTAAATGTAGTCACTACTAGCAGAAATCTCAAATTATGTAATCTGTTAGGATCTGCTAAAGATAAGAAAAGCATAGAAGAAGTAAGTGGTATATACAAAATATCATGCCAAGATTGCACAAAAACTTACATAGGACAATCCAAGAGGTTAATTACAGTTAGATTCCAGGAACATATGAGGGAAGCACAATTGGCGAGGAAAAGAAATTACACGAATTTTAGGTCAGCTGTAGCGCAACATATAGTTGAAGAAGAACATCATATAAATAAGAATAGTTTAAAATTAATAAAAGAGGTAAACAAAAATAATAAACTAGATATGTATGAAAGCCTGGCAATATCTAGAGAACCTGTTAACAACAGACTTAATAATGATGTAGGTAGTGGATTCTCGCCATTATTTAGATTACTTTAAAATTAAAAAAAATCAGGTTCAGGTAGAATTAAGATCATAAATACTAGAATAAGGGTTATTGTGTAAGACTAGTTTAAATGCAATAAATAATAATTATACAAAAAAAAAAAAATTTAATAAATAAAACATTATAGATTAGGTAGCACTATTAAGGAATTACTATTGTTAACAAAATGAGCATATTATTGAGGGTTCAAATTATATAATTATATGTAAGGATTAGTGTAAATATTAATTAGTCGCAAAGCACTGATGAAGGAAGTAAGTTGCTTCCGAAATATCGATATTTGCAAAATAAATACAAATGATTAGTGAAAGGAAACTCGACTTTTATTCCATAAATCTAAATGTATTGCTGTTCCTGAAAGCAAACCTGAGATGGGGTTTTAGAAGGATGGAGAGCCACTACTTATACTAGTCGTGAAATAATATAACTTTTAAGACAAATTTTTGAAGTGAGAATAATTTCTAGATATTCGGAAACTAATTCGCCTCACTTGACGCATCCGACTATATTTTCTTTAGTGTTATTTTAAAGGATATATATTGCCAATCCTGAGACAATCCAATTCAAGGCCAATATTGACGCAGAAATTCAAACACTACAGCCACAAACTTTGAAGAGTTTTATGGAAAATACTTTAAAATGATCCGATCGGGGGTCATTTAGATGACATTATTTTTCACACTTAGTGAAAACAATTTTTCATTTCGTATATAAAAAAAATATGTACAAAGAAAAAGTTATTATAGTTTTAAACCCGTTAGTTATTTTTAACCCATCCTGTATCTTCTCAGAAATATCTACTCAGAAAAATGGGAAAAAATTCTCAGCTTAATATTAGTTACAGATTTATCTTGGTACCACCACTACTAAGCAAATTCATAGAAAAAATTTACAAATAAACTCTAATATTAAAGTTATTCTTGTTGATACATGCTTATTATATGCAGTTACTATAGTATTGCTAAAGGAAAATTTTGCACGATTTCTATTCACGATTTTTTCCGAATTATTTCGAATTCTTAGTTTAGCTTTATAATATTTGCCTTAATTAACTCGCCTTGGACTTTATATATTTACTAGAAAAAAGGCCCGTCATATGACGGTGGTAAATAAAAAAAATGTTTTAAGACAATGCAAAAAAATTGGTATTAATAACCGTACTCAGATATTATATAAGTGTTTTTGTGTAGTGTAAAACTTTACAACAAATTAAAAAAAAAACTATACATTTCCCAAAAACCGCGTACTGAAAATTGTAACAAAAAATTGATTTTTGATTATTTATCGTGTAAATTTTATAAGTCAAGATAAATAAAAAAATAAAAAATTCTTTGAATATTTTTATTATTTATTTATTTAGAGTGCGCAACTCCAAAAAGAACAATATTTGTTAAACTATAATGTTTTATCCCTATAGATTAGTAATTGGATATTGCCATTTCTTTATATCCAATGCTTCTAAATCTTATACTTATAAATTTGGTTGGTATACACGTATTTTTTCAATACATTCAACAAATTTATTTGAATAAAAAACCAAAATTTTTTAAGGTATAGTTACAAAAACTTTACAGTTGTTTTATTTCTCAACTCCTACTTTTTCCAATGTCTAACCTTGTGTCATATTTATGATAATAAAAAAGGCTAATTTAACGGGGAATAGTCAAAGTCTGAGAATAAATGACAATTCTGTGGTAGTTGGAAATATATTCTGGGAATAAATTGTTTCCCTTATAGCTGTACCGATTAGGACTTCTGCGATTATTAAGTTTGATTTTAAATTTTTGACTGCTAACGGGTTTCCATTGCAGAGACCACGTCAACTTTCAAATTAAGTTTATGTGGAAACATTCCACTTGGACAGCAGCCATTTAAAAATCCCACGGGTTAATTGTTTAATCTTATTATAGTTTTTCTAAAATGTTTAATACTTGTTCGTTAATTGTATTCGATATCAGACATTTTAAAGCAAAGTATCTACTTTTTTGAATAGGCAGCAAAACTATCTACATTCAAACTATTTCCAAAAATTTCGGGTATAATTACGCTCGTGTTTTTATTTTCTACATATTGTCATCATATACACATATCCATGAATTGAATACATATTTCTTAAATCAAACAGAACAAAACAATATTTTTTTGTTATTTCCTTTCGACATTATTCGCCGTTCTCTTGAAAACAATTTTAAAATAAAAAAAAAAACAAAAAAAAATAAATTTCAAAAGAGAGAGATTAATTTTTCGTATACATTTTTTTCCAAATGCATGTGATGGAGATGGGAGTGATTATTTTTGTGTTATGAATTCTGCTAAATAATTTCTGTTTGTTATTATTGTAATACTAATAAAATGCCATGCTAACGCAGCAGCAGCAGCAGGACATTGCCTTTTATTATATAAGATATGTTTGCTTCAATTTGCTTCAATTCAACAAAATAACCATTTCAATAACCATTCAACCAAAGAATGTCCATACAAGAATATGCACTCATGTATGGATTCATTTGTTTGCACACAAATTCATATGCAAGTTTGCTAAAAGTAAGAAATAGACTATAATCAGAATTAAACATCCCAGAAAAAGAAAAAATATAGTAAGCAAAAGAGAGTAACAAAAAAAGTTGGCTGAAATTAAATCAAAAAAGTTAATAATTTTTAAAAAAAACTTGTTTATTAATATACTAGTAAGTTAGCCCGTTTAAAACGAGTCCCGAGTAAAAAGATACCGAACTTTTTTTCGGGCATAACCACTCAGTGGCCTTAAGAAATTTTTTTTCTAGAAACACTTTTTTGTTATAATTTAAAAAAAATTAATAATTTATATTCCATCCATTCTATTTTTTACCCATTTTTCCTTTTTTTTCACAATTTAATTGAAAGGAAAAAATTTAAAAATTTAAAAATCAAAAAATCATATACATATATAAAAATAATTGAAAGGAAAAATATTTTTTTTTTAAATTTTTTTAAAACTTAAAATGTCAAAAAACGTCGTTTACAAACATACAAAATGGTTCTCTGGTCTTTTATATAAATAATTGATTTGGAAAAAAAATTTCGACAAAAATTTTGTTGAAATATTTAACAATATTATTTTCTAAATTATATCAACTATACATAAGATTTTTAGGATCATATTCTTTAAATTCTGTGATTTGTAAATAGATGTTGTCCTCAGTATTATTTTATAATCGTATACCAACATAATAAAGATATTTAATATAATTAATAAAAAATAATAATGTTTGTAACTCCAACTTATTGCTGACAAAAATGTTAATAATATTTTATATTATTGTAATGTAATTATAATTTAATATTTTTAATAGGTATGTATACGAAAATAATAATGTTTAAAACGCAAATATTGAAACAAAAAAAGATCAGAATTAATCATCGTATAAGGAAACAAACTAAATTAGAACAAACATTTTTTCCCACCTTGCCTCATATAAATAATGAGAATGCAAACAAATCCAAAGAAAAATAATGAGAACGCAAAATTTTTTTACAGTGTAAAGCAAAAGACAAACATCTGTTTTGTACCTTTTCCCTCTCATAGTAAATTTGGTATACGATAAGTATATGTAAATTTTACCTCTTTTAACTAATGATATTTTGCTTAGTTTGGTATTCCTTAAAAATTGTCTTAGGTTTACGTAAACTGGGAGTGCATATTCTTTGCATTCAACAAAGGTGAAATTTACATATGTATGTGTATTGTGTACTAATGGAATATGAATATTTGATAAGTTAAAATTTGGTTTCTCTATAAATTCACTATATTTATTGATATTTCTACGGTGTAAAGAAGAAAACAAAAATAAAACAAAAAAAGGAATGTAAAAAAATGTATCCAATACAAATCATTATCATTATATTTCAATCATTTTCAATTATTATTCAATTATATTTCAATTTCAATTATTTTCATTCATAATTTTCATTATATTTTTATTTGTGTTTATATGTACGTACAAGTACAATGCGTACATGTGTCATATAGGGTTTGCATTTGTTACATACATAATCATATGGCTTTTTTGTTTAATTGAAAATAAAATGAAAACATTATTTTATGGAAGAAAACAAAATTCGAACCTATCAGTTATCTATCACTCAGTTACAAATTACTCTTCTCGCATGTAAAAAAAGTTCAATTTCAATTTATGTATGTATATATTATAATACGTTTATATGCCAATTTATGTTTAGGCTGCGTTTACATGTCAGACAAAATTTAATTTTATCGTAGATAAAGTCGGATAAGTGTTTACATTTTAGACTTTTTCTCAGATTTTATCAACGATTTTACATCAAATATTTTTTGTATTTTACACCTTTTTATAGTGTGTAATTTTGTATTAGTTAAAATTTTTCAATACGTAGTTTAAAAAATGAAAAGGTATGAAATCAAAAATCTCCAAAAAGTCTTTAAAAATATACAGATTTTTATAAAATTTGTTACAGTAATATAAAATATTATTACAAATTTGAAGTATGACCAATAATAACCAAATTGCGTAAGGGTGAATTTTAGTGCTATTTGATTATATGCATATGTTGTTCTTTAAAAATATATAATTTTTCATTAAAAAACTATTTTCACTAAAAAGCCGAAAATAAAATAAAGAGAAAAAAATTTTATTTTAGAAATATTTGCCTTCAATTTAAGTGTACTAAAACTACAAAATTAAACTTCAGAATCGCAGCTTGATATAAGGTTTTTAAAGCAAGTGATGATTGTAAATACGGAAAAAGCAAATTTGCCGAAATTCTATGAAGTCTTGATATGATTTCATTAAGGGATTTGGTAAAAATTTGGGCTATTTTACTTTTTCCGTAGTTACAACCATCACTTGTCTTGAAAACCTTATATCAAGCTGCGATTCTAAAGTTTATTTTTTTAGTTTTAGTACGCTTAAATTGAAGGCAAAATTTTTTTTTTCTTTATTTTATTATGTTCATTATATTTATTATGTTCATTATATTTATTATGAATACTTATAATGAATATTTATAATGAAGAACTTGTCTGGTATTTATTCTGGTCTTTATCAAAAAGGAAAATCCATCTAGGAGCCTTCTTTCTAGACTCGCTGGGTGACATTGGCTTTATAAAAGTTTGAAAATGTGTTAGCATTGTTGAATATTTGGGTGAATAATTGTGCTTAAATTTGACATACATTTTGATAGCAATTTTTAAAAAAATTCAAAAAAGTTTGGATTCTTGGCGAGCTAAAATATCATTGAGTATGCTATAATTTCAGTATTGTTCATTAATCTTATTTACATAATGTAATGCTGAAAATTTCTGAAATTGAGAATCATATTAATATTAAAACAACGGTCCAAGACGAAATTCACCGACACACCCAGAGATATCGTGATTGATTAAATAATCATTCCAATGTAATAGCAAGTTGTACACTTATGAATACTACACGACTTACAAGATTACAATAAAACGAAATACACCAGGAGATCTGTTTCGATTCTATACAGTATTATTAATATATTAATATTTTTTTATTATAAAGTACGAAATTACTTTTATTAGATAGTAATTTCACATATCTATTATTAATTAAGTAAGTCAAAGTCATATTCTTATTGCATTATTTTTAATTAACATACAGATTGTGAATAAAAACCAAAAAAAAAAATATATTGTGTGAAAATTACATTTAAAATAATATCAATATAAAACAATCTTCTTTCACTACTTAATTCATTGGTTGTTTGTTTTCGTTTATTCATTCCGAATATTCGGAATATTCTGAATATGTCAAAAAGTGTTTTTTTATTAATTCGGAATATCCCAAATATTCTGTTCTGTATTTTTTTATTTATTCCGTATATTCCGAACGTATTCTTTTTGTTCCATCTCAGAGTTGGAATAAACAGAATAAAATTACGGAATGACAGTTCACTTCTATCATTCTATACAGTACCTAATAACAATTTGACTACCTATATTTTATTTTAATTTAAAAAATGGAAAATATTGGTTAAGTAAAAAAATGTTTTTAAAAAAAAAAAATGTATATATATATATATATATATATATATATATATGTAATGAATAGTTTTATAAATATTAATATTTATATAAAATTAGTAGTTGTATTTATTATTCAGAAAATAAAACTTTTTAAAAGTTTTTATTATTTTTTTTTTTCAAGGAATGAATCTATATAATGGTTATAATAACTGTTATAACTATATTAACTAATTTACACAAATTAAAAAATAGTAAAAACTTTTGTTCACAAAAATTAATAAATAAATAAAAAGTAAACAATGACAGTTTCTATTATTTATTCTTTTTATTCCATTCTGTTCGTTTATTCCATTCGTTCGGAATATTCTATCGTGACGTCATCAAGTATTCTATTCCTTCCATTCCTTCTTTAGAATGAATAAACGAAAACACCCATTGTGTTCTTATTTTCCTTCTAACTGTCACAGAAATTACATCTGTCAAAATAATAAACATTGGTAGCGTTTAGTTAAATTAACCGATAGATCTGAAATCCACAGATCCATGGATCAATTCACTGAACGGTGTGGTAAATGTACCGGTTAATGTATCGCGGCTAATGAAAATTGATATGAAAAAATTCTAGATACATTTCATGGATCTGACTTTTTTTAACATCTACTGTAAGAAAAATTAAATGCTTATATTTTTTATGAAATTTAAATCGCTATTATTTTTTGAATTAGTGTGAAAATTTAAAGTCTTAAAAAAGATTTATGAACATAAATTAAGAGTTATAAAAAATAAATTATATGTATGATAATAAATATTATTCCATTACAATTTAATTTATTTTATTGGAATTGGTACTCATTATATTTTCTGGTGATGGCGTTAGTATTGCGGTAAATTTTTGTGGTGAATTGCGTTCAGTGGCCAGATATATGGTACATGGATCCAAAATGGATTCCAGATCTACCGGTTAATGCTACTGATCGAACTCATTTACTTCGTTAAGTTTTTCGGCTTACATAAGTTGTCCTAGCGGACAACACAAGAATTCATTTTTTTTTTTTTTTTTTTTATGATCTTGACAGTAACTTAGGTAGAATCAGCTTTTCGTGTTTAATTAATACTGCAATTTTACACTACAATATCTACAATAATTCGAGTATTTATTTTAACAAATTACTGGCTTATCTACTCATTAAATGTGGAAAACTACTACTATTGTCAGGAACTAAGCCTTCTTAAATAGAATACCTTCATTTTATTTAATTTGTTATCAGATTAACTCAATATTGAAAGATTCATAAGAAATAGAATTGGGTTGGTCGCAGGTTGGGCTATTCTTCAAAAAGTTCCACTGGTAAAAGATTCGAAAAAGAGTCCAACAGCCAATTGGGCTCATTCTTGAATGTTCTGCTTTTTTGGATTGGTTCGTTGGGATTGAAACTTTTAATTGTAAAACTACAAATGCTGCAAATGATACCGTTTTTAAAGAATTGAGTATACATACGGTTTTGTCTTTGACCTCGAGCAATACTGAAGTAGTGTAGTAGAAAGAGTATTTTCCATATTAAAATGTCTGAAAACAGAGCTCAAATATAAACTTCAATCTTTTATCTTAGATATAAACAAATGCAATCTTGCAAGTTACATGACGCTTAAATCGCTTCACAAAAATTATCAATGAAAATAAAAAAAGTAGCGAATATGATAAATTGAATGAAATCAGCGAATTTGAAATTTTTAATTGATTTTTTATTGTAATGTTTATAAATACATATAATCTATAAAATATAGTTTATAAATAGTCCACGCAAATAAATATATTTTGAACTTTTATTAATTTTTGTTATTTGATTTTGGTTTTTGTTTTTGTTTTAAAATAAAATGGTCTCAAAAAATGTATGTAGAGGATAAAATAATTTGAATAAATTTGCCCAAATGTATGTATGTGTTTATAATATGTAAAAGTAAAATTGTAATTATTTTATGATTCCAAACTTTTAATTTCTTACCAAATGCAGTTAATAAATTTAAAAAAATTAAAATTAGATTTATAATACATACTAATTTCAATACCCTAAATTTCTTTATCTAAATACTTTTAATATAAAAAAAAAAAAAAAACAACACATTTTTTTTTAATTTGCTACAATTAAAAATAAAAATTCTAAGGGCCATTTTTTCATCTCTTAAAACTATCAGTTAACGCAAACTGACAGTAAAACTGTCGGTTTTTACAAAATTCGTTCAGTCCCTCGGTGAGCCCAATGCTGAAATATACTGAAACCGAAAACGATTTTTGGATCCTTTGGAGTACTGAAAAGACGTTTTCCGGTTTTGTCACTTGGTATGCGAATAAATATTAATACTGCCATGATTGTTGTACTGGCATGCTCAGTATTACATAATATTGCACAAAAACTAAAAGAAAGTGATCCTCCAGTAGATCCTTTAGTTCCAATTGATTTTGTAATTTCAAATAATCGGTTAACGATGATAATAGTTCTGAAGATAATATGAGAAGAACAACTAGCAATGACAGTAGCAATAGAGATCAGTTTTGACAAGAGAGTAGTCTTCAATGTAACTGAACAAAGTAATTAATAAATACCCTTTGAACATTTTTTGGACGACTTTAATATCACCAATTCTTCAAAATTTATTCATTAATTTGTAACTCAAAAATTAATTAAAAATTCATGTACTCCATATACATATAAAAAAAATTAAATTATGTACTTTAATCTTCATAATTCGTTTAAATAAAATTAAAAATAAAATAACATTTTCTTTAAGTATTACATCATATTTCTAATTTCACAGCACATTAAGAATAATTTCTTCTTCATCTGCTGTAAAATTATAGAAAATCTTCTATTATTTACTTAATTTTTCATATTTTTTCTTTATTTATATTTAAAATCAACATAAATTAATTCCAATTTGTTGTTCAAAATAAACAAAACTGACGTTTTCTTGTTCTCAAAAAATATAGAAAAGTACTAAAAAATCTACTACTAATCAAAATTTGTACTATTACTGCCAGTATGAAAACTGACACGATGAAAAAACCAAATTTTAAAAACTTTCAGTTTACTGTGATTGTAAAGTAAACTAACAGTTTCATTACAAGGAAGAAGAAAAAATGGGCCTAAGGGCCCCTGGTTCACTGATTTTATTTAATATCCTATCTATACGATACATTGATTCAAAATGTTTCACCTATAGCATATAACATATTCTATAAAAAAATATTTGCTACAAATATTTGTTTATACCTTTATGTTATTTTAACTCCATATTCGCTATTATTGTTTTCGACAACGCCCACCCACGCGATCAAATTTTTTTAAATCAAAATTGGTTTATTGAATAAATTTGCTAAATTTTTTCACTTACACCCAGATTAAAAAAAAAACTTGTTACCATCAGAGCACTATTTAAACATTTTAAATAAATTTATACTTTCTACAGGTTACGTGTTGATCAACAGTACCTATCTTAGTACTTTTCCAAAAATTATAACCCACTAATTCTGAAATCGATGATAGTAATGCAAGTTTTATCAAAAATTAAAAAACAAATGTACGTAAATGTATGTAAGCATAGTACTTTTCCACTTAAGCCTAATTTAAATATTATTCATAATTTATAGGTTTTTTAAAATTTTTTAAAAAAATTGATAAATTCAAGGAGCAGAATTGTATGGTGGCCAAACTTTTTGAAGATTTAAAGTAATTTAATCAAATGGATTGAATTATAAAAACACAGTTTTTATACAGTACCAAACTCAAATATTAAATAATTAATTATATATTCAGTGGACCCTTCCTCCATTTACTAAATTGAAATTTTAAAATTGTAATTTTTTTTTAATTTGTTGAGCTTTTGAAACTTTATTCTATTTGTCTAAATAATTTGTACTAAACTTTAGTTCTGCTGGTTATTTAGTTTCTTATTCTTATTTTTGTTTTTCTTTTATATTAATCAGAATTAAATTAATAAATTGGAGTTAAAAATATGTTAAAATGTTCTTGCTACATTCTGAATAATATAAATGAAATTAGATTTTTTCTTGTATGTAATATGAATTATCTTAATAATTGTTAGGTCCCATTATTGTAGATAACTAAAAACTTTCTTGTAAATTAAATTAAGTTTTATAAAATCCAAAACAAAAGTTAACTTCTTTGACAATTTTCTAAAATATTTCAACGATTTATTGAAAAATATCATTAGGTAGAATTATGTTACAAAAGGTTAATAACTACTGATATTTATAGGACATAGAGAGGAAAACAAATTCCCATCAGCATCATTATTATTTGCACAAAACGACATTCTACACAAATGACATTAAAACTGTACCACTTACATGATTTTTTTATGATAATCTATCACGAGTACTTTTCTGGTCAAAATTTTGTAGTCTTACAACTAATAAAAAAAAACTCTTCCTATATAAAAAAAAAAAAAAAAAATTAAGGTGTAAGTATATAAGAAGTGAATAAAAACAGTAAAACCCTGAGGATATATTGGAATTATTAATGTATTTTAATAACCTGTTGATTAATTGAATTACGAAATTGTTTTATTATGTTTTTTTTAGAAATTCCTACATTAAATATTATAATTTATAGTGAAAGTTGTACATATAATTATATATATAAATTATTTAAAAAATAAATTATGTATATAGGTAGTCAATATAATGATCTACATACTACATAGGGTCTCATTAGGCGTTTCTACTTCAATATAATATTAGTTCGTCATTTTTAAATTAATTTTGAAATTCCATATGCTTAATCAAGATCAAGAAGAATATAAAATTATTGAAAAAATGTAAGGAAAGCCTCCTTGTTTTGCTTTTCAAAGCATTGAATACTCTTATCAAGAACACCACCATGAAAGAATGGCCAGTCTTTAGACAGAATTTTGGCATACAAAATCACATACAATACTTTTTTTCTTTTTGTATTTTTCATATATCAATTTACATATGAAAAGCTACATCTATTGTAGAGTAGCTTCACCTCAAAATAACATAGCTCCATTTTATTTTAGTGATAATCAAATTGTACTCCAAATTAATTTAAAAGATGGGAAATGTAACATCCTGGATGTTGCAACTGTAACAAGTTCATCTCTCAAATGGATTGAACATTTCCTTTCGAATCGTACGATTCAAGTCTTAGTTGATGGATTTTAGTTCGATCAATTCCAAATAAACGCTAGTGTTCTCCAAGGATCAGTTCTCTCACCTACCCTATTCCTTATAAATGGTTTGCTCCAAACTATTTTCAATCCAATCCACAGCTTTGCAGACGACAGCACTCTACTAGCCTCCTACGTATTTCATAAAAAATATGAAGCTACACCCACCGCTATGTCAACCAAAAGAGACATCATGTCCAGTTCTGATTTGGTCGCAATAGCTAATTGGGCCTTAAAAAACAGAGTCGAGTTTAACACTTCTAAGACTCAGAGCTGTACAATCTCCTGAAAAATTTCCACTTTCGATCCTACTCTTTTGTTTCAGGAAGATAAACTTCAGCGGTTTGAAAGCTTAAGAATATTAGGTATGCACCTTAATCGAAAAATGATCTGGAATGATCATATATTTGATGCTACAAAAAACGCAGCCAAATATTTAGGTTTTCTTAGCCACTGCAAGGCTTATTTCTTACCCTGTGACCTATTGAAAATCTATAAAGCTTTCATACGACCCAAAATGGAGTACAATTCTCACATATGGGCTGGCGCCTCTAATATTGTAAAACATTTGGATAAAGTCCAAAAATGGGCTATTCGTCTAAATAATGACCCAAATGTGACAGCCCATCTTGCTCCTTTTGGACATCATCGTATAATCGAGCTCTTTCACTTTTTTATAGATATCTCGTAGGCATCGGCACATGCTCAGTGGAAATTAAATCTATATTACATCCGCTTAAGCGTTTCCCCCGCGAAACACGAAGGGCAGCATGTGCTCCATTGCAAATCCCTACACCATTGGAATCCCTAGATGGCAAAAGACAAGTTATAGAAATTCGTTTATAACTTCAACATCCCGAATGTGGAACCAAATACCATCTTATGTGTTCCCAAAACATTACAAATTTTATATTTATGACCTAAACAAATTCAAGACGAGCATTAACACCTTCGTTCGTAATTGTCCTCCTTCCCTTTTACCATCCTCCTTTCCAAATTTTCCTTTCCCACCCTAGCCAAACGTACCAATCGGTATAAAAGGTCCGCACCTAGAGTTTTGGAAAAAAAAAAAACAACAAAAATATGGTAAAAAAAAACGGATTGCACGCGTAACATAACGGAATAAAAAAATGCAAAATTAAATCGAATTAAGAAAACTGCAGTCATATTGTCTTCATAAATAGAATTATCTATTTATTTATTTATTTTTAAATTAATATCACCAAAAATAATTTCAAAAGACTACTAGGTAAAACAAGATTACAAAATATTTTTATTTATATCAAATGAAAACAATGAAATTAAAATTAAAATATATAAAATAACAATAAAGTTTACATATAAAATATAAAAGAACAATAAATCAAGTTTGTTGAGTATTATTTAAATTAAAATCTATCTTAATTAAAAGCAAAACAAAATTAAATACAATTAAATTTAATTGTACAATTAGTATTTGGTTCCTATAATTCAAGGTTTATCCTATGATAAAAAATTATGTAAAAAAACTTAGTACATACCTATTTGTTAAATTTCTTTGAGACACATTTAAAAAAAAAATGCTTAATAATGTGAAACACGATCTCGTAATATACGACCAGTCACAATATCTAAAACGAACATATTACAAGCAATGTGTCTTCTATATTAAAAAGACTCTCAAGTTCCAAAAGCTTATATTTTGTTTCATACTCAATCGATAAAGTGGAAGAATTTTTCTTCTTCCTGTACAATACAAATTTAGTAAGGATATTATTATACCCTTTCGATTCTATTAATATTAATGTTTGTTATAACTTGGATCCTATATAATAAAAAAATAATCGCCGATCTAATAAGGCTTGAAAGCAAACTGAGTTAGATGTAAAGTCTATAGAATTTATCTTGACAAATCCTAATTTCATAATAGCTTTGGTACAACAAATTTATATTTTATTCTAATTATGCATTAAATTAAGATTGAAATCATTTCTTGAAAGCCAACAAAGAATGTATGAAACGTTGAATATCTTAACTTATAAAACGATTTTAGATCATCATCATACAACAAAATATCATACAACTAACTATCCTGTGATATACACCAGAATAAAAAAATTTAATTTAAATTTTCCAATTTTTACTAACATTCATTTATTACTCGGATAAGAAACCAACCAGTTCAAAATGAGTGAACAAAATTCAAGAAAAGATGACTTTTAAATATTTAAACGAAAGTTGACATAATTCAAATCATTCAGGGGCACAACTTGTTAACCATTTTTAACTGCATTTACTTTATAATTGAAATAAATTATCCAGTTTGTAGTTATCTACCCGCCATAAAACAATTTTGAAAAGAACCCTTAGATTCCTTAATAAAAAGAATATATTTTTAAAAGCAAAAATCCAATCCAAAAATTAAATAACCAAAAGCCCAACACCAATAAATATTAGTGCGGTAAAAATTTGAAAGTGTAGATAATATTAAAAAAACTTATACTGTTAAAATACTAGAAAAAATGGTAATCTTATTTAACAATGCTCAACTGCTAGAAAATCAAAATGATACCAGGAGGCTTAAAAGAACTCAGCCACAAGATTTAGTACGATAGAATTTCGTAAACTTTCTCTTTAAGAAAATAACAATAGAAATAAATTAATGGTTAGTCCGTCGGACTAGTTTTAATGGGAAGAGTATGGTTTAGTCATTAAAATTCTGACACGCAATGTAAGTCTACGAAGATTCCCACTAATCCACACAAAAAAAAGTGCATTAAACCACTGGTATTTTCCCAAATCTCGGAAAATTGCAAAGGTAATTATGGTGAAAAAAAACCGAATTAAAACCCAACAGATCTTAGTAACTAAAAGGCCATAAATTTACTGTCAAACTAATAAAGTTTATTAAACAATAATAAATGATCAAATTAACAGCTTTGTCAGCGATTAATTATTATCTGGAAATCAATTCGTTTTTGGGTATAAACATGGTACAACTCATGCTATCAGTAAACTAACATCAGATATTTTTTTTTTTTTATGCCCTTGACGGTAACTTAGGTGGAATCACCTTTTTGTGCTTAATTAAATTTGGTACTGCAAATTTATTCTACAACATCTATACAATAATATTTCGAGTACTTATTTATCAGAATAATGGCTTATCAACTCATCAAATGTGGAAAATTACTGCTATTGTCAGGAACTAAGCCTTCTTAACCCCTTGAGGAAGACACTCACTGTCCAATGAGAGTCGTCAAGGAGCGCATCCATTCATACTTTCAAGCCAGAGCGGATGAAAGGTGGCATAGACAAAATACCTGTGCGACCTCGAGGAAAACATGGACCGCGTATAATATTAATAAAACCAAGAAACTCTTAACCAGGTCCCGTACTGATATAGCAAGAGTAGTAGCCATCAGTACGGATCATTGGCCAATAGGAAGCCACGCTGCCAAGCTGGGTATTCCTTTCACTCCCCACTGTCGCAGTTGCAAGCATGAGAATGAGGCAGAAACTCTGCAACACTTCCTTTGCATCTGCCCAGCATTAGCTAGAGTCAGACTCCGGACTTTAGGTGAGGCTTTCCCCAGCAATATAGGTTTTATTGCGGAAAGCAAAATAGGAGATCTGATCAACCTTCTCAATCTCACAGGGTGGCTCTAGTACTGAGTCCCTGGGGAGAGTGAAGATGATGAACGACCACCAATAACAACCGACAACAAGAAATAATGGTCACTCGAGTCGTGGTATCGAAAAGGCACAATTAAGTGCTAATTGGTTTTCCAGAAGTAACTAAAATGGTCATCCACCTACCTAACTAAGCCAAAGAAAGGAACCAAAGTATTAAAAGGAACCAAAGTATTTATGGCGTGCCAAAAATTGTTTTATAACAAGCATATTAAAAATAGGGTAAAAATATTAGCCTATCAGGGTCTAATTAGAGCAAGCATTTCGTACGTCGGGCCAATATGGTGCAACATTACAAGTCAAATGGAAAATATCAGGAAATTTGATCGGAAATGTATTACACATTGGGTTAATCTACAAAGAACATGAGAAACGGACTCATCTTTTTACTCTAATAAACATTTGTACCGTAGAACTTCGACAATTTTCTGATAAAATTAATTCGTAAACATTTTAACAGAGCTCTCAACACGGTTGAAAATGGATTACTATTCAGAATATACAATAACGAAGAGTATATTAATAAAAGTTTAAAAACGGAATTCATAGCGCTTGAACATTACATTTACCATTTACCTTGATTCGAATGGTTATATTCAAAATAACGAATCACGTCCACATGCAAGTGCATAAAGTATAACCTAAACAACATAGAGGTAAATTTATTGAAATATGATACGTTTATTCCTGTAAAGGATAAACGAAAACGAATATCAAAAAATGTTTGGTGGCTGAACATTTCTTAAAAGATTTAGTAATTAGTTTACAAAAAAACTAATCATACGGTTTAGTATAGATTAAGTTAGGTAGATTTAGGTTTAGTCTAGTCATAGTGTATAGTTGTAAGGTTAGTATAAGTTTTATGCATAAAAATCAAATGGAAACAAATTTTGGTTTTTCAATTTTCCAAAATAAAAATAATCACTAAAATTATATTAATATTTATAATTTACAAAAAAAAACATAACAAAATACCAGTAATATCAGCAGACGTAAGCTAAAATAATTAATAATATTATATTGTACAGGGTACAGGCATCTTAAATAGAATAAATCAATTGACATGATGTTGGAAAGGAATCAATCATCATATACCATAATTCTTTATTAAACTATTGATCCGATTTATGCGGACAACACAGACAAGGGCTTTAGTTCAATCAGCCCCAAATTATAATTCTTATAAATTCACTATCAACCACCAAGTTTATTATTCGGGAATGAGAGTTAACCATGTATACAGCAGAATATGCCCCCCAGATGATTTTAAACAATTTTCCTTCTTAATCAATTGCAGTCATTAGCTTTTATCTATTATTTTGTTATTATCCATCATTATATTATCTTTAATTATTAGGACTTATTCCTTCATTTTATTTCAAAATGAAAAACATTTTTTTTTAAATAAAATAAATTTTTACACCACTTAACTATGGAGTTTGCACTAGCTCACTGATTAAAACATTAAAAATATAATTTTATTTTTAGGAAATTAAATAAAGGTTTTACAAACTAAAATTCAATATATATATATACATATATATATGTATATATAATATTTTTATTTATAGTTTTTATTTTTTTTCTTCAATCTGTATATTAAATTAAAACTAAAAATAATTATTTCTATTTAAATTTCAATAAAAAATAATATAATCAAAATAAAAATTATGATATTATAAAAGTTTATCACACCCCAGTCAAATGTAACAATATTAAGATTTTAAATTTAAATAACAATACGTTACATGCATTAAACAAACTTATATACTATCATACCATAAAAAATAAACTAAATTCAAGGCAATAAATAATAATAAAATAAAATAAAATGTACTGTTAGAATATTTTTTATTAGAACTGCTGATCCAGTTGTGTTGTGAGCCATTAAATTGTGTCAAATATAAAAATATGTTTTAGTTTAAAAAATAAAACAAAAAATCAAATGAATCATATGGGATTTATAAAATATAAGATTTTTAGAAATTTAAAGTGGACTGAGAAAATAAAGTGTAAATTTTGTGTATTATATTATTTGAGAAAACGCTGCTCTGTGTATTATATTTCTGTATACATATATACTGTAGTAGCAGAAGGTACACTCTAATGTGAAATATTTTTAAAAAATAAAATAAAAATCAGTAACAGAGAACATCAAATTTTTACAATACATATTATTTATAAATTATTATAAAAAAATATTAAATTGTATTAAATTCGATTATTACATCATTATCAAAAGCATAATAAAAATGTTTTCTGATCCGAACCGTCTAAACAGTTAGATCAAGGATTTTCAGACAAATGACAATGCCGAGTCAAGAAACCAAATAGCTCAATTCAAACCTGTCCTTTTTTCAATTTTTTAGTTTTTCAAGTGTAAAATCTTTTGAGTATAGGTAAAATTGTTCTAAATGGACTCCCTATTTTAAAATTTGACCTGAACTACTAGGATTAAACAAAATCGAATTAGAAGAATAATGTTTAATAAATATCTGCTACAGCTATAAAATTACGATTGAGGTGGAGCAATGCGTTCTTCAACTTGAAAATTATATTCGATAAAATCAAAAAAGAACAGATTTGAAGTGCTAATTGATTTCCTAAATATTCAGTGCCATATATTTTAATATCATCGGAATATTTGAGTTTTACAACGTACGGCCTTAAGGCTAGGATTAAATTTAATTTTAATAAATTAAGTTAAAATCGCATAATTAGACTATATTAAATTCTTGAATTCAAGAAAAATCTAGGCCAAATTTTTAAGATATCTCGTTAATACACCTTGGTAGTTGATAATGTCAGATTAAGACTGCATTTAAATATTTGATAATGTTAAAAATACAATACAAATATAAACTTACATGCCGACATCAAAATACTGAATTTTATATTCATAGATCTAAGATAGTGAGTGGTGGGTTGAGTTGAGGAACTACCCCTCTAGGTTAAAAATAAAAACTATTTTTTATTTAATTTTCAAAACTAAATATTTTGGATACGGATGTTTTATTTAAAAAAAAAAACCTATGATATAATTGATATTTTGTCTGTCATATTTTAAATAAACTTGTCTTTAGGTAAGTCTTGCAATTACAAGTAGGTCTGGTTTAATTTTCATATAAGAAGATTCCAACTATTCCTACTTCAATCAACAACAAAATAATACCGTAAAGTATTTCGGAATTACGCTTATATTATGCTAAGCCAGAAAGGACCATATAAGAAAGATAAGGAGAAATGTACAAAATACTTGGACGCAATTCTGAGTTTACAGTACAAAATTAAATCTAATATATAAGCAGATACTAAAACTTATATGGACGTATTATACCGATGGCTTTATTGCTAAATGATGGTTATATTGTAATTGATATTAAATCAATATACATAGATCATATTATAAGCAATTTATTTTTAATGTTAAATGAAGTCTTCTTAATGAGATTTAAATTATAGCTTAACTGAAAAATCATTTCATATTAACTACACGCTATTTTGTAAAAATTATTTATTCAATGTACTCTGACCGCAAATATGAAAAATCTTTAAATGGTAATTTGTGAAGATTGTTTAGTTTAATTGAATTTCGATACCAGAAAGATTATAATTTTGACTGAATAGGTCATGTTCAGAAAAAATTAAATTGGAGTTGAACAGATCATATACCCCAAAATATAGTTTTGTGAATAGTATTGAATCGTAAAAGTCATCATTTAAAAATTACAGAAATAGAAATTGGTTCTAATGAAAAACAATAGTCTTAAACGAACATAATCCAAAATAACGTTGAATTGTTGGCTTTAATCCAACAATTATAAAGTGTAATCAACTCTGACGACGACATGTTTCCTAAATGAGCATCTAATCAATTTACTGTTTTTGTTTTTTTTTTTATTAACTTTATTTGTTAATTTCTCTCTCGGATACTCCTAAGATAATAATTTTCTACAAGGAGGCAGTTTTGATCTCAAGGTGGCAGTTTCAAATCAAAAATATATCTCTTACTATTATATTGTCTTGCCTTCCTATTTGATAACATTTTTTTTTTACAATGATTTTTTAAATACTTTTTTATATTGGTTAGCTCTTTGAAAATAATTTTTACTCTCTTATAATTATATGCTCAAATCTAGCCATCTAGTTTTATGTCTTTCAATATGTCTTTTTTATTTTTTTAAAGTTTAAATTTCTTATACCTTTTTGTCTAAGTACTAAACAAAGTCAATAACAAACTTAAACAACATATAAACCTTTTCACAACCATAAAGCTAGTCACAAGTATTTCAGTATGCTGTGTCCAAATTAGTAAAGCGACATTCATTCTTTAATTAAGAAATATAATCTTATATAACTGACAAAATCTACAAATATCATTTAAATTTTCGTAAATGTGATTAAAAAATTAAAGCAATAATACAAATAAGTTTACAGAGTCGTGTAAAATTTCGTAAAAAATCTCCTAGTCTACCTATTTATATTTTACAACTATCAATATTTAAAAGATATATATAAAAATTTCCGAATTCTGTTCGAAATTTGGTATAACATATTGAAATCATTGAATTTCAATCGACTACGATAATAACAACCACAATTTAATTTCATTTATTATTCAAATATTCAAGTTACTTATATGTATTGTATAAATAAGTATTAATATAGGTACTTTAATAATAAAATCAAAATAATTATATACATATATATTTAAAATAAATTAATTTTAATTAATTTCAATAAATTTAAATTATCACTTTATCACTTTGATGCAACATCAAATAAATCAAATAAAATACTCAAGATAATTTCATAAGTTTTAAAAAACAAATCTCTTATAATGAAAAAAAAAACAAAAAATTAAATTTTACAAAAATTAAACAATTAACAGGAAATAATTATAACTAATTATTTTTCAAATTTTTTTCTTTTCTTTGCTTTGTTTTAATTTTAAAAAACAATCTTTTTTTCTTATAAAATTAAAAAATCACCTTTCAATTTTAAATTCGAACAGAAAGTTAATCATTCTAATTTCAATGCACAGGTTTATAGAATAGCATATATGTATATATATATATAGGTACATTTATAACGTAAATAATACAATATTGTAAAATAATTTTCGTCCTTTTCCTCCCTAAAAAATCTAAACAACCAACATTCGTCAAAAGCAACAAAAAAAAAAACAACTCTTATCAGTACAAAACAAATTCAAACTTAATCAAAGAATATATCTACATTAATAACTATACATTATATAGATATACATATTAACATATATATACATAAAGATAATTTCTCTTAATCCACAGCACAAAAATTCTTAATAATTTTTATTTATTTTATTTTTTTTTATTATTATTATTTTTTACTTGTTTACGGAAGCACTTTACTATTTTAATCTGTATAACATGTGAATATTACATCTAAATTAAAAAAAAAAAAAATGTTTTTATTACGAAATTTTCCACGTTATACGATTCACCACCAACCGTCGTTTAAATACAACTAAATTTAAAAAGAAAATTTTTCTCAACTGCAATCGTATTAAATTATATCAATCCAGCCAGCTATTAAATCAGTCAATCAGTCATTCAGCCTGAGCTAAAAAGTTTTTTTCTAAGTCGACTTAATTAATATTTTAGCTATCAAATGGAAAAACTAAAACAAAAACAAAAATCATTACAAAATAAAAAGGAAATTGAGGAAAATATTTATATATACATATTGGAAAGCCAGCTTGTTTTCAAAATTTATGTTGTGTGGCTAAACAATATAAATAGTATGTATGTAGTATTGTACATTATTATTTTGAAATGTATCTAAACAAGAATTTTAAAGAAATTGTGTTAGAAATGTTGCTAGAAATAATAACAAACAATAAATTATTGTTTCCATCACAATAACATTCTTTCTCATGTTATTGGAATATAATATATAATATTATGTCCTGTTATTTTAAAGTAGATAGCATTTTAATGAATGTTGTGATAAAAAAATAATTGAAAAATTACAACAACGATACCTTTATGATTGAAATTCAAATTATATCAAATATCATATTGTCATTTGAGTTTAGTTTAGTTTAGAAATTGTCTGAAAATGTTTGTATTAATTAGCCAATCAAATCATGATCTGATTTTTATAAACGAAGTTGATTTCACTTTACTTCCAATGAATATCATATGGTATAAAATCAAAAAATAAATAAACTCAATTAAGATTAATCATAAAAGGGCTTCTAAGCATGATCGAATCAGACAAACAATATTCGGACACAGATTCATACGCAGATTTCATAATCAAACTAAATTTTTCTCAAAACAATAATGTTCTAAAAGTTAGGACCGAAAGATGAAACTAAGTTATTTCCACCACCCAATTTATCTCTTACCAGTTCTCTTCAAGTTAATTTATATGGTATATTTCTAAATAAACTAAGTCCAGTATTGAATTTGAATATCATTGAAAAAAAAAATTACATACAACTACGATTTACGGGCTCTTAAAGGTTTTATAATCGAAATGATTTAACTCAATATGGATAAGCTCAAAATCAAGAAGCTATATTTTAAACTCGTGGTGTATTTCGAGTGTTGGAATGCAATGTTGAAGTCCAAAAATGTTTAATTTTCAAAAAAGTGTTACCCTAAACAGCAATCCCGTAAATAATAATTGACTAAAATAAACAGTTTTCTTATTGTCTTGTAGTACTCGTTTTTGAACAAATCTAAAAGTACTAGCTATTTGTCTACAACTTTTATCTAACTCTTTTACATGGTAATTCTATTTTAGTTCTATGATGTCCTATACACACACAAAGATGTTTAAAAACTTGTACTTTCTCAATAATTACCTGTATAGATAGATATGTTCGGTTCGCTGTTTTAATAATATATATTTAGTTTTATTGATGTTAACAGTAAGTTTATGATCCGACATTCAATTATTTATTGCATTGATATATGATTTTTCGATAAATACAAGAATTAAATTATATGAAAAAAGAAAATGCCTGTATTTAAGTTTGAAATTTGAAAAACTACTGATATAGCAGTAAAATAGTGCAGTTGTTTTTAATGAAGTGGCTTTGAATATTCTATGTCTCTTTGTTCGCTTTTATTACAATCAAACTCCCGCATTTTGTATTCCGATAGTTTTTATAAAAACTGGTTTTCTAGCGTTAGAGTAAAATTTTTGTATAATTGTCGAAAATATTCGAATATTTTCCTATTAAGCTTACTACATATGTTACATATTTACGCTTATCATATAGATACGCGTATTTCGTCTACCACTTGCAGACTTCTTCAGTGTTTTATACTCTCCTTTAGGATTTATTTTTATTGGGCAGGTAGCAATTTCACTCTTTTTCGCAGCTTGTTGGCTCTTAGCTTTCCATTATGAAATAGCACAGGTTGAGGGTTGACTAATTATAATTATATTGTTATTATTTTAAACTAGTTTTGTAACCCGCCATAAATGACCGAAGCAAAATAAATTCGAGCATTTCTTCCTTCATTAGAGTTTTCATTTCAAGTTTAAGAAAAATATGTATTTGCTTACTAATTTATCAATACCATACTTTTATTAGAATTATTAGAATGCTTTTAATTACCATATAAACAGAATGTTTGTAGTAAGGTGCAAAATTTTTAATTCCCTTTTACTCGATCATTTTAACGACATCTTATTTGCCATCATTGGAAATTTAAACATATATTATCCTAAGACCTCATTATACATATATTTACAATTATAATATAAGTCTTAGTATATATAGTATATATAGTCTTTTAGTCCATTTAGTCCATTATATATATTTATAATTATAATATAAGTTAGTCAAGTTAGTCATACTAAATACAAATAATATTTTTAATGAAAACAAAATCTAACTATATAATATAAACTTACAATAACATTATATTTTTACAATCATAGCAGCGTTCTACTGTAAAATTCAAATTGTAAAATGAAATTAATTAACACATAATAAAAATAAAAAGTTCTATGGCGCGATTTAAATTTAACACTTGAATGACATGACAATCATTATGAAATGACGGACAAATGACACAGATGACAGATGACAGATGACAGATGACAGATGACAGATGACAGATGACAGATGACAGATGACAGATGACAATGACAGATGATAGATGACAGATGACAGATGACAGATGACAGATGACAGATGACAGATGACAATGACAGATGACAGAAGACAGAAGACAGATGACAGATGACAGATAACAAATGTCAGATGGTATATATAAGCAATAAAAAACAGATACTATGTTTATGACATTTACATGTATTAAAAATATTCTTCTGCTGCTAAATCTGACTCTAATTTGTCCATGAAAATTTCACGGATGAATGAAGAGAGGGGTTTTCCCATTTGGAGCTCCATAAAATCGCTTGTAAAAATCCCCTCCAAATGTGAAAAAAAGTTCTTCCATACAAAGAAGGATCAGCTTTATGTACTGTTTTACTTTTTTCCTCCACTGTATTCTGATAGCTAAATAATCTGTTGAAAAATAATAATGTCCCAAAGACCAATTACCCCTTCCGTGCCGCGCACATTCTCATTAATTATTATTACTACTTAGCTAGGGGTCTCATATACAAGACCATCACAAATGCTTGGAAGAATAAAACTATTCTTCCAAGCTTCTTCTAAAAAAGAAGCATTAGTAAACACGATTAAAGAAAGTGAAATTAGTAATAAATAGATAGAATACTAAAAACAAAAACAAAAATAAAACCCAAAAACGGAAAAGAAACGAAAAAAAACGGTTAAAAATCTAATAACTTTTATTTACCTTCCAATGTCAAGGCAGATCAAAGAATAAAAGTCAATAAGCAATAAGCGAGGCAAAAGCTAAAGCACTTTAAAATATTCAACAATTAAAAATTATATATGAGAATTAGCCTATGTTCGAGCATGTCAAGATAAGCTAAATCAAAATTTTCAAATTTGAAATTATGTCCTAGAATCAATTTATTTAGAATTAAAACTGAACAAATTAAAATAAAAATACAACACGTGCACAGCGCAGTTAGTCAAAGGCACAAGAATAAACATAATTTATATACACTTATGTATATATATTGGAAGTAAAAATACTTCAGATTATACTAGACTTATACTAGATGTATTACATGTCATTCAAAAACCTACGACCTGTTTAAATAAAGCAGATTTTTCAGTTTAAACTTACTAATATGAAAATCGAAGATATTAGAATTATTGTTCGCTTTATGCAGCATTTTTGTAATTGGCTCATTCTTGCCATAGCCTGTGCGATGAAAATTTAATCGAAAAAGTGCAGAATGCCTAAGAGAACAAAAGTTGATATTGAAGTTTATGCGTTCTAAAATACCAACAGAATATATTGAACCTGAGTGAATTTGTTGAACAAATATAATATCAGCCACTTCATGACGAATAAAGAGACTTTGCAGACGTAGGAGTTTAAGGCGGTTTCTGTATGGGGTTGGGGTAAACTATGTCGGTCTGTCGGACGTTCAACAGATTCTATCCTATCTATGTGAATTTGATGGGAAGCGTGTTCAAGTAATGGTCTTACCATATGATTCAAGTAATGATCTTACCATAGCCAAATATAAAGCCCTGGTAACATATGGGTCGGAAAATTCTTTTGACCATCTTTTGATAAATCGAAAAGGTGAGTTAGCTCTTAATGACAATATTATCGATATGTGATCTGAAATTTAGTTCGGTATCAAGTAGAATACCTAAATCTTTAGTGAATACGACATTAGAGATGTTAACACCGTTAATAGTATATAATTACGCGCTGATATTAACCATACAAATTCCTTACTTTTTATTCCGCATTCAAAAAGTATTCGTAAGAGAATTTCCCAGTCGGCTGTATCAAAGGATTTGCATAGACCAAAGAATATAAGAATTAGTTAATATTTTGATTAAGCCTTCTTGAATATATGAAATTAAAGAGTTGGGCTCGAAATTTCACTTCTTAAAATGTATGTATTTTGATCAAAATCTCGCTTTTGAAAATATTGCTTTTTTAGATTTATGGAATAAAAGTCGAGTTTCCTTTCACTAATCATTTGTATTTATTTTGCAAATATCGATATTTCGGAAGCAACTTACTTCCTTCATCAGTGCTTTGCGACTAATTAATATATTAATTGATACCCATATTGCAAAATAAATACAAATGATTAGTGAAAGGAAACTCGACTTTTATTCCATAAATCTAAACATATCACTAAAAACAAATCTGATTATCAAAAACAATATTGCTTTTTTACAATATCGTTTTTCAAATATCGTCTTTTTTTAAATCTAGATTTTTTCTTAAATTTTATAAAAATTCTGGAAATCTTCATTTTTTACCTCGTTTTTGTATCCAACACTGTCTACGCACTATGTAGTGCAATACCGGGATCTCGGAAACCGGGATCCCGAGAGTATATTTGCGGTATTCAGTATTTCGGTATTAATTTCTTAGTTATCAGAAAAAAAAACTAAATATTTTGAAAAAATATTAACAAAAATATAAAATAAGAGTAGTAGGCTTTGTGATTGTGCAATAATAGTACTCAATTTCGAATTCATTCCAATTTCAAATTTATTACTCCTACTTAATTGTAGTAGGCTTTGCGATATTCTAATAATGGTATGTACTAAATTTCAAATTCATCGCCTTCAATTTCAAATTTATTCTGCTTTCGAAAAGTGAACAGTAAAGTGGTAAAGTGTATTTTATCTATGTTTAAAATTTACCCTTAGAATAAAAAAAAATTACGTTATAACAAAGTCGAAAATTAACTAATAAAAGAGCTACAACGATTAATACAAGATATTGTGAATTGTTTACGATATACAAAATACAATATACTATAAAAATATTGGAGTATAGGTAAGAAATTTTATAATCAATTAAGATAAAGACTAAAAATATAAATTATTTTAATTATATTAAAATTATGCAATCCTTATAAATGGAAAATTTACAATTTGTAAAACATATGAAAGACGACGACAAATCTTCGATTTGGCAGTATTTTTTAAAAGAAAAGAAAGGTGGTCACGCAAAAAGCAAAAATTTTTGCAAAGTAATAAAAACAAGTGGTGGATCAACAAGTGGATTCCATACTCATATAAAAACCATTCACAATATTAATAATCTTAAGAGAGATGTTCCTGTTCCTACTGCTAGTGCCGACGCTGAACCAAGTGTAGAAGGTCCACCTACAACTATAACAAAATATTTTAAAACTACGAATAATTCATGTATTAGCGTTGTATTTTCTAGAATGTGTGCTTATGATGGTTTACCATTTAAAATATTTATTACATCAGAAGATCTTCGAAAGGCAATACAAGCGATGCGTATAGGCGAGCTTCCGAAATCTGCCAACACTATTCGTAAAATTATTATTGATTACAGTAACCAGATTAGATATTTATTTGTTAAAGCACTCGCAGAGCAGCAGAAAAATAAAATAGGATTTAGCTTTACATTCGACGAGTGGTCTTCTGTTAAAAACCACCGATACATGAATATAAATATTCATTCGGAAAATAAAGTATGGAACTTGGAATTAATTAGAATGTTTGGAAGTGTACCAGCAACTAAATGTGTAGAAGTTGTAGATACTAAATTAAAAGATTTATCAGTGCTGACCAACAATTATGTTTTGTTCACGGCATTCATTTAGCTGTAATAAAAACTTTATATACAAAATCAACAGCGTTTGAAAATGTAGCTAATATCGAAAATGAAGTTGAACTAAAATTAGATACAAACTGGGAATGTAATGGTGAATCAGAGGATGAATTTGAAGATGAAGATATTGAAAATGATAACGGTTTAACAATTGAATTGCAGCAAAATGATATATTAGATATAAATCATTATGAGCTGGCTCCACTAATTAAAAAGGTGCAAAAAATTGTAAAAATATTTCGTCGTTCTCCAACAAAGAACAATAAAGTATTGCAACATTATGTCAAAGCTGAATTTGGTAAGGAACTGGTATTATTTTTAGACTGTAAAACATGCATGGAATAGTTTATTTGCCATGTTAGAACGATTTTATATGCTAAAGAGTTGTATACAAAAATCTATTATAGATTTAAAATTAGATTCTTTTAGTGACGAAGAATTTGAAGCAATATCTGTAGCTATTTCTGCACTTCATCCCGTGAAACTTGCGGACGAAGCTTTGTGCCCAAAGATTCAAATTTTTGTTTTAAGTTTTTATTTGACGAGCTGGGTAAAATAAATTCAACACTAAGTAATGAACTTTGAACTCGAAGACGAGGGTACTAGGGGGATATATATTCAGCAAATATATGATCTCCTTCTTACAATACGTCCAACAAGCGCAGAATCTGAGCGAGCATTTTCTGCTGCGGAACAAATATGCACTAAAATCCGCTCCAACTTAAATGACAAAAGCCTTGATGCAATAGGCTTTTTAAGAGCATATTTCCAGTCTTTAAAATAATAATTAAGTTTTTATATGAAAGATGAACTAATTTTTATTGAACTATGTAATTATCGTTTTGTTTTTATTTTATTATAATATTAAAGAATGAATTTTTTTTATTAATTTTTTACTTAAAAATAAACCGTATAAATTTTTTTCAGAATAGGTGTTTTTTTTTTATTTTTTGGCTCCGGTATTGAATACCGGAATTCTTGTATCAAATTTTTCAATACCGAAATACCAGTATTCATTTTTCACTCCGGTATTGCAGTCCCTACTACGCACAAAAATAATTAAGGTAAATATTCTGGAATTAAAACGATATTTTGAAAAGCAGAGATTTTAAGAAACGAGATTTTTGGAGTTACGGTCTCCAAATTACCTCAGCATTAGTGTCAAAGTCCTTTTTGAAAACAACTCACAATATTTTTTTGATATATTTATCAAACGAAGAGAATTCAAATTAAAAATTAAATTTTTGTGTTATAAAATTTTCTTTAATTAAAAATAAAAGAAAATCTAGAAAAGAAAGGTATGATTTCCTTTAACTGAAAATGAAGAAAATTCTATTTTTTTAACATAATTGTAATTAGAAATTTTTTAATCCAACTTTTTAATTTTCAATGAGGAATTAAATAACTTTAATAAATCGGGCTTTATTTCCTATTCGAATGGAATCAAAGCTCATATGATCAACTGAAATTAATGTCTATGAGCATTATTTTCGTGGGACTTAAATCATAACACATTAACTCATATCATTGAATAATAATAATAATTTAATTATTCTTAATTATTGTTCATATTTAATTACAATAATATTTTCAAAAATTCAAATTTTAATACAAAAACAACAACAAAAAAAAGTCTGTCCTTAAGTTGTTTTTAATAGTTTGAATTTTTATATTTTATTGAAATAATTCTTAGAAATCCTTCTCATTAACATTTTTGTATTACACAATCTCAGCATAAAATCCAACAACAACGTCAACAAACTTTCATTAAAATAAATAAACCTAGACAGTTTGTTCAGTGTCAAGAACACGATCTCAAATTTCTTGAATTAAATTCAGAAAGTTTTGACACGAGTAGGTACTGTACATAACTTGAGTTTGACTTTTTTTTTCTTTTTTCTTTTTGGCATTTTATTGTTTTTTAGTAAAATTCTAATGAAATAATCGAAAATATATTAATTTAGGAAAGCTTTACTGACCAGTATACAAATTAATTATAATGCAGAGGCGGCCAATATTTATTTTGATGAATCGTTCAAAAATAATTTCTATATTACCTAATCGAATATAACTTACATAGTTTGAGTAATAAATTGAATTATTTAACGCGCTGCTGCCGCAATAAATTTAAGATAGATATTTTTATCAGTGTTTTCTTCGTTTTTAACGACGTTTCAGTAATCTTATGATGAAGTCAAAATTTATTACAATGAGATTCCAATAGTATTCAAAAATAATTTCAGAAAATGAACATATTATTAATAATAACTTAACTATTAAGTCTTTATTCTCTTAGAAATTCTTAAAAATTGATAAAAAATATCTGATAACTAACAAAATCCATGATTTACATTAAAAATGATGAGAAGTTAATGAAAGTATATAAGAGTAAGAGAATAGTGGAGACATTTGAAGATAGTCGTAGAGGTATTAGAAGATAGTAGTGATATCTTCAAGATAGATTTAAATATCACTTAAAATTTACATTTTAACTTAACTAATTTATTCATAGTGAGGTGATCAGATATTAAAAATGTGTTTGATATGTGTTTGACGAGAAAAAAAGTAGGACAAGCCTGGTATGATTCAAGAAAAGAATATATTAGTTATTTTTATATAGTTCAAAATTAAAATAAATTGATCAAAAAGGTTTTTACCTGCCATTTTTCCTTAAAAAATAAATATATTATTAACCTTCGCTTGGGCGGCAAATGAAATATACGAAAGGGAGCAAGATTAACATATGTTAATATTTTTGGTTTTTCCATACATTTTGTATGGAGAATTTTTTGATAAAAATAAGTGATTTTTATGTTTTTGTGATTATTTTTGTATTTGCTTTTATTACCTACGGATACCTATCCTCTACGATATTTTTTTGGAAATACCGGTATTTTAGAAAAAGGAAGTGCTACTTGGGACTTCCGTTTGTTACAAGGTACTTATAACAGAGTTAGTAGTTCCAACAACAACAGTGTATCTATTTCAGTGCAATAAAAAAAATAATAAATAAAATATTATTTTGGTAAGATTATTTATAGAATTTTTAATATTTGCAATAACATGGAAGAGTTTAATATTTTATCTACCGTTCAGGTAGGAAGGTAAGTAAATTTTGTAATTTTTAGTAAAAGTTCAAAAAACACAAAAAATTAGTGTTCTCCTTCAAAAAACCCATTTTTAAATTTCGTATATTTTGGTGTAAATATTAATAAATTTTTTCGAAATCAAGCAAAACTATTTAAAATATATGAAATTTTAAAAAAAATGCCGTTACAGGTATATGACACTTGTTTTTATTGAGTTTTACTATGAGAAATACAAAAAATAAAAAAATTTAAAAAAAAAATGCACACAAAAGATACAAAAAACTTATTTTTACACATGTGCTAGATGATGAACATGCTGATGTAGGACCACCGGAAGAAATAGTATTTGAACCAGTTGCTGGTTCCTCAAGAGTCAAAAGTGATGATAATGATGAAAATGAAGATTATTGTATTTCGCTAAATGAAAATGAAGAACTAGATGCGCAAAGAATGCATCTTAGACCTAAGTGATGGTCATGATTCTGAGGATGAGTCACTAGATGATCAATCAAAAGTACAAGAAGAAAAAAATCACATTGTTGATTCAAATCAATATTTTATTGGACAGGATGGCACAAAGTGGAATAAAATTCCATCAACATATCAAAAGGCTAGACAACAAAATATTTTTCGACAAAAATCGATAGGTCCGCTATCTATTAACAAAAAAATTAACTGATTGTGAAACATTCGCCGCAACTTTCAATACATCAATGGTTGACATAAATTTTTAATTTAACTTTGTAACAGAATTTTTCTTTTTTATAACATACCAAAAACAAAATTCAAAACAAAATTTTTTTTCAAAAAACATTTGGTGCTTTATTTACTTTATGTTTTAAAATATATTGATTTTAGTATATTTCTATTTCAATTTAAAATATTTCAGAACCCTTTATCTTATTTTTCAACTCTTATCGAAATAATTACAAAAATTTTATAGAGTACCATACATTTTGTATGAATAAAAAAAATATTAACATATGTTAATCTTGCCCAGCAACGTAGAAAAAAAATTAAATTGCCGATAAATTGGTCATCGACACGTTTTTCCGAACTTTTTTTATATATTTAATATCTACTCAAAAAATTAGGCACTGATCACTGATTTCATTAAGATCGGCCAAATAATGAAGTTTTTATGCAAAAGTAAAAAAGTAAATATTAACATACGTTAATCTCGCCCAAGTGAAGGTTAATAGAAAATTTCAGGTTAGTCTAAGTAAATTAAAATCATAGGTGTAAATACATTGGTATAAGTTATTGATTATTGAAATTAGAAATAAGGAAAATTGTACAATGAAATTAAGGCACAATAAAATAATAATAATAATAATATAGTTTCAAACTCAATATTTAAAATACTAATCATAAATTTAGCAATCAATATATTGATTAGAAGAATAAGGAAAAAAATCCATTAATAGTATATTAAACGTAGATGTAGTATTATATAGTTTAAAAAAGGTGAATCTAAAAAAATAAAAATAAAAATATCAAAATGAAAAATTAAGCAATCAATTAAATAAAATCAATATAACATTAATATTATGATTCTCGAAATTCAGAAGCCAAAGTTTAGTATTATTTAAGAATTACTTTAAATTTTTTTTTAGCGGTATATGAACCAGAAATCCATGATTCAGTCCTAAGTAATAATTGTCATGTATTCTTGGGTTTGAGTATCCACTTCTTAAGAAAAATATTTTTAAAACCTTAAAATACTTAAAGTAATATAAATGCCTCACTGGAAGAATTTGTAGCAGCCTAAATAAAGCAATAGGATGATGAAAGCAATTTTCATGAAAGATGTTAAAGTTAAACGAAAATAATCTATGCTCAGAGGAATCGTAACAAAATCTCGTCTCTTAAAATTTCGATTTTCAACACTTAATATTAATATTCTTAGTCCAGTTTTGAAGAGTCTAATATAGCAAAGTATTAGAAATCAATTGTATATGAATGTTGGTCCTTTGTTCGTTAGTTGCCGAGAACAGTTAAGAAAAAAAGTCTCTCACCTAAACTTGAATCGAATAAATGAAAAGAAAATTTCCAACTGATTAAAAAATAAAAATATAACTTTATAACTACAAATGGAAGCCTTCGAATAATTAACTTTTGTGTAATGAATAATTTTTGGTTAATGGTGTCGGAAAAATGATTTTATCTATTTTGTTTGATGATTGGCATAGAGATGAAAAATTTTTGAATTTAATTTTAGACCTGATTATAAATTGGCTTGAGTGTTCAGATAATCGACTACACAAACAGTGAATTACATTAGTAAGCCTATAATATACCTTTAAAATATTTTTGCAGTATTCTTCTTTAATATGTCTTTATTATTTTCAATTTCAACACACTCGTTTCAAGTAACTAACCTTAATATATTTTACATAAAGCATCCCACAACAATAACAAAAACAATAACAACACTGTATTCCATCACAATAATTTATTAATTTGTTAATATTATATCTGTGTTCTTTAATTTAATGGCACCGTCTAGGATACGAAAAGATTTCTCTGATGAGTATATAAATCAAGAAAGAAAACAAAATAAAAACTCAATTCGATTGAGAAGTAAAGTTTAAAATAAATAAAATATATATAAAACAAAAATAAACAAAAAAAACAATGAATAAAGGAAAAAAATATTTACAAACATTACAAGAAAGGTAATGATAGCCTCAACCACCCAGAAGTCGGACAGTAACTGTTTTTAAATGATTTTATTATTTTCCATAACGATTTTTTTTTTTATAGTTTTTCTGTTGTATTCCTTATACTTACTTCATCATACGATTTCAAAAATATTGAATATATTTTACCCTGATCTGAACGACAGTTACAGTTTTCCATATTAAACATTTGTAGGTACCAAAGTCAATATTTTTCTTTTATAATTTGTATACAGGAAGATGTATTGTAAGTTCTTTATAGTTTCTATATATATTGGAAGAACTGGTTTTACAGAAAATTTATGATTTTTTTTTTATTTAATTAATTAAATAAATAAATAAGTAATTACTCTTACATTACCTATGATGATCTTCATCATTAACAACCAATTAATAATGTGTACCTTTTATAGCATTCAATGTATTGTAGAGCATACAATTTTTAATAAGTTTTTTACTCTGTACCTGAGACAGAGATTTTGATCCATCAAACATATGTATGTATGCATATATATATATATATATCATATCGACCCATATCGCTACTGCCATCTTTATCTAAGTTGTTTGAAAAACTTTAACGGCTCCAACCGTATCTGAATATACCTGATATTCAATTTGGATCAAGGGAAAAACCTTCAACCATCGAGTACGTACATCATGTCTTCACTTTGATAGAACGCGCGCTCGAGAAAAAAACAAATTGTACAGCTGTTCTGATTGATGCTTCACATGCATTCGATAGAGTATGGCATGAAGGACTTATACCATTCAGCCAACTTTAGTAATGGCGTCAAACATAATCTAAAAAACAGAAAATTTAGAGCAACACAACGAGGAACAAAATCAAATTTTAACCGGAGTTCCACAAGACAGAGTTCTAGGATCCATTTCATACTTACTGTATAATATACTGACATCGCAACAGCACCGCAGATCAACATGGCAGTATTTGCAGACGATACGGTTCCACAACCATATCACATACTCAATCTATTACTTACATTGCTATACACATCCAAAAAGAGATGCACAAGATAAGTAGATGGACACATGATTGGAAAATTAAGTTGAACGATATAAATAACATAGAAGTCTCAAAATCAAAAACAGTGAAATATCTTGGATTACGCCTTGGTTCGCGCCTTAAGTGGAAGCACCACTACAAATAAATCATGAAACAAGATATATGTATTGGTTAATACGAAAACAGTCGAAAATAAGCCAAACAATAAAAGTTTTCTCGTTATTCATGTCCACACTTCAATCCGCATGTAATTATCATTGAATCAGTATTTCGTTGTGTGTTTCGTATTTATAGTTGTGTATGTTTTTCATGTATTTCGTATTTAGTTGTTCTTGGTAAAAGCTTGCATTTAATCAGAATTTTATGTTATTTAACAGCATCAATTTTTTTCTTCTAACCAACTTTCTTCTAATCAACTTTCTTTATAATTATCATTCTACACAAGGCCTTTCAAATATCTTACACCTATAATATAACATTCGGTAAAATTAAATATTTTCACTTTATCTTCTTTCTCGATCACTGGATATCTTTAAATATTTAATCCTTTGCTCAATAAAATAATGGTGAAGATGAACTTTTAAGATTTAATTTTCATCAATATTTTATTCATTGTATTATATTTTTTTGCAATTGTCTGTGACATCGAAAATACGGTATTAGGGTTTTAAACACAACGTAGTATGTTCCATAATGTACTATATACAACGTAATTAATTCTAAAATGTTAATATTGTATTTCTTTCTGCATAGTTACAGCAGTATACAAACATTTTGAAACTATGTACATTACTCTATAACCAGTACATTGCTATATTATTATTTTTTTTTCTTTATTAATTTCAATTATATAATATTACATTTCAAATTGTTTACAATTTCTTAAAATAAATTAAGTTTATTTATCTTAACGATTGCTGTGTGATCAGATTATTTTATTTTATTTGGTTAATATATTACCTTCCTTAACAGTTTATTCCGAATTTATTTATATTTGTAGTGTCGAATACTAGGTTGAGTTCAATGAATATTGTGTAGATTCATTTTTATAATTTTTCTTCATTATTTGTTTAACTATACATATCTGAACAATTGTAGACTTAATCAGAATACGATTTTTTAAATGGATTGGGATAAATGGGATTAAATGGGATTAAAATGGTATTGGGATAAAGTAGATTTTGCTAAATAAAATTGGGTTGTCCCACAAAAATTACCACAATATTTGACTGTCATTATTATAACATAATAGAACATCACATTAATTTACGATACTTTGTAATTATTCTGAACTGTATACAGAATGTACAGTAGATATAGCAGCTTGAAATTGGATTGTTGTATCCGAAAAACTCCATTATGTGTAGAAAAATACATCGCAAGTTATAATTTAACTACTAAATTTTTCATACAGAGATGGTTTAAATACATTTCAATAAGTTCAATAACGTGTTAGAACACATTTAAAAAAATAAGAATAAGTAATAAAAAAATTATATTTGATTATGTTAACTGAAAATAATCCCTTAATTACGTCACATATTGTACCGATTGTTAACCGATGTAAGAAAAATTAAAAAAATATACCCATAAATCGTACTGTTCCTGTTTGAGTTCATGTATTCTAAATTTTTCTGATGAGTAAAAATAATTTCAACAGCAAAATGAATTAATTATATAGAAGGTTGAAACCCATAAATGTATCATTCGTTTCCCAATTCAACTTTAATTACAACAACAACAGAATAATAAAACAATACTAAATTAAAATCTATTTGAAAAAAAAATTCATAAAAAAATGTAATACAGAGTGTTTCAAAAATAACATGGAACTCAAAATTTAATTGAAAATTTGAATCCTTCTAACTTTTTTATATTCACTTATTTTTATTTTTTTATAGCTATTTACTCCAAAAATGTGACAATATTAAATTTATATTACTTAATTTAATTAAAAAAATTCTTCAAAACGGAATAAAAAGTATAAAATAATTTCGCTTAATCTTATACAAATTTATATATAATCCTGACCCCAGTACAAATCGTCCTGAAAATTTGTGACTGTGAACTTTTAAAAGCTATTCAAATATTTATAAAATTTAAAACGAACAACGCTAGGCGCATGCTATTGCTAATTTATTGATAATACTATGATAGTAAAAA
Source organism: Argyra leucocephala (assembly GCA_963942445.1). Taxonomy (NCBI): domain Eukaryota; kingdom Metazoa; phylum Arthropoda; class Insecta; order Diptera; family Dolichopodidae; genus Argyra; species Argyra leucocephala. Next base: position 83,379,370 of record OZ012681.1, on the reverse strand, counting down.
GAGTGTAGTAGAGAGTAGCTGGCGTTGACAAAACTCTTCATAATCATCCTCTGCAATAAAATTGTTTGTGATTTGATGAACTATCCATGGTAACTAAACTAAGGAACACCTGATTGAAGAGTTAATTTTGTTGGTGATAACGTATGAAAATTACAAAATATCTGCTGCATATAGGAAGATGCATTTTCATCAAAGTTATTAGAATGGGATGAAATCCTTGTTTCTGTATAGTTTTAAAAGTATAATACTTTAAACATAAAGCAAAAAATCAACGACTTTAATAAAAATCAGTGTAAATAACTTCTGTTTGATATCGAACATCCATATTAATGATAAAGTTTATTGTTTATTCGATAAATATTCGTTAATTTTTTAATTAAAGAAATCATGTTAATGAAGTGTTAAGAAATTTGTGCATGATCGAAAATCATCAAATCTTTGAGAACATTTGTATCAGAATTATACCATTTAAAATAAAACTAAAAATTATATTTTTTTAATAGTTTTATGTTACCAAAAAATAAAAAAGCAGAATCTCACATGTGTCATTTCTCTTAGACGGATCACGCGATGAAAAATTAGTTTAGCGTAATGTGAAGAAAACCTTGTAAGATGACTGATAGAAAATTTTTATACGTTGGTAGCACTGGTATCTATTTTGGTCGTCATGTCAATTTAAAACTGTCAAGTCTGCGTTTAACAGAATAGGAAAATATCACTTCAGTTATATTTTCATGCAATACACTCTAAAAAATGGTGTAGATTTAACTACAATCAATGTAGTTTTTTACAACGTTTTTTGTAGAGAATTCCGATCAAGCGAGTGAAAATACGCTTTCGATTGTGTATTTTTTAAAATAACTCAAAGAAACGCGTGAAATCACTTTACTATAGTTAATTTAGACGATAATGTTTAATTTTCAACATAAAATATGTTATTTCACTACAAAAATGTGTAATTTCACATTATTCTTTTGATCACACATTTTATGTATGAATTAACATTACACGATTGAAATATACCACATTTTGCTGTTGGTATTTACGCATTTAATGCCATCTATTGGAAATTTACACGTTTCGTTTTGTTTGCAGGAATTACGTCAAATTATGCGTGGAAATACACAAAAGTAATGTAGTTTATAATTTATTAGTATTACCATATCGTTATTACAAAAACCTGAAACATCGAAATCAAAAATATATAAATGGATATGATTCAAATATATTATAATATAATTTTTATAATAAATTCAGAAAAGTTTGTAAAATCTGTAAAAATCTGAAAGGACTTGGCATTTTTGGGAAGAAAACTGAAACTTTGATTATTGTCCAAAAATATGGTAATCAAATAAATCTGAAAATACGGCAAGGTTGTCCACTATACCAAAGGTTGTCCACTATACTTGAGACTACGTTGAATAACCGTCAACATTCATATTTCATAAGTCAGTCAAATTTCAAACGTGGTGTAAATTGTATATAATATAATTGTTTGTGTGATACAAAAAAAATATATTTAATAAAGTATAATTTTTCAATAAAATATTAAATTTAAAATCATTCTTTATAATTTAGAATTTAATAAAATTAGTAATATCTAAATATAATAAAAAGCTTAATTGAGGTTGTATCTAATTATTATTATAATTATTATTAAATAAGATACTAAGTTTAAGAAATATGTAATTGAAATCATTTTTGAAATTATATTGAATTAAGTAATTAATAAAATAAATTATGATAAATGTACTATTTGTAAATTAGTTTTAAGTAATTGTGTAAATTATTATTGTTAAGCTGAAACATATGTATTATAATTAAAAAATTAATTTGTTTTCGAATTACACTTTATTTTGCAAGGAAATACAGCATCGTTGAAATAGTTGAAAATGAGATTGTAAATCACACTTCTTTTGTAGAGAAGTCAAACTTTTTTGTTTAAAATCACACATTTTTATTGAAAATCACTCAAAATGTGATAGTAGATTACACATTTTTGTAGAGAAATTCACACGTTTAAGATAGTAAAATTTTTACATATTTTTAGTGTGAAAGTTCAACAAAATTATGGTCCGTTGAATTTATTTATTATATTTTATACAGGCCATAATTTTGTTAACTGCAAAAATCAACAAAAATCAATCAAAATTTTTGTAGTAGCTCTAAGAGTGTAGCTCTAAGAGAATATGGGTGCGTTGCGTATAAGTTGCCAAGTTACCCATGTCCATTGGAAGTAAATTAAGAAAACGCTGGCAAATAAAATTGAAAACAGTTAATTTAGTCAACAATTGTCGCAGTATACCATGCAATTTACATTTTAGAACATTGTCGCACAGGGTGATTCTAGCATTGAGCTATTTGGGAGAGTGATCTCCTAAAACAACCAAAACCAATAAATAAGTCACTGGAGAGTGGTATAAAAAAACACAATTAAATAGTAATTGATTTTCTAGAAGCAACTGGAATCATCACTTCTACCTACCTAAATAGCAGTTATTGCTAATAAAATCTTATTGCAGTAAAATGTTTTTATTATAACCTCTAATCACCTGTTCAGTTCTGGTAGGTTATTAACGAAACACCATGCATAACAATGTCCTCACTGATATAAGAACTACTGATTGATTTGAGTGTATCATTCTGAAAAAGAGAAAAACAAATGAATAAAATTATGTTTCTATCATATAAGATCAGTTCATTATAATGCTGATTGATCCCGCGCGCCAATTACGTTAATCGTGAGCATAACGAAAATCCTATTCAAGTAAAATAACAAAAAACAAAAGCACAAATCATTTCGTTTAAAATTAAAAAAAAAAACAGTATAAAGAACTTGAAAATTATGTTAACAACGTGATTTATATGCATTCAGCGGGTACTAAAAAATCATAAAAATTGAAGGAAACAAAAAAAAAATTCTCTTTTGTTTTCATGAGAAAATAATACAAAAAGAAATATACATATCCTAATAACAAATTTCTGAAATATAAAAAGAAAACAAAATGTGGTACCAATTTGATGGAGGTCCATTAAATTTTACTTAAACCCAGGCGCGGTTATCAATCGATTACTTTGCAACCTCGCGGTTATCAATCGATTACTGTGCGGTCTGCGGTCACTCTCTATAATGCTAAATATACAACAAACAAAAAATCAATATAACTCCTATATACCAAAATCTACAATTACCATGTTAGAGTAACAAGCAAACAAAAACATTTGTGGAACATCAGGAGGATAAAAATAAAAATTCAATTTACTATAATATGGTTATAATTTTCAAAAAAATAACACAATAAAAAAAAAAATTCATTATTTTTTATTTTTTTTATTTTCTTTTTTTAAACACACCTTCGCTCTCCTTCTTTAAAGTGCATATACATATATAGAAAAACATATATAAACGTAATCGCAATCGAAGTCGCACGAATTAAACAAAATGAAATCGATTATCACTTTGAGTCCTGATGAAAATAATTATATTGTTTCCACACAATAATAAGTATGATGATGATGATGATGATGATGATGGTGTGAATGATGATCATGATGATGATGATGATGAAGATCATGATGATGATGATGATAGGAATGAATCGAATGACTGAATTTGTTTTTGATATGTGTCTTCCCCTATATTTACAAAATAATTTCAATAAAAATTTATTCGTATTTAGAATCTTATCCTATCTTATCTTATCTTATCTTATCTTATCTTATATATAATAAAAATAAAGCTGTATGTTTGTAACCATTTTCCGGAAGAACTACTGCACCAATTTTTATAAAAATTTATATATAAGCTTTATGGCTTATAAGAATGGTTTATGTCAAGTTTGGACCCGCAATTGGAACCAGAGTTCAATTTATATGTGTAATTTTATATTAGTAGAATATTACGTCATAATTAATTACTCAAATAAGAATGAAAATGTTTCTTTTTAAAATATTGCCTAAGTTTAGGCGGAATTAAAAATTACTTTTTTTTTATTAAAAAAGTATTGTTTTTTGTTATTAATTATATTACATTATGAAAATTATTATTATAATACATAATAATAAAAAAAATATTTTTTTAATAAAAAAAAAAAATTTGAATTAATAGAGAATCGAACTCACAAAAATTTGTGATATTAAAACCTATATTAATAATATTATTCTACTAATTAATTTTTTTCCTACTAAAAGTGCAAAAAACCAAATGCAATAAATAAAAATAAAATAAAAAGAATTTGACTCAAAAGAGAATCGACAAAAATTTCTGATATTAGATGATGCTTTAACCAACTCAGCTAATATCTTATAAAAATTGTTTACCCAAAATATACGCATAAAATAAAAATTGATTTTGATCGCCACGCCACAGCCTGCATCATCGCCGATAGATTGTATGAAAAAAAAAAAAACGAAGCACACGAAAAACCACGAAAAGTGTGCCTTCACTAATCGTGCTCTTGTGTATTATAATATAGATGTAGATTGCAAATTAATTTTAAATTTAGTAAATATATAATGAAATATTTCGGTTGCAAAATCTAAACATACAGTTTAATTTAAATTATTAACTTAATTAATTATAGGTACTAAGAGTATACTATTTAATTAATTTTATAACCTATACTAAATAGCTTATTATTATATTTCGGTTGCAAAATCTAAACATACATAATATTTTTATTTTATAACCTATATATAATAAATAGCTTATTATTATATTAAAAAAAAATTACCACATAAAATTGAATATATTGAATTTTTTTTTTATTAGTTCTTATTATTACTGCAAAATCATGTATTAATAGTTTAAAAGTGTTGCAACAATTGGTAAATAAAGTTTTTAACTTAAATAATAAAAGTTATTACATAGTAAGAATCAAGATAATTTTAAATTTTAAATTCAAGGATAGTTTAAAGTAAGCTTATATCACATTGCATCCTGATTATTTAAGTTGTTTGATGTATATTTTAGTTTCATTTCAAAGTGAATGAAAGAAAAAAAGTTTTTTGAGTAGTAATAATCTATAACTATATTGGCAGCAAAAAGTTAAGATGTCAATTCAAAGCAAAACAAGTGGCCAAATAACTACATACAGTCCTATACCGATTGCGTTATAGATCCTGATGAAGTTGTGAATTACCCAATTTAATTTTTAAATTCACTCGATTTGGCAGAAACTCCACCACATATTCTGCATTTAATTGGTATGCCCATAATTATGTTACGCAATTCAAATCAACCACTGTTATGTAATGGCACAAGATAAGTAGTGAAAAAATTAATGAATAATATCATCGCAACATCTATATTAACTGTCAAATAAAAGGAGAGATTGTATTAATTCCACGAATACCAATCATTCCATCAGATATGCCATTTCAATTTAAACGTATTCAATTTCCAGTTCGTTTAGTATTTACAATTACAATAAATCAAGGGGAAAAGCAAGGGGAATCACTACAAGTATGTGGTTAAATCTTAAAAATGACTGTTTCTCACATGGGCTATTTTACGTAGGACGTTCACGTGTTGGTGAACCTTCGACATTATTTGTATTTGCACACGAAAGAAAAACAAAAAGTATTGCAATAGAATAGTAACATATCTTATGATTTCAAACTTTGTAATCATTTAAAATTCAAAATAAAAAGTTATTATTATTTGTTTTAACAGAGAAGGTTAGAATTAATTTACACGATTTTTGATTTCACAAATAAATTTTATTTTCTACAGGTATCACTGTGCTGCATGTAATACGAAATTTTTTTTCAACTGGGTGTAGCAAAGCGCACCGGGTCCGCTAGTTTTAGATAAGGATGAGATCGATTTCACTTTTACAAAATCTATAAGTAATTAAATTTTTCTTCATATATCTTTTTAATATCTTCACATATTAAGTATTATTATTGTATGCGTAATTAAGAATATTTTCTTGTAAGTAAATAAAAAATCATAAGACATACTTTTTGTGATTTCAATGTCCACAACAAAAATTGGCACAAACAACGTCAGAAGGTAGATATGTAGAATTACTCAATTGGCAAAAGAACCTACTCGTATTCCAGATTGTTCAAGCCATAGTGCTTATATTCTGAACTTATTTCTAACATCACATCCGGAAAAATACAACATTTCTGTAAACATTCCTATAGGCCGGTCGGACCACTGCCTTATTAATGCAGGTTTCACAACCCTAAAAACTACCCATAAAAAAATCTCAACCCAAACGAAAAATATAGCTATTCGGTAAAGCCAATTTTGGTTGGTTTAAATTGGTTTTCCAAAAATTTGTAACATTTTTCGTTTCAGAAATGTTAATCTCACTGCTATTGAAAATTTCACATGAGCAAACACATGAGTACTGAACCAACTAAAAAATATGATTGTTTAAACAATATATGTGAACAAACAGTTAAAAGAAAAACAAAAGCTTTTCACTCGTACACAAATACACCGAGCGAAACCAGCTTTGCTGATGATAGTACCCTTTATTCCATGTTTTTTTTTTTAAAAAAGCTGTTGAAGGGACCCAGACTATAGTTTACAAAGAACGAAATAATATATCTTGTTCTCTAAGCAGCAACTTTCAAAAAATACATGATTGAGAAGTGTAAATATGGTAAAATTTAATGCTTCAAAGAGTAGTCAGAGTTGCCTCTTATCATCAAAGCAAAACCCATCAATACCAAATATTCTGTTCGAAAATGTACATATCGAAAACTTTGAAACCCTAACAATTCTTGGAAAGGAAATAGAAAATTTTCGTGGCACGATCACATTGTTTCTGCCGCGAAGGATGCTGTTAAATGTTTAGGATTCTTAAGCAAAAGTAGAAAAATTTTTACATCTTCCAACCTTCTATTTTATTTTATTTTTTAATTTTTTTCTTTTTTTGTATTACTCTTTATTATCCTTCTTCTTCTTTCCTTCATCTTAATACGGCTTAAATTCTGCGAAGACAGTTAGGGTGCTCATCCCATTATTTTTGCCTACTATAAAAAAACAACAAAAAAATCGCCTAATTCTGAAATTGGTATTAAACTAATAATTGCATTCACCAAGGACATAGACCTGCAATTTTAAAATAACAAACGGGAAAAGTCAGTTAGCAGATTATCTTGTCCAGCAGCTTTGTTGTTCTTTAATTTTCGGATGGCTGCTCCCACTTCTGTAGGACTGGATGTATCTGTATCTTCGGAGGTGACTGGGTTCGGGCTCGGAGTATCTGTGTTTTCTATGTTTGCGTCATTCAGCAGGTTCTTAAAATGCTGTTTCCATGTGCCTAATATCCCTTGCGTATCGGTTACTAAATTTCCCGAATCATTCCCCAGCGCGTGTGCACGGAACTTGAAACCAGCTGTAAGCTGCATGGCTTTTTTATAAAAATTTCCGTACTTCGCCTCTGTGTCGGTTTGATTCTACATCTAAAAGTTGAGACTTCTTAAATAAACGTTTTGTGCGCTTTATTATTTTCTTCCCGTCTCTTCTTTTCGCTTTATACTCTTCTTGAGCTGCTCTTGTTTTACGTTGCAACGCTTTCCTGTAGGCCTAATTTTTCTGTATTTTCTTTGCTAAGCATTCATCGTCGTACCATGGGTTTCTCGCATAAGGTGTTTCAAAATCCACGTATGTGTAACAGCCATCGTGATGATGTTTGCTTATTGTTTCCATTATTCGTTAACATTATATTGTAGATATTATATTATAGAGGTATTGTAGATATTATATTATTGAGTATAACTTATTCGATCCTTGTACGAATGTTGAACTTCCTATTTTGATTGTTGCGTCCTTATTTAACATTGGATGTTCGTGTTCTAAAGTGGGTCACAACTAGGAAGTGGTCAGAGTCGATGTTAGCTCCTCGATTGGTACGTACATCCGACACACTGGTAGCATATCGGGCGTCAATCATAATATGGTTAATTTGATTCGCTGTACATCCATCCGGAGATAGCTAGATTGCTTTGTGGATATTTTTATGGGGGAAATTTGTGCTACTTATAACCATATTACGAGCTGCTGCAAAATTAATTGTTCGGTATCCATTATCTATGGTGGTAGGGTGCAGACTATAGTTGCTTACCGATTGGTTAGCATTGAAGTCTCCAAGCATAATTTTCGCATCGTACTCAGAACAGGACCCATATGTTTTATCTAAGATGTCGTAGAATTCATCCGTCGTGGAGTCCTCCGCTTTGTCGGTTGGTGCGTGCACACATATTAGGCTGATGCTGAAGAATTTACCTTTGATACGGATAACGGCGAGATGTTCATTAACGGGTGTAAAATCAATGACGTTTCCTCTAAGCCGTTTTCCGACTACGAATCCGCATCCAAATATGTAATGTTTTTCGTGTCAGCTGTAATATATATCGCATCCTCTTTTTTTTAACATGCCAGATTGTTACCTTATACAGCGAAAAAATATTTTCAATCTTATTAGATGCAGCTGGATGATAGATTCTTCTTAGATTCCAACTGCAAATTCTTAAATCGGAGTCATTGGAACGTTTGCCGGGTTTGCTTTCTGTAAATTCCATCGTATCCGAGGGTTCAATTGCGTCTCTCAAAACTATGTAACCTTTACGGGCATTTCAAAGAACTGAGCAAAATAATAAATATGGAACTAACGTTCAACTGCACTAATTCTACATAAAACAATGTGATCAATGTTTCACTAAAAAAATATATATATTAATAATATATATTGCATTAACTAAATTAAAACTTAATGAGTCCCCAAACAAAAAAAATAGGTCCTCAGATTTAATTTTAATAACATAATATACGTATTGAATTAATTGATAAATCAAATAAAATCAATCTTATTAAATAATTCTTTACTGAAAAATAACTCTTGGAAAAATCTAATAAGCAAAAACGCATTAAAATTATTTTATTAATTTTTTAGTATTTAAAGTATACATTTGAGCATTAAATGATCTCACGGGAAATACTCATTCACCAGGATGGAAAATTAACGGAATAAGAATTCAGTTGGGAAAATTCAATATAGGTCATGCATCTGTAATTTTAGATCGAATGACATCAGATGAAAAAAAAAATTTTAATTTCAATTTATTTACATAAGTTCTACAAAGTTTTGTTATTAATTTAGTTAGGCATCTAAATCACTCTAGGTATTTCAAAATTACAAAATGTTAAATGAAAATTCAAAAAAAGAATACATAATAAATATTATATAAATTTCGCAGAAAATAGACATCAAAGTTAAATATTTTCAAAACTCTTTTTTTATAATTTCCACACCTTTTATATACATACAAGTTCAAAAATATTTTCAGCATAAAAATTTAAACAAAAATATTTAAACAAATAAACAAAACCCACATTTTTAAAAATTGACTAAACAATATTCAATCCGTCAAACTCTATTCCATTTCAACACTTCAACAAAATGAAAAACAGATCAAAAACAAAAATCCTTCAAATTCCATCATCTCTTTATTATTCTAGTAAACTATTATTTAAAAAAAATATTATGATTGGCCTAAAATCAATATAAATTCCTAAATAAATAAAATAAAAAATACAAAACAATAAATCTCTTTTAATAAATCCTCTAATAAAATTATCCCCAACAAACTAACAACATATCAAAGTTACCTCAAAATAAAAATTAATAACAAAAAACAAGAAAGAAAAAAAAAACACAAAAACAAAAAACTTTTTTAAAAGTCTCACATAAAAATTACGAAGCACATATAAATACATGCCCGTTTTATGAAAACGAAACAAAAAACAATAAAAAAAAAGTTGTAAAAGATAACCTGCTACCCCACCATCCTTCTACCCTTTCTAGAAACAACAATAACCCTTACTTTATAATAATCATACCTTGTAGAGTTCAATTAAGCCGCTATCTATCCATCTTCCTCTTTAATGAATTTAAAAAAAAAAATATCATAGCAAAAACCAAAAAAAAAAACTTTTAGATAAATAATGGTGATATAAGGTGAATTTTGGTCGGTTGGTCGGTTGGGTTCCTTGATTCAATCATTCATTCATCGTGTTGTTGGATGATTGTTTACTCTTTTCACAGTAGAAATAGCAATCAAGCGATGAAGTTATTTTCAAATGAATCCCTTTTAATAGTCCTCCAATAAAACAATACACTATACAATTTTATATTTAACGTTAATATGTATATATATGTATATACCGTAATAAAATGTGATTATATAATAATATGAACTATAAGGAAGGGCCAATTCAAGTTGAGTTAGGTATAAAATGAATCCGGTAAACTTAAACGATTTTCTTCTTTATTCTAATCTCTATACACATACATACACATATACAAATATAATAATATTATGAATCCTTCAATCAACATTGCAACAATAACAATCCTATAACACATATAACCCACAGATAAAATAAAAAGAAAATTATATAGAGAAAGAGAAAAAATTAACAAAACAAGCAAAAAATAAAAAAAACAAAAATGGAGTGTCCTTTTTGTTTTTGAAGTAAATTTAAGCATAAAAACAAAATGAAAAAAAAAAATGTAAATTATTGCTAGACTTACACCTTGATAACCTAAAAGAAAGAAAAAAAAGGGGAAAAAACTGTACCTAGGAAGAAAATTTAAAGGTGTAAATTGTTAAGTTAGCAAAAATTAGACTCTCAGCTTAGCAAGTACCGTTATATTGAAACATTCAACAAAAAAAGTGTTTTTTTTTTTTTAAATCAACAATATTTTATTTTTGTTAGTTCTTGAACCAGCATAAATTTTAAGCTTACGTTTACGTAAATTCTATTTGTAGATTATACACAGTTATCATGTTAAATTACATTTTTTATAATTTCAGTTCCAATTAGGTCATACATATGTTCAATTTTGTATTCAATCTTAATACCCATTTAGGTTATTTTATTTTGTTAGGATTAAGTGCAGGATCTAATTCCGGTATACAAGTTAACCTGTAACATAACAAACAATACAAATAAATAACATAAAGTTATCACATTTTATGTAAGAAAATTCATTTTTTGACTAAGTTTATAACTTCAAAAAAAATTATATAACTAAGATTCAATTATTTAGTATTGACAATATTCAGACTATTTCACATTTTAAATTAAATCTTTTTGCAAATCTTAAGTAGGGCTCCACTTGTAATTTTACCTTCTAATTTCTGATGTATTGTCATTCTAATAATGTTTAAATGCTTATGTTATGCAAATCAATTTCTTAAATATGAAGTATTTTTTGTTGTAAATATTGAAATAGTTTCTTTTGCTTCTTCTAATTATCTCTGAAATTTATACTACAGAAAGTGGAACGTGGAATTTTTTTTGAGCATTTATCAATTTTTTGATATAGCAATGAGAATTAATTGTGAGAATCAATACCATTCGAACTTCTACTTCTGTTCTCAGCTACGCCATTCAAGATGTAGTTACAATATTTTTTTTTCTCAGTAACGTCAGGTTTTCTAACGTTACGTTTTTAGGTTGACCTGACTTATGCAATATGTGTTTAGTTGCGGTGGTTTTTCCCATTAGAAACTAGAATTTTTCCCTGTAGAGTAACTGTTACAGTCTATATTAGTGTGTGTTGTTCTTCTTCCGTTGCTTCTACTACAACTACAAGTTTGTTTTTCATTTTTCCAAACTGTTGTTGTGGTCATCAAGGACATAGACTTGCAATTTTAAATCATCAAACAATGAATTGCATTAGATGGAGAAAAAATCGCGTCTACATAGCCATCGTCAAAAAAAAAAAACAAATTCATTATTTGCTACACCTGTTTTTAAACTTAAGCTAGCCGCCAGCATGTCATCACGTTTTTTTTCTTAATAATCAACATGTCTGTCTTAAAATGTTTTCCCACACCTATTAAAAAACTTTGCATTTTGAATTAAAACAAAAATTTGGTTGATAATTTTAAGCTTCGTTTTAATTTATTTTCATTGAAAATTCAGTAAAAGTTATAAATAAATTAACATGAACATTTCAATTAGTATTTTGAATACTCTGCCTCCATACCGTTGCATTTTCTTCATACGATTTTAAAATTCGTAATAGAGTTTATATCCATATAACAACCTAGTTTTAAAACTGATTTGGGTAATTCTATTAACTAATTTTGTTCTAACTTGAATAACTTAATAAAAACTTAAGCTAATAATATAGTTTTAAATTTTGTAATATTGATGTACAATTTTTTATAAAGTACAATGACATTATGTGAAGGATGGTCACATACTTAATTTTTAACATATCACCACATCGCCAGGATGTAATTATAATTTTTCTCACTCCCTTAATATCTAATATTTGAATAATTTCTATTTTGGTTCTTTGACCTCTTATCAGCCTCATATTTTTTATAACAGTAAATGATGGCGTTAACTTTTTTATAATATTATCCAAAGGCTGATAAACCTTAGCTTTCACATAATCAATATGTCTTTTTGTATGATTTTATACTAATATTTTTAAATTCATGTTGCACAAATTCACCTAAATAGTCCCTACTATTAGACTAATTCCAGATTATTATTTTTTTCCAATTACCGCAAGTGGTCCCATAGCCCATATACTCTTTAAATGTATCAACAATATTAGCAATTCAAAAGACATAAATTTTCAAAAACTCAAATATTCTTCTCCCTCAATTTTTTTGTATCTGACTATTTTTGTTTCTTTTTTTCGTTTTTATTTCAATTTGACTTGTTTCAATTTACTTCACTCATATTTTTCCACTTTCTATAATAAATTTTCCAAATTACAAAACTCTACTGTACTTTATCAATGCGCATGCTTCAAAAATTTCTTTTAGAAATAAACAATTTTTACGTCAATGATTTGAAAAATTCCTGAATTTTATTTATTGTTGTTGTTGTTGCTGTTGTAAGTTGTTTGTACATTTTTCCCTTATAGTTAATTTCCAAATATTCAACGATTTAGTATTAGTATATATGTATATTGTATGTATATATATATGTCTACTTTGGCACTTGTTTATTTCCATATCCACGTTTTAATGGTTTATGCTGTGCTATGATATACAAAATTTTTCTGCTTCCAAAGGACGAAAAAAACAACAACAACAACAACAAAATAAAAAATATTCGGTAAGAGAACGAAAATAAAAAAAATAAATTCTTAGTATTACAAGTATTATGTATACAAAAAAAAAATCCTTAATAATTTTCTTGCCTAGTAATTTTAGTTGCTACTTGAAGTCGAGAGGGAACGACCACGGCGATAAAACAATTTCGAAAAATAAAGTTTTTTAAATTTATTTTTGATTTTTAAAATACTTTTTATTTAAAAACCGATAAAAATGAAATTAAATGAACTTTAATTATTTATTAATATTACCATTTTATTAGTTATATTGTGTTTGTGAGAATTAAACTATTTTTTTTTCCTTTTGTCCTTGGTGTCTCATCATATAAAAAATCTGTAAACTGTGTTCGTCTAAAAATTTTAAACAGTGCGTTAAATTCGCGTTTTGTTGATTACCTTTAGAAAAAAAAAATAAAAACAAAAAAAAAAAATAAAAAATTTTTTATTCTTTGTGTTAGTATCCATGTTTTTGAAAATTAAAAAAGAAAAATTTATTCTTGTTAAAAATGAAAAATTTAAAATTATAAATTTAAAAATTACTTATAAAATTGGAGTGGTGATAGAAAACAAAAACAAAAACCAATCAATAAAATAATAAAGAAAAAAATATTGTAACTCCAAAACTCTAATCTTATTCTTGATCATCAGGTGGGTACGTACTAAGTATATGCATTCATTTATATATGTATACAAATCCAATAAGAAATCTCTGACCTATAATAAAAAAATGAAAATTAATAATAATAATATAGTTGTAAAATAAAATTGTGAAAAAAAAAACAAAAATCAAATTAACAAGAAAATTCCTAACAAAAACGATAAGGCATAGTAAAATTATTATTGGAAAAACAAAGAAATGGAAATGGATGTAAATTTGGTAGGACGTTTACGTTCAACTGTTGGAATGTCTGACATTGATAGATGTTATAATGATTTTGGATCGAATGCTATTAATATAACACCAATTAAATATCAACAACATTCATTTGAAGATACATCTACAGATAAATCTGTTGTTATTGATTTTTGTGATATTTCAACAAGATATAATATATCACATAATCGATTAAATCACAATATTTTACATCAAAATTCAAATTTATTATCTCCAAAACCAAATCCTATTAAATTATCATCAACATTATCGTCATTATCATCATCATCATCATCATCAACATCATCATCGTGTCAACATAAAATAAGACAATATGATAAATTTGAACTAATAGAATGTCATCCTCCACCAACTATATCTGGAAATATAATTCGAAATCAACCAAAATCAGAAATTATTAATAATGATAATAATTTTAATAATGAAAACGAAATAGATCGATTAAATATTGTTAATGATAATCGAATTGATTGTCATCAATATTATGATTCTATTACTAGATCTATTAAATCAGTTACAGGAACAACAGCAACATCAAAAAATACATCTGTAATGGGATTAGGTGGTACATCATCAGAAATACCAACACCAACAACACCTATTTCCAAAGGGTGTTGTCTATTATTAGGAAATCGTAATAAAATCAATAAAACACCTCAAGAGATTTATTTTGAAAGTCGAGGAAAATCTTGTAAAAAATTACTTAAATTTAATGGATACTCAAATAAGGTTGGTAGATAATTAAAAAAAAAAAAAATGTTTGTATTCAAATAATTTAAATTATTAATTAATGAAGCCAATAGGTTTGCCTGAGAACTTTTAAATATACATTATTCATATCCACAATACTTCCTTAAATATACCGGGGGCTCCAGAGCATGCGTATCAGCTTTTTATTTTAAAATTTAAAATAAAAAAAATATTAACTAAATCGAGGGTGCTCTATCGATTGGGGATTTTCAACTTCCGGGAAGTACCGCAAAAAGGTTTGCCAAGCTCAAAACTCGCCAAAATTGGCCGAAATCCAGATTTTCAAATGGAAAGAGGAACTTTTTCATTTCATAAGAAACTTTTCAACATGCTCTGGAACCTGGTATGTCCGGAAAGAGCTACAGATGGTATAATTTGTTGCTGAAGTTGGATGACTTCTTTCCAGATCAGAAACTGTTTTACTTGATAACGAGTACAGTACGAAGATCAAAACGTTTGTACGAAGGAGAGTATTGTTGTTAATGAATGGAGAATAGTTGCACAAGACAGATGGTGGGAGAAACATTGAAAAAAATCAAAACTCACCTTTCACTGTAATATTAACAAATAATGATCGGTGTCACAATATTACTATCGAAATTATTCTATAAGTATATAGCATCTCTCCAACAAAGCTTTAATTTGTTACAGCTTTTTGTATATACTAAGTAATCTCAAGTTGAATTAAGTCGATTGTTGCAAGTGAAGTAATTGAATTTGAAGTTGTTACTCATGGTGGTCGTATTAAAATATCAAAATTAATTATTTTTTAATTATTTTTTTTTTCTTCATATTATTATTTTTTTATTAGCATATTATAATAATTATATATATATATATAATTAGAAGCAGAGTTTAGAAGCACATTTACTGCAAAATTAATAAATAAAATATCTAACAAGCTGCTATTAGTAGAATCTTAAAAAAGGAAACTTATATTTTAATTATCGTTATTCAATTTCAGTTTTTAAGCTATTAAACGAAGTTTAGTTACGTTAATTAATTCTCCTGGAGTTACACCAAATTAAATAATTCATAACCATTTAAAAATATCAGCGATTTAGGGCCTTTCCGAACCTTTCGTGCACTTGCACTTGATACTCGCACTTCGCACTTGCACTTTCCGAAAATACTAATTTATCGCACAATTTTTCATAATAAGTTTTTATACGAATTTAAAAATTTGTGACAGTACTTTATTTTTCGGAGTAAAATTAGTATTACCTTAATACATGTTTTTTTAACTTTTTATGTCAAATTTATTTTGAAAACAGCAAAAAAGTGCTTTATTCCAGCAATATTTAGCAGTATTTAGTAATATTTATTATTATTATAACTATGGCAACTATATAAATTTTAAATTTTAATCAAATGTCATTATTGTCATTTTATTTCAGTTTGTTATGAATTATTGTTTGGTTAAAAGAAAAAAATGTAAAATAAAAAGAAAATTTTATGTTATTTTTGTTATATTAGCTTTGAAAAGTAAAAAAAAATGATTTATATTTAAAATATGCATCACTTTTAATAAATTTCATTTTGCGATATCTAGTGTACTTGAGACTACACTAAAATTTTGACAACAAATCAAGTGCGGACGCACTAAAATTTATTCGAAATTTTGCGGAAAAAAATTTAGTGCGATTTGACAGGTTTAGTGCGAGTACCAAGTGCAAGTGCGAGAGGTTCGGAAACGTCCTTAAATAAAATTTCCGACATAGTCAAAGATATTGCGATAAATTATGTAGTCATTTCAATACAAAAACCTCGATTCATCTTGTACTTAACATCTTGTAATCTTAAACACAATACATTCAATATTACAGAGATTTAGTCCAGGAAATCTGTAGAAATTAACTAAGTAATATTTGTTATTGCTGAGATAGATTTAGTTATCTTATTTATATTTTTTACTAGAGGGTATTCTATATGGATGCAACCTTTACACATCGAGTGAACCTACCAATTTTTTGGTTTAAAATTGCAGATACAAGTCAATTGGCGAACGCTATCAAGCGATGTGCGTGCCTGGAAATATTTATATTTTTTTTCGAGATATGGCATTGTATTCAACTAGAAGATAATTAGAGGTTTTCCTCTTCCCATAAGCTGAAAATAACTTCAAGTTTGCCAGATTGAAATATTCGAAATCCTCAAAAATATTGAACCAAATATTTGAAATTCTGATTGCTATATTCGACAGATAGGTAGGTAGGTTGAAGTAACCATTTCAGTTGCTTCTAGAAAAACAATTAGCACTTAAATTGTTCCTTTTTGATACCACGACTCGAGTGACCTATTTGTTGTTATTAGTTGTTTTAGGTGATCACTCTGCCATTATCAATCTCTCATATAACTCAGTACTATGTACTTTTATTCAGATCGCTAATTTTGCTTTCCGCAGCTGGGCAGCTGCAAAGCGAAATCAGTGTTCAAGAGCTTCTATCTCGTTCTCATTTTTGCACCTGCAACAATATGGATTGAACGGAATACCTAAGTTAGAACTGTTAGAAGCTAGGAACGGAATACCTAAATAGCTACTACTCTTGACCCTACATATATGCGAACCTTATATTTCGATTCAAATATTTTTCTCAAAAACACGAATATTTATCATTCTGTTTTGCAGAGCAGAATTGGAGGTATAACCATTTTGTATAGTTACTCCGGTTTAGTATTTACATATAATAGGAACTCTAACCCCAGGTGTATACTTTGTACCCAGGTGTATACATTAGAAAATTAATTTAATAATTTCAATTTTTCTTATTCCTTTTTGTTTTTGGTTTACTTATTTTCTTTAAGTTTTTAAGTTTTTCTTTTCTACTGTCCCTATTACTTTCTTCATTTTAAGAGTTTGTTTTTAGAAAGCAGTCACCTCTTTGGTAATTTATATAAATTAAAATGGTCCCTTAATAGCATTAAAGTTAAAAACAAAAAAAGGCATCAAAAATATTTTTCAAAAAATAAAAATAATAAAATTTCAATTAAATAAAATTGCAGTTGTGACATGTGCTACTCTCCATTGTGAATTCAAATTCAAAGATTTTTTCTTTTCTCTTTGAAAAGTTTTTTTAGTAGAATTTTTCTTTTTTTTCAATTTTTGAGGTTAAAAATCTACACAGAGTGTTTTAATTTTCACAAAAATTTTCGAAACATTGTCTTATCATTTTTTTTATGTTATTGTTGATATCCTTCATTCACCATTGATATAGTGATGATGTTGATTATTGATGATGTTATGATATTCTAAAAAATAGTAATCATGTAGAAAATAAAGAGGGAAGAAAAACTTTCCTACGTAAATATTTGGTTAGGTCGCTTTTGTTTTTAAATTGTTTGTTGTTCGTTACCAAAATTTTGGTTTAATATTTTCTCTCTCGTTTTCCCTTTCATTCATTTACTGTTAAAGATAAATAAATAATTAAGTAAGTAAGTAGTCCTAAATTGTGATGTTCATTATTAGGCTAAAAGTATTATTTTTTTGATTTTGCAACTATTCAAAGGATACTTTGTCAGATTTGTGTATATAGTAATATTGTTTTGTATGATTGTGTTAGTGTTTGTCTATAATATATAAATATCGCTAAATTAAGAACTAAAAAAAAAAAAAAAAATATTAAAGAGAAAAGAGTAAAAAAGAAAGGATGAATCATAATAAAGAAAGCTCAAATAAATAGAAATAAGGTTAGGTTAGATTAGGTAATTTAATTGTGTGTTGGGAAATCGATGAAATTAGATGGGCTACATTATCGAAAGAAGTTTGAAATGATTAAAAAATCGTATGACTACTTACGGAAAGGGGGTGGTTCTACATTCAGTATCTTGCGAGCTGTGGGAAATTTAGTTATTTTGCTTCCTAGCATTTTTTCAATAAATGTATTCGTTCATAAAATTAAAAATAAAATAAAAAAGCTGATTTTTTACTACTAAACATCTGAAGTGTAAAGTTTTATTGACTTAAGAAGGGAGATAGATAATTTTTTTTACATAAGAAAAAAATACAACACTCCAAAGAATTTCCTAAATTCATTTATTTCTGTTGAAAAACATTATTTTATTTTTAAATATATTTATTAAAAAAATGTTAAAAAGTAGTTCCGGTGTAAAGAAATTCGAAACTGTTGGTATTTTATAAAAAGAAGTTATGGTATGTATAGTCATCGAATTAGAGTGGTTTCGATCTTATTTATCTCCAAGAAAGCAAAAGACTAAATTTAATGATTCTTTATCTAATTTGGCGGATGTTGTACTTGGTATACCACAAGGTCCTGGACTTGGTGTATTGCAGTTCTTAGTTTATGTTAATGACATAGAGCTGGTAGTATCGTCAGGGATTGTTTTGTTTGCGGATAACACTTTATTGTATGCTGTTGATAATTCTGTTGATGAATGTGTAGAAAAAATCAATTATGACTTAAGTAATTTAAACTTTTGGTGTCCGATGAACAATCTTGATTTATAGCACAAAATGTATGATTATTAACTGTGAAACCAATGATAATATTCAAATAGATAATGAAATAATAGAAAAGGTGGACTAAATCAAAGATTTAAGTGTAGTTATCGATAATAATTTAAAGTTTAAAAAACATATTGACATACTGAGTCTATAATGGTGTTCAGTCAATAGTAATCAATTCACACTATCTTATCTGTAGCGTTCATAACTGATTAATTTAAGCCTTTTTAGTTACTTTACTATAGATACTTTTTTGAAATGGATCTACAAATGTAGAACAATCCTCATTCGCAATATCAGTTTTTTTTTTTTTTTTAAACGGTTAAACGGTTTAAGTATTTATTGAATCTTTCCATTAGAAATTGACAATAATTTAGCATTTTGACTTATTCAGAAAGAACAAATTTATTCAAATCCTACATACTAAAGTTAAAATCTGCTCGTTAAAGGTATATAAAAGATTTCGCGCTAGACATTTTGCCTGGTTTGATAATCTGCCAGCATAGTTCCTTGTTAGTCTTTGGAGTTCATCCCGGATCGTAGGTTGTATGTTGCAATTTTTTACGTACCAAGGAGCTTTGATAATGATTCTTAGTATTTTTAATTGTAGCCTTTGTATAATTTCCACATTACTTTTAGAGATACTTTGCCATAATTGACAACCATATGACCAGATTGGTTTCAAGATTGAATTGTATAAAAGTAATTTATAGTCAACATCGAGAGAAGAGTTTTTGCCAATTAGCCAGTACATACTATTTATTTTTAGCTTCATTTGTTCACGTTTCGTTCCTATATGCTTTTTCCAAGTGAGCCTTCTATCAAGATGGACTGCTAGATACTTTACTTCTTTTGCCTGTGGGATGGTGATTCCATTTATTTTTACCGGGGGACATGTGCCTTTATTTCGAGTGAAGGAGAAATGAACACTTTTATTTTCATTTATTTTTATTTTCCATTATTACTAAGCCAATTTTCAATAAGTTTAATATGGTCCTGGAGATTTCTGGACGCAACATAAGCGTTTATGTGTGAGCTGAAGATAGCCGTATCATCTGCAAATCTGGATGTTATAGTATTTGCCTATACTATCTGGTAGATCGGCAGTGTAGATTAGATATAAAAGCTGACCGAGCACACTACCTCATGCGGTACACCAGCTTTGATAACATGTTCTTCAGTTAAATAATCATTGTATTTTACTTTAAATCGCCTATCAGTTAGGTACGGTTTGATAATTTGATGAAATTCAAACGGTAGATTAGTTTGAATTTTAAAGTTTAGACCATCATGCCAAACTTTATTAAAAGCCTGTGCAACATCAAGGAAGACTACTGAACACAATTTTTTCTCTTCGAAGACTTTTCTGATTTGTGCAGCTATTCTGTGAACCTGCTCTATTGTACTGTGTTCGACTTGAAATCCAAATTGATGTAGTGGGATTACACCCTTATTTTTTATTTTGAACATTAGTTTATGTACTAGGACTTTTTGAAATACTTTAGCTAGTGTTGGTAAAAGACTAATAGGTCTATATGAATTTATTTTTTTTGAGTCTTTACCTGGCTTAGGAATCATTATGATGTTTGAAAGCTTCCATAATGAAGGGAAATAGCTTTTTCTAAAGATAGCTTTGAAAATTTGAGTAATATGAATGAAAGCTATACCAGGTAATTCCTTAAGCATTTTTCGATTAGTTTTGTTATATCCTGGTGACTTTTTGTCGTCAATTTTTTGTTATTATAAATTGCACTGTTTTATTCTTAATCTTAATATGATTTATTAAATTATTTTGGTTTCTTATTATTGGTAATTTCGTTTCTATTGATTCGATTTGGTTTGCTTGAAAGTTTCTGCTAGATGTACTGCGAAGGTTTTTGCTTTTTCACTGTCGCTTTTGGCTACTCCATTGTGCGATCTGATTGGTGGCACTTGTTTTTGTGGTATTTTTAGGTTTTTGTGCAGCTTTTCACAGTGAATAATTTGTTTCGCTAGTTGAAGTTAAATTGACAAGGTAGTTTTTGAAATTGTCTCGGGTCTTTTGTTTCAGAAGTCGATTCAACTTTTTTGTACTAATTCAAAGAGCTTTTTAGCTATTATAGATCTACCAATTTGCCATTTTCTGCTTAGACTACGTTTTTCCGCTGTTGCTGCTTGAGTCTCTGTTGCAGTTGTGATACTTTGTTTCTGGTTGGTTTGAGTCTTCAGAGTTGTTATCTGTGAGGCTTGTGTTACTATATCATTAAATTTAGTTAAAGCAGAAGCAGAGTCAGTATCAGTTTTAGCTTTTAACGGCATTTTCAGGTCTATATGCGAACTAATATATTTCTAATATCTTAGCCAATTTGTATTTTTGTTGGTTAAACTCGCCTCCGGTTTGTTAATTTTGATTACGGCTTTGTATTCCAGGATAACTGGCGAATGGGCAGAAGAGAGGTCATGACTTGTGTGTTGCCATTGTTTGATTGCGCTTGATGTTTTTGCAAAATCAATTAAGTCGGCTATTTTCTTCCTATAAGTTGGCCACTATGTGGGATCTCCACACGATGCTATATCATAACCCTTTTCCTGGATCAGTTTCATCAGCAGCCTTCCTCTGGGTGTTGCTGGTCTCGATCCCCAGTAGGGATGTTTCGCATTAAACTCCCCAGTTACAATAAATTTATAGCCTAATATATTAAATATGTCGTTGAGTTCACCTGTTGTTGTTGGATGATTTAGTGGATAGTATATTGAAGAGACATCGATTTTGCCATCTTTAAGTTGATCACATACAGAAATGGCATGAATGAAAGTGACAAATTTTTAAGTAATTTTTCAGTGAATTTTAATATTATCATATTTTGATTTTTTATTAAGTCCTGCATCATATTTTGCATAGATGACATAAATTGCATCATTGTTTGCATAAAAGTATTCATTATACCTTCCAGCCCTTTTTCAAAACCGCTTTTCAGCACATTAGCATATGTTTTTGCTTTTGTATTTGTTTTTATATTTGGTTCATTATTTTCTGGTATTTCTGTCATCCACTGAGGTTCGATAATGGTTCTTAATTGTCTTCTTCTCAATTCAGTATAAACAAAACACCCTCTATTGTTGTCAATCCCTCCAAAATTGCTACATTTTTGTATACTAGCATCTTTCTTTGGTTTATCACATTCAATTGTTTGATGGCGATCGGCACATATTACACACACTGATGGCAATTTGCAGTAACTGATTGAACTAATAAGTGTGAACTAATTTTTAAATATTTTTTAAGGGTGTTTATCCACTACGTCTTTCTACGTTTAGTTACCAGAATTGATTCATAAGTTATTATTGAGTTTTCTATAATATTGTCTAACCAAAGGGTAATTGCTAAGCAAAAACTAAAAAATGTAATAAAAATTTAATATTCTATCCAGAAAATATAATAGGCTTGAAAAGTTGTTAAATATAACATTTTTATAACAAGTAGAATTATGTGATACAAAGAGTGGCAGAAATTGGAATCACATGTGCTTTGCGCTCGTGCCCTACTGACGCTCTAAATGTGATCCTGAATCTCCTTCCTCCCGATTTGTACATAAAATGTGTTGAATGCAATACAGTTAGACTAAAAGAAACTGGCGTCTGGTATTCCAGACCATATGGCCACGGTAATATCATAGGCCAGTTTCCAAATGAGCTGCTGCCAGAAAAAACCGATTACATCACTCCTAAACTGAACTTTAACAACAAGGTCGAGGTAGGTTTCCCCGCTAGGACCGATTAGAAGCGTGGTTTAAAGAAAAAGAAAAATGATATAGAAATTTTCACTGATGGATCGAAAATGAACTGCGGAGTAGGTGCAGGATGTTTCTCAGAAGATCTAAAAATATCAAAGTCTTATGGTCTTCCTAAATACATTAGTGTCTTTCAAGCAGAGCTGCCGTAAAACCCTTCATCACATTCATACTACCAAAACAAAAGTCACCATCTTGACGGATAGTTAAGTTGCTATCAGATATTTGGTAGCGGACACTGTTCTAAGTTGGTGGAACGACCGAAACGAAATTGGAAGGTTCGATAACCGGTTCTCGATCTCTCTACTATATGGGTTCCTGGTACACAGTAACATAGATGGAAATTAGAGAGATAATGAACTGGCAAGGCAAGGTTCCAATTTCGACAGGCCCCTTGAAGAAGACATCACACTGCTAAGCTAGGTATTCCTTTCAATCTTTTGGTATTTGGCTAGGTATTCCAAGAAACTTTTCAACACTTTCCTTTGTAGCTACCCAGCATTAGCTAGAGTCACACTCCGGACTTTAGGCGAGCCTTTCTCCAGAAATATAGGTTTTATCGCGGAAAGCAAAATAGGAGATATGATCAACCTTCTCAATCACACAGGGTGGTTCTAGTACTAAGTCCTTGGGGAGACTGAAGATGAGAGAATGACCCCCTATAACAACCAACAACAAGAAATAGGTCACTCGATCTCGCTCGACTCGAAATAGATCGTGGTATCAAAAAGGCGCAATTAAGTGCTAATTGGTTCTCCAGAAGTAACTGGAATGGCCACTTCTACCTACCTACCTACCTAGACTTCTGTGATTTCATTCTGTAAACTTTATTCAACTATTCAAGGAACTAGTCATTCATATATAACATTAGATAGATAGATTTTGCATTATCATTCATCATATTTAACATTAGATAGAATTTCGGGAGGGATTAAATCCCTATATCACCCCAGCCGCAAATGGGCTTATTGTGATAGTTCGTGTATATTATTGAATATCTGAGTCCTTAAAGATACCTGATTTTGTGATCAAGCTTAGAATATCCTTTAATGGTACGCTGGATAGCTCCCATTGTTCGGGGAACGCTGTTTCCAAGAGCGAGGTTCGCTACAGGATTTAAATAATTAATTAAATATGTCGATTGAAAATAAAAATAAACTTTTTTTCAAAAGAAATTTTAGAGAGCAAATATTCTTGTACAAATCTTGGTATTATTCGAATTGCAATTTTATTTTTTTAAAATAAAACAAAAGATAATATCATTAGTTATTAAAATTTTCTAATATTCTTACAATTATATTTACAAGAAATAATCAAAAATTCTCTCACACTGTTTCTTAAAATTTAATAAATAATTTAAAGTTCAAGATCTTGTTCTTGAATCACTTCATAAAACTAACACTGTTTAACATTATTGAAAAAAAATTTTTTTAAATAAAAAAAAAACTTTAACGTATTTTCATAATATCCTTAAACTAAACATTACAAAAAAAAAAACAACAACAATAATAATAATAGTAAGAATCATAAAAAATTCAAAGATTCAACTTTTAATTTAAAAGGCTTAAAAATAAATAAATATTTTACGAAATGAATACAAAATAAAATAAGCATTATTTTCATTTTTCCAACTCAAACAGTAAATTTTCAATTCATTTTTTTATACAAATCTTTTTTCTTCTCTCCAATGTCCTTCTCTGTTACTTCTTCTCATTAAAAATATCAAGGCGAAATTTTTTTATTTATTCTTCATTTTATTTCTTTTTTTCTGAAAATTAAAGCTTCCCTCACTTTTGTAATTTTAAAAGTATATCCCTTCCTGCTCTTCTCTTCTTTACCTTGCATTTACTCATTTATTTTAGAGTATTCATTTCAATCCATTCATCTTAAACGTTTCGTTTCGTATAAAAAAAGAAGAAAGAATGACGTTATCAAGTAAACTTTCCACCCTCGATACTTATTTCACTCCCTGGAATACTTTGATGTTGTTCTATGAAGTTGAAAGTTTAATTTAAATCCTTTTCTTTTTCTATCATATCCCTTACCATCATCACCACCACCAACTGTTAAGAGACAAAAGGCACTGGAGGATATCACGAATTGAAAAAAAAAATTAAAAAAAAAACAATAAAAAATAAGAGAAAAAAAATACAGAAAAGTTTTGTAAACTTTTAACTTGTTTTGCAGGAAGCAAAAAACAAAAAAAAAAAACAAAAAAAAAACATTTTCATTTTTTTCAATGCAGGAGTGAGTAAGATATTTTAAAATGAAAATACAGAATGACGGGAGAGTAGGATAGTCGAACTCTGATACTCTTGAAATGTTATTATCTTAGAAAAAGGTTTTACTTCTTATTTTTTCTTTGTTTTTGTGCTCCATTTTTTTAAAAACAACTTTACTAACAAACAACAACCTACTAACGTAAATTAATAATAATGCGGGATTAGTACTTCTTTCTCTTTCTGTATACCTAACCTACAGTCTATACCACTCTCTTATGTTCTTTCTCAAATTATCAATAAAACAAAAGTCAAATTATTAAAGTATATATATATCTTATACTTATACAATTATGTACATAAATTCTTATATAATAAAAATGGAAAATTTCTTTTATTTTTTTTTCTAATTTTTACAATTGGTTTTTTGACCGTTATTTTTACTTTATTACAGAAAAAGAAAATTTTCTTTTAAAATCGCCATTTATAAATAAAAAAAATTTTTTAACCGTAATGCTACGAAGAGGTAATTATTACCAAAGGCTTTTTGGGCATTTAATAATTTTTAAAGGATGAAAACTACCGTTCATATTCATACAAATGGTTCACTATCAAAAGTCACTATCGAGACTATGATTTCAATATATATTTTATTTGTTACTTAAATTATAAAAAAAATCGGCCCTTTTGATAAAGGCCAATGATTGAGGGTTTTATCCTGCAAAAATTTTCTGAAATTTTGTAGTGCGTTTCCAACAGCCTAAGTTTCAGTCTTGAAAGAGCTAGACACTCTCCTACAACATGTGTTTTTTTCTTCCTCTTCCAGACAGTGTCAAGTTGCTTATTAATGTGGCTATGACCAGTAAGTATACCTACTATTTTCCTACAGTCTGCTCTATTGAGCAAGAAATTGGTAATTTTGGTGTTATTGTTGGTGCATATATTTTGCAGACCTTGTGGCCTTCAATAGGCTCCCAAAGAATGTTTATTTCCCTTTTCAGGGTGTTTTCTATCGATGGTTTAATATTACCAATAGATATACCAAATGCCGGTTCCGGTTCATAAATGTTGGTGCCGTTGATCTGGCTAGTTTGCCAGCCTTCACATTTCCAGGGAAGCCACTATAACCCGGTATCCAGATCAGTTGTACCTTATTTTGGAGTCCTATGACTATGAGGTTTAAATTTCCCGAACAATGTCTCACCAATCTAGATTTGAAGAGGTTACATTCAAGACGGTTAAGGCAGCCTGACTGTCACTAAAAATTCTAATGACTTTGTTAGACCATAATTTCTCTTTTATTATATTCACTGCAGCATTTATAACAAAGATTTCAGCCTGGAAGACTGTACAGACCCCTCATAACTGATGATATAAAAGATCAGGAATAATGAGGGAAAATGATCCAGAAGATTTATCCTTGTATAGTGAATTTTATAGACAAAACTAACCAAAAACATTTCGATATTTTGAAAATATAAAATAGGAAGATTTTTTTGTCACGATTCAGAATTTGAAAAATTAACTCATGAGAGTTACATGACTCTACAATAGATATAGTTTTCACATATAACTAGTAGTAGATATATACCTAAAATTGAAAAGAAACTAAATTATTGTATATATATGTATTGCTAGTACATATTCCAAAAAAGTAGTATGCATAAAAGACATTCATATTGTTCATTCCACAGTTTCAGAAATAAAAAAAACCCTTCGGTATGATCAAATCTTCATATAAATTATTATTAAGGATACAACGGGTATTATTAGGTACTCGTGAAGCCTAAGTGCGAGAGATAAAGGCCCATCTAACCAACTAACCATTATATTTTAACTTACCAAGGGGTTTATGGTTCCACACTATCTCTTTTCGTTTACTTTAAGTTAAATTAAACAACGCTACTCTTTTTACAAAATGTTATAGCTTTTTTACATAGCTTTTTGAACATTTATTAATATTCAATTAAGTCCATTAAATGAGCACCATTCATAAAAATTATCAATGCCACTTTGTAATCTAAGACAGTCAGTCATCATACGATTTAATGATTGCGAAAATTTCAGAATCATCAGCAAAAGATAAAATAGGATTCAAAATTTCAGAATTAACATCGCTTATACATATTAAAAATAACAATGGCCCCATATGAGTACACCACGCGAAACCAGAGGTGGCAACAAATCGATAGGATTTAATAATCGATGTTGATACTGTGAGTTTTCTTTCAGATAAATATGAACGAATCAATTTTAACATGATAATTAATATTAACATGATTTTAAGAGAAGTTTAATATCAACCTCGTCAAAGGCTTTAGAAATGTCAAAATGTAAAAATGACATCGACTTGGTGGGCATTTTCAACTGAATTAAAAGCAGGATGTAAAAAAACTGATGAATTGGTTGTTGTGGAACTACCCTGCGTGAAGCCATGCTGATTATAAGATATATTACCTTTAATTAACAAATAGATTTTATCATTAATGATTGATTCGAAAAACTTAGGAATAGCTGACAACTTAGAAATAGACCTAAAGTTTTCGACAACCAATTTCGAGCCAGATTTGAATAATGGGAATGATATTAGATAATTTACAATCATCTAAAAATAGGCCTTCCTTTAGTGACCTATTAAAGATTGTACATAATGGTGAAGATAATCTATTTATACATTTCTTTAAAACTATATTAGGAATATTATCCGGACATACCCTAAGGTTTCCATCAAGCTTATTAATTTTACCAAAAATATGTTCATATGAAAGTGTTAAAAACCCAAAAACTATTTTATAAAAATGTGGTTCTTTAAAATAATTTTAATTTATGATTTTTGTTTAGCTCACAATTTTCAATAACATTTTATACACCGGTCGGATGTCATACAAAACAAAAAACAATTTAAGTAGACCTAATCTATGAATACTTCAGTGCTGTAAGCTTTTCTTGTATATTATTTTTTTTATTTTAATTTATTTTCTATTTCTTCACTATATGATGGTTAAAATATATAGAATTAAAACAAAAAAAAAAAAACAAAAAAACAATACTCTCGTCATATACAGAATATCCTTGCAAAATAAAACAAAAAGTTATATGAAAGAATCAGTGAATATCCTTGTTGTTCAATGTTACGACGAATAGCAAAACAAAACAAAAATGAGATTGTGTAATACTTTAAAGTTTCACAAAATGAAATGAAATCATTGAATACATTTCACAATTTTTGTGCTATTACAAAAATATCACAGATATTTCTAAAGATGTTGACACTACCAAATTTAATATAGAACCTAGTTGTATATTGTATACGTATGTGAAATTTTCCAACTGCTGTCATATTACAATTCACATTCAATAACAAAAAAATAAAAGGCAAGGAAAAACGAAGGAAAAGAAATCATCATATCTTGATCTTAAAATTTTATGTTTATATACATATACGAGTATATATATATCAAAGATAGAAAGGAAAAGATAAAGATAAATTTAGGCTCATTTGAAAAATGACATTTTGTACAATATATGAGAGTACATATTATAATATATGATTCTTTAAGTTGTAAAATCTTTCGCATCACACTTTCAACTTGAAATCCTTTTAAAGTTTTTTTTAACTATATTTTCGTTTTATAAAGACAAGAAACTTAATAATGCTTTTTGTAGTACATTACAGGGTATAGCTATTTGTGTATCATGATGTGATTAGATTTTGTATTTATTTACGAGAAATCGTAATCTAATATTTTTTTTATGCTCTTGACAGTAACTTAGGTAGAATCATCTTTTCGTGCTTAATTAAGTACGGTACTGCAATTTTACACTACATTATTTACAATATTTCTAGCACTTATGTATCAAATTACTGGCTTACTGGTTAAATGTGGAAAACTACTGCTATTGTCAGGCACTTAGCCTTCTTAAATAGAATAGCTCCATTTTATTTAATTTGTTACCAACCAGATTATACTCTCAATTAAATTTTGTCATTTATTTTATCCCAATGACAAAGGATACTGGACCAGGTAGAAAACCCCATACAATATTTTTTTATGCTTGATTAGGAATCGAACCTGAAACCAAGGTTGGAAGCAGGCGCTCTACCTACCGCGCCGTCCTGCATGTATCAAAAATTACTTATTAAAAAAAATCAATTCGCTCATCAATGCAATCTTTGCAATTATGATACCAAAAATTCAGTTATTCAATTTAGTAATTTATTGATTTTAAAATAAAAGACCTTTTTTTGATAGTTTAAAACAAAGTCATGACACCATGCCACCATCAAAAAACTTTGGGCTTTGAGTTGATTACCTGATCATGCTCGCACAGTCGTTGTTGCATCAACTGGATCAGTACCAGAATTAACAAAAATTGTTGCATCTGCAATTTGGAGCAATGCAATTAAGATATCCACGGAATTGGGGAATAGTTGAACTCGCAGCTATCACGGTTAACACAATCATCATCATCATAATTTTCTCCGCAAAATAACCTTATAGAGGTAGTAGCAGAACTTTTCAAAAAACTTGATCTTCTATTAGCAAAACAAACTATATTTCGACATTGCAGCGATTCTAATTCTCGATCACATCTTAGAAAACGCCAGTTTGCTCTTTGATGTCGTAGGTTACAAAAAAGGTAAGCATATTCCACAATAAGATAAGGCTCTCGTATCCGCTGTTGAGAAAGTGGGTTAATCATTAGATGCAACTAGAATTTAATTATATAGATTGTCCGTAGTTAACAAAAAATTTACCTATTCATTTTTGGTTCACACTGGAGCGGACAGATCAATACTATCTCGTTGTCATAATACGGATTAACCAACTAATATTAAACTATTCGCAGCTAAGGGTTCTCCAATTAATACATAGGGTCAACGTCATTTAAAAATTAACTTCGGTTTGCGAAAAGACTTTACATGGGATTTCACTGTAACAGATGTCAAGACTCTAATTTTGGGGACCGATTTCATCACACATTATTGTTTATTAATTGATTTAAAGAGCAATCAAATCATCGACAACCTTACAAAACTAAAAGCAAAACGTGAAATGAACTCTTTTCAAACCTTTTTTATCAAAACCTTTGATCCGAATTGCACTTGCTCTAAGTTCTTAGAAGAATTTTCAAATATCAGAAACACTTCTATTTTGCCAAAGGAGCCTAACACCAGCGATACAGAAAAAAACAAAAAAAAATTGTCCACCGAATCATTAGAACAGGACCACCAGTGTTTTCAAGACCACAAAGATTAGACGTAGTAAAACTTCAGTCCGCCAAACAAGAGTTGGAATATCTTATGAAGGTGGATATTTGTAGGTCATCGACTTCGAATTGGGTGAGTCCACATGGTTAAAAAACGGAACATTGCGGAGATTTTAGGGCTTTTAATTCACAAACCGTACGTGATCGATACTCTACACCATATATTCATAATTGTATAGACTATGCTAAAGGGTTAAAAGAAAATACTAAATTTTTGGTCAAAAAGAATCCGCCCTATCATAGAAAGCAGCATAACATAATAACCAATAATAAAGAAAACAAATTTAAAATGTAGATAGTATTAATATTTTTTTATATCTCTTTTATTTTCTATTATTTAAATTTAGTATGCAAGAATTTTTAATTGTAAGCATTAATCTGTAAGGGATTTATCCTAGTTGATTTTGGCATAAATAAATAAATAATACCAAATCATCAATTTGGATTTCGAAAAAATCATTACAACAGCAGAGTTAATGCACCTCGTAACCAATATTATTGACCAAGTAATAGAAGCAAAACAGATATGCTCGTCAGTGTTTCTAGATGTCAACACAAGCTTTCGATTAAATATGGCATGTAGGCCTGTAATATAAGCTATATCGCATGTCACCCAAAAGCTATGTTGAATTTATAAACTCATATCATAAAGAGTATTCAGGATCAAACAAGAAGAGTGGTACCCACTGACTAAGAAATACTAAGGCTGGTGTATCACAAAGGAGCACACCAAGTCCAGTTTTGTATTTACTGTACACAAACGATATACCACAAATGGAAATTTCACAATAGCAATATTTACAGATGACAATTCAATAATGACATTAGATAAAACTAGAAGAAACGCCCGGGAACATACCCGGCCGACCAAAAGAAAGGAATTTTTCTGTGAAACAGCACAATAAAATGATTTTTAATAAAATTATACATTTGACACGTTGAAAGTATCTTAAAGATAAAATCTGTAAAATAAATTTGAACAGTAAAATGTTAACATAGGTTCGATATACATAACATTTCACAAATATACTAATAAGATTTCCTAACCAAAATACAGTACAAATTATATTAGATTTTAACTGTTTATGCATTTAGTATACATACATACATAATAATTAAAAAAAAAAAAAGAATTTGACTCAAAAGAGAATCGACAAAAATTTCTTATATTAAATGATGCTGTAACCAACCCAATATTTTATAAAAATTTGTTTACCCAAAATATACACATAAAACAAAAATTGATTTTGATCGCTACGACCTGCATCATCACTGATTGATTGAATGAAAATAAAAAACGAAGCACACGAAAAAACAAGAAAAGTGGGCCTTCAAAATCGTGCTCTTATGCATCATAACATAAATAAAATAAAAATTGATTTTGATCACCACGGCCTGCAACATCGTCGATTGATGGAATGAAAAAAGCGAAGCACACGAAAAACCAGGAAAAGTGTGCCTTCACTAATCGTGCTCTTGTGTATTATAATATAGATATAGAAAACGCTGCAACTAGGCTGCAAAGATCTAACACGTCTCTTTCGAAAAAATAATGACGAACGAAATATCCGTCTGGTGTCAGAAATGAAAGATAAATTTAAATCAAGCCTGAAGCCTGAAACTTCACCAACATGAAAATGGAGACAGCTTTCGCAGTCAAAGTAAATAAAGTCGTCATACCAAATGAAAATATTTGAGTCGTCAAAATAATTGAGTTTTACGCTATATGCCAAACTTCATTGGAAAAAACACTTCAAGAAAAATAAAACGGATCAAGATCCGCAATGTTGAAAGGTGCTTTCACTGATCGGTCGAAAGTCGAAACTATCGCTACAAAACAAAGTTTTGATATATAATTAAATATTGAAACCAACATTACCTTACGATATCTAATTATGGGATTTAGCTAAACAACTCCACACTCAAAGTATCCAAAAATTTCAAAATAAAATGTTGGGTAATATAGTTAAAGTCTCCTGGTATGTTTGAAATACACATATTCACAATAATATCAAAATCCCTTATATAACAGATGAAATCAAAAAGTGTCCTGCCCAGCATAAGATTCGTCTATCTCAACATCACAAGATTGACTCTTTAAGTTTAGTTGACAATCAAAACTTTGTTAGACACCTCAAACGTACGAAACCGATCGAACTGCGCTATGCTTAAATTCGTAATCCTTTATAAAAGTAATTGTTAATTAAAAATTATCTTATAAAAAATAAGGTTTACATGAAAAGTAATGGTTAGCCAATATTTAACTAGTTTCAATTGTGAATTGAGTAATAAGGTAATAATTTGGAATTTTCAGTAATTACCTCTGTTTCTATTTCGATGATTTTCCAAACACGAAAAATTTGAAATATTTTACAAGGCGTAAAAGGCGTAAAACCCTGATTTTGAATCCAATCACTAAATTCCCCCATAATTCACAATCTCACAAATATCATATTATATGTATATATGACTGAATATGAATTTATTAAGTGGGCTTATTTCTCATTTCTTCATTTTGGGTGTGGAATTATTGATAACTAAAAAGTGTACTGTAGTGGGAAATAAGTCCACTTCAATTTTGTGGACTTATTTCTCACTTCAGTGGAGTAAATTCCCATGTGGAGTTAATATTATGAACTTATTGCCCCTTGTCGATATTCCTGCATAACATCAAGTATTTTTTTTAATACATTGTTAAAACCTTATAAAAATTTGAATAAAATATTTTTCATTACTGTGATTTTCATTATTCTAAAAAAAAAATGTTTGAAGAAATATTCATTTAGTGTTAAATTGGCAATATTTTCTTCGAAAACTCGTAATAACAGACGTGATTATGTATGCTGATTTTTTGTAATGTCAATTTTTGTCATGGTGATTTAAGAAAAGTAATTCTATAAGCATGCTAAATTATCTTATTTTTTTATTTAGGTAATGTTCCATCAAATGGTATTTTCTTAGTAGAAATATCTTTATAAACCGTTGGAAAGTATCATACTCCACATTACGGTTCCGAGCTCTGAACTGTCATTGAATGAAAATTCTCAGAATATTCTGTTCTGATATTTGATTAATTTAAATAATTTACATTTCTATTTTACATAACAATATACTTTGAATATAAATCAAAATAGCATGTATAACCATAGTTACTGGACATACAACATATGAACTATTATGATTCAATCAAAAAAAAAACAGATTATGAAATAAAAAATAATCTAAAATACAAATTTTCAATTCATATTATTTTTAATATCAATATCTCACCCTGTACATACATCATTTTCTTTTCAATCCTTTAGTCTTTATTTTTTCATTATTTATTTTTTTTTTTCAATTTATTAAAGCTAGATTTGATGTTGTGAATTATATACATACATACAAAGAAGAAAACAAGAAAATAAGGATATCGTTCAGTTTTTATAGTTATTGTAACATAAGATATTTACTCGTAAATGAAATCGCAACCATTGCAACGCAACTATTTTCATATTATGGTGTATGGCCTAGCCTATAAATGATTTTCTGATTAAATGAAAAAAAAAATATAAAGGATTCATAAGCTTTTCAAAGAATATTGATTAATAATGATATCGACCATCACCATTAAAATATTTTTTTCGGTATTATAAAAAGATAGATATATCAAACCTACATTTTTTTAAGTACATTTTCAAAAATTTGGGTAAACTTATAAATTTTTATGATATGAGAAAAAAATGTCTCACTAATTAATAAACCACTTTTCGGGGTGATGCCTTTGGATTATTGGTTCGGCTTCTTTTGCATATTTTTCAATTCCCTTATTCAGTTATATTCTTCTTTTTCAACTCAACTTGACGAAACTATAAACTTCGATTTATCTATTCATTTCTAATATTAGTGATATTCATATTTTGGCTATTCTAATAATTCGCAATTGCTTGCATACCATTTTGTACCCCCGTGAAATTAATTTTTCAATAAAAAAACATACAATCAGCTCACTTGATTGAAATTTTCATTTCAATCGTTTCAATTTCAAAAATACGAATCAGAAAAGAAACTTTTAATAAGACGGGAGTTTGAATCAAAAACCCTTCTATTATTATTAGAAAATGTATAACAAACTTCTTAATAAATAGTCTTTAGTCTTTATCTATTAGCAAAAATTATGATATGAGTCTGATTGCCTCTTCCAAAAAAAAAACGAATATCTTATTTGAAGAAGTTGGAAAAATTAACTCATTTTTAAAAGTTTTGTAGAATTATTTTTAGAATTAAGTATACTAGTATTCGCCCACTCCTCGAAGTACGAGGAAATTTGATAAAATCGTAGCCAACTTCATATAGTTCTGATATTTGTCCCGTACTTTTTTCAATTTACAGATTCAATATAATGATTTATTTTGATTGCCTCAACGTATTTGTACAATATGTTTAATTTCATATATTTTAATTCGGACTAACCTGACTTAATTATTTAGAATAAATTTATTTAAATTTATTTTTATTTATTTATTTATTGCAAATACCTTTACCTAATGAGATTTATGTCATTTCAAACCTATAATCAAATTTATTTCATTAATTGTTTTCCAAAAGTTATTTATGCTGTCTTTCCATTAGCCACTTTTACCGAAAATTCGGAAGATTTCTACCACAAAAGGTAGTCTCTAACCTACCCGCTAATTGTCGATTAAGGTGAAGTGACTTTTCTAGACTCCAAGCTACCGTACATTTCCTGTGTTTTTTTTTATAATATTACAAATATCATACATATATATTTATACATTTCCTTAGAATTTGTCCTTTTTTTACATCATTAAATCAAACATTAGATTTTATCCATTACATCTAAGTACACATATGAATTAAAATAGTTGGAATTAGCAACAGAACAGACAAAAGATTGGTGTGGTTAGCAGAAATATTTCGAACAAAATTGTCGTTGTAAATCTTATCAACAAGTTACAATATGATTTTTACGTTGAAGTCTACACTATCACTTCTATCTATCTTATCTTTCAAATTAATTTTTGAGATAACCAATATATTTTTTTCTGTCCACCTCTTTACATTTATTTTCATTTTTTCAACTACATGTAATTTTAGATTTTCTCAAAACATACTTAATGGAGTATAGAACAATTTTAATTCTGAACTATTCAAAGATAACAAATAAATTGAGTACTCTAGTTTTAAGAGATTTTAAAAATCTAGTTTTAGGCAATAACAAAGCTTATTCCTACATTCATACATATATTTACCTTCTATATAAAATTATATTAAAACGTTTTCCATACTATACTTACAATTCCATATACATATGTATACACTATACATTATCAAGATGATAAGAGTAGATTTGGTTAGGCAAGGAGTCATACTTCGTTATCTGTTTCTCTTTTTCTTTCCTTCTCCACCTTCTTTACTTCCGTTTTCGATATTACAAACAACTTTTATTTAGATTATTCTTAATAGATTAGAAGTTTTTTTTATAGAGAAAATATGCTTGCATATTTTTGTAGTTTCCGATGAGGGGTTTATAAAATTTTCTTTTATTCTTTATTTTTATTCAATAAAATGATATCACACTACTTCTTTGACTGTTTTGTTCTTTTTTTATTTTCGATATATATACTCGTACATATATATATATACTAGAAGAAACCCCCGGGTACATACCCGGCCGACCAAAAGAAAGGAATTTTTCTGTGAAACGGCACAATAAAATGATTTTTAATACAATTTGACACGTTTAAAGTATCTGACAACAATATAGAATAGTAATATTAATAGCAAACCACAAAAAAATAAAAAATGTTCAAAATTTTAAGTTAATATTAATTTTAAAATAAAATAAAAAAAATATCAGATAGCATCAAACTTTTTTTGTAAGATTTAATTTGTTTTTATTATTTTTATTTCTCGAGGGAACGGGAAAGCCTCGAAACATACTAAGCAGATCGCGCATGTAGGTACTTAGCTATGTGGAAATCTAACCCACTAAAACC
Source organism: Argyra leucocephala (assembly GCA_963942445.1). Classification (NCBI taxonomy): domain Eukaryota; kingdom Metazoa; phylum Arthropoda; class Insecta; order Diptera; family Dolichopodidae; genus Argyra; species Argyra leucocephala. The sequence continues at coordinate 83,342,895 of OZ012681.1, read as the reverse complement.
ACAGAAACCCTTTACCACAGAAACCCTTTAATTGGGAAAACGTGTGTCAGATTGTTATTAAAAAATAGTTTCCGATAATTTTATTAAACCATTAATCATACCTATGGGCAGTACCGTTTCCCAATTATTATGAGTGAATTTTAAAATTCTTCATATAGGAAACAATTGGATAAAATGAAGTATTATAGACCTGGTATGCAACATTATCATATTGTCAACCTCCCGCGATGCAACATTGTCAGTTTTCCGTCATCAAAAGTTTTTCCCTATTTTGGTCCTGCTAAAATTTTAATTTTTAGAGTAGTGGATTGTGCAGAGCTGACCATGGGTGAAGGTAGGTTTCTGAGAGGTAAATTGCGACTCTTTGAAATGTTTGACCTTGAGATTTATTGATTGATATTGCATATGCAAGACTTACTGGAAATTGATTTCTAATAAATTCTTATAAAATATTTATAAAGATTAACTTAAAACTTTGAGCAGTTTTAATTTTTTTGTGGCTTGCTATTAATATTATTATTCTATACATTATTTTCAGATACTTTAAGCATGTCAACTGTTCAAAATTTTCTTGACTGGTTGTTCACTCAGGTGTTGAAATTAAAAAAGATATACCTACAAAAATTTTGCACAAAAAAATTCGGAACAAAACAGATCAACAACGATCAGAGCACCTTTGGGGCAAAAAAGTTAAATTAACGGAAACTACTGAACACAACAAATTTTTTTACTCTAGATCATTCTAGATCGTTCTTGAACAGTTTATTGAATAAACCTAATATTTTACTGAAATATTAACAATTTAGCGATTGAATATATTTTATTTTTTTATTGAGGTACTTTAAATTTTAGTTTTCTATTCGCCGACAGATGGATTTTTATATAGATTTTATTAAATATATAATTTTGCTCCTAATTTTTTTTTAAATAAGATATTTTAATAACTTTTTCAAAACTTTTACATTTAAAAAACTAATTTAATATAAATATAATTAAATATAATTTATATTTTTTTTTTTAGGTATTTATTTATGTATTATAAATTAATTTTGACCGCTTATAGTTTTGAAGAAAACTTTTATATAAGGCAGCGTTTATACGTTTTTGAATTGTATTTATAAGGTATTGTTCATTAAAGTTTGACATCCGACATTGTTATAGAATATCATTATTTTTTGTTTTTAAATTAATAAAGTGCTCGACACGCATTTTTGTATTTCGCAAATTGAAAAAGTGAATTTTGCGAGAAAAGGTATTTATAAACTTCTAATTGTGTTATGCCAATATATTGAAAGATATACATTCAAAAAAACAAAAAATGTGTATTAAATATTATTATTATTTATCAGTACAAATACTTAGAATAATTGATTTACTATTTATTATTAGTACTCGTAACGCATATTCGTATCTTCGTATTTTGCAAGTTTAGAAAATGAATTTTGCATGAAGAAATATAGTATACTTTGCAACTATATTTGTTTATCTTTGAGATATGTAATTAAAACTTTTGAAATAAAATTTGATGTAATTGCAATAAAATTTGTAAATGTAATAAAAATAAGTAAAACAAAACTTTCATGAAACAAAATAAATCTGATGTCTAAACGCTCCCTAACAAATACTGTTAATAGAAAAGTACATTTCAACAAAATATGACGAACAGAGATGTCGCTGGCAGTATAGATATGAAATTAAATGCATTTAAACTAAATACATACCACACCCACATTAAAAACACATTAAAATAGTCATAGACACGATTTTTGTGTTTTTTTTTATTATCGTAATAGCCCTAACTATTTCAAAACTCAAAATAAAAAAACAAAAACATTTATTTATAGAATTTATATTTTAATATATAGAAAATTGCAGCGTTGCCACTTCATACATTATTAAAAATCACCAGAGTGGAACAACAAAAAACATATAGCTGTATCAAATGATACTGATATGTATTGGGATAATAATGACACTAACCAAAATGCATTTACTCAAGTGGCCAGCAAAAAAAGATCTTCTAGCTCATCGCCTCCAGGAACGTCCAAACGGGCAAAAATTAAAGCAAGCCAATATGTCCAGTCCACAATGAGTGACTACAATTGGTTATCTGCAAATTAGTTTGAAATACTAGATAAGCCAGAAGACCAAAAAAATCGTTGGATGCACCAAGATTAAAACAAATGCCTAAACAACTTCCAATTTTTATCCATAAAGTAGAAAACATTTCACCATTATTAGAGATGTTGAAACAATTTAAAATTTAAGCAAGGAAAACTATATCATAAAAAATCAAGTAAAAATATTGTTAAATGACAAAGATCACTATAAAATTGTTACCAGAATATTAAATTAAAAAAACACTCAACATCACTGATATCAATTCAAAGACGAAAAACCATACAAAGTTATTTTAAAAAATATACATCACTCTACTAATACAAAAGATATCACTCAAGCCCTAAAAGTTTTTGGACATACTTACTGTCAGCGATATTAAAAGTGGAAAACACAACAAAATCAAAAAACCACTATCTCACTTCTTCATCAACCTTGAAAAGAAGAGCAATAACAAAGAAATTTATGAAATTAGTCGGTTACTGAGCTGTATTGTAATTTTTACAAATATATTTCAATAAAAAATATTATTTTCTATCCAAATATGAATCTTCCAAAAAAGAAAATTAATGTGAAAAAAATATTAAAACAACGAATAACATAACTAGCATAATATATGTTTATTAATAATAAATAATACATATAAATTCTAGTTTGCTATCATTTCTTTATTGAGGTCTTAGTTTTGAACTCTTCTATAGTTTTGTTTTTGCTCTACATATTAACAGTGGACTCGATATCAATCATCTAGTATTCTGGTACAATATAATGGCACATTGCAAAGACCATTTAACCAATTGACTGTTTATTAATATTAAAATGATACCAGGATTGAATAAATTTCATATTAGAAATTCATTTTAAAATGTGCTGCAAAAGCACATCGTCTTTCTGTTAATATTATCATATATTTTTCCAAAGTAACTTAGAGAGCTATATGATGTAATAAATATTTTAAATTGAAACATATTATGTCTATTTGTTGTACAGTAGTAGATACAGTGGAACCATTCTTCCCAATATATTTTTTTATCCAATATTATGTTTCAAACTTTATAAAAGAATACACAGCTTAGACTAGAGACTCCTCAAAATCAGAACAGAGAACGAATTAATGAATTTGTTCGAAACCAACTAATTAGCTTTATCATTACTTTTTCTTTCCATATTCGGCTTTTTTTTATACAATTGTACCCTTATAAAAAGAAATTATTATTACAAAAAATAAAATAAATAAAAACCAGTATTCCAGTCAAATTTAGGAAATTTAGGAATAAGTCTCATCGAAATTTTTATAATTCTTTTAATTCAAAAAATTTAATATCATACAAAGATGATAAAAGGACTACTCCAAATTGATGTCCCTGTAATGCACAATTTGTAAAATAAATAATATAAAAAAAAGTTTTATCAATGACTACCTAATTTTATTTTTTATGTTTCGTTTTACACACAAGCAACACATATTTTGTACACATACACTCACACACAGACACAGAATAAATAAATAAATAAATCCATTAACAATAAAGCATAAATCAGTCATCATCATTTGAAATTCATAAGTTGTGATAGCTTCCTTCATTATGAGTACCCTTTTTTTCTGGGATTCCTCTTTAATTCATCTTCTTACCTCAATTTCCAATTCTGTAAAAAAAACAAAAAAACACGTTTCACTTCAAATTTCAGTCTTTGTTATTTGTCTCTGTTTACGTAACAAATTGAATTTGATCTCTGATATCCTTCATATTTTAATGAACATGAAAAATACGGTAAAAAACATGAAAACAACAAAAATGTAACAAAATAACCTCTTTCCATCTTTCCGTTCATGTTGCACATTTACATTATAGCACAAGAACAACAACTCTCATAATCATCAACTTGATGGCATATTCAATATACAAATCATGAATGCCAAAAGTAATTTCAAAAATTTATTTTTTACATTATACTCATTAAATTATCATCTCTTCTACCACAACCTAGTCAAGCTCAATCCAACCATATTATAGAAGGAAAATATAGCATACAAAATAAATTTTATACAAATAGATTAAACCTTCAAATTTTTTTGTAGCTACTTTCATTTTAACAAAATTCTTCTTTCTGATCTATCTATCTGAATTTATTTGTTTTAATATTTATTTTGAATGAGTTTTACCTACTACCCATCATTACCACCTTGTCTGTATATATATAACCTACATATAAATAGGAAAATACACCCCAATAAAAAAAATTCATTTCTAACCCATCTTCGAAACACAACAAAAAAAAAACTCCAACCAACTTCCTAAAAACCAATAATTCACCTGCAACGTATATTTCGCTTTCGTGCACAGCTTCCTCAATTATAATAACCAAAATAAAAACAACAACAACAACTGAACAGTATACAGGCAGGAAAACACTGTCTGATTAATCCTTTTCATTTAAGAAGAATAATGGCAGTAGAAACATATTTGGCAGGTTACTGACAACCAAAAATCTAGCAATCATCATTTTCATCATCCCAAGTAATTGATTAGAAAAGACTAAAAAACAAAAAAAAAATTAAATTACATAAAAAAAAGAGTAAAACAACTACAATAACAAAATATTTCTAAAACAAATTCAAAAAGAACAACAACAAAAGCAAAAAAAAAAATCAAAAAAATGTGAAATGCCATCAAAAACAGAAAAACCCCGTCACCTAAATTTTTTGTGAAGTTTTTTACTTAGAATTTTTTTTTGTTTATTTGTTTTAATTCTGTACATACCTACTTATATAAACTTTTTTAAAAAAGTAAAATAATTGGTATGATAAAATAAATTTTACAACCCTAATACCCAAATGTTTTCTAATTTATTTACTTACCAAAATAATTATCAATTTTCTTAGAACCGAGAAGTTAGCTTTACTTGAAACCAAGAACCATTCCAGTTGCTTTACTAAAACCAATTAGCACTTAATTGTGCCTTTTAGATACTACGACTCGAGTGACATATTGATTGTTGTTGGTTTCATAGAACGTGGAAGTTCTCTTATTACATGAGCGAGTGGGTTCAAAAGAGTAGTTTATGCTGGTATGAGTGTAGGTAAAATATCCAGATTAAAAGTAATCTTTAATGTTTATACTCAGTTTGTTATTAATGGCCGTAGTTTTCACAGTATTGGTGATGTTTCTAAGTTAGTACTTGGCTGTACATTTGAAAATTACCTGTATTTTAAATATATCTGTTTCTTTTAAATAAAAATACACCTTTGCACTTGTTTAATACACTAGCTTTTGGAAAATCTACCCGAAATGTAAATTAAGTTATTCCGCGTCACTCAGGGCATCTAAGGTTAGAATTATTACTTTATGCGATTCTTTGCCGAATACGATCACATTTGAAACTCGTTGGTTTAAATTCTTGGACAACAGTCGGGAGTATTTTAAGGAAAGGGATTAGTCTCTTCTTCTTTGTTGAGATAATGATAGTTGAATGGAAGAGAGAAGTTATTGAAATTATTGAAATTAGTGAAATTATTGAAATCATTGAATTTTTTTTTATTACTTTCTTACCTTAATTGAATTTAAATAGAACTTATTTTGAATGAAATTATATTATAACTAGAGTTAATTGAATCTTTTCTTTCTTTTTTTTTATACATTTAAGTGTTAGTAACTATTCTATTCATATATTTGTATACAATTGTACAGACTTATTATCTTATGTATATGCAAAAATTAATAAAATTAATAAATAAATATTTACAAGTATGAAAATAAACTTCTTTTCACATTAAGTTTTGCCCAGTCTTTACAATTAACAATTGTACTTACTGATAATTCAATACAAGTTAAGTGTTACACAGTTTCTGAGCCACACCAAATTAATATATTTTAACTTAAATAATATATTCTATAGTATCTCTTAAAAACCATGAGACATTAATATAACAATGTAATGCCACAACTATACCCCATAATAATCAGAAAATAATTTTCCAACTTTTACTTAATTTTCTTTTAATTTCTATTTACATATATTATATACCTATATAATATACATATTTGATATATTGAGCAATACCTATCTATGTATTTATGTAACAATGTACTTAGGCAAAACAATTATTAAAATATATCAAAATAAAGCAAAAAGCAAGGTTAATATACATGTAGTATTAGTAGTACAACAACAAACGGAGAGAAAAAGAGAGAAAAAAAAAATCAACGATGTAGAAGAAAATTTTTAATTTTGTTTTATTTTGCATCCTTCCTTACATCAAATATGTAGGTGGCCTGATGTTTCAAATTCCAACTGTAACACATTTTTACAAACAAATCTAGATATACACATGTATATATACACTATATTATAGGAATGATGATTTAGCAGAATAAACGGGAGAAAAAAATCTTATTTTTTTATTTTCTTTTTTAATGTATGGTGCTTAACGAAGAGGCTTTTTCTGTTTAGAGCTAAGGAGTTAAACAGCAAGTATGTACATTCTTTAAAAGCGTATCTACAAAATTTTATCTGTTTCTATTCTAAAATAATCATTATTATCCTCATCATCACTACAATCATTGCAATCATTATCTTTATTATTGCTACAATAAGGATAGTCATCAGAATAACAAAAATAATAAGGATTATCATCATCATCATCATCATCATCATCACCATCATCCACAGCATCATCATCTTTAAATATATGTATTTTATAGTTTTATTATAATATTATATTATGATAGCTTGATTTTTAACTTTAAATCTTTCTTAAAACAAAAATATAGAATATAAAAAAAAATTACTTCATTGGAACTATTTAAGATCCACACAATAATATACCAAAATTACAGCCACATTCTGAATAAAAGAATAATAAAACAAAAAACATAATACCCTTTTTGAAAAAATTGACTCTTAAATTATGAGAAACTGAAATTTTCTTAATAAAAGAATAAAAACAATAACGACATACATAGAAAAAACAGAAAATAAAACAAAAATTAAGATTTAAAAGAATCCTTTTTATCCTTCTTCTTTATGTACATTAATACATTATAGCTATATAATTTATTTTTTATATTTTAATAAATTTATATAGAACATTTCAATAAAAACAAAATCTGAACAATTAAACCTAAATTGGGGCAAATTAGAAAAAATAAAAATAAAACAAAATATGTATATAAACAGAAATTAATTTCTTAAATAAAGAGAATCTGAAAGACAAGCTATTGAATACGCCTTCAAGCTTTCTAAGCTTTTTATATGCAAAGAAAAGCAATGCCTAAAGGATTATCATAAAAAGGAAAATAAAAAAAAAACTGAAAAAATAAACAAATATTACATCGTAAATCGAATTGTAGATTTTTCAAAGAGAATTGAACAGCTTTGAATGATAAAATCCATCAATATAGGCTTTTTCATAAACGCAGTATGACGATTTTAATTTTATTTAAAATTTCAAATTAATTTTGATAATTTTTTTCTTTGTGATTTACCCTCGCCATTTTAAAAATTGATGTGCTAGAAAAAGTAGCAAATAAATACTCGTCAAAATATTGTTATTCTCTTCCACTTAACTAAAAATAATTCCAGTAGCGTTCTTAATGTATGAAACAGGCATGTGCATGTTCAATACTTTCCAGTAATCATTAGTACTCGATATTTTCATCGTCAATACTCGATACTTCTAGATTCGTTAACTGCATTTTTTCAGTTTTTTTCGTTACTTCAGTTGATTTAATTTTTTGTTTTTATATTTTGGGTTTTTTTTTTGTATGAATAAAGTGGTTTTTATATTAAATAATGAATAAAAATATTAAATTGGGAAAAAAAATAACATTAAATAAAACATTATTCATAATACTTATTTTAGTTTAAAAAATTAATATTTTTGGTGTTATATTATATTTCAGTTTTTTTCTTTATCTCAATTCAGTTTGTTAATTAACAAAAAAAAAATATCTTAACTTAAAAAACTGATATTTTATTTTTCCTAACGAACTCGATATCCATCAATCTCGAGTACCAATAAAGTATTTATAAACGAACACAATAAAAACATTAATACAATATTAAACATTTGTATTTGTTTTGATATGCAGCAGCAGAGTATGCATATTTTTATATCTTTATTTTCTTAGTCTATTCTACATGTGGTGTAGTAGTCACCCTATTCTCTTTTTTTAACAAGAAAATTTTTTTTATTGTTAGTAATCTTATCGATACTTCGAGCAATACTCCCATACAATACCAATTACTCAATAGTAACAGTAGAGATTTTGGAACAATACCAATACCAATACTCAATAGTTGAAACAATGCTTAATAGTAACTGAAGAGATTTTTATTCTTGATCAATACTCGATATTTTTACAGAAAAGTAACTGATACTTGTATTCTTGGTCAATACTCGATACTAAATATCGAGTAGATACTTTTCGCACATTATTAGTATGAAAGGATACTCTGCCTAAGCTCCCTTCAAATAAGGCGAACCGTAAACGAACTGAAAGTGAATTCAACTCTTCATATAAGCTTTCACAAACGTTATTCTTGCGAAGCGAAAGCGAATCGTAAACGTAAGTGTTGCAACATGAAAATTGGAGAAAAAAAACGTAACGCCATGAGTTTGCAAAAAGCGGTGCGTTTATGTAACACAAAAGCGATTCATTTTCGTAAAACCAAATTCGGTACGTTTATAACCTATATTTATTTATTATTTTTTTTTAAATAAAACATTTTACAAGTTTTTATTAAATATTTGTTTATTTATTTATATTTAATAATAAAATATATTTTGATTTATTTGCTCTATCCTTTGCGTACTGAAACCATTTTTTGATTATGTTTATTATAACTCTGCTATTTGGAAATTTTTCTGTGGCACATTCTAAAAAAATATGATTACTATTAAATATTGCATTTGAAAAATTTAAATACTATTTACCTTTGATAATATTCATTACAGCAAATGAATGCACTGGTATGTTGTTATGATGACCATGCCAAGAAAAACTGCATGCAGCTTTGTCTGTTATGATACTTTTTAGGCAGGCTCGCACGTATTTTTCTATCGAAATGTCTGCCAAATTATTCAATCCATTTTTCTGAAATATTTAAGGCATATTAAAAATAATTTTTTCACTTATTTAATATATACTATTATTAATTATTTAAAATTATTATTTATACTTACTAATTTTACACATTTTTAATAATAAAATACGCGTCTGAACCAAACAAAAAGAGCAATATTATGTTGTTTGTGTATAACAACAAAAACTTCTCAAAATGTCAGTTCGTAATTAGCGAACTAAAAGCGGCATGAATGCGAAATACTTTTCTGATATAGAAAAAAGATATAAAAACGATTCGTTTTGGGTTCGCTAAAAGCGAATTCGTTTTATTTTCTTAAAGGGTTACTGTCAAGAACATAAAAAATAAATACACCATTAAAGAAATAAAATGGAAGAAAACTTATATGACTTTATTTGATATAATTAAAAAAAATTAAATACTACTTACCTACTTACTTACTTAATTAAATACTGCATAGGTACTGTAACCAGTTATATACCGCAAATTTGTAATGAAGTTATTTTAATTTCGTTTGATGCATTATTATATACGGTATACATTATATTTTTTCTGGTTTTTATTTGAAATGTTCCAGTAGTCTTATTTCACGATATTTTGAATTCAAAGATTTGTGACTTGATTGAATTTGATTGAACTTGATTTGAATATTGTAGAATAGACCAACCAGTAGGGTTTTGTGCACCACTGTTTTATTTTCTGTATGTGGGTAGATTAAAATGTACTCGGAGCAATATTTGCTTTAGCATTTGAAGTCTATATACTTCAAGTGGTGGTGCTTTAAATATTTTATTGAATTACTAGAATTAACAAATTTTCATTGCGTACTGTATACTTTCATCATATTATGCTCGATTATCGTGTTAGAATTTATTGAAAATGGTTATGCTTTCCAAAAGGCAAAAATTATACATTTTCAATAAGTATACATGATGTAACTTACAATACAAGCAATTTTTTTCATTTAAGACACATTTAAATTACATTTACAAGAAATTTAAACGTTTTTAAAGAAGCGGCATCGTAATTTTTTTTCCTTCAGTTATCTTCATTATCAAACTGATAAATGATGAATAGAATAGTTACTAACACTTAAGCTCGAGGCAATCTCGACGGTATGATCTGCGAACTGTACAAAAAAAAGTTAAATCATATGAAAATAATATAAGTAGGCAAATTTGACGCCGTTCTACTGCGTTTGTTTGACGAAGAAAATAAAAGTTGAATCAAGTTTAACTATTTCGGCGTTAAATGACATTTGATGGTACAAATGTAATTGATAGATTGTAGTAAGTGTTTGGAAAATTAAATTAATAAGTATTTGGAAAATGGAAAAAGGGTTTTGAATAAGTGTTGACTGTTACCAATTTCGGAAATGTGGACTGGTCGGGTTGCTGCCGTACAACTCCTAGCACGTACGTCTCAGGAATATTTCAAAAACCAATAGTGTTACAGGCATGAAAATTTACACTTAGATACTCTTTCACAAATAAAGAATTACAACTGCAACTGATTTCGAAAATTTGGACAGGATCGGGTTGCTGCCGTACAACTCCTTGCAAGGCTCAGGAATATTTTAAAAACCAATTATGTTACAGGCATGAAAATTTACGCTTACATACTCTTTCACAAATAAAAAATTACAACTGCCATTAATTTAAAAAATTTAGACTGGTTCGGGCTATTGCCGTACAACTCCTAGCACGTACGTCTCAGCAATATTTCAAAAACCAAAGTGTTACAGACAATAAAATTTACACTTAGATACTCTTTCACAAATAAAGAATTACAACTGCAACTGATTTCGAAAATTTGGACAGGATCGGGTTGCTGCCGTACAACTCCTTGCAAGGCTCAGGAATATTTTAAAAACTAATTGTGTTACAAGCATGAAAATTTACGCTTACATACTCTTTCACAAATAAAAAATTACGACTGCCACTAATTTCAAAAATTTGGACTGGTTTGGGTTGCTGCCGTACAACTCCTAGCACGTACGTGTCAGCAATATTTCAAAAACCAATAGTCTTACAGGCATGAAAATGTACGCTTAGATACTCTTTCACAAATAAAGAATTACGACTGCCACTAATTTCAAAAATTTGGACTAGTTCGGGCTGCTGCCGTACAACTCCTAGCACGTACGTCTCAGCAATATTTCAAAAACCAATAGTCTTACAGGCATGAAAATGTACGCTTAGATACTCTTTCACAAATAAAGAATTACGACTGCCACTAATTTCAAAAATTTGGACTAGTTCGGGCTGCTGCCGTACAACTCCTAGCACGTACGTCTCAGCAATATTTCAAAAACCAATAGTCTTACAGGCATGAAAATTTACGCTTAGATACTCTTTCACAAATAAAGAATTACGATTGCCACTGATTTAAAAAATTTGGACTGGTCCGGGTTGCTGCCGTACAACTCCTAGCACGTACGTCTCAGCAATATTTCAAAAACCAATGGTGTTACAGGCATGAAAATTTACACTTAGATACTCTATCAGAAATGTTTCAAAAAAAATTGTGTTACAGACTTGAAAATTTATTTATAGGTACTCAATGAAAAATAAACAAACAAAGTATTGTCCTGAAAAAGTATTTTCGAATTTAGGAATCAGTATAAAATTTTTACATGACTATGTGAAGTGGAATACCTCAACAGCAAAGAACGTATTTGCTTATACTTCATCAGAAAAGACCCCCGAAACATTGCCTACGAAATAATTTTAATATAAGTATAGTTTGAGTTGTAGTATTGTTGATATTTTGTTATCGTAGTGAAAAAAAATATTAGAATATTTTTGATAAACCAATTTTTTTCAATTCGATTCATAAATCAAACTTCATGGAGATAAATTGGATACATTTTGTGGTCGACCCGGACAACGGCGGGTAACTTTGCTAGTATTATATAAAATATATAAATATAAATATTATCGAAAGGGAAAAGGACCTATAAAGTTGGCCTACAGATTTATCTGTAGGATCAACTGTTAAAATAAATAAATATTATTATTTTGGTTTATATAACTTACCTAATATGTAAACAAGCATCCATTATATTATGTTCACGTTTACAAACTAATATTAATATATGATAAAATATCTACGGAAACACTTGTCATTATCACTTTCATTTAGTTTAAGAACTGACCTCTATAATTATTAATAATCGAGTATCGAAAATCGAGTTTACTGGTAATTGTATCATTGTATGCACATAAAATAAGTCAAGCAAAACATATGTTATTGTATCATACATTAAAAATATTATGTATAGTCATTATATATGGCTATTGGCTATATTAGTTTTTAGTTGTAAATCATATCAAAGACAAAGGTTAATGAACTTTGTCAATTTTTAGTTGTAATTATGAGGAAAATGTTTTGCATCTTCCTTTTTTAATTTTGGAATTTAAAGTGAAAGGTTGTGCTCTAATTAAAATATTAATTAGTTTTTTTGTAAATTTAAATTAAAATAATAATAAGTTTTAAGTTAATAAAAATATTTTTCTTTCAATTTTCTTTCAATTACAACAAAAAGTTGTTCTTGTTTTTAATTTTTTTATTTCTTTTTTTTTCTTTTTTTTTTGTTCTATGATATTTTATATAATTCAACAATTTATATATTTTATATAATTTATATAATATACATCTTGGCGACACAAATGGTGTAACAACCAAAATTGATTTAACTAAATTAGTGAAACAATTATGTTTCACTAGAATCTAGAATTTTTTAATATTTATTTTTAAAAACTTTTCACCTAGAACCTACAGCATATTCCATAAAATAAATAAAAGAACTTTAACAGAAAAAAAAAATAAAATAAACAAAATAAAACAACAATAACAAAAAGAATAGTTTGAAGTTTATTTTTATTGCAAAAAAAAATAAAAATAATTACACTATAAAATTTCAAATTAAACGAAAATTAAATTTATCAAATTAAATAAACCCTTTTGTATGTATAATCACAAGCACTGCATTGATCATACAGACACAGTGAAATTTTTATAGTGATATATAAGAAGTTGGTCATATAAAAAAAAACAAAAAAAAATTACATAACACATAAAATAAATAAAAAATATCCTTTTTGTCCTTAACCATTTTAAAAATAATTTATCCTTTTTCTTAACTCTAACAATTTAATTTTATCATACTTATTTTCTTTTTAATTTCAGATTCTTTTATATCCAGAAGAAAGTTGGGCTCGAAGTGCTGCCTCAAGTTATTGGACAATAAAACCATCTTGGTGGCAACCAAACCGTTGTAAAGTTACTGAAATAACTGGTTCACAACGTTATTCAACCAAAGCAAAAATGTTATGTATTGAAAAAGGTTCTCTACTTGTAATTGGTTCATTTAAAAAGAAATTAGGTGATGCAGATTTTAAATTATATTTGAGCTCAAATATAACAATGGAAGATTATAATATGGGTTATTGTTTAACGGGTTGGGTAGAAAGACGTTGCTCACAATCAAATATATTTCAAATGACACATTTTGCTGTCATTAAAAGGCAATGGCCACCGTCCATTACTTTAAATTCAAATTCAACATCAACAAATGATTCAAAACTAAATTAAGAACAATTTATGTTAATTAAATATTTTGAATTTTAAATTTTTATGAAAAAAATTTTTTTGTTTTAAATTAAAAACAACAACAAAATACAGTAATTAGGTAATAACATAAAAAAAAAATCTTTAGAAAAAATTATATAATAGTGGTGTAGGTACTATATGTATAGATTTTGAATTTATATTTCTTAGGTAAATTAAAAATGTCAAAATACAATTAATTTAATATATTTACCTCAAATTACTATTATAGACATTTTGATAAATTAACTTTTTTACTTTTTTGAAAATTTTTTTTTTTTTTTAATTACACTGAATGAAAATATTTATTCCAGATTAATTAAAGCTTACTATTATACAGGTTGTTTCGTATACAAATTTGTTCTCTATACAAAATCCATTTTATATAGAGATGTAAAAAATTGGATAAAAAAAATCGTGTAAGCACTGATCAATTCACAAGGTCTCCTGGAATATTGAGATTAAAAACTTGATGTCTATTAAAAAATAATTTTCTTAAAAATTTGTATTGTTTGTCTCAAAAAATCTTACTTTTGCTCCTATACAACTGATGAGTTTGTTTTGAAACTGCTGCTATCACTGCACAATGCAACAAAACGGATATAAACATCAATATATAGGCATTAAGTAAAGATCTCCTTCTAATATATATTTTGACAGGGTTGGGTACGAAATCAAAATTCAAAAATACAAAATCCTTCATTGCGAAATCTTATTCTGGCACAATGAAGGGGCTTAGTACGAAATTTCAAAAAAAAAAATTAAATAATTAAATTTAGTTATAATTATTGTAGTCTTACTATCATATGCCTATATTTCATTTGACTGAATTTCATTTGACTGCATTTCATTTGCCTGTTTTTCATTTGCCTGCATTTTATTTGCCTGCTTTTTACTTGACTGGATATGATAAATATTCATAATAAAAATTTCGCAAGCCTTTATCAATCAACGGATATCAGAACTACATTTTCTAGATGGTGACTGGTGAAAAGTGCCAAATCCAAGAAATTGAGCCTCTTCCAGCAAAAACAGGTCCGGCTCCTGTTTCACAAAGCCCTCGATTTTTTTTCTTTTTTTTTTTAACTATTCTTTAGTACAATGGTGATAACTATTTTAGACGATGCAAACGAGAGGTCCGTCGGTCCAGAAGTCGGGACCGAAGACCTTGAAATTTGTTTGTTTTAGTCATCAGTACAACAGCCCTTAAATGTGATGAAGACAATAGGTCCAGGGTCCCAGAATTTGGGGTCGAAACTTAATATCACATGTTTAAATTGTATTTTTCTGAAAAAAGGTTCTTAATAAGTATTATAAAAAAATTAAAATTTTTTGGATATTCGACGGTCCGGAAGTCGGGACAGACGACCTTGAAATTTTTTTTTTTCATCTGTACAACAGCTCTTAAATGCGATGAAGACAATAGGTCAGGGTCCCAGTATTTGGGGTCGAAACTTAATATCACATGTTTAAATTGTATTTTTCTGTAGAAAATTACCTTGTTTTTGAAGTGGGGGGCTGCTGCCCCCAAACCCCTGCTACTCATTTATTGGAAACTTGTTTTTGCCGACGGCAAGTAAACGCATACATACGGCACAATTTTAGTAAAAACTATTTTTAAAAAAATTGTTTTATTTTAAAAGTCGAAGGCTGCCACCCCCAAAACCCCCTCTACCCATTCATTGGAACCCTGTTTTTGCCGACGTAAACGCATACTGTACAGTTTTAGTAAAAATATTTTTAAAAAAAAATATTTTATTTTTAAAGTCGGAGGCTGCTCTCCCAAACCCCCGCTACTTATTTATTGGAACCCTATTTTTGCCGACAAAAGGTAAACGCACAAGGCAAAGTTTTAGTACCAAATATTTAGCAAAAAACAAAATACAAATTATAGCTTGTAATAATCCCTGGGACCCCGGACCTATTGTCTTCATCACATTTAAGGAATGTTGTACTGATGTCAAAAAAAAAATTTAAAGGTCTTCGGTCCTGACTTCCGGACTGATGGACCTCTTGTTGGCATCGTACTTACTATCGCCATTGTACTAAAGAAAAGTTAAAAAAAAAAAGTAAAAAAATTGAGGGCTTTGTGCAACGGAACCCGGACCTATTTCTGCTGGAGGTGGTTCAATTTCTTGAATTTGGCACTTTCCACCAGTCACCACCTAGAAGATGTAGTTCTGGTATCCGTTAATTGATAAAGGCTACATAAAATTTTTATTATGAATATTTATCATATCCAGTCAAATGAAAAGCAGGGAAATAAAATGCAGGCAAATGAAATGCAGGCAAATAAAAATACAGGCAAATGAAAAAACAGAAAAATTATTTTAATAAATTAAATTGCTTAACATTTTTAATATTATTATCATATGTTTTGAAATTAATTTTTTTGTTGGGGTTTGTTTTTATAATTTTACTTTTGTTTTATTTATACTCAAAAAATCGTATTGTACATGTCATCATATTTTACTGATAAGAAAACATAAATCATTATAATATTGTAGGAAATAAGGAAATTATTAAATTTTATCCAAAATAACTGGATTTTTATCTAAGGATAAGAAAATAAAATAACAGCAAATTGTTAAAACCCAAAAATGTATTGCAATTTTTTTGTTACCCTTGCTTGAATGACCAACACTATATAAATGTTATATAGCAGTACACAATTTTGTTTCAAGTTCTTACAAGTTTCTTACATTGTAAGTTTAATCATTATCCGTAAGTTGATTATTTGTGTTTATCCTTTTTTTCCCCAGTTAAAAAAGGATTTTTACTCCAAAATGAAAATATTTCATGTAAAAAAAAAAAATTTTAAAGATTTTTTGAGCCAACTCTATTTGAAGTTATTTGTGACATAATTTTAATAAGTTAAATAACAATTTTTATAGTATAGTGAAGAGACTCACTTCAAATATGGGAAAGTATTTAAGTAATACTCTTTGAATAAAATTACCGATTTTAGTACGCTCATTCATGATCCGTATTCTATATTTACTCATTTTTTAATAAAGTCCTGTTATTTCAGAAGCTCTAGAAAATGTAAAAAATCTCCAATACAATTTTCGAGAAAACCCTGTAAAACAAATTTAGCAGTACTTTTTCTTTAAGTACGAGATAATCTGAGTAATAAATTATTTTTAAATTTGGACACTAATAATGATGATAATATATAAAAATATATATCTATTATGTATACATATGTATATATATATATATTATGTACTATTATATAAATTTAATGTTATTAGAAGAAGTTATTTTCCTGTTTTACATTTTTTGTGATTTTAAATCTGTTTAGATTTGATAACAATAAGTGATAAATGAAGAATTATGCTTCGATAAGTCAGAGCTTTTCTTCGATAAGTCAGAACAACAACAAATCACATATAATCGCATAAAGCTTAAATATGATAAGGAAATTAATTAATTTTAAATTACACAATTATTTAAATAAAGACTATATAATAATTAAATTTTACAGTTTCCATACTTTTATTCAAACTAGATTAAATTGTTACAAATAAATACAAGACTAATCAAAATGCAGTAAATAAATCAAAATCATTGAAAAATAAAACATCCTAATATTATTTAAAATTAAGTCGTTAATTATTATTATATATGCATTATATTATATGCAATATGTATAATGAAACTACCAGTCTCTTTACAAACTAAATTAACTTACTTTTCAGTTTTGAATACGTATTTCATCTCTCCACATGAATGATTAAATCTGTTACATCTTTTGACTTCATATATGATGTGGCAAGAAAAATTATTATAGCTTCTAATAATTCATGTATCACATAATATATTTTATAGAAAAAGACAAGATAAGATAGTTGTAAAATAAGTTCTCAGTTATCTTAAATTTTGCTGTACATATTCTGCAAATTTTATTTCTATTTTGTTTTCCACTGCAGTATTATGTAAATTGATGTACTGTATTAAACTATATATGAAAATTCTCAGCGACTACTGACTGAGTATATAATTTTTGATTTTTAACTAGTTTCAGGATTCTCCGGCTGCGTTGTTATTTTAATGTGTCTAGGAACATTCGTTTTTAAACAATTAATATATATTGTTCCACTGTAAATATGTTTTACAGAACTTTTTCCTAATTTGAACAGTAATTTCTAGTATTTCAAAGGATAGTTTAAAAAATCATATTCTATCTATAAAATATGAACTACAGTAACTGGCAATTTTTAGTAGAATTGTAATTGATAACCTTCGAATAGAATCTGAGTTAAAAACATGTAACAAATAAAAAAAATTTCCATCTTCATTGTCCAGCCCTAATGAAAAGCAGGTTTATATTATATTCAGGCAGTAAGGTGTGATTTTTTTTTTAAATTTAATTCTTTCAAGAATGTTCTTATTCTTAAAAAAAAATTATCACGGTTGCAGTTGATAATTAATTTTAAATTAACAATCGTCTATCAAATTCATTTAGTTATATTTACCACATTATAATAAATTTCTTTTTAAAACGTATTAAAAAGTATTAATTATTAATTTAATATAACAATTATTAATTTTTAAAGAAATTTATACACTCAATATCAGTCCTTTTAATATTTTTTTAATTCAAAATTATTTTTAAATTAATAATAAAAAAATTACAGCATTAATATATACGAAAACTGGTCAAATTGCACAATTTTTGTAAAAATTAACAAAAAAATTATTTGAATAAAAAAATGTTTAAATTTATTAAAATAAAAAAAAAATGACATCACATAATTGTGATGTGACTATATATTATGTATTAATATTTTATTTGATTATATATGTACATGTGTAGTAGAAATGAAGAAAAAAAAATTTAATATTTAGAAAAAATAAATGATAGTAAATTAAGTAAGCTAAAAAAATTTAAAATAACAAAATATCAAAATTTCGTCCAAAAACTCTATTATAGCCTATGTAAAGAAAATATAAAAGAAGAAAAAAAAAAAATTCAAAAATCAAATAAATATATATATTTAAAAAAAGGAAAATAAATTATATAAATTAAACTATGATTATGAAAGTTTAAATATTGCTTCAAATTATATGATTTGAATAAACAGAAATAAGATGTAATCAAAAAATTTATTTATAAATAAAAATTTTAAAATTTAGTTTATTTAATAAATACCCATAGAAAAATATCTTCAATCACTAGAAGAGGATATGTTTTCAGCTAAAATACCCTAGAATGTTATATTAAACATTAATTTTATATTGTTTAGGTGAACTTTGATCCGTAACATGTCAGGTGAGAAGAAAGATTTTAAAGTCTCATTTTATTTTCCTTTATAAAACAGATTCGAGTTATTCTTCCCTTATTATCTATCTACTGCTGGACACAACCTATTTATTTTATTATAAAATTATTAAAATGATATTACACTTTGTTCGATACTCTGCTAGATGCACGTAGTTGTCGATATTTGATAAAACTGTCATTACAACAAATTGATTTGAGTTAGAAGAAAAGATGAAAACATTCAAGCAAATTTTAATTAAATTTTTTTTACCGTTAGTTTAGTATAATAACCGTTAAATACACAATTCGCAATATTGCACATATACTGGTACAGCGTCAAAAACTGGGTAGTTATTTCATAACGTTTTTCTCTTTGTGTAACTTCAGTTAAGTTCTTTTTACTAAAATAGTAAATTTAATGTATTCAAATTTTAATTTAACCAATAAACTTGCAAATCAAGTACATACTTGGTTTCTTTTTCGCATAAACAATTCAAATAAAATTCTAAATTTGTATTAAAATTTAATCAACTTATCAATAAAAATCATAATAGCTATACCTATATTGCAAACAAACAAGAATGTATTATGATAAAATTGATCAAATCTTTTAATAAAAATTATTATAAAATCAATCAAAAATAACAAATTAGAGAAGAAAACAGTTATTTTAAACTCGTTTTTGCTAAATCAAATTAATTATTACTTGCAGTTTTTATAAATTATTAAGGGATTTTTCTTAAAGTCTTAGTTGGTCCTATTTCACAAATAAACTATCAGTTTACCACTGTACTTCCACCTAGGTGCATGTGAATTAAAAGTGCGCTGTAATTAAGTCTAGTAGTTAAGCAGATTAATTTGGAACATAGTATAAGTGGGTCATACACTCTTATGGTAATTCGAAGTATATTACTCATATATTATTGGAAATTCGAAGAAGAAGGACGTGTTTTGCTTACCTCTTTATTTGGTGTTCAATTTCAAAGCTTTTAATTGGTGCTATTAGTGAATTGAATTGGTACCATAATCAGTGACACATTATTGACAATTTATAAACTTTTTGTAACAATTTATAAACTATCTATAAACTTTAAACTTTAAAATCTTTAGTTATTTTTCTAAATAAAAGAATTTTTGTGCTACCAGTGAAAGTGAATTTGTCTACCCTATAAAATTATTTTATTTTATTTTATTAAGTGCCATAGTTTATGGCTAGATACTGTTGTATTTCATTAACTCAATATTTTTGAATATTCACTGAATTGAAAGAGTATAAAAACAATCAAAATATTTAATTGAAATAAAAGATCAGTAAAAATAATGAACATTAACCATTTTTTATTTCATAAATTAATGATATAACTTAAAAACATTTAATAAAACTTTTTTCCTTTTCAACAAAATTTTAATTAATACAGTAGTTATTGTTACAAGTTTTTTTTTCTAAAAAACATATATGAATTGCTTTATAGATACTAGTATTACAATTAATTTTTCAAATAATACAACAATAAACAATTTAAATTTAAAATTAAAAAAATTACTGATAGAATAAATGTATTAAATTAAATATTTAAAAAATTAATAATATACAAAATAAGATTTATGCTTATTAGTTACATAAACACTTCACACCCGCGTATTTTTCTTCCATTGCCGCTTCGAATGCCGATATTTTATCTATATATAATTCTTCGCTGGTGTCAGCATACACCGTTATAATTTTTTGTTTCTCTTTCATGCATACATTTTGTTTTTAACATAAATGAAGAAGAGAATTTATTTGCAATCAAATTGGAAGAGATTTTTTTCTTTCTTTCTTACACCTCATCAAGAATGCCTTTAATATAGGAGAAAAAAACATCAAACTTTACTCAAATTGATTTAAATGAAACGGAATATACTGTACACATTTTTTGTTATTTTCTTTTGTTGCTGTTCTTCTTAATACATCATAGTAAAAAAGAATATTCTTTAATAAGAAGATATGCACTGGGGAAGTCAAGATTCCATTTACAAAAAAACTCCATTAGTTAAAGAAGCAACAAATTTTTGTTTTTCTTATGTAATAAGTTTTGAGAAAGAAAGAGTGCGATATAAATGATTTAAAAAGCCATTTAATTTTTGAAATTTAATTTTAAATAGCCCACGGGCCATGTGAGAAGAGATTTCTAATGTACATGGTCGTCTGAAATCAACGTATTAAATTTATTAGGGTATGAGAGTAAATTTAAATAAGAAATTTTGAATGATTGATTTTTTACAGGTACCTACATAACATAATATTGGTTTCAAAAACATATCTTATTTCTTAAACATCAAATTATTTTATTTTATTGTATTTTAAGGGAAGTAAAATTTTTTTGTATTTCAAACAGATTATAATTGATGTATTTTCAATATATTTTTTCAGGTATTGAAACAGGTAGTTAATACCAAGAACCAATAATTTTTTTTATGAATGACTCGATGCATTTTTATTTCCTTCAAAATTAAATTTTGACATTTAATAATCAATGATAATTTATTAATTATTAATAATATTAGAATTTATAAATAGGAAGGAAATTTGAATATTAATAATGTGAATAAATAATGTTTCTTATTACTATGCATTTTTAAATGTAACACATCTCGATATTTGTTCGATAATTTTTTTCCCACTTTGTGTTTTGAATTTTTATCTCTCTCTCACAAATTAAATTCTTATTACTTTCTATTTCTTACAATTTTGGAAATCGACTAGAAAAATGGTAACCAATCATTAACAAATTATAAAATTTTATTCCAGTGCATTTTCTTATAAATGGATCCTTTACCAAAGAATATCCATAATAAGAAGGTTCACTGGAATAAAATTTTATAATTTGTCAATGTGTTGGTCACCATTTTTCCAGTCGATTTCCAATATTGTAAGAAATAGATAGTCATTAGAATTTAATTTGTGAGAGAGAGATAAAAATTCAAAATACAAAGTGGAAAAAAAATGAACGAACAATTTTTTTGTATGAAAAAAATATTGTCTTTATTTTTAGTTAGTTAGTTTAATTCCAAATTAAAATTTGTTTCAGCACCGCACACCAAACACTTAACATGATGATGTTTTCTCAATTTCGAAACATTTTTAAAAAATTGTGTATAGAATAGTTTTTATAAAAACTTTTTTTAAGCGTTAGAGTTGATTTATTTTTAAATATAACATACACTGCTTAATTTTCATATATAATCTGCATTTTTTTTTTTACTTTCTTATATACTAATTTTTTTTTAAAAATGCATATCAATAAAAAATATTATTTATTCAAATTTTTATATGTTCATATTATTAATATTCAACTTTGTTACCTATTTATAAAATTAACAGGTACCTAAATGCATTATATTACTTATAATATAATATGTATTATTAGTTCATTGATGATTAAAATGCACAATTTAATTTTTCAGAAACTAAATTATAGATAAATTAATAGATAAATTAATAGATAAATTATAGATATTCTTTGCCTTTACCTACTATCCTTTGATAGTAGATGCGTGTGCGGCTTTATATTATATAATAATTTATGTACATAATCTTTCCCCTTTTTATTTCAATCTACAGAGAATTGTTTTTGTTTTATGGATACATTTCTTTAACCCAAACGAAAGAGAAAAGAAAAGATAACAACAAAAAAATTAAATAAATGTCAAATTAGCACGTAATTCTTTCTGTTTCCTCCCCTGCTAAAACAAAATGGATTAAAAATATTTAGAATAATAATTTCAAAGCTATTGAATACATTCTTATTTACTTGAAAAATATATTTTAAAATAATTTTTTAACTACATTAATTAGCGTAAGTTATTACGAATTTTTTTATGAAAAATAATCAAAAAAACTTTAATCAATTTATATAATGAACTACATAAGTGTTGGCATAAGTGTTAGCATTTAGAGCAACGTTTACACATAAGGTTTTATTTGATAAAAGTTACTTATTTATTTATTTAAGGTTTGTTTGGCTCAAATAAAAAACAATGATTTTAAATATATAGAAATCTTATAAATGTAGGTAGTATAGTATCTACTAATTGTTAGTATCAATACTTTGTTTCAAAAATGTTTGATGATAATAGGATAATATTCTATTTTTTCATTAAACAAAGTCGGATGTCAAAATTTGTGGTGCAACGTTTACAGGACAGTCAAACTTTCAATAGTATAAACAAAATCTTGATGTCTAAACGGTACCTAATAGTGAGTACCTAATTTTTTAAATAAAAAACAATAGCTATATTAGTTTACTTTATTTCTAATATTTTAGTGTTTTTTATTTAAAAAAAAAATAAACAATAGGTATAGATAAATAATAAATGTACATATGTAATATATGAATATATCCTATATATATCTATTGATATTTTGATATTGTAGCCTTTTGTATTTTAAAATAAAAAAACAGTAGTTTTTAATTTTTTGGTTTTCCTAATTTCTAAAAAAATAAACAGTAAGAAGACAGTTTCCCGTTCGAGCTGCCTTTGCAATGACCATCAACAAAGCGCAAGGTCAAACTCTCAATAAGGTTTACTTGATACACCAGGTTTTTCACATGGACAACTATATGTCGGGATTTCGCGCACTGGGAATAGAAATCATTTTAAAATTGTCACCGAAGAGAATAGAACTGTTAGAAATATAGTTTTTAATGAAATATTAGTTGATTAAATATTTCAATCTATATCAATCCAATTATATAGTCTGTCTGCTAATCTACTAATTTAACTAAAGTATCAAATATTACTAAAATATTGTTGATAGGGGAATTTTTGATTTTGATAATTTATAATGCAGTACAACCTAGAACGCTCTAATTTTGATTTTTCACTATATATAACGGTAGCAAAAAGTTACGTAGTAACGGGTATTTAACTAGTATTTATAAAATATGGCTGGATAAAATACTAATACGCTAATACTAATTACTATATTTCAATAAAAATAAACATTGCTGTTTATTACCAATAATATCACTCGATTTAATTCCTTAATACTATAATAAAAATATACATATCTATATACATACATATAAATTGGCTGCACTGGTAAGATTTGATTATTTAATTATATACTTATTTTCCTTGGCGACATCTGTTGACCAGATTATTAATAACTTAATTTTTGAAAGTATAAATTGAAGTAAACAACATGGTCGACAATAAAAAATGCAATAAATGCAAAAATTGCATTCGAGGGGAAACAGGTATAAGGTGTACTGGAGTGTGTGGTAAAATATTTTATTCTTCTGCAAAATGTTCTGGTTTAGATCAGAACGCATGCAATTGGATTCTAATGAATCGACTGTTTTTTTGTGCCATGATTGTGTTACTTATATTCAAAATGTTGACTGGATATCAAAAGAAATGCAGGGTAGTGTAACAAAAAATAATGAGTATCTCAGGGAGTATAAAAATGAATTTGAAGTGTCTATGAAAAGAAATTAAATTGAGCTTAAATCACTTTTAGAGGCAATCGATACAAGATACACGGAACGTCTTAATGCAATGAAGCGGGCCCAAGAGATTGAAATTAGGAAGTTTTGCAATTTAACGAAAAAGTTTGAATTAACAAACAAAATATGTTTAGGAAATTGTTTTGTTCATCATAACACTATTAGAACTCATCAGTAGGTATTTTTAGTGTTAGACTACCTATACAACTATTTTCATTTTGATTGATTTTATAACTTATTAGAAGATGTCAATAGTACATCTGTGAGTTATAAAAATCGACCAAAATTTTAATGTAAAATGCTTTTTTTATAAAATAAATGTATGTGAATATAAAAAGAGTTAGTGAATATAAAAAAAATTTGATTTACAATGCAACAAATTATCTATGGATTTAAAAAATACGTGTATAAAAAATGATTTGGTTAAAAGAAGCAATGTTACTACTATTAATTCAGCTCAGTTATCGTTTTCTGATGTTCCAAAAAGTAAAGGTAAATTCACTCAACGTGACACTGTATTAGTTCCAAAATTAAGGAAAAATCATTTTGAAGCCGAGAAGTTAAACAAAAAAGTGACACTACAAAAAATGATCTAAATTGTAAGGTCAACCCTGCTGATCAAAAATTTCAAACATTGAAAGCAGGAACAATGGGGTTTTATTTATTAAAAGTGACAATATTAAGAAAAAAGATAAAATTATGGCAGCCATTAATAAAAATATAGGTGATAAATATGAAATTAAGGTGCCTAATGCTCTTAAACCGAGATTTCGACTTGTGAATATGATATTTATTTACTTATACTATTCTCAATTCTATTCTGATATTTATTTATTTATACAATTATACTAGCTCAAACAGTTTACAATTTAGTATTACATTTCATATATTAATTAAAAATACAATTAAATTTACTTGGTATACATTCAAAACTAACAAAATTCAAAATACAAAAATAGTAATATAATTTTTTTTAATATAAATTAAAAAGGTCAAGTTAACAAAATATTCAATTAATTTCACATAATTTTCGTCTTAAAGTATTTTTAGATACTGAAAAATTTATACTATTCTTATATTTATTACTAACTATTAACATTCTATTAATAGGTTCATATTTACCATAATTTGTTCTGTGTAATGTTAATGTAAAGAGATTGGAGTGACGTAAACGAGTATTTGTGTTAATGATAATTTTATTTAAAGTTGAAGGGGAAATAATACCGTCTTTAATAATTTCGAAATTAAGTAAAACATCAGCTACTTATTATTTCATAGACTGATAATGAAATTAAATAATTCTAATATCGATACGCTAGGTATTTCAAATTTTGTTTTAAAAAAAATAGTCTTAAATGGATATCCTAGCTCATATTTTAATTGCTGTGTTGAAATTGGAATTTTTCCTAATGCTCTAAAAATTGCTGAGGTAATAACTTTATTCAAGAAAGAAGATAAAAATTGCTCAGATAACTATCGTCCCTTTTTCATGTTAAGTTCTTTCTCCAAAATATTTGTAGAGTGATAAAAAAAAGAATGATGCAATTTTTAGATTTTACTAACTTTTTAAGCTGTAAGCAATTTGGTTTTCGTAGTGGCAGATCTGCTGAAGATGCACTTCTAACTTTTTGCTCGCGTATTTATGAAGCTCTTAATAATAAACTAAAAAGTGCTGCGTTATTTATTAATATTAAAAAAGCATTTGATACTGTGTATCATAAAATCCTATTAGACTGATGGCTTTCGAGGACAGCTGGCTTTTGAGGAAATTTTTTTGATTTACTTTCTTTGTATTTAACGGGTCGAACTCAGAAAGTTAAAATTGATGACACCAACAGTGATGTTATAAAACTATTTCTTTGGGTGTACCTCAAGGATCTGTTCTGGATCCTACATTATTTTTAATATTCTTTAATTCTGTTCTTTTTCAAAAATTTAAGGGTTGTTCAACTGCCTTTGTTGGTCTATCCATAATAAGTCATTTGTTGAAAATGTGTGTAATATTAATTATGACTTGGACTTATTAAGTCGATGGTTTTGCTATCACAAATTATTATTAAGTGATAAAACTAAAATTATGTTTTTCAGTTTAGGTAGCTCTATTCCTATGTGTGATAATATTTTGTATCACTGTGCTAAATGTAGAAAATTTCCTCTTCCTCATAATAATTCTCTTCTTACTCAGAAATTATGTAATTTTAACGAAATGTATAACTGTTCCGCTGGAACACACGAATTTTAAATAAGTTTTTTCATTTAGTTGTTAGACAGTTTTATCACTTTAAGCAGTTCGGTTCTTCCAAACTGCTTACATCTGCATACTATGGTTTATTTAATTCTAAATTACAACATGGAATTGTTAATTGGGGTGGTACTTTTAATAATTATCTTAAACCTTTGTTAATACAACAAAAATGTGTTATCAGACTAATTTTAAAAAAGCATCGTAGGGAAAGCAGCTTCTTCCATTTATTTCAATGTTTGAATATTTTACCTCTGAAGCATCTTTTTTACTTCCGAGTCCTCAAAGTATTCTTTAATAGAAGTGGTTTCTTACGAAGTAGGTATTCTGAAATATATCATTTGAGAATCAACAACAGAAGATTAACTATCATACCCCCTGATAATGTACATCATATTTTTTTTACGCCACATCATTTTGATTTTCATTAATAGGTTTATAAGCTCTCATTTTCGGTTTTTATTCGTTATTATTGTTCTGTATTTTTATTTTGGTTATATATTTTGTATATTATTTATTAAATATTACTATAATATTTTTTGCCTTAGTTTTGTAGAACACTTTTCTTTTTCGTTATTTTATAATTCCAAATATATAATTATAAGTTTCATTGATATTTTAATCTGTAACTTGATTTTTTAATACAATTTTATGAGTTTCTTTTTTTATTCTGTTCTTATAATTATATTCAAATATAATTACTTACTTAAATTTGCTAATTTTGTTAATTGTTTAATATACAAAATATGTTAATTTGTATTTTTTTTCTTTATTCTCTTCAATTCTTTTAAATATCACTTCAATTATTTTATGTATATTTTTTTTTTACATATATTAAAAATCACTTGTCTATAGAACAGTTATTATATATTAATTAAACAATGAAATAAAAATAAAAAAGTAATAATAAATAAATAAAAAAATAAAAAACTAAGAAGTTGCAAACAAAATTCTACTGATTCAAGAATCTTACATTATCAAAAACAGAGTAGTCGGTCTTTTACTGGAACGGTGGACAATTTTGTACAATGCGGGTCTTCGAAAAGTCCGGACATACATAGTCGCACATTCAAGCCTTGACGCGCTGCTCTTAATAAAACTGTCATCAGGAGATCTGGCGGCGGTTTCCATAAAATACAAGAGTCAGGGAAAACTGCGAAAACTAATTACAGTTTCTTGTTACTTCCCTCACGATTCTACAGAATCCCTCCAACAAATGAGCTCGTGCCAGGGGTCAACTACACTAAAAGCAACGATTTTAACATAAAAATTCCCTCTATGGAGCCGTCTATGAGGGATTATAGATACATTGATTTCTCCTCAGAGGCTGATCCCAATAAGATATCGGTCTTTAGAGATATTAAAAGAACCAACTGGCAAGAATTTCAATATCTGGTGGCTAAGGATGCAGAGAGTCCTCTTTCGAACACACTTTCCGGGAAGTAGACTCAAAGACTCACCTCTAGAGGATACTATCCAGGAAGTCATCATACCAAACCGTTGTTCTTAGACTGGGCTATCAACTCTTTTGAACCAAACAAAGCTCCTGGACCGGTTGAAATCTCGCCTATTATGCTTCAAAAGTGCAGGAACTTTATAAGCAAATGACTCTCAAGAATCTTCACAGCCTGCAAAGCCTTTGGATATATTCCAAAGATATGGAGATCAGTGAGGGTAGATTTCATCTCGTGTTTGCTAAAATGCTATTAGGGATATATATTTGATCAGGGTACCCCTGAACTGTAAACAACATGCTTATCAGGCAGGATTTACTGACTCAGGTCTTCAAGAAGTGGTCTCCCATATAGAGGAGGTTATCGTGAAGAAAGAGATAACACTCGGTGCATTCTTGGCCATTGAAGAGGCCTTTGACTAGGCACTCCTAGATGGAGCAAGAAAACGCGGAGTAAACAATACATTACTGAGATGGATAGAGAAGATTTTAGAACAACGTCATCTGTTCCTTCAAGTAGATGCAATAACTAAAGTTCAGGTGAAGTCAGTTACAGAATGCCCACAAGGAGGTGTTCTATCGGTTTTGCTATGGAACATGTTGGTAGACAAACTGCTAAGTATACTGAACGGGAAAGGATTCCGCCCACACGGCTTTGCCGCACTTAAAAACACTTTGGTGTTCTAAAAGAAGGATATATGAGGTGTCTATGCACACAAATGCTAAATGCCCTTAACGTAACCACCGAATGGTGTCAGACGAACGGATTAACAAACCCCAAAATGTTTTGTTTTGTTTTTGTTTTCCGACTTTCTTTTTCTTTTTTAAATCTTATATAAATACACAAGATGAATGGCGAGGTGAGTAAAAAAGCAAGAATAATTGAATTACACCACACAAAAATATTAAAATTTTAGCAAGTTCTTGGTGCTGAATACTTAAAACATTTTAAATAGTTACACCCAATAAATGACGGTTATTTACAAGTTGAGCGCCATCTATACTCTAAAAGAAATTTCAATTACGGGCAATTTTTAAAAAGGCTTCATAAAAATTCTGTCATTTTTAATAAACACACAAACTTATAGAAAAAAGTACAAAAACAAAAACACAAAACAAAAATTAAAAACAAAACAGAAAAACAAAAATCAGATCAGATCATACTCTTCAAAAATTATATAATAAATGTTTACTCATTTGCTTCCTTTTGCTATCATTAAAAAAATATATGCAGTAAAACACGGTTATAGTCATTCGCTAAATTTCAGTAATATTTCTAACTACCGTTTAACCGTTTTGTCAAAAAAAAATTGCATCTTTATAAACAAAATCAAATTCAATAAAATTTCTTTCGTATAATAATTTTAAACCTTATTTTATTCATAAGTAGCAATTCTGTTATGTAATCACAAAATATACTTACATATTTGTAATAAAGCACAGAAAAAGACTATATGTATATTATTTATATAAAAGACCAGAGAACCATTTTGTATGTTTGTAAACGACGCTTTTTGACATTTTAAATTTTAAAAAAATTAAAAAAAAAAATATTTTTCCTTTGAATTATTTTTATATGATTTTTTGATTTTTAAATTTTTAAATTTTTTCCTTTCAATTAAATTGTGAAAAAAAAAGAAAAATGGATGGAAAATAAATTATTAATTTGTTTCAAATTATAACAAAAAAGTGTTTCTAGAAAAAAAATTTCATAAGGCCACTGAGTGGTTGAAAAAAAGTTCGGTATCTTTTTACTCGGGACCCGTTTTCAAACGGGCTGACTTACTAGTGTACCTATAAATCAGTTTTTTAATACAATAATTCACTTATTTTTTTGTTTTTTTGAACAAATTGGGGTTGTATTTTAATGTAGCTATAAACGATATTGAGGTGCCTATTATGTATTTCGATCGAAATTAATCGAATCGTTCATCGTTATCGTTAAAGTTATTCGATTGTGATCGTTAGTGTCATTATGTATTTCGATGAAAATTTGATCGAAAGTGTTTAAAAATGCTGCCATTGTAAAATTCAAATCTACGATGAAAATGAGATATGTTTCATTCTTTAACTGTCAAATTCAAATTATTATACGAAAAAAAAACAAAACAATGTTATATTTAAAATTTTTAAGTTGAAAATAAGTTGAAGTGTTTAAATAAAATATAATTATAATATTATAAGTTTTTATAAATAAAATGATTTGAGCAGAGTTGAATTTTTCAGTTTCTGATAGTGCTGAAAAACGCTATCAAATTGCAGAATTAAAAAACAAGCGAACATATATTCGCGATTATTCTAATCCACTAGATTTGGAAGATTATACGTATATAATTATACATGAAATTGAGGACTTATTATCTACATTGTGAAAACTATTAAATTAAGGCAAAAATTGAAATAGCCAATAAGTAATACGTCGATTCCAAATATAATTAAATTGGTTAGTGTATTAAGATCCTGTGCGGTTTGTACCAAGCAAATGATTTTCAACGTGGTGTCTCATTATTTACACTATAACTTTTCATATTGCAGTCTATTTGTAACAGGCCTTTCATTCCTATTAAAATTTATTTCAATAAAAAATTATTATGTAGAATAAAGTAAAATACCTACTTTCATTTCAACTTTTAAATTTATTTTTATTTAAAAAAATATCATAAATATAAAACAAAACACAAAGTGTCCAATATAAATAAAATAATATAATGTCCAATATAAATAAAATATTTTTGTATCTCTTTTATTTTATCCTTTCAATTCAAAATTGAAATAATTTGTACAAAATCTCTCTTTCGATGTCTCTTTCGTGGTAAAAGTTTACATCGATAAACTTTATCGATTTCGTCGACAATTTCTGAACGATATCGTAATACGTAATGGCAATTTTGCATTTTGACATTTCGTTCGATCAAATCGTAATCGTTATCGAAATGCATAATAGGCACCTGATTGTATGAACTTATGAAGCTTATTACTTTCTTTCAAACAAATTGTTGCCTATAACAGAATTGTGACTATAAACGTTTTTGACTAGAAACGAATTAAAATACATCGATCTACTATGTTAAGAGTAATGGGATTTTATTGTGTTAAGTTATAATCAAATTAGTATTAATTTTATCATAAACTATTAGGTATTACACTTTAATTTCATTGTAAAGTATTTATATTCAATAATCAAGCGATTCAGAAAACAACTGCAATTATAGCCAAACAAATATGTATTTCTTTTTATATAAAATCGTACTTGAAAGAACAGCTTCTGTGCAATTGCACAGGGGATTCACTAGTCTCTCATTAATTCATTAAAAAAATTTTTTTTGTTTTGTTTATTACTGAAATTTTCTCATTGTTCTAACCTGCAGTGAATATTTCTGAGAGTATTTGTACACAGGTATTAAAAGCTGTTGTGTGTAGGTATTGGTGTCAGTTGCATTCATTGCAAGGGTGGTATAAGTAAGTGGCAACGTGGCCCAAAAAATTTAAATTATTTTCTTTTTATATTTTTTTAGAACTTTCTGTTAACTTTAATTTCTTTTCATTTTCTTGCTGTAAATTGTTCGCTATTATGTTTAAGATAGATTTTTGTAAGATCCGTGGTCTAACAACGAATTTCCATTCAAAATCCAGTAATTTTAGCACCAAGTGAAACACAAGTTGTGATATTAATTTTAATATCAATAATTATTCGCTTGTGCCACTTTTTATACCTCATAGAGATATTCCAATATCAGATTCATTGGAAAAGTTCTACTTCAGAACAAGACCTGTAGTAAAAGTCTTAAAGAATCTCGATATAAAAAAAATCTACAGGTACCTGTAATTGTGCTGCGAGACCTTACCTCCAGGAACTTAGTCGTCCTATAGGAAAGTTGCCCAAGTTTATCCTATTCCTAAAAAAGGTGACAAAAGCAATCCTTCAAACTAACGGCTCAAAGCTGTTACTTCCATTATTTCAAAAACGATAGAAATCTTGAATCAATTTAAAAAGTTGAAGAAATATCTTTATAGTAGATGTATAATTCATGATAGTCAATATGGCTTTCGAGCCCAAAGTTCCACCGGTGATCTCATGAAATTCTGTGAGAAGCTGAACATCAGCCTTCATCAATCTGGTGAAGCTATTATATGGATATATCTAAGGCTTTAGATCGAGTTTGGTATTCTGCTCTTATAGCAAAATGCAACGCTATAGGCCGTGGTTCAACCTTTTCTAAATGGATTGAAAGTTTTCTTTTAAATCGATCGATCATAGTTTCTATAGACGGTTCTTTTTCCGACCACCTTCAAATCAATGCTGGTGATCCAAAAGGATCTGTCCTTTCACCCACCCTATTTCTAATTTTCAAGCCATTCCATAGTTTTGCTGATGACAGCACTCTGGTAGCATCATATGATTTGCTAAAAATGCTAATTCTACAGCTTCTGCATTCACCTACAAAAGAGCAATGAACGCGCTGATCGCTCAATCACGACTTAGCCGAAAATGGCGACTGTGATAAAGCAAACAGAGTCGACTTTAACCCTTCAAAAACTCAAAGCTGTCTTAGTTTTAGTTCATTTAATTTTATTAGTTTAATAAAAAAATATTATAATATCTATATTTAAAACAAAAAATTTACAACATTTAAAGGGCTAAAAATCGTGAAAGTTTTATTTTAAACATTCGTATTCAAAACTTTAATTTTTAATGATTTAAAATTTCAAAAGTAAATAAAATTAAAATGTTTTATATCTCATTGTTTTTTATAATATCAATTAATTTTCTTTTAAATCTTGAATTCCATATGATTTTTAGCTGCATTAGGTAACAAGTTAAAAGATTGTGTACCCTTATATAGTAGACTATTTTGTTTTCTGGTTCTCCTGTATAATGGGCTAAAATCACCCTTATTTCTTAAAAAGTAATAACCACCTAACATATCAATATTCTTTAGTAAATATTGCGACATTCTATCATACTTAAACTTATATATATACAAACATTATTACAAAAAATTTTAGTCTTTGATTTACGTTCATCCAATCCAATTTGCATATCCTTATTTCGTGTTCTTCTGTCACACTGTAGTATAATTCTCATAGCTCTATTTTGAAGTACTAGCAATTTATTTAAATTCTCAGTATTACATATAAATAAAATCGATGAATAGTACCCAAAATGTGGTAAGAAAACTGAAGGCTTAGTTCTTAGCTAGTAGTTAAGAAGTGACAATAGCAGTAATTTTCCACATTTAATGAGTTGATAAGCCAGTAATTTGTTAAATAAATACTCGAAATATTGTAGATATTGTAGTGTAAAATTACAGTACCGTACTTAATTAAGCACGAAAAGGTGATTCTACCTAAGTTAGTGTAGAGTGTAAAAAAAAAAAAAAAACCAATCTAGATTTAATGAGGTTATTTTCAAGAGCTTTTAAGGCAGCCTGATTGCCATTAAAGATTCCAATGACTTTGTTGGACCATCTTTTGTTCCTTTATTATGTTCACTGCTGCGTTTATAGTAAAGACTTCAGAGCTGGAAGACAATGTTTGCCAAGAGGAAACTGGAGTTCAAGTTGTTCTTTTTCAAAGAACACTTCACCTACTGCGCCTAGAGCCGTAAGGGACCCGTCAGTGAAAATGTCCAAAGTGTTTGAGGACCTAACCTGGTCTTCTGAACCTTACCAGGTCTCTCTTGTCGGGATTTCTACTTCACATCTTTTCTTTAGGGATACGTATGTGGTGATGTCATCTATTGGAATGAAGAACTCTTTTTTATATATTTAAAAACAAGGGCTTAGTTGTAAATTACAAATTACGATAAAATAAGAATATAAGTGCTTGTATATGTGTACAAATAGTTTTAACTTTTGGGAACTTTTGGGAAAACATTCTTATATCTTTTTAATTTAAAAATATTCTGATTTTTTTTTAATATTACTTAACTGTAATAATTTAAACTATAAGTGCAAGTGAAAAATAATGCTTTGTCATTGTGTTGCTCCAGGTCGTAAATCAAATTACAAAACAGTTCAACATTCAAAAGTTTCAACATTCATCTTTTCCGAAAAATGTTGAAATCAGACAGAAGTCGATTAATGCTATCCACAGGGAAGATTCATTATTTCATTTTATTATTATAAAAACTACAGTTAAAAAAACATTTGAAACTGCTAATAACATTTTCTTTATTTTATATAAAACCGAACCGGAGAAACTGAAGTTTTTTTCGATTTTGAAGATTTACCAAAGAAGCAGAGATGTACATCACCTAGTCAGCTTATGTAATAATTAAATATTTTTTGTATTATTAATGAAATATTTGTATATATACACTTATTTTTCTGATTATTTTTTTAGTTACAACCTACAGGTATAACAGGATATTTAAAAGGATATAATACCTCATATAATAGATTTCTGTATAATGAAACTATTATTATTATTAATAAATAATAATTTAATTATCAAACATAATCTATTAACATTACGAAAATTTAGATTAATTCTGTGTTCCTAAACTTTTTTCAGAATAAATTTATAAGTACATATATAAATATACATATGTATATACAAGATCAGGTATAAAATAAATTTTACAATAAAAATTCTACTTAAAATTAATTTAAAGTTTTTATTTTTTATTAAATAATTTTAATTGATCTTATTATTATCATATTATATACTATAAACAGTAATGAAAATGAGTTGGTATAATACAACTTTTCTTTGAACACCCATTTCTTTGTTGATGCACAGTCATTTTATTACGGGTAATGTACCTTTCGATACAAGAACACTTATATCAAAATGTACCCTAAAAATATTATGTGATTCAAGAAAATATAATTTATTTAAATTATACACTTACAACTGAAGGCGTACTCAAAGTTTCACCTTCCAATTTATAAAAATATGAAGTTGCAGGTATAGTCAATATAAACTCAATTCCAAATTTCCACATTTTCTTTCAGGTGATTTTTTCGCTTTTTGGCAGTTAGTATA
This sequence comes from Argyra leucocephala, assembly GCA_963942445.1. Taxonomy (NCBI): domain Eukaryota; kingdom Metazoa; phylum Arthropoda; class Insecta; order Diptera; family Dolichopodidae; genus Argyra; species Argyra leucocephala. Next base: position 83,307,637 of record OZ012681.1, on the reverse strand, counting down.
ATCAGTATTTAATTATAGTAATTCTTTTTTTGTTTCAGATTTACTACAATTAAAACAAATTGCAATAATTTCACTGCCACATTTATCACAGCACGGTATTAGAAAATCTACTATTTGTGTTCCTATCTATTTTCAATTATTACTTCAGCTATTTATATGCATACCGTTTGAATTAATTTACAATATTGACATACTACCTTGTAATCGAATATGATAAAACATATCTAAACGAGGTTTTTTTTATTGTTGACAAATTTTAACTTGATTCGGATTCTAATGATAGTAATGTTGATGATGATGATGTAGCACTTCCAAGCAATGTCCGGCAGGATTTTATACGAGCGTTCTAAAGTGTTTCTTGATCGAATGGATTTAGTGTTTTAATTAAAGGTTATTTGTGAAAAAGACTTCGGATTGCATTGCATAGAGCTTCCACTGTCATACTTGGAGTAGTTAACTAGTAGGTCTAAAAATAAATAAAAATATAAATATAATGGCATATACACAATGAAGAAAAATGATATTATCCAACTATTAGCAAAGAACATATAATAATTTTATATGTTAATTGTTAGGCTTGTGCCTGTTTGTTCAATTCTTTCAGTAATCATTAATACTCGATACTTTTTAACCGATACTTCTCGACTACACTATCAATCTCGATTACCAATAAAGTACTGTTCAACAAACATAATAAACAGAAAAAAAAAAATCCAGCTCCCGCGCCTAGAGCCATGAGGGACCGGTCAGTGAAAATATTCAAGGTGTTTAAGGAACTAGCCTACTCTTCTGAACCACGCCAGGTTTCTCTTGTCGATGTTTCAACTTTGTATCTCTTTTCTAGGAATACGTATGTAATCCTTCCATAGCTTTTGATGTTTCCATCATCCTCTGGTATTCCCTAGAGTTTGCAACCTTCTTGCAACTTTGAGAGCTCCATGGTCATTTGCCTGACACCATTCGGTGGTACTTTCCCTTATGTGTCCATAGACGCCTTATATATCGTCATCTTAGAAGAATACTAATATCATCGGCAAAGCCGTGAAAGTTCAATCCTTCCTTGTTCAGTATACTTAGCAATTCGTCTACTAACATTTTCAATTGTAAAGGCGATAGACTACCTTCTTGTGGTCATCCTCTAACAGATGTCACCTGAACTTTAGTAGTTTCATCTACCATGAACAGATTTTTTTTTTTTGCGTGGATTGTTGGAAATCTACATAGACACAATGAGCCCCGTACCTTCCATTGTGTGTCAGATTTTTACTGACTAAACCACACCCCTCCCATTAAAACTAGTCGGACGGACTAACGACTATTTTTTTTCTAGGGTTATTTTCTTAAAGAAAAAGTTTACGAAATTCTATCGTATTAAATCTATTGGCTTAGTTCTTTTAAGCCTTCTTGATATCATTTTGATTATCTAGCAGTTGAGTGGCCTCAACGTTAACATGACCCTCCCAGACGAGTTATATGCTTTGCTGCATATCTTTTTATTTCATTTTTTATACAAGGAATTTTTAGAGATTTTAGAGATTTTGGAATTTTTGTATACAAAGTACATGTGTTCGTTTGGCACATCCCCATATTTGTATCCCCATTAAACTGCACACAAACTTTACTACAGTTGGTTAGCAGTGTCATTATACTAGTTATATACTATTTATATTTTCAAAATATTTTGTTAGCTGCTACGAAGCTCATTAATTTGATTCTTAAATTCTTTAAAACCAAATGGACAAATATATAAGAATATAGGTACATAGTTTAAAAAAAAAACCAAATAAATTCCCTACTGGGCTGGTGTTGGTTATTTTATTATTAATTTTACTAAAAGCAAAACTTTAAGTGGAGAAAAATATAGTTTTTAGTATACCTATACAATAAGTTTATGGTAATTAGTAAATAGAATTATTATTGAGAGTATTAACAATTCAAACGGTGTTTTAACGGCGCGGCGAGACGTCCATTATATTATGAAAGAATGAAAGATTGAAAATTGAGAAAATAAACCAAATTTTATTTAATTTATAAAATATGCTGTAAGCTCTAGGGGAAACATTATAAGAATTAATGATGGTGTGATAACCGAAATCGATTAACAATATTTGATAAAACTGTGAAACAGACCTAGAATTTTAATATTTATTTAATTTCAAATTTTATTTCATTGGATTATGAAATAAGGTGTATGATGTAGCATAATGATTACATATTCACTTTACATTGATATTGGTGCTTTGAGTCAATAATTAAAGTAGTAATGTGTCAGACATAATGCGTAATTAAGAGATAACGCAAAGTTACTCTTAGATTAAAGAATCTAACTTTTTGTTACATAATATAATGGTAGTTATAATACCCTCTTTCTCAAAGTTACTTGAAGTTAGGTAGATATCTTATTTAACAATCTCAAGGTACTTATTCTCAATAAGTTAAACTTCTTTTATAAATTTATTTTTATTTTTGTTTTTACTTTTTTTAAACATATGTCTGAAATAGGATTGAAACATTTTTGATTAGTACCTCTGCAATTCAGCGTTGGTTAGTAGTGTCAATATACTAGTATATATATATAAATTAACTATATAATATACATGTGCTCATAGTTTACAATTATTCTTTTTAAACATAATTTCAAAATCAATTCCAATACATATGTCACAATTGGAAGTCTTTTCATTATGCATATACACTAAGTATAGTTAAGAATTTGAAGCAGCTGAGAAGAAAAAATTTTGGTTTACTGTTTTTTTTTATTTTTTATATTGTGGTATATACATAGGTACATTTATAAATAAATGCAGCAGAGAAGAAAAAAATTTTACTTACAGATTTGGTTTTTTTTTTGTCGTAACAACCTAGCAACGATTGCGATTTTATTATATAAGATACTCTGCTGTATAGAGCTTCAATTTTAGCATATGGTGCAGTAAATAAGTATATATATACAGGGTTGTCCTTTCTTGACTAGTTCTTGACTTCGGCATATGACCCTTGCCACACATGATAACCTTGGAAAGTAAAAAATGTATGACAGGGGATTAATTTTCAACCTCTACCGAGTTATAAGGCCTTGGAGTTGGTTTGGGTGTTTTGGTATTTTGACACATATTTTTGGCAAAATCTCCTAAGCGCCTTTCTCCTGATTGATAATAGTGGAATAATGAAAAGCTTATGAAATTTCTCTTAAAATAGCATAATATGTTAATTTTTCGTAGCTTTAATTTTCGGCGTTATTTGGATTCAACTTTTATTAAAAAATTATTTATCTTCAAAAACTACAACTTCTTCGACGTTAACAAAACTTGAAATTTTTTCACAATGGCCCATATTTTGATAGTCATTTCACACTCATTTTTTATGAAAAACAAATTTTGCGATTTCGATAGACGGAAAAAATGACAAAAATCATAAAAAATGAAAACAAGCCTATTTTGATAGTCGGGTTTTATGAATATATTCGGATAAAATGACAAATTTTGTCATTTTGAGATTGTTAAGTGACGGGTATGTTTGTTTGAAAACTTTTGTTGTTTAAAATTTAAAAAATGGATTTACAAAAAAAATCGTAAGTATTTTATTTTAAATTTGTGGACATGAAAAAAGTAAAGAAATCTTCGAGATGGTGACTGGTGGAAAAAGCCAAGTTCAAGAAATTGAGCAGCCTCAAGCAAAAATAGGTGCGGGTTCCACCTCACAAAGCCCTCGAATTTTTTTTTTTTTTTTTTTTTTAGCTTGTCTTCAGTAAAATGGCTCATAGGCACGATGCAAACAAGCGGTCCCAAGTGTCGGGACCGAAAACTTTAAATTTTTTTTTGTCATCAGTACAATGACATTTACAATGACAAAAAAAATTTTTTTATACTTATCTTGATGCGTAATGAACATTATTGACATTTTGATTTTTGGACAATTTTTTTGTTCAAGGTCTACGGTCCCGACTTCTGAACCGCGGAACAATCTGAAAATTTTTCAAAAATTATTCATAATAATTATTAATAACTTCTTCCCAGAAAAATAAAATTTAAACTGGTGATATAGAGTTTCGGCCCCAATTTCTAGGACCTCGGACCTATTGTCTTCATCACATTTAAGGGTCATTGTACTGATTTTTTTTTTTTTTTTTTTTTTTTTTTGCGTGGATTGGTGGGAATCTTCATAGACACAATGAGCCCCGTAGCTTCCATTGTGTGCCAGATTTTTACTGACTAAACCACACCCCTCCCATTAATACTAGTCCAACGGACTAACCATTAATTTATTGCTATTTTGATTTTCTTAAAGAAAAATTTTACGAAATTCTATCGTATTAAATCTAGTGGCTTAGTTCTTTTAAGCCTTCTGACATCATTTTGATTATCTAGCAATTGAGTGGCCTCAACGTTAACATGTCCCTCCAGACGAGCTATATGCTTTGTTGCATATCTTTTTATTTCATTTTCTATGCAAGGAATTTTTAGATCTCTGTGCAAATCACTGTTGCGAACATACCAGGGGGCATTTACCATGTTGCGCAAGACTTTATTTTGGAATTTTTGTATACAAAGTACATGTGTTTGTTTGGCACATCCCCATATTTGTATGCCGTACAACCATATTGGTTTGAGTATCTGATTATATAACAAAATCTTGTTATGTATAGGTAATTTAGAATTACGACCTAAGAGCCAGTACATTTCTCTATACTTATTTTCAAGCTCAAATTTTTTCTTTTTAACGTGCTCTTTCCATCTAAGTTTGACATCTAATGTCATTCCTAGGTATTTAGCATTGTTTTCTTGGGGTATATTGACCCCATTCAGATTTACCAATGGTGGTTGATTTTCTAATTTTTTATTTGTAAAATTTACATGTACTGATTTTAACTCATTGAGTTTAATTTTCCATTTCTTTGTCCAGAGGTATAGCTTGTCGCTTGCTCTTTGCAATTTAATTGTAGCCTCGTCAATATTTGATCCTACTGCCATCAACGCAGTATCGTCAGCGAATGTAGCTACAGTTATATTTTCCATTTCTGGTAAATCATTGGTGTAGAGCAAATACAGTATGGGACCCAGAATACTACCTTGAGGCACACCCGTTTTAATATCTCTAATAGTAGAATACTCTTCGTCTTGTTTTATTCTGAATAGTCTGTTTTCTAGATATGATGAGAGTATATCTACGTATTGTTTAGGTAACATATTGTTTAGTTTATTTATTAAGCCTCGATGCCATACTTTATCAAAAGCTTGGGCTACATCTAGAAATATGGTAGAGCATACTTTCTTTTCCTCTAAAGCTTTTTCTATTATGTCTGTTATTCTATGAATTTGATCGATTGTCGAGTGCTTAGATCTAAAGCCAAATTGATAATTTGGAATCAGATTACTATTTTCTATGATCGGTCTCATTCGAATCAATAATAGTTTTTCAAATAATTTTGATACTATTGGTAGTAATGATATTGGTCTGTAGGATTTGACCTCATTTATGGGCTTACCTGGCTTTGGTATCATAATTATCTCTGCTATTTTCCACATATTCGGCACATACCTTATTCTTATAGCAGCGTTTATAATGCGTGTTAGCATTGTTATAGCTTTTTTCGGAAGTTCTTTCAGGACTTCCGATGTAATTAGATCAAAACCTGGAGCTTTTTTATCTCTGAGTTTTTTAATTTGTTCCACTATTTCACTCTCTGAAAATGGTGATATAACATTTTCTTGCCAATTATTATTTTCTTCAGTGAGATCATCCGAATCTGTCTCGTCTGGACAAAAAATTTCTTCAAGATGATCTGCGAATGTTTCAGCTTTATTTTTATTATCTCTCGCCCATTCACCGCTTTTCATTCTGATTGGCGGGATTTGAGAGATCGAGGTTTTTGTACTCTTTGTTGCTTTCCACAACGAGTAGTTATTTTCTCTTTTAGCTGATAAATTTTTTATATATTTTTCAAAATTTTCATTTTTAAGATCTTTAATTTTTCTTTTAAGATTCTGAGTTAATCTATTTAGCACAGTTTTGTCTGCCGGATCACGCGATTGTTGCCATCTGCGTCTAGCTCTTCTTTTTATTTTTATCATATTTAATATTTCTCTAGGGTAGTTGAATCCTACCGATTTATATTCACAATTTTTTGTATTATTCCATCCAGCATTTTGAATAATTTTAATAAAATTTTCTACTTCAGAATCTATATCACATTTGGATCTTAGTTTTGTTTTTATGTTTATTTTGTTTTCTATTTCTTGTTTAAAGCTAGCCCAGTCAGTTGTCTTGTTCGTTAGCAGAGGTTTCGACTGTTTCTTAATAACCTTTTCATATAGACTTAGTATGACTGCAGAGTGATCTGAGTCCAAATCATGGTTATCTTCTAGCTTAATATAATTGGGTGAAATTTTTTTTGTTATATAAAAATCAAGCAGATCAGGAGTTTTATTTCTATCAGTTGGCCAATAGGTTGGCTTACCGGTAGATTGGTAAATGCAGCCTTTTTCTTTTATAGCTTTTCTTAGCTCTCTTCCTCTCGTAGAGGTTACTCTAGACCCCCAATCTATATGCTTGGCGTTGTAGTCACCTCCCAGGATAAATCTATCGCCAAGTAGTTTAAGAATTTCTTCAAACATGTTATTCTTTATGTTGTATTTGGGTGGACAGTATAATGCACCGACACAAAGGCTTTGTTTAACAGACATAATTCGTAGCACGATTAGTTGGAATTCATCTATTTCTAGACTAAGTTCCTCGTGGTGCTTAATATCTTTCTTTATTAAAATTGAGCTACCACCTCTGGGTGTATTACTCGGATGGTTTGCGCTGTAGCATGTATAGTCATTTATTTTAAGCGATGACTTATCTGTCATATGTGTTTCTGTCAAGAGACATACATCAATATTTTGTGTTCTCAATAGAATTTCCAAATTATTTTTCTTGTTCAGAATACCATTGGCATTCCACGTGACTATACGAAGTGCGTTCTTAACCATGCCTTGCGGATTTATTTTTTGGTGTATACATATATATTTCATTATGTTTGTTTTCTAATGTGCATAGTCTTGTTGAGATTTCATTCATTGTTTTTATCATATTTTGCATCATCTGCATAATGGTATTTTCAGTCAACTTTTGTGTAGAAACTTTATTTTGTTCTTTCGGGTTTCTTTTTTGACTTAGGTTATTTTGTGTTACCTGTGAATATGATAAGCCTTCTACGACTTTTTTCGACGTAAAAGTTTTAGGTTTCTCTGAAGTTTCAATGCAATTCTGTTTCTGTGCCATAGGTTGCCTAGGTTTTGTCTTTTGTTTTTCTTGTCTATGTTGCATTTGTTTTGGGGCATTTTTTTGTAGCTTCTTTCTTTTTTGCAACTCTCTAGCCACCTGGCAACCACGATAACTCGCTGGGTGTGCCTCAAGGCAATTAGCACATTTAGGCTTAATATTTTTTTTTTCTTTGCAAGAAATTGTTAAGTGGGGACCAGCACATTTAACACACTGAGCTAGACGCTGGCAAAACTTTTGTGTATGGCCAAATCTTTGGCATCTCTTACATTGAGGAATGGTAGTCGTTTTACGAATAGCCTCCATTTTAACCCTCATGTGCTGGATAAATTCAATTTTGAATATTTTGTTTATATCTTCGGAGTTTTCGAATGTTAGCATAAAGAGAGGAAGACGTACCGTAGATTCTTTGTTATTTTCCTTTTTCTTTATTATTTTATTTGTGACTTCTAAAATTTTGAAGCCTCTATCTTTCAATTCATTTTTTATATCTTCAGGTTGGCATGACGGATGTAAATACCTAACCATTACTTTAATAGGCCTGGTGCTCTTATTTTCATAAGTGTGCCATTCAATATTGGCTTCATTTATTGCCTTAGTCAACTCTCTATATTCTTTTTCTTCTTCAACATTAATTTTTAGTTGTTTATTGTTAAGCATATTAACTTTATATTTAATATTGCTTTCTTTTAATTTTTTGTTTATTTGAGGGTATTCCACTACATTACTAAGTATAACTGGAGGAGGTTTACCTTTTCTTTTACTTTTACATTTCGCAACTTCATTTATTTGCACATTTTTCTCTACTTTGTCCGCAACATTTTCTGGGCTTAAAGTAGGTGATTTTTCTGCTTTTCTTTTTTTACAGATTCTTTTTGTTTTAAAGATCCAGTCGGTTTCTCGAGCTAGTTCTTCATCATCTGTATGAAATTCTTCAGCAGTTTTTAGTACTACTCTTTTAGTAGACATGTTTTGTGAATTTTTTAGTTTCACATTTTCTTCTTTAATTATGCAGAGTTCATTTTTCAATTCCCTGCATAAGATTTCTAATTCTGTAACTCTGGCATTAAGTTGATTATTTTTTGCCTCAAGTGCCTTTTCGTTATTATTACCCTCGTCGGGGTTTCTATATCTGTCTTTTTGGGACATGTTTTCGTAGATATTTTGAGACCCTGCTGGAGGTGTTCTCTGGACCCCAGATTTCCTTCTGAATGGGTCAATTAAAGCAGCTCTGCTTTCGTGGTTTTGCAATAAGTGGTCTCCCCCAGAATCCGTGAGACCTGCCTCGAAAGAGGGTGGATTTTCCAGAAGATCTGGATTACCACCTGGGGTATACAATCTTTGAGTTTTATTCATTGCATACTTTTTTTTTTTTTTTGTTTTAATTCGGAGTTCCATCTCCTAGCCTAAGGATAATATTTCCCTTGTACAAGGCGGTACCTTTTATTCCTGCCGTCCCTCTGGGATCAGTCGCAGACCAGAAAGCCGCCCATTCTGGGTCAGTCGCTTCTGGATTTTTCTAGGCTTTTAGTGGACTTTTACCACAAGCATGCCTTACTGCGGATATTTCGTACCCCAACCCGCCGGGGAATATTGTACTGATGACAAAAAAAAAAAAAAAAAAAAAAAAAAAAAAAAAAAAAAAATTAAAAAAAAAAAAAAAAAAAAAAAAAATTTCGAGGGCTTTGTGAAGTGGGACCCGGACCTATTTTGGCTAGAGGCTGCTCAATTTCTTGAACTTGGCACTTTCCACCAGTCACCACCTAGAAGATGTAGTTCATATGACACGGTCCCGTTGAATACACACACATTGGCTCTACTCTATTCAATATTAATTTGCATATTAAACAAACCTTTTGGACATATTTTTTTTCTTTTACTTCACTTTTTTCTTCGCAATAAATTTGTTTTCTTTATTAATTATATCCAAGACACGTCAAAACAAAAAGTGTTTCCCGTTTCAAAACAAAAATCATCTCCTTTAAATTTCAAATTTCATTTCATTTTTCCCGACTATCGAAATCTCAAAAAATCATTTAAATGATATGACATTTGTCATTTTCATTTTTATGAGATGACTATCAAAATATGGGCCAATGAAAGATGATATTTATTATTTATGCATCATTTTGAAGGAGAAAATGACAAAAATAAAAACAATTTATTTAAATTTTACGACAAAATCAACATTAAAATGATCGACCAAATCTTATTTGCAAAGTATTTCGTCAAAAATTGAAGGAATTTCTTAACGATTTAAATACCTGCAACATATTAGGAAAAGTTATTACATTTGTACTTGTATTCGCCGTAGAATTTTAGAAACGTGGAGATTTCAGATCTGATAAGCTCGAATATATCGATACACATGCAAAATTGTATGTTGTGAGACTCCTACTATTGAAACGGAATTAAATTTATACAACATTAACTAGGTAACTTGGCATACACCATGCTTAATAAAATCTAGAATGTTAATTTAAAGTTTCCACCATTTATGACGGTAGACGAAGTTATATGGTGATGGGCTTTCCCCTAGTTATAACATCGCTATTACTTTTTTTTCTTATTTACTTGATTTTCTTTAGCTTACATTGTTATTCATTACATCATTATTATTGGGCGATGTAGGGGTCAAAATAAATTTTATATCTGTATTTTGGAGAAATAATTTTAAGCGGTTGTTAGCTCAGTTGGTTAAGGCGTCATATGTTAATATTACAAGGTTTGTGAGTTCGATTTTGCTTTCAGTCGAATTATTATTTTTTTTTTAAAAATTTTTTTTTTGTTATTATATTATAAAATTTATAATAATAATTTTTATAATATAATATAATAACAACAAAAAATAGTTTTTTAACAAAAAAAAAGTAATTTTTAATTATTATTCTCTTCTCAATTATTTCAACACTCACGAAAACTTTAGTTTAGAATAAATCTAAGCAACCCTTCTAAGCATACAAATTATGTATATTGTATACTTATTATTTATACATGTATGGACAGTTGACAGTGCGGTTGAAACGATATAATATTGATGTATCATGTCTAAAGGTGGATTTCCTCTTAATGGACGAACGTCCGGACAAATTTTTTAACCATTCAAAAAATTATATTTTACCAACACATACACAAAAAATCTTCTCCGGGCATTTTCTTCATCCAATTTCTTAGTTAAAATATTTTTAACTTTTGGCTGAAGGACGAAGTAAAAGAAAAGGATAGATATATAATTATTTGATAAATATTTATTGCTATCTCGATTTATGAATGAACGCATTCACATATAGAATTTCAAATGTTTTTTAAGAATAAGATATGAAGTGTCATTTTTTTGTTTCTTGTTTTTTAGTATAAGATTTTTTTGTTTCTAACAAATTATTTATATTTTAAGATAAAAGCAAAGCGCTATATTTTATTTTTTTCGAATATTACAATGTTATTATCCATTATTACTCTTAACAAAATTTTAAATTTTTTTAATAAAAGTAATATCAACGCATGTAATATTATACGCATATTTTCAAGCGTCAACCTTTTTTGACTACATAACAAATGTCAGTCCTTCGCGCATTGAGAGGAAATCATAAAATTTTCTTTAGTGGTATTTGTGTTTCAAATATAGTGTAAAATAAAATTGTCCGGGCGTTCGTCCATGAAGAGGAAATCCACCATAAGTCTACATTTATTCAAAGTCATGATACTCGCTTACAGAGACTGTATGCGTGAAAAAAGAGACAAAAATAAGATAATATTCTTTAGTACATAACAATACTTCTAAATAAATGAGAATGAAAAATGACATTTGCCTATGGATTTGCCTAAGATATTAGATTTTGTTCTTTTTCTTTTGTATTTCTTTTCAACCAATTTGAGCGCGCTGTGAAGTAATTTTACAAATTTGGCAGATATTTTTATGTTTAAAAATATAGTTTTAGAGCATTTAATAATAAAAAAATATAAATTTAATATCAAAATAAAGTTTAGAATTTATACTTTAATTATATAAAAAAATATTACATAAAATATACTTTAAAATTTAAAAAATTGTTGGTTAAAGAAAAATGTTGAAAAAAAATTGTGATGATTAAAAATAATTTGTTATGTTTTTACTCTCTTCTGAAAGGTGTAAATATTTTTGTTTCAAATGGCAAGATCTTTTTTAAATCAATTTTTCTATAATAAACCATTAAAGTATATAATATTTTTTTTTTACTATTCGAACTAAAAAATACAAAATTTTAATTTCTTTTTAGAACAAAACTCGAAAAAAATTATATTTTTTCAGTTATTAGACTTAAAAAATCTGGTCCTTATTTTTCCTATGCTGGCCTGTATAAATAGGGGTCAAAATGAGAATCCTCTCTGCAGTGTCATGAGTCATGACTAAGAATATATGTCGACTTAGATCATGTAGATGTATGTATATATTATCGTCGTGCTTTATAAAATGTTTGCTGATATTAAATTAATATAAGAGATTTTGTGTGAGTTCGACTCGATTCTCTTTTGAGTCGAATTTTTTTTTTGGTATTATTTATGGATTATTGCATTTGATTTTTTGGACTTGTAGTACGAAAAAAAAAGAAAAATTTAGTACGATAACATTAATATAGGTTTTGAAGGAAAATTCATTAAAGATAAGTATTTCCTTCTCAGATACACGGAATTTATAGAAATGTACAAATTAACCTTTTAAAGAAACATCAACACCAATGCAACAAAGAGATAACTGAAATAATGTGATATTTAATTGTTAAAATTTATTTTACAGATTTTATAATAGTTAATTTTAACAAAAATGGAAGAATTTTTAATTTATGACTAAAAAGTAAATAATAAAAAAAGAAAAAACTTTTTAAAAACTTGCTTTTTCCAAGGGTTACACAGTTTTGGTAGCAACTTTAAATGCACTAAGCAAATATATAAACTTGCCATGCATAAAAGCAAGAAGCGTCAATCCCAATGACTGTTTAAAATATCAGCACATAGTTTAGACTTACGCTCCTTGCTTTTATGCATGTATAGTTCATTTTGCTTTTTTCGTACAAACATTTTATCTAACATTATTTTCTCCAGCCTGAAGTCAAATGCTAGAATTACACAAATAACATTTTTTAACAGACCTTGAACTACCTAATTTATTTTCTACTTTTTAGTGCATTTAAAGTTGTTACCAAAACTGTATAACCCTTGGAAAAAGCAAGTTTTTAAAAAGTTTTTTTTTTTTTTATAGATCAATTTCTTATCTAAGTAATATTGTTTTCTATTAAAATATGTATAAAAAATGTGTATACAACGTACATAAAATATGTAAAAATATGTAACACAACAACTAATTTCGTTTTTTTTTATTTTAAAATTTACTTTTTAATATACATATTTTTCTTTTCTACATGTTGCTAAACTAATTGTATGCAAAAATAAAAATCGTTAAAAAAAAGCATAAGTTTATATTATTTTTCCAAAAAATTCAAATGTTTTAACTGCCTTTTAAAATAAGCTTTTGAACTAGCAAAGACAACAACGTCAATGAATATTGAATATTAGAATTTTCAATGATTAAAAGCTAGCATTTTTGGATTTTGCACATTTAATATCTCTATCTAAATTTTATGATGCATTTTAAGTATTTTAGTCTTTTTGTCATAACACCTTATTTATAGATTATTCAATATTTTGTAGATGAATTCAAATCAAAAACATTCATTTAGATATTGCTTTAATATCTTTTGTTTATTATTCATGCAATTGTATTACGATAGCCAAATTTAAATACAAATTTATAAATTCAGACGTGAAAGCTTTTATGGATTGCGAATATAAATCATATACATCGTACAGATACTTTCTTACAAATGTTTTTAAAAAGCTTGATAAATAGGAATAAAAAATTCCTACTAACTTCAACGATAAAATTTAAAGGTTGAAGTTGATGCAAAATACTGCAAAATTTAAAAATTTAAAAAATGATAAATTTGATGTATTTTAAAGTAAAATAAATTTAAAAGGTATGTAAAAATTATATATTGTTCCAATACTTTAATAGGTACTCACTGAATTTTTATTTCAAAAGCTAGCGGAGTTACCCGGCGTTGCCCGAGATATTGGGAAATTCCTAGGAGCTTTCTTTGTTTTTAATTTGGAACGGTTAATATTATTTTATGCTTCTTTTTTAGGACATTGGTGATTGGTTGGCTGTTGTGGGTTGTTGCGTGAATAAAATTGAACCGATGTAATAGAAAATATTGCTTATATTCAAAAATTTCTTTTAAGTGTTAATATTATGTAATTTTTTTTCGATAAAGACACAAACCGAGCGAATACGAATTGATACAGCTGAAGATAAAAATTGCTTTTTGGGTGGGAATTGTAATAAGATATATTTTTTTGGCAACTACATAATTGCTTATTTCTATGTTAGTATGAAACTTGTTTTATAAGCATTAGTAAGAAGCATTTTTATTACTATTATATTCAAATATTAAATTCTTAATTTTGTCTTAGTATAGAACTTATGCTAGATGTAAATAGTTACATTTTAATTTTTGGTACTGTATTATTTAGTTATTTAATAATAGTTATTCATACGTTTTTCATTGTTAAAAAAACAGCAGTACAAAATATTATTGAAAGCAACAACAAATTTCGTAAGAAGTTAAAAGTGGAAACTTAAAAGGACAAAAAGCAGAAAGACGAAAAAACAAAACGATAAACGATATTAACGGACGATAAAATAATATTTTGTTTTAATTGTATCTTAAGAAAAAACTTGATTATAAGCAAAATTTTTGGGGTCACCTTCAGGAGCAAGAATATTATTGGGTACAGGAAAAGAAGAAAAAAGATTGGATAAACCCACCCTTGAGCAAGAAACATAAGATCAACAAGTTGTCCATGGGAGAAACTTGGCGATCTTAAGTCCACTCCACAGTATTTAATAGACTGTCCCAGTATCTTGTTGATCGTAATCATTTTAATCATTTAAAGCGAAAAAGGAAATCTGCCGGAATGAGTGGTATTCGTGGAATAAAAACTACTTCATCTTGTCCCTGTGAAAATGGTCTTCAATTGTATTTGCTAACATCTTCTTAATACTAAGCCTTGTGCAGTTGCAAAATTTTGGCGAGTCGAAGTTACGTAGTAAACTAATTGGTGATCCGACTTTAAATAAAAGACGATATGGTGGTAATCTGGCCGGATCAAGTGATTAAAATCTTGCATTAATGTTTAAAAAGCGTAGAGTGTAGATTTTCGCACATTGCTTTTCGTCTTAGCAAGTTCATTTATTTCCTTTTTTGCTTTAAAACCTACTTCTTCTTTAACTTACATTCTTTCTTGATGCTTTAGGTTAGATGCTATGACCATATAGAATTTTCTAATGTAGCTTGAATTTAGCTTATTTATTTTCACCTTTTTAGTGCAGTTAATATTGCTACGGAAAATTTGTGGCACCCGTTCGAAAAGCAAGTTTTTAAAATTTATTTTTTATTTTCGTTTAAAATTTTAAATATGTGCAAACAATAATATTTTTAACTTACAAAATACAGATATTTACAATGTTAATAAAGTTGGCGTTTTTATTTTGTTTTTATAAGTTTACCGTGGCATATGTCACAATGTACTAATTATACATTTTATAGATTTGCATTATTAACAATAACTAACTAATTTGAGTTAAAACCTGTATCTCAGAAACTACATGGCCAATTTGGTTCACATTGAATACACGCATATTGGGCTCCGATAAAAAAAACTTTTGGGTGTCAAAAAATAAAATTTCATATTATCATTATTTTCTATTTGTACCGAAAATAAATTAACAGAATTGAACAAAATTTGGTTTTGAGTTTTTTTAAATTATAGTAAAGTATAGGCATGGCGAATCGGGTCATTGGAATTCAATAAAAATTTGTTTTTCGCCTTTTTCAAGACCATAGAAGCTCCTCTTAAAATTGGACAGAATTCTTTTGCAACAATTTTTTTCCAAGATTGACGTGTCGGAAATTGTTAAAAATCAGTGATCAACCAGTGTAAAACCAAACAAACCAGTAATTGTTTTTGATAATCAGATTTGTTTTTAGTGACATGTTTAGATTTATGGAATAAAAGTCGAGTTTCCTTTCACTAATCTTTTGTATTTATTTTGCAAATATCGGTATTTCGAAAGCAACTTACTTCCTTCATCAGTGCTTTGCGACTAATTAATATTTACACTAATCCTTACATATAATTATATAATTTGAACCCTTAATAATATGCTCATTTTGTTAACAATAGTAATTCCTTAATATTGCTACCTAATCTGCAGTGTTTTTTTTTTTTTGTATAATTATTATTTATTGAATTTAAGCTAGTCTTACGTAATAACCCTTATTCTAGTATTTATGATCTTAATTCTACCTGAACCTGATTTTTAATTTTAAAGTAATCTAAATAATGGTGAGAATCCACTACCTACATCATTATTAAGTCTGTTGTTAACAGGTTCTCTAGATATTGCCAGGCTTTCATACATATCTAGTTTATTATTTTTTTTTTACCTCTTTTATTAATTTTAGACTATTCTTATCTATATGATGTTCTTCTTCAACTATATGCTGAGCTACAGCTGACCTAAAATTCGTGTAGTTTTTTTTCCTCGCCAATTGTGCTTCCCTCATATGTTCCTGGAATCTAACTGTAATTAACCTCTTGGATTGTCCTATATAAGTTTTTATGCAATCTTGGCATGATATTTTGTATATACCACTTACTTTTTCTATGCTCTTCTTATCTTATAAATAATTTTGCAAAAAGATTAGCTTTTCCAACAGAATCTGATATAATAGTACTCTTATTATCAATCATAGGTGGAAACGAAGACTTGCAAAAATTTTGCCCAACATTTTTAGCAAGTGTCCAGAATGACCTGCTGTTGTTAGGGAGATTAATTTAATTTCTCTTCTCAGCCTTTGGTTGTGCAGGGATTTTTGCTGATCGATAATTTTTTTACATTTATTCCTAACCACTTTATAACTCTCATACGTGTTGGCAGTATTATTTTTCTTGTATTTTTTATGAGCTTCTTCTTTGGATTTCAGAGCTTTGCTGCAAAGGTCATTAAACCAACCTGAGGGATTTCATTTTATAATTTTAAGGCTTTTTTGAACAAAGGCTTTCATTCCTAATAGAAACTTTTTGGTTATCACCACTGCAGCAAAGTCGACATTTTTATATTGGAAATACTGGTTCGATGCATTTAAAAAGTTGTTGAAGCCTTTCCAGTTAGCTTGGTGATAATTCCAAACTAGTCTTATGGGAGAATTAGAAGATTAGAAGAAGGTTGGAGCACTCAAAATTTTGAAGTGACATATAAGCTACATCATTTCGTATATACAAAGCAATCCCTCTATGGGGTATAAAAAGTGGTAGATGGCTTTCGACTGAATGGAAATTCGTTGATAGCCCGCGGATGTTACAAAAATCTATCATCGAACAATTTACAAAAAGAAAAGGTAAATAAATTAAAATTAACAGAAATAATCAAAAAATAAAAAACAAAAAAATAGAAATAAAAAATAAATAAATAATTTAAATTTTTAAAATCTTTTTTCCCTTTAAATTTTAAATTTTTTTTGGCCCACATTACCACTTACTTATTTATATATAAAATAATAGTTATTAATAATTATTAATAAATTAGTTATACAAACCGTGTTTTGTATTTAGCTATACTAATCGAGGATTTGAAGCCGATGGCTCTCTCATTTGAAGTATGTATGAAATACAATTAGTTAGTCCAGATTTTAGCACATTGTTTAACAACAATGTTTTTTTCCTGTCGTTAGCAAAAGCAGAGTTTCAATAATATAGAGCGGAGGTTTGGCAATTAATGAATAATATATAACAAAAAAAATGGAATAATATTCAAGTTTTTTCCTGGCGTCTACATCTTTCTGTCGCCAGCAAAATCAGGGTTTCAATAAAATGGGGGGAGGAGGTGAAACAATAAAATGGATTAATATTTAAAATTTGCAACTTAATAACTATAATTGAAAAAAAATTTTTCGTACCATAACAAACCCAAAATTAATTATTCCGGAATTTAATACATTGTTTAACATTTAACAATAATTTATTAGTTAGTTTTAAATTAGGTACATAATAGTTGCGTTCTTTTTAATTTGCAGACTTGCACACAACTACTTATGAGTAGTTAAATCCGCAAACAAGTCCACATCTATGTTATAATACACAAGAGCACGATTTTGAAGGCACACTCTTCGTGATTTTGCCCGTGCTTCGTTTTTTTTTCATTCAATCAATCAGTAATGATGCTGCAGATCATGGTGATCAAAATAAATTTTTATTTTATGTATTGTTTACCCCAATTTTCATAAGATGGGCTTATAATAATTTTGTTCAAATAATGTTTATTTGATATAAGCCTGGTTTATTAAAGCATCAGAAATTTTTTCGATTCCCTTTTGAGTCAAATTCTTTTTATTTATTTTTTTTATTTTATATTAGTAGGAAAAAAATTAATTAGTAGGATAATATTATTAATATAGGTTTTAATATTTAATACAAATTTTTATGAGTTCAATTCTCTATTAATTCAATTTTTTTTTTTTTTATTAAAAAAATATTTTTTTTTATTATTATAATATTAATTTTTGTAATATAATATAATTAATAACAAAAAACAATATTTTTTTAATAAAAAAAAACGTAATTTTTAATTGTTATTCTCTTCATCAATCTAAGCATACAAATTATATTATACTTATTACTTATCCATACATGGAATGCAACGAATTAGAATTAAATGGAAGTGGCTATCCATACAAAAAAGTGTCCAATGTTTTGGATATATACCTCTCTTTCTTTGGTATTTCCGATTGTCAAAAAACAGAAATAGACGAATATATTCGTTCAATATATTTTCTCTCTTTTTAATGGAAATTATTTTGATAAATAAACAGGATAGTGCTCTGAATTTAATATGCCTCAATTTGTATGTTTTTTGACTTTATTTTTTTTATTTAAATATGATGAGTAAGAATATCTAACAATAATGGATAAATTAATCAAAATTAATTAAATTAATTTAATTTTACTATGCTTTTTTAAATTTGGTATCCATTTTGCAGTTTGAATTCCTTCAATCCATCATTGTTTCAAACCATCGTCTTTTGGGAAACTACAAACATATATATACTTTTTTTAAAATTATATCCAATATATTCAAATATATATATAATCCAATATATTCAAAATAAATATTTAAAATGATATTCAAAAAAAAAATTTCTTTGTCCGGATATTTAAATTATCCTAATACTACACTGTTTTGTTTAAAAGTTTTTAAAAATTCAAAAGATGTAAAATATAATACTTACATATCTAAAGACACGTAATTTTCTTTTTCCAAATGAGACTTACAGCCTGGAATGATACAAATCTTCTTTTTACGTTCCATTTTTCCTTAAAATTTGTAATTTTTTAACAATTTATAATAAAAATCAAAAATTTTATTGACTTTTTTTAATATTTATTTGACAATAACAAATTTTATTTTTGCCTACTTCATTGCTAGTGTTCGTACTTTTTGAAAATTTCATATATCCATATATTACACACTACTGCTACATTTTCAATATTTCAGAAACATGAATGATGTTTTTTTTTTCAAATAATTTAACAGCAATACTTTTCTGTGTAATAATAGAATACGGTAATAAAGTAAAAGAAAGTTTAAATTGAAAAAACATTGTTATTTTTATTAAGATTATATTTTGATACCTTTTATTTTATTCATACTCAAAGATTTTACTAATTTTCTACTTAAAAAAACTATATTGGCCTACACTGAAAAAAATTTTTTTTTGACAATTGGAAACCAAACAGAAAGAGAAGTACTAAAAAAATATGGACAAAATGTTTGTATTTTTGTATGGGATAGCCACTTCCATTTAATTCTAATTCGTTGATGGAATGTATTCACAACTGACAGTTTTATGATGTATCATATATGCCTATGTGTGCATATAATATATTATTATACCAATTAGCATTTATCCTACCTATATAATATGTGTACTAAAACAGCTAAATGTAGGTACAATAAATATAATATAATTTGTACTGTATTTTGGTTAGGAAGTCTTATTAGTATATTGGTCAAATGTTATGTATATCGAACCTATGTTAAAATTTTATTATTCAAATTTATTTTACAGATTTTATAATATTTAGTTTTAATAAAAAAGAAACATATTTTAATTTATGATTAAAAAGCAAATAATAAAAAAAAGTTTTAAGTACCTTTTTTTATTTAAATAAACAATAAAATAAACTTTTCATTTCGTTTAAATTATATTTAATTATAGTTATATTAAATTTGTGTTTTAAATGTAAAAAGTTTTGAAAAAGTTATTAAAATATCTTATTTTAAATAAAATTGATTTTAAAATTTATTTAAAATAAAACTAGGAACAAAATTACATATTTATTAAAATCTACATAAAAAACCATCTGACGATCAATAATCAAAATAAAATTTAAAGTACATACTTCAATTGAAAAATAGTAAAATATTAGGTTTATTCAGTAACCGTTCCAGATAGATTATATGAATATGAATAGTCATCCGTTAAATAATTTCTGTAATGACATAGTCATTTGAAAATACATCATTTTGTTTAATTTCCATCTAACAACCGATGTTCATTATTATTTTTTAAAGTGATAGATATTTAAACGGAGACTAAGCAAAATTATATATTTTTTTAAACTTTTTAATTTTTAATTAGAAATTTCAATTTAAAATTTCACCCCATGTAGGACATTTTAACATACCTACAAATATTTTTTTTTAAAATAAATTATTATTTAAGTATACGGTTGTTTTCTAAGTAGAATCAATTCAAAAATAAAATATGAGTATTTACTTACCAAGGATAAATTGAAATGATAAGTACAATTCATAATGAAGCTGATTTTCCATTAAACCGTATAGCAATTCTGATCTGATGTATATCTAAATGATTTCATTAGTTGTATTCCTTTTTCAACTTAAAATTATTTCGAAGTAATTTGAAGTACATCGAAAATGTAATGATTGAATTTTTTGAAAACAATTATTTTGTGACAATTATTTTTTTTATAAGAACAAAAATATAATATTTATTAAAATCTACATAAAAATCCATCTGTCGGCGAATAGAAAACTAAAATTAAAAGTACCTCAATAAAAAAATAAAATATATTCATTCGTTAAATTGTTAATATTTCAGCAAAATGTTAGGCTTATTCAATAAACTTTTCAAGAACGATCTAGAACGATCTAGAGTAAAAAAAATTTGTTGTGTTCAGTAGTTTCCGTTAATTTAACTTTTTTGCCCCAAAAGTGCTCTGATCGTTGTTGAGTAGATTGTTTAAAATAGTTCTAAATTGATCTATTTTGTTCCGAATTTAAATTGATCTATTTTGATGCTTTAATAATTTTTGCAGGTATATCTTTTTTAATTTAATAAGCACCTGAATAGTCAAGTCAAGAAAATTTTGAACATTTGACATGCTTAAAGTATCTGAAAACAATGTATAGAATAACAATATTAATAGCAAACCACAAAAAAATAAAAAAAACTTTCAACGTGTCAAATTATAATTATTGTATTTTATTGAGCCGTTTCACAGAAAAGTTCCTTCTTTTGATCGGCCTGGTATGCATCCGGGGGTTTTTTGTAGTATATATACAATACCCATGTATAGATAATATATAGTTATTGCCAAAACTAAAGAAAAAATAATTAAAAAAAACTATACTTATAATAAGATGCTTCTAATCTACCTATTAATGGATTTTTTTGTTTTTTTTTTTAATAAAATTAATAAATGAAAAAATAAATAAAAATAAAAAAATTTACTGCAAAAAAACAGGACAAAATAGTTCATAACTTCTGAAGCACTAGTCCCAGTATAGCCGTTCGAGAATTTTTTTTAAGGAAATTAAATTATCTTAGGACTTTCACTATTGAATTATAAATTAAAAAAAAAAAAAACAAAAAAAAATAAAAAAAAAATGCAATAAAAAACATACATTTGATGAGGATTTTTAAAAAATATTTTTTTGTTTGGTAAATAGGTTACTTGAAAAAAGGCGGAAGAAATAAAACCGAAATCATATAATTTTTGTTTTCGTCTTTATTTTATTTTAAAAAAACCAATAAAGCGATTTAAAATATTTACATAAGTATTGAAATATTTATAAAAACAAATTCTGTGTGTAACTCATATACGTGCATACGAATATGCTATGAAATTGGTATACCCTGATTTTGAGCACCGCACATAATTGGTTTTATTATTTTCAAAAGTTAAAGTGCACTGGCGGGATGGACATAAGGCGGGAAGTCTGACGCGTGAGTTTTTACCGCATATACAGTATAAATATACAAATATTTTGGAAAATAGAATTTTAATCCAAATCTAAAATAATTAAAATTCAATCATCTGTTAATAATATTTTTAATTTTAAATGGTAAAAAATTCATGATTTCGGTAAAAAGTATATAATCTGGTTTTTAATCTTATTTCTTTTTAATTTTGACTTTATTTCAACACCCATATAAAATAAAGTAAGAAAATATCATTTGGCTTTATTTCTTTCGGATTTACTTCAGCTAACAGTTTCATAAACTATATATGTACTCATTTATTTGATGATACGCACGGTTGGTATGAATTTACATGCAAACTGTACGGTAAGTACTGTAGTTAACGTGTATGGTAACTAAGGAAGATTTTCTTTTTTTTTCATGAAGTCACTGTGTGTTTGGATGAATATGAACATAATTAAAAACATTTTTTTTAACTCAATAACGAAAGTTTTAAAATAATTTTCATTTTTCACCTAATTAAAGAAAATTTAATTTCCTTCAAAAAAAATCCTCGAAAGGATATACTTCTGAAGTTGCTTCAAAAGTTGTAGGCTATTTAGTCCCCACACTTCCTGCTTTTTTGCAGTAAATTCTTTTATTTTCATTTATTTTTAATACACAAATTTTTATTTTATTCATAAAAAAAAACAAAAAAAAACATTAGCAGGTAGGTAGCAAAGATAGAACATATTATATGAACATACATAATGTATAGGATTTTTTTATAATTTATGACTTTACTTTTGTACTTGATTTGTTTTTGTTTTTTTTCAAATGCACAAATCGAAACCGGTTTTTATTTTTTTGCATGTAGAAGAAATTCCAATTTCGTCACAATTTTTATTAAAATTTCGATTTTAGAGTGAACTTCAAATTGTTTTTGTTTTTTTTTCTTTCCAAACAGAACTAATTTTTTGACTTATCCTACGTTCCTTCCACTTGTTTTAAGGAATTGACGAAAAAAATGTATACAAAAAAAACGCAAACATTTTTTCTGATTTTTTTTTATAGTTTTTACAGATACAAACACATAACCATTGTAATGTCTATATTGCCTAGCATAGCAATACATATAGACTTACCATAATATATTGACTGCCTTAAATTTTTTTAATTATTATGGTTATTTTATTGACAATGAATTATAAACAATGAAATTGTTATTCATATAAAAAATGAAACAATGTTGTAGTTATATTCTGCCTTTCTTTGCATTGTTATTTGCCAAAAATTGTGAAAATGAATGTTAGTTAGTCATATAAAAAAAAACAAATGTTCTTATTTTAAACCGTAAGAAATAGAAAACGGTAAAAACATGCACGAAATGTATGGGATAGCGAAAAGATGCAAAAAAACCTTACGGGATTTACGAAATAATAAGAGCATTATAGGTGGAGCAAAATTTTGCTCTCGGTTTTAGGAAAATTATTCCAGTGGTTCAGAAGAGAACAAGAACTGATGAAGTAAGCGTTTCAACTAAATTTAAAAAGTTATACATTAGAAAAAGTTACATTTGAAAGGTGATACATTAGAAAAAGCTTTTGCTGGTCTTCTTTTAAAAATTAGTGAGGGAATCATAGCGGAAGTTCCTGAGGAAATTGAGAATACCAGTGACATGGGATGTCGTGAACTTTAAACTTACTTCAAACATGAATAAAGTTTAATCCAAATGGCCCACTGTTGGTTTTTCGAGCGTGCGATTCTATGTTTCTTTCATGGTCAATTTTATGTAGCTTGCTCACTAGACAATTTTATGTAGCTTGCTCGCTCACTAGACAGTAAGTAGCAAAAAAATATTTTTATTTTAATTCCTGCAAATAAAACAAAAAATATTGTCTATAAAGAAGCTTTAAATTTACAGAAACAATAATTGTGCAACATGCACATAGAATGATATATACATTACGAGCTAAGTCATTTTTAATAAACTTCAGGCAACAAAATTTGGACGTTTCTAACTTATTTATATAAATATTGTTATTTGACCCAATAGATGATTAAATCAAATAGGTCTGGTATAAATATACTTGATCTTATCGTGACCACGCCCCCGATTGTTTGTGTGAAGATTTGGTTAGCATGCAAAGTTCCATTTGGTGAACATGAATATGGCAGCGCATGCTGGGCCTTTGCTATATTATATTTCAAAATTAGAAAGTTTATATATTTTGTGTTGAGCCCGAACAACGTCGGGTGACGTTACTAGTTAGTATATATAAGATAAGATACATATGTATATATGTATATAGTATATTTTATTTATTTCATATGAATAAGTTATTGTTATTATAAATGGATAACAATTTTGGATTTCAATTTTATTTTTTTAAAGGTTTTTGATCAAAATAATTATGTTATGAAGCTGTGTATTAGCTGTGGTAGATCCCCATCCTAACTGATCAAAGGAAAAAAGGAATGACCAAAGCTTGCCAAATTTAATCGAAGTTCCTTCGAATATGATTTGCAATAATTGTATCGTTCAAGAAATTTTTGGAGATAGTGTAAATGTGGATAATTTTGCTAACTATTCAAAAAAGACAATACTTTGCCAAAAACTTTTGATGTTGATACAATTAACGAACAAATTTTAAGCACTTTGAAGGGAAATGTAATAACTTATCTTAGTACCAATTCTACTGATGACTGCTGTCCAATTGATGTGATCAAATCTCAATTGTGGTGAAACTGTATTTATTCCTAGAATAGATTTAGCTGCAACGACCACAGAACTGGCATTTATTCTTAGACGTTGACAGTTCCCTGTTAAATTGGCATTTTCTATTACCATAAATAAGTCGCAAGGCCAAACATTGGGAAAAGAAGGAGTTTATTTGCCTGAAACAGTATTTAGCCATTGGCAACTGTATGTTGCAATTTCCAGAGTACGACGGTCGGGTGATATTCAAATAAAAATTACTGAAGGAAGGGAGCAAGACAAATTAATTCGACATTCCAATAAACTAAATACAAAAAATGTTGTATATAAAGAGGTTTTGACATCTAATCATTAGAGAAAAAATGGTAAAATGCTGCATTTGTCAACAGTGTCAAATTTTCAATAAAAAAAATTGTGGTTGTTTAATTCAATTTGCTTTTGTAAAAAACAATTTCTCAATTTATCGAACTATTTTGATCTTTATAGCAAAAACAAAAAGATGTTTGCACCTGACTTAGCGTAATACACCTAATATTTGATTACATTTCTTAGAATCCACTTTTTTGTGCAGTTTCACAAGAAGTTCTTTTTTGCTAATTAGAACACCGTCTTGAGACGGGTTTTACAACTAGTAAATAATAATTCATACCTATCTCTCGACTTGTCATACTTCTGATCAATTTTACATCTCGAAAGAATTACTAAAACAAATTTTCGAATCATACATTTTTATATTTAAATGTTGGAGAAAGATAATGATCATCATCATCATCATTAGAACTTTCATAAACTTGAAATTCCATCAAAGGGGCATAGGACACAAACAAACTCCTTTTATCGTCTACCCTAACTGCGCTTAGTTAAACGAAATTTCTTTAAAATATTTTAATTTGAAATTTCGAAAGAAAAAAACCATTCAATTAATTATAATTTCCAATACATACTATTATACCCATCATTATTCTTTAATATTACATTTAATTATATGTATGTAAAATTATGTACGTACTGTACATATACAATTCGTATTGAAAATGAATTTTTGCCACAATTGTATTATGCTGAAATTGTAACTTCCTCGGCATACTTAAATAAATCTAAAAAATAATAACAATAATAATATTAATAACGTAAATAAAAATGATATACACATAACATTCACAAAAAAAATTTAAATACTTAAAGGTAAATGCAACTTCATATAAGAAATAAAAAAAATTAAAAATTAAATTACTTTCACTATCATTCCAATATAACATGTAAAGCACGTTAATGCAAGTTCTCCAACAAAGCAAATATTATATTTGACAATATTTGCAATACAAATAAAAAAAATTAAACAAAATTATAATTAAACTACACCTACCTAGTACCTGAATACCTGAATAACGTTTATTATATAATAAATACAATACTATTGCATATTTACGTGCTCCATATATCCAGTCCAGTCCATTAATATACTCGATATACACATGTGTGATAAAAACAGAAAAAATAGAATCAAACAATTACGAAAATCAACAAAAAAAAGTGATAGTAAAACCAAAACTTACTAGCTAAGCTATAATGTTAATTGCAACAAAAATTTCTTTAAGGTGAATGAGTTTTCGCACATCGACATAAATAATAAAAACAAAAAAATTTATAACAATAACAACACAACAATCATTTTAAAAAAAATTTACGAATATTAAAACCAAAACAAACAACAAAAAACAAAAAAGAAAGAACAAAAGCAGTGATTTCTGCTCCAGACAAGGCTGTTATTTTGTTGTTAATTTAAAAAGTAAAAAAAAATTAAAACAAAAAATATATTGCACAAAATCTGAAATATTATTTTGAAGATTTAACCTTGAATTCAAATGTCAACAATTAATTTTGTTGATAATTTAAAAAAAAAACCAAGAAGGTAAGAGAAAATTTTTATCTTTAGGTGAGTCCATAAATAAATCGGTCAAATTAAGAATTTTTTCCTTTGTTTCATAATTCTGAATGTAAATTTTCCAGGTCAATAAAAGCAGCCAACATAAATTATATGTTGCATACAACTATGTATATCCAAAATCAAATAACATCGACAAATGAATTGACAAATTAATTTGATGTTGTACTTAGTAGTTCAAAGAAAGTTTTGATCTCGAGGTGCTTCAAGGAGTATTTAAACTAAGACATACTGCTAAAACCTATTGCATTACCTGTTGTACTTCTGCTGTGCACACTACATTATTTTTACTTTTTAAAAAACCTCACCTTAATGAAGTATTTACAAAAGCCAAAAGTTTTAAAATTCTTGATTAAGCTGAAACATTTCTCTTCCACTCATCTAACCATGGAGGTATTGAATTAACTACAGATCTTTTAATTTGAATTTCATCATTTTCAATTCTATTTCCGTCTCTCACACCATTAAGTAGTACCATACAGCTTCAAAAACTAGACGCACCTATAATTTAAAATTTACTTGAACTACTAAGCAAAACATCGAATTGATTGGTCAGTTGAATAAATCAACTCTTAATCAACAACTCAGTGAAATGCTTTTGTAAATTGAAAATTTAAACTGTAGGGTTGATTTCTGAGTTTTTATAGCAAAACAACTTCTTAACAGTTCAGTTATGAGTATATCATAAGTTGAGGTATGAGTTTTTCATTCAGGTTTATGATAATTTTCTTCTAACAAGCAAATTACATACTTTTACGTTTGGAGTGCCTCAAAATTAATTTCTGTTCCTGATACAAGAAAATTAACGAAAATAACTTATTCCAAAAAGATTCCGGACTTTGAATAAAATTTGTGGACACAACAAACGTCAACGTGGAAAACCAAATTTGTGATCTGATTAGCTCACAGAATGGCTCTAGTACTTTCTAGAGTTCCTTGGCAGACTGATGATGGGAGGGTGATCCCCTAAAACAACCAACAATAACAAATAGATCACTCTAGTCGTGATATAAAAAAAGCACAATAAGCGGTAACAACTAGAATCGTAATTCTGTCCGCCTACCTAACATTCATATCTTAGCCATGCTAAGTTCTGTCCTTCTTCTTTTTCTTCTACTTTCAACCATGTAACAGTATCTAGTGGATTTTGCAAAAGAATGATTCAAAACGTTTGCTTAGGAACTCTTAAGAAGAAAATATAGCTAATGGTACAGTTCTGTGAAATTTTTAACTACACTCCTTGTTCGTTCTTTTCGTACTCAAAACTTTCTTCTTAGCATTAATCCAAAATATAATCTACCGTTCATTGTAATGTATTTGATTCAACAACTTATGTAATATCTCCTCCTCGCGCTTCCGAATAAAATATTATAAATTTACCCAAGTAACACATTGTACAACACAAAATTGATAATTTTTATTCATTGCATTAAGTAGAAAAGTAGGTGGAAGACTAGAGGTGTTACAAGTCTCAAAAGTCAAGGCAAGTAAAGTAAAAAATGTTATCTAATAGTTCTATATTGTATCCCTTAATTTTTAGAGATCTATATTTTGTAAGCCGGTTGACAAAGTAACTTAAATAATATATTGTAAGTCGTTTGACAAAGCGACTAAAAATAAGTTTAAGCAAATATCATTGTAATATTAATATTGTATTGTCAATGTATTGCAAGCTGTGTGCGAATAAAAATTAATTTTTATTTATTTTTGAATATAACCCTACAATCTATTCTTTTTCAGATGTTTTGTGCTAGGTTTGGTTTTGAAAAAACAGCTAATGAACATTTGTAAATATATTATTCAATAGTTTCTTTCTTTACTGCTTTATATTGAGAAACATGTACACCTAACTTTGGCGTGCAACTCTTACATTAGTTAATGATTTAGATCGCAAAATAATCCAAACATATGTCAGGACAGTGTGATGTGATTGAAAGTTTGCTAAAAGAGGATGATGTTTGTTTTTTCGATATTGAACCATATATGGGAGTGGAAATTTTATAGTTTAAGAAACCTGTTTGCCGGCATTTTATCTTAGATAATAAAATTTTAGAAATGCAATAAATAATAGGAAAGTACATACAACAAAACATTTTTTTTTTTCAGATAGTAGTAAATCATCGAAAGAGGCTTCAGGGACTACCTATTACCGGGGAAGGCAGTTTGAAGGACTGTGGGACTTTAACCCACTAAAAACTCCTATTATTATTGCAACATTAAAACTAGTCTTATAGACTAACCATTAATTTACATTTAACTCAAAGAAACTAAGATACCTTTGATCTACCAAAATCCAATAAGGTTTTAATAGATAAAAGGTTTTAACCTAACTCAAGTGGTCTTGTTCGTTTTAGTCGCTTCACAAAGTTTTGATTGTCAATTAAGCTAGAAGCTTCGGTATTGACATGTTGGATCAGACGAGTTTTATGCCGTGCAGCGCATTTCATTATTTCGTCTTTTATAGATGAGATCTTCAGATCTCGATGAATATCGGCATTGCGAACATACCATGGAGCATTGACTATGTTGCGCAGTACCTTATTTTGGACAACAAAACATGATATAATAAAGGTTTAAAGTTTATTTTCATTTTAAATCAAATATTATTTTGAGAGATTTAAGGGTCAACTATATTCAATCCAATCCAATTAGAAATATTTTAATCGTTCAGATTAAGCAGAAACCGTCAAATTGTACAACATAGAGCATATCAACATATCAACAACAAAAATAAAATCCATGATTATTTCGAAAGAACTCAGCAGATGTAAAATATCAATTTTAAAATTATAAAATTATAGAAAAAATACTCAATTTTAAATATCTCGGCGTAAAATTTCAGGTTACCTACAAGATTTTATATCGAGGAACAAATACATGCTAATAGAAAACAAAACAGGAATATACAAAACCTGTATTACACCCATACTAATGTACGCTATTAAGACAACCGGGGACACATCTAAAACAAAATAAAAAAATGCGAGAGATAAGAAACATAGCAGCGAAATCAAGAGCGCATAAAAATATTGTCCGTTAGAGTAGAAATAGACGAAGAAACTGGAGAGATGTAATTAAAATGGCAGAAAATCGACAGGCGAAGGTAGTAATGAATGGTTAAATCTGAATATCAAATGTCTAACAGGACCCCTCCGAAAAATATGGTATGAACGCTTGGACGGCATCATAACAAAATTGAAAATATGATATATGGAAAAATTGGCACAAAATGGCTAATTAAAGAAAAAGAAATTCCGATATTAATTCGAGTGTTTTAATTCTTTAGAGCTTTTATCTATACATTTGAAAAAATTTTGCAGAATAAAAATTGTTCTATTTCAAAACTCATACTTACATTTATTTAAACAATAATTATTGATATTCCTTTCTTACTGATATTATTTTCTTTTATTCCCTATACTTTTAGGTTATGCTTTCCGAATTTTAAATTTTTTCAACTTCCGTTCTGTTAATGATTCAATTCGAAATTCTTCCGATTCGATATAATGCGATTAATATAACCGTTTGTATTGAAATGCCATAACAGCAAATTTGATGTTGGTTCGAATAGGATCGAATCGGATTGATTACAATCGGCTTTACACTTTATTTTATTCTATTTTAATTAAATGTGTTTTTTACAATTCCCTAATTTTTAACGCAAAAAAACAAGAAGTTTACAATGCGTCAATACCTTTTTATTAAATGTTTTTCGTTCAAATTAAATACATATCATTCATTGTTGTTTTTGATAAGCAGAATTGTTTTTAGTTATATACTTAAATTATGGAATAAAAGTCGAGTTTTCTTTCAGTAACCATTTATATTTATTTTGCAAATATCGACGTTTTGGAAGCAACTTACTTCCTTCATCAGTGCTTGGGACTAATATCATTCATATCACAAAACACAATCTTAAAACACTAACGAAAATGTTTCGTAGTTTTCATTTCTCAAAAACAAAAAAAAAAACAAAATAAAACAATATAATACAAAAACAATTGTCCAAGTTTAAATCAGAAAACTTATAAAGTACTTATTGAGTTTTAAGGTATGTCAATTGATTATGTAATACACTTTATCTCATCTACAACAAAGATATTCAGTGATCTTTGTATAACACAAATCTTAAATACACATATATTATATCGTATATGATGGAAGTTATTTAATAATCATACTAACTACTAAGTAGTAATTATTATTTTAAACTCATTACCTTTACTTATTATATTAACTTAAGAAATTGAAAAAAAAATAAAACAAAAAATATGTGAAATATGTGTGATAAGGTCACGTTTTGCATTTATTTTTTTTTAATATATTTTAAAAATCAGAACAAGAAAATAAAATGATAAATTTTTTGCACATACTGAAAATATATACAATATTCCTTTAGTTTGTTTGCATGCCAATAAAATACTTACTTACTTACTTAGGTGGCCAACAGACCATGTAGGTCCTGGGCCTGACTCATCAACATCCTCCATTTTTGTCGGTTACGGGCAAATTCTCTTCAGTTGAAGATTCGAAATTGCTTTAAATCCGCCGATACTTCGTCTGACGCCTTGTACCTCCTGGTCTGGATTCGAAGATTCTCTTGGCTGGAGCATTATTGTCCATCCGTTCTAGGTGTCCGAGCCACTGTAGTCTCTTGACTTTGATTTTCGTGACTACGTGTCGTGTCATTGTACAGCTCATAGAGTTCGGCATTATATCTTCTCTTCCAGACCCCATCGTCGTTTTCAGGACCATTTATCCGACGAAGAGTTTTTTTTCTCGAAGACACCAAGCGCATGCTTATTTGCCTTCGGCAGTGTCCATGATTCTGATCTGTAACGCAACCGGAAGTATGAGCGTTTTGTAGATTTGTACTTTGGTGTTTCGAGAAAGGAGCTTTCACCCGAGATGTTTTGACAAACCGAAGCAGCAACGGTTTGCAAGGGTTATTTTTCGCCGTACCTCCACATTGATGTCGTTTGTGGGATTAACGCTGGTTCCAAGGTAGGTAAACTACTGAACTATCTCGAAATTATATGTGCCGACAGTGATGTTTTGACTAATATATTGTTGAGAGGCCTTTTTATTTGTCGACAACATACATTCTTATCCTCACTTTTACACAGCTTTTTCTTCGATCTGGATAAAGGCCTCGACGACGGCCCGTTGTGATCTGGCGATGATGTCGTCGGCATACCCTAGTAGTTGAACAGATCCGAAAAATATAGTGCCGGCCGTGTTTACTTCCGCTCGTCGCACTATACGTTCCAGTACTAGATTGAAGAAGTCGCATGAAAGTCTGGAATAAGTCAGAAGTGTTATTGCCAATCACCACAGCACATCTTGTGTTTTCAAGTGCCATTTTGGATAATCGAAGCAGCTTGGCTGGTACACCGAATTCTCCAATCCATGTCTTCCTTACGTTTCGGTTACCAAATTTCCCATATTATCTCTTGGCACGTGTGTATCGGGTTTATGGCCAGCTGCCAGTTGCTTGGTTTTTTTTGTAGAAGTTCCGCACTTCGCCTCTATTTTTATGAGATTCGATATTTATGAGCAGAGATTTTTCGAAGTCTCATTTTTTTCGCCTGATGTTTCTTCTCATCTCTTCTTTTAGCCATATATTCTTCCATCGCTGCTCTTGTTTTCCATTGCAGCGCTTTTTTATATGCCTCATTATTTTTGAACGTTTTTGGTGCACACACCTCGTTATACCATGGATTTCTGGTGTTGGTGGTTCGATGCCAATTGTGTGTGTTGCTACCTCCTTGATGATACTGGCACACTTTTTCCATTTATCATCAATCGAAGAATGATTTGAAGGAGATGTGGCTGTTAAATTTAGGCTAATTGGCTCTTTAAAGCTTCTGGCTATCTCGGGCGACTGCAGGCTAATAATTTTAAATTTGGGATTATGATGTGGCTGCATTTTTTTAACATTAGATATTCTGGCTCTGAAAAGTGGTTTAAAATTATCAGAGTCGATGTTGGCCCCTCTGTATGACCGTACGTCCAGCACGTACGATGAGTGGCGTTCGTCAATCATAAAGTGATCAATTTGATTTGTTGTACGGCTATCTTGATATAGCCAGGTGGCTTTATGAATATCTCTATGGGGAAATTTGGTGCTACTTATAACCGTATTATGCGCCGCTGCAAAACTGATCAATCGTTCCGACTTTAGCGTTGAAATCCCCTAGCACAACTTTTGCATCATGTTGCGGGCAAGCTTCATATGCTTTGTCTAACGCGTCATAGAAGTCTTCTTTCTCTGTTTCTTCTTTTTCATCAGTAGGAGCATGTACAAATATTAGACTGATGTTGTAGAAGGTGTCTTTAATGCGGATTATGGCTAGACGCTCGTTAATTGGTTTTAAATCAATAACATTTCGTCTCAGCCTGTCTCGGATTGCAAAACCACTTCCAAATATGTGGTGTTTTTCGTGACAGCTATAGTATATATCGCATTTTTGTTTCTTTATTATTCCGGATCCTGTCCAATGCAATTCCTGTAACGCAGTGATGTCAGCTTTATGCTGCGTGAGGACATTTTCCAATATGTTAGATGCACCTGGGCTGTATAGTGTTCGAACGACCCAGGTGCGAATTCTAAAATTAAAACCCTTACGAGTTCCGGGTCTGTTTCCAGTTAATCCATCCATATCCAAGGCTTGTATTAAGTCTTTCATAACTATGTCTTTTTTTATGGGTTAGGTAGTTAACCTAACGCCAACCTTCAATCTGAGAGGTTTGTTTTTTTCTGAAAATTTAAGCATACTTTAAGTTACTTAACTTACTAATTTAAGTTTATTTCAAATTATTTTAAAGAGAAGAAAAAGCAGCATTGATTCTATCAAATGAAAGAAAAACAAATTGCACATTCTTCTTTGCACATTCGAGGCGTAATTTAAGCGTTTAGAAACTCAACACATTGGTTTACAATTTTAATTTGACGAGTGTAAATACAAGACATTGTCTTTCAACTTGGACGTTTCGAAAGTCGACCATCCACTAACTTTTTCTATTTTTAAATAACATAAAATATTTATTTGGATAAGATTATTTTATCAGAATCAATTATGGAAGGGTAATTTTCAAAAAATTAAAAAAATTTATTTTCATTCTTCTGTAATCATTCATTATTGTGTTAATTTCAGTTATAGAAATTACGACTGTGTGAAATAACTCCCCAATGAAATAACTTTGAAAACAAATATTTCACTGGAATAATTTATTCGGAAGATTCGATTTCAAAAAATTTGGTAATATAGAGTCAAAATTTT
Source organism: Argyra leucocephala (assembly GCA_963942445.1). Taxonomy (NCBI): domain Eukaryota; kingdom Metazoa; phylum Arthropoda; class Insecta; order Diptera; family Dolichopodidae; genus Argyra; species Argyra leucocephala. The sequence goes on along the minus strand of OZ012681.1, from coordinate 83,274,061 downwards.
ACATAAAACTATAATTCTAATATTTATGACGAAGAAGCCATTATCCATGCACGCAACAGTTTCTAATAATTTACACACACATATATATCACTAATTAATGTGAAAATAACAAAATACTTTACTATTATTAACTTTATTTTCAAAATAAATCTCAAAAAATACATCAAATATTCGAGTTCTGGCAAAGTGCTAGTATATAGGTTAGAAGCTTACTAAAAGATTTCTAGTTACATATATTTTATTCTCATATTGTTAAATCTCTTTACTTGTTCTGCAACTTTGCAGCAATTCTAATTACAATTTGAATATATGGTATGGAGCTGTGGTTCACTCAACCTCACTGTAATCAAATACGATCTAACATCGAGATTTTTGAAAATTTTCAAATGAAAATGTTGTAGTCTACTACTTTTTATACAAAATATACTAGAAATATAATAAGCATTCATATGAGCATATGTATATACATATAAGTATATATGCAAATTAGTGTGTATTTTAAACAATTAATATTTTAAAGGGTAATAATAATCCTTCGAGTGTAACGAAATCTCATCTCTTAAGATTTCCCTTTTCAAAATCTCTTTCAAAATATTATTTCAGAATATTTACCTTAGTTATTTTTACTTGAAGCTGCCGTTGGATACAAAACAAGGTATCACCTGTTTCCAAAATTTTTATAAAATTTAAAAAAAAAGGTTTTTTAATTAATTTATTAAATTTCTGGCAAAAGCAAATATCCCTCTTTTTGTATCCAAATCTAAAAGCAAGATTTTGAAAAACGATATTTCGAAAAGCTAGATTTTAAAAGATGAATTTCATTCTTTTTATTTTATAAAATTTTCGGGAGTTCTCATTTCTCCCCAAAATTTTATAAACTGTCATTTAGTACTATTGCAATTTAGTGAGTTATTTTACAATATAGACACAACTTATATTTATACATACTAAAATATTGTTTGCAATTTTGGGCAACTTTTATTTATATGTACATAAATTGTATTACTTTTTAGTACTTTCATTGACTATGCGAATCTAATTAAAATTAAACTTAAAAGATGACTAGCATTTTATATGAAAATTTAACGTATTGTATTTATTATTTTTTATTTTTTTATTTTGACCCAATTTAAATTTACCAGTTAGTATAGGTATTCATACATTAAATTTTTCGAAATGAATATTACAAGTGAAATGAATTTATAAATTTAAAGAAATTGATATTACAATATTTACAAAATTTTAAATAAAAAATCATTATTACGTATTATTATTTTTTAAACTAATTATTTTGTTGTAATGAATTAACGCCTACCTTAAATTCGATATACTAAAATTTATTAAAATTGAGTCATAATCGTATACTCATTTAATACCCATTTAATTAAAATTATCAGTATTGCTAAATGAATTTGATGACAAAATGAAAGCAAAATTGAATATTAACTATATGTATAAGGTTCAAATCAACAGTGAATGAAATGAAATCCGTGAAATCCGAACATTTGAAATATTTAAAAAATATCTATTTGTATCAGTCAGCAGTTACCAAGAAAATATCAGTTTAGTCTAGTAGTCATCACGGAAATTAAAACCTCTACTCTAAATCAAAGAAATACTTATAACGTTATAACTGCACGTTTTGGCGTTAAGAACATGAAAACAGCTAGATAGAGTTAAACTAAACTTCAACACCAAATTTCTGAAAAGGAATGAAATACAGCCAATATATTCCCTTACCGAACTATTATCTTACCGTTCTACCTGATGTAAGGGTCAAGTGATCTAACTACTAATCAGAAGACCCCGAGTTCGAATACCGCTCAGAATATGAATGTTTAAATTAAATTTTGTACAATAATTTACTGAAAATATTATTTGGTAATAACTTAAGTCAAATTGAACTATGCTATTTAAAACAACCTAGTTCCTAATAAAGAATTAAAAAAATTGTATGAATCCAATTAAAAATAAAAATTTTGATTTAATATAAATTTAACATTTGGGATGTTAAATTCATGTTAAATCAAAATTTTGACTACAAGAAATCACCAAGATATTGACGTCATTCATGCAGTTGTTTTTTTTTGGATAAGCTATTTTCCCTCCAAATGGAAATTTTCAAAAAATGTAATGATATCTAAGCCAAGTAAAGAGATTCATATAGATCTATTTATCTTTCACCAACACAACCTAACGTGTTTAAAAAAAATGTAAATCTAAATTTAAGAACAAATGAAATTGTAAAAAAATAATATAAATCAGATAATTTTCTTTTTTTTTGTTTTTTCTTTTAATATTTACAACCTGAGTAATTTACAATTCAATAAGTTAAATAACTTTGTGTTTTATACTGACTTGAAGAGAAGTATCCTATGATAACACTTCACTATTTATTGTATATTAGTATATATTATTATTAATTATGTTATTTTATAGGTCGCATTGAATTTTACGTTTTAATCTTCTGGGGCCTGAGCCCTCTTAAGATTGTTTGCCAAGATGTTTGCATGTACTTCCAATTTCCTTTTGTACTTTGAGAAGTATTTTGATATTTCATCATGTACTGAAGGAACCTGCAAATCGTTGTGGATTAAACTATTTGGCACAAACCACGGAGCATCGACCACCATTCTTAGGACTAGTAATTTTTAGTTAAAACTAGGAATCTTTGAATTACATCAATGTGGGGTTAGCTGCAGCACCCCAGAGTTCGATTCTATACGACCATATAGGTTAAAGAATAGCTTTGTACAGCATCACCTTGCTTTCGAAAGACAGTTCTGATCCTTTATTCATTGACCAATATAGGCTTCTCAGCTTTTGTCACAATTGGGCGCGCTTACAAATTATGTGCTTCTTTCATGTTAAACGCCTATCAAAATCAATCCCCAAATATCTGACATAATGCTCCTGAGGTATGATTGTATTGTTCAAAGCTACTGGGGGGCAGTTACTTTTCCTCAGTGTAAATGTCACATGGGTTGACTTGTTTTCATTGACTTTTATTTTCCAACTGTGGAGCCAGCATTGAATTTGACTGAGATTCCGCTGAAGAAGATTTGAGGCTCGTAATGGATCGATGTCTGAAGCCATAATTGCAAAAGTTGCTACTTTCATATCTGGTATCGTTGGGATATCTACCGTATAGATTAGGTAGAGTGTAGACTCAAGAACGCTTCCTTGGGGCACGCCATATTGAACGTAGAAAAGTTTTGTGCAAAAATCTTGCTGTCTGACATAAAACGTACGATTTTCTGTATAACTTCTTAGCAGTTCGTAGAAATCGCACGGCAGATATTTTTTTTAAGCTTACATAATAAGCCTAAATGCGACACCTTATCGCTTGATTTATATCGAGAAATGCGAGTTTTTTTTGCTCCGAGTCAGAATTTATTTGATTCACAATTCGATGAACTTGTTCCATAGTGTCATACTTTATTCTGAAACCAAACTGGTGTTTGGTAAAAAATTTTTGCTTTCTACAACTGGGTTGAGCCTTATTAAGAATAGTTTTTCAAGTATTTTGGACAGTTTTGGTCTTATGTTGAGCGGCCTGTAAGATAATGGTTCTTCTGATCTTTTTCCGGTTTTGTGTATCCTGATTATTTCTGCTACTTTCCATTTAAATGGGAAGAATCTTTTCCTTAATACTGCATTAAAAATATATGTTAGTAACTTTAAATTTTTTGTTAGGCATACCTTTGCCGAGCAGAACAAAAAGAAGCCAGCTAGTAGTGTGTAGATGTGGGCAACATAAAATGATGTCTAATCACTGAATTATTCATCTTTAACTGAGACTTTAAGTCGAGTACAAAACACTGTAGAAGTCTGAAAGTAAAAGACGAAATACGCGTATACCTGGATGATAACCATATTTAGTAAAATTAAAACGAAAATATTCGACTATTTTCAATAATTTTTAACAATTAATCTTGAGCTCGTTACCTAAGATTTGAATACACTTGTTCCTTTTGAATAAACCAAAATATTTTTAATCAATTCCTTATTTTAAAATTCCATAAATACATTTAATATTTTTAAAAAAAAACTAAAAACAAATCTAGAATGTTACCACTCGTATTAAATAATAATAATCTGTAAAAAATATTTAAAATTTAATATTCAACAAAAAAACTATGTATTGCTATAACTCGTAAACATTTTTTGTGTTTTTTATCTAACTATGAACTACTATCTTCCAAATACTTATGATAATTTTCCCTCCATGAAAATATAATAATATTTCGCTGAAAAATAAACAAGCACGTCATTATATCTATTTTATATTAATATAAAATAGATATAACAATAAGTTAACAAAAAAGTTGTTTTCCGCTTTTTTCATCAACATCAATAATTATTTTTTTATTTTGTTTTTACATTATTTTTTATATTTAACAGTAACAAAATTTATAAATTAACAACAACAACAATGAAATAATATAAAAAAAAACTTGAAATTCTTCTATTCAATTTTTACCTTCAACTTTATCATTATCATGACTAAAAACCGCCACCGTTATTACAAAATCTAAAAACAAAAAAAAACAAATATTTAAAATTATCCTTTTAACATTAATCTCCCCACCCCGCCCATAACTTAACCCCTAACATTGTAAGTTAAATTTTTTTATTAAAATACCAAATAAAATTATTTTTATACAATTATATAACAATATAAAGTATTATTCAATTTTTCATTTTGTTTGTTTTTTTTTATGCAGGTTGATTTACGTAAATACGTCATCTGGAAAATTTCCAACTTCTTGTTTGTATGTAAACGATAAATTTTTCATATTTTCTCGTGATTTCCTCCTTTGAAATGTATTATAGAGTCAAGTTAAATAAAAAATATTTTCGACTATAGTTCGATAATTTTAATTTTATTTAGTATCGTATCGTGTGAGATATGTATATTCAATATTGTATATACTTATTATATATATGTACTATATATGTGTAGGATATAGAAATTGAAAAATAAATGTGATAGTCAACAAAAAAATTCAAGTTTTCACAAGTTTGAAAGTAGGTAGTAGGTACTCCGCTTCAATTAGGCTGTTTAGACAAAGTGCAATGGAGATATGATGTACATATATATATATATGCAGACAATGTACTACAACACAAAACGGTATAGTAAAAACCGGAAATGTCACCAAAAGACAAATCGAAAATTAATGTAGAAATTTGTAAACTTTTTAAAAAATAAATTTAAAAATTTTTTTTTTTTTTGTTCAAAATTTGAAATAGAAATAAAAATTACATAGGAATGTGATAGAAACGAAAATGGTTAAAAACAAAAACGTAAAAACAAAAATATAAAATATCATGAAAATTATTAAGGAAGATGGAAAAACTTGAATCAAACACAATATACCATTAAAATAAAATGTGCAAAAAAAAAGCTTTTCTATTATTAAAGAATATTTTACGTTTTCGTCTTTAGCTCCAATATTTAAAGATTTAAGTCAGTGTTATATAAACTTACAGACAGGTAGCATAGATAAACTGGTTTAAAAACACTATTTTTTTTTATTATATGTATTGTTGGGAAATGTAGGAATGCACTGTTTTGTTATTGGTTTTATTGATGTTAAAAGTTAATTTTTTGCAATAAATAAAAGTGAATTTTAAAATTGTTATTTTTTTTTGTGGATGTATAAAATACATATTTGTTGAATTATAGGTTAATATTATTTTTTTAAAATATGTATGTGCATAATAGTACTTTTAAATTATATACCATAAATTATTTTACACTATTTCTTTAATAATTTAACATAATAGCAACAATATTAAAATACCCGTAAAGCATGTAAATTTAAGACAAGTTATTAGATATCAAGTAATATCATATTTTTGTTTGTTTGTTTTTATTTTGTAACAACGCATCTATAATTTATTTAACGAATTCTTTAGTTTAATTTTAAATATAGGGTGTTTAAAATTCGTAATAAAAAAAATTTAAATTTTCCTTGCAGGTAATTGAAAATATAATTGTTAAAATATCACAATAAACTTCTTAAGTGTCTAAACATACAGATTGGTAACTATACCTACCAAAAATATTTGAAATTAATAAAACATTGTACACATTGAACTTTATTTATCAACTATCAATACAGGTTATGGTAATGTAATTTATTATTTTTTTGTTTACATTTCCAACTACTTAGTTTCAAGCATTATTCCTAGAACTTGAAAGTAGTTAGGACTTAGGAATAAATACAAATTATCACTAAATTAAAATGGAACTATGATATAAAAATGCAAAGTGATAATATGTATTGATACGATGTATGATTTTATATATGACAAAACTTTACACAAAGAACTAAGAACAACCAGATTCGATTCCGGATGGAGGCAAAATGCTTTATAGGTTTTTCAAACTGGTCCAGTACCCTGTGTCATTGGGATAAAATTAAATGGTGATAAAAAATAATAGGCACACATTGCGAAAGGTCTGGAAAGTTTGACTGCTTGTTAATATGCAGGTAAACTGATATATAAATTAATAAGAATCTAGGGTGTTCATCCCATGGCAATCGAAAAAGTTATTAAAAAGCGAGCTCTGACGGTACTTTTTCAACTCTAAATGCTCCTAAAAATCTTCCAAAAATTTGTAAGGAGCATGAATAAAAAAAATGTTTGCGCAAAATGAAATTTCTGAACTTCAACCAATCTGCAATACATTTGTTTTTCTTTAAATTTTGTTTTATTTTCTTTTTCGCTATACAAATGAAATTTCCGCTTTCACACTCTTACAAGTCACATAAGAATTATTTTTCTCTCTTATTAGATCATTTTATTCATTATAACTGCTCATATTAGATTTATATACGATGACATGCATAGAGGTTTAAATTCAATCTTATAACAGCAAAAAAAATCGTATTTTGGTTTACTCAAATACAAAATTTTATTTTTCAATTTCTGATTATTTACATGTTGCCATTTACGAGTACATATTTTCTTTCACAAGTTTTCTGTTATTTTATATGTGCTACTTGGAAATCTTATCTCAATCTTATCAGAATTAACTAATGAAGTCATGTATTTTCTCTGACCCGAAAAAGTTTCATGAATTTATCAATACTAAACGTAAAATTGATGGATATCCTGTACCTATACACGCCCACAGTTTTAAAGATAGAGATAAATTTAGCACAGTTATTCATGATCAAATAAGGTACCGGACGCGGTACTTTACATCAGATGACAGGTTCGGATTGCTGCCGTATAACTCCTAGCAAGACTCAGGAATATTTTAAAATGTGTGTAACTGGTATGAAAATTTACATTTAGATTCTCTTTCACAAATTAAGAAATACAAGTGTTACCGATTTCGAAAATTTGGACTGGTTCGGGTTGCTGCCGTACAACTCCTAGCACGTACGTCTCAGAAATATTTCAAAAACCAATAGTGTTACAGGCATGAAAACTTACGCTGAGATACTTTTTCACCAATAAAGAATCCCGACTGTGACCGACTTCAAAAATTTGGTTTGGTTCGGGTTGCTGACGTACAACTGCTAGCACGTCTTAGGAGTATTTAAAAAATCAATTGTGTTACAGGCATAAAAATTTACACTTACATACTCTATCAGAAATGTTTCAAAGAAAAAATTGTGTTACAGACTTGAAAATTTATTCATAGGTACTCCATGAAAAATAAAAAAACAAAGTATTGTCCTGAAAAAGTATTTTCGAATTTAGGAATCAGTATAAAATTTTTTCGATACATTTTGTGGTCGACCCGGGCAACGTCGGGTAACTTTGCTAGTATATACATATATTAGAAAATATAAAAAAAAATCAAAAAATTTGTACATAATATATCCTTAAATAGTCAATTTTAAGATTCAAATTCTGAATGAAATAGTTAAAGACATTCTATTGCCATAGTGCAAGAGACGAATGTCTTACTTTATTAAAATAACAGGTATAATAGTATTAATGGGGAAAAACAATATAAAATTACTGTAGAATTATTTGATATAATGTTTTTTTTAATTGTAGAAGAAGAAAGAAAAAAAAAAATATAAAAAGATTTGAAATTTTTAATAAAAATAAAATAAAATATATATAATAGAATGAATTAAGATTTGAATAAAAACCATTAGAAATAACAAAAAAATATATAAAAAAATAAGAAATAATAAAACAGATAAAAAGTGAGTTTACATTATGAGTATTAATATTGATTCAATTTGTACATGAGAAAATGAAGAGAGCCAGGATTTTATTGGCTTTATAAATTTAATTTGTATGCTCTCGGTTCTAAAGGATTCAGGCAACTTATTAAACAGCTGTGGTGCAGTTACAGTAAAAAAGTGACGAAAATGAGATTTTTTAACTGTGGGTACATTTACAACATTTCTGTTATTTATACGCAAATTATGATCCACCAACAATCTCGAATTATTATAGCCCGATTTTAAAAAAAATAGTTTAAGTACTTTAAAATAGTAAAGATGTCTTAATAGAAGAACTTTTAGATTTTTGAAAAAATAAAATCTGGGAGCTCTACGACTGACCTTACAAATAATGCGGATACAATGTTTTTGTTTAAATAACAAACGGTGACATCGTAAATGTCTTAAAAAAAACTTCAACCTGGATAATATGAACAAAGCTAAGTTGTCAATTTTATCCGTAAAATAAGTTGGCAACATTGTGTAATAAGAGCTTTCTGAGACATGGTGTTTTAATTCATTTGTGATCAAGCAGATTCAGCATACAATTTTTATTGACACTGTACAATATTGGTTTTTTAAAAAATTTTGTAAGCCCAAATACCTGTCAAACCGGTCGTGGAGACATCGTCATCTACAATTTTGATCATGTAGACAATGTCTCAAGCTTTTGTGAGCTTTTGTATACATTTAAGGTCATGTGGACGTTTTGTAGATTCAACTTTGTGTTGAGACATTTACGATGTCAAGGAAAGTCACAGTTTTATTATAATGGGTACCTCTCCAACAACACAGACCATATTGAAGTTTAGACTTAATCAAGCCATTGTAAAATAGTTTTAAAACAGAGAAAGGACAATATAAACTTAGATGATACAATTGCCTAACTGCTTTATTTAGGTATCTTTTTAGATAACACGTGTGATCTTTCCAGTTAGTTTAGCATCTAACGAGATACCTAAATATTTGAAGTTATCCACACGTTCAACAGAGAAACAATCTTCTGAGCAGTTATGGTTCTCAAAATACCAGACGCATCATGTTCACATAAATTACATAGACTAAATTTTAAACACTTAGGAGAGTGATATTTTACAGATATACTTTTCCTGACAGATTAAAAAACATAAATTTTGTTTTGTTACTTATTATAAGTTTATGCGTTTTGAACCATTGGCTTAATATATCCAAATCAAATTTTATATCAGTAAAAGCATAGAAAAAGTAGTATAATAGAAGTCCAGCGTAGAACAAATTTTTCTGGCAATTTTTTTCAATAGCCTGACTCGCCACTCTCTTGCTCTTTATTTTTTTCTCTCGATACTGTAATTATAATTTATTAAACAAAATTTCTTACTGTAAACTGTTATTTTATTATAAAAGCAAAACCAAAAAATAATATTTTTTATTAGAAATCCAATAATAATGAGAATATCCTTTTAATTTTTCATTTTTTGTTATTATTGTGTTTATGTAATTTGAAATTTTTTTCAATTGATAACTACCAAAATTTCAAATATGGTTATAATTTTTATCGAGTAGTCTTTTAAAAAAACAAATATTTTATTTTTTTCAATTCATTTAATTTTATAAAATAATTTAATAAATGTTGAATTGTGCGTGTACATAGCTATGTATGTATATTTATAATAATAAATTATAATATAATTTTATAATGTTTGAAAATCAAAAATATATTTTTATTACTTAGCTATTTGCTTTTTTTGAATAATTTTAAAAAATATAAAATTTAAAAAAATTCAAATAATAGGGCACGCACATTCATTCACGCGATGATTTCTAATATATGGATATATTACATATAGCGATGTATGTATGTATAAATTAATAAATTGAACCACATTTTGTTTTTAAAATTTTAATTTTGAAAAATATTCAATGTTATATAATATAATTTTATAATGTTTAGAAAACAAAAATATTTTTCTTTTTTTAATTGCCATTCTATTAATGGAAAAATTTTTTTTGGTACTTTTAATTTTGGATTTTTTAAGATATTCTAGCCTTTCCTCTGAGAATAAAAACGGAGAATTTTTAACGGTTGTGAATTCAAAATTTTTAATTTTTTGTGTTAAAATTTGAAGAATTTGAGTAATCAATTAACTAGTTAACTCATAAAACAAAATCAACAGTCAGACTACCTTTCTTACTCAATAAATTTAAAAAAAATTCGATCAGTGTTATTTATTGCTTTTATGGCTGCATATGTACTATGACTAAATAATTGAAAAGCTGATTTTACTGACATTTTTTCAAATGTGTTAGAATTAATATGGGTGCTACGAACTTTAGGTAAAATTGTTGAAAGCTAATAATATCATTTTTCAAGTTTTCAAAATCGGATTTTATAAAAGAATTTCTGACAGATTTTGTAAGATGCCATATCAAGCAAAGTATAAATTTTATTTCCATTCCAATCATAAAAAAAGGGTCTACCTTATTTACACCAAGTAATTCATAAGTATTTCGATTTGTACTGCATTAGTCACAAGCAGGTGCAACAGTTTTAGAACCAATCTTTGTTAGCTCTTTAAGATATTTTAGTAGTAAATTGATAAAGAGAGGTAAAGTTTCTCCTTTCAAATTATTTTTGGATAAATTGTAAACCCGTGCGTACTTATAATTTTCATGTAAACCTTGAATCATAAAGAAATGTGCTTCTGTTGCTAGTTTTTGTTTTCTATCCCCAGTTAAATCTTCCACACCATATATACAATCCCTTTTCATACTGTAAGATGGTTCTTTTCCTTTATAAATTATTTCCTTTAGAAATTCATTTATATAAAAAATGATTTTGGTAACTGGTACATTTTATGAAATTATTAGCTGAGATATAATTAAGAAAATTGTTTCCAAAGAGAAAAATGCTCATCAAAAATATTGTCCAAAACTGGAAATACTCATATCAGTCCCAGTACTTTGCAAAAAATCTTAGCTGTTTTAGCTTTTCAATTAATTATATATGCAAATATGCAGCTACGAAAACAAAATAATTCTAATTTTAATTGTAAAAAGATACCGAACATTTTTTCGAAAGTAACAACTCAGTGGCCCCATGAATTTTTTTTTTCTAGAAACACTTTTTTGTTATAATTTAAAACAAATTAATAATTTATTTTCCATCCATTTTATTTTTTATCCATTTTTCTTCTTTTTTTTCACAATTTAATTGAGAGGAAAAAAGGAAAAAATTTAAAAATTTAAAAATCATATAAAAATAATTGAAAGGAAAAATATTTTTTTTTAAAATTTTTTTAAAATTTAAAAAGTCAAAAAGCGTTGTTTACAAACATACAAATACAAATCTGGTCTTTTATATAAATAATAATATATACATGCACAATATCAACAATTATAAAAATCCTTTTGTTACAATGTATTGAGAGAAAAATAAAAAAAAAAATTTTTTCTTAAAAGACTACTCAATAAAAATGCTATCCAATTTGAAATTTTGGTACCTATCAATTCAAAAAAAAAATTCAAATTATACAAATTCAAATAACAAAAAGTTAAAAACAATTAATATATATTCAAGAACAGTATAGAGAAACTGAACACATACAAATTATTTAGAGAATAAGTCGTATGTTTTATACGACTGAACGTTTTGTTCAAAAATTTCATAATTCAAAGTGAAAATGCACTAACACATTGAATAAACGAGGGAAAACATATACAATGAAGGGAATATTGAAAAAGAGAGTTGAAAATTTTGCTGTTGTTAGTTTTGCTTGAAAATGTCTATCTTTATAGTATTACTAATCAATGATATTAACTAAAAAAAATTTCAAATTACACAAATGCAATAATAACAAAAAATGAAAACCAAAAACAATATTCTCATTGTTATTTGATTTCAAATAAAAAATATTATTTTTTATTTTTGCTTCTATAATAAAATAACAGTTTACAGTAAGAAATTTTGTTAAATAAATTATAATTACTGTATCGAGAGAAAAAAATAAAAAGCAAAAGAGTGGCGAGGCAGGCTATTGAAAAAAATTTGCCAGAAAAATCTGTTCTACGCTGGACTTCTATTATACTACTTTTTCTATGGTAAAAGTGTTAAAATAATTTACATTTGAATAAGATAGAGCTGTATCATTAGCAAAAGTAGTGATTTTTCTTTTAAACGCTTGAGTAAAAAGTGAATTGACATAAATTAAAAAAAGTATTGGACCTAGTACAGAGCCTTGAACAACTCCGATATTTATCAATCTTTCGGAACTGTATACAATTGAAATTTTTACTATTTGCATCCGATCTTTAAGGTATGAATTAAAATAATCCAAAATAAAACTTCTAAATCCAGCTTTACACAATTTTTTTCCAGAATTTCAGAATTCCGGAATTTTAGAATCATTTATTGACTTGTAGAGCTCACAACATAATTTTAATAAGGCATCTTCAGTTAATTTACCACTTCTAAACCCATATTGGAGTTCACTGAAAAAGCTGTTGTTATTCAAATATTTTGATTCTAAACTTAATTACTTTTTAAAAAAACTTTTGAAAAAAGTGATAATAAGGAAATAGGCCTATAATTATTGAATAATAAAGTATTTCCTTTTTTATGCAAAGATAACAACAGTTGTTTTTAAAGCATGGGGAAAAATACCTTTCTGTATACTGAAATTAAAAATATAACATAAAACATGAACAATTTGAAAAGAAACATTTTTTGAAGATTTTAAAGACATTATAATTTTGTGTAGTTCTGTCGAAGAAAAAGGAAGAAAGAAAAAACTTTGTCGTTGAGATAAATCTTGAACGATATAGTTACTACAATTACACAATGACACAATATAAGGAGAATTATGTAATAATGAATTTGTTATTGTAGAAAAGTAATCGTTGAATAAATTAGTAACATCTAAAGGATCAGAAACAAGCTTATTACTATTTTTTATGACAATATGACTATTTGCAATATTTCTATTAAGAATTTCATTTACTAACCTCATAATAACTGTCTCTACAATTAGGAATATCACCCTTCAACTCACGGCATAGCTTTTCGTAATACACCTTGAGTCTAGTGCAATTTGAATGTTTTAATAGACGAATTCTAATTTGATTTTTTTTTTTTAATTTTTCGCAATAACTTCTGATCAATCCATTGTTTTAGTCGTTACAGTTTGCTTGGTTTTGATTTATTACCATACTACAATTTGAAATCTGACTTTCAAATTTAGTAAGGAATAAATCGAAAGCGGTAGAAGGATCAGGCGAACTATATACTTCATCCCATAACTCAAAAGTTAGTTGATCCTTTAAAGAAATAAAATTTATTTTTTGAATTACTATATAATTTGATATATGTCTTTTTGGTATGTCTTTAGAAAACTGAATGGATGTTAGAACGTGATCAGTTTTTTTAAGATCAAATATAGCAGTTCTATATTTAATACGATTATTTCTATGTATTCCTAAAAAAATGTGATCAATACAAGTCCTTGAGCACTCAGTTCCCCGAGTAGGTTGAAACACTAAAGAAGTATAGCCACACTACGCCAGAGTAGAGGGGAAATTATTCGAATTACCATTTTCAGAAAGCAAATTAATATTGAAATCGCCTATAAGAATGGTATTTTTACATGTTATATTTTCTAGGAACCGAGAAAATTCTTCCAAAAATTCATTAACACTGACTTTATGAAATCTATAAACACCAACAAAATAATAACATGTACCCGAAATACAACAAGTTAAACAAATTAGGTCAACACTATTTAAGTTAAATTAGTTATTGTACATTCAACGTCACTTCTGTAAAATACTGCAAATCCACCAGTTGAATAAGAATCATTACAAGTTGCAGCAAATGTATAGTTTGGAATATTGTAATCCGAAATTTCATAATCAAATATCCAAATTTCAGATAAAAATATAAGATCTGGTAAATGATCACATGAAACAAGATGAGAGAGAAATACATCAATATTTTTCCGAATGTTTTGGTGTAAGACTCCGAATGTTTTGGTGTACCACAGAAAAGCCTGAATGTAGGTCACAACTGTTATGATCTATGCACAAAAAATTAAAATTATTAGAAATTGAAGATGAAAAACTATTATTATTTTGGCTATGAAGAGGATTAACATCTCCCATATTGGAATTAACTATATAAAATTTTTAAATATAAATTAATTTAAAAGAAAAAAAATACAAATGAGCTAAATTTTTAACAAGTCCTCTACACTTTTTATATTAAAAGCTTTATCACCTTCTTTTCTTCTAATAAAAATTTTTGAATTACGTACCCATCCGTACTTACATTTATTCTCCGTTTTAAATTAATTCACCTTTTTGAGCAATGATCTATTGAAAGCAGTAAGAGCATCATTTACAAATATTTTCCTGTTGTTGTTGCTGTTGTTGTTGTTTATATCTCCAAAAATATTTGAATCCAGATTCCAGATTTCAATCTATTTTTATTTTTACGTATTCTCTCTTGAATTAATATTCTCTTAATTGATGAATTAGTAAATTTGATTTAAGACTTCTTATATTTAATGCTACTGCATTATTCTCTTGCCTAATTTTTTTTACAAAGCAAGTCTCAAAAATGTTATAAAACAAAAGTGAATAAGTTCTTTAAAATTTTAAAAAATAAGTTAGAAATATTACGAAAAAAAATTATTGAAATGATTTCAAAGAATCTTATCAAAGATTTCCGAAATTTTTTATTACAAATATTTTTTAAAAGATATTTTAGAAAAGTATAGCAAATTCTATACTAAATTTTATTCAATTGCGATTTACAAGAAATGTCAAAAACGCAGTTATCATCTTTCGTTTTAAAACCACAGACTTGTATTAATGTTAACACCAACACCTTCAAACACTAGTTTGATAAATTTTTCTTCCGCAGTTATCATCTTTATTCTTGATTTTTCTTTTGTTTTTTATTTAAATTAAATTTGTTCACGTAATTTAAAAAGTAATATATATAATTAAATTAACAACTAAGTATTTAATAATTAATTAATATTTAGAGCTTTAATCTCAAACTTGTTATCCCCATTAAAGCAAGAGAGAGAATGATGATTGTAGTAATTTATTCCCATTCGTGAACACATGATTTCTAAATTTGATCCATCCTTCTGTTTTCGTGTCGTGGTTCCACACTTCGAAGGATTATTTATTTTGTTTTTTTACATTTCAAATTCATCAGAAGTTAGTCCTTCAAGTTCCGCAAACATATAATTAACTACCTTTATTCTCTGTTAAAGAAATTGATTCATACTTTACTTTGTGGTACATTATTGAAACCATTTACCAATTTCAATGTAAATTCACCAATATAGTGAATTTTAATGGATTTTTTATTTTATTTCACTTATTTATTAAATTTTATTACAAATAACCAACATGTTTTATAAATTTAATTTCATCTGTTGATCTTATAAACACTTATACTAAACTAACTGTAATTTCAAAAATCAATACAAAACAAAACCAAAAAACAGTTATTCTATTTTTTTAGATGAAACATGTGCAAACGGTTACAAATAAATTTTATTGGGAAAGTAGAATTACGCAGTTTTGTAGGTGGTTTCAATATGATACCACCAGTAAGAAAAGGGTTAACATTAAGTAAATGTTTTTTATTTGTTAACTAGCTAAATTTTGTTGCCATTTATCATTATGAACTTGATTAATAATTTCACTTTAATGATTGTGACATGAAATTTAAAACTTCTATCATATACTAACCCTATATTAAACTTTATAGTGAATTATATTTTTCTGTACATTGAACTGTATATAAAAAATATGCAATTATTAAAGTCATTTATTATCTTTTTGCATACTATTTATATGCCAATTTAAACATTTTTTAAATAATTTAATAAGAGGACCAAATTAGATGAAAAATAAATCTGAAGAAAAATTATTTACAAAATGCCCATATTGAACAAAATTTTCTACACTAATAACTTACAACAAAAAAATTCTTATAAAAATATTTCGAAACGTGTAATCTGGAGGTCAATACAAAACAATACGGAACTAGTTTATAATATTAATAAAAAAATTATTGTAAATTTTTCCGTATAACTTTTTATTTTTTTTTTGTTCTGTAATAAAAAACTAAGTTTTTTTTTTAATTCGAAACTTCTTCAAAAAAAAATTTGCTATAAGTACTTATATATTAAACATTTTAACAACTTATCTTTCGGAAGCTTCATTCTTGATTAGTTAGTATTTAGTTAAGGTTTCAAATAAAATTTTTAAACTAGTTCTTATCGTTTTAATACCATTTTGATAATTATTATCGAAAACTAGTAAGACATTAACAAAAATTGTTTTAAATAATTAGCACATTTAAAGAAAAAAACTTATGATAAAATTTACTATCGTAAACACCATTCATTAATATACTTAACCTCCAAAGGTTTTTAACACTTTGCATATTCAATGTATATACAATATATACAAATAATTTAATAATAATAATAATAATTCTTTTTTTTTTTTTTTGATAATAATAATAATAATAATTATATATATATATAATAATAAATATTACTTAAAGCTCTATCTACCTCTCACTATTTACTGCACAAGAATAATCTACCATACCAAATCAACAAGTGAACAACCAACAGCAACAACAACAACAAAAACTTAACTAAAATAAAAGAAAATAAAAAAGATTATATTTGGGAAATACCTCTCTATTGCTATTCTCAAGAAAGAAAAGCTTTATTTATTTTAAATGCTTTCGTTTTGTACCTATAGTAAAGTAGTGTACGTACATTTATCATATTTTAAAACTATGCCTCACGAATAAAATTTTTATCACTTAATGTTAGACCGAGTTCGCGAGTTGTTGTGTGTTATGCAATAAGAAAAATTTATGTTTTTGCTTTTGTTTTTTTTTTTGTTGAATTGAAAATAATTTAAAAATCACATTGAAATTCAACAACAACAATAAATAATCGGTAAATAAAACATTGCAAAATAAAATCACATTCTGTGTTTGACTAAAGTAAAACGTGTGTTCGGATAATTTATTTTTAACTGTGAAGATAAATTAAAAATTAAGTAATTAATATTCAGAAAAGATAATAGACATGCAAATGATTTGGATAACTAAACGAAAATTAATATTAAAAGCGCACATATCAATTTTCATCAACATCATAATAATATCGTTACTTTTTAATAATAATACAGTTCTTGGATTTGATTTAGTTTGCCAGATTATTCAAACAAGTGGTTATCATTGTGAAATTTATCAAGTTCATACAGAAGATGGTTACATGCTAACATTACATAGAATACCACCAGTACAACAAAATTCTACGCCATTTATTTTAATGCACGGTATTATCGGTTCATCAGCTGATTTTGCTTTATTGGGACGTAAAAAATCTCTGGCAAACATATTACATGATAATGGTTATGATGTTTGGTTGCCTAGTGCACGTGGTACAACATGGTCAAAAAGACATCGCAGTTTTGAACCAACAACAAATGAATTTTGGAATTTTAGTTGGCATGAAATTGGTATTTATGATTTACCAGCTATAATTGATTTTATTTTAAGTCATACAAATCAAACAAAATTGCATTATGTTGGTCATTCGCAAGGTTCTACTGTATGTATGGTAATGTTAGCAGAAAGACCTGAATATAATGATAAAATTTTAACAGCATCATTTTTAGCACCTGTTGCATATCTATCACATATGTTAAGTCCACCATTACGTATAATAGCGGCAAAAATGGGTGAAATTGAAATGTTAGTAAAACGTTTAAATTTAAATGAAATTCTACCATCATCTGCTTTAAATCAATTGGGTGGTCATTTATTATGTGGACCTGGAATTGCAACACAAAATTTATGTATTCTATCTACATATTTAGTGGTCGGTTTCAGCGATTATGAATTGGATAGGGTAATAATTTGGTTTTACTTTTATTTATTTAATTTTATAATAGTGACATCAAAATATGTACAAAGAAAATAATAAATTTGAAATTTTTTGTTGTTGAACATGAAAAGCAAAAATTTGATATTCAAATAGTACACAATCATTATAATATATATATAACTATCATTATGTGAATTAATGTGAATTATTATATATATATACTTATATGTATATATAAGTTTTAAATAATATTATGATAAAATTGTTCTAAAATTAGAATTTGTTATTTTCTTCTTTTTTTTTTATTTTTGTGTTAAATTAATAGAATGTTTTACCAAAAATATTTGAAACAACTCCAGCTGGAATTTCTGCAAAACAATTGTTACATTTTGGACAATTAATTCATTCAGGTAAGAATTAATATTTTAAAAAAAAATTAAGTGGACCTCATATGTATTTAATTAATTTTCAGTTAGTTATTTAATTGTTAAAGTTTGTTAATTTTGAAATATCTAAATAACTAAATCGGTATTCCTTATTTTATTTTTCTTTTTTTTTTAATGTTTTATTTATTGTCAATTAATATTTTACATAATTCTCAAATAAAACTAAATAGAATATGTATTATATTTATGTCTTATCAATATATAACTGCTTATATTTATAGTTTAGTTATATTATAGTTTCAACTCTCGTATTAATTTTTTGTTTGTATTGTATTTGTTATTTCTAAACAATTTATTTATTCTATTATCAAATGCTTACTCTAAAATGTGGTTTAATAATTATTGTTAAATTATTGTCACTTACATTATATATTTTGGTAAAAGTGTTAAAATTCCATTATATATCGTTTGTTTTAAATATAGAACTAAACCTACTTAACCTAACCTAAAATTAACTAACCTATAGACTTAGACTACATTTTTCCAGAAATAGGGAATTTTATATTTCAATTTATTTTTGTTAGGAATATATTTATTAAACTGATAAATTTGATTATTATTGCATTCATATGAATTTAAGTTTACTATAATTGTTTTATCCGAAGCATTTCTTTTGTATAAAGTATATTTTTGGGATAAAGTTATTATCTTCCGCGTATCCGTTTTTATCAAGAAATATGAATGCTTCAGGAGGTGGTATAAAACCTAATATTAAGGTATTTTTTAATATTCTTCGTTTTCATACCATGGGTGATGGATTAGAGAATTACTAGTTACATTTGCGCTTTTTCGAATGTAGTTCCAAATTAGGCGAATTATAAAATTATCTATTCGGATTATCTCTGCAGTATCGTAAAGCTTTTTGTTTGAATAACATAGTTATATTCAAGTGTTCTTTTTAAGTTTGTACAATTTCTTAGATATTTTCGTTCGACAAATCTAAGTTATTCCATGACCGATGCACTAACATTAAACCCAATTGGACACCCATAAATTAATATTGGACGTACAAAACTTTTATAGCACAGCAATTTTACTTTTACACTTAGATATTTAGAATAAAAGAGTTTTTGTAAAGCCATTGTTAGTTATTTTTATTTGTTTGTCTATGTGATATTTGAATTTAAATAAATAATTGAATTGAGCTTCAAGGTACCTGACACTGTTTGCGTTACTAATTTTTTCCCATCTGGATCTCTTGAATACAACTTTTTCCAATTTTTCCTTACGTTGTGTGGTACTTTGTCAGTTGTATTCCTGAACAGAATAGTTTGGCATTTATCATAATTAATTTTCAATCTCCACCGATCGCAATATTTTGAAACTTCATTTAATAATTTTTGAAAATCCTTTTGCGCTGTGTTTAAATTTTTGATCGCGGTATATATTGTTATGTCGTCCGCTAAAGCTATACTATGATTTACCCCTAAGATTCTGTATAGGAAATTTGTAGTTCATTAATTTTATACAATTGAAGCTAACCAAGCAGTGTCAAATGCCTTTTCGATATCAATAAAACATATGGCAACGCATATTTCAACATTTATATATCTACAAATTTCTGATGATAGTTTTGTCATTGCGTGAATTGTGCTATGTTGGTTTTTGAAGCCAAACTGATTTAGTGGGATTATATTTCTTTTTTTAGATTCTTGTACTAAATACTTATTAACCATTATTTTAAAAACTTTGCTTATATTAGGTTATAAGCTTATGGGCCGATAACTATTAGGGTCACTTGGATTTTTCACAACTTTAGCGATTTTCTAATTTTTAGGAAAATAACTTAAATTTAAGCGGTTATTGAATATTGCGAAATATTTTCTATTAACCTGTTAGGAAAATATTTTAAAAAATATTTGGGATGTTGTCTATACCCGATGACGTTTTGCCTTTTAATTTTGAAAAGATTTCTTTTAAGTATTTCTGTTAAAGTTGTGAAGTAGGAGTTTTTTGTTTGGTTTTCATTAAGGTTATTTGAAAGTAAGGTATTTCGAAATTAGATTAATGAAACAAAATTTTGTGCTGAGGTATTGAAATTACTTAAAGCTTGTTCTATTCTCTTTGTGATGTGTGTTTGTGTACTTGGAAGGGATGTGATCCTAGAACGTTTTTGATATCTTCAATGTTATCCATTATGTTATAAATTCACTAGTTGTAAAGCCCGTCTCAAAACGTTGTTGTAATTAGACAAAAATAACTTCTTGCGAAATTGCCCAAAAAGTGAATTTTAAGAAATGGAATCAAATATTAGGTGTATTACGCTAAGTCAAAAATACTTCACACTCCGACCACTGTTGACAAAAGCAGCATTTTACTATTTTTTCTCTAATAACTAGGTGTCAAAACCTCTTCATGCACAACATTTTGTGTATATAGTTTATTGAAATGTGGAATTAACTTGGTTTATTCCTTTTCTTCAATAAGTTTTATTTTAATATCACCAGACCGCGGTACTCTGGAAATTGCAACATAGAGTTGCCCATGGTTAAATACTGTTTCAGACAAATAAACTTTTTCTTTTTCCAATCGTCTAAGAATAACTGGCAGTTCTGTTGTCGTTGGAGCTAAATCTATTCTATGATTCTAAGAATAAATACAGTTTCACCTATAGCTATGCCAAGGACTTGCGCGAATGTTAAATTTAATTTTAGAGCTTTTACAGCTAATTGAGCCTAATTACAGAGGCCGGGGTTGGTATTTAGGTTTCTCAGTAGTATTATTATACTACCAAGTTTCAAATTAAGTTTATATGGAGGCATTCCATTTGGGCAGCAGCCGTTTAAAAACTCTACAGGAATTCACTGCATCATTTACAACGCAATTCTTAATGGAATCGGTACTAAGGTAAGTTATTAAATTTCCCTCCAAAATGTTTAAAATTCGTTCGTTAATTGTGTCAACATCAGAATTTTTTGGGCAAAGTATCTTGATCAGTTAGCAAAATTATACACATTTATACTATCTCCAAAAATTTATTATACGATACAATTATTGCAAATCATATTCGAAGGAACTTCGATTAGATTTGGTAAACTTTGGTCATTCGTTCTAACGATGATCTATCACCATCTACCACAGCTAAATGCTGGATCTTCAGATCTAACATTTTGGGTTAACTTGGTTGCTAAATTTTATGACAGAGTTTATAACATCTAATTGGCTTTTATGGGGTGAGATGGGTAATGTTTGGCGAAATCTCCACCTAGAATTATGAGCTTTCCACCAAAAGGTATAGATTGAGGCAAAAAGTTCATACCATAAAAATTAAGTTTGTAGTAAAGAAAAATTTCAAATACATTTTATTTCATTGCCAGTTATTTATATTAGCCCTTTTTTATTCTAAAATGAATTATAAACGAAACAAAGTTTCACAGCATAATTAATCAAAATTTATTATCCATGCTATTCATAACTTCATACACCATTTATAATAACAACAACTTATTTATATGATATAAATAAAATATAACTAGCTAGTAGCAGCTATATACATATATTTACTAGCGGACCCGGCAAACGTTGTTTTGCCCTTAATCCTTAATCGTTGTTGCAAACAAAAATCTGGTTAATATTGTTGTATGTACGTAAAATGTTTTAAAGTGTTTTTTCAGACTTTTAGAATAAATCCATTTTTTATTATTTTTATTTAATTTTTTCTAAAAAACTATCACATTTAACTGTTAAATTATATAATGCAAAAAATTAACAACAAATCAAAAAGATAACAAAATCAGAATAAGTATAATTCATATATAAGTATTTCTTTTGTTGGTTTCTTAATTTAATCATAAAAGACTGACCACCTTTTTCAGTTGATCTTCTGCGTTACAATGGATATCCATAATTTCCAGTAATTGTATCTGCTAATAAATCTTTCGGAAATCTTTTTGTACATTTGCCATTTCCCATACATGGTGAATTAAAATTTAATGTACATGGTCCATGAATCATGCTATTTGTAATAATTTCAAATAATTCTGGTTCTATATTTGGATCTGGAATTTCTGCTGATATAACTTTCTGATACAAAGAGGTTTTCAACCAATCAAAATATGACCATGTGGTAATCCACGTTTTTGCCACTCAATGGAATACATCCAACATTGAGTTTCACCAAAGGCTAAAGTTTAGTAACAAAACCTATTAATGATTTTAGTTTTTGTTTAAAGTTTAAACACACAGGCTGTAATATCATGTCGATCACTTACTACTTGACCTGGTAATAAATATTTTTTAATTTCATCCCATTTTGGATTGCAAATAAATGTGATAAATAAACCTGGTAGACCATATGTTCGAACATAAGTCATTGCGTCATGAATATATTCTTGCATATGTCGTGGACTACCTGTATATGATGATATACAAATATTTCCTACATCCCTAAAATTTAAATCGCCGTCATTGTTACTATTGATTGCATCCCGTAAATTAATATATTCATCAGCATGTAATTTTGATGGATTAAATCGAATTTAGAGTAGACGTTCACTTTAAATTTTTTCATATGTCAACAACTAATGATATAAATGCCAGCATTTTAAAATATTATTTTCTTCATTTCTTCTAATCATAAGATGATATGCATAATAGTTCATTGCACTGACATTCTTTGTAGTTTCATAGCTGATTATTAGACTTTTTTGTCTATTATTTATTTGATACCCATCTTCACCTTCCCAAAATATAAGCGGATATTGTAATGCATCATATGAGCGGTGTAAATCATTAATTATTTCGCAAACATTGTTTCTACGTTCAATTTTAATGAATCTTCTTTCAAATACATCACCAACCATAATAATGCCTACTTTATTAACAGTTGGTACATTAAATCTACCCGAATGTTCACCAAATGGAACTTTATCTGGTTTAATGATAATAGCATAATTGTCATTTTCTGATATATTTGATACTTCTTTAAATAACTGAATAAGCAAACTTTAAAATATTTTGTTTAAATTTTTTTTGTAGTGTATAACAATAGCTCGCACTCTGGTTACTTCTATGCGATTTCACTGACAACGTAGATTTACTTCGTCATCTCCCATGAAATAAATTTGTAAAAATTTTAGAGTTTCGTCAGGCATTGCAAGTAAAGATCCAATTTTATGACAGACTGGCCTTGACTTTTAAATGTTGAATTAAAATTTTGATCAGTGTGACTACTAACTAATTTCATTTGCTCTGAAGCTTGTTATTTGAAAGCATTGATCAAATTTCCTAATTTTTTTAAAAAATAATTTCGATTCTGCTGTTTTTCCTTTAAGTAATGTTTTTAGAGGTTCTGGTGGTGGATTTAATTTCCACAAATCAATTTTTCCGAAACAGCAACACATTGAGATGTTTCATATTTAAATTTTAAAGCATGGCAATACTCACATACTTTGTCCATTTCTCTAATATTAACTTTTTTTTTAAATTTCAGGATCATAATCAAATGCAATACAGTAAAATGATGACAATGTTAATAATCGACGTATTTGCATTCTTCTCCTATTGTTTAATTGATTCAAATTGCTATCTATATCACTTAATTGTTGACGTGATCTTCTATTTGCATTTCTTACATGTTGTACTCGTACACTTCTGTGTTCTTCACTCTGTCTTGCATAATAAGTGTTGCATTCCTGTTCTTGCTGCTTCTGTTTCTTGCTGTTGTTGTTATGATGTTAAATTAGTTCAACGTCTCCTTTGATTTGTACTTCGTCGAGTATACTGACTTAAACGTGTAACTCGTGGCATTTTGTAAGTTGTCTTGTCAATCAATTAAATTGTGTAGCTATTTTAAATTTAAATTTTTTATTTTTTTTATTGGAAGTTTTCCGTATATACTCACACCATACACACTTTGATTTAATTTAAAAGCAAGTTAAGGGCAAGAATAATTTTTTTTTATTTTAAGCGTTTTACACTTCAATATTCTTCAATATTTATTGACTATTTAAGATTGAAGAGAGAGACATTTGTGATTACACATCAGTTTCTAAACAATCAAACAATTTGTCAGTTTTTTTCTTATTTATTTCACACATTTACCAAAACTAATAAAAAAATCAAAAAACATTTTTAATCAAGTACCCTGTGAATATAAAGCAAATGTCAAATCAAAAATGATAACAAAAATAAACATATATGAATGTTAATGTTGCTAAGTTTTTCATTATTCGCCATATATAATTTTGTCTTTCTAAAAAACATTTTCAATATTCTCTCTCATCAAAAAATATTGTCAGTATAGTATTGAAGTTTAAGTTTGCAGTAAATACTCACAAGATATCACTTTTTTTAAATATCTTAACTTGTACGTTACCTATCGGATCCAAATTTTCAGAAAGCATTTTATTTTATAAACTAAATATAATATATTCCAAATTTCAGCCCATTTGGCCCATAAATACGATTTTTCAAAATAACGCCACCCCAGCACCATCTTACAACCAAAATTAGCCTATATGTTAAGTTTCGGTGTCAGTAATATATGTTGAAAATATGGTAACATCTGGTTTAGTAGTTTCCGAGATCTAGGGTTACGAATACATGCACAAACGATTTTATATATTAAGATTAATATACATGTGCTCATAGTTTACAATTATTCATATTAAACATCATTTATGATATATTACATAATTTCGAAATCAATTCTAGAATATACGTCACAATTAGATATTTTTTTATGCGTACACACTAAGTACAGATACGATTTTGACGCAGCTTAGAATAAAAAATTTTGGTTTACGTTTTTTTTTTTATTTTGTGTTGTTTTTTTTTTTATAATGAGGTAGGTACATAAAAAAACCCAGCAGAGAAGAAGAAAATTTTGTTTACGGATTTTATTTATTTTATTTTGTTGTAATTACGGTTGTCTACGCACGCACGTTGGCAGCAGGATTGTTACGTTTTATTATATTAGATTATCAACTGATTTTAAGTTACTGAGATTAAAAGTAGCGGTCGAAGATTTCTATTAGTATATAGTATTTTGAATTTTTTAATCTTTATTTTATTTATGTAATTATTATTATGTTTTTTTTTTTATCTTGTTAGCTACTAAAGTAGTTTTACCTTTTCGTAAATTAAATATGGTGCTGAAATTTTTTACTACATAAACTATGTTACTACTAGTTTTCAAGTACTTATTTCTTATTAATTTTTGTGATATATCAATGAAATACGGAAAACCATTGTCGCAGGGTACCAAACCTTCTGCAATAACGTAATTCAATTTTACTTAAATTGTTACCTTATAATACACAACATGTATAATTTTTGTTATATTTCATTGTCTTATGAATTATGAAAGGAAATTTCAATCAGATAACCATGCCGTGAGCGGGATTTGAACCCGGAACCTTCTGTTTAGTAGATTATACTACACCATGTAGGTCGGCAATTATTGTGATGAGTGTTTAATACTTATGGCAGTGTTCTCGAAATACTATTGATTTATGAATCCACAAAATAAATTTAATAATGATCTTAAAAAATGAAAATTAAATTTAATCATCCAGTTTGTTCTCTTGAGACCATATTACAATAATTTTTATTTTTATTTCTGTAAACTCTGTATAGGTATGGCCTGCAAAACCTCATTAGCTGAAGCCTCATTAGCTAAATACCTACAACAGGTTGTACTCATACAAGTACATAACGCCATAGGACAGACTATATTTTCGAATAACACTGTATTATTAGGAATATAATCTTCTTCTTCTTCTACTTGAATCAGAATTCGGATGTCCAACATTCGTTGTCAAATATGTCGTTGTTAATAAAATTTCTCTGTCCTGCATCACTTAAATCCATCCAGATATTCCATTTATCATTGAAAACAAAATAATCAAATCAATATTTTTCCATTAGAATTAAATTTTTCAAAACCAAAACATTAAATCAATTAATTATCAAAACAGTAGTGCAATAGGTACCTACCTATTACCTTTCAACCCAAAAGCTTACCTTTCCTAGAATTACATATTAAAAAATTATTCCTAGTATAATCTGGTAACAACTTAGATAAAATGAACTATTCTATTTAAAAGGAGCAAATTCGTGACAATGGTAACAGCATTAATGAGTTGATATGCTGGGAAAATATAAATAAATAAAGGCGGTGTCTAGACATATCAGCTATTCAGTCAGTTTTCACTGTCAGTTAAAACTGAGAAGTGTCTACACGTTCAGTTTTGAATGAAAAAATTTACAAATGGCGAAAACTGAGAATTACCATTAATGTAACAAGTTGAAGTGAGAAAATAATAAAAATTAATTTTTAGAATTTCCAACTGACAAATTATTCAAATGTTTCTTTTCTAAAACGGTTTTTTTCTGTGTTACGGTTAAGATTAGAAAAGTAGGCTATGAAATTCAAAACGATTGAAATCGAAAAACTGACGACAAGTTATAAGCATTTCAACTTTTTTTATTTTTTTCAAACACGAACAAAATCCATGTATTTCAGTGAAAACTGACAGTGTTCACTGATCGTCAACACCGCAAAATAAATATTCGAATAGTAGTTTCCTTTACTGTCAAGAAAATAAAACAATAAAAGCGTTATACCTACATTGCGCTTATGTCTACCATATATTTTATTTTATTTTAAGTATAGCACCACTACATATATTCCCTTCTATCGGTATTATTATAGTACATTTTTTCATTATGTACCCAACAAACCATAGGAAGAACGTGTTCTTCAAGAAGAAACATATACAAATCCCCCGGGTGAACTTTATGGGAATGTTCGCCTGGAAGAATTAAAAGCGAATGAATCACGTTTCATTAAAAGAATGCTTATTGTTGTTTTCTCCATTTTGAATATACTTTTCATATATGTATAATGTATATGAACATATTTTCAGTTATTTTTTAAAGCGCACGTGTTAACAACAAACTTCAAAATTTTTTAATGTATTGAATTATAAAAATTTTAAATAATAATTAAATTAAAAAATAAAATAACGTTAAATATTTATAATAAATTAATATTAATTAAATTTTGATGAATTTTATTGAAAATTATTTTAAGTCCCTGAAACAGATATTATCTTCTTCTAAAAATTCTATTTTTATTCTTCTAAACATTCGTATTTCTTTCATATATAAACTCATATTATCTTCTTCTTAACATTCGCTTTTTATTCTTCTAAACATTCGTGTTTTCTTCTTCCCGGGGAAAGTAATGTGATTCAATTTACGATTTTTGCGGCGATGTCAATCTTTTCATAATACTAATGAATCGGAGAAGAATAAAATATGAATTCGCGGCGAACAAATACATTCTTCTAGGGGATACTTCCGCGATAATTATGCGATTCTCATGGTTTTTTGGGTAATTTTAAAGAAATTTCATTGATATATTTAGGATCACAATATTAGAATTCTATTATATTTTTATTCAAAATTTGATTACTAATTAAAAGGCATAACCACTAGTACTAGACAACATAAATCGGTCAGTACTCATACGATTTATGTTATGGCATTTCTTCCTTCGATGTAATCAATTAATTTTATCAAAATATTATGTACATAACTATTACTTATTAAACATAAATTATATATCTTAAACAACCCTATAACGAATAAAAATAAAAGAGACGAAGATTAAACCAAAAATAAAGTTATCTTTCCGTATATCTTTCTATGAACTTGAATGTAAAGTGTAAAATTGTAACAACTAATTTTTGACCAATTAAACTAAATAAACTGTGAAAAATTAATAATAAATAATTTAAACAAATCAAGATGAAATTCGACAAACAAAAATTATAGAAGAGAAATATTTTTAAAAAAAAATTCTTTTCAATAAAGCTTAATTATTGACTTAATCAATTCGTCTTAATTAATTCATCAATAATTTAAATTTTAATATATAAATTTTTAAAAATAACCTAAGATCTGAGTTGAATAATAAATTTCAATGTCAGCCCAAAAACAAAAACAATAATAGGATATTAAAATGGTGATTTTTATTTTATTTTAATAAAATTTAGTTTTAAAACTTGTTTATCACTTCGTATAATTAATTTTATACATAAAGATGTAAAAGTTATACGATATATTATATTAATAATCATTCTTTATTTAAATATTAAAATTTCTTATACCATATCAAAACAAATTAAATTTGTCGATTTCCGTAATACTTTCCGGAAATTCTTCATATTTGATACTTTTTATTAACAAAAAATGTATTAATATTTAATTTCCATTTCTAAACTGGGGCCCTTGTTGAGTAATTATAATTCAAGTTAAGTATTAGCTCTTGTGTAAAAATTGTGTACAGGTTTTTTTTTTATCAGAAAATCGCATGTTAATTTATAATTTTAGTTTTAGTTAGTTTTTAATTGAAAATAACACTAATGAGTATTTCAATGCAATGTGATCAACTTGATTCGACATTACAGAAGCAATTTGAATTAATGAAAATTAATTTATTGATTATCAAAGAAAATATCTTTGCCATTATGAAAATAGTAAAATAGGAGCAAAACAAAAATAGGTAACTACAGTTATGACCAAGACAAAGAAATTCAATTTTGTGGTTCTAACTGTATATAACGCACCAATGCCCAACTTAAAATAACTTGAATATAAAGAATTTATAGACCGAATGAGAGAAAATTTCACCCATCCGAAAAATACAGTTTGCGATTTCAGATTAACCGGCAATCATATATTGGGCAACGGACAAAAACAAAATGTTTGATCTTCTGGATATCTATATATAATTCTTCGACGCAGTCAACATGTACCGTTATATTTTTTTGTTTTAAAGTGAAATCTTTTAAAGAGTTTCTGTTTTATGCATATACATATTTTTTTTTTTGTGTTTTTATGATCTTGTCAGTAACTTAGGTAGAATCACCTTTTCGTGCTTAATTAAGTACGGTACTGCAATTTTACACTACAATATCTACAATTTTTCAAGTATTTATTTAACAAATTACTGGCTTATCTACTCGTTAAATGTGGAAAACTACTGCTATTGTCAGGAACTAAGCCTTCTTAAATAGAATAGTTTCATTTTTATTTAATTTTGTTACCAGATTATACTCTCAATTATTTTTTGTCACTTATTATATCCCAATGACAAAGCGTACTAGACCAGCTCGAAAAACCAATGAAACATTTTTTTTTTACTTCATCGGGAATTGAACCCGGGACCTTCGGTTGAAAGGCAGGCGCTCTACCTACTGCGCCACCCACTTGATTTGTTGTCAAAATTTTAGTGTAGTCTCAAATACACTAAATACATATCGCAAAATTAAATATATTAAAACTGAAAATAAAAAAAAATTTAGTGCGATTTGACAGGTTTACGAAACGCCCTTAGAATTATTTTTTTTTAAAGAGATATTGTTTTTGTTGTATGGATACATTTCTTTAATACAAACGAAAGTGAAAAGAAAAAATATAACAAAAAAAACTTCAAATTCAATTGTCAAATGAACACGTACTTCTTTCTGTTTCCTCCCCTGCTAACATAGAATGGATTAAAAATATTTAGAATAATAATTTCAAAGCTATTGAACATTCTTATGGACTTTAAAAATATATTTTAAAATCATTACGCTAATAATCAACACATTGATTAGTGTAAGTTATTTTACGTTTACACATCAGATTTTATTGGATAAAAGTTACTTATTTATTTATTTATTTAAGGTTTGTTTAGCTCAAATAAAAAACAATGATTTTAAATATAGAAATTAAAAATTATAGACAAATAAAATAAAAAATTCAATAAAATGAAAAAAAAATGCAAAAAAACAATTAAGAAAAAGTTGAAAAAATCTTATAAATGTATCTACTAATTGTTATTATCAATACTATTATTAATAACAATCAATAACAACAAAAATAATCAAACAGAACAAACAATAAACAAAAAGTTTAACAAATGACAAGATTCGATTTCGATTTAAAGGAAATAATTAGTTTCCAACATTTTTTGTTTCAAAAATGTTTGATGATAATGGGATAATATTCTATTTTTTTCATTAAACGAAGTCGGATGTCAAAATTTGTGGAACAACGTTTACAGGACAGTCAAACTTTCAATAGTACAAACAAAATCTTGATGTCTAAACGGTACCTAATCGTGAGTTGATTTGATGCCGAAACAACATCATTTAATAAGAATTTTTTTTCTTATATATCACATGTGAAAATGTGTTGATGTTGTTTATATATTAACATTTTTTGCTATTTGAAATTACTTTATAAACTATATTCTAAAATTATTGGATTTATAATATTAAAATATTAACTAAAAAAACATAATTAACTAAAAACATGCATCTACCTACATAAGGTATTGTATGTACCGTATAATATCTAACATAATTTTAGCGGTTTTTTTATTTGTAAATAAAAAACAATAGCTATATTAGTTTACTTTAGTTTTAATATTTTAGTGTTTTTTAATTTAAAAAAAAAAACAGTAGTTAATAATAATAATATTATAATAAACTGTTAGAAATATAGTTTTTAATGAAATATTAGTTGTTTTCAATCTATCAATCCAATTACATAGTCTGTCTGATAATCTACTAATTCAACTAAAGTATTATTACTAAAATATTATCGATAGGGGAATTTTGGATTTTGATAATTTAAAATGTAGTACAATCTAGAATACTCTAATTTTGATTTTTCAAAACATATAACGGTAAGAAAAAGTTACGTAGTAACGAGTATTTAACTAGTTTATATAAATAACCAAAAGAATACCAATTAACTTTATTGGAACTATAAATAAATTTTGATTTCATTTAAGCTATTTTAATATTTTAGTAGATATTGTCAAAACGATTTAAGGAAATGCAAAATAATGCCAAGAAAACAAAGTAATACTGAAAAATACTTTAGTAATTCAAAAGTAATTCCATAAATACAGTATTTTATATGATAATGCTTTCGATAATGCGTTATAGAAGTAATGAACGGTCGCGAATTTATCGTAACAATGGTTTTTTTCCACCCCCATTAATCTGAAGTGTATTAGATAATATTTACCTCCCCCAGGGAGTGATAAAAAAGTTTTTCAAAAAATTCTGAAATAATTTTTTATTTGATTGGTTATGAATTACAAAATTATAATTAAAATTAAAATTCAGTTAGTAATAAATAAAATTTGAAAAAAATGAATAATTTTAATAATTTTAATATTTCAGGTAAATTTCAACAATACGACTATGGATCAAAACAAAAAAATTACAATCGATACAAAAGAAAAACACCACCTGAGTATAATTTAAATAATATCCGAATACCTTTGAACTTATTCTATGGCACCAAAGATTTCATTATGGTTAAGCAGGTAATTTAAAAACAAAAATGTATTTCCAAAACCAAAAATATCTAAAAAAATTGACTAATCGAAGAACTTTGTTGATGTAGCAACACGCTTCATTGCTCCAATTTTAATAAAACAAATGTAAACAAAATATATTTAAATCTCGTGATGTATAAAATAATTCATAAGGAATGAATAAGGTATGGTAAACTAACAGAAGATCGGTCCCTATAATCATATGTATAACTAATGAGTTGTAATTAATCCAAAAATTACTTTATGTAATCTCCGTTGACAATTAATGTGAACGAATATATTTTTTGCACAACGTTTTGTGACAACGTTTAAATTTCTCTCTAAATAATTTTATTTAATTCTAACATTTTATTTTCTTTATATATCAATGGAAAAAATCTTGACGATTTTCTTCTAGAGAAGTCAATCAATATTTTTCTAAATATGAAGTAAATTATTTAATAATAATTGAAGGTCTCAATAGAAAGCCACAAAAGAGTTAAAAATTACTAGTACCACAGTAGTAGTCATTATGTCATTCATTAATACTAAAAACAATATGGGTGATAAAATGTAGCCTAAAATAGAGCTTATGGATACATTTTGTTCTACGAATTGCTCGTTTAATAATCTGCAGAAATGCTCCTACCATCTTCATAGATCATCCATAGATACCAACAGCCTTCCACTCTCGTCCAAGTCCAAGATTGTTTGATGCTCTATACTGTTACGTTTGGCAATTTGGTTCGTAATCTTGTAAAGAGTTTTGACATCTCCTCTGTTAGCAGTCCTCTCAGCTTCCTTTGCAAGATCTTCTATTTTTTTTCCGTTTGTCACATCTTACACTCCTCTGTGCAGCCTTATGTGCTAATCTATGATGCAAAAGTAATTCTTCTTTTTTTTGCTGATGGGATTCAGCATTGATTTTCCTTTTTAAGGAACTACGTTCAGCAATATTATTCCATGAGGATTGTGATATCCATGGATCGTTTGGGTAAAGCGCAAAGGTACTAATTCGGAACCGGATTCTATAAATCCTTTTTTGGTATTATTCCACATAACATCTATAGATACATCTTGCTCATTTTCACCCATCCATGTTGGTACTTTGTCGTTAATGCTGGCTACTAGATTACGATATATGGTGGGACTTTTTAATGCTACTACATTGAAATGAGCTCTGCTTTGCGGTCCGATTATACGTCGATTGACAACTGACATCCTCAACTGCATACACTCGAAGACCAAATGGCGGTCACTACTGACATCCGCGCTTCTTTTGTTTCTTACATCGCAGAGCGATTTCCTCCATTTCTGTACGATTATATGGTCAATCTGGTTCTCTGTACGACATACGGAGATATCCATGTTTTCTCGTGCCAAGTTTTATGGGGGAATAGGGTTCAACTAACAGTAAGTTGTCATGAGTTGCAAAAATCAACGAGCAGCTATCTTTGGCCATTTCTTACAACTATTCCGTGTATCCACACGACTCTCTCCAAACCTGCATTTTCACATCCGACTTTGGCCAGAATGATCTTAATGTCAGTCTTTGGAGCATTGTCATAAATCGCACTTAGCTTCATGTAGAAAATGATTTTTCTTCCTCATCTACGTCTTCAGTTGGAACATAACACTGGATGATGGTAATATTTCTTACTCGAGATTTCAATCTGATAGTGATAAGTCTTCTTGATACTGACTCCCAGGTGATCAAATTACGTCTAGCATTGCGACTTAACATAATGCCGACACCTTCTCTCCTTATGCCACCAACTGCTTCACCATCTCCAGAGTACAGCATAGATGTTAAATTGCTGGGAAATATATAATCTCCTTGTCCTCTCCATTTGGTTTCCTCGACACCACCACATGAAATATGCCACACCCCCAAATCCGATTTGCGGTTTACTACAACCGAGGCTTTATCGCGATTACTTCTTGGGGACCTACCGTTTGTTGTCATGTTTCATGAAATGTTATCAGTTGGGTGACCCTTTGGCATTTCTGAGATATGGGTGATAAATTCAAAATGTGAAAGTGGCTCAATTCCGGGCATGGATCTTCCGCCTTTGGTAGCTAGGGTTAACAGAGATTTTTTTTTTTTCTATTATTTATTTTTTAACATCAAATATTACACTGAAAAAAAAATTATTTACAAAAACGGTGACTATTTCCTTATTTAACTAACTTAATTTTAAATTAATTTTTTATTCATTTTTGTTCAGTTTTGTACTTTTAATATTTTTCTTATAATTTATACCAGGTTACCACTTAACTTATGTATTTTTAATCTTTACTATTTATTTTTGGTAAAATTTTACTAAAACCCAAATTAATTCTCACAAAAAAAAACTTATAAACTAAAATAAAACTTAACTTATCCTAACCTAAACTTAATAGTAATACTTTATATAGTTAAACTATCCTAATCTATTTAATGGAGCTTCCTCCAACCACCAGTAATCAACTTTATATCTTTTGTCCATATCGGGGATGAATACATCAAATCGTTATTGATCCTTAATTAAATTTCGAGGATCAAAGTCGATAGTTTTACATGTACCCCGTCTATTATAATGAAATAATATTGGGACATAGTTTTGGTTTTGTATATAACCATTCTTATCTAGATAAATAAAGGACTCGGAGGACACAAAACCTTTCTGTAGGCTAGTTTTTATGTATTCATCATTATGATAATATACATGTGATATTAAGCCATTTGCTGTATTTCTCATTGATCTATCGAAATGCCTACGAATCAGATTGATAAAAAAATTATCGAATCTGTTTATATTAGCTAATTCATATACACACTTGTTGAAATAATATTTTTTAAAGTCTGATTGCGGTGTTCTATTTTTCCCCAAACCCCCAGGCCAACTCTAATGCATTTCCGTTCCATTTTCTTAAAATTTACTGGTTACTTGGGCGTGGTTCTGAGTTATCAGTACAGGAACAAAATATTGATATATAAGCAGATATTAAAACCTGTGTGGACATACGGTATCCAATTAGGGGCCTGTGCAAAGAAAACCAACATCGAAATGTTGCAAAAATTTCAAAATAAAGTGCTCCGTTTTATAGTAAATGCACCATGGTACGTACGTAACAAAGATCTCCACCATGACTTGCACATTGAAACAGTCACGGAGAAGATCAAGAAACATGCAGTCAAACACGAGCAGAGACTGCAAACTCATGTGAACTCGGAAATGGCAGCAGTTCTTCATATCGACAGCAGTGTTCATCGACTCAAGAGAACGAAACCCCATGAGCTGATCACTACCTAAAATGGAAAATTCTACGATAATAATTTCCGTAAAGGAATAATTTTCCTTGGCGAAAAAATCTAAATAATCTTCCCACGCGGAACTATTGCTGTGGCTATCTCCTTCACGGGAAATATCATAGTGATAAAGTTCCTACACGGTAATTATTATGATGTTAGCGATCCTCCACGGAAACTATCACTATAATAATTTCCTAAATACGCTACCGAAAATTTACGAAAAAAAAAAGTCATTAGTCGATCTAACGTAGATTGATTATAACGGAAAAAAAATAGGTGGGCTTTAGTGGGTTCGATTCCTACACTATCAAGACGCACACGCGGCTGGAGCTCTTGATATCCTTCAGAGATTACCTCCTATCTATCGGCAAAAAAAAAATCATTTATACATATTTATAGCATTTTTTAAAAAGACATCATCCGCGTAAGAAACCTTTTAGATTTATTTTGGATACATATATCAATAACATAATATCATTGAAAAGAGATCTGGTTTGTTCAACAAGAGATCAAGAGCTATTTTTGTTGTTTTTTTTTTAAATAATTACTAATTGAATTCGGGCCGCTGAGCTTTATTAGGTTTTCAGGCCATACCTTTTTAACAAACCCGTACTAAATTTAATCTTAAACAAATTACTTATAAGTAAACAAAAATTACAGAAACTTAAAAAGAATGGGAAAAGTAAAAATGTGAATAAACAAAAAATAAATGGAAAAACAAACAAATATAGTTAATTACTAAAACTAAAAGAAAAATAGATGGAAAAAAAGATATATAAATATAAACCATTTTGATTTTAATGAAGATGTTCATATTTTTGGTCAATTGCATAATACGGTAACTTTTCATTGTCCTCAGTGAGAGTATTTGACCTCCCCCCCCCATACCAAGTACACTCCTTGCATTTCTGTAGTGCAGAAAGGCCTAAAAAATGTTCTGAACATTGACTGGTGTCGGTCTGTCAAAAAACTTATGCATCCGTCGCGAGTGTCTTATTCTAGTCTTGTAATTATACATCTCTTCTTTGGGTTTACAGACTTAATGATTTATACATGCCTTCGGCTGACCTTTTTGTTTAATTTTAGTTTATTAGTCGTGGGCTCATTATTCCATCTAGCTTCGTGTGAAAAATTTCTATTAAACAATTCTCTATAGTTTTTATAACTGCTGCTAAAAACACCAAATTGTTACCTGTGCGAATAGAATAAATAAGACGATTTTAGATTTCTTTCCTCAGTCGAGTACAAAACACTGAAGAAGTCTGCAAGTAGTAGACGAAATACGCGTATCTGTATGATAAGCACTGTGATAAAACTAGGCCACATGGCCAAAACTGATCTTCTGAAACAGAACATTGAACTCGTAAGAAAGATCTGATATACCTATAGTTTAGAAATATTTCCTAGATTATTAAGTATATAATTGCAAAACCACCTAGCCCAATTTTCGCCCGGGGAGTCACACAAAATATGCTTGGTATCTTCCTGTTTATCAAAACTAAAAAAAAATTCACAATTATCTATACTGATACATGCCAAACAATTTTTTTTTTACCCAAACAAGGATATATTTCAACTTAAATTTAAATTTCTGCTATGCACAAGATCGTGTTGAAACTATACTTATTATAATGATAGATGATGGTCATTTAAAATGTTGGCCATTTTTTGTGCAAAAAATTCTTTCTCTTTTGACAGAATTAATATAGTTTTGCTACAAATTACCTTTTAAAAACCATCTTAACAAACTAAATATTCATGCATAAATTACTTAAATAAAAAAAAGCTACCGGGATGGTTATCATATTTGTATTTTTTGCTATCTTTAAATACAAACAATAACATACAAAATGAAATAAGAAAAAGTCATAATGAATAATATCGCATCGCATAATATAAAAAATAAGATTAATAAAAAAAACAAAACTTCCTACCTTGACTTAGACCTTTATGATTGAAACAGATGAAAAAAAACAATAAATAAACAAATATTTCAAACAAAAATGAAAAACTAAACTTTTGCGGAAGATCTAGTTTAAGTTTAAGGCTTTGCCATTTTTGTTTTTGTTTTTTTCTAAATTATACAATAACTTCAAACACGCATACAAATGATCATCTAAAAGTTCATTGATCACCAATTTTTTTGTTTTATTTTTGCTTATTAAATTTTTTGTATGCATCATTAGACAAACCATATTTCATGATCATTGATAAAGTATAAATCAAAATAAAGTGTGCAGTGTACCTAAATGGTTATTATTATTGTATAATATTATGCTGTGCAATGAAATTATAATACACATACTCGTATTATCATTTCTTCATTGTTTTTATTTTTATTTTTTGTATGTAAATAGAGTATGGTTGAGATAGAAAATATTCTGCGTGAACAAAATTGCAATGCTTCATAGTCATAAGTCATAATTGT
This sequence comes from Argyra leucocephala, assembly GCA_963942445.1. NCBI lineage: Eukaryota > Metazoa > Arthropoda > Insecta > Diptera > Dolichopodidae > Argyra > Argyra leucocephala. Next base: position 83,236,453 of record OZ012681.1, on the reverse strand, counting down.
ACCCGAAACTATATTAAATATGTAGTTTTATAACTTACAATAAAGTACCTACATAAAGCTAAATATTGGTTTTATATTGGTAGTTCTGAAATAAATCAAAAAATTGTTTCTCAAATTTAAAGAATTAAATTGTAACGAAACAAATACAGCAGCGATCACATTGAATTTTGATTATTTTTAGAAGGAATAGATTAAAAAAATGTATTGAGTTATATTGGTTATATTGAGTTTTATTGAGTTAGATCGCTCTTCGAAAATTTAGTTAACACCACAATTTGCAGTTTTGCAATTTTTTGAATAACAAAAGAAATCTAGTTTGAGGTAGCAAAATGTTTGCAAAGAAAGCTTCAAGGGTGGTTTCGCATTAAGTTAATGGGAGTTGTATTTAACAAAATTCACCAAATTCATCAAAAAACTTTTTACACCAAATTTTATTTGTTAAATAATACCAGAAATTATATATACATAGACAATTCATCTGAAATAAGTTTTCTTAGACGTTTTCAATATGACGAGAGCATCCGGAACCTTCGATAGTGTGTGTGTAACAAGCCGTGAAGAACTTTTTCCATGCGAGTTGGTTTAGTCCGCACTAATACATTTATTTATAGTTCTTGTGAAAGTTAAATTTATGTTTGGATACAAATTTTAAATAATGAAATTATTATTATTAATATTGTGCAATATGTTTGGAGATGTTTTTTGTAAAAAACAAATTATATGACAAAGTATTCTATTATAAAACCATATGTGTAGTAGCAAAGATTATATAATTACATACTATAAGATATCTCATACCATATAAGAAAATGTCACAATGAAATCAATTTTATCAAAAAATTTCTGTTGCTGAATTATTTGTTTCTAAACAATTGTTTACAATTAAGTTTAAAATATTTGTTGTCAACATTCTTCAGTGTTCATTGCAAAGAGAATGTATGATGTATGTGTAGTAATATGAATTGATATGGTATACTGTACTGTACGCTATTTTGTGTGATAAATGTAATGTAATAATATGAATTATATATAATAAATGTCTTGTTATAATAATTCATTTATATATAATAAATGAATTATTATAAATAAATGTCTATAATAATATGAATTTGGGTATGTGTACATACTCATACTACGAAAAGAGAGATAGAGATATTTTGTATTTCCTCTTCATCAACAATTTTTTTTTTTTATTATTGGGAGAAAAAAATTCAAAACATCATATTAATTCCATTTACATTACATATATACATTTATATATTTAAAATAAATCTATATATAATAATATAATCATATATATAATAATATGTACTATATTTATACACAAAGATTATTTTATGTTAATATTCTAGGAATTATTTTCATTAAAACTATTTTGTTTTCATGTCTCAATAATGCGATACTTCTCGGATTCTTACCGATCTACAGTTATTTGCTTGCCTTAGTAATATAAATAAATTTTGGGTATCAAAATACTTTTATTTTCATCTCTGAATAATACATTAAAAATAAAATTATAATATTCAAAAATAAAAGAAAAAATAGCTTTAAAAATAAAATATTTAAAAAAAAAATGGCAATATCTATAGATTTCCATACAAAATTTATAGAGGTACACAGGTACTTCGTCACCCTCGTGAAGATGGTTTTTCAAAACAAGTGTAGATCTCAACTTCCATTGATTATGAAAATCCAAATCCTTTAAAATTTGTAAATTTACAACTTTTTAGGAGTTGTCACAGAGTTTGAGCTCATTAGCCTTTCCAGAACCATAGAACCATATTTTTTGTGGTTTGAAAATGCAAAAAGTACCCAGGTACGTCGTCACTCAAATAAGTGTTAAGCACCCACATGTGTTCAGTAAAATTGAAAGTACTAAATAAGCTGAAAAAATAGTACTAAATTGTTGACGAAAGTATAAAAATGATAAATTGAAAATTAGATTAGAGTTTGAATTGAGAAAATTCTCTCAACATTTGGGAATGTGTGTGGTAAGGACAGTAGTCCATTTTTAGCATTTTGCTAAAATATCTGATTTTGGAAACAAAAGTGTTAGTAAATTCAAAATGCTATTCGTTTCTTCAGTTAAAACATGTTCTGTGAAAAATTTAGGAAAAAAATTAAAATGTTGAATTTTCAAAATTACTTTTAGTTTTTAATTCCTCGCCAAATATTTTATAAAACTCACGAACGCAAAAATAAAATTCAGTTTTAATAGCCGTAGTAGAAAAATTTCGCCTAAAAATTTCTACTTTTGAAGCGTAATATAAATCGTCATCATTAAAATTATTTTCATTTAAATTTATTAATTTAACAGACTTGGCGTCAAAAAATGTTTTGCTTATTTCTACATGTTTTATAAAAATGAAATTTAACTCGTGGAATAAATACGTGCTAGCCAGCTCCAGCTGCATTTCCAAATTGATATTATTAATTATTTTTAATATATATGATAAAAAAGCAAATACAATTTCATTCTTTCGAATTTACGGATGCTATATTTTCATTACCATAGCGAGCTTCGAAATTATCTAATTCAAATTAATATAATAATGTACTCCATTGTTCGACTATTCTATCAATCGCAGCCTTCAATTCAAATAAATATAGTAAGCTAAATAACAATTCCATATTTCCAATGTTTTTTAATTTATAATTCCTTTATGATAAAATACAAATATAAAATTTTTTTATAGTACTAAATATCAATTGAAGGTATCACAGTACTTTTATCAAGCTGAAAGTATAAAAAAAAGTACAATAGTATCAAAAATATCAATCCTGATATATCAAATATCAATACGCGGTACCGTTACCGTGAGTAAAAATTTGAAAATATGCAATAAAACAAAACACACACACGAACTCTTTTTTTATAACAAATTCATTGGTAGCTACTTTTTACTTTTATTAATCTTAACATTATACAACGCCGCAACAAAAAAAAATACAAAAAAAAAAAAGCGGTGTTTATGTTAGGTTATTCTGTAAAGGTTATTCTGCCCTAAATGAAAACTTCATAATAATTTATCTTATAAAACTAACAATTAATCCTGAATATCATTTTAATTTATATTTATAGGCACCATCCTTACTTATAGTAATAGGTAGTTATAGGTACCAATTGAAAGCAATACAGTAAAAATGCATTGTCATTCGAACTTCTTTCGCATCACTTTTAAAAATATGTAATAGAAAATGTATGTGAATTCCATTAAATACTTCGTAATTATTGATAAAATAATTTTATAATAAAAAATTTTATATTACAATATTATTAATTTCTCATAAACATAAATATCTACAGATGTGATTTTTTGAATTGAATGAATGACTATGAAATTTGATCTTCAAGGGACAAAAAAAAGTTTGAATTAAAGCTATATATCGAAGAGTCCTTTAAAAGATATTTACTATTTTATAAATATACCTACTTCATTTTCATATTGAAAAACTTTAATGGCTTCAACTTGAATTACAATTAATCAACAGGGGTCCCTAGTTTAAATATTATTTAATAAATCAAATTTCAATATTTAACAGTCGAACGAAACAAAAAATTAAATAAAAAATTCATATTCTTATAAACCGCTTTGGAAAAAATTAGAATATAACAGTAAATACATATGTAATTTCATAATTCATATGGAATGAAAATGATACAATGTTGCTGAAACACAAATATTCAGCCACATGTTCCTCCAACTACCAATGGGTGGAGAGCCAAAAAAACAGTGAGACATTTTTTTATATGAAGTGGAATATCTTATAGTAATTATATAATCTTTGGTAGTAGATAATAATGGCGAAACGGCAATTTTATTTTTAATTATTATTATATCTAATTGAATTATAATTTATTTTATTTTTGAATTGAACACGAATTTTTAAATATAAATATCATAAATTAATTATTTTCTTGTCTTTGTTTTTGTCTTTTATTGCAGGATGTCGTTATTTTAGCATCTCAACTTCATAATGCAAAAGTTACCATAACTGAGATTAGAGGATTTAATCACATTGATTTGTTATACGCATCAGAAGCATATCGATTTATATATAAAAAAATTTTAGCTAACACAAAAAATTATACTCAATATAATAAAATTGCTAGATAACCCTCTCTTAAGAATTTACAAAAAAAAATATTTAAAGAATTCTTGATTTTAAATAATTTGTAAATGTTTTTTGTTGTTAATAATATTATAATTTATAATTATATTATGTACATATATTATAAATCATAACAATTTTGTGATTTTATTTTTAAGAAATAATTAATTTTTATTAGTACAAATTTTTAATAAATTTTAAACTTATTTTAATAATATATTTAAATACAAAAAATATGTTGATATTTAATTGTAAGCAAAAAATTTTATCTTTTAATAAAAAGCATATAATTTAGTTTTTTTTTATTTAAATCAAACAAAAATAAAAAATTTAATGTAATCTGAATACAAAATCTATTGTATAAATTTTACAAAATAATGCATATAAAGCAATGAGTGTATTGCATATGAGTTTAACAGTATTACATTTTTTTTAAACTTTTTAATTCCCATCTAATTAGGGCTGAAGTTATAGCCATACATAAAAAAATGTTTTGAATTTTTCTGCAGCTTCGGTAGCTTTTTACTGGTTCTGAAATTGATAGCCACAGTTCTTGTTTATTCATGGGAAATTATAAAAGTGAAAAATATGTTTGTGTAAATAAATAAATATGGAACATATGGAACAAAAATTTCAAATATCAATTTAGGGTGAATAAGAAATTTTTAATGTCCTTTTAAAATGGTTAAAGCAAAAAGTATCATCGGTGCTGACATTTTACATAGAATACAGATTTTAAATTTTAATTGAATTGAAAAAAGATTATTTCGGGCTGCTGAACCTTATTAGGTTTTCAGGTCATACACCTTTTTTCTAACAAACATGTACTAAATTTAATCTTCATCAAATTCCTCATTAATAAAAATGTATTTATTTATTTCAAACTTAAATCAAGTAGTTACAAATTACTTACATTTATAAAAATTAACATTTGAGCAAAAAAAAAAAAGTTAAAAACAAATAATTGATTTATATAGTTATAAACTTAAAGTTGTATAATTTAACAATACTACTGAATACTGAGGGATGTCATATGAGTAGGTATGTATTTAGTTTAGTTGGTGTAGTTTTTTTTTTAAAACTTGAGGGGAAGAAGTTGGTTAAAGCAAAGATTATATAATTACTATAAGATGTTTCACTTCATATAAAAAAATATCACAATGAATCAATTTTAGCAAAAAGTTAATGTTGCTGAACTATTTGTTTCTAACAATTGTTGAACAATTAAGTTTAAAATATTTGTTGTCAACATTCTTCAGTGTTCATCGCAAAGAGATCATACAGTATGTGTAGTAATATGAACTGATATGGTATATTGGTGTACACCAGTGCTGCCGAAGTACGGCAATTGCAGTATTTGTGATGCAATCTTAACAGCCTCACTCTAAATATCAAGAAAGTACTGCAATACTCAGTTAAATAATTTTTTTAAATTATTAATTTTATTTTATTTTTTGTATACTAAATGTTTAGTAATTTTGTGTAGATTTTTTGACTACGCAATAGATAAAATAAAGAACAAATTTCTAGCTTTAATTCAACTAACAAATTTTGATTATTTTGATTGGTATTGAAAATTTGAATTGAAAAAAAATGAAATCAAATAATACATAAATTAAAAATAGCCAAAACTAATTTTTTTTTTCCTTTTCTCTCCTTTATTCAAAATGCTGCTAACTGTTCGTCTTAGTTCACAATAATAAAATCTTGCTTAAGTCATGACCGCGTCATCAGGATTCAATTCATATTAAATTAATAAAAATCATACTAAAATAATTTTTTTGTTTTGTTTTTCTTTTCCGGCTTTCTTTTTCTTCTAAAAAATTCTCTCATTAATGCATTATATTTTTTTCTTCTTTTTTGTTTTGTTATTACCGTAATTTTCTCATTGTTGTAACCTGCAGTGAATGTTTCTGAGAGTATTTCTACACCTGACCCAATAAGATATTAAAAACTGTTGTGTGTAGATATTGGTTTCAGTTGCATTCATTGCAGAGGTGGTATAAGTAAATGGTACGTGAGCTAAAACATTTAATTTATATATTTTTTTTTTTCGGTATTTTTTGTTAAGTTTAATTTATTCCCTTTTCTCTTTGTAAATTGTTCGTTATTATGTTTAAGATAGATTTTTGTAACATTCGCGGTCTATCAACAAATTTCCATTCCGTCGAAAGCCATCTACGGCTTCAAAATCCAGCAATTTTAGCACCAAGTGAAACACAAGTTGTGAATGATGATACTAATTTTAATATCAATAATTATTCGCTTGTGCCACTTTTTATACCCCATAGAGGGATTGTTTTGTATGTACGAAATGATGTAGCTTATAAGACACTTCAAAATTTTGAGTGCTCCATTACAATTTATCAATATAATTGGATGAAAATACACGTCGATAAGCACATCATTCACTTCTGTTTTATTTACAGATCGCCTCAAGCGAATCAGCTAGAAACTGATATGCTTATAGAAAGACTATCCAACTAGATAAACTTAATTCTGGAAACCAATCCCGAGTCTGAGATTATTCTGGCGGGAGACTTCAATATTCATAACAGAGACTGGCTTAATTTTTCTAGTCACAACAGTCCCGAAGGCAAGCAAGTTGAACTATTTCCAATTTTTTCAACCTTTCTCAACTTGTCAAGGACCGACGCGACCAGAACGGATACCTCCTGGATTTATTCCTAACTACCCATTCAGAGAAATATTCAATCTCTGTTAACTCTCCGCTAGGAGGTTCCGACCACTGTCTTGTAAACACAAGCTTCGAAGTAGACACAAAAACCAGTTCTTCTAATTCTCCCAAAAGACTAGTTTGGCATTATTACCAAGCTGACTGGGAAGGCTTCAACAACTTTTTAAATGCATCGAACTGGTCGTTGTGTTTCCAATATAAAAATGTCGACTTTGCTGCAGAGGTGATTACTAAGAGGATTATATTAGGAATGAAAACTTTCATTCCAAATAGCCTTAGAAGTATAAAATGAAATCCCTCAGTTTGGTTCAATGATCTCTGCAGCAAAGCTCTGAAATCCAAAGAAGAAACTTACAAAAAATACAAAAAAAATAAAACTGTCAACACGTATGAGAGTTATAAAGTGGTTAGGAATGAATGTAAAAAAATTATCGATCAGAAAAAATTCCTGCATTCTGCACCAAAGATTGAGACGAGAATTATTTGACCTCCCCAACAACAGCAGGTCTTTCTGGACATTTGCTAAAAATGTTGGGCAAAATTTTTGCAAGTCTTCGTTTCCACCTATGATTGATAATAAGAGTACTATTATATCAGACTCTTTTGGAAAGGCTAATCTCTTTGCAAAATTATTTGCAGCTAATTCCACACTCCCTCCTACAGCCCAAAATCCTCCATTAATCCCTGTTCTAAATTATTCCTTCGGAAGGATCTACTTTAAAACAAGAGCTGTAGTAAAAGTCTTGAATAATCTCTATATAAAAAACTCTAAAAATCCTGATGGTATACCTGCAATTGTGCTACGACACATTGCCTTCGCTATTTCTAAACCTCTGCGCAACTTATTCCATTTGTCCTCTTCTTCAGGAACTTACCCGTCCTATTGGAAAGTTGCCCAAGTTTATCCTATAACTAAAAAAGGTGACAAAAGCAATCCTTCAAACTATAGGTCCATAGCTATTACTTCGATTATTTCAAAAACGATGGAAATCTTAATCAATCAAAAGTTGAAAAAATATCTTGATAGTATAGGAACTCAGCGTTCCATCGGTGATCTCATGACATGCCTCTGCGAAAAGCTCAACACCAGTCTTCGTCAATCTGGTGAAGCTGCTGTTGTAGCTCTGGATATATCTAAAGCTTTTGATCAAGTCTGGCATTCTGCTCTTATAACAAAATGAATGCTGTAGGCCTTGGTTCAACCTTTTCTAAATGGATTGAAAGTTTTCTTTTAAATCAATCGATCATTTCTGTAGACGGTTTCTGTAGACGGTTCTTTTTCCGACCAACTTCAAATCAATGCTGGTGTTCCACAAAGCTCTGTCCGTTCACCCATCCTATTTCTCATTTTCATTAATGACCTTCTCAAATTAACTTTCACTTTCAATCCAATCCATAGTTTTGCTGATGACAGCACTCTAGTATCATCATATAATTTTCTAAAACAAACTAATGTTACAGCATCCGCAGTCACCTCCAAAAGAACAATGATGGCCGGCGCGCTCATTCACGACCTTGCCAAAATTGTCGAATGGGGTAAAGCTAACAGAGTCGAACTTAACAATTCAAAAACTCAAATATGTCTTGTTAGTAACAAGACATTATTGAGTAGTGGCCTAGAATGAACATATTTTCGATATTGCGAAAAGCGCCGCAAAATTTTTAGGTTTTTGAGTCGCTGCAAAACTTATTTTTCATCTCGAGAACTTTTAAAAATCTATAAAGCATATATACGACCCAAGCTCGAGTATAACTCACATTTATGGGCAGGTGCACCAAAAACTGCTTTAAATTTTTCGGACAAAGTTCAAAACCGCGCCATTCGTCTTATAGGCGACATAAATGTGACCTCATCCCTTATACCTCTTGGTGATCGTCGTATTGTTGGAGCACTTACTCTATTTTATAGATATCTGCTTGTTGTTGGCACTTGTTCCGAAGAATTAAAAGCACTTCTTCCTCCTCTTAAGCAATTCCATCGCACAACACGAGAGGCATCAAGTACCCACCCTTTCACAGTGGAAATTCCGAGATGGTTTAAATCCGGTTATGGAAATTCTTTTATAGTAAGAACATCCCGATTGTGGAACCGCGTCCCAATCGAAGCATTCCCAATGAGAGAAGAATTTTTTATTTATGACTTACAGAGGTTTAAGACGCATATTAACAATATCGCTCTTTCCCACAAAACATTTCTTCTTCCTTTTTCTTTCCTTTCCTTTAACTATCCTTTCCTTTTTCAAATAGTCAACGGTACGCAAGTACTTAAAGGTTCAAAACCTAAGTTTTGACTATAATATAAAAAAAAAAATATAAGATTTTAAGCATGATATTAATTTTTTCAACAACTTGTCCGGTAATTATATCATAGCTGGCGATTTCAACGCTAGATATACAAGTTGGAACTGCCAAAAAAATAACACCTGGGGGAAAATACTTAACCAAAAATTGTATCACGGCAATTTTAGCTTATTGTTCCCAGTTACGTCAACATTTATTCCATCCTTCATAAGACAAAAGCCGTCAACTCTGGACCTGGTGCTTTCAAATCTTTGCAACTATCTAACAGACCCGATAACATTAAATGAGCTCAATTTAAATCATTTGCCCATTACTTTTAATATTAAGCAGTCTGTAAATATCAGAAAAGAACCAAAAACATTTCTTTTCAAAAAAACAGACTGGAAAAAATTTGCACAGAAGTTAGATGTTTGTTTGTCAAACCATGATTACACAAACATCAACACAACTGAAAATTGAAAACTTCCACAAAAGTCTAGAGGAAACAATTATTCGGATTGTTCCACAAAAATCCTCTACAGTCAAAGACTGGATTCCCAAACTGTCTGAGCAAACAAAGTATCTGACAGCGCTCAGAAATGCAGAACGACGTCAAAGGCAAAGAACAACGAATTCTGTACACAAAGTTTTGCAAACTATGCTTTATGCACATGATACTGTCATCGAGCGTCAGCCACTGTCAGGAGCGAGCCATAGAGAACTACAGCTCTATGGTCCACTTCAATATGTCCAAACGAGATAATAACTAATCTTGAAAATGGTTTTTCTCATATTCAAGACTTTTATTACAAGTGGAAAATTAAAATCAACAGTGAGAAAACAAAAGCGATTTTCTTCACCACAACCACCAGAAGAAACCCACGTTTTCTGGCTAATAGAAATCTAAATATAAACAACTCTGAAATAGTTTCGGAAAATGAATTTATTACCTACTTCGTCATTCACTTAGGTAAAAAAACTGCTATTCAAGACCCACATCATGAAAACAATTAACAAGATAGACTTTTATATTAGACTGTTATATCCATTAATAAACCGTAAATCTAATCTTCATGTAGAAAATAAACTTCTTTTTAAAACAGTTTTTGGAAAGTTGTGAAAACATATTTAGAAAATCCGCTCATTGCAGGGATTATAGATTAAGTTAGGATAATTTTAGTTAGGTATAGGTTAAATTTAAGTAAATTTTATGTAAAAAATAAAAATTAAGGTTTTGTCGAGCCATTTTTTCCTTAAAACTAAACATTAAAAACAAAAAATAAAAGTATCGCAATTATGCTAAATAAAAAGAATCATAGGTAATACAGTCTATTGTACATAGTATAAGCTCTAACTAAAATTAAACTCTATAAAACAAAATAACATTATAATTAAGGCCAAATAAATAAATGATATCAAAAGAAATTAGATATGAAATATATTTCACTATAAAATTAAAAATTGGAAACTAAATTATAAGTATGTACTTCATTATAAAATTAAATTTAAACAAATGAAAAAAATAACAGCCCCATCGATCTGTTGTAATAATTCTTCCATCATACTGCATATTGCAAAAATACTTTAATTATCAGTTATCACAAGAAATTAAATATACTAGTAATAAAATTATTTGGAAAACTAAACTAATAATAAACCTTCCCGTATAAATTTTAGCCAGCGGTAAGGAAATTACTAACGTTTAAATAACAATAACAAAAAGTTACATGCAGCCACTCCAGTATCTTGTACAAGCTTATTTTGTAAATTTAAATTATGAATAGGATTAGTATAAGGATTAGTTAGATCTATGATTATTTTTATTTTGTTTTATATTTGAATTATGAGTAAGTGTAAAATTCTTATTAAATTTATTATTAGACTTATCGTTATAATTAATATATTTTAAGTTTATGGTTAGTGCTTACATGACTAGAGCCGATATTATGTTTTTACCTTATTTTTCCATAACTATATTTGTATTTGATCTAGTATTGAATGGTTGTTGTTTTGATTCCCCAATATTTGGGCGTATCTAATTGGTATTATCATTTTAAAACGTTGATACTTAATTCTCCTGTTGATTTTTTTTAAATGATAGGTTCACAACCACAGCCGTCAATTGAAAACTTATTTTTAATGAGATTGCATAACCTATGAAACTTAATATTAAGTGTTGAAAATTAAAAAAAAAAACAAAAAATGGGAAAAAAATCTAAGTTAAAAATTGAAAATATGTAGTTTTGTCTATGAATCTTTCACCTTTAAACTTTTCAGCGTCAACTATTTTACTATAAATAAATGAATGACGTAAAAAAAACAACCTGGGGTGGCAGCACGTAACTTGTTACAAACGGTTTTTTTTGTAACAAGACATCAGCGTCACAAAATTTTTTTGGCAGCATGTACTTTGAAACGCTACTGTGAGATTGAAACAAAAAAAAATTTACGAAACATTTTTGCAAATTTTTTTTTTTAACACACGTCGACTATTTTTACCGGAAATTTCCATTTGAGACGCTCAGTAAATATGGACGTTTCAAATGTTACGTGCTGCCAAAAGTAGCGAAACAAAATTAAATGTGGCGAAACCATAGATATATAAAATATAGATTGGCAGTTAGAATAAAAATTTTCAGCCACTTTTGGTCAGCTGTTTTTGAAAAATCTGAGTTCAAATAATTTAGTTTCTACTGCAAATAATTCCCTTGAAAATGGAAACTTCGCACCAATGTAATATGAAAAGAGAGTAAAAGAAATATAAAATTACAAAAATTTTAATAATTGGATTATTTTTAACGTAAACTCTCAATTCATCTAAAATAATTATTTTTAAATTTTCTTTTAAAAACATGTATATGTGTATATTCATACAAAATTCACAATAATAACAAATCAAAAACTAAGGTTAAAAAAAGATGTTTTGATACACGTATATGTATATTTATGTTCTTGAAAAGAATTATATAAACAAAATTAATTAAATTGATACATGGGCTAATACAGTTTGATGTTAAACTAAATAAAATGACCAAGAGTGGGAAAAAATTATTTTACTTTATCGTATACATTATATATTATTTTATAAAACTAAATTCACATAGATTCTATTATTTAGACATTCCCGTGAAATTTTATGTTTACATATATATTGATAATATTAAAACAAATTAGATGATATGTATACAAATTTATATTATTTATAAGTATTATTATTATTATTTAATAATCAATGAATATCTAATCACTTGTATTATATATATATATATATATATATAATATTTATCATTCCCATCAAATTTAAAGTTTTCCCCTCTATTTTTCTTTGAAAACGTTTTCCAATTCTCTAAAATTTTAATTAATAAAATGAAATAAAATGATTTTCAAATTATCGTATTAGCGTAAATAATATATTTAAAACAGAAAAACTATAAAAAATTAATAGTTAGTAAATTTGTGTAGATAAAAATGTTAAAACAAAACTAATTTTAAATTCAATAAGAAAAAATTGAAAAGAATCTATTCTACAAAACCATGAAAATATTAAGAAATGGCTGTTAAATTTATAAAATCAAATCAGCTGAGTTGAAATATTGAAAAACATATGCTCATTTTTGGCTGAATCTGAGATTTAATAATTAATATGATAATGTATTAGAGAGAAAGAGAAAGCACTACCAAGCTGCCAATCTATATTTTATATATCTATGGGCGACACAAAATTAAAATTAGCGAAACAATTTTATGTGCTACCGTTTTTCAAAAATAGCGTGACAACATGTTTGTAACAAGTTACGTGCTGCCACCCCTGTTTTCCCATGATACCCAAAAATAACTCAAAAAAGGGAAGCAATTTTCCGTGCTGACATTTTTAACAAATAGCGAAACAATATGGCATGTTACATATTTGAAATACCAACCCGTGTTGTGATTCACCGTGTTTGATCATCAAATTTTGCGAAAATCAATTTTGAAAAATTGTATTTAGTAGGTACATGGTCCTCCGACAAATTTTTTTTATTTAATTTTTACTTAAAATAAATGGAAACTTTGAAACAAATTAAAAAAACGAAAAATATTTTTTTTTAGTTAAAATAATTTGTTAGAACCTGCTGCCCTCACATCCTCGCACAGTCTATTGTTTTTCTTGGCAGAAACTTTTTTATTTTATTTAATTATTTTTTATCATCTTTGAGAGTAGGGTTGTACAAGAGTTAACTCAAATGCCAAGTTTAACTCACGCTCAATATACAAAGTTAAAAAAATTGTTTGTTAGTCTCCTAAAATTGAGCGTTAAGCCGTCGGACCTAAATTCATATCTTAGAGTGCACCGTAGACTTGACTTGGTCATCTTGTGTAATGAAACCTAATTTTTGTCCACTCCTTTTGGAGATCTATAAAACTACTGGATTTTGAAGTATTTTTGAAAAGGATTATTAAAAGCTAAAAATATTTTTTTTTATTTAAATCACAAATATACTTTATTTCCATATTTTGCATTTTTCTCTTACAATATCTTATTAGTTAATAATATGAATTTGAAATTTTAAATAAAATTATTGTTTTATTTTAATATACATACGTAAAATATTAACAGTTTAGTATTGTACTGATACAAGTTATCAAATTTGATTTGTTTTTTTTTTTTATCATTTTAAATCTACAACTATTTTTTATTCTCATTTTTTGTTTTTGTTTTATATTAATTAAATTATTGCTAATTAAATTTAATCCCTTTAAATTCAGCATGATTTATAGCTGGCTTTACAGATCAGTCAAATTAGAAATTTGAAACAAGTGTAGAATTAAAGATTTTTATTTATTAAAAATTAAATTTGGAAAAATTTTTAAATACAAACATATTATTAATATATATAAATACATATATATTAATTATATAAGGAAAATTATTATTAACTTTGGTAATATTTATGACAAAATAAAATTAAATTAAATTTTGAGCAAGCATAATGAGCTATTTTTAACTATAATATAAAAAATTACTTTTAAAAATTAAAATTAACATTTGTTTGTAGTTTTTGAAAAGTTAACGTACAATTATTTGTATCAGAAAATTTGAAATATTGTCAACGTATTGAATCGCAAAAGAATTAATTTTCATTTTTTAATATTTTTTATTTCGTCCTAAATCACACTGAAAGAGTCACTAGAAATAACAAGGTGGTGTTATTAAATAAACAAATTATGTAATGTACCTACGAAACAAATTTTGCTTATTGATTTTTAATACAGTATACCATAAAGATTTTACTTTAAAAAAATAGTCAAGGAATTCAGTTCCCAAAAACAATAAAAATAGTTTATATTTTCTGAATATATGTTTATGATATTTAATGAAATATGTTCAATTATTAAATTGATGTATTACACATAATTGAATATTGTTTATAAATTAACATAATAGAACAAATCTGTGGTTTTACGACGAAAGATGATAACTGCATTTTTGGCATTTCTTGTAAATCGCAATTGAATAAAATTTAGTATAGAATTTGCTATACTTTTCTAGTTATTTTTGATTTTTAAAAAATATTTTCAATGAAAATCTTTTGAAAACCTTTAAAAAGATATGATCTTTGAAATCATTTCAATAATTTTTTAATTTTCGTAAACTTTTTATCTTTTTTTGTAATTTTTAAATAACTTATTAATTTTTGTTACATAAAAGTTATTGCTGAAGAACATGATAACTTCAGTTATTCAGTTAATACAAAAAAAAAATATATAATACGCAGTAAAATTGTTCAAGATACATGGAAATGCAAAACTGTTTATATCTTATCCTATCATCATATATGCTTATGTTAGAAAAATTTACAACGGCAGTTGTTAGTTATTCAGTTTTGAATTCATAAATTACTTAATATTATTAAATTTTTTTTTTTATTTGAAAGAGCTTAAAATTTTATATAAAATGGCATTCATAACTAAAATTCGACAAAATTGCAGTTATCATCTTTCGTTGTAAAACCACCGAAATAGTTATGTATATCCCTACAACAAATTATAAATCAAAATCATTGACCCGGAAAATTAAAACTAACCGTATTGATTTTATTTATTTTTTTTTTTTTAATTTTATTTTTAATGTTATAATATTTTCATATTTGACTGAGATGTGTTTTTCAAAAATTTTCTTAAACATATTATTTAAAAATATTTTACATTAAAATAATTTGTATTCAATTAATTTTATATATATTTTATTTAATATACTTTTACATATATATGTATACATATTTTATTATAATTAAATTTAAGTTATTTGATCCAAATACATATATATATATAGATAGATATAAGTATATTACTTTATTTTTTTCTTACAAATTAAGATTTTACCGTGTTTTTGGATTAGTTTGCTATATTTTACAATTTTAATTTATAGATTACTTTATAATTAATGCACTTCTTTAATTTATTCATTTATATCTTTAGCTGCTTCTCTTTAATTTGATATTTTTTTCTTGAATTTAAAAAAAAACATTTAAATATTATTTGCCTTGAATTAATATTAACATCTAATTTTTAACTATAATTTTAAATTTTAGTTTAATTTTTAAAATTTACGTAGCTTGTTAAAAGCGTAACATAAAAACACCAATATATATTTATTACTATCAAAGATTTTATATTTTTTTTTTGTGTTTTGTTTTTGTTTACTTACTAAATTTTATTGCAGTTTTCGGTTACTTTTTTAAGTAATTTTTTGATATAAAATTTTCATTTAATATCTATATAGACAGTTTGTTTGTTATATTTCCTAAATATAATCCTCGGTTTAATTTGCTTAATTTACTAAAACAAAATGTTTTTTTTAAATCTAAAATTTATTCTAAAATATAAATTTAGTGCTTTTTTTTAAATATTTCATATATTATTATTTATTATAAGTTCGATGCAACGTTTTATAATTTTTATGATGTTCTATACATACTACGAAATATCCCCATTATAATAAACCTCGCGTTAATGCTATAAATTATTTTAATGGTTTAACACAGTTGTTTTTTAATAAAATTTTTCTGAAACTAAGAATTTAAATTGTATATAATATAATATGAAACTGGTTTGTAGTTTTAAATGTTTTGCTTTGGTTTACAAATTTTTAAGCATTTTTATATATTTTTACACTACCAATTACTTTTTAAAATATTTTTAATAGAACGTAATATATCTAAATTACATGTTACTTATTTGATATGATAAAATAAAAGAAAAATATATAAAAAAAAACACTCTTTTTACTCCGTTTATGCAATGAATTTTCTTTTATGTTTTTGATAATTGTAAGTTTGTTCAGAGTTTTTTTCCGTATATATGTACATCACTCACTTTTTTTATAAAATTTACAGTTATTTAATATTAATTTTTAAGTTATATGGTATAATATATTTTTTTTGTAAATATCTGAAATATTGGTTTGTCTTTTTGAATTACTTATTTAATAATTGATGATTACATAGTACTTTTTGTTAGATTTATTTTAAAATTTATTGTAATTGTATAGGTGGTGTAGTGTTTTAAATTTTATAATATTCAAATTATAATTTAAGTTGCAAGTTAATTATATTTTTATAATATTTAAATTATAACATCAACAAAGAAAAATATTTTCACTGAATTGTAAAATATAAGATTCATAATTTTTGATCTAAATAAAATATGTATTATTTATATGTACAAATTAAATTGCATAATGTTCGACGATCTTATATTTTTAAACAAAATCGTTTTTATCACATTTTTGAGTTTTACTATGAGCTTCATTTCAGTTTCTTCTTGTGATCAATCAATATTTTTTTGTGAAAAATTTATATCGAAATTCAATGATGTAGATTTGTTTACGTTAGAATGGTAGCAAAGAACATAATTAATAATATAATTGTATAATTGTTGAAAATATTGTATGTTCTTTGATTATAGCCAGTAAGGTTTTATATGTATATGTATATGTAAAAATTAGATGGAAATAATATTTAGTAGATTGATTTTTTTTTATTTAATTAAACTAATATTATTGGTAAAATATATTCATAATTTTATAATTATCAAGGTTCGGAATCCACTGACATACATAATTTAATTATTTTTTTTTCATTAAATAGGAAAAGATTTAAGTTTTTAAATTTTTGATATAATTTTAACTACATAAAAATATAATTGTAAATTAAAAATACACAAATATTATTGTCACTAAAATAAATTTTTTATATAACCATAAATTAAATTAACTCAATTTAATTGAAAATATATGAAGCGGGAAGACCACAAATCTATTATTTTAATCTTACAGCAATAAATATTACATTTATGAAAATTTATTTATTTATATAGCAGATAAATATGCAGGCCAATTACAGGTCCTTTCGGAATATGGGCCATTTTTAAATAGTAATTATTTGATACATATATGTAAGTGTTTATGCAAAATAACTTTACTTATGAATAATAGTCATATCAAACACAATTATTTCATGTATCATTGTATAAAGTCTAAAAATTACTAATTTCCAATTCTTAAAACATAAATAAGCAACAAAATTTGTTAGGTATTTTTTATGTTATTGATTAGATAATCTTTAATTTTATCTTAAACCATCATTATTTTGTTTTTGTTTTATTTCACTTAATAAATAGAGAAGTATATAAAAAATGTATGTCAGAGCGGTGATTAAAAAAAATTCAAATTCCTAATTTTTTGTTTTAAATTTTCGCATATTCATACTACATTAAACATTTATATTGTTTATTAATCGAAAAATTTTAGATACATATTGAAATTATTTTACTATAATACCTCATTCAAATAAAACCTCTAACAATGTACGCTTTATTATTAAGAAATTTTAATATTTATATAAGAGACAAGAGCTCAAGAATGCAGTCAGGGTCATGTTAATTAAAAAAAAAAGAATTAAAAATTTAGTTTGTAATGTTTATTATAGTTTTAACGATTTTATCTAAAAAATCCTGTATTGTTAGACAGTATTACCATTTTTATCCTTTTTTATTTTTCTAACATGTGTGTTTTAAAGCAATTTGGAGAGCTTTCTTATATAAGAAGACAATAAAAAAAAAGTTTTTAAATAATTTCTTTTTATATTTATAATCCACTTATTAACCTAAAATCAATAATTAGTTTTGTACGTTAAATATACAATATTTTTTTATTAATCTATACCAATAAGGCTTAGACATTTATATCATTTATAAGAGTTCCATTCAAAAGAATTTTATAAAAGAGATAACATATAAAATTATGCATAATATATTTATTTATTTATAATTTTTTTTTTCAAAATAATAAATCAAATTTATTTTATTATACTTGTCTGATATTTTCTAGAAATATTTCTGAAAAAGAATAGATGTTAAAGCAAAATTTACAAATAATTTTATAACGTCTAAACATTATTATATTGTATAATAAAATTAATAACACCAATATAATATTTAGTGTTGCTACATAAGTTAATTTTAAAAGAACTTGATTGGTATTTTGTAATGTGATTTATATATATATATAAATTATGTAGTAGAAAAAAATTTAAATTACTTTTTAAAATTTTTGGTGTTTTGCTAAAATTTTGTAAATTTTTCAACATATTTAATGACTAAATATTTTTTTATAAAACTCAATTTTTTTATGATTAGCTTCTGACTTAATAGAGACACTGATTATTTTGCTTTTGTTTTCTTTTTTATTTCAAAAGGTTGAAATTTATAAAGAAACAAAAATTTTAAAATAATATGTTTATCTAAGTTTTTTAAGCTTTGTATGTTAAAATTATATTTTCTTTTAACTGTTTGCATTGTTTCGATTGAAAAAGGGTTGTTAGCTTTTTTTTACTAATGTTACCAAATATTTTTCAAATTATACATAATTGATTAAAAAAAATGTTCTTGTTTTGTTTTATGGTAAATTTAAGAAAACATTTTGATAGTTTTAAATAGTCGATAGTTTCTTAATATTACTTAATATATCTTCAATAAATAATCAATTGAACAACATTAATGCCAATATTGATAAAACATAACAAAAATATAATTTGAAGGAAATATTTTTGAAAATTTCTTCTAAACAATAATCAATTTTTAAAATTTCTTATTAGCCATTATTATAAATTCACGTTTATTCATTATAAAATTATAACAAGAAAAAAGAAATGTATCTTTTATCTTTTTTTTTTCATAATATTTTTTTTTTCTTTTCTATTTAATTTATCAATTAATCAACATTAATTTAAGTTTTTCTTTACATATATTTTTTTAATTGGCCAGTAATAATATCCTTAGTTAATTTTTGACAAGCGGTACATTTAATTGAGATAATTTTCTTTTGAATAATTGAAATAATATATAATCGATAAGCGTTGATTATTTTGTTTTAAAGAAGTTAAATACATATTTCCAATTCTTACTTTTTTTCTACTCATCTGTTTTATCTTTTACATGTTCTATTGAATAAAAAGTTAATTAATTAAAATTATTTACATTACTTCTTGTCTAAATTATTGTTTTTTTATTATATCAAATCTTAAATTTAAAAAAAAATATGTATTTTTATCATTCAAATTTATTGGTTATATTTAATGAACAATTGTTTTAGTTGAGCTCAACTAAATCATTAATTAATTAATATAAATATTGTATGTAATTCAAATTAACAGTTCCGAATAATTTTTTTTAACATAAACCATACATTCGAAAAACTTATATATTGTGTACATCAAAAAATAATGTTTTTGAGATCTTTTTATATAAGAAAATATAAGAACAAATATGAAATTTAAATTTTTATAGTAAAAAATATAAGTGAATTTTTTTAACTAAAATTAAAATACATAATTAACAATTTGATTTTTAGAATTGAGTTAGATGTTTATTTTTATATAAATATTCAAAATGTATGGACAAATATCTAACGTGTGGACACTGTCAATATTTTCAAATTTTTATTAAACAAAATATTTATAATATTATTTAAATATATTGTATGATAAAAACTTGTCAGATTATAATTTAATAAAAAATTTTAAATCATATTTAATTCTTAATTAAACTTAAATGCTATTATTAAACATTAAGATGGAAAAAAACTTAAAAAAAAATACTACTGCTGAATAAAATTATATAATTTTTTTTTTGTTTTTTCATAATTTAAAGCTTTGAACGTTCATCTTAGTTTTTGACTAAATTTAATATTGTAATAAATTAAAATATTAAAAAGACTCTACAAATTTATTTAAAAAAATACGATCAAATCCACTCTTTGTTTTTAAAACTAAAATAAGTTTTCTTCTTTAGTGTTTTCTCTTTTGTAAAATTTAAATTTGTAAATTATAGAAAAATATTTCTACAATTTATTTACATTATTTATTTTCAATAATTTATATAAATTATTATATTTATATTAATTGTAACATATATAAATTATTTATTTCACACTGTTACCATCCAACCAACGTCTTTTGCTCATCAGTTCGATTTACTTAAAATATAACGGATAGCCAAGAATTGATAGTAATGATTATTTAGATATATAAAAAAACTTCCTATTAACTTATGGATACTTAAAACCATAAAACCTAATATACCTTAAGCAAAGTACATAACTTTCTTTGTATCTGCATGTACTGTAATTGCACGTGCCATTGCACCTGGTGTTCTATCTTCTGAGCAACCACTTTGATGTGAACCTTCACCAGAATCGTGTTCTTTTTCAACTAAATGATATCTAAAATTTGAATAATAAAATAAAAATTTAAAAAATCCTATTTATTAAATTACCTAGCTCTAAACGCAACCAAATGAGCATAATATGCTGGCGCTGGTATAGAAACCGATCTTGTACATCTAACATAAGTGTGACAAAGTTGATATGTTAAACATTGTAGTTCATCTGAATCAAAATGATTATCATCCCACAAAACATGATAATGTGATGGTCGACTGGTACCCTAAAATAATACATACATTAATAAAAATTAAATAAAAATATTTATTAATATGTTTTTTGAGTTGTTATATGATTTCAAATTACCTGAATACCTTGATGACTGCATAAATAAAAATCAAATTCGGTTGGGTGTGTTATACCCACATCAACTGTTGTACCAGCTGGAATGTTACCAGACTTTCCACTTTGTTCTTTTTTTTCAGCACAAAACAATCGAGTATGATGACGTTTCTGTACAACGATAAATGTAATACCAGGTCTATAATCTGCTTCCAATTTTATACAAGCTTCACGTATAGCAGTTAGTTCATGCTGAAGAACAGATACAAACTGTCCTTCAGAAACCCCATCACGATATAAAATTATGCGATGTGGCTTATAACCCCCAGTTGATTTATAAAACATTATTAATAGTTCTCTAACCATGCTACTTAATTCTTGAATAATTTCCTGGCGATGCTGTTGAACACGCACTGTTGCTGCATATCTTGATGGATGAGCATCCATTGAACCAACAACAGCCGCAATAGATGGTTTTTTATTATCACCAGCTGGTGGGTGTGTTACATCAGCTCCTAAGAAAATAACAGGCTCATTGAAAACTTTTGGCCGTATTGATGGTACTAAAATTGAATTAATGCCACCCAGTTTAACGTTAATTTTCAAACATAAATTAGATAATGTTTGAGGTGATGTTTTATTAACATTTTTAGCTTGTACACACTGTGTTGCCATTCCTAGAACAGTGTCACCAACACGTTTAACTTCAGCTATAAATATAATAAAAATAAATAACAATGTTTATGTTAAAATTCAAGAAAAATATTTTTTTTATTGGTTAATTATTTTACAAATAAAAATTTATTATATGTATCAGATTTTATGAAATTTTAAAAATCTTTTTATTTCGTTCTTACCATAAACTGGTGTTTTTCCTGGTAAAACAACAACTACTAATTGTAATGCATTAAACGAGTTCTTTAAATATCTAAACATTGGTTCAACTTGATCCGGTCCTGTTGCATATTTACAAAAACAAGGTTGTCCAATTATCGGCATACCAGCATCGTTTGATATCTTTTGTAATTGTTGAGTAAAATTTCTTAATGCATCTTCACGTACAGTACGTTGTGGAGCAAAACAAGCAATTGCCCATACACGAATTTCAACACCGGTAAAAAATTGTTTGCCTCGCATATCCCATACACCTTGATTCGGAGAGGCCAAGCTGACTTTATTCTGTGAAGTAAATAACGGCTGTGCTGACTTTTTAAACACGACTCTTTTAACAAAATAATACAAGAAAAAAAAGCGAAAAAAAGAAGTATAAAAATAAAAAGTACTTACTTGTCCACTCATACTTGAGACTCGTCCGCCATATTGTAATTTAGGTGGTGGTAAAACTCTTCCTCTTACTTCCATCATTGAATTTGATATAGTTAAGCCAAATTCCTGAACATACGAATCATTGTTAAAATCTGCTCGTTTTACTAAATTATTGATTTCTCTTTCGCGATCAGGAGCTGAACGAGCGGTTGCTTTAATCATTGTTGATGTTTGCATATCAGTTAATTTTTTAATACACCTTTGTCCTGCTACAATATTACATACTTCTAAAGGCAAGTAAGTGTGTTTGTGCTCTTGTCCAACTTGTAAACAAGGTAAATGCGGATATCGTAATTTCATACGATATTTATCTAAGAAATATTTTGCAACAGTACATTCAACAGTTTGACCATTTTCTAACTGTAGAGGAAATCTAAAAACGTATATACATTTGTTTTTTAAATTTATATTTTATATATTATAATTTTTATTGCTACAAAATCTTGCATATACAAAATACTTATTTTTTTTTAAATATGTACAGATTTTTAAATATAGTACAAAACTGATGTTCAAAAGATTGTATTACAAAAAACTGCTTTGATTGTAAACCCTATAGATTGAAAAATTTTACAGAATTTAGAACTACTTTTTTTTTTAAATCGCATTATATTCTTTCACGATTTAAATTTATACCTCAACTGGAAGCTAATTTAAGAGATTATAAAAAAAAATCCCTTTCGAAATACATTATCTTGATAGGAATAGGGATTTATTTTAATGTCATTGGTTCCTTCATTAGATTAGAACGAGATCGTCGGATTTTTAGCCAACTTATTTGGAAGGCAAATTCGATAATTATGTTTAACTACCACAGCTGAATATCGTATAATTTGTGAAGGTTAAATTTATAACTCTGAAGATCTTTTTTCAATATTCACCAAATTATGAGCTTTAAGCAGTTCTTTTATAAATGCAAATAGATCGTAGGAATGGGATAGTACAAAATGGGTGTTTTGGTTTTTATTAGATATTTGGATACCATCATAAAATTTAGTTTTAACGCAACTTATAAAATAAAATATTTTCGATCAGCAAACGTTCAATCAATTACTTTTAGTTTTATTTTAAGTGTATAAGGGTGTTTATTCATCAGAAAACAATTTTTTATTACTGTCAGATATTGCTTAGAGCAACCAAATCAAACGTCTATTATAGACGAAAGCTCGCATCATATTGCTAAATGGTGAGATTATCATCCAGTGGGTTAGTATCCATCACCGTTAGTAACTAATGTTAGTATAGTTAAACATGCTATGTTTAGAAGAAAAATAAATAGCTAACATGCTATAGTTAATAGAATGTTAAAAATATAAGAAGAAAAAAAACACAAATACAAAAAGAAAATAGAAAAAGACCAAATATGAATTCCATAACTATTTATCGATTATACAGCTTTAATTTTAAGTTTCTTTTACTAAGGTTAGTATCAAAACAAGCTGCTCTCGAGTTAGATTCATGTAACATTCTAGACACAGGCTCAAATTTACCGAAGTCAGTACTATGGTTAGCGATATTAAACAAGTCAAAGGAACGTAAATTACTAAAAAAATAATTTATTAAAACTGACAATTAAATTTTATTTCATTCTGAAAAAAGGTCTTTAAAATACTGTATAGACAAAACATTTGGTGGGTTTTTATCATCACTTCACATTTTTTCAAATACATTATTTTGTAATACAGTAATTTGTAATACTTACATTATTTTGTAGGCAGAATTTTGTGTAATAACTCATATTATAAATAACTTACGATTGCATTTGTGCTGGTCTCCTTGTAACATTGCATACACGATATTTTCGTCTCATTTGGCCACAGTGTGTTATTTCAATTTTAAGTCCTTTGATTTCCTTTGTAAATTTGACACGTTGGGAATCCGTCAACGGTTTTCTTTGTTCGTTAATATCTCTTATATCTAAAACTTCACACATAAAATCAATAACAGGTTGAGCTTTATAAAATGCTGTTGCAGAAACTAAAATGTTAAGAAAATTCAGTAAATATATGTGTTTAAAAGTTATATTTAAAAATTACCATCGATATTCAACATCATTTTCCATTGAGATGGTCTAACACTTTGATGAAAACCAAACCATACCTCACGTCCACCACCTAATGGGTGATAATAACCATCTGGTGAACTGAAAAAACTTCTTCCAACTGGTGTATAAGTCATGCTTGGCAAATGTCTCATAACAACATCTAAAGCTAAAATTGCATCATATGGAATTTGTCGGGTACGACCCTCTAAAGCTTCTTCTAAATTAAATAATGAAACTTGTGCCATCCACTTGATTGTAACACGAAATATTCTATCTTTTCCTTCACCCGGTAATGTTACTTCCAACTCTAAACGATCATTACCAATTGGTAAAGGATCACGTGTATATAAATTGTTTCTACCATCAAAAACTGGTTTTAATACACCAAATATTTTACTATACGCATGTACCATCGTTTCAATAATTTCACGATTCACCTTGCGTGGACATTTGTCCGGTTGTATATTAATATCATAATGATGAACATAACCACGTGGCATAGTCACTTGAAAATGATTTGCTCTTAAGGTAATTGGTCGACCTTCTCGACCTAAATTTGGTCGACGGGGGCATGTGAACATTGGCAGTTCTGGTTGAGTGGGTGTCGGTGTTGTTACAGCACCAGTTAATGATGCTGCAACAGTACCACCACCAGCACTCGTACCAGCTGCCGGTGTACCAGAAGTAACACTTTGTACAGTACTTGGACTTGTTACCGAAGTTGGATTTACCGATGATCCTGGCGCTGATGGTGGTGCTATAATAAAATGTTAAAAAAAAAAAAACAAAAATAGAAATAGAAAAAGAAGAATATTGTTCAGAGTTTTCAAAAAAAAAAAAACAAAAATACAGTTTAAAAACAGTAAATAAATTAAATTGCATAAATTATGTAATTCAAACAAAAACAGAAAAAAAAATCAAAATAAAATTACTTTTGGAAATAAAAACTTTAAATAAAATTTTTCAAATAAGTAAGTCATCAGAAGAAAAATTATGCAACATTTTTAAAACATTTAAGAATGAAAACAGTTTAAAGAATCAGTAAAGCTAAATTAAAATTATTATAAAAACTTATTAAAATGACTATATCAAAAATTTAATGAGTTTAAAATATTAATAATAAATATGTTATAAAATCCACAAATTTTGCTAATTTTATTTTACACAATTTATACAATATGATATTACGTACAAACTATCGCGATACCTTTCAATGAAATATTTATAAAATTAAAAATCTCCGTAAAAAATAATACTATAATAATACTTTAAAATAATTAAAATAATACTTAATGAATTAAATCTTATCTTATTATTTCGAGAAAAAAAATATTTCAATTTTGCAAAATTTAAAAACTAGTTAGTTATTTAGTCATTTTAAAATAATTACTTTAATTATTTAAAAATAGTAAAGACTATAACTATCATGCCAATTAATTCAAAGAATTTTGGTTTTAAAATTTAAATTGACTGATTAAAAATTAATTTCATTTTTAGTTAATTTAGAATGTTAATGTATTTTAATTAATATAATGTATTATTTCTATACCAATGAATTGCCGTATAGAATAGTTATGTGGCATTCAATAATTATTGCAATTCATATATGGTTATTTTTTATTCAGATTTAATCATTTACAAATCAAGAATCTTCAATAATTAAATTTTGGTAAAAAATTTCTTTGCAAATGACTATTTCTAAGTTGCAATTGACTATTAACAATGACTATACAACATGTTATAGTAGTAGTAACTATGTTATATAGTCATTGCTATTAACTATTGTAAAATCCAAATTCAAATAGTATAATTATTAAAATATGTGTAAATTACAAAAATTAAATGAATAATTCATATTTTTTAAAATTTTGTATTAAAAAGAAATTTAATTTATTTTTTATCAGCAATTTTGCATAATTTACATAATACGTGGATATGTGGTAATAAATTATGTTCTAAATTAATACAAAAAACATAACTTAAATGAATTCTTATAAATTAAATTCAATTGAAATTTTTTTTTTATAAAAATTTAATGTTATACAACACTAAAAGTTTATACTTAATTCCTCTTTTATGTTGAAAATAGTCGAATATACGCAAGTACGCGACTAATGATTTGTAATTAGATAGTACAAAATGGAAAAGTCCATAACTCTAAATTAACATTCTATAATCAATCAATTTCAATTGAAGAACTAAATATTACAATTCAAACACAATAAAAAAAAGAGATTTTGCATTCCAATTCAATATAAAAAAAAATCATTAAAAAAATATAATAATAAAAGTTTATTAAAATCCAATTCCAAAACCATTACAGTAATCAAATAAAATAAAATTGAAAAACCTTTTTTAAAACAAAAAACAAGTGGCTCAAATTTAAAATATAAATGGTTTTTGAGATAGAAATTCTACAAGATTTTGTAAAAATTAAGTAGTCTTTTTTACAGACCTATTGAATAACGATCTTGTTTTTATACCGGAATCATCAAGTCATAGAAACAGATCTGATTTTAGAAGTAGAAAACAAAAAAAAATTTACGAGGGACGATTATTTACAACCAGTTAAGACTTTTGGGTATAAAAAATTTGATCACTGTCGAAATACATTCATTTGGTCCTTTTCCTATAAAATCACAATCACATAAGTTCATATTACTTAAACTTTCTTTAAGATGAATATAGTTTTCTTTTACGCATTATCAAGATTGTACAAACATTTTTCATCAGGAGTTATAAAGCCAAAGTTAAATTTGATTAATTATGATTTAAAGTAAGTTTATTAAAGAAACTAACAATGTTAGCAACACACACTTTCTTTTTCAATGTTGATTATTCTTCTTTACTCATTTTGGATATAATATGATCTTTCTAGTTATTTCCGTCAATGGCTCACTGACGATGTCAGGATAATAACGATGATAAAATATTCAAAAATTATAAATGTTTCATTAGTACAAAAACTTTTTGACAAATCCCAAAAGTAAATAATTAATTTAATAAAATATTTTGTTTTTGGATATTATGCAGTATGCTTAACATTTATTGAACTCTTTTACTGTCATTATTTATGATAAGAATTTTTCAAAGTTTGAAAAACAGATGAACTTTAAATAACTATTTTATAAAAAATTAGTGTTTGATTTTAGAGTCTTATAACTCTATCAAAGATATAATTATTCATGCGTTAGAAAAAAGACTTAATCAGCTTGAATAAACCTTAGCTACTTTTATCTTATCTGACCATATTGTGATTTAAAAAAGGACAAAATTAAACTAAAGTATTTTAGCAGTAAACAAATCTTTAATTTTTCATAACTCTACGCTTTTCCACACTCCTTAATCATCTCTATGTATACGATTTGATGATCCCACGATATCCTGTGTAAATCAAAATGTCTATCTACTATTCCTAAATAAATAAAATGAGAGCCACCTCTTTCAAAGTTCTACGACAAATTTTTATATAACACAAAAACTAAAAAAAAAAAAAAAGTTTTAAATTTTTTCAATTATTTCATTAAAAACTTTATTTTTTTTTTTTTGAATTTGTGCTTTTTTTTTTTTTGTTAAAATATTTTTACATGTAAGTGTATCGAAGCTAGTCTGCGACTGTGAAGGACTCGGTGGCCTAGGTGGCGAAGAAGTCCATTGAGGCTCTATAAAAATGAATAGGTAAAATAAAAAATAAAAATGAAAATAAAATAAAAAAAAAAAAGAAAAAAAAATAAATAAATAAAATCAAAATATATTTATTAATAAAATTAAAGAAAAAAAAAAAACAAATAAAATTAAAATAAAATCCAAAATCACAATTTTTAATTAAAAAAAATATATAAAAAAAATTAAAAATTCAAATAAAAGTAGAAAAAAATAAAAAATGAACATTTTCATATTAATTATCAATGTTGTTTCTGCTTCAAACTAAATATTAACGTTAATAATTTTAAATTAAAAAATTAGAACTTTGTTTTTCATTTAGAGTCTTTTAATCCATGATTAAGAAATTCACAAGTTAGTAACTACATTTTTTTTTTAGAAGTTTATTATTATGTATATAATATTATTTATTAAAGTGACAATGGGCTCAGCCAATTATTTTTTGAGTGTCTCACTTTTTTGTGTATAAGAATATGAAAATTAAAAATGAGTGATCAAAATGTGACCACAATTGACATCATAAATCGAAATGTGAAAAATTTTCAAAAGAAAAATTTTTCTGTTATGTTGGTTTCAATTATTTTTATTCCGTTAGAACAAAAAATATATAGAAACCCATACGTTATTTATTAAGAGAACTCATATTAATTAACTGGTGGTTAAAAGCATTGAAAAATTAAATAAATTTTTTAAAACTATGCGTTTCTAACTTAATATTATCGAGCCATGTAGCATTTAAATTGTTCAACAATTTGAGATCTCCAAATAGAGAGAAGCAGTCCGAAATGTGTAACTATGATAGATATTGAAAAATTAAGCCCAGATAATTAGATATTGTAGCAAGTAAGCCTTTAAATTGTTACTAAGTGAGACTACTTCAACAAAGTCATGAATTTGCAACAAAGCTAAAATAGTTTTAAATCTACTTTTTACTTAGATGTAAAAGTGCCACTTTAATAAACTAGTAAAAATAAGTAGGTATAATATCTATACCTAGAAATAAAAATCATTTTAAAAAAAATTAACTAACTATACAGACATATCTGATGCCCATCATTTTTTAGATATTATCTAAACTATTATTTTTCTGTATAGCATGGTGAAATTTGATGAAGTTTAAGGTTTTCCACATAATTATAAAATAAAAAAAATGTTCACATAATTATAAAATTTGTTTTGCTTCTGAAAAAAAATTAAATTAATATTTAACTTAATCACGATGAAAGACTCCAGTGAAAATCAAAAATTGTACAGTTTTCGTAGACCACTGATCAATACTGCATAAAAGTTAATTTTAAAACCGAAATGATGAAAAAAAAAAAATTTTCTATCCTTATCTCTATCTCACAATTTATTATCATATTCATTACATTTCTCTCTCTATACATTATTTTTTTGTAATTATCCTAGATAAGTAAATATTTCGATGATTTGATACTGATTCATGATACTGAATTGAAAATTTTAAATAAATTTTATAATTTTGTTTGCTTGGTTCTTTTAACATCACAAAGCGTTTCCAAATTTCCATTAACAATATTCCAGCAAAATTCATTATATACTTTTGTGTTTTATCTTATAGTAGTTCTAGATGCTCAACATCCACCACTAGTTTTATTTTCTACTTTAAAGGGGGCTAGTTTTGGTTTCTATAAAAGTATATTTCAAAAATTTTTATTTTTACATTACTATTTTATTTTTTGTTAAAATTTAAAAAATTCCATTCATGACATATTACACATCTAGGATAATTGAAAAAAAATATTACTTAATTCAAAATATTATTTTTTAACAAAAATTTTTAGTGTTGATCAATAGTCGACGAATACCTCTGTATAAGCAAATTTTATTTACAAAGAATTTAATTAAATAATACAAGCTTCTTTAAACAGAAAAAAATATATAAATTAAAACTTTAATTATACATTTAAACCACTTACAAAATTTATTTTACAATTTTAATATTAAAAATTGAATTTCAAAAATGTGTATATATATATTTTTGTTTATTATTTAATTAAAAATATTAAAAGAAAATTCTTTGTAAATGTTACTTCTTTCATAAATTTTTAGATTGATTAATATTTCATACTATATTATTGTAAATGTATTTGTATATGTAAGTACATATATTATACATTAATATAATTTTTTATTAAATTAAAACAAAAAATAATTTTATTATTTTTTAATATGTATTATAATTTCTGAAAATAAGTAAGGCTTGTTAAAGAAATTATTTTCAGATTTACCATTAACTTCAAATTAAACTGAGAACACCACTATTTTTTTAAAAGTTAAAAATTAATTTAATTCCCTGGTTTTTTGAAAACTATAACAAAAACGTCTTAAATTTTATATACTTATAATAATATGTATGTCATATTTTCACATATTATATGAGAAGACTATATTTTTTAATAGATTAATAAATAAATCATCACAAAATTTTCCCATATCAATTTTCCAATCCCAAAAAGATTGAATTAATAAATTTAAACATCAATTGATCATGTATTCACACACTATGCATAACTTTCTACTACCTTCGTAGTCAACTTTCAAATCACAAATAATTATATATATGTATGTAATTAATTAATTAATAATTTTGTTATATTTTATCAAATTTTATTTATTTAAAATCCCGTATGTTAAATCATTGATTGAGAATACTACAATATTGTTAATCAATAATTAAATTAAATAAACAAAATAATTTTATGATTTAAGATTTGATATACATCTTAAATAAAATAAAGTTAAATAAAATATGGTAAAAATAATTTACCATATATATGTATTATCACTTTTATTATTTACTAATGTTATTTTATAGTCATACAGTGATGAAAGTGAAATTTGAAATAACTTTTAGTGAAAAAGCCTACCAATCAAACTGATAGCAATAGTTCTTTACAAAACTAAAAACTATACAAAAGAATCAAGTCTAAGTTCAAATTTAAAATTCCTCTTTGCAACTTTGAAACTTTAACAATAATTTCGATATTTGAATTGCCCGTAAGTCCATATTGGTTTCAGTATACTTTTATAGACTAGGACCTAGACTTTATTTTCTAGAGAGAGTTGTGAATTTCTTCCAATTAGCTTAGATGTTTACTTTTTAGTGCAATATAATGTTTTGTAATGAATATGTTTCCTATAGGTTAATTTTTGGTTCAAGTGAATTCTCAAATATATGACCGAATCCGTCATTGGTAACGTATTATTACTGATTTTAACTGGAGGACAGATTTGTTTCCTAGTGGTGAAAGTAATTTGGACAGATTTGATTTCGTTTGTTTAAATTCAGTTATTCAGTTAATACAAAAAAAAATGTATAATACTCCGTAAAATTTTTCAAGATAACATAGGTACATTGAAATGCAAAACATAGTTAATAATTTTTTGTTTTGTACTTTTTGGTAAAGCGTTGCCTATAGAACTGCATAAGTGAAGTTATATGCATATGTTAGAAAAATTTACAACGACATTTGCTAGTTATTCAGTTTTTAATTCATAAATTACTTAATATGTATTATTATTAAATTTCTTTTTTATTTGAAAGAACATTAAAATTTTACATAAAGTGGCATTCAGAAGTAAAATTCGACAAAATTGCAGTTATCATCTTTCGTTGTAAAACCACAGAGTTATATTTTTACATTGTATATATACATTACAGAGTTATATATACATTGTCGAAATGATTATTTTTTTTGCGTGAATAAAATAAAACTTTTTTAGGAATAAAAAGGACTTTTTCGATTCACTATACATGCAAATGATAGGTTAGAACTTAGATTGAAAAACTGATTTGTTAAAAAAATTTCAACCAGCTATATAATATAAAAATTAATTTTATAATCAAAATCGATTTCTCACCAATTTTTAATCTTTTTTTATGTTCTTGACAGTAGAACTTAGGTAGAATCACCTTTTCGTGCTTAATTAAGTACGGTACTGCAATTTTACACTACAATATCTACAATAATTTGAGTATTTTATTCTAACATCTCATTAAATTACTGGAACTCATTAAATGTGGAAAACTACTACTACTGTCAGGAACTACGCCTTCTTAAATAGAATAGTTTCATTTTATTTAATTTGTTACCAGATTATATATACTCTCAATTATTTTTTGTCATTTATTATATCCCAATGACAAAGGGTACTAGACCAGCTCGAAAAACCAATGAAGCATGTTTTTTTTTTTTGCTTCATCGGGAATCGAACCCGGGACCTTTCGGTTGAAAGGCAGGCGCTCTACCTACTGCGTCACCCAGCGTGTAATTTATCAAATTACTGGCTAATAAAAATTTATCAAATTACTGGCTTATCAACTTATTGCCTATTTCCACACGGGTCAACTTTCATCACTTTTTTCCTTCCGTTTCATTCCCCGTTTCATTCCTTCTAAACGAAAGGAAAAAAGTGATGAAAGTTGACCCGTGTGGAAATAGGCAATAAGTTAATAAGCCAGTAATTTGATAAATTTTTATTAGCCAGTAATTTGATAAATGAAACGGGGAATGAAACGGAAGGAAAAAAGTGATGAAAGTTGACCACTTTTTTCCTTTCGTTTAGAAGGAATGAAACGGGGAATGAAACGGAAGGAAAAAAGTGATGAAAATTGACCCTTGTGAAAGTAGGCATTATGTCGAAAACTACTACTATAGTCAGGAACTAAGCCTTTTTAAATAGAATAGCTCCATTTTATTTAAGTTGTTACCAGATTATACTCTCAATTATTTTTTGTCATTTATTTTATCCTAATGACAAAGGGTACTGAACGAAAAACCCATAAAGCATTTTTTTTTGCTTCATCGGTATAATCAAAAACGATTTGTGACCCATTTTTAATCTTTTTTTATGTTCTTGACAGTAGAATTCTACGTAATTTTTAAATTGAGTTGTGTACAAATATAGCTATTCCGATTGACAAAAGTTTATGTTTAAGTTGTCTGAAACAACTAAAACGTTACATCAACTGGTTGTACCAGTTGTGTTTATATATTATTAGATTTAAAGAAAAAAAAATAATACAAAAAAAAGAGAGAGGAATGTAATAATATTTTATTATATTTAAAATTTTTATTTTTGTTAATAATATTTTGTAGGTAGTTGATTTTAGAATTTAAAGAAAAAAATCAACACTTTAAAATCAACTGTATGATAAAATTGTCACTTATCAATGGAAACACTGTTATGACATACAACCTCTTTACAACAGCTAAAAGTTGTTATTCAGAATGGCAAAATTCGATTCTATTGGATTAACTTGTGTAAGAGACAACTCAACTAAATACTGTAGTGAATTGGAATAGCACCCTTAATAAATTGTTATATCAGAAAAATAAATACTCAATAACATTATCATTTTATGAAATAAAAATTGCTGTATCGCACTTAATATACGAAAAAGTAAATCTACCAATTTACCGTCAAGAAAATAAATACATATATAAAAAAAACCAAAAAAAATACATAGATGAATAATTAATTCATTTTAACCTTTGCCCAAGACTGAAATTTTACTAATAAGTACTTTATAATAAAGCGAATAGAAAATAATCAGATTTTTATTATTGTAAGAGTTCTAAATTATCACAATACATTAAAAAGAAAAAAAAAACAAATAACCTTATCAATTTTTAATATATTTTTTCTATTTTTATTTTGTAGAGGTGTGATCAGTATATCTAATGATAGCTGTTGACTGCTTTCCTTGTTATCACTTATTTAATTTGATATCACTACAATATTATGAGGTCAAAAATTGAAATTGTATAAGTTTAAATTTAAAAAAATCAGTTAACTTATATTATTCGTTTAAAGGCGACCGTAATGTTCTTCATCACAAATTTCACTTCTAAACTGTCAAAACTTCAATCAAAACATTTTTTTTAAGCATTTTTCTACAAAATGATCGTTTTTTTCAAATTCTGAAGGAGATGCATTAAAATTTAATTTAAAAATTCAGCTTTATGTGTTCATTTAAACATTTATATTGCCCAGTAAATGGAAATTTTAGCATGAAGAGGTTCAAGTGACATATTTTTTTTCTCTCAGACAAACATTTCAAATGAAATTAAACATTTGTTTTGTACCTACAGCCACTGAATATAAAATTTTTATTACAAGTGATGAAAAAACTAGATTTTTTTATGTTTTTGCTAATATCAACAAAAATTTAATTAATATCTAATTTTAATAATAATGTCCAAACATATCAGATTTAATTGAACTAATTTGTACATTTTTGTTACATATGGAGCGATGGGAGAAATACATCAAACAATTTTTAAGTCCTATTTTCTATTTTACAATATTAATTAAAATATAAAATCAAAATAAGTCGAATTTCCTTCCACTAATAATTTATTTTTTAATTTCAATAATTCACAAATTGCCCTAATTTCAAAATTAATAAATTTTGACTTAAGCAATTTTACTTTTTGTCTACAACAATGAATTAGAATTTAAAAAAATGAATGTTTTTTTTAGATTATTTAGAAATTCAAAATTAACGAACGAGTATTAGTTAACATTTAACTATGACGATATAAATATGTCAATAATTAAGCTCTAATATTTAGTAGAAATTTTGTTTTAAAAAAAATAATTTTTAAACCAAAACGAAATATTAGGTCCATATTCAATTTAAGTAAATTACATAGAACAGTGTTAGATATATGTACATACATTATAAAACTTAAAATAAACAATCACAATGATGTCAAATTTAAAAAGAAAACAATGTAAAAATAAACTAAGTAGTAAAACTCAAATTTTACAAGGAAATTCATGTTCTAATAGTTCATTTTCAGGCAATGAAAATTGTGAAAATAGTGAGAACGATAACGAAATTTATTTTAAACAAAAAAGTCATAATTTAATAATTAAAAATAAAAATATATTAGATTCAAAATTAAAAGACTTTTTTTTACATTGGAAAAATTTAATAATTCGTTCAATATTCGCAAGCCTTATGATCAGTGGATTTTCCCTAATGATTTATTGTGGTCCAATTATGTTAATAATTCTTGTATTAATATCACAAGTGAAATGTTTCAATGAAATCATAACAATTGGATATCAAGTTTATAAAATAAATGATTTTACATGGTTTCGTAAAATATCATGGTATTTTTCTTTTGCTGTAAATTATTTCTTTTTTGGGGAAACGTTTTTCACTTATTTTAAATTTGAAATAATAAAAAATGAATTTATAAAATATCTGATAACATATCATCGAATAATATCATTTTTATTATACTTTATTGGAATTGTTATGTTTGTATCATTACTGAAAAAAGAATACTATCGAAAACAATTCAGTTTATTTGCATGGATCCATGTTACATTTTTAATAACTGTTGTGCAATGTTACTTACATATACAAAATATATTTGAAGGTATAATATGGTTTATAGTACCAGTAGCAATGATTGCTTGTAATGATTTAATGGCATATGTTTGTGGTTCCATTTTTGGTCGAACACCACTAATTAAATTAAGTCCAAAGAAAACATGGGAAGGTTTTGTAGGTGGTGGAATTGCAACAATTATTTTTGGAATTATATTATCATCTATTTTATGTGAATCGAAATTTTTTACTTGTCCTATTGGACAAATTATGGTTAATTGTGAATCATCATTATTTATAAAAAAAGAATACACAATTTTTAAAAATATTATAATGATTTATCCATTCGTCATGCACTCAATCGTTTTAGGAGTTGTAGCTTCAATTATTGGACCACTTGGTGGATTTTTTGCATCAGGATTTAAAAGGGCTTTTAATATAAAAGATTTTGGTAATACAATACCAGGTCATGGTGGTTTCATGGATCGGTGTGATAGTCAATGTTTAATGGGAACATTCGTTAATGTTTACATATCGAGTTTAGTAAAAAAATCACTATCATCAACAAAAATTTTCGAAGAAATATTAAAATTGGAATATGATCAACAAGTGTACATTTTGAACTCATTGGCGGAATATTTAGAAATAAAACAAAATTGATTTTTTCAGAAAAACTTCATGAAATTAAGTATGTACATATGTATAAACGAAATTAAGTGCATTAAATGAAATTTAAAGCATAATTTTATTGTAATAGGTATACATTAAATAAGTATGACTAATATCTTTTTGTAATTAATTTTAAAATTCAATTTAAAATAATAGCTTTTGATAAATAACCAAAATAAAAATAATAAGTATTTAAACAAATGTTAAATAATGATCGAATAAGAAAATTAATTATTAAACACGAGTTATGTTCAATTAAACCTTTACTAAACATACTTATTTAACAAAAATTTAAAAATACAATATAAATTCAATTTTGAAGGATTAAAAATCTTTTTGATCTGATATTAATTAACATTAAGCAAAGACATTATAAAATAATTAAAGAATACTGATTATCCATTTCTATTATATATGCAGTGTTATATGTACTAACAAAAATATCTTCAAAATTAAGCTTTTGTTCAAATTACAAAGAGCCTACTTATTAACTGCGTGCTTAGAACAAGTTTTAAAAAATTCTAAATTAACATATATATTTGGTTTATTTAGATTTTAAAAATATTTTACTTTAAATTTGTATTTTAAAAATTGAATTTAATAATTGTAGAAATACTCTCTTATTAGTATGTTCTAATTCTTTAATAAATATATTTCTATCATAAGCAAATAATTTTTATCATAATAGGTATACCTACTTGCCCTGGATTTTTAAAATTAATCACAGGTGGTAATCTGAATGTTTCTACAACTTTGTAAAGTACAGATCAAACTATTTATTCACATGTTCATATCTTATGTATTATAAAAATGTGTCTGTATAATTTATTATGCATTATGGTTATTAAAATATCATATCTAAAGATATGTAAATATATGCGTATAGGTTTTTAATTATTTAGGTTCTACGGGCAACGAACCCGTTTTTTTTTTTTTTGTTATTTAGGAACAGTTTTGAATAATGTTTAATTTTTTTATGGAAATAGATAATCCACTATTTGAAAATTAAAAAATTTCAAAATAAGAATTACAAAAAATTAAATTATGTATACAAAAAATCGTATTCTAAAAAATTTCTGTAATACATATTACATATTTTATATTGCCTCGCCATTATAAAAAAAAAAAAAAAAAACAATAACAAAAAACTTGATAGATTTGACAATTCTCTTGCAAAATTAATGTGGAATCTTTGGTACAAATAAAGTCTTCTCTATACTATACAAATACAATATTCAAACCAAAATGTCGTCTGTTGCTAAAGTGAACAAAAATTTTCGATATATTCACATTCGTTAGAAATTAGGGCAATGCATTGTCAATCAATTTTTTTTTTATTAAAACTTTTAACGATTATTATACACATTTTAATAAAAAAAAATTTAGTTTTATTGTACTAGATATTTAGTTATAAATTAATTCATAAATTTTTGTGATGTTTCTTAAATTCATATGACGAATAGGAATAAAATTTTCGGATTCATAAAACCACGGATTTTATAAAGAACAAAATCATACAAATTTATTGAATTTTAATTTAATTTCCAAGATTTTTTTTTCAATTTATTTAAAGTACTTACGTTGTCCGACGGGATACATTTTTTGTCAAAGCTATATTAATCTTTATTATTTGCTAAATATATCAATTTTTTTCGTAATTTAAAACACTATTTGAGGCACAATGGAATATATTTTGTTTGAAAAAAAAAACTAATTTTTTCAATCACAATATTTCTTATTAAATCACTAATATATTAAAGTTTTTAATTTAGCCTTTTATTCCATCGAAAATATAAATTAAAATCGCTATTTAAAAATTAAAAAAAAAACCCTTAAATATTAATTTTATTTTCCTAATATTTCGTCTAAACTTCATTCAATACAACTTCACTTTTTCCTGCCTCTAATAATTTTCTGCTCTATCTATATGCTATACGCAGTCCGTCAAAATGTGCACAAAAAATAATAAAAAAGACAAAATGGCGGGCTGAATTAAATTTCGTACTATAATCAAATGAAATGACGCTTCTGAAGATTTTTCTTTGAGTAATGCCATATCATATTATTTTATTAATTCCACATAGATTCCACATTTCCATATACATATTTAATTTTAGCCCATACACGTTTAAATCTGTTTAAAAACTTGTTTCGGAACTTGTGAAATTCAATTAACAGTTTATAAAATCAAAAATTTTTAATTTTTAATGGGCGGTAGTTCATAAATTTCTGAATATGTTTAAATGTGTATAGTGTAGTTTCGAAACCAAAATGTAAATAAAATCAGTTGTTTATGTTTTTTTGTTATAGGTAGCTTAAATTTTCCATAATATCACAATATGTTTTTGTAACCAATCTTTTACTCATTTCTCTTTTTTGTTTTTTATAAATTTCTACAATTATTATTAATACGATAATTTTACCCGCCAGTTTTTGTATTATATCTTGTCTTTAAAAATAGTGAAGTTTCTTTGCTTGTTTAAGTAAAAGTTTCTTAGTGTGTAGCGAAGTGCGAATCACTATAAAATTTGTTACAAGCAATTATTTTTAACAGAAAACAAAAAAAAAATGGCAGACATCACAACACACAAAAATTACGATTTAGCGTTATTTACTATATTAGCGTTCTTCTAATGATCTATATAGATCTCTATTTGTACGATTAATACATAAATTAAAAAAAATGCGTTCGTGATTTACATATATAAAAAACAATCCCAACATATATGTTCTGTCCAACATATTTGTACTTCGTCGCCAAATTTGTTGAATGGAAATATTCGAAATAATGGCACTTCTTCTTCAAATATCTTCAAGAATGTTGCAATATAAAAATGGCTGAATAACAGCAATAGATGTCAATTTCATTTTATTTTAATTTTGACATTTTATGTCAAAATAAATTAATTTGTACACGATACGAATGTATGATAACATTCGCTCAGTTTTAATTAATCAATATCAACAAAATTTCATTTCATTCTTTATCTTTAAACAATTCGTTTTGAAATAAAGAAATAAATTTAGTTTATTTTAAAAATTATTTATATAGAATGTCCATTTATTACAGCGGTACATTTACTAGATCTGGAGGTGTTGTATCAGCGATTTCAAAACAATTAAAACTAGTTAATTTAAAAGCCGTACAAAGGATAATAGTTAAATTTGATCCGTTCAAAGAAAATTCTAAATCGGCAAGGTATATTATAATATAGCAACGAAATGTTTCAGTACATACATAGTTATTATTGTATATAGTATTAAAATTAATGTGCAAATAACGAGTTTTATGTTATTACATAATTATGAAATTTGGACTTATACTTTTAAATTTATTAAAACAAAAATCGAATTCTGTATTAAAATCGGTATGCATAATACATGATTTAATTTGTACATAATTCATACAATCATTATGTTACATATAACATAACCGAAAACGTACATAACCTAAACAAAAAATGTTACTTTTGAAAAATGGAAATTTCTATATTTAAAGAGGAAGACATGCGCAAACGTGCAATTACTCATCATTATCAGATGTATCTACACTTACTCTACATAATGAAAATAAATTTTATTATTTTAGTATTTGGCAAAGGGGGAAGATTTTATGAAGGAAAAAATTGTTTTTAATTTCATTCATATTTCGAACTTAAATATAATTTAAAAATATTTAAAATTACCATATACTTTTCCAAGAATACTAACTGCACTATTAAGTTGAAGTGCTGCTAAATCTGGGAAAGGTAAAGTATGCAATTGAGCTGGTGTTCCAGGTGTCAGTTCACGTTCTGTCGACATTTTTTTGTTTTTATTATTATAAGGAAATCTTTATTAATTATATATCTGAAAATAACAAAAACAAAATTTATATAAATGAATGGTGTATTTTTATGTTAAAAAGTTTATAAAAATTGTATGTTAAAATTTTACAGTAATAACAAAATCAATATTAATTTTAGAGAACTCTTATTTCACTTATCAACACCGAAGATTTCTGAAACAAACCCAAAATGTATACTTAAAACTGATATTTTATGCGGAAGGCAACCATCAGAAATTTTATTTAAATTAAATGAACAAGCACAAAGTATATTTTTAATAATTTTATTTAGATTAAAAATCATTTACAATATTAAATTTTAGAAGAAGTTCAACTAAAGGAATTCAAATTTTTAACAGAAAATTTATCGACTTTGGAATTATTACAACTTTGTAATAAACATATTTCATCATTGGCTCCAAAAGAAGACGTAATTTCAGCACATACTAAATTAGAAAAGAAACAAGTTGGCGGTAGAAAAGATATAAAAAAGAAAAAATAAATACATTTTTAATTGATCTTATTAAAATATATATATATAATCAAATATTGAAGAAAAAAAATTGTATAATTAAAAACATGAAGCATCGTGGAAATTTAGATGTTATTGAAAAAATTTATCATGAAATACCAGCATTTACTGATATTTTTACAGAAGAATCGTTTTATATATTTGCATTCTGGTTTGTAGTTAGTACAGTCCTTGTTGCTATTGTTTTATCAAGATTTATTACTATAAGACCAATAGATTTTTAATATATAAAAAAATAAAGCGAAATAAATTATTTTTACTATGAAGTTAAAAATAGTACTTTTATTCATTTTAAAATTAACCAACTGTTTCTAATAAGAAATTTATGTGCGAATTAATTTTATATTAAATTATTTATAACCTTATATTAAAATCGCAAAATTAACTGTTAAAAAAAAAACCGAAAACCCATCCATTATAATTGAACATAAGACTCCTAAAATTTTGACAGGAACTTAATATTACGTTTATTCAAATTGATCCCAGTCCCTAGTAGGTATTATGTGAGAAAACCATTGTGAGATATGAATTTTTTATTTTTAGCTTTGCTTACAAAATTTTTATTAAAAAAAAAAAACACAAAAACTCCAAATAAATATATACAAACACACAATAATATATACAACATATTTGGTTGGTTGGTTAAATAGGTGATAAGTCTTCATCCCCCGCACTTCAGCCTTGCGCGACCCATTATACCCTCTCTCAACGATTTCACTTCTGATTAACACCCGACTCCGTCGTTAAACTAGCTAACACCCTTCATAAACCGAATTAAAACCTTCATTAGGTTTCTTATATAATACCTCTGAGAAATTTTCTCAATAGAACTCTTCTAGGATCCTTGCCCTGCTTGTTCTTTGCGTTGGACAAACGCAGTGGAGCACTGTTTCCTCTTCTCCCCACCCACTACAGAGATTACTCCCCACAAGTCCTAGTTTTGCAGAAGGCTTCGTCAGTAGCATGTGCCCTGTGCATATCCGTGTAAAGTCGCAGGTCGGTTTTATTCAGTGACATTGGTCTGTATTTATAAAGTACGAGGAGATACTAGATAATGCTAGTACTTAAGTATTACATAGTATTTACTTATTTATTTATGAACTTTGTTGCTTTCATTAAGCATTGTTGAATATTATGGAGTATTAAGTGTCATAATACTTAATACTTGAATACTATTATCAAAAATTATTAAGTTTATTGAATATGTCTTAGGTAATTTGATTTTCAAATTTAATTTTTTTTATAGTAAATATTTATCAAGTTTACACCGCATTACTTCTTTAATAATCTGAACCTGAATAATCTGAAACTGAACATTGGTTACACCCAACAACAAGCCCAACATTAAACTGAAATCCTGGATCTGCAAGTCCTAGTTAATACTCAATTTATTTCAGAAACATAAGTAAATACCACAAAATACTTTAAAACTGAGTATTTAGTATAAAAACTTAAGCGTTATTGAGTACATACTTAGTAAAGCTCAAGTATTAGCATTGTCTAGTATCTATACGGACCAATATCTTTCTAGTTTTATCCGCTTTTTGGTTTCCCTTTACGAGTTAATTTCCACTGCTATTACCCTCACTGCCTGCATGACCTGGGATCCATTGAAGTAATACTATGTTGGATTCCCCTAGAGAGTCGAACATTTTTTTATAGTTTGCTACTGTTTTTGATTTTGTTATTACATTGTTGAATACTTTAACCGCCCCTTGACTATCCGAATAAAGCATAATGCTTCTTTCAGTTGTTCCTTTATTTAGAATTGCTTCCGTTACTGCTTTTATGGCATGATTTCACATTGCAAAATAGTAGACATTCATAAAAAAATTTCCAGTTAGTCTTGTCTTGAAACCTTTATCCGGTGTTTGGTCTACAACATTGTAGTTCCAGTCTCTCTCTTCAGTAAAAAATATTCTTATCTCTTCGCTAATATTTAGTTTCGACATTTTTTATGTGGTATTTTTCTTTGCGATGCTTTCCATTTACCTGTCACACGTAGTCGTATAACCGCACTCGGGCTATATGTCTCACATGTATATTTCTATTTGCGTAATATTCGCCATAGTTTCTAACGATTTTAGCGCTGTTTTGTTTCTGTAGGGCCAGTGATACCTTTTTATGTGTTTCTTTTTGTCCAATGCTGTCCACCAGACAACGACCTGTATGTGACCACTGGCCTTAGCACACAAGGGTATATCCAGTAAACCAACTTTGGAGAAAGGTATGTTTTTCATATGGCATTTCTGCAGAACCAGTAGATTGCTTTCCTTTTTCGTTCTTGTAGATGTTCGTTCCATTTTAACTTTGCATCTAAGACTATTCCTCGATACTTTATCTTTACTTTACCTACTCTGTGTAAAGTTCAGTACCGTTCCACCTATGCTTGAAGAGTTTACTACTCCTGCTATTACATATTTACAAACTCAAATATTATGCAATGAAAAAACGAAGGTAAGCATACATACATATAAAAACTAGTTTTACATACTAAAATTAGTTGGGGTAATTTCGACCCCAGTATATACGGTTTACGTTAATTTCCAAATGATATTGATTAGGTAGTTTTTTAACATGCCTGGAATTTTTGGAACTAAAAATTGTATCTATAAAACAAACTTTTTTGGAAACTTCACTAGCCTTCTGATTATTTTGATCCCAAAGGTCGGATGAAAGATTAAAAAATTAAAACTTCTTCTTCGACTTAAAATGTTTTAGGGAAAATTAAGGTCTTAAAGCAGCTTAAAGACCTTTGTAAAATACGCTTTTTTATACTGGTTTTTAAGTTCAGCTCCTAATGCCAAGGACAAAAAGCTAACACAAAATTTTTCCATAATATAATGAACACTTTTTTTAAAGCGGCATAAAAAAACATTTTTATTAATTTTTTATTTAACTTTAAAAAGATACTAAATTCAAATTTAAAAAATAAACAAAAAAATATTTTTTTCTACTTTCTTATTTCGAAAAAATATTAAATATTTATTAAAAAAAAAAATAAAAATAAAATTATAATATTAATTTCATAATGATTTACGGCGAATTTCATTAATTTTTTTTATTATTTTTTTTCATCAAGGGAAATTAACTTCTTCGGATCTACCTATCGAATTATTCGATCCCTTTTACCTACCCTCATTTTCGGTTCGGTTCGGTGCGATTCAGTCAAAATAAACCAAGTCTAAGTAAAGAGATAAATTTTATTGAAATAAAAAAAAACTCTTTTAAATAATATATTATTTTAGTTTAGTTTACTATAGGTAAGTCAATGCACTCTACTACAGGCCTTCTTACTCACTATTTTTTACGAAATTAAACGAAAACTGTCAAAAACTGTCTTTTTTTAGCCTTC
Source organism: Argyra leucocephala (assembly GCA_963942445.1). Taxonomy (NCBI): domain Eukaryota; kingdom Metazoa; phylum Arthropoda; class Insecta; order Diptera; family Dolichopodidae; genus Argyra; species Argyra leucocephala. The sequence goes on along the minus strand of OZ012681.1, from coordinate 83,192,532 downwards.
GTTTGCACAATACACTCAAATTTAATTTATTTTTTCTTCTTTTATTCCATTTTGTTGATGAAATTACAACAACACTTAACTTTGGTTAAAGCTTTTTTCGTATGTAAATTGAGAAAAAAGATGAAGGAAAGAAAGTTTCTAATTTTTTCATTAGTATGGTTTTGAATCCTCTCCAGTTTGCTGCTTTAGCTTTTGATGGTAAGATCTATGTCGGATTGTTGAGTAGATTTTTTTTTTAAAATAAAATTTTTGAATGAAATTTTAATTGGTTTTTAATAGGATTTTCAGTAAAAGTGGATAAAGACTTATATTTTTTGAAATATATTTCATTTTAAAAATATCTCTGCTAACAAATAAGATCCTTCGATTTTAAATATTCCTATAAGGTTTATACACAAATAAGATGTATTTTGAAAGTTGCGCTCTGAGTAAGAAAGCCTGTAGTAGAGTGCATTGGGTAAGTTATAACATGTAACTAATACCAAAGATTATAATATAATTACTATAAGATATCTCACACCATATAAGAAAATGTCACAATGAAATCAATTTTAGCAAAAAATTTCTGTTGCTGAATTATTTGTTTTTAAAAAATTGTTGAACAATTAAGTTTAAAATATTTGTTGACAACATTCTTCAGTGTTCACCGCAAAGAGAATGTATGATAATATATGTATGTGTAATAACAATGCCTCTATATCTTCTACCCAAGTCACACGATGATTTTTCCGGAATATATCGAATTACAATTTTTTTTTTAAATTTTGTTTTTATTTTGTGTATACATTTTTTTGAATAAAATTAAAATTTGAGAAAAATACAACTAACACAAACAAGAATATTCTGAAAAAATTAATACCAAAAATTAAATACAAACTCCATCAAAGATTTTGCTCAGATAAAAAAAAATAAACAACGACAATTTACATGCTATTTTAATTTCGTCTCAAAAATTTTACTGTATCAGTGTATCCACTATCCCACCACCAGTTTTATTTTCAGTGTTCACTGTTCAGTTCATTAGAACTTGATAGAAGTAAGTAGGTTCCATGTCGGATGATAATTTTTTTTTTTTTTAAACTGAAAATTATGAATGAAAATGTTTTTGTATTTTTTGTAAATTTTACCAATTTAGATACAAAATATTGAATATTTTTTCAAAAATAACACTATACCATAATTACAGGTTATTCATATAGTAAAATAAGTACAAAAGACAAAATTTATATAAAAATGGGATCTTATCATTTTTAAAGTTGCTCTCCCAGAGGCCAAGCTAGAAGATATAGAGACATTGTAATTACTATAAGATATTTCACTTCATATAAAAAAATGTCCCACTGTTTTTTTTGGCTGTCCACCCATTGGTAGGTGGAAGTGGAGGAACATGTGTTTGAATATTTGTTTCAGCACCATTGTATCTAAACATTTCCATTCCATTTCCATATGAATTATGAAATTACACGCAGAGAGGCTTTGTATTTCATCAACAATTCTCATTCTATTTCATATATACAATAACAACACTTTTTTATTATTTTTGTTGAATGAAAATAAAAAGTACCTATGCCTACCAAACCAATGATTAAAGTTTTTTTACGTATTTATAATGTATTAGGATTTGTAAATTCAAAGTTTTAAAGCTAAATCTAAAATTATATATGGATATGTATATAATATGTATTTTACTGTTATATTATTTTATTTTATATTCTAATTTCTGCCAAAGCGGTTTATAAGAATATGAATTTTTTGTTTCGTTCGACTGTAAAAATATTAGTAATCACAAGGTTTTTGTAATTTTCCACCATTTTTCCTTGTATCAATTAAAATAAATTGTAAATCAAACAACAAATGTAATGTAACAAATATAAAAACTCGCAACTGTTAAGATACTAATAATCTTAACTCTAACTTGAGTATAAGAAGACTCTGTCATTATAAATTATGTATTAACAAATTTTGGAAATAAACAAACTATCTACATATATTCCACCCATGTATAACTTAAATTTCATATATCCATCCGCATCCACACCACATCCATTCCATACAGTTGACATGACTCATTTATCTCTTTCAACACTATCTTCCCAAATGTATACGTTTATGTTCTTTACGTCTTCTATTTCTTTTCGATTTCGAAGTTTAATTGTAAAAAAAAAATTGAAAAAAAATGGAAAGAAAAGCTTTTTATTTCAGTGCAATAAAATTGTCCTTGATTGTCATGGCATTTTTACTAACAATTTCGTTTATTTAAATACAATTGATACAATCTTTTCATACTAACAGTATGAAACCAAAACTGTATTATATAATTTATACAAATGCACAGTTGAAAATATAGTGAGGGGAAAATCTAATGTTTTTTTTACTTCTCCCAATATGTTTTTTTTTTGTTTTTTTTTTTTTTTTATAGAGAAGTAGCGAATATTATATTTTCATTTTGATTCTTTTTTAGAGTGTGTGTTTGTGTAAATTTTGTACAACATAAAATTGTTTATAAATTGAAATTCTGAACAATTTCAAATTTTATTATCTAAATTCATATTCATTTATTTTTATTCAACTTTAAATTTATAATATGTTTCATATTATATGGGTAGTTAATAAAACTAATTAAGTACATGTTATTTAAATTTATTTTTAATTTGTAAAATCAAAATAATTTTCTATTTTATTTATTTTCTTATCAATAATTGAAAATTTATTTTTTTACATATGTGTTGTTTAAACTTGAATATATTTTGTTATTGTATAGATTATAATTATATATCCATATATAACTATATTATATAAATAGAGTTTATTTATTTTTATTTTTTCTAGGAATATAGGATATAGCATATATTATGTTAGATATTGTTTGCTTGTACAATAGTTTGCAATAATAAATTACTTATATAACCTATATATATATGTACTTTCATAATAATAATACATAATTTAGATATAAATTATTCGGTAAATTCATTTTTTATAAAATAGAAAAAAATAATAACTGTAGGATTTTGAGAAAAACTATACAAATAGAGAAAGAATAGAGAAACGAGGAAAGTAAATATGTATGTATATGGATTTTGTTATTTTGCTGTTAGGAAATTATTTTCATATTTGATTTTCCAGCATACATATGCGATAAGCAATATGGGGAAGGGGAACCAGTCGTAAACTATAATACACTACTGTAATAATTTGTTGGATTAGGTGATGATGAGGTGGAGTGGGGAATGAGAAATCAACGTTATACAATATGTTTATATATTATATTAAATAATTGTGTTTCATATGTATTGTATTCCATATGCTTATATTGCGTTTGTATAAATTCATTATTTGTATATGGGAATCTTGTGTCATGCTATCATGCTATCTATCTAGGTAGGTATATAAAAAACAAGAACTTTATATACAAATATGGTGGATTTCTCAAGTTCAATGTCAAGCATGCGATTTTTTTTTTATTTTTATAACTTTTTTTATTATCATTATTTCTGTTGTTTTTCTTTTGAATCTCTAACTTTTCCTTTTGAAGGTTTTTTTTTTGTTTTTACAAAATTGTACAAAAATGTATGAATGTAGATATCTATGAATCTATCTATGCAGACAAAAAAATATATTCTACATTTTTCTTTACTTTTCTCTTTAATCAATGTGTGTAAAGTAAACTATAAGATAATGAAAATGAAAATAAAAATAAAAAATTATAAACTTTTCTTAGAGAAAAACTTACTTTTACGGAATTAGGTTGTAATTGTATACATTTTTGTATATTATTAAGTTCTTAAATATTTACAACTAAGAAAATAAAAACTACTTCAAAGTTTTTAAAGATAAAAAAAAAATATAGTTTGTACCTAGATAGATTCGTAGTTTAAAAATGTAGAATATTAGAAAAATTTTCTTTGATTAATGAAAGTGAAAGAAAATAGAATTTTAAAAAGGTACCTATTGGGGCAAATTTTTATTTTCCATAAAAAAAAATATAAATGCATTTATGATTATAGTTATGTATAGGTACCTACCTACATAATATAATATTATAATTATATACAATAATAAAATTGAATATATGTACATATACCTATTAGTAATTAAGAAAGCCTCTGAAAAGGAAGATTTGTGAATTTACGAGTTCAAAATATTAACTAATTTTTAAGTTAGTACTAGATACCTAATTAGGTAGGTACTTTCTTTTCTTTTTAATATAAAGATTTATTATAAGTAATAGGTAGCACACGTTTAAAAGGTCATCTGCTGATAGATACATAAACATTTCATGCAGAAAGGAGTAGTTAATTGTTATAATCAATGTATGGATAAATTATATAGGTAAGTAGGTAGGTACTACATACTTTCATATTTTTTTCAATGGCAATTTCTGTTATAAGTTAATTTAATGAAAGATTAAACTAGTTCCCCGAAATATGGAAAGTAGCCTTAGTTACTTGTATTCCAAAGCAAGGAAAAGTTCCCACAAAGATTGAGAGCTATCGTCCAATTAGTTTACTCAATTTTTTTGGGCAAACTATTTGAAAATATCATCAAAAATTGTCTTGAAAAATTCTTGTCAAAGAAAAATATTCTACCGAAGGAACAATTCGGATTCAGAAAGAATCACTCAAGCACACATCAAGTCTGCAGAATCAAAAATATTGTTAAAGCAAATTTAAATAACAAAAAGTCTAAGTTTTCTGAGCTACCGATTTTTCACAGTAAAAATTGGACTAGCACAATTCAATAAAATCGCTGTTACAGCAGATGTTCCGCAAGGCTCTATACGCTTTCTCCTTTATTATATAACATCTTCACAGCAGATCTACCCAATATTTCAAACAGCTACACTAGTTTGTACGCTGATGATACTGCGTTATTATCAATCTCTAACTGTCCAAATGAAATCATAAATAACCTTGAAAATGGTTTCAAAATAATTAAGGACCACAAAAAATTTTAAGTGGAAAATCAAAATTAACGGAACTGTTGAAAATAAATTATTAATATTTAAATCCATTTTTCAAAGCATTTTGTTATACGGGTTCCCCGTATGGATGAGTGCTGCCAAAACAAATTTGAATTTGCTGCAGAGAAAACAAAACACTGCTCTTAAATTAATCCTAAGCAAATCATTTTATTTCTCCACAAGCAGATTGCACTTATTATTAAACACTAATACTATTATAGAAAAAATTCAAACAGCACCTGCCTTTTTTGAAAGCTATTACAATTCCGAAAATCCGCTTATAAGGGCGATAGTAGATTAAGATTTAGTATTTAGATTATTTTAGTTAATAGACGTTAGTTAAGATTTAGGTTAGGTTTACATCTTTATATCTTTATCCATTGGATAGCTAACTGCATATATCCATTAGATAGTCGACTTGGCGTAGTGAATTTGTCATCTGACTACTGAAGAAAATCAAAAGGTCCCGAATTAGAATTTAAAAATAAATAAACATAGTACGTAGATACGTAGATATGTACGTACTCGTAAAACATTGTTCGTCCTACTTTATATAATTTTGACATTTTTAATAGGGAAAAGAAATAAACACAAGAAAGAAATTTCGCTAAATTCATGCTTAAATTTTCTTTTTTAAATGCAAAACAATATAATATTAATTAATGTTTTTGGTATATTATTATTAATTTTTTCGTCTAATGACATTCAAAAAACAAATGATCGTAAAATTGCAAGAAGTGTTTATTAACGTCAAATAATACATTGTATAGACATTACAAATCAAACACATGATTTTGATATTGTGATAATAAAAGTTTAACAACCCGTCTCACAATCGTATTTTTTGATGTTTCGAAAGTCACGGATAATTTCTGATAGTATTTTTATACTATTTATTTCATATGAATAAGTTGTTGTTATTTTAAATGCTGTATGAAGTTATGATTGATAGTATGGATAATAATTTTGGAGTCCAATTTTATTTTTTTAAAGGCTTTCAATTAAAATATTTTTGTTATGAAACTTCGTTTCTTTTATTTTTATGCATAATCTCTCTGCAAACCCCTTTTACAGAATATTTGCCTTAATTATTTTTATGCGTAGTCGCTTTTGGATGCAACAAGGGGGATATATCCGTTTTGCAGAATATTTACCTTTATTATATTTATTTTTTTTTTTCAATTAAAATTTGAGTTTCTCGAAAAAAAAAACTGAGTATTTATATTAAATCATGTTGTTTCTTGAATTTTTTTTAATTTTTAATCATTAAATAAAATAAAAATTATATACCTATCACTCACACAAAAATAATATTCTTAAAAAATTTAAAAGTTAAAAATAATTCAAAAAACAAGATTATAAAAACCGAGACTTTAAAAAAACGAGATTTCGAAAAGTAAGATTAAAAAAACAAAATTAGGTAGTAAACCCAAAAAAAAATTACGATATTTAATTATATTAAAAATTTCTTAATACCTATAAAATTAAACCACAGTAGCAAACCATAGCCTTTTTTTATTCTAGAATGTATTATAAACGAAACGAAGTTTCATATCATAAATATTTGATTGAAAACCTTTAAAAAAATAAAATTGAAATTCAAAATTATTATCCATACTATTCAATCATAACTTCATACAACATTTAAAATAACAACAACTTATTCATAATGAAATAAATACTATAAAAATACTATCACAATTTATATACATACCCCTTATCTTATATATACTAACTAGAAGAAACCCCCGGGTACATACCAGGCCGACCGATTAATAATATCCGTTATGGTAAGGTGGGTTTTAGTGGGTTAGAATTCCACGTATCTTCCACGTATCTAAATACCTACGTGCGCGGTCTGCTTAGTATTTTTCGAGGCTTTCTCCGTCCCTCGAGAAATAAAAAAATAATAAAAACAAATTAGATCTTACAAAAAGTTTAATGCTTTCTGAAATTTTTTTTTATTATTTTATTTTAAAATTAATATTAACTTAAAACTTTGGACAATTTTTATTTTTTTGTGGTTTGCTATTAATATTGTTATTCTATACATTGTTTTCAGATACCTTGAACATGTCAAATGTTCAAAATTTTCTTGACTTGACTATTCAGGTGATCATTAAATTAAAAAAGATATACCTACAAAATTTTTGCACAAAAAAATTCGGAACAAAACAGATCAATTTAGAACTATTTTAAACAATCTGCTCAACAACGATCAGAGCACCTTTGGGGCAAAAAAGTTAAATTAACGGAAACTACTGAATACAACAATTTTTTTTACTCTAAATCGTTCTAGATCGTTCTTGAACAATTTACTGAATAAACCTAACATTTTGCTGATATATTAACAATTTAACGAATGAATATATTTTATTTTTTTATTGAGGTACCTTAAACTTTAGTTTGCTATTTGCCGACAGATGGATTTTAATGTACATTTTAATAAATATTATATTTTTAATCTTTTATTAAAAAAGAAATTGTCACAAAATAATTTTTAAAAAATTCAATCATTCCATTTTCGAAGTACCTCAAATTATTTCGAAATAGTTTTAAATTGAAAAACGAATACAACTAATGAAATCATATAGATATACCTCAGATTTGCTATACGGTTTAATCGAAAATCAGCTTCATTATGAATTGTATTCATCATTTAAATTTATCCTTGGTAGGTAAATACCATATTTTGTTTTTTAATTAATTCTAGAAAACAACCGTATACGTAAATAATAATTTATTTAAAAAAAAAACAAAATTTTGTAGCTATGTTAAAATGTCTTACATGGGGTGAAATTTTAAATTGAAATTTCTAATTAAAAATTAAAAACATTTAAAAAAATATATAATATTGCTTAGTCTTCTTTTAAATATCTATCATTTTAAAAAAAAATAATGAACATCGGTTGTTAGATGGTTCAGATTTGAACCGTACTTTTTCAATCTATAAATTAAACATAAATCATGTATTTTCAAATGACTATTTTATTAAAGAAATTATTCAACGCATGACTATTCATATAGAACTATCTGGAACGGTTACTGAATAAACCTAATATTTTTCTATTTTTCAATTGAAGTATGTACTTTAAAGTTTGGTTGGATTATTGGCCGGCAGGTGCTTTTTTATGTAGATTTTAATAAATATATAGTTTTGCTCCTAGTTTTTTTTTAAAACAGTTTTTTTTTAAAATAAGATATTTTAATAACTTTTTCAAAACTTTTTACATTTAAAAAACAAATTTAATATAAATATAATTAAATATAATTTAAACGAAATGAAAAGTTTGTTTTATTGTTTATAAGGTGCCTAAGTATTTAAAACTTTTTTTTTATTATTTACTTTTTAATCATAAATTAAAATATGTTTCTTTTTTATTAAAATTAAATATTATAAAATCTGTAAAATAAATTTGAAGAATAAAATGTTAGCATAGGTTCGATATACATAACATTTCAGCAATATACTAATAAGATTTCCTAACCAAAATTCAGTACAAATTATATTATATTTATTGTAATAATTGAGAAGAGAATAATAATTAAAAATTACTTTTTTTTTATTAAAAAAATATTGTTTTTTGTTATTAATTATATTATATTATAAAAATTTATATTAAAAAAAAAAAATTTGAATTAATAGAGAATCGAACTCACAAAAATTTGTGATATTAAAAAACCTATATTAATAATATTATTCTCCTAATGAAGTATTCCTACTAAAAGTGCAAAAAACCAAATGCGATAAATAAAAAAAAAACAATTTGACTCAAAAGAGAATCGACCAAAATTTCTGATATTAAATGATGCTTTAACCAACCCAGCTAATATCTTATAAAAATTGTTTACCCAAAATATACACATAAAATAAAAATTGATTTTGGTCGCCACAACCTGGATCATTCCTGATTGATTGAATCAAAAAAAGCACGAAGCATACGAAAAAACACGAAAAATGTGCCTTCAAAATCGTGCTCTTATGTATCATAACATAGATAAAATAAAAATTGATTTTGATCGCCATGGCCTGCAACATCGCCCATTGATTGAATGAAAAAAAAACGAAGCACACGAAAAACCACGAAAAGTGTGCCTTCACTAATCGTGCTCTTGTGTATTATAATATAGATTTTGTTTTTGATCTGAGGACATAGATACCGTACATATTTCCTTTTACCATACACGTTATCTATCGTACTTACCGTACAATTTGCATGTAAATTCATACCAATCGTATCATCAAATAAATGATTGTATAGTTTATGAAACTATTACCTGAAGTAAATCCAAAAGAAATAAAACCAAATAAAATTTTCTAACTATGGGTGTTGAAATAAAGTCAAAATTAAAAAGAAATAAGATTAACAATCAGTTTATATACTTTTTGGCTTTATTTCAATACCACATTTGAAATAGAGCCGAAATCATGAACTTTTTACCATTTAAAATTAAAAACATTATTAACAGATGTTAATGATAAATTTTAATTTTAATTATGTATTTTAGATTTGGATTAAAACGATGGAATTCCATTTTCCAGAATATTTATACTGTATATGCGGTAACAACTCACGCGCCAGATTTCTCGTCCGTCTCGCCAGTGCCTTTAACTTTTTAACCGACTACCGGTTCACTACCGATACGGTAGAAGAGGGATGAATTAGGAGAGATTTAAGACTTGGACTCAAAATCAGGGTATTCCACTTTTCTAGAATATTCATATGCACGTATATGAGTTACACACAGAATTTGTTTTTATAAATATTTGAATACTTATGTAAATATTTGAAATGGCTTAAAATAAAATAAAAACGAAAACAAAAATTGTATGATTTCGGTTTTATTTCTTCCGGCTTTGTTTCAAGTAACCTATTTATCAAACAAAACAATATTTTTTAAAAATCCTCATCAAACGTGGTTTTTTGCATTTTGTTTTTATTTTTGATGTTTTTGTTTGACGAAATGTAGGTACATTTTAAATTTTGAATAAACAACCAAACCCATGCGTTTTGTAAGAAATGAAATGAAATATTATGCTACTATTTTTGATTTCTTTTTAAATTTATAATTCAATATTAAAAGTGATCAGATAATTTTTTTTCACACAATTAAAGAAAATTTAATTTAATAAAAAAAAACCCTCGAACAGCCATATTGGGACCAGTGCTTCAGAAGTTATGAGCTATTTTGTCCCCACACTTCCTTTTTTTTCGCAGTAATTTTTTTTTATTTTCATTTATTTTTATCTCAATTAATAAGTAGAGTAGAAGCATCTTATATGTATATTTTTTTTTAATTCTTTTTTCTTTACTTTTGGCAATAACTATATATTATCTATACATGGGTATTGTATATATATATAATCATTGCTTTTGTGCTTGATTTGCTTTTTTTTATGAACATGCAAAAGTGAAACTGAATTTTTTTCTACCTGTTAGAAGAGTGATAACTGGGAGTCTTACTTTTTTTCTTTTTTTTACCTTATAAAATAAAATAAAATAAATAACTTTTAATAATAATATTTACCAATATTATGTAGTATTAATTAAAAAAAAAATATTTAATAAAATTTGTCTTTTGAATTATCTTGAAGTTTTATAATATTATTGAATGTACCAAATCCAAGAACATATTATATACTATTTATATTTTCAAAATATTTTGTTAGCTGCTATGTAGCTCCTTATTGATTCTTAAATTCTTTAAAATCAAATGGACAAAAATATAAGAATATACTAGGTACATAGTTTGAAAAGAAACCAAATAAATTCCCTACTGGGCTAGTATTGGTTATTTTATTATTAATTTTACTAAAAGCAAAATTTTAAGTGGAGGAAAATATAGTTTTTAGTATATATACAGTAAGTTAATAGTAATTAGTAAATAGAATTATTATTGAGAGTGACAGTATTAACAATTCTAACAGTATTTTAACGTTACATTTAATATTTAATAAAATTATGAATTTAAGAACGTTAATATTTAATAAAATTGTGAAACAGACCAAGAGTTTTAATATTTATTTAATTTCAAATTTTATTTCATTGGATTATGAAAGTAGGTGTATGATGTAGCATTATGATGACATATTGACTTTACATTGATATTGGTGCTTTGAGTCAATAATTAAAGTAGAAATGTGTAAGACATATTGCGTAATTAAGAGATAACGCAAAGTTACTCTTAGATTAAAGAATCTAACTTTTTGTTACATAATATAATAGTAGGTATAATATCCTCTTTCTCGAAATTACTTGAAGTTAGGTAGATATCTTAGTTAACAATCTCAAGGTACTTATTCTCAATACAGTTGGTTAGCAGTCGCATTATACTAGTAATTATATATAATTATACTATACATATTATCATAAATATACATAATTTCTGATACAATATAGCTACATATATTTATTAATATACCTGCATGTGCCCATAGTTTACAATATTCATATTAAACATCATTTTAGCTATATTTTGACCTGCCTGAAAATTTAAAAAGAATAATATATACCACAATTTTATTTAACAAAAACAACTTTATATGAAGTAAAAATAAAATACAGTTTTTTATTTTGATTTTACGTTTTTCTTAATTTCTTCTAGTTGAAAATTCTTTACTTAAATTAAACTTCTAGCACTTGATGTCGAGAAATCACTTGACTGTGTGTGGCATAATAGCACGATAGTGTGTTGTACAAGTTATTCCAATTCAACTTCCAGATTATACATTAAAAATTATTCAAAGCTTCCTTTGTGACAGAAAATATTTAGTTAAACAGATTCCATTGTTCATTGTCAGATTTACTCCAAAGAGCGTTTCATCGTTTAATTCCCAACATTTCAATATTTTCATGGCGAATCAATATACCAACTCCAGAAGGTCTTTCGTTAGGAATGTTTGCCAATACATAGATACTGCACTTTTTCAAAAAAAAAAGTTCGAACATATGACAGTACAGTATTTCATAATACAATCTTTTTCATAATACATACGAAATTTTGTAATACGAGATTTTGTAGCAATCTCGTACTCCAAATTATACAAAGAAGAATGTTTGTATGTATGTTTGTATGTTTGTCCCAGAACTCCTCCACCAGAAACACATTTAGCTACTACAACCAAGTTTTACAGAAAGACACTGTATTACCTGAAATCGAGCATAGGCTATGTTTAAATCCAAAGTTTTGACTGCTTCCGGTAGCTACCATACAACTCCTTGAACCCATAAAGAATATTTCAAAAACCAAAGGTGTTACAGAGCTGAAAATTTGTACACAGGTACTCTTTCAAAAATTAACAGATATGATTTTTTTCTTTTTTCAAAGACTTATCTTTTTGACTGGTTCGGGTAGTTGTCAAAATAGAGCTGAAATTTTGAGTGCTAGCTTATTAATTTCGGTGTTGCTTATTTTAAATAATAACTTCTTCTAAGCTAATTTTATCTCTAGTAAAGAATTATCGTTATATGGGTTTTGAAGTTATGAGGAGTATTTACCTTATGATGAGTACTTACCTTATAAGTTATTAAAATATTTTTTTTCTCAAACAATAGCAAAGTTATATTAATTTATAAAACAAATTTAAACATTTTGATCGATAAACTTGAAAAGTGTGATAATATTAGAACCCTTATTAAGCTGTGTTCATTCGATGGGCGGTATGATTATGTATATGAGAAATCTTGTTTTCTTTTACAAAACTGATACAAAAATAGAATCTCCTATCTCCTTTTTCTCTCTTAACTGTATTTATTGAATCTTTCTAAACGAAAATGACAATAATTTATAACAAATGTGACTCTTATGGTTTATTTAAATCTGAAAATCTAAATAGTTGGAAGATCTAGTTTATTATTTGCTCGTTCATTGCAATTTTTTATCTTACATAACTGCTAGCGACTTTTTTTTTGCCTGCTGGTTATTGGAATATTTTGTAATTATCTCGCCAAAGGGTTACGGTAATGGATTATTCTGGTTGCATATCTGTTTTTACATTTTTCAAGTTCTTCATTAACTAAGGGTATATTCAAATCATTATGTAGATTGATATGTCTAATGTACCAAGGGGCCTGAGTTATGGTAGGTAAAATTTTTTATTGCATCCTTTGAATTGTTTCGATGTTACTATTAGAAGCCAATAAGTGCTGTTCGTCTTGAGTTTTAGCTGCTCTTTTTTTGCGATGATGTGCTTCTTCCAAGTTAGTCTCTTGTCTAGATGAACTCCCAGGTATTTAATCTCATTGGCTTGCGGAATGGTTATCTCATTTATGCTAATAGGAGAGCATAATCCTTTCTTTAACGAGAAAGTTATATGAACAGTTTTACTCTTATTGACCTATTCTATTTTCAACTTATAAAACCATTCCTGTATCTGCTGCAAATGTTCTTGCAAATTTTCAGATACTGTATGTGAATTTGAATGACAACTTAAGATTGCAGTATCATCTTCAAATGTGAATGTTAATGTGTTCCTGATTTCCGGTAGGAACAGACGTACACACTAGGTATAACAGTGGACCCAGTATACACTACCTTGTGGGACTCCAGCATTGATTTCACATTCTTCTGTTACATAGGATTAATCTAACTCTAAAGCGTCTATTGGTTATATAAGAATTTAGAAGTAGATGAGACTCAGCTAGTAGCTTTTATTTTATTTTGTAGATTAATCCAGCGTGCCAAACTTCGTCAAATGCCTGACTGATATTCAAAAACACGACTGAACAGAACTTTCTTTCTACAAATCCTTGTTTTATTTGGGCAGCAATTCTATGTACCTGTTCAATCGTGCTATGTTCAGCTTGAAAACCAAATTGATGCATAGGAATTACCCCACCATTTTTTATTTACGGCATCTTTTTATGAACTATAATTTTTTCAAAAACTTTTGACAGCATAGGCAATAGACTGATGGATCAATATGTACCAGCTAGTGAAATAAAATTTTCAAATAAAGCTTTGCCCAACTTGGAGTCTTATTTATAAACCCAAGCTAATTATTATCTACGACAGGTACTTATTTTTCATAAGAATAGTTATGACTTATTTTTCACAGAATATGATTTTATATGAGCTGGGGTTTTTTTTTGTATTAATTAATATATTTTCTCAATGTACCTGTTCTGGTAAAATGAAAATTCAATGTAAAATTTCTCTACTTTTACTAAATTTCTTAAGAATCTGGTTAATGAATTTCATTAGGATGCGCTTAAATATCTATTTGATGACATCCAAATCACAAAAGAAATGTTTAGTGATAAAAATAACACATCTAAATTCAAAACTTTTTTTATTATACTGACAGAGAGCATCGATATTTTATAAAGGAATAATTTGTTATTATTTAACACTACTTTTTTTTATTTATGAACCTTTTCCAACCTAATTTTCCAAATCAATTAAAGCTCAACCAATCTATTTTTTTCTGTCTGAAATCTATAATAACCCCCGGGTACATATCCGGCCAAGCAAAAGAAAGAAATTTTTCTGTGAAACGGCCCAATAAAATGATTTTTAAAACAATTATACATTTGACACGTTGAAAGTATCTGACAACAATATATAGAATAGTAATATTAATAACAAACCACAAAAAAATAAAAAATGTTCAAAATTTTAAGTTAATCAGCAAATCAGCCGAAATTTTTACCAAATCTCTTAATGAAATCGTATCAAGACTTCATAAAATTTCGGCTAATTTGCTTTTTCTGTATTTACAATCATCACTTGCTTTAAAAACCTTATATCAAGCTTTGATTCTAAAGTTTATTTTTGTAGTTTTAGTACGCTTAAATTGAAGGCAAATATTTCTAAAAAAAAATTTTTTTTCCTTATTTTATTTTCGACTTTTTAGTGAAAATATTTTTTTAATGAAAAATAATATATTTTTAAAGAGCAACACATAATATATATAATCAAATAGCACTAAAATTCACCATTACGCAATTTGGTTATTATAGCTCATAACTACTTCAAATTTGTAATGATATTTTATATTACTGTAACAAACTTGATAAAAATCTGTATATTTTTAAAGACTTTTTGGAGATTTTTGATTACATACCTTTTAATTTTTTAAATTACGTATTAAAAAGTCTTCACTAATAAAAAATTATACACTTTATAAAAAGAAATCCTGTAAAATACAAAAAATATTTAACATAAAATCGTAAATAAAATCTGAGAAAAAGTCCGAAATGTAAACACTCATCAGACTTTAGCTACGATAAAATTAGATTTTGTCTGACATGTAAACGCAGCCTAAACATAAATTGGCATATAAAAGTACTATATACATGCATAAATCGAAATTGAACTTTTTTACATGTGAGAAGGAGAAAAGTGATTTGTAAGTGAGTGATAGATACTGATAGGTTCAAATTTTGTTCTCTTGCATAAATAATGTTTGCATTTTAATTTCAATTAAACTAAGCCGTATGATTAAGTATGTAACAAACGCAAACCCTCCCTATATGAAAAGAAAGAGAGAGAAATAAAACAAACCCTCCCTATAGTGAAAGAAAGAGAAATAATAAAAGAAAGAGATGAATAAAAGAAACCAAATTAAAAACACAAAAAAAAATATAATGATAATGATGATTGAAAATAATTGAAATTGAAATATAATTGAATAATAATTGAAAATGATTGAAATAATGATAATGATTTGTATTGCACAATGCACACATTTTTTTTATACTCCTTTTTTGGTTTTTTTTTTCTTCTTTACACCATAGAAATATCAATAAATATAGTGAATTTAAAGAGAAACCAAATTTTAACTTTATCAAATATCCATATTCCATTATTAGTACAAGCAAAGAATCTCTATTATACAAGAATATGCACTCCCAGTTTACGTAACCTAAGACAATTTTTAAGAAATACCAAACTAAGCAAAATATCATTAATTAAAAGAGGAAAAATTTACATGTACTTATCGTATACCAAATTTATTATGAGAGGGAAAAGGTACAAAACAGATGTTTGTCTTTTGCATCATACTATAAAAAAAACTTTCCGTTCCCATTATTTTTCTTTGGATTTGTTTGCATTCCCATTATTTATATGAGGCAAGGTGGCAAAAAATGTTACTCTCTTTTGTTTACTATATTTTTTCTTTTTCTCGCATGTTAAATTCTTGTTATCGTCTATTTCTTACAATTTGTAGCAAATTTGCATATGGATTTGTGTGCAAACAAATGAATCCATACATGAGTGCATAATGCATATTCTCTTTATGGATATTCTTTGGTTGAATGGTTATTTTCTTGAATGGAAGCAAATTGAAACAAACATATAAATAAAGTCCAAGGCAAGTTAATTAAGGCGAATATAATAAAGGTATTTTTTCTTCTCTGAAATTTTAGGTGGTGTCGCGACATTCAATTTTGATTTAATTTTCAGCTAATATCGAAATATTTCAATTGGTCGCGTATATCAATGTTTGTAAATTTTTTCAACTGTTTTGATTTTGAAATTTTTTTAAGTAGTTGAAATTTAATTTTTTTTTGATTTGTTGTGATAAATTTATTGTAGTTAATACTTAATGGATAATTTATAAATAAGGAGTTGAATTTCAAAAGACGTTATTTCCACTTTCGACCGAAATAGTTCTTTTGATGCAATTTGAATGTAAATTTCATTAAATTTTTACTTTATTTCTGTGCTAAATAGCTACATTATTTAAGAAAAAAAAATGGAAAATAACGAAATATTTGATTCGTTTTCTTAGTCCAAAAACAAATTCTACGAATAGAACGAAATATAGCTACTTATATATATTATGTATTTATTTTATATAATATATATATAGCTATAGCGCCTATTATTACTAAACGAAACAGTAATTATGTTATTGAAATAACATTAACTTTTAAAAGACATAATGGACTTGCATAAGGCCAGTTAATATAATTAAAAAAACCTAAAAAAAAAAAAAATTTTGGCCAGACAAATATAAACTAGAACGAGCTACAAAGTAAATATTATATTGATATAACCATTATTTCAATAATAAAAATAGCCCACAAATTAAAAAGTATAACAAAAAATGAAAAATATAAAAAAAAACCTAAAATTTATTGAACAGTTACTTATAAACTTATAACTTTTTTAAATATAAATAACTAATAAACCAAAACTGGAAACTCCAACATATTTTAGGTATCTTAAAATTTTTGATTTGAAAAATAGCAAATCAAATAAATTGAATTGATTTGCGCCACACCACCTTTTGTTTACTTTCAATCATTTTTAACCTATTGGCCAACTGATAGAAATAAAACTCCTGATCTGCTTGATTTTTATATAACAAAAAAAAAATTGCACCTAATTAACTATATTAAGCTAGAAGATAGCCATGATTTGGACTGAGATAACTCTGCAGTCATACTAAATCTGTATGAAAAGGTTATTAAGAAACAGTCGAAACCTCTGCTAACGAACAAAACAACTGACTGGGCTAGCTTTAAAAAATAAATAGAAAACAAAATTAAGATCCAAATGTGATATAGATTCTGAAGTAGAAAATTTTATTAAAATTATTCAAAATGCTGCCTGGAATAATACAAAAGATTGTGAATATAAATCGGTTTCAAGTTTCAACTACCCTAGAGAAATACTAAATATGATAAAAAGAAAAAGAAGAGCTAGCCGTAGATGGCAACAATCGCGTGATCCAGCAGACAAAACTCTGCTAAATAGGTTAACTCAGAATTTTAAAAGAAAAATTAAAGATCTTAAAAATGAAAAATTTGAAAAATATATAAAAAATTTATCAGCTAAAAGAGAAAATAACTACTCGTTGTGGAAAGCAACAAAGAGAACCAAATACTCGATCTCTCAAATTCCGCCAATCAGAATGAAAAATGGTGAATGGGCGAGAGATAATAAAAATAAAGCTGAAACATTCGCAGATCATCTTGACGAAATTTTTTGTTCAGACGAGACAGATTCGGATGATCTCATAATTGGCAAGAAAATGTCATATCACCATCATATATGTGGAAAATAGCAGAGATAATTATGATACCAAAGCCAGGTAAGCCCTTAAATGAGGTCAGATCCTACAGACCAATATCACTACTACCAATAATTTCAAAATTATTTGAAAAACTACTATTGATTCGAATGATACCGATCATAGAAAATAGCAATCTGATTTGAAACTATCAATTTGACTTTAGATCTAAGCACTCGACAATCGATCAAATACATAGAATAACAGACATAATAGAAAAATCTTTAGAAGAAAAGCAAGTATGTTTTACCATATTTCAAGATGTAGCCCAAGCTTTCGATAAAGTATAACATCGAGGCTTAATAAATAAACTAAATAATATGTTACCTAAACAATACGTAGATATACTCTCATCACATCTAGAAAACAGACTATTCAGAATAAAACAAGACGAAGAGTATTCTACTATCAGGGATATTAAAACGGGTGTGCCTCAAGGTAGTATTCTGGGTCCCATACTGTATTTGCTCTACACCAATGATTTACCACAAATGAAAAATATAACTGTAGCTACATTCGCTGACGAAACTGCGTTGATGGCAGTAGGATCAAATATTGACAAGGCTACAAATAAATTGCAAAGAGCAAGCGACAAGCTATACCTCTAATTATACTTAATACGATAGAATTTCGTAAACTTTTTCTTTAAGAAAAGAACCCTAGAAAAAAATTTAATCGTTAGTCCGTCGGACTAGTTTTAATGGGAGGGGTGTGGTTTAGTCAGTAAAAGTCTGGCGCACAATGAAAGGTACTTGTGCCTAAGCTTATTGTGTCTATGAAGATTCCCACCAATCCACGCAAAAAAAAAAAAACAAATTCAGGCAAAGCGTTTAAACGGAACAAGGAAAAAATTTTAAGCCGGTCTGCATGTCGGGCTTAACGGGATTCAATAAAACTGGATTCAATAGAGACACAATTCGCTTGTCAATTTCATATTTTGGGAAACGGTAAAAGAATAACCTGTTTGTATTTTTTTGGTAGGCAGCTAAAATTTTTTCCTTTATTATGGTCCTAAGCTCGATAGCTGTGCAAAATTTTAAAACTCCCACGTTAGATAGAAGTGGGAATTTCCGAATACAAAAGAACCAATTCTACAATACGTTCAATTTTATTATGTCATATTTAGTATAAATAAATAAATACAGTAAGTAAACCGCAAAAATTACTTTTTTTTATTTTTTTGCATAATTTATTTTCAAAAATAGAATTAATTTAATTTGTAAGTATATAAGTACCTACAAAAAAATAGAAGAGATTTAGTAAGCTCTGCCATCTACTGATGCGTAAATTTAGTTTTAGTTCTTCTTTCATTTCCTACAGTAGTAGCCCCACTAGCAATGTGTATAAGTTAGTTATCTACAAGAAGTCGATGGTCGATGGAATTATTTTTTTTTTTTTGCTATGCAGGAGAACTAAAATACTTAGTTTTAACATTTTTAGTAGCTATTAACTGTTGCAATCTATCAGTGATTATTTTAACTTTTTATGCAAATAAATAGGGCAGACTACATAGATATAAATTGAAATTTAAAATATATCTGTATATACATAGTTATTTTTGACACAAAATTATTGAGCCTTTAAATATATATGCTGTATAACCGTATGTATGCAGATTGTAGATTTATTTACTTATAATATACAATGTAAATATGATGGTATGTACACATTACTGACTAAAGCAAACTGAACCTGCTCGTTAAATTAAAGAAGCTGTATAGAAAGTTGAATTACCTGTTTTTTGTTTAATGTTTATTGTATGTACTTAATATATTTTGCTTTTCTTTTAAGTTTCTTTATTCCTTCAACAAAAAAAAAAATTTTTTTTTAAAATAAGTTATAATAACCAAAACTCTACAATTTAAAGCAAAAAAACAAAATTATAAACACAAGAAAAATGCACTGAAGGAAACGAAGAGATCATCTGCTGAACACACTATTTAAATAATATGCCTGTTGGACGCAATATATTTAATTTACATAATTTTTGATACTTTTAATTTTTTCTTGCACATTTTTTTTTTTTTTTATGAAATCACAATAAAATTATTTTACATATAAGCCACAGAACAGGCCAATGCATGAATCACAATTAAAACAAATATTACTTACTATACGCGAATTTTATTATTGTTTATTTTTTTTTTTATATATATTTTATAAGAGTGCAATTTTTTAATGCCAATTTGCCAACATTCAAGTAAGTTACAAAAAGGAAAATAAAACTGAAAATATGTATTTTGTTTTAGATTGTTATCACTTTTTATGGTTGTTTTTTTGTTATAATAACACAGTACACAGCAGTTCGGATTGTATAGTGTTGAGTTTGAGCACTTTTCTATACAATTTTATGTTTACATTTTCTATAGAATAAAAAATATCAAATATTTTATTATTAATCAATTTAAACCATTTACATACATTATGTATAAGTATCACTTTTTAATACAGATAATGCTGAGATCAAATTTAAAAATAAAGTTAAAATACAAATATTTCATATTCTTCTATTTTGGTTTTTAATAATTATTAATTTTAATATTACATATTTTTGTGATATTTCCAAATTAATTTTTTGTTATATTAAATATCTTTATATTTTAAACTGACATTTAATTATTCATATATATATATATATATATATATATATATATATATATTCTTTGTTATTTTGTTTTACATATTTAAAATCATTCATATTTGATTTTATTGAATGTACAAACATACTTGGTTACGCGGTACCGTACCATTGTCGTATGTACTTTTATTTCTTAAATGTTTCTTTACAATTAAATTTTCCAATTTTTAATTTATGAATTGAATTTGTTTTGTCGGCGAAATTTAATATTTTTTTTTTTGTTTTTTTTCTTATGACAATTTTTTATATATTTCAAACCCTCTAATCTAAACCATTATCTAGTCTTCAAATTTGATATTATTAATTTTATATTTATTTTAATTGTTTAAATTTGAAAAATTGATCTATTTCTATGAACCAACTTTTAAATTTAATATTTAATATTTAATATAAAATATACATATTACACACACTTCACACTGTCTTTCGTCGACAATCAAATTTTGAAATTTTAACTACGCAAAAGGCCGATTTGCTTGCGATATGAAATGAAAAATAATAAAAAAAACAACAAAAAATGAACCACCAGAATATTTTATTTTTATATATACAAACACACATCTACAAATTTTAAATATATATTATGTATCCATCATTTATAATTATATATTTTCTGTAGCTATATTATATCAGATATGTCGGATTTGTTGATAAAATTTAAGTTGGATGGATGTGTGTGATTTATTTATAAGGAATCATCTTTAAAGCGTATGAATATGTGGTACACTGGTACATAGTGCATATATAAATAAAACAACAAAACTTATAATGTTTACAAACACAAGGAATTATATATGCAAAATACTTTTATATTTTATTTTCAATTAATTCTTTGTCGTTTTGTTTCCATTGTCAAATATTTAGTTACAAGTCAACATCGCATAAATATACATATATGCATGTTATACTTTATTTCATAAGTTTTGTATTTCATATGTTTGGAAAATCAAAATGAAACACATTATTTTGAAAAATTATACGTACATATTTGACTGGATTGAACGCCTTGCGTTATATTCACAAACAATATTTTAGAAAAATAGTCCACATATTTTCAACATTTAAAAAGTTAAAAATATAAAATTTACTCATACATAAATTTACTATTTTTTTAAATTCATACATGTACATTCATTTATAAAATTTATTTTTATATACACGGCCCATAATATTATACATGTATCGTAACGTAATATAGTACATAAGTATTGTTTAGTTTTACTCTATTTAAAATGAGGTACTTTACTTTAAATTTATTATTAGTGTTGGATGTGTGTGTGCATTAACCGGGTGAAAGCAATTTAACTATGTAAATAAGAATTTATTATATTGCCAAAATAAAAGTTAAATTATTATAACAGTTAATATATATTATGATTATATTATATTGTTATATGTTACTTTTATAGCTTTTATACATTTTTGTTGATAAATATTTATATATTCCGATTTCCGACATTCCGTTTTACTTAAGCTTTAACTTTATTTGTGTAGGTCGCAAAGGTCGGACGGTGTAAAAATTTTGTTTTGGAAAAAACTATTGAAGTGTGTGTTGTGTAGATATTGTTAATACATTTTTAAAATACATAAATACAATTTCGAAAACTTTTGTAAGATTTAGATGTGTGCGTTAAAGTTGCATACAATTTTTTGAAAGATAAAATTAGGATTAGAAAAGCTTTTTATATCATTTAGACATAAACATAAAGGAGAAACTGGAGCATATTATTTCACCAATATGTTTCTTTCACCCTTTGTACTAAAAAAAATTAATGTGAAGATTATAACAGGAAAAAGAATAACTTTAAAAATATGATTTATTTAATTTTGAAGCATCTACATTTTGAAATTTTATGTAGTAAATTTATTACTTTATTTATAAATTTAACTAAAATAATTCAAAGAATAAATTGAAATTTCCTTTTAATAATTTTAAATAGGTGTGCATGCATGTACCTAGAATGTAAAATATGGTACTGGAATGTAGGTACATATGCACAGGCAACAAACAAAGTTTACTGTTATTTCCGTTATTCACCATCAGTATAGTTTTTTTTATTTTATACCTATCAGGCAAACTTTCAGAATTTTTAAGGATTTTTATTTGTTTTATTTAATTCACCAAAGTTACTGGACTAGGTCGAGAAAATCCCTAAATCATTGTACTTTCAAGTGGCATCGAACCTGGAAAATTTCTGTAGACAGACGGGGATCTCATACAGTAAAAAATCCAGATTTCTTTGTTTTCTTCTAGTCAGTATACGAGGTAGAAATATTTACCGCAGAAATATTATTATCTCACATAAGGTATTTCAATAACATAACATATTTCTACTATTTTTGCTGTCAGATTATTGTATTAAGATGGCTGAAAATGAAATAAATATAGTATACAAATATTTTTATAAAACAATTCCAGCTAATAATTTATTTATATTTTATTTTATTAATATTGGAACATTACGTTTTGTAGTTTTAACAACATTACTTGTAAATAATGAAAAATGTTTTGACACTGACTGAAGCAATTAATGCTATATATATAGAATACGATAACCATACCCATAGATTTATTATACTATAGAAACAAATTTTCATCCACTTTTGACTTATTGTTTTAGAAAAACTGACTTTGAAAATTTGAGATTCACTTGGAAATAATATTTCCTAAAAAAGAAGTTACCAGCTTAAAATCTTAACTTGTTTAATTTGCTAAAGTGCAAACAGAACTTTTAAAATAAAATATATTTTAGTAGAAGAAGATGGGTTCCAAAGGTTGCGAAGCGAGAACATAGATTCTCGTTCATCAAATCATTTTTCACCCTCAAGCTTCGAGTAATTATGTCATATACTGTAGTGGAAATAAATCGGGGAAACATGAATTTTGATCAGTCTTTATTCTAACAGGGGTGGCAACACGTAACTTGTTACAAACATGTTGTCACGCTATTTTTGAAATACGGTTGCACGTAAAATTGTTTCGCCAATTTTAGTTTTGTTTAGCCACATTTAATATTGTTTCGCTACTTTTGGCAGCACGTAACATTTGAAATGTTTCGTAAAGTTTTTTTTTGTTTCAATCCCAAAGTAGCGTTTCAAAGTACATGTTGCCAAAAGAAATTTGTGACGCTGGTGTTTTGTTACAAAAAAAAAGTGTTTGTAACAAGTTAAGTGCTGCCACCCCAGCTTAAATAATGCTAATCATAAAAGGACGTTTCTATTATGAATAAAAGCTAAATTCTTTAATGTTACATTAACTTGTAACTTAGGCTCATGCACCTACAGAGATTAAGGAAAAACTTGCCAAGGACACTTTTAACACACAGCTTCATTCGGGTGAATATACGAAACAAATGATATAAAAAATTTATTAAGAGATATGAGAGATATATCAAGAGTGTTATAAATTTTACTATAATATTGCCAGAAAGGAAGAGTGTTATAAACCTTGCATAGCCAGTAGCTACAACCTTGCATAACATTGTAACACAGTTTGCATGCGGCAACTAATGGCGACCATTGACTTCGCTCAATCAAAAAATCTAACAATTAGCAATAAACATTTTGAACATAAAGAAATCCATAAGCAAACTTGGAGACCAGTAAACACTGAATCTGAATACGCTGAGTGGCCCTGTAGGTAGATCGCCTGCCTTTTAACCGAAAGGTCAAAGGTTCAATTCCCAATGAAGCAAAAAAAATGCGTTATCGGCTTTTCGCCCTGGTTCAGTAAATACCCTTTGTCATTGGGATAAAATAAATGGGAAAAAAAATTGAGAGTATAATCTGGCAACAACTTAAATAAAATGAGGCTATTCTATTTAAGAAGGCTTAGTTCCTGACAATAGCAGTAGTTTTCCACATTTAATGAGTTGATAAGCCAGTAATTTGATAAATAAATGCTCGAAATATTGTAGTTATTGTATTATCCCATTAGTGTACAGAGCAAATTAAAGGGTTAAATTTGTACCTTTTCACAAAAACATACTGTTTTGAGACCCAAAATAGGGAAAAATTCACCTTTGGTCAAATTGGCCTTCCCCAGCCAGTTTTAGGACCTGTTCCTTAAAAAGAACAGTGTACATAACGAACACTAAAAATTTATTTTCATCAAAACTCAACATAAATTTTTATTCACTTTAAAAAAGAAAGTTGTAACAAAATATTAATTTAAAATAACATTAATCCAGTCTTCAATATAATTATAAAAAAAAAACATATTTCATCCTTCTAAAATCTAACTAAAAAATATAAAAATTTAATTTTATAAAAGCTAATTGCGTGAACCTACATGAATCTACAGTGGTGCAACGCTCTATCACATTTTATGCAAATAAAGTTGGTATTTTTATGGTAACCACATCGTCTTTGGTTGTTGGATATGTATCTTATGATGTGACCAATTTTATCAAAACGTACATCCCTATTCCGTAAGTCGGAATTAGCAACTTTTTTAACAAAATCAATAATTTTAATTTTTTTTGTTTCGACCACCTTCGGTATGTTGTTTCGCGTCCATTATCATAGTTTGTTGCTATCTTTATGCATCTATTGTCCTTCCAACTTATTACGAGAATACCAGTGACAGACGCTCGTAAAAAGAATATACATAAAGCTAACGGGATCTTTGTACATAGTCAATTTATTGGTGTTCTTTATAACAAACAGCAACAGTATGCACTAATGGGTTATAAGCTTGCAGTTGCAGTACCGTACTTAACTAAGTACGAAAAGGTGATTCTACCCAAGAACCCAAGGCATCCTAAATAGACATGCAAGACTTATCGCACTTTTACAAAAAAAAAAAAATGGCGCTAAAGAGGATACGCTATTCTTCAGCACCATTTTGAATTGAATAATATGGCCTGTCTATTTAGGAGGCCTTTTGTTCTACCTAAGTTACTGTCAAGAACATAAAAAAAAATTAACGATTGTATTTTTATCTCTTTAGAATTATACAATTCTTCAACTTAATTTTTCTTGTTTATTATATGTTTTCGATGATAATCTCCTCATGTCCGTGGATGAACATATCGCTATTATTTTATTATTTTCAGGTTCTTATTATAATTTAATTTCTACATTGGAATAGGTTTTCATAAGTCTATAAACGTAGCTATGGAAAGCGAACATTATAGTGCTGATAGGATGGTTAGATGGGATCAGAAGGCTGGAATTATCCAGAATATATATTATTTCTATAAATCTTGAAATCAAATTTTTCCTCTATTCGATTTATAGAAATGTCCAAAAAGTTTAGATTATTATTTGATTCTTTTTCCATTGTGAACTAAACTTTTTTATTTTAAGCATTCAAGAATTCTATAAATTGGTGCAGTTATCTGTCAGTTCCTCCAAAGACGCAATATATATCATCTACATATTTATACCATTTTTGAATGTTTTTTACTGGATTTGTAGATTCTAAGACTGTTCAAAGTCATCCTGAATATTTTGCAAACAATGGGCTTAACGGTGAATACTGTAAATGCTTCCACTTATTTATAAACGTCCTTATCGAATTGAAAATAGGTTTGATCCAAGCAAGTGTTCAATTTCAATAGGTTAATTATTTAGTTTTGAAGAAGCATAGCCTAGCTACATTACTACCATTGGGATAATCAAATATCCTCTAGAGCCTAAAGCTTTTATACCAGTTTGACTCGAAGAGTATATCGTGTATGAGACAGATATTTAATACATTTTATGATTTCAAAATATTTTATTTTTAGAAAAACTTATAATACATATAAGACTGTTCTAGTAACACATTTTCTAAATGGCCTTACAGCAAAGATCTCATTTTTGATATTGATAATTGTAATAATACCGTATTTATTTTTATTTAAGGGATATATCATTATTAGTTATTTATCACTTCTAACATCTGGTAAGTGCGTAAGTCGTAATGTAGGAGCGATACGATAATTCAAGTCCTTCTTTTTAAACAAATTAACTGTTTTCTTTCACTTTTACGCTAGAAATACAATCACGAGATTATATGAGATTATATGTAAATCGTGACGAATGATGAATAACCAAAATTTCGTCGTGATTGTATCTCTAAGCGCGATATTTGGTTATTCGTCATCGTCGTAATTGTGTTTTCAGCTTTATATTTGTGATTTGTCGCAATCACTTTTTTAAATATTTTATGTTGGCGACATTACATTGAGCAAATTTCTAACCTTGACTAACAGCCTTTATATTATGCCTCTATGTATTTGTCAGTTTGTCACTCTTACCAACTTAAAAATATTTTCGTTTTCGGAATTTAGAATTTTAAGAAAAGCCCTCCTAAAAATGAAAATTTTATTTTTATTACGAATAAAAGATATTAATCAATTGATTTTATAAAGGAATATAAAAGAAAAACAATTTTCAAAACTTTTACTTAAGAACAATATTTATAACTATATAATATTTATAAATGAGAAAAAAATAAACAAAAATTTTGAATAATTCAAATTAGAAAAGAATAATATTAAGTGACGTTTCTAAAATAAAGATGGTGGGCGCGTGATTTTTCATATAAAATTTTTGACATTTTAGTAATAAAGAATATCTATATATATTATTGTATAATATTTTTATTTAAAAATTAATCTAAAATGAATAAGGGTAAGTTCAATTATTGTATACAACATTTGCTTATAATTATGTCGTTATATTTTTTATAATTATATTCATAAAAAAAAATTCAAATTTACGCGGGTTCGTAAATAATTGCACAAAAAAAATGCAATTATAAAATTTATTAAATAGTTGTATGTTTCTTATTATAATACTTGTCATTTGATGTTTTGTTATTATTTATTTTTAATTTTTAGAAGACCATAGTTTTTCAAATGATCCTGAAAAAAGTTTAGCAGAATCACTAGATAACAGCATCAAAAACATAACTGGTATAAAGGACTGTGTAATTGTTAACGATTTAAAAGAAGTAGGAGTAAACAATGCAAATGAATCTTCTAATATAATTGTTAGATCAGATTCAAAAGATGGATCTAGAACTGTAATCAACAATAAAAACGAGCCTGTTAACCAAAACGATTTATCATTAGAAAAAAGTTTTACAATTAATAATACTATAACAAAGATTGGAAGCCAGATTAAATTACCAACAAAGCAAATTGTATCAGGTACTATAGCAAAAGATCGTGTAACTGGTCAATATGTTTTAATTCAACCGGGTGGTGGTCCTGCAGTACCGGTGCGATTAACATCGAACAATGGTAAAATGAAAATTTTAAATTTTGAACAAAAGAAGCTATTATAACAATTATTAACATTTTTAGGAAATACATCTAAACAAGTTGCTGTTCAAGTAATCCGAAAAAGTGATGGCACGTTAGTGCCGGTAAAATCTAATAAACAAATAAATTTAAATAATGTTAATTTAACTGGTAAAAAAATTGTTACTAGTGGAAGTGGACAAACAGTTTTATTGAATAAAAGTGCTTCAGCTACTGGTAGTACAAATACTCTATCAACAACTGTTGTAAAATCTTCAACATTAGCTCCAGCTATAGGACAAATACAAAAACAACAAATTATGAAAACGGTTTCTATTTCTGGAGATAAAACAAAATATTTAACAAATTCACCAACTGTAGTGAATATTGGCAATAAACTTGTTGTTAGAACTGATGGCATTAAAAAAACATCAGATGACATGTCGTCATCAGTACAAAAAATGAGTTCTCAAAAATTTATTAAATTATCACCATCTACATCGACTAGTAGTGCGGGAAATGTGCAAACCCTACAATTATCTGGTAAATCTGGTGGATCTGTACAATACGTTCGGGTGCTAAATGCTGGTGTTAACAAAGACAGTTTAAGTCCCACAAAAGTTTTTGTAAAAAATCAAGATGGTCAAATTCGTATGGTAACTAGAATAAATCAACAGCCCCTTTTAGATGGTAAACCAATTATCGTTAAAGAAAATCCAAAAAAGATAAGTCAAGATCAAATAAGTCAACAAAAATTAACTACAGTACCTATGTTACGAAAATTAAATGAAGGATCACTAATGACTTCGTCCAGTAACAAGATTATTACTGTAAAGAAAGAAGAAGTAGAACAGTTAAACGCAAGGTTAAAACAAAAGGGATTAACATCTTCACTATCGTCCAATATAGGATCAAATTTGCAGAAACCAAGAATTTTAAATAATTTAAGTCGATTAACTGGTAGTTTAAGTATAAGTAATAATACAATTAATAATTTTAATAATCAACAACAGAGACATCATATTGTAAGTAAAAAAGAGGATAGTACTAATGATATTTCATCAAATTTGATTCGATCAACTATAACAAATATCAAAATATCTCCAAAGAAACCTGATCAAACTGGAACTCCCCATACAATTTTAAGAAATTCTGAACCACCACAAAAACTTTACAGTGTTTTAAAACCTAGCTCACAAAATATTGAAGAAAGATTTTCAAATTTTAACACTTCAACTGTGTCTATGCAATTGCCGTCAACTTTACAAAAGTCTTATTCAGGACAAAAAACACGTTCACCTAGTCCTAATAATGACGGTGGATTAAGACGAAAACATTGCAATTGTACAAAATCACAATGTTTGAAATTATACTGCGACTGTTTTGCGAATGGTGAATTTTGCCAAGATTGTAACTGTAAAGAATGTTTTAATAATTTGGAATATGAAAACGAAAGACAAAAGGCAATAAAAATGTGTTTGGAAAGAAATCCAGCTGCATTTAAGTAAGTTTTAGATTCTAAGATTAAAGTTATAAAATTCATAAATTTATATATAAATAAAAATTTCTAAAAAACTAAGTAGACTATGCACACTTGGTTACTGTGGCAAAGTTAGAACTTTCATATAGATATTACCATAAAATAAATATATAGATACATATTACTGTTATATTAATATTAATAATAATAAAATTGGCTAATTAAAAATTAAAATATCTAACTATATACATATATTTAATTAAAATTTTCATTTTAGGCCTAAAATTACTAAAGCACGGGATCAAAATGATTTACGCTTGCACAATAAAGGATGCAATTGTAAAAGATCTGGATGCTTGAAAAACTATTGTGAATGCTATGAAGCGAAAATTGCATGTTCATCAAATTGCAAGTGTATAGGTAACATTTAAATGATTTTTTAAAATTTTTTATGAGTACATACATGCATTGTTTTTAGGTTGTCGAAATGTTGAAGATCGCACTGGTATAGATATGACTGATGTAGAAAAATTATCAAAGAATTTTAGTCGTGGTATTACTACAAAACGGCCATATGAAGATATTGCGGGAAGTGATATTGGTGGACATCGCGCAATTTCTATAATAGGAAATAAGCTTTCCGGTGGCGTTGGAAGTGGCGTTACTCCTTTTAATGAAATTAATAGTTTATCTTTAAACCAAAGTGGGAATGGACCTCCAGCTAAGCAAGCATATAATTTTATAACACAAGATGTTGTTGACGCTACAATACAGTGTATGATTGCTCAAGCTGATGAGTGTCAAAAAGGTGAAGTATCTGCAAAAACAACAGAGCGCATGATTTTAGAAGAATTAGGTCGCTGTTTGGTAGAAATAATTGACTTTTCTATCAAAAATTTTGAAAATTAAATAAAATCTTTGATTAAGCATACCTTATGTATATAGACACTTTCGAATACAACAACTTTGAACTAAATTAATGGTCCTTTATAAAATTTTCTGAATTCTATTGAATGAATTAGTCAGTCTCAATTTATAATATTTGTTTTAATCTCTTATTTATCCATTTTTTTTATAATTTAGTTTTTGAAATTTGAATATTCATATTGCTATAATATTATTATTTATTGTTCTTGAATATGTTTTTGATTTTTTGTTATTTGTATCATTTGAAATTTTTTTGAATAGGTAGCAAGCAAAATTTCAAATACAGATATAATTTTCATGAAGTAGGTCTTAAAAAAAAATAATTTATATTTGTTTCTCAATATATGTAATAAAAGAATTTTATAATAGTTAAATTGTGCGTATACAATACTATATTTATAATAATATAAATTATAATATATTTTTTGATATTCGGAAAATAATACTACTTTTTTTTGCTTAGAAAAATATTGCCGAAAATTTAAAATTCTCATATAAATTCCAGTACATTTAAAAAAAATCAATTTTTATGATATTTTAGCTTTTAAATTCAAATTTCAAGTACAAAATTATAAAATATATCAAATTTTATTATAAATTGATAGGCTTACGAATACATTCAACAGAATCCAGAAAATTTAGAAAAGATTATGACCGTGAATTTAGCCTAAAAATGTTGGATTCTTAAATATTAATCTACTTATATATGAAGTATTCTTAACCAATTATAAATTTTTAAATTATAGAAAGAATTTATCAATTAAAAGTTCAATTTCGTTTCATTAATTTATGTGAAAGGGGATTGAACTTGTGATTGCTAAATTTAAGGTATCAGTAAAAAAAATCTGATTAAAAAAACAATTATAAAACAAATTTTTTCATGTTCAGTTAATGAATATAGAAACATATTGCATTATAATAATTATAACAAATCTTTTATTTTGATTTTAAGTTTTTTTTATTGTTTTTGAGAAAATAATTGTAAAATTCAAATTTAATACACAATTAAGTTAAGAAAACTTAGGTAAAAATATTTAATTATCTAAATTTAGTATTAAGAATTTTATTTCATAAATAGAAAAAAAAATATAAAGTAATTCAAAAAGTTTTATAAATGTTTTTATTTCATATACAAGTTAAAGTTAAGATTCTAATTGTAAAAATTTTAAAATAAAAACAGTAGAATTGTTTAAAGTAATAATTTATTGAAGGTACTGCTCAACATTTAATCATTTTGCAACTTAAAAAATGACATCCAATCAATAATAATTTTTATTTCTGTGGTTTTTTTCTAGAAGTAGATAACTGCAATTTTGTCTTAAGCTCTTTCAAATAAAAAAAAAATTAATAATATTAAGTAATTTATGAATTAAAAACTGAATAACTAACAAATTTTTCATAAACAAACAACATAACCATATAATTTCACTTGTGCAGTTATAGGCAACAGTTACCGAAAAGTACAACACAAAAAAAATAATATATTAAGATATACATAGAGTTTTGCATTTCAATGTATCTTGAACAATTTGCACGGAGTATATTTTTTTGTTGTAAAAACTGCAGAACTACCGTTATCATGTTTTTAGAGAAAAAAATTTGATGTAACAAAAAATTAAATAAGTTATTTGAAATTTAAAAAAAAAGTTAGGAATTTTACGAAAAAAAAAATTATTGGAATTCGAACATCATTTTTTTTCAAGATTTCCAAAAGATTTTTCATAACAAACATTTTTTAAAAACAAAAGTAACTATAAAAGTATAGCAAATTCAATATGTACTTAATTTTATTCAATTGCGATTTATAAGAAATATCAAAAATGCAGCTCTAGAAATCTTACTAGATCTATTTCTAGAAAAAAAACTACAGATTTCTTCTGTAATATTTTAAAGTATTCTTTTTTCTCTTTGTTTAATTTCTAGTTCTAATAAAATATGGGAAAATAGGTTTCATGTATTTGAAATTAAGTATAAACATAAGGTGTACCAAACATTCACTCATAAGGTTTATTAAACATCTAACTAAAGTCGTTGTAAATTAACACATTCGTCCGGAAGAAGCTTTATTTTTTTATACATGTTCATTGATGACAAATAGGCCAGATGAAAACATTGAAAACGTTTAAATATTGGACTTCTTGAAAAATCTAAACAAAATAAAATACTAAACCCGATGTTTTATAATTATTTTAAAACCTTTTGTACAAATACTAAAGTAGCAAAATATATTATTACAACTAAAGTACTGATTTCTCTCATATCATATACTTCAAGTGTTCTTAATAAACTTGAGTCTTTCAGCACAAAATTGTAAAGCTTTACCATTAAAAGAACCTTGTTTGATATATTTTTTAGATACGATTTTCTTGAGACGGTGATTCTTGTGTATCGTGATGAATTCTTAAATCTAGTTTTAAAATATTCAATAACTCGTCGAAGCAATCGTAAAAAATGATCGGCTCTTCGAATATTTTCAGCTTACAAGTACAACGTCATTTAAAATATTTAATTCAGCAAATATTTTTTCAATTTCTGTTACGATTCGAGAAAAATTATTTGTTAATTGAATTCTATCACTTAAGATAAGAATATTTCTGAGTAATGTTTGAAATTATAC
Organism: Argyra leucocephala; assembly: GCA_963942445.1. NCBI lineage: Eukaryota > Metazoa > Arthropoda > Insecta > Diptera > Dolichopodidae > Argyra > Argyra leucocephala. Next base: position 83,159,648 of record OZ012681.1, on the reverse strand, counting down.
TATGACGCTATGACTGTTTTGCAAATGGGAACTTTGTCAAAATTGTTATTGTCAAGAATATTTTAATAAATTGAAATATGAAAACAAGAGTCGAAATGCAATAAAAATTAGTCCAGAAAGAAAGAAATTCTACTGCACTGTATTTATTTAAGTAAGTTTTTTATCCTATTTTAAAATTCATAAATTTAAATAATATAAAAGAAACAAAGTACATATGTAGTTACTGTGTTAACGGTCGAATTAAAAAAAAATTCTATTATAGATATTACCATTAAACTGTTATATTAATTATAATAAAATAAAAATGTAAAATTAATGTATACATATACTTAATTAAAATTCCCATTTTAGTCCCAAAATTGCCAAAGCACGTGATCAAAATGATTTACGCTTGCACAATAAAGGATGCAATTGTAAGAGATCTGGATGCTTGAATAACTATAGTAAATGCTACGAAGCGAAAATTGTTCATCTAATTGTAAGTATAGGTAGATCATTTAAATGATTTTTTAAAATTATCTATATTTATGAGTACAAAACGGCTATATGAAGATATTGCGGGAAGTAATATTTGTGGACATCGCGCAATTTTTATAATAGGAAGTAAAGTTTCCGATGGCGTTGGAAGTGGTGGTAATCCTTTTAATAAAATTAATATTTTATTTAATAGTAATATAATAGTCAGAAGATGTTTCTGACGCTACAATACAGTGTATGATTGCTCAAGCTCATGAGTGTCAAAAAGGTGAAGTACCTGCCAACCAACTTCAGTGTAGATTTTAGAAGAATTTAGTCGCAATTTGGTAGAAATAATTGACTGTTCCACTTATTATAGTTTTTTAAAATTAAATATATTTTTAAATCATAATAATTATTAATAAAAAGTTGAATTTACTTTTATTAAAAAAAAAAAATTTTATTTTGCAAAAATCGATACATAAGTATTTGTAAAATAAAAATTAATTTAATTAGTAAAAGTAAATTCGATTTGTGATTGCTAAATTTAATGTACATGTTCATTCATTATCTGATTATCAAAAATAAATACAAATTTTTTCAAGTCCAGTCAACATAGAAACGCGTATTGCATTTAGTGATCTGATAAAAATTTTTAATTTTGACTTCAGTTTTTTTTATTGTTTCTGTTTCAACAATTTAAAATTTTAATAATTAAAAAATTACAACAAATCAATAATAATTACTTCTTCTGTAATATCTTTCGGAGGTTCTTTTTCTTTTTTCTCTCTTTGTTTATTTTCTAGTTGTTCTAAAGTCAACAAAGAAATCCCTAATTGATCTTCACGCTGAAACGGTTGTGCCATATATTTTAACCATTTCTTTGCCAATTTCATGGCGCCTTCTGTACTTAAATTGATATAACTATCTTTCAGCTGTTCTTGAATCCACTTTGGTAATTTATTTCTTTTATCTGGATGTGAAAATCTTTTATCAGCAAATATCATAATACCATAATCAGTTTTACCACGTATAGCTCGTCCAACACATTGGGCAGCATGACGCATAGCATCAAATGTAAGAAAATCATTTTCATGTATTTGGAACTGATCGCGTAAATATTCAAGACGAGCTTTTAAAACATTTGATTGAGTATAAACATAAGGTATACCAAACATTAATACAGCACGCCCATAATGGTGATCAAAATCCACACCTTCAGATACTTTACCTCTAGCTACTGCCAATAACACAGCACCACGCCCACAATCACAAGCTTTAATATAATTCATTAAAGCATAACTCGTTTCAGCATTGTCTTGAGTTTCTATAAATAACAATTTGTATTTAAGTAAAGTGTCTACGATTCCTTGATCATACCACGATGCAACGACACTCTCTAAATATAAATACGATGTAAAAAAGCATACAACACCATCTGGAACAATTTTTGCAGTTTCAACTAATAGCTGTCCATAATTACGTAGGACTGCTGTATCCTCTCGAGTTTCAAATTTTGATGTTATTGTGACTTGATCATTTCCTTTAGATATAATCATCGGTAAAACACATGGTCTAGCTAAAGTCATTGTAAATGAACACATTCTTACAGGAAGAAAATTTAATATTTTTGGATACATATCCATTGGTGACAATGTTCCAGATGTTATAACTACAGATTGAAAACGTTTAAATATTGGACTTATTGCTATTGAAGAATCTAAGCAACTAAAATACAGTACTGGACTCGATGTAGATGCTGTTTTGTTATCATTTGGTTCTATAATTATTTTAAAACCTTTTGTATAAGTTGAAACTAATGTAGCAAAATATGTTATTACAACTAAAGCACTGATTTCTCTCATATCAGATACTTCAAGTGTTCGTAATAAACTTGATAGCCTTTCCGCACAAAATTGTAAAGCTTTACGTTCAACACAAACTTTGTTTGATATATCTTTTAGAAACGATGCAGGTGATTCTTGTGTATCTTGATGAACTCTTAATCTAGTTTTAATATATTCAATAATTCGTCGAAGCAATCGTAAAAAATGGTCGGCTCTTCGAATATTTCCAGGTACAACGTCATTTAAAATATCTTGAGGCAAAAGAGGATTTGCTAAAATCATATCAGTTTCTCTTGCTATTCTTTCATCTTTTAAACCTTTTACCATACGATGATATTCTTCTGCTAATCTAGTAATGTTATCTTCATCTTGAACACATTTTTCTAAATTATTTAAGGCAATTGTACTTTTTTCTATTGTTCGTTTATTAATTTTAACACTCATTGCATCTAAACATACGTTATCAATATTATGAGCTTCATCAAATACAACTACAGATTCTTTAGCCAATTCTTTAGATACTACTCCAGCAATTTTCGGATCTAAAAGATAATGATAACTGTATACAACAATGGTTGAAATGTTAACTGCGTGTCTAGCTGTGAAATATGGACACCAATTTCTAAATCTACCGAATTCTTTTAAATCATCTATACTATATACACCAGCTGGTAATATAGATTCTTTTCCTTCAGAATTGTACCCTTCATAATATTGACATATTGGAATATTGGGATCTGTTTCATGACGTAATCTGACATAACTAGCTGTTAAACTATGACACCTTGCATCCACAGATTCTCCTTCTAATTCCTTGTTTACCTCTGAATGAATGCATAAATTTTTACGAGAACTTAAAACCAAAGCAATTACATCTTCGATTTTATTATTACCCTGTCTTCTATAATAGCATATTAAATTTTTTAATTCAGCAATAACTTTTTCAATTTCTGGTACAGTTCGAGAGCAATATATAAGTTTTCTAATATCATCCGGATTTTCTACCATATAAGCTACAATTAAAGCTAGCAAAGTAACAGTTTTGCCAGTTCCTGATGGCATTTCTAATACACAATGTCCTTTAGCGTCAAGTGCTCGTTTTAATTCTATCATGTAAGAGTATTGTTCCGGATAAATATATTCATAAGGAAAGAGAACTTTCAATCCTTCTATGTTTAAAATCATTTTACTATATTTTTTTAAATTCTTTTTTCTCCTTCTTCGATTTATATCTACAGAATTTTAATATTTTTACTGAAATTTATTTTAATAATTAAATTATCAAAATTAACTTATCAAATTTCACAGATCAACACAATACAATACGAATACAAATTACAATTTTTGTTTACAATATGCCAAAATTGAACTTGCCTTTTGGTTTTCTGAAATACGGCAAATGCAATTGAGAATCAAAACCATGGCCATCTGTTAGATTTTAAATGAGGAAGAATTGAAAGATTATTGAGCAGCTGATCGTATAAAACTTTCTACATTATTTTTAAACGATGGCGAAAACATTTCTATCTATTTTCATTACGAGAAGTGCCCATCAAAGAAAAGAAGAAGAATATGTACTATGGAAGACTGAAGAGTTTGCCCCATACAAAAATTAAGAATTTTGACGAACTATTTTTTTTTACCTATTTATATTTACTTATTACGCTTTTACTTATTTCAAAAACTATTATTAGGTGGCGCTGGGCTGATAGATTTTTCACAAAAGGAGGACAAATTTTGTAATAACTTCGAGTATCAATAAAATAAAAGGTATAAAAATGGTAGCGTTCAGTGAAATTAACCGGTGGATCTGAAGTCCACAGATCCATGGATCTGTTTACTGAACGGTGTAGTAAATGTACCGGTTAATGAAAATGGACCTGAAAACATTCTAGATACATTTCATGGAATCTGACTTTTTATATGTAAAAACAACAACAACTACAATTTTTATGTTTAGTGTAGTAGACGTTTTATGACGTCTACCGTAAGAAAAATTTAATGTTTATATTTTTTATGAAAGTTCTTAAATTTAAATCGCCATTATTTTTTGAATTAGTGCGAAAATTTAAATTCTTAAGGAAGATTTATGTACATAAAACTTAAATTAAGAGTTATAAAACATAAATTATATGTATGATAATAAATATTATTCCATTCAAATTTAATTTATTTTTAAAAGTACTCATTATATTCCGGTGATGGCGCTAGTATTGCGGTAAATTTTTGTGGTGAATTGAGTTCAGTGGCCAGATATTCGTCGCTCAAAGCACATAAAGGCGTAACTAGAAAAAGTTAATTCCGAGTAAAACGCGATTAAAATATTTTTATAATTTTTTTTTTTAAGTTTTTGCCATATTTTCAATTAAGTCGGGTTTTCTCAGTGCCTGTTGTTTTTAAAAGTTTTTATATGATTATTTTTAGCATAGCCCAATTTACAGTATGCCATAATTTGTTTTTGGACAAAAGATAGTGCAGTTACGTGTTTCGTAGTACTAACAATAAATAGTTAAAATGCGTTTTTCGGGAACTTTGTATTTCGGGAACACACTTTAATGACAGACTATCGAATGATGTTTGTTTGTGGCTTCTTCTAAAAAATATATTATGTGGTTCTGATTTTAATACCATCATTTCAACAATTTTTGTCCAATTTATTTTTTCGCCGTTATCAAATTTTCGAACATTTAAAACTCTTCTAACTTGTGAATATAGTTTGAAATCTAACATATTGTAAAATTTCATTTCTTTCACAATATAAGGTTGTTTTTTTTCGAGCTAGAGCAAAAATTGACAGTGATTAATATGGAAAAAGATGTCGCCCACATTTAATATCTCTGTGGAAATATAGCTATGAGTAAAATAACCTTCGTTTTGGCTGTGATTATCTTCAATATTTTTATTATCTTCAGATTTATTTTCTTTATACATTTACTGGTCGGCATTATCTGCAAAAGCATTGATGCCATTATTGAATTTTTATTTTGTCCATAACAGCCGTAACAAAAAAACAAAAAGCCGGAATTAATTTCTTCGGCGCCTAGTCGATCACAATCGGATAAATCGGATAAGTATAAATACACACACGTTGAAATTTCAGATGATCGTCGCTTACTTATTCCATTCTATGTGTAGCAAAAGCAATTTTTTGTTGACAAATTATGACCGTTCCCGTACGCACATCTTGTAAAAACTTATCCAAGTTTTTCCAAGTTTTTACCAGAAGTCGTTCCTGTACTGAGAGTTTTTTCTAAAAACGAGAGAAAACATATGTTTTCAACTTCGTTCAACAAAGTTCAACAACATTCTCTCGAATAAGTTTTTGCAAGTAAAATAACTTTGCCATTACTACTGGAGGACTCAGCTTTACATTTTTCCTTTATTTGTTTTACAAGTGTCTTCTCCGGGATGTGATATTGATAATGTTCTTCTAAATTCTGGTTTTCTTCTTCAGTTGCTTTGTGATACTTATTGCAAAGTGAGCATTGGTCTTTTTTGGGGTTATGCATAGACAAAACTTAAACTATGGAATATTTTTGAATAAAACTGAGGACTTGCAAATAACCCGATACATGTAGTGCATTTTAATTAAAGTTAAGTCTGGATACATATATTCTCTAGAAGAGTTGTTTCTACAGTAATGCAATTCCATGCGAACAAACCGATTGATGTGTTGGTTTACGGATTCATGTAATTGAAGATCTCGTTCTTTGTTCTTTTCTACACGTCCACTACGTTTGTCATGTTCAATACTGCCATCATCTTTAAATTTTTGAAAAACTCACAAATTTTTCAGGCAAGCACAACTTATTAAGGTGGTTATGATGAAGTCCGAAGCGGAATTTCTCCGAATACGAAAGAATTGGTATGCTGAAGTCCCTTCGACTGCAAAGTCTGTGCAGAAATCAAAATCATATGTTTCGGAAGATTTTTTTTTTGTTTTCATATTCATTTCTTTTTTATTTTCAATTTTTTTTTATTATTTTGTAAAAAATTTTTAATAGATAATGTATATGATATAATGTATATATACAATATGCATACATAAATTAAAAGTAAAAGTTACAACTTTCTTAATTACATATGTAGTATGTATATATATACAAATTAAAAATAGTAATTTTTTGTTACATCAGAGAAAATTTAAAATTCTCTAAAGAATGTAAAATATATATGTATCGTTTTTAATATATATACATACTATGTTATAATATTAAAAACAATAAAATATATTATTCTTTTGAAGCGTTTTTTTATTCTTAAATAAAAAAAAATATTTTTCATAAATGAAAAAAAAATTGAAAAAAAAAACTATTATTACATTTTCTACTTCTCCTAATATTCTAAATACAAAAATTGTATGCTTTATAATTCATTTCCGAACCAATCTAATACTTCCGAATGAGAAATTCTGTCGTACAATTTTCAAATTATTTTCCGTTCCGACGAACTTCATCATACATAAATCTTAAAATTTCGGATAAATAATGACATTTGCAGACTGTGGAATACTTTCGGACTTCAGCATACCAAATTCGGAATGTAATCGGAATTTCACATTCCGACGAACTTCATCATAACCACCTAAAAGAAAATAATTTGAAGACAGGAACCTTCCTCCTCAAATTTGGTAATGTATTTTTTCTCCTGGAGGGACCTTTAGTTGTGCACCTCTTCGTTTTTTTCACATAAAACGTATCGAGCTATGTATTCTCTTTGTTGCTGAACAGTCTTATGTTTGTCAAATGCTTCAAAAATCGCTCAGGGCATCATTGATTAATGAACAGTCTTTATTATTTTTAGCACAATAAATTTCTGCACATCTTGACTTAATTTTATGAGAACCCACAAGATTCGTGAATAAATGCATGGTATAACATTTACCCTGTAAGTGACGCTGCTATTTTTCATTTTTTATATCTATTTTTTTTGTTTTTCCCATAGCTACTTCTCTGGAGCAGCCTTCCACAACAAAATTTTCAAGTATATTTTGTTCTAATATGTTGTTAGTCTCATATACTAATTCCCCATGCGGATCTTTGACAGTATCATCAGAATCAAAATCATTATCATTGATTTTTCTCTCATTAGAAGTATCCATAACTTAATCGTTATGTGTTTTATTATGAAAATTTTCAGAGTTTTCGTTGCTATCATGGCATTTGTTTAAATCAGTGCTTAAATTTACATGCAATATTGTTGAAGATAAACTAGCTTTATTTTCTATATTTTCTTCATATTTTACCGGACATTTATTGTTAATCACTAATTGGTATTAATTGGACCTAGCTGAAGTTCTTTTAAGAACCATATCTACCATTGTTCTTCCTCGATTCATGATAATTGGTTTGGTATTACAATAAAACTAATCTTACAGTAGAAAAAAAAACAATAATAAAAAATTTATAAGGCACACTTGCAATAATAAGTGTATAAATCTTTAAACGACAGAAAGGCGTAAATGTCTTACGCCGTTCTGTGGTTTACACTTTTAGATTAAGAGTGATATACGCCTCAATTACAAATCGATATATTTTAAAAACTAATAGAAATGCAATTATGTCGTTTTGTCAGAAGATAAAACATGTTAAGACACGTTCATTGCACATCTTATCGCAATAAGTGGAAATTTGCAGTTACGCCTTTCTGTGTTTAAGCGACGATATGGTACATGGATCCAAAATGGATTCCAGATCTACCGAATAATACCCTTATCATGATTCTCGAATCGAATATGAGCCGAAGCGAATATGCTAGTCGAACGTTCGCGTAAATGTGATCACGATTCGCGAATAAATTTATTCGCTGTGGAAAAGTCGTTGCTAACCTAACACTTGAAAATTTTAACAAGTATATTTAGATTAATAAAAAGCTTTCAGTTGAATAAAGATGCATTCAGTTGAATATAAAATAATTTTAAATTAAATAAAACATAAATTGAACATTAGTCTTTGCAATAAGATTTTCCGATGAAGGAAGTTATCACTGGCAATAATTCAGGGTTTCGATTGTCTGAGATATATTTACTGCTATTTTTCATTTTAGGTTTCTTCAAGTGTATTTGAATTTGTAGCAACACTTAGAACGGCTCTCTAGATTAATTTGGATTTCTCTGGAAACTCTGGATTTTGTTCTTTGCTCAACAGAGCATCGACAGCTTGTTCCTACGCATGTTGTTTTTATATATTTTTTTTTTATAAATAAATAACCAATGATTAATGATGACGAATAAATAAATAAACAATGATTTATTTCACTCTTTGGATTCACTTTTTGAAGATCCTAATACATTTTATTCGGTTGCAAATCGATTCCACAACACTTTTAATGCACTTTTATTCCAATTTGCTGTTCCCACAAGCCTAATCATTATTCTCTCAATTGCAGCAGCTTATCAAACTTTTTTATTTGTTTTCTTATAGCTGCAAATAATATCGTATTATTATATTATTCATAAATTTTATAAATAATATTCTAACATTTTTTTCTTAAATTTACCCTTCCCTCCATTTTCACTCGAAAAACAACAAAATTATTTTTTTTTATTTTTGTTTTACGGTTGTCACTTAAATTTTACATTCGACAAATTGTCGAACGTATTAAGTTCGCTTCGCTAATCATGATCGCATGACAGCGAATTCGCCTACTTATACGTTCGATTCGAGAATCATGTTAAGGGTCTAATGCTACTGAACGAACCCATAGAGAAAAGAAAACGAAAATAAAACACAAAAATTATTTTAAGAAGTAATTTACTTTACATTAAAATAAAAATTAAGTTTTTTTTGGTAATAAATAAATTTAGTTTTTTAGTTTCCAGTGGGCATAATCTTGAAATTCTTATATATTTAATTATTTCTTCAACAACTATCTAATATTTTATACATTATCTATTCATTGTTTTCTTGTTCATTTTCTTTCCGATATGGAAAGGCTTTTTTTTGTTTTTTTTTTATTATTTTGTTTTACGAGGGAATGGTGGAAATCTCGAAAGACACCCAAGACACAAAATTTTGTACACTATATGGGTAGTGAGGGACTTTAACCCCCTAAAACCACTCACCCTTTACCATGACCATTCTACGTTGTTAATGTGTACGTGGCTAATGGGTTTTTCACATAAGATATTGGGTGTTTTGTAAGTATTAAATGAAAAAATTTAAGTATGCAGATCATACAACAATTTTAAAAATTTTTTACAAAATTATAAAATTGACAAAATGGGAAGAGGTCTTGGAGAGAAATGAATTGAGAATAAGTTGAAAAAAAAGAGAATATATGTATCCTCCATTTAAAGCGAATCATTATGAACCAAATAACACTATTTATATAGATGAGTACCCTCTTTCTATGGATGAAGGACATTTTAATGCAAGTGTACGAATGATGTGTAATTTCTAATGCAAGGTACGAATGATGTGTTCTTTAACTTTAGTAAAATAAATTCATATATGCTAAGCCAACTTTTCTCAAAATAACTGTTTTAACGTTTGCTAATTTTCTCTTGTACCCGTATATCACAATTAAAAAAAAAAACTATGTAAATATTGTAAATAAAAAAAACAACAATTATTACTAGATCCTTTTCATATAATATTTACCATCAAAATTTGGTAATCATACAAAAATAATATGTATTGGTTGGAAACTGCTTATCGACATCTAAAAGATTTTTCTTATTCTCTAATTTATTTTAACCAATACCAACTAATCCATACAAATTTTTATTTTTTTTTCTTTTTGAAAAAAAAATATTTTGGGATTGATTTGATATTGAGTTGGCATTGATAATAAATCTGTAATAGTGCGACCCACGAGAAAATTTTATTTTAACTAGAAAAATAAATAAGGTTAATAATAAAATTCCCGATAATAATATGGGTGAAATTTCTTTGGTTATAATTCTTTGCCACATAATGTTATAGGGCGTAGTGTCAGTCGAATATCAATATCGCTTAGAATATCAAAAAAACTTAGAAAAAAAATAGAAGTAGATTGGGTGAAAAAAGTGCAGTAGATTTGTGACTTCGTGAGTAGATTTTTTACAAAAAATATTGACATATATTACTATAATTAGTTTATTTGTTTTTTTTTTGTATCCTGCCAATTTACCTTAGACTTTATTGTTTATTTTAAATAAAAACCCGTTTGATTATTATTTATTTGAATTATTTATTGGATCATTAGATCATTTAAAGTTCATCAAAATTATTTTATTGCAAAAAAATGTAATTACAAAAATATTGCAAATGTTAAAACACAAGGCATTTTATTGTACTGTTTTCTATTTTTAAAATAAAACAAAGATATAATTTCGTATTATCCATCGATAAATTTAAGTTTTTTAAATTAGCAGTTTTAGTATAGAACTTGTTTACATATTGGATTATTGTAATAGGAGTAGTTTTGGCTAAAAAAGGAGTAACGCAGTAAAAATTTACATTTATTGAAAAGTGGAGTAGATTTACTTCCATTGCAGTAAAGTGAAAACCAGTGACTTGATTGTTGAACACGAAGAGAAATAGTGAGCTCTGGTTTGTTTAACTCCTCTTAACGACACTCAAATATTTAATATTGGCAATTCTTTATAACCTCACCCAGTACTGTGTTGAGCAGAATTTTTCAGAAGAATGTACATAATTGATTGATTTTAAAATTTTCTGTAGTTTTCTAAGGGCCCTATTACACATCAATCATTCGTCAATCATTCATCCATATATTGTCAATTTATTGACCCGTGATTGATGGGAAATGATCTATTCTCATAATTTGTTGTTTTTTATACCATTTACTTTAAAAATTCAATTTAAATTGAAGTTAAAAACATTCCCCTAAAAATTATATTTTTAATATTCATATATGTTTCGAAATTATCAATATATTCAGAACACTTCCACAGGTTGTCCTTGCAAAATATGGGTAAAAAGATTGATGAGTGCATGATTGATGTGTAATCGATCATCATTCCTTTCATCAATATATTGACAATATATGGATGAATGATTGATGAAAAGAATGATGTGTAATAGGCACCTAACGCAAAACAAAATTTAAATTTGTAAAATTTGAAAAAATAGTGGCCTCGGTAGCCGAGTGGTAAAGTACTCGAGTGTAGTAATGTAACGACCGAAGGAGCACGGGTTCAAACAAACCCCGTGAGAACCGAAAAATTTTTCAAATGGTGAAAATTATTGAAAATGTAAATTTCTATACAGCCTATATATAAATTTGAAAAAATTATTAGGTACATATAAATTATCATTTGAATAAAAGTTGGCAAGTAATAAGAAAAAGTAAAGTGTTTGATTTTTTTTTTAATAAAATTATTCATACATATATATTTGTATTTTCCTAGTGTCTACTCAATAGTCTGGATAGAAATATTTTTAATATTTTGTAAATTTTTCATTTTTAACAAAATAAGATATGTATTTATTAACTTTTAAAGAGTCAATTTTGGTTTTATATTTTTGATACATTCTTTGTTTCAAAGTTCGTTTTATCGTATGATATCTATCCATATCTATTAGTTTTTTAACTTTATAATATTTCAATGTTATTTTTTAGGTTTCGGAAATGAAATTGGCAGATTAACTTTTTGTGTTTATATACATACATATATGTATTCTTTAATAAATGCTTATCAAACATTTTTAATGGTAGTGAGCTTATCGTGTTTTTTCATTCTTCGTCCGATTCAATTAAAATTCCTTGTTGTTCTGTTTCTTTTGTTTGCAATAGTTTTTTTTGTTGCCAAATTTTATAATTTTTTAAGCGATTTGAACGTTGTTCTTCTGTTTCATTCAAAATTCTTTGTCGATTTTTAACTTTTTGAGCTTCTAAACGATTTGAACGTTGTTCATCTGTTTCATTCAAAAGTTTTCGTTGTTGTGACATTCTAACACTTTCTAAGCGATTTGCACGTTGTTCTTCTGTTTCATTCAAAACTTTTTTTTTAAAAAAAATTTTACGACGTTCTAAAACTTTTGAACGTTGTTCTTCTGTTTGATTCAACTTTCTTTGCTGTTCCTCAATTCTGTGAGCTTCTAAACGACGTGAACGTTGTTCTTCTGTTTCATTCAAAAGTCTTCGTTTCCTTGCAATTTTTTCAGTTTCTACACGTTTTGAACGTTGCTCTTCTGTTTCATTCAACCTTCTTTGTCGCCGCTTAATTCTTTGAGCTTCTATGAAATTTGAAAGTTGCTCTTTTGTTTGATTTAAATATCTTCGTTTATTTGTAATTCTACAACGTTCTAAACGTTTTGCACGTTGTTCTTCTGTTTCATTCAAACGCCTTTGTTTTTCAGAAATTCTAACAGCTTGTAAGCGCTTTGCACGTTGTTCTCCTGTTTCATTCAAACGTCTTTGTTTTTCTGAATTTCTATGAGCTTCTAAGCGCTTTGCACGTTGTTCTTCTGTTTCATTCGAAACTCTTCGTTGTTGTGAAACTCTAGCAGCTTTTATTCGATTTAAACGTAGTTCTTCTGTTTTATTCAACACTCGAACAGCACATCTTTGACCAACTTTCAACAACTGATCGTCACGTTGCTCAATCGTTTCTGCATCCTTTATTTTTGATGATGTTCTTCGAAACCTAGCTTTTTTCAGTTTATCCGTAATTTCTTCCATTTCCACAATTTTAAAATCACATCATACTTTAATTTCTTTCTCTTATTTATATACAATATACATACAATTAAGATACTACTAGCAATATAAATAGAAAATGAAATTGTTTAATTTTGAATTTTGACGTCTTAAAGTTTTTTTTTTTTTTACTGAAAATGCGACTCATCCTAATGGACATGTTGGGCAATGCCCCATTAGTAATATTTAGTTGGAACAAATAACGTATCAAATAATTCTTAGGTGCATATTACACATCAATGTTTTCATCAATATTCTTGTCCATATATTGACTACCTAAAGAAATCCTTTCTCCCACACTATATTTTGTTTCAAGTATTCCTTTATACATAAAGAATAAAGGTTTTATTAGTTAGTATATATTTTTCTCATTTGAAATTATTTTCAAAGAGGAAACATGAAAATTGATGTGCAAAAGATTTTGAATTCCATATTTTTTTGGAATAATATTACATACTAACTAGAGACCCCTATTTATTAATTATAATTCAAATTAAAGCCAAATTTAACCTTTTTAACTGAACAGGGACTAAAATATACTACTATTTTTCACTATCAATTAATATGTATGAAAAAAAAACAATAATAATTTTGTTTACAACTTACTTCGATACACATTATATTCTCTATACCGAAGTACCTACTTACATTTAATAATGAAAATAAAACTCATGTATTCAATATTCATTAGTCGTAAGCTATACGACTGTATACCTATGCTATGCACTCTCTTGAAATTTGTATAAATCTGATGGTGGTGTACTGTTAGGTAGGTGTGGTCGTGGTGTGCTGATTTATTTTCTCTCATTTTTGGTGAACAGATTGAATAATTTTAGGTGAAATGTTGACAACTAAAGGTAGATTTCTGGTGGAAGACCGGAGAGGAATATACGATTTAGTTTAGCTGTAATTTCTTCCATTTTAACTATTTTAAAATCACATAATTTAACTTATTTATATCCATACAACTAGAATGACTAGTAGTAATGTGCGAAAAGTATCTACTCGATACTTAGTACGAGTATTGACCAAGAATAAAAGTATCGGTTACTTTTCTGTAAAAATATCAAGTATTGAATATTGATCAAGAATAAAAATCTCTACTGTTACTATTGAGTATTGGTATTGTTTCAACTCGAAGTATCGATAAGAGTACTAACAATAAAAAAAATTTTTCTTGTTCAAAAAAGAGAATAGGAAACAAAACAGAATTGAAAAACTAAAAATGGGTATAGTGTATGTATACATATTAATGTGACTACTATACCACATGTAGAATAGATTAAAAAATAAAGGTATAAAAATATGTATACTCTGCTGCTGAATATCAAAACAAATACAAACAGTTAATATTGTATTAATGTTTTTATTCTGTTCATTGATCAATACTTTAGAGGTAATCGAGATTGATAGTGTAGTGGATACTCGATACCGAGTTCGTTGATCAATACCTTAGTGTTACTCGAGATTGATAGATATCGAGTTCGTTAGGAAAAATTTAATATCAGTTTTTTAAGTTAAGATTTTTTTTTTGTTAATTAACAAACTGAACTGAGATAAAGAAAAAAACTGAAATATAATATAACACCAAAGATATTAATTCTTTAAACTAAAATAATTATTATGATTAATATTTTATTTAATGTTATTTTTTTCATAATTTAATATTTTTATTCATTATTTAATATAAAAACTATTTTATTCATACAAAAAAAAACCGAAAATATACAAACAAAAAATTAAATGAACTGAAGTAACGAAAAAAACTGAAAAAAATGCATACACTATACAAATAAATTGCTTTTCATTTTTCCTTAATAAAATTTTCAGTTAACGAATCTAGAAGTATCGGTTAAAAGTTTCGAGTAGAAAGTATCGAGTATTGATGAAAGTATCGAGTAGTAATGATTACTGGAAAGTATTGAACATGCACATTCCTAATGACTAGAATACTATCAACATAAATAGAAAATGAAGTAGTATAATTTTGAATTTTGACGTCTTAAATATATTGACAAATAATAGACAGGCTGCAACATTCAATTCAAGATGACGTCATAAAGGCCACTTGAAAATGTAAACAAAGAAATTTCTTATATGAGATTTTTCAGTTCATATAAGAATTTTGGAGTGATTAGAAGTTTTTTTTTTAAATTTATTTATTGTCAATTAATATATAATAATATAATAAAACAGAATTTATTTCTTTAAAATCAAAAGCTAATTTACATTAAATATTGAAGACTTATCTTCAAAATTTATAAAAACAAAAAATATTAAATATAGTAAAATAAAAATTTAAAACTAGTCTTTACATTACTACACTCGAGTGCTTTACCACTCGGCTACCGAGGCCACACATAATAATTATTGTTAAATTATTGTTACTCATATTATATATATACATATCATATTATGCATCCTAAATTCTAAAATTCATCCTATTTAATGTCTTGATTACATACCTATAATTTACTTCTTAAAAATAAAAAAAAAACACCGTTTATTTTCTTTTAACTTTATTAAATCAAAAAATATATCAACATACAGAAATAAAATGTAGGTGAAGAATAGAAAAAAGCAAATAAAAAATATATAATTTAAAAATATATTTAAAAGACTATATTATATTTTAAAATATATTTTAAATAGAAAAAAAAATTTGTTTATGCTTATATTAATAGAAAAAAATATTAGTTATGTATAAAAATTATGTTTAATTTTAATAAGAAAAACAAATTTGTTCATGCTTAGATTAATAGAAGAAAATATGAAAAATTAAAAATATGCTAATTTAAAGTGTTTAATTTTCTTTGTTTAATGGATTTAGATGAATTTGATGTGACAAAATTTTTTTGATGAATTCTTTTATCATTATTTTTATTTTTGCAATAATTATTCATCAAAATATTGCACAAAGTTTTTATACATTTTTTAAATATGTATGATATAAGAAATTTTTTTGTTTACATTCAACTATGGCCTTTAAGGCGCCATCTTAACAAAAAAAAGTACGAAGTTTCATGCCTGTATATTTAGGATGCCTTGACATAATACACGTGAGCGACTACACATCTGGCCCTAATTAGATGCTGTTGCAATTGCAAGTTGCGGGCAAGTTGTATTAGACATTGCTGCATTCAGTCGTCAGCACTTTGAATTTTTACTCTGAACTTGATAACATCCCCCAAATTTTATATTCTATTTAAAATTTAAAATATATTATTTAAAATAAAACAAACAAATATTAGTTGGTGTTTCGTTTATTATTTTTTTTATTTAAAAGTTTATTATTATTTTTATTTATCAGGGAGATTGTTAAAAATCCTTGGTGCTGTTATACTGAAGAAATTACAGAAGTGTGATCTAAAAAATCGAGGAATTATGACAATATTTCTAGTGTTAATTCTTAAACTGTAAAAAACTGTGTGCCTTAAATCTAAATAAATCTTACAAAAAAAACTTTGAGTGTAAACTTAGAATCAATTGTAATCCCTAAATATTTAAAAGAAGATACACTTTCAATTTTTAAACAATTTGTATGACATGTAGATACTGAGAAACAATTTACTTTTTACTAAGGGGAACTTATTATTTGCAATTAGGTGCATGATAATGTAAATTGAAGTCACATAATGTAGTCTTACTTATATTAAAAAAACATATATTTGGTTTTTTCACTAATTACGAGTTTATGCTTCGTAAACCAACGCCGTATTATATCTAAATCATAATTTATATAGACTACTCCATCCAAATAGCTAAGAATAATGTTCTGCAAAAGCAATGGGTCTACCTATGAAAAGTTGCAAAAAATGAGAGAATTAATGTAGACTAAGAAAAGAATGGGGCCAAGAACTGAGCCTTGTGGAACTCCCTTACCTACTTCTAATTTTTCACTAAATTTGTCATTAATTTTAACCATTTTAAACCGTCCAGTGAGATACGATTTGAACCATTCATACATAAAATCTCTAAGGCCTATATTATATAATTTATCTAAAAGTATATTATGATTGACAAGATCAAAGGCTTTAGTAATATGAATAAATAAAGCAGCTGTAATGAAATTATTATTAAGACCATCATATATATCTCACAGAATTTTAGCAAGGTGTCTTCCGTAGATTTCCCATTAAGAAACCGAAATTGACTATCACTGAAAAATTTAATCTTACTGAAGAAAGACAATAATCTACTTTTAATGCATTTTTCAAAAAATTTTGAGAAGGTAGATAGAAGCGAAATCAGCCTATAATTACAAGTCAAATGAACATTTTCTTTTTTTTAAAAAGCGGTATAACTTCTGCAATCTTTAAATTATCAGGGAATATGCCACCGTAAATACATGAATTTAATAAAAAAGGTTAGCACATCAATAATTTGAAATGCAACTCTTTTTATATACTAATATTGCTTGAAACTGAAAGAGAAGTCTTAGAATTATAGGATTTCAATTCTTTGATAATTTTCAATAATTCAAAAGAAGTAATTTGTTTAAAAAAGAAACTACTTGATTGGAAAACTTCTTCCTTCAACTCATTATCAACATTAGTTATATAAAGATGAGGGTAGTTTTGAGAGTACTGAAGTTTACATTAAATTTGTTTGCAACAATTACAGGATCATTAATTAGTTCGTTATTAATTTCTAATGTAATGTCTTTATTTTTTTTTTTTTTATTTAAGAGTAAATTTATCAAATTCAATTATTTCCTTGTGCAGCCTCAAATTTGTTTTTTAAATACCTATCTTTGCTCTCAAAAACTTCTTTTTTTATTTCATGACATAAATTCTTATCATATTGAATTGTTCTTAAATTCCATTTTTTTTGTTTTAATTTATTACGTTTATTAATTTTTACTACGGTTGATGAAGAAATCCAAAGTTTTAGTTTTTTTAATTTATTTGATACAACAAAAGATTTTGTACTGCACTCTCTAACATCATTGTCTATTTGTGTTTGTTTCGTTTTTTGCCACAGCGTTCTGTTGGAAATGGTTTGTGGCCAACGAATGTTTAGGATGCGCCGGAGACATCTATTGATGTACACTTGGAGTTTCCTGATGATGTTTACTGAAACTTTCCATGTTTCGCAAGCGTACAAGAGAACAGATTTTACTCTTGCGTTGAATATTCTTATTTTTGGAGATATGTTTTTCGCACAGAGATATGTTGCTTGCCTGCCATATTTTTGAAAGCAGTACGGTCTTTACTGGTGCGGGCTTCAATATCCAAATCGGCGCCTCCACCTGATGACACGATGTTGCCCAGGTAATTGAACGTACTCACCTCTTCGATTCGCATTTCTTCATGGAGGATCGGATGTTGTGATGTGTGAGTTGTGCGCATGATTTTAGTTTTAGCTGAATTAACTTTAAGGCTCGCACTTTTGCTAGAGTCATACAGCTTTTGGCACATATCGTTCAAACCTCCATTCGTATGTGACAATAAACACACATCGTCGGCGTAATCTAAGTGGTTGATACGTTCGAAAGGACGCCACTGGATAACGTTGCTCTCGTTTACACTCACAGTAGTAGTCATTATGTCATCCAATAATACTAAAAACAATATGGGTGATAAAATACAGCCATGCCTTACTCCCTAACACACCTCGAAGCAATTTGTCAGCTGTACTCGATGTAAAATGCGACGTCTTGCATCTTTGTAGGATTCTTTAATTATAGCCATAATTTTTTCTGGAATGCCTCTTCTACTAAACGATTCCCAAATATACTCTCGGTTTACTCTATCAAAGGTTTTCTCAAAGTCTACAAACATGAAATTTAGCGGTATTTTAAATTCAGTGGATTGCTCAAGAATTATTCGTAATGTGTTGATGTGATCCACACACGAATGGGCACTGCGAAAACCTTCTTGGTGTCTTTTGAGTGTGGCTTCTATTCTGCCTTTCGAGTATTATTCTAGCCATTAATTTCGAGAAAACTGAGAGTAGAGTGATACCTCGCCAGTTATTGCAATGATTTTGGTTACCTTTCTTTGGTATTTTGACAATAACTCCTTCCTTCCCTTCGCTTGGATATTTTTCTTGTTCCCATACAGCCTGGAACAAAGGTAACAAAATAACGGCTGATACATCTGGATCAGCTTTTAGGAATTCGGCGGGTATCTCATCTACTGCTGCTTTGTTGTTTTTTAAAAGAATAATTGGTGATTTTATCTCGTTTATACTTGGGGCCTCCACATCGATACTCCTAAATGATCTGCGCATTGTTGGCATAGGAGAGCTTGTGGATACATTTTGTTCTACGAATTGCTCGTTTAACAATCTGCAGAAATGCTTCTGCCATCTTTGCAGTTGATCATCCATAGATACCAACAACTTTCCACTCTAGTCCAAGATCGTTTGATGCTCTTTACTATTACGTGTGAAAATTTGGTTCGTAACCTTGTAAAGAGTTTTGACATCTCCTCTGCTAGCAGCCTTCTTTTTGCAAGATCTTCTATTTTTTTTCCGTTTGTCACGTCTTACACTCCTCTGTGCAGCCTTATGTGCTAATCTAGACTGCAAACGTAGTTCTTCTTTTTTTTGCTGATCAGCATTAATTTTCCACTTTTCCACTTTCCACATTTTTTAATTGCTTCTACATTGAAATCTATCCTTTCCGGTCTGATTACACGTCGATTGACAGCTAACGTTCTCAACTGCATACACGTGAAGACCAAATGGGGGTCACTACCGACATTCGCGCTCATTTTGTTTCTTACATCGAGAGCGATTTCCTCCAGTTCTGTTGTACGATTATATGGTCAATCTGGTTTTCTGTACGACCATCCGGGGATATCCATGTTTTTTGTGCCAAATTTTGTGGAAGAATAGGGTTCCACCAATAGTAAGCTGTCGTGAGTTACAAAAATCAACGAGCAGCCATTGCCATTTCTTACACCTATTCTGTGTTTCCACATGACTCTCTCTAGACCTGCATTTTCACATCTGACTTTGGCATTAAGATCGCCCAGAATGATCTTAATGTCAGTCTTTGGAGCATTGTCATAAATCGCACTTAGCTGCATGTAGAAAATGATTTTTCTTCCTCATCTACGTCTTCAGTTGGAACATAACACTGGATGATGGTAATATTTCTTACTCTAGATTTCAATCTGGCAGTGATAAGTCATCTGGATAGTGGGGCCCAGATGATCAAACTACGTCTAGCATTGCGACTTAACATAATGCCGACACTTCCTCTTCTTATGCCACCAACTGCTTCATCTTCTCCAGTGTACACCATAGATGTTAAATTGCTGGGAGATATATAATCTCCTCGTCCTCTCCATTTGGTTTCGCTTATTCATAATATTTCCAGCTTGAGTCGAATCATTTCGCGTTCAACTTGCTCGTATCAACCTGTATCGTGCAGGGATCTAACGTTCCAAGCTCCTAAAATTGTTCGTGTCCTAAAATCGAAGGTATTTTCCGCGCGTACGAGAAGATTTCGATAATTTACTTCCGATTCTGTTATTTCGGTGTTCCGCTGTCACACCACATAAAATATGCTGCACCCCCAAATCCGATGTGCGGTTTACTACAACCGAGGCTGTAGGAGGATTCTCTGTGATTTCATCGCGATTACCGTTCGTTCGTTGTCATGTGTTCATGTCAGTTGGTTAACCCTTTGGCATTTTCTGAGATATGGGTGATAAAATCATAAGCTCAAACCTGACAGGCACGCCCGCCCGTTGGATGGTCAGATACATTTTCTTTTAGGCCGTTCATTGTGAGTACAGTCGCCTTTTGCAGCCGCTCCAACTAGGAGATGCATACATGGTTACGGAAAAGACCTTTAAATTCAAAATGTGAAAGTGGATCAATTCCGGGCATGGATTTTCCGCCTTTGGTTGTTACCTCCGCCGTTGTCCGATACACGTCATGCTTCCCCTCTCTTCTGTCCCCTACACATCCTACTACACCGGGGTTAAAACCAGATCTTTCGTATGGGTTGCTAGGGCTAACATGGGTCACCACGTGAAGGTGAGAGTAGGAAAATAAGGTGGGAGAGGCTAAGTGGCGTAAGCTTGATACAACGACCATAAAACGCATCACCCCCACATTAGACCTCCATGATCTGAACCAGGAACTACAAAATATCAGGACGATATGCTTCTTACATTGAATGTTTTGCACAGAAATAAATAAACACATTCAAACAGAGGGAGAATTTTGACGTTTACTTGTTTTCTTTGGCATTTATGAAATAGAAAAAAATTTCATTTATTTTTCTTGATAGCTGTAATTTGAAGAAGCTTTTAAAAAATTAGATAAAAAAATTATTTTAAAATCGAGTCGTGGAAAGATTTTATCATCAAAAAAATTTTGTGCTTCACATGCTGTAAATTCACAAATAAATATAAACAAAATAAATAAACAAAAATATGAATTGAGTTCAGAATTTATTTTTGAAAAAAAAAAACCAAAAATAAAACCTCAATATATTTAGAAAAAACGCAAATTTGACTCGCCAATGCTATATAAAATTAATAATTTTTATTTATTTACCGTTCTAAGACGTGGCTACTTCCCATCCCAGTAGAAAATTGCTGAAATAATACCAAGACCAGGCAAGCCAAGTGAAGAAATTACATCCTACAGACCGATTAGCCTTGCTTATCAAAACTACTTACTACCGATTAGCCTTGCTTAACAAAACTACTGTGCTTACCAAAACTATTTGAAAGACTATTCTTAAGATTAAAACCGATTTTAACAAAAAGCAAAATTGTTTCAGAGCATCAATTCGGGTTCAGAAAGGAACATGTAACTATCGAGCAAATACATAGAATAGCAGATGTAGTCAAGTTAAGCCTGGAGGAAAAAGAGTACTGTTAGCGATATTTCTAGATATTATATTAGTCAAGCATTTGATAAAGTCTGGCATGACGGATTGCTGTACAAACTTCAAAACATTTTACCATAGAACTTTTATTTACTCCTGCGGTCATATCTTGTCGAAAGGTACTTTTTGGGGAAGAATCAGGGTACATATACAACAACTAATGAAATTATGAAAAATATGTCAGGTGTACCACAGGGCAGAGTCTTAGATCCGGTCTTATATCTAATTTACACTGCAGTGCATGTAAATTACACCCAGTGCATGCTTTTTAGATTCTGCAACACAGCATAATAAAGTTCAGCAACGGCTAAAAAAGTGGAGAATCAGGGTGAATGGAGCTAAATTTGTTTTTTTTTATATTAGGGCAAAAACTTAGGTTGTGAACCTTTGAGTACTTGCGTACCGTTGACCATTTAAAAAAAAAATGATAGTTAAAGGAAAGGAAAGAAAAAGGAAGAAGAAAAGTTTTGTGGGAAAGAGCGAACAATGTTGTTAATATTCGTCTTAAATCTCTGTAAATAATAAATAAAAAATCCTTCTCTCATTGGGAATGTTTTGATTGGGACGCGAATCCACAATCGAGATGTTCTTACTATAAAAGAATTTCCATAACCAGACTTAAACCATCTCGGAATTTCCACTGTGAAAGGGTGGGCACTTGATGCCTCTCGTGTTATGCGACGGAATTCCTTCAGAGGAGGAAGAAGTGACTTTAATTCCTCGGATATCTATAAAATAGAGAAAGTGCTCCAACAATACGACGATGACCAAGTGGTATAAGGGATGAAGTCACATTTATGTTGCCTATAAGACGAATGGCGCAGTTTTGAACTTTGTCCAGCAGTTTTTGGTGCACCTGCCCATAAATGTGAGTTATACTCAAGCTTGAGTCGTATATATGCTTTATAGATTTTTAAGAGGTCTCGGGATGAAAAATAAGCTTTGCAGCGACTTAAAAAGTCCAAACATTTGGCGGCGCTTTTCGCAATATCGAAAATGTGCTCATTCCAGTGCATAGTTTGATTCACTCGCATCCCGAGAATGTTCAAGTCTTTGAGTCCCTGAATAACTTCATTTTAAAACCGGAGAATTGGTTCGAATACTGTTAGCTTGTTACTAACAAGACAGCTTTGAGTTTTTGAAGTGTTAAACTCGACTCTGTTTGCTCTACCTTAGTCGACAATTTTGACTAGGTCGTGATTGAGTGCACCAGCCATCATTGCTTTTTTTGGAGTTGACTGCTGAAGCTGTAGCATTAGTTGTTTTAAGAAAATCATATGATGTTACTAGAGTGCTGTCATCAGCAAAACTATGGATTGGATTGAAAATTAATTTGAGAAGGTCATTAATGAAAATGAGAATTAGGGTGGGTGAAATGACGAAGCCTTGTGGAACACACTTGAAGTTGGTCGGAAAAAGTACCTGAAAGAACTGAAACTATGATAGATCGACTTAAAAGAAAGCTTTCAATCCATTTAGAAAAGATTGGACCGAGGCCTACAGCATTGCATTTTGCTATAAGAGCAGAATGCCAGACTCGATCAAAAGCTTTAGATATATCCAGAGCTACAACAGCAGTTTCACCAGATTGATGAAGACCGGTGGAACGCTGAACCAAGAATTTACAACAGGGATTGCTGGAGGATTTTTGGCTGTATTAGGGAGTGTGGAATTGGCTGCAAATAATTTTGCAAAAAGATTAGCTTTTCCAGCGGAATCTGATATAATAGTACTATTATCAAACATAGGTGGAAATGAAGATTGGCAAAAATTTTGCCCAACATTTTTAGCAAATTTCCAGAAGGACCTGCTTTTAAAAAGTTGTTGAAGCCTTCCCAGTCAGCATGGTGATAATGCCAAACTAGTCTTTTGGGAGATTTATTAGAACTGGTTGTTGTGCCTACTTCGAAGCTTGTGCTTACAAGACAGTGGTCGGAACCACCTAACGGAGAGCTAACAGAGATTGAATATTTCTCCGGATGAGTAGTTAGGAATAAATCCAGGAGAGGTCCGTTTTGGTCGGGTCGGTCTGGTATCCTCCTACGGCTTTTGACAAGTTGAGAAAGGTTGAAAAAGTTGGAAAAAAGTTCAACTTGTTTGCCTTCGGGACTCTTGTGACTAGAAAAGTGAAGCCAGTCCCTGTTATAAATATTAAAGTCTCCCGCCAAAACAATCTCAGATTCGGGAGTGGTTTCCAGAATTGAGTTTATCTGATTGGATAGACTTTCTATAAGCATATCAGTTTCAGCTGGTTCGCTTGGGGCGATATGTAAATAAAACAGAAGTGAATGATGCCCTTATCGACGTGTATTTTCATCCAATTATATTGATAAGTTGGGTTGGAGCACTCAAAATTTTGAAGTGTCTTATAAGCTACATCATTTCGTACATACAAAACAATCCCTCTATGGGGTATAAAAAGTGGCACAAGCGAATAATTATTGATATTAAAATTAGTATCATCATTCACAACTTGTGTTTCACTTGGTGCTAAAATTGCTGAATTTTGAAGCCGTAGATGGCTTTCGACGGAATGGAAATTCGATGATAGACCGCGGATGTTACAAAAATCTATCTTAAACATTATAGCGAACAATTTACAAGAGAAAAGGTAAATAAATTAAAATTAACAGAAGTAATCCAAAAATAAAAAACAACAAAACAAAAAAAAAAAAAAAATAAATAATTTAAATTTTTAAAATCTTTTTTCCCTTTAAATTTTTTTCTTTTTGGCCCACATTACCACTTACTTGTACCACCCCTGTAATGAATGCAACTGGGACCAATATCACAACAGTTTTTAATACCTTATTGAGTGTAGAAATATTCTCAGAGACATTCACTGCAGGTTAGAACACTGAGAAAATTACGGTAATAACAACAACAAAAAAAAAAAATTAAAATTATAATGAATTAATGAGAGATTTACAAAAGAAAAAGAAATTTAGAAAAGAAAAACAAAAAAAAATTTTTTGGGGCTTAAGATAATGTATTGGATACGGTTTGAATTTGAACAAGAACGAGTATGTTATGTACGTGCGCGTCATGATTTACTATTGTCAGCTAAGACGAAGAGTTAACAACATTTATAATATAATAGAATAATAGGAGAGAATGGAATAAAATCTAAGTTTTGGCTATTGTTAATTTTAGTTAAATATTTTGATTAATGCAATTATTATAATTTAATTTTCCGTTTTAATAATTATATTGACACTGAATTTAGATTAAAATAATAATTTTTCCTTTTTTTTGTTTCTTGTTTATTTAAAGCACTATTTCAATTGTTTTTGTTTATCTCTTTTTCATTCTAATTTTAGAATTTTAAATTTTAAATTTTTTCTTTTTTTTTATTAATTACACCGCACGAATTCACATGCACTTAGGTTGAAGTACAGTGGTAAACTATTTAATAAAAAAACCCATTAGTTAAAGAAGCAAAGAGCTATTGTAAATATTTTCTAATGTAAGAAGTTGTGAGAAAGAAAGAGTAAAAGCGATATAAACAATTTAAAAAACAACTTAATTTTTTAAATAGCCCACGGGAGATCTTTGTTTATTTATTTAGCTCACTAGAGATTTTTCATGTGTACGGTCGTCTGAAATTGTGTGTACGAATTTTTTCAAAAATAAACGTATTCAATTTATTAGGGTATGAGAATAAATAAATTTTGAATGATTGAATTTTTACAGGTACCTACATAAAATAATATTCGTTTCAAAAACATATGTTATTTCTTAAACATCATATTATTTTATTTTATTGTCTTATAAGGGAAGTAATTTTTTTTTATTTCAAACAGATTATCATTCATGTGTTTTCAATCTAAAAATTTTTCCAGGTATTGAAAGAGGTAGTTAAAAAGAATACCAAACGTTTTTTTTATGAATGATTCGATGCATTTTTATTTCCTTAAATATTAAATTTTACCAATTAATAGTTAATGAAATAATTCACAATGATTATAAGTAATATATATAATGCGTTTTGGTAATTTTATGAATAGGTAAAACATTTGAACATTAATAATATGAATATTTAAAATTTTTAACTATTGAATTTTATTGTTATGCATTTTAACAAAAAATTAAAGCAACTTGCAAATTTTGATAACTAAGTAAATACAACAATATTTCTTTAATAAAAAAAATCGTCTTCCCACTTTGTGTTTTGAATTTTTATCTCTCTCTCACAAATTAAATTCTTACTACTATCTATTTCTTACAATTTTGGAAATCGACTGCAAAAATGGTAACCAACATATTGTCAAATTATAAAATTTTATTCCAGTAAACCTTCTTATTAATAGATATTCTTTGGTTTTACTGTTTCCTTTATCAATGAGAAATCAAAATTGAAAATCTATGAAAAAAAAACTCAAATTAAAACTCAAAGAAGATTGACAGTAGGATGTTTTGACTAAAATACCAAAAAATTAAAATAGAAAATTTAATTTGTTTGCTTTCAGATTATTTGGGTAGATGAAAAGAGAAGATAAAAACTTTTACAGCTGAATTAGTCAAAATGAAATAATATATTTTTACATTTTGATTTTTTTTTTTAAATTGTTTGTTATGACATTTTGTTATTTGCGTTAAAAAACTATAGAGGGTTATAATATTAAACAAACACATGTACCGGACTACATTCCTATTCGTCTAGATTCTATTATAAAAAAGTACTAGATTTACCACGTGATAACAGCGCGGTCAGCAGGATGTATTTGAAAAATTAACCCATCTTTCTTTTATAAATAACTTAGTTAGAGTGAAGGTAATCAAATTGTAAAGTCTTTCAAAGTTAATGAAAAATTTATCATAATTTAAAAAAAAAAAATGGAAATAGGTAGTTTTCTTCATTTTTATTCAATACATAAAAAAATTTTTTTCATGAATTTAACTATTGAACAGAAATCAAAAAAGAAAAGAAAAAAAAGAAGATTAAAGAAGAAGTAATTGATGATTTGGGTGAGATCCAGACAAGTTGCGAGTTTCAGATCAAGCCTTCTGAGGCTATTTCAAAGTTAGACACATCGCAATGGCCATTGTTATTGAAGAACTTTGATAGGCTAAATGTTCGAACGAATCATTATACACCCTTACCATTTGGTTCTTCACCCCTTAAAAGAACTATTAAGGAATATGTCAAGTCTGGTTTTCTTAATTTAGATAAACCATCAAATCCTAGTTCGCATGAAGTTGTAGCTTGGATCAAACGGATTTTAAAAGTTGACAAAACTGGTCATTCTGGAACATTAGACCCGAAAACTACTGGTAAGTTTATACTTAATGTTGAAAATAAACACCCCATGAAAGAAGCCGGCGCTTTAGTTAATTCCATAACTACAAGTGTGGTCCATGATTGGGAACATAAATTTACCGTGATGTGTGTAAAACGATTTATGAATTCAATATGAATTGTTTAAGATTTAAAATATGGTACAATAAAGAGATGATTGAATAATGTATGTATAATCATGCATTAATATATGTAATATTATGTATGTGTATATATACAACCGTCTTAAAATATTTGTTTATAGAACAATTTTATAAATAAAGATTTATAATTAAGAATTTTATGGGCTTATTAATTCATTGAGAAGTTAATGGTCCAATATTTTAAATAAATTATAAATCAGAATGGATTGGATAATACCCAAAGTTTCAAATGTGTCTCGTTCCTTTGTGCCTAATAATAAACAAAAAAACTCTTACAAGTGTATGCTTCTTATATGGTTCGAAAAAGAAGTGCAGATGTAGCATATGTTAACGATCGAATTTTCCTACGGAATGGAGGGAATTTTACGGAATTTCAAATGCTAAAAATTACCAAATAGGCTTAAATGAAGGCTTTTTTTTTATTTAATTTCAAAAGGAGACATGTTTCAAAAATATCTTAAATAAAAAAGTTTTTGTTTGTACTTCGCATTTCGAGAAAATATTTTTTGATTATGACAATTTAACAAAAAAAAAAAAACGCTCTATTTATCAAATCACTACAGGACAGAATTCTGTTATATAACAGAACCAAACAAGTACCTGGTTTGATTCTTTTAGGCAAGATATTTTCCATTATAAATAGTTCCATTTTTTTTTTGTAATAAACGTTTCCTTTCAGGGCTTACATCTAAATTTGTTTTTGTTATTTACGAAATCGTTTTATGCCCAAATAATTTTTAAGATGATAAATATTTATATACCTACATACTTATGTGTACTTAATTTTGAATAACTTAAAATATTTATACATAGTTTATTTTATTAAGTTGTCGAATTATATACATACATGTACTTGTGAAATGCATAAATTGCTTTGAGTAATAATTTTTGATTTATCAATTTAATGTTTTATCTATCATTAAACAATATTGTGTATAATATGTATGCATGTACAACTCACTATCTGTCTTTATATAATAAATAAATACAAAAATAAGTATGCATATTTACTTAAATAAAAATACAGTTATCTAAATTTAAAATATAAAAAATATAGTAAATATTCCAAGTCTATTTTTCATAAATTTTCAGGTTGCTTGATTGTTTGCATTGATCGTACTACTCGACTTGCTAAATCTCAGCAATCTGCCGGCAAAGAATACGTTGCTGTATTTAAACTTCATTCAGCTGTTGATTCCATATTAAAAATTAAACAAGGATTAGAAAAATTGCGTGGTGCTTTGTTTCAAAGACCACCATTAATTTCTGCCGTAAAAAGAGAACTGCGAGTTAGAACTATGTATGACAGTATATTATGCGATTATGATGACCAAAGAAACATAGGTAGGTTTTAAAAAAATTATAACATAAAAACTTTTTAATAGAGCAAAATAATTGAAGCATGATTTTTAATATTCATAAAATTATTGCTTTTCTACATGCAAATTATTGCTAAGAGTATCACAAGATATTTATCTTAAATTTTCTACAAAATTTTTCTAAAGGTGTATTTTGGGTTAGTTGTGAGGGAGGTTCTTATATTCGTACACTTTGCGTACATTTGGGTCTTGTACTTGGGGTCGGTGGTCAAATGTTAGAACTTAGACGTGTTAGATCTGGTATTCAATGTGAAAAAGATGAAATGTCAACAATGCATGATGTTCTTGATGCTCAATATTTATATGAAAATCATAAGGATGAATCAATGTTGAGAAGAATCATAAAACCATTAGAGGGCTTACTAGTTGGGCATAAAAGAATTATAATGAAAGACAGTTCGGTTAGTGCCAAGAATGAATTAAATAGGTTAATCAGTTGTAAGATTTTTTTTTAATTTTTAGGTTAATGCTGTTTGTTATGGTGCTAAAATTATGTTACCTGGTGTATTGAGGTACGAAGATGGCATTGAAATTGATCAAGAAATTGTTATTGCTACAACAAAAGGAGAAGCAATTGCTGTTGCAATAGCGTTAATGACTACCTCAACTATGGCATCATGTGATCATGGCGTTGTTGCCAAACTTAAACGTGTTATTATGGAACGCGATGTATATCCAAGAAAATGGGGTTTGGGACCAAAAGCTTCTGCAAAGAAAGCTTTAATTGCTTCTGGAAAGTTAGATAAATATGGAAGACCAAACGAAAATACACCGAAAGAATGGTTAACAAGCTATGTCAATTACAATAAACAAGATAAAGAACCTACAAATAATTTAACTACAAGTTCAGACGAAAAACAGAAAAAGGTAGTTTTTAATTTTCAAAATTATGTGATTTGACTATTAACTTTTAACTAAATTTTAATTTTTAGCGTAAACTTAGTGAAAATAGTAATGCAAATATAACTGCCGATTCAACAATACTTGATGTTAGTATTGAAGGAGAAAAAAAGAAAAAGAAAAAACGTAAAAAGGATAAAGATATTGGTGAAGAAGATATTGGTGAAGTTTCCACATTAGCTGAAATTAGTTTAACCGATGAAACAGGAAATGATGAGAGGAAAGAAAAGAAAAAAAAGAAAAAGAAGAATAAAGAAAGAGATAAGGAAGATGATGAATAATAAAACAGAAAATAGTTTAAGCCGCATTTAAAAAGCTTCAGTACAAGATAACAATGCAAAATATTGTGTAATTATAACAACTAAATTAAGTCATCAAATAATATTTAGTTATTAAGAATTTTACGTTTTGAGAATTAGAATTAAAATTTCAAATTTCTAATTTTAAGTCTATTATATATATATATCTATATATATATATATATATATATGTAAGTAAATACTAGTTTGGTTTTTTAATAAAAATCAAAAGTTCAATAAACTACTTAAACAAAAAATCCATATAAGGGAATTTTTAAATTAATTTTATAGTCCTTTATTACGAAATTTTTAGAATACATTTCAGATAGATACCATTTATCAAATAAGTAGATATACTGTAACTTGAGTTGGAAAGATATATTTTTGATGTTCTACATTAATGAATTGCAGCTTGAAATCTATAATTTTAATTATGCATCTGACATTCGGATTTAAATATTTCGAGGTAAATAACTTTAATGATATTTATTAATTACTTTACACACAAAATTATTTATATAATTTAAGTATACAAATATAAAGTGATGTTTTTATATTTTTCGTCGCTGAAATTTTATGTTTGAAAATATTGACACTGATTTAATTTAAACAATACAAAAAAAAATGTTTTAAATTTTTAAATATTAGGTACTACATTATTGCACTCTTTTCAGATGCTTGTACGACGAAATCAGAATATGACCTTTTAAATTCGGGTGCGCATTTTAAGGTAAGTTTTCTTTAATTTTTGCTGTAGATAGAAAAATAAGTTTAAATTTTCTTGATGATATTATCTAACCCAGCTCGCTTTGATAAAACAATGAAGAGAACTTGTTTCAAAACTACTGAATGTCTATAATTTGAATAAAATAAAATGTTTTTCCTCATTCATGATTTATAATAATTTTTTTCAATTATTTTCAGTTTCAAGTTTCGTTTAAAACTGGGACCAGAAATTTTAAAAATAGGAAATTATTTTACAAAAATTTGGTTTGAAATTTTAAAGAATAAATTATTTTATGAAAATTTATTTACGAATGATAAGGTTCTCCCGAAGATGTGGAGTAGGATATATTTAAGGATGTAACGTGAGGTAATTATTTAGAATTAGATATTATAATTGAATTTTTGGAATCGAAATCTAACTCGAATAACTCAAAAAGAAACTATAATTTGATTAATTAGAAACTAATCAATATTATTCTATTTTGAATTTTGCAATTATTTGATTTAGCTTTTGGACTTTGATTATTTTAGCAATTAATTTTTACTTAAAAAAAAAGTTTTATTATTTAAATTATGAATATAAATATGATGAATTGTTTCGCCCCTATATGATAAATTATGATTATTTGGAATAGGTCTTTCTGATTAAAAATGTAGAAATAAAATTATGTTTTGATTATGAAATCATTTTTAATGCTTGAAATTTATTTTAGATTCGGATACTTAGAAACTGGATAAGAGGAAATTCAATTCCCAATACGTCGAAATAAAACAAAAACTTAAATTTAAGGTAACTATACAAAATTAAAAAGTGTTCAATATATAACAAAAAAAAAAAATTAAAAATGTAAATGATGACAAATAATGGAATGATTCTGTTATATGATACAGTAATACGCAACAATGACCATTCCCTCCAAATTTTGGTCCTTCTGAAAATATATAAATAGCTCAATTAAATTTTATTAAAAAATTGGTTAAATATCAAATATAAATTTTAATAATTTCTTTCAGATTCAGATATTCGAACAAATCACTATAGACCAATACGATTATAAAGAATATATCCTGTCTGGTTTTGTTAATTTATAAAAACCGTCAAATCTGGAAACTTAGATTAAATGGATTTTGAAACTAAAGAAAAAAGGTTTATTTGTATATTTTTTTTGGAGTTAAGAGAAAATTTGATCCCAAAAATTACTGGTAAGTTTATATTTCAAAATTAAAATATTATAAAGAAAAACACGACACGATTTTAACTAGGGTCGTAACAAATGTTGACTAAATCCAAACTTCACTTTGCCAAATATAACAAAAAATCCAAATAAAATGAAAAAAAAATAAGAGAACTAAAAAATTTAGAATATTTAAAGTCAATTATTCCCCGTATTTTTTCTTTTGTTCTTAAAATTTCTTTATTTTTTTTTATATAAAAAGTGAAAAGTGAAGTATTATTTTATTTAATAATTTTATTTTGTTTTGTTAATTATATATTGAATTAATATTCCATTTTATTTATTTTTATTAAAATATACTATATTAAAAAAGTTTGTTTTTCAATGTAAGTCAATAAAATAAATATCAGTTAAAAATAAACAATTTTTATTTGTTAATAAAAATTAAAAATTTAATTTTAAATTTTACTTGCGTTTACTTACTATCTGCGAAAAAAGGGTTTCAATAAATAATTAACAGGGGTTTGAACTTCAAAAATAAATTATGTTTTTTTTTGCTAAAACTTGGCTCTTTTACTAAAATTTGGATTTTGTGGTACTTGGATTTTGGAACTCTGGATTTTGTCGTGTGGATTTAGTCCATTTGGTTTTTTGCATTAGCGATTTCATACCTAATCCGTAATTTTAACAAAAGGAGCTTTTATACATAATTCACTTCAACTAATTTTATAACTACAAAAGTGCACCAAAAATGTGCATATCAAATCGGTCGTATGTGTTTGAATTGCATGAATTCCTTTGAGTAACAAATTTTATTTTATTGCTTATGTTGGAATTAGTGCTATATTAAATCTATTATTAAACTGTAATGTTTGGTTTCGTACATGTACCCAATTTTACTACCTGTGTAATAGAACAAATAACTACATAAACGTATTTTTATTTAAAGACAAATATATAAAGTAAAATCGTAAAGTGTAATATTGTAATAATTTCTTTTTTTTTTAATAATTTACAGCTCGGTTGATCAGGGTTGTGTGTTTTCATGAGTATTTTAAGGTAAATTTTATTTAATTTTTGTTGTAAGTAGAAAAATAAGTTTAAATTTTCTTGATGATATTATTAACCCAGCTCGCTTTGATAAAGCTATGAAGAGAACTTGTTTCAAAAACTACTGAATGTCTATAATTTGAATAAAATAAAATGTTTTTCCTCATTCATGATTTATAATAATTTTTTTCAATTATTTTCAGTTTCAAGTTTCGTTTAAAACTCTGGGACCATTAAATTTTAAAAATTTTACAAAAATTTGTTTATTATATGAAACTTAAAGAACAAATTATTTTATGGAAATTTATTTACAAATTATAAGATTATACCGAAGATGTGAAGTAGAATGTGTAATACTAGAGGTAATTATTTAAAATTCAATGTTATAATTTATTCAATAAAATTAAAATTTAAATATATTTACTCAGAAAAAAAACATAAGAAATTAAACATTTTTTTTTGCATTTTGCAATTATTTGTCTGAGCTTTTCGAATTTTTAAATTTTATTTTTTATTTGAAAAGTTGTAATATTTAAGTTATGAATGTTTAATATAAATTAAAACATATATATGATGAATTATTTCGCCCCTATATGATAAAATGTGATTATAAGGGAATAGGTCTTTCTGATACTAAAAACTAATAACAATACAATTACGCTAACTATTTTGATTATGAAATCATATTAATGCTTGAAATTTATTTCAGATTCTGATAGTTTGAAATTGAACTGGAGATTCAATTCCGAATACTTAAAAATCAAACAAAAGGTTAACTTTAAGGTAACTATAAAAAATATATAAGTGTTTAATATATTAAAGTAAAGAAAAATTAAAAATATAAATGATGACAAATAATGGAATGATTCTGTTATATGATACAGTAATACGCAACAATGACCATTCCCTCCAAATTTTGGTCCTTCTGAAAATATATAAATAGCTCAATTAAATTTTATTAAAAAATTGGTTAAATATCAAATATAAATTTTAATAATTTCTTTCAGATTCAGATATTCGAACAAATCACTATAGACCAATACAATTATAAAGAAAATATCCAGTCTGGTTTTGTTAATTTATATAAACCGCCAAATCTGGAAACTTAGATTAAATGGATTTTAAACTAAAGAAAAAAAGGTTTATTTGTAAATTTTTTTTTGGTGTTAAGAGAAAATTTGATCCCAAAAATTACTGGTAAGTTTATATTTCAAAATTAAAATATTATAAAGAAACACACGACACGATTTTATTTAGGGTCGTAACAAATGTTGACTAAATCCAAACTTCACTTTGTCAAATATAACAAAAAATCCAAATAAAATGAAAAAAAAATAAGAGAACTAAAAAATTTAGAATATTTAAAGTCAATTATTCCCCGTAATTTTTCTTTTGTTCTTAAAATTTCTTTATTTTTTTTTTATATAAAAAGTGAAGTATTATTTTATTTAATAATTTTGTTTTGTTTTGTTAATTATATATTGAATTAATATTCCATTTTATTTATTTTTATTAAAATATACTATATTAAAAAAGTTTGTTTTTCAATGTAAGTCAATAAAATAAATATCAGTTAAAAATAAACAATTTTTATTTGTTAATAAAAATTAAAAATTTAATTTTAAATTTTACTTGCATTTACTTGCCATCTGCGAAAACAACAGGGTTTCAATAAATGATTAACAGGGGTTTGAACTTCAAAAATAAATTATGTTTTTTGCTAAAACTTGGCTATTTTACTAAAATTTGGAATTTCTCGTACTTGGATATTGGAACTCTGGATTTTGTCTTGTGGATTTAGTCCATTTGGATTTTGGTATTAGGGATTTCATAGCTAATCCGTAATTTTAACAAAAGGAGCTCTTTTACATAATTCGCTTCAACTAATTTTATAACTACAAGTGTGCACCAAAAATGTGCATATCAAATCGGTCGTATGTGTTTGAATTGCATGAATTCCTTTGAGTAACAAATTTTATTTTATTGCTTATGTTGGAATCAGTGCTATATTAAATCTATTATTAAACTGTAATGTTTGGTTTCGTACATGTACCCAATTTTACTACCTGTGTAATAGAACAAATAACTACATAAATGTATTTTTAGTTAAAGACAGAAATATATAAAGTAAAATCGTAAAATGTAATATTGTAATAATTTAAATATTTCTTTTTTTTTTTTAATAATTTACAGCTCGGTTGATTAGGGTTCTGTGTTTTCATGAGTATTTTAAGGTAAATTTTATTTAATTTTTGTTGTAAGTAGAAAAATAAGTTTAAATTTTTTTGATGATATTATCTAACCCAGCTCGCTTTGATAAAGCTATGAAGAGAACTTGTTTCAAAAACTACTGAATGTCTATAATTTGAATAAAATAAAATGTTTTTCCTCATTCATGATTTATAATAATTTTTTTCAATTATTTTCAGTTTCAAGTTTCGTTTAAAACTCTGGGACCATTAAATTTTAAAAATTTTACAAAAATTTGTTTATTATATGAAACTTAAAGAATAAATTATTTTATGGAAATTTATTTACAAATTATAAGATTATACCGAAGATGTGAAGTAGAATGTGTAATACTAGAGGTAATTATTTAAAATTCAATGTTATAATTTATTCAATGAAATTAAAATTTAAATATATTTACTCAGAAAAAAAAACATTAGAAATTAAACATTTTTTTTTGCAATTATTTGTCTGAGCTTTTCGAATTTATAAATTTTATTTTTTATTTGAAAAGTTGTAATATTTAAGTTATGAATGTTTAATATAAATTAAAACATAAATATGATGAATTATTTCGCCCCTATATGATAAAATGTGATTATAAGGGAATAGGTCTTTCTGATACTAAAAACTAATAACAATACAATTACGCTAACTATTTTGATTATGAAATCATATTAATGCTTGAAATTTATTTCAGATTCTGATAGTTTGAAATTGAACTGGAGATTCAATTCCGAATACTTAAAAATCAAACAAAAGGTTAACTTTAAGGTAACTATAAAAAATATATAAGTGTTTAATATATTAAAGTAAAGAAAAATTAAAAATATAAATGATGACAAATAATGGAATGATTCTGTTATATGATACAGTAATACGCAACAATGACCATTCCCTCCAAATTTTGGTCCTTCTGAAAATATATAAATAGCTCAATTAAATTTTATTAAAAAATTGGTTAAATATCAAATATAAATTTCAATAATTACTTTCAGATTTAAATATTCGAACAAATCACTATAGACCAATACGATTATAAAGAATATATCCTGTCTGGTTTTGTTAATTTATATAAGATTAAAGAAGAAGTAATTGATGATTTGGGTGAGATCCAGACAAGTCGCGAGTTTCAGATCAAGCCTTCTGAGGCTATTTCAAAGTTAGACACATCGCAATGGCCATTATTATTGAAGAATTTTGGCTAAATTTTCGAACGAATCACTATACACCCTTACCATTTGGTTCTTCACCCCTTAAAAGAACTATTAAGGAATATGTTAAGTTTGGTTTTCTTAATTTAGATAAACCATCAAATCCTAGTTCGCATGAAGTTGTAGCTTGGATCAAACGGGTTTTAAAAGTTGAGAAAACTGGCCATTCTGGAACATTAGACCCGAAAACTACTGGTAAGTTTCTACTTAAATGTTGAAAATAAACACCCCATGAAAGAAGCCGGCGCTTTAGTTAATTCCATAACTGCAAGTGTGGTCCATGATTGGGAACATAAATTTACCGTGATGTGTGTAAAACGATTTATGAATTCAATATGAATTGTTTAAGATTTAAAATATGGTACAATAAAGAGATGATTGATTGAATAATGTATGTATAATCATGCATTAATATATGTAATATTATGTATGTGTATATATACAACCGTCTTAAAATATTTGTTTATAGAACAATTTTATAAATAAAGATTTATAATTAAGAATTTTATGGGCTTATTAATTCATTGAGAAGTTAATGGTCCAATATTTTAAATAAATTATAAATCAGAATGGATTGGATAATACCCAAAGTTTCAAATGTGTCTCGTTCCTTTGTGCCTAATAATAAACAAAAAAACTCTTACAAGCGTATGCTTGTTATATGGTTCGAAAAAGAAGTGCAGATGTAGCATATGTTAACGATCGAATTTTCCTACGGAATTTTAAATGCTAAAAATTACCAAATAGGCTTAAATGAAGGTTTTTTTTTATTTAATTTCAAAAGGAGACATGTTTCAAAAATATCTTAAATAAAAAAGTTTGTCGCATTTCGAGAAAATATTTTTTGATTGAATGGCAGCTTTTTAATTTTAATTATGTTATATACGATTTCAATTGTTTCGAATTGAAAAAAAAAGTTGGCATTAAAAAGTATATTATACGAACATCTTTATGTATCGATATGAAATATTCCATTTTTTTTGTAATAAACGTTTCCTTTCAGGGCTTACATCTAAATTTGTTTTTGTTATTTACGAAATCGTTTTATGCCCAAATAATTTTTAAGATGATAAATATTTATATACCTACATACTTATGTGTACTTAATTTTGAATAACTTAAAATATTTATACATAGTTTATTTTATTAAGTTGTCGAATTATATACATACATGTACTTGTGAAATGCATAAATTGCTTTGAGTAATAATTTTTGATTTATCAATTTAATGTTTTATCTATCATTAAACAATATTGTGTATAATATGTATGCATGTACAACTCACTATCTGTCTTTATATAATAAATAAATACAAAAATAAGTATGCATATTTACTTAAATAAAAATACAGTTATCTAAATTTAAAATATAAAAAATATAGTAAATATTCCAAGTCTATTTTTCATAAATTTTCAGCTTGTTTGATTGTTTGCATTGATCGTACTACTCGACTTTCTAAATCTCAGCAATCTGCCGGCAAAGAATACGTTGCTGTACTTAAACTTCATTCAGGTGTTGATTCCATATTAAAAATTAAACAAGGATTAGAAATATTGCGTGGTGCTTTGTTTCAAAGACCACCATTAATTTCTGCCGTAAAAAGAGAACTGCGAGTTAGAAATATGTATGACAGCATATTATGCGATTATGATGACCAAAGAAGCATAGGTAGGTTTTAAAAAAATTATAACATAAAAGCTTTTTAATAGAGCAAAATAATTGAAATATAATTTTTAATTTAATTTTTAGGTTAATGCTGTTTGTATGTTGCTAAAATTATGTTACCTGTAGTGGCAGCACGTAACTTGTTCACGTTCGTCAAAAAGACGTATTAGCACTTTTGGTCTGTAAGCAACGTTGACGTTGATTTAATTCCGAAAACGTAAAGTACACATTTTTTCGGTAGCATGTAAGCAACGTCAAGTACATTTTTTTTTAACGTGAACGTTGGTTTTTAAATGTCTGTAATTTTCTTACCGTGGACTAAAATTTATACGGGAAAGTTAGTTTTTTTAATAACTTTGTGTTATTTTAATAATAAAAATATAAAATTTAAATATAATAAAATTTAAAATCTTAAGAACATTAAATTTTATAGTTTTTAATAATTATAGTAATATAATTTTTAATTTCTTTTGATAACATTTTATTTCTAGAATAATTCTGTGGTTTTACAACGAAAGATGATAACTGCAATTTTGTCGAATTTTAGTTATGAATGCCATTTTATATAAAATTTTAAGCTCTTTCAAATAAAAAAAAAAATTTAATAATATTAAGTAATTTATGAATTTAAAACTGAATAACTAACAACTGCCGTTGAAAATATTTCTAACATAAGCATATAACTTCACTTATGCAGTTATGGAGGCAACACTTACCGAAAAGTACAAAACAAAAAAAAATGATATGTTAAGATATTCCCATGTATCTTCAAAAATTTTACTGCAAATTATACATGTTTTTTTTGTATAAACTGAATAACAGAAGTTATCATGTTCTTCAGCAATAACTTTTATGTAACAAAAATGAATAAGTTATTTAAAAATTTAAAAAAAAGGTAAAAATTTTACGAAAATTAAAAAATTATTGAAATGATTTCAAAGATCATATCTTTTTAAAGATTTTCAAAAGATTTTCATTAAAAATATTGCAAATCTTGCAAAAATAACTAGAAAAGTATAGCAAATTCTATACTAAATTTAATTGAATTGCGATTTACAAGAAATGCCAAAAATGTAGTTATCATCTTTCGTTGTAAAACCACAGAATGTAAGTATTTTTGTTTGCAATAAGAAAATTATTTTATTTCTGTGATAATTAAAACATTTTATATATGATAATAAAATAATTTTTTAAACTTCTTAATAATTGAGGGTTTTAATTTATTTAAATAAAAAACTATATTTATAATTTCATTGAAAATATCATCTAATAATTTACAAATATTAATAATTTAGCGAATGAATATATTTTATTTTTTTATTGAGGTACCTTAAATTTTCGTTTGCTATTTGCCGACAGATGGATTTTTATGTAGATTTTAAAAATATATTTTACTTGTAAAAAAAATAATTTTTTTCAAAAACTCAATCATTCCATTTTCGAAGTAGTTCAAATTACTTTGAAATAGTTTTAGATTGAAAAAGGAATACAACTAATGAAATTATATAGATATACCTCAGATTTGCTATACGGTTTAATAGAAAATCATCTTCATTATGAATTGTATCCATCATTTTAATTTATCCTTGGTAGGTAAATACCCATATTTTATTTTTGAATTGATTCTACTTAGAAAACAACCGTATACTTAAATAATAATTTAAAAAAAAAAAAATATTTGTAGGGATGTTAAAATGTCCTACATGGGGTGAAATTTTAAATTGAAATTTCTAATTAAAAATTAAAAAAGTTTAAAAAAATATATAATTTTGCTTAGTCTCCGTTTAAATATCTATCTTTTTAAAAAATAATAATGAATATCGGTTGTTAGATGGATCAGATTTGAACCGTACTTTTTCAATCTATAAATTAAACATACTTAAATTATGTATTTTCAAATGACTATGACCAATGACATTAAAGAAATTATCAAGCGTATTCATATTCATATAGAACTATCTGGAGTTACTGAATAAATCTTATTTTACTATTTTTCTTGTATGTACTTTAAATTTTAGTTTGATTATTGGCCGCCAGATGGTTTGTTATGTAGATTTCAATAAATATATAATTTTGCTCCTAGTTTTTTTTTTAAATAAATTTTCTGTTTTATCATAAAGTTATAATAATAAAAATATACAATGTATGTATGTAAGATATTTTAATAACTTTTTCAAAACTAAAATTTAAAAAATAAAAATTTTAATCATAAATTAAGGTATGTTTCTTTTATTAAAATCAAATATTATAAAATCTGTAAAATAAATTTGAACAATAAAATTTTAAAATAGGTTCGATAAAACATTTCACCAATATACTAATAAGACTTCCTAACCAAAATACAGTGGAAATTATATTATATTTATTGTACCTACATTTTAGCTGTTTGAGAATACAAGTTAAAGTTCTTAGATATGATTTTGCTTGCACACAAAATATTGACCGAAGCTATGGAAAAATAATAAAAGCTTTTTCTGGACAACTGTTTTATTCTG
Organism: Argyra leucocephala; assembly: GCA_963942445.1. NCBI lineage: Eukaryota > Metazoa > Arthropoda > Insecta > Diptera > Dolichopodidae > Argyra > Argyra leucocephala. The sequence continues at coordinate 83,119,267 of OZ012681.1, read as the reverse complement.
CTGTTCAATTATAATTAATTACTTACAAAAGTTTACTTTTATTATTTTACCTGCAATACCTGATTTACTTGTTGTTGTCGCGTGACCAAAAATGATGCGTAAGCTAATTGTGCAACAAAGTTTATTTTTTGTTGTAATTTGATAGTTTGATTTGCGAAATAATTATTGTTTCCCGTGTGAAAAGAATTTGTAATTTTTGAAACGTGTGAAAAGAATTTGTAATTTTGAATTATTATAAAATTGATGAATTATTATTTTCGGTATTGGAGTAAAGGTTAACGGACGTTAACTTACATATATAAGTAGGATAAATGCTAATTGGTGTAATATATTATATTATATGCAAACATCTACATGATACAACATCATAGTCAAAACTGTGAATACATTCCATATATGGATAAGTAATAAGTATACATAATTTGTATGCTTAGATTTATTTTAAACTAAACGGTTTCGTATTTTGTTGAAATAATAATTAAAAACTACTTTTTTTTTATTAAAAAAATCTTGTTTTTTGTTATTAATTATATTATTATAAAAATTATTATTATAATACATAATAATAAAAAAAATATTTTAATTAATAGAGAATCGAAATAAAAAAAATTTGTGATATTAAAACCTATATTAATAATATTATCCTACTAATTCATTTTTTTCCTACTAAAAGTGCAAAAAATCAAATGCGATAATTAAAAATAAAATAAAAAGAATTTGACTTAAGACGGAGTCGACAAAAAAAATTGATTGAATGAAAAAAAAAAAACGAAGCACACGAATAACCACGAAAAGTTTGCCTTCAAAATCGTGTTCTTCTGTATTATAATATAGATAAAATAACAATTGATTTTGATCACCATGCCCTGCATCATTGCCGATTGATTTAATGAAAAAAAACGAAGCACACGAAAAACCACGAAAAGTGTTCCTTCACTAATCGTGCTCTAGTGTATTGTAATATATATGTATATGTATGTAAGTAAATACTAGTTTGGTTTTTTAATAAAAATCAAAAGTTCAATAAACTACTTAAAAGTTTCCAAATGGTCGTCTGAGTATTATTTTATGCCATACGCCATTCACGTTATTTCGAGAAAATCGAATTTGAAAGTTTATTCAAATTTATTTTGAAAACTGACCGAAAAACTTCTTAAAAATATATTTTTGTAAAATTAGCAAATTAATTTTAAGTAATTTTTTTTTGGTTTCGAGCAAATAAATCAATATTTAAAAAAGTTATGTCAACTTTTGCAGAAGCGTTCCCAATGTTGATTTTATTCGACGTCACACATTTAAATACAAAAAAATTCGCAATGTATGACATGGTCTAAATTCTTTTAGATATGTCATAAAATAAAAATGTTCAAATTAAATAGGATAATGCATATCAAATAAATGACATGGAATAAAATGTAAAATAAATGTATTAAATAGCAAGACAAACTGGAATTCAACTTTTGATTTATTTATTTCACGTTTTTCAGCCTTTTCAATTCACTCACAGCTTGATTTTAATGAAAAATATAACAAAAAATCTTATTCTAAATTGCAAAGTTCTAACTTTTGTAACATAAAATAAAGTTATTTTAAGTTCACGAACTTTTAAATTCTAAGTATAATATCAGTAAATTTTAGAAACAATAAATAATAACCTTAATCTGCTGAAATCTTATCATTTTTCATATCATATCAGTCTTTAACATGAAGAACTCAGTATAGAAAATCTTAAACATCCTAAATCTTTAAACTTTTTTATTATTAAAATTACATTATTCTATATACATAGTTTTCTATTTATTCCGCAAAATAGCTTGAAAATATCCTCGGTCAATTACAGATAAAAGTGTAAAACATCTTTTATATCTTGTATTTTCGAAGAGGAAATTTTGTTGCTTCTATTTACAGTTGTCACCTTTGTCTTTCGGAATTGCCAAAGTTTTTTTAGTCGCTTTTTTATTCAAAGTAACGCTGTTTAAGTTTACCTTCTGAAATGATGTTATATATTTAATTGTGACATGATTATGTTATTCATACATTAAAACTTTTATTTTTGAGAATGGGTCGACTCGATAGTGCAATTTATCTACAACAGCGGAAATTTCTTATATGATATATTTAAAAAATGTATAAAAACTTGGTGCAATATTTTGATGAATAATTATTGCAAAAATAAAAATAATGATAAAAGAGTTCATCAAAAAAATTGTGTCAGATCAAATTCATCTAAATCCATTAAACAAAGAAAAATAAACACTTTAAATTAAACATTAATTTCTTAACTTCATATTTTTTATTTTTTTTCTATTAATCTAATCATGAACAAATTTGTTTTTCAAATTAAACATTGTAACTTTTATGCATAACTAATATTTTTTTCTATTAATATAATATAGTCTTAAATATATGTATATTTAAATAATATATTTTTTCCTTCACCTACATTTTAATTTTTTTTCTGTATGTTGATATATTTTTTGATTTAATAAAGTTAAAAGAAAATAAACCGGTGTTTTTTTTATTTTTAAGAAGTAAATTATAGGTATGTTATCAAGGCATCCTAAATAGGATGAATTTTAGAATTTAGGATGTATAATATATGTATAGAAATATAGAATTTAGGATGTATACATAAAATACATATAATATGAGTAACAATAATTTAACAATAATTATTAAACCACATTTTAGAGTAAGCCTTTGATAATAGAATAAATAAATTGTTTAGAAACAAATTTTGTTAATAAATTGTTTTACTTCCTCTAAGACATTTATATTTTTACAAAGTTCTTAAAATATTTTTTAACAAATCCGGGTATAATACTACAAGGTTATATGGAACATACAATTTACGTGAAAATACCAGAAATCTAGCTTTTATTCCTATGATTTATAATTCACACTTTTGTCATTTCTATAATGTTACTGCACCTCGTTTATTCAATAAATTACTAGATTATCTTCGTTGCGAAAGAGTTGAAATCAAATTTCTTAAAGGAATCAAATCATGGCTTCTTTTTTTTTTATCATCACGTTATTGAAAACCTTTTAACTCCATTAATTTGAATTTTTGTTTTTTAGTTGTAATCTGCTTTTCTCACTGATTTTCTTTTTTGCATATTTTATTTTAATTTGTTTTACTGTTGAATTTTTTCATGATTTTCATTTATATTTTACTAAATAAGCATTATTTTTTCTTTATAACTATTCTATTTAGTTTTATTTTTAATTTTCCCCACTTTATTAAATATTTTATTTCTTTTAAAGGTTCTTTTGTCACTTATCTTTGGTTAACAAATTGAACCTCAACTTTTTCAACAACTACCTAGGCTAGTTTTAAATTTTTATTTTACTATAGGTATTTAATGTTTTTTGTTTTTATAAATTTTTAAAATAAGTCTTCAATATTTAATGTAAATTAGCTTTTGGTTTTGATGAAATAAATTCTGTTTTATTATATTATTATATATTAATTGACAATAAATAAATTTAAAAAAAAAAAACCTAGAATCACTTCAAAATTTTTATATGAACTGAAAAATTTCATATAAATATTTTCTTTGTTTACATTTTCAGGTGGCCTTTATGACGCCATCTTGAATTGAATGTTGCGGCCTGTCTATTTAGGAGGCCTTGGTAAAAAAGAACACGTTTTTGTGTTTATTAGTTTCCGTTACTTGTTCTTTTTTGTCCGAAAGTGTTCTGTTCTGTGTTCATTAGATTGTGCGAAACTGTTCTAAATTGATCTTTTTTGTTCTGAATTTTTTTGAGAACAGTTTTGGACAACTTTTTTTGTTGTTGTTTTTTCTTTAAATTTTGACAGTTAAACAAAGAAATTTGAGAGTAAACAAAAGTTAAAACAAAAAAGTTCAAAAAAGATTAAAAAAGGTGTTCAGTAGATTTTTTTGTTCTAAGTGGTTCTCAAATGTTTGACAGTTAACTGTCATTGTCCAAAACTGTTCTGTCCGATTCTGTTCTAAATCTACTGAACACAACTAATATCTAACATAATTTTAGCGGCTTTTTTATTTGCAAATTAAAAACAATAGCGATATTAGTTTATTTTAGTTTTAATATTTTAGTGTTTTTTAATTTAAAAGAATAAACAGTAGTTAATAATAATATTAGTGCAATATTACAGATAAATAATAAATGTACATATGCAATATATGAATATATCCTATATCTATCTATTGATATTTGATATTGTAGTCTTATGTATTTTAAAATAAAAAAAAACATTAGTTTTTAATTTTTTGGTTTTCCTAATTTCTAAAGAAATTAAAGAGTAGTTAATAAATATATTTTCAAAATATACTTATATATGTGTATTTCTATATCTGTATTATATATCTATACAATTTGATGTTGTAGCGGTTTTAGATTTTAAGATAAAAAAAAAGTATTGGAACTACACCATGCGCTTTTAAGAGACGCCAGTTTCCCGTCCGAGCTGCCTTTGCAATGACCATCAACAAAGCGCAAGGTCAAACTCTCAATAAGGTTGGTCTTTTACTTGATACACCAGTTTTTTCTCATGGACAACTATATGTCGGGATGTCGCGCACTGGAAATAGAAATCATTTGAAAATTGTAACAGAAGAGAATAAAACTGTTAGAAATATAGTTTTTAATGAAATATTAGTTAATTTCAATCTATCAATCCAATTACATAGTCTGTCTGCCAATCTACTAATTTAACTACAGTGTTATTACTAAAATATTATTGATAGGGGAATTTTGATAATTTATAATGTAGTACAATCTAGAATGCTCTAATTTTGATTTTTCACTATATATAACGGTAGGAAAAAGTTACCTAGTAACGGGTATTTAACTAGTCTACATATAACTCTTCGACGGTGTCAGCATGTACCGTTATAATTTTTTGTTTTAAAGAGATATATTGTTTCTGTTTTATGCATACAGTTTGTTTTTAACATAAGTGAAAATGATAATTTGCAATCAAATTGGAAGAGATTTTTTTCTTTCCTTTTTACACCTTGTCAAGAATGCCTTTAATATAAGAGAAAAACAAAATCGAATATGTACTCAAATTGATTTAAATTAAATGGGATATACTGTATCTACACATACATTTTTTTTATTTTCTTTTGTTATTTTTCTTCAATATATCATAAATAATAGCAAAGAATATTCATTAATAAGAAGATATGCACTTGGAAGTCAAGATTCCATTTACACAAAAAAACTTAGGTAAAGAAGCAAAAAACTGTTGTTTTTCTTATGCAATAAGTTGTGAGAAAGAAAGAGTGCAATATAAATCATTTAAAATACAACTTAGTTTTTGCAATGTAATTTTAAATAGCACACGGGAGAAGAAATTTTTCATGTCAATCGTCGTCTGATTGGTAGCGTTCAGTGAAATTAACCATTGGATCTGTTTACTGAACGGTGCGGTAAATGTACCGGCTAAAGTATCGCGGTTAATGAAAATGGATATGAAAAATTCTAGATACATTTCATGGATCTGACTTTTTATATGTAAAAACAACAACAACAACAATTTTTATGTTGAGTGTTGTGACATCTACTGTAAGAAAAATTAAATGTTTATATTTTTTATGAAAGTTGTTAAATTTAAGTCGCCATTATTTTTTGAATTAGTGTGAAAATTTAAATTCTTAAGGAAGATTTATGTACATAAATCTTAAATTAAGAGTTATAAAAAATAAATTATACGTGTGATAATAAATATTATTCCATTCAAATTTAATTTATTTTTAAAAGTACTAATTATATTTTCCGGTAATGGCGCTAGTATTCCGGTAAATTTTTGTGGTAATTTGCGTTCAATGGCCAGATCCACGGTACATGGTTCCAAAATGGATTCCAGATCCACCGGTTAATTGTACTGAACGAACCATAGATATATAAAATATAGATTGGCAGTTAGAATAAAAATTTTCAGCCAATTTTGATCAGCTGTTTTTGAAAAATCTGAGTTCAAATAATTTAGTTTCTACTGCAAATAATTTCCTTGAAAATGGAAACTTCGCACCAATGTAATATGAAAAGTTTTAGAGTAAAAGAAATATAAAATTACAAAAATTTTAATAATTGAATTATTTTTAACGTTAAATCTCAATTCATCTAAAATAATTATTTTTAAATTTTCTTTTAAAAACATGTATATGTGTATATTCATACAAAGTTCACTATAATAACAAATCAAAAAGTAAGGTTAAAAAAAGATGTTTTGATACACGTATATGTATATTTATGTTCTTGACAAGAATTATATAAACAAAATTATTTAAATTGATACATGGGCTAATACTGTTTGATGTTAAACTAAATAAAATGACCAAGAGTGGGAAAAAATTCTTTTACTTTATCGTATACATTATATATTATTTTATAAAACTAAATTCACATAGATTCTATTATTTAGACATTCCCGTGAAAGTTTATGTCTACATATATATTGATAATATTAAAACAAATTAGATGATATGTATACAAATTTATATTATTTATAAGTATTATTATTATTATTATTATTTAATAATCAATGTGTATCTAATCACTTGTATTATATATATATAATATTTATCATTCCCATCAAATTTAAAGTTTTCCCCTCTATTTTTCTTTGAAAACGTTTTCCAATGCTCTAAAATTGCAATTAATAAAATGAAATAAAATGATTTTTAAATTATCGTATTAGCGTAAATAATATATTTAAAACAGAAAAACTATAAAAAATTAATAGTTAGTAAATTTGTGTAGATAAAATTGTTAAAAAACAAAACTAATTTTAAATTCAATAAGAAAAAATTGAAAAGAATCTATTCTACAAAATCATGAAAATATTAAGAAATTGCTGTTAAATTTATAAAATCAAATCAGCTGAGTTGAAATATTGAAAAACATATGCTCATTTTTGGCTGAATCTGACATTTAATAATTAATATGATAATGTATTAGAGAGAAAGAGAAAGCACTACCAAGCTGCCAATCTATATTTTATATATCTATGGAACGAACCCATACACAAATTACAATCCACTTGTAATTTATGTACATAATCTTTTATCTTTCCCCTTTTTATTTCAATCTACTGCGAATTGTTTTTCTTAAAGAGAAATTGTTTTTGTTTTATGGATACATTTTCTTAACACAAACGAAAGAGAAAAGAAAAAATAACAACAAAAAATACAAATAATTGTCAAATGAGCACGTAATTCTTTCTGTTTCCTCCTCTGCTAACACAGAATGGATTAAAAATGTTTAGAATAATAATTTTAAAGCTATTTACCCCGTATACATGATAGCTTCAAGTAGACTTCAAGAAAGCTTCAAAATCATGTATACGCTAGTTTCTTGAAATCAGCTTCACTAAAGTCAATCACAAAAATTTACTTTCTTGACTTGAAAATTTTAACCGAATACGCAGCCTGAGAGCTTGAGTTGACATTTAATGTGAAATATTTGTTGTTTTATTATTAATATAAGTTTTGTTTATTAAAAATATAAGTTTTGTTTGTTTTGTTAATTTAAAAAATAGAAGATTTAAAAGAGTAAGTAAATAAAAAAATTTTAATTTTATATTTTGTTTAATCTTTAAATTTATTTAAAGTTTAAGTTTAATTGAAAAAAAAAATATGAGCAAACGCAACATATGGAAAACTGAAGAGACAGATTTATTTCCTCAATTTTTTGATATAATAGTAGTAATCTTTTCCTTAAAATCTTTCTTTTCTTTAAATTGCTTTGTTTTATTATATTTAAAAAAGTATTTTGCAGTAAGATTATATTTTTAGAATAGCCTTTTAAAATATTTGTCACTACTAAAATTTCATTATCCATTTATCCAAATCAATTAGTCCAAATCAAACCAAATTTTACAAAATACTAATTTTATGAAAAATACATATGTCAAACTCAAGTTATTTTCGAGCTGACAGCAACTCAAGCTGGTTAATCGAAAACACAGCTTGAAATTTCAAGAAGAATTCAAGTCAAGTACTCAAGCTATCATGTATTCGTAGTAATTGTTAATAGAAGAATTTTGGATTTTGATAATTTATAATGTAGTACAACCTAGAATGCTCTAATTTTGATTTTTCACTATATATAACGGTAGGAAAAAGTTACGTAGTAACGGGTATTTAACTAGTTTATATAACTTTTTACCGACAAAAAGACCAAAACCACGAAAATTTAATTTTTTTCAATAAAAACATTCAATAATTTTACAAAAAATTCAGAAAATTACTAAATTAATTCAAATTTAAAAAAATCTCATAACCTAAAAATCAATTATTTTTGACATGAAAAGATTTTGAAAAATTTATGCAAATTTTGCGTATTTCTACTTTTGTTTGTAAAAGAGAACATTTTAACTACTCTCGCAAAATTTTATGATCACGTGATTTTTTCTCTCATTTGCAAATTTTTGCAAATAAAAGTTAACATACAGACCTATTATATCAAATAATTCTACAGTAATTTTATATTGTTTTTCCCATTAATACTATTATATCTGTTATTTTAATAAAGTAAGACATTCGTCTCTTGCACTATGGTAATAGATTATAGAATGTCTTTAACTATTTCATTCAGAGCTTGAAGCTTAAAATTGGCTATTTAAGGATATATTATATAAAATTTTTTGATTTTTTTTATATTTTCTGATATGTATTTTTATATTTTCTAATTTTTAGTCTATAATAATTGTATTAATCTGCTACTATATATATATATATATTAATTAAATTATTTGAAATACTAATTTTTAATTTGAATTAATTATTAATTAGATTAAGGATACATTGTACAAAAAATGAATTTAATTTGTATGTATTCAAAATTTGTTACTAGCTTTGCAATTCTGTTGAAATAAAGACTATTTTATTATTTGATTATTATTTATTATTATTATAAAAATTTCATGTATCAAGTTGTTAACTGGATTTCTTACTGGATTTTACTGGATTTTGTTTTACTGGATTTTTTTACTTGCAATCATGTTTTTTTGTTCAATAACTTTTCAATCACGATTCAGAGGGGAAATTTATGATTGAAACTGATTTTTTTTTGTTCAATAGACGTGATTGAAAATGATATTTTCTGATTGCATTCAGAATTAAAATCACAATCATTGATTGGAATTGGATGGCAAAGTTTAATTTTGAAAATTATTCTGACGCAAAGTATTCGGCAAAAAGTAATTATATTTATTTTTTTAAAAAAAGATTTGAGAAAAAAAATTTAAAATATTTTAAAAAAAAATTTTTAAAATTTAAATTCAAATAAAAATTTTTTTAAATTAAGTTTTTTAAAAATTTTCATCCATTATTTTTATAAATTAAATGAAATTTCAAAAACACAAAAATTTGTTCAATAAAAAAAGTGGATTGTAAGTGATTGGAAATGATATTTTTTGAACAGGATTTTGATTGGCTACTGATATTTTGAACATTTTGGATTGCTTTTGATTGGGATTGATTGCAATCACATGTTATTGAATGAACCTATTATTCATTAACTTCACTTCAGAATGTTGAACTTCATAATGAGTACAGTCAGCTTCATATAAAAAAAAAACTTTACAATTATTTTGAAAAGCACAATTTTTATTATATACTTCTGATTTCAATTGCTTCTGCCTTTTCCATTGTATTCTAGTTCAAATTTTTTGCATTACAGGTACATCGAAAATACAACAAGCTAGTTTGTTGACTGAAATTTGACATTGACTTGTACTATGTAGAAATATTTTTATTTCTTTAAATAAAGCTAAAATTTTTTGTATTAGAAGAACAAGAACTGATAAATAGTAGCTAACTTTGAAAACAACAGCAGCCAGTATTAGAATCATATCAATCAAATTATGGATTCTTCTAAGGAACGTTTAATTATTAAACATGAAAATATTTTAAATTCAAAAGATATTAAAATAAAAAATGAATTGAATGTTACAATAGAAAGGAAATGTGGAGAAATTTATTTCGCTAATGACATATTTCATTTAAATTGTAATTTTTGTGGAAGTAAATTTAATACTATTAAAGTATTTGCACAACATTTTATACAACATCATCTAAGTTTGAGTGTAGACCAAACAATTCTAGCCTTAAAGCGAATTCTATCTGAGGATGAAGAGCATGAAAATGTAAATGACAGAAAATATGATTTATTTGATATTAATCTAGAAATGGATGCAGTGCAAGAGGATAATAGTACGGAATCAATGTGTATCGAAGTAGATATAAAAGAAGATATAAAAGAAGAAATAGATAGTTTAAATCAAAACAGTGCTGATGCATTAGATTATTACAGTAACTTGCATAAAAAAGAAAGAATAAAAGAAGGTTCTGAAAGAAAAAGAAACAGAGAACAAAATACTAAGAAAAACCAAAATCCAAGTAAAGAGGCAAACGATGACAAAAAACGAAAATGGATTTGTAGTGTTTGCGATCAACCTTTTACTCGAAGGGATAACATGCTTAGACATAAATGGAGAGTTCACAAGGTACATTAAATGTCTTCAGTTCTTTGATTATTTAATATACTTAATTCGGAAATTAAATGTATATATGTATTGGATTAATGAATTTATAGGAAAAACCAAATCCTGATTACGGTGAAATTCGTTTGGATTGTAAATGGTGTGGTCAGCACTTTAAAAGGCATTCAGATCGTTCAAGACATGAAAATCAACAACATGAACCTGATGGAACAAAAATAAATCGTAGAAGAAATTATAAAGAAAATCCATTAGAACGACATGTTTGTGAGACATGTGGTAATTCATATAAACATGCATTCAGTTTAGAAGAACACTTAAGAGTTCATACAGGAGAGCGACCATACAAATGTGAATTATGTAATGCGACATTTGCTAAAAAGCAAAATTTTATTGTTCACCAAAAATATCATTCAGATGAACGTCCTTTTAAATGCCAATATTGTGATAAAGGTTTTGTTCAAAAAACAAAATTAATTTTGCACGAAATGGTACACACTGGCACATATAAAGCTCAATGTAATATTTGTGGCAGACAATTTCGTTGTGGATCAAGATTAAATGTACACATGAAAAGACATTTGTATGATAAAGCTTACAAATGTGAACAATGTGACAAAAGGTAATTAATTTTAACGTAAATTACTAAAATATTCTAATATAAATTTGTATATATAATTTTGTCAACTCTAGGTTTTATTCGGCTGAATTGCTCAAATGTCATGCGGCAGTTCATTTAGATAAAAAACCATTCAATTGTGATATTTGTCTTGCAGAGTAAGCATTCATTTTGTTATGAATATAGTCTAATTTCTTTTTTTAAATAAAACTTTCTAGATTTGCAAGAAAGTGCTCTTTAAGGAAACATATGAAACGTCGGCATAAAACAGTACCAGAACAAGAGTTACCAAAACAGAACATCGAACCAAATAATTAAAATGAAGATAAAATTCAAGAATTTATTTATAGACGTCCGTATTCCTAAGCACACAAATTTTATTTATTAAAGAAATCAAAATTCGAATCAAAATTTAAAAAGACATACATACATGTAATTTTAGTTAATACTAATAAGTTTTTAAACCTTAAAATAACGAATTATTGTGCAATAATATTTTTAAAAATTCTGTTAAAGATTTTCAACTAATGATAACTATGAAATTCTCCACATAACTAGCAGATTTCAATTAAAAAAAACTAAATTGTAAAACTATGAATTATTATTGCCCAGCCTATTATTGAAAAGGTCGCTCCAAACAATTGAATTCAAAAGAAATACTTTTAACTCGCTCGAGTGGTAATTTATTTTTCTTTTGATTAAAACTCTGGTTGCTCAACTAATTCGTGAAATTTATCTGACAGCGGTAGTAAATATTTTTCTGGAGTTTTACAATTGTTATACCTAAAATAAAATTAGTAAGCAATGGGTCTCTTTACATTGGTGTTTTCATTGCCACTTATATTTAGCAGGATCTTAACAACACTAACATTAATTATAAGGCTGAATCACTCCGAGAGGAAAGCTTAATAGTGGATCTGCTAAAAAAATGTAACGAAAAAAAAATACACGCAGTCTTATGGAATCAAATATTGGTTCACTTACAAATTGGATTGTGACGCACTTTTAGGTGGTTATGCTGAAGTCCGTCGGAATGTCAAATTCCGTTTACATTCCGCATTTCGTATGCTGAAGTCCGTATTGTATTCCGCGGTCTGCAAATTTCATTATTTATCCGAAATTTTTAAATTTGCGTATGCGGTACTTCGTCGGAACGAAAAATAATTTGAAAATTGTACGACAGAATTTCTCATTCGCAGGTATTAGAATGGTTCGAAAGTGAATTATAAAGCATACAATTTTTCTATTTAGAAGTAGAAAATTAATATAGTATAAATAGTTTTTTTTTCAATTTTTTTTTCATTTATGAAAAATATTTTTTTTATCTAGGAATAAAAAAGCGCTTCAAAAGAATAATATATTTTATTGTTTTTAATATTATAACATAATATGTATATATATTGAAAACGGTACATATATATTTTACATTCTTTAGAGAATTTTAAATTTTCTCTGATGTAACAAAAAATTACTATTAAATTTTAACATACATACTACATATGTAATTAAGAAAGTTATAACTTTTACTTATAATTTATGTATGCATATTGTATATATGTATATACATTATGTCATATACATTATCTATTAAAAAATTTATCAATTTTACAAAATAAATAAAAGAAACTCAAACTGTGACGTCGCCTTTTTTATTTAAAATAAAAATGTTTGAAATGTGTATGAAAAAAAAAAAAAATCTTCCGAAACATCTGATTTTGGTTTCTGTACAGACTTTTTTTCGGAGAAATTCCGCTTCGGATTTCAGCATAACCACCTAAATCTCAGTATTATCAGGGGTGGCAGCACGTAACTTGTTACAAACATGTTGTCACGCTATTTTTGAAAAACGGTAGCATTTAAAATTATTTCGCCACATTTAATTTTGTTTCGCAACTGCGGAAAATTACTGAAAAATGTAACTTTCAATACAACCACATTGGATCAAATATAGTTTAATAATTAATAAAGATAATATAACAAATGAAAATAATATAAAATAAATAATATGTATACAAAAAATATATACCAAATAATTAATATAATATAATAAAAACGGCCCACATTTCGAAAGGGAAAAGGACCTATAAAGTTCGCCTGCAGATTTATCTGTAGGATCAACTGTTAAAATAAATAACAAAATTTCATCAGTTTTTTTCTTCCTAAAACCATAACACATAACATTAAAATAATAAAAATATTTTATATAAATTAATTATGTTTTATATCAATATAATATTAAACATGATATAAATTTATTTCAGCAACAATATTTCAATTTCACAAGCTTCTGTTTCATAATTTGTCGTTTAATATTTTTGAGTTAAAAATTTATTACTACATTTTATTTCATTGTAAAATTCTTTACAAATTCTTTAAATGTATGTACAAACTACATTTATACATATTGTATGTGACGCATAGTATAGGTATAGATCTAACACTGTCTGTGTTGACTGCCAATGTTTAGACGATTTCTCTCATAAACTTTAAGCTTTCTACTTCTGACACATTTAATCCATTTTAGATGTGAAGGTTTTTCCTTAAATTCATCAGAAGAAATCTCCTTTTCAAAATAAGATATTTAAGAGAAAAAGAGAACAAAAAGAGATACAAAAGATCCGAACGAAGAAAGAAAGTGAACAAAAAGATTGTGTTGAAAAAAGAGTATATGTTCTCTTTAAAAGAAATATTCTGCCAACGCTATCTGTGAGTTATAAAAATCGACAAAAATTTCACCGTAAAATATATTATAACTTATAAATTTAATTAGAAATTATTAAAATTTCCATAGCATTTTACTTTTAAGAAAAAGAACAAGTTCGATTTATTTATATTCAATATTTGAACGTTGATACATAGATATAAATTTATACCACTATTGTATTACTTACTTTTGCTTAAATATAACGAATTCCATTTAATATAGAATACAAAAGTATATAATGTATACATGAATAATTTACTGACCTTGAAAATAGAAATATAATTCAATGAAATACATAATGAACATATGTTATCTTTTGTTTTAATGAGTTACAAAAATATTTGGAAAAAAATAAAACTGAAGTTTGAATTTAATATTTTTTAAATACTAAACTGTTCTCTTTGAAATGAATCTCTCAAGCTCTAATTGTTTTTAGTTCCAGTTTTAGTATTTATATATTTTATATGTTATCTCTCCTTTTAGGTATATGCTCTGCTGAAGTGTGCATATTGAATACAAGGATTTTTAAAACCGTTTATGAATTACCTATACAACATTTTTATATTTACAGGGTTTTTTTTATATATACACTGGTTTTAAATCAACCAGGAAGAGCCTTTAAAATACTTTTTGGAGTATTTTCGAAATAAATTGTTATAAACAGTGGTATTTTTAATTTTGAGCTGAGCTGCAGAGGGTTCAAGGCAACCTAATTGAAAATGACGCCTAACAAATATTCACTACAGCTTTGAAGATATGTAAGCTGAAGCAATGTGTTCTTCACAATCTTTTTTATTAGAATTGATGGGCCTAACTAACGGTTGGTAAAAGTATTATTTATTGTTTTTGAATAAAAGCTGCTCGAACTTAAAATTGTGAAATAAAAAATTGAAATTTTTATAATAACCGTTGATTATCTTAATTATTTGTTATTGTATATATTGAAAAAACCGTTGATTATCTAAGTTAGCTTTCATTTTTATTTGGTTGCAATCAACCATCTTCTTAAATAATTTCAACCAGACCACCCTGTCTAAAAGGTTTGTATAAGGAAGTTGGCAATTTCTTACTGATCAAAATATCAAAAATATTAAAAAAATAAACTGATAATTATTATAAATGTAATTTTCCCAGTGAATCATACTCAACAATAAACATTTAAACAATGACGTATTTACTGTCTTTGATATAACTTTAAGTGCTTAGCGAAAATAATATACCTACGTATAAATGTAAATATTTTGCGTAAATAAATGGATTCAAGTGAATTTTTGTTGTCATTGTTTCAAACTGATGCTTTAAACCTTCAAATCTAATGACGAATAATATTTGTATACAAGGATTGCTTCCAAATAAAAATTATCTCTTGATTTAAAATTTGTTAGTTATTTTTTTTTATAATTATTTATTTGAATCAAAAGTTAAAATAATTAATATAAATATACCTTAAAAAATTAAACTTTAATTAACAAAATACTAAACTATTTTAATCTCTAATCAATATCTAATTTTTTAAATGAACCATCAATTCCAAACATATCACTTGCTTTTGATTGACCAATTCTCTTTGATTCGTCTGTTCTGTACTGTATATCATCATCAAACCATTCTTTACTTTTAAATATTATTGGGATCACATATTGAGCTGAGAAATAAAAAAATAAATTTTGTATCCAAAACTGATAACCCTAGACGGCTAGACGTAATTTTAAATTAAATTGTAACTTTTTTTTTTTATTTATACCAGAAATTTCTTTAAGAGTTCCAGCATCACCTCCATACTCTTTAGGTAGTAAACTTTTAGGAACTGATTTATATAAATCTTCCAGATCATCATGGATTAAAATCTTATTACACAAAATGAAAAATTATAAAATTGTATTACATAAATATAAAATACAACTCACTCTCTGAGCAATTTTCTCTTTAAAAAGTCCTGTAAAAGTTTTCAATACAACCTGGAATATTGGAGGAGTTTTATTGAAATTATATAAATGGAAATACTTTATTCTAATAGGATATGCATTTTGTATTCCTAAAACAAGTTTCCTAAAATATTAAAATTTTCAGTTAAATAAATTTTGTTTTTTGTTAATTAATTTTTTTTTTTAATATTTACTTAGCCAACTGTATAACTTGTACTGCCAATGGTATTGTACATTCATTCATATCAATGATGACATGAGTTCCAGCAATAGTTAAATGATCATCATATACACTTATTCTATCATTTGTCATTGTTATTACTCTAATCAAATCGAATACAGTACATCCGGTATCCTGTAAAGTTTTTAAATGTGAAACGGATACACGACCACCATCTGGATGTGGTTGTGGTAATTGAAGATAAATTCTGATAAATGATTATTAACAATTAGCTAAATTGTCATTGATTCAAAATTTTATAAAAAACTTACCCACGCTCAAAAAGTGTTTTTAAATTTGGTTCAAATGGATCTCGATTTTTATAAAAGTCTGGAGCTAAAGTTCTAAATGTAAAATATGTATCAAGTTTAATTTTAGCTGTTTCCAAACTATATTTTGAATTCCTTAGAAAACCTAATAAGAATTTGTCATCTGAAAGAATATAGTATTAAAATATTTTAGAAAATTCAGAAATATGTAAAAATGGTAGCTATATTTCAGTGTTATATTTTAATTGAGATTAAAATAATGGGTTTAGCGCCTTAATTGGCTTCGCAGAATTTAAGCCATTGAAAAATGATAGAAAGGAAAAAGAAGTAAAGAATAATAAGCAAAATTAGAAAAGTATATAAGACCACCCACATTGGGTGGCGCAAGGTAGTGCGCCTACCTTTCAACCAAAAGGTCTCAGGTTCGATTCCCGACGAAGCAAAAGAACAAATTGGAATTTTCGACCTAATTCAGTACACCTTGTCATTAGCATAAAATAAATGACAAATAATAATTGAAGGTAAAATCTGGTAAATAAATTGGATCTATTTTATTTAAGAAGGCTTAGTTCCTGACAATAATAATAATTTTCAACATTTAGTTTAGTTGAGTTGATAAAACCAGAATACTTCAATTTCAGAAAAAGGTTATTAATAATTATTATAGCTGATTTTTAAAAATTTTTCGGATGGGTCCGCGGTTCACAAGTCGGGACACAAAGACCTTGAACAAAAAAATTGTCCAAAAATCAAATGTGAATAATGTTTATTACCTATCAAGATAAGTATAAAAACTAATTTTTTTTGGTTTTTTTTTTTTGTTCAAGGTCTTTAGTCCCGACTTGTAGACCGTCGGACTTCTCCGAAATTTTTTGAAAATCAGTTGTAACAGTTATTAATAACCTTTTTCCAGAAAAATACAATGTAAGCACGTGATATAGAGTTTCAGCCCTAATTCCTTGGACCCCGAATCTACTGTCTTCATCACATTTATAAACCATTGAACTGACTAAAAAAAAAAAAATTTCAACGTCTTGGGTCCTGACACTTGCGACGCCGGACCTCTTGTTGGCATCGTACTTAAGAGACATTTTACTACAGACAAGTTACAGACAACTTTGTTCATTTTACTTACAGACAACAAATAAAAAGAAAAATTTTTTTTCGAGGTTTAATAATGGGACGTGACTCGAACCTATTTTTGCTGAAAGCTGCTTAATTTTTCGATTTTGGTCTATTATGATAGGGGTAATAGCAAAGGAATGAACAAAGAAACAACATGTATGTGTGTATATTAAAAAGTGGGTTGACACTTACCAAATCTTGCTTTTATATGGGGTTGTTTTGATAACCATTCTTTTATATAATTTAAACTTTCTGTAATACGTGTTGGTGTTTCGTTCAATTCTTCTGCTGCGATTTTTTGCAATATTAAACTTTTTGGAGTGTAATCGATTTCTTCTAAAGCCATTTTTTGTAAATTATTTTGTTTTTGTTGTTATTTTTTTCTAGAGTGAATACATAGAATAAGTAGAGATATATAGAAATATATCATAAAATATTGATTTAAGTTATTTATGTAATTTTCAGTTTAGTAAAATCGGTTGGTTGTTTACGGAAATTAATTTTTTTAAAATTAGTTTCGCTATTTTAAAATTATTTAAGCATACACCGATACAAGTCTTATTTATTTGGTAATTGTGTTTAATTTACTAATTTATAATAATTATAAACTACTTGGTTTTTTTTGCAGATTGGTTCGAACTTAATGTAACCTTTCGAATATGGTATTAGATTGGTATTTTGTTTATCATCTTTGATATTTTCTTGCGTATTGACTGACGTATTGCGACTGACGGAAAATTTTGATAAAGTTTTGTATGATAGTTTTCATGAGTTCAAGATAAAACAAATCTGTTGTCTTAAGTTTATTAATTAGCTAAATAAGTTTTTTTTTTATAAATAAATTCATTAAATATTTTGTATGTTTCTAAAAATTATATCTAATTTGCCGATCTAGCTGGATATAGAAGTTGGATGCCGATCGTGATTGTACAGTGCTTTATTTATACCATTGACAATATACTGATGAAAAGAATGATGAGCGATTACACATCAATAATGCTCTCATCAATCTTTTTATCCATATTTTGACATTTTGCAAGGACATATTGTGGAAGTGTTCTGAATATATCGATAATTTCGAAACATATACATATGAATATTAAAAATATAATTTCTCGAGAAATGTTCCTGACATCAATTTAAATTGAATTTTTAAAGTAAGTGTTGTATAAAAAACAACAAATTATTTTTTTGCACATTTAAATAATATGTCATCTTATATTATAATACACAAGATGAACGACGTGGTGAGTAAAAAAGCAAGAATAATTGAATAGTAAATTATTTACACCACAAAAATATTAAAATTTCAGCGAGTTCTTGGTGCTGAAGACTGAAAACATTTCAAATATTTACACCAAATAGTGACTGTTATTTCCAAGTTGAGCGCCATATTCTAAAAGAAATCTCAATTACGGGAAATTTTTAAAAAGGCTTCATAAAAATTCTGTCATTTTAAATAAACACACAAACTTATAGAAAAAAGTACAAAAACAAAAACACAAACAAAAATTGAAAACAAAACAGAAAACAAAAATCAGATAAGATTATACCAAAGACCGTTAATATATAAGGATAAGGATCTTACTATTTCATATTAAAACATAAACAAGATTACTATTATTTAAATAACAACTACAATTTAAAATATTACTATTATTCAAATCATTCAAGTCAAAATAACCTTAAATTTACTTATTCATTTATTCAATTTATGCATTATATGATTTCTTTTTTATGATTTGGAGTTATTCTGAGGATATGCACAAAAAACAAAAATGTTTTGTTTTTACATAATTTCATAGTTTCATAATTTGTTTTTTTTTTTTTTTACAACAACTGAACTGAATAATCACTTGCAATAACTGAAATAAAACCCTTCCAATAATCACCTTATTAATTTTGAACTCTTTGTAATAAATTAATAACAATTAGTAAAGATAACAACAACAATCTCTTGTGCATTATAATATAGATAAAATAAAAATTGATTTTGATCGCCATGGCCTACATCATCGCCGATTGATTGAATGAAAAAAAACGAAGGTACTTAGGTATGTGGAATTCTAACCCACTAAAACCACCGAAACCCTATACCATAACGAATATTATCAACCGATTAATTGATTGTCCTACATCATCGCCGATTGATTGAATGAAAAAAAACGAAGGTACTTAGGTATGTGGAATTCTAACCCACTAAAACCACCGAAACCCTATACCATAACGAATATTATCAACCGATTAATTGATTGTTCTCGTTAATTGAGAAAATGTGTGTCGGAATGCTATTAAAAAACAGTTTGCTATAATTTTATTAAAACCATTAATCATGCTTATGGTTTAGTACCGTTTCCTAATTATTATGAGTGAGTTTTAAAATTCATTATATAGGAAACAATTGAATAAAATGAAGTATTCTAGACCTGGCATGCAACATTGTCATATGGTCAACCTCCTGGTATGCAACATTGTCAGTTACAGCTTCGTTGTCAGTAGTTTTCCCTGTCTTGGTCCTGCTAGAATTTTAATTTTTAGAGAAGTGGATTGTGTAGAGCTGACCATGGGTGAAGGAAGGTTGAGGGAGATAAATTCCGATTGTTTGAAATGTTTGACCTTGTGATTTATTGGTTGATATTGCATATGCAAGACTTACTGGAAATTGATGTCTACGAAATTCTTATAAAAAAAGTTTTATTCTATATCTGATATTTTTTTTTTATTTTATAAATAAAAAAGTTAATTTTATAAAGATTAACCTAAAACTTTAAGCAATTTTTATTTTTTTGTGGTCAAAAGTTAAATTAACGGAAACTACTGAACACAACAAATTTTTTTACTCTAGATCCGTAGATCGTTCTTGAAAGGTTTATTGAATAAATCTAACATTTTACTGAAATATTAACAATTTAGCGAATGAATATATTTTATTTTTTTATTGAGGTAATTTAAAATTTTAGTTTTCTATTTGCCGACAGATCGATTTTAATGTAGATTTTAATAAATATTATATATTTTTGTTCTTATAAAAAAAAATTATTGTCACAAAATAAAAATTCAAAAAATCATTCCTTTCCATTCCATTTTTGATTAATGGAAAATCAGCTTCATTATGAATTGTATCCATCATTTCAAGTTATCCTTGGTAGGTAAATACCTACAATATTTTATTTTTGAATTGATGTTACTTAGAAAACAACCGAATACGTAAATAATCATTTATTTAAAAAAAATAAAATTTTTGTATGTTAAAATGTCTTACATGGGGTGAAATTTTAAATTGAAATTTCTAATTAATAATTAAAAAAATTTAAAAAAATATATAATTTAGTCTCCTTTTAAATATCTATCATTTTAAAAAAATAATAATGAACATCGGTTGTTAGATGGTTCAGATTTGAACCATACTTTTTCAATCTATAAATTAAACATAAATGATGTATTTTCAAATGACTATTTTATTAAAGAAATTATTCAACGCATGACTATTCATATAGAACTATCTGGAACGGTTGCTGAATAAACCTAATATTTTACTATTTTTCAATTGAAGTATGTACTTTAAATTTTGGTTTGGATTATTGGCCGGCAGATGGTTTTTTATGTAGATTTTAAAAAATATATAATTTTGCTCCTAGTTTTTTTTTTAAATAAGATATTTTAATAACTTTTTCAAAGTTTTTTACATTTATAAAACAAATTTAATATAAATATAATTAAATATAATTTAAAAAAATAAAAAGAATTTGACTCAAAACAGAATCGATAAAAAAATATTGATTGAATGAAAAAAAAAACAAAGTACACGAAAAGCCACGAAAAGTGTGTCTTCAAAATCGTGCTCTTGTGTATTATTATATAGATGTTAGTTCATTTGCTTCCGCTATCATTAAAAAAAATATATGCAGTAAAACACGGTTATAGTCATTCGCTAAATTTTAGTAATATTTCTGACTGTAACCGTTTTGTGACTATAGGCGTAGTAAAAAAAAAATTGCATCTTTATAAACAAAATCAAATTCAATAAAATATCTTTCGTTTAACAACTTTAAACTTTATTTTATTCATAAATAGCAATTATGTTATGTAATCACAAAATATACATATTTGTAATAAAGTATAGAAAAAAACGATATATAATCTATGTATCAGTTTTTTAATAAAATAATTCACTTTTGACTTATTTTTTAGTTTTATTGAAAAAATTAGCGTTATATTTTAATGTGACTATTTAAACGATATCAATTGTATGAACTTTGAAGCTTATTGCTTTCTTTCAAAAAAATTGTTGACTATAACAGATATGTGACTACAAACGTTTTTGACTATAAACGAATTAAAATACATCGATTTACTACGTTGAGAGTAATAAGATTTTATTGTGTTAAGTTGTATTGAAATTAGTAAATTTCATCATAAAGTATTAGGTTTATACTTTAATTTCATTATCCATATATTCTATAATCAAGTGATTCAGAAAACAACTACAATTATACCAAAACAAATATGTAAAACTGTTTTTGAAAGAACTACTTCTGTGCAACTGCTCAGAGGATCCACTAGTTATGGTAAAATATTGAAATAAATAGCATAGCTGCTGTTGCTGAATTCTTCCAATTAAATAATAATATGGGAAAGAAATAAATAAACAAATAAGTAAATTAGTATGAGTATAGTACTTTCTATAATAGAATTTTAATCAGCACTGAAAATCATTAAATTTTGAATAATTGCGTTGTATAAAATTTGGCGTAAATGGTAAATCAGATCGAACGCAATATAAGACCATTTTAATTATTTTATATTAATATTTTTAATAATGCCAATTTTCACTTCAAATTAGAATTTTTTAGAACTTTTGAAAAAAAATTATTTTTGTTATTATTGTTATATTATTTTTAATATTCCAATTTTGTTTTACATTAAATTCATATATATTTCTTTATTAAAATTTTTAAATTAATTAACTTACACTTAATATAATTTATTTTATAAAATTTTTTTCAAAAATTCACAATATATTATTATTATTATTCATTAAATAAATTGTAAGTAATAATAGTTCTATAACAATTTCCTAAAATTTCAAATATTACAAAAAACCGAAAGTGGAAATAAAATTTTTTAATTCGTTATTTTGTTTCTGAATTCGCAACCGTTTCAATAATGACTGATGCTAGTTTCATTCAGTGATAATCACTTTAAACTTTTTGTTTTTGTTCTCGACATCTCATTTAAAAATCTCAGTTATAATCAAATTAAAAAAATAAAAATAAAATAAAAAACAATTGTTGTGGGTAGGAATATTTTGTCTATTTGTATAACTAAACTTTAAGTTCATCTCGTTATTAAACCCGCAAATATTGTACATTATAATTTTCATTACATTTAAAATTGGGTAGGTGATGTAAGTGGAATGGGAACTGATTACAAAACACAAAAAAAAACAAACAAAATTTAATAATAAAAATTGAATAGAAACTCTAAAATAAGATTAGAAGTTCTATGATCAAAATGAAAAATGAATTAAAACAATAAAATCATAATTTCAATATTTAAATTCTTATTTAAAAGATATTTACTTTTTGATAATCGTATTTTATTTTTAGTTTTAATTTAATTTTATGAATTCAATTAACAGTAATGATACTGTGTTTAATAATATGATAATAAACGGTGGCGTCAACAACGTCTGGTAACTTCCTGTAACGCAACCAAAGTACCGTGGTTAGTGTGTAACGAGATGATCTTCCATGAACAAATCTCCCTCACTTTCACATAATGTTATCAACGTTCTAATCGAGGCAGGGAACCTCTTCAAACTTCTTGTGTTCTCTTATATTCTATTCTATTATATTTATTTTATAGTCTTTTATATTCTTTTATGATTTTTATTATTATGAAGGATAGTGCATACCCTCTTTTTTAATATTTTAAATGATTTAATTATGCAAAAGCAGTTAGCGTGCTTGTCCCATAATTTTGGCTTCAATTAAAAAAAAAGCGACGTTTTCAGAGATGTGATATTGTTGATGTGACTAGAAATTGACACATCATCAATATCAAAACAATATAGGTTTTAAGTAGTGATTAATGGCACAAGAATTTATAGGGCATAAGTCGTTAATTATGCATTTGAAAGTTGATGATGAGGTAATTTTTTCTGTAATTCACACGTTCCGTTGTTATTACAACGAGGGATGTTCATAAAGTCGTAAGCTATTGATTACGTGAGGAAACTTTGAGGTCGTTTTCGGGTGTAATGAATATTTAAAAAAGATGTTCACTTCATTTAATAAATATCCTATGATGGACCTAACATTGAAGTATGAACATAACATGAGTATTGCTCTAACTATAATAGACGTCATATGATGTCATATGATTTTGTACGCCAACATGACAGTCCATTTAACCAACTATAATAGTCATAAAAATCATTCGTTGTCTTTTCAAAATCATTCGTTAAGTCATAAGCATACGAGAGGAAGCGTACAAATCATAAGCAATCATAAGCAATTTTGACAGCATTGTAAATAAATAAAAAATAATTTTATAAGCTAAACTTTATTCAAATCTAAAAAAAAAAACATTTAAAAACTTTATTCAAAAGTCAAAATAAAAAAAAATGTATTTTTAAAAAAATACATTTTACAATGAAATTTTGGCAGATTTTTATAACTCACAGATGTTCTATTGACATCTTCTAATAAGTTATAAAATCAATCAAAATGAAAATAGGAGTTTTATAGGTAGTCTAACACTATAAAATAAATACCTACTGATGAGTTCTAGTAGTGTTATGATGAACGAAACAATTCCTGAAAATAATTTTGTTTGTTAACACAAATAATAATAATATTTATAGATACAATGGTGATATAAAATATCTATGTATCAAGATTGAATATTAATTAATAAATCGAATTTGTTCTTTTTATTAAAAGTAAAATGATGTACTTAAAGGTTTTAAAAAATTTATATTTATATAAATTTATTTTTCAAAAAAAAAACATTTATTTACCGAATTTATATTTTTATAATTTTTGGTTTTGACGTTTTGATATGATTAGGTATGACAATTATAGTTAAGGTGGTTATTGGTTATGATTTTGTTAAATCATATCGAATCATATCTAATCATATCGAACATTTAACCAAGTATCATATGATATCATATGACTTTTATAGTTAGGGCTTATAGTTATGAAAATCGTATGATGGGTTATACATTTTTTTGTTGTGAGTTGTTTGTTTTGAGTGGCTTTTAATACATATATTTTGGATCTGTGATGTAGCGATACATTTTCTGTATATTGATATTATTTCGGTAAATTGATGAATTATTGGTTTAGTGATGCATTTTCAGTTATATTCGTTATATTCAATTCTTTTTGAAATGTTATCACGCACATAAGAGGTAATTGTATAACATCAATATTTTGATGTGATCAAACATTTTTTTGTTTGCACTGCAATAGTTGCAATAGTTACTGTTTGCACTGCAGATATTATGTGCATTACGACGTCCGGAAAGTAAACAAGTAACTTTTGTAATCACAAAATCCTAATCGTTCTATTCGGCAACCTGATGATAGCTGGTTATGAAATAACTTAAAAAATGGAATATTCACCGATCATCTTTCTAATATAGTTAAAGAATTGTTAATAATTATGTGCTGAAGATGCAAATTAAATAAATGTGTACTCAAGGTTTCTCTAACACAAATTTATTTTTCAATCAAACAAATTAAGAAGAATAAGATTGCACAACTATTTATTGGTATAAAGAAATAAATCCTAACTAAATTCCTGAAAATGATTACAAAATAATCGTTTTGTGTACATATTCTCTCACTCCTGTTTTTTCATTATTAGAACTCTGGTAACGTGTTTATTAAACACTTGCATTTTGGCTCCTATACTTTGGGCAACATTATAAATTGAACTGACTAGCATGTTAATATTTATTTATGCCTGCTCAATTTTTAAACTACCAAACTACTACAATATTAATCTACTAATTTTTTGCTTAATTATTTTAAAATTTCCCTTATTCTCACTTTGGAGTTAGTTTTTCCAATGCTATACCTTATTAAAATCTTATTTCAAGCTTACTGCTTAAATCAATCAGTTAAAAGTAATCTATAGATAGAAAGTATAATTAATTTTTGAAACTTTTAAATTAATAAAATAAAAATTTTAATATAGAAGTTCTTAATACTAAAATAGAGATGTACGGGTTTTCGAACAAAAATGGATCACGTGTTGATGTCGTGATTTTTCTAAAGAGATGTTAATTTTTGAATGAACCAGATATTTACAAACTAAGCTTTCAAACTAAGAAAACATTAAACACGTCATGTTTGTTTCATGTTCAAACATACTAAGTAATAGTACATTCGTACTTTTGCAATACATCAACTTATCTAATGTAATCATCATTAATGATAATTAATTTTATTTAATTATTATTCTGTTGGGTTCAAGAAGCTTATTGAACCTTTTTTCGTGTGTTAAAACGCTCAAGTGAAAAAAAGTATTTTTTTTTCGCGGCAAATCATAAATTTAAATTTTGGAAATTTTATTTAAAATAAAATAACCAACAACTTTTCAAACAAATAAACTATATCAATCTGTAGTACTTTCAGAAATTAAGGATAAAATAAATCCTACAATGCTAAAAATTCCCGACTACTTGGTTCAAATGCATATAAAAAGAATTAGTGCAAATGAAAACTTACAAGACTTCAAGGAACGCATTGCAAATACTTATTTTAAATAAGACTTTAAAATTCTCCGCTCAAATTTAAAATCAAAGGAAATATTGCGACATCTATGCTGTTCGACTTTCCCCAATTGTAAATGCTTAAAGTAAATGTAGAAATCAAAATAGAAATTATAATAAAAGAAAAATATACCCCATCACACAAATTTACAAAATTATAAACTTCAACTTAAAACTATAGATATATTATACGTCAATACGTCACTAGAGGTAAGTTCTTCTAACGTATAGTACAATTGTCCATGCAATTACACTATTACTGTTATAATGTATATAATAAAATATACCTAAAAAAATTTGTTTTTATAAGTAAAATTATTTTGTAATAACATTTAATTATGTAAATTTTATTGTATAGAATCATTAGTATAAGTTTATTGTAGTTATAGATGGGAAATATAAATAAAATAATAAAAATATTGTATATATATATACAAGTATAATGTTTATTAGATTATTTTCATTTTACGCCGATACTCAAGCGGAGTCAGTTTTTATTTTAATTAAATTTAAAAAGTTGATACTACCTATGCTATATATCCTGCTGAAAAAATTCTCCACTCAATTTTTTGATTTACCAATGCAATTTTAGGCAATTTTACGAAACAAGAATATCAGTTTATTTATTAGAATATTTAAAAGAGCTGTTAGCAATATACTACAGAGTGTGTTTATAGAGTAAATTATATAATAATAAAATATTAAATAATGTCAATCGAATACGAATAAAGTTTTGAATATACAGAAGTTTTAAATTTAAGTACCTATGTACATAATAATCTTACAATTATCAAATTATTAATGGCTTAGGTATAAGATAATGACAATTTCTTGTAAACATAATTTTTAATAATATAGCATTACAGTTCATACATTGTAATTATCAGTTATATGCATATAAAAGTTTATTTATTTATTTTTTTGATTTTTTAAGAATTTCAATTTAGATACTAGTAGATACTAATAAAAAAGTTAAAACTATATTTATACACATATATATTTTATTATGCACTCTCATTACTATTCATCCTAATTCCAATTTTAATGAATCGATAATTATTTTGTTTATACTATTAGATTGAAAATGTGAAAGTGGATTAGTTCCGTGGATGGATCTTCCGCTGTTGTCCGATACACTCCATGATTCTTCTATCTTCTGTTCCCTACCAATGCTGCTACACCGAGATTGGAACCCGATCGTTCGTAAGGGATACAGTTAACGCGGGATACAATGTGGAGGTGAAAGTAGGATAATAAGGTGTGAGAGCATCAACACTACATTATATCACATATTCCGCCCTATGTCCCACAGATGGGATTACAGAACAATGAAGATGATGATGCTTAGATTTAAGAAATATTTTTACATGAATGGCCAGTAGATGATTTCGTGTACGTTGTACCAAAGTATATTCAGAAATAAAAGAAAAGAATCTGTTAGAATTTCACAGGGAAGTGTTTTTGGTTCAATACACCGCTCAAATTGACATGGTTAGCTTTACAGACAACACTAAAGCTCTTGCAGTTGACATGTCTGTCGAAAACTCCACAGCAAAACTTGAAAATGCAGTGAACAAAATAAGATTATGGAACCGATGATGACGTACAAAACTTGATGAAAGCAAACCAACCCATATCAATTTTACAAATATAAGAAAATTGTAATCATTCCAATATCAAGCTAAAACAAAATAGTACCATATGCCAATCTAGAGATTTGTTTGGGAATGACCCTTAATGCAGAGCTAAAATCGGAGGAACGAAAGAAAAAAGAAGAGCTAAACATTAGTCATAAAAAATTTTACTGGTTTATTAGTATTTATCAGTACAAAATAAAATTCTGAAATATAAACAGATATCAAAACTTGTGTGAACGTGTACGGTATCTAATTATGGTGCTGTGCAAAGAAAAGCAACGCCAAAATGTTGCAAAACTTTCAAAATAAAGTGCTATTTAATATAGTTAATGTACCATGGTACGTACATAACAAAGATCTTCACAAATGTTAGATTGGTTATAAAAGAAAAGATATAGGTGGGCTTTAGTGGATTCGATTTCTATCACTATCAGAGGCACACGCTGCTGATGTCCTTCGGGAATTAACTTTTACGTTTTGCTGAAAAAAATTTCACTTCCGGATAAAATTAAAAACGAATTGGTAAATGGAAAAAATTTGGAAAAATAGTTTTTAACTTATCCGTTATCGATTGTAATACATACATACATAGTTATTTTAAAATGCTTAAATTAAATAGAATAAATTTTCAAAAACGGTTTCCAGCTTAATATTTCTAATAGTACTTATAAATAGATAGAAAACGAAATTACTTATTAGTTTTTGATGTACATATATTAAAAAAAACATTTTTTTTTTTGTTATCTTGTTATCTCAATTCATCTTAAATTATATACGATTGAATTATTTAATAATTCAATAAAAGATATCATTTCAAAACAGCTGATTTATATATAATTTTTTTAGTTTTGTTTTTGTTGTTGTTGTTTTTAAATATAGAAAACAACGAATAATAACAATTAAACTCGAATTATACCTGACAAGTAATTAATAATTATATATGATGATATTTTCTTTTTTGTTTGTTATTTTATTATTTTTTTTTCTAAAATAAAAACTAGTCTTGCCAACAATAAATAAACATGTTTAGTTCTATTATTAGAATTAGAAACTATAATTAATGATTTATTTATAAAAAAAATAAATAAAATTAATATATGTATGTTTGTAAATTTATGTACATATATATGTATAAATGTATAATTAAAATTGAAGAAGTGTATAATGAACTTGGCTATCATTGGTTAAGAATAATTATTGTTTTCTATATACGGATTATTTATTCTTCGATATTATATTACATCCAAAATATTTCCGAGTAAAACTTTGGGAGAAATCTCTATAACGGTCAAGTAAGCTTTTTAAATTTTTTATTCTATATATACTATTTTTTATACTATATAAACTTAATATAGGAGAAACGCAACCCGATGCCCCATGATTACATATAATCTGTTTTACCATTCTCCGAATTGTTCGAAATTTCTAATAGATGTTTCTATAATTTATATTTTTTTTATAATTTATAATTAAAAATTATATTAACTCTGTAATCTGTAATACAAACATAGACTGAATTAAATTTTTCCCTTTTTGAGTATATGTATGTAGTTATTTTCTAAAATTTAGTTGCTATAAGAATTCTAAAATAATAACTCTGTATGTACTTAATATAATTAAATAAATTAAATTAAAATAAACTTTTTGCTTCATTACAAATTATTTTACAATTCAACTTTTATTATACTTTTATGGAACTACATACATTAATTGACAGTTCAAATTAGAAGTTAAGTATATTGTGACGTCAAGTATATTGTAATGCCATATCTTATTATAATTGTATCATGTATCTGAACGGTATGCTAAGAGAGTGAAAGCTATAATAGCGTACCAGAAAGCTCTTTTTTGTATGAATAATAAAATTCCAAATTTTAATTTTTACGTCTTCTTATGGGGAAAAAATAGTGTACCGGTTAAAATAATAACTCCCTTAATAACTCTCAAACTAGCCATGTCTTCAAAATTTGTTCTAAGAAAACATTAAAATTCATAACTTTTTCAATAACTACAAAAATAAATACCAATTTATTTATATTTTTAATAGAAAATTGATTTTGAAAAAAACTCATAAATTTTTTTTTCTCTCAGTAAAAGCTCATGGATCGGCGTAAGAATTTGTAAAAATAAGCTACAAAGAGGTACAAAAAATGTTAATAAAATTTTGAGAACACTTTGAATTTCAATTTACAATATGAATTTTTATAAAACTCATATAAGTATATAATAAATTTATAAATTGCTAAAAAATAAAATTATTATCTATAGAAGAATTTGGGAAAATGCTTGGAATCGGATTAGGGAGTAAACGCCGCTTTTAGAACTTGTCGGTATAATATATATTATATGCATACATCTACATATGATACATCATAGTGTCAAAACTGTCAACTGTGAATACATTCCATGTATGTATAAGTAATAAGTATACATAATTTGTATGCCTAGATTTATTTTAAACTAAACGGTTTCGTATTTTGTTGAAATAATATTTAAAAACTACAATTTTTTAATTAAAAAAATCTTGTTTTTTGTTATTAATTATATTATATTATAAAAATTAATATTATAATACATAATTATATAATAATTAATATATTTTATAAAATATAATAAATTATTCAATAAAAAAAAAAAAATTGAATTAATAGAGAATCGAACTCACAAAAATTTGTGATATTAAAACCTATATTAATAATATTATCCTACCAATTAATTTTTTTCCTACTAAAAGTGCAAAAAACCGATGCGATAAATAAAAAAATAAATAAAAAGAATGTGACTAAAAAGAGAATCGACAAAAATTTCTGATATTAAATGATGCTTTAACCAACGCAGCTAAATCTTATAAACATTGTTTATCCAAAATATACACATAAAATAAAAATTGATTTTTATCGCCACAGCCTGCATCATCGCCGATTGATTGTGTGATTGTGTGTATAGATTTACAATATTATAATTATAACTAGAAGAAACCCCCGGGTACATACCCGGCCGACCAAAAGAGAGGAATTTTACTGTGAAACTCACAATAAAATGATTTTTAATAAAATTATACATTTGACACGTTGAAAGTATCTGACAACAATATATAGAATAGTAATTTCTTGAGGGAAGGTGAAAGCCTGGAAAATTACTAAGCAGACCGCGCACGTAGGTACTTAACCACCGAAACCCTTTACCATAACTGATATTATCAACCGATTAATTGACTGTCGCGTTAATTGGGAAAACGTGTGTTGGAATGTTATTAAAAAATAGTTTCCGATAATTTTATTAAACCATTAATCATACCTATGGGTTAGTACCGTTTCCCAATTATTATGAGTGAGTTTTAAAATTCATCATATAGGAAACAATTGAATAAAATGAAGTATTCTAGACCTGGTCTATCACCTGACATTGTCGTATGGTGAACCTCCTGGTATGCAACATTGTCAGTTACAGTGTCGTTGTCCGTAGTTTTCCCTGCCTTGATCCTGCTAGAATTTTAATTTTTAGAGCAGTGAATTGTGTAGACCATGGGTGAAGGAAGGTTGAGGGAGATAAATTCCGACTATTTCAAAATATACAGCATACAGAAAAAAGTGTATTAGAGAAGCATTATTTGAATTTAAAATTTATACCCTTGTCATGATTCTCGAATCGAACGTATAAGTAGGCAAATTCGCCGTCATGCGATCATAATTAGCGAAGCGAATGAAATACGTTCGACAATTTGGCGAATGAAAAATTTAGGTGACAACCGTAAAACAAAAATAAAATAAAAAAAATTTTTTTTTGTTTATATTTCAAAATAAATATCTTTTAAATTTGTTTTTTTTGTTTATATTTCAAAATAAATATTTTTAAATTTGTTTATGAAATTTATTAGCACAAAAAATTCAGTTTCTTTCTTTTTATTTACTTTTCAATATTTAATTTTCGAGTGTTAGGTTAGCAACGACTTTTCCATAGCGAATGAATTTATTCGCGAATTATGATCACATTTACGCGAACGTTCGACTAGCATATTCGCTTCGACTCATATTCGATTCGAGAATCATGATAAGGGTATTAAATTAAAGCATTTAATAATATAAACATACCTATTCTTTCTTAAATACACTACAAATTATATTATATTTATTGTATGTACCTTCAGTTTAGCTATTTGAGTATTAATATATATTATATAGGTAGAAAAAATGATAATTGGTATTTTTTATTCAAAAAATATTGTTTTTTGTTATTAATTATGTTATATTATAAAAATTAATATTATAATATATAATAATAAAAAAAAATTTTTTAATAAAAAAAAAAAAAAATTGAATTAATAGTTAAATTAATATATTAAATTTGTGATATTAAAACCTATATTAATAATATTATAAATTAATTAGTAAATTTTGTTTCCTACTAAAAGTACAAAAAACCAAATGCGATAAATAAAAAATAAATAAAAAGAATTTGAAGCACTCGAAAAACCACGAAAAGTGTGCCTTCAAAATCGTGCTCTTGTGTATTATATTATAATATTATAGATTTACAATATATGCAAATATAAAGCTTGTGACGATAATAGTTATCATTTTATAGAGGCAATGAAACAATGGTTTTAATGTCAAGCACGTTCTTCTTTGGTTAATTTATTATAATGTATTCAAAATATTATTTTTTATTTTGTTCTTCTTCTCAAAAGAGAAAACAAGTTATCATGATAAAATACGTAAACTGCCAGAAAATTAGTTCTAAAGAGCGTGTGGTTTATTAATACCTAATCTATGTTAGTCATGTCCATCATCGTCATAAAACACGAGAGTATATCGTAAAATTGTTTTTTATAATAAATATTAAAAAATTTAAAGTACGTCACTTTAATGAAATCCCAGATTAAGTTGAAAACAAATGCTATGTAATATATATTGTTAGTTATACCATTGAATGAGAATATATGTCAATGGTTAAATACAGGATTAAATTATTTTTATGATTTTAAAGAAAAATAAAAAAATAAGCTTTGATGTCTGTTTAATAAACTTCTAAACGAAATTACAGTATTATAATACTGATTAATTTATTACATGAATAATTAAGTGAAATTATAGTTAGGTATTCACAATTAATTTGTACCGCGATATTTGACCGTGAAATATTATTTATTTATATAAACATATTATATTTTTTTTATAAGCCAAGTTAGAAAATTTGATTCTCTCCCTATGAACGAACATTTTGTTAAAATTTATGGGTTCGATTATTTATTTGCAAAAACTCGAAATATTAATCATAATGACTCCTACACTTTGAATAAAGTGTAGTTCAAATTAAAAAAGTTTGAGAAATTCTTGTTGAAATATTTTTCTTTTGTTTTTTTTTAGGTATGGTTTAGTTACGAATTTGGATATTCAGGTAATTTCATTATGTTTTAAATTTTAAATTATTTTAAGTAGGTAATAATTAAAAAACAAATTTTTTCCTTAAGTAGAGTTTTCTTAACAGAAAGTTTAAAATTGAGGTTTTTAATTTTGAATTTCGTCTTATTAAAATTTGGTTAATTTTTCTTTGTTTTATAAAAATAAAGAAATATTAGATATTAATAGTAAAATAATAGAAAATGTTTTTAATGTAAAATATTTTAATATTTTGTTCAAAGGTTTGTTTATTAACTTTACACGACCTTGATTTCACATGGAAATTGGCGGTGACATCGTAAATGTGTTTTAAGCAAACTTAAACCTGATATAATGTCGACAAACTAAGTTGTCAACTATATGCGTTAAAATAAGTTGGCAACATTGTGTAATGAGAACTGTATGAGACTCTGAAAGTCTCTTAATACTATCCTTAACACAGGCACCAGGCTTGCCACCGGTATATTTAGAACTAGCCCCATCTCAAGTATATCAAGTATATTTCACATATACAAAGAATAGAAGCTGTTCAAAAAAAATTTAAAGGTTTGCACTACGTAGCTAGCCTTGGGATGATCATACAAGAATTCCTCCATATAAGCATAGGTTAAACCTTCTCCATCTTAAGTCTCTGGGGAAAAGACGGGAAGTTACGGGAAGATGTTTTATTTATTTTCGAAATTATTAAAGGCGGTATTATTTCCTCTTCAACTTTAAATAAAATTATCATTAACACAAATACTCGTTTACGTCACTCAAATCTCTTTACATTAACATTACACAGAACAAATTATGGTAAAAATTAACATATTAATTGAATGGTAATAGTTAGTAATAAATATAATAATACTATATGGTATAAATTTTTCAGTATCTAAAGATACTTTAGGACGAAAATTATATGAAATCAATTGAATATTTTGTTGTTAACTTGACCTTTTTAATTTATATTAAAAAAAAAATATTACTATTTTTGTATTTTGAATTTTGTTATTTTTGAATGTATACTAAGTAAATTTAATTGTATTTTAATTAATATATGAAATGTAATACTAAATTGTAAACTGTTTGAGCTAAATAGTATAAATAAATAAATAAATATATATATAAGGATCCAATATGGAAGCTAGATGGAATAACGAACCAACGACTAATAAACTAAGCCAAATAAAAAGGTTAACTGCACCCTGGAAAAGTATTGATTCTGTAAGCTGAAAGAAAGGATGTATAATAAAGATTGAGGATAGGACACTCGCGACTGACGCATAAGTCCTTATTTGACGGATCGACCAGAAGTCTACCTACGTCTTCCTGTCATGGCCGGACGCCAGTCAGTGTTCAGCTCCTTTGCGAAAAACGCAAGTAGTATACATTGTATCGGAGGATTAAATATTCTCGCTGAGACACTCAGCAGTCATTGGAACGTAATATTCCATTCACCAAATATATCAACTTCTTGGGTGAAATCTAAACGTTTTTGTTATTTGTATTTTTTTTCTCTCTCTCTATTTTAGTTTACATAATTAACATTTACATTTTTTACATTTATTTTTTGTTTATTTTCATTGTTACTTTCATATTTGTTTTCAGCTTCTGCAATTTATGTTTATTTGTTTAAGACTAAATTTAGTATATATTTGTTAAAAAAAAAGTAGTATATGGAAAACCTAATAAGGTTCAGCGGTCCAAAATAAACTTTATTCAATCCAATTTAATTCTGTTTTTTTTAAATAATTAGTTAAATTTTTAGATGTTAATGCTAAATATAGATGTTCAGGGTTTGAAATATCGTTTTTCAAAACTTGGTTTTTTTTTTAATTTTTAAAAAAATTTATAAAAAGGAGATACCTAGTTTTGTTTCCAACAGCGGCTTCGTATAAAAATAATTAAAGTAAATATTCTGGAATCAAACAATATTTTGAAAAAATTATATTATGAAAAAGCGAGATTTTAAAAGATAAAATTTGGTTGCGCTCCCTTTAAAAATAATATAATTAATTATAATTATACTATTTAAATTGTGTAGTGCGCATTGAATGTGTGTTTCTGTGATATGGATTTTTACTTACTTACTTGCTGGGCGCTACAGACATATGGATTTTTAGCCACATAAAAAGTCTGGAAAGAAACAGGACCATCCAAAAAAACAAAAATAATCAGTCTTCAGAAATCGTGAAGAATTTATTTCTAAATCCAGTAGTTTTAGAGATATGGATTTTGATTTAATTAATGGCGGGGAGTAAATCTTCCAAATTTTGCCAAAAACCATTTTTATTAAATCACCAACAAAGGATTAAGGCATGGATAAGGTCCTACTATATTTTGACAAAAAAATTTCTCAACCTGATCCAAAATGTTCTCTATACATATGCTAGAAAATGGGTATACCTCTGATTTTGTAAGAAAATATACTCAACTTTTACTTGATTGAAAAAACAAAAATTAGTATATAAAAAAATATTTTTTTATTCAAAAAATTTTATCTTACATCTAATTAATTAATTAATTCATTAATTATGTAATTGTTGCATTATAAAATACAAAAGTTTAACAAAATAAAAATTTGCTTAAATTTGTTCAAAATTGCAATTTATGCTTAAATTTGATTGATTATATAAATAAAAGAAATATTCTAAAAAGATTACATATATTTATGTATGTATTTATAGTATAAATGTATATCTGTAAATTGATTTAAATAATGTTGTTTTATTTTATAATCTAAATACATAATTAAACTTCTAATTTAAATTATTTTAACTGGTACATTTTATAAAATAAGAATATTTTATTTTAAATTTAAATTTAAATAATTTCAATTTATAATAATACATGTATTTATGTTTTTTATAAATTTAAAATTATTTGACAAAGTTAGATACCTACCTATAATTATTATAACATTATCAGCAAAGTATATTCCAATCAAATTCTGTAAATCAGATATTCATAATAATTGACGATATGAGTCTTGTTATTATAATAATTATTTTTAGAATTATATATTAAATTATAAAAACAATTATAAAATTACACATTATTAAAAACTGAAATAGGTATATGTATGTATATTAAACTAGAAATATTATTATCCGAAGTAATATTTCGTGACATTATAATAAATCGTAATATGTACTCCAATTCTGAATGTAATATTTTACGATTTTTTAGTTTTAATTTAAAACAATAACTGATATTGATACAGAATTATAGAGTAAAATATGAAAAAACAATGTACATACTGTCAAAAAGTAAACAGTTAATGCATAACAATACCGTTATAATATATTACATAAATTTAAAGGTAAAACTAGTTTAGTATAAAAATGTTCAGTTGGGATAAAAAACAGTTTAATCACGAATAATTACAATACAACTACTGCATAAATTAAAATTTTATATACAGAATAAAGCAAGACTAATGGATCATCTAGCAACTGATGATTAAAATTAAAAATGTTTTTTACTGTGTATTTTGGGTAATTTATTGTAAATATTAGGATATTTAGCAGTTATAACGGAATTTTAATGATTAACAAAATATCCCTATATGGCATTTTCAATTAATTTTTTTACTCAACTTAAAAATGTAGTTAATAAATCTTTTTTTTAAAACCCATGTGGATGTCCCAGTATTTACATAATCATCACATTTAGAAAAATCAAATCTCTAATTTAAAGAGAAATCTCTATAATCTGAAGAGAAAAAAACAATTGATTGTATGACGAATAGTTGAATATTATTAAAATTTAAATGTTTAATGGTGTCAAATACCTGGGGGTTTCCTCTTGTAAGCTCAAGATTGGAGATTATAATTTTGAACGAAAATATTTACTTTTAATGTTACGTATCTCGGAACAATATTATGTAATGATAATAGCACACAACTCTCCATTAATAACAGAATACAAATCGGCAACGGAAGTTATTTCATGAATAAGACAACACACTAAGGTCCGAATTAATGTTCAGGAAAACAAAGTTCATTATATAGAAAATCATTATAAGATTAATAGCTACATTTGGTTATGAAGTATGGAGCTTAACAACAACGGGTGAAAATAGATTATGTACCTTCGAAAGAGAAATACTGAGGGAGATTTTTGGCCCCAGAAGGGGAATTGAAAGTGGTGAATAAAAAAATAATCGAAATTAATGAGTAATAAAATAAGTTGTTAAAGGTTACGGTTTGTAATATATGTAGCATGAGTGGGAATGTAGTATAGAAAATAATATTTGAAGTGGCATCAGATGTAGAACAAGCTAGAGGAAAACATATAAAAATATGCTTAGAACAACGAAAGTAATGCTCTAGTACTGCAAGCGAGAAATTAGTGAACAATTGCTCTAAGATAAAGAAAGGTGGATAGACTTTCTAAAATCTCCAGGTATGGTGCTCATTGTGTCTGAAAGACAAACTAAATCCACATTAATCAACGCTCAACGATGCTTCTATCTACAATTCTATGAAAATCAACTTGTTTTAACTCTGTCGGATAAAGTAGTTTTAAGTTGTCTCTTACATATACACTCATTTTTTATGTTCATTCATAGAGCAGTATTAACATCTAGTGGTGTGCCTGAATGTAATTCTACAAAGTGATTGACATTAGATTATGAGTAAAATTCCGATTTGATTTGATAATGGATTTCAAATGAAAAATTAAACAGTTTGCATGTGAACGAGTGATTAAAGCTCACTAAGTATCTGGTAGTGTAATATAAATCTTAACATTTACAATACAATGCGTAAAAAATATATTTTTTCATAATAAATCGTTTTTTATCCGAAGTAATAAATTTTTATTAAGAGTTCTACCTTTAAAATACTTGTGTATACTTTGCTACTAATGCTAAAAAATAAACTTAAATTAAAAAAAAAATGCTTTTTGATTTAAAAAGAGTTTTAAGAATTGTAACAAATTTAAATCCAAAAAAATATTACAAGAATATTTCGAACTACCAACCCAATTTACCCGAAATTCAATAATATACTAAAAGAATTTTATTGCACGATTTAAATTAATTTTCGATCAGTTTTGTAGAATAATTATAAACTATAGAAGACTTAAATCCTTAAATGACTAAATTAACTAAATTATTATTATATTATTTTAATTTTAAAAATTTAAATTATACTTATAGGTACTATAATTATTAAAATTAAATACTAAAGACTTTTTTTTTATTTTTTTTTTAACAATTAGTATAATCCCGATGGAATATCAGTTACTTTTGATTCTGTATGTGATTTTGTTCTTGAAGTAGCCTGTTCTTTAACAATTGTTCTAAACATTTGATTTGTACCACTATTATTGGAGTTATTGTTACCATCAATGCCCGTAGTATTACCAATAATAGCATTCGAATTAATTTTTAGAGTTGGTGAAGTTCCAAAATAAATTTGTGGATTATTAAGTGATTTTTCCATTGGACGACTCATAACAATGTCAACCATTGAATCAAGAGCACAAGATTCAATTCTTTCTAAACTTTTTGTAATACGACGAGCTTGTATAGCTCCCGTTATATCTGGTTTTGGATATTTTTGTGGTCGATTCATTTCGGTCATAAAGAAAACACCATTAAAATGTTGTGGTGGTAATGTTTTTAATGGCAATTGTTTTTGTTGTTGTTGTTGTGGTAAGTGATGATGATGTTGATGGTGACTAATAGTACTAGTATCATTAATCGATTGATGCTGATTATGATGATGTTGTATAAATGTTGTTGAATTTGATTTTTGTATTGAACCTGTTGTTTGAGCTCGTCTCAATGCATTAATTGTTGGATCATCTTCATTTTCTCGGGCTTTCATAATAACATCTAAAATTTCACGATTTGTACTTGAATTAATTGTTTGTGTCAATTGATGAGTATAATGATGATGATTATGATTTATATGTTGATTAATATGCCCACGGCATTCTTCATCATTTTGTTGTTGTTGATATGATTTATCTCGTTCATAATCCATATCCTCAAAATATGAATTACGATTATTTGCATTTTGTATTAGCATCATACCATATTCAGATGGATCTAAATCGGATCCACCATTTGATACCAAATGAGCTAAAGAGCGTGATTTACGTGGCGGTTGTGGCAACAAATTAACAGGTACAATATCTTGTTCTTTTGATAAAGAAATATACCGTTGATTTTCAGTAATATTGTGATTCAATGAATTTAAATCTTTTTCTGATTCAGAAATACAAATTTCTTTTGAATTAAATATTTCTTCTCTCTCTGCCAATACAATACTGAGTGAATTGTTTTGTGGTAATACCAAAATTGGTACAGGACTTAATGACGGACCCGTTTCAGAGCTACTAATGCCTTCATCCTCGTGTTCTGATGAACTTTGTTTACTATTGGGTGGTACATGGCGTGGCAAAGCTACTGGGCGTTTATCCAAACTGCGTAATGTATCATTTTGTACTCCTTGAAGACGGAAAACTTGTCGTTGGAGCTCAGCACAACGTTCTTGAAGACGTCGTTCCATAGATGTAAGAACAGATTTTTCTTCCTGAAGAATCTATGAAATAAACAATTGAGTTAACATTTCCAAAACGTACTAGAAAATATTTATTGTTTTACCTGCACTCGCCTTTCTAATATCACCATCTGACTTCGTATTCTTTCTGATTCTCTTGCTTGCGCTTGAAGTTTATCAACATCAATTCTAATTTCTTCGAAATGCCTGATCTCACCTCTTAGTTTTTCAAGCCATGGAGATGTTGATGATATAGTCTAATATAGAAAAAATTGTGTTATTAAAGGAAACAATTATGAGAATTAATTAAATATAATACCTTTGTCATATTATTAGGATCGAAACCAGCCTGAAATAATTCAGCTTGCAAATACAAACGGTTTTGTAAATTTTCAGCACTTTGAATAAATGTATTCAAAAATTTTACTCCATATGCTTGTAATTCTCCAGAACCACCACCGCTATTTAACATTCCGATTAGTAAACGAAAACGAACAGGTTCTCCACATCTCAGTCTTAAAGTTGAAAGAGCTTCTGAAACAGCAGAATGACCATTCATAAAAGTTCGTTGTGTTTGATGTGCTGCAGAACATTTGTCACATGCCGCTGTTAATAATTGCAATGCTAAAATTCTAGAACGTATTCCTTGACCTGTAGCTGATGCTGCTAATGGTAATAAGCCAACTGGAGTTGAACCTAATCTTGAACTTGCTTCTGGCGATCGACAACAACAAATACTTAAACATTGTAAACATGCTAATTCATCTAAGAGTGCTCTGCGATGATATGATTGTGTATTTCTTGGCATTGATGCAGTAGAATTTTGTAGGGTTGAATTGTGATGTTGTGAGCCTAATGATTGACTGAGTTGTATTGCACGCAACACTTCCAACAGAAGACTAACACCATCAAGAGGTGGTGATACAAATTCTTGAACAAAACTAAAATATATAAATATGGGATTTAAAATAGGATTAGTAAACAATTCTGAATGTTTTATGTAAATAATCTGCACCTAGGAAAAGATTGTCTCAAATCAGCTCTTAGTTTGACTAATAAATCTGTAATTGATCCAAATTGTCTTAAAGTCATTTCAGATTGACCTTCTGGTGGTGCCGGAATCGGACTTCTATAGAAATGAAATAAAATTATTAGAGTTTCTAAATTATTACTGTTATTAAAAATCATTTAACTTGTACTCTGAGTATTTTGCTGGAAGTGTTGCATATCTGTTATTAACACCATCCTGTAATTTCTCAGCTGAATCAATTGTATCATAAATTGATTTAATATTTGTTCCCAATTGCCGTTTTCCATATTTTTTCAATGAAGAAGCATAATCTTCGGGATTAAATACTGGTGGTCTTTGATTTTCCTGCAAAAAGAAAAAAAAATATTTCACATTAGTTTTTGTGTTCTTATGTAGGTTCTCATGGTTAAAATTTATGGCTATTAGAAAATAATTAATTAATTAAATAAAAGAAATATTCATTTCACATTTGGCCTCCATTTTAATACAAGAGAATTTGAGTTCAAAATATTTTTTTTAAGATT
This sequence comes from Argyra leucocephala, assembly GCA_963942445.1. Lineage (NCBI taxonomy): Eukaryota > Metazoa > Arthropoda > Insecta > Diptera > Dolichopodidae > Argyra > Argyra leucocephala. The sequence continues at coordinate 83,078,035 of OZ012681.1, read as the reverse complement.
TACTTTGAACAAATAGCTTTGTTTAAAAGTCTGAAACTTTTTGTTTAATAACTCTGTATAAAAATCGATAGCTAATTTTCTATCCATCTTTCAAATTGTATTTCCTTATTCATTATAAATTGTATATTTTACAGTGTAAATCCTAAACAAAATTCCTCCTCAATCAAAAAAATAATTTATTTGACGAATTGCAAAAACTAAGCTGTTTTGGATACGATATCATCGCAAACTATGTTAAAATTTGGTAGTTAATTCTCAAGAAGTCATTTGTATAGCAAGAAAACTGTGTTAATTGGACCTAGAAAATTTCCCCATTAATTGCATTCTATTTAGAAAATAATTTTAAAACCATTTTTTATTCCTGTTATTTGATCCTGCATTCTCAATAGAATAGTTTTGCCAAACGAATTAAATCAAACACTTTTTGCAAATGAAGAATACCCACAACCCTATTTTTTTTATCATCAATACTCGCTTGCGTTTCAGAAGTTTTTGTTTTTTTACGTTCTGACAGTAACTTAGGTAGAATCACCTTTTCGTGCTTAAATAACTACGGTTTTGCAATTTTACAATACAATATTTCGTTAGTTGCTCGTTAACATAGCTTTCAATGATTTTACTAAATATTGGTGAAATTGATATATTTTAAAATTACTTAACATCTAGTGAATTCTTGTAAATGGGAACAATTCTGCTTATTTCAGACAGTTCTATTATATCAGTCAGTTCGACATCATGAAGTTTTATATTTATCAGATTTTTAATACTCTCCTAATCAAGTTCAGTCCTCTCCTAATCAGAAATTCCACCTAATATAATCAAATTCTGAGAGAAGAAGGTACCTGCTTCTCCCAGAACTTGATTATATTAGGTGGAATTTCATCAACATAGAATTTCATCTGAACATTGTAGATATTAATTTTCAATTTATAACAAAAATAATTTTCTTACGACCAAATTTTTTGTTTTATAAATTTGTACGTAACATAATATGAATTGCTCTTATGTGATCTAGGAAAAAATGTGACATTATGTAGCAGTTCTTTAATTTTCTCAAGTAAATATCTTCATTACAACATTTTTTGATAATCAACTTTGGTAGTTATATATCAAAGAATATCCATTAATAACAAGATGCACTGGAATAAAATTTTATAATTTATCAATGTGTTGGTTACCATTTTTCCAGTCGATTTCCAATATTGTAAGAAATGGATAGTGTAATAAGAATTTAATTTGTGAGAGAGAGATAAAAATTCAAAATACAAAGTGGAAAAAAAATGAACGAACGATTTTTTTGTATGAAAGAAATATTGTCTTTATTTTTAGTTAGTTAGTTTATTTCCAAATTATGATTTTTTTCAGCACCGCACACCAAACACTTAACACGATGATGTTTTCTCATTTTCAAAACGTTTTTAAAAAATTGTATATAGAATAGTTTTATAAAAACTTTTTTTAAGCGTTAGATTTGATTTATTTTTAAATATAACATACACTGCTTAATTTTCATATATACTCTGCATTTATTTTTTTCTAAGTACTTATATACTAATTTTTTTTAAAAATGCAATGCAATAAAAAACATTACTTTCATATTATTAATATGAAAGTAATGTTTTAGTTGTAAATTTTACATTCATATTATTAATATTCAAATTTGTTACCTATTTATAAAATTAACAGGTACCTAAACGCATTATATTACTTATAATATATATATTATTAGTTCATTGATGATTAAACTGCATAATTTAATTTTTCAGAAACTAAAAAGGCATCAAATCATTCATAAAAACCCTTACCGTTTGATATTCTTTTTAACTACCTGTAGTGGTATTCTGTATTGTGATAAGCGATAGTCAAAGGCGACACTAAAAATTTTTGGTATTCTGTATTGCGATCACTTGAATAATTTAAGAAAACGGCAGCATCTCAAAAAATACAATTCGGAAATGGCAGCACAAGTGATTTATTAAATGTCAAAGTGTCAAAACAATAGAAAACAAAACTAAAGTTTTAAATTTATTAGTGCAACAACAACAAGTGTAATCATAAAGTAAAGTTGCAAAAAATAAAAAAAATTATTAAAAGAAAAAAACTTAATAGTAAATTTCATAAACTACATTTTCAGATACTAAAAAAAAACTTAAAGTGAAATTTATTACAACTAATCTAAGAATATGAAAAAAAAATTATATTCACATTTGATTAAAATTCATTTGCAAACTTATAACGAATTAATATAAATATGTACCTATACATGTAATTGAAAACCAAAATAAAATTCAAACTTATTAAAAAAAATATTAACACATAATCACAGCATTTTTTATTCAGTTCCATTCTTTTTAAATCATTTGCAATTTTAGCGACTTCTACATTTTAACTAAAAATCCTATAAATAAACTTATTTCTTATTCGTAAACTTAAAAACTAATAATTTTATTACACAAATTAAAATTATTACAACTTAAACAAAACCTGAAACATAAAAAACTTAACATAAATCTTAAAAAACCAAAACATAAAAAACTTAAAAGTCTTAAATCTGAAAAACAGCCAAACTTTATTTTATTTTATCATGAGTGACACGAAATTAGCTGTCACCCTAAAATAATAAAAAAAAAAAGCGAATATCACTGTGACAATCACCATATAGAATACCAACCAATTATAGATATGCGACAGTCGCAGCGTGATTATCACAATACAGAATTCCACTCCTGTTTCAATACCTGTAAAAATTTGTATATTAAAAATACCTGAATGATAATCTGTTGGAAATAAAAGAAAAATTTACTTCCCTTATAAGCCAATAAAAGAAAATAATATGATGTTTAAAAAATAACATATATTTTTGAAACGAATATTATTTTATGTAGGTACCTATAAAAATTCAATCATTCAAAATTTATTTATTCTCATACCCTAATAAATTTAATACGTTAATTTTAAAAAAAATTCGTACACAAAATTTCAGACGACTGTACACATGAAAAATCTCTAGTGGGCTAAATAAATAAACAAAATTCTCTCGTATACACTCTTTCTTTCTCACAACTTCCTACATAAGAAAATATTTACAATAGTTCTTTGCTTCTTTAATTAATGGGTTTTTTTGTAAATGCGGTAGTAAATATATCTTGACTTTCAGTTATTAATTCCTTGTTATTAATGGATATTCTTTGGTTATATTACCAGACCAGTATTACCACTGTATTAAATACTCTCTTTTTTTTGTAATCTCACATCACTCACAATTCACATCCATCATAAATTAAAATAAATAATTTGAATCAAGCAAAATAAAATGTTCACATTGGAAAAAAATTCTTTTTATTAGTTTTATTACATTCCAATAATGTAATCTACAAAGATATTTATTTCACTCAAATTTTATTTGAGTTACTCATTCATGATATTTTGTATATTTTGAGTGATTTTTAACTGAAAATTTTTAATAGGTTTGTGTCTCTACTAAAATAAATTATGAGTAATTTTTTTTACTAGAATTTCATATATGAATGAAAAATTGATTTTGAGTAGTAATTTTCTTATATACGGTATTTAAGAGATATATTTTATATCCCGTATTGTCTAGTGGCTAGGATATCTGGCTCTCACCCAGAAGGCCCGGGTTCAATTCCCGGTACGGGAAATAAATTTTTTTTAATGTTTTTTTATCATTTTAAATATTTTTATTATGTACGTTGTTTGTTAAATTTTTTTTTTTTTTTAAATTAATTGCAAGAAAAAAAAAATTGAAATTAATGTAAGAATTCTAATAACAAAAAAAAAATAACATTTTTCTTCTAAATCTCTCCAAAAAAGCAAATAAAGCAGCATATGAAAGTGATGATGGATTTGTGATGTTGATTGAAAATCGCTAAGAAATTGTTTTTTTTTTTTTAAATTATTTTATTGATTTTTAATTATTTAATTTTGTTTATTATTTTTGTTTTTAGTAAGAAATTAGGAACTATGAATTTATTTTCAAACCTCATAATTTAAAAAACCTTGCCATTAATAAGAATATACAAATTTTTTTTGAATTAGCCTTTAGTATCTACTTGAAAATTACATTTCTTTTTTAATCGTTTAAATAACATCTGTCAAGTAGAAGGTTGTGGTTTCATGCTAAAGGGTTGTGAAGATTTTCTAGTTTCAATGTGTTGTTTCTGCTAAAACTTGGTACCTACTTCTCGTAGAAGTATATTTATTTAATTCTTTGTCTATGTTAGCAATTCTTATTTACTAAGAGCCATTAAAATCCAGATAATATATTGGGGGAAAGGTATAAATTTGACTGATAACTCGTTATAATTGCTCTAAAGTAATCTAAATATTTTAAACGCAATTATTATGATATTGAAAGATCTTCTCATATGAATAAATTAATAATAGGAGACAAAGCAAGAGTAAATAATAGTTTATTTGTACCAGAATTTATTTCAATAAGGAATGATACTATTTTTGGGAGTTTTATTATTTGTGAGTTAAATAATTAAATTGTTATTGAATATTCATAACTTGATAGAACAAAATAGAGTTGGTTATTAGAGATAGAGCTCATTATTAATAGAAAATGGAACTTTGCAAGAGTTATCTAGATAAAAATTAAAAAAAAAAAATTGCTGGAAACTTAGTGTTTTCATAGGATAAAAAATTGTTTGTCTTTAAATAGTACACTTTAAATATTTAATACAAAATGGTTAAGGCATATTCTGAATATAGTGCTACAGTAATTGTCGTGTACAATAAGAGTCAAAACCTTCAGATGATATACAATTGAACTCATGTTAAATATACATCATATATTAAAATTTGTAATGTCTGAAGAAAAAATTGAATTTAACCTAACTTTAACTTTAATTATTATTTATTTCAATCTTTACAATTATTAAAATTCTAAAGTCCAAATAATAGAGCTTAGTTACTAAAATTACATGAAAAAATAATTTATAGAATTAAATAGTTATAATCGTTCTGTTGCAAAAAACAATAAATAATGTAATCTATTTAATGTAATAAATAATGTTCGCCAATGGTGAACAATTGATCATGAATCAAGATGAAAATATTAATTGCATACAATTCATAAATAGTGGTGGAAAGTAATTCAAATAATTATATTCAAATAAGAATCTTCTAATTAGATAAACAAATAGAAATAGCTAATTAAGATACAAATACAAAATTAACAATTAAAAATATACTACAATTAATATTAAAAATTAATTACAATATAAAGCAATATAAAAATAAGAAAATTAAAAAATTAGACGAAAAAATTTAAAACTGTGGATTATGATATTATTTTCAATATCTAGATTCACAGTCGCTTCAAAATTCAGATGTTGTAACCACTTAACCAGGTCTTCAGATTCTTAACAAAATTATTTAAACTCTCATAAATACAAATTTTTTATAAGAAGGATGTTCCTATATTTGAACGGTTCAAAGCTTAGAGTCAAACGTCTTTTTTTTTGCAAATCAATCTAACTGCATGTTTTTGGTTTACTAAAATTTGATGCAATTTATTAAAGTGCACTTTTTCAATCTTGATATCTTAATATGTTTATATACCTAATCATCTATATTTATTTTCATTATCGCATTATTTGAAAATCCTCTCTCGAATAAATTTTACTTCATTCTTATAGATTAAATTATATATTTTGTGCTATCATCCATCCTCTTTATTATTTCTTCTCCATTATACTCTTCTGCAATTCCTTTGTTCATTTAAATTTTTTCAAGATTTCAATTATGTAGTGTTAATATTTCCCTGAAATTGTTTTTTTTTTGTTGTTTTGACTGACAGATATCTGAAAACAAAAACCATTACTGGACGTCATTAGGAAATTATGCTATCGAACACGAAAATAGATTGATTCAACATGGTAATACAAAGACGATTGAGCTCATAACAGATCCATTGGTATAAGAATGATAGAAAGGCTACAACTTCACGATCTAATGGGATAATTAAAAATATAGGGGAGCAAATCCACACTGGTCCTGCTTTTTTTGGTCCACAGTTTAAATCTAGTATTAATTTATTCAAATATTTAATAAGATTGTACTTTAATAACCTAAAGATTTAAAAAAAAAATATCACTTATTTAATAATATATAGATCGCTTCTAGTCTGCTATTAATTAATACTTTGACGCTTATATTTGTAACATTCACAATACATATGATACTAGAAATCATTCTATTTCTGTGTTATATAATATTAGTTCGTTTCGGAACGCTTTAAATTATATTGTTATTATTTATTTTTCTATAAATGATAAAATTTACTATAAACTATTTTAATATAAAACAATAACTTTCGTTTGTTCTCTGTCTTTTTGATGTACCACTATACTAAAATGATGTAATTAGCATAAAATTATTCAAAAAAATATACCTTTGTTGTGAAATGTTGTTGCCAAGATGCTGCATCGGCTGTCATTTTTTTAGTTATTGCTATATTTGTTGCTTGAACTAGTTGGGGAGGAGATCCATCAATTGATTGTGGTGTAACCCCAGCTATGAAAACACCATTAGTTGCTGTTGCTCTTGTTGTACCGATATTATCACCAGATAAATTTTGGCATACACTTGGTGCCATTTGGTATCCAGCAAAATATGATGACAATTCACTGTAATAAAAGATATAAAATTTGAATAAGAAACAAAAGTGGTAATTGTAATCAAATATTTTCCATCATTAATTTATAATAAATACAAAAATAAAAATAAAATTTTCTAAAAATAATATTAAACAAAACAAAAAATAAAAAACAAATAAAAACATAATAAAAAAATTTCTTTAATATACAAACGAAATTGATAAGAATACAATGTTAAGACTATAATATGTAGTATTGAAAGTCGCATACTGTAGTAAACAATTACTATTGGATCCCCTGTGCAATTGCACAAAAGTAGAATCGGTTGATTATTGAATATATATATATATTGAAATTAAAGTATAATACCTATTACTTTATAACTAAAATTAACACTAATTTCAATATAACTTAACACAATAAAATCTCATTACTCTCAACGTAGTAGATCGATATATTTTAATTCGTTTATAGTCAAAAACGTTTGTAGTCACAATTCTGTTATAGCAATACGTCAACAGTGAATTATTTTATTAAAAAACTGATTTATATATAGTCTTTTTCTGTTCTTTATTACAAATATGTATATTTTGTGATTACATAACAGAATTGCTACTTATGAATAAAATAAGGTTTAAAATTATTATACGGAAGAAATTTTATTGAATTTGATTTTGTTTATAAAGATGCAATTTTTTTTTGACAAAACGGTTATACGGTAGTTAGAAATATTACTGAAATTTAGCGAATGACTATAACCGTGTTTTACTGCATATATTTTTTTAATGATAGCAAAAGGAAGCAAATGAGTAAACATTTATTATATAATTTTTGAAGAGTATGATCTGACTGATCTGATTTTTGCATTTCTGTTTTGTTTTAAATTTTTGTTTGTGTTTTTGTTTTTGTTTTTGTACTTTTTTCTATAAGTTTGTGTGTTTATTTAAAATGACAGAATTTTTATGAAGCCTTTTTAAAAATTTCCCGTAATTGAAATTTCTTTTAGAGTATAGATGGCGCTCAACTTGGAAATAACCGTCACTATTTGGTGTAAATTTTTGAAATGTTTTAAGTATACAGTACCAAGAACTTGCTAAAATTTTAATATTTTTGTGGTGTAAATAATTTACTATTTAATTATTCTTGCTTTTTTACTCACCACGTCACGTCGTTCATCTTGTGTATTATAATATAAGATATTCGCAACATGGCCTTCCTTGTGTAATATATATAAGATTATCAGTCAGTAACAATATGACTATATAAGGATTAAAACGAAACACACCAATTGAATTACAAAAATTTTTGTCCGCTTTCTATCACAAATATAAATTTCACTTTTATTGTCTGTCTGTCTGTCTGTCACTTTATAAAAAAGTTGTAAAACATAGTGCGTTAGGTAAGAGTGATGGTAACTTTGTGTTTCGGTATTAGATTCAATTGGATTGATTTTTTTTAGATAAATATTAATTTTTTAGAGGAAGCTAATGTAATACTGTACTGGTTGAAAATAAATAATAATTCTGTACAGTTAAAATTGTATGGAAATTAAATGATGTTGACAAAGTCTAGTCAGAAAAGAACTAAATTTTCCAACAAGCATAAAATATTCTTTCAAAAGTTAGAAATAAATAGACGGGTAATATACTTGGTGATTTTAATTATTATTATGTTGAATTTTTCTTATTGAACTGGAGCATTCAACACTTATCTTTGGATAACAGAATACCCTAACTATTTCATTAATTATAAACTTTTATATTGCCTAAAAATGAATACAATATGAATATAAATTGTAAATTGTAACTATAAGTTTTAAAAAATGAAATAAAGAATGGAATTATTATTATTATTATTATTATATTTGATAGTACATCGAGGGTTATGTTTTTATACGATAAAAATGTCACGAAAATACTCTGAGTAAATTATATTCACAATTTAAAAACATTCTGCTTGTTTCTATGTTCTAAACAATTTATAGTTGATGTTGAACTAAACCAAAATTGTCATTTGAAATATATAGGTTCTATAAAGTTTCAGAGTAAAATGTACCAGGGAGATATTATTAGAGAATATATATTAATATATAGACATTTTAATATATTCAATATGCTTATATAATGCTTATATAATGACAAAGACAAAAATATCTTTTATACCTTTTACCCAACTAGCTTATACCGCACATGAACATTAAAAATATAGGACAGGCCCAGACCAATGGTCACCCATATTCTTGAAGACTCATGGTGTCAGTGATGAAAAATTAACCGGCATCCACGTCTGAATAAATTTGTATTTCTGGAAGACTTGTGAAAAATTTCGTTACGTTGGTAGTTATGGATGAATGTGGACAGTTGAATAAGCAAGTAAATATCATTAAATCTAGCATTAGTAAAATGTGTAAAATATTCTTTGGGAATGGTGCAAATGTTACTTATCACACTATTGGTGTAAAATAAATTTAGAAGTTTATTTCTGTATTGAAGTAATCGTTCAAAAATAAATTAAAAAGGGAAATATCAAAAAGAGGGGAATTAAGTGCTTATTTGGTTTTCCAGAATTTGTATGGCTAAAAACCATTTAAAATACGTAAAGACGATGTCAATTATTGTATAGTGTATAAAAATCAACGTCACATTTGCTATATGGTACCAAACATAAATTTATAAAAACCATTCAAAGAAACAAAGTATTAAATAAATTAAAATATTTTTACAAGTTAATAAGTGAGTTGCTGTTACCGTTAAAAACAATAAAAAATTATTTTTTCTAAAATTACTTACGGTAACCAAAAAACAAAAAATAAAATTACTTAAGAGAAGTAAGTTATTTTATCAGGTTAAGTAAAGTACAAAAATCGAATAACAACTTTGACACTATAAAAATCGAAGACCAAAAACAACAACCAAAATATATATTATTCGTGTAGGATCTCACTATCTTCAAATCACTATTGGTATTATGAAAAAAAGACTTGTTTCTAAATTTAAAAAAAAAATTTCAAGTTTATCAAGTCAAGTTCAGTCATCGTCATTATTATGTATATATTATGTACATTTATGTACATCGATATAATTTCTATATGTTTGGAGTCATCTATGCTTAAACTACAGTCTAGAGGCAATTTTAAGTTTTTATTATTTCTTTTTAGCATTCTTCATTTTCAATAAAATCCGAAATGAAAAAGTTAGGTATTTATTTTTTTTTATCTGATATTATTTTCATGGATGTACATTTCTAATATAAAAATTGCAATAATGTTATTTGCAGTTGAATGTGCAATGTAAGAGAGTATTTGCTACAAAATTTAATAGTAAACTTAAATAATAATTAAGTGGACATATTAAAGAGTATAAGAGTACTTCTATGTCATTTGTAGAATATTATCCATCTCTCAACATGTTCATCCACTACAGTCTTGACATGACGACAACTCTTTCGGGTAAATATAATAATATAATGTTGACAACTCTTTCGGCTTAAATATATTTTTTAGGTGAAGTATGAATTTCTAAATCTACTCTTGAAAATGTTTCTAATGGAATATCGTTATCTGTAATTACTATAAAATAAACTAATAATTTAAGCTAGAAAAATATAATTTAAATTCACGCATATAAAAAGTGTTTTATACATCCAATGGTTAATATTTGGTTATATTATCCTTGAATTCCATATTGTAAAAACAACGTAATCGTGTATCTAAAATACATCTTATTCCACAATGTACAAAAACAATTGTTTACAATCTAATCTAAAAACGCATCTAAAAAATCGAAAATTTGTTCTGTTTAGAAATTTTTTTTATACAGTATTGCAAGGATATAGTTATTAGAAGTTTTATTTTCTATTTAGTTATATTTCCAAGATTTTTGGCATTTTTCAGTAAATTCTGGACTTTTTCTGTTAAAGTTTTTATAACTGTGATAATACACAAAATAATAACAGAAAATGACAACAAAATAAATGTTAAAAGTTTAAAATTGTGTTCCATAATGTAAAAATATTACAGCAAATTTTTTACTATGTAGAAAGAAAGTTAATTTTTGAAACAATTAAAAAACAGTTTAAAGGCGTTTTAAGAGTTGATTTTTTTACAATATGGAAGTCACGTATTGCTTCAAATTCATATAATATTCAATATACATAACAATATAATAAGTTAGCTAGGTATAGCACTTAAATCAAAGTATATAGAATAAAATTTCCATGCAAAGATACTATGATTAAACTTAATAGTTATTATTAAATTTTTTGAGGCAAAACAAATTTTGTTTTTACGGTTGGGATTAGTTCAACGAAGCTCTTTTAGATCTATTGTACTTTTTTATCTTTTGAAGGCTATGTCGTTGTATGAATCAAAACTGCTCAATCCAGTTTTAAATTTGTTATATTATTATTTAATTTTGTATAGTTAGAAGTCAATTCAAAAACTTAAAAAAAAAACCCTTTATTTGAAATATTATCAAGGATATTGAATTGAAAATTTAAACATTGCTTTAATTTTAAAAAAACATTTGAATATAAAGGATTTGAAAATCTACTATGAAGCATTTGAAAATCTAAAACAACAGGTTAAGCTATTACTGTCGTTATACAAATATAACAGTGTAGCAACAAATAAATAATAGTTTGATAGTAAACATTACAGTTGACAAAATACCTTAGCTACTTATCTTATTTTTCATGTTATTCTCTATGCCTACGTACGTTTGATAACTTTACGTAAATTGCATAACGTCTGTTATACAAAATAAAAACTACTCTATTTTTGCATTATTTATTTGGTAATGTAACAGCAACGTTAAATTTACAAGTATTTTATTTAGAAAGATGTTTGCTTTATTTCAGAAAATGTCTTGATTTTATGTGACTCATGTCAGGTAGTGGCTAGAAATTCTAATATTGGAATATTGTGGCGATCGATTTCAGTCGAAAGTATTATTAGTCTTAATAGTGCTTTAATAGTATTATTAAAGCATGTGCACCATGATTCGTAAGTAAGAAAATTTTACATTAAGAGCCATAAAGGAGGAAATCAGAAGTTCAAGCTGCAAATACCCAGTTTATAAGGGGAATAATAACAAAAATATATAATATGTATATACCTAGTTTTAATTTTACATGGATATTATTATATAAATAGATATTTATTTTATTTTAAGTATTAAACACTTAAATTTAGTTCGTTTATTTATTTTCATGTACTGAAAAATAGTTAAATATTTACCACTATATTTAATATAAATAAGGATAAGTATCATTATGTTAGTATAATGAAGAATTGTCTTAAATTTAGATCCAATTATAGATGTTATTTATTTTTTAATAAGAGGAGAAGTCAATCAAAGCATTTTATGTACTTGTTTCCCAATGTTTCAAGATTCGACTATGATATTAGTAGAAGTTTTATAGATAGACTAGTTATACTAGTTTTAAAGAATATATTTATACTGATTTGATTTGTTGTAAATAATTGGTCCTCGTGGATACTACACAGAGTTTTTTTTGCCCTATTGCTGATAATTATATAGAAAACAATCTTGTAATTGTTTGCCGAAGTACCAAATAAAATCAGCTAGAAGCACCAATTGATAGACAAAATAAAAAATTTTTTAGCAGATCACGTGGTGAAGATAAATGAACAAAGGATGCCAAAAAGAATATAAGACGCAGTGCCGTACAATACTACAGCAAGAGGTAGACCAAGATAAGTAGTTAATTTTTATTCATAATAATTATTTCAAGTTTAATTTATTATTTTTAGACATAATATGAAATTGATTAAGCTTATTCTTAAGACAATTAACTTTTACTTTTTAAAATTAATTCGATTGCAAAATAAAACGATTGTTGAATTTAGTGGAAACTCTTAATATCCTTTTTATAATACGTATTTTAATTATTTACTCATTCATAGCTTTTCGATGACGACGACGATATAAATTTAATAATAAATATGATAATTCAAGTTTATTTTCACTATCAATACAGCAAAATATCATATCTTACAAAATACATAGCTAAGACGTTAATTCTTTCACCTTTATGAATACAACTGAATTTTACGATTTTTTGTTATTTAAAAAAAATTATACATATTTTAAAATGAATCTTTGTCTACCATATTATTTATTTTTAGTAGAAAATTACCACTTTTATAACAGATTAAGTTTCCACGTAGAATTTACAAAATAGTTATTTGCAATTTTCAATTAATCACGCTTTAGAAGACAAAAAATAAGAAACGGTTTTTTTCTTTTGCTGCAAAAATCGCAACATGTGTTAATTGCACAGTATAGAAAACAAAAAATCGTCATCAATTGTTGTAATTAAATTTAATAAATTTTAGTTCAAAGTTGAGATTGGGTTGAACATGATTGAGTTATGTACCATAAATAAAAACTTGTAAATTTGGGTTATTTTGGTGTCCATTATTGTGAACAAGAAGAATTTAGATATCGTTTTGATTATGTTTATTTTATTTCGATCAACATTCGTCCAAAATTGAATGATGATAACCGAAATTACGCAAAATCTTATTGCAATATAGAATACTGATTTTAAAACTTTATTGTGAAAGAACAAATAAAAAAGTGAGACACGATATATAAAGTTTAATTTTTTAATTTCAAGATTAGTGCTGATATATGGGAATTGATGGGACTTGAAATCATATTTGATTTAATTTTATAATGTTGAACCTATGAGTGAAGCTCCAAAAACTATCTAACTAGATAATGATATTACTTCTAACTAGATAATGAATGCTATTAGGTATGATGCTATTAGGCAGTGTAGTGTTAGAATAAATTATCAGAATTTTGTATATTTAATAACACAATAAATTTGTTTTAAATTTATTTTTGTTATTTTCTTGTCTATTTTTTTCCTGCTTCATTCCCCTTAGAAGCATAGGGCTTCCATATAGCTCTTTCATTTGACTCTGTTCTGTGCTAGGTATTTAATTTCACTCAATTGTGTTGTTGTTTTCTATTTCTTTATGGACTGATCTGAGCCATGTTTCCCGCGATCCACCTAGTGCACTGCGAATTCCAATCCAATGCTTGCCTTTGCCAATCTTCTGAGGATGTAGCCTTTCCACCTCCATTATCCGCCTACCCTATCCACCTTGTTTGGATTCCATTCCATTCCCCAGAATTCATTACATATTTCTAATTATTCTGCGGCAGAATATTTTGCATATTATTCGCATATCAATTGCACGCATTTGTTAACGAAGACCTGAATTTTTCCTATATATTTCTTATTTATATATGGCTGATATATAAGGAGATCGAGAAATATATGGAGCTTTGCAGCACCATTCATGCAGGCATCATATAGTCTAAGTTTAATATCTCTGATGGCAATATGAGGTTATCTCCACACATTCCAAATTGTTGCGAAAGCAATTCTGGTTAATTTTAACAGATTTTCTATGTCTGTTTTAGTGATTTTTGTGTTTATTACACATCTATTATGGACTAATTTGCTCTTTGTGATAGAAAAGTGCGCATTTCTAATGAATTGGTTGGCTTAGTAGCACAACTTGTTTGAATTTCAAAATAATTTCTAGGATTACTGAAGAATTTTTTTATCATGATTACAAGGGAAGTTTGAAACAATGTTCTTTATGTTCGTACATTGTTAAATGATCACAATTATTGTCCTATAGCGGTATATAATAGGAAAAAGTTACTTAAAATTGGACAATCAGTTTTTTATAACATACAACTGCAAAAATGAAATTGAAATAAATATTTTAAGAACATTAACAGTTAGATTATGTTTTAAGTAGTAGGTCAGTGGATTTTAAGTTCAGATTGTTAATTTTCTTCTTCTGTCAAGTTTACAATATTCCAAACAATAATAACTTAGTAAAGCATTTTGGACCTATTGTTTTGCGATTTGGAAAAAAATGTGACAATATTGTTCAAAATCTGAGAAATTACTCCCAAAATAGTGAATTGAATATGATATGTGATTATAGGAAAACTTTGTTGTTTTAAATGATTGTGTATGAGTGATTATAAAACATAAATTTCTTATAAATGTATCATCAGCGGCCGTGTTTACACAATTTCGGCGAAATTAAATCAATATAAGTTAATATATAAGTTAAAAGATATGTTTAAATAATGGCTTCAAATATGTTAAAATTAGATTATAGCTTGTGGTTGATTAAACAAAAACAAATTTAATAGTTTAATCAAAAGTGAACTTAAGATTTAATCAAAAATTGGAAATAAGTTGAAGATATGTCCAGAAACTTAATTTCTCATATTTTTTTAATTGTATTAAACATTTTCAAATATTAAAACTCGAACTGAATCTGAATGTAAAATATTTTACGTATTAAATGATCCTGAAGTTCATTTTTAGTTTGGAATCCACCTCTTAAATTTAATTCTAAATTTGGCACACTAAGTGGAAATAACTAAAAATTGTAATCAATAATTTGCTAATATATCAATTTCTTTTTCATTTTTGTATATCGAGTTTCTCTTGTATATCATTCAAATTCATTTTAATACTGATAATTTTTCAATAATATTTCATAATTATTATGATATAGAAAAATTATCAGTATCTAAGATAGAAAGAAATTTCCATCAAGATAATTTATTAAAATTTTTTAGTATCAACAAAATGAATTGAAACAATGAATGAAAGTAGAAAATAGAATAAAAAAAGAAGGCTATAATTTTCGTTAAAATTTTCGCTTATTTAATATTAAAAATAATTATACCTATACTTTTATCAAATCGCGGTTTATTATAATTGAGTATACTTGTGGAGTTGTAGATTTAGATAGATAATAATAGTGTAGATTTATTTTAAGTATTTCTTAATATAATGAAAAATATAAAATAATTGAAAATTAAATCGAAAATTTATTTTAATAAATGTAAGAAATTGAATGCGATTGAGTACGGTATGATATCAGTAGAGTAGTCTAAGACAAATTTGCGAAGTTTGTATTCGTTCGTTCGTTCTCGTACAAGTTGATAATGTATAATTACGACGACCATTAAGAAAAATGAAACCAATGAAAAAAATGAGGAAAAACTGTTGATACAACCAGGTAGTCATTAAGGCGCATCTTAAAAGTGGGTCTAGGTTTATCGCTTAATCCTGCCATATAAAATATAAATCCTGTATTAAGAGTATATTTGCTGAAATGTACACCCTTGCAAACCAATACACTGTTCAAACTTGTGTACATTGTTATTAAAATTATCATTAAATAAACTTAGAAGTAATAAAAAAAAGGTGAGGTCAAAAAAATTTTTTTTTCAGGTTATACATATATAATTAAAATTAGTAAATTTATGTTATCGGAGGAAAATCAGCTGGTTAGCATTGTGCAATTTTTCAAGATACACAATTCCAATTCATTTCTTAATCATAGTTAAAACTCATAATGATGATGATTAAGTATTGATCATAACTGCAAAAAGAAGTACTAATATATCTCTTCTCTTGCGGTAATTTGGCAAATAAAATCTTTTGAGTCTTGTATGATGTAAGATAATTTAATAAAAAAATATCGTTGATAAATATAGAATTTAATTTCATATCTAAATCTTTTTTCTATCATTTCTTTTGTTTTTTTTTTGTGTTTTTCCTGATTTAAAAATAATTAATATTAATTTAACACGCTGGGTGGTGCAGTAGGTAGAGCGTCTGCCTTTCAACCGAAAGGTCCCGGGTTCGATTACCGATGAAGCAGAAAAAAAAATGCTTCATCGGTTTTTCGAGCTGGTCTAGTAAGTACCCTTTGTTATTGGGATATAATAAATGACAAAAGATAATTGAGAGTTAATTAATCTGGTAACAAATTAAATAAAATGAAACTATTCTATTTAAGAAGGCCTAGTTCCTGACACAATAGTAGTAGTTTTCCACATTTAATGAGTAGATAAGCCAGTAATTTGTTAAAATAAATACTCGAATTATTGTAGATAGTGTAGAAATTGCAGTACCATACTTAATTAAGCACGAAAAGGTGATTCTACCTAAGTTACTGTCAAGATCATAAAAAAAATATAATGAACTTAATATTTTATGTTTTACAGTTTTTAAAAGTATTATTTTTTTTCTATATTAAATTAATGTAAATCTTTGCACTAATATATATGTTTTTTTAGCTCTTTTTGAGATAAATTGAAATAAATAAATAAAATAAATAATCTTGTGTTCAACAAAACAATTATATTCTTGACAATTGATTTATATTCTCCAAAAAATATATATGAAAAGAGAAAAGCTCACATTCCGAAGTAGAAAAGGGTCTCAAGTTAACCATATGCAGTTCCAATGTTTTATAAATAAATGTAAAAAAAAATATCTGTTGGAACAACCCTGAAACTATTAACTTGAAACATTGACCAGAAAAACGAAAATATAGGATGAGATATTTACTTGATACAATTGTTAATATCTTCATAATTTATTTTTAATTCATTGGAAAATTCATTTAGATGAGATAAAGTTTTTTTTTTCAATATCATTCCAAGGTGGAACGGTTAGAGTAACCAATCAAAAAATCCTACACCTTTAAAACCTTTATCGAACTGACTTAAATTCAATACAGGCCTGGTAATTTTTTTTTAAATATTCCTTAATTTTTGATTCATTAAAATCACAATTTCAGCATGTAATTCGCGAATAATATTTTTGATGATGAAATTCAAAAATAATTCTTCTTTGTGGTTAACAAGTTTTAATTTGAAATCTTTTAAAATAATTGAAGGCTCAGGTATTGAAATAATGAATGTGTAGGCATTTCACTGCAGTTTGTGTGACATTTGTTCAAAATATGTGCTGAATAATTAACTTCTATCAGTTTATTTCCAATTAATTTAAATTCAATTAACTCTATTGAAAATTAAATTTTATAATTTAAATATTGTTGGATCATAATAATTTTATATGAGTAGGGTCATCATTGTGTAACATTATTGTTTTCCATTTAAAATTGGAGAACATATAAATTTATACACAATATTAGAAAATAAGGGACATTTTTCTGTTCTGCATTTAAAATATAATTTTAAGAGACAACTTGTTTAAAAACAGGACAGTGCTGTAAAATACACTAATCGCAATTATATATATTACCACCGTTCAATCTTATTTTCCTAAAAATAACAAAAATACATGAAATCATTCATAAAATCAAGCGTACTTTTTTGTTAATGTAATTATTCAGTTATATAAATTTGCATACGTCCTCATTCATTTTTTAAAAGGTACATTTTGTATAACGATATTTTATATTTTTTCTCTTTTAGTTAAGTTTTCTAATATAAATAATCATTATCCAGCCAAACAAAAATGAAAAGTTGATCATCAGTGAAAACTAATTTTAATAGAGAATGCGAGTTGAATTTTAGTGATTACATCATTCAACATAGAGCCTATGATTCAACTTCGGATTTCGTCCTATTATAAAATATTTTTAATTGTGTTCAATTTTCACCCATTCTATAGAAAATTGTTCACAAAAATAAATAATTTAAACACTTTTATCTTCATCTTGATTTGATGACCTTAATCTTCAAACTCAGCCAATTTCTAAAAAAATAAATAAATATAGAAGTAAAATATACCTAGTTAGTACGTTGTAGGTATATATACATATATTTTTATACAAAAATTATAATCCATTAAATTTAAAGCTATCACTTTGACTTTTAAAACCTCATCTACTAAGAGTATATGCAATACACTACTATACATACAGTTCAATTTATTATGCTGATATTAAAGTTATTTTTTTCCCTAAATATTATTAATATTTTTGTATTTAACTTAATCAATTGAACGAAAAATAATTTTAGAAATGATATTGTTATCAATCGTACACATTAAAATGTAAAAAATTTGAAGTCGAGATCATTGAAATTGAATAAAAAAAATATTCAAAACAGGTGTGAATGAATTGGAAATAATTTTTTTTGTTATTTATTGAATTATAATTACATTTGCATATAAAAAATAGAATTAAAAATTTATTTTAAAAGTTATATCATGAAGAGCATATTACGATTACATATAATCAAAATAATAGGTGAGTCTAAAGTAAATATTTTACCCGTGTAAGACCAAATGAATCAAGGATACCTGATGTTTCCAGCTATTACAAAAATATATATCGTCAATGGTGCAATAACCTTGTCCTTTTACATGCTGGGTGGCGCAGTAGGTAGAGCGCTTGCCTTTCAACCGAAAGGTCCCAGGTTCGATTCCCGATGAAGTAAAAAAAAAATGCTTTATGGGTTTTCGGTCTGGTCTAGTACCCTTTGTCTTTGGGATATAATAAATGACAAAAATAATTGAGAGTTAATTAATCTGGTAACAAATTAAATAAAATGAAACTATTCTATTTAAGAAGGCGTAGTTCCTGACAATAGCAGTAGCTTTCCACATTTAATAAGTTGATAAGCCAGTAATTTGATAAATAAATACTTGAAAAAAATTGTAGATATTGTAGTATAAACTTGCAGTACCGTACTTAATTAAGCACGAAAAGGTGATTCTACCTAAGTTACTGTCAAGAAGATAAAAAAAAAAAAGGACGAAGAGGACATTTTAAAAGCATCTTGTTGTTTTATGTTTTTGTGTGCAAACCGTCATCTGTTAGCTGTATTATATATTCCGATCTATCATATATAGTAGTAGATATGTTAAATATAAGTTTATTTGATGATCAATAGTGCTTCCGTTATGGGGATATGGTAGTTCAAGGTTAAAATTTTTTGAAATAAGAAACCCAATCTGTCGTATCTTTCTTTAAAAACAAAAAAATTTCCATTTTAACAAAAAATCACCCTAATATTTATATACATTTTGAAAAGGTCTTTAGCTATAACTTATACAAACACATGTTATGTCTATTGTCTATATTGCATAGTTTAGAAAATATTAGCAACACGTATGTTTTGAAAGAGAATTTCATTACGAAAATAAATTTGCAACGTCTTTAAAATATATGAAGAAGCTCTGTTTCAAGAGATACGTGTTGTCACTCGTTTTTTATTTTTTTATGTAAAAAATACGATTACGCTTTTTACAAAGTAATATAACACAAATATTGATATACAATATATGGTGCCAAATAATAGGTATGGTGTCTGAAATCGACCATTATGTGGTACTTTATGGATTTCTCTAATTGATCCAAGAAGTATCATATTCGTATTTGGATGTCACATCATTGATTACACACAGACACAACTGAATGATTTTTCTTTACTACCTTTATCAAAATACCCGAATCAAAAAAAAAAAAATTAAATGGAAATTTTTATTATTATTTAATATTGAAAAATGAATATTAAGTGGAATTAAAAATTAAATTGTATTCATAAAAAAACTCGTATAAATTTAATTATAAGTATGATAGAAATCTACTTGCATTTCGTACTAGCTTAAGATACAAAATTGATGATATTGCTACCATTCTTGATAAATTAAAACTACACAATTCATTTAGTTGTTTTCGCTGAAACATGGATTCTCGAAGAGAAAATTGATTTGATCAAGTTGATCTACTACAAAAAACTTTTTTTCATGCAGATCCAACAGAAGAGGAGGTGGTGTTGGTCTATTTATTCATAACTCCACAAAATGAATTTTTCCACAAAATGAATTTTTGCGACAACTTCAATAGCATCTTATCTATAGATATTTTCAGTCAAAATCAGAGCTCTCCATTAAATTTCACTGCTGTTTATAGACTTCCTAACAATTGCATAGAAGCTCTTGATAATTTTTTCAATATATTCGAACGCATCTAGATAAGATAAACAAAAATAATTCTATTATGGCAGTACCAAAAATCTGCTTCGAAACCGAAAAGATTTTAAATAAACTGAAAATTCTTTCATGGAATGCCAATGGACTGCAACAACACCAACAAGAGGTACAAGCAGTCCTTGACATAAATGATATAGATATTTGTCTTATAGCAGAAACACATTTTACCAAGCAAACACATATTAACTTTCGTGGTTATAAAGTTTACCATAGCATACATCCGGATAACTCTGCTAGAGGGGGAAGTGCAGTGATTATAAAACAAAATATACAACATTTTGAAGAAGCCAAATTTGAAACAGAAGAAATACAAGCCGTAAACGTAAAAGAATTACTTTATTGTAGTAGCAAGTATATATAGTTCACCTAAGTACTCTTTAAAGAACCATCATTATTTAGATCTTTTTAAGAAACTAAGAAAAAAGTTTATTATAGGGGGTGATTTTAATGCACAAAAATACGAACTGGGGATCACGGTTAACAACAACTAAAGGCAGGGAATTGTTCCAGGCAACAGCGAATTTGGCTGTGAAATAATATCAACAGGAAACCCTACATATTGGCCTACAGATCTAAATAAAATATCTGATTTAATAGATTTTTTTATAATTAAAAACATTTCGAATAATTTAATACAGATAGAAGATAGGCAGGAAATGAACTCTGACCACTCTCCAATACTACCAACTGTAAGTGAAGACGCTATTCAAAAGAAGAGGAATCCGGTTCTGGCCAATAAATACACTGACTGGGAAAGCTTCAAAGTATGTCTGGAAGAAAAAATCCAAGTTCAGTTACAATACAAAGAACAATTGGATTCAGAGGTGGAGAAATACGTTAAAGATATCTAACTTACAGTGCGGGAAAATTCTCCAGTATTAAAACAAAGAGTAAAAGGAAATAAATATTTACCAGAAATTTTAGAACATTGCAACAAAACGCAGAGCAAGGAAAAAATGGCATCAAACTAGAGCTCCACAAGATAAAACTAGGCTAAATAATCTCACACAACAACTAAAAATCTGAAAAGACCTATTGAACAAATTCCTCCAATTAAGACATTGGACGAAAATTGGCCGAGAGATAATAAAGAAAATGCTAAATTATTTGCGGAACACTTAGAAAACATATTTCAAACAAACGACGAAGAAGAAGGTGAAAATATAACATTAGAATCAGTTCAGGAAGAAGAAGAAATCGCATCAACAACCCCAGCTGAAATGAAAAAAGAAATAAACAATACTAATTCTAAAAAAGCTCCGGGATATGATTTGATAACGGGGCAGATTCTAAAGCAACTACAAGAAAACGAATCTTATAAATGCTGCATTTAGACTGAAATGTGTGCCGAAATTGTGGAAACTCGTCGAAGTCATCATGATACCCAAAGCTGGAAAACCACCGAATGAAGTATCATCCTATAGACCAATTTCACTGCTGCCTATAATGTCAAAACTGTCCGAAAAAATTTATCTAAGAAGACTGAAACCTATTATTGAAAGAAAGAATATAATACCGGATCACCAATTCGGTTTTAGAGAAAAACATACTACAATAAACCAGGTACACAGAATAACAAACACTATTGAAAAAGCTCTAGAGGAGAAAAAGGTCTGTTCAGCAATCTTTTTGGATGTGTCTCAGGCATTCGATAAGGTGTGGCATAAGGGGTTGAATTGTAAAATGAAAACAATCCTTCCAAAAGAACATTCGGAAATCATAGCAAGCTACCTATTAGAGAGATACTTCTACATAAAACAGGAAAGAGAATATTCCGATCTTAAAGAAATTAATGCCGGGGTTCTTAAGGATGTGTATTTGGTGCGGTACTGTACCTGCTGTATACTTGTGATTTTCCTGCACTAGAAAATAATATTATTGCGACATTTGCAGATGATACAGCGGTTCTGACTGTTGATGAC
Source organism: Argyra leucocephala (assembly GCA_963942445.1). Classification (NCBI taxonomy): domain Eukaryota; kingdom Metazoa; phylum Arthropoda; class Insecta; order Diptera; family Dolichopodidae; genus Argyra; species Argyra leucocephala. The sequence continues at coordinate 83,055,654 of OZ012681.1, read as the reverse complement.
TGAGAAAATAATAAAGAATCCACAGAAAAGCTGCAGAGAGCTATAACAAAAATCCAAGATTATACAAAAAGATGGAGGCTAAAATTAAATGAAGCTAAGTCAGTACATGTGGATTTCACAAATAAAAAAATTTATCATAAACCAGTATATACAAATGGTTAAGAAATACTCCATTCAAATACTGCCAAATGTCTTGGTATAACGTTAGATGCTAAATTTCGCTGAAAAGCTCACATCAAAAACAAGAAAGAAGAATTACAAATCCGCAATAGAAAAATGAACTGGCTCATAGGTAAGACTTCTACCTTAACAATACAAAACAAACTTCTGCTCTATAAACAAATACTGAAACCAGTATGGTCATATGACATCCAGCTATGGGGATGCAGCAAAAAAAGTAAACGAGATATTATTCAGAGGTTCCAGAATAAGGTCCTAAGAAACATTATGAACGCACCCTGGTTCATAAAAAACTATGACATACAGAGAGATTTGCAAATAGAATCTGTCGATAAGGAAATACAGAAATTTGCAAGAAGTCACGAAAAAGGCTTCAGCACCATGTAAATGTGGAGGTAGTCGAGCTCCTGGATAATAGAAATATACCGTAAAACTTTTTGAGTTAGTGCAGCAATAATCACCCACATTCTTGAGGACTCGTCGCGATGGTGATCGGAGGTTGACTCGCACCCACGTTTAGATAGATTTCTTTTTACGGGATTTGTGAAGAATTTCGTTATGTTGACTGCCAACGAAACGAGGTTTTTCACAAGTCTTCCATAATTATAAATTCGTTCGGAGAGCTGGTTGGCTTTTTGTTGCTGATGCGATGGGTCTTCAAGGTTATGGATGAATACGCCAAAGGAAAAGTTAGATAGATATCGCTGGATGTAGTCTACATTGAAAATTAAAATAAAGCCAAAATAGCTCATTAGTCCTGTAGGACTAGATCGCAATATAGGAAGGTTGTTGTTTAGTGGGTAAGAATCCCACACACAATGTCAAGTTACTGGGCTCATTGTGTCTTTTGAAGATTCCCACCAGCCTGCGTATAAAAACAAAAAAACAAAAAATAAATAAAATGTAACTACTCTAGCAGTAGTTTGTTGAGTAAAATTATTGGAGAAATATTTTTAAAAAATCAGAAATATATTTTAAATAATACTTTATTAGAAATTTTATTATTGGTAGTTTAAATTTCATGGCGTGCCGGGAAATTTTAACGCGTGCCATGTAATTGCCAATCCTGGTATACATGGTTAAAAGTTCATTTGTTTTAATTATTTTGCTTATTTCATTTTAGCAATCATTTAAGCCATATTATGGCAGAGATTTTAAAATTGTGTTGACATATATCTATAAAAGTATCATCATGGTGAGTTTTTTTGCCTACCAAGTTCTTCTCTTACCCTGAACTTATTTAAATTAGAAAAAAACCTAATTATTACTTATTTCTGTTAAAATATTTTAAATCGTAACAAGATATGTACAGCATGACTACAATATATTTTTTTACAATACATTTAAAACTTAAAAACATTTTTTGCAAATCATTTTTATATCTCTTGATTGACAGGAATAACTTTAACAATTTTTTTTTTAATTAGATTTTAATTTAAGTTTTTGAATTCATTCATCGATTTTTCATTGTTATTCAGCTCTTTAAGTACGTGTATGCATGTCATATTCTGTAGGTGTTGGATTAGGAATTAAAAATTATAATATTTTCTATTTAAAAACGGTAAATGCGAGTTGAACTTAGTTACCGTTATATAATATGCAAACAATATAAAGTTGTCAATCACCTTTAAAATAAAAATAATATAAAAAAAAATAAGAAAGAAAAGCAGAAAAAAAATTCAAATACCACAGTAATTGCGTCATTCAAAAAAGGAAAACATTTTTTTTTATCGGATTTTTCTATTTTTTTTTTAATTTGTGGGAATTGTCATATAATTCGAATGAAAATTTTAAATAGGTAAAAATGAGATAGAAAAATTAAATTTTTGAAAATGTTATCTTATTGTCTTATTCAATCGTAAAATCAGTAAAATTGAATTTTAAGTATATCAATGCTGTTGTTGTTACTTTTATTTTGAGCATTTTAAATGCGAATTGAAAATTAAAATTTATGACTAGAGTACTCTAATTTTTTTACATTAAGTTTTATATTTCATTTTCGTTTTCTTTTTAAGAAAACTGTTAATTAGGGATGAACAAAACCTTGTAATAAAATCTTAATTTTCGAGAAATAAAATAAAATTAACATTATAATATTATTGCGCATATCTTAAATTACCTTTTCTAACAGTTTCAATCTACATTTACAAATCTATTTAAGGCATAAACAGAAATATATATATATAATATATATACAGAATTCATGTATTCAGCTTAAATTAACTTATTTATAATTTTCAATTTAATTACATTAAAGCTTATGGACAACTTAAACTTTAAATTAAGTCTATAGGTTAAACATGCATTTAATTAACAATTACAACTTTAACAACTTGTAGTGTTAATGGATACGATTGTGATTACTTATTACATAATTTTGTTTGTTTGATACACTAGTAAGATTTTATGTATATGATAGCGTTAACGTAACAAGTTTAGTTTTAATCATAATCTAATCTTATCTTCTATAAATTAAGTATATGATATTTGCAATGATATTGTAGAACATTAAGATACAACATTCGATTATAAAGATCTATTTAAATTGAATTTTTTATTCATTTTATTTACTTTTTAAGGTTTGTAAGTTTTATTGTATATTTGTAAAGAAAATAGTAATATGTGTTGATGTTTATAACAATAAGATGTATTTAAAATTAATTCTTCTAAATTAAAATAATTTAATAAAAATACGTCTGCAATAGTCAATAACTAAAGTGCTGGAAATTGTAGCCAGAAACCTGAAAAGCAAAAAGTTATAAATCTTAGTTACTGTAGAGATGAGTTGAGATATAGACATGAAAGCGTTTTAGAAAATTAATGTTTTTAAATAAATTTTAGTTTTTTTTTAATTAATTTTGTTCAATTAGTTAATCAAACTATTTTGGAAGTCTATTTAGTAAGTGGGAATTTTACCCTCATCCATGAGGAATGATATTTAATTAAAATAAAAAAAAATAGAAGATTTAAAATGTAATTTAAATAGATTCATGACTCTGGGACTTCTGACTCAAAGTAGTGGGCCATAACTCCCTTTGATAGTTCTAAGTTAAAAGCCATTGGTATCCGGGGTACGAAATAAATTCCTAAAAATTTTAGTATCACAAAAACAAATATTAGTTTTAATGTAAAGTCAGTCCTTTAGCTGACACAAAAGTGTAAATTTTAAATTAATAAGTAAGTTTTATATTATATCACATTTTAAATTTGAATGGATGTTATAGTGTGTTTTTGTATTTATAAAAATTGAAATGTTCTTTTCAGCTAAAACATATTTTATTTGCCATATACGGACCACGCCCGGATCATACACGGATATTTGGGGATTCATCTTTGATTCACACGATTCATCTGAGATTCACACGATGGAAACCGCGTTCGCTGGTGTATAAAATATTCGGATTTTGCAATCGGTAGCAAAATCAGTGTTGTTATACACATTTCCGAGAATTTGTATACAACTTTGATTTTGTAACCGACTATAAATGTATAATATTATATTGACAAAAAAATTAAAATATAAAAAACTAAAAAAGCGTGATTTATTTATTTATGTTCAATACAAACATATGACAATTTAAGTGTACAAAAGAAAACAAACAAGGATCTAGGTCTTAGTACAAAAATTGACAATTATACAATTTTATTGTTTATTATATTTGCCTTAATTAACTCGCCTTGCATTTTATAAGTATACTAGGAGTTGTAGGGCAGCAACCCGAACCTGTCATTTGATAGCTTTGTAAAGTACCGTGTCCGGTTGGTTTTTTTTTATTATAAGTGATTGTGCAAAATTTCAGAACGCTATCTTTACATTTTTTAAACAAAATATTTTTTTTCTGTTTTCATATATTATTTCTCCTTTCTAATATTAATAAAAAAATTCCAACCTACCAAACATATATCCATATATACATATATACATATGTACATATATTTCAGTTTTTTCAACATTCAACAAATAAATCATATTTTGTTTTTACTTGTACTGTATTTCCTCCTAGTGCCGTATGTATAGCTGCATTTGGTTGTTTTACATATAAAACACCCTTTTGGAATGTAGCAGGTAACAGGGTGTAAATTTGCCGCTGTTTGTATTACTGATGATTGATACATAATATATCCATATAGGCACTGGCAAGTTAATATAAAAGCAATAAAAGTATATAAAAAAGTATATAATTATGTAATATAAAAACGAAACTTTTACAAGGAGAATTGAAAAACATAAAAATTAAATTCTAATTAGATATATAACTATATATTTGTATATTTGTATTCTATATGTATATATGTATATATACCAGTGTGTATACTGTGTACAGTCAATACCCATATTTATAATTTGCACAGCATATATTATAGTGTATAGATACTATATTTGGTAATAGCTTTGGTTTAAGATATAATGTATTTTTGTGTTTGTTTATGTTTCAATATGAAATAGTAAGATCGTAAAAATGTCCCATCTCAACTCTGATCTTCATACGATCAAACTACTTTTGTGTACCTTTATATTATATTTAATGTCATTGGTAAAAATGTAAACTTAACTTTAAAAAAATCTTTACACCTAAACTCAACGAAATGTTTAAAGAAAATTTTTAATGAAGTTAGCTGCACTACACAAAATAAAACTAAATCGATTGTCCATAGTCGAATATATTGATTGATTGTTTTTATGTAGTTGTAGTTCAACATAACCGTATGATGTACTATGTATGCAGTAGTGCATGTGCAGTTGGTTTTTATCTTTAATTTTGTGTAGTGATGTACATTTGTAAGGACTTTATTTTTAAATTTTAAAATTGTAATATTTTGATTTTATTATTAATGTAAAGTTTATTTAAAATTTAAATTTTCTATTTTTTAAATGTTTTAAAAGTAATATTATAATTGTGTAAATGTTTAAAGAGAATTTTTTTTACATGAATATTTTTTTAGATTGATTGAATTTTTTTTTTTTTCATTTTTTGTCTACTTTTTACAAATGGATATTTCTAGAAATATAAAGTTGTGTATGAGTTCTTAACAAATAAAAAAAAAAAATTGTTTTTCTTTTTAATTCAGATAATGTAATTTTAAATTGTAATAATCATGTAAATTTAAATTGTTTTCTATAATTAATTTTGAATGAAAATTATTAAATAAGTGTATGTACATTCAAATTAAAACAAAACATTTTTAATTATTATAATAATAGCGGTATTATTATTATTTGAATATTGAGTTAAGCAGCATTTATTTTCATATATGGATATTATCATATTATGTACTATGTATGTATGTATATAGTATATGTATACCTTTATTGATTGGAATATTTGAAGAAAATTTAAAAGTAAGTACAAAATACAGACATTATTTTATTTATTGATATTCATTAAAAATTAAGTATTGCTTAATATAAATGTAACAAATATTTTAATTTGGCTTGTTACTTTAACGGTATTATTTAACTTTTTTTGTTTATTAGTGATTAAATTATACATTCAAATATACATATAATGTTCTTATTTATTTATGTGTAGGTTATTAATAATTTAATATTGTATCTATTGTAGTTCCTGTTTTAAATAGTGGGTATAGTTAAGAAATGATTTTGTCTATGAAACGGCACAATAAAATGATTTTTAATGCAATTATACATTTGACACGTTTAAAGTATCTGACAACAAGATATAGAATAGTAATATTAATAGCAAACCGCAAAAAAAAATTTTCAAAATTTTAAGTTAATATTAATTTTAAAATAAAATATAAAAAATAACAGATAGCATTAAACTTTTTTTATAAGATTTAATTTGTTTTTATTATTTTTTTATTTCTCGAGGAAAGGTGAAAGCCTTGACAAACACTAAGCAGATCGCGGACTTAGGTACTTAGCTATGTGGAACTCTAACCCAATAAAACCACTGAAACCCTTTACCGTAACTGATAGTATTAACCGATTAATTTATTGTCGCGTTAATTGGGAAAACTTGTGTGGGAATGTTATTAAAAAATAGTTTCCGATAATTTTATTAAACCGTTAATCATACCTATGTGTTAGTACTGTTTCCCAATTATTACGAGTGAGTTTTAAAATTCAACATATAGGAAACAATTGGATAAAATTAAGTATTCTAGACCTGGTTTGCAACATTGTCATGTTGTCAATCTTCTGGTATGCAACATTGTCAGTTACAGTGTCGTTGTCAGTAGTTTTCTACTGTCTTGGTCCTGCTAGAATTTTAATTTTTAGAGCAGTGGATTGTGTAGAGCTGACCATTGGTGAAGGTAGATTGAGGGAAATAAATTCCGACTCTTTGAAATGTTTGACCTTGTGATTTATTGATTAATATTGCATATGCAAGACTTACTGGAAATTGATGTCTAATAAATTCTTATAAAATAATTTTCATTCAATATCTGATATTTTTTTTTTTATTTTATAAATAAAATAGTTAATTTTATAAAGATTAACTTGAATTTTTGAGCAATTTTTATTTTTTTCTAGTTTGGTATTAATATTATTATTCTATACATTGTTTTCAGATACTTTAAACATGTCAAATGTTCAAAATTTTCTTTATTTGACTATTCAGGTGCTCAAATTAAAAAAGATATACCTACAAATGTTTTGCACAAAAAGATTAGGAACAAAACAAATCAATTTAGAACTATTTTAAACAATCTGCTCAACAACGATCAGAGCACTTTTTGGAAAAAAAGTTAAATTAACGGAAACTACTGAACACAACAAATTTTTTTACTCTGTATTTTTTCTAGATCGTTCTTTATTGAATAAACCTAATTTTTTACTGAAATATTAACAATTTAGCGAATGAATATATTTTATTTTTTTATTGAGGTACTTTAAAGTTTTCTATTTGCTGACAAAAATGACAGCTGGATTTTTATGTAGATTTTAATAAATATTATATTTTTGTTCTTATAAAAAAAATAATTGTCACAAAATAATTATTTTCAAAAAATTCAATCATTCCATTTTCGAAGTACTTTAAATTACTTCGAAATAATTTTAAATTGAAAAAGGAATACAACTAATGAAATCATATAGATATACCTCAGATTTGCTGAGCTGATACTGGAAAATCAGCTTCATTATGAATTGTATTCATCTTTTCAATTTATCCTTGGTAGGTAAATACCATATTTTATTTTTGAATTGATTCTACTTAGAAAACAACCGTGTACGTAAATAATAATTTATTTAAAAAAAAAATATTTGTAGGTATGTTAAAATGTCCTACATGGGGTGAAATTTTAAATTGAAATTTCTAATTAAAAATTAAAAAAGTTTAAAAAAATATATAATTTTGCTTAGTCTCCGTTTAAATATCTATCATTTTAATAAATAATAATGAACATCGGTTGTTAGATGGAAATTAAACAAATTGATGTATTTTCAAATGACAATGTCACTAAAAAAATTATTCAACGGATAAAACTATTCATATTCATATAGAACTATCTGGAACAGGTTACTGAATAAACCTAATATTTTACTGTTTTTCTTGTATGCGCTTTAAATGTGCTTTATATTAATTGGCCGTCAGATGGTTTTTTATGTAGATTTTAATAAACATATAATTTTGCTCCTAGTTTTTTTTTTTTAAATAAATTGTCAGTTTTATCATGAAGTTATAATAATATACATATACAATGTATCTATGTAAGATATTTTGATAACTTTTTCAAAACTTTTTACATTTAAAAAATATATTTAATATAAATATAATTAAACATATTTTTTATAATTTAAACGAAATGAAAAGTTTATTTTATTGTTTATTTAAATAAAAAAAGGTACCTATTTAAATTTTTTTTTTATTATTTACTTTTTAGTCTTAAATAAAGATATGTTTCTTTTTTATTAAAATTAAATATTATAAAATGTGTAAAAGAAATTTGAACAATAAAATTTTAGCATAGGTTCGATAAACATAACATTTCACCAATATACTAATAAGACTTCCTAACCTACAGACTTCTGTACCTACATTTTATCTGTTTGATTATACATATTATATAGGTAGGATAAATGCTAATTGGTATAATTATATGCATACATCTACATGATACATCATAGTGTCAAAACCAAGTCAAAACTGTCAACTGTGAATACATTCCATGTATGGATAAGTAATAAGTATACATAATTTGTATGCTTAGATTTATAATAAACTAAACGTTTTCGGATTTTGTTTAAATAATTGAGAAGAGAATAATAATTAAAAATTACTTTTTTATTATTAAAAAAATATTGTTTTTTGTTATTCATTATATTATATTATAAAAATTATTATTATAATAATAAAAAAAAATATTTTTTTAATAAAAAAAAAAAAAATTGAATTAATAGAGAATTGAACTAACAAAAATTTGTATTAAATATTAAAACCTATATTAATAATATTATCCTACTAATTAATTTTTTTCCTACTAAAAGTGCAAAAAACCGATGCTAAAATAAAAAAATAAATAAAAAGAATTTGACTAAAAAGAGAATCGACAAAAATTTCTGATATTAAATGATGATTTAACCAACCCAGCTAAATCTTATAAACATTGTATATCCAAAATATACACATAAAATAAAATAATAATGTAAAAATAAAAAATTTTTAAAATATACTTTTTTCGACACCAAACTAGCCCCCTAAAAATAATCTAGCACTACTATAAGATAAAACACAAAAGCATCTAGCACTACTATAAGATAAAACACAAAAGTATATAATGAATCTTGCTGGAATATTGTTATTGGAAATTTTTAATATTTGCCGCTTGAAAAAAATCACGAATATTAAAAGAACATCACAAAGCGTTTCCAAATTCCCATTAACAATATTCCAGCAAGATTTATTATATATTTTCGGTTTTATCTTATAGTAGTGCTAGATGCTCAACATCCACCACTAGTTTTATTTTCTACTTTTTAGGAGGCTAGTTTGGTGTCGAAAAAATTTTTTATTTTTACATTATTATTTTATTATACTTTTTAGTTTTAAGTGAAACCCATAGGTATTATAATTTCAGAAAGAGTATATTAGTGTAAAGTCTTCTGTCTATAACGCAATTGCTTTTTGAAATATGCCTGAGACGTAGGAGTTGTTCGGCAGGAACCCGAACCGGTCCAAATTTTTTAAATCGGTAACAGTCGTATATCTTTATTTGTGAAAAAGTATACAAGTGTAAGTTTTCATGTCTGTAACATAACTGGTTTTTGAAATATTCCTGATAGAAGCTAGGAGTTGAATGGCACTGACCCGAACCAAATTTTCGAAATCAGTAACAGTCCCATCTCTTTTTTTGTGAAGGAGAACATAAGTGTAAATTTTCACGCCTGACAAAAAAATTAAATTTACGATAATGAGTGATGACTAATAACTGAAGCAATACGCTTATTGTTACTATTGTTTATGTTTTGGTAATTTTTCAAAAATTGAACTTGAAAAAGTATAAAACAAATATTTTATAAAATTTATGGTTTTTATGTGTTAATTTAATGAATTATTAGCTTAAGTTAACTTATATCATCAGTCCAAAACTATACAAAAATTAGGAATGCGAAGACCAAAAAGGTTTTGTAAAAGTTTAAATCGAACTTAATGCTCAATCTCAAATATAAATTTGTGTCATCATAGTATTGTTTACAAGTAACGCAACTATGATGAGATGAGTATTTTAAGTAAAAACATGAATTTTCAAAATGAATTTATAATTTATATAAATAAGATCACCACCATTGCACTGTTCTATATACAACCACTTAGCTATATACAACCAAATTAATATTACACCTAAGTACATGAAGTTGTTAGTAACCAAAGATGACTTGAAATTAAATAAGTTCGTTAGCTGCTTAAATGAAAGATACTCATTATAAATTAAATGTTCATGTATAGTATGTTTACATCTACATTTTTTAGAAAAAACCTAAAAATCATAGAAGAAACACATGTAAAGTTGCACAATTTTTACATTCACGACTTTTTTATTATTATTTTTTTTTTACAGTAGCTACTGAAGGGTTGTTATGGAATTTTCAAAAACTAAAAAACTAGCTAATCTAATATAATTAAAAAAAAAAACTTAAAAACAGAATTAGAGCAACAACGTTTTTTCAAGGTAGATTTTAAGATGTTAAAAAATTTATTTCAAGGTTCATAGAATTTCCTAAAATAAAATAAAATATAATAAAGTTTTTTTTAAGAGTTTTCATAACTTCTAGTGTTGTGTTATATAATTTTTGTAAGTAAATTGCACAGGTGTAAAATTAATGTTTTATATGTAAGTACATGATTTTTAAATTAATTTTTAAATTGATTTTTTGTTTGGTTGTCATTATTTATTTTAGCCCAAATAAAAAATTATTTAAAGAATTAAAAGAAAGTATAATTGGATCGTAATTTATTATTTAGAAGTAAGTATATTGAACAAAATATAATGTGATTCTGAAAAGGGGAACTTCATATTAACTGGTGGTCTTACATTATTTATTAAATTTTCAACTTAAAGAGTAACTTTAGAAGTTCTCTATTATTTGACTTTTTTTTATATTGCTTATGTTACAAATTTTTCGGTTCAACTGACAAACATCATCGATTTTCAAGAAGTCACAGTAGGAAAAGTAAGCCTGATAGCGAATAAGAAAACCTAAACATCTAGCTGCGGTTTTTCCAATATCAAATATATGGTCATTCTAGATCTTTTTCGGTTTAAGTGTCTTCGGACCTAATATGCTTAAGACTTCAAACCGCTAAAGTATATCTTCCTGAAACAAAAGATCAGGATCTAAAATGGACATTTTTCTGGAGATAGTACATATCTGAACTTAGGAAGTATTAATTTCGATTATGTTTTTTAAATCCCTATTAGCTATTGTGAACAAATCATGGCTAAGAGAACTGACCGTGATGTCTTTTGATTGATACAGCGACTGATTTAGCTTCAGTGGTATTGTGGGATACCACTAGAGTTCTGTCATCTGCAAGACTGTGAATTTGATTGAAGATGGTTTGGAGCAAGTCATTTATAAATATGAAGAATAGGATAGGTAAGAGAACTTATCCTTGAGGAACACCATTGTATATTTAGAATTTATCGAATCTAAATTCATCAACTGAAACTTGAATTGTACTGTTCAAAAGAAAATTTCAATCAATTTAAGAGAAGAGTAACTCAGACCTATAGCTTGTTATTTTAGTCATAATGCACCATGTTACACTCTATCAAAAGCTTAATAAACATAAGGAGTCACAATATCTACTTCAACTGAATTGTGCAAACAGATATTTAGCTTCTCGTTAAGGTAAGTAATTAAATCACCGCTGCATTGATAGGATATAAGTTCGCATCATTTTATAGAGGATCGCTATTATAGCTATATAACGTTAGTTCAACAGTATTCTTTTATTTTCTTCTGCTTCTCTTACTATTTTCAGTAGAATATTAACTGAACAGAGTATCAGCTTAAATTGTTAATTGAATTAAGTTTAACTTGGTTTTATTATCAAAATATCTCCTTCGAATTATAAACAAATCCATAAAGAAGCTTTTAATATAATAAAATTTACATGCTCATCAATCCATTTCATCCTATCAGGATTGAGAAAAGTTGTTCTGATTGGTTATATATTTATTTTAAATTAGTTTTATATATTAATGATCACTATATATAGACATTAAAATATTGATATCAACAAGTGTCTTCTTCAATAAACAAATTTTCATAAAGCTAAGAGATCAATTTGGTTTTTTCAACTGTCGATTTATTCACCATCACGTAATTTTGTTTTACTTTAATTAAAAAAAAAAATGCATTGCTATCGCAAGCATTTAATTTTGAAATATTTCTTTCTAGATTCAATCAATTTATTGCGTCCTCTGAAGCATAAATTTGAGAGTAACAATAAAATCAAAGAACAAGAACAACTCCTCTAAATTTTCGTAATTTTTAATGATATCGAATTGTTGAATACCAACTAACAAAATAACAAATTTTTGGTGCTTCCGTTTGAATTTTAGATGTATATAACTGTTTTTTTATTATTTTTATCGTGCGACGATTATCTTATACTTTGTTATATATTTTTTAAGCATTTCATTTCTGCTAATTTTTTTAAAAAGTTTAAGCAATAAAAAACCAAGTGCTAATAAAATTTCTTCACTGGTGTAAGAAAGACCTTTCTATCAGTATTATGATCCCCTTTTGAAGGAATGACTATTTCCTAATAACTAACTATTTATTGAAATTAACTCAAACTTGAACTGTTCATTATTCGAAATTCGTTTTCAAAACAAAATATAAATAATTATTATTGTCCCTTACAACAATGAAATTATTCTGAATCGTAACAATCTGTTAAATCTAATTACATATGTCATAACTATAGTAACTACTTACCATCTAAAATACAATTAATGCACTAATATAAATTATATTATTTAATGTTATGTATTTTATTTACTGGTATTTACATTTGTCTTCATTACTATTTACGCATTCTACCATCAACTAAAGAAATTTTGAAATGGTTTTAATAATTTTCAAGTGATTTTTAACAATTTCCTGCACATTAAAAACGATAATTAAAATAAATCTCCAAAATTTTCCAAAAATCTCAAAAATCGATAATGGATTGCAGTTAAATTAAAGTAACAAAAGAAAATATAATATCCGGTTAAAAATAACATGCTGCATATCCTATGTTATTTTTTTTTAGTTTTGTTTTTATTTTTTATAAAGAACAAAATGGTGGCAGTAATATTCACAAAATTTAAATTTATCTCTTTTAATCTTTTTAATATTAATGTCCGGTACTATAACTTCTTTTTAACATACGAAAATTAGAAGAAAATTATTGTCTAACTTAGCACTAACACTATACACGCTTGTATTTACACTTAAAATTATTGCAAAATACCATTGAAAACCATGCGGTAAATTAAAAATAAAAAAAATTAATAATAATGTAAAAATAAAAACTTTTAAAATATACGTTTATTGAAGCCAAACTAGCCCCCTAAAAAGTAGGAAATAAAACTAGTGGTGGATGTTGAACATTTAGAACTACTACAAGATAAAACACAAAAGTAAGTAGTTTTAGTTTTAAGTGAAACCCATAGGTATTATAATTTCAGAAAGAGTATATAAGTGTAAACTCTTCTGTCTATAACGCAATTGCTTTTTGAAATGCCTGAAACGTGGTGGGAGTTGTTCGCCAGCAACTCGAACCAGTCCAAAATTTTTTTGGAATCTGTAGGAGTCGTATTTCTTTATTTGTGAAAGAGTATCTAAGTGTAAATTTGCATGCCTGAAATACAATTGGTTTTCAAATATGCCTGAGACTTACTAGGAGTTATACGGCAGCAACCCGAACCTGTCATTTGGTAGCTTTGTAAAGTATTACATATGTATATACATATACCCATATATACACTGCCAAGTTAATATAAAAGTATAATAAATAGACACTGGTTTTTATTACATATACCATTTACGAGAGAGACTTATTTACTCATAGATTAAATAAGCTCTCAATAAAATAAAATCAAAATATTTTTAGCTGTAAAGACCTATTTAAGTGTTGTTTATTAAACACTTGTTAAACAGAATAATGCAAGGTTGTAATATTACAAATAAATTATTACTAATACTAAAAGAGAGACGGATTTTTATAGGTTAGAATTCAAAATTATACATGTATTGTACCAAGTAAATGGTACTAAAACTCGTATTCAACTGCTAGTACAGAAAAGTACCATAAGTTTTAACCGACAATGAAAATTGTATAGCATTTTCCTGATTACATGATAACTATATTAAAATAATAAATTTATATATTTAGAGTTGGTAGTTTTTATCAATAATTAAAGATATGAAATGGTAATTCAGACAAAACTTAAATAACAAAGCAAATGAAAAGACTGTGAGTCTATCTTAAACCAGTTATACATTTCGTTTTTCCCAAATTGCAAATAAAAAGGAAAAAAATGGTTGATAATTAAATACATATTATTATGTGCAATACGATCAAGTAAATTTGACTGAGATCGTATAAATTTAGAGATAATAATTTATTCGACCAATCTAGGTTCATTGAGAGATTATCAGCAAGATTTGAGGTATATGTATCGTTGACATTATTTAGATAATATAATACTTAACTGCAGATAGACATGCAATAAAACTATAATACTCTTCTAATAACTATTTGATCTCATTGTCTTTAAGAAGACTTGTTTTGTTTTATATCTGCTGCGCTTTTGAAAACAAAAAAATATATCTGAGCAAATGCCATTTAGGCACCATGAAATGCTCAATATCGATCGGATCTATAGAAGTTCGTTATGATTCGAATCGGCTATTTAGAGAAGACTATGGTTTTGTAAGGTAAAGTAATTTTTCTGAGCCATTGTTTTTACATGTACATCATAGCAGAAACAAAACGAATTGGTGATGTTTCATGTTTCTAATATACATATATAAAAAGTGTATTAAAAAGCATCAAAATCATTGTTATGTATTTACTTTTAATTTCATTTAGTACAAATTGATCAATAAAATTTGAAAATTTTGTTCAGTGATTAAGCACACCTTTGATTAAATGGCTATGTCAATAAACAAAATTACCGCACTTGTATAGGAATAATAATTCACAAGCCGTTAACGAAGCACCTTTCTATTCTGAAAAAGTCACCGTTTTATGCGTTCTATGGTCCAGTGGAATAATCGGTCTATATGTCTTCAAAAAAGATAATAGTCAGAACGTCACAGTCAACGGTGAACGGTACAGAGCAATGATTATTACATTGGAAGGCATTATTGTTTCAGACATGTGGATTCAGTAGGATAGCGCCACATTGTTATAATTTACTAAGAGGACATTTGATGGAAGATTACGTTGACGAAATTAACCTGTAAACTGGTCACCTCCATTATTTTCTCTGGGGATATGTAAAGTCGCATATTTACATCGATAAACCAGAAATAATTGAAAGCCAATATTCGACGGGTTATTGCGATTTACAGCCTGATTTATTGCGAAGAGTGTGTAAAAATAGACTTCCAAATTATGTTATATACACACCAGTCGGGCTGACCACATGCCCGAAATCAAATTCAAACAATAATGTCATACAATTATCTGTCAAGGTAATAAAGGTTAATGGATATTAAAAACATTTTTCTTTGTTTTATTTCAACTTAAAGTTCTCCGCTTCAAAATAAAAATCACACTATATATCAAATTTTTTTTTTGAAAACTGGTAAAGACCTTATTGAGAGCAGGTCAGTTATAGATATGTATATGGATTTATATTAATTACTTTCCAACTTTTATTTACTGTGGACATCCTAGAAATGTTTAGACAATTTTTATTTCTATTTTGTTTTTTTTAAGACATCAAAATATAAAATCTTTTTTTAAAATAGGTTTTTTCCGCTTATTACTAAACATTAATTTTCGTTAAATAAAAACAACAACAACAAAAAAATAGAAACCTTGAAGTAATTTTTTTCTCTCACATTCAATCAGGCAATACAGGCACTGTCTTTGTTGAGCGTTTTGGAGTTTTTTTTTTGTATTTTTTGTTTGTGTAGTAACTAATAATTTTGTTGTTGGGTATTTTTTGTTAATTAAAGTTTTGGCTTAAATTTGATTTCAATTAAAATTAAAAGTAACAATAAATTTTATTATGTTAATAATATTATTAAATTATGACGTGATACTAACGAAATATGAATAGTTGGGTAAATAAAGAATTTTTCAATAATTTTTTTGTTTTCGTTTATAATTTGTAATTAACAGCTTTTATAGATTCTGAAACAAGAAACAAAAAGAAGGTTTGGTCTTATTTATTGAGAGAAAAACTTTTATACTTATATGCACTCAAGATACTTGTACATGTTAATACTTTACAAAACATCTTCATATTACATATGTGAAGCCTGTCCTTGAATATGCCAGTCAAGTATGGTTTCCTCATTACTTGACTTTAATTTGATATTAATCGGTTAGAATCGATTCAACGAAATTTTTTGACATTCAGCACTTAAATTTTTATCGTGGAATGATCCACTCAGACTTTCATCTTATTCCCACTATCTTAAACTTATTGATTTACATTTTCTAATCGTCGAATAATATTGTAGATGTATATTTTATCAATCAGATACTCAGACGCAAAACGTTAGCCACTGTCTTTTAAAATTTTTTGGTTTAAAGAGTTAATGAGAATAATCTCAGGACCGCTAAGATGTTCCACATTCCATTTCATCCTACAGAATATGATAGATTTGAGCCAATTACTAGAATGATCGCGAAGTAAATTGTAATTCAAGCTTTTTTTACTACCACGTAAGCGTTAAGACTGTTAAAAGTACACTGCGTAATAATGTATACGCAATGCTAACCTTCCAAATGATTTTTTTTTGTCCATTGGTTATTTTTGTTTTCGAGTTTCTTACACTTTGTTCATTTTTAAAATTTAGAATTAGTATTAACTTATCTTAGTATTTTAATATATTTGAAAATTTTCTAATCTACTAACAGTATGTCTTTTATTTTTTGATCTAACGGTGTCGGGTTCTACAAATTAACCTACTGAATGATGGTTAATATTGCACAAAACTAGAAGAAACCCCCGGGTACATACCCGGCTGACCAAAAGAAAGGAATTTTTCTGTGAAACGGCACAATAAAATGATTTTTAATACAATTATACATTTGACACGTTGAAAGTATCTGACAACAATATAATGTAGAATAGTAATATTAATAGCAAACCACAAAAAAAATACAAAATGTTCAAAATTTTAAGTTAATATTAATTTTAAAATAAAATATCAAAACTATCAGATAGAATTAAGCTTTCTTTGTAAGATCTAATTTGTTTTATATTATTATTTTATTTCTCGAGAGAAGGTGAAAGCCTCCAAAAATACTGAGCAGACCGCGCACGTAGGTACTTAGGTATGTGGAATTCTCACGCACTAAAACCACCGAAACCCTTTACCATAGCTGATATTATTAACCGATTAATTGATTGTTCGCGTTAATTGGGAAAACGTGTGTTGGAATGTTATTAAAAAATGTTTTCCGATAATTTTATTAAACCATTAATCATACCTATGTGTTATTACCGTTTCCCAATTATTATGAGTGAGTTTTAAAATTCATCATATCCGAAACAATTGGATAAAATGAAGTATTCTAGACCTGGTCTATCACCTGACATTGTCATATGGTCCTCTGGTATGTAACATTGTCAGTCGTTGTCCGTAGTTTTCCTTGCTTTGGTTCTGCTAGAATTTTACTTTTTAGAGCAGTGAATTGTGTAGAGCTGACCATGAAAAGGTTGAGGGAGATAAATTCGGACTCTTTTAAATCTTTGACCTTGTGATTTATTGATTGATATTGCATATGCAAGGCTTACTGGAAATTGATGTCTAATAAATTTTTATAAAATAATTTTCATTCAATATTTGATAATATTATAAATAAAAGAGTTAATTTTATAAAGATTTAACTTAAAACTTTGAGCAATTTTTATTTTTTTGTGATTTGATATTAATATTATTATTCTATACATTGTTTTCAGATACTTTACACATGTCAAATGCATCAAAATTTTGTTGATTTTTCTATTCAGGTGCTCAAATTAAAAAAGATATACCTAAAAAATTTTTGCACAAAAAAAATCGGAACAAAACAGATCAATTTAGAACTATTTTAAACAATCTGCTCAACAACGATCAGAGCACCTTTGGGGCAAAAAAGTTAAATTAACGGAAACTACTGAACACAACAAATTTTTTTACTCTAGATCGTTCTTGAACAGTTTATTGAATAAACCTAATATTTTACTGAAATATTAAAAATTTATCGAATGAATATATTTCGGGTGCTTTCGTTTATTCATTCTAAAGAAGGAATGGAAAGAATAGAATACTTGATGACGTCTCAATAGAATATTCCGAAGAAATAGAATAAACGAACAGAATAGAATAAAAAGAATAAACAATAGAAACTGTCATTGTTTATTTTTTTATTTATTTATTAATTTTTGTGAACAAAAGTTTTTACTATTTTTTAATTTGTGTAAATTAGTTAATATAGTTAATACAGTTATCATCATAGCTACAAAAAAATTGTAAAGACTTATCAGGCATTTTATATCTCCCTACGACCATTATATATATGATATATAGCTGATAACCAATATTTTCCATTTTTTAAATTAAAATAAATAATCAAATTGTTATTACTGTATAGAATGATAGAAGTGAAGTGTCATTCCGTAATTTTATTCTGTTTACTCCAACTTTGAGATGGAACAAAATGAATACGTTCGGAATATACGAAATAAATAAAAAAATCCAGAACAGAATATTTGGAATATTCCGAATTAATAAAAAAACGCTTTTTGACATATTCAGAATATTCCGAATATTCGGAATGAATAAACGAAAACAACCATTTCATTATTTTATTGTGGTACTTTAAATTTTAGTTTTCTATTTGCCGACAGATCGATTTTTATGTAGATTTTAATAAATATTATATTTTTGTTCTTATAAAAAAAATAATTGTCACAAAATAATTGTTTTCAAAAAATCATTCCAAATCATTCCATTTTTGATTAATGGAAAGTCAGCTTCATTATGAATTGTATCCATCATTTCAATTTATCCTTGGTAGGTATACATACAATATTTTATTTTTGAATTGATGTTACTTAGAAAACAATCGTATACGTAAATAATAATTTATTTAAAAAAAAAAAAATTTGTAGGTATGTAAATGTCTTACATTGGGGGAAATTTTAAATAGAAGATTCTAATTAATATTTAAAAAAATTTAAAAAAATATATAATTTTGCTTCTCCTTTTAAATATCTATCATTTTAAAAAATAATAATGAACATCGGTTGTTAGATGGTTCAGATTTGAACCGTACTTTTTCAATCTATAAATTAAACATAAATCATGTATTTTCAAATGACTATTTTATTAAAGAAATTATTCAACGCATGACTATTCATATAGAACTATCTGGAACGGTTACTGAATAAACCTAATATTTTACTATTTTTCAATTGAAGTATGTACTTTAAATTTTAGTTTGATTATTGGCCAGCAGATGGTTTTTTATGTAGATTTTAATAAATATATAATTTTGCTTCTAGTTTTTTTTAAAAATAAATATTTTTTTAAATAACATATTTTAATAACTTTTTCAAAACGTTTTACATTTAAAAAACTAAGCAAATGGAAAGTTTATTTTATTGTTTTTATTAAAAAAGTATTGTTTTTTGTTATTAATTATATTACATTATAAAAATTAATATTATAATACATAATAATAAAAAAAATATTTTTTTAATAAAAAAAAAGAAATTTGAAGTAATAGAGAATTGAACTCACAAAAATTTGTTATATTAAAACCTATATTAATAATATTATCCTACTAATTAATTTTTTTCCTACTAAAAGTGCAAAAAACCAATATAAACCAATGCGATAAATAAAAAAAAAATAAAAAGAATTGGACTCAAAAGAGAATTGACCAAAAATTTCTGATATTAAATGATGCCTTAACCAACCCGGTTAATATCTTATAAAAATTGTTTACTCAGATATACACATACAACAAAAATTGATTTTGATCGCCACGACCTGCATCATCACTGATTGATTGAATGAAAAAAAAAAAACGAAGCACATGAAAAACCACGAAAAGTGTGCCTTCAAAATTGTGCTCTTGTGTATTATAATATAGATTTCTTCTCTAATAGATTTCTGATTTGCTTGCTTTAAGCACTAAACCTGACAGCATTAATTAGAATTTGCCGTAGTTAAAATGCACAAACGTTATACTTAGATGCACTCCTTATATTTGTTTTGAACACCACTGCTTCATAATTCAATTCACTCTAGATACTTATTTTGATAATCTCTCTAAAACCTGCGTAAAAAACTTGTAACTCAACCTTTAAAGTCAAGTCTAAGTAATTTCCACGTTAACTATAACTGTTTTTCTGTAAAACTGTCCTTCTATTGAACATATTACATTTAAACTACTAGATATTTGTCACTTTGTAACCTATATATTTTATGGAATCAAATCAAATCATTGCTATTATTTTTCCGACACCCTGTATCATTCAATATCTTATGTATTTTGGCCATGTTACGACTTCTAATTTTATATTTATGAATAAATCAAATAAAACTATATTTTTAATGTCAATGATATTGTTTATGTGAACAAACTATTTGGTAACTGGTATTACTTATATACTGGTGTACAGTGTACAATACGAGTAAATATATTACTATTCTATAAAAAAAAATGTAATTTACTTATCTACTAAAATTATTGAATACTACTTTACAACATCACATCTAGATATGTACGAGGTGAGATCAAGTAACTTGGAATTGATTAAAAAAAAAAAAAAAATAAAATTAAAAAAAAGTATTAATTAAGTTGTATGTAATAAAAATAAGCAAAAAATTTTATTTTAAAATTTACTTTTCAATTGATTAATAATATTAGTGAAAATGCAATTTAATAGAGAGTAAGAATGCTTAATTGAAAATTGTTGAAATAATAAAAAAAACGCATTAGACTTTTACTTAAAAATTGAGTAAGAAAAAAGTTGATGTTAGACCAAATATGTTTTACAGTCTCACAGGAGGTTTCGTTTTATAAGGAAAGTGTTAATGAAATATAATGTCGACTAATCGCGTCGTACTACAATTTGTCTTTTTTTTTTTTTTTTTGGTTTATAATGTTTTAATATTGAATATTAAAAGTTTTAAGAAATGCAAAATGAAAATTTAAAAATTCAACACAAAATTATTAAATTTTAATTTAATTTGGTTATTCTCTAGAGTGGTGATGCTGTGATTTTTGTTTTTATTATTTTTATGGTGAAAGTAGTTGTATTTTATTATATCTATTTGCTTATTGTAACGTTTTTTTTATTCAAATGAATAAGTAACTGACAAACTTATAATTGAGAAAAATTTGAAAATAAATATAATTAAAAAAAAATTGATTGTTCCAGTTCAGTGACGATTTGCAGTTAGCTTTTTTACTATGTGTTAAGTAGTTTGATTTCTTATGGATGTAATTATTTAACTTAACTTGTGGCTTAATTTATGAGATAAGTAACCAGATTTATAGGATACTACGGTGACAAGTATTTTGTTTAACCTTGAACATAGCATTAAAATTTATTTACGTTAATTGGCATCAGAATGTATAATACATAGGTTAGGTACTTTATATGACTGATTATACTTGAATTTTTGTCTTGGTTTGATTTCTGTGTTTCTTGATTGATTTATTTGCGATTTTCACTTATTTATATTCACTTGTTAATAATTTTTTTATTTGTTTTGACTATAGTTTTACTCCGCAAATCCAATAATTTTAAATTGTTATTTCTTTTTTTTTATATATATAATCCAAGTCTATGGGATGAACACCTTCCTAACTGCTTTTACACAGAGATTTGGAATACGCAATCACAGTCACAGTAGTAATTTAAATTTTGAAAACTATATATCTTTTGTAGAGTACTTCGCCGCATAGTTCCATTTTTTTATTTTTAGTAGTAACCAAAACTCTCAACTATTTTTGTTCAATTATTTTATCACAATGACAAAGAGTACTGAACCAGGTTGGAACACTCAGAAAACATTTGTTTTTTGCTTTCTTCGAGAATCGAATATGAGATCTTTCGGTTGAAAGGCCGGCGCTCCACCTACTACGTCAATCAGCGTGTGATGGACCTTGATGGACCATATAAATCTTGCTTTTGCAACAGGATGTTTCCTAACCATTTTATTTTATTTTATTTATATATTCGGAATTCTGTAGATGCTTTTAATTATGAGCTATTTAATAATATATTTGTTTTGATTTATTTAATTTTGAATTTTAGTTTTAATTTGTTTACTTTAATTGTAATGAAATATAATGTTATTAATAAAATAAGTGAAATATAAAAATAATAATTAAATAATAAATGAAAAAAATTATTACAATTTTTTTTTTATATTATTAGTCAAAACTTAGATTAGAGACGCCGAATTGGCTTTTGAACAAGAGAAGGTACGATTAGAAGAAAAAAAATTAAAGAAGTAGAAGAAAGGTTCAGTAAGAAGCTGCGAAAATTATGTTATTAATGTTGACTTTTCGGTTTTACTATTAAATTACAAAAACTCTCCTGTCGCTCCTTCTAATGAAATATGATTCTACATTCTAAATTTTTTGAAATTAATATCAATGCAATAAGAGAGTTCATAAAGGGTATATACCTAAATTCTAAAATACCAAACGGAGAAGTACAATGAATCTTAAAAGTTCGAGTTTACATAGAATTCCCCATAAAAGAAATTTTAGGTATGCTGACTCTTTTTAGGTACGCATTCTATAACCAGTTGTTCAGTTTTGAACCATCTTGAACAATCTTGGAGTTTCACGTTCCTAAACGGAATTGGTTATGAATTCGAAGTAGTGATTTAAGTTCTTCCGAGCTTCTACAAAATTAATATCTTGTAAAACATACATAGTTCTACAACAATACAAAAATAGCCAAGTGGAAGAAGCGTTAATGAAATATTTAAATCATCCATGAGGCGAATGACACGTTTTTGTACTCTACTAAAGAAAGTTTAGAGCAATTTTTGAAGCGTTCGCCGATAGATGCAAATAATACTCCATCTTGGGTTGCATGTTTTTTTAGTTTATTTAATTTTATTAGTTAAAAAAAAAACTATATTACAGCATCCATATTAAAAACAAAAAAATTACAACATTTAAAGGACTAAAAATTGTGAAAGTTTTATTTTAAACATTCAAATTCAAAACTTTAATTTTCTTTTGAATTTTGAAAAATCTATATAATTTTTAAGTGTATTGGGTAACAAATTAAAAGACTGTGTACCCTTTTAGAGGAGACTAGGAGAGGAGGCTTTAGAAATATTCAAAAACCCCAAACGAAAATATTTCTTGCGATGCTTTCAAAAATATTGAAAATATGGTCGTTCTTGAGCATAGTTTGATTTAATGACATTGGTAAAATAATTAGATGTCCCAAGTCGAACGTTTAAGTAGGCGAATTCCGTCATTCGATCATGATTAGCGAAGCGAACACAATACGTAGTAACATACGTCAAAACAATTTCTATATAACGTTTATAATTTCTGATAGCACATACGTAATAGAATTTTTCGGTGACACTGACACTACTATCTCATCCGTAATCATATTAAAGATCTCAGCGTGTACTCATTTTTATTTATCTATTAATTTTTATTATTATTGTTTATATTAATTTTTATTGTAAAATATATCTTTAAATATGTTTATAAAATTTATTAGCACAAAAACAAAAGATTTACTTTTTATTTGCTTTTAAAAATATTAAATTTTTTAGTATTGATAAAGTTTGAGTTAGCAACGACTTTTCCACAGCGAATAAATTCATTCGCGAATCTTGATCCCGTATACGCGAACTTTCGATCAGCATATTCGATTCAAGAACCATCCAGTCATTGTAAGTCCTTCATCTTGAAATCTGAGAATAGGTTCAAATGGACTAGATTTTTGCATATATATACAGCATACTATACAGCTTTGAGTTTTGGACGAGTTAAAATCAATTTAATTTACCATAGTCCGAAATATTTGATAACTGATAGTTTACCATACCGCTAATTATTATTCTTTTAACGTTAACTGAAGTATGTAGCATTAGATTTTTCTTTCTAATTTTTCAATCTACAAGAAGCACCTTACAGATTATGTTTACAGACTACAAATTCAATATTTTAACAAGACTTCAATTTAAACTATTTATATGAGATTAAGAAGAACATTATATTGATATTACTTCTATGCCATTATTGTAAAAACAGTAAATAAATTAGTTTTAAGATTTGGAAATATCTTGTAGCTAATATAAAATGATAAAGAATCTTCCTTAATTGAATCCTATGATAGAAATAGATAAAACATAAAATAATCTAACCCCAAAAAAGCTAAAGAGCTCTCATTAAATAACCAAAACTTATGTATGATTGAAATGATCAAATGGAAAATGTATTTTCTAAAGTAAAATCTGCTAAACATCACAATTAATATATGTTCATGTGGTATCGCACGCCAGACAAGTAAAATTAAAATTGAAGTTTTATTTATTATGAATTTTAATTATAACACAGAGTTGGTTATTTTATTACTGTTGTATTTTTTGTTTCATTTTATTTTTTTTATTTATTTAGTCTTTCTAAATTAGCTTAAAGTTCATTCAGAGTTTACATTAATTTAATATTTAATTTATAGGAAACTTGTATTTAAAGATTTACCTATACATATATTTATAGAAAACAAAATTCAAATGTCGAACAAGTCCATAGATACTTCAAATTAAACAAGGAAAAGATTACTCTGCTCTACAAAATATTAACGCAGGAGTACCACAAGGTAGTATACTGGGCCCCATATTATATTTACTATACACTAATGATATTTCAAAAATAGAAAATGCGACGGTAGCTACTTTTGCAGATGACACGGCTATATTAGAAGTCGGTAAAAATATAAATGAAGCCAATAACGAAATCTCCAATTGATCTGCATCCACGCACGTTAATTTTACAAATAAAAAAATTGAGTCGCACATTCCAGTAAGATTAAACAATGTCATCAAGAAAAAAAACTAGAACTGGTTCTAAAATACAAACATTTGTATTGGCTAATTGGGCGAACATCTACGCTTTCGACGTATAACAAAGTTTTGATCTACAATCAGATATTAAAGCCAGTCTGGGCATACGATATTCAAATATGGGGTTGTGTTAAAAAAAATATACAAACGTGATATTCACAGGGATCTCAGGGTTCCTCTTATAAAAGACGAAATAAAAAAAACTGGCTGTACGCCATAAAAGTCGTCTCTCTCAACATGTCAATGTCGAAGTTTCACTTTTAGCTGATAGTCAAAACTTTGTTAGAAGACTTTTTTTTTTTTTTTTTTTTTTTTTTTCTTTTCTCCTATTACTCCTCGTGGTAGCATAGGGCTTCGATAGTGAACTCCATTCCTCTCTGTTGAGTACTACTTCCTTAATATCGTCCCAGGTATAATTGTTGACTGTTAATTCTTGATCAATTGTGCGTCTCCATGTGTTGTGTGGTCTACCAGGTCTCCTTTGTCCTTGTGGATTCCACTCTAGAGCTCTTCTTGCTATATCACTTTCTGATTTCCTTAGTGTATGACCTATCCATTTCCATTTTTTCCTATTTATCTGTCTGTTGATAGGTTCTTCTCCAGTTATCATCCAGAAGACTTAAACGGACGAAATCGTTCGAACTGTGTTAAAATAAAATCTTTTATCTTACAATAATTCGTAATGGAATTTTGTTTGATCAAAGATATCTGTAGTAATAGAGCCAAAATTGTATTAATGATTAGTCTCAAAGACTAGTTTTAATTTTAAGAAAAGGATGGGAGTTTTTAGTGCGTTAAAGTCGGCACATTCCTTCACTTCGTTCTTCCCCGGTACTTAGAACAAAAATAGGAGCCTCTTTTAATGATTTTCTTCTATTTGAAAAAAAAAAAAAATACATACATTTATCAGAAGACTGTTTAAACAATAACATATATTTTGTGTTATTGATGATAATGATAGGTTTGTGCTATAGTATGTACTTATTTTAGCATTATCCAAGTTGATGGATTTTCCTAACTCAGTCTATGGTTTTTATATAAAATTAAATTGTTAGCATAAAGAAAATGACTAATTTTCAGTTTCCAATTCGAAAAATTACTGACATAACACTATAGCAGGTTTTAACAGTACTGGTCTTCTTTTTATATTTGAACTACATTTCGTGTCTAAGTTCACTTTTAGCATACTCAGACTCAGCTTATTTTTTGTTGATGGTTTAATACTTTTTGAACCATTAAAGCTTTTTATCTACTATCCCTCATTAAAATACAATTGGAAAGATAATTTTTATGTGGACTGTATCAAAGATCAAAGATTAAGTTAACACTTTTTTAATATAAGTGATTACGACAACAAAAATTAAGAGTTTCAATGTTTCGGATAATGTGTTTAAGATCATCTTGACAAAATTTTATTTTTTAATTTTATTTTATTTTTTTTAAATATTATATTCTTGTTGTTATTGAATTAATCTACTGGGTATCTTACAGATTTATGGCTTAATTCTAATGATAAAGAAAATGTTTACAGAATAATGAGCATGTAATTAAGAAATAATAAAATAAAAAAGTTGAAATTAAAAGACATTTCTATTTCTGCTGTAGCTAAAATCAATAAGAGAAGAACAACAATTATTGAACAATCTTTGGGAATTAACTTTTAGAAGTTTAACACATAATTATATATAAGTGTATACTTTACTTACTTGTTGGGCGCTACAGACCTTGAAGGTCCTGGGCCTGGCGCAAAATTGTCCTCCACTGATTTCGGTCACGAGCGGAATCTCTCCAGTTGGTGATTTGTAGTTTTTTCACATCTGCCGATACTTCATCTCTCCAACGAAGGTGTGGCCTCCCTCGACGACGCGTTCCCTGGGGTTTGGATTCGAAGAGTTTCCTAGCCGGAGCATTTTCATCCATACGCTCTACATGGCCTAGCCAATGAAGCCGTCTTATTCTGACTTTTTTAGCTAGGTCCATGTCGTTGTACAGCTGGTATAGTTCGGCATTGTATCTTCTTCTCCAAACCCCTTCGTCAGACACAGGACCATAAATGCGACGAAGAATTTTTCTCTCAAAGATACCAAGTGCATGCTCGCTTGCTTTTGGTAATGTCCACGATTCAGAACCATATAGCAGCACCGGAAGGATGAGCGTTTTGTATAATTGTGCCTTGGTATTTTGGGATAGGAGCTTTGAACCCAGTTGTTTCGACAAACCGAAGTAGCAACGGTTTGCAAGGGTAATTCTTCGCCTTACTTCAACATCGATGTTATTGATGGAGTTGATGTTGGTTCCAAGGTAGATAAACTCCTGAACTACCTCAAAATTATATGAGCCGACAGTGATGTTGTGTCCTATATGATGTTGTGAGGACATTTTATTTGTCGACAGCATATATTTTGTTTTGTTCTCATTTATGAGAAGACCCGCTTTACCTGCTTCCTCTTCAATCTGTGTAAAGGCTTCGATGACTGCTCGTCGTGATGTTCCGATAATATCGACGTCATCAGCGAAACCCAGGAGCTGCACCGATTTGTAAAATATAGTGCCCTGCGTGTTCACACCGGAACGTCGCACTATATGCTCCAACACCAGATTAAAGAAATTACATGACAGCGCATCGCCTTGTCGAAATCCGGAGCACGTTCGAAATGAATCAGAAATGTGCCTCCCAATCACCACAGCACACCTGGTGTTTTCCAGGGTCATTTTTGACAAACGGATAAGCTTGGCTGGGAAACCAAATTCCGACATTGATTCGTAAAGCACTGATCGATGTATGCTGTCATAGGCAGATTTAAAATCGATAAAAAGATGGTGCGTATCGATTTGAAATTCGAGGGCCTTCTCCAGGATCTGCCTTAACGCGAACACCTGGTCGGTGGTTGATTTACCAGGACGGAAGCCGCACTGATAGTTTCCTATCACAGCGTTACAATGGGGCTTCAATCGTTCGCACAGAATATTGGAAAGGATCTTATACGCAACGTTTAATAGGGATATTCCTCTATAGTTGGCGCAGGACATGGAATCGCCCTTTTTGAATATAGGAGATATTGAACTTAAATTCCAGTCATCAGGCATGCTCTCCTCGATCCAGATATGTTTGATGATTTGGTGCATGAATTCAATCATCACTTCACCTCCTGCCTTAAAAAGTTCAGCTGGCAGGTTATCTTGTCCAGCAGCTTTGTTGTTCTTTAATTTTCGGATGGCTGCTTCCACTTCTGCAGGACTGGGTGTATCTGTATCTTCGGAGTTGACTGGGTTAGGGCGAGGCGTATCTGTGTTTTCTATGTTTGCGCCATTCAGCAGGTTCTTAAAATGCTGTTTCCATGTCTCTAATATCCCTTGCGTATCGGTTACCAAATTTCCCGAATCATCCCTCAGCGCGTGTGTACGGGGCTTGAAACCAGCTGCAAGCTGCTTGGCTTTTTTATAAAAGCTCCGTACTTGGCCTCTGTCTCGGTTTGATTCTATATCCAAAAGTTGAGACTTTTCGAATAAACGTTTTTTGCGCCTTAAAATTTTCTTCTCGTCTCTTCTTTTCGCTCTATACTCTTCTTGAGCTGCTCTTGTTTTACGTTGCAGCGCTTTCCTGTAGGCCTCATTTTTCTCTACCGTCTTTGCTAAACATTCATCGTCGTACCATGGGTTTCTCACGCGAGGTGTTTCAAAACCCACGGTATGTGTAGCAGCCATCGTGATGATGTTTGCGCATTGTTTCCATTTTCCGTTGACGGAGAGATTATGTTGTAGAGGTGTGGTATTGAGTATATTACTTAATCGCTCCTTGTATGCTAAGGCTATCTCAGGTGTTTGGAGTCTTCCAATGTTAAACTTCCTATTTTGGCTGGTGCGTCCTTTTTTAACATTGGAAATTCGTGCTCTGAACTGGGCGACAACTAGGAAGTGGTCAGAGTCGATGTTAGCTCCTCGATAGGTACGTACATCCAACACACTGGTAGCATGTCGGGCGTCAATCATAATGTGGTCAATTTGATTCGCTGTACGTCCATCCGGAGATAGCCAGGTAGCTTTGTGGATATTTTTATGGAGGAAATTTGTGCTACTTATAACCATATTACGAGCTGCTGCAAAATCGATTGTTCGGTATCCATTATCTGTGGTGGTGGGGTGAAGACTATGGTTACCAACAGTTTTGCCGAAAATTCCTTCCTTACCGATTTTAGCATTGAAGTCTCCAAGCACGATTTTCGCATCGTACTCAGGACAGGACCCATATGTTTTATCTAAGATGTCGTAGAATTCATCCTTCATTGAGTCCTCCGCTTCGTCGGTTGGTGCGTGCACACATATTAAGCTGATGTTGAAGAATTTGCCTTTGATACGAATGACGGCTAGACGTTCATTAACCGGTGTAAAATCAATGACGTTTCCTCTAAGCCGTTTTCCCACTACGAATCCGCATCCAAATATGTGATGTTTTTCGTGGCAGCTGTAATATATATCGCATGTTCGTTTTTTTAACATGCCAGATCCTTTCCATCGGATTTCCTGTATCGCAGTAATGTCTGATTTATACTGCGAGAGAATATTTTCAATTTTGTTAGATGCATAAGTGTATATAAACCACATTAATAAATCCATATATAATTGTAAACTAGAAGACCAGTTTATCCTAAATGATGAAATGTAAAAAAAAATTACTGAGACCACATTTCGTCTGGATTCAAGAGTATGAATAACAGCAATGTAAACAGTAGTATAAATTTCACAATTTACATTTACGAAGACAAAGTCGAAATATGTCCTTCTGCATAGATTTAATTTATTTTATGTTAATTAGCTTAAGATGGAGTTCAGATAAGCGAATTATACTCAAAAACCGAACCAATTAACTAAATATATAGGCTTTTGAATGTATATGAATCAGAGAATTGTTATCAATTTCTTTTAATAAATTCAAGAATAATAAAAGCTTCGAATATTATAAAATTAATAGAATAAAAAATAATTTATTATCAATAATGATTGTCAAATCCCAAATTAAACATATGGATTCCTTGGGGTAAAACAGATTTTGCTTTAAACGAAAATGATTAAGTATTTGATATTTTTACGGAAAGTCTATGATAAAATAAATATGACTGTATAGCCATTGTAGTATACACAACGTTTTATCTTAATTTCGTATGCTCAAGATAATCTTGACAAAAGTTTATACAATTTTATATTATTACCATATTGGAATACAATATAAAAATTCTTATTAGTAAATCAGAATATAAAATGTTGTATTGGATTTGATTGAAACTTTTGAAATCTTTTTCATTGATTAAAAAAAAACAAAAATGTATTAACATCACGTGGATATGATTTTTGTACATAAAACATACTACAAAACTATAAAAATACAACTGGTAACAACAACTGGAAAGGCAATAAATAATTTATGTTTTGTAAATTGTCAATGAAATTAAAATTTTCGAATTCTTTTTTAATACATTAGTAATAATTTGAAATATTCAAAAATGGGTTAGTTTTTTTTTATATATTTATAATTAATAGAAATGTATTCAAATAGATAAATTATTACACTAATCTCTAATTTATTTAAATTTTCGTTTTTTTTTATTCTCTCAAGACAGCTTAATTTACAGCGTATACTTAAGTATTAGGTGTACTACATTATAATATGTATACACTTCAAAGTTCTTTAAAAAGAAAAAAACAAAGAAAAAAAAAAGCCAACAGCGTCAAAAAAAATTAAGCAATAAAAATTTGCATATTTCTCATAGGCTTTAATTTAAATTTTCCAATAAATAAAAAAATCAAATTTATCGTCTTACATGGTCTAAAATACATAACCTATGAAAATCTACCTTTAAGTTTTTTTAGTATGTGTTTTTGTCAAAAAATATGCATTTTCGTAAAAAAAGACTATGTTAAAATGTTAAATAACGGTTTTTATGATATAATTAAGGCACAATAAAATGAGATTTTATATTAGTCTTAAGTTAAAAGAATAATTTTTGAATTCGAAATTATTATTTTTTATCTTTATTTTTAAGTTTTCGGAAATATCATGTAGAGCAAACAAAGCTTTAATCTTATAATCAAAACATGTAATTCATAATATAACAATAATAATAATAATAATAATAATAATAATAATAAAAAAAAGAAACATTCACAATTAAGTAAAAATAATTGTGGTGTGCCCCATTTTATTACTTTTATGTTCAAGAACCCAGGAAGAATGTTTACATATTTTTGGAATTTTATTTTTACTGTTGTTTTTTTACCTTACATACTTTAACTTTTTTTTATTTATTTATTTCTTTTATCTCTTAATTCAATTTATTGACTGGAAATAACAATAAAGACTAATTTTTAGAGAAGAACCCAGCAAATATTAATTAAGAGTATTCAATGAAACTGGTTTTCTTAAACTTCTTTTTAAATATTCTATGAATTGATAAATAATTGTGATTTGGGCGCTTTAACTGAAATACGTTACGAATTTGGTATTATTTGGTTGATGTAAAAAAAAATATATTTTATAGTAGAAAAGCAAGAAAAAAAAAGAAAAAGTAAGTAAAACAAAAAAAAAACTGTACATTAGGTCTCTCCAGAGTATACAATTTTTTTTTTGTTTTTATCACTTTTTTAATTAAGTACATACTCTAAGTTTAATTCGATTTAGAAGTTCATAACAATTATTTATAAAATTAATTATCTGTGATATTATGTGATATTTAACAATGATAAATAGAAAAATAGTCCGGTTTCTAACAGATTAGTTGTGATTGTAACAAATCCATATTAAAAATTATTTTACCATTTTAAATAAAGGTATTTTTTTTATTTTAATTAAATTTTTAGTATATATTTTTTGCGTATATAAATATTCTGGAAGCAACATACCTCCAACATACCTTTTAATAACTTAATCTTAAATTAGCAAAATTTTGTTTATTACCCTGATTTTGCTTAATTAGTATTACCGACTTAATTATTTTAAATAAATTAAAATACACGTTTCCGAAGTCTGCGCTAAGTCTATTGTATGTCTGTTCCCTGTTAATCGTTAGACTTTCATATGTATCTAATTTGTGTATTTTTTGTACTACTTTTACTGATTGTAAACCACTTTTATCATTTTGGTATTTATTTTCTACAATGTGTTTTGCTACTATGGACTTAAAGGGACTCGTCATTTTGCTGTTTCGTTTTGTGTAACACATTTATCGTTTAGCACGAAAATTTAAGAGCATATTTGAGATAATCTAGAAGCAATAACAACCAGCAGAAATACAAAATTAAGTACGTTATTGCCAACATGTGTCTGGATTCAGTCCAATAGGCTTAGTAAATGTAATGTTTAAAAAGAGAAAAAATATTATAATTAAATTTGGCTTTTAACTTACATAAAATCTATAAATACATATTTAGAAATTCATGAAAACTCTGAAGTTCTAGATTTTATTTATTTATGAAAATTATTCTTTTGAAATTAATCATCGCAACTTAATAAAATATGCTAAGGTACAAGTGTAATATTGTAAAGTTCAATACTCAACAAACTCAAAATTATCTAGTAAGATCTTCTATACACTAAAAG
Organism: Argyra leucocephala; assembly: GCA_963942445.1. Lineage (NCBI taxonomy): Eukaryota > Metazoa > Arthropoda > Insecta > Diptera > Dolichopodidae > Argyra > Argyra leucocephala. The sequence continues at coordinate 83,023,123 of OZ012681.1, read as the reverse complement.
TATTTTCTGTTTTTTTAATATAATTATTTATCTGTGCTAAACTGCTAATATCATAAAACTTGCCTTTATACCTTATTTTCTTCAAATTTAAATACGCGACTATCAAAAATTCAACCAATCAGAACCTGTAGATTGTTGTAAAAATAATATTTATCTTTATAAAAAATCTAAATTGAAGTTTAAATAAAAATTTGAAATTTCAAAAATTTGGATTTAAATATTTTTTTTAAAACCGTTATCTGAAGGTGTACCGATACCGATAATGTACTGTACCGATACTGTACTTAGTTTTTTCATAACGATGAAAACACTAAAATACACGATACTGTACTTTATATTACTTCATATACTTAATATTAACAACTGGAGGGATGAGACGCATAATAACCGAAGAATGATAAAATAATCTACTTTTCTTGACACAAAAATTTAATGTTATAAGACTTAATTAGTAAATAATCTTTTTTTTTAATGTACAGCAATTGGAATACTTGAGAATGTTAAAGTATGTTAACTATTCGTTACGGATTTACAATTTAAATTATCTAATACACTAACTCAAAAAACTTACAGATTTAATTAACTTAGATTCGTAGTTGATGTCAAATATCTATTAATCTTATGTACGATTTAATATGGAATACAATTTTTATAGATGTTTATACCGCTGTTTTTACAATGCTAACAATGTTAAATAATAAAACATCGGTTACTGTCAAATCAAAATGTGAAAATATTATTTTTTCTGTCTGTTATTTCTATTTAGAAATTCCAAACAAAATAGTTAATCGTCATGTTAACTGGATATTCATGACTAGATGTCAGTAAAAGGTTTTAATAGTTAGTATCCAATCCGAATTTTAGAGTAAAACAAAAAAAATTGTATAAAATTGTAATTTGAACTTATGTTCGAACTCTCTTGATATGTTTTAATGGTAAAAAATATACTCTCTATTTTTCTAGTAATCATTTTGAAAAATAATGTTGAAAAAACTAGAATACCTGTAGTCTAAATTTACAGAATATTTTAATTTATAAGACAAATTAAGAAGAAAATACAGATCTCTGTACATGTATGTAAAAGACCTTAGAAACAGTAGTTATAATGTATTTTATTGTAACGGCTTGAGTAGTTATTAAATACTGTTGTTCCTAACTACAAAAAGTTTAGAATTGTAGTTTCACCTTATTTAATATTTATTCTTTAACAGTGGTAGTATTAAAAAAATACAACTAAACATGACAGAGTCTGCAACACAAAGTAAACGAAAAATTACACTGAAGGAAAATTAATTATGAGTTTTTGTTGAATTTAGTTGAATTTCTTAAAGGTAACTTCATATTTCAAATTTTATTACTAAACTTTTAAAATAATTTTTAGTTTAAGTTAAAGTTTAAAACTTTAAGTTTAAGTTTAAAATTCTTTATTCTCAATAAGTAAAATAAAACAAAAATCTTAAAATTTATAATCCAATATACAATATACAACTTACTATAATTAAATAATCCAAATATGAAGAAAAATTATTAAAAATATTATAAAATTTACAAAGAGAGAATAGTAAGAGGCCTTTTTTTATTTATAAAAATAGTGTTAAATACCACATAAAAAAAAAAGGTATTTACAATAATTATAATAGAACTTATTGTGGGGTAATAGTAATGGGGTAAAAGCAATATAAAAATAAAGTAAAATAAGAATGTAACAATGAAATACTAAGTACATTATAAAAAAGAAAAATATACTTACTTTTACTAAAAACTTAAAATCGCTACAGAAATCAAAATTTTCATAGAATTTCAAAGATAAATATATCTATATATCAATAACGAATGTTATAGTTAAATTTTATTTAACTATTTCAAATTTAATCAGTCTTCTTCAAATAACACTTTGACAACAATAGATAATGGGTATAATGTTCCACATTAAATTACATAGAGCGGCCTGGTGATGTGTAGAATATCGGTTGTGACCCCAACTAGTAATTATGGATCATATAATGAGAAATTAATTGTATTAAAAATTTACCGTACCTATTTAATGTACGAAGTGGTCATTGTCAGCTATTTCAGTGATATTACCTAAGTCATTAAAAAAAAGTATTAAAAATAAAAAAAATACATTGTTAATAATTTAATTTTAATAATTATAGAGAGGTTAACATTATATCGGAAAACAGAATAAAAATTATGCTATTCTTCGTAGGTTTTCAACAAACCGTCAATTCACCACTGACCAACATCAAAAAATAGAAGTTAGGTCATGTAATGCTTAATTTAAAATAATTCTTACATTGAAGTTAACTATACTCAGAACATATATATTGCCTTGTATATTGTTTAACAGGCCGGTAGATTAAAAAATTTGTGTAAAAATAATATCCAACTTATGTGTAAATCAAATGGACATTTTTCTTTTCAAAAGATATTACTTCTGGCAAAGTTTGGACTAAATTTAATTTACCATTATGGAAGGGGAGTGTTTAAACTATTAATATCTAGAGCCGCATTAAAAAATTTTAATGCTTTCATTAATAATTTTACAAATTAAAAAAATTCATAAGCAAAATTATTCTACATGCAGGCAGGCTTTCACTTTTCTATCAGATGACTAAAAAAAAATCTCTCAAAAAAATAACAAAACAAAACAAAATAGTATGCTGTGTTCCTGTTCAATAAGTTTAATTTGACATAACAAACATAATACACATTAAAATTATTTGAACACAGCAAGCTAAAAATTAAATGAGAAATAAATCGGAAAAAATTAACGTTCAATTGTTATTATAATTTTAAACAAAAATAATACGAAATGTAATATTCGGAAAAAAAATTTAATTTGGAAGCCTGATACAGTAATACAGTATACAAAGCAATGCTCAGAATAACCGTTAATGTAGCTAAAAATCAATAGACCAGTAGCGTAATTAGTTGAAATTGTTTCAAATATGCCAACTGTATAGAGAACAATACTGTATAGAGAGCAATGAAATTCGTAATGTGGTTCGTAACATCCAGCAACTGAGAAGTAGGAAAAGGAAGAGGAAAAAGAATTAATTATAAAAACTAAGTAAAAAAATAATATTTTAATAAAAATAATTAAATATCAATTATTTAATATAAATCATTTTTTTATTCACATACATACATATAACACACGGTGGGTTCTTAGAACAATTCTATTATATTTGCAAAATTAAATTTGGCAACAATGTAAATTAATTGACAGAATTTAATTCGAAAAAGTATATAAATGAGTATCTAATTAGTTATAAATTTATTAAATTTTATATCTGATGGAAATTATTTGTTATACATATATTTCAATAATATTGTTCAAAAAACTACATTAATCATAATTTATTAAGGGTTAGACACGGTCATTTAATATTTATAAATTTTTCGCTTAATTTAAATCAACTACTAGTCATTTTACACAAAACAAGTAGGTACATAATATTTGAATAGTGTTATACTGTTAATAGACTATTTATATTATGTATAACTATAAATTTTATATAATCTAAAAAATGTTTTAATTTTTCAAGTAATAATCATTACTTTTCTTATCAATGTTTTTATTTTTTATTCTGTATCAATTTTTATTACCTTAACTGTAGTTGAACTGTACATTTTCACATTAAATTTCAAATTCAATAAGCAAAAGTTGAAAATATTCTAAAAATTAGTAAAATAACCACATGCTTCTGTTATTAACAAAATACCATTTTAATTTAATTAGATTTCACTTACAAATTCACATAAAAATATAATTTTTATCTTACAAGGATACTGAGATTTTAAAAAGGACATAATAAAAGCGAACAAACAATATGTAAAAATGCACTCAGTTTGATAGCAGCTCATATTATACATAAAAATAAATACATGAGATCCCAATCAATGTCAAAGAATTTAGTAAATGCCAAATGCCAAAACAATGCCGTTACCAAAATATAGGTACTCTATATTATGCTGTGTAAATTATAAATATGTATTGGTTGTACACATTATACACGCTGGTATATTGATACATATATATTTATATATCTAATTAGTATTTTATTTTTCTGTTTTTCAATTCTCCTTGCAAAAGTTTCCTCATTATATTTTGATTGAATTGAAAAAAAAGTGTGAATTGTTGAATGTAGGTATAGGACATATAATAAAATAAATGTGTTAATTTCACAAAATATACTGTCTTGATATCTCGCCAACATTTTCATTGGAATATAAATTTTTTTTAATGGTAATTATCTTATTGTTTTTGATAAATCTGACGTTTTGATATAGTACTTCGATTCTTGGGTATATATTTAATTTACTATAAAAAATTTATTGATACACTACAGATCAAATTTTTTAATTTGTGTTGCATATTTATATTATTAATTATTATAAATCACTATTTATTTCATAAAAGCAGATAGCAACTAATAGAATAATATTAATAAATATTACCTACTACGATTTAAAACATTACTATCTATTACTAAAATCATTCAGTCAAAATAACCTTAAATTTACTTATTCAATTTATGTAACTCTGATTAACGTCAACACAATTCTTTTGCATTATTTGATTTCTTTTTTATGATTTGAAGTTATTCTGAGGATATGCCCATTTTTGTTTTTTATTTTGTTTTTACATTATTGTATAATTTAATTATTTGTTTATTATTTGGTAAATCCTCTTCATGTAACATTTAGAAAGATGTTTTGTTGTTATCTTTACTAATTGTTATTAATTTATTATAAAGAGTTCAAAATTAATAAGGTTATTATATGAGGGTTTTCATTTCAGTTATAGCAAGTGATTACCTATTCAGTTCAGTTGTTGTGAATTTATCTATTGTATTTGAAAAATTCTAAATTGATCTATTGTACATGTACTTGAAAAACTTAAATAATTTACAATTTTAGTTTTAATAAAATAATAATAATAATATATTATATTTTATTATTATTATATTTATTATTAATATACCTATATTATTAATATTAATTTATTATTATTATTATTATTTTTTTTTCTGACCTTACCACAGTATCGGGCCTCTGCTGTGGTGGACCTGTTATTGCTGCGATACTCGTGGGAACCCAATGGAGAAAAAACACAAAAAAATTAAAGAGAGATGGAGTGTGGATATGAGGCAGAGAGTAGAATGGATACGGGAAGGTCCACCAGGAGCGGGAAGACGCCCAGGTCTCCCCTGACGTCGGTTGTGTCAACAGAGACACCAAAAACAATTAAGGGACAGAGTGACCAAATACAGGCACGGGAGATGGGCCGTGAAATGATGGAGCCAGCACCAATGATCGTGCAGGTTGAGGAGCAAGGAAATCTGGTTCTAACGAACTCGCCTCGAAGAGCCTTCATGCAAAAGGTGAGGGAGGACGAGGAAACCGCCATGCGGTGATGCGTGGATCTGATACGGGAAATGAAGGTTGTTCCAGAAACACAAAAAAACATTTCGAACAAAATTAAGAACGGACAGGCCGAACTTGAGAAGCTGATGGACGTCATCGTCAGCTGCCGGGCAATTTGAAAAAAAACAGAAGCCGAAGTCGATTGTAGGAAAAATGAGACAAAGGTTGAGATAAGAGCCACCTCAAAGCGGTCTGCTTCAAGCCCTGCTGAACAGGCTGACGATCGGCGTAAAAAGAAGAAGAAAAACGGAACCGGTCAAAACCAACGAGAGACACTGGAGTGGATAAATTTTTGGAGGCATATCAAAAAAGCAACAGACAAGGCGGCCGTGATAACGAAGAACTTGAGCAGATTAATGGCGAACATCGGTGGACCTTCACCGTACAAAAGGAGGCTGTTAATGTCCACGACACATTCAGTCCTCCTGTACGGTGCGGAGATTTGGGCAGATGCCTTTAATAGAGAGTATTGCCGGGTGCCCATGGAATCGGTACAACGGAGAGGTTTTCCATTTCAACTTATTCTAAAATTTACTTAAATGCTAAGATAAGCATTAATAAAAAAAATATACTAAATAATACTTATTAGATTACTAATGAAATACTTATCAATACATTTCAAGACATTTCGTTTAATCTTCATTAATAAAAAAATAAATTAACAGAAAAGCTAAATTGCATTACCTGTTATTGTTTAATTCATTCATCTAAGTTGAAATAGTTTACAAAATTCAATTAATCAAACGACATGTAACTCGGGTGCTACGTGAACGCATTATGGAGCCATACGAAAAGTTCTATCCAATAAATAGTGAATAAATAATATTAAAATTTTATTTAATGAATGGGACTTATGACTCAGTTGTTTTGGAATTTTTTATCATAATAATGGGTGTGAAAGTGAGACAAATCTACCATGAGAATTTTGATTCACTTTAGTGGGGCATAAATCCTAATGGGACTTATGACTCTGAGACTTGTGGCATGCCACCATAATTTAAATGGTATTTATTTTGAGCTAGGGTTACAAGTTTACAAATATGATTAGTTTTATATGAAAAAAAAAATAAATTACTTAAATTATGAAGGGCTTAATCATAGTTAACTCGGTAAATGCGAACAACATAGCATAATAAACAATAATAAAAATAGTAAATTTTTTATCTAGTCTGTCTTCTTTAATATCAGTATTACGGTTGGTTTTTCTTCCAAAAACAGTGTATTATTATTTTATCTTCATAGTATAAAGATTGAGAATACTTGAGTTTTAATATCACCAAACTTAATATTGTATCAGGTCTAGGATCTTCAAAGTGTTGAATGCCCAGCAAGTAAGTATACGTATAGCAATTGTTTTTAAAATATCACCTGATTTTCTTATCAATTATCTTCCAGAAGCTATACTAAAAATAACGTACACTATTTACATAAAGTTAATGATCTAACTGAGTCACTTACCTTTCATCAATTATACGACTAAAACAATGTGTAATGTAAATAATGTAAACGTGCGTTAAAATTACTTTTGAACTTTGTAAAACAATAAAAGTCAGTAAAAATAGTTTTTGTTTTTCATAACTATTTTTTCTTACATTGCACTCAAAAAAACAAGACACTTTCACTTAATTGAAGTACGGAAAATTATTAAATTCATGTTTAATAGAAAAACTTCGAAACAATCAAACTTTTTTCTTTTTAACAATACATAATAAAAATCATAGTTAATAATGGTGGTATAGTGACTGTAGATGATGAGTGATAACCGTATTACCAAAAATAATAATTTAAGCCATAAGGTCAGGTCACCTAGTTTTTTTATTTTTTTATTTTATACTATGCTTTTTATTGTTCAACTTCAACTTAGTGTTATTGATGTACATTAAGTCGATTTGTTAGCAGCTTAGCTACAAGCCGATGTCTTTTTATGTGATTTGTTTTTTTTTTTAACAGTTATTGTACAAAATAATCAACGTACACTGTTCAGTAAAAAAAAAAAAAATAATCAAATTAACGATTTTGTTGTAATTATGAAGTGGACTGAAAATTTAAGAGAAATGAGAGAAAGAAAATCAGATTTAAAGAGTAGAGAAATGTTATAATTGTTAGATCTAAGATTTAATATTTGAAAATTTGCGGTAAGATAATTTAAAAGAATTTTTTTAATTATTCTTAATTAGTTGTTTTAATAAATACCTAATTAAAAGCTGCTGGTTAGTGCTGGTTACAATGATTATATATAAATGTATCTAAATTTATATAAATGTTATAAAGGCTAATAGTGAATAATTTTTACAGTGGTATAAACATTATTTGTATTTAGCTATTCTGTAGTTCATCTATCGTTTATAAGACAATTTTGTAGGACCGAATAAAATCGAATTAAGTTAATAGAATATATTTGAAGAATGATCTAAGTGACTGGGTAGGATGTGAATAGGACCGAAGATTATGATTAAATTTACTAATTCGTTTTTATTTTACTTTTTTTAACATAAACATTTTGTCTAAAAATTTACAAAATTCTATACGACCAAAAACTTGACCACGGATGTCAGCATGTTATACCTATACCCGTTATATAACTTTGAAGCGATCTTTTAAAAATGTGTTCTTAAATAAAATCTCTAGATACGGTTTTATATTTTAGTTCAAGTTCTTAATTCTATGATGTATTTTGTCCTTGTGCTAATTTGTAGTAAGCAAAACGAAAGGAATAAGCAAAGTGGTAAGCAAAAGCGAAAAAACAAACAGTATATCAAAACATTATAACAAAACAAAGAAAATTGTTTTTGAATATTTGAAATGATATTAAAAGTCTATTGAGTATATACTAATCAAAATACAGCAACTTAGCAAATAATATGATAAGTGATAACTGGTTGATGAAATATGCTCTCTAGAGATTAGTTATTAAATATTGTTTTGTAAGTGAAACTTACTATTAACACGTTGGTGAGGAAAATGATATAAACTCGCGTCACGCTAAATTGTGAGTCACTAATGTTATTAATAAATACCTACATTCATATACATTCTAAATTTTTTTTTGCTGTTTTTCTTTTTATTTTTAGAAATATACAGAGAATATACACGTAGACGTAGAGGATAATAAGAATAATAAGTAAAATAAAATGTGGATTTTGTTGTTGTAGATTATACGACATGTATTTATAATCATTTATAAATACATGTCGTATAATCTACAACAAAATTTTGTAATTTATTTTCCCTTGCCTCATATAAACAATGGGAACGCAAAATTTGTTTACAGTATAAAGCAAAAGGCAGACTTTTGTTTTGTACCTTTTCTCTCTCATAATAAATTTTGTATACGATAAGTAAATGTAAATTTGACCTCTTTTAACTAATGATATTTTGATTATTTTAGTTATTGAGCTAAGTCATTTAAAAAATTATTGTTTTAATTTAAGTTTGTGTATAAAAAAGAAATATTGGTACCTATCTAAGTCTAAATATATAAAAAAAAAAATTATTGTTACCTACATAGTATCAAAATATGTATGAATACCTATTTAGCAAAATGATAATTTTTGGAAATAAAAAAGTGATTGATTATTAAAATTTTATTTTTAAAATATTTTTAATTTTCTTTTTAGTTAATAATTAAAGCTTTAATTAAAAAATTCAATTAAAAATTACATATTTTAAATTTTTAAATTATATTATTATATTACACACATATTTTATATATTATATTTAAATATTTTTTATATTGTTTATAAAACAACGATCGCATGCGGTTTTTACACGATATTTACATAAATTTCAATCAAAAATTTTTGTTTCCTACTTCAGTTATCATAAGGCTATTGTATCTTTTTTAGAATATAATGAAAAGTGTCTAATTTAATCGACCCTCAGACCTTGATCTCAATATCAATCATCTGCATTTAAATGTTGTTTCATTTACTACCGCCAGTCCCATGACATGGATTTTCTTTTTTTCTTTGTAATTCCGAGTCTAGGAGTGGAACACCCTAACTCTAACATTTATCCAGAGTAGGCTTATCATACACAATACCATAAAATAGTTTTTTCTTTTGAATTTTTTGTAGGATATCTACTTATTTAAATGTATATTAATATCTATTGTATATCAGTAACTTTGCCTTCATAATATTATATAGTTCCATTTTGTTTAAGTGATAACCCAAATTGTATACCAAATTAATTTCAAATCAAAACATTTTCCAACATCCATGCCTTCAGTGGGATTCGAGCCATGTACTAGAGAACTTTTATTATACTGTCAGACTTAATGCATAGAGCAAGCACATCATATGTCTATTAGAGACGAAACCTTGCTATATGCTTGTGCAATATTTAATCATCATTAATTGAGGTTAGAACAACTCGACCGATACTGTTAGATGAAAAATATAAAAAACATACTATTTAATAGATTACAAGAACTGAAACTATATTAAACGAGAAAAGTTAGTACAAATTATAAAATTAAAAAAAAAAATCAGAAACAAAAAGATAATCAATTGACAAGAAAAACAAAATTAATTTAGCTGGCTAGCATTACGTACATTATTATGCGGTATAATTTTAATCGTCCCAATGGTTACATGGCGATCAAAAAAGCTTGAATTAAAATTTACTTCACAACGCATTCTAGTAATTGGCTCAAATCTGCCATATTCTGTATAGGGTTAAATGGAATGTGGTTCTTTCAACCAGAAAATTTGAAATTATGGAGACTAACGTTTTGCCTGTGATATCTCATGGATAAAAGAGACGTCTTGAACTATTCGACAATCAAATAATGACCGTAGTAGACAGATGATATTACACCATATCGACCACCAAATTTAATAATGTCAAAAAGATAATATTATGACCATTATTTAATTAATTTGATAGGTATCGTTCGTATGATCGTTTTTCAAACTTATGCATATCTTAGAATAGCGTAGACTAATTATAATTTTATTCTTTTGTCTAATCTTTTAGTAAGTAACCTATTTTTATTTTTAATATACATTTAATAAATTCGGATTAAATGATATTTCTATGTAATTTTGTAGAAAGTAAAGTGAATTTATTTGTTTTATTATTATTATTTTTTTTTCTTTGTATGTTTTTGAATTACAATTTTTAAATAATTTTTAATTAGGCTAAAAAAAATTGTATGGTACAAAAAACGGTTCTGTATTCAAATATGAAAAATATTTTGGAAAAATTTATTTATAACTAGAACGAAAATAGTTCCATTAGATTTTAAATTTGTTAGTTCAATGTCAGATGTACATATTTTATTTTAATTTAGACATTATAATTCAAATTAGTCCTAAGAAAGTTGTTCCGAAATGTCGGTCTATCGATTTAAAATTAAAATTAGTAACAGGAAACTCGGCTTTAATTAAATTCATTTATTGATAATAAAATATCTGGAAATCAAGTATAAAAATTAACAATCTGACATTAAAAAATAACTTATTTGGTGCAATTTGAACGAGTATTAAAGACGGATATTATGATATTCAAGAACACTGATGTGGCTACATTTAAACGAATTTCAATACGTACAAATTCTCTAAAAAAGAAGATGAACTGATTTATAAGAACATTCTTGAATTTGAACAAATAAGGATGACCATAGAAGCTTCATTTCAAATATGAAAGCTGTATTATATAAAGGGAGCATATCAAACTTTATAGCTCCTATTCAGTTCTCATAACATTTTTTATAATAACATTCATTATAAATACAGTTTTATTGATATATATTGATTAAATATATTAAATTATATAATATTTTATTATGAATACATATGTTGATAGAACTAACTATGATTTAAATACAGAAAATATATTTTTAAAAAATTCTACTACTACCTTATATTATGATTTCAGTTATGAATCACCAATGCTGTAATTTTATGCTTAATTATTGAAAAGAAACTTTTAATTTTTTGTTTATTTTTATGGTAATATAACACTGTTTTCCTCATAAATTAAAATACTAATTATAATATTGTATATTACAAAATTTAAATATTTATTTTTGTTTTTACCTATGTAAATATTAACATAGATTATGCACATATAATATAATGTTATATGTCATATGTTATTTCTCAATATGTAATCAATAAAAATTATACATTCACCTATTTTATTTTGACATGTATCAATCAATTTCAATATTAATTACTCTTTCGATAATATTACTCAAGGCATTATTCAAACCACATTTTGACATTTTAACAATAATAATAACAATAATAAAAAAGCAAAAATCTGGTAGAATATAAGAATATCAGGCACATGTTCTTAAGTGTTGCATTTACCTTTACAACATTATTTTATTTATTTTTTTAATTTTATTCAAAATGCCCACACTAAATATTTGTAACTTCGACTTAAGAAATTTATTTGGAATATCAAAATTGTACTGTGATACAATTTAATATAAAAGGATTTTCAAGTTTTGAAAGTCTCAAGAGTTTTTATTTTTAGAATCCTAAACTGTTTTTAAATTTAGTTTCTAAGTATAGCTAGTTATAATTATTGTAACTTATAAAAATTTCTTCCACCTGAAATTATTCTAGGCATAATTAATTGCATTTCAGAACAGATTTTGCGGATTACACAATTGTATTGCAGTACGGAAAACATGTTTTTTAATTGAACATTCTTATATTAGGCATTTAATTATTGTCCTATAGGTTTATAAAGAATTACCAGCGGCTCTCAGGCTAGCAATGATCCTTTATAAAATTTTGATTGTTTTAAATTTATTTCAAATGAACCCTGGATTCTAATTAATACATTACATTTTTCTTGTAGTACATTCTTGTTAGATTTTTATTCTCTGTTTCCAAAATATGAATTAAAGTAGATTTTGCATAAAATTTTTCTTGTAATTCATTTTTATTGGATTTTTTATTGTCTTTACTTTATCCAAAATGTAAATTTAAATCAATTATTATTGGATTTGGCTACATTGCATTTTTCTTGTAATATATTCTAATTAGATTTTTTTTTTGAAAACATGAATGTACCTAAGTGAATTACAATTAGATTTAATTACTTTACATTTTATCAAATTATTTCTTCTTTATTTCCAAAATATGAACGTAAGTCAATTCATATTTGATTTACCTATCAAAATTTCATTGCGATTGAAACGTTTTTAAATTTGGTTTTTAAAACTACCCTAAAAATTTCTGATGGTCCATTGTACTTTCAATTTGTAAAGATCAAACTAATTTTTTTTTTACTATTTTTTAATTCAATATCGTAACAATATACCTGTGCTTTCGAAAATTTTTAAGCTTAGCATGTACCAAATTATAATATAATGAGTAAAACTCTTTAAATTTTTCTCTTTTATTATTGTTATTTATTTTCTAGCATTAAATTTGACACCGAAAAAAAAATATTAAACCTGTTTATATCAGCTAATTTATATATAAACTTGTTGGAATAATATTTTCAAAAAGTCTGATTGCGATGTTCTATTTTTCTTATCGAAGTAGCGTTATCAACCTGATCAGTGAAACTCAGGTTGTAATTTAGCAAAATTTCCAAGTACTTGATTTGTTTATGTACTGTTCACAATTTTTTTCATTACTTTTTAGTTTTTTCCAATTATTTTTTAAATTGTGGTTTAACTTGCCTATAACATTTCGAAATTATTCTTAAACACGAAATCTTACAGTATTTTATCAGAAGATGAAACATCTTTGAAGTTCTATTTTAAATTTCTCCTACTGATTTTTTTGCTGGACTAAGAATAATATGGTCTGCGAAGGCTAAAACAGAAATACTACCTTGTATTCGTTGTAATAACCCTGTCAGCTGTATTATACCTATATATTGAAAATAGAACTGGTGAATTAATCCTCCTTGTTGTAATCCATTTTCGAAACTAGGTATATCACTCATTTGTTTCTTTCTAAAAATTTTATTAATTTCAGAAGAACTCTTTAAAAATGATAATCTAAAGAAAGTTTAATACAATTTTTTTAGGTATGTCAATTACAACACAATCTAAAATGTAGTTGTAATTGACAAAATCTCATTTTTCTCATTTTCTATAGCGACTCACAGCACAACTTTATCATCTGTCAAAACTACACAACATTTTAAAAGTTCATTTAAGAGTTGTGTTCTCTGCAAATATAGCTACTGCGATTAACAACTGTTGTTAGAGCTTACATTTATGTTGTATAAGACAACGAAATCTTTACAAATGGTTACGATCAGTTATGTTTGTAGGTACTTGTTTTTGGAATTAGTTGTAGGGTAAAATTTACGTAATAAAAAAATGTTGGGATTTTATTAAAAGTATCCTAGTAAGATTAGTTTTAATGTTGCAATAATGATAGTAGTTCTTAGTGGGTTAAAATTCAACAGTTCTTTACACTGCTTCCTCCTGTCAGCAGCAAACCCTGAAGCTTCTTTCGATGATTGACTACTATCAAAAATTTAATTTAAACTTAAATTAAATATAGAAATGTGCTAAAGACATGAAGTTGTTTTGGTTCAAATTCTCGTCAAAGATAATCTAAATTTAATAAATGTCGGTTTTAGCATCGAAATTACTAGACTTAATTCTAATTTTATAAGCATTATGTAATCAAGTCCATACAAACTATCTTATTTAGAAATTTGAATATACCTATCATAGATTTGAGTTAAAATATTACTTTAGATTGACAAGTAACTCCAATATGAGAAAATAACAATACACCAAATCAAATATTTAATTAAATCAGAAAAAATTGTAGTTTAATATGATTCATAATCAGCGCAATTTTATACGGTTGATTAAATTTTAAAGTTTCACTAGAATAACAAAATAAACAGTTTGTTAAACCAAATTCATTAAAACGCTGTGTAATAGTTTTATTTTAGTAAAGATTGTTTGAAGTATAAAAAAAATAAATTTAATCAGTTGTAAAATTAGCTATTTAACCATTTACCTTTCCTGGGTCCATTTATATCTTACGAAAAATAAATAAGAAATTTACTATATATATAGAAATATTTAGATTTGAAATATAAAGTCTGGTAACAAAACTTGTTGCCACACAATTTGGATTTCATTTTTTTTTATTTTATTAATAATATTTTTACAAAATTTTTTTATGTCAATGATGTCAGTTTAATTTCTATTTCCCATAGATCAGAAATAGAAATACTAAGTTCAAAGATAAATATTTTAAATTGGATTTTATAAAAATAAAACAATTAAAATAACTGGAGTTATGCTGGAAATTGAATGAAATTGAAAAGAAATCAATAATTCTATTGATTTGTTATTTACTCGTATAACTTGTGTTTAATATTAGATCGTGGGAAATAGTATTTGAAAATACAGATGTTTTGTGGTGTAATTTTCCGAATTATTATTACTGATGTCTTCTTCAAATAACAAACTTTTTCTACGTTCAATAATGAACTAGAGTAATAAATAGTAAGTCATAGATTGACGTTTTTCTAAAATACATATAGGTTCTTTGTTCAAAAAGTTCTCCTACTTCTTATACCAGATATCCAGATTCCAGATCGAATGTCAGTGATGTTATTAACAGTAACCAGTAATGATATCTGATTTTTGCTATTGGATGCGTTATTGTCAGTAGTTTGGATATATAATAAGTTTTGGTACATTAAGTTTGGTATTTCAATTTATTGCATAATGGAAACCGTAGTTTTTCCTGAGTATTTATTTTTTTATTTTTTTTCCGTTACATGTTATGACCTAATTCAATGTAAAAAACTACTGATCTTCTTAAATACCACAGTTCCATTTTAATTAAATTGCTACCAAATCGTACTCATAACAATTTTTTGCACTTCTATTCTGCGTTTATCCTTTCTAATTATGATTTACAGATTAATTAAAGTCCATTTGTACTCGTTAGGTTACGTTTGCGTTATTTGAATTGAGTAAGATAATGGGTTCTATGCTTCTGTAATTTCAGCAAAAGAAAATTTTACAATTGAAAAATAAATTTTAATAATTAAATTTAATAAAGTTATTTCTATTTTTACTATGACAGATATTTTAGACATTTCTTCCTGTACCTAACAACAAAAAAGAGTATTATAAAAAGTCAATTCTGATGAATAATGTGGAAATTATAATTAACCTAGAATATTAAATTAAACAGTTAATTTTTAACCTAATATGTCTTATGTTTTTACTTTCAAATATTATCTTACAAAGTATTGAGGCGTTACAATTGAAGCTAAATTTTCTTTAGGTATATAAATCTATAATTTGACCATACTTATGTTTAAATTGTACTGTAAATATGATTGTATTACATAGTAGGCGATTTACAACAGTATACTTTATAACACTTTTTCTTAAACGAGGAAAAACAGAATACAAACATATTTAACTAAACTAATTGGTTTAGCTATGTTTGGACTAATCTCAAGTGAAGGGGAGTAGATGCAGTATTATAGTTGGGTTATAATGATATTATATGGAAAACGATATACAGGCATCTCCATTGGTTGGTTGGCCTAAAAATTCTTTTCACTAGATAAATAGTTAATAAGCTCGTAAATAATATCTTATTTTTAAAAAAATTTTATGTAGATTTTTGGGACTAATTTAAAGCGGTTGGAATATACTGCTTTAATTTAGTTCAATAAAAAATTCTATACATAATTGATATATCATAATAATTATTCATTATTCATTATTATTAAATGTTGTTGTCAACAATGAATAGCGATATCTCATCTATCCCCAGTCTGTTTTTGCAAAACCAATTGAAACAATTCATATTTGACCTAAATTTGGTGTTGTTTTTATTTGTTTTACGCCATTCACAATTTTGTAAATTTCAGAATATAATATATTTCATAGAATCAGTCTTCTTATATGATGGCAT
Source organism: Argyra leucocephala (assembly GCA_963942445.1). Taxonomy (NCBI): domain Eukaryota; kingdom Metazoa; phylum Arthropoda; class Insecta; order Diptera; family Dolichopodidae; genus Argyra; species Argyra leucocephala. The sequence continues at coordinate 83,006,801 of OZ012681.1, read as the reverse complement.
AATAACCAAAATCGATCAAAAAATTAAATAAAATAAAATTAGTGAAACATACTTAGAGTTTTTCATTTTTAAATTGCAGAATATGCCAATAGAATAAATATTAATTTAATTTGGGATTAGTAGCTTTTCTGTTATATGTGATCTAACAAAAAGTGATTGATAGCTTGTAAATAGTGATTTTTATTATTTTGTTTTTGTTTTTACACGGAAGTTGAAAATATTTATTAAAATATAAACTGAGAGCCGCTGATTTTAAACTCATGTTAATCTCATATGTCCCAGTTTTATTTTTAAATTAGGTTAGCTAGATTTTTTTTTTTTTTAATATTTATGACCAGTACATTTGCATTTACATTTTTTTTTTTTGATGATCTGTATCTTGTGTATCTGTTAATTTAACAAAATACTATAAAGAAAATCTAATGATGTTTGAAAATCAAGGTGAATTGTTTAACTGTATAAATAATGATTATTATATATATGTATTATATAATAATGACCAGTAGATAAATTTTTGAGGATCAGGCAAAAAAGAAAAATGTAATTGTGCAAAATAAAATTGAAATTGGAAAAAGAAAATGATAAACTGCTATTTTTTCTTAAGATATGCTTTAAGATTTTTTAGAACTCATTTTCATATAACATTATTTGAAATCAATGTGAGCATAAGTTTTTAAGTTTTTAAGTTTTCACGTAGTAAATTATGCGCTTTCATAAATTTCAAAATAAATTATATTTTATATAAAATAGTTAATGATTTTTATAGTTTTTTTATAGATTTAAATAGTTTTTATTTTTCTTTGTTTTAAAACTAGCTAATAACGGTGAATATATATGTGTAGTATAATATATAAACGTAATAAATGTATATGTATGTAGCGCAGCCCATTGTAGTCGATCAGAAATAAAATTGAAAAGAAATAATTTTATTGTACGAATGAAATTTTTTACTTTAAAATGAGGATGTTTTAAGGTTAAAAATTAAATTGAGTTATTAAAAAATTTCTATTTTTAATTTATTTTCAATTTTAAAGTGAAATTTATATTTTTAATTTTTATAATAATTTTTTTTTTTGTACATTTTAACTATCAGTAAAACTTGTATTTAAATTTTAATAAACATCAAGAATCTGGTTAAATATTAAAATAAATAGTCAAGTCAATTAAAATAATTTTTAATTATATTTAAAAAATACTTTAAAATAAGGGAGGCAACGTCCGTAAGACAAGATTAATAAGTTCATGAAAAATTATTTAATATACTAAACTCATGTTAAATGCGTAATTTAAAAAAATTAAAAATTTCAATAAATTTTACTAAATAAAACTGGTAAGTCATAAGTGTGAACTCCGATAAAATATGCAGATCTGTAAACAATAAGATTGAGAGTAATGGAAAGACATTTGCAAAATACAAGCAATCGCATCAAAGATTGTGATGGCGGTAGAAGTATGCAGAAATCGTAGAAAAATACAAAAAAAAAAACAAATTTTACAAGCATAGCAAATTGAAAAAATGATGTGTTGATTCCATAATAAATGTGTTAATTTAAAGGAGTCATCTAATGATGAAGTCAATTTTATGCAGTTTTTCAGTGTTATTTTTATGTACATATTAAAATGTTTCTATTTAATAGTTTAGCTGTGTCCGGTCCGCGTTGCGGAACTGAAAATTGATATTTAGGTGCTCTCTCAAAAATAAACAAACATGTATTTCGTTTTGCAAAAACTCGTACTGGTTCAGGTAGCTGCCATACAACTCCTGAAAATTCGTAATGATAACATTCAATTTACATTACGTAACTTTCATTGAAACTTATTCATTTCAATACGGTAAATATTTCAAAATGTCGTTTTAATTCAATTTCTTTTCGACCAATCGATTTCCGTTTGGGGGGTGGGTATAAATGTCGACGATGGTCACAAATGAAATATTAATTAGTTGTTTTTTTTAAATATTATTAATATTTTACTTATTTTTATTTACACAAAATCAATATAATATTTAATGAAATAAAAAATAACAACGAATTGCAATATATGAAAAAATTTAGTAAAGACGTTCTAACCATTTTTTAGTAAATATAATGTTTTTTATAATATTTGTTTTGAAATATTCTTTATTATTTTTATGGCAGCAACCGAACGAGGACAAATTTTTGAAAACGTTGAAAGACATGTTTGTTTATTTTTGAGAGAGTACTTAAGTTCCAATTTGCATTTTTATAACGCTTTTGGTTTTGGAAATATTATTGGCAGGTGCTAGAAGTTTTATGGCCACTAGCCGAACCTGTCCGATATTTAAAGAAAGTTTATCCGACAAACATTTGTGGGAGTGTACCCAAAAACTTTTAAAAGTTCCATAACGATCGGATGACTAGTGTAGTAATGCATACAGAACACTTAGACATACATTAATTTAAATGTATCGCTTCAAGACTAAAAAAAAATTGGTAGATTTGGATATGATCATAGAGTAATCATATAAGTAGAGTATTCACGTAGAACAAAATTTGCTAGTCACTTTTTCAAATATCAAAATTCTGTGTTCACTCAAAATAATATTACTCAATTTTTAACTGCTTATAAATTGAGCGCAATGTATTTTGTACTCATAAATAAAAAAATTTTGTGTACCTACTACCTATGTCCTATGAACATATTTATTTGTTATTAAATTATGCTGCCAACAGTGTCAACGATATAAAAGTTGTATGCATAGGTACTCAAAAATGTATATATATGCGAATGTGCATGCTACATTATATACATACTTCTTTATTTCGCTGCTCGCATTTCTACTTTACTTATGTGATAAAATTAAAAATTACACAATGTGTGTATAAAAAACTATACATGCATTTAAAGTCCTTTTAATAGACCACAAATAATATTACAAATCAAAGTATTGAATTTTTTTTTAGAAATTGAAAAAATTCAAGATTATTGCTGTACCTATTTGTTGTTAATTTGCTTTATTTTTTAAAATTTGAAGAATTAATATTTTTATTTGGACTTGGTCAATGTGATTTATGAAATTTGTGATTTCAAACTTTATAGAAGAAAGGGACAAAACAATCAATGTTGGTTTTGTAAAATTAAAAATAATTCAAATTGATTTCTATTGAAAAGTATACTGAAAAGTAGGTACCTACATGTATTTTTAAATTTTTAGCAATTTTGGTTTTGTTAATTTTGTCTGTTTCTTACCGTAGATAATAATATGAATAGTATATATATATGAATACATAATATAATTATGAATACAAACAAACAATCTATCAACATTTAAAAAATAAAGTAAAAAAAGTAAAACTGGACATTTTATTCTTTATATGGATTGGTGGCTGTTTTTATTTCTTCAAAAATTATTTCATCTGAAATAGAAATACGATTTTTAACCAAGTTCTGAGAAAAGAAAACAAAACGGTATTCCGTACAAAGTTCACGATTTGTAATGCATAACTAATAAATTTTATTCTTTTATTACCATTATTTTTAAAAAAATTTTCTGGATTATGTGATTCTATCATTGACCTATTATTGTATGTATACAATTTCAATCATTATCTTTGCGATTAATTGTGTTTTTTTGTTTACATTTTTCTATATATATTTTTTATATTGAATTAGATATGTAAAATATATGGTGAACTCATATACGATATACACTCTTCATATAAATCAAAAGTATATACGTATGTGTATACTTTTCAAATTATCAAACAATGCCACTATACTCCTAGCCTAGTCACTGGGAGAACAAAATTTTATACACAAAACTAAAAAAAACGAAATCCTAATTCGATAAAATTCCGGAAAAATCATTCTGTGAATAGGCTCGAAGTATAGAGGCATTGTATGAAATATTCTCCTCAATAAATAAAAAATTTTGAGTAAAAATAATTGAGTTTCGAAAATTATATTTGAGTGTTTTGGGGTATTGAGTGAAAATGGGACGGCATTTTCGTGTTTTGAGTAAAAATGGGACGGGGTTTTTAGAAGAAAATGGTTAAAAAATATTGTTCTACGTGAATACTCTACTTGTATGATTACTCTATGGTATGATTATTAAAATGATCATAAAAATTGGTAAATTTGGATATGATCATTAAAAAGCAAATTAAATTAGCATAAAAAGATAGGGGTAAATGAAACAAATCACAGTAAATAGGGTATGATGGAGAAGCCATATGGCTTCTATAAAGCCATATGATTGTTCTATGCTATAAAGCCATGGATGAATCCATAAGGCTCTATAAAGAAGAATATTTTGTTTTTAATACATAAATTGATTTAATATTTCTGACATCAATCAGGTTTGACATGAAGCGTTTTTAAAAACAAAATATATTCCCTGATATGTATAATTTTATAATAAAAAAAATAGCAAAACATTTATTACCTCACTCTAGTCGATTGAATTATCTAATTTCAGAATAAAAACAATACAAAATACTGCTATATGTATAATTAGGCTGGACGATTATGTCATCAATATTAAATTAACTAATAAAACAATTTGACAAAATTATTAATTGCTCGTATCTATTCGTAGTGAATTTGTAAAATTAATAAAATTAAATAAAACGTTTTCAACGTACTCGTAAGTATTTGAAATCAGAGTAAAAATTGAAAACGAATTCAATTAAGTTATTACTTCCAATATTTGACGTTTTTTATAATATTATGGGCAATAATTTAATTTTGTGTGTTATGACATTATTAAAATAAGAAATAAAAATTTACAATACCTAACAATTATATCGTAAATATATGGTTTTCATCAGTATTTGCATGTCAAAGTAAATTGAATTGCTTTATTTGGTCTAATTATTGTAGATTTTCAATTATGTACTCGACATTTTTATGACCTTCATTCTGATAAATAAAAAAAAATTGTAAATTATCGATTGAGATCATTTTTGGAATTGATTTGACTGCAAAATGAGAAAATCATGCATTTATTAAATTTTTAAACAATAATAATGATTTATTATTAATGAATTTTTTGTTTGAATATTTGTAAATATTTTTTATTTTATTTTTAGAATAATTATCCGAAATGAATGCAGGTATGCATGCACGTAACTATTCCATTTTAGGAAGATAATATTTTTTTTTTCTGAGAATAATCTAAAATACAACACAAAGAACATCAATGAGTTTAGAGTAATTAACTATGTATGGCCATTGCTTAATACAATATTTTTTTAAAAAGAATCATGAATAGCTACATATAATTAGAAGACTCTATTACCTCTATTATTCTGATAGGACAACGTAGGCGCTAAAATTTGCAAGTGTCAGTGTGTATATCTCGATTTAAATACGTTAATTCATTTTTATGATGTTTGTAATAAACGTTACTGAAGTTGTTGACGTAATTAAAAACTTCTTTGAACAAAATATTTGTTTCTATAAATAGGCTTGATTTGAATAAACTTTTTTTGCCACCTTGCATTTGTATTAAGATATTTTCTATTCTATTTGGTGGAAAAGCTTGAGTCAGAATTTTGAAAAGTAATATCTAACTCGTGATACGTCAATACAAGACCTATTAAAAGTTGATTTCTTTTGTTGATATTATAATATAAGGGCTATGTGTTTATTAAGATTGTACGGGTAGTTAAGCGACAACACATTGTACTTACTCTATCCAGTCTGAGTAAATTTATTTTTTTTAAATTAATTTTTACTTCTACGTAACTTATTTTCAGAAAATATTTTACACAATTACAGTTACAGTTACACAAAGGAAAATATCTGATTTATACCTTTTCTCTTTCACAATAGATTTGGTGTACGATCAGAAAATCTAGAATATGTGTCTTTTAACTAACGAGATTTTTTTTTGTTTTGCTATTTTGTTAAAAATTGTATTACGTTTACTAATACTGAGTTATAACACTGTTACAACTACAACACATTTGTTACAACTACAACACATTTATAATTTTAAAATTAATCCGAATAGGATTAAAACCTTTGGAAGCATTTATGGGAAAATTAGCAAGTTTGTAAAAATATTTCAGGAAACTTTATTTGAAAATAAAATAAAATAAATTCTGAAAATAAATAAATGAAAAATATACGTATAGTATCTACTTGGAGTGATATAGAAATTGATAACCATGTTTAGATGAAAATAATATAAATAATATATTAATAATGTGAATGCAAAAATAATTTAAAATTTTAAATAATTGTCAAATAAATCGTTACTTTGGAACCATTTTTTGATAAAAAAAAAAAATGGAATATGAAACAAATTATGAAAATTTGTACATCATTTGAATTTTCGTCTGTGAAACTTTATACTTATAGATCTGAATAATCCAATTAATATATGAATACCTCTTTACTTTGTTTTTTCTTTAGCACCAAACAACTTTTTGAAACTACGTATGAATTTCTGTTCAGGTAAGTAGGTAGAACTGACCATTCCAGTTGTTTCTCGAAAACCTATTAGCACTTAATTGTACCCACGTTTTTGAACTGTTGGATTGTTGTTGTTTTAGTAGATCATTATCACTCTCCCAAGGAACTCAGTACTAGAGCCACCCTGTGTGATTGAGAAGATTGATCAGATCAACAATTTAATGTTTAAATGACAATTTTGTTTTGAAAATTTACTTAAAAATTAATTTACAATTGTTCTGATTCAAAAAGTGTTTTAAATTGAATTTGTAGCGTTCATATTCGTATTCATTTTCATATTCATGTTCATATTCCTATCAAGAAGCCCAGTGATTTTAGGGGCACCTTTATTAAAAGTTCAATATCCGGATCTAATGTACTCATGGTCCCCCCAAAAAAAGTAAGAAGTGACGATCAATGAAATAAGAGTACCTGTATGTACGTATGCAACATAAATATTAGTATTTAAATACATTTATGTATATGTATCAGGCACGGCGCGGAGCGTCCATATATTGAGTTGAATAAGTGCTTCCCCACATAAAATATTATTTATTATTTTTTACAACTTAATATAAAATATATATTTAATTTAATATAAAAATTACTTAACAACAAAAATTCAAATCGAATGAAAAAAAATTTCAAGCAAAAATTATATGCATAGAATGATATTAAGTATACATTATGTATGTTTAGAAAATAATGCCTATATAAACATAATTATTTTATATTATTCTTTCAATCATACAAGACAACAAGAAATATTCAACTACCACAAATTTAAAATATTTGAAAATAATGCCTATTAAAAATCGTTATTCTCTTACCAATGTAGCTATAATAATTATACATTGCATAAAAATATATGATGAAAAATTTAATATCATTCTCCTCATTTACAATATACATTACATACACTCAAATACACTGTCTCTATTTAGTTTCCTAGCAACAGCAACAAAATAATAAATGAAGCGACAATAAAATAAAGTCTTAAAAGAAAAAAAAATTTAATGAGTCGCTGATATTCATTCCAAATCTACCTGTTATAATTAGAAAATATCTGATTGATAATAGATTATCTAGGGAAACAACAACAAAATATCGCATGACACAAAATGCATTTACAAATAAAAAAAGTAGCAAGGAATGAATTGATTTTGTGCATTATTGTGGTTGTTGACTTAAATGAGATTTAATATTTATATAAATAATGTATGTAGTTTTGGGTTTTTTTTAGAGAGTAGTATTGATTTGTGTTAAGTAATTCTGTAGTTTTTTGTTATTGAATGCTACATTGTTTATTTCAGCCATAATTTTGTTTTATGCAGTTTTGAAACAATTATTTTGTTAACAATAATGTAAAAATTTAAAACATTTTTTTTTTATTATTTATAAATAATTAAAATAGAAAATTGTAATTGTGTTATTGAAAGCTTAAGAAAAAATAATTTTCTGCTAGAAGTTTTGAGGAAAAATTATTAAATGTTAAAGGTGGTAAACAAATGCTTGCTCTACTAATTACAACAACAATAAAACAATGTAATCAGCATTTTTCAATAAAATCTTATAATTCGTATACGAGGTATTTTCCAACATTAATATAGAAAATTCATATTCACACTTTTTTTTACATTGTTTTCTTAAGGTCAGAGCTTAAATTAAAGTTATATATTCAGATGAAAATTTTAATAACAAAAACAGTATTTGCGAAATATTAACATTTTTAATTGAAACTGGATTAAACAACTCTTTTAATGAATAGTCTAAACTTTGTTAATTGATAATAACACTTCATCTATAACAACTATTTCAGTTGAGCGATCGTTTTTCTGCCTAAACAGAATTAAAACTACTTTGAGAAATAGATGTGAACAATTTTAACTGTCGAATTTAGCAAACATTTCAAAAGAAAAGGAAAGCCAAAGCAAACTGAAGTTTCCTTTTATAGTGCTTCCCCAGTTGAAAATTCCACGCTCCGTCACTGATATGTATATAGTTATTAACGTTGATATCTACATCCATTCGGTAAGAATTAAAAAAATATTAATTAAAAAAATAAAAATTTAAGAAAGTTTTATTTATAAAAACTAGGAAAACCACACGACCATAGACTACCTTCGTACTCTTAACAGGCATATTGTGATGAGATAAAGGCTTTAAAATTTGTAAACATCTAATTTAAAACCAATGGATGTGCTTGGTTCTAATTTTTTGAATTTTGTTATTACATTTTTTTATATCTGTTTGTGTATGACCCAAAGGCGTCTTTAGAATTTTTTCTCACCTGTGCTAAAAACTATAATGCAAAAATATATTATTTTTATTAATAATATTATACATATATTAATTATTGCAATAAATCAATAAATCAATAGGTTAACAATAAACAAAATATTAATATTAGTGCACAAAAATTCAATAGGCTAATGTTTTTTTTTTCAAATAAAAAAAAACTAATCTAACAACATTAAATAAAATTATTAAAATAAAAAAAATTAATTTTAAAATAATAATAATAATAATGAAAAAATAAAGGTTATATTATAATTTTCTTCCTAGATTTCTGTCTCGCAAAACTATCAATTATTTCTTCACAGCCAGTATTTGCAAAAAACTCAGACTCAATGGCTAGTATACTTAAATTATTAAATTTTTGTTGTCCCAAAGAAGAACGAAGATGATTTTTTAATCTTTTAAGAAGCGAACGATCTTTCGCATGAACAGAAGCGAACGATCTTTCGCCTGAACAGTTAGTTAATCCTATACTCAAAAATATTCTTAGTGCAATTTCTATGTTTGGAAAAGTGGATTCGATATTGGAATCAATTATAGTTTTTTATAAAATTTGCGATTGTCAATTTTGAATATCAGTATGGACAGTAAAATTTTTAAAATATAGGCATTCTTCAATTAAACTGTTGTCTACATTTATGTGCAAATTTACACACATAAAATGTATAAGTTTTATTTTTGTAAATTTGCTGAAAAAAATTTGGAATTTACAATTTTCGTGGAAAAAAACAATTGTGTGGCAAATAACCACAATTATGTCTTCTATGAGATTAGAGTTAGTTATAAAAATATATTTTATTAATTACTTGCCGACAGAGTTTCGATTCGATCGATTATTTTCAACTAGAGAGAGGCCTATCGGGGAAATTTTTCAAATTTAGAAAAAAAAAATAATAATTTATTTTTTTAGAAAGGCCTTTTTTTGCATTGTTTTGTAATGTGAAAATGTGAATAACAACTTAACGGTTCGCCCCTAAATCCACGGCGTCCCTGTGCTTAGCACATTTAGCACTATGGAGAAGACGGCGTTGGTATGACCTCATCCTGGTATATTTTTGAGGTAGTTAATTTCAGAAAAAAAATATTAAATTAACTAATAAAATAATTTGAATAAATTAATAATTGTCAAGAAGAGTAATAGGCACAACATCTTTATGTTAATAAATAGATTTTTAAATTTGTTTTTAAAGCAGAACAGTTGAAACAAGCCGGGATTTGCTCTTGAATTGGAAAAAATAGGAAGCAATTACAAATATGATTAAAAAAAAGCATTGCAAAAGTTCAAAATAAACAAGAATCAAAAGAAGCGACAACATAATAAATTACCATTGAATTTAAAATTTATTTTTTTTAAATTATTTTTGACACTATTACACGTGTTCGCACCTTTTTAAAATGAATATTTTTTTATATGTATATGTAGCCAACTATGCATAATACTTACATACAAATTCACTGCATTAGAGTAAGTCAGTCAATCATAGAGTTTACAATCAATGGTCATACAATAGTGTCTATTATATTAATCACGATTGAAATGTCATCACTCATCATACCATTGCACGCACATACTCCAAATCTGTCGAAATTCATTTAAAAAAAACCAAAAATTTTCCATAAAGCTGTTCTTGTGAATGGGTCTTTTTGTATTTTTTTTTATTTTCGAATTAATAATAAATGGAATTTTAGAAGAGAAGTGTTTTTTCATAAAAACTATATAATTAAATAACAATAAAAAAATATATATATATATATATTATATAGGTATAGATATAGGTAAGTAGTACCATAAGTGGTTTTATTTTTTTTTATTTACTTTTCTGACAATGAAGGCGTGAATTGTTATTGCTAGCTAGCAATCTAATTAAATGAAACTAAAATAAAAATTATACAAGCCGCCGCCGCTGTTGTATATTATCATATTATTGAAATTTGCTTTGGGCTATAAAGTGTGCTTCATTTGCAAGTTTTTTTAAATTTGTACATTATTATAATGTATGCTGAATTAATTAATGTTGTTTTTGTTGTTGTTTTTTTTTTTTTTTTTGATATTTTAAAGTTTGATGATTGGCTGTCATCTATGTATGAGCATCATATTATATAGACCCTCTGGCATTATATAAAGTAAATATTAATAAAAAAATTTGTTGTTTATCAATTTGCGGGCCATTTTCACTATTATACCTACTAAAATCTAAAATAAATAAATAAATAAATAACAATTGGATTTACAAACTAAAAGTGTTAAAATTTTGATGTAATTAATTAAAAATTGATTTGTGAAATTGAAAAAAAAAAAATATTGCCTGAATTAATCACGTCAAATCCAATTTAAAATTAGATATGTAATTTTAAATACGCATAAAAAAAAAACAGGGGTTTTAGAGGTTTGTAGAAGTGAGCAGTCCCTAGAATATTGTCGTGACTATAATTCACCAAAAATTTATTTATAATTAAGCTGGTCAAGTGTGACTTATATAGCGTCGAAATAACGACAAGAACGTTAATATCATATGTTATGTAGTGATAGTGACATTGTACTACTCGCAGAGAATGAAAATGATTCGTAAAGATTATTATTCAGATTCACATCTTAACCAAAACGAAAAATACGAAGTCTGAGGCAAATATGTGGCAAATACACGTTAAAAGATAAGAAACGTAGTAGCAAAATCAGAGACGCATTCGATATTTCAGATGTTTTCTATTGAAATCGATTGGAGAGATTATGTAAATATAATGGTTTTTCCTGGCGACGATGATGACGACGTCGAACATTCATATCACCTTTTCGAAGGTCTTCTTGGGAGACGTTTGATATTGATTTGGCTATTCATTACTATCTTCGCCAGTCGAAAAATATTGAATTACCTATTATAATATTGGAAATAATAATTTATGTTCTAACTTTTGTATTTGGGGTAAAAAATTAAATTTCGATAACATTTCTTTTCTACTAGGATTAATTAATTAAGTACGTGATTTTGATTTATTGGACCTTTTTGTTTGGCCCAAATTTTGAAATAAATCCGAAAATTGTTTGATTTCGGATGAATTCATTTTTAAAATTTCGGACTTACTTCCTTATGAATTTTTCTCGATTGCCAAAGATCGTGTTTAATGGTCACTGTTTGTCTCATTTACATGAGCTTTACTCCAAGAGCATGTGAGTTCTTGTCCAACTGCATCTACATTTCAATTTTAACATCGGAAATTCGAATTAAAAATAATAGGTAGAAGCGGAAGTATTTTTTGTTTTCAATTTTTGACCATTTTTGATTTCGGACTGAGTTCATTCGGACTTAATTCATACATATGTCTATTTATTTATTTACTTACACAACTTTCTTTCATAAATTTTTTTAATTCATAAATTAACATAAATTAACGTCTAAAAATATTTGTTTATGATCAGATACTTATAGTTTAAGATATTACCTATGTCCTATAGTATTTGGTGTAAAGGCTTGAGCCAGAAGTATGACGCAAATCAAAATTATATATCCATAATACATCAATACAAGCAAAACATATTAAAATTTGATTTCTTTCTAGACATATGAGAATTTGCTTGTCGACAATACCTTATGCTTACTCTCTCTCCAGTATGAGCAAATACCTCTTAAAGGAACTGAGAAGATCGACTTCTAGCTTGGCCACTTCACCAGCATGGCTAACTTGCATCTATAATCAGGATAAGGAACCTACAGTAGATTTAGCAACTGCGACACACCCAAATAATTATTAATTGTTACATAAAACATGTTCTATATTTATATAGAAACATTTTTCATAATCTTCTTGAGGCCCGCTGAATTAATTTTATTAATTTCTGGATAATTAAAAAATTTCAATTATATAGTGAATAATGGTCAGAATTCAATATATTAACTATAACACAGATATACCAGTTTTAAATAAACGCGTTCAAAAAATAAAACATGAAAATACAACCATAATTCAATTTTATCTCCATAGTACTCGTTTCAATATGAATCAGTCAACTGTTGGCTTAAGTTGAGTTTGAAATTTTGATTCATCTGCTTCATTTAAATTTAGACTTATTTGCTATGGTATATGCTTTGAGATAAAAAAAAAAAAAAATTTTTTTAATTTTTATTTATTTATTTAATTTTTTTCCCTCTTTTACTGCGATTTCCTAATTTTCTTATACTGCGTGTTATATTCAAGGTGAACAAAATTCAATCCATATACAGGTTGATGTAAGAAAAAGAAATGACGAATAATAATATATAAGTAATTACTATGAATGGTAATCTATTGTGAACAACTAGAAAAATTATTCAATAGGTATCTAGGCAAAAATTCTGACAAAAATGACAGCAATAATAGTAACCACACAGCTAAACCACACATAATTTTCAAAGTCTTAATAAAGCACAAAAAACAATTATTTTCTTCTTTTAATGTGGTGCAGTTGAACTGACTTGAATTATATACAGAAAAAAACTTTTGTTTTTTAAATTTAAATGAATCGTTTAGGTTCGTTAAGATAAGCAATGAATTTTGTATTCTTGATAGTTAGTTGTTGGACAGTTGAAAGTGTATATTCTAGGAAGCTTCTAAAAATAGATTTAACATTTTCAGCAGTTATTTAATCCAAAATCAGAATTTTACAATTATAAATTTTTCAATAACTTTAGGATGTAATTAGGTACATATTTTCTTTTAAAATATAATAGGAGAAGCTCGTATCGTAGGGTATATGTATAGAGTTAGTTCTATTTAACAAATATTAATTACTATTTTTTTTTATGTTTTTGTCAGGAACTGAGAACTCCAATTTGTACACTACATGAAGTGAAGCTTGAACTGCATTATTGATTGTTTATAAATTTGTATGGTAGGTAGGTAGTAGTCGCTGCTGACAGTACCGGTGAGGTCTATTGTGATACTACGTGAACTTTCCTCGCGTAGGACTCTACTCGTTGAAACAATTTGAGCTTGATGGTTACCGATGCGGTTTTTGAGTTGATGGTTACCGCTCCAGTGCTTTAATTGCGGTCTGACTGTCTGTGAGTACACAGATATTTCTAACAGATAATACGCTGGATCTCAGCCAGTCTGAGGCTTATTTTATTGGCATCACCCCCGCCTGAAATACACTACAATGTCTTGGTAGGCCGCCCCCATTCTGTCATTCAATTTTGAACCATCAGTGTAGAGGCGTACGTGTTCCTTCTTTAGAACCGTGCTACTCTTCCTATACCTACCTAGACAGAATATCGATTTGATATGATCTCTCAAAGAAGTGCCCAGTGCCAATAAGACTCAGATCTACGTTCTCTGGAGTAAATTTCATGTATTCCTTAATGGCTTAGTCTGTATTCCTATTCCTATTTGTGGTTTCTACTGGGAATTGGCTTTTAGCCTGATTGCAGTTCTGGATGCCATTTCTTTGCCATGGATATCAAATGGTTAGAGATGAAATAGCGTATCCAGTGCCGCGGAAGGAGTTGTTCTAAGTGCACCGCTTATGCAGATGGAGGCTGATCTTTGAACTTTTGCAAGGAGGTTGAAGTTTGTACCAATGTTGAGTGCCGTCCACCACACCACGACACCAAACACTAGTACAGGCCTGACAACTGCTGTATACAGCCAGTGGACAATGTGTTCATTCCCCTTTTGTTGCTAATAGCTCGTTTGCAAGAGTACAGTGCTGTTGTAGCTTTATTTACTCTTTCAATTATATTCGGTTTCCAACTTAGTTTCTTGTCTAAAATAAAACCCAAGTACTTAGCTCTATCTTTCAGAATTAGTTGGGTGCCGTTAATATAAATAGGGTCTACTGTTAAAAATTTATATTTTCTAGTGAAGAGGACTACATCAGTCTTTTGTGGATTTACTGAGAGTCCACAGTTTGTAGTCAATTTAGCTAGCTGATTTAAAGCATTTTGCATGAGGTCTCTTAGTGTGCTTAAATACTTACCAGAGACAGCGATAGCGATGTCATATGCATAAACAATCACTCTGCAGTCTGCCCCTTCTACTATTAGTAATAATTCATTTACCATTAAGTTCCATAGAAGAGGAGACAAAACACCTCCCTGAGGGGTGCCTCTTCTGACAAACCTTCTTTCGTAAGCAGCACCGAGTTTAGCATTGATAACCTTTCTTGTATGCATTAACAAGTACTACTAGATAACGAGTGCTACTACGAAATCTACTTCAAGGTTCGACAGTGCACGTGTGATTGCCTCAACGTTGACATTGTTAAAGGCTCCTTCTATGTCCATAAACGCAACTAGAGTGTACTCCTTATAAGCCAACGATAAATAGTACTAACTAGAGAGTGCAGGGTGGTATCCACCGACTTTCCTTTGTTGTACGCATGCTGTGACGCAGAGAGTCGATTATTATCCATATTACATCGTATATAGATATCAATCAGTCTCTCAAGAGTATTTAGTAGAAAAGAAGACAGGATAATTGGTCTGCTTTTACCTGGTTTCGGTATGAATACTACTTTAACCTCAGACCAACACTTTGAAATGTGGCCTAGATCTAGACAACTCTTAAAAAATGGCCAGGGAAAAATAGTACTAAAGGAGTGCTGCAATTCAGCTGGATAGATACCATCCGGTCCTGGTGACTTGAATGGTTTAAAAATATTTATAGCCCATTGCAGTTTGGAGTTTGTTAAAACTCTCTCCGATAAATCAGAGTGTTGAATACCGTTTTGATTTATCGTAGATTGTGTATTAGAGCCGTCGGGGAAATGGGTTTCTAACAGTAGCTTCAATGATGCTCCACTAGAATCGGTCCATGTGCCATCTACCTTTAAAAGGTAGCTGGGGATCGCCGAATTAGTGGATAGTATTTTACGCAGTCTTAAAGCTTCAGAGGTTTCTTCTATGTTGCCAAAGAAGATTTTCCTTGAATTCGTTTTGGCCTTTTTTAGTACAGTTTTGTACGCTTTAAGGGAATCTTTATATAGTTTATATAGAGCGTCTAGTACTTTTTGCTATATTAAACCTCCTTCTGCTATGTTTCCGAAGGATTTTTATTTCCTCGCTCCCCCACGGTGGTCTAGTTTTACCTTTAGACTTACCTGTGTGCAGAAGACGGAAAGAGCTTTATTGTAGGCGTTATTTAGAATGACTGCCAGACCGTCC
This sequence comes from Argyra leucocephala, assembly GCA_963942445.1. NCBI lineage: Eukaryota > Metazoa > Arthropoda > Insecta > Diptera > Dolichopodidae > Argyra > Argyra leucocephala. The sequence goes on along the minus strand of OZ012681.1, from coordinate 82,990,947 downwards.
AATTCCGGTAAACCATTATGAGGTTTAAAAGTCTTTGAGGAGATTGTATCAGAGACAGACAAATTGTACTTAGACCAGTCGGTTTTTCTTGGATTACGGAAGACCAGCTTTCTGGATAAACATTTCTGTAAGTGGAATTCAATGTAGTGTTCAATGTAGAAGGAGTGTTCGTCTACATCTCGAAAAATATGTTGCTATAGACTATAAAGATTATTTTCGATAAATTCGCAAACAGTATTCATCATTTTAACCAGACACAACTGGTTTTCTGGAACTATTTATATCTAAAGAAATAACTGCAGAGTTTTTTTTTGTTTTTTAGTATAACTAAAGTAAATTTAATTCATGAAATTATTGAAATACATATTTAATCGAAAATTATTCTTATTATATAAATATGTAATAATGAAAAATAATATATTTGAGTCATTATTTATTATTAAAATTGAATTAAAATCTTACATTCATAATTGAATATATAAATCTTAAAGAAAAATAATCCGAAATAATGTGTTCTATTATACCTAATTATATTATTTTTATTTTTATTGCAAAAAAAGGCAGTAAAAAAATAAAAAAATTAAAAAGAAAAATTTTAAGATTTAAAATGTCTAGAATATTTAATTATACTGTATGTTTTTTATTCCGTTTATGTGATTCTAGACTTGATTCAGTTAAGATTAATCAATTTTTTATTGTTTTTTTTTTATATTATCAGCTTTGTTTTTTATATGTACAAGGTGTGTAGAAATTGAACTACACCATATCACTCAGACATAAAACTGAAACGGATGATAAGATTATATAAGTTGTTTTCTTTAAATCTGTTCAATTTTGGTCACAGAGATAATTATTCAATTAGACCACTATTAATCAGTAATTTTGGAATAAAAGAAACTCGTATTTAGTACAACTTATTTTTGCTTAAAATTGTTAGACATTTTTGTTATACAAAATAAAATTGTACATGTTTTTATGGTTTCGAAATTTTGAGACTGTTATGTTCAAAAACTTATACAATAATTTCTTAGAGTTCAATTTAAATTACTAATATGATCTCAGAGTTGGCTGGACTAGAAACTCTAGACCTTGAGAGAGGACTAGAAATTTTTTAGTATTTTTGGTTCCTCAGTACCTCATCCTATACCCCATATACTATACAAAATGGTCACTTAAGTTGTATTTTGTAATAACTATAAAGAAGATTTTCAAGTGGGAGAAGTTCGGGCTTTTAAGGAAGCCTGACTTTTTAAAATTATATGTCGGGTGTTCCAGAGCATGCGTATCAGCTTTTTAAGAGGGGCAGGAGCCGTTATTTTAAAGTTCAAAGAACATGTTATTAACTAAATCGAGGGTGCTCTATCGATGGGTGATATTTTCAACTTCCGAGAAGGATCGCATCGCAATCGGTTTTTTTAAGACCAAAAATCGCCGAAATTGGCCGAAATGGAAATTTTCAAATGGGAAGGGGTATTTTTTTGCAAATTCGGATTCTACGCCATAAGATAACAAGCTTTTGCAAAATAATTTTTTTTTTCTTTACACTTGCAGTTAGTAAATAAAGTAGTTGTTAACATTTAATTAACCCTCGTAAATTTTTTAAATTTATTTTTGATAAATTTTTACGTTTGTGAATTTTATTTTTATAATTAAACTTAGACAATTTTATTCACAATAGTCTCAATAAAACTTCCCACTGTGTTTGCATTATAATATGATTCATCATTAATTCAAGAAATTATAAATGACAACGTATTTTATTTCTAGACAAATTGACATTTTTTTATAAAATTAATTTTTGCTAATTTTTAATTTAATTGGCGTTTTCATTACTTCATAGTTGACATATTGTATACTTTTATATTTTATTTATATATTTTTTTTTAAATATTTAAGGATGGGTAAATTTTAATTTTTTGATCTAGTTTCTGATATTAGCTTATATGGAATTAAAAAAAAAGTGCTTTAGAATTAACAAATTTTTTTTATAGAATTCTGATACAAAAAAACTATGTTCATTAAAGTGAAAAATTAACGTAGGTCTAATAACGATTTTCTAATAAATATTTCTTTCTTTACATATAATATAGGACAATTATGCACTAAAAACTATACACTGAGGAATAAGTAACAGGGTAACGTAAATTTTTTGAAAAATGTTAAATAAGATAGTTATAATGAGTCAGTCAGACACTCTGATGGGTAGAGCGTACGTAGAGCGTCTGTCGTTCAGTCGAAATGAGGTGATTTTATAATTTTCTGATTTTAAATGAAAGCAAAAAAAAAAAATGTCGACCTGGTATCGTACCCGATATCATTGGTATAAAATAAATAACAATAAAAAAAAAATAGGCCAACGTCTCGAAAGAGAAGGGGACATAAAGTTTGGCCTCATATTAATTTACAGGTAAACTGATATATAAATATAAGAATGAGCCAGCTAAATATTATAATAGAAACCTTTTTTGTTAAATCACTTTTTTGATTAGAATATTAAAATGAAAGAAAAAATGTTTCGAAATTAAAATTAAGAAGATTTTCTGTAATAACGGTATAAAATTACTAATTAGCAAAAATGGTATTGAGTTTAGTTTTTGTTCTTAATCTATCTATTTATATATCTATCCATCTACTTATCTACTATATCATATGACTGTAACATATGATCGAGAGAATTATAAATAAATTTAATTTTTATTTTTCGTTTATACATGAAGCATTTGACAATGAATTTTTACGCAAATAACGGTACAAATATTTTAAGCATGTGCAGAATTCAAATTTGTTACTATTTCATTATCTCTACAAGATTGTTTAAATCTTGTTTTACAAGATATAAGAACCTACTTATTTACTGTGTGAACGTATTTACATAATATTAAAAACATAATAAAAACACAATTTAAATATTATAACAGCAAAAACATTTAAGCAAAAGTTATTAATTAAATTATAGTGAAGGATCAAATTTTAGAAGGCACTACCTTTTTCATATTGTTGCAGTTTTGTGGGTTAAATTATGATATAAAGGATATCTATTCCTAATTAAATAACTAAAGGAATTCTTATGTTACTTACGATCGTTTACACAGAAAGAATCATTGGCACAATGGATAATGAGTGATCTTGTCGATAATGTGAAGTGCGTTATATAGTGACGACTTATAAAATTGATTATACAATCTACTACAAGGATATATAACGTAATCAATGAGCTGGGCATGACTAAAAAATTCAAGACGCCTGTTACATATTATGCAAACTATACATATTTTATTTATTTTCTTTATTTAGTTTATTTTACAAACATTTTTCTAATGAACGGTGGCGTTGTTTTGCTAACCCTACAGATTGATGATATATTACCCAATCAATTGTAGCTTCAATCTTTTGTCTATAGTAATAGACGTCTGATGTGCTTGCTCTATAAGCATTAATTTAACAGTATTTAAAAAAACATATATATATTGGTTATATATATTGGCATATATATATACTCGTTGGTTGCTATGTAGAGGTCCGTATTTGATATTCTATTTGGTCATCATTATTTGAGTAATTAATATTTTAAGAATCATAAAAAAGATCTCGCATAAATTTATTTTATTAAACAATAAAAAAATATATTTATTAAAATTCAAATTAGGCAAAGTTATCAACATTGTTTCTAAAAATTGAACAATAAAAATCTAATCGAATTAATGACATTTATAAGAACTCAATATTTTTGTATTTTTTATTGAAATTAAATCACAGTTGGATTCACAATTGATTAAACTAACTACTTTTCGTATATAATCAAGTTATTTAAATTTTATATCAAATTTCAAAACAAGTTTTTATTATAAAGGTGTATAGATTTACATTATAGTTACACATCTTTACATTTAAAAGATTTTCAATTTCAGATAGTTAGATAGTTTAATTATTGTGCTCGTAAGATTTCAAAATTTTACTATTCAAAACAATAGCTTTAGTTTACTGCACAACATTGTACCCTATATTAATTATTTCACTTAATTGCAGTGTAATTTAGGCATGAAAATAACGCGCGAAAGATTCGATTTTTTTTAATGACACTTGCAGTATTTTTATTAATCTACAAATACAGAATATTATTATTATGTAGTAGGCGTACTTGTAATTTTAAATTTTATATCCACATTGATTACCATATAAAATGAGATTTTAATGAGCGTAACTTCAAAAATTGTAACATAAATAAAGCAACTCTTAAATAAAATTATAAAAAAAAAAACAAATGTTTGAACGAAACATTCCATAGTTTCATTGCTTTTTATTGGAATTTCATTAAAAAAATTTCCCACGAAATTAATCCTACTAAGAAAGATTATTAATTACCATGATGATGATTTTAGATGTTCCTAGGAATTGTAAGAAAGGTATGTTTACAATAATTAAACAAATAAACAAATAATTATTATAAATTATCTATTGTGAAAAATCAAATAGACAAAAAAAACAATATTTTTAACGTCAAACTCACGATTAAGATAATAGTGTAGTGTTTGTATATTTTAGTTCTAGTCAACCATGAGCTCATCAAAAAAATTTATTAATAATAAACAATACTGTAGTACTAAAAAGACGCAAAGCTTTGGATATATTATTACTTTAATTTAAAGTACGTCGAACCCTGCAAGAATTAGATATTGTCTAAGGCTCCTTTCAACTCAATGTATATCAAAAGGATAGATGAACAGAGTTTGGCAAAGAACTACCGGCGTTCTAGACGGATACACACTTTTCAGGATGTAGAAACGAAGGTAAAAATGTTTAATACCTACTTTATTCTACATCGCATTCTATAATGAAATATCATCCATAATCACGAAGGAGAAAATATTTGGGCTAAAAATACTTCTCCCCATACAGGTAACCTAGTACAGACAGCATACCTTATTATGCTTCAAAAATTACAAGACTGAATAACTCCAACAACTTACTTCAATCGTGTGTAATTGTCTGCTAAGATCTTCATATTAAACGAATAGTATTATATTTCAGTCCGTCCTATACCCAGGGATGGGATTACAGAACAGTGATGATATTTGTTACAATATTATACCCAAAAATTTCCTTTCTACTCGAAAATATACTGTTCTACATTACATTACCACTTACCAGTCACTAACTTTATTTCTTGAAATATTATTACTGACATTTTATATTATGATACGCAAGAGCACGATATTGAAGGCACACTTTTCGTGGTTTTTCGTGTGCTTCGTTTTTTTTTTTTCATTCAATCAATCGACGATGTTGCAGGCCAAAGCGTAGCGATCAAAATCAATTTTTATTTGATCTATATTATAAAATACACAAGAGTACGATTTTGAAGGCATATTTTTCATGGTTTTTCGTGTGCTTCGCTTTTTTTCATTTAATAAATTTTTTTTGTCGATTCTCTTTTGAGTCAAATTCTTTTTATTTATTTTTTATATATCGCATTTGGTTTTTTGCACTTTTAGCAGGAAAAAAAATTAATTAGTAGGATAATATTATTCATATAGATTTTAATATCACAAATTTTTGTGAGTTCGATTCCTATATGAGTATGAATAGTCATACGTTTGATAATTTCTTTAGTGTCATTGGTCATAGTCATTTGAAAATACATAATTTAAGTATGTTTAATTTATAGATTGAAAAAGTACGTTCTGAACCATCTAACAACCGATGTTCATTATTATACTAAGTAAAATTATATATTTTTTTAAAATTTTATTAATTTTTAATTAGAAATTTTAATTTCAAAATTTCACCCCATGTAAGACATTTTAACATACCTACAAAATTTTTTTTTTTAAATAAATTATTATTTACGTATACGGTTGTTTTCTAAATAAAATCAATACAAAAATAGAATATAGTATTTACCTACCAAGAATAAATTGATGATACATGGTTTAATAAAATTATCGGAAACTATTTTTTTATAACATTCCGACACACGTTTTCCCAATTGACGCGACAATCAATTAATCGGTTAATAATATCAGTAATGGTAAAGGGTTTTTGGGTGGTTTTAGTGGGTTAGTGTTCCACATAGCTAAGTACCTACGTGCGCGGTCTGCTTAGTATTTTTCGAGGCTTTCACCTTCCATCACGAAATAAAAAAATAATAAAAACAAATTAAACCTTACAAAAAAAGTTTAATGTTATGTGACATTTTTTTATTTTATTTTAAAATTAATATTAAATTAAAATTTTGAACATTTTTTATTTTTTTGTGGTTTGCTATTAATATTACTATTCTATATGTTGTTGTTAGATACTTTCAACGTGTCAAATGTATAATTTTATTAAAAATCACTTTATTGTGCCGTTTCACAGAAAAATTTCTTTCTTTTGCTCGGCCGGGTATGTACCCGGGGTTTCTTCTAGTTCGTATATAAAATACAAGTATGTATATCTGACGAGTATTGTTTAACTAATTTCAACTGTTATCAGGAACTATGATATGCTTCGCTCGAACATATGCAAAAATGTGATGTCACAATATTATGGCCCACATTCATGCGTTGACACATTTTTGTTATAAGTCCTCTTATTTATCACAATACTGGGTGATCCATACCATGCGTATCAGTTTGTTAAGAGTGATGCTCGATTAACTAAATCGAGGGATGCTCAATCGATTGGTGATGTTTTAAACTTTCGGAAAGGGCAAGAAATAAATTTTTCAAACCGGAAATTTGCCGAAATCGAAATTTTCAAATGGGAAGAGGTAATTTTTTATGCAAATTCCGATTCTACGTAAAAAATAAAAAGCTCTTCTTTTCGTATTATTTCCCCCATTTCTGTTGTTAAACCAAGGATTCTAATTTATAATTTATTTTCCTTATATATTTTGAACTAATATACAAGATAGAATTCTCAAAATAGAGATAGTAGATCTATTCAAGTAGGGATCTATTTTGAAATGTAACGTGGGCTAAAAAGGGGTTAAAGAAAATCGGATTATGTAAATAATGTCTAACAAATATTCATTACATCTCCGATGATGTGCAAACTTGATAAATGTTGTAGAATTGATGTACCTAACTAACACTACTTAATGAGCTGCATCAGACTTATAGATTTTGAGTTGAAGCTGGCTTAATTTAAAAATTTGTTACAAAAAAGTGAAAATTTTATTTTTCAAGTATTTTCTTCTAACACCGGAAGCTATAATATTATGTATAGTCAATTAAAATATGGTCACCCTCTCTGTAATGGCAACCAAATTTTAATTTTACGGGCCTGCATTAATAAAATTTAAAAAAAATTTAATTAAATATTCATTACAGTCATTAGGTTTAAATTTAAAGTCTTCTTAAAACATTGCGTCTCTTTGTAATAATTGTATTATTGCCAACACCATTGTATTTTATTATGAGAATTTTTGTTCAGATATCATAAATAAAATTGTATAATTAGGAGTTAGGATAATCTTTTGTTTATTTAATTTGCATTGAAAACTGTAAGACAATCAATTTAACTTTAATTGAGTGCATCACAACATTTTTTTTAAGCCCAACAGAAGGGCTTCCAATTACACACATAAGTACATACATAAATTTATTATCCATGAAGTTGTTTTTAATTTGTGTATAAAATAAGTGAAATTGTTTTTATTTTCTGGAGTACAATAAACTTGAATACAAAATAAAAAATCATAAAAAACCAAAAAAAAAAACAGATTCACTTTTTAGTTCAGGAAAAAATATTTTCTTTCTAACTGAAAAATGTCTTAAAACTGTTGTATACGCTATTATGCAGGTAATTACGATTTAAGAGGTAAAAAGTGATTTTTAATTGAAATGAATAATTTTTCTTTCATTAAGTAACAAAAAACAAACACGAAAAAAGTGAATTTTCTTTTTGAAGTCTGCATTTAAATATTGAAAAAATGTTTGTTGTGAAACTTTTGAATAGAAATTGTTTTTTTTTTACTTCTGGTGTGTAGGCAATTTGGTATTCAAATTTATTAAACAGGTTGATGAGTTCTTAAAAAATTCATTTATTTTTGTATCAAACATGAATCAATTTATGAATATTCCGTTTTTTTTTGTATTGTAATAGTAGTGAATATTATGAAATCAAAATTGCTTCTTAAGTCTGTTGAATAAGTAGTGGTCATTTGTCTTATGTAGTTTAACAATGTCTGGAAAAGGAAATACTAAATTATGAAATGTAACCTTTGATTATGCGATATGTGTTCACTACTAGGGCTATACAGTTCGAATATGTACAATTAACGAAACTTCAATTCTCATATATTGTCTAGCACAACATATGGGTGCTGAAATATGAAAAATAAAAGTAGAATATAGAGGTATATATACAGAGTTAGATCTGTTAACAATAAACTTTGAGTATATCAGTTGTACTACGGTGTTAGAACTGCTGTATTTTTTAAATTTTGAAAGTAGGAATTTAAAAACTTTAAGAATAGGATCAATTAGTAATACATCAAATGTTTTGTATGCAAAAAGAAGAAATGTCAAATCCAGTTGATAAAATTAGGTCTGAAGATAATAAAATTTATTTGAATTGTCATAATTTGAAATTCATTATGTTTGATATAAATTGTTTAAGGAAAAGAAGAATAAACTGATTCCAATAATCATGTTGTTGGAATTTATGTATATATAATATATTTGTGTATATATGTTTAATATATTCACCTAAAAAACCAGGAACATCACCAGCAAATTCAAAGGGTATATCAATAGATTTCTCTGGCGCATCCTAAACATTCGTTAGCCACTAACCATTTTCCAAACAAATCAAAAGCAAATAGACGTGGAAATGCGGCAGAGGAAATGGCGTTAGATTAGTCATACTCTGAAGAAACTTGAGATCAACATCGCAAAACAATGTTTCGAATGAAATTCTCAAGATACACGTCGCGTAGGAAGACAGGTAGAATCATGAAGAACGACAACGTTAGTCGATGCAAGTATCCAAGAAAGACCGTGGCCACAATTTAACTTCTTCAATTGTAGATAGAAGACAATGGAAGGCCGCAGATAGAAGACAATGGAAGGATTTTATTTCCACCTCACAAATAGGATAGGACCGAACAATGATGATATATCGTATATATTGATATTGGAAGCACTCATGTTCTTCTCAATAATCCGGCTCGGTTTGTAGAATAGAAATCTATATTGCTTATCTGAATATTTTAAATAACATCCTTATCATGCATTTGGTATATATGCGAGAGTATAATTTTCCGCCAATTTGATGGTCTGGCAAAGGTGTATCGACGAAAATATTTATATCTGAACTGTATAAAAATGTATACACGGTCAAAAAGCTTTTACTGACAAGGCCACATAGAACAAATATAAAGAAATATTTCAAACCACACTTTCATTGACAAAATTAAATTTCAATGGATATAAAAAAACATTAAAATAGATAGTTTTAAATTTTATGGCCTTTCCGAACCTTTCGTACTTGCACTTTCCGAAAATACTAATTTATCGCACTATTTTTCATACTAAATTTTTATACGGATTTAAAAATTTATGACAATACCTACTCTATTTTTCGAAGTAAAATTAATATTACCTTAATACATGTTTTTTTAACTTTTTATGTCAAATTTATTTTGAAAACAGCAAAAAAGTGCTTTATTCCAGCAATATTTAACAGGATTTAGTAATATTTATTATTATGATGACTATGGCAATAATATAAATTTTAAATTTTAATCCAATGTTTAAATTATTGTCATTTTATTTCAGTTTGTTATGAATTATTGTTTGGTTAAAAGAAAAAAATGCAAAATAAAAGGAAAATTTTATATTATTTTTGTTATATTAAGTTTAAAAAGTAAAAACAACATTATTTATATTTAAAATATGTATTTAGATAGAAAAAATAGAATTAGTACTTAGATAGAATATAAATCTAGATAGAAATAATATTGTATGTAATTATTATTTGTTGTTTTATGAAATGAAATGTTTTTGTTTGAATGTTGAAATTATTTTGGTTTTTTTTTTGTATATGTATATGTAGCTACATATTTTTATAAATAAATTATTTGATTAATATTTATTGTAAATTTTATGACTTGATATTGTAATAAACTTCATTGATTAAGTGTGTGCCATTTAACATATCCGTAATGTCACGGTTATTTATATTTCTTAAAAATATCCTTTCTGAAATCTGAAAGTTTAGAAAAACTTAGAGTACATTTTTCTTAGGCAGAAATTATTTAATGTATTCGCCAAAAATGTGTTAGCTCATAAAGTAACATGTTCATATTATTTTGTATGAATTTATGGATAATTTTTATCATATTTCGTTGGTTTCTTCTTTGAATGTAATTTTTTTTTATTTTCACTTTTAATAAATTTCATTTGGCGATATCTAGTGTACTTGAGACTACACTAAAATTTTGACAACAAATCAAGTGCGATCCGGACGCACTAAAATTTATTCCAAATTTTTCGGAAAAAATTTAGTGCGATTTGACAGTTTTAGTGCGAGTACCAAGTGCAAGGGCGAGAGGTTCGGAAAGGCCCTTAATTCATTTATACGAGTAGTACAATTACATGATCAACAAATAGTTTTATTAATGATTTAATGTCAAATACAATTCATATAAAATTTAACGAGTCTTTGGCCAACGCGGTTAATATATATTGAAAAATAAAAATATGTAATTATACTTTTGCTATTGATTAGTTAATATGAGTCCGATTTCACTCTATTTGCTCCGATTTGAAGTGCTAATCTTATTTTATATGCATATATTTTGTAGGTGATATATGTGAATATATAATCAAGTACATGGTTATTCTTGTATGTACTGTCAAAATTCTTACATATTTCACAGATAATATCTTCAAAATTTGAATCAATATTGTAATCCACAGTTAATAGGCATTTACAAGTTTCTCGCTTGTAAAATTCAATTGCCAATAGTCAATATTAATTTTTAATAATATAATTTGTTTTACCATTCAAGTTCAAAAATCCATGTAATTTTTAAACAAATTTTGACACAATTTGATTACATTATGTGAAAATTTATTTTTGAATGTCAATGCAAAATATTACAACTATCTTGAATTAATTTTGAAAGTAATTTTAACCAAATGGCATAAAATCGACCGTTATATTAAAAAAAAACAAATAATAAATTAACAGCTAATTTAAAAATTATTTATTTACCACTAAAATTTAAATTTAAAAAGTTATAAATGTAATAAACGAAACCATGTATATTTTTTTTTATTTTAATAATGTCTTAATTTTTGAAAATGTCAATAATTATCTTTAAATAAATTTATTCAATCCAATAAATTATTTTGCTATTTGATCTTCTTCATAAATTTAAATTTTTTTTGTTTTTTTTTTTTATGTTTTTGGATTTTACAATAAATTAAACGTAAGAAACCTCACCTGTTTTATATCATTTAACCTATAAACGTGATTGTTTATTCTTGTAATCAAATATCACTATCTAATTATAGCTCATCGTTTTTAATCAAAATATATTTTTTTTTGTACTTTGTTGTTTGTACCGTGACATAACAGCTGACCAACACCACTGTTTGAATGAATAGTGTTGAATTTTATTTGATTTTTTAACTAATTTTAATAAAAAAGTTGAAAAAATGTACTTATTAATTTCGTTTTTTTGTCCGTCTACTTTAAAAGTCCATAGGTTAAAAAATGTTATAATCTGTAATATTTGAGTGGGTTTATAATATAATTTAATAATAATTTGTTTCATGGTTTTAGAGATCTTCGACTAATTTAGATCTTCGTTTAATTTAAGGAAGTTTAATATATGGTCCAAAAAAGTTAATAGCAATTTCAAAAAAATAAGTTTTGTATATACAAGAAAAATATGTTGTAAATATAATTTTTAAGTTAACGGTATTTGAATTATCAGAAAAATTAATATAAAAAAAAGTTGCCTAACGGTAAGGAATAGTAATTAATTTGAAATTTATATATTAAAGTTGTGAAACCATTTAAATTTAAACTAAGAGTTGCCAAGGTAGTTTAAAGTTAAATTATAACACGTAATGATAAGCTCAGTTGTATTGAATGAAGAATATATTTAATCTATAAATTGAAAAAAGTACGGTACATATATATGAACCGTTTTACAACCCATTTTTATTATTATTATTATTATTCTTTTAAAAGAAACGTGGCGAAAATAAATATTTTTAGTTTTCAATTTGAAATTTCAATTTATAAAATTTCACACTATTTATAAGTAATTTTAACAAAAATTTTAATTTATCAAATTGCCTCAACTCAACCATTGCCAGATTAAATTTAAATTTAATTTTTTTTTTTTTTTTTAAATAAATTATTACGTATGCGGTTGTTGTCTAAGATAAATCAATAAAAAATTAAAATGTAGTACCAAGTATAAGTTGAAATGATAGAGAAAACAAGATAATGAAATTGAATACAATTGTTTTTATCAAACTTCCTCGAATTTCACAGAGCGAATACTGGTATTCTTTTAATTAACGAATAGAACAAATTGTAATATAAAAGTTGGCCTAATTTTTTTTCAAACATTTTAGTTTTCTATATTATATACGTAAATGGATGGCGCTACATAGCAGTTACACAATAATGGATGCTAATCTAAACAATACCACCACTAATCCACTCGTACATATAATAGTGATACTGGCCACTGATATTGGCCACTTATATTGGGATTATATATACTAGCTTAGATTTGTTTAGATTAGTTTTAGATTAGTTTATTCAACATCTGTCTAATATCTATCTAATTATTATTTATTCTAATTCAACACTGAAGAACTAAAATTTTTGTTTTATTGTTAATAAATTTTAAATAAATTTAACAGAACCCTATTTCATACCACTTTGAATGCCCATAATGGTTAAAGATAGAAAAGTAAATAAAGTAAATTTATTTAACTATAAATGTATCTACAGACTACAGTTTCTTAACTACTTTTCAAAAAATGATTTGAAGCGCTCCAACATAAGTCATGAAAAATAAGTTTATAAGATATTACCAAAGTACGATGAGACTTAAATTAATTTTGAAGCATTATTTTGTAACATGCAAACAAATTCAATATAACTAATTTTAATGAAATACTGAAAATTTAAAAATATTACTACAAAAATAGAAATTACACTCTATTGTTGAAAACTCTACAAAAATAGAAACTACACTTTACTGTTGAGAAGGATTAAAATATTGTTCAATTTATTTCAGTTATTTCAACAAAATAAAAAAAAATATAAGAAAAACGTTGAGAAATTTTTTTATGTATGTACTGTAATTGACATATAAAAAAACAGTTTTGAAAACACTGAACCAATGAAGAAGATATCATGAGTAAGTATTTCCAAAATTTACACATTTATTGGTAACTAAAAATTGATTTTGTTCCAAGTCTCTGTTACAAATGAAAATCGACTTATCTATTCATATACTATAGGTTAGGTACCCCAGGAATGAGTGTGAACATTTTTCAAAAATGAAATAAATACATTTAAACCAACAGCTCACATATCTATCTGTGACCTCTTTTTAATCCGAAAAATTTTATTCAATTAAAAATTTCAACAGTGACGAATAGAAAAATAAAATCGATTACTGGGGAACTTTGAAAAATTATAATTAGAAAATGTTTTTTTGGTTGTATCAAACATGTTTTGATAACAATAATTATCTATGTTATATATGTATGTATATATACCTACTCACTGGCATTGAATCAATAGAATGATGTTTTGTGATTTTATATTCTAATAACAACAATGTGTTAAACTTCGAAAGAAAATCTCCTTCGATAAATTTTGTAGGTTGTGTTAAATAAAATAGTTAAGTAATTATTTCGAAACTATCGTACTTACTATTAAAATGTGTTTTATTTTTGTTACCTTATCAAACTAAATTACGAAATATTTCTAAAAATATTAAGTTGTTTTAATTGAAAAATAAAATTTCACTATTGAAGAAGGTGTATAAACAACAGAGGGATGAAATTATTAGTTTAAATTAGTTATTTGGGAAAAATTAATTTATTTTTTGTAAAAGTTTTATTCAAACAAAGAAATTTGACTCTTCAGAATATTTGTAATTCTTGAGAAATACCTCTGTTTATCTAAGCAATAAAATAAATAAAAAAAAAACATTTTTGCAATTTTCCGTTTATTTCTTTTTCTCCTTTCTTCAACAGAAAGAAGGAAATTCTTTGTTTTCCTCTCTTTTGGGGTTATTTTCGGGCATCTTAATAGCCAAGAGTAATATTAATAATAATTAGACCAAGAGCTTAAGAAATATTAAAAATTTCAAAACCTTAAAAAATTTGTAATCAATATAAATTGATTTTTTCAATTTCGAATTTTTTTTATTAAATAAATTTAAAAATTGGAATTACGCCATTTTAGTGCTGTTATGTATTGAGTAAATTGGTTTTAGGAAATGTTTTTTTAAGTATTAGTTTCCGTATTGAAAACAAAAATAATTTAAAATTTATAAAATATTTTGAAAATATTTAGATAAGTTAAAAATGTTATGTCGTATCATTTTGTTAGTACAACTATATTAATCATAAACAAAAATATTGATTACAATATTTGAGAGTACATTAAAAAATCTAAAGATTTTTTGGTTTGCACTTTGTGAAATATAATTTTTAGAAATTAATAAGATTTTTTTAATTATTTATTAATATTTGATTAAATTAAATAAAACACTTGTTATTTATTTCACTGATTAAGAAATTATTATATATATTTTATTTTATTTTAAAATTTTCATAAAATTTAAGAGTAGTTGAGATTTTTCTAAGGAAAAAAGTCCATGGACTCTTGGCCTAAATTTTGTTTATTTATGGAGATTCAAGTAAATCTGGTTTTTAAATCCAGTGATCTGAAACGTTTCAAGCTACGCTCACTTGATGCTTCGTTATTAATTAGTTGAGTTGAGGCTCAAATGAATTTAGGTGAATTTCTAGGCGATATGAGAATTTTTCAGCTTTCTTTTTTATTGTGTTATTTATAGATGAAATATTTAAATGCAACCTTATTCCGTCATTGCGCACGAAAGCACTAACAATGGATGTTAGTACCATGGACTAGAAATACTCAATTATTTCGTTGTTGGAGCTACTAGAGGTTCCTCATCTTGGCGTATTCTTTAACTGTTTGTTTTTTGCTGATAGTGTGAATATTGCTGATCTTTGTAACTCAGTGTTACTGTAGCAACTCTCTGTTGTTGAATTGAACGAGAGGGCAATTTCTTTCCTTAACTTGGAATACAATGCCAGGACAGCTGTGCAAAGGTAGAAATAAGAACGCTTGATGGTGTTGAAATGTTTGGTGCGAAAATGAGGTTATATCAAGGGTATCATAAATTAGAAGCTTTTTTTTATAAAAACAATTGTTTAGGATTTTATTTTAGCTGTGTTTGGTTCGAAAAATTCAAACAAACATAAGAATTTTTTTTAGCTTAAAAAAATATTTATTTAAAATAGGAGAACAAATTGTAAAATCGCGACTTACTTATTATATCTTGTTTTTTTTTGTTTTAATTTAATTTGTATTTTTTTTTGTTAGGGACAGTAGAATTTGTTTTGGAAAACGCAGGAACAAAATTTAAAAATATTAATTTTTTTTATTTATTATTACACCTCATTTAATACCTCATCTATACTGCAGACTTATCAATAACAAATCTGATAACCACAGCCAATTTTGATGATGATACGGCCGAATTGACATCGCATAATAACCCAGCAAATGCTACAGAGATTCTGCAACACAGCATTTTATTCTGTAATGGCTAAAGAAGTAGAAAATCAGAGTGAATGGAACAAAATCAACACATGTCACATTTATCCTGAAGAGAAAAACTTGTCCGGCGGTCATGCTAAATAACGAAGTAGTCCCACAGAAAGAAAGAAACAGTAAAGTATTTGGGTATGCATTTGGATAGAAGACTAAGAAGAAACAAAAAAACTGACAAAAAAGCTCTTTTAAAGCCAATATGGACATACGGAATCCAAATGTGGGGAATATCCAGCAATTCAAATATTGAAATATTGCAGCGATTTAAGTCAAAAGTATTAAGACTAATTGCACGCGCACCATGGTTCGTAAATAACGTTATTTGACATTAAGATCTACATATGAAACCATAAAGGAGGAAATCAAACGTACAATCTGCAAACACCCAACGAAATCTTGTTCCTCATTCAAATACCCTTGCAAACAACTTTTTAGTTTCAAATTATGCTAGTCAACTTCAGCGTTACAAAATTCTGCAACTACGCAACAGATACTAACAGAGTATAACTAGATTGTCATGGCTGACTTACTACTGGGTTTTTCATCCGCAAGTTATTATATGTTATATGTTATCCATATCGATTATCTGTTGACTTATTAAACTTGATTATAGCAAACAAAAATGTTATCTACCAGTCATTTGAATTACAAATAAATTTTATTTAAAATTTCTAAATCAAAAGAATACAATAATCAAATTTGTATCGAAATTAAAAAGTCCCAGGTTCGATTCCCGATGAAGCAAAAAAAAAAAAAATACTTTATGGATTTTTTGACCTGGTACAGCACCCTTTGTCATTGGGATATAATAGATGGCAAAAAATAATTGAGAGTATAATCTGGGGTAACAAATTAAATAAAAATTAAACTACTAGTAGCCCCCAAACCCCCGCTACTCATTTATTGTAACCTTGTTTTTACCGACGGAAAGTAAACGCATACGGCACAGTAATAGTAAAAAAATATTTTTAAAACAACTATTTTATGTTTAAGGTCGGGGGCCCCAAGCTCCCGCTACTTATTTATTGGAACCCTGTATTTGCCGGCGGCATAGTATTAGTAAAAAAATGTTTTTAAAAAAAATTATTTTATTTTTAAAGTCAGGGGCTACTGCCCCCCCCCCCCCCCCACTACTCATTTATTGGAACCCTGCTTTTGCCGACAAAAGGTAAGCGCACAAGGCAAAGTTTTAGTACCAAATATTTAGCAAAAAACAAAATATAAATTATAGCTTGTAATAATCCCTGGGACCCCGGACCTATGGTCTTCATCATATTTAAGGACTGTTGTACTGTGGCCAAGACACAAAAGAAAAAACAATTTAAAGGTCGTCGGTCCCCACTTCCGGACCGTCAAAGCCTATCCAAAATAAATTTAATTTTTTTATAATACTTATTAAGAACTTTTTTTTTAGAAAAATACAATTTAAGCATGTGATATTAAGTTTCGACCCCAAATCCTGGGACCCCGGACCTATTGTCTTCATCACATTTAAGGGCTGTTGTACTTATGCCAAAATATAAAATTTCAAGGTCTTCGGACCTGACTTACGAACCGATGGACCTCTTGTTTGTAACGTACTAACTATCGCCATTGCGTTAAAGAAAAGTTAAAAAAAAAAAAAAAAATCGAGGGGATCCGGACCTATTTTTGCTTGAAGCGGCTAAATTTCTTGGATTTGGCATTTTCCACCAGTGACCACCAAGAAGATGTAGTTCTGGTATCCGTTGATTGATAAAGGCTTGCTACATGAAATTTTTATTATGAATATTTATCATATCCAGGCAAATGAAAAGCAGGCAAATGAAAAAACAGGCAAATTACAAAAAAGCAGGCCAATGATACTACTGGCTAATGAAAAATATACAGGCATATGACACGCTCCCATTTCTAACTAATACTCTGATTCATTAATTTCTGCAAAATCCTGTTAACAAATTTAAAATTAAATAAAATTATTAATTTAGCAAAAAAACAAAATACAAATTATAGCTTGTGATAATCCCTGGGACCCCGAATTAAAATATTTAAAAAAAATATATGAGTAAATAAATGTTTACTTTAAAAACATTCAATAAATATTCAAATTGGAGATCATCAAATTTGAATTACATATTTTTGTTTTATTGCATTAATATAAATCATTCTTCTAAATTACTTTTTACCGTTATTACCGTGAAAGATTAACTGCGCATATTTAAAATATTTATATGTTACTTATATGTTTTAATATTATTTGCATTGCATTAATTAACATTAAATGCTTGATTATGATTGAAATTTTATGTGGCTTTATATTGTAATGTGTTTTTTTTTTTTTTGTTTTTTTTTTTTTTACCTCAAATGGGTTTTCCGAAGGGGGTTAAAAAATTAATCAAATTAAGTACAAGCAAATAATTATTTCCAGAGTTTAAAAAAGCTATTAATTTCAATATGCTTAAATATTTTATGCATGGTATTAACTTACAAAAAACCAAACATTTTTTTTTAATTTATTAATTTAACACCGCACTGATGTTGGTTAATGTCATGTAAAATGTTGCATTTTTATTGGTTCATTTATATTGAAAAAAAAAAATTGATTTTTAGTTTTGAAAGTGTTTTTGACATTGAATTTAATAGATTTAAAAAAAATATTTATTGTGAACTTATTGGTATGAAGGTATCTGTAGTAATAATTTATTTTTTTTTAAATAATCTAATTTTTTATTTTTAGATTTTGTTTTTTTTTTTTCAATTTTGTGTGTGCTGAGAGATAACGAATGTATATTATTTATTTCTAAAAATAAAAAAGACAACAAAAAAATATATTTATGGTTTTGAAATTCTGTTTATAGTATATCCCATATGGTCTAGTGGCTAGGATAGCTGGCTTTCACCCAGCAGGCCCGGGTTCGATTCCCGGTATGGGAAGATCTTTTTTTTATATATATATAATTTTTAAATTTAAATTTAATTATAACATTGTATGTACAGAAATTAATTATGAAATACCAAAACAAGTCAGTGACCAATGGGCATTTTAACACTAGTATTCCAGTCGTTTTCTGCACTTGTGGTTTGCAGGCAAAATAGTTTGAAATTTTTTTTGTCAGCAGATGAATTTATTTTTATTTTGAATTTTAGTTTAGGAAGAAATGTATGAAAATACATGATGATTGAATTTATTTGAAGGGATTTTAGGTTTATTGTTTTTCTTTTATACCGGGTGTTCCAGAGCATGCGTATCAGTTTTTTAAGCAGGGAAGGAGCCGTTATTTTAAAATTAAAAAAAAAGTTTGTTAACTAAATCGAAGGTGCTCTATCGATTGGTGGTATTTTCAACTTCCGGAAAGGACCGCAAATCGGGGTTTTAAGACCAAAAATCGCCGAAATTGAAATAAATTTAAATTTTAAAATAACCTTCCCTTCTTAGGCTTCCCCTCTTAAAAAGCTGATACGCATGCTCTGGAACACCCGGTATAAAAAAAAATTAGCTATTTTGATATTATTTAAGTATTTACTATTTATTTATGATTATGTATTATTTTGTGCACATGTTTCGTGCACATAAACGGTAATAATACAAATAAATAAAATATGCTTTAATATGATCTTGTAAAGTAACAGGATTGTATGCAGTAGTCAAATAAGTACGAATGTATGCAATACTATGTAGTTGCTTTATTTACACAACTCAAATTATATAAATGTTTTATATAATCAGACTGATAAAATGGTATCTGCTTGGTGCTATTTGAAAAGTTGGCATTATTCAGAATTTTCTGCTCATAACAGCAATTATAGATTAAGTTAGAATATAAAAATCATTCAAATATTAAAGTTAGATGTACTTTTGAAATAAAAATGTTGGGACAGACTTATCATAAATATTTAAATAAAAAAAAAATTATTATGTTAATTCTTTAATTTTGAATTATTCATTTAAAATAATTTGAATTATTTTATTTAATGTATTTATTTCCGAATTTATTGCATTATTTTTAATGAATTATTTTTAATTAATAATTCAAAAGATTAATTTTACGAAAAAATTAATATATAATTACTAAGTAATTTCCACCTGGAGTAAATATTATACATATACATATATATATAATCATATTGCAATTACTATATACATAGTAATAATTATTTTCAATTATTATTTATTATTTGTATCTTTTTTATTTCTATGAGTAGACAACTAATTTTGTTTGATGATGAAATTTGCTAATTGTAAAATATAAAATTAAAACAAAAAAATTTTGTAATGAAATAAATAAATAAAAAATTACATTTTTACCAGGTGAAAATTTAATTTTCCTTACTCTACATCCCATATGGTCTATAGTGGCTGGGATAGCTGGCTTTCACCCAGCAGGCCCGGCTGTAAATATTACATTTAGAGAAGAAATTATTATTATTGATTCTTTATTTAGTATAATTTTACTATTAACAATTAATTTATAAAATTTTATATTGTTTTTTTAAAAGTTATTTATTTATTTATTTATTTTTAACAGTTGATCCTACACATAAATCTGTAGGCCAACTTTATAGGTTCATTTCCCTTTCGAAATGTGGGCCTTTTTATTAAATTATATTAATTGAAATATTGAAAATTTTTCGGTTCTCACATGGTTTGAACCCGTGCTTCTTCGGTCGTTACATTACTACACTCGAGTGTTTTACCACTCGCCTACCGAGGCCACATTAAAAAATTATTTTTAACATAATTAATAACAGTTTTTTTTAAATATTCAAATTGTTTTCAAATTTTAATTCATTTAATTATTGTTTCCAAATAGACAATATGATATCTAATTTAAACAACAAAATTAAAAGAGCAACTGAATTGGCTGTACCCATGAAAATAGTCAAGCAATACACCGAAAAATTACCTGACTATATAATAAATATAATCAGGCATAGAAACACTGTTAGGAGAAAGTGGATGCGTAGTCGTAATGTAATTTTTTATGCTCAATTACAACACTTCAACAACTTTTTAAAACATAAAATAAGTGAGTTTCGAAATATGAAATGGTCTAATACTCTTAAGCACTTGAAAAAATCGTCAAAACCTTTTTGGAAAATTTCAAAAGTTTTAAAAAATAAAAATAAATTTATAGGTACTTTAAAGGATGACAGTAACACATTTTACACGAATATTGATAAAGCAAATGCATTAGCTAAAAATTTTTATAACAAACACGCCGTGAACAACAACACAAGCGACCATGATACAAATCTTATGGTGGAGGAATCTGTAAGCAAAATTGATCAAGCTGAAATAGAATCCTTTGAACAAATTGAACTGAAATCTGTCAATGAAATATTTGCCCAATTAAAGACTAAAAAATCTGCAGGTTCAGATCACATATCTAATCTATGTATCAAAAAATTACCATTAAACGCAAAAAGATATCTAATTTTGATTTACAATTCTTGTTTAAAACTAGGTTATTTCCCGAATATATGGAAAGAAGCTCATATTATTCCGATTCTTAAGCCTGGAAAACCGATGGAGGAATTAAGTAGTTTTCGGCCTATCAGCTTACTATGCAGTTTCTCAAAAATATTTGAAAAACTCATAAAAATTAGACTGGAAAAGTTTATTTCAGCTAAAAAAATTCTTCCAAACGAACAGTTTGGATTTAGGGTAAAGCATAGTACCATTCACCCTCTTCTACGTGTCAAAAATTACATTAAATCCAACTTAGAAGAACGCAAATCTATTGGTCTAGTAGCGCTTGACATAAATTCCGCCTTTGACACTGTGTGGCACTCTGGCTTGCTTCATAAATTAGAAGTGTATAAATTTCCTATATATTTAATTAAAATCATACAAAACTTTCTTCATCAAAGAGTATTTCGTGTGATATTGAATAATACATGCTCCAATTTGTATGAAATTAAAGCAGGAGTTCCACAAGGCTCGGTACTTGGCCCAATTTTGTACAACACTTACACTGCAGATATCCCTAGGCTAGAGTTTACAAAAATATCAGTATTTGCTGATGACACTGCAATTTACTCTGCTGGCACTAATCCCAATCACATATTAACAAACCTACAAAATTCACTCAATAAGCTCTCTAGTTATTATGCAAAATGGAGAGTAAAAATTAATGCTTCCAAAACAGTATCAATTTATTTTACGAAAAAAAGGAAAGCCTCTCTTTTACCTTCTATACCATTAAAACTGCAAAATGACGAAATTAACTGGGCCGATACTATTAAATACCTAGGCATTACCTTAGATAAAAGGCTAACCTTTCAAAAGCAAACTTCTAACACTATTGATAAAATTAACAAATGTACTCGCATGTTGTATCCCCTTATTAACCGAAAATCAATCTTATCCACAGAAAACAAATTGATACTTATTAAGGTAATTTTTCAACCAATAATGTTATATGCGGCACCAGTCTGGGGAGATTGTGCAGCTAGTCATACCAAAAAATTGCAAATTGCGCAAAATAAACTTTTGAAACTTGTATTCAATCTTCCCAGATGGTATTCAACCAAAAAGCTGCATGATAAAGCCAGCATGAATACAATTTTAGAAAAAATAAGTTATTTAACTGTAAAGTTCCACTCGGAACTGTTCATGTCAGAAAATCCTCTGATCAGAAATTTAAATTAAGTTAAAAAAAAATTAGGCTAGCTTAGTTCGTACGTATAGATTTTACTATAGATAGGTTTTACTGTTTAAGTTAGCGTTAAGTTTTACAAAACAAAAATTCAAAAAGGTTTTTCATCTCCAATTTTCCTTTAAATTTATAGTATTAAACTCGAAAACTTCTAAATAAAAATAAAAAAATACAAATCAACTGTAGTAAAGATAATTATATATCTGTATCTAAGTAAATAGTTTTAAAAGAATTAATTGTACAATATATGGAGCATAATAAATAAATAAAAAAAAAAAAAAAAAATTATTATATCTACAAATTCAATCCTTTGTAAAGGATTATATTTTTTTTTCGATTTTACATTTTCAAATTGTATCAAAAAGATACAATTTTGACCGTAAATGGAAGTAAATGTTTTTTTGGAATTCACCTCCTTAGTCCTTAAATTGTTAAACTTATAGTGTTGAGATCACAAAATGAAATATAGGGATCTTCTGAGGGAGATGTTGTATCGACGTAGGACCTAATGATCATATCATAGGGAAAGCTGGAATTGCTAGCTTTCCAAAAATATATATCTTCAATGGCGGATTTTGTACTTTAAAGACGAAAAGGACAATTAAAAATATCCTTGTTGTTTTGATGTTTTTGTATAAAAACCGTTATATCTGTTGATCTATCAGATGTATATATGTTCAGTAATACATTCTAGAAAGATAACGGTTTGGAGCATATCTTAACATTTATTTGATGATGATTGATTGGTGCTTACGGCGAATAATTCAGAAGATATAAGCATTTATTAAAAAAATTGTGTTGTTTTTTACCCTTTTTCAGTATAAAACTAGGAATGTGCCTTTACGAAATAATAATCTTCGAAGTAAATGTTACACCAGCTTATTACATTACTTGTAAAAAGGCGCAACATTTATTTTTTTTATATTAAACAAGGATATCTTAAATAACAGATATAACGGTTTTTATACAAAAACATAAAAACAACAAGGATACTTTCAAATGTCCTTTTCGTCCTTAAAGGACAAGATGCGCCACTAAAGATATTTTTAGAAAGCTAGAAGTTCCAGCTATCATCGAGATATGGTCTAGAGGTCCTACGCCGATACAACATCTCCCTCAAAAATCCCCAAATATAGTTTAATTATATCAAGACTGGATAACAAACAATAAATCCTTTTGGATTCTTTCCAGTACAATTGAATCTTAATTACTTGTCTAAATTGTATTTAATGAACATTTTTTACGCAAGTCATAATTCAATAAGTTTATAGTCTACTACACCATGTGACTTAGTTAATTTTTATTGCTTTATTTAAGGACCATGCGCAAAATAAGTTTCCTTAATACTATTATTTCAGATTGGTACAAGATGCCTTTAGTATGGGTAAAGAAATTTGTCGAATATTTTACATCGGTGTTTTTACAGATATGGTTGAAAATATATACGTATGAAGTAATATCACTTATTATCATTGATAATTCACTAAACATTTTAAGTTATTACACCAAAGATTGCAAAGATTGTTTTATTTTGTAGATATTATTGTGTTTTATGTATCTAAATATTTTAACACTGACTATAAACAATGCAATTACTAAGACAATTATTGTTGTTTGTAACTTAAATATAAAATATTTGTATATTGACAGAAATTTTTAAAAATTTTGTGATATACAATTTTTGTAGATTTTTTAAAGATTTTTGTAGCGATTAATATTGTGATTGTAAATTATTTTCTTTTTTCCTATTAACATGTCAGAGCTTTTTACTTTGTTATCAATCGAATAATGAAACTTACTCAAAATAATAATTCTTATAAAGTAATAAAATATTTGTGTGTAAATAAACATCTTTTAACCTTTAACGTTTATTAGCAGTCACTATAATAACATAAAGCGGTTTTCCCAGAAAATTTTTTTTAATAGATTCTGTAGAAAATTCCGCTAGATATTCGCCCACGAAGTATAGATTTCTTTTTAAACTATGGAGGTTAAAATTTTAATTTTTGAGTTTATTGTTCACTTATTCAATGCCATCTGGCTTTTATATGGAAATAAGAAGTTTATAATGTGCACTTAATTTGTAAAAATTCAAAATAAAAAAAATATAATTAAATTAAAATATGGGGAAATTATAAAAATTTATTGGACTATTGTTACTTCATTTAAAAGGTTCATAAAATCTATTAAGTATAATTGTTTGATATTTTGTTTTATATTTGGGGTTTTTAAGTATATATAAACATAAAGCATGTTATGAAGAAAGTAATCTTATTCCTATACATAATTTGATGTATATATCTTAAGTAGAACGTTATATGTTTCAGTTTATGTATAATAAAAATGACAGTACCGTACTTAATATGTAATGTAATTCTCAAACATGAAACAAAAATATAAATTTTTATAATCGAATATAGGTTAATATTATACAAAAATATGATATAAAAATAATATTAGTTACAAATTACAATAGTTTGTAAATACATACACATACAAGTTTAAATAAATTTTATTTATTATAAATTAAATACGATATATTTATTTGTATATATTGTAAATTATAATTCTTACAGAGCATCCTTAAATGTATAACTTGGTAGTAATTTAGTTTTGATAAATACCTGAAATGACAAAAAAGAAAATATTTTTAAAAATAAGATATAAATTTAAGTTTTAAGATAAAAATGAATTTATTAAAAAGCAAAAAAGGTATTGTTAGGTATTTTCCCTTTAAAAAATTATATTGTAAATAGAAAAATTCAGATGAGTTTAACAAAAATTATGATGTGAAATTAAGGCCTAATTAATAAATAATAATTATTTATAATAATAGATAAGTATGAATTTTAAAATTTTATCCTTATGATTATTCCTTGCACTAAGTGATAAGTATTCAATATTTAAATTAATACTATTATTTTCAAATAAAAGGATTTTGAATGAGTTTAGGAAATTATATTTTGTGATTAAAAATTTAATTATATTTGACCTTAAAACCTTATATTCCCAATCAAAAAAAAAAAACTAGGCTAATGATTAAAAATGCTCTGGAAGGGTTGTTTTGAAACCTTACAAGAAATTCAAAGATTTGATAGATAGATATTTATTTAGAAGCTTATATAAATTTAAAATTAGGAACTGTAATGTGTTGAAACATTCATGAAACGAGAATAATATTAAATATTAAGAAGTATATATCTATGTATCATCACAGACTATCATAGAGCGTCACAAAATCATATCACAAAACATTTGGTATTCGGTCGATGGTATGATATTTTTAAAAGCCTGGCACCATTGCATTGTAAAACCTTTCAATTTATATTGAAACTGTCCAAAAACATTAATAACCTTGACATTTTATTATTCTGCTGTACAATTTTTGTTACTATTCACCCGGCTAGATAAATTCTAAAGTTCATTTTCAAATCATTAATCAATATTCCAATATTTCTCAACCGGCGCTAATCAGATTCTGGATTTTGTTTTATTTTCATCTTTGCACAACAACAGCCCGTTGAACACGATTAAATGTTTTACATTTAACTATTTAAGAGCCTATAATAAGAATATATTTACAATATAGTGTAACGATTACAACACAATATTGTTTTACCTGTGGGGCGACTTTACCAGATCTATTATACATACTTAACACAATATTGAATAGTCATACTTCTGTTTAATTGTCAATTTAAAAAATAAAGGTGTACTAGAGAAAGGTGAAAATAAAAATATTCTACCATCTCTATCTTTTAGCACAAGCATATATGAACACAACTGAGTCATGTGGATTAATTAATTTTAATAATTTTAAAATATATATGTTCTGTACCTATACATGCATTTATATCTAAATATATTTAAAAAGTAAATTTTTATAAATTTTAAAATATAAGCAGGCGTGTTCGTAGTTGCAGTAAAATATGCGTCGGTGTCTTGCGGATTTTTTTCTCTGTCACTATGAACAAAAAAACCTGCACAGGCGCGCAGAAAATTTTTTAGCCATCATTGTTGTTCTTAGAGGCAGCACATGCACAATTCGTTTATATAGTCATATTATATCATTTATAATTATATTATTATATATTTTTATATATTTAATATATTTTAATATATTTTATATATAGTTTTTAAATGTATTTTATAAATATTTTTTTAAATATATATTTTTTAAAATATTTAATATTAATAGTTAAAATTATTATATATTTTTTCAATATATTGATTTTATTATATTTATATATTATTATTATAAACACATTTATTTTATTTTAATAATTAATTTTTATTTTTTACCTAAATATTAAATGTTAAATAACTTTAAAAATCATTCTAAAGCAGGCACACTAAAATATCTGCACAATTACTATGAACACAAGCGCCTGCTTTTTATCTGCGCACAATTTTTGATGATATGCAACTACGAACAAAAAATCTTTTTTGTTGCGCAGGCGCAGGCGCAGCCACTACGAACACGCCTGAACTCACTCACTGTATCAGATATAAGTTACACAGTTAGTTTTTAGTTTAATTCAGAAAATTTTGAAATTTGCATTTTCTATGTCCATAATGTTGCAGCATAGTATTATTTAATGTTTAAGTGATAAAAATATTAAATGTTGTAATATACAAAATTACTACATAGCTCGTTATCTCTATAGTTAATTAATCTCTGTAGTTAACGCATTCCAATTGAAATATAATACGATTAAACTAAGAAGAAATCACTATATTAATTGCACAATTAAATTTTTTGCAAATTACAGTGTTCAAATAATACTAACTCTATTATGAGAATCTGTATTATGATGTCAAGTGAATTGAGCCTGTAGATAACATTTTACCTGTAGAGTTTGATAGAAAAATAGAAGATATTAGAAAGTAGCTTGATTAAGATAAATTAACAAATAATTATTAAAATATAATTATTTGTATTTTAAAAAGGTAAATAGTACAATAATTATATTTTAACATTACTTTTGTAATTTGCTTATATAAGCAGAACTTGTGTAAGATTACAGTAATCTGTATTTCTGCTCTCTTATATATTTTATTCTATTACACTAGATTGGGCGTTTTTTCTAGATAGCCTTTTCGGTTTTCTAATATCATAAAATCTGTCTTATACCTTAATCGCCTTAAGACTATATCAAGTCAATCGAATTTCGTGTTTAATGTTATAGTCACTAATTAGTGATCGTCCATGATCTTACAAATATTTTCAGATTCCATGTAACAGCACTCTTAGTGTTTGGTAATAGTATTATAATTAATAAAATTAGATGTTTATGTGAACCCCACAGTTGGATACCGTAAGTCCATATTAGTTTTATTGTACTTTTACATATCTGTAACTTGAAGTATAAGTTGACCTTAGACAGTCTCCCTATTAGCCAGTTTATATCACTGATTTTCTGTTTGATTTGCATTGCTTTTTGTTTAAGGTGTAGGTTTGAGTGGAGGTGTGGTCCAAGATATATGCGTGTTTTTGATACAACTTTTTTGTCTAAATGCTTAAGTAAATGGAACCGATTTTTACTCGTTCCGTTTAATTTTCCAGTTTCGGGTCCATTTGTTTACTTCATGCAGCCATTCGAAGTTGTTCTCCATGTGGTACTTTGAATTTCCTATTTTAAATGTAAAACTCCATGATATTAAAAATATTTCCTGGTAAGGTTTTGCACATTTTGTATATGAGGCCTTCATGCCATACACTATCGAAAAGCTTGTGAATTGTCAAGAAATAATTCTGTACTGTATTTTTTTTTTAAAGACCTGTCCTATTAACGTAACCACACGATGCACCTGGTATACAATTGAATGTTTTTCTCCGAATCAAATTGAATAACAGGTATGTTATTTTTTTATTTTATAATTAATTGATAGCAAACCTATTCATAGACTTTCATAATACAATAATAGGATATAGAAGCATTCATTTATTAGACCAGTTCATAAGAAGAATGCCAAAAATGAAATCACTAATTATAGACCAATCGCGAAACTTTCCTCCATTCCCAAACTTTTTGAGTTAATATTGTATGATTCCATTTATTATCACTGTAAATCTTTTTTAGTTCACAACCAACATGGATTTGTGGATCAAAAATCCACAGTTACTAATCTTGTTGAGTCAGTTTCAACGTTTACGAGAAATATGGAAGCAGGTTTTCAAACGGATGTTATCTATACCGATTATAGTAAAGCCTTTGATGTTTTACCACATGCAATAATACTTTTAAAATTAAGGATACTTGGTTTCCCAGAATTCTTTCTGAAATGGGTTAAATCATATCTAATGGATAGATCTTATAGTATTTTATTTAGAAAAAATACTTCTAAGTCTTTTTATGCTAATTCAGGAGTCCCACAAGGCAGTCATTTAGGACCGCTTTTTTTTATAATCTCGGTTAATGATGTTTGTTCAGTAATTCTTAATAGTGAGCTGAAAATTTACGCGGATGACATGAAAATTTTTAAAAAAATTACTTCTTTAGAAGACGCTTTACTCCTACAAGGCGATTTAGATAACTTCTTTAAATGGTGTACAGCTAATAATCTTCTTTTGAATGTGAACAAATGTGCACTTATGTGTTACACACGTCGTCGTAATCCGGTTTGTTTTAATTATTCGTTAAATGGTATGAGCCTTTCTAAAACGAGCTCAATTAAAGACTTAGGGGTTTACTTTGATGAAAAGCTTAACTTTAAATCACATTTTTGTAATATTATCAATAAAGCTAATTCTATGCTAGGTTTTGTTAAACGTTGGTCAAAGGAATTTAACGATCCCTATGTTCTCAAATCTTTGTATTCTAGTCTCGTTAGACCAAATTTGGAGTATGCTAGTCAAGTTTGGTCACCTTTCTATGATGTTCATATTAACAGGATTGAAGCAGTGCAAAAAAATTTTTTAAGATTTGCTTTGCGTAATTTCCAATGGTCAAATCCATTAATTTTACCGCCATATGAGCATAGATTGAACTTAATTCATTTGAAAACTTTGAAATTAAGACGAGAAGTGGCGGATGTTATTTTTCTTACTGAAATTATTAAAGGAAACATTGCTTCTCCTCAGATTTTAAATAACATCAATATTAATTCAAATAATCGCCTACGAAATACAAACTTCTTTACATTAAGTTTTCATAGAACCAATTATGGCAATTATGAGCCAATTCATAGAATGTTACTAATTGGTAATAAACACATAAACTATATTGACTTCACACTTTCGAAACAGACTCAAAAACTTAAATTATATAAGTAATCTGTAGTAATTAAAAAAATATGTGTGCAATTTATTTCAATGTATTTAACTAGTTCTAAGCTAGATATAATTTTAATTTGTAAATTGAATGTGTTATGTTGTATTGTAAAAAAAAAAAAAAAAATTTAATAATAATAATTGTAATGAAGTTTGAGCTAAACTAAATAAATAAATAAATCAATTCTACCAAATAGTGATAAAACTCATAAAAAGCACTTATATCTACAGAAAAACTGTAAGGTGTTGAATGTAAAAGACTGTAAAATTTAAGAATAACTTTCAGCAGAGGAAGATTCAGATGAAGTATCTAGTGTAATATGAGAACTATAATTATTCGTTATACGATGTTGGTGGTTAAAATTATTAATTTCATATTTTCCAAAAATCTCTCTATTTTTTTTTTAATTAAATTTTCAATTCCAATAGTTTTTAACACCTTAATAGCTTTCAAATTAAAACATTTTTTGTATAAAATTCAAATAATAGAAACTTTTAAAAATTTTAAATTACAAAATGGTATAGAAAAAGTAAAACTCACTTAAATAAAAGGTAATTAAGTAAGTAGAAAAATGTTTAAAAGAAAATTAACGAAATAAAGAAAAGAAAAATATTTAAATTAATTTCGGGAAATATTTAATTTTGTACTTTAAAGTGTTTTGTAAAATTTCGATTCGTTAGTATTAATAAGGTAAGAAAATCGTAAATGATTTTTTATTGTTGTTGTTGTTTTTATCTAATCATTAACTACTTTAATTATGAACAATTTCTTATATCACATATATATTAAGTATTCGTTAGGTCTTTAAACTGCTGCTTGCTGCTCTTTTATTTTTGTTTTTACTTAAATTATTAAAAATCACATTAAGGAGGAGGAAAAAATGTGAACTTAATAATTGATTTGGTAAAAAAATAGATAAAATTGTCTTTTAGTATTTTTGACAATCACATTGAATTCAAAAAACAAAAACAATATTTTAATGGATTTAATTTAAAAATAAAGATTTAAATTTAGGAAATTCTTAAAAAACTATTTTTAAAGAAATTTTGTTTTTGTTTAATAAAAGAAAATAGCTCAGTAGGAGAAAAATAATAAATTGTTATGAAACAGAGAATTGGAAAAAATCATGGTGTGTTATTATTGTTATGAATTTTAAACGATAAGTAAAAAAAATTATTTTCTTTTTTGCTCATAAACAGAAAAAAATAAAAATAAAAAAATGAAATTCAGTAGTAAGAGTGGGGGTCAAATTGATGGCAGCCTCGATAGCGCAGTAGGTAGCGCGTAAGTCTCATAATCTTAAGGTCGTGAGTTCGATCCTCACTCGGGGCATGTTAACTTTTTTTTTAAAATTAATTCAATATTAAATCAGTATTAGGTACAACAAAAAATTTGGCTGATGTTGAATAACAATTGTATTAAATTTATCAATTTCAGAATTCAGAATATGTCTTTTCTCATTTTGCAATTTTCTGGTTGATTTTTATATAAGCGATGATTATGTTCTCTTAGTTAAATTTAAAATTTAGAATTTTTCATTTTATTTTTGTTTTATAAGAGCTTGTATTTTATTTCGATTTTGCTGTACTTTCAAATTTCATTATGCATTTCATAGAATCAACCCTTGTCTCAAAATGTATGAACAATTGGTTTTTTGTTATTAATAGAATTTGAAATGAACACAACTGATGTTGACAGATTAAAAAAAAATTAGTCAAAAAAACCACAGTCACGAAGAAATACAAAATAGATTGCTATTTCTCTAATAGGGATTGTTATTCATAGACAATATTGAGCACAATTCTATGTTCACCACATTCTATGAATTTATTATGTATTTATCCAAATAAAAATATCCGTGAAAATGTTGTACAATAATTACAGAAAAATTTAAGGGGTGATAGAACTTTATTTTTATTCTTAATATTTTCACAAAAAAAAAAGATCTTTTGTTTTATTCAGTTTAAATTTAAGCACTATTATTCGAGAGTCGATTAGATTCAATACAATCAAAGTTATTCTCAATTTGTTTTTCATTTCAGAGCTATTTGTTACATAATTTTATTGATTTTCAAAATCCACTTTGCATTAGTGCAAACTGTTTTAAATACTATACCTAGCATTATTTGTGGGATTCCAAGGTAGTCTGAAATCTAATGTTGTTAAAGTTTGATAAATCACAACACTGTGCATGGAAAAATTAATTTTTGTAACGTAAGTGTAGTTTTAAGATAAATAACGAACAAATATTGATCGATTGTATAATAACTCCCTTGAAATAAATATAATATGTTAACATAGAAACATGAAAGTTAAGTCTACTTGGCTATATAGCTAGATCTGAAACCAAGTTAATAATGAAGGAATTAAATAATAAAATTCAAAATTTCGTTAAAATTTGACTTCAATTCGATATGGATTGGTCATACACTTTGAAAAAGTCTGTTTGAATTCTGTAAACATCAATCGAGTTTGCAAATTAAGAAAATTAGTAAAAAATATAAATTATAATTTGAACTGTAATTAATTAATTAAAATAATTAATAATAAATTATACGAAGTCAAATTAAAACTTTTTTGACTTAATTAAATTTGATTCCGAACGGTCTTGATGAAGACAAATAATACTGTGTCATAAGCTCGATTAAAATAAAATCAATTATTCGAAATTCGGTTAATCCAAATCCTTTTATTGAGAAGTTTATTAATGCCCGGTTTTCATGTAGCCGATATATCGGCGAATTGTTAGAGCATAGGCAGAAGATACAAAAATTTCATAAGTGCGATAGAGAAACAATGATAAAATATCGAGAGAATGACAATAATATCGGGAGAAATATCGAGAGAGTCGCCATAAATATCGGAGAATCGCCATAAATATCGGAGAATATTTAAAAAAACATATCTTCGCAAAGATATGTTTCCTATAATTATCGCCGATATTTTTAACACTAACATAAAGTAATGTGTAATTACACAAAAAAAATTCGCACACTACCAACACATTTTATGGATACGGAACGACATTTAAATTTTTGAATTTGAGTAAAAACAATAACAAAAATTAATTTTTTGTATTGAATATTTGAATGCATATGTAAATAAAAAATAATATTTTAGCTTTTAGGTATAATATATTTATACTAAAATTATACATATTCTATTTATCTTATACATAAACTAACTATTTAACACATTTAAAAAATTTACCTTTAATTACAATTGTAACATTAATTTTTTTTATCTGAATGAATATTTTAAATTTTGTTGAATGAATTTTAGAATGTATGTATGTATACATTTTTTTTCTTAATTCATTATTTAGTATAAAATAAAAAAATAATATTTTAATTCTAATTAATACTTATGTAAAAATGAAAAACATAATAAATACAAGTGAATCTAAAATTTAAAAAAACCAAATAAAAATTCCACAGATGAAAATCATATCATATTTCAATTTTCTTCACTTTATTTACTTTGTTTATATACTTTCGCGAAATTTTAAACAATTCTAAGCTTAAATTAAATAACCTTATTTTGTTTACATTTTGAATATTTTAAGGTTATGTATATAGATTTTAGATTTCAAATCATCTATAAAAGTTACTATAAAAATAATATAATTTTACTCCCTCATACACATTAACGGTATACTATACTCTTCTCTTTTTAAACTCCAATTTATCAGCTAAAAATTCATCATGAAAACCGGCCTATAAGCTCGATTAAAATAAAATCAATTATTCGAAATTCGGTTAATCCAAATCCTTTTATTGAGAAGTTTATTTAATGCGTGATTTCAAGATCGAATTGATTCAATGATAATTTTCTAGATAATTTATATATAATTCTTCGACGGTGTCAGCATGTACTGTTATAATTTTTTGTTTTAAAGAGAAATATTGTTTCTGTTTTATGTATACATTTTGTTTTTAACATAAATAAGAAGAGAATTTGCAATCAAATTGGAAGAGATTTTTTTCTTTCTTTCTTACACCTCATCAAGAATGCCTTTAATATAGGAGAAAAAAAATCAAGCTTTACTCAAATTGATTTAAATGAAACGGAATATACTGTATTTATACAGTTTTTTTTTATTTTCTTTTGTTTTTTTCTTCTTAATACATCATAGTAAGACTAGCAAAGAATATTCATTAATAAGAAGATATGCACTTGGAAGTCAAGATTCCATTTACAAAAAAAAACCCATTAGTTAAAGAAGCAAAAAACTATTGTTTTCCTTATGTAATAAGTTGTGAGAAAGAAAGAGTGCAATATAAATCATTTAAAATACAACTTAGTTTTTGCAATGTAATTTTAAATAACCCATGGGAGAAGAGATTTTTCATGTGTATGGTGGTCTGAAATTTTGTGTTCGAATTTTTTTTAAAAATTAACGTATTAAATTTATTAGGGTATCAGAGTAAAGAAATTTTGAATGATTAGGTACCTACATAACATAATATGTATAGTATAACATATGTTATTTCTTAAACGTCATGTTATTTACAATTTTTTTTTATTTCAAATAGATTATAATTGATGTATTTTCAATATATAAATTTTTTCAGATATTGAACTAGGTAATTAAAAAGAATACCAAGAACCAATCGTTTTTTTTTATGAATGACTCAATGCATTTTTATTTCCTTAAAAATTTAATTTTGCCATTTAATAACCAATGATAATTTATTAATTATTAATAATATTAGAATTTATAAATAGGAAGAAAACTTTAATATTAATAATGTGAATATTTCAAATTTGAATAAATAATGTTTTTTATTGCTATGCATTTTTAATGTAACACATCTGTAAATTTGGATAACTAAGAATAAATACAACAATATTTCTTTGAGACAAAAAAGTCGTTCGATAATTTTTTTCCCACTTTGTGTTTTGAATTTTTATCTGTCTCTCACAAATTAAATTCTTATTACTATCTATTTTTTACAATTTTGGAAATCGACTAGAAAAATGGTAACCAACTCATTGACAAATTATAAAATTTTATTGCAGTGCATCTTGTTATTAATGGATATTCTTTGCTTTTTATTTCAATCTATTGAGAATTGTTGTTCTTAAAGAGAAATTGTTTTTGTTTTAGGATGCATCAGTGATGCCATTGTCACCGTAATTACCTTGTTTCAAGGTAATTTGATTCCAAAAACCGTACAAGGTAATAAAACATTACCTTGTAGGAAAACACCGTAATTTTTTAATTTTTTAAGTTACTCACTAGAAGTTGCCATACTAGAATATGTACTAATAGTAATCATGATTTTCTTATGAAAAATTATTGTGAATGTCGTAAATTGAAGATATCGTAATTGTACTTAATTAGGATTAGTAGTATCTCGTTTATTAGA
Organism: Argyra leucocephala; assembly: GCA_963942445.1. NCBI lineage: Eukaryota > Metazoa > Arthropoda > Insecta > Diptera > Dolichopodidae > Argyra > Argyra leucocephala. The sequence goes on along the minus strand of OZ012681.1, from coordinate 82,955,823 downwards.
AAACTGGGCAGCTTTGAGACTTTTTTTTATTGATCAGTTCATTAGCCAAAAAATTAAAGCATCATGAATATTATACTGACCCCTGGATAAAATTATACTTTCTCTTTTTAGATTGGGGATTCTTCAAAAATTTAATATATTAAATAAACTTTTTCAATTCTCTAAAATTATAATTACTGAAGTATTTTCAAAAGTATGTTGTATTTACAAAGAATTATTACAGTGTTATATTGATCCTAAATGTATTTTGAAAAATTCAATAAAAGAAATCGATCCCAATAATATAGAAAATTTCGTTGAAAATATTAACATATATGTTCCTATTTCAGTTCAAATAGAGTTAACAAACATAGAATCTTCTCATCCTAATAATTTTCAAAATCACAAAAATGAATTTTTAAATAAGATCAAAAGTTTTTATCAAACTTCTTGTATTGAAATAAAAAAAGATTTAATTTTGATGATTATATTTTAAAAACTATTCATATTTTGAATCAAAATAAAGCATTACATATTGATACCAGAGCTATGCATCCGTCGCTTTTCAATTTATTTAATAAATGTCCTCGAGTAGGAAAAAATATAAATCCACAAGAGTTAGATGATGAATGGCGAAAACTACCTTATTTTGACATACAGGAATCTATAAAATCTTTGGAAATAGATAGTTTTTACATTTCCCTAGGCAAAATATGCAATGAAAATAATGAGTTAGAATTTGGTTCACATTCAAAATTTGTTATAGGTATTTTATCACTTCCCCATTCAAATGCTGATTGTGAAAGAATTTTTTATAAAAACTAACAAAAGAAATAAATTATTAACAGAAACAATTAATTATTTACTTTTGGCCTCTGAGGGAATCAGAACAATTGGCTGCGTAAAATTTGAGCCTACTAAAAAAATGTTGGCATATTCAGAAAAAGATTTATATAAAAATTGTGATTTTGACTTTGATATATTAAAATATAACAGAGATTGTTAATATAGATTAAAATTGCAATATTAAAAAAATTAACTTGAACTGAAGCTTTTCTTAATTTTTTTGTTATTATTTTGAATTGAATTTTTAAGTATATTTTTTTTGTTATTTGAATTGAAGTTTATTTATGTAAAAAATTTCTGTATTTAAGTTATTTATAGTTTAAATAAATTTGTTAAAAAATGAAGGAAGATGTAATATATTGTTTTTTTTTTTAAATAAAAATAAATAGGATACTCATTATTATAAGCCTGAATAAGACTAAAAATGATAAATATATAATTTTAAAATTCAAGGTAAAAAAATCCCAAATCAGGTAATTTTTTAAGTAAATAAAGGTAATTTTCAAAAAACACTCTGGCATCACTGGGATGCATAAACATTTCCTTAACACAAACGAAAGAGAAAAGAAAAAATAGAAAAAAAAATTCAAATTGTCAAATGAGTTCAACTAACACGTAATTCTTTCTGTTTCTTGCCGGCTAACATAGAATGGATTAAAAATATTTAGAATAATAATTTCAAAGCTATTGAAAACATTCCTATGTACTTGAAAAATATATTGTAAAATTATTTTCAGAATACATTGTTAGCGTAAGTTATTTTATGTATATTTTTTTAATAGAAATAATCAAAAAAACTTTACCCAATTTATATAATCAACTACATAAGTGTTGACGCAATAGCATTGAAGGCAGCGTTTACACATCAGATTTTATTTGATAAAAGTTACTTATTTATTTATTTATTAAGGGTTTGTTTAGCTCAAGTAAAAAACAATGATTTTAAATATAGAAATTAAAAATTATAAATGTTTGATGATAATAGGATAATATTCTATTGTTTTCATTCAATTAAAAGTCGGATGTCAAAATTTGTGGAACAACGTTTACCGGACAGTCAAACTTTCAAAAGTATCAACAAAATTTTGATGTCTAAACGGTACCTAATCGTGAGTTGATTTGCTGCCGAAACCACGTCATTTAATAAGAATCTTTTTTCTTATATGTCACATGTGTAAATGTGTTGATGTTGTTTATATATTAACAGTTTTTGCTATTTGAAATTACTTTATAAACTATATTCTAAAATTATTGGATTTATAATATTAAAATATTAACTTAAAAAACATAATTAACTAAAAACATACATCTACCTACATAAGGTATTGTATGTACCGTATAACATCTAACATAATTTTAGCGTTTTTTTTATTTGTAAATAAAAAGCAATAGCGATATTAGTTTTAATATTTTAGTGTTTTTTAATTTAAAAAAAAAAATAAACAGTAATTATATATATATTATTCTGCATTTATCTGGATGTTTGTAAGTTCGACGGAACGCTCCAACCCATATACAAATTGCATATGTATACAAATGCATATATACACAAATTGCTTTGGTGCTTTTTTTTAACCCCTGTCTACCATGCTGAACCTTTGCAGGAAAAATTGATTGCATGAACTATATTTTTTTAATTTAATGTTAGTCTTCTTCGCAAATAATAAGGAAAAATAATAAATAATAATAATAATATAAATAAAACAAACAATTTTTTTGATTTATAATAATAAGGACTAATAGAAGTTTAATCAATAGTTTAATATGGTATAATAACCAAAAGGCAAACAGCATTTAACACAAACAAAAAACATAATTCACTCAAAGGTTATTCTTATTACTTAAAATTATACATAATAATACACATGTGTATCAGCATATTTGTATTGTATAATATTGTACATTATACTACTTTATTGCTTCTACCTTTTATTTTTGGCATTATTGTGTGCGTAACTCACTTCACTCAAAAAAAATTTATTTTGTTTTGTTTTGTTTTTTTTTATTATTTGCTGTATCTGTATTCTGTATGTTCTATATGCTCCATTCCAAAAATATTATTTTATTTTCAGTGTTAAGTGTTCACTTTTCACTTCACTGTTCAGGTTCACTGTTCAATCAATAGAACTTGATAGAAGTAGAGTAGGATAATTAACTCTACTTCTACGCCGGATAATAAAACATTGTTTTTTTTAAATTGAAAATTATTGATGAAAATGTTTTTGTATTTTTTGTAAATTTTACCAATTTAGATACAAAATTTTGAATATTTTTTTAAAAATAACACAATACCATAATAACAGTTTATTCATATAGCAAAATAAGATCCCTATACATTATACAAAAGACAAAATTTATATGAAAATAAGATCCCATTTTTAAATTTGCTCTCCCAGAGACCACAATAACGCTAATACGGTATAATTTATACTAAATGGAACCCAACTAACGAATTATAACTAAATGGAAGTGAGTACGAGTATACCATACAAAAATACAAACATTTTATACAAATTTGTTTATATGGTACTTCTTTTTCTGTTAAATAAAAAAAAAAAGATTAGTGTTAGGCCAATATAAACATAAATAAAAATAAATAAAAAGTGATATAAACATAAGTACTGTAATTTCGGAATAAAGAATCTAATGAAAGAAAAAAAGAAACTAGGATTTATTTTGCTTCCGTCATTTATGACGGGTTACAAAGCAAGTTAATAATAATATTAGTGCAATATTACAGATAAATAATAAATGTACCTATGCAATATATGAATATATCCAATATCTATCTATTGATATTTGATATTGTAGTCTTTTGTATTTTAAAATAAAAAAACAGTTTTTAATTTTTTGGTTTTCCTAATTTCTAAGAAAAATAAACAGTAGTTAATAAATATATTTTCAAATAAAATACACTATATCTATATCTGTCAATTATCTATATCTATCTATATCTATATCTATACAATTTGATGTTGTAGCGGTTTTATATTTTAAGATAAAAAAAAAGTATTCCAACTACACCATGCGCTTTTAAGAGACGCTAGTTTCCCGTCCGAGCTGCCTTTGCGATAACCATCAACAAAGGGCAAGTTCAAACTCTCAATAAGGTTGGACTTTTACTTGATACACCCGTTTTTTCACATGGAAAACTATATGTCGGGATTACGCGCACTGGGAATAGAAATCATTTGAAAATTGTAACAGAAGAGAATAGAACTGTTAGAAATATAGTTTTTAATGAAATATTAGTTGATTTCCATCTATCAATCCAATTACATAATCTGTCTGCTAATCTACTAATTTAACTAAAGTATTATTACTAAAATATTATTGATAGGGGAATTTTGGATTTTGATAATTTATAATGTAGTACAACCTAGAATGCTCTAATCTTGATTTTTCACTATATATAACGGTAGGAAAAAGTTACTTAGTAACGGGTATTTAACTAGTTTTAATAAATTTAGCAATTAAAGCATTTAAGTAATGAAATAAGAGTGTAATTACAGTAAACTGGAAAAAGTGCAGAAGTAAATGCAATTTTTTTTTTAGAATGATACAAGGAAGATTCAACTTCATTAATTAATTTAATCTTATAAACTTTAATAATGTTTAATCTTAACACTTTAATTATTGTGTGTTGCAAGTGATTTAAGATAATTTTTGTTTTGTTATAACATTACTGGAACAATGAACATGAAAAAACTTAAGATTATTAGTTTTTTTTTTTTAATTCTAATTACACTTACAGAATTACAAAATTGTGGTATAATGGATGTAGCATTGGTAGTTGATTATTTCTAATGTTTGAAATTGCAATAGAAAGTCGCTTCAAAGAGTGAAAGAAAAGAATAGTTAACATTGCCACCAATTTATTTTTTTTTTTCATCTAATTAGGTCAATAAAAAAATATCGATAAAAAATAAAATATTGTGACTTTTAAAATAAAATAAATCTCCTCGTAAATTTTATTCAACATACTTTTTAAAAAAAATACAGTCTGAAAAAAAAATAAAACAAAACTCATGTATTTTATGACTTTTTTAATAAGAAATAAAAAAAAATATAAAACAGAACCGTTATTGTTATTAAAAAAAGAAAAAAAATTTCAATTCCATGAAGTATGCCCAGTACTTTTTTCAGTTCTTAGGCACATAATACACTTAAGAATTAGAAAAAAATTGCTTTAAAATATTTAGCAATTATAATTTACGATCAACTTACTACTTTAGGTACATAAGTTTGTTATAATATATTGTGTATTTTCTGAGTACACGATATTATTATGATCATAAGAATTAAAAATAACCATCGTAAATAATAAAAAAAAACTACGTAAAGACTTTTTAAAATGCTTTTTTACTATTCTCATATATGAGTATATATTTGCGTTGCACCTTCCGGATGTGCATATAAGTACACATAATAGCCACAATATAATAATCACCTAAGGTAAATTAAGATTAAGATTGCTTTTTGAAAAACAATCTTTATTTTAAAAATGAGAAAATCAATACCGAGTGATTTAAAATTTGTTGAATGTAATAAAAATTATTAAATTATTTTCTTCGTTCTTAGATTGCTATACATTAGAGGAAAATGATGATCATATCTATAATATGAAATAATATTATAGATATGATCATCACTTGAAATGCTGTTAAATTGAAATAGATTATTCAGTCTACTTAGTTCCCAATATACTTGTCCTGACATTCCCATTATGTATACTGGGATATAACTATTAGATTTTTCATTATTTGCTAATGTTTGATTTCTGTCATTATACGTATCTTTTTTTATAGAACATTGTATATTGGAAAATCGAATATATATATATGTATAATTTTGTCAGTAACAGGGGTAGAATGTCTCGATTATTCATTTATTAATCTTCTGTTATAATATATCAAATAATTAAATGTGGAAATAAAGTAGGTCTGCTTAAATAGTACATTTCAATTGTACTTAAATAATTATCAAATGGATTTCAGTACCTACTCACCGCAATACATAGATTTTTCGCTGGCCGGAAGCAATCCCAATTCCGGACATATCAGCAGAAACTGTTGCAAGGTATTTTATCATAGGCTGGATATCTAGGTTTGGTGTACCACTAAGAATAACCATAGACAGAGGTCGACAATTTGAATCGCAACTTTTTTCACAATTGAACAATTTATTAGGTTCAAGACATTTAGGAACCACATCATACCATCCGCAAAGCAATGGAATGATAGAACGTTGGCATCGCACTTTAAAAGCAACACTGAAAGCCAAACTAAGTAGCAACTGGTTTGACAAACTTTCTCTCATTTTGCTTGGAATCCGGTACTATAATTAATGTAAAAGTAGTAGTTTCCTCAGAGCAAGCTCTAAATATATAATTAAAAGTAGTGGAATTAAGTTAGTCTAATTATAACAACGAGACCAGTAGGATGTAAAAATATATAAATGTAAAATATATATAGTTAAAAGTTTAAGACAAATGTCTGTATAAAAGCAGTTAGGGTGTTCATCGTCATCCGCACAGACTGCCAATGGATTAATCGATGTAAGACTGAATCCCAATTTAATGGTGTAATGAGGTCTGGTGTAAGAATTTTGATATGAGATCGAGGATTATATGAATTGTTTCAAAAACAATCATAATCGATTAAATGAAGTTCTGTTATCGTCTATTTTTGGTATTTCTATTTACTGAAAAAGTAGCTTGAAGCAGGATCAAGTGGAATATCTAATTGTTACAGAATACGGAAAGATTAATTTATTAATGGCTTTTATAAATATATAATTCTGGTCATTTTTGTTTTTTGTGGTTTAATTTTTTATTCCATTTAATTAACGTACATATTTTACTGTAATTCTGCTCATATCAGGCTCTTTTTGACGATTTTTTTATTACTATGAAATATTAGAAATTTTGGAATGTCTTGAATTATTCATAATTGTTTCTCTGTAGATTTGTACGATTTATTTGAAAAGTACACGATGTTAGTTAATTTAAGAATTTAAGATTTAAGATTTAAATCTAATAGTTTTCATCGTAGTTAAGGGAATAACTACAAACCATGAAGAACATACTACGAGTGAGTGGATTTGTGTGTTGTGCATTCTTTTATTAATTGAAAGTATTTCAAGGTTAATTGTAACGTGTTGGTCGTTTGAACACTATGAACGCTTTTTTGAATAGAACTTTTGAGTAATTTCTATTTTGTGGCTAACTTTTATAACCCATAACTCAATATGATATGCCTATATTGGCATAATGATAATACCTAGTATATTGTTATTGTTCAGAGAACTGTGAAATATAAAAATTCTTTCATTAACTAAACCACTGAACTATTTGGAACACCCTATGCCTATCATCTTATGCATTCGCACAAACATATATAACTTAGAAGTTTTCCAGAAACGGGGAAATAAATATTTTTTAAACTGTCTTTATTTTTATATACTAGCTCTCTATTACTATATTCTATTTCTTTTATATTCTTTTAATTTTTGTTTATTTTTTTTTTATTTCCTTCATCTTTACATGGCTTAAGTTCTGCAAAGGCAGTTAGGGTCCATGGTATTTTTGCTCATCCATTTTTAGTTATTTATTTTCCATTTTTTTAAAACCAAATAAAAATAAGTTCGTTCTTATTCTGTATATCAATTTGCTTTAGTTATGATCGAGTCCATTTGGTATTTTTGCTCATTAAATTTGTAGCATTTTAATGTCAATCACTGTGACTGGTAAATATGTAAGGTTATAGAAAAAGTATTTTAAAAGTTACCTAACTATAATTCCTCAAGTGTTCTTAATCAATTCTTGAAATGAATTTTTCAGATTTTGGTTTGATGTTAATATTACAGTTGATCCACAAACTGATCGTATCATTGTACTTCCAGTTGATGGTAAGTTAAGTCTTATTCTATTACTCGCCATCATCAATAGTCTTAATTTAATAAAAACATTTAATTAGATCATAATTCTGTGTAGGCAACTAGAACTCAACTTTTTAAATATATAAACCTATTGCCTATATCATAATAGATTAAAAATGACGGTTTTCGTATGTGGCGAAAAATACAACATTTTGTTATTATATTCATTTTTTTCGAAAAATTCCTCCTAAGCAAAAATCTAGTAGGAAATTTTGTACATTACATGAGAAATATTATATGATATTTTCACTCGTGTTCAATTATTAGGCGACAGTTAAAGTTTTTAAATAATTTTGTACTAGTTCCAAAAATTAAAAGTATTATTAAAAGTAAATTGTTGTTAAGTTTTGTAAATAAAAATTAAAATATTAAAATGGTTTTTTGTTGTTGTACCTGAATACAAAAATAAAATTGTTTTTTTTTGTTTTATTTTTATCTCTATGGTTTTGTTACAACTATCTTATATATTACAAATATGCAAGAAGCATATTCAAGATAACCAGTAAAAATTTATGTAAAAATGAATAATTAAAAATAAAATTTTGAAAATAATAAACCTTAAACTTTTATAAATAAAAATTTTTAATATTATTTCACTTTTTTATGTTTTAATTTTGTAAACTTGGCTTATAAAATTCAAAAATTGCAATCCAGAATGTAAACAAATACTAAATTGTATTAATAAAAAACTGCTGCCGGTTTAATTTATTCATCGTATCTTAAGTCTATTATGATACCAATATCATACTCAAGTGACACGATTTTATTCATGTGAATCGCATCGCCTAGTATAGGGGTGATAGTCTCCTTAGACCAGTGACCAAAACCTACTTAAAAATCAGTTTTTAAAAAATAAATATTCCTAAAAAAGTAAATCTCCATATCCTATTAAAATTGTAGTTTATGGAATGTACCATATTCTATAAAAAATATTATGATATCGTCAGGTATATTTGTTGAGTATTTGTTCCTGCAACAATAAATCAATAAAATGAATAAATTAAATAATAAAAAATTTAACGAAGCCATTAACTGCATACCTTTAATTTGCATCTGCCTTAAAATGTTAACGAACGATAAGTAAACTAAATGTGAACCTATAATAATATTTTAATTCAAATACAACTAGAATTAGAAAATAATCATCTCTAAAATGTAATGTTAATGCATTTAAATCTTCAATGTACGAGTATGTATTTACCTACATATTGGTGGGTAATTAAAAGTTAAATAAATCTTCCCTCTCGTTTTAATATGCTCTCTCGCATAAGTTGTATATACAAGTTTTATTCTTATATTCAAGATTCTATTGATGTACCTTAAGAAAGTAATTGACCGTAACTACTACAAAATATTTTTTATATTATCCATCCAAAATAAAATTGTGGTATTTTAGATATGTATGTGTATACTGTATATGTTGTGTTATACTGCACTTCTACATACAATACAAAATATAGGATATGGGTAAAACAAGCTAAATAAAATAACAGTACCTTTTAGACTGAAGGTAAACTCAATTTTAAGTTCAGATGAGCGATGTTATTTCTACTTACGAATACGAGCACCACTTTATAAACTGAACTGAACTGAATTTTAATACATGCATTTTTTCTTATTGATTTTTTTTTTCGGCCAATGACTTTTCGGCGGATATTCATTGAGGAAAAACAATTCAAGAATAAGTACAAAAATAAAAGCAATAATATGAAAAAAAACAAAAAAAAAACAAATATGATTCAGCTTGATCCAAGAGAGACACCCAACTAAAATAAATTATAATAACACATTAAAGAGAATGGCGCGCGCAATATATTTACCACAAAGAATAGCACATAAATAAAATCAACGAACGGAATTAACTCTTTTTTTGTTATTTCAAGAATAATAATAATAATATACAACAAGATAGTCTTATTTATTTGAGGATCACAAAAAAACAACAAAAATAAAATTAAAAAACAAAACCTTAGATGTGAATTGGAAAGTTTAGCCGTTAGTAGATATTCATAAAAAAGCTGGACAAAATGTTATTCACCCGTCACGAATAGTTTTTTGTTTTTTTTTTTTATTTTTTAATTTGTTGCCGGTGTATATTCAACAGCATTACGATACAAGATTATTTTAGGTTGTGCATAGAGAATTTTAAAACCGTATTTAATTTAAGAATAATGTGTGTGTCTATATTTTCTGTTGGTATTTTCTGACTTAAGTAGATGAAAGGAAAATATAATGTTTTTTTTTTTATTTTCTTTTTGTTTGGTTGTAGGTTCTTTCCTTTTGTATATTAGAGTTTTACATTCTGAGAGAGAAACAAAAAGCAACCGTCTTTATGAATTCAAAATGCATTTTTTAAAGACAAATTTCCTGCATATTTTTTTTTTTTACTTTTTTTTTATTAACAACATTTTCTGGACGCCTTAAATTGTTATTTAGTTTCATTAAAGTCCAATAACAAAAAGTAAAAACAAAAATATTTTATTTAAACAGTCGGAGTGGGGGGGATATTTATCTAAATCTAAACTAGGGATCTAAACTAGGTACCTATCACAGTGTTTAAGTAATTTGCTTTTTTAGAATTTAAATTAAAAATATTTTGATTTTGCAGATTTTGTTCAAAATTGTTTTACTCTAAAGTCTAAATTATGATTTTGCTCTAATTTGTTTAATGGAAAATAATAGAATAGATTTTAATAGTTTTGTCGCCAATATTGAATACTTATTATTAGCACAAAGTGATCTGGTGTAGTGTGCAAATATTTTTGGGGATGCTTAATTTAATTTTAGGTAGGATCCGCCAATCTCGAAAACAAAAACTCCAATCCCAAGGTGTCATTCGTACCGTGCCGAAGGGATACGAAATATTTGCTTACGGTGACCACAGATACCAGGCGCACTATTTAGCCTTGCAATTGTAAGGGAGCTCTGCAAGTGTGGACCAACCTTTCTCGCCATACTCGTGGGAACAAAATGGACCATATATATGAAAGACAAAAAACACGGAATCGGAAGAGGAGGAAGAAATGCTACTGATGGAAACTGATGTAGCAATACAGTCGGAAAAGTTAGTCGCAGACAACCTTCCCGTCGTTGGAGAAGAGCGAAGAGCGAAGACCCAGATCTCGCCGGTCTCAAAACGACCAGAACCAGAACATTCTCTAGTGAGTCTAGTTCATTTGAAGCGCCAGACATAACGCTAACATCTGATGAGATTGTCATCACAAAAGTCAATAAGGGGATAATAACAGATACCCTGGAATCTCTTAAGAGCCTTATAACTCTTACAGGAAAAATTTTCGGGTACCTCAAAAAGGCACATCAAAAAATGGATGGTCTATGCTGGACTATCAAAGAAAGAGGTACAAGCTAAGAAACGCGAGCCCATAAAAACTAGTGATCAGGAAAACCTCGGACCAACTGAGAATGCCGTTAACAAAATCTCTAAACGGCATAGATCAGATGAGTCTCCTAATAAAGAAACCTCCATAGCGCAGAGGACATTAACTGGTAAGTTGAAAACCGGCACCATGGAGAATGATTCAGAAACAAATAAAACCCCTCTGAATTACAGGGACGCAGTTACTGCAACTAAAGTTGCTGTAATCCATGTCTTGCATCCGGAGGGGACTTAATCCTCTGAACAATTACGAAGAGTCATTAATTCTCGACGTGGTTGACGAGTTCACTGAAGATGGACCTTTCCCGGAATTTGAGATTGTTTCTCAAAGACCGGATTGGATATCAATAACGTGTGGAAATACAGACATTGGCTATTTAAGCAGTCTGAAAAAATTAGGCTAAAACATCAAGTAGGAATAATTGACGGGGACCAAATACACAGATCAACTATATGTATAGCGTACATCAGTGTGAGAAACAAAATCGTAAATTCATCTCAAGGCTGGGCAAACAAAATCCTGGTCTTAAAACTGCGTCCTGGAAACTAATCAGTTTCAATGAAGAAAAAGAGGGGAACCAGGTACCAGTGTTCTCCATTGACGATGCTTCTCGTGCACAGCTAAAGAGAATTGACTTCAATCCGTATCTTAACTTTTCTAAGATAGCAGTGAGAATTAAGAAAGATAAGGACCAAAGAAGACAGGAACCTACTGGAAAGGTAAGTAAATCTACCAGCCACGGAAACGAGACACGCTCTCGTTCTCCAAAGCTCAAATCCAGTAGTGAAGCTGTCACCTCTACACCTAAGGAGTATTCAAGGAACGAGGCACGATCTCGTTCCCCGAAACCTAGCAACAGGAGTACTCAAACAGAGACCGATCGGGAAGGGCATCAGTGCCATACAAAAGTGGGCATCACAGAGGGACGAATGATCCCTTCAGGGAGAGGATAGACCGTATCAGAAGCGGGAAAACACCCATTATCCCTCCAAATCCAAAAATTTAATAAGGAAAAAATGGTTTTAAGGTGTATACAAATAAAGGGGAAATAAAATACTTACACCGGGCCAAAGCAGCCTCAGCAGTGTTCACAAACACAATCATACACAACAGCTTGGACATAACCTTTTTACAAGAGCCACACATTTTTAAAGACCAAATAAAGCGGGCCTCACAGGTGATGTATTGTATGATATCAAAAATGTAGGCAGGCTTCGTGCCCTCGTACTTGATGAACATCTGAACTGGAATGCTCATCTAGACAATTCTCTTAACAAAGCCAGAATTTCACTCTGGATATGTAAAAGCCTATGTGGTCGTAAATGGGGACTGAACCCCAAAATGATATTATGGTTATTTACTGCAATAGTGGAGCCAACCTTAACCTACGCATCCTCAGTTTGGTGGAAAAAAGGTACGCAAATCACAGCTCAAAACAAACTTAACAAACTACAGCAATCTTGTTTGTTGATAACTGGAGCCATGCGAACAACATCCACCGCATCATTAGAGACCCATTGGAAACGTCTTTCATAGGTGCAAGTCCATTCTGTGAAATTCCTAAGATGCAATTAAGAGTTTGGGTAGAGCAAAAGGCTGAGGATTTCTGGGCCAACGTTCTTGGAAATCGTCATGCGAAAATTCTCATGCCTGAACGCTCGCTCAAGAAAACCAAAACACTTCTAAGTTTCAACAGGAAACTGGTACGTATCTTGGCAGGGATAATAACAGGCCACTGCCTAACAAAGAAACACTGAAAATAACCTATGCAGAATTTGTGAAATAGTGGAAGAATCTATTGAAAATCTGCTCTGTGAATGCGAAGGGCTCACCCGCAGCAGACTTCGTCACCTAGGAACAGCGTTCCCCGAACAATGGGAGCTATTCAGCATACCATTGAAGAATATCCTGAGTGTAATCACAAAATCAGGTATTCTTAAGGACTCATAGACTTAAAAACCGGGTTATCACTATAAGCTCATTTGCGGCTGCGGTGATGTAGGGACTGGATTCCTCTCGGAATAAATTAAATCTAATCTAAATCTAATCTAGGGGTTATGAAGTTTCATTTAGGAATATTAAATTTTTATGTTTAAATTTCAAAATGACTTTATTTAGTTTTGTAGTTGTAAAATGGCAATTGTAAAAAAGTAATAAAATTCGTAGCCGAAATTGAATGGTCGTATTGCTTATAGTTTTATAGTTCAAGTAACAATTGTGTTTTTTTTTTTATTTTCTATTTTCAATTGTTGTTATATTATTAAATTCTTATTATAGTGTTATTAGTAATTTTATTCTTGCAATTAGTTATTAAAGAAAATATTTAAGTTTACTTTTAAGCAGTTTAAAATTTTAAATTTTCCATTTCGTATTATAACTCCCTTAGTAGGATCTAATAATTTTTGATTGAAGATACCGGCAGTCGGCACAGTTAATAATTATTTAGAGCGAGTATGGATAAGCTTTTTAAATACATTTTTATTCATGATTGAATAAAATTTGCACAATGGTTTTTGAGTTTGAAAGAAGGTTTCAGCGACCCAAATTCCCTTTTAATAGTATTATACCTCAATGATTGGATTGACGATTAATGAAGATAAATAAAATTCATATTTAAATTTAATGAATTTTTGTTAAATGTTAGATGGTTTCGATTTTAGAAGCATAAAGCATAAGCATCTTTGTTCCGAGAACCTCCTAAATGACAGAAAGTATATCCCCTCTTTCGATTCAGTTTTTCACCATGTATACTAAAGTACTCGATCATCTCACAAAAACCTAAAAGGCTTGTCAAAAAATATCAAATAATTATTAGAAAAAAAAATTTTTTTTCTTCACCAACTGAGTTTGTTACGTAATTTGAGATTGTTTAAATAACAAAGACTCTTGACCTTAGATGATGGTTATTATTTGAAATAAATATTTGCTCAAACACTTAGATGAAATTTTTATATGCTTCGGTACAATATTGTGGTTTCATGTTACTAAGTTTTTGAAGTGAGAACTTCAATATTTTGAAGAGATTTCAAATATACCAAATTCAAGAGTACCGATTCGAATGTAGTTGACATTCAAATTAAATTTTAAAGAGTTGAATTGGATTCTATTGAAATTAGAATTATTGATTCGAGTTTTGATTTATTTTTACAATATTAAATAAGTAAAATTTTTGTGATAAATTTATATAAATATGGTCATGTTTTATTTTTTAACTAACAAATTAAAAAAAAAAAAAATTAATGATTTTCCATTTTTTATTTTAAGAAATAAAAAAACATGTATTATTGAGTTGTGAGAATAGTGCTTAATTATTATTCTAAAAAAATATATCTTGAAGTATGATCTTAGAATGAATATTTTTATTTGTTTTTGATGTTAGTTAAAAAAATGTTCACGCAACTTCTTTTATTAGATAATAAATGAAAATATTTAAGAATTGAATTTTTAAAACGTAATAAATTATTAATAGTGTGGTAAGTATTGTACTTTAAGGCTTTTTTGTGAAATTAAATATAATTATAAATTGCTATAGGGTGTATTATAGATATATTTTTTTAAATTTATAAAATTTAAAATTTCAAATTTTTTTTATTGAGTTGAGCTTAGTATTGTAGGGAGAATCGATTAAAATTACTCAGAAAACCTTAGAAAATATGGTACCTGCGTGAAAACAACGCTATTGTATGGTAGCGAGACATGGCTGATAAACCAGAACTATACAAGGAAAATACAGATCTTCACTAACAAATGCTGGAGCATAATATGCAAAATATTTTGGCCCAAAGTAATTAGAAACAATTCACTCTGAGAAATGGACAATCAAGAATCAATAAGCACACAAACAAAACAGAGAAAATAGAGGTGGATAGGCCACACCCTTAGAAGATCTACGAACAGTATAGTAAGGCAGACATTTGATTGGAATCCGCAAAGGGTAAAAGAAGAAGATGTAGACCACGGGAAACATTGCGCTGATCAGTCCATAAAGAAATATTTATTTTATTTATTTATTTATTCATTATGTACTCTACAAGAGTATACAATAAAGAAAGAATGTAAAATCATTTTTACTTAAACTAAGTTAATCTATTGAAATTAACAGTAAAGCAAAAGAAAATTAGAAAAAGAAAAAAGAAAAACAATATCTAATAATGGCAAAAAAAAAGAAAATTTAAAATTTATATAATATTTTTGAATGCAAAAATTTCTTATCCTAACAAAAACACCATCTAAACATTACAGATACAATAAGCATTATTTCAGATAATAATTCTCAGCATTAAAATTAAAATTAATAACAGCTACAACTTTTCTTTAAAGTACACTCAACAAAGCTCGTAAAATTTAGAATGACATAACTCACACCTGAGAACGTTCGGCAAAGAATTCCATGACGCAATAGGGAGTAAACAAAAGAACATGGAGTGAAATAAAATACATTGCGAATAACAGATTCAGATGAAGAGAAATTAAATGCAGAAAAAAAATGAGAATTGTAAACATAAGGCCAATACCAATAATGATGATGATAATGAATCAGTTATCCGAAAATCAAAAATGTGCTGTACCCTTTTATTTTAAGAAATCTGCGAAGTGAAATTTCAATGTAAGTGGTATGTAAGTAGATAGTGTCTATAGCCTTATACAATTTGTTTTGTGTAAAGTTGAAAAATAAATGAAACACTCCTTTATACAATAATCTAATAATTTTATTCTTGATTTATAAATTAACACTATATTTCAATATTGGCAATTTATTTAATTACCACGACTTGTTTCTTTGAACTCTAAAATGGAAGAGAATGATATAATTCAATTTTCATATGTCATATATTTTTTTCATGCCGCCATGCCGGAACACAATTAATTTCTGCAAATATAATTAGAAGTTGGTTACGTTATAGATGCGGATGATGGATTGGTGATAGTTATTAATAAATTTTTCATTTAATCTCGCTTCTAGAGGTAACGTGCATGACGCCAGTAGTGAAGTAGGTCCTGCTGAAATATATATTTTTTGAAAGATTGTACCTGAAGTTCTGAGTTTTGAGTTTAGGTAAAGATGAATATTAGTAGATCTTGTATAATAATGGCGATCAACAATATTTTTTTCTGTAATTTGCACTTATCGTTTCCTTGATTGTACTTTTTAGAAGTTTTAATTAAAAGTTGCTTTGTTTTCTTGATATCATATGCCATATAAGACAGGTTTCTACACAAATTTATTTGAAATTTTTTTCAAATATTTTTCATAAATTTAATTCAAATGTTAAACTACGAACGGGTGCCAAGTCATAAATAGAAAAGTTATAGCAGCTTTGCCAGTCCTCTTCCAATACAATATATTTTATCTCTGGTTCATCTATCGTTTTTAATTAATTACTTATAATTTACTAACACCATATATTTACTCTATAGATTGAAGTCAATGAACTTATATAAAAAAAAATTCTATACGCATTATTTGTGTTTTTCTTTCAACAAAGTTCAGCTAACCATGTTATTAAAAGAGATATTTAAAAAGAAAAAATATTAAAATCACAATTAAATCTAATATTCAATAATTTCAATCGAATTACGAAGAATTTTTTTTTTATAGCAATTATTATTCTTACTTTTACTATTGATAACTTAATGTTCAACAATAATCACTTTTATATAGGTACCTACATACCTTCCAAATTATATTCGCACATTTTATGATGTACCTATTTAATATATTTAAAAATAATTGTGGTATTGAAGCCAGCCAGAAGATAGGCGATAATGAGATATATTTTTTAAGATCTGTAATTATCATTTCTAAATTTGATAGGTTTTTAATGAACTAAGAGGTGAATTAAATTTAAAATTATTATTTTCATATATATATACGAATATACTGCACGATAAAATAGTAAAAAAAAAAAAAAATTATTTGAAGATAGAATTTGAAGATAGAATTAGCGGTGATAAATTAAAATCATAAAATTACACGTTTATAAAATTATTGGTATAAACTTGGGGAAATTGTAAAATAATCGTCATTTAAATTCAAAATTTCTTTACTATTAATTCAGATATATTTTGATAAAGTTTAAGCAACTTAGATTCCTGTGGTTAAATAAAATAACCCACTTATTATACAATTTTTAAAGAAAACATATAAACTTCAATCCATAATGAAGGGGGGATGCAGAACGAAATCAACCTAACCTCATTGGTGTAAAAACCAAAATTAAAAATCATCAGTCTCAAAGAACAACATAAGTTGAAAATTAGAAATTTAGCGTAACAACTCACTTTCTTCATTACAATATTTTATTTTTATTTCTTACTAACAGTGGCTACCAAAGGTGATGGTTATATCTTATACCTTAATACCTGACAGTATCTATACTTATAAAAGGGAAAGTTTATTCGTTTGTTTGTTAGTTATTCATGATCAAAAAAGAAACTAGATGTGGTGGGGTACATTACAAAGCAATGACATGACAGGTTCATAGGTAGTTGCCATAGAACTCCTAGCACTGATCAGGAATATTTCAAAAAAATAATTGTGGTATAGACATGAAAAGTAATATATATAGGTAATCTATCAAATATAAACGTATATAAGACATGTATTTTACAGTTTGTCAAAATTCGGGCTGCTTCGCGTCTTACAACTTCTAGCGTCTATCAAGAATATTTCAAAAACGTTTGGTATTACAGATCTGAAACTTTACACTCAGGTACTCTTTTAAAAATAAAAAATACGACAGCTACCGATTTGGAAAATAACATTTGCAATAAGCTAATGAATTTCATATAGTCAAAAATGAAATAGGAACGACCAGTACAACCATCAAAAGTTTGAAAGAGTTGACTGAAAATGTATTTCCGAATTTTAAGAGTCCGTATAAAAATTGTATAAAAATTTTACATGGCTATGTGAATTGGTTATATGAATTAGCTCCAAAAAATGCGACAGTTCGTTTTATTAATCAGAAACTACTGCAGAGTATTCCAGGTGATCCATATATTTACAAATAGATAGATACAGTTACCAATGAAAATGAATTATCCAACGGAATTTCTTTATTCATTGGATTTGACAGCGTTTCGTCCTCACCAATTGGAATTAAAAGTAGCAGCTCCAATATTACTTCTATGAAATTTTTCGCATCCAAAACTATGGTACTAAATTAATAATATGACAAAGAAATTTGCATCCTTATTTCAATGAAACATAATTTCAAACTGATTGTGGAAAATACGAACACCTTTATTCCTAGATTAGCGCCAATACCATTAGTATCGTTTCAGCTTAAATGCTTACAACTTCCGGTGAGATTAAGTTTTGCCATGTTCATTAACAAATCGCGGGGACAAATTTTTAAACTTTTTGGTCTGCAACTGAAAGAAGATTGTTTCTCTCATGGACAACTATATACATCGCGAGTAGGTACAGCAAGGTACGTGTTTTTTTATACTCTATCATGAGAAACCCAAAATAGTGTTTACAAATAATGTTGCAGTATTTTTGATTTGGTTATCGTAGTGATTGTTGATAAACAAATTTTTTTCAATTCGATTCATAAATCAAACTTTTGAAAAATTTATACATTTTGTGTTAAACCCGGACAACGTCAGGTAACTTTGCGAGTATCAAATAAATTAGAATATTATAATAATTCGTATACATTGCTTACTAGTGTATTCAATGCATTATGAGCTAATATGTTAATATTAAGGATTAGTTTTCTTACAAAAGTAAGAAATGAATTTAAAAGCATAGTTCGTTAAATTCGACTTCAAAGCATAGTATAAAAACTAGGGCTCATATGTATAGATTCACTGTTGTTTTAAATTAATGGTGGTGTTTTAAAAAAATTGAAATTTCATACTTCTATGCAATAACAAATCCTCAATGTATGTATAGTAATAAATTTATATGAACTGGGAACCTTTGTTAATTACCAAATTTATATTTTCATCAGTACTATTTAGTATGAAATTGTTTTCTTTTATTAAAGTTTTTATACTTGTGTCTTTGATCCTCTTTTTATTGGTGTCAATTAAAAGTCCAAGCTTAAATTAGAATACAATCTTCTTCTTCTTCAGCAACACCAGCTTCTTGATTTTTCTTCTTTACACGACCAGAACCGCCCCCACCAAATGGTGATTTCAAAGCAAAATCGATGTTGTTTTGTGAATCCAAACGAGCAATAAATAATGGAATATTGACTGCTTGTTTCCGAACACGAATGTGACTTTGACGAATCAATACACGGGCATGATAAATTAATTTTCCAATCCAAGATTAAAAACTTCTTTCTGAAGATGTCTTACCCAGAAATTTTCAATTTGCAAACCCAAAACGCAATCAAACGAGACTCATCCAATATACAAATTTGAATCAAACGACGTAACAAAGTATTACCTTGGAACCATCTTTTTAAATTCTTTTCATTAAGAGTAAGCAATTTGTGGGCTACTTTGCGAGTTTTAGCTAATGCATATTTTACATGTTTCAGGCTTATTACGAAGGCAATATGCTGTCCTTTAAATAATTATTAATTCTTGATATAAACGTGCCTTTTCATAGGAGCGACGCGGTATAACATAAGTTTTTGATAATATCGAAGGTATGTACATGCGTTAACCAAATTCGAATTAAGTTGAGCTTTAAATTTATTTATTTGATCTTGACTTTTATTTATTTGATTTGATCTGTAGCATGTAGCGTTGAAATTGTCTTGCAGAATTGTCTATCATCAAATTACCAGCTAGTTGATGAGGGTATTACTTCAGTGTTCATTTATATCTTTTATTAGCTCTTGTTGAGCGTTTGTAAATTAAAATATACTGCTTTGAAAATATTTACTCAAGGTTATACTTTCAAACTGACTTAAAAGCTTAACGAAAAATTTCATTTTCTAAAATTTTAATATTTCAGTATGACTTTAAACTTACGACCTTCGTGCTTTAAACAGCCGATGAAAATTCCAATATAAAATAATTATTCTAGCCATATTCATTACACTTTTGTGTAGTTAGTTATTATCAGTACGTTAGAACGCGCTAAAACAGTCTTTTTTCTGTTAACCAGAGATATTTAAACTTTAAATTATTAACAGTAATACCTATTTTTTTAATCTTTTATATTCAACATTTAAAAAAAATAAAAAAAAAAAAACACTTTTTATCTTAGAAACCTTTTTAAAAATTTAATTGTGTTGAATTTAATTCTTAAATCACGAATTTCTATTTAGGTAAAACATTTGAGGTTCCTCAGTCAATACTGACAGATTTTTTTCATTTTAAATAATTGTTTTGAAACAGGTAGAATAACTGGCATACACAAAAGATGATGTAGGAGTTAACCTAGAGCAATTAGAAAATTACTAAATTATATGGGTTAAAATTTACGTCAAATTAAGAATCATGTTAAAATTAACACCAAGAAAATTAAAAAGTTCAAAATGTAAAAAAAAAAATAAATTAAGGAAGTAGTTTCGACACAATTATCACGTTTTTTTACCAAATGATTTTTTTTTAATGTACATTAAATGTTTTTTTTCTGTGTGGTACCATAAGTTTTGAAAGTCATCATCGTATGTTTTATAGAATATATATATATATTATGTATATATACACACGCGTAGTAAAAATATTTAAATGTCAAAGTCATACAAATTTAGTTACTTCTTAAGCTGGATTTTCTCTGAGCAAT
This sequence comes from Argyra leucocephala, assembly GCA_963942445.1. Taxonomy (NCBI): domain Eukaryota; kingdom Metazoa; phylum Arthropoda; class Insecta; order Diptera; family Dolichopodidae; genus Argyra; species Argyra leucocephala. The sequence continues at coordinate 82,934,964 of OZ012681.1, read as the reverse complement.
ATTTTCAATTAATTTATTTCCTTAAATATACAAAATACACAGATTTTTACAGAGTTTAGAGATATTCTCTTTACAGCTGAAACATTTTAAATTTTAAATAAATGGTACATTCTCATATTAATATTAAATTTTTAAGGGAAAACAGGAGTAAAAACCTTAATTAAAAAACCTAAAATTAAACTTAAACTACTTAAACTATTTAATTAAACTAAAACCTAACTACTACTAAGATATATATTTATTTTAATTTATTATCTATATGTATTTACAAATTAACATACAACTTTTGTATCATAATATTGTTTGAATATTGCAATTTATTATTAAATTTCTCTTTTATAATATTAATATTTTCGTCAACCATATTCACATTGGTCTTATCGTGCAACTTTTTCGTTGAAAAATAAAATGCTAAGTTCATCATTAGTTTTAGTATTTTGTTTTGTGAAATTTGTAATTTATTTCAATGTGTTTTAGCACAAGTGGCCCAGATTGGCGTTCCATATGTTAAAATTGGGAAAAAAATGGTTTTTAGTATTATTATTTTATTTTCTAAAGATAGAAATGACCTCCGATTTATAAATGGGTATAGTATTTTGATATTTGTGCAATATTTAAAATTTTAAAAATTTGATCGACTCTAAAAAGGGAGATAACATGAAATAACATTATTTTATATGAGAGCTCACAAAAATTGGGGATATTTTCAAAAAATTTGGGATATTATACTTTGATAAAGTATATTTTTAAAATATTGGGGATAATTTCTTTATGTCGGCCACATTGTTTTTAACAATTTTTTGAGAAATGTATATATAAAAAATTTGTTTTTTCAACAGATGGTTTTGACGGTTGAATTGTTTTTTTTTGTGTATAAAATAAATTTTCCAAATAGAAATTTAGAGAATTCTTTACGACGGTTTATTTTTTTCTTACATAAAAATTCAATAAGCTATCCCCTTTTTAGAGCCAATAAAATTTTTTAGAAAATCCAGCTTTAGATTTTGTTCACCAGATGACGTTATTACATTTTATTTATAGAAACTGAATTAATGTAGGGGAGATAGGGGCTTAAATTAACAGGGGTAAGAATTAACACTCAACTTACGCATATACCACCCATCTCAGATGTTCAGTTTTTTATTAATTTCTCTCTTTATTAAGATCTCTATTGAATTACATTATTCGGTTTGTTATTGAACGTTGTGTGAAAAGGCAAACATACATTTTTTGGGTGATAAAATTTTGATTTGTAAGTAAGTTTACAGTTGGTCTTATATCCAAACTCCATTTATTTGTCTATTATTAGCTAATTTGTATGTATTTTACTAATTTTAAATAATATCCACAAACTTTTCTGTAAAGTTAAAGAAATAGTTATAAAGAGGTGATGGGGTAAGTGTTAACATATTGCCGGGGCAAATTTTAACAATGTTAATACTTACCCCATTTTATGTTTTTGAGAAAAATTAAGTTTTCATTATTGTAATTTTTTAGAATGCGAAATTATAAAAGAAAAACAAAGAAAGGGACCAGAAATGTTCGATCTAGCAGCTCAGGAAGTTTTGGAAAAAAAAGTTAGTTTACGTAAAGGGGCCAAAAATTTCGATCTATGTAATGTCACTTTGTATAAATTTATGAAGAAAAAAAAGAGGACACTGCCATTTGTGTTGGTTTTAAACAACCAAGAAAAGTGTTTTCTGCACAACAAGAAGAAAAAATAACTAATTTTTTATTAAAATGTTCCAGTATCTATTTCAGGTTGATTCTGAAAGAAGTAAGAAAACTAGCTTATCAATGTGCTAAATTTTCGAAAATTAATAACATTTCACCTTCTTGGCATATAAACGAGATGTCTGGATCTGATTGGTTTATCAAATTTATGCAAAGAAATCCTAGATTATCAATTAGAACACTTGAAGCTACTTCGTTAAGCAGAGCTACATCATTTAATAAAACTAATGTAGAACCGTTTTTTGAAAATTAAAAACTAGTTTCAAATAAATATCAGTTTGCTGCATCAAACATATGAAATGTAAACTGGTATAACTACAGTTCAAAAACCTAAGTAAATTGTAGCTCAACGTGGACAAAAACCAATTGAAGCCTTAACATGAGCCGAAAGAGAAATACTTGTAACTTTAACTGTTGTGATTATCGCTGTTGGAAATTTAGTTCCTCCCATGTTGATTTTTCCCCGATTCCAGATATTCACAAATTTTCATTCGTAATGGTCCGCCAGATTGCATTGGCACAGGAAAAAAATTAAATCAAACTCAAACGAAAAGAAAAACAAGAACAAATAAAGAGAAAGAATACAAGAAAAGAAAAAAGCTAAAGAAATACAAAAAAAAGAAAAATTTTAAATGACAGTGATGAAAGTGATCAAGAAGAATATTTTTGCATTGTATGTGGTAAAAAGCTTATGTAAAATCTACTTCTGGCGAAGAGTGGGTTCAATGTATGTTATATCGTAATTGGGTACACGTCAAATATGTAAAGCGTGACACACTTTTACTTAAATGCATCAATTGTGATTCGGATGACGATTTTTCTGTCTAATTTAGAAATAACTTTTTAAAAATTAAGGACACTGTGCTGTACCTTTCGTGTTACTAGAAAAATACAATGTATTATATTATTAATCTTTTGTTTATATCTGACTAAAAAGACTGAAATATCTTTTAATTTAATTTATTTTTATGTTCTCTGAAGTATGAAATAACGTTAAGTTTTATTTTTATTTTCATATTGAATTGTTATTAGCTATTTACGTTATTTTTTTGTAATAGCTATTCTTTACTTTATTTTTTCTTAAAAAATTTAAAATTTATAAAAAACAACTCAACGCAATAGTTTTTATTTAAAAAGAAACGGAATAATTATTAATGTTAATAAATACCCCATAAGTTAATAGTTACTCCTGAGCAATTAATATAAGCCTCAAACACGGGGCAAAAAGTAACTTGACAATTTTTTCTCTAAAACCATTCTTATTGCAAGCCTATTAACAAATAAAAATCTTTCAAAAAGTAAAAGCTATTTGATTATACTATTATTTAAAAAAAAAAAAGTTTATTAAAATTATATTTTTATTAGAAACTATAACTCATTTTTAAAAAAATGTTAATTGTAGCCCCTATCTCTCCTAATGTTGAGTTAAAGAAGCTTGTATTTATTTATTTTTTAAATTAATTAAGAAAGAAACAAATATCTGTATTGTTATTATTATTTATTTAAAACATAATTTTTTATTACGAATTTAGGCTTAACAAACAGAGGAAGTGATATAGGTTCTTTTAAATATTAATTTATATGCTTAGATTAGAAATTTATCGGACTTCCGTTGTTAATAAGTAATAGTCTCAAATGTAACGCATCGAGTAGAGCGAAATGGTAACAAAAATATTTCAACTGACCAAAGCTTGATATTTCGGTATTTAATGTATTTCCCAAAAGAATGTAGTGAATTAAAAAATATCTATTGCTATGAGGCTTTTTGACAATGACTGAAACTGTAAGAGTTGTAAAGGAAAGTATTACGTGGAAGTAAGAGTGAGTAGTAATTCCATTAGAAATTGCTTGAACTAAAAATCGTAAAAATTTACACGAATGAACTCAAAATGATTAGTATCATCCAAGTAACGATTGGGTTATATATTTGTTTAGCATGGGAGCGTAACGAAATCTCGTCTCTAAAAATCTCGCTTTTCAAAATCTGCTTTTTGAAAATCTTGTTTTTGAAATATAGCTTTTTTAAAATATCGTTTTAATTCCGGAATATTTACCTTTTATGCGTAACTGTTGTTGGAAACAAAAACGGGATATTTTCTAAAATTTAAGAATAAAATTTAAATTTCGTGAAATTATTGTTTTCGATATTTTGAACAGCAAGATTTTGATAAAACGACATTGAACTAGATTTCGATTGTCATACTCCAGAGTATTCTTCAAAAGAGAATAAAAATTGGTAGAATGAGATAACGGTCAGAGAATTTTTTGACCCTAGCTCCTGGCATGATGATTTAACTTCACATGTACATTTTTACTCAGACATATTTTTACTAAAGTACATGCTGGTAAAATCCGTTATTAATTTAGAGTAATGGTGGATTTCCTCTTCATGGACGAACATCCGGACAATTTTATTTTACACTATATTTGAAACACAAATACCATTGAAGAAAATTTTATGATTTTTTCTCAATGCTCGAAGGACTGACATTTGTTATGTAGTCAAAAATGGTTGACGTTTGAAAAATTGTTTACAGTAATAATGGATAATAACATTGTAATATTCGAAAAAAATAAAATATAGCCCTTTGCTTTTATCTTAAAATATAAATAATTTGTTAGAAACAAATCTATAATTATAATAGACAAGCATTTAAGGACCTGCGCACTGCGCAGTAAGCATCTTTTCATTTTATCTCGCTTTTCTTTAGTGAACTATTAATATGTAAATAAGCTGTGTATATAACAGAAATGCGCTTACGGGTTGAAAAAATTTCAATTTGGTTTTATAATATTTAAAATTTTAAACATTTTATTATTTGTATACATAATTAAATGAAATTTATTCTATTAATTTTTTTAAATAACTGTTTCAAATTATTGCTTGCTATATTTTCTTCATTTTGTTCAAAAATATGTATATGTATCTATCTCTTTAATTACAAAAATATTTTATTTTTAGTAATTTTATCCAAAATGCCACTTACTATAGGGAATATGTCGAAACGAATTAGTATATGAGAGAGCAGTATTTATGTTTCCTAAATAAAACGTACTAACCTCTTAGTTTTTAATAAAACATGAGTAGTTTCTACTTTATCGTGAGATTAAAAACTTTAAATTTGGCTTCAACTTGAATTATAATTACTCAACAGGGGCCTCTAGTAATCTTATACTAAAAAACAAAAAAAAAAAAATCCCACTTCATATCTTTTTCTTAAAAAACATTTGAAATTCTATATGTGAATGCATTCATACATAAATCGAAATAGCAATAAATATTTTTCAAACAATTATCTATCTATCCTTTTCTTTTACTTCATCCTTCAGCCAAAAGTTAAAAATATTTTAACTAAGATATTGGATGAAGAAAATTACCCGGAGAGCATTTTTTGTGTATGTGTTGGTAAAATAAAATTTTTTGATTGGTTAAAAAATGTGTCCGGACGTTCGTCCATTAAGAGGAAATCCACCGTAAGGGATACAGTATTGTATTTTCAATATATTTTGGTGTCGACAATTTATTTCATATCTGTTCACATTATTTTTTTTTTCGGAGTACGACAGTTCCATGATTTGTGACAAATTGTTTGGAACTGAAGCATTTAAAGCCTCTTGATTTATTAGGACAAGTGTTCCTTTAATGAGTTTTGTCATCACAAATTAAACATCGTAATGTCACTGAAGAAATTCGCATTATGTTTTATCAAGCGTATTTGTAATTAAGCTTTATTTCCGAAAATTGAGTTCCTCCTTTATTCTTATATTTTAAGTATTTTTAGAAAGTAAAGGTTAGATGTTTAGAAGTTACATGTTTTCACTACAATATGAACGTAATAAAATGAAAATGTTCTTCCATCTACCTAACTTCAATGAATTAGAAAATGAAATTTGATTACTGCAAATTGTTAATATACCTATATTACAAACAAACATTTTACCACCTTTTCTTTATGTTCTTGACAGTAACTTAGATAGAGTTACCTTTTCATGTTTAATTAAGTACGGTACTGCAAATCTTCCAACAATGTTTTTCGAATATTTTTTTATGAAATTTCTGGGTTAATTCATTAAACTACTGCTATTGTCAGGAACGAAGCCTTCTTAAATAGGATAGCTTCATTTTTCTTTAAGTTATTACCAGAATATACTCTCAGTTATTTTTTATTATACATTTTAGCGCAAAGACAAAGAGCATCGTGCTAGGTCGAAAAACCCATAATGCATTTTTTGCTTAGTCGGGAATCGAACCTGGGACCTTTCGGTTGAAATTCAAGCGCTCTATCGCGCCACCCAGCGTGTAATATGGTATTAATAACTAAATATTGTGTAGTTATTACTAAGTAAATATTGTGTTATATGATTCAAGTATGAACTACTGGTTTTTAGGTACCCTGTATTTGTTAAAAATCAAGAATAGGAAGAACAAATTTACAAAGAACTCATGCTGTGTTCTATAATAATTTTTTTTAGCTATATAATTTATAATATTGATTGCATGTCAGAATGATGGCATAGATATTAATTAATTCAAATTACTTAATTCTTGATTAATAAGATTTGAACGCCTATTTAATTTAAAAAAAAATTGTTTTAGTAAAAAAAAATGTCACGATATTATGACAAATTGAATTTTTTACAGAAATAGATTAATTATTTATTAATTTTAGTTTTGATTTATAGCTAAAAAAAAACGAACAAAAAATGTAGTAAAAAAATATGCAAATTAAAATGATTTGAGATAGAGGTGATCATTTTATGATTTAGCATGATCAAATATGATATTAAAGTTAGATACATTGAGTTAAAAGAAAAATTATTATGCACCTACAACTTTCAAATATTAAAAAAAAATTGTTGCCATTTAGAAGAAGTAATTTAGAAGTTTAATTTTTTAACATTTTGTGTTATATGAAATCAATTTTCGAGATATAATTTAAATTCTTACTATAATTTGACATTAGTATTCAAAGTTCATAAATTAACATAAAATAGACACGGCACGGTATACTGATCAAAGCACTAAATTGTTATTCCAATATAGAGGAATTATAAATTCCGATAATCATATAGTTGTTATATGATCTGACTATAACACAGCAGTATTGATAATATGAGATAATCTTATATATTAATACGCTTAAAAAAAAAAAAAAACTTTTCACAAAGCTTTTGCAACACGAAGCTTTTTTCAACTAGATTAAACAACTTTATTAGAACTATTACGAATTACGAGATGGTGTGAAAATATTTTTTAAAGACATAAACCATAAAACGATAAAACCAAATAAAACCAAAAACAAATTAAAATTAAAATTAACCTAAAAACAATTCTCCTATTGAGCAATAGCATTGACTATCTGATTATATGAATCAATTTAAAAAAAAAAAAAACAAAGTAGCAAAGACAAAAACCGAATTATCAGAATATAATTATTATATCGAATTATAAAAATAGCTTTGTTAAAATATTACGATATTACAGCAAAGAAAATTACTGGTAAAACAAATAGTAATTTTAGAAAATATATGCACCCATACCATGTTCACAAATTCCAATAACTGAAATTTATTTATTTTATTAACAAATAATTCAAAAGTATAAATTCAATTGCGCAGTAGCATTGAGTAAATATTATATTGTACATGGAGAATCATAAACCGAAATTTACGATCTGCTAAGAACAAGAAAAACAAAATATGTTATGACATTATTATCAAGTTCCAATTCAATACATGGCAAATTTAGTACACATAAAAATTAAAAAAACTTTAAAAAGAAAAATTACAGACTACCCTTACCTACATCAGACACCCTAGCAGGATAACAATATAACAACAAAAACTGAAGAATAAGAGAAAAAGCATAATTATTAGCTTTACCCGTAACTATAATAGTCATAAGGCGTCAATAAAAACTGAACAATAAGAGAAAAAGCATAATTATTGGCTTTACCCCTAACTATAATAGTCATAAGGCGTCATATGATGTCATATGATACTTCGTTAAATGGCCTATATGATTGGATATGATTTAACAAAGTCGTAACCAATCATATCCTTTACTATAATGATCATACCTAATCATACCAAAACCTCAAAACCAAAATTTAAAAGAAGTGAAATAAAAATATAAATTCTATAAATAAATGTTTTTTTTTTTTTATTTTGAGTTTTGAAATAGTTAGGGCTATTATGATAATAAAAAGAAACACAAAAAACGTATCTATGGCTATTTTAATGTGTTTTTAATGTGGGTGTGGTATGTATTTAGTTTAAATGCATTTAATTTCATATCTATACTGCTAGCGACATCTTTGTTGGCCACACTTTGTTGAAATGTACGTCTCTATTAATAGTATTTGTTAGAGAGCGTTTAGACATCAGATTTTATTTGATGAAAGTTTTGTTTTACTTATTCTTATTACATTTACAAATTTTATTGCAATTACATCAAATTTTATTTCAAAAGTTTTAATTACATATCTCAAAGATAAACAAAAATAGTTGCAAAGTATACTATATTTCTTCATGCAAAATCCACTTTCTAAACTTGCAAAATACGTATATAGATACGAATATGCGTTACGAGTACTAATAATAAATACTTATAAACAAATATAAATATACTGTGTAATTTCAGAACATTTGTGAAATATAAATATTTAAATAGTACCTAAAACAATTATTCTAAGTACTTGTATTGATAAATAATAATAGAATTTAATACACATTTTTTGTATTTTTTAATGTATATCTTTCAATATATTGGCATAACACAATTACGAGTTTATAAATAAATACCTTTTCTCGCAAAATCACTTTTCCAAATTGCGAAATACGAAAATGCGTGTCGAGCACTATTATTTAAAAAAAAAAAATTTATGATATTCTATAACAAAGTCGGATGTCAAACTTTAATGAACAATACGTTATAAACACAATTCAAAAAGTATAAACGCTGCTTTATATAAAAGTTTTCTTCAAAACTATTAGCGGTCAAAATTAATTTATAATAAATAAATAAAATAGTTATAGATAGATCAAACAATATTGTAAAATACTATCTATTTTTTGAAATATTTCCCTAAAAACACAATTCTCTATTTCACAGTTGTATATTGCTTTGTCTAGAGTACGATCTTTTGATAGGGTTAGTGTAGATAAAAATTATGATATGTTTGAATAAGTATTAAAATGTTAAACTATTTTTAAGATATTAAATAAAGTGAATTTTAGTTTTAAGTTTTTCAATTTAACTTATTTATTATGTAATAAAAAAATATTTAAAACATTGATTTTTTTTAAGAAAATAAAGAAAATAAATAAATAAATTAAATTGTTTCATTTATAATGCTAACGCTAGTCCGGCAAATGTTACGCCGGGAATATCTAGTAAAATATTAATATAGTTAAAAAACTAATCAAAAACAAGTTGCAGCATTATTTATTTATTTATTACATGTTTAATTCAAACCGTTACAATGTGTTCTTAATATAAATAAAAATTTATATATTTTGTATTTTGTACAAAGATTAAATTTTCTTTTTTTTTTTTACAATTTACAATTTATACTAAATTAAGTTAAAATTAACGATCGAACTGTTCATGTTAAAATTCATACATTATTTATAACATACATTAAAAAGATGAACAATAATCAATATGGTTTAACCGATAACTATATATACCTACCTACTACATATATTAAAAAAAATTCTTCACTCTCTACACCATAAATTTCTACACACTTGAAGAAAAGAAATATACCTAAAAATTATAAATTTACAAAGATAAAAAATAAAAAATAATAGTACAAAATTTCATTTGTTATTATTATTATTATTATTATTATGATTATTATTATTATTGTTATTAATATTATTATTATTATGATTATTAATATTATTATTATTATTTAAATTATTTTTATTATAATTATTTTTATTATTATTATTGTTATTAATATTATTATTATTATTAATATTATTATTATTATTAATATTATTATTATTATTATTATTTATATTATTATTATTATCATTATTATTATTATTATTATTATTATTATTATTATTATTATTATTATTATTAATATTATTATTATTATTTATATTATTATTATTATAATTATTTTTATTATTGTTAATCCTGTTATTGTTATTAATATTATTATTATTATTATTTCTATTAATATTATACTTTATGTTAGTTCTACATTTATTATTATACTTTGTGCCATACACTATGTTGGATTTTATCCTGTTATCCTTCCATGGTTGAATTGTGAGTTTGAGTCCTTTGTAATCTACGCCGTCTGCTGATAAAATCCAGCCATATTTGACAGGAACTATGAACTTGAAACAGAAAAAAATTTTGTTCAGGTTTTTTATTTCAATACGCTCAGAGGCAGTCACATCTATGGAGAATTTATTTTTTACAAATTGGTGCACCCATTCAGTGTTAGCATTAATAGGGGCATTCTTCAAAAAGAATGCTGCAGACTTAAGGTTTAATGTTGGAGCTGAAGTACGTTTTTCTTTCTTGAGATTTAAATTATCTTTAGTTTCTTCGTTAAAGAGCTTAATTTCTTTTAATCTATTATCCAATTCAGATTTAGACCATAAAGTACCAAATTTATTTATTTTAGGTGAAGGAATAATTGGCTGACTTAGGACTGGCCTAGGTATTAAGAAGTTCGGAAAATAGTGGTAGGGCAGGTTGCTGAGAAGATTGTTCTTGATTCGAAGATACTGTGTTTAAAAAATAGTTAAAATTCTCCATTTGTACATTAAGTTCTTCTCTAAGGTTGTCCAAATTCCCAATTATTTTGTTAAGGTTCAACGACGAACTTTGTTGAATCATCTCTGAATAGGTCAACTCTGATTATAACAGGTTTTAGCGCGAAACAGAACGAATATCCAACAAAGGCGGTCAAAAGCTATAGCAACTTTCAGAAAATTATTACACAGTTAAAAATACACTTTGAGTAAAGTATTTACTTTGCGTTACCAAGCCCAAGTACAAATAGATTATTTGAAAAAAGTATTTTAAATACTATTTTTGAGTAAAATTATTTGACTTGATTTTTTCAAATACAGTTATTTCCAATACTTTACCTGTATTTGAAAAAATCAAGTCAAATAATTTTATTTAAAAAGTACTTGAAAATTTTTTACTTAAACTTAAATACTTTTACTCAAATACTTGACATCAAATACTTTTACTCAATGACTAGTATAGTATTTGTATTTTACCCAGCTCTGTGTAAAACATTTACTCAAAAAATTCGAAAGTTAATTAAGCGTAATCTAGTCCAAAACCTCTTTAGTTGGCTTTGTAGAATATATAATGCCAACAATTTTGTATTATATAATTTATATATATTAGCTAGCAGATATACATATATCATCCGCATAATCAAGGTCTTTTGAAGTTTTCTGGAGATATCCCAACTTATACATCTTCCGGAAGAACCCGTTTCTTGTATTATCTCATCTATTACAAGCGTGAATAGAAGTGGTGAGAGAGGGCATTCTTGTCTTACTGCGGGATTTGTGGTGAAAATCTATAAATGCAACAAAAGCTACTGCCACAACGATATTCGCAGCTAGTTTTAAAGGTAAAATATCTTTAGTAGGTAGAATAATTTAAGTAAGTGAAGTTGGCTAATTGGATCCTGATTTGGATAAGAAGATTGATATAAAAGAGTTTGATTGGAAAATAATAATGAGGTGCATCTACTCGTTTCTACTAGCTAGATGGAATTTATTTTGTAATTATAATTTGTAATGTTTTTATTTCTCTGAGTGAAATTCCATTGTAGCTAACAACAGGTACTTACGCAATTCTTTATACCTAACTCATGCAAGACTCAGGGATTAATTGTGGAGTTGAATATAACATAACTTTACCATGCATGTAGTATATAAATACCGTTATATGATATAAATTTTAGTTAATATATTTATTAAAATTTAAAATTGTAACTGTTTATAACTCTTTCGTTCACAGAAGATTTCGTTATTTTTAAAATTGATTATTTAAGTAAAAAAAAATTAAATGTAAATAATTTAGAAATCTTAAAAAATATTCAATTTTCATTTCCGTAATTTCTACATAAATTAAGTAAGTACAATAAATATAAATTCATAAATTTTCCAAATATTAAATTTAAATTTTTTTTTTTTTCATTTTATAGTTTTTGCCAATCCATTTTAAGAAAATTTCCTAATAATTATTAAAAATGTACAAAAATAAAAAAAAATAAAAAAAAACAAAATAAATTTTTTAACGATTGTCATGTCATGATGGGCTACGACGACATAAATTTTCATTAAATAGTAATAAAAAAAAAGTAAAGAAAAAATATTATAATTGACAACTGACGTTTAAAATTGTTGTAAACAATTTCACAAATGACAAGTACTTAAATAAATGACATGAGAATTCACAAATCATATTAAAATTAACAAAAGAATAATAAAAAAACAAAAACTAAAAACTGGAATAATTTAGACAGAGCTAAAAAGAAAATTTTTCAAATACAATAATAACCTAATATCTAAATAATATTTTTATACCTATTATTTTAGTTTCCTCATTATTTTTATTTGTTTATTTGGGATATGAGTTGAGAAAATTTTTTTTTTTTATTTCGGAAAATAGGGTTATGAAGGAATTCTGTTTTTGTTCACCTATTTAATTTACTATTTATTAATTAAGGGTATATTCGTATATTATTGTAGTGCAATTGTTAAAATATTCCGGTAGAAATTAAAATTTATATAATATTTTTTATTTGTTTATCAAAAAAATTTGGATTGCAAGGAAATTATTAAATAATGAGTTAAAAGAAGCTTTTTGTTCATAAATAACTGAAATAGAAACTATAATAAAGAAATTTTTTCCTTGATTTTTAAAATCGTAGGAAAAATGTGTGTATACGTATGTCAAAATGGTCATATCAATATGTCAAACCTTGTGAAAACTGTGCAATATACTAAAATGTCTTATGGAAGTAATCCGTAAGTAAACCAGACAAAGAGATTACTTATAATAAATATACTTATTATCATTATTGACCAGTTCAGGTGTCTGTAATAATAAAATAATTTACATTATAATAAATGAAGCAAGTATGATCCAACACGTCAACATCGAAACGTTATAGACGGTCTTGGAAATCAACAACATAAAACGAAGACTGATTGGAGTTAAACCCTTGAATTGATGTCATAAAAAGGATATTAATGAATATTATTAAAATAAATAGAGAAATGCTCTTAATAATAAATAGATAATAATAAAACATACTTAATATTTTAATCAAATATTAAAAATATATAATTTTGTTATTAAACGTTAAATCTTACCCTATTATGTACTATTGAAAAAAAAAACTAGTGTCAAATTATTGGGGTGACCAATTATTGAGTGGACTAATTTATTTTTTATTGGGTGGACCAATTATAATCTATATAACAAAAAAATTAATGTTTGTTGGTTTTTGCCATGCAACTCCTAGCACATATAAAAATTCTTTCAAAAATCAAATGTGCTACAAATGAGCCAAAAATAGGTACACAGATACACTCTGAAAAATAAACGAATACGCCTTTTACCGTTTTTAAAAATTTTGACTGGTTCAGGTAACTGTAATACACCATCTAGCCCACTTCATATATTTGAAACGGAAGTAAATACACACATTTATTCTGAACTAATTTATTGATGTAATAACTTTTTCATTCCGCATATAGCAATATACAGAGTAGGTATATATTATACCACTGTTTTTTGATAAATTCCGTTTACCCGTTTCGGCACGTCGATCTGTAAAAAAAATCATTGAAAAGTCTTATTCATCAATTCATCATCCATGATATTCCCAAAGAGTGGGTATATGTAATTTGATATTAAATCCCACATTACAGCCCAGAAAATTAAATAAAAAGCCAGAAACTATTGTATGTAATTATTTATGCCAGTGTTCTATCATTAGACCTACTCTTCGTGATTACTTATTTTAATCGGTTAATATTAAATTTGAAGAAGATTTTAGACTGCAATAGTCTTTGGGAACTATCCCATATGGTGTTAGTTTCATTAACTTTCCAATTGGTTACAATTCTTTGTAGGTACGCATTTGATCGTGCAATGCTTAACTCTGGTTCTAAAATGCATCTTGGTTTTCAAAAAAAGCGTCATACTATAGTGTGACGATAGTTAATATATGATTAATTCTTTTGATCATGGTGTCTCTTTTAGTATGTTGGGTATATTGTAGCATACATTTACATATATAAATATTGCTTTATTTTAATTAAAGTGTCTGTTATGATTTAGTAATTGAGTTTTATACAAAAACTTGATATTTTGTTTTTTTTTATTTTTATATTAGCTAAATGTATATCTACTTATACCGGGTGTTCCAGAGCATGCGTATCAGCTTTTTAAGAGGGGAAGGAGCCGTTATTTTAAAATTTAGAAAAAAGTTTGTTAACTAAATCGAGGGTGCTCTATCGATTGGTGGTATTTTTAACTTTCGGAAAAGACCGAGAATCGGTTTTTTTTAGGATCAAAAATCGCCGAAATTGGCCAAAATCGAGATTTTCAAATGGGAAGGGGTATTTTTTAATGCAAATTCAGATTCTACGACAAAGAATAAGAAAATTATTTTAAATTATTTTTTTTTTGTTTTCTTAGTATTTTTCTTCAAAATTAATAACAATAAAACAAAAATGCTGAATATTTTCCTTTGGTAAACTAAAATTAATAATGATCATTTTTATTTCATTTACAATTAATTTGCTTTTCATGTTATCATATTTTTTATCTCAGTTTTGGGTTCCTACAAAGTTTAAACAAAAAAAAAAAAAAAAACAAAAAAAAAAACAAAAAACAAATTACTTTACAAAAGTTTTTTATTTTTTGATGTAGAATCCGAATTTGCATTGAAAAGTACCCCTTTTCATTTGAAAATCTCGATTTTGGCCAATTTCGGCGATTTTTGAACTTAAAAAACCGATTCGCGGCCTTTTCCTAAAGTTGAAAATACCACCAATCGATAGAGCACCCTAGATTTAGTTAACAAACTTTTCTCTAAATTTTAAAATAACGGCTCCTTCCCCTCTTAAAAAGCTGATACGCATACTCTGGAACACCCGGTATAAAAGGGAAAGTTTGTTTGTTTATTCGCTATGCACGTTCATAGTTTTAAAATGAGTAACAAACCCGAAAATTAACGAACACGTCTTTTATAGTTTTCCGAAATTCAAACTGGTTTGCATGGCCGCCAAAAAACTCTCAGCATCCATCAGAATTAAGAGAATAGGTAAACGAAATTGAACAAGAGCGACCAGTAAATGTGATTAGTGGCCATTTATTAACGTTTAAATGGAGATTATTGTTGGTACACTATGAAATCGATTTAAATCTGCTTGTCAAATACTAAGGCATCTTGCAAGTTAGTAATTTTTTTTAAATTTTTATATCATCAGCGTAAATTTTAACGTGACTGTAATGAATTATAGAAGTAACATCATTGATGGAGATAATAAATAATAGAGGACCCATATGACTGACTGCCTTGAGGTAGAGACCTGTATAGGAGCTTCAAATTCAGAAGACGTATTAAATCTAAAAGAAACACCATATCTACGGTTTGAAAGGTATACGAAATAAATCACCTAATTTACAAAAACGAGAAGGGAAGCCATATTTTTTTAACTTAAAAACAATGATGTTGTGTGGAAGAAGATTATAAATGTCATTTATGTCGATGGAGTAACTGTATTCGAATCCTTCAAAATTTTTAAATGCAAATTGATTCTTGCATTAAAAGTTTATTGATTTGTGGTAAATATTCTGGAATACCATTTTGAAAATTGAATATTTTCAATAAAAACCATAAATTTTTGTTTTTGTTGAAATAATTATTTTCAAATAAACATGCCTTATGAGTATTTTTTTTTGTTTTGTTACAAAAGAATTGAGAATAACTTCTTATTTTTTTATCTTTTTTTTTTTGTTTTTATTCATTTTTCACATCATTAAATCATTTCTCATGTTAAACAATCTTGTAAGTTATTTGTATTTATTTAACGACTTTATAAAAAAAAATATTATACCTGGTTGTAATATACATCGATCTTATGTATATAAAAACATAGATTTTAATTGTTCCTATAAGATTCTAAAAACAGAAAATAAAAAGTAGAAATTCCAAGTTTGTTTTTTTTTTTTTAATATTTTTACACAATTTTCTTCAAATAAACGACGTTTAAAATTTGACATAAAATTTCTCACAATTGTTTTACCATTAATTTTTTAAAAGTTTTCTTCACAACAAAAGCAAATTACTAGATCTATTATCGTTTAACGAGACTATTGTTTTAAAAACTTTGTTACAAAATACAAGAAAATGAAAAAAAATAAATAAAAAGAAAATAACAAGCAGTTGCTGTCTTATTTGTTATTATTGAGAACAAATGAATTCGAAATCGGTATGTGCGTTTGTTACGACTCGATTGAGATTCGGAAAAAAAGAAAAAAACAAATCTTTAACTTTTTTTTTTTCTGTTAAAAGTCAGGTGCTAATTGGAACTATCATATAGGTAACAACTAAAAAATAAAAATACTGAAGAAATTTTTTTATTATTTTTCATATTATTATTTTTTTTTTTTAAATACATATACCGCTGTTTTAAACGGTTTATTCATTTATTCATTTACAGATCGTTATCAATTACCGTTAATTTATAATTTTTTTTTTAACTTTTACATAACTGCTATCGGTTGAAAATAAAAAAATAAAGTTCTTAAAAATATTTCTTAAGAGAATTGTTAAATTTAGTTATTTTTTTTATTTTCACGCGGAGATTTAAATTTCCACTCTCAGAAAAGTTTTTTTTTTGTTTTATAGAAATTTTTGTATGTGACAATTTTTACATTTTAAAAAGGCAATGATTGCATCATAGGGAATTCATATATTGGTGAAAATATTGTATAATTAATGGTATGAATAAATGCTAGCTAACATTTTTTCTATGATGTTAAGAGATTAATAATTATTAAGTGTGTATATAAAGGGTCATTTAAGAGGAGAAATACAAAATAAAAACAACAATAAAATTAGATATTATATAGATAAGCAATAATGGAGTTTTAATGGGAAAAACATGTTACCTACATTTTATAAATGATTTAATATGCGGTTTTTATATAATAAATGAATATCGACTCCAGAGTGGGATTCCGAACACCGAATCTCATGATGACATAACCACTATGATCAAATTTTTTTTTTTTTTTTTTCAGATAGTAGTAAATCATCGAAAGAGGCTTCAGGGACTACATATTACCGAGGAAGGGAGTTTGAAGGACTGTGGGACTTTAATCCACTAAGAACTCCTATCATTATTGCAACATTGACACTAGTCTTATAGACTAACCATTAATTTACATTTAACTCAAAGAAACTAAGATACCTTTGATCTACCAAAATCCAATAACGTTTTAATAGATAAAAGGTTTTAACCTTACTCAAGTGGTCTTGTTCGTTTTAGTCGCTTAACAAAGTTTTGATTGTCAATTAAGCTAGAAGCTTCGGTATTGACATGTTGGATCAGACGAGTTTTATGCCGTGCAGCGCATTTCATTATTTCGTCTTTTATAGATGAGATCTTCAGATCTCGATGAATATCGGCATTGCGAACATACCATGGAGCATTGACTATGTTGCGCAGTACCTTATTTTGGAACGTTTGGATAGTTTGAATATGGATTTGTTTAGCACATCCCCATATTTGAATACCGTATACCCAGACTGGCTTCAATATTTGATTATACATCAAAACTTTGTTATAGGTCGAGACCGTAGAATTCCGCCCAATCAGCCAGTATATTTCTCTATATTTGAACTGGAGTTCTTGTTTTTTGATTTTCACATGCTATTTCCATTTCAGTTTTGCATCCAAATTCAAATTAACATCATTGTTGTTTTCAGGGTTGCCAGTTTTTCTAAATGGCATATCGGGATTTTAGTAGAAAAAATAAAAAAAAAAAAAATTAACTACATATTTAAAACAAAAACTCAGTATTTCAATTCAAATTTATAGAGTCGGCGGCACATTCTTTTTTAATTATTTAAATTAATCACATTTAATATTAAAAAAATGAACATTTGTTATAATAAAAAATCCATAAATATAATAAAATAAAAATTGCATCGAGTTCTTTGGCAACAAAAAAAGAAAATTAAAAAACTAAATAAATTTCATCTGAAAACTAATTAAATTATTAATATTTTTCATTTGAGGCGTTTTTTTTTAATATTCCTTGAGCATTTTCAGTCTTTAAAAAAACTTCAAATTCTCTGCAGCTCATTTTATAGTTCTCCTTCACCATCAATTCGGCTTCTAAATTTTTAATAAGTAATTTATTCCTCTCTTTACGCCAAGCGGTAGTCATCAAACTGAATATTCTTTCAGATGTAGCATTCGAATGGGAAATTGAAAAAATGAAACTAATGATTTTATATATATTTTCAGTATTCTCGTTTAATTTAAAAAAATCAATCCATTTTTCGTTAGTAGATAGATTAGAATTTTCGCCAAGTATATAGGAATTTAATTTATGTAATTCTTCAAATAATAAATCTTCATTTACAGAAGCAACATTAAATTCTTTAATTATTTTTGCAATAGTGTTAAATTCTATAGCTTCATTCAAACGCAATGGTTTAAGCAAGCTTAACTTATTATTATCGTCAAAATCAAACCATTTTTCTAGATAACTTATGGCAACATCAAAAAATAAGTTAGCGTCTGCTTGGACGCTGTTTACTGCAGGATCATTATCACATTTCAACAATTCTGTTCTTGCGATCGAACCAAAAAATTGTTGTTTTTTTCTATCAATAAGTGATTGGCGCACTTCGTCCATTATATCATATAAATCCAATACAAGAATGGAAGTACTTTACAATTTTTTAAGAGATGGCTGAAAAATTTTACAGGTATTCATAACAAAGCCTAAATAAGCTAATGAGAGGTCGTCATTGAAAAAATTTTGAAGCACCTGTGATATTGAATTTTGAGATAAAAAGTACGATTTTATCGGTTCAAAATTAGCGATTAGTCTCTCAGCTGGAAGAAGACTAAGCCATCTAGTTGGTACGTGGCGTAATATTTCAGTCCATTCGATTTCTGCCCATCAAAGAATTGTTTCAATATGGTTGTTCTCTTTGTAGATGAACTGAACTCATTATAAATTACGAGATAATTCATTATCTATAGCATAAAATGCAAGTAGTACATTTTGTACTCCTTTTTGCTTAGTAAAGTATCTCAGAATAATAGGAAAAGTTTTAATATTTCCTTTGTTTGAGGCATCAGTACAAATAGAAAATGGAACGTTGCCACTTAAATGTTCTAAAATAAATTTTATTGATTTTGGCGCGAGCACATTAGAAACGATTTTAGACATTTTTGTTTACATATTACAACTTGTTTTAGTTAATCCGTATTAAAATTACATTAATAGAATTTATTACAGTAATATTACAAGAATTTATTACTTGAATTTATGAGTTGAAATAATGAAGTAAAATGTCGAATAAACCCGTATTATTTATTTAAATATCGAGCAAATTAAAACTTGTTCTCGTCAGATTTCATGCACAGTTATATGGCTAATATGGGCTGTTCATAAATGCATCAGATCTGTATAGTTATTCTGAAAATTCTAAATATTTGAAAACAGTGTTGTCAAGTTTACTTAATGGAGCTCATAAATTCAAATAAAAAATTTACTGGGCGTCAAACTAATTCTGTTATTCTTTTCTTCAAAATATTTTTTTTATTTTAATATTAAATGTAAGAAAATATTTCATATTTCTTAATGTATTACAAAAGGTTCAAATAAAAAATTTATTGTTTATAGAAGTAATGGAGCCCAAATAAATCTGACGACAAACAAATGGTAAAACACCTTTAAATTAATAATTTATAACTCCTGATAAAAAACGATTTTAAAAATATAAAACAAATGTTTTATGCGGAAAAGTTTTACACAAAATGAAAGAAAATATATGAATTTTACGATAACAAGAGAAGAAATAGTATACAAAATATTTCAATTTTTGGGTCACCTTAAAAAAGGGTAAACAGAAAAAATAAAGATAAGGGGTTTAGCTATAATCAAAAAGGTTTATAAATAGCGCCTTAGTATTGATTTGTCTAGGGAATTAATGCATCAACATCCCAAGTCCCATCAGGTAGTGATGGTAATTGCAAATGAAGAGGAAATCGGTAAACCAAAACCTAACATAATTTTAGTGTATTTATTTAGTATATTTATTCGTTGCATACTTATTTGTCATTATTGCAAATTTGTTGTCAGTCTAAAGCATTTATCAAAACAGCCGTAATTGATATCTTTGGCTCAAATTTATATAAATGAACAGAATTTATATAACAAAGCTTTATCAAAAAAAATGTTTACAAGCCGTATCCCACAGTAACATTTGTCCAAGTACATATTACAATATAGCGCTGCGAAATACGTTTGATTGAAATAACTTGGATACCTACAAAATTAACAATTTTTCAAACTTTTAATTTTGATAAATTTATCAAACTTATGTCATAAGTTTTATATCGTGGCTGTCTGTCGCAGTAGTATTATTTTTAAAATAGAATAAAATAATGACTTTTTGAGAGCGAAAAATACCATAACGCTAATAATGATGAAATGGGTGATGATGAATCAACTGAATGATTCAATTTTCTCATCCTATTATTAAAAATGCATGTAACGTTTTTTCATACATCAATCAAATGTTGTGCTATTTCCGTACCGTCATCTTACAATCTGCGAGACATGTCAATTGTCTTTACAAGCGGAGAGAATTTAATAATAAAAATGAGTACCTATGTCCATGTAGCAGAGGAGTGGTCAGATATTTTATTCAAGTCTTCAGTTAAATAAGAAAATTTATTTTTTCTTTTTTACCTTTCTTAAATATAATTTTTTTTTTCGTCATGCAAAATTTTCAATTTTTTTCACATTTAATTTTTAATTTATCAAATTTATTTAATTATGATAATTTGATTTGAATTTGATTTCGTATTTGATTTCTAATCTAATGAATTTATTTTATAATGAAATAAGTTCTATAAACTAAAAATGAAATAAATTAAAAAAAAAAAAAAAATTTATCGAATTTATTTCGCAGCGCCATTACAATACACTGAGAATACATAAAGAACAAATCTCTCATAACCTTGCAAAGTTATATTTTAATTAAAAATTCAATTAATGTTGTTAATGATATTTTCTTTACCAAATTAATTTAGTTAAAAAACAAAAAAGCCAAATTTTTATTTCTTCTTCTTTCATTACAAAATAATAATGAATGCATCACTTCTTAAATTACAAAATAATTGTTTGAATATTTTCTTTTCATTCCTAACTAAAATGTCAAAAGTCTCCAAAAAATAACCAAACGACTTCATAGTACCATGAAATGTGTCAGTTATATTTAAAATAATCGTTTATCAAAAATTTCATATTATTTAGATGATTAAGATAACCTTGCTTCTGGCATCATAATGAAAAATAAAAAACTGAAAGAAAAATTAAATAACAAAATAATACAAGACTCCTACATCAAATAAAATTTGTCACATCTTATGTTACCTGTGAATTATGCACTATATCGTACATAAAAAGTAATATTAATAATAATAATAAATTCGAATGAAATATATCAAAAAAAAATTAACAAAATAAACCAACTATATAAAATGACAAATTCCATCCAATCAAATTTCAATTCAATTTATTCAATTTATAAAAAAAAAAATGCGATCAGACGATATTAAGTGTGACCATTTCAATATTATATTATTGAATCAATGAATAGCCCCAGACACAAGTGTTTAAGTAATACGATGCGGGTGGTATAATGTAGATTTGTTTTTTTTTTAAATCATTGGATTCAATCAATTGAAATTTTAAATTCATATAAAAATATAGCCTTCCTATTTTAATTGAAATAAAAATATTAAATAAAAAAAATATGTTCTATAAATTATAGTAAAAAGTCTACAGTGGTAGAAAGAAAGAGATGAAATAGAATAATTAGATTAACATTTTCAATACAAATTTTTTTGTTGCTGTAAGATAAAAGAAAATTGAATATGGAAAATATGTACATATGTACATACTACGCAGCGCCGTAACTAGCTTTTCCAGTACCCTGTGCAATATCTTTTTTTGGGCCCCTATATTTTTTTGGGAAAAAGTAAGTTATAGAAATATGGTAAAAAAATGTGTAAAGATAATTTTTTTAAAAGCATTTATTATGGAAAAAAATATCATGACACATTATATACGAAATTTTAATAATATTTATTAATTGGATTTTTCTGGCCTTCATTTCAGCAAATTCATTAATTATGTTATCAAATTGTATATTTTTAACTATATTGTATTCAATAGATATTATGGCAAGATTGGATAACCTATCTTGTCCGATAGTTTGTTGATCTTAAATAATTTTTTATAATTTTAATTGGCTAAAGCTTCTCTCATATGAAGCAATTGATACTGGAAGAGTAAGAAATAGTCGCAGAGCAATATTAATATTTGGTTAAGACTCTATCAATCCAAAGGCACGTAGACCTCTTCAATTTCCATTTTTTAACCATTTTCCTCCGTTTACTGCAAAATCCAACTTGTAAATCCATAGTTTTAATCAAATTATTTGCTTTTTCAAATTCTTGTTCGAAACATGTTTCTTGTAGTCCCTGTAAAATACAACGTAGTCCATCAATTAATTTTGTTGCAATGTCTATCGATACATTTTCTCGTTGTAATGCTTTATGTGTTGGCTCAGTGCATTGCAGAATTTTGTTCCATACAGAAAGATTGCAGATAAATTTATAATCAATTAGTAAGAGCAAATCAATTTTTGCTTTTGATATAGGTTCTGGAATTTAATGCAGCTGAACAATTTGCAATCGATTCAATTGTTGTTTTTACATCGAATAAATGTAAACTTAACGAATTCATTGCATTGGCCTTTGATGACCACCTTGTATCCGATAAATTTTTAAGTGTTAATTAAAATTTCCCATCGTGTTGTCGATGATGCGAAAAAGTTAAATAATCTTTGCACAGTACCAGAAAAAGTGGTCATTTATGGTGTTGTAGACGCAACATGAACACCAGCTAAATTAAGGCAGTAAGCCGAACTAGCCACAAAAATTGCCAAATTATTGATTTCAAAATTAACACCTTTATATTTGCCAGACATATTAGCACTGTTGTCGTATCCTTGTCATCTGACATCATGAATATCAAATTTATCACCTGCTTTTTTATTTAAAATTTCATTTGCTAGACCTTCTCCGGACTTGATCATGTGATTCAGTAAAATCGATGAAGATATTTCTTCAATCATCACCTTACCATTACAATTAACATAAATGTATCACCTTATCATTTGACTCATTTGTTCTTTTTTTGATATATAAAAGTTATAAAAGTTTATTTCAGGGCCACTCAGATATCTGGGCCCTGTGCTTGTCTACCTATTGCACATGCCTAGTTACGGCGCTGGTACTATGTATGTACAATATGTATTTATGTATATACCGGGTGTTCCAGAGCATGCATATCAGCTTTTAAGGAGGGGTAGCAGCAGTTATTTTAAAATTAAAAAAAAAATTGGTTAACTAAATCAAGGGTGCTCTATCAATTGGTGGTATTTTCAACTTCCGGGAAGGACCGCAAATCAGTTTTTTAAGACCAAAATTCGCCGAAACTGGCAGAAATTGACATTTTCAAATGGGAAGGGGTTGCACTTTTTAATGCAAATGCAGACTCTTTTAATTATTCAGCATTATTAAACATTTCTATCATTTCGTAACATTTTCATTTTTTCACACAGTAAATTAACTTTTTATAACATTACCTGCTGATTAATAACTACATACAAATTGTTTATTTTAAATTTACCTGTTCTACAAAGTTTATTTAATTTTTACAAAAAACAAAAAACCACTCCTTCAATATTTTTTTCTTAATTTTAAAAATAAACCCTACTTTGTTTCATTTTGTTTTTTTTTTTTTTGTTTTTAACTAATGAGATTTGTTTGCCACAATCTCAAAATTTTGAAATCATCAAATAAATTTTAATATTATTATTTTTCTGTTTGTTGTTTGTTTGTTTTTGATGATCTTTTAAAAACAAAAATTATCAGAATTAATTTTTTTTTCTCGTATAATCTCCGAAAGGTAAATTAAAGTTTATCAAAAACAAAACAAAAAATAAATCCAATAATTATTTAAATTTCAAATTATTTTAAAAGCTTCAAATAAATTGTATGGGGACGGGCACTTTTTTAATAAATTTTCTTAATCAAAATAATATCTTAAAGAGGTCTAAAACTTATTGAATAACTTTTGTAATAAAATAAAAAAAAAAAAAAAAACAAGAAAAAAAAAATCTCATATATGCAGCGAAGGTAAGAAATTGACTTAAATTTTATTCTATAAAATTGCGTAGGAATTGCTTGCTTCCGATTAGAAACAATAAATTTGAAAAAAAAAAAAAACAATTTTTGTATTGAAATTGTTAATGTCAGAAATCGAACTAAAGTTTAGATTTTACTTATAAACTTTTCAATATTTGATTAAACAGGTGGATTGAATTGAGTTCAGTTTAAGATAAATAATTATCTTGAATTTGAAAGAGGTGGATTTTATGTTTAATATGGAAATTTATATTATGTTTAGGTATATTCGATATTTTAACTTAGTAAATTTTCTCAATGTGGTCTACTGACTTTTACAGCACATAATATCGATTTCGGATAACAAATTAAAATATTGTTAAATGAAAAATTCTTAAAAAATTTTAATTGAAACAAATAAATTATTTTAGAAATTTTTTCATATTAATATGTATTGAATTTTATACAAATGGATATTGGAATATTTAAAAAAAAAATTTATTACTTTTTATGAAGTTAATGTATATTAAATTTTTATTAGCAATATTTTAGTTAAATGACAAAGAGCAAAAAATGCTGTAATAAATTTCAATGCTCTTTTATTACAATGTTTCAAAGAGTTCAGAATGGCAATTAATATTTTATATCCTTGACAGACTATACTTCATTAAACTTCATTTTGAAGAAAATCTGCTTCATAATGAAGTTCATTAATGAAGTAAAATCTACTTCATTTAGCATTAAATTAAGAAAAAAGCCATCTGTTGGAAATTTTGTAACTAAATTTTTATTGAAAATCTAAATATTTGAAAATAACAATTCGAATTGACATTTTAATATTTTGTTTTGAATTATAATTCGAATTATCATTTCCCTATTTTATTTTGGTCAGGTGGTTAAGGTGATAGTGTTATTTTTGAAAAAAAATAAAAATAATGAAAAATAATTGAATATAATTGAAAATAAACTTTCATAATAATATAATATACATAATAAAATGCCTAAAGACTGGGGCAACGTCTAATTTTCAGAAGAATAATGTTGTATCCTAAAAAAATCCTTCATTACATTATTTTGAGTTATGATTCTGATAGAAAATAATCTTATCAGGGCCTAATTATTCATCAGAGAGGCCTAAGTGTTTAGAAAGTTGATTTCAATGACCACGTATTAAACCAACCAATCAACGTATACTATAGAGTATTTAAATTTTTTTTTTTATTTATATTGACATTTGCCTTCCATTAGATTTTTTGACACAAAGAATATTTCCAAAAAAATTTATTCTTTTTTGCAACAAAATAATTCTTAATACCTAAATGATAAATCTGTTTTCTCTTATGTTTAATTGTATTTTTTTTTATATCGTTGAAGTAATCTTAAATAATTTAAAAAGCTAAAATTCAAAATAACTTTGTTATTTTCCATTTTAATTGTTTATAAAATAATATAAAAAAAGTAATAATTGAGTAACTAATCCGTCACCACTTCATTAAACTTTACTTCATAATTAAATTGAACTTCATAATGAAGTATAGTCTGTCAAGAGTATTAATCTATGTCTAGTAATTGTATAAATTAGGAATTCTAAGATCAATTTATGAATTTATTGAATTTTCAATTTTCTGATGCTTCAAAAATTCTAATTCCTGAATATGTACACAATGTACAGGAAAATTTGTTGCTCGATAAGATAAGCTTTTTTTTTTTTTTTTTTTGTAATTTAGTGAATTAGGTACATAAATATCCACGTAACAATTTTATTGCTATAAAAACTTTTGCGCACTCTATTTTAAACTCTTATAGAAGTATTAGTGTTAATTTGAGTACTCCGCAGTTGTTGCGAAACGTTATAAATACGTAAAATCCTTACGTGTTCCGGGTCTGTTTTAAATTAACCCATTTATATGTGAGGCTTGTATTAAGTCTTTCATAAGTATATTTTTTTTATGTGTTAGGTAGTTAACCTAACGACAACCTTCAATCTGAGGGGCTTGTTTTTGCAATTTTGGTCTATCGTATAAGCGGATGTTGTATAGGATAGTTTCCGTACGTCACCACGTGGAGGTAATGTAAGCACTTGCTGAGGAACTTGACAGTTGCGCATCTGGTTCAGCGATGTTACCGATCAGATGTTACCCTGTCAATCCCCAGCCTTACCATCCAATGCCAATTATTACTACTGTATTACATATGAATACTAAACGGTTTTAATATTTGGTATATTGAAAAAGTAGAATTAATCAGTATGTAAATTAATTTGAAAAATTAAATATATTGTAACTGGTCAGTTAAATAAATATTTTTCCATAATTATGTAGTCTTGGAAATCATATTTTTATGTAAATATTTTCGATGTGGGAAATAATTATTAAATTTTAATTTCATAAGTTTTAGTTCACGCTTTTCAAAAATCTTCCGTAGTTTTCAGTTTTCACTCAAATTTCACTTTCTTTTGTTTTTTTTTATTGACTGGTTTTGTTTTCCTTTCATATGCTTAATATTAATCACAATTAAAAATATTTATAATCTTTAAAAAATGTGATATATGGAACAAGTATGTATAGTTAATGACTTCGTTGCTTGCAATAATATATAGTAGCATTTTCACACATCTTTATAAGGTGCATAAAAAATATAAAAAAGCTGATTACGGTGTATTTCTTACTCTTCTAATTTTATTTTCAAGTCCACATATAAATATAATGAATTTAAAATATTAACATTGTTGTCCAAATAAAATATACGTAGAATAAAGAAAAGTAAAAATCAGATAATAATACAAAAAACGTATACAAAAAAAAAAAAAAAAAATGCGAGCACTTTCGGAATACGTAATTCAACTCTCTTTTTAACACTATTTTGTTTTTATTTATTTATTTATTTTTTTTCGTAGTGACCTTTATGGCGATTTTTAATAATTAACAATAGATTTGGATGAATGGATAGTTAAATAGTCACACTTTTGAATTCAAAACCAAGTTAAAAAAAATTTTAACGGAGAAATTCTTTCATCTTTCATCGAAGAAAAATTTATGTATTTTAAATATTTGCCTATAACTAAACAAACAGTGATGGGTTTAAATGTCAAAATTTGGATTTTAAACCAAAGTTTTTCACTTTTTAAATATTTAATTTCGATGCGTGTTACCGTATCGAACGTAAATATTTATTGGTGATAAACGTAAATACTCATTAGTCATACACAGGTACACAATCTTTCAAATTATAATTAATAATTTAAATTGAAAATTTTTTATAAACAATTTTATATTTTTCACTTTTATATGTTTGCCGACTTGAGATTGACAGTTGACTGGTCGCTGATGCAGATTTGCAACTGTTAAGTTCCTAAGCAAGGGCTTACATTTTCTCCACGTGGTGACCTCCGGAAACTACCCTATACAGCAATCGCTTATATGATAGGCCAAAATTGTAAGTGCACAAAAATATACCGCTTAAATTGTAGATTGGCGTTAGTCTAACTACCTAGCCCATAAAAAAAAATACAATTCTGAAAGATTTAAGACAAGTGTCGGATATGGAAACAGACCCGGAACTCGTAAGGGTTTTTAGAATTTTATTATTGTAGTGTAAAATTACAGTACCGTACTTAACTAAGCACGAAAAGCTGATTCTACCTAAGTTATTGTCAAGAATGCAAAAAAAAAACAAAAAACATCATATTTCAAATGATTATCCTGCATATTATTCGAATTATAATCAATGATTTTGTATGTGCCCTCTATTATAATGAAATAATAGAGGGACATGCTCTAGGTTTCTTCTGAATCTCGTTATATGAAATCTTCGGGGGCTATGAACCCTGTTTGCATACTTTTTTTATGGTAGAATCATCATTATGGTAGAATATCTTAGATATTAGATAATTTTCTGAGGTATTCAACGCTATATCATAGTTATTTCTAATTGGTTTTATAATAAAATTATCGAATCTGTTTATTTTAGAATTATTATTAATATATTTATTTGAATAATAATGTAAGTATTATCATTGATTAATAATACTATAAAGATAGACATTTTCATACAACAGAAAATGTTCAGCTCAATTTTTCCAAGTTTTCTTGATTATATATATTTTCTGGGATATAATCAATGTGTTGGTGCATTTTCTATATTCAATTTGAATTTTTAAATTTTTGAGCGTTTTATACGACTTTATTCTCTAAATAATTTGTATGTGTTTAGTTTCTCTTTACTGTTCTTGAATATTATTGTTTTTAACTTTTTGTTATTTGAATTTGTATAGGTAATTTGAATTTTTTTTTAATTGATAGGTACAAAAATTTCAAATTGGATAGCATTTTTATCGAGTAGTCTTTTAAGAATATTTTTTTTTTATTTTTCTCTCAATATACATTGTAATACAAGGATTTTTATAATTGTTGATATTGTGCATGTATATTATTTGTAATAATAAATTATAAAATTATAATATAATTTTATAATGTTTAGGAAACGAAAATATTTTTCTTGTTTTAATTGAATAATTTTCAAAAATAAAACAATTTCAATTCAAATAATAGTGAACATTCATCCACGTAATGATTTCTAATATATATTCATACATACATATACATATATGTATAAATTTACAAATAGAATCAAATTTTTATTTTTAAAAGAAGACTTTAAATACGGTTTTCTATTCCATTGTTATTTGATTTTCTATAATTTGACAATTTTCAGTGATTACAGTCCGTATATAGTACAGCTTGTCGCTATCGCTTTTTCTTATTATTTGATTTATATTATTCTTGTAGCTTTGAATTTATAATATTTTCTATTGATAGTAATTTCATTCTTGAATTCTATTTCACTTTTATTTTTCATTATTATATAATGGTAAAAGAAAAGTATTTAAAATGTTTAGTAACGAATTGTGTTTCAAATTTGAATAAGAACATAGATAGAAGTTTTTATTCATTGCCAAATAATCAGGAAAGAAAAAGTGCATGGCTTAAAGCATTAAGTGTATCCACAACAACTTTGTCTAAGAAAAGGTAGCGTATTATATTATTTAGGATTAAAAATTTACTTTAACTCCACTTATTCTTTTTTGCTAAGGTATCATGTATGCGATCTTCATTTCCTTCCGGAAGATCATAGCACAGTAACATTAAAGAGAACAGCTGTTCCTTCTTTGAATTCAAATAAATACAAAATGGGTTTAAATCAACCCAATAAAAATTCTATGGATATTTATAATTTTAAAATTGACAAAGAGGTTTTAAATATAAATAATAAACAGAAAAAAATTGTTTCTGAAGCATCAGAAGTCCATATTGAAGGTATTAGCTTGAATATTAGTGGTAATAAATTTTGCAAAGTAAATTCTAACAATTCTGTACTTTCAGTTATAAATGATAAAGAAACTGAAGTTCAAAATTCAATTGAACTTCTATTAATTGATAAATCTTTTTCGTGCAACTGCATGCATTTTTATAACAGAAATGAATCATGTGAAGAGTGTGTAAATAGGCTCAAAACGCTAGAAAAGTATAGAAAAATCCTAAATGAAAGAGATAAAACTAATGTAAAATTGAAAGAAACCATCAAAAAGCTTAAATTAAAAAATTTTAAAGTCAAGAATCAAAAAAAAAAATTAATAAAAAAAAAATTTACTTTAAATAATTATATTCAGAATCTAAAACATGTAACTAAAAATAGTAAAACACTTGCAAAAATAATATTGAAGAAGAAAAATAGATTTAATGAAACAGAAAAAAACCTTGCGCAAAATATTTTTTATAAGTCACCAGCAACTTATGGATTTATGAGAAATACCTTGAACATTACTTTGCCAAGTAAATCATCAATAAAATCATGGACTAAACTAAAATTTATTGAACCAGGATTAAATATTGAAATTATTAATCATTTAAGAATTAAATTAAGTTATATGAGTGAAAGTTCAAAAATTATTGTTTTGCTATTCGATGAAATGTCTATTAGAAAAGACCCATCTTAAAATATAAAAAGAGATTGTTTAGATGGTGTGGAAGATTTAGATGGAGATAGAAAACAAAAACTTGCAACAGAAGCCCATTTCTTTATGATTCGAGGTTTATATGAAAATTATAAGTACGCATTAGGTTACAATTTATCCAAAAATAATTTGAAAGGAGAAACTTTAAAACCATTACTACTAAAATATATTAAAGAGCTAACACAAATTGGTTTCAAAATTGTTGCGACTGTTTGTGATCAATGCAGTACAAATCGACATACTTATGAATTACTTGGTGTAAATAAGGTAGAACCTTTTTTTTATGATTGGAATGGAAATAAAATTTATGCTTTGTTTGATATGCCACATCTTATAAAATCTATCAGAAATTCTTTTATAAAAACCGATTTTGAAAACTGGAATTATGATATTATTAGCTGTGATATTATTAAGAAAATTTTTGCCGAAGATGAAAAATGCTCATCAAAAATTTTACCTAAAGTTCGCAACACTCATATTAATCCTAACACGTTTGAAAAAATGTCAGTAAAATTAGCTTTTCAATTATTTAGTCATAGTACATATGCAGCCATAAAATCAATAAATAACACTGATTCAAATTTTTTTAATTTATTAAGTAATAAAGTAGATCCAACTGCTGATTTTGTTTTAAGAGTTAACTATTTAATTGATTCCTTAAATTCAAATTTTAGTCAAATTTTAACACAAAAAATCCATACAAACAACCATTAAAAATAAAGAATTCTCCGTTTTTATTCTTAGAGGAAATGCTGGAATATCTTAAAAAATTAAAAATTAAAAGTACCAAAAAAATTTTTTGCATTGATGGAATGGTTCAAACAATAACTGCTGTATTATCTTTATCGAAAGATCAAATTGATAGCAAAAATATTAATTTCTTGATGACGCGCAGATTGAATCAAGATCCGTTAGAAAATATGTTTTATCATATAAGATCTTCTGGTGGTTATTGCAGAAATCCATCTGCACAACAAATTGGGAATATTTTTGCTAAGATGGCCAGTGTCAAATTTATTTATAATGAAAATACATCATCAAATTGTGAAACAGACCACGACAATTATTTGGACATTGATGTCAATGTTTTAGCTGATGTAAATGATGAAAATGTTGAAAATGACGAACCACAAATTGATGAAGATTTTATTATTGAAAATTGTCCTGGAGAAATGGAGAAGGAAAACGTTTTAGCTTCAACTTCAGATACAGTCCAATTAAATAAATCAGTTAGTAATTTTGAAGAATTAGCAATAAGATATTTTTCTGGATTTTGCACAAAAAAAAGTGTCAAATTGCCATACATGTACATCACTATTTTTAAAAAATGAACAGATAAAGTCATCATATAGTGAAAACTTAATAATTGCCAAAAATTATAATATATATGCAAACGACTTTGGAAGTTTATTAGCTCCAACAGATGAATATTTTGTAGAATCTTTTAAGTGGTTTAAAATTTTTGAAAATTTTTTCTATAAAAATTTTCATGTTTTGAATTTAAAAAAAACTATTTTGAAATTATGCTCTGAAAGTTCTGAAGATTTTATAAACAAATTTAAAGAAGAACATGAAGATCATTTGCTAAAAGTTTTAAATCAATTTATTATTGTGCTAATTAAATTTAGTTGTAAAAAAAAAATTGAAAAGATGGAGAAATCATTTCCTAGAAAACAAAAAAACAATGTTAAAGAAATGCATTACAAAAAAAGCAATAAAAATGTGCAAAAGTTATTATTATTATAAAGAAATAGGGTTCCTATTTTAAGTTATTGAAAATTGTTGTAAAGATAGCAAATTATTCTAAAGTAGGCTAGTTTAGTTATAAGTTTACTAATTTATGCAATAAAAGTTGAGTTTCATTTCACTAACCCTTTATTTTTCTTTTGTAAATATCGAAATTTCGGAAGCAACTTACTTCCTTCATCAGTGCTTGTGACTAATCGAGAGATTAGTAGTCGAGATCAGTCACAAGCACTGGTGAAGGAAATAAGTTGATTCCGAAATATCGATATTTGCAAAATAAAAATAAATAATCAGTGAAAGGAAAATCGACTTTTATTTTATAAATTAAATATATCACTAAAAACAAATCTTATCAAAAATAATTAAGTTTACTAACTATATTAGTTGTTACTTATACAGCTTTGAAATGTTAGTGTTAATTTAGTTATACGTTTATCAAAAATTAGTTCTATAAGATTACCAAATATTATTGTAATTCTAATTTTAGTTTGTTAAAATTTAATTATCAGTTGTTAAACAATAAAACTCATGTCATTTGAATTTGAAACAAAATTTTTATGTTTATTTTTCAGTCAAGTTCAAAGAATTTACTTATTTTCTAATCAATGAAACAATAATAAACAAACATACATACATATTTATTATTTACACACAAGATTTGAAAACTAAATTTAAATATTCATAATGAATTATGAGAGATGAAATAATTGATGCCAAATAAAAGAAAAAAAAGTATATACCTATATACCTAAAAACTGATTTTAATTGCATTGATAATAATGCTTGCATGCTTGTTGGAGAATAATAAAAACACAACGCAATCAACAACATATAGAAAACCGTATTTAAAAACTTCTTTTAAAAATAAAAATTTGATTCTATTTGTAAATTTATACATATATGTATATGTATGTATGAATATATATTAGAAATCATTACGTGGATGAATGTTCACTATTATTTGAATTGAAATTGTTTTATTTTTGAAAATTATTCAATTAAAACAAGAAAAATATTTTCGTTTCCTAAACATTATAAAATTATATTATAATTTTATAATTTATTATTACAAATAATATACATGCACAATATCAACAATTATAAAAATCCTTGTATTACAATGTATATTGAGAGAAAAATAAGAAAAAATATTCTTAAAAGACTACTCGATAAAAATGCTATCCAATTTGAAATTTTTGTACCTATCAATTAAAAAAAAATTCAAATTACCTATACAAATTCAAATAACAAAAAGTTAAAAACAATAATGTTCAAGAACAGTATAGAGAAACTAAACACATACAAATTATTTAGAGAATAAAGTCGTATAAAACGCTCAAAAATTTAAAAATTCAAATTGAATATAGAAAATGCACCAACACATTGATTATATCCCAGAAAATATATATAATCAAGAAAACTTGGAAAAATTGAGCTGAACATTTTCTGTTGTATGAAAATGTCTATCTTTATAGTATTATTAATCAATGGTATTATGTTTCTGATTTACGACATTTATTTATGCAAACTCTAATACATTTTCTTTGTAATTTTCTAATTTTCTCCATTAAACTAGAACTAATATTGTACCATATGGGAGCTGCATATGATAGTATAGATCTTACAAATGATTTATATGCTATTATCTTAACCCTAGTTTGAATGTTTTTGTTATAGAATAATTTTTTTTATGCCAGAAATGCTTTATTTACTTTTGAAATCAATTGTTTTACATGTTCTTTGTAGTTAAGGTTTTGTTGTAAATGGACTCCTAAATATTTTACGTTTTTTTTATTATATAGGTCAGTTAGACCAACAAGATGAAGTTGTAAGTAAAACAACAGATAAACAGGAGTGTTATATAGACGAAGAAGAATTAATTCGAGAAACGAACTGGATTTTAAAAAAGAAACCCAGTAAAAAACGAAAAACTGAAAACTCTCCGGAAATAGAAAACAGGGGAAAAAACACTGTCACCCACATCGATTGGAAAAAATCGAATATTCAATTAAATATAACAAAATGTCCGAAGCCTGAAAGAATTACAAAATGTAAACCTCCGAATTACTAAATGAAACCTAAGGTAAATCAACAACCAAAAAAATTCACATCAAGCAATGTAGTTAAAGGTGTCACATATGCCAAGATGGCGAACCAATTTAAACCAATAAATCATCAAACACCGCTCAGAAGTGCTAAAAAAATAATACTCCAAAACAAAACCAACCGCTAAATACTGAAAATAACAACTTTGTCTGAAAAAAATTTAGAAAAAAAAAGTACTGAAAAGTATCAAGAAACACCGTGTAGAAAAACAAAATTAATAACACAAAGAGTATAAAAATCTTAACTTGGAATGCCAATGCTATTCTCAATAAAAAAGTAGAATTAGAAACTATATTAAAGTTAAAGGACATAGATATTTGCCTCATATCTGCAAGCCACAACTGCGAACAAATGAAAATTCAAGGTAACAAAATTTATTATGCTCTGCATCCGTATAATCCAGCACAAGACGGCAGCGCAGTTATCATCAAAGATGAAATTAAACATTACGATCTTTGTAAAATAGAAAACAAAGAAATGCAACTTATTGTGGTAAAAGTAACATCTACAAAACAAGATCTACAAGTAGGAGCACTATACTGTCCGCCCAATTATGTCATTAAGAAACAAGTTTTTAAAGAAATGTTTCAACAATTAGGATATAGATTTATTTTAGGAGGTGATCTAAAAGCTAAGCATATTGAGTGGGGATCCAAAATAACACTGACGAGAGGAAAAGAGCTCAGGCAGACAATTAGAGAAACAAACTGCTTATTTCATCCGACTGGTAAACCAACATATTGGCCAACAGATATAAACAAAACCCCTGATCTAAGAGATTTTTTCATAACAAAAACGATATCAGCTAACTACAGTAATGTTGAAGAAAGCTATGATTTAGACTCTGATCATTCAGCAGCAATTTTAAGTTTATACGAAACTATTGTGAGAAAAGCTTTAAAACCGTCTCTATGCAGCGCATTTACAAACTGGTGCAGTTTCAAATCAAATCTGGAAGAATGTATAGATGGAGATACCTCGATAAATACGAAAGAAGAACTGGAAGTTGCGGCGGAAAAATTCACGAGATCTATCCAGAATGCAGCATGGAAAAGCACTAAAATCAGCAAATTCAGAAAAGGTGCGCATAACCTACCTAGGCATATAATAGAAAGGATAAAAGTTGAACGAAGAGCTAGAAGAAAGTGGCAACAAACACGTGATCCAGCAGATAAAAATAATTTCAATTCCAAGTCTCTAGAGCTAAAACGGGAAATAAAGAAGCTGAAACAAGAAACAATGCAGAACTACTTAGAAAACCTCTCTGCCACTAAAGAAACTAAATATTCACTTTGGAAAGCAACCAAAAAACTAAAAAAACCGATTAAGCATTCAGTTCCACTTCGAAAAGATGACGGATCATGGGCATGTAGTGATAAAGAAAAATCAAAAACTTTCGCTAATCACCTCTTTGAAACGTTTATGCCAAACAATATAGAATCTGATATAGACATAAATTAAGTTCAAGTTATTCAAGGAAATACCAGAATAACGACTATCAACTGAAGTGAATTAATACAGGAAATCAAATGTTTAAAATCTGCCTTAAAGGCTGCCGGATTTGACTTAATTACAGCTGATATCTTGAAACAACTATCGCTAAAAGCTTTGTCAGTTCTAACGAAAATAATGAATGCAGCGATCAATCTAAAATATGTCCCGAGTGCTTGGAAAGTGGCAGAGATTATAATGATTCATACAGATGACGAAGAACTAGCTCGAGAAACCGACTGGATCTTTAAAACAAAAAGAATCTGTAAAAAAGGAAAAGCAGAAAAATCACCTACTTTAAGCCCAGAAAATGTTACGGCCAAAGTAGAGAAAAATGTGCAAATAAATGAAGTTGCCAAAAAGTAAAAGAAAAGGTAAACCTCCCCCAGTTATACTTAGTAATGTAGTGGAATACCCTCAAATAAGCAAAAAAATTAAAAGAAACCAATATTAAATATAAAGTTAATATGCTTAACAATAAGCAACTAAAAATTAATGTTGAAGAAGAAAAAGAATATAGAGAGTTGACTAAGGCAATAAATGAAGCCAATATTAAATGGCACACTTATGAAAGTAAGAGCATCAGGCCTATTAAAGTAATGGTTAGGTATTTACATCAGTCATGCCCACCTGAAGATATAAAAAATGAATTGAAAGATAGAGGCTTCAAGATTCTAGAACCCACAAATAAAATAATAAAGAAAAAGGAAAACAACAAAGAATCTACGGTACGTCTTCCTCTCTTTATGCTAACATTCGAAAACTCTGAAGATATAAACAAAATATTCAAAATTTAATTTATCCAGTACATGAGGGTTAAAATGGAGGCTATGCGTAAAGCTACTACCACTCCTCAATGTAAGAGATGCCAAAGATTTGTTCATACACAAAAGTTTTGCCAGCGTCTAGCTCAGTTTGTCAAATGTGCTGGTCCCCACTTAACAATTTCTTGTAAAGAAAGAAAAAATATTAAGCCTAACTGCCTTGAGACACACCCAGCGAGTTATCGTGGTTGCCAGGTAGCTAGAGAGTTGCAAAAAAGAAAGAAGCTACAAAAAAATGCTCCAAAACAAACGCAACATAGACAAGAAAAACAAAAGACAAAACCTAGGCAACCTCGAACACATAGACAGATGTTTCTACACAAAAGTTGACTGAAAATACCATTATGCAGATGATGCAAAATATGATAAAAGCAATGAATGAAATGTCATTAAGACTATGCACATTATAAAACAAACATGTATACACCAAAAAATAAATCCGCAAGGCATGGTTAAGAACGCACTTCGTATAGTCACGTGGAATGCCAATGGCATTCTGAACAAGAAAGATTATTTGGAATTTCTATTGAGAACACAAAATATTGATGTATGTCTTTTGACAGAAACACATATAACAGATAAGTCATCGCCTAAAATAAATGACTATACATGCTACAGCGCAAACCATCCACGTAATACACCCAGAGGTGGTAGCTCAATTTTAATAAAGAAAGATATTAAGCACCACGAGGAACTTAGTATAGAAATAGATGAATTCCAACTAATCGTGCTACGAATTATGTCTGTTAAACAAAGCCTTTGCGTCGGTGCATTATATTGTCCATCCAGATACAACATAAAGAATAACATGTTTGAAGATATTTTTAAACTACTTGACGAAAGATTTATCTTGGGAGGTGACTACAACGCCAAGCACATAGATTGGGGGTCTAGATTAACCTCTACGAGAGGAAGAGAGCTAAGAAAAGCTATAAAAGAAAAAGGCTGCATTTACCAATCTACCGGTAAGCCAACCTATTGGCCAACTGATAGAAATAAAACTCCTGATCTGCTTGATTTTTATATAACAAAAAAAAGTTCACCCAATTATATTAAGCTAGAAGATAACCATGATTTGGACTCAGATCACTCTGCAGTCATACTAAGTCTATATGAAAAGGTTATTAAGAAACAGTTGAAACCTCTGCTAACGAACAAGACAACTGACTGGGCTAGCTTTAAACAAGAAATATAAAACAAAATAAACATAAAAACAAAACTAAGATCCAAATGTGATATAGATTCTGAAGTAGAAAATTTTATTAAAGTTATTCAAAATGCTGCCTGGAATAATACAAAAAATTGTGAATTTAAATCGGTAGGATTCAACTACCCTAGAGAAAAATTAAGTATGATAAAAATAAAAAAAAGAGCTAGACGTAGATGGCAACAGTCGCGTGATCCAGCAGACAAAACTCTGCTAAATAGGTTAACGCAGAATCTTAAAAAAAAAATTAAAAATCTTAAAAATGAAAAATTTGAAAAATATATAAAAAATTTATCAGCTAAAAGAGAAAATAACTACTCGTTGTGGAAAGCAACAAAGAGTACAAAAAACTCGATCTCTCAAATCCCGCCAATCAGAATGAAAAATGGTGAATGGGCGAGAGATAATAAAAATAAAGCTGAAACATTCGCAGATCATCTTGAAGAAATTTTTTGTCCACACGAGACAGATTCGGATGACCTCTTAATTGGCAAGAAAATGCCATATCACCATTCTCACAGAGAGAAATAGTTGAACAAATTAAAAAACTGAGAGATAAAAAAGCTCCAGGTCTTGATCTAATTACATCGGAAGTCCTGAAAGAACTTCCGAAAAAAGTGATAACAATGCTAACACGCATTATAAACGCTGCTATAAGAATAAGGTATGTGCCGAATATGTGGAAAATAGCAGAGATAATTATGATACCAAAGCCAGGTAAGCCCATAAATGAGGTCAAATCCTACAGACCAATATCATTACTACCAATAGTATCAAAATTATTTGAAAAACTATTATTGATTCGAATGAGACCGATCATAGAAAATAGTAATCTCATTCCAAGTTATCAATTTGGTTTTAGATCTAAGCACTCGACAATCGATCAAATCACGATGCCATTCAAGAATTTCTATTTTTCTTCAATCATTTGAATTTACAAAGCAAATATAGCCGAAATCATTCATGGATATTGATTCAAAATATAGATATAAAAATATCAGTAGAATTGAAGTAATTATTTTGAAAATTGTCGGATTATTAGTTAGAATCTCTTGAATATTGAACGCAGTGCAGTGTTCTTTAGGATCTACTTTAATATTTTCAAAACATTTTTCAAATGTGGAAAAATGTCTTGAAAATCTGTGAAATATTTACAAAATGTTAGTGAGTTAGAGTTTTGAAAATTAACTGATTATGAAATGGTCATCTATTTATAGTAGCCATTGGTATTATTTTTATATTACGATTTATTGTAAAAGCTTATATCATGCTATTTTACATAACAAATAATTCAATTTTATGGTGCACTAAAGAGAAGAGCACAGAACACAGAATCACAAAATTTTTGTACCAGAAAATTTATTTAACTTTTTTTATTCTATTTACTTGAAAATGTTTTGAAATATGATAACTCTACTCTAGGCACATATACGCCTATGTATCCTATATACCTATGAACTGAATTCATTTTCATACTAATTCAACGAAATACCTTGGTATATATTATTGGATAGGATAACATTGTAAACAAAAACCAGCAATTTAGATCCAAATTTAATAATATTTACTGGTTATTAAATCGCTATTAATAGCTGTCATTCGGTTGCATAATGTTCTACTGTACAAGACTATACTGAAACCAATTTGTACTTATGCCATTGAGTAGCAGCTGTAGAGTAGAACCTGCAACTAAAATATAGAAACTTAAAATAGAATCCAAATAAATGAAGTGGTACGATCAATAGTTAAAACATTATAGGTAGTATATCGAAACGACAATATAAGGAAGATCTTAAATACAAAATACGAAGATTCCAATTACCAGCAGATTGACAGCACTTTTTATATTAAATCCCCTCCACCGGCTAGCTATATCTTTAATTATTGTAAATTACAACAAAAAAATACAATTTCCATTACAAACGTAACATTGAATTTTATAACAATTCACTTGAATACACATTAAATAATTTTTCATGGTTAAAACAAAAACAATAAAAAAAAACATAACTTCGAGTTAAAAGGTATTTGCTATAAAACTGGCAATAATTTACAGCCTTTTATATAATTTAACATTTTTGTTTTACAATATTGTAAACACAAAGTTATCCACTCAGTATGTGGCATATTTAAAAAAAAAAAAAAAAAAAAAAATGCGATGCATTATTTTTTCCAATAAGGAGATCTAAGTTTCTATATTTTTCATTTGTCATTAGTCATAAGTTTGTCTTCAATATTTTTTTTCAATTAAGAACATTTTATTAGAAACTTAAGCCATCGATTGAATATTGGGGAATAGATGGCAAATGATACGATCAAATAATAATTGGATTTAATTTATTGAATTTCATAGAAGTTTGTTACATACAATTAACGAACTTATACCAGCAAATAATCGATTCGTTATATACAAATCATATACGGAACGAAAATGTACAAGATTTTTATTGTACAACCGTTGACATGCTGGTTGTAGATTAAGTAATTTTGACTATTTTCAATTATTTCTTGACTTTTAGAATTAACTTCTCTCAAATCAAAGCATCTTTTGTACAACCGCCAGGTACTCTTCTAGTTGTAAATAGTGATCACGCAAATGGGTAAACGTGGCTATTTAAATTCATCTTTTAATCCTTTTGTGACAACAAAAACAAATCAAAAAATGTAAAAAAAATGAAACTTAATTGGAACCAAGTGTTATGTATATTATCTAAATATTAGACAGGGAACCTTTAGCTGGCTGTTAAGTTTGAAGGAATTGGAAAAAAGATAATTAGTATTGTATTCCATTCGACCTTCCCAAAATTATAACGAAACTAGTTATCTACAACTGTCCAGTACTTTACTTTACATTTTTAGATCGATTTTTAAATTTTTTGTATGTTTTACATACATGTTAACATGTTTAGAAGAAAGGGACCATAAATTGTATTTGTATATAGGTAAATAATGAAAATAGAAATAACAAGTTGAATTAAACTTGACCTGCGATTAAATAGCTTTCTAGGCTACATTTTATTTTGTAATTCCCAAAACTTATTTTTCCCATAAGTTCCCCACATTGTAGCTACTTTGGCCAGAACCTTGTACACAAACTATATTAATTTGTTTAAAATATGTTCAAAACTAGTATTCATCCGTCCCTCGAAATTCGATAAAAAGTTTGATAAAAAGTCGTACTCAATTTTATTATGAATTGTATTGGCATTATACAATTATCTTTATTGATTTATTTCAGACAACAACCGCATAATTGATTAAATTTAAATTTAATTGTGGTAGAAAAAAGAAGAAACTATAGAGTGGGTTGCGGTGATTTGATAAATTAAAATTTTTTCTGTTAAATTTAAATTTCTAATTGAATATTAAAAAATTGTGAAAAATTGTTTAATTTCGCTACGTCTCCTTTTAAATATCTATTATTTAAAAGAATAGTAATTATTATTGAAAATCGGTTTTGAAATGGTTCTTATATTTCTACCGTACTTTTTTCATTTTACAGATTTATTATAATGATGCTTAATTTAAAATGAATAAAGTCCGTGTTATAGTTCCATTATATTTTAGTGATTATTAAATTGTACTAGAAATGGCACTAATTTCAAAGAATAATATAAGATATTTCTATAATATTAATGCTACAAGTCGAGTTCAAGCCCACCTTCGATTTACTAATCTAATGACAAAAACAAAAAAAAATAACATGACGACAACCGAGATGTAAAGAATGCTACTTAAAATTATTTAAATAAATTTCTGTACTGACCTGAAGAATCGGATAAATAAAAGAGAATATGCGCAGCGTCACAAATTCTCAAATGTCACTAAAAATTAAATTAAAATTGAAAATTGTTAACTAATTTTAAATTGATAAGTATATAGTTATGTAGTTAATAGTTTTCAATTATTAATAATTATTATTGAAAAAAAACCTCTTAATTTTCAAATTAGATTTAAATTTACGCATAAAACGGTTAAAAACTGTTTTTAAATTAAAAAATATGTATATGTATATATATATATTTTTATGTCTGTAATTTATACCACAAGTCGTGCTTTTCATTTGATTTCAATTGATCGGTCATTTTAAAAACGTTATGTGGGCTGAAATTTAACTCAAATGAATACGATTGGTTTAAGTAATATTTCATATTTTTCAAAAGAAAAAAAATCAATTCCATAAAAAATTAATATTTTTAATTTATAAAAACATTTTTCAAAAAAAATTTTAAATAGTGTAAGCAATTTGTTTCTAAATAAATCAATATTAAAAGAAAATTTATTAATAACAATGTTGCAAAAATATTTTCATAAAGCTATCGTTATGTTAGAGTTTTATATTTTTTTTATAATTTTTCTAGCCATAGACTTAACGTATCAAAGTACACGTACATGTTTTTGATTAAAATTTCATATAACTTTGAAGTTTTTAAAATGTTGCATAACCTAAAGTTTACTTTTTTTTTAGAAAAAATAATTTTTTTTTATAATTGTCGAAATAATCGGATATAGTATTTTAGTATGGCTTGGGAATGGAATATATCTTTGTTGTTAGTTATGCTTTTAAAAACTCATTTTTATAATTAAATTTAAAACTTGATCGAATTTGATGTCATTTAGAACTGTAGTATACTGATTTCAATGAGGCAAGCATATGTGAACCTATTCAACAAGTTTACCTTTTCATTACCATAAGTTAACCCTATATACGATCTTATTCATAGGTTTTGTATTCCATCAAAAATTGTTGAGTTTAAAAATTTAACAATTATTTTAATACAGATTCAAAATCCAGTTGTAACGAAGATGCTTTACCGAATGGTGACTAGAATTTTATTATTCCATTAGTATTACCGTAAAACTTGGAACATAAAAACATTTCACATGCATTATTCAGTTTTCTAAATTCAATTTGATAAAATATTCAATACCTTAAATACAATAAGCAATGAGTATGAATGAAAGAGATATGAAAGTTGGAATACCCCAAGTAAGTGTACTGGATCCAATTTTACATTTGTAATATACCTGTGATATTCTGAAATAGAAAATATAAAATTATCAACCTTTGTAGATGACACAGCACTGATGGCGGTTTTTCTACTATAGAAGAAGTTCCAAAGAAAGTGCAAAAAACTAATCAATTAATTTTCAGCTGGTGCCAAAAATGGAAAACTAAATTAAATGAAATTAAATCTAGTCATAAAAAAATTGCACTAATAAAAAAAGAGTAATTTCTCTCTCAATTAAAATCAATGATATAGTGATTTCATACAAAGCAAATATTTTAGCAAGACCTTGAAGGCAGAGTTAAAATGGAAACAGTTCAAATATAGAGAGCTATACTGGGTGATTGGAAGGAATTTTACGGTCTTGACCTATAACAAAATTTTGATTTATATTCACATATTGAAGCCAGTCTGTGCCTGCGGTATTCAAATATGGAGATGTGTTAAACAAAACGATATTAAAACCATCCAAATGTTCCAAAATTGAGATATTGCAAAACATAGTCAATGATACTTGTATATTAGAAATGCCGATATTCATCGAAATTTCAGGATCGCATTTATAAAAAACGACATAATGAAATGCACTACACGGTATAAAACTTAAAAACAAAAAGCTTAAATGAGAACTTAGACTTTGTTAAACGACTTAAATGAATAAGACTACGAGTTAGGTTAACATCTTTTATCTATCAAAGTCTTATTGAATTCATTGGTAAAGAAAAGGTCTATGAATCAAAAGTAAATTAATGGTTAGTCTGTTTGACTAGTTTTAATGTTGCAATTATAATAGAAGTTTTTAGTGGGTCAATCTGTCGCAGTCCTTTAAACTGCTCTACTGCATCAGCAACAGTCTCTAAATCCAATTTCGATTATTTACTGCTATAAGAAACAAAAAATAAATTCAATACACCATGTTATGTCTTTTTTTAGATCACTAAAATTTTTCTAATAAATTTTTAATATAAAAAAAAATTGAATAAGTTAGGTTTTTAATTTGAGATAAGTCTAAGTAAGGTAAGTCTGTTAGTTTGCATGGCTTAACACAATTCATCATATTGTATCACTGTATGTATAACTTCAATTCAATTATTTTAGCATAATTGTGGACAAAGGAAATAATGATTAAATTGAATAGTGATGCCAAAAGAAGGAAGTGTTACCAATCAATGAAAACATTTAATTGTATTGACTTTTAAATTTATTCAAAATTATACGTCAATAAAATCAAGCACCATCAATTTAAGGTTCGTTGAACAAGTTTTTAAGGTTTGTTAATATTTTATTAAACTATGTTACGTGTGTATCTGTAGTCATTACGATGTAAGGAAAACGTTTTAGATGAACAAGAGATCGTATAAAAAATGTACTAATGTTAATAAGCTTTTTATTTAATTTAACAAAATTCCAAGTGTTTAAAATTGCATTTCGTTTAACTTCCAGAAGTGGGAATAGAAAAATTATAATTTTGTTTTACGTATCAATTTGGGGACTTACATATCTCAAACAACAATGTTATTGCGTTTGTTAAATTAATTTACTAACGTTGATGGAAGTTGAATTTGAAAAATAAATCTATATTCATACAGTATGACAGTAACTGTTACGTTTGGCTAAATCGCGATTAATTTCCTTTAGAAGTAAACGTACCCAATTTGGCGAGTCAAACTTTAGTACTTTTTTTTAATTCAAAATATTTGAAGTCCCGCACATTTAATCATATTTCCAATTTCAAAATTATTATATTTTTATTGTCGTTTTTTCTTCTTTAGTTGAAACCTAAAAACAGTAGCTAGTTTAATTTTAATTCGCGCTTAATTGAAATTTTACACCACTAATCAATAAAATTTAAAATTATAAAAAAAAAAATAAAAAAAAAAGTTGTTCGTGACCAAATTATAATGCTAAATTGTTTGTTTGTTGGTTTGCTAATAAATTGTTGTGAATTGTGATGTTCAAGG
Organism: Argyra leucocephala; assembly: GCA_963942445.1. NCBI lineage: Eukaryota > Metazoa > Arthropoda > Insecta > Diptera > Dolichopodidae > Argyra > Argyra leucocephala. The sequence continues at coordinate 82,890,346 of OZ012681.1, read as the reverse complement.
ACATTTATTCACTGTTCTCTCCCCACGAAGTTTTAACCAAAATTTTGGGTATAATTAGTCATTTTGATTTTTTGACATTTTTTTGATTAAAAAAAAAAAAAAAATGAAAAAAAAATAGATTTTTTGTTAAAAGATGCTAGTAGCATTTTAGTGTGGAAATAATAAATAATTTTTTTTTAATATTGAAAATATAATTTTTACAAATTTATTTATTTTATTTGTTAATTTTTAATGGGAAAAAAACAAAAAATTTAAATGTCGGCATATTTTTTTAGAAATTTGGAACATCTAATATGAGGGAAGATTTTTAAATAGCTAACCAAATTTAGAGTTTTAACTCGTCAACTCGTCAAATAAGGAAAGTATTAAAATTTAATTAAGTGTTTATGTCTCTTAGTTTAGTATAGACTTATAAAGTAATAAGAAAAATAAAAATAAAAAAAATTGAGTTAACTGTATTTTTTTGTCAAATTTTTACTATGTGGAGTAAGCTACATTATTTCGAACATGAATCAATTCTCTTTTAATTCTCTTTTTGTATTCCAAATCGTAATTTCGTCGCATGAGAATTATTTTATCCCATACGCCATTTAGTACATTTTGAGTAAATCGATTTTAAATGTTTAGGGTGAAAATACTAAAAAACCAACCAATAAATATTTAAATTTTTTACATTGTTAATTTAAATTGAACAGTTTTGCACTTACATTTAAATTTTGAAGATAATTAGTTCATATTAAAAAAAGTTATGGTCATTTTAATTATTGGAAGTAAATTATTAACTTTATACCACCACATAGCTTTTCTTATTTGTTCTTGATGTATGACATGGTGCAAAGTTTTTTTTTGGATATGTGACAATATAAAAAGTAAGAAGTAATTTTTTTAAAATAATGGTTAAGAAGTGATATGGAATAAAATAATATCAAAGACCGTTAATATATAAAGATATATTATTCATATATTAACGGTCTTTGGTAATTTTATATGGATTTTGAATATAGCTTTTTGTTATAATGAATAAGTCGAAACAAGCCGGGAAAATTTATTAAATAAAATATAATGAACAATTAAAATGGTAATTCTGTAATAAGAAATAGAAATTGCAGAAGTTTTTCTTAGAAGTAAAATCTCAGTTTTTCAATAAGAGCCAACCCCAGTATCCATAATCATATTTTAAAGAAAATAAACTTTTATTTCATATATTTGTGAAGTTGCCTTAATCTAACAGGTTTTTTTCAAATGTATTTAGTTTTCGTTTGTAATAAAATATTGATCCTGCTGCTTTAGGTATACTAAAAACACTTTGCAAATGATAAGATACAGTGATTTCTGTCTATATTTGAACAATCTGCATCCCGTTCCACTTTTGCCATATTTTTTTTTCTTTCTTCAATTGAGTTCTAGATGGATCTTTATTCATTTTATGTAGATACATTGATCTTTTTTTGGTTTAAAAAAAGAAAAGTCGAATTAACTGTTGAATACTTTCCTATACATACACTGATATTTTAAGTGGTTCAGCAATCTTTTCTTTATATAAGTTATACATTTTGGGTAAACTTAATTCACTTTCGAGATATTTTCTTTACGAATTCGCACAACAATAATGTTAATCTATAACAGGAAATGATTGAATATGTTTCAATTTCACTGGTGAAGTTACTCTCTTAGCATGTTTCCCTTTTTTTGTTTGTGTAGGTATACCACAGTTTTTATCCAAACAATGTTTAAAGTAATAGTAAATTCGGGTCTGAGTTATCGATAGAGTATTTAGAAAAAACGTTCTACAAACTCTATGGGTTCGCTCTTCCACTTGTAAATAAAACATAAAAGAATTTTGTTTTACATAAGAGGCAGTTCGGCGCCGTTTTATATTTATTTGCCTAACAAATTTGAAATAAAATTTTACGTTTTCTTCATCTTGTAAATTCCAAAACTGATTAAATATTTTCAAATCAACATTATTTTGTTTCATATCCGTATAATGAATGTTTCTTGTGTGTATAGGACAAAATAATATTAAACTTTTTTTGGTTATTATTTCATTCCAAATCCATGGGCAATAGAGGTAGATGAAATATTACAAGCATATAAGATAAGTATTACATTTTATAGCGTATGGGATAAAAATTCGTTACATACATGTAAAATAGGTGGATAGGGGACAATATCAATACTCATTATCTCAGAAACTAAATAAGATATATCAAAACGGACCAGAAATTCTGAAAGATTAGACTTCAAAACCTATAGATTAATCGTTAGGTCAATTTACCCAAAATTGGCGTATGGGATAAAATAATACTCACGCGACGATTTATAAAACCATCTTATGACAAGTCGAATGAAACTCTTACCAGTTCGCGCACCGTGGTATTAGATGAGACTCGTACTGGGGACAAGTTAGCTCAAAAGCAGCACAGTATATAGAACATATTACTTTTAATCTTATCATCATCATTGTCCTGTAACCCCATCCGTGGGGCATAAGATAATAGTTATACATTATTATTTATTATTCTTATTTTAAATAAAAAATACAATAACAACCCAAAACTTATGTTATAAATGACCGATCCGATCCTTTTTTTAATTATTTGCACCTTAAAATATATATAAAAAGAAATTAGGAGACCACACAACTAAGGTTAGGAAATGAAACGTATGCATCATCTGGACTACCTTAATTCTATAAATTAAATTTTTAACTTTTTAAATTATTTTTAAATTTTTATGATTTATATTATTCTATAAATTATTTATTCATTAGATCTACTTAGAAACAGAAGATGTCAAGTAATTTCGATTTAGTCTGTAGCAGAGATAAAAATATCTTCAACAGGCTTATCTAGTGATTCAGTCTAAATTTCAGAACCTTTATAGCGTCTGAACTTCGATTATTACAATTTGTTCGAATATCTAAATATGAAATTCAATTGAGTTTGTAGTAATGATTCAGAAATAATATCTATTTGCCTTCGCTAATATTTCTTTTCGGCTTACACAAATTCCCAAATTCCATTTTCTCACCAAATTATAGTCATTTTACTCATTTGAATAATAAGATAGTTAGACTACTCTAAAATTGATATTAATTAAAGTTTAATAAAAAAAATATTTGGACAATCTTGAGACTAATAAGTCACCTGGACCGAATGGTCTTCCGGAAATTATACTTAATAAATGCTCAAATACCTTAGCAATTTCGCTTTCATTAATTTTCGATTCTTCTTTAAACACAAGAGTTTTTCCCTCTTTTTGGAAGCATTCATTTTTTAGACCAATTCATAAGAAGCATATCGAAAATAAAATTACTAATTATCGACCGATTGCGAAATTCTCTCAACATTTTGAGTTAATATTGTATGATTCCATTTATTATCACTGTAAATCTTTTATAGTCCACAATCAACATGGATATGTGAATCAAAAATCAGTTAAAAGCTACTAATCTTGTAGAGTCAGTTACAACTATTATTAAAAATATGGAGGCGGGTTTTCAAACAGATGTTCTCTATACTAGCAAAATAAATTCTAGCATTTTTTTCCTTAATTAGAGTATTTATTTCAAATTTAAGAAAAATACGTAGCTATTTGCTTACGAATTTATCATACCATTAACTTTTTTATTAGAAGCCTTTTAATTACCATATAAACAGAATATTTGTAGTAAGGTGCAAAATTGTCATTCCCCAAGGGTTTTTAATCGATCAATTTAGCGACATATTTTTTGACATCATTAAAAATTTACCTTTCTGTATAAGTTTAGCGTCAAAGTTTGAAAAAAAAAACGATCGAGATCTTATTAATATTGGTCAATTGGCTTTTTGTCATGAGCTTGTATGACGTTTCCAGAATTTCAATATCGTTAGTTTAAATTTGTTGTTATCAATTTATTTTTTCTATTGTCTTATTTATATCAATTTTTAACTCTTATAATATTTATATATAATTTATGTGTAAAACACATTAATAGAATATTGAACAATAATATTTGACAATGAGCCACAACTTTAAACGAAAACGATTTTAGCAATTCAGTTTCGATTTTGCACTTGCAATAGAAAATAACAAAATCAAATCAAATTTTTTTTTTCAAAAATTTTTTTGTCTTTATTCTATACACTTATCTACATAAAATATAAAAGATATTGAGTATAATGTTGGAATTAAAATTGACGTGATGTAATTGACATGTAATCTAAGTCATCAATTGATTCTTGACTTGAGTCTCAGGTAAAGTGAATCTAGTAGATAAATCCAGCGGTCTGAAACGTCTTAATCTGCGCTCGCTTGTTCGTTCATTATTGATGAGTTGAGGAGCAAGTAAATTTGGATGGTTTTCCAGTAGAACATAGTATTTTTCAGCTTTCTTTTTAATGAATTTCTTAACAGATGGGATATTTAAATCTGACCTAATTGTGTCATTTCGGACATACCAAGGCGCATTGACTGTAGACCTTAATACTTTGGACTGGAAGCGTTCTATTATTACGATGTTGGAGTTACTAGTTGTTCCCCATAGTTCCAACATGTAACTCCAGATTGGCCTGATGATAGCTTTGTACACTGCAACTTTACATTCTAGGGATAAATTGGAGAAACGTCTTATTAGCCAAATTAATTGGTTGAATTTTAATCGTAATTGTTTATTTTTGCTGATGATGTGACTTTTGCAAGTGAGCCGTCTATCCAAATGCATACCTAAGTACTTAACCGACTCTTGGTGAGTCAATTCCATCTCGTTAAGGTGAACAGCGGGGCAATTTCCCTTGCGATTAGTAAAGGTGATATGAAGGGATTTCGATTCATTGGCCTTTATTCTCCACTTTTTCAGCCAGTTTTGTATATCCAATTAGTAGTTCTGAAGAACTTCTGAAGCTAATCTCAGATTAGTATGAGACACTAAGACCGCTGTGTCGTCAGCAAAGGTAGCAGTGAGTACCCTTGGCGATGTTGGGAGGACCGCTGTAAATATCAGGTATTGTAGTGGGCCAAGGACGCTGCCCTGAGGAACCCCAGATTTAATTTCTTTTAGTGTCGATTGTTCTCCGTTGTATTTAACGAAGAACCTCCTATCTGACAAATAGGTTGACAAAAGTTGCTGGTAGTGGTGAAGAAGTAGTTTTTTAAGCTTATAAAGGAGACCTTTGTGTCAAACTTTGTCGAAGGCTTGCGAAATGTCCAGAAAAGCTGCAGACCAGTATTTTTTCTTGTCAAGTTAATTATTTATATGGTTGACTACTCTATGTATTTGCTCGATTGTCCCGTGATTGTGACGAAAGCCAAACTGATGAGCTGGTACGATATCTCGTTCATTATTTATTTTAATCAATCTTTTGGCTATTAGTTTTTCGATTAATTTTGATATTACTGGCAGAAGACTTGTTGGTCTATATGAACTAGTATCCTTTGGGTATTTCCCCGGCTAACATTATTATATGAGCAGTTTTCCAGATATTTGGGAAGTAGCTAGTTCTTAATATAGCATTAAAAATGTGAGTTAAGAATTTTATACTGCAATACGGAAGTTCCTTTAGCATTTTGCCTGTGATACCATCGGCCACCGACAATATTTATATTTATTGCAATTTGTGCAATATTTATTGCAATATGAATTGGAACGTTCAGTCGAATCCAGGAAAATATATATATATATAATCAATAAGGTGAAAATATGTGTTCAAATATTAATCATATTAACGTTGCATACCTTTTCGAATAAGTTATCATAAGTGGCACTTAGCTGTGTGAGGTGCGAAGTGGTGATGAAAAAAATGATATTATATTTATCTATTTTCAGTTTTAGACTTTTAAATTTATCTTTAAGCAAGGCTGTTTCACTTGTTGTGACAACTTTCTTACATTTTAATTTTTATGTCATTGGCATAAATACCTTACTATGCTCTTAATGACCGAATTTAATGATGAACTATCATTAAGAAAATTTTAATATTCGAATCTCATGTTATAACTTCTTAAGCTACAAACATTTAATTAAATTAAACTAGATTAGAGTGTAACTATAATAATAAAATAGAGCAAAACACATTCATGAATAGAATTTTTTAAATTTTCATAATTTGTTTCCCCATTTTTTTTAAAGTTATTTTATGACTTAATAAGCCTTACAAAAATTATTTTTCTTTCTAATTAATTTATTATGATTCTATAATGTTGTTTTTATGATTTTTCTTTTTTTATTGCTTAGTGTAAAATATAAGAAGACATTTTTTTTAAATTCTCATCTCAGGAAAAAGAATTAATTATGAATAATTAACCTGTTTGTTGTTAATTAATATTTTTGTTTTTGTATACACTCGTATAGAAGTCACAATAATAATTATTGCAATACTAAATAATTATAAACAATTGACTTTTCAAAAAAAAAAAGATAAATAAAATAAAATATGCAATTCAGTTGTAATCATGAGATAAAAAGTCAAATGTTAAAACTTTCATTTATGTAATCTGACTTGATTTTCTTTTTGAAATTAATTAATAAAAATTGTTTATTTGTTGTTGTTTTTTTTTCAACTATAATGAAAGAAAAGAATGAAAAACAAATACATTTATAAAAATCTCAGGTAAATCAAAAAAATTTAATGTTTTTGTTAATATTTTTCATTTGATATTTACTGAGAGCAATGAATTAGGAAGAATAAATTTTAAGAATTTAATTTGGCAACAGTTCCGAAAAGTTTTCGACGTTGTTTGAGGAATGTAATAGAAGGCTTAGATAACAATTTAAGGGGTTAAACAGAATTTTTAAAAAATTTATAAAATCGCGAAATTTAATGTAAATTTTACCTTTTCGTTCAATTTGTACAATATATTGTACACCAGATTTAACAGCCTACTCTGACCTTATAAAACATAATACATGTATTTTTTTGTATTGGGAAATGTTGTTTGAAATGTTTCTTTTAAATTTAAAAAAAATTTACTCCAAAAAGTGACAAATTTAAATATTTACATTAATTTAATAAAAATGGTTCATAGAGTAAAAGTGTATTGCATGTAAGTACGTTTTCATTTATTGTTCATAATAATGATAAAATAATTGTAATCTACAAAACTGTTGGTTTTTGGGGAGCTAATATTCTCATTTCTAATTTAAAAATAAAAAAATTATAAAATATTAGTATATATCCAAGAAATAAAAATATTTTTGTTATAAAAATGTAATGTACAAAATATTGTACATTCCGAATAAAGTTGTATGTACAATATATTGTACATAATTTTTTATGTACAAAATATTGTACATTTCGAACCAAGAGCTGCGATTAAATGTTAGTAGAAATTTAAAAAGTTAGAAATTTAAATAAACAATTGGTTATGGTTTTTATTTGTAAATACGTATTTAGCTGAAATGAGTCGTTGTCTCTCTGAAACAGAAATATATGAGTTATTTCAAGACTCAGAAATTGAGGACAATTGTGACATCTGTCAATCTGATCAATTGAGAACATCTTATTGTGATAGCGAAAGCGGTATTGAGATAGATAAACCAAAAAAAAATGTAAAATATATTGAAAGAGAATTTGTAACAGTTGACGTTATTTCAGTGGGTACCAATGGTATTTATAATATGTACATAATTAATAAATACAAATTTAAATTATAAATTATATTGAAGATAATGAAATAGTTCTTGATGATAGCTTAGCTATCGTATTTCTTGATGAAACATTATCGTTTACTAAAAAGGAAAATATTCAGGGGCGACGTCGAGAATTTGAACCAAACCCAATTCCTTTTAGTTATGAATACTCGGAAAATAATTTGACCAACGTTTTAACACCTCTACAATATTTTGAACAATACTTCACTGATGAGGTACAAAAAAGTGAAGCAAAAATGTGTTAATAATTTTGTTGCAACTGATTTTAAAAAAATGAAAACACTCTTTGGAGTTCATATTTTTATGGGTTGCTTGAAGTTTCCGCGGGTTAAGATGTTTTGGTGTACTTGTTTGAATATGAACCTTTTCAGAAAAAATATTAGATCTAATATATTTTTCTAATTTAGGAATAATTTGGATGTAGTTAAAAATTTAGATAACCCAAAAATTGTAGCGATAACTTTTTTAAAGTTAGACTTTAATTGAACCTGTATAAGAACACGTTATTGTTCTATTGAATTGGAAGAAAATCTGTGTATTGATGAACAGATTATACCATTTAAAGTTATTGTTTATTTGTTACATACTATGAATTTGTTTATATAGTTATTCGGGGGTCCTTTTTAAGGTAAGATTTAAATTGAACAATATTGCAAAAGGAAGCCATCACTATGTAAAAAACTATGTTTTGTAACGGAAGAGTGGTATTTCATATAGCTTCCTCTTATATCAAGGTAAAACGTTTTTGAATTCTCTATCAATCGATTTGCGAAACCACCATTAATTGATGACAAGAAACTTGCTAAAAAAGGTAGGGAATCAACAGAGTCTGGATCTGATCTTAATTTTTAGAAGAAAACCAGTGGAACACAAAAATAGGCCTAAGAGGGGACAACAATTATGTGTATTTTTGTGTTCCACTCAGTATCTGTAAACAATTAAGGTTTACAGATACTGAAGTTCGGCCAATGACAGATGTTCGATATGATAAAATTGACCATTTCCCAAAACACGATAATAAAAACGAACCAACTAGATGTAAGATTGTTGGTTGCAAAGGAAGAACTTTTTTTTATTGTGGTAAATGCAAGGGTCACTTTTATATTTCAAAAAATAGAAATTGTTTTTGTGATTTTTATCGGCAATAAATAATTTCTTTTTTTATACATATATATATATATATATATATTTGTTTTTTTTTTTAATTATAATGAGAGATAATATGAAATAAAAAGATTTAATTTTATGGTTTTATAAAGATTTAAAAAACAAAAAAAAAAAATACATTGAATTATTGCGAAAAATTATTTATAACAACCTTTGATTCGGATTGTCCAATATATTGTACATCCCCAAAAACCCAAACTACTGGAACCAAAATAAAAAAATTAACTTTTATCACTTAGTTTGATCCAATTTGACATTTATGACATATCAATATATTTTTTGCACAGCTAAAATTAATTCACGAACGAAAGGGTTAAATTAAAAAAACTCTTAGAATAATTATTAAATTAATTGTTATGTGACAGCTAAAACTAACCGCCGGTTAATATTTTTTGTTTGTTTATTTTGTTATTAATGTCTTATGGTTGTCCCGCCCTTTCAACAAACTTCACTTCACTTACCAAAATAATTTTTCGAAGAAAAAACCTTTGGCAACTAACCATTTGACAAATTGACACTTGGTTCAATTTCAATTTCAAAAATTTGGGTGAGTATATTACTATAATTATTTTTCTGATGTATGATAAGCAATATTCTAATATAAAAAGTCTGGAATAGTGTATCAACAAAAGAGGCGAAAAAAGAGCTTCTCTCATACAATATACTTTTTACTTTTTTTGATGGCAACCAGTTATAGTTTTTCGAAGCAATATTATAGTTAAAGAACTTGTAGTTGATCCTTAAATTCACTAATATTATATTTGAGCTTTACATTTGCAATATTACTGGACTAACTTACTCGTAACTCATTTTTGACAATTGCTTTATTAAGAAAACAGGGATATTATATATGGCTATATGATATTCCTTTTAAATGTTGTACAATGGTACTATGCACACTATCGATTTCTTAAATAAGTGAATGTCCTATTTTGGAGTACTTGTGCCCAATAGAGTTAATGTTAAAATTTTCTTCTAAAAACTTTAATATCATCATGGAATTCATTCTATAGTTATTTTACGGCACACTTATTGTTCCCTGATCTTCCACTTTGTGTTTCAGTCCATAAACTGCAGTATGTTTTCTTATCAAGTCATCTTAATGATCAGTATTGCTATTGAAATTTAACATTACAATACATGAAAATAAAAATATTCCCTTTTCTCTAAATTTGGTTTTGGGTCAGTATTATTAATTAAGTAACTCGTAGTAGCTAATTCTTGACTTATATAGCGTGATGATTTTCTAAACATTATTTGTATATTGTTTATATTTTATAATATTTATATATAATAACATAGCAAGCACTAATCATAACTAGTTAATTGTAGTGTAATAGCTATTTACTAGAAAATGATACTCTGCTTACTATTTGAAATATTCTCTTTATGTATGGTTACGATAAACAGGAACTCAAAAGAGAGTTTGCATGTATCTACGGCAAAAAAATATAATTTTCTATGTATGGTATACGATAAACAAGAAATAAAATATCATTGGATATTAACTAATATGTAAGTTCGTCGTTCATGGAGCAAAACCAAATGTTATGGTATATATACGACAAACTCGAAACTGATATCTTTGGAGTGAAGATAGGTAGCGGAATTCTGCCTAGACCATTCGAAAGATCGTGTTTTGTTTAGTATGGATCAAGCCAGAATGTGTCAAAAAACGTATACGACACTCAAGTATTAAGGTGACGAAAAGTCCAAAGATCAAATGTGCATTTGCGAAGTGGAATGTGCCAAATGTAAGGTATCCCCTTATGATACTTAAGTTTAGTTAATGATACTTTTGTTGAAAAAAATCAATCGTTGTTTGAATTCTTTTCTCAGCTTATTGTAAATGCGGGCCTTTCAGACTTAGGTAATATAGATTATTTCTGATGACAGTTCTTTAAAAATGTGGAATTGTCATTGAAACATGGTTGTTAAGTTTGGAAAACTCTTGTGTATTCGAAACGGTTCTGGGAACATTAAACTATGAAATGAGGCCAAATCTAAAAAAAGAAAATACTAAACAAATATTATTGGCAACTAATTACTTTATTTGCAATCGAACAGGAAAAATTTAACTTCGATTTTATTAAAATTATATTTTAGAATGATATAGTGTTCAAAATTTTGAAGTGTCAACTCTATTTGGATTTAAATCAGAGATGCAACTCAAAAATTTTTTTCGTGTGGTTCGGTTTTGGTTTAAGGTTAATTTAATTTTTGGTTTTGGTTTTTGGTTTGGGTTCTAAAAATTTTGGTTTTGGTTTGGTTCTGACTCAATAAATATTTTTATTTATGGTTTTCGGTTCGGTTCGCTTTTGGTTCAATTTTGTTAAAAATAAAATTATTTATATACATTACAGATTACATAATATACTATATACAATCCGGGAAATTTAAAGCGCTATCTATGAATTAGTATTAGAAATAGAATTTAAATTGTCAAATAAATATCATATGATTTGTAAACAATATTGACATTGACAGGTTTAATAACCTTAAACTATAAATATTATTATTTTATTAGAAAATTACATTGCTTACATATTTTATAAAATTAAAAATATAAAAAAATGTATTATTATTTTGTAATTGCTGCTGCTGGTCATAACAATAATTTAATATTTGAAAGGAAATATATATTTTAAGTAAGCAAATTAAATATATATATAAAAAAAAAGGAAAAAATAATTAAATTTATATATTTGATTTTCTATTGAGGAAAAGGGCAATCGATATTTAAATCAATTTATTGCGCATGCTGGAAAACAAGCAGTAGTCATTTAAAAACTACAGATCAGGTTTGCATCTCTGATTTAAATAGATCAAATAATATTATTTTAACAGTTTAATGACAAATACGGTTACCGTACCACTTCCGGGTATTAAATTTACACTCTTTGAAGTTTCCCGGGTACTTCTATTTATACAATTTCTTTGTGTAAAATTTTAACAAAATGGACCACTTTTCGGACCTATTATACCTTTATTTTATGTGTGAAAATTTTTATATTCAAGTATTTTGTTATTTTTTTTTTTTTGTTTTTTTGGACATTTCTTGGTTCATGTCTTAGAGTAATTCAATAATTGTATAAAAAAAATTTATTTGACAAAAATATTTTTAATGATATTTATATGTTTCTTTTTTTGATACACTATACAAAGAGAAGCTAAACTATTGCAGCACCTTCGTATAAATAATTCAGTTATTTTGCTTCATAAGCATTTTTTCTTTTTTAATTGACGTGCATCATCCATTTCGTTTGTTGTTCGAAATAAGGTAGAAAATAAGAAAACGAAAAGAAAATAAAATTTTGTTTTTTTAATATTTCCAAGAAGAATTGAATAATTCTCAGAATAAAAAATTAAAATCTCTAATTGAAATTGAATTGTTCACATTAACGTACAAACATTTTCTTTTATTTTTTTTTTTTCAAGCGAATAAAATTCTAAAAAAGGTGTTTCTAATTTGAGAATATTTTAATGGGTACATTAAAAATTCTTTAATTTAAATAAATCGGATGGTAATACTGAAAGGGAGAATATTATTATCTTCATATATGTGGAGTTAATATTACAAAGAGGTGTAAAAAATTCAATTCTTTTGTATTCAAATTATGTTTACCTTTTCACATTTTCTAAATTTATTTTCTTATTTAAGTAAGGTAGAACGAAATTTTCGTATTATATATTTTAAAGTTTTATTAAATTTATTTTAAAATTTCTGTCATGACATGCAATTCTTGGAAGGGTTCATCTTTAAATATTTTATTTTAATTTCAATTAATCAGAAATTTTGAAATCGAAAATTTTTTTTTTGACCTTTAAGAACATTTAGGAATATAACTATAAGATTAAGTTGGATAATTAAAAGATATTTAACTAATGTGAAACAAAGTACTAATTTAAATTTTTAATGATAACTTTTATTTTTGATTTTTCTACTAACAAAATGAGATTACTAAGAATTATTTCTAGTTGGGTTTCGTTTACTAACCCCACGTATCAGATAATAATAAACTGGTGTCTGATGGTGTATATTTAATTAGAATTATTTATTTGAATCTTTAAATGATAACCAGAAATAAGATTGCCTACAATGAGTAATCGTATTCAGTAAATATTAATCTGTGTGCATTTTTAAAGGTATTGGATCGCATTGGAAAATATTCAATAATCGAATATACATCATACGACTATTATTGACTAATTTTGTTATTTAAAATAAGGGGTGCTCCCTTTTTTGATTATTGAAGATTCCTTTGATTAACTGCTTGGCCTTGAGCAGCCAATTATTAAATAAGTTTATCTTGCATCAGTTCTGAAGCAATTCGTTTTCTCAAGAATAAGTACAAGTAACTAACCTAAGGGTGTAAGACTCTATTCTGTTCAGTATGTAGGCTTGTTATTTATTTATTTACGAACTCAATTCAAGCAATTTACAGTGATTTATTCTTGATTAAATTAAAAGCTAAAATTAAAGTTATCAAAAATTTAAAATTACAGAAATAAAGATTGTTTTTTAATGACTGTTTAGTTAGGGAAAAGTTAATGTGGGGTTTATATGCATTACAGAGAGACATCATCCCATTTATTGGTTCATATTTACCACTAGCTTGGTAACCCGCCATAAATGACGGAAGCAAAATAAATTCTAGCATTTCTTTCCTTCATTAGAGTTTTCATTTCAAGTTTAAGAAAAATATACTTATTTGCTTACTAATTTATCATACCTTTATGTTTGTACTATAACGCTTTTAATTACCATATAAACAGAATATTTGTAGTAAGGGGCAAAATTTTCTATTACCTAAGGGTCATTTACTCGATCATTTTAGCAACATCCTTTTTGCCAACATTAAAAATTTATCTTATAATTCAGAATTAAGTTAATCCTGTTAACATTCAATAACATTCGCTGCGTAAGCTTAGCGTCAAAGTTTATAGCAAACAAATAATATTTTATAATGAGCCACAACTTTGAACGAAAACAATTTTAAAAACAAAAATCAATAAAATTGAAAATATAAAAAAACATTTATACAAAAACATAAACTTAACAAATATTTATTTTGATGAATAAAATAAAAACTCGTGTTGGAGAAAAAATTAAAATTAAAATAAAAATTTACTGCAAATAAATAGGTATTTACAAAACTGTTCATAACTTGTGAACCATTGATCGGTTATTTAAAATTTCATTTCATTTCAAAAAATTCATTATCGAACTGTTCATGTTAAAATTCATACATTATTTATAACATACATTAAAAAGGAGAACAACAATCAATATGTTTTAACCGATACCTATATATATTACCTACTTATTATATTAAAAAAAATCATCACTCTCTAAGTCTCTACAACATAAATTTCTATACACTTGAAGAAAACAAATATACCTTAAAATTATAAATTTATAAAGCCAAGAAATAAAAAATAGTACTACAAAATTTCATTTAAATTCTTTAAAAATGTATAGGTTGTTATTGTTTTTATGTGTAAATCAGCAGAACCAAAACCTAACCCCATAATACATACTAAATATTATATACATACGATCATAAATTTATATATCATATAGATATATATATATATATATTAAAACAAACACAATACACAAAACAAATAAAAATAAATAACAATTTTAACTCTTCATCGCATCACATTTCTGGCTAGAGTATATATACCTATAGTACTATAGTACAGGCAATGCATACGATAGCAAAACTATGATGCTATGATCATTATCATAACAATAAAAAAAAAAAGGAAAACACATATGCATATTGTGTATAATTTTAAGTAATAAGAATAACCTTTAAGTGCATTATGTTTTTTTTTGTGTTAAATGCTGTTTGCCTTTTGGTTATTACACCATATTAAACTATTGATAAAACTTCTATTAGTCCTTCTTATTATAAATCAAAAAAATTGTTTGTTTTATTTATATTATTATTATTATTTTTTTTTTTTCCTTATTAAATTAAAAAAAACATATTTCATGAAATGGTATTTTTTCCTGCAAAGGGTTCAGCATGGTAGACAGGAGTTAAAAAAAGAGACCAAAGCAATTTGTATATATATTGCAATTTGTGTATGTGTTGGAGTATTCCGTCGAACTTACAAACATCCAGATAAATGCAGAATAATATATTTATACATATTTACCCTAGTTAGTTCAACGAAACTGCAAATGAAGTATATTAGCATTTTTTAGTCTAGAATGTAAACAAAAATTAAGTCCAGCAAACATTTGAGGAGACAAAATGTTGCCTTTACTTAATTCAATTAGGAATACAATATCAACAACTTTACAGTGCTTTTCAAGAGACTGAGATGTAATAAGTTTGTTTTATGTTCATAAAGAGGTAATTATTTATTTATTTGGTAATTATTAAATTTAACCGATTAGATTCTACCTTCTTCATGAACATCGTGAAAAGGGCACCATAACTGAGTGGCATATTCCAAATAAGGTCTGACCAAGCATTTATCAAAAGATTTTAATACATAAATTTCTTCAATTTCTCTTGCCCAACGTTTAATAAAACGAAGCATAGATTTACCTTTGTTTAATATAATAGGGTAATGAAGATCGTATAAAACTTTGTTATCGAAAACAACCCCTTAGTATTTAATTGATATAACTTTTGAAATAAATCGGCTATTAAAAGAATATATGCATAAGAAATTGGCCATAATGGGCGTGTCAAAGTAATAAAATCAAATTTTTTAACATTATGCTGAAGATTATTTTTGGAACACCAATTATAAAAACGATTTAGATCAGCTGCGTAATCGGCGTCATCGGTGTAAATTTTAATATGACTATTTATTAATAAAAAAAAATAATGAATAGTAAAGGACGAAGATGATTACAGAGGAGGTACACCAGTGGGAACTTCAAACTCAGCGATATAGAGGATCTTAAACAAACAGCATACCTACGGCCAGGAAGACAAGAATGAACCCAATTAATAACAAAGCCAACATTAACAGAACAACAGAACAATATTAATGTTACAGAAATAACATTAACGAAAATGGTTGCCAGAAGATGTTTTTTTATCCTTAAGATTCAATATGTAGAATTGTAACATAACAGAACAGTACATTACAGCATTTGTTAAACATCAATCGTACAATCTAATATTAAAGTTAATTTCCTCTATACAGAGTTTTGTAATAACATTTGGCTATCACAAACATAGAATTTGTAGCTTACCTAAATACAATTTCAAAATACAGGACAAATGTCAGTACAGTAATAAAAATTTTGCATTATACAAGATCGATGAAATTTATAACTAAAATACACAGTTATGTCGAAGCTTATATTCATCGTACTACAGTAGTTTCTGAAGTAACATATTGAGAAAATAAAGGGAGTGGGGTAAAGAATTAATTTTGATAATAAATTAATAAAAAAGAAGTTAATGGAGTAGGAAGACATTATTATATGAAATGCACTGTATATACTTATTTCACTTTCTCAAGTCAACTAGAGTTATATCTAGTCAACCAGAGCCAAATTAAACTTTCTTAATGATATTTCAGCATAATGTCAAACATTTTAGAAATATTTAAATATTACTAATGAAAGTGTTGTATGAGGAAAAACATAAACTTGAATAGCTTCTTGCCGAAATCTCAAAATCCATTGAGATTCCAATAATTATAAATGATTGAGAATAGGAAAATAATTTTTTTGCTTGCTACTATAACTACAACCGAAACACCCTGTTTAGATAAATAAATAATTCACCGGATCAAAAAATTCCCTTTTCACCAAAATTCCAATTTTCATTTCAACGTTTTTAAAATGTTCTTCAATAGAAATTACACGACTCTATAATTTAAAAATTACACTTGAAAATTTTAATGTTAAAACACAGCTTGATATGATTTTCATGTAATTTGAATGACAATAAAATGCTTTATGTTATCATTGTGGTTTAAGATTAACCTGTTGAGCTTAATTTTAATGTACTGGTAAATAATTAATTTCAAGCTATAACACATAAATAACAGAGTAACATATTTAAAAATAATATTTAATACAACTATGGAGAATTTTATATTTACTTCGATATTTTCGAAAAATTTCTTTTGCCAATGATACCAAATTGTTGTTGTTATTATTTTCATCAGTACAACAATAACCTGTTGGATAGGTGACGTAAATCATAATTTTGCGAAAGTTTAATGTTAAAAAAATGATAGAATTATTGAAGATAGAAAGAGGAATATAAAATGTACCGTTTATTTTTATTACGAATCTAATCTAATTATCGTCACTGGAGCAAAGATACAAAATTTTGAAAACAAAGAAGAAAAAAAATTAAACACAATTTTAGAATTGTAATAATGTGGTTAGTTAAGCTTTCATTGGAAATTAATGAACACTGGAGCAGTTTAAATAACATGGTGGAAATTAAAAATTTCTGTGGCTCAGCTTTTTTTTTTGTTTTCAATAATTAATTTAGTTATTTGTTACTGAGGATTTTTTTTTGTTTTTTTTTTTATAATTCCAAGACTGTGGAATATGGAGCACTCTAACTGTTTTTATGCAGAGACAAAATTATTTACAATTATTACAGCGTTTTCTTTTTGATATGTCAACCAATTTAAATGTGGAAAACTATTATTGTAGAGTGGACTTCAATTTGATAACAGTTTACGTATTTTAGTTTAATTTTAGATGATAACAAAATTGCGGTTCAAATTAAACTATTTCTACATTATTCATGTTTTAAGCGAGGTTCGAAAACAGAGCCCAATGATGATATTATAATCACTGTAGCACATGACTCGGCGATGCGATGATCATATTTCCATTTAGTTATACTCTTAAGAAATTAAGTAAGTTGCCTATTAACCGATTATTAAAATTATATAAACCGATAACACTACGTCGGGAGCATCCACTTTTTGATAGGAAAAGCATCCACTTTTTGTGTTAAGATACGATTTTTTAGGTTAGTTCTTACAGAGTAAAAAACTGACAATCATCATTATCATCATCTTATAACGCTACAGCTCTGGGTGAGCTATGGCCTTCATCAAAATTATTCCTCCCAAAGGGTCGAAGAAGAAAAAAAAAAAACTGACAATAATAACAAAAAATAATTTAGGTGCGATGGGAAATTAATGAATTAGACAAGATCCTGAACAACCTTAACAATATTCACAAGAACATAAAATTCACAGCAGAAATTGAACAGAATCATAAACTACCT
The DNA here is from genome assembly GCA_963942445.1 of Argyra leucocephala. Lineage (NCBI taxonomy): Eukaryota > Metazoa > Arthropoda > Insecta > Diptera > Dolichopodidae > Argyra > Argyra leucocephala. The sequence continues at coordinate 82,872,307 of OZ012681.1, read as the reverse complement.
TTCGTAGATATTTTTTTAGTATCTAAGAGAGATACTGAAATAAAATTCGCAATCTACAGGAAGCCGACGAACACCCAAAGAGTAACCCCAAGTACATCAAATCATAGCTTCCAACAAAAGATGGCTCCATTTCATTCAATGATCCATAGACTAGTGACAGTTCCAATGGAAAAGAATAAATATAATGAAGAAAAAAATTATATTATCGACACAGCTACAAAAAATGGATACTCGAGCACAACAATTACAAGAATTATCAACAAGAAAAGGAGGTATATGAAAAGGGTTGATATGACCACATTGTTCCAACAGGGACGGATAAAAGAAGACACCAAAAGAATTTCCATCACATATGATGATGAAATAACGAAGTCATTAGGGAAAAAATTAAAAAAACACAACATAGACGTCATAAGTACTAGTAGGCGGCATCAATTGAAAAAATTATTAGGCTCTGCGAAAGATAAAAAAATAAAAACAGAGAAAAGTGGAATCTACAAAATTGCATGCAACAAATGCGAGAAAATATATATTGGACAGACAAAGAGATTAGCAACAGTAAGATTTCAAGAACATCTAAACGACGCAAAACTTGTTAAGAAGGCAGGTAAAATATCCAATTTCAAATCAACTGCAGCAGAATACATCGCAATCGAGGAACATGACATCAACATAGATTACCTAGAGGTAATCAAAGAAATCAACGACACCAGAAAACTAGATGTTTGCGAAAGTCTAGAAATCATAAAAGAACCGCCAGGTACCCATCTAAATAGTGATCACGGTAATGGGTACACGTGGCTATTTAAATTAATAAGTAAATAAAAATATAAATCCTTTCTTTATCTGGTAGAAATACATTTTTATTGCCCATAAACAAAAAAAAAACAAAAAACGTATATATAACCTTAATTAAATTTAATTACGCCAATACACTGAAGAAGGCAACATATTATTGCCGAAATATCGATATTTGTAAAATAGACAAATAAAGAATTTAGTAAAATAAAAGGAATTATTCGTTTTTATTTCTTTTTAATTTAAGAATTTTACTACAAACAAAAAACTAAATTTAAATATACTATTTGGAGGTTTATAGCGACATAGAATATATAAATTTGATGTTTTTAAATCTATTTTAATTGCTATAACATCACAATTTGATATCTGAGGTAATTCTACCTCTGATGAGTTGAAACTATTCTTAATAGAAATAAGAAAACCACCTTCTTTTGGAACTACTAAATTATTTATAGATGTAATAATAGATGAACATAACCAAATTTCTTGTGATTAATGGTTTAATAAAATTATCGGAAACTATTTTTTAATAACATTCCCAATTCCCAATTAACGCGACAATCAATTAATCGGTTAATAATATCAGTTATGGTAAATGGTTTAGGTGGTTTTAGTGGGTTAGTGTTCCACATAGCTAAGTACCTACGTGCTCGGTCTGCTTAGTATTTTTCGAGGCTTTCACCATCCCTCGAAAAATAAAAAAATAATAAAAATAAATTAAATCTTACAAAAAAAGTTTAATGTTATGTGATATTTTTTTATTTTATTTTAAAATTAATATTAACTTAAAATTTTGAACATATTTTATTTTTTTGTGGTTTGCTATTAATATTACTATTCTATATATTGTTGTCAGATACTTTCAACGTGTCAAATGTATAATTTTATTAAAAATCATTTTATTGTGTCGCTTCACAGAAAAATTCCTTTCTTTTGCTCGGCCGGGTATGTACTCGGGGGTTTCTTCTGATTTTAATTATAAATTTGTCATTTCAGAAATGTTATTATTAATTACCAATCAATAGTTCATAATCAATGAAAAAAATTTAAGCAATTCGATCAATTTGAAAAATAAGTAGAAAATATAAACAAATAAATAAAACCTTGACCCTAATATTTTATTTTAAAAATACGCAATTATAAATATAAGACTACCAATTTAATTGGATTAATTATATAATGTCAAAATAACAAATAATTCTTTGATCTTATTAAAAATCATTCTTCAAAATAAAATGTAAAACTTGAATTTTCGAAGTTCAATTTACAAACTGTATGTGAATATACCTGGTATAAAAATAATTGTAATTAACGGTACACCTAAAAAGAGCGTGAGCGAATAAATTTAAAATTTTTTTTTTTTGTTTTTAATTAATTTCAAATTAATTCAAAATTAATAAATATTTTATTTCCCAAAACAAAAAGAGAAAAAACAAATTTTTTATCGATTAAAAATATCGATTGAATAATTTTAATTTATTAAATATGTTATCAATGAATTCCCACGAGAAGATACAACGGTTTTAATATTTTAGGTTCGACTTTATCTAAAAAAAAAAAATACAAAAGAAAACAAAAAAACAAAAAAGAATAATAATGAGTTAGATTTACTATTTTGTATAACTGTTTTTATAGTATACTGGTTATTAGCATAAATTATAATAATTTCTTAAAAGGCATTTAATCCGTATTGTATTAAAGGTAATTAAATCCGATTAAATTCGACGCAGAACTAATATTGTCACTTAATGAAATTAATTGATTAATAACACCTTGAAAACTTATTAGATGTCTAGCATTAAATTTTTGTTAATTTTTAAGAATTTTAAACAAAATTTGGAAATTAAGTTACTAATATTATAGCGTAGTTGAATAATTTACAAGAGTTAAATTTTCAATTAAATATTCATGAACGGCTCAATATCAACATTTTTTAAAGTTAAAGTTAAAAATGACATTTAAGTAAAGGGTGCATAAAAGTGGTTAGTGTATTACTGGATAAAAGCTTAAGCATCAAATAAATAAGGTTCGTAAAATTTGGTGGTTTGTTTTTTTTTTTTTTTTGGTTGTGTATAATGAGCAAATAGTAAACATCGATTTTGTTTGTTTTAACCAGAGGTTCAGCGATAGTTATCAAACATTCTATACAGCTTGGGTTTTTATTGAGATCTAATCTTTATTGTATCTTATATTTCACAGAATGATATCAGTCTTGAGAAAGCTTTATGCAGCCTAACAAAAACAGTATAGAAATCATTTTTATTTTTAGAATTTAATTTGGTGATGGTACGTATTATTTAAATTAAGTAATGGCTTCACTTAATGTTCCACATGAAGAGACATGAAGGCCGCTCACGCTCAAAACAAAATTTTAATTTTATATCGTTTTATAACCTCTTCTTCTTTTTATATTATTTTATTTTTGTTATATTGAAAAGTATTCGGAAATTATAGTTATTTGTTTCTCCAACACGCTAACAAAGCTTCTGCGTTATTGCATTAAAAAAAAGAAATACTTTAAAAAATTATCAGTAAAAGTCTTAGTCTCAGGAGATTTCTATGTTGAAGCCGGAAACAATCCGCCAGGTTTGGAAATTGAATTGGTAAATTATTACTTAAAATGCTAGATGAATCCATGTGATTCAAGTTTTGAGAACCTAACATCTAACAATTTAGTCAGACTAAAACTATTGATATCATAAGTATTTATATGTGTCATTGTACAACGTGCTATTCTATAATCCCCTTGAGAGTTATTTCCTTTCACGGTAGGGTAATTTTTCATATTTTTATAATCTCCATTAGTTGTGTGTTACAATGTCCTTGATTAGATAGCACAGTCCCATAACAATTTTTGTTGTATTTTGAATGTCGATACCCATTAAAATGTGACGTCACCCGTCAATTTCGGCTTTAAGTATGTTCCTAAAAATTAAAATTAATAAAATACATGAATCAAAAATATACCACTTTTTGATATTTCTTTTTTCTGAAATGATTAACTCAAAAAGATTGAAGTAAAGCCAAAATGTTTTGAGGTAAACATGAGGTTTTTTTTAAAGATTTATGACAAATTTTTCGGATCATAAATTCCTATTTTTTTATGGTATTTAGTGACACTTTTAGGGAGACATAATCTCCAAGGGAATTATGGTCGGTGAGCTATGATATGTTGGTATCATAATTTTGATCGATTTCACTTTGAGCAAATCAAACATTTAGATATGAGTTAATTTCACATGATTTTGACTAAGTATGTTGTAAAAAAATATCTTAACTATAAAGTGTATAACAAAGCTTTGAATAAGGCAATAGGAAAGATAGAGGAAAAAGATTGAAACCTTGTACTAAAACCGTTAAACCTTGATCTTCACTTTGGATGATATTTGTACGTTAACTTGACCCAACCTACCTAATTCTAAAAGATAATATCGTATACTTGAAACACCTTGTCGTTTCAAATAATCAAATTTATCGATCTTAGTTCAATATAATTTTAGTACTTTTATATTTACCGTTGAACAACTATTTCTCCTTCTCTTTCTTTACTTTCAATTCTAACCTAAATTTATATCAAATAAATATAGCAATTTTTGTTGATTATATAGTAATAAGCTTAACAATAATTTAATTTGACATTAAATCAAACAAAAAACCAATATTTTCAATTTCGCCTACGCTAAAATGTACATATTTTTTATTTTAAGTTATTTCCTATTATGGTAAGAATCCCTTCAAGGTATAAAATCAGTTGAAAAAAAAAAAATAAAATAAAAACACAAATTTTAAAAACAAATAAACAAAAAAAAAAGTGTTTTAATTACAACCATTTAAAAAAAAACAACAATAACAAAGATAAGAAAATAACAACAAGAACAACAACGTATTCGAACAACTTGACATTTTAACTGGATTTTAAAAATTATTTTATTATTTAAGTAATAACTGACATTATTTATGAGGTCGATCGCTGTATGCCATTACTACCAACACTCTACATAAATAACAAGAAAAAATTAATTTTGATTTTGTGTTTTGTATTTTTTTGTTTAAAATAAACAATAAAATTAATATCGCGCAATTAACAGTAACTGATCTATTAATAATAACTGTAACTGATCTTGTCTCATAAATAATCTAATTATCTGTAATATTATTGTGTGAGTATTGTGTTGTGTATCAGTATTGAAATTATATTATTAAGAAAAACGAAACAAGAAAAGAAGAAAACATATTATTTTAATTTATGTTTAATTTGACTTAATTTTGTTGTTGTTGTTGTTGCTTTTTTTTATTTTATTTTTTATCGTTCCACCTAATTACATCGATCATTTGATTATTTTTAATTTGAACATTTTTATTTTTTTAATTATTTTTATTTCAATTCATTGCCGAACTGAAATCTTTTTAATAACTATGAAAAAAAAAATGATGTTAAAAATGTTAAAAACATAAAATAAAATTATGATAAAAAGTAAGTAAACTTTTGAAGAAAACAATTTGTCAGACCAAGTTTAGATATCCATTAAAAGTTCATAATATCTACACTTATGAAATATTGAAATAAAAAATTGCATATTGCTTATAAGAGAAAATTTTAAAACAAAAATTAACTGCCAATATATTTGTTGATTAACTGGTATTACATGTATTCCGCAAATATATCCTGGTGGGTGCATAGAGCAGTTGATCCATAAACAAACTTTCTCCACTTAACCGGATTTCGGGCCAGTACTTTAAGCTCCCCACAAGTTTTCTCAGATGTGCTTGTTCCTTGGTTCGCTTATTACTGTTCGGCGTGACGTTAGTTATGCTCGAATATACGTTTCCTGTATCCTCGAATATACGTTTGCAGATTCCATGAGCTGTTTTAGTGAAGTCTATTGTAAATCAAGCTTAATTTTCTACACTTAATCGTTTTATTAATTTTTTCAACACTTGTTCGAGGGTTTGATAAATCGCAATGCAGTGATAAGCCCTTTATAAATAAATTTATAAATAAATTAATAAAATTCTTGTTCGTTTCCACAGTTCCCCTCAAATATATAGCAAATATATTTTACTACAAATGTATCAGAACGACTATTTAGAAATGGAAATTTCTGTTAAAAAATAAGTTAGTGACTACTACTTAACTATTTATTTAATATTTTTTATGCAATTAATAATAAGGACAAAATGGAATTCTAAATTTCTAAAACTGACATTGTGTAACAGAAAATTAAGAGATTAAAAAATGAAGATGAGTGCAAATACAAATAATGTTCGTTTGAGAACTGTGTTCCTGAATGTGTTTAAATAAAATATGTTCGAAACTGTGACATCAAATTTTTATTTCCGATTATGAGCAGATTCAGTTAACTCCGATTATAAGCAGAGACTGATAATACATCTTTTGTTGCAATTTAAAAAACATTTGTAACTTTTTCCAAAGAGGAAGAACTCATTGGAACCAAAATCAAAAATTTGTAGAATGTGAATTATTTCAACTTTAGTTTCTAAAATTGTTGTAAATGGTATAGGTATCCTATAATCGAATGGGACAATTTCATAATAATATTGGGAAAATTTCAAATCAAGACAACTAAGCAAAAACATATAAAATCAAAGCATATAATTTGGATAAAGTATCTGCGAATTATCAGTATAGATGAAGTTTAAATTAAAATGCATTGAAAATTATTGCATAATTGTTTGATAATATAACGGTACGCATATATATAAATTAAAATTATATTGGGCTTATAATTGGTTGCCGCAATTTCCGGTGATATTTTGAATATCATTTTTTTCGTTTTGTTTTTTTGTTAATAAATTTATGTTTACTCCAGAAAATAACCTTGAGTTTTACATAATTCGTATATTATTTAAAAAAAAAAATTGTATTTGTATACAACAATTAAAAAGTTTTCGGAATCGTTTTCAAACGAAAAATTTTCCGAAATAATAATTAATTATATTAAAAAGGGTCTACCAGAGATAATTAATAATAAAAAAAAAATTAAAAATAACTCGGTTGTCTTCTTAAAAAGGTTTGAAAAAGAACGTCCTACATCGTAAAGTTGTTATGTCATCTGAAAATTATTTAGTGTTACTTGAAAACTTAGTTCAGTTAATTTGAAATATTTTTCTAATAAATTATTAGAAATTTAATAAAATTACCTTTATTGAAAGAGTTAAAAATTTCAAAACACTATAGGGTGATGAACATTTTTGCTATTGTTTTGTATTCTTTTTATATTATACGAGTTTCTAAAAACTACTAACTGCCCAAAATATTGGCTATAATTTGGAAAATAGACAAGTTGTTACAAAAGTTAGTTTAAAAATAATATTTGGCTGGGGTGGGATGAATATTTTAGAAAATAGTCTCAATCGAAAAATTTAATTCAATATTGAATATTCTCAAGAGTTAAATTTTAACTTAAACAAAATACATACAAACACGTTTTTCACTAATTTGTAAACCTGTACTTGAACAAAATACTGTGTACCCTAAATATAGACATTGATTTGCAAAAAAATGAAGAGTATTTTCATAATCTAATTATTGTTTCAAAAACTTTACAGACACTTAAACAGACACTTAAGTACATTTATTTGACTGAGTCTGTAAACATTTTGAAACAGCGTATAGCCTCTTAATGTACTTACCGGAACTACAGCAGAATTCATTAAGCATTGTTTAAACGTAGAAATAAGTATGTATAGTTAGTTAGGTTTTGAAAAAAAAAACGAACGTGGGAGGTTTTCGGAACTATTGCCATACTCTTGATCAGTATGTTTTACTATAACTATTGAGTCAATTAGTTAATACAGTAAAGTTGCATTGTAGGAAAATAAAATCTGAAAACCCTACGTTACATGAACGACCCCTAGGAAAATAGAAATAACTAATTATTGATAGCAGTAGTATTGATTAGTTAAAAAAATTTTTGTTGGTAATATCAATTTACGTTTAACTTGTTAAATGAGTTTTTGTTTTCAATTTTAAGATAAAATAATTTCGGAAGCCCTAAGCCTCCTAGGGCTCCGAAACAAGGTACAACTAATCTGCATACCGGGTCATAAAGGCTTAACTGGAAACGAGAAGGCTGACGAACTAGCCAGATCATCGGCAAAATTTATGGCCCGGAACCGGCAGTTGGTATGTCTATTGGTAATATCAAACTATTGATAGAAAACCCCCTGAAGAGGGAAACAAACATTCTTTATGAGCGTATTGAAGGTCACAGAGTCTCCAATATATATGTACCAAGAACAAACACCAAAATAACCAACTTACTGCTAACTCTCAATAGAGTGGACTGTAGGAAGATGGTGGGCATACTTACTGGTCATAGCTACATGAATAAGCACATGTGTAGACTAGCACAAAGTGACGACCTAACCTGCAGACACTGTCTGGAAGAGGAAGAAACCTCTACACATGTTGTAGGAGAATGCCTAGCTCTTTCAAGGCTGAGACTCAGGTTGTTGGAAACGCATTACATAACCTCAGAAAACTTCTGCAGGATAGAACCCACAAACCTATTGGCCTTTATCAAAAGGGTCGAATAAGTTAAGGGTGAAGGAGGGCATAAAGGGCTAAAAGCCTACATGTTGGCCCCGACATATTAGGGCCCCCTCCGTTTTAAATAAAAAAAAGCTAAAATAATTTGTGGACAAAAAAAATGCCAAAAAAAGTGTACAACATATATTAATAGAAAAAGTAGATCTTTTGTCCATTTCTTGTTAGGCTTCGTTCTAAAAATATTTTTTATTTACGTTTTAATATTCTTCATTTCTATTTTTTCAATTGAAAACCCCGAATTAAAAATATCAAGTATTAAAAAACAAACTTCAAAAATATCCTACACTAAATGATTTACGAAATGCAATAGGGTTGAGGTATAGTATATTTTAGTGTAGGATATTTAAGTATAGGAAATTTTTTATACATGGAACAACAACAATTTTTGTCAAAAATTTTCTGCGATGCAAGACCAAAATAGACCTTTAATAACTAATTGACTCTAAATACCTAAATAAATTCACGAATTCTGCTTAACATAATATGTACTACTTCCTATGTATAGAAAACTGCAAGGATTGCAAAACAAAACTATTCTAATAGGAATCTAGTAGTTCGGGTTAAAAATTTATATTTATACATACATTATAGTTACTCCAAATATTTCGCAAAAATTGAATTTAACAAAAGAAGAAAACAAAAACAAAAATATCCAAGTCATTTGTTTTCACGTAACTATAATTTAAAAAAATTTAAATTTTTATTTTCTTTACTTCCCTCAAAAATCGAATATGGCAAATAGTTATGTCAAATATGTTTAAATATTGAAAATTTAACCATCTATAAAAAAAGCAAGCAAAAAATTTTTAAACCATATGAATAAAGGCAATAACAACAATAAATATAACAATTGTATACAAGTTTCCTAAAAGAAAATCATAAATTTTTATATAATTAGATTTATACTGTCAGTAGATCTATTTATACACAGGTCTTTTAAATATCACATTTTGATTGTTGGCTGCTTGTAATTGAAGTCGGTTCATCACGATTTTGTGCTACACGTTTGTCTAAAAACCGAAATTGAAATTAAAATTTGTAACATTCATCCAAATGTTGAATACTTATGTTGTTATTGTTGTTCATAAAAATTATTGTTATGATTCAGTTTGTTATTTGTTGTAATCATAACACACTTTGTATAATATGTCTTGTTGTAATTAACACGATTCTTGAGAAGTTTTCTATTTAATTTTTAATATTAGTTTATACTACACAATATGCAAGCTAATGTTATTGTTGTGTGTAACGCAATTTTGTGATTTATAATATGATATGTAATCAAACTTTACATTATTTTACCTATACATAAATATATTAAATTATGCATTAGAGTTAAGTAGATGCACCTAATTTAAATCAAAACAAATAAGAAAAAAAAATAAAAAACAAAAATAAAAAAAAACAATGCTGCCGTAGTTGATTGGAGCTGTGTAATACTCTTCTACTTTCGTTTATTTTGTTTTTATAAAATAGCATGGCTGTTGTACTTTTAAAATTATACCATAATTAAAAAAAAAATTTATAAAAAATCTCACTTTAATATAATTTTATTTGAGTTTACATATACATATTTTGTAGAATGAAAAGTGAAATTTTTTTTTACATAGTTTTCTATTTAAATGAAAAACAAATAAAACTAACGATTTTGCTATGATGATGAGAAAATAAAACATGTAAGTTAAAATTGGTGACTATTAACTAAGACTGTGAAAACTTATACTTTTTAGTTGTACTTTGTGCATTTTTTTTCTGCACAAATCTTTAAAATGAAATGTTATAGCACGAGCTAAATGTATGATGTTGTCATCAACTTTGAAGTTCTTCTGATAAAAGTAGATCATAAACAGAAAACAAGATTAAAAGATAAAATTGAAAAATGAATGAAATTATTTAAGAAAATTAATATGAAATTTAGAATAGTTAAAGCTAATGTTGTCAATCATTGATAAACAATAAAGAAATTTACAAAAAGATAAGCTTTGACCGAATAATTATTGATTCTGCTAATTAAATCTAGCTATATGGAGCGTTTCTATTGGAGGGCAACACATCAGATGGAAAAATATACCTTATTTTACTAGTTCTTACAATAAATGAATTTCCGCAATCAGTTTTGGACTACTTTGGTATTTCCACGGTGTAGAAATGAGCACTTGAACCCTCCCTAGTGTTGCGTTAGAATTGTTTGAAAGTGACATTATTGATTTCATTTCAATAGAACAAGAAAAACATACAAAAACCTGCCAATTATTTCACCAGTTCCAATCGTTTTCTCATGACATTATTGCTCTGACTGAAACATGGTTAACCAGCAATATTGTCTCGCAGGAGTTATTTATCTTAGATTTTTCGGTTTATATAAACGATCGCATCAATTCTTCACTAGGTGAACGTGGTGGCGGAGTTCTCTTAGCGGTTCGCTCAACTTTTCGGAATAACTTTGTTACTATTCCTAATACTAGTGGTTTCAAACTGATTTGTGTTAAATTAACGGTCAGTCACAATAAATAAATTTAATAAATTGTTATTTATCTTCTAGTATTCCAATAAATGAAAGGCCAATTAATATTAAAGCGCTCTTTGAAGCTTTATTATGTTTCATTGAAAATCTAGACCCAACCGATAATTTTTATTTACTAGTAGGTGACTTCAACCTATCAAACTTATTTTGGTGCTATGATGAGGACAACTGTGGTCTGTATAGCAGTAATCTTCTACAAATTTCTAATATAAAAAATTCTATCGGTAAACAACTGAACTTAGTTTTTGTATGTAACGTTGAAAACTCTTACGTGGAGAAGAGTAATCTTTTTTTTTTAAACATCCATCTCTAGTCGTAATTTCCTACTGTTATAATACGCTGAGGGGAAGGAACTCCCTTCGAAACTTCTTATGAATTTTAATCTTCTGGATAACTAATTACAGTTAATCCATTTTTCAGAAATTTTCATTCTAAATGATATGATATAATATGATATGAAACTATTGTCTCAGTTCCTTATGAGCCTGCAAAAAATCCAAGTTCTACACCTCTTTGGTATGACAGTAATATTCGTTCTTTACGAAATCCCAGAAATGCTGTATGGAATAAATTCCTCAAATCCGAGCTACATTCCGACTACATCATGTATTTCCAATTGTTTGAAAAGTTTAAAGCCCTACTGAAATTATAAGTCTTACCTTATCAGAATGAAGTTATTTATTTTCTGTGACCTGAAAAAATTTCATGAATTTATCAATACATCAGTTTAGTTGGATATCTTGTAACTCTAAATTATTTGGGAAGATCTTCTAATGATCCGATTACTATTCTATTTTTGCATAATTTTTCCCTCTACTTTTTCAAATAATGATTTCACTCCTGACGAAAGCTACTTTAGTAATCTGAATGAATTCTCTCAAGGTGATAACTTGGAAATCACAAATTAATCTGACAGTAATAATGTGTAGATGGTAATTTATATTCTAGTACATATTAGTACAAAAAAATAAAATTTGAGAAGGTTAAAAATAATTTTTTTTTGTTGATGGGAAGTTATTTTTAAACGCGACCTCTTAAGCGCTATTGTACTTCTCCGTTTATTATCTTAGAATATCAAATGACCTTTATGAACGCTATGATGTATTTAAAAGAATTACTACAATACTTAAATAATACAACTACGGTGATGGTTCAACATGCCCAAAATCTAAAAGACAGTAAAATATATTTACATGATTTTTTTTAAATATTTTGATTTTTATATTTTCAAAATTTTTAAATGTTAAACTTAAGCTTAAAGTTTTTTAACGTATATGGCAGTACATAACATATTTTACATTCGCCGAGAACCGATAACATCGTAAATGTCTTAAAAAACTTCAACCTGGTATAATGTAAAAAAACTAAGTTTTCAATGTTATTCGTGAGATAAGTTGGCAACATTGTTTAATTAGATCTTTCTGAGACATTGTGTTTTAATTCATTTGTATTCAAACAAAATGAACAGAAAGTTTTTATTAACACTGTACAACATTGGGTTTTTAAAATTTTTTTGAAATCCAAACGCCTGTCAAACCGGTCCCAAAGACATCTTCAACACTAGTTGTGGTCATGGCTTCAATGTCTCAAGCTTTTTTGAGCTTTTGTAGACATTTAAGATCATGTAGATTTAAGATTAAGTATTCAACTTTGTGTTGAGTGAGTTATTTACGATGTCAAGGATACACGATTTATATACTTCAAAATTTCACCACGTATATAAAACAAAAAAACATTGAAAGCTTTTTCGGTTTTTATTATTTTGTTTATCGTTTTAATCGGCTATCGTTTCATAATATCAAAATAAAACGATAATGATACGATAATTTATCGTGTATCGTACATCGCATACTTTTGATCGATCAGATTATTTATGTTTATTAATTAACAAATGAATCACATTGAATAGATAAATAAAAATAAAATAAATTGACGATTTCGCTTACCTAAAATAATAAGTCTCGTCCGAATTCCTTATTAGTATCCTTACAGGTGAGTTTATATGTACAATGTGTTCTTCACACGAGTGTTCTGATATATGCCTTTTTTTACAAGTTAATTTAACTGGCCATTAAACTTGTGTTCAGCTTCAAATAGTTTTTATGATATGGGGGTTTAAATAAAATGTTTGTAAATTCAATCTTAACTGTTTGTTTCAAGAAGAAATATGAAAAACAATTAACCGCTTAAAAAATAACATGTTTTGTTATTTTTAGTTAATACATTTGGAATGCGTTTCAAACAACTTTCTATCTTTTACGTTCTGTAGTTTAAATTGGTTGTCATGGTTACGATTTGATGATTTGAACCTGATGATGATTTCCAATTTTTTCAAACTTAGGGTATTTCTAATTATTTTAGAGCAGACTTCTTCTATTATAAAAACTTAAAAGAAAATATCGCAAATTGCCTTTAAGTCGTATATTTTGGAAACCGTTTAAAAATTAATTCAATTTCAATGGGAAAGTTTTACTTACTAATGAATAAAGATCTAAACAATACATTTAATATCAATGATTTGATATGAGAAATGGAATCAACACAAAATCTTTCCTTTCAAAATATAGTTTTTTCAAAATACCGTTTTAATTTTGGAATCTTATATATTAATACGCTTAAACGTCTGTTTAACTTTTCACAAAGCTTTTTTCAACTAGATTAGACAACTTTATTAGAACTATTACGAATTACGATAGTGTGCAAAATTTATTTTAAAGACATAAACCACAAAACAATAAAACCAAAAACAAATTAAAATTAACATAAAAACAATTCACCTATTGAGCAATAACATTGATTATATCTGATTATATGAATTAATTTAAAAAAAAAACAAAGTAGCAAAGACAAAAACCGAATTATCAGAATATAATTATTATATCGAATTATAAAAATAGCTTTGTTAAAATATTACGATATTACAGCAAAGAAAATTACTGGTAAAAAAAATAGTAATTTTAGAAAATATATTCACCCAGACCATGTTCACAAATTCCAATAACTGAAATTTATTTATTTTATTAACAAATAATTCAAAAGTATAAATTCAAATGCGCAGTAGCATTGAGTAAATATTATATTGTACATGGAGAATCATAAACCGAAATTTACGATCTGCTAAGAACAAGAAAAACAAAATATGTTCTGACATTATTATCAAGTTTCAATTCAATACACGGCACATTTAGTACACATAAAAATTAAAAAAACTTTAAAAAGAAAAATCATCCTACATTAGAGACCCTAGCGGGATAACAATATAACAATAAAAACTGAAGAATAAGAGAAAAAGCATAATTATTGGCTTTACCCCTAACTATAATAATCATAAGGCGTCATATGATGTCATATGATATTTCGTTAAATGGCCTTATTATGATTCGATATGATTTAATAAAGTCATAACCAATCATAACCCTTACTATTATGGTCATACCTAACCATACCAAAACGTCAAAACCAAAATTTAAAAGAAGTGAAATAAAAATATAAATTCTATACATAAATGTTTTTCTTTTTTTATTTTGAGTTTTGAAATAGTTAGGGCTATTATGATAATAAAAAAAAAAACAAAAAACGTATCTATGGCTATTTTAATGTGTTTTTAATGTGGGTGTGGTATGTATTTAGTTTAAATGCATTTAATTTCATATCTATACTACCAGCGACATCTCTGTTCGCCACATTTTGTCGAAATGTACGTCTCTATTAATAGTATTTGTAACGCTCCCTAGTTTATTACTATGTATTAATAGTATTAAAAACGCTCCCTAGTTTAGACATCAAATTTTGTTTCATCAAGGTTTTGTTTTACTTATTTTTTTTATTACATTTACAAATTTTATTGCAATTACATCAAATTTTATTTCAAAAGTTTTAATTACATGTCTCAAAAATAAACAAATATAGTTGCAAAATCCACTTTCTAAACTTGCAAAATACGAAGATACGAATATGCGTTACGAGTACTAATAATAAATACTTATAAACAAATATAAATATACTGTGTGATTTCAAAACATTTATGAAATATAAATATTTAAATAGTAAATCAATTATTCTAAGTATTTGTATTGATAAATAATAATAATATTTAATGCACATTTTTTGTATTTTTTAATGTATATCTTTCAATATATTGGCATAACACAATTAGAAGTTTATAACCTTTTCTCGCAAAATTCACTTTTTCAACTTGCGAAATACGAAAATGCGTGTCGAGCACTATTATTTAAAAAAAAAATTTATGATATTCTATAACAAAGTCGGATGTCAAACTTTAATGAACATCATTTATACGTTATAAACACAATTCAAAAACGTATAAACGCTGCCTTATATAAAAGTTTTCTTTAAAACTATTAGCGGTCAAAATTAATTTATAATAAATAAATAAATACCTAAATAAAAAATATAAAAAAATAGTCATAGATAGATCAAACAATATTATAAATTACTAACTATTCTCGGCGTAACATTCGCCGGTCTAGCATTAGCATTATAAATGAAACAATTTATTTTATTTATTTATTTTCTCTATTTTCTTAAAAAAAATCAATGTTTTGCAAATATAGTTTTAAGTTTTTCAATTTAACTTATTTATTATGTAATAAAATAAATGCTAATGCTAGACCGGCGAATGTTACGCCGGGAATAGCTAGTATTTACTTTAATTTGCGTAGAATTACATATATGCGTAGGCGCTGTTGGAGACAAAAACAGGATATCTCCTTTTTTAAGAAATTTTATAAAATTACAAAAAATGAAATTTTTAAAATGAAAAACTTTTTGTATACATATATAATAAATATTTTAAATCCCGAATATTTTTTTTCATTTTGTTTATATAATAAACAACGCTTTAGTAATTCGATACAAGATGAAATCTTCGGTTTTTAAAGTTTTTTTTTTTAATATATTCAAAAATTGTAATTTGATAGTTTTATTTTTATTTATTTAACAATTCATTAAATGACCACCACAGTAGTTAAATCCAGATTCTAAAACATTAAGTATTATAGTTTTTTTTTTGTTAAACTGATTCATGTAAGTCACGTGTCATAACTTTTATTTTATTTCTTATGTAACCACAGAACATCAAAAGTACCGAATTAATGGAATTAAAAACTTAATTAAATAAAATAAATTTAAATGTATATAATATAAATATACATATATAGTAACAGTCAAAACTAAGAGAAATACGGTTTTATTTTATATTTTCAGTTTTCCTGTTATTTTTATATCTTAGTAATAAAATAAAGTAAAATTCTTTGTTAGCAAAAAAAAAACTTGTTATTTTAAATAAAACTCAATTTTTCGGTATTCAAAATTGAACTGGCAAGAATAAGTAGTTAATATCGAATTTAATTTTTATTTCATTTTCGTTGTTTTCGTTTTTACTGTTTCAAAATATAAACGTGACCAAAAATTAATTTTTTGATTTTGTTCTGGAATTGAAATACTGTTAATTAAAAATTAGGAGACAAAAACTTGAGATAAAAAAAAACAAAACAAAAATTCTTTTGATCATTAACCTCATCTAGAGTAGTCGTAATCCATTCTAATGAGAACATTGTTTAGATTGAATTAAAAATTTCAATTTAACTTACAAAATAATAATTTGTGATTGAAAAGTTGAAGTTTATAAGGAAAAACTATTTACTAAGAATGTTGTTTGATTAAAATTATATTTTGCGAGCCGAAAAGTATTGGAAGAAAATGTGCATAATCACAGATGTATCATTTTTCAAAAGATTGTTTTAATAAATATAAAATTGTTTTTTTATTATTTACGAAAACTTTTTTGTAAATATAACTTTTAAATACAGAATTTATATAGTTCGCTTAATTTTAGTTTAACATTATTAGTTTGTATTTTGTTTATCATAATTTTTTTTTATTTGGCAATTTCCAATAAAATTGCTACTTTTAAATCATTAGTTCGTTTTCCTTTTCTGCTGATATTATGGTTCTAATCTATATTATGGTTGAGATCTTATGATAAAAATCTATACAAATGACATATGTATATGTACAAATGTTCACTAATACTTCAGGTTGTCTAAAAATAAAACTGGACTTAATACTCGATTAATGCATTACAATACTGTTCGAAATACCTCTAGCAAAGTATTGTTGTATGGATTTCGATACATATATTAAAAATATAACAATATTTAAACTTGTAAGTCAAATAAAACAAAAAATATAATCATAACCATGTGAATATTAAGTTTTCTATATACGACCAGAAAGTTTTTTGCTGGGTCTTAATTTTTAAATCTGTTAATTATTA
Organism: Argyra leucocephala; assembly: GCA_963942445.1. Classification (NCBI taxonomy): domain Eukaryota; kingdom Metazoa; phylum Arthropoda; class Insecta; order Diptera; family Dolichopodidae; genus Argyra; species Argyra leucocephala. Next base: position 82,855,111 of record OZ012681.1, on the reverse strand, counting down.
CATTAGAAATTTGTTTAAATATTTTTTATTTAAATAATTTAATATAAAACATGTTCTTAGTTAGTTTTTATATAATAGTTGAAAAATAAAGAAAAAAAAAATCTAATATAAACTAAAGTAAACTAATATGCTTGCATTTTTTTATTGAATTTGAGTACTTCATATACTAACACAAATTACATAATTCCATAACATGACATAACATGACAAGTTCTAGAATAAATAATATAAAACTATAATGAAAATGATGCAGTACTTAACAGTGCAATACAAATTAAAGGAATAAAAAATAATTTATGCTTCTTAATTGAACTGTTATGTCTATTAAAAAAGCCATGCTTATTGAAATAAAGTCAGCCATTTGAATAAAGCCATGTCTTTTGAAATAATTTAATAAAATCGATTATACTTCCGATCTAATGATTTGTCTCTAATATTGGAGCCCTAGGTATTTCAAAAGCCTTCGTTCGAATATAGCGCTCTTTTATCCCAGTAACAAGCTATAGGTCCGTGTTCGGTTTTCATAAAATGGATTGAAAATTTCTAAAAAAAAATGTTAGTGACATCTCTCATATTCCATCGATCGCGTTGCAAATGCAAAAATTATAAGTAACATACAAATGTGCAAGAGAAATATTAATAGGTTTCAAAACAACAAAAAAAAAGCACAGAAATTACAGTGCGTTGAAAATTTTACTTGAAATATGATTTTTGATTATTCATTATTGATCGGATTTTGGTTTTCGTTATATTTTAACCAAAGTTGAATTTCCTATCACTAAGTAGCTATTCATGCATGCAATTAATTAATCCGACAAACAAATTTTTAACTAGAAATCTTATTAGATGGTGGTTAGTTCTGGTGACAAACGTTAGTTATCAGGATAATGTTAACACATTCTATGCAATACCCCAATACAATTAAATTCACCACATTTTTGTTTTACAAAGCAAATAAATTTGTTATCGATTGATACTTCTTTAACATTTTACTTAACTATTATGAAATAATTTATTTATTTTCAATAATTATCTATTTTCATTCAAAATGTAAATTTTTTAAATTTTATATTAATTGCAAAATAAATAATAAAATATCTACTATGTTGTAGGAACAGTTATCTTGCGAAGAATTTTTTTACCTCTCAGATAATGTAGATTGATAGACGTTTATTTATATTACTTTTTTTTTTGTTTTTATTTAAATTATTACATATAATTAATTGAATTTTTTTCGATTATTTCATTTCAAAATTTAAATTTGTAATTTTAAGAAAACTTTAAAATAAATAATGCGAAATACATATATTTTGTTTTCTATTTAAATATGTAACCATCACAATACTTTGATTTCCTTCTTTTTTACTATAACTACAGGGTGAATCATCCTCTGATTGATTTTGAACTATCTAACATTATGTATCATATCAAAATTACAAATAAAGAAGTTTGTTCTGTTTAACAAGGTATAGAAGCACGATCATTGCACATTTTTTTAACGAATTGCGTAAATTATACAGAATCACATAAATCTTGGATTAAGTAAAAATCTGAATTTTCCGAAATAGTTTCCAAATTAAGTAAGTAACTGTCGTTTCATTTTAGTTTTTTTATTTGAGTCAGTATAGTTACATACATTTATTTTTTAGAAGCATAGATTTTTAGAAGCATGATTTTCAATATATTTTTTGTACCAATAAATTTTTTAACGGTTATTTCAGCACTACTCTATCAATCTGTGGTCCAATTTAACTACAATTTAGTGTTTTTTTTACAACGGTAGCACTTTAAATTATATTTTTGCATGTAGATATCAAATTTATTCCGAATTGATTAACATTGGCTATTTCTATTTGATTTTCTTCCATTTTGAATTTGACAGGATTAATTCTCTTGTATCCGAGCTGAGTGTTTCTTTTTTGTTTCATTTAAATCTTAAATACTCAATAGACGTGTTAAAACAAAAACAAGGTATAAAATATTGAAAATAAGATACAAAATGTAAAGCCAACATATTAAGAAGGTAACTTGCCTGCAGTGCAATGAAATAACGTACACTTTTCAAAAATGGAATTGATCAAATTCAAAGGGTACAATTAAATATAAATACGCATTTGAGTCGGAATTTAATTTTGTCAACAAAATATAAAGAGTCAGCCAATTTTCATTAATTATAGAGTACAGTAATTTTCATTCTTACATATTGATAATTATTAAGTGTGTTTTAAGATAAATTAAATTAAGTAAATATGATAGTTATGTTTTTGTTACTAATGAATAATCATTACAAAAAGGTATAATAATGTATACAATTTAATATGTCAGCTGTGTAAATAAATAAAAGTATATCTGAACTCCAATACTAATATTTTCAATTGCATACTAAAGTAAATAATCTTAGATCTTGAAGTAAATTAACTTAATTCTTTTCTAATACATATATCAAATTACAGTTACCATAATATTTTTTTTATGTTCTTGATAGTGTCCTAAGAAACATTGTGGCTCCTGGTTCATCAGAGACTAGGACCTACATAAAAATTTGCAAATAGAATCTGTAGATTAGTTAACTACTGCAAGTTTTACTACATATTTTAACTATAATATTTTCCAAATACTTATTTATCAAATTTATGGCTTGTGGAAAACTACTACTACTATTTTCAGGAATTAGACCTTCTTAAATAGGGTAGTTTTATTTCATTTAAGTTGTTACCCAATTTAGGCTAGGCGAAATGGGACATGCAATTTTTAATTTTATAACTGTTTGATTGCATATTTGTGTTCCATTAGTTGATATGAAAACGCGCACACATAAAACGCGTTAAAGCTAAGTTTGCTTTGTTGGGAGTTGAACTTGGAACTTTTCAGTTGAAAGGCAGGCGCTCTACCTACTGCATTACCCAGCGTATAACGATAACAAACATTTGCAGAGCATTTGCATAACATCTAATAGAAGAAATGTTTGTCAATTCAATCTGACATACCTACTATTCTTCTCTAAAAATTAATACTGTCATCATTAAACACCTTGTATCTTTAATAATACTATAAAAGAAAACTTTTTTTTTTTTTGCCGAAAATATGTTAATTAACATGGCAGGTTTAACAATTTATAATAAATAATCAATCATCATTTTCATCATTATCATCATAATCATTACCATAACAATAATCCTTTTTATCATATTATATTATAAAAAATGTTTAAATTGAAATTCAATTTTAATTTAATTTTTCAAACTTAATTTTTCCAATATTGAAGCGAATCGAACGGTCGTCGATTCGGTATTCCGTCATGTTAATGTAATGTTATAATAATTTTTTAATTTAATTTGTTTTTTTTTTTTTTCTAATTATATTTCATATATTTTTACAACAGTTACCTAATATTCACGTTCACCTAATATTCGTGACAATAGCATGTACATGACGATTAACTAATATATGGAAGAATATTATTATGGAAAGTAAAGGTTGTTTCGAACGAACAATCGTATTGAATCGAACAGTCGAAATATAATAAAATAAGGGGAAACAAAAAATTGAAAAACGTACAAAATAAATTTTTTTTTTTTTGATTGAATGAATTAAATGAAATTTCGTATTTGATAATTAGACAATCGCTTTTGTTATCAATTATTCATTGTGTAGGTATTGCCAAATAATAATTAAAATAATAAAAACAACAACAAAAAAAAATTATTAACATTATCGTGGTGTTGCATAGCTCAATCAATAATATACCTAAATATATATACAAAATTCCATAATTAAACTACACTTACTGATAGTTATTTAAAATCAAAATGGAATGTTTAGTAGTAAGTAAGTAGTAAGTACTGTATACCGTTGTACCGCCTAAAAATCAATAAAAAAGGGTACAATCGTATTTTCTATCTGTTGTTTGTATTGTTTTTAATTTTTTATTTGAAGATTTCTTCTTCAAGAGATTTAAATACGTAAGAATTTAATAAATAAAAAAAACAATAACAAAAAAAACTATGGAAATGATAAAATATGTATATAAAAAGTATATAAGAAAGAAATGTTTAGAAAATAATAAAAAAAAGTAATAAAAATATGAGAAGTAATTGAAGTAGAATTGCCACAAACGAAAAATAAAAAGTAATAAAAAATATTTTTAGTTTTTTTGTTTTATTTTCATTTTAAATGATTTATGATGCAGCAATTTCAATACAATGTTGCAGCAGTTGTTGTTATTCGTCTCTTCTTAAATGACTGCTAAAGTCGCCTCTTTTAATTAGTTAGTTCGTTGCCAAGGTAGTATAAAAGGTCAGTATTCAGTAATATGAAGGTATGTATATATATTTTTGAAGAATAATCTTTAACTATAGATGATGATGATGATGATGATGATGATGATGTAGATGATAATGATTAAGATTATGGTGAAAGAATGAATTATTAAAGATTATTCGAATATGTTGTAAATAATTTATGAATTTATAAAAAGGATGTTTCTGTCTGTAGGTACATTTGAATTTAATAAATACATTTTTTTTAATCAAGAATTTAAAATACTGACAAAGTAGACCGTTTTTATTAGTGTTATTTTTTTTTAAAAGGGGAAATGCATATTCTTTGATGCAAAATTTGTTCTGTTATTATGATTGCAAAAAAATAAATATTATATTACATACTTACATAAATTTTATATAACATACATAATACAAGTTACGTCACTTAATAAGTACAACGCTGATATTATAAGTCTATATAAGTGGTATAATAATATTATGCACTCTACATAATGAAAAGTACTCAATAAAAGTTTTATAAAGAATTTGTCAATTTCAATTTAATTATAATTTTTGTTGTAATTTTAATTTTAAGCAAATATTGTATATATATAATAAATTGATAATAAATTGAAAAAAAAAATATAAGAAAATAGTTAGGCTACAAAATTCGAAATATTTAATAAGTATTTTAAGCTTTATTTATAGTAATTTTTTTTGTTTAATTTTAATTGTGAACAATTTGAATATTTAAAATTTTTTTCTTGTTTTGCACTTTTACGTTTTTTTTTATTTTTGTAAAATTCATTAAAGAACAAAGAAAAAAAAAATAAAGTTAGTGAGCCACAAACAAATTTCTTAATAAAATATTACATTTAAAAAAAAAAATTAATTAAAACAATAATGGCAGGCAAATGTGACATGGAATTGTGTCCCAACTTTGACAATAAATCGAAGATTGTCAAATGGCAGGCTTTCTGTGGTAGAAAAATACACGGTGCATGTATTGACGCAGTGAGAGACTCTTACCACCACTCATTAGAAAGATATTTTATATGTTCAGATTGTCAAAATTATGAGTCCCTTTTAAGAGCTATGTATGATCAAATTAGCTCAAAAAATTTCAAAATTTGATGAGGCTAAGAATGGGATAATTCAAAAAATGTCGAATATCATCGATTTAAATACAAATACAAATAGTTTCGATGACATGGCAAAGTCTTTTGATATAATTAATAATAAATTAAGCAATCTAAATATTAGTAAGGAAAAAAAAATGCACCATCTTCTCTTTGACCACATGGATGAGCTAAGGCAAACAATTTCAAAACAGTTCGTAGAGCGGTTATTAAAAGAAAACAACGCAACTTTAGCAGTAGAAGTTAAAAATATTGACGTATCACTACAGAAAAAAATTGAAGTTATCCAGGAAACAGTACAACAGAATTATAACCAAAATGTTGTTATAAAGTACTCCAGGCCAAGGTATCTACTAAGAGTTGCAACTGTAAGGAAAAAATTGGATCTGACATTATTTTGGATTCAGGTATTAGGAAAAATATAAAAATTAGTAACAAAAACAATAATTCAGATTAAAAAAAAATAATTGTAACAGAAAACTAAATAAATAATTGAAATTAATAATGATTATAATAATAGTTACAAAAAAAATAATAAAGATAAAGATAAATCAAAAATTAAAGAAAAAAATAACCATAATAAAAATAACATCAATATTAATATTAAAAACAGTAGTAATGTTAACGAAAACCCGAAAAATACATATATCTAGGGTTAATAATAATAGAATAACAAATAATAAAATTTCAAATAATTTTCTTAATAGAAAAAAAAGTAATATGTCAAAACACTCTTTGTTCAATGAAACTAAACAACAAACACCAGATAACACTAACACGATCCCGTTAAATTTTACAGTAAATCTCACTCAGTCACTCCAATACAATCCGTTTGTACACAACATAATACTTTACCGTTTAACCCTTCTGTAAGAACTAATAATTGTAGCTATTATAGTGTCTTAAGAAATGATTCAATAAGATCTAGCATTCGAAAAAAGCATTTCTAGTCAAACAGAATCAATTAGCACTAATAATGCTACAACCAACTTAAAACAGTATATTTCCTTATTACTTGAAATTCAAATTCGTAAATGCAACATTAGTACTACACTTGTACCTCTGAATACTATCTTAAGTATTAAAGATAATGGTATTAAAGACAGTACAGGTTTAAGTAAAAAGTATCAGAATTTCTTAAAAGTTGAAATACTAAGACCAGGTGCTGCTACACTTGACAATTCCAATAAAGAAGAAACGCAGAGTTCAAAGGTTACTGAACCAATTTCTGAACAGTTTCCGTGTCAAAGTGTACCGCAAAATGAATCATTCGTAAGACCCCTTATACCACCAATAATTAGGATGACACAAAATTCTATGAAAGAAAAAGATTTTACTTATGCCCAAGACTAAGACTAAGAGATGATAGAATTTATAATCTGATGAGATTATATCTCTCTTATCTGCATGATGACTCCTACAATTGGGTATTCCAGGGTAAAACTAAAACTAATGTATTGGTATTACTACATAACGAGGGCTTACCCATGAAACATAAGAAACTTTTATATTAAATACCATGAATCAATTGGTATGCCTATAAAAAATATGCAAGAAGATTTAAAAGCTTTTCGTAGTTACTGCAAAGTATCTATTATAATCATCTTCAACATTCAAATGACTGTTACAATAAGTTTTTCCGTGCCAATACTGTCAATAAAAAATAATAATTTAATAAAAATATTAACACAAAAGCATAAAAAGTTGACAAGTAACCTTTTATTTTATTATCAAAATGTAAGAGGATTACGTACAAAAACAACACATATCTTTAAAAACTCTAAAGTTCTTAATTCAGATATATTTATGCTTACAGAAATTTGGTTATGTCCATCTTTTAACTCACTTGAATTATTTGACAACTCCTACTTAGTTTATAGGAAAGATAGATATCAAACCGATAGTGATATCATAAATAATTTAGTAGTTCCAAAAGGAGGTGGTGTTCTTATTTCTATTAAGAATAGTTTCAACTCATCAGAGGTAGAATTACCTCAGATATCAAATTGTGATGTTATAGCAATTAAACTAGATATAAAAACATCAAATTTATATATTCTATGTTGCTATATACCTCCCAATAGTAGTTTAAATGTGTACCAGGATTTCTCCACGGTAGTTGATATTTTAAATAGTAATCTTTTAGTGAATGATGAACTCATAACCTGTGGTGATCTCAATATTTCTAATCTTAATTGGATATCTCATGACGAAAAAATGCTTTTACATTCCAACTAATATTAACTCAAATATTGAATTATTGGTGATAGTGTTTTGGCAAACGCACTACAACAAGTTTCAAGTATTAAAAACTTGCTCAATAAACAACTGAATCTCCTATTTACTTCCGATTGGGTAAATGTATCAAATATTATGGCTTCAATGCCTATTTCAAAAATTGACAATCACCATCCTCCATTCAGCTTTATTTAGCATTTTAATAGTTCCCAAAAATCTTCTGAGAATGTTTCATTTACATATAATTTCAATAAAACAAATTTCTAATTACTTTCTCTCAATTGATTTCGACTCTCTACTAAACATGGACATTAACAACGCTATTAGATAGATTCTATGAAGTTGTGTATCAGGGGTTTAACATATTTGTTCCCAAAAAACTTATCAGAAATATTAATTCGAGTCCTCCATGGTACAATATTGAACTTAAAAAGCTAAGAAATAAAAAGAATAAAGCCTGGAATGTACATTTACAAAATAAAGATGGCATTTCTTATTTGAATTTCGTAAATTTGTATAACGCTTTTCAATCTTTATTAAATTTTAAATACAAAGCCTACATAAGTAAAATAGCTTTCGAAATAAGGACGAATTCTAAGTCGTTCTGGCGACTTGCTAATTCTAAATGAAAAACAGATCAATATCCAAATTATATATCTAACTACTTTAGAGAATTTTTTGAAAGTAAATTATTATTCTTCAACCTTTACAGTTAATGAAGCAAACTTCACTCATTTAGAAACCTTTCCAAGCATACCACTTGAATCAATATGCTTTACACGAAGCAATATTCGGATTTACTTAAGTAAACTTGTTAATAATACAGTTCCATGCCCGGACGGTCTGCCTGAAATCATATTAAAAAACTGTGCAAATTCTTTATCTTCCCCTATTTCGTTTCTATTCAATAAATCTTTAACTTCTGGGGTATTCCCAAGTTTTTGGGAAAAGTTCTTTATAAGACCAGTTCACAAAAAGGATTTAAAGATTAATGTTTCAAATTATAGACCTATTGCCAAACTATCGATTTTACCTAAAGTGTTTGAACTTATGGTATTTGGTACGATTCTTCATTTATAGTGCATGAGCAACATGACTTTGAAAAAAAAAAAATCAACTGTAACAAATCTTATAGAGTCAGTCTCAACTTTTTTGCAAACTATGGAAGCCGGTAAGCAAACAGATGTGGTTTACACTGACCTTAGTAAGGCTTTTGATCTCTTACCACATAATGTGATTCTCTTCAAACTTAAAATATATGGTTTTCTGTATTTTCTAATTAAATAGATTGACTCTTACCTTAGTAATAGATGCTACAGTGTTCTTTTCAGAACAGCAATTCAGCAGACCTTGAACTACCTCATTTATTTTGTCCTTTTTAGTGCATTTAAAGTTGCTACCAAAACTGTGTAACCCTTGGAAAAAGCAACTTTTTAAAAAGTTTTTATTTTTTTTCTTTACCAAATATAGTTAGTTATTTTTTTACTTAAAATATGTTTTTTTGATTTTTGTTTAGAAATTTGAATTTAAATGAAAAAAAAGTGATCAAACTAAGTAAATCAACAGTTTTGAGTTCAAATAATTAATTATTTTTATTTAAGGTAATGTAAGGTAAATGAATAAATGAAAATTAATGGCTCTTGGAATTTTAATTATACCTTAACTATTTTTTTTTTGTGATTTAATTTCTCATGCATTATTTGCCACCCAAAATAAAAGAAAAATTCTCCTCTAATTAATTAGTTTCGCTCTATAAAATTTTTGGGAAAATGAAAAATTTCATTAAGAAAGCTAAGCTATAATTGAAAAAAATATAAAAAAAACTTAATATGTAGAAACTATTTCAATTGAAATTTCAAATTCTGTTTTAAAGATTAATAACACTAAAAATAAGGTTTTTTTGTTGTTAAAACAATGATTCTTAAAATAACAAAAAAAAAAACGTAAACTGATTTCCCAGAAATAATTTTGTCAAAACAAATAACTAACTAATTGAATTCTCAATTTTCTTCACACAATTCAATTTTGAATTCTGTATGGTGTAAAATATTTAATAGTTATATTTTCAACCTTGTGGTTCTGAATTTAAGCGATTTGAAATCTACCGCAAATGTACATGCAAAATATATGCAAAATAGATTCTTCCCTAACCTTGGAATAACATTTTTAAAATTTTTAAAATTAATCAAACAAGGACAAATTACTATATATATATATACATATATGTATATATACATAATATAAGTATGCCATAAATAGCTTTTACAAAAAAAATTAAAGTTCAAAATATCTCACTTTAAAATCCCAAAAATAATATAACTACGATTTTATTGAATTTTCATGTTCAACTTTGACAGTTCACTTTGAAAGATTTCATAATTAATTTCTTATTTTCGGTTTTTTAACCCTCAAATACAAAAATAAATACTAATTAGAAGGCGTTGATCATTAAAAATTGAAAAAAAAAACAAAAGCCAAAGAAAAAATTAATGTAAAGATATTAAAAATCAATTCCGAAATCCTCTCAGCAAATATATGTACGTGTTTTCGTTCATTTGATTATTAGAGTCACTCTTATGATAATAATTTACAAAAATAAAGATAAGTTAAAAACAAAAACACAAAAGCGTGGACAGGTATACATATTTTGGCGGATATAAATTTAATAGTTAATATTTTATTAACGATAAGATGAATATCAAATTTTTAAAATTGTAATTATCATTTGTATGTATGTATATTCATATTATTATGCATATGATTAAGTATGTTTTTAAAAATTAATTAATTAACAAAATAGTAAGATTGTTGAACTTTTTTCCAAGCATAACACTGTATTCCTCAAATTTTTCCAATTGACATTACCAAAGCGTTCGATACCCTTAGTCATGAACTGTTGCTGAAAAAGCTCTCTAATGCAGGTTTTAGAGGATTCATTCTGAATTGATTTGAATCTTTTCTCAAAGACAGAAATCAATTAGTTAGAATAAATGGCACCAACAGCTCTTCTAACAATATTAAAGTAGGCGTTCCTCAAGGCTCGGTTCTTGGTCCTATTCTATTTCTCATTTTTATAAATTCCTTATTTCAGCAAAATTGTAAAGGTAATTTGACTGCATTTTCGGATGATACCGCCTTTTCTTATAATAGTAATAGCCTATACTAAATACCTTTATATATCTTAATTATGATTTAGGTTTGATTAGGAAATTGTTCTTCTGTCATAACCTCGTTGTTAATCACAAAACTAAGTACATCTTATTCAACCTAAGCGGTAATATTCCACTTGACTGTAGATTATTCTATCACTCTCCAAGTTGCTGTAAATTTTCTCTTAACTTATATTATTATTATTATTGATTCTTTATTTAGTATAATTTTACTATTCTTAACAACTAATTTATAAAATTTTATATTGTTTTTTTAAAAATTATTTTTAACATAATTAATAACAGTTTTTATTAAAGATATTCAAATTGTTTTCAAATTTTAGTTCATTTGTTAAATTGACATTTGGCAACAACATTTATGCATCATATCACACTTTACATCATTATCTATCCCAACTTTAATATTTTCATAACAGTTCGATACAACCCAGTCAATTAATGTTTTTGAGGATTCAGTTACTCGTGTATAATTTTCTACTATTTGTTTAAATAAATTTGCTTGGAATATTTCTTGCATTTTTTGTTTAATAATATCATTTTTCATCCAATTAATGTTAAAATGCCCCATTATTATAAAATTTTCATTCATTTCACTCCACTCTTCTATATAATTATTTATTTCAATCAAAAATTTATCATTAATATTAATATATACTTAGGTGAGCGATAAACTTCAGTATGGTATCATCTATTGGGGACGTGCTTATTTCAATAAAATTTCCCCACTTCTTGTTTCACAAAAGCATGTAGTAAGGATTATTCTCAAGAAAAATCGACTTACTCCTAGCTTCCCTTTATTTGTTAACCTTAGAATTTTACTCCCTCGCCATTTACATTTTTATAAGTCTTTAAAAGTATTTTTTTTTAGGTCGGGCTATTTAAATCAGCGATTTGTATTAAATTAAAGTTAAGTATCCTTTAATTTAATACAAATCGGTGTTTTAAATAGCCCGACCTAATAAAAAATACTTTCAAAGACTTATAAAAATGTAAATGGCGAGGGAGTAAAATTCTAAGGTTATTTATAATATTTTATTTTTTTTTTTTTTTGTATTGTCGTGAAACTTGAATATAATTATGTTTTGATTTTTTTTAAAGATCATTGGAACTGTCTATAAGGTCATTTCATTGCCTATTTGTAGACACTGAATGATCTTAACTTATTTCTATAATACTTTACATACTTGATTCTTATATTTAATAAAAATAAAAATTTTGGTTGAGTGTAATTAAATAAACCGTTTAAATAATTAACTTATTAGTATGCATATTTCGAATGATTTCTTGGAATCTAATAATTTGTTTAATTTATTAATTATAAGTACTACATTATGTAAATAATATTTGAAATAAATGGTTTATTTTAATATATATAACAATATCTCTAAGTATAAAGCGAATTTCTGGATGGGTATACTAAACAGTAAATGTTTGATTCGGTAAATTTAACATAGTTATAATATAAAGAGTTTCATTGATTATTTATTTCATTTTTTTTTTATTAGCATTTCCTTAATAAATAAATATATCTAAATAAAGATAGTAAGTCATATACAATTTATTATGCAAGCCAATATTAATGTACCTAAATGGCAAATCATCATAACAAAACGAAAAATTTAAAACTGAATTTTTGTAAACGTACTTGTAGAAGTGACCACAAATTTACTGTTGTGTATTTATTACTCCATTATTTACTTAAGACTAAACTCTTATTAAATATTATAATTATTAATACTATACAAGAGTAATACTATAACTGTTATCAATACATTACAAACAATTATATCTTTTAAGGAGAGGTATACATTTATTGAAATAACGTACATAACATACGTACGTGCTTTGTTGTTATGACTTCTTATTTGTAATATAAAATTTTATTTTCTATAATGTATATATGTGAAAATTCTTAAATAATATTTAAATATAGTATGTATATATATATATATATATATGTGAACAAAAACTTTAGGAAGTAAATGCAAAAATATATATTTTCTTTGTCGGTTCATAAATAATTTCATTGGTTCTCTGGAATTTGCTTTATTGCTTTTGCTTCACTACAATTTTTACGTAACCTCATTCAAAATTATGTTTCTTTTAGATATCATGAACACATAGTAGTTATGTCAAAGATCTTTCTAGGTAACTCCGTTATATATCTACTTACTGTGCAAAATCAATTCGGCAGGGAAACGTATAATGCGTACGTACATTAAAACGTAACAGACGATCAAAAGAGATATAATTGGAATACTTCGCGATGCATTCTAGTAATTCCAGCTCGAAACTGCCATATATTTAGTAGTGTGGAAGGAAACAATTTCAACGGTTCTGATTGGTCCATTCAACCAATATGATTGTTTTCATAAATGCAAACCTGCAGTCAATGTGCATATTCTGAATTTATGAAAATATTTGTTCGTTTGTAGTCTACTGGGTGTCAACTTGACAGAATAAATTTTTAGTATGCATACAATTTTTTGAAGTAGTTTTCTTTGTTGTTTCAAGTATTTTAGTTTTTGTTTTGTTATTTAAAAAAAAAAAAATTTATTTTACAAATCTAAGTACTCCATATCTTTTAATATATTGCAAAATATATTGGTTGTTCATAGGAGTAGTGATTCCGAAGTAAGTCTGACTATAAACAAATCGTCAACACCATATTTAAAATTGTTAATTTCTACGAGATTTTTTATGAAAAGTATTTTAAAAGTAGAAAATATAAAAAAAACGTTTGAAATAAAAGACATTAAATGAACAGAAATTTTGCAGAATTGTCAAGTAAATGTAGAATATAGGTTGAGTTTGTTTTCATTATTGCAAAATCATTTATCAGTTTGCAGCATGTTATTAATCAAAAATCTTCTTATTGCTTAGTTTCACATATATTTTATTCCTTAAGTTAATTATAATGGTTTTATTTCTTTTATTTACCTAAATTATTATTAGTTTTGATGTTATAACTATTTTAAGATTTTACTTAACTATATAGACATATTAAACTATAACTATATAGATTGACATTTTAGAATTCAACACTTGTTTGTAGAAAGTTCAATCGCATTACTTAGTAAGTTTAGTAATTTCTTCCCAAAGTTTGTTTTTTTTAAACATAACCACTAAGTTATTTAAAGTCATTACTTATATTTAAAAAATTTAAATTTCTTTTTTTCAAAAAACTACTATCCTAGAAATTTTTGTTCTTTAACAAGTTAATTATGCACACATTTTACCTGATTATAATTTGAACCCTCTAAATTGGTTCAAAAGCTTACTAACCCACCAATACAAATATTATTTGTTTAAGTAAGTGATCCGAATAACAACAGAAAGCGATAACCACACATCCATTTCAATTATACTTATAATTGCCCTACTTATAGTTACAAGGTTCTTTCAAAATCAATTAAGAATAAAAAAAAAATTTTTGGTGACTAGAAATCGTTCCAAATTGAAAATGTTTCAGTTTCTGGTTCAATATTTAAATAGAAATAATCTATTTATTTGGTTCCATATTTATTTATTTTGGAAAGTAAATTTAAATAACTGTGATTTTTTTTTTGCTTTTCTTTCAAAAGCAAAATAAATATTATTAGTCCTAAGGCATCAATTTTTCTAAAGTTTTTTTATAAAATTTTAAAGAACTCTAATAAAATTCGAGTGCAACGAGTATTTACTTAAAATTTATTCATTTGAATTTTTCAAAAGAAAACTAATTAAAAAATAACTATTTTTTATTCACTTAATTTTATTTTTACTATTTTTATTTTTTGTTTATTTGAAAGGTTAAATAAATTTTGGTAAATTGAAATTTAAAATTAAATAGAATTTGAAAAGAATTAAAAAAATTTTATTTTCATAAACTTGACATAAATGTTACTTTTTTTTTTTATTTTTTATTTTATTTTCAATGACAATTTAATTTTAATTATCTTATAAAGAGAATATGACTTGTTTCTCATCAAAATATACTTAAAATTTTTATCAAAACTCTATTTTTTCAAAAATGTAAATAAAATTTAATATTGCAAAAATCACGCCAATGAAATCTGTTAATATTTATTAACTGAAATGTAAATTTAATTAATTTTTTTTTATATTTAATTACTTATGATTAAAATTATCAGACTCTACCTGTAATAAATGAGAAAATAATTCAATTACTTAATTTTAGGAAATTTAAAGATAATATTGGATAATAATTTTAACGGCAAATTATTGATAATGATTCAAGGTTTTATACAATACTATATTATGACGTATTCAAAAATGATGGTACTCAGATGCATAATTGAATTAATAGGTACAGCTATACAGTAAGTCAATTTGCGGTGATAGGGAAAACACATCTCTAACTAATCGTTGCAAATATTTCTATTTAACTATCTAAACAAACTGTTATGAAAATATTGGAGACGTTAAGATAAACAAGGAATTATTGTATTAGAAGGATCGATTTAATAGGTACTTAGGACTTATCTCAGTCTATATCATAATTGGTATACCCAAATCAGTCACGGAATATTGATAGACAATAGTTTGCAAAAATTTGGAGGAACATAAAATGATAGATTGTCTCTTCTACGTACGGTATTAGGTCAAATAACAATGGATTTGAAAAATACTTTGTACAAAATTTAATAATATCAAGAAACTGAAGCGTAGTCTTCGGAATTTGAATTATTGCGAATTATGCTAAAACTTAATGCTACCAGAGTGTTCTATGTAGCGGTTTATATTTTGATATTAATTTAATAGCTCTAAAAACTAGATACCCATGTTCTATAATTATATTTCATTATTTCAATAGATTTATATTAGGGGGGGGTGGTTCACTTGTACAATAACAGACAAATGTTCAAAATATCATAATTGGTTTCAGAGAGAGATAAACTTGAGACTTACTTAAGTATTCAAAAATGCGATGAGTACCCAGTTTTCATGAAATTCAATGGGAAACAAAGTAATAACGCTAAAACCATTTCTCAATTCTTTTGTGAATTTTTCTCCGCCTCTTACTCTAAAACAGTTTTCATGGCTGATGAAACATAGTTCTCCCACGTGGATGCCTATCCAAAAACTACTTTTAGAGATCTTATTATTGATGATAGTCTTGTGAAGAAATATCTGAATAACCTGGGGAACAATATATTTCCTGGACCTGATGGCGTTCCTGAACTAGTTCTAAAGAAATACTCAGATGCCTTGGCTGCTCCACTTTCTATCATATTTAATACTTCTATCACCTGTGGCCTGTTCCTATCTATTTGGAAAAAAGCTTTTATTAAACCTACACATAAAAAAAATGCAAAAAATGAGATAAACAATTATAGACCAATTTCCAAACTTTCCACTATTCCTAAAGTTTTTGAGTTGATGATTTTTGATTCTATTTACAATCATTTTATACTTGGTGCATTAATAACAATCTTTTACTAAATTTACTAAACATTAGTAAATGTGCACTCATGTGTTACACACGTCGAACCAAACCATTTAGATTTAGATATACTATAAACAACGAAACCTTAGAAAAGGTTAATTTAATTAAGGACCTAGGAGTTTATTTCGATGATAAACTATCATTTAAACTCCACTACGAGAACATCGTTAATAAAGCTAGTTCCCTCCATATGAGCATAGGCTAAACCTTCTCCATCATAAGTCTCTGTGGAAAAGGCGGGAAGTAGCTGATGTTTTATTTATTTTCGAAATTATTAAAGCCGGTATTATTTCCCCTTCAACTTTAAATAAAATTATCATTAACACAAATCTCGTTTACGCCACTCAAATCTCTTTACATTAACATTACACAGAAAAAATGATGGTAAATATGAACCTATTAATAGAATGTTAAAAGTTAGTAATAAATATAAGAATAGTATAAATTTTTCAGTATCTAAAGATACTTTAAGACGAAAATTATGTGAAATTAATTGAATATTTTGTTAACTTGACCTTTTTAATTTATATTAAAAAAAATTATATTACTATTTTTGTATTTTGAATTTTGTTAGTTTTGAATGTATACCAAGTAAATTTAATTGTATTTTTAATTAATATATGAAATGTAATACTAAATTGTAAACTGTTTGAGCTAAATAGTATAAATATATAAATAAATAAATAAATGTCAGCAAGGTAGGTTAAGTTGCTGTAACTAGTAATGTGTAGCAGTATTTTATTTATCGATATAAGTACATACTTATGTACTACTGATGAAGTACATACTTATGTAATACTTATGTACTTATATTTATTTCGGAAAATTTCAATTTTTACGCAATTCTTAATTTTACTTAATGCCTATCTGCCCATCCGTGGGGCATAGGGCGGAAATGCCTATCTACTTATTTAAATATTCATTTTCGAAATTTAAATTAAAGTTTAACGCAATGAGAACAGAATTGTAAAAATGAAAATATTTATTTACTGCTAGATATTAAAAAATGAAACGATATTTTAATCATTTTCATAATATTATTAAAAAAAATATCTTCATCAAATGAAAATTCAATAAATGAATTAAATCAAACGAAAGATATTTTATGCAAAGTATACCAAAAATCATTAAAAAAAAAATATTTAAAAATAAAAAAGGAGCATTCACATAAAATTAATTTGAATGTCTTAATTTTATTTATAATTTTATTTTCATAATATGGTCCATTATTGGTGCTGAGAAAATCACGTCTTATAATTAAAACTGGATTTACGGTATATATTTGAATATAATTATAATTAGTTATAAATGAATATATTTATTCAAGTTTTGGTAGTAAATTCGAATTAAAAATAAAATATAAATTTTTTATATTATTAGAATTGTAAAACTGTAAAGAAACATGAACTAATATAATAATAAAAAAAATTTATATAAAAATATAAATTATTATTTAAGTAGTTAGTTGGTTATAAAAGAAATCAACTTAAGCAAAACTAAAGCTCTTGATTTTGTAGAAAAAAGTTATAAAGTATACAGAGTGTTAATCTATTGTTTTAAAATTAGTAATACTGCTGTCTAGAACTTCATCAATAAGTATAGGTAAAATAATATTTAAAAAAAAATTTTTCATAACAAATATAAAAAACAAATGGTCTCTAAATTAGTAAATGGTTTTTCATATAAAACATTTGAAAAAAAAAATATTGTGTTTCTCAAAGCAGTACAGATTACTCCATATAAAAGAACATAAAAATAAAGTTCTTCAATTCTCATAGGTTTTAAATATTAATAATTAGAAAATAGTTACCTCCATGTTAGATCATTCGAAAAAAGAAAAATAAATTTACTAATATTCGCCCAATTTCTTTATAAATTGTTTTCCATCATTTGAATTTATTCTTGGCACTAGTTATATCATTTTTTTTTATGATTTATCTCGAACAACAACCGCATACGTAAAAATTTATTTAAAAACAAATGAAATTTAAATTTAATTCGGGAGAGAGAAAAAAAACACGCTGTAAATTGGTGAGTTGGGGCAGTTTGATAAATTAAAATTTTTGGTGAAGCTATATATGTGTATACATATGGGATCACTTTTAGAATTGATATGGGCAGGATGAACGTGTGAAAGGAACCTCCAGTGAGTTTATTTTTTTGTTATAGGTTGGATGGAGTTATACGCTGCAGCCTGGTATATGTTAAGCTTCTTGTCATCAGTGTACTAGCTATTATATTTGGGTTATTATCCAGTCTGTTTCGATAATTCCTAATATAATGCTGAATTACTTCTTGAACCATCTCAATTTTTAAATCTCTATGAATTAAATTATTTGTGACATACCAAGACGCAATATTGAATTTTTTCGCTGTTCCCCAAAGTTAGATTTCATATATGTCCTAACAGGCTTAAGTATGGCCTTACTTATAAATTAATATTTTGTTATCTAGATTGTTATGGGATTTCCTGCCAATCAGCCAGTGCATTTTCCGGAACAGCATGTTTAAACGTATTCTTTTTCTAAATAGTTATGTGTTTTTGCAAGGTTAGGCGTCTATCCAGGTGCATACCAAGATAGTTAACATCATCATTGGATTGTGTTGTTTAGAAAAACAGGGGGAAAAGTCCCTCGTCTAAAGGTGAACGTTATGTGTTGCGACTTTACTTAATTTTCTCTGATTTTCCATTTATTTAGCCATCCCGATATTTCATTCAAGTTGTTTTGTACTAAATTCACCGCAGCATTATCATTATCATTGTGAGATGACAAATAGAAATTTTGTATGTCACATATAAAATTTTCGTATATGTTAAAATAACTTATACTGGGGTGTAGATTGAAATTACCCAGTGAAAATTTAAAAAAATTTAAAAAATATTTGAATTCGCCACGTCTCCTTTTAAATATCTATCACTTAAAAGAATGTTAATGAAAATCGATTTTCAAATGGTTCAGATATTTGTATCACACTTTTTTTATTTACAGATTAAATATAACTCAGTACATTCCCGTGTAGATATGAAGTTTTTCGATTTTAAGTTTAAAGAGATTTATAGAACCTGGCGATTGAACTTATATGCTATATTGAACATCGATCGAACTTTTATGCCATACAAAACTAGAATAATTTGAAAATATATTTTTTAATATTTTATTATAGAATTCATTAACATTAAAAGTTCGTATCAAAAAAATTATTCAAAAATCGAATTTTTAGAAATAAAAAAACAAAAACAAAAATGGAAATAAGATTTATTAATAATGTGAAGTGAATTCTTCTAAACTGTTTTAAATCTCCGCTCCCTCATTTAATAATAAAAAATGAAATTTTCTTAAAAAAAAACATATCTTTTTTCAAGTTTCTGTAACTTCCATTAATCATAAATAAAATTGTTTGGTTGCATATCTGAACCCAACTATACAGACCAGAATTTTAAGAGGTTATTTTGATGAGAACAAATTTTATATTTTACTGATTGAATTGAAAATTGATATTTTCAACTAAACCATTAAAATATTATTTATAAAGTACAAGAAGCATTTGTATTTTAATAAGATTTACAGAAAGAAAAAAACAAAAACAAAAAAAAAACTGAAGCACGATGTACACAATTCCATCGTTGGTACAAGAATTGAATACAAAAAAGAACAACAATTCCAAGATTGTTTATAGAACAGGAATTAAACCAGAAGATGAAGTAAGAAAAAAATTGATTTCGATATTCTTCACGTATTTTAAATTGTTCTTTTCATATTTGGTGCCAATGTGTTTGTGAATCTTAAGAATTGTACAAAAAACAAAAACAAGAAAAAAAAAACTGGAAAGAAGATTTTTCTTTACTTATTTTCTTCTGTTATTTGTGTAAAGTTTTGCTGATTTCCTTTGAATGGCAGATTTGATCTTTTGTGGACTCTAAAATACCGTTAAAATCCAATCAACAACAAACAATAAGTCCGGTGTATATTTTTTATTATTACTTTTTTTTCATTATGTTTTCTTCAATTTGTTCTTGTTTTTTTTTTATTTTAGTTATTTTCTTGATTTGTGGTTTAGGTACCTAATTGAATTGAAGTTGCTTAGAATAATATTGTTTAGGGTGGATTGATTATAAATTTAAGATATGGGTTGATTGAATTTTTTGTATTGTAACTATATATATATCAAAATATAGATTACTGTATCGATTTTTTGTTCAATAAAATAAATTAAACAAATATATATATAGTCATATAGTTAAAACACACACCTTTACTGCTCCCTCCGAAGAGTGCAGTTGAATATTATGATAACTTAAATTTAATATTGTTTTTAAAAAAGTCCATAAATTTTAAGAGACAAAAAATTAGACTCTTATTCAATACAACATTAAATATATCACTAAAAATAAGACAAAATTATCAACACAACAATATAAACTAAATTAAAATTGGGGTTTAATTGAAATAAGTTGCATTATATGTTAAAAAAAAGTCTGCAAGTGTAATACAAAAACGTGTCAAAGACAACTAACTATATAAAATTGCGAAAGCAGTTACCGTGCTTATCCTATTATTTTGGCCTAATATAAAAAAAATTACAATATTGATAAATGAACAATTTCGTAAATGTATTAAAAATTACAGGCGACTATTGGTTATGCAATAATAATAACTGGTTAAACAAATAAATAGTTATATGAAATTTATTCGCTCTAAAATTAAATGTTCTAAATTTCCAAATAAATAAATAATTAGTTTTGCTCAATCTTTTACGATTCAGACATAAAGAATAAAAGAACGCAATAAAGACTCGAGACTTTTAAAAAACTAACAATGAATTGATTTTCTTTTCATTTCATTTCAACAATTCTTATCATCTAGTAGAAGAAATGATATTGAATTGAAACGCCATAAATGGCTTCATAATACAATAACTTAGTAACTAGTTATAACGGTAAAATTCATTAAAATTTAAAAATTAATTACAAACAATGTACAGTGAAACTTATAGTTAGGGGTCCAGCTGTTGAATATTAAAATTATGTAAGTAACAATTAAAACTGAAGTACAATTGAAATTCAAGTAGCTGTATTGCCTGATTGTGCCGATATTTACACTTTCGACGTATAACAAAGTTTTGATCTACAATCAAATTTTAAAACCAGTCAGGGCATACGGTATTTTAATATGGGGTTGTGCTAAACACCTTCAATTTAAAACGATCAAAATGTTCCAAAACAAAGTATTTCTAAACATTGTCAATGTTCCCTGGTATGTTAGCAATGCTGATATTCATTGAGATCCCAAGCTTTCTGTCATAAAAGACGAAATAAAAAAAATGGCAGTACGCCACAAAATTCGTCTTTCTGAGCATGTTAATACTGAAGACTTACGCTTAGCTGACAGTTAACATTTTTTGTTAGAAAACTTAGTAATCAGTTTTCTGTTATTTTGATTTAAATCTAATAATTTACCATTTCGGAAACTGTACAGTTTAAGTATATGTTGAAGAAGCTCATCAAATTATCTTTAGAACAAAAGATAATTTGTATCTTTTTGTTACCCCTATCCTTAACTATTGAGATGCAATTTTATAAGTAACTCTTGTCGAAAATTAAATTTCCTCATCTTCATAATATATTCTATGTAGAAATAATTATTTGTTATTACAAATGTTATTTGAAAGAGTAAATTGTTAAAAATTGTGATAGTAATACCAATCTGGAAAATATAATAAAATGAAAATCTGACGTATCTGGTCTAAAACATATATAATAGCAGTAATAGATAATAAAACTGAATATTTACGAGTCGGTATTTGAAAAATTAAACAAATGAGTTAATCAGTTTTCTACGCTAATTACGGTTTTTACCAAATTTAAGTATCACAATCTTGTTTTGTGAGTAAATTTTCCCGTTATTCAAATAGACAACATAATTTTTCACCACTTAATTAAAAATACTTAACTATTAATATTCATTTAATTTATTAAATTTAATTTACGGTTAAAAATTAATTTTTATATTTTTTATATTTTCAAGTTTCTCGCTTAAGTTTTTTATATATTTTTTAATTTAATTTAACGTCGCAAAATAACAAAAACAAAAATAAAAATGATTATTAGAATATTAATAATTGAAATGAAATGTTTATCTTTTAAATTTAATTTAAGTGATTACATTAAAATATTTTCAAGCTTTAAATTTTTGTTATTAAATAGAATATGAAAGCAATTATTATTTATCATAAGACAAAATGAATGGCAATTTACGTAGCGAACATTCAAAATTTGCAAAAATTGAATAAAATATAGAAAAAGAGAAATATGTGTCATTTCTTTCACAGCAAAACTAGTACAGAAGGAATGTATCAATCTGTATATAAGTGTTTCAGAAAATAATCATTAGAAAACATTGCAAAAAGACCTAATTTTTTATAGAGTTGATACAAAAATTATAGTTATCAACTTTTTGGAAATTTGAGCTGATAACTGGAAGGTTATGAAAAAATAACGATAGAAAAACTTTATTTTAATAAGTATCACTTTATAAGAATTTTAATAATATTCTAAACTAGTAGTTAGTTGATTCTAATTTGATTTTATACATATTTGCGTTTTAAAATTTTGTTTTAAATATTTTAGATCCCCAAAGTTAATTAATAATGGGAACTATTTAAATTGAAACAATATTTTATAAATGTGACCTAACTGATATAGTTTTCTGTATTTAACTGTGGACTATATAATGAGTTCTTCTAAGGTTTTCTATTATATTTAAAGTAAGTTTACTCCATATAGCAATTTCATTATAATTTTTTTTTTTAAATTTTAATTATCTAATTAATCAATAGCTTAATCTGAAGAATGACAGCAAAATACATCCTAACGATTTATAAAGTAAGGGTTCAAATTATCCGAAAGATAAAATTCGTCTCTTCAACTAAACGATAGGGTAGACTTGGAACAATAGTATAGACTAAGTAGAGTTTTAACAGTAGACTAATTTTTTTAAAATAATGGTGATTAAAAACTGAATCGCTATCTAAGACTTAAAGCATTTGAGCTAAGCTGAAATTCCAATGTGGCAAGTGACTAAATTAAAAGAGTGAATATAAATATACCTTATCAAATAGTTACCGAAATATTTAAACACAATCGCAAACTTAACTACATTTTAACATTTATTTTTTATTTGGATTGGAAACCTTCAATCAAACGCCTTGGATTGGAAATGTGCAACAATTTATTAGACTCTGCAATTCGAATTTAGGCTACCTTAAGTAACTGTATCATTTTAATAGAAATACAAAAATAACTAAGAATAGTTTCTTTTAACTACTTAGTTACTTATAATTAATACTTTATTGGAAATTGAAGACGATATCTAATAATTTCGAAATCAAAAATCCAAAGTTCCAAATATTCCAAAATAAATAACTTCAAAAAACAAAAATTTCATAAACAAAAATTTGACACATGTAGGAATGCTTTTAGAGTTGGTTTCAAAATCATGGTTTCAAGTTGCATTTTTATGGGTAAGCGCTGGTAAATGCAAAAAAGCTAGCCATCAAATTTTTAATTTTGGATTTTGTTTCTTTGGAATTTGTTTTTTTTTTTATTTTTTTTTTGAATTGTGCCATCCCTTTGCAGCTTTCTGAGATAAAAAAAATTTTTCTGAAAAATTATAATTACGCATTTTGAAGATAATAATTATAAAATATATATAACCGGGTTTATGTCCTAACTAAAAACGGCTCATACCCTATACCATGTATATATATATATATATACATATGTAACTGTGAATTCTGCCTTATTTTCACAAAAAACTTGATTACTTAGTATTCCATTTATTCTTGTAATAGTTTTCCTATTTTTAAGATAAGAGTTGAGTAAATCCTGAGCTGGTCCCCTTATACCAATTTCATATAATCTATCAAAAAATACGCTGTGATCTACCGTATCAAAAGCCATTTTTTAAATCAACAAATACAGAGCATACATATTTTCCTTCATCCAATTTACTTATAATTGAGTTAGTAGATTCCAAAACTGCTGAATCAGTTCCAATTCAATTCTAAAGCAGTTTGCAATTTCAAGACTATCACATATTCTAATGCCATTACTATTTATTTCCTTTATGGTCTTATTAGACTCATTTGTCTTTTTTAGGATACAATTGTTA
This sequence comes from Argyra leucocephala, assembly GCA_963942445.1. Taxonomy (NCBI): domain Eukaryota; kingdom Metazoa; phylum Arthropoda; class Insecta; order Diptera; family Dolichopodidae; genus Argyra; species Argyra leucocephala. The sequence goes on along the minus strand of OZ012681.1, from coordinate 82,830,682 downwards.
AGTATTTTCCAAATTTTCATTTGGTCAGATCCAGCCAATTGTATTTTATTATTGAAATAATTTTGTTTTGCTTTGTACACTTTATAAGTTACCTTATTTTTTGCACTTTTGTATCTTGCTAGAATTATAAGGCTATGAAGATTTTGTTTTAGCGTTTTGAACAATCTATTCCTCTTTTTTATAATGTTTAACAACTCATTGGTCATCCACAAGTTGTCTTTTCGAACTCTCATTTGCTTTATTATTGTATAGTTTACCTTAGCTTTTTGCAATATATTAATAAGATCATCAGCAGAATCACTGTTATTTGTCACAAGTAGGTTTCTAACATTATCTTTAAATTTTTGATAATTTATGATAGAAATTTCCTTATTGGATATAGAGTCCATCTTATTTATTTATTTATTTTAACAGTTGATCCTACAGATGAATCTGTAGGCCAACTTTATAGCTCCTTTTCCCTTTAGAAATGTGGGCCTTTTTATATTAATTATTTGATATATAATTTTGTATATTAAATATTTATATTATTTCTTTTATTAGTTATATTATATCTATATTAATTATTAAATTATAATTGAACCGATGTGGTTACATGTGATTACATTTTCACAATTTGAAAAATTTTTAGGTTCTCACGGGGTTTGAACCAGTGCTCCTTTTAACAACTTTATTTATTTTGGCGAATACAGCTTTATGATCTAAGTTTACAATATCGTGTAATTTTATATCAAATTCATATTTTTCGAGGTCTGACAGAATGTGATCAATGATAAATAAATAATTAAATAAATATAGTATTACACAGGCTATAACAGAGGGTGGGCCATTAGGGCCATTTGGATCAGGCCCCGAGTTGTAAAAGGGCCTCTATTGATTTCCTAAATTGGTCACTGTCGTAAAAATTAAGTTGAGATATTATTTTGAGAACAACAATAAATTTATTTTAACCAATGATTTATAAAATATATCTGAAAATGTATAAGATTATGAAACGATTCAAAAATTATAGTAAAAATTTCAAGTTATTGTTATATAAAACTTCTTTACGTAGTAGGCCAATTGCATAAAAAAGAATATTAATGTTGAATCAGTGAAGTGATAGTATTTATCAGAGATGGAAAATCCCTTAATGGATAAAAAAAATTCCTTATAATTCCTTAAAACAAAATTGAGTCTTTTAAAAATTTTTTGGTTACAAATATTATACACTATAACAACTAATATTTATATTTTATGGGGCTGAAAATTTAATAAAAATTAAAACAAGACAGGTATACAATAAAAGAAACATTTTATTAAATTTAAAAAACATAAACATAACATTTTTTGAAAAAAACTTTGATATAGAATCATCTTCATCTCCAGCGAAGTTGCTGCTAAACATTTTAGAAAAAACCCTAATTGGATTGTTGCCCAATATATCAACAGCTTTAAGAATATTTTTAATAGATCTGTAATGAGCCAAGAACGGTTGAATGGGTTATCAATTTTAAATATAAATTCAGACATTGCACGAAATATTGACTTTTCAATTATTATAAAAGATTTTGCTAACACTAAAACTTGAAAAGCTGATTTGTAGTTATTAATGTAATAATTTGTAAATTTAAAAATAATAAAAGAACTATGTAAATTTGTCTTTTTACACAAACAAGACACCTCATATTTTTTATTGGCCTGGGCCTATCAGCTCTGCAAGGCCCTGGTATTACACATACTTATATAAAACTAGTAAAAAAAAATGATCTTCTTTGAAGAAGAAAATATCGTCTTGTTGTCATGTGTATCTTATATATGCATTTGTTGAAATCTTAGGTGTTATCTTACTTATGACATAATTTTTCTAAATGAGGTTAAATAATTTTAATTATTCAAATATATTTGGTCATATTTAAGTTTAGCTCTCAGTTATTAAAAATCTAATTTCAAAATGATAACTATAACTAATAATAATTTTACTCAAATTCATTTTAACTACTCTGACAATACAACTTTGATAAATTTATATTAGTTATGAAACTATCAAATAGTTTCAAAAATTAGTATAAGAGTTATATAAATTTTTTTTGATTTTCCTTTTCCTTTAAATATTTCTAATAATTTGTTATAAATCCCATATGAAAATGGAACACACAGTTGGAAAGACACTTGATGCATGTCTAAACTCTGTAAGAACTCAAAAAAAATATAATATCTATGTTTAAGGAAACTATGTATGTTACGGAAATAAACATTATTATTATTATCATCAACTATCAAGTTTTACTTTAACTATACAAAACAATAAGTGGAAGTGGGCAGGTAATAAAAATTCACCAGCCGAGAAATAGAATAGAATTTTTAGAAAAATTTTCCTTCTTGAAAAAAAAAAACAAAACAATTTACAGATTTTTTAATTTTATTTCTCTCTTTTTCTCTCGATCCTCTTTTGATTTAGATTAAATATCATATTGTACTATTGCAGTACTGCACTGATTCCACATTCAAAATCACTGCCATTTTACATAGGAAGTTAAAAAAAATAAAGCAATAACATGAAAATTTTACAAAAATGTAAAGAAAAGATAATATACTTATACATAATAAGTAAATATAGTAGATTTAATACCATCTTATTATAGTTTGAATTAAATTTTAAAATTTGTAAGTAAAAACTCAAGACTAAGTATTTGATAAAACGTAAATAGTTAATAAGGTCACATAAGCGATATTGTAAGTAAAATAACATTTGTAGAAAATTTTATAACTTCAGAAAAATATTAAAATAAATTCAGATTTACTAAATGCATAAATTTAAAAAAAAAAATAGAGTTAGGTTTAATTTATATCAATATGTATATATATATAGCATTTAAAAATATTAAAATGAATTACCTTTATTATAAATTTATTATCAGTAATTATATAAACGCATACGCATATAAATATATAATTAATATGAGTATATTTTGATATAATCCGTTAGATATCCAATAAATTTTTTGTATTCGTTATACTAAATATATGTAATTTAAATTAAACACTTTTTCTTTTTTTCTTTTTAAGTATCTAAATAAATATTAACCCACACATTTTTCTACTCGAAAGAAAAATTATACTTCTTAAGATCTGCAAAAATTTATTCACTTATGCCTTAGGGTCAATGTGCCAATTAAATCACTATTATAAAATTCTATTTTAACTATTTATAATAAATTTATCAATTTAATATTATATATACATACGTACATTTATTGAATACATGTTTCTTATATATATATATATTTGTATGTATACAAATATTTTTCTTTATGTAGCTATATATATAATTAAATTAAAAATTTTTATATTTATAATGGTATTATTTTTGATTTTTTTATAAATCGCTTACAATATAAATCACTTGTCATTAATCAATAATCGATATGCTATACACATTTATTTTTTTTTTTAATTTAATTTCGATCCACCCCAATTTATAATTATTTTTCTTTTTCGATTTACATTAGAATTATTTTTTGTTTTTTTAATCAAGTTTACTGGTAAAAACACAAGTAAAGTAAAGTTTTTATTTTATTTCTAATTTTCGAATAACAACAGAAAATTTCTCTATACATCAATAATAAAAGCAAGAATTTTAGCACCGGAGGAAAAATTCTTATGTATCTATCTACCTTTATTTCTGTTGTTACCTGTTTCAATTTTCCTTTATGTACCTATATATATTTATTTAAGAACCAATACAGTAGTTTCAATATTTACTTATATAAATATGATCTACTTACGGTCATACAGCTTTTATTTATTTATTTTTGTTTTATTTTTTTTTATATATCTAACATTTTATTAAAAAGGAATCGCACATAACCTTACTTTTATATACTTTTTATTATAATTAAAATAATACAATAGCATAACCACAAAATTTCTAGATACCAAAGATACCTAGAATTCGGTTAAAGAATATTATATATGTGTGTGTGTGTGTATATAATGTATGTCGTATCAGATATTAAAAAGTTGTAAAATGTAGGAAAATCTTAATTTCTTATTTTGTAATTGAACTTCACCTTAGCTATAAATTCTAACACAAAATATATTTTATAGAATATCTTCTAAGGCTTTAGTTGAAACATTTTTTTTTAAAGCAACAAAAAAAAACTTGTTTTTATAAACAATTTAAAAAAAAAAAGAAAAACTCAAAAGATGAATGCACTTGCACACAATATATATTTATATATACGTATATTCTTCACTATTCTTTAAACATGTTTCAATTGAGGATTACATGTAATAAAACGGACGGAATTTATTTTTTTAAATTTTTATAAACTCAGTAGAAATATTCTTTATATAAATTAGAATTTTTTTTTAGCACAAGAAATATAAAAAAAGTTTTTTTTTAGAATACAGTAAATAAAATACCGCGAAATAAAATATTTTAACCGCCACGACTCGCATTACAATTTAAAATCATCCAAATTAAATCACAGTTAAATTCGTACTAAACTAACTGAATTAGTTTTCATCTCTTTCAAATTCACCTGTGTGGTGTGGATTCAATTCAAAATAAAATCAAACGGTTAATTATCCAACATGTGTTAGAGAATACCCAATCCAACCAATATGAAAGAATTAAGAAGAAAACTTTTAATGTTGGATATCAAACATGTTTTATTGATATTTTTTAGGTTTTTTTTACTAGGTATCTATAGAATATTCTTTTTAGAATTATTTAATTTAGTGTTATTAAAGTGTTGAGAAATTTTGTTATACACAATACTTTTATACAGGGCCACTGCACAGTGTTGAGTGTACAAATTGGTAATTTTTTTTTGTATTTATAATATACAGGAAGAGAAATAGGCTTGTCAGTAATATTTACAGGTTGTGTATTATCCAGACTGACAAAATTACTTCAATGAGTTAGCAGTGCAATACATTTTATATTTTATAAGCTTTTGTATTGCACTACTAACTCATTGAATTGTCACATTCCACAATGTGTATTGTGTTTCCACAATACAGTGGAATTATAGTGGGAAAATTTTGGTAGACCTTTTTTAAACACATATTTACTAATTAAAATATTTAATTTTTTTAAATACGAATATACTCTAAAATATGTAAAAAATATGGAATTTTAAAGCATCCTTTGGACGAAAGTTAAAAAAATTAATAGTTTTCGAGCTATAATCCGATTTGTAAGTGGCCCACTATTTTTTCCCATAAGACTGCTTGTATTTTTTTTTTAAACAGGCCTACTATTGAGCTTTCCTCTCCGAGAGTCTCGGCCTGTTAATTAGTGTTAGTCTTGGTATTATTATCAAAAAGATGTTGTCTGCAAAACTGTAGGGAAGAATGAGAGAAAAGTATGAGATTTTATAGTAAAATAAGAATAAATCAAATATGATGAGTAAAACTAATAATGATATATATAATAGTTCTATCTTTACAGCAAATGGGAATTATTTCTCTCACATGGAAAATTATCTAAAAACTTCACTAAGTAAGATCATTATAAATTATCAAATAGTTGGCAACTATATAAATAAACTGATTGATAATACTTTCCCCGGTCCCGATGGCATACCGGAAATAATTCTTAGTAAGTGTTCCAACACTCATACTACACCTTTAACATTACATTTTAGAATTTCATTAAATTCTGTAATTTTTTCTCCTATTTGGAAAATATTCTATATTAGACCAATTCATAAAAATAATGCCAAAAATGAAATCACAAATTATCGCCCAATAGCAAAAATATCTGCTATTCTAAATGTATTTGAATTGACCATAACTGATTCAATTTATAATCACACTATTCAAATCTTTTAATAGATAATCAACACGGTTCTGTAAATTTACAATGACAAGTCTAGTTGAAACAACATAGCTACTTTTGAAAAATATGGAAAAAGGATTCTAAATAGATCTTGTTTATACAGATTATTCTATGTAGCATTCGACCTACTGCCACATAGTATCATATTACTGAAACTGTAAAAATATGAATTTTCAGAATTTTTACTTAAATGGATATGTAATTGGTAAGAACCTGAATGAACGCTCATAAAATGTCATATTTAAAAACACTATTGCAGAACCTTTCGAAGCAAATTCTGGTGTTCCTCAAGGGAGTCACCTTGGTCCTTTACTTCTTATTTTATTTGTAAATGATGTTACATCAGCCGTTTTTGATTCAAATTTATGCTGATGATATGAAAATCTTTAAAAAGATTAACCATGACGCTATCTTTATGCAAAATGATTTTCAAAACTTTAACAACTGGTGTGTTAAAAACCACCTTTTACTTAAAATAAATATATGCGCACTCATATCTTATACACGTTTACCTTAGTTTTTATTAGTCAACCCATAGTTTCCTCAATAAAAGACTTGGGGAGTGTATTTTGATTCTCATCTTAGCTTTACAGCTCACTATAATCTATTATATTAAAATAAGTAGTCCTATGTTCGTCATTTTATAACTCGAGAACCACTCTACCGATTGACAAACCAATACAAGCGTTCGAAAGGTCTACTTTTACTGATTTTGTGATAGTGTGTTTTTCTCATTTAAAATGTCTGAATTCATTTACATGTTTCTTATGAGAAATACAACACAAAGGCGCGCGTTATTTGACCTATCTAATTTCTGTGTATTTTTTGGTTATCATTTAAGTTTAAATTGTGAGCATTGACATTTTTTTTATTATTGATTTGTAATCATTCAGATAAAATTAAATAAAAAAAATAAATAAAGACAATTTTTCATGTTAACCGAGTAAAATTATTCAAAAACGCCGCAACGGAGGCATTCACAAATTGGTCGACGAACACGCAACAGGAGTCAAATACGTTTAAATAGATCTAATAACAATGAACAAGAGCGATTAGAAAGTAATGAATTAGCAAGACAATAAATAGGACGGTCAAGGTCAAATCAAAATCAAGAACAAAGAACGAATTGAAAGTGTGAGAGCTCAACGTGACAATCAAATCAGGCAAAAACGGAGAAGTACCCATTCAATTAGAAATTCGCACCGTGCAGGTTTTAATTATGTTCATAACATTGATTACGCTTCGCATCCGTCCATTCAAATTGATAATATGGGTAAAGTTTGTAATAAAAGCAATGCATTGAAATTTAAAAATGAAATTTAAAAATGGAAGGTGTTGTGCTGGCGGTAACGAGTACAGCTTCCCATTTGTTTGGCTTTTGCAATGACTATTAATAAAGCTCGAAGTCAGTCGTTCAAAGTTTGCGGCTTAGGTTAAAAGAAGTTTCTGTGTTTTCAACTATATGTTGCATGTTCACGTGTTGGAAAGCCGTCGTCTTTATTCATTTTTTGTGGAAATGGCAATACTAAAAATGTCGCTTACCACTAAGCACTACAATCAATTTTTTTCTTTGTTGAAGTTCTGACTTTAAAAAATTGATGTTTTTTTGCACTTCTTTTTCAATTCGTTCTAGGAGATTTAATTTTTAATAAAAACATAAACGCATATTATTGTATTGTCCAGAAACGCGGGCAGTGTTCATCATCATCATTGTCCTGAAACCCCATCCGTGGGGTTTAGGACGGAAAAGGTTCTTGCTTCGGCAAAACATATACTAAGATTGGAACGATACATAGAAGATTAGCATGGCCCCTGCGCGGGCAATGTTACTCTAGTAATATTATAAATAAAGCTAATTTCATATTGGGTTTTGTTAAACGTTGGTCAAAAAATTTTCAGATCCCTATGCTCTTAAGTCGGTGTACACCTGTCTTGTGAGACCGAATCTTGAATATGGAAGTCAAGTTTGATCACCGTTTTATATGGTACACATTGATAGGATTTAGGCAATACAAAATACCTTTCTTAGATTCGCTTTACGCCACTTGTTATAATCTAATCTATTATTTTACCACCATATGAGCAAAGACTAAAATTAATCAATCTGTGTACATTGAATTTTAGGTATGAGGTTTCTGATGTTATTTTTATTACACAGATTATAAAGGACAATGTAAAATCAAAGTACATTTCCAGCACCTCTGCGTCTGCATCTCTGCGTAGACGGCGCTACGCTCATTCAATTTATTTAAAATCAGTAATCATAGGACTAATTATGACAAATATGAACCTTTTACACTATCAAAACATTCCCAAAAACAAAATTATAATAGAAACCAAGACGGATAATATTTATAACATTGGCACGCAATATAACATTATAACCGTAATGCAAGTTCTATGATTAATTATAGGTATTATACGAAATCATCATGTGAGAAACAATGATGTAAAACGAATGAGTGATGTAGATGTTATCAACAACTGATGTAAATTAATAATAATTCTTTATCAGATTTATTCTTATCTAATCTTACAAAAATTTGCTACCTTTTTGTGTAAGACAGTAAAATATTGTCAAACCGAATTGTAGAAAAGAACATCGATCGGAAATTTTCAAATGAAATGAAGATTCTAGAATGGAGAAGATCCACTCATTCCAAGAATGGTTTGAGTTTTAGACTTACTTTGAATCTAACCCAAAATTTTTTTCCTAATTTAAATTTTATAGTTATTTATTTTGTTTGTTTGTAAATTAAATACATGTGACTGTGTCTTAAAATAAAAAAGAGGAAGAAGAATAGAAAGAAATATTTTGCTGTTAAATAACTCTAAGGTAAACTTGATTAAAACGTAAGTTGGTAATAAACACTACGTAAAGTAATTTATTAATTAAAAATAACTGAAAAATATATAACAGATAAATCTTGAATATGATCGATTGATTCCAGAATTAGATAAATTGTCATTGAATATTGGTAGTAAATGGAAGTAGTTGGTTGACAGCTATTTGATAACTTTAAAATTATTATTATTTATAATTTCTGGTATTATGTACTTTCTCATAGTTATATTACGTTACGCTATTTTGAACATACTCACTTGTATAAGTTCATAGAAACATACTTATATTTTGCAAATTAAATAAAAATTAAGGAAATTATATTTGTTTTTGTTTTTAGCGAAAACTTAAAAGTAGAGTATAACATAATAATTTTTTTAAAAAATGGTAATAACAAAATTATTAGGGGAGTCAAAGAAAATTACGATATCGAATTACAAATTTTAAAATGTTTTGTAAATTAGTTATCTGTTAGTAATTTACAAATAAATATTCAGAATTAGCTGATTTATTTACCGGTACATGATGTTCTCTGTTCTCTGAATAAAGTAAATTGCATGATGATATAATTATGCCTTTCCATAATTGGATGCAGCAGTAATATGATATAAGCAACGATGTCCTGATAGATGTTTCGATCCGTTACTGTATGGATTAAATCGCCAATGTTTCTGATGCCTGTCCAGTTTCTAATGTTGCGCAACCATGTTAATTGTTTTCTTTTTCCATCAATTTTTCCTTGAACTATTAACCAAAGTAGCTCGTATTTATTTCCACGCATAATATGCCCAACCCAAACTTTTTTGTGTTGAAGAAATGCATTTCTTGCTGTTTCAATTCGCATTTTTCTAATTTTCCTTTCGCAGCTCCAATCCTCGTGTAACAAGCATTCGAGATTTTTTTGTGTGTGGAGACTCTCTCAATTGAACGGTTATTTATTTCAATTGTTGCTGCAGTGTAAGGCGTTCTTTTTCTACTTACAATCATTAATTTAGTTTTTGAGATATTTAATTTTAGGTTGAACATCCGCTATGATGGCGGACTTTATCGACTATATGTTGTAAATTCTTTAGGTTGTCTGTTATAAGTATACTGTATCATCTGCTTATCTGATATTATTTATAAATGGGCCATTTACTTTTATACCAACATTTAAATCGTTCACTGTTTCATGAAAAATGGCGTCAGCATAGATGTTAAATAGTAAAGGGAAGAGAATACAGCGTTGTCGAACTTCTATTTGACTATCAATGCTTTGTGTAGCACACTATTTATTTTTACACGGGCTGTTGTTATATTGTTGCCAATATAAGCTATTTATACACATTCTATCCATGTCAATTCTATATAGTATCTGCATAAGTTGTTGATTGTTGACCTTATCAAACGCCTTTTCATAATCCACAAAACATAACAAAATATCTTTATGAACATCACGACAATTTTGTACTAGTACTTGAATATTAAAAAGCTCTAGTTCTTTGTTTGAATCAAAACTGCGTTCTGCCCATGTGTAACTCACAATTTGTGTATATAGAATTATATAGCACTTTCAGGGAGATTTTGAGTGCAGGGCTCATTAAACGTATTAATCGGTTGCCATCGCATTGTTTGGTCTTAGCTTTTTTCGGAAGAGATTTGTCACTCTGACTTAGCCAATCTTGTGGGAAATTTTCGGTATTATAAATATTGAGCACAATGAGGCTGTCATCATTGATAAGTTAAATATTTCTGACAGAATTTGATCTGGTCCTACGGCTTAATTATTTTTGACTGACATAACCGCTTTTTTGATTTCATCTTTGGTTATATGCGTTTCGGATGGTTCTCCCGCTGGTTCTTTGAGCTTTTTATGTAGATTAAAGTCATCATGCAGGTGTTGTAGTTTTTCAATTTCATAGCAATCCATGTTTTAACCAATTTTCTTTTGCTATTCTTATTTTCGACCTTATTTCACCATGAATTCGTCTATATTCTGCAGGTTGTTTGTTTTTGTATTCGCGTCTTTCATCCACCAACTGTAGTATCTCTACAGTTATCCATTTTTTCTTTGTCTTATATTTGTTTGTACCTAAAAGATTAATCAAATAAAGAATAATATTTAGGCTCTGCAATGGATGGTCATAAGGAAAATGAAATAAAATTAAAATCCTATAAATTTCGTTAAATAATTTTAACAGTTTTTATGAAAGTTTTTACTAAAACTATTATTTTTAAATTTTTTATACAGTGTGGTTCGCTTTAAATATCATGTAATGTTTAAATGTTAAAAAAGTGTTCTAGACAGAGATATGATTATATTTGAGAAACGTCAAGTACAACATTAAAATTGTGTATGTAAAATCTGGCGGATGTTTCAGTTAATCAAAATATTTAATAAAAATAAATGTTAGCCAGATTTTGCGAGATAATTAATGTTTTTCACAAAGATTTCTATTTTTTATACCAGCATTTTAAGTTTGGAAAGCTAAAACAAAAAAACGGTAAGTGCGATATACACCAAAAAAAAAAACGATATTTAGGAACATTAATTTTAAAAATTCCTTACATCTTGCATATCTTCGGAGCTGCAGCAGATATTTGGTAGACATTATTCATTCAATTTCAATCAGATTTTCTATCCGGAAAAATAATTTGATTGGATCAACAATCGAACCTATCGTTAGAACAACAGCAGTTTTTCTACTAACCTGAACGATAGTCTTCCATCTAAATATATTTTTTATCAATACATCTTAGTTTGTTGGTTCATTTTTCCAATATCGACTGTTATATTTATATACAGCCACAACTATATATAAATAGGATCTTGAGTCCCTTTTCAAAAGGCATTACTCGGACATAGGTTTATTTAAATTTTTAAATACATATTTTAAATTTGCAATGTTTCCGCTCTCGCAAAATTCTCTAATTTTGAATTTAAGTGTGCAGTCTGCTTTCTAACCGTTTTAATTTCTAGATCTCCGTGCAGTAAATAAAGAAACACATATACTTAAGAGCTCTCGTTATTGCTCTTAGCACCTTGGCTTGAAATTTTTATATCATTTTTACATTTAACTCGGTGGATAAATCCAACAAATGACATCCATATTTCCAAAACTAATCTACTTGTACCTTTATGTATTATAATATTTTATTTTTAATAATTATTAATATATTTATATTATATTTTATTACATTTAATTTCAGTATTTTTAAATTACGGTGTAGATCATCATTTCTCACATAACATTCGGGTCTCATTATCGTTCTAATTATTTAGTTAGCAACCTACTTCCTTCATCAGTGCTTGCGACTCAGTCGAAATATCGATATTTGCAGAATAAATATAAATGATTAGTGAAAGGAAACTCGACTTTTATTCCATAATTTAAATATATCACTAAAAACAAATCTGATTATCAAAAACAAAAATGTAATTTTTTTTTATTTTTTCATTATATTTTAGAATTCATTACAATAATAAAAAATTTAAATTAAAACTTTAAAATAAAAAAAATATAAAAAAAAAACTAATTATTCTTTATTAAAACACGTTAAATAAAATTTGTTTGCCATGGAACCTGACCGATTGTATTAAAATAATTACAATATTTATCCCGAACACTTTTAGCCTTCCCATAGCTTTTATTCCTTTTTCCACTTTCTAATAATGTTAGCTCTAACCTGTCATTTCCTCTTTGTAATTCTCCATGTTCAATGTTTTCAATTAACATTACGGACTTGGAAACATAATTTTTTTTATTATGTTTAATCAAAAAATTATGTACCAAGCGACATGTCATTGTTATGAGTGCTGCTTTCCGAGGATTTAAGCGTATGGGTTTTTCAAAAATATGAAAGCGCGATGCTAATATGCCAAATGCATTTTCAACAACTCGTCGACTCGTCGACTTAAACTATAGTTAAATATTATTTTTTCATCATTCAAAAACTGTTCGCTATATTATGGTTTTAATAAATTTTCGGACAAGCTAAATGCCTCATCTTCTATGAAAACAAATGGAAAGGTTGATTCTGTTTGTGGTAATACACAGCATCCTTTGGTATGTGTAAAGAATGATTTATGAATTTTTGCCAAAAAGTTGTATAGAATATTACTCCTCCGTCTGACACACGACCATTAGTCCCTACATCAACCATAATAAACTCATAATTAACATTTACAACAGCCATGAGCACAATACTAAAAATTTTTTTATAATTGTAGTACATAGACCCAGAGTTATTTGGTTTTCTAATTCCTACGTGCTTTCCATCGATAGCTCCTACGCAGTTAAAGAAATTCCATTTGTTGCCAAAATCTAAACTTATTTTTTTCCAAGCTTCTTCTGTTTGTGGTAGCTGAGAAACAAATGCATATTAATTGTAAATAATTTCTAAATTATTTAATTTTTCTTGCCTTTATGTACCCAATCCTTGAGAACAATATTTAATGCTTCACATGTTTCTATTATATTACTTTTCCAATCGTACTTTCACTCAAAATTGTAGTAAATTTTAATTCCGCGAAAGTTTTTCCAGTTCCCAAGTATCGAAATGTTATTGCTAGTTTTGCGTTAGGAGTAATTGCATTTCTGAACTGGGTATCTTGCTTTTTAATAAAAATTCGTAGTTTTCTGAACTCATACGAAAATAATTTTTAAAATCAACAGGTTGGCTTATTTTTAATTCATTAAAATTTACCCACTTTTTCACCCATATTTTTCTTTCTTTTTGTTTTCTTAGTACTAAGAGCTAAAAGAATGCAGACGCATGCCTTTCTTTTTTTATTCATCTCTTTATTTTATTTTTTTTTTAAACCATAAAATTAAAATATTAATCAATCAGTTTTAACTTTTTGCAGTTTTGTTAAAGAATGTTCATAAAAAAATCTAAAAAAAAAAATAGTTTCAAATGACATTTCTTAAATGATAGTGTATAGTGTATACTATTAAATGAAAAATGATGAAGTTCATCATTTAACAAATGTCATTTATAAATTATAATGTGCACTCTCCTTTACGATCATTTTGGATGACAACAAAATATCATTTTCGATTGCAATTATTAATTTTCAATTTCCACACTGTGAATCAACTTTAAAATGTATAATAAAACTAGTGAATAATACTAAAGGTTTAAAATTGAATTATTTAAAAATTGTTGATATAATCTTATAACTAAACTGATGAATAGAAAGATTTTCCGCACTTGTATTTGATATATCAAATACAAGATGTAGATACCTAGATGTAGAACCCTATAAATATTTTAATTGAAATTCATCAAGTAAATATATTCAAGTAAATATATAATATATATCTCTTTCATCAATGATATATTTTTATAGTTAAATAAACTGATAGATACAACAATACAACATTACTTACAGTTACATTACAAGATTTACAAGACTAAACGAACTATCAAAACACATTTTATCAGTGTGTGAAACCAACAAAATGTTTGAATTTAAAAAAATTCAGATTGAATCGAACTCAAATAAAACTGAGTTTTTTGTATGAAATGTTTTTTTTATGGAATCTATCTGTGTGGAACTTGTTTTCACATATTTTCTCGGCTTACGTTAACTACGTTGAATTTTAATGTGTTTGCATTTGTATGAGATGTTTATGCTTTGCGTTTGCAAGTGTGCAACTAAATTTATATTTTATTCCTTTTTTTATCGATCATATTTTTTTAATTGTTATTTTGTTCAATTAACATTAACGGTGTTTTTGTTTTTTAAATACGAGACAATACGAACAATTTGAATTATTCTAAGCATTTTGGAATTTAACGTTTTGGTTTTAATAAAAATCTTGTTAGACATTTTTAAAGTTTTTTGTAACGGTCGTATTTTTTTCCATAATCATAATGTTTTGTTTTAATTTTGGAAAATTTGTTTTTTGATTCATGGTGGAAATATTCTTATTACCTTGCTTATTTAACTAGCTAATGTAATTTTAATATTAATTTTAAGATTATTGGAAATTACTCTTTGATTAATTAATTAATTAATGGGAATATAATTTGATTTGAGTTGAACGAAGAATAGAGTTGAGAAAGCAGAGAGAGGAGATAGAGAGTTCAAAGCAATTTAACACAAAAAATAATGGGTAGAAAATGACGAAGAAAGGTGTTCATGAAGTGAAGTGGTTGCGTTTATTTCAATTTCATTAACAAATTGGTTAGTTATTATTTATTTTATATAAGTGCTAAATGTTTTTTTCAAATTCTGATATTTTAAATTTTTTAAATTTGACTCCATGTATTTTAAATTCAGATTTTGTGGAGTACTCATTTATTTTTTTATTTTATACTATTTAGCTCAAACAGTTTACAATTTAGTATTACATTTCATATAATAATTAAAAATGCAATTAAATTTACTTGGTATACATTCAAAAATAACAAAATTCAAAATACAAAAATAGTAATATTATTTTTTTTAATATAAATTAAAAAGGTCAAGTTAACAACAAAATATTCAATTAATTTCATATAATTTTCGTCTTAAAGTATCTTTAGATACTGAAAAATTTATACTATTCTTATATTTATTACTAATTATTAACATTCTATTAATAGGTTCATATTTACCATAATTTGTTCTGTGTAATGTTAATGTAAAGAGATTTGAGTGGCGTAAACGAGTATTTGTGTTAATGATAATTTTATTCAAAGTTGAAGGGGAAATAATACCGCTTTTAATAATTTCAAAAATAAATAAAACATCAGCTGCTTTCCGTCTTTTCCACAGAGACTTAAGATGGAGAAGGTTTAGCTTATGCTCATATGGAGGGAGTCTTGTATGATCATCCCAAGGCAAACTACGTAGTGCTAACCTTAAAAATTTTTTTTTAACAGCTTCTATTCTTTGTATATGTGAATTATAAAATGGAGACCAGACCTGACATGCATATTCAAGATGGGGTCTAACCAGGCATGTATACAATGATTTAAAAATGTAAGGATCGTTAAGCTACTTTGACCAACGTCTTATGAAGCCCAACATTGAACTAGCTTTATTAACGGTGTTATCGTAGTGGAGTTTGAATGATAGTTTATTATGATCGAAATAAACTCCTAAGTCTTTAATTGTTTAGAGTATATCTAAAGCTAAATGGTTGGAAGCCATCTTGAAGCATATAAACGTCTTGAATCGACGTTATTTTTTTGAAAATCTTCATATCGTCAGGGTAAATTTTCAAATCGCTATTACAAATTATAGAAGCCACATCATTGATAGGAATAAAATTTCTTTAGAACAGTGGTCCTAAATGACTCCCCTGTGGAATTCCAGAATTTGATATGAATGGTGATGAAAATGAAGAACGGAATAAAACAGTATAGTTCCTATTAGTAAGATATGAGTTGACCCATTGTACAAATTTTGCAGGAAATCCTAATTTTTTGAGTTTTAGTAAAATAATACTATGGGGAAAAACATCAAATGCTTTACTAAAATCGGTGTAAATTACATCCGTTTGGAATCCCGCTTCCATATTGACTAAGAAGGTTGATGTCGATTCTACAAGGTTGGTCACTGTAGACTTCTTTTTCAGAAAACCGTGTTGATGTGTCGTTAAAAAGTTAGTGCAATGATTGTAAATAGAATCAAAAATCATCAACTCAAAAACTTTAGGAATAGTGGAAAGTTTGGAAATTGGTCTATAATTGTTTATCTAATTTTTTGCATTTTTTTTATGTATAGATTTAATAAAAGCTTTTTTCCAAATAGATGGGAACAGGCCACAGGTGATAGAAGTATTAAGTATGATAGAAAGTGGATCAGCCAAGGCATCTGAGCATTTCTTTAGAACATGTTCAGGAACGCCATCAGGTCCAGGAAATATATTGTTCCCCAGGTTATTCAGATATTTCTTCACAAGACTATCATCAATAATAAGATCTCTAAAAGTAGTTTTTGGATACGCATCCACGTGGGAGAACTATGTTTCATCAGCCATGAAAACTGTTTTAGAGTAAGAGGCGGAGAAAAATTCACAAAAGAATTGAGAAATGGTTTTAGCGTTATTACTTTGTTTCCCATTGAATTTCATGAAAACTGGGTACTCATCGCTTTTCCTTTTTGAGTTAATAAATTTTAAAGGCTTTAGAATTTTTAACGAGTGCCAAGGAAATGTTGTGAACATAGTTATTATAGCTTTGTTTAACAGATTGTTTGAGCAGAAAGAAAAAATAGTTGAATGAATGGTAATCTGTTACATTCTTGGTTTTCATGGATCTCTGCCACGCCTTGGTTTTTTTATTTCTTAACTTCCTAATATCCTTAGTGAACCAAGGCGGGCTTGAATTTGGATCTTTAATTTTAATAATTAGAATATAGAGTCGAAATGCCTCAAACATTAAATCGTAAAACTTTTTAGTCATAACTTCAATTTCATTATTTCCAAATAAAGAAATGAAATCATAATTGATCAAAAAGTTATTGATGTCATTAAAATTAGCCCTATTAAAGTCAAAACGAAAACGGTGTGCTTCCTCGGGATCAGGAGGAGCATTAGTACATAGAGAGAAACATATAGGAGGATGATAAGAATCAATTTTGACTAGTGGAAAAGGATAATCCAACATCATTACGTTATTCCAATTTGAGCTGAAGATCAGGTCGAGTTGTCTATCTTGAAAGTTACATATAGGAGAAACTTGTTGTACACAATTAATATTGAGAGAGTCAATAAATGTACATTCAAGTTCACTAACTAGGTTAGTTGGAATCATAATGAACAATTGAGTTGAATATTAAGTTATTGTCACCATTATGTTAAATTCTATATCAAGTAAATTAACTGTTATAGAAGACATTTATGACGTTATTAGTGCAAGACATATCCACAAAAACATGATTTGTTCACGGAATAAATTAAATAAAAAAATTTCATTGAAGAAAATAATTTTTTTTAAGATAATCACAATAAATTCGACACGTAAATATTAAAATTATGTATGGTGTTAGGCTACGATTATAGCAATCAGTAAAATGAATACGTAAAAATGAAACAGTGATCAGAAAAATTGTATCAGTAAAATTTTGTTGTTATTCGATTAAATTGTTTTACTGAATGCTGCAGACTTAAAAGTGAAGTTTAGAAATATAATTTACTGTTCGTAAAAGTTATTTATTCTAATTGAATATAATTTGATCTGATACGATTACTTTATATCATTCCTATTTCTAATTTTTTATTATTTATTGTATTTTTAATTCTTAAATTTATATCTAAATTTTTAAATTTTAGTACTAATTCAGGGACTCAACGAAAGCAATTAGGGTGTTAATCCTATTATGTATATAATAATAAAAAAAAAATAATTTGATTAACAAAACTTATATGCTGCAATTTAGAACAATCACAAAATCTTTTTTAACATTTTTTTGCATAACGTTTAAACATAGCTTAAATGAATTTTAATTTTAGAGGATGATAGACGATGTGGTCGTAATCCAGCAAGATCAATCTCGAGCTTAGAAACTATGGTTGAAAATTTGGCATCTCATAGCCATCTGCTACAGTATCGATTGACAAATCATCTGTATTCATTTACAGTGTCTGGTAACATGGCAAGTATTTGATAATTTATTTTGTGAATATCTTCTTTTTAACAGCAAGAACTGCATTCTCTCGTATCAGGTTAATATTAGAATATACCAGAGATTATAGGTTTGTAATACCTTAGACTTTTGAAATTTGGGTGATGGGTGCTAGGAGTTGTATAGCAGATATCGTAACTTTGCTAAATGGTAAAAATATATTTATATATTTTCGATATAGTACCAGATCACAGATTTTCAGGTCTGTAACGGTTTTTGAAATATTTTTAGGGAATGTTATGGCAGCTGCCTAAACCAGTCCCAATTTTGGAAAACAGTTAATAGATATTTATTTTTGTTTTTAATAGAGGGCCACAATACAAATATTCAGATCTGTAACACATTTGTTAATATTTAGGCTCAATTAATATTATTTAAAATTATTTGCATCAATGCATACTAATATTTTTATTAAAATTAGATGATTAAAAAAAAAACGGGATAAAGAATTGAATGAAAATGATTTCTTCAGCTATTGCTGTTTAGGTTTTCAAATGTATACAAATCGTTGAATGCAATTGAATCAAAAATTTGTGATCACTTTATTAGCCATTTTTTTATATAAAGAAATAATTATTCTACAATAAGTGTATTACTTATCATATAGCTATTTAGTATCATAATCATTAAACTGCTGCTTTTCTTAAAATACTTGCACGAATGTGCAATAGACTGTATTTTACTTTGTTATTTCATTCATGTGGTAACTTTGTATTTTATAATATTATTTTGGGTTTTTACTTTTAAAATCAGTAAAGTTTTTATTTTAATAATACTACATGATACATAATTTTAAAATTAATAATTAATTAAAAATTCCTATTTTTTTGTAATTGTAATGGCGATACATCACACCATTTTAAGTATGGTGAATAAAATCATGTTCAAAATGTAATGAATGCATTTTGGTTATATCAACGATAATGATGAGACTATCAATATTTGACTTATTCCTTCTACTGCAGTCATTATCTATGTTGAAATTTTTCTTGTATATAGTGTTGTGTACAATAGAGTTTCTTTTAATATAATTTTTTATTTTATGTACTTTTAAATTTTGAAATAGCTTTCATTTAGTGAAAATATTTTGGTTTATTTTTGAATTGAAATTTTATTTGGAAAACCTAAATTATGAATTTGAGAAAATTCAATCAAGGAGTAAACGGAAAGGATAAAATGTTAGATAGAATATTAAAATAATCTATATAGAAGTTAGAAAGTTGATATAAAATATATTGAAGCATAGCCATCTCAAATCCACTCCGTAGTACTTTATACACACTGTCTTGCCATATTAAAATCACATGCAATAAGGTTTTTCTTTTCTTTTTGAATTATTGGTATTAACTAATTTAATATATTTAAAGATTGGAAAAACTATATCAATCGTAGAGTAACATCGCCTTATTTTAGTAATTATTATTAATTCGGACATTGAAAAATTGAGAAAAATTTTATTTGATAGAATTTTTTTTATCCTTCTGTTTAAAAAAAATTGACAATATAATTATTAAAAACAAAATTTTATTCATATAACATATTAAATCTTATTTTGTAGTTCACGACCATTTTAAATTCGTCTACTCGTTTTGGCATTGAGTTAATAAGTATATGACAATTTTAAGAAGTAATTAAACTCCACGTTTGCTAAATATTTTCACGTAAGCCATCAATTTATTGTGGGTTGCGAAATATTACACAGAGTCCTTTTCATTAATCCCCACACAGATTCAATTGGATTTAAGTCCGGGCTGCTCGATGGCCACTCAAAACCGTGGATATTTTTATACTGAAGTCATTTTTTTATTTGAATTCAAAACTTTATAAAATTTTGTTAATAAACAAAACTTTCGAATAACTGTAATAGCTTGTACCGAAGCAGTCGGTATAGGTAAGTTAAAAAATGTTAACAAAATGAAATATTTTGAAAACTTGAAGTGTCCGAATTAATAATGGTTAAGGTTGTAACGCAGTGTTTGTACTCTCAATTTATTTCAAAATAATTAATACAACCTTTTATAATCCCCAAGGGGGATTCAAATTCAAAATCTTCTGATTAATAGTCAAATGACTTGATAAATACTACACAATATTGGCACAAATACACTCAGCAAATTTATTTCACCATCATCAAAATGTTTTGATTTAACTCTGAATGTGCATTACTTTTCCTGTTAGAAGGAATCTACACAACTAGATTTGATTGGAAATAAAACAAAATATTACTAGCTAGACTAGAAAACAAATTGAATCGATATTATTATTTACAGGGAAAATAAAATGGAAGAAATTGAATTATTATCAATTTCATTTGTACATCAAGCTCTCATCTCATTTGTATCGAATATTTTCTAGAAGAAAATTAATATTTAATTTAAGTTTATTCATAGAGAAATCGAAAGAAGTAGAAAATTAAAAAAATTTTATGATTGAACATTAAAGTGTATTTAGTCAAAGTTCATTTAAATTGGATTGATTGTTGTTATTTGAGAATGTGAAATAATTGTTTTTGTTTTTAATATCTAAAGTGTTCTTACAGATACTTTATTGAAATTGAATTTAATTAATTTTTGAAATTTCTTATATTTTTTGTAGGTTAAAACGTAATAAAAATTATATTTTTCGTTCAAATCATTGATATACAATAATTCAAATAATTTGATTCAAATTAAAAACGGTAAGCCTAACTAGGATTATAATAAAAACTTGACATCTCATATCAGAATACAATAATGAACTAAATATAGATGGCTTGAGTGTATAGTGGAAGTGTAATAATTTCGAAATATATGTAAGAATTAATTTTTTAGTTAAAACTTGACGTAGAGCTGGTATAGAGAAGATGTTAGATATTATTCTCCACCTTATCTCTACAATCTCAGTGGAAAATTATTTGAGAAAAGCATTCCATACAACACTTAAATACATTCTATAATGTTCCACTACTTATTTTAATTTAATTTTCGATATATTGAACATTTTTACCCTCCCTATTTGTAGAATACGGAAAAACGTTTCAATATTAGTTTTAATCACTGAAAAAGGAAGTATTTTGCTTGTCTAAACATTAATATTTACAAAACTAAAAATAAGTATATTAGAAAAAAGAAATTGAACATATACATTTAATACAAAATTTACATTCTTAGTGAATTTAAAACTTTGGCCACATCAGTTCGAAACTATGATATATTTTATTGCTAAACCATAGAAATTAGCTTGATTGTAGGTGTTATAACTGACAATATAAATTGGTCTGAAGCATTGGCGTCCACTCAAATAATTTTAAGCAGAGACTGTAAAGATGATAAGGAGAATGAAACTATCTTCTATCTTCAATGCACTTCAATAGCTCTTCTCTATATTATAAAAACAAACTTACCTATTATGAGTCTGTTTTCCAGACTAACTCAGTGATCTTGTTGGTACCACTATTTGATTTTGAATGTTTGTTAAAGTGTTTTAAATTTAATTTTTTAGACCATGTAGAGAGGATGTTGATTATTAAAACTTATCTACGTCTTCTCTACACCAGCCATTCTCTATATCATAAAAGGCGTATTAGGCGGTATAAATAAGAGAGTAGGAAAAGCTATAGCTGGTATTTTTTTAGTGAATGTTGTGTATTTAATGAATAAAAATAGAAAAGTTAAATAATTTTATTTTAGTAAAAGCTAAATTTTAAAGTTAGCATCTTAAAAAAGACAATAGTGTAGACTGAAAGTATTAAGCCATACCTCCTAATATTTCGTGATACTTTATACCCCCACATAGAATAAATTAATTAGTTAATTTTTTGATTTTAATTTATAGTGGATCTCCACTACTGTATAGTTATTCTCAATTTACATTACTATATAAATCAGTTGTGTTAAGTTAAGAAAAATTGTATTAGTAAATTGACAAAAAAAAAACAAAAAAACAAAAAACTTATGAATGAAGTTAAAAGAAACATTTGCTTCTAGCTGTCGTGAAATGTTGCTGCATTTATAAATATTTGTGCTGGAAAATCTGTTATCGAAGAAGATTAGGTTGTGTAGAAAAAGATTATTTTTAATTAAATGAAAATTATGGGATGTGGTTAGAAAATTATTTCCTTGGTTGTACCAATGAGAAAAGAGGCTTTGTCGCCTAAAAAGAAAATGGAAAGATATCGTTGTTTTATAAATGACCCTGGCTTTCAAATTGATGTAGCCAAGGAAGAAGGAGTACTATCGGGCAACGATTTGTGAGATTATACGTAAAATTTTATCTAAGGCGCATATTTAGATTAAAATAGTAGAGTCGAGAAAGTAAAAGAGGCTCAAAATCAGTAGTCTGAACGGCTAAGTTTTCCCTGTACTAAGGAGCTTATAGATTGCACACAAGTTGCAATATGTGGGTGAATATGTTAATCGTAAGGGATGTTATGGTATAAACATTCAAGCAGTATGCGATGATAACTTTAAGAAGTACATAATATTATTATTATTTTTTTTTTTTTGTTTAAAACTCTAGAATTTAATAGAAACAAAAGAAAATCAAAATTTACAAAAAAATTTGTCTATAGTCAAATAATTCAACCTAAAGAAAATCTTCAAAATCAAAAACGTAACTAAATTCAATTCAAACAAAATAAAAATAATGCGTCATAAAATTGCAATTTTTTATTTATTTTTGTTTTGTTACATGAAAATTACTGCAGGGGGTTATTTCAATCGGACCTTATTTGCATATTTAATCACACAATTTAAGCCTAACATATTTGCACGTAAGAAAAAACAAAAGTAAAACAGCGACTTAAATCATGCATTTTGTAATTCAAATTCAAATAAATTATTTCAATTTTGATTCTTCAGGGGAAAATTTACGATTTTTATATTCTATTGTTGGAATATTTTTACATCAATAGCTCTGGTCTCTGAATATAAGTCTTAAATTAAGATTTAAGTTACTTACGTTAAAATCGTTTTCAAATTGAAAATTTTTACACTTGATGAAGACATCATCATCATCATCATCATCATCAATTGTTGGATATAAACGAAACAATATCTAATAAGTTAAATATGTATGTATAGTGTAATATCAGCAGGAGTCTAGGTTTTTGTTTTAAATTAAAATAAAGTGCATGTTTTTTTGATTTTTTTTTTTAATTCTTTGTTTTTAATCTATGTTGCTGCCTGTAGTGTATGTGAAATTTGAAATTAAGACATGACCTAAAATTAAGTGTCAAATTTGTGTATGAGATTTGCAATTGGAGGGTGTATTTTATATATAAATTTTATAAGAAAATAGAAATAAAATATAATTTTTCTTTTCGTACTGGTTCATGGTAGACTTTCGATAATAAAACACAATGGAATAATATTTAGTTATTGCCTATCTAATATATTGTTATATTGTCTATCAAAATATAACAGTTTCAAAAATATGTGTAAAAGAGGCGGTAATTACACTCATGGAAAAACATACTATTAAATGTTTAATAGTACAGTTATTGATTCAATAGGAAGGGCATCAATAATTTTTTCCGTTGAAAACAATAGTTTTCTGT
This sequence comes from Argyra leucocephala, assembly GCA_963942445.1. Taxonomy (NCBI): domain Eukaryota; kingdom Metazoa; phylum Arthropoda; class Insecta; order Diptera; family Dolichopodidae; genus Argyra; species Argyra leucocephala. Next base: position 82,806,873 of record OZ012681.1, on the reverse strand, counting down.
TTAAAACAATATTATGTTTATACTATTATTATATTGATGGTAAACAGCATTAATATAATTAGAAACACTATAAATTTAAAACTGTTCTACTCAATACTAATCGTATTTATTACTATACTATATTATTGCTTCAATATTACAAAATAATTATTTTTTAATAACATTACCAGAAGTATTGCTAAATTAAAGTTAAAAGTTGATAAATTAAATATTGCATTTGAGTGGACATTAAAAATAAAAATAAAAATAAATGTTATTTAAATAATAGTGCTGAAGTTAAATATTATAATAGTAAGAAAAAAATTATAATTTTGATCAACAATTTTTGCTAAATCAACTAATATAAAGACCTAATATTTCATTTATACTTGCAATCAAAGCTGATCTTAAGTTTTCACAACAACTTGTTACCGAAAGTTTTTTCGAAATAGATTTAGATTTTGAAGAAAATCATAATAACCTTCATTTGGTATATGACGAAACAACTATTCAGATTATTGAAAACATTGACTTGTCCGAAGCTAATTGCATCAAAAAATAATATTTAGATAAAAAATTTATGGAAAAGGCTTTTTTAATTTAACAAAATCGGATATTGAAAAAGTTTCACTCAATGATAATTATTTTAACGAGCATTTCCAACCTTATGTTCTAAACATCACAAATAGTAATAATATGTTTTCTTTAAACTATATTTTAGAATTTGATGCTGACATGTTTTGATGGTAAAAAGTCTTTAGAATCAAGAATATTAAAAAAATAATATTAAGAAAATAAAAAATGACTGAACATTCCATTAATAATATTCCTATTAAAAATTTTTTATATTTTTTTTTTATTTAACTATATAGTAAATAATTAATCTTAAAATTATTTTTTTCTTTTGTTTAGTCTAATGTTAATATATTTATTTATATGTTTAATATCAGTTGGTAAGAAGTTTCGCAAAGCATATTCAAAATTCTATTACTATTATTTATAACATAGAAAGATGATCAAAATTGATTGGCTTACTTCAAATTAGGTCTAACGAGACTCGATTAGAAGGATTTAAAATCATATATGAATCTTTCACTTTCATAGACCATCATTTTATGGGTTTGTTGATTGTATTTCAAAAATGTGATTTAAAGTTAAGCTTGTCATCAAAGTACACCCTTCAACGTCTTAAATGAGCTCTAATAATATTTCTAAATTATCTAATATCCGTCGGCTTAAATATTTCCTAGACCTTTAATTTTCAGTATTTAATTTTAATATTTTTCGAAAAAAATTTTGTTTTTGGTTTTTTTTTTTTGTTTTTTAATATTAATTTTTTAAAATTACAACAATCGACTCTAATTGTTTTAATGGTTATCTATTTAAATATTAGGTCATAATAATAAACTACATTTTATTATTTCATATCAAAATCTTATCTATTCGAAATTTTGAAAACTAATAATTTTCTTCTTATTTTAGATGTGCGTGGTATGTAGATATGTACATGAAATTTCATACTCATAATTGCTAGCAACATATTAAACAATTAGCTATAAAAATAATCTACTCATTTCAATTTTCATTATTTTATTTTTCACTGCTAAGTATATTCTTTCTAAAAACTCACTCAAAAGAAAAGAAATATTTGGTAAATAATTTAAGTAATTTTTTATATAAAATTTATTTCATTCTAATATTTTATTTAATATACCTTACATAAAAGTCTATTGTGAATGAGTGATATATGTATTTCCACAATTTTTCTTATTAAATTTATAATTTCCTAATGGATTGTGTCTCTGCTAAAATCTTCGAAATTGTTATTAAACTGCATTATCGTGTATATTTTTTCACCATGAATTTGATTTTTTTTATTTTGGACATTTTTGGTTTGATACTTTAATAAAAGCATATAAAAACAGATAAAAGTAAAGTAAAAGAGAAATATGAGTAGTTAAGTTATCCGTTACAATTCAAATATTTAAATTAATGAGAATATTACTCACATTATCACCACACAATTCATTATTCATTCATTACCCATTCATTAAAAATTTTATTAATTCCGAATTAAAAAATTCTAATTATGTATATTAAAAATTGGATCTTAATGTTGTTAGTACAGCAGCACAGCATAATGTTTTAACACTCGATCGAAATATAACTAATCTTATAAATCAAACAGTGATATATAAATATAAAATATATAAATATGATATATAAATCAATATATACCATATTTAATATTATTTACCAATTATTTTTCTATTATTATTATCATTATTTTCTTTATCTGAAGTCAGTTCTTACAGAACTAAACATACAATTATAATAATTTATATGCAAATAATTTATATATCATTACGGTAGCTAAAGGCTACATGCTTAAATTAATATTTAATTTTAATAGTTAGATGGAAAGAATTTCAGAAATGTGATCGCAGACATCCAGTAGTCGATATGCAGCCGAAGAAAAAGGTTTAAGTTTAAATAAGTACAAATCAAAGGTGTAAAATATTCTAGTGTAATATTAGGTCTTAAAATATTAAATTAAAATATAAGATGATTTTTAAAATATTTGACAAATACATTGAGGCAATAAAAATAAATAAAAACAATAAATAAATAATTTTAAAAGCTTTCGTCAAATATCTATTTTCTATTCAATATCTTTTTTTGATAATTTTTGATTGGTTTTTAACCTATCTCGTAGTGTTGATAAATTACGTATTTCTAAATTAAAAAAACAAAAACACTTTGTTACCTGTCACAAATTGAAATCCTTTTGTACTGATCTGATGAATATGAACTTGTTTTATTGTCATAACAATAACTGCAACTACAAAATGAATATTGTGATCCATATAATGTTGATTGTTCATCCAAATCAAAATTATTCAAATCATCAAAATCATCATAGAATGATTCATTAAAACAACTTGGTGGTGCACCTGAATCATCTGAAGTTACAACACTCTCTTTAGATCTTAAAATTAAAAATAGAATTATATAAAATAAAAATATAGAAAATTAAATATTTTATTATTAAACATTATACCTTTTTCCTCTAGTATCAACAGAATCCACAACAACATTCCATGTTCTATGTATTAAATATAATAAGAAAAGGACCCTTGAGTTTTCTGGTTGATTTGAACCGGATGAATTTTTTTCATTTTGTTCAACTGCTGTTGTTGTTGAACTGGTCAGTGAGTTACCCATTTTTATTTATTCGTTTCTTTTTATTCTTATAATTCAGAATACTTCAAATCAACATCATTCCAAAAATACATTTAGTATTCTTTTACTAATTGAATATTAGGTATATAAAATCTGAAATTAAGTATAATTGATAAAAATGTTAATTAAAAAGTTTAATAAAAATTCTTTACATTTTCTTACTAAATTTGAATGACCTATTTTTTAGTAAGATATGGACAAATACAAGTTTTATCTAATTCATGCTGATGGTTATTATGTAGTTATTATGAAATTCTATTAAATATGGATTGATGTTCTGAAGTACAATAATAATAACAACAAAAACAACAACAATTTAAGAATCTTGTCTGTTATTAAAAAGAAATTCTACATTTATTCAGAATTTTTATGTTTTATAATTTTTTAAAGTTATTAAATTAAAAAATAAAAAATAAAAATAATAAAAAGAATAATAAATTTTTGACTGGTTTTAATGGTGTACACTTCATGGTATCAGCTTAGATATTTTTATAGTTTAGCCATCAATAAACTGAAATCTTGTCAATCTTGTAATCAAAATAAAATATTAAAGTTAAGGAAAACAATGTTTTTTTTTGTAAATAATTTTTAATAGATTTTATGTGTTAGGAAAATGATGTTGTGCTCTCTAACCATATTTTAGTTAATTTTTTATTGTATTTTTAATGGTTTTTTGACAATAAAATTTTTCTATTTTTATCTTTAATTAATTAATTAATTTAATTGATTTACTTAAATATTTACACATAAGTGGGGAAAAAATTCAATATTATTTTTATTCTATTTATAAAGAGTGTTTTTTTTTTGGAATGAAAGAATTTCAAATTGAATTAAAACGCATTTAAGTTAAGATTGAAGCCAATTTTTTTTTTATTTCATTTTCGTAAACATTGACAAATTATGATGCAAAGACTCACGTTTCAACAACGTTTACAAATTGTTGAAATTTATTTTCAAAATCAGTGTTCTAAGTTCAAACTTATAGAGCAGTATTTCTAAGCCCATGGGTCGCGAACCAATATTGGGTCGAGGATGACTTAAAATGGGTCGTTTCTTATACGTAAAATTTTTGCAAAATTAAAAATGCATCGTTTTTTTTTACAAACAAAAATATAATGTTTTATTTTTTCTAATTTATCTATCTATTCATTTATCGTTCTAATTTCCGGGGGGGAAATCCAACTGATTAAGATCCAAATGTGTTACAGATTTTGAAGTAGAAAATTTTATTAAAGCTATTCAAAATGCTGCCTGGAATAATACAAAAAATTGTGAATATAAATCTGTAGGGTTCAACTACCCTTGAGAAATACTAAATATGATAAAAATAAAAAGAAGAGCTAGACGCAGTTGACAACAAACGCGTGATCCGACAGACAAAATTCTGCTAAATAGGCTAATAACTCAGAATCTTAAAAGACAAATTAAAGATCTTAAAAATGAAAAATTTGAAAAATATATAAAAAATTTATCAGCTAAAAGAGAAAATAACTACTCGTTGTGAAAAGCAACAAAGAGTACAAAAAACTCGATCTCTCAAATCCCGCCAATCAGAATGAAAAATGGTGAATGGGCGAGAGATAATAAAAATAAAGCTGAAACGTTCGCAGATCATCTTGAAGAAATTTTTTGTCCAGACGATACAGATTCGGGTGACCTCTTAATTGGCAAGAAAATGTCATATCACCATTCTCACAGAGAGAAATAGTTGAACAAATTAAAAAACTGAGAGATAAAAAAGCTCCAGGTCTTGATCTAATTACATCGGAAGTCCTGAAAGAACCTCCGAAAAAAGTGATAACAATGCTAACACGCATTATAAACGCTGCTATAAGAATAAGGTATGTGCCGAATATGGGAAAAATAGCAAAGATAATTATGATACCAAAGCCAGGTAAGCCCATAAATGAGGTCAAATCCTACAAACCAATATCATTACTACCAATAGTATCAAAATTATTTGAAAAACTATTATTGATTCGAATGAGTCCGATCATAGAAAATAGTAATCTGATTCCAAATTATCAATTTGGCTTTAGATCTAAGCACTCGACAATCGATCAAATGCATAGAATAACAGACATAATAGAAAAAGTTTTAGAAGAAAAGCAAGTATGTTCTACCATATTTCTAGATTTAGCCCAAGCTTTTGATAAAGTATGGCATCGAGGCTTAATAAATAAACTAAACAATATGTTACCTAAACAATACGTAGATATACTCTCATCATATCTAGAAAACAGACTGTTCAGAATAAAACAAGACGAAGAGGATTCTACTATCAGAGATATTAAAACGGGTGTGTCTCAAGGGTCTCATACTGTATTTGCTCTACACCAATGATTTACCACAAATGGAAAATATAACTGTAGCTACATTCGCTGACGATACTGCGTTGATGGCTGTAAAATCAAATATTGATGAGGCCACAAATAAATTGCAAAGAGCAAGGGACAAGTTATATCTCTGGACAAAGAAATAGAAAATTAAACTCAATAAGTTAAAATCAGTTTTTATTTTACAAATAAAAAATTAGAAAATCAACCATCCGTAAATCTGAATTGGGTAAATATACCCCAAGAAACCAACGCTAATTACCTAGGAATGACATTAGATGTCAATCTTAGATGGAAAGAGTACGTCAAAAAGAAAAAAATTGAGCTTGATAATAAATATACAGAAATATACTGGCTCTTAGGTCGTAATTCTAAATTACCTATACATAACAAGATTTTTTTATATAATCAGATACTCAAACCGATATGGTTGTACGGCATACAAATATGGGGATGTGCCAAATGAACACATGTACTTCGTATACAAAAATTCTAAAATAAAGTCTTGCGCAACATGGAAAATGCCCCCTGGTATGTTCGCAACAGTGACTTGCACAGAGATCTAAAAATTCCTTGCATAGAAAATGAAATAAAAAGATATGCAACAAAGCATATAGCTCGTCTGGTGGGACATGTTAACGTTGAGGCCCCTCAACTGCTAGATAATCAAAATGATGTCAGAAGGCTTAAAAGAACTAAGCCACTAGATTTAATACGATAGAATTTCGTAAACTTTTTCTTTAAGAAAATAACAATAGAAATAAATTAATAGATAGTCCGTCGGACTAGTTTTAATGGGAGGGGTGTGGCTTAATCAGTAAAAATCTGGCATAGAATGGAAGCTACGAGGCTCATTGTGTGTATAAAGATTCCCACCAATCCACGCAAAAAAAAAAAAGATGCAACAACAAGACAAAAAACTGTACGTACAGAAGAAAATATCGGTGCTGTAAGACCTAGTGTTGATCCAAATTTGTCTATTCGTCGACGTTCACAACAAGTTCGACTTTATGCAATCACCACATGAAAAACTTTACGTATAGATCCTGGTCTAAATCCTAACAAGATTCAACTGGTGCAAAAACTAAAGCTACTTGAACCTATGAAGCTTGATTGGTTTGCTGGGCCCTAGAACAACTTGAAGTTGATCCACTTTTTTTATCGAAAAAATGTGTTTAGTGATGAAGCTCATTTTTGGTTAAACGTAAAACAAGTAAAATTACCGTATATGGAAAACAAGTAAGTCCTCAAGGAATTTAGCAGGTTCCATTGCACACTGGAGCCATCATCGGTCCATATTCCTTAAAAACAATGCTGTAGATAATCTTACAGTGGATCGTTACAGCTCGATAATCACCTATTTGTTGTTTCAGAATTTGAATCTTTAGAAGTATTTTGCTTCCAACACGATGGTGCTTATACTGCTAACGCAACAATTGATTTATTCAAAGAAAGGTTCGGTAATGACATTATTTCGAGAAATTGGCCTCCAAGATCATGTGACATAACGCCAGTGGGTTATTTTCTTTGGGGTTATTTCAAGTTATTGCTTTATACTGATAAACCAGAAACAACATACGTTTTGCAAGCTAACATAACCCGCGTTATTAATAAAATAAGGCCTGAATTACTCGAAAAATGGTCCAAAATTGGCCTGATCGAATGTGGTTTGTTAGAGCTAATCGTGGTGGACAAATGCCGGAAATTATTTTTAAAACCTGAATGTAATAAAATTATATAACTTATTGTTATATAAAAACAATTGGCTCCCATATTAATTTAAGTGTGTTTTATTTCAACTTAAAGTTCTATAACCCTAAAAAAACACTCTTTACATACATATTATTAGAATTATTGTAGTGTAGAAGTGTATTGTCATTGTAAAACTTTTATATGAAAAAATATTATACAAGACTTGTAGATTTTTACACAACTCAAAACTTATTGTGCTTTTAGTATTGTATTTTAGTAGCCATATGACACCTATTACAATAGAATATTTATTGTCGAAATTGTATTTAAATTGTCAGAAGCCTACAAAGTTCATTAGGACAGTTTTGAATACTTAGTGTACTCTTAATATAAAGCCTAGGAAAGCAATTTACTGAAGAAAATTATTACAATGCAAAAAGCAATTAATGTAGATCCAGAATAACAAGTATGTAAAGATAAGCATTTATTAAATGTAATAAAAATTAATATATTTTACAGAATCTGCTATGGCTCTAGGTGAAACATTTTTAAAATAAAGAAATAATAAAAATCTTTTTGTAAGTGCTCCCTTTATTTTGTTCCCATATGTATTATGATTAATCAAATACTTACTATAATGTCAATAAATAAAAACAATAATAGAAATTTGACGATTTCGGTTATCACTGACATGAGTCTTCTGATCATGATGTTACAACCGGAATTAATCCAAAAATATATTAAATAAAATTAGTCAAACATAGCTAGAGTTTTTAATTTTTATTATCAAAATTAATAACTTGCAGCCCAGCTACGCACTAGAGCTATCATCTGATCATTCACTAATAATATTAAAACGCCACACAATGGGTGGTGGAGTAAAACAGTAAATTTTAAAACTAGTATTTTTTAAGTGAATTCTATATATTTAATAGAATAAAAACAAAGTCAGACAGTTGAATTTTTCGATTTTGGAAACAGCTAAATTTTTCAGTGAGAATTTAAAGAAAGCAAATAAAAAGGAGTAGTGTGAAATATGACTGCATTTATGAATATTCGTCTTTGAAAGCACTATCGAACAAGATTAAGTTGTGTAGAGGAAATTATATCAAAATATATAGACATCGTATATGTAATGGTTAACAAATTATTTTCTTGGTTTTAGCAATATGAAAATCAGTGCCTTGTTATCTAAAAAGAAAACAGAAATATTTCTTTGTTTTATTAGCGAGTCAACAAGAAATTGAAGACAAGTGGCCTTTCTTTCAAAGGAATGCCACATGGGCTATAATCAATAATGAAAATACAATGTCACTCTCTGAGCTCTTTAAATATTCACAAACAAAAGCAGCAATAGCTATAGTCTATCGATAACAAATTATTAAAATAATGCGGCCTATTGCCAATTTCTACAAATAAAATAATCTTTTATATATTAAAACATAAAAGATATCCCATAGATGCGGTCTACGGAAATGTACAACAATGAAGAACCTGCCAAAAAATAAATTAAATATCTATAAAAATACCTGGAACGTAAACCTTAGGTTAAAAAAAATTTTAAAATTTGAAGCTTGAACTATACTACCATAATAAGACATAGAAAAAATAGCTAAATAACAACATCCAGATAGACCGATTAGTCTTTTGCCTAATCTTTCCTAAAAATACTATTTTTTGCTCGGCTAGAATCAGTATTGATACAAAAAAATCTGATACCTAACAACCAATTTTCATTTCATTTCCGACAGCATTCAACATTACAAAAATGTCATAGATGATAAAGAGTTTTGTGTTGGTATCTTCTTAAATGTTGTAAAAACTGCATAAATTGAGAAACCAAAGCGATATTTCAAATCATCATCAAAAATATATAAATGGCTGTTTATTATTTCTTGTTAAATTCAAATCTGAATATTCTAATGTGTATAAAATAAAACCGCAAGGCAAATAATTATGTTTTGCCAGCCTCGCATGCCTGCTAAAATAAATTTATAAAATATGTACAAAAAACTATGGCTGAAACAATGGATTGTTTCAAGAATTTTAATATTAAAACTAATGTAGTGGAAATTAGACAAGTTATATATATACAATAAAAACTCGATATGACCTTGAACCAATATTAATAAATAAGTTGCTATAGATGGAGTTATTTTTTAAAACTTGAATTCAAATTGATAATGAACAACAATTACTTTAAAAATCAATTATAAAACCGATATGGACATAAGAAGCTGAAATTTAGGGAAAACTACCATTGAAATTATACAAAGAGCAAAATCGAAAATAATTAGAACGATTGAAGCTGCTGATCGAGCTGAATAATATGTTGGAAATGGCAATTTAAACCGTTATTTCAAAACATTAAAAATATTAATGAATAAATTAAAACAGACAAGTTTAGAACATAAACAAAAATTTCAATCCGAGCTAACAATGAAATCAACACTCGGACAGAACATAAAAGAAGAATAAATAGACCTGTGGCAAAATAAAGGCCACACGATTTGATAAATCGATTTTAAATCTCCTTGAGATAATATTATAATATAATTACATACATGAATATAAGAAAATATTGATATATATATATATAGTTATTGTGAATCTACCCAAATGTAAGAAGAGTTGCTGTAGGTATATTTTATTTTTATTTTATCAAGACAGGTGTAAATAAATATGATATTAAAAAATGTTTAAAGTTACTGCGAATACTTTTCTGCCTGTATATTTGAAATTATCGTTTATGATTGAGTTAAAGAATCGATTTAAATGTATAATGAATCAAATTTGGATAATCCTATTGGCACACAAATACTTCACGTGTTTATTTTGGTTTGACTTAGCTTGACTGCAACAATATGATATGCAGCCGAAATAAATATTTTTAGAAAAACAACAAGGCATTAAAGAATCGAATTCCAAAATAAGAAAAATCTATAATTTTCAAAATGGATCACAGCCAGTAAGGAATTCTGAAACAACCATATCTAATATCGTAGAATGTTAAGCAAACGTATTCCAAAAATTACAAGAAATTACTGCTCAAGCAACACCAGACCTTCTAGAAAACAACCTCATGTTCTGTCTTAATCAGATGAGATGAGCGTGCTTGCATTGATTTGAAAATCTTGTATTGATTTTTTATTTTCAATACCAAAAATTAAATTAATTGATTTTAAAAATACGAAATAGCGGAATAAGATTTAAAAGGCTATAGAAATGTGTAACTTTTGTGCTCTCTGATAATTTATGATGCTTCGAAAACAAAAACTGAGTATGATTATGGAAGTAAAAAGCTGTGGTGATATGATGGGTTGTTGTATTGTATTTGTCATTGCGATATAGAATTTCTCCAAGGTTCCCAAAACAAATTATTAAATTTTTTTTAAATTTATTAATCGGAAAAAATATTTTTAACTTACCATTGCTATACAATAAATGTTTTCTACCAATAAGGCGCTTATATCAATTGCAACAAGTGTTTAAAGTATTTAAAATCTTATATAACATAGGACCTGCTAACATCACCACAATTCAAAGACATAATCATAGATTTAACACAAGAAAAAGATACGATATTAGAATTGAAGTTAGACGGTCGGGTACAAACAGCTCAAAGAATTTCAATTTCGGGATCAAGGTTGTTTAACACTCCTTTCATGAGAATAAAGACCTTACGTAATATGAATACCTTTAAAAACGAATTGAAAGAATATTTAATGTTGCCGGGTTTCTTGAAAATTATTATAAGATAAAATTGAACTTCATGTAGACTTAATATTTCTGCAATGCCTCATAAGGCGAGAAAACACTTTTGTAATTATTTTAAAATAAAAAAAATAATTTGTAATCAATGAAATAAACGAAAAAAAACACCTATGTCTGGGCTTAATATACAAACCTTAATGTCTAAAGATGATAAAAGAAAAATGTAGAGCGTGCCTGTATTTTTGTTTATTAAACATTTCATATGAATTTTAAAGTTAGACCCTAATGTAAATAATTAAAAATTACTCTGGCAAAATTGATACTAGTGATTGGAAATTACAAATTTAACGACTTAATTTTTTATTATTAATTAATATTAATTTTAAATATGTTATAATTTAAAAAATGAGAAATATATTTATTCATCAAAATTTAGGCGTAGAACTTAACGAAAAACACATAAAAATAAAATTCATTTTAACTACGATAACTTCGTACGGATACTGCTTGTTACCTTGTTAACAGTTTCCCTATATTTAAAAATATATGGCTACGTGGTATGATATTAAATAATATTTATTATAATATAATATGATACATCGTAAATATAAAATAAGGTTAAAAATTCCTCAAAGAATATTTTTTTTCTGCAATATGTATCTGCAATTTCTGTAATTCCATATTTGTTTCCGCGAAATAACTAGATACTACCACATACTACGTAACAAATCATACCATATTTAGTTGAAATTCATTTGAGAAAAATGTTGAAAAACCAATCACGTTTTTAGTATCGTCATCAACATCATCCGTATAATATCAATCATCGTCGTCATCAATGTATTCAAAATAAAAAATAACAAATGTAATACTAAGTATGTGAGTAGTACAATCGGTGTTAAAATTTCATCAACAGAATATGAATGTAAAACAAGTACCCGATTAAATATAACGTTTTATATTAGGTAAGAACTATAAATTTTTAATAATGAAATTTTGAACAAAGTTTAAACTTCAAGTCAAACTACCAAATTATACAATTTCGATATTAATACTTCTAGATTATAAATTTTGTTAGTTTTTCCCACTTGGACTTTGTTGCACACGCAAAACACGAACTTGTAGATTAATGTAATTTTGAATTACAATAGTATATTTAATGTAATGTATCAATAGGTCGGAGTGCTACTCAAATGCATACATTTTTAATTATTATATTATATTCGGTTCGTGGCCCAATTTCATTTCTGGTTTTTTTGATATCATTGTTAGAGCAAAACTTCAAAGGTGACTACATTTTCTGATGATATATGTTTTTATTATGACAAAAATCTATTTGGTACTATTTGTGATATAAACCACGATCTAGATCTAATTGAAAAATACTTTTCTACTGACAAACCAATTATTAGCTCTAAAACAAAGTTAATGTTCTTTGGATTATCTGGTAGCTTTTTATTCAATATTATAATTTTATTTTCCATTCGTTGAATCTCTCTAATTTTCCTTTATGTTAGAGTAATTTTATTTCCTTTTCTGAATCAAATTAATGTAATAGCGACTGTTTTGTTACTGTAACTGTATACAAAAATATTGCAGTAAGGTGGTTAGGTATCCTTATCATTTGATTTTGTATTGTTCGGATTAAATCTTTAAAATTTGTTTATCATATCTATTCAGTTTTATTTTGTTGGGGTGGTACTTATATGAATAAATTACAATAGCTAATCCGAATACAGAAAAATGTAATTAGGATTATCTGTGGTAAGAACCGTTATTGTCCTAGTTTTCCTCTTTTTATGAAATTAAATATTCTTCCTCTTATACATTTTTATTTTGCTATAAAACATTAAACCTCTTGTTATTACATTGAACTATCTATCTTAATGTTTAATTTTAAATTACAATCTTAGAATCAACTATTTAAATCTTGTAGATCCCATTTTTGTTATTTTTACAATGTATTACAATGTTTAAATTGCTCCCAGACTTTATTATTTATTACTCTTGAATATTCGAGCAGAATGAAGGTTAATTATTTTTCAAAGAAATGCCCCAAATTGAAATTTGTTTGGATATAAATTAATAATTCGGATCAATTATCTTCTTTAATCATTCATCATCAGGTAGTTTTGTAGCGCTATAGCTTTATTTCTATATTTTGTTTTTACATAATAGCCCTTCCATCAAACATTGCAAAAACTATTTCTCTATCGCTTGATTAACATATATATTTCGCATTGTACCAATATTTTCAGTTTACAAGTTTGTGTTAAACAAAATTTTTCGAAATGTCTATTTTGGAACAGAATGATGCTTCTTTAATAATTTTTTTTTTTTTGGATATTTCGAATTCGAATTAAATTCTTGGATAAAAAATCTGATGTGCTGATGGCAAAAAAAAAAATTATTGATAAATTATCGCTTTCACATAAACTAAATTATTGGGAACTTGAAATAATTGCTAGTGTTACTGGCAATAATAATTGTCAACGCACTATTTACGTTAAAAATAGAATGATAAAAAAATGCCATCAAACTACATGTGGTAAAAAAAACAACCAAAATCCAACTTAAACAATAAATAGTACAAAATAATAATAATAATAAATTTATTCAAAATGTCCCTACTGATCAAAGGGATATTTTTCTTTCTACAATCCTCAATTAGTCCAAGCTATATATTCGTGTATAAAGGCATCGTTTAAAACCTAGTGTTTGGCTTAACTTAAAAAAAAAAGACTTGAACAACACTAAAATAAACTTATTCCTAGTCTATTAAGAATCCTTTTCGTGGCCTAATCGGTTGGAACACAGAAATTTTTTACAATTATGATGTGGTAGTAACGGGTTCTTTTCCCGTGGGGGGTATAAAATATAACTAAAAAAAATACTTTATAGTTAAAAAAAAAAAACAAAAAACACATTATTATAATTACCTATGTATATCAATATTCATATATTTCATACAACACATCAATAACCAACTGACAAAGTGACATACCCAGTAAACATAGTTAACTCTTATAACTGATCTTCCGTCAGTTACTAATTTTATAATAATTGTAAAAATCACTTAATAATGCCTCTAATGTTTTTTCCGAATCTGCTTCGAAATCCCGTTTTTCAAATTGTCGTTTGATCAAAATCTTGCTTATATCTTAAATCTTCCAAAAATTCTAGAAAAGAAGATACTTCGTTTTTGTTTCCAATATGCAGCTCCACATGACAAAAATTAAGATAAATATTGTGAAATTAGCAGATACCAAGTTTTTGTATCGAACAGCGGCTACGTATAAAAATAATTAAGGTAAATATTCTGCAATAAATATTTTGAAAAATTGAATTTTTAAAAAGTGAGATCTGTAAATTTGCATCTAGTAAAAAACAAATGAATCCAAACATTCATAAGCCAAATGTTGCAAAACAATATGTAAAATCTTCTGGCCAAGATGAATTGAATTTGTTCGCTTACAAATTAAAAACCAACGGCCATAGAAATAAAAAAGCATTAAGAAGCATGCTTCCCTTTAGTGGCTAGAGACATCAAAAGTTGAGTCAGATTTTATTGCCGGGTAAGCACTATAGTTTCTTAACAAAATAAAAAAACCAATTTTTATTTTTTTTTTTTATTATTGTTTCATAACTTTTGACACTCACTCTCTATTCAAAATGGATAGTTTATGGTGAGAATTCCAGTTGTTTTTTTTTATTTTAGTTTAGGTATGCATCTGCTTAGGAATATAATATTCTTGCATTTTTCTATTTTTTGTTTTGTTTTTTTTTGTTTCTTTGCCTCCGATATCTTATTATGAGTTCTAATTAGGTTAAATCTGACCGCTATTATATTTATTTTTCAGTATTTATATATGCGTATATTCTATTCTCTGTTTACAATTTCATAAGTGGGCATATCTTATAAGATACGAATGTTGTGCTTAAGGTGCTTCATATTTTATCTTTTTTTTATTTATTTAATTTGGTAGCAGATAAAAAGTCCATCAACCACACATCATCCGCCGGTCGTACTACATTTCTATATAATATAATATTATTGTGGTTTGTTAAACATTCATTTCCATTATAAATTGTTCAAAACGTTTTGTTGTGTTATTAAAATGGGTTGAATAATTTTTAGTGCAGTAGAAACTTGAAGTGAACAATGAACACAATAAAGACTCTTTTATAGATATTAAAACTAGTGGAATATTATTGTTAATTTAACATGCATATATATTTTTGTTATTGTATGTAGGTGTATACATATTATGTATATATATTATATATTGTGTTTGTTTAAGTAGATTTAAGCACGAATCATTTTTATAATTTAGATATAGCTACATATTAAAAATATTTCGGAAAATTATAATTCATTATACAAACAAATAAAAACAATAATAAAAATTATATACCATAGTGAAAAACAAAAAATTGAATTGAACCAAGCATTTTACTCAATTTTGATAGTAAAGAAAAATAAAAATGAAAATCTCTTATTTTTCTTTAATTCATAATGAACATAAATCAATTTAAAGGTTGCCAGCGTGTTGTAAAATTTATTGATTTGGATTGTTTATAGTGATTGCAACAGTGTAGAAACATTACAACTGTATGTCTTAAACAACGTAAAATCTGGAATTGTATTTTGGAATACTATTGTATTTTGTTTTGTCTAACAAAATTGTAAATTGTCACAGGCCCTTCTTAAGTTAGTTGCGTTATTAAGATATTGTTTGTTATTGTTTCAGATAAGAGTTAATTTATTCGTTTTGATATAATGTTAAATTGTAGGCTAGTAAGCATTCTTGTTAGCTTAATTATGTTTTGGATTCTTACTATTAACTGTAGTATATTAATATCGGGTTAGACCAAGAAAAAAAAAAGCAGAAGGGATTGTGGAGGTACATGTGGTAATTTTAATACTTTTAAGTACTTTGCAATAGATCTGAAAATGTCAAATCAACATAGAAATATCCCCATTGAAAAATGCTTAAATATAGTAAAAATAGAATAAATAGAAGAATAAGAGTACATATACCGGACGTTCCAGACCATGCGTATCAGCTTTTTAAGAAGGGAAGTTATTTTAAAATTTTAAAAGGATGCTCTATCGATTGGTGGTATTTTCAACTTTTGGAAAGGACTGCAAATTGGTTTTTTAAGATCAAAAATCGCCGAAATTGCCGAAATCGAGATTTTCAAATAGGAAGGGGTATTTTTTAATGCAAATTCAGATTCTACGACAAAAAATAAGAAAATTATGTTAAATGATTTTTTTTTTGTTTTCTTAGTATTTTTCTTCAAAATTAATAACAATAAAACAAAAATGCTCAATATTTTCCTTTGGTAAACTAATGATAATCATTTTTATAAATTAATTTGCTTTTCATGTTATCATATTTTTTATCTCAGTTTTGGGTTCCTACAAAGTTTAAAAACAAAAAAAAAAAAAAAACAAAAAAAAACAAAAAAAATTTACTTAACAAAAGTTTCTTATTTTTTGATGTAGAATCCGAATTTGCATTAAAAAGTACCCCTTCCCATTTGAAAATCTCGATTTCGGCCAATTTCGGCAATTTTTGATCTTAAAAAACTGATTTGCGGTCCTTTTCAAAAGTTGAAAATACCACCAATCGAAAGAGCATCCTCGATTTAGTTAACAAACTTTTTTCTAAAATTTAAAATAACGGCTCTTTCCCCTCTTAAAAAGCTGATACGCATGGTCTGGACACCCGGTATATTTATAATATAAAAGTAAAGAAATAAAATTACTTATTATGAAGGCTTAAATGTATTTCAGTTGTTGGAAATATTGTGGGGTGTATACCCTTAAATTCAGAAATTGATAAGAAATGATAAAATAATTTGATAAGAAAACTGATTTGAATCTATTTCTAAGTAGTAGTGGCTGCCGGCAGTAAACTAACACACTGAGACTAGTAGGGGAGAGAGTTGTGATAGCATAGAAATATTAAGATTTTTTGCCTCTTGTGACTCTACTAATTGAACCATAGTCGAGCTTTTTACAAAACGGTGTAGGTCTTTCATTTTAACGCCTTCAAGGTCACCCAGCGAGTCCAGAAAGAAGGATCCTAGTTGGGTTTATAAGGATCAAAGCAGATACAGATTAAGTGTTGGACAGTCTCGTCTTCTTCCTCCTTTTTTACACGATACAGTCCAAGTCTTCTGGCATGTTTGCCAATAAGACAATGACTCCTGCCTGATGTAATGCAATGCTGATATCATATCTTTTCAAAGAAAGTAGGCTAAGGAAATGCTTCAGGTTCAGTATAGACCAGATTAGCTTGGTGACGTTGCAGTCTGGTCTTGGTGATGTTGCAGTCCTCCCCGGCGGGATTTCTATAAAGTACCCTCTCTAGCAAGTTGGTCTGCATTGCAATCTCAGCGACAGACCAACACGGTCTTGTAACAATTGATGATTACCGATTCTAAAGTTTTGACTGCAGCCTGACAGTCTGTGAGTATACATATATTTCCAACAGATAACACGTTGGATCTCAGCCAATCCTCGGCTTTCTTTATGGCCATCACATCCGCCTGAAACACATTGCAATGTTTTGGTAAACTGAAGGATAGAGAAACAATCTGTTTCTAACGTATTCTGAATAATTATCGAATGTATAGAACTAATTGCGCGAAATTTTGAAATTTAGAGATTCTTCTGAAGTATACAAACAATTTAGAAGAAAAATTTATTATACGCGATTGTTTATACTTTGTGTTAGAGTATTCATGCCACAGTCTTAAAACTGTTAAAAATAAGGAACTTCCAGGACGGTTTTTGATTTATTTCAGCAATCACCATCACACGGTACGTGGAATTACACTAAATCGTGAACATTATACTTCCTAAAAAAAGAAATAGATATAGGAAAGTTCAAAATATGATTGGACAAATTATATTATGAAAGCAAAATAACATGTTTGTGTAGATATATAGGCATCATATATAGGCATAAAATCTTATATATAAGATATAATCGATATATAGGCATTAAATCGTTAATTTTTTTTTTAGATTATAAGTTAGTGAATTGAATTTGAATAAAATATGAATTGAAAAAATTTGTAGTACGAAAAATAGGTGGTGCGAATTAGATAGTATAAAATAAATAGTTTTTTTTCCATTGAACTCAGGCTATTCATAAGTTATTTTGTACACATTTTAAAGTATACTCTGAACGAGCCATTGAGCTTTTTTGAGATAATTATATTGCAACCGACCTATATGGTGTAGTGGTAATAACCTCTGACTACAAAGCAGAGTAGTCGGGACCAAATTACATAACACAGAGTTACATATAGACAAAATTTCATACTTAAAACTAAATAATATAATAAATTTAAAATTACAAGAACATGATAAAATATAAGTAATAAAACCATATTTTATTTCATCTTACATGTTATTACTTCAAAAATTAAATTTTTAACAATTAATAATAAATGTTGAAGAATAAATTGTCAAAACCTTTAGTTAAATAATAAGAAGCTATTCAAAATAGAATTTTTTGTTTTATAATTTTAAGAAATAAAAGAATTCGAATTTTTACTTGTTTTAAGAAAAAAAATATCTAGCTCTTCTATAAAAAGAAATAATTTTAAATTTGTAATTTTAATAAAAAATTAAATATGTAATTTCGTTCCTATGAAATTTTAATTTTTTCCACATGTAATTTTGTCAGGGAACGAAAGCTGAAGATCATTGGTTCGACCACTCAAGTTAAAAAAATAATGAAATTTTATAAAAAAAAATTCAGAGTATAATTTCGTACTAATTTCAGTGAAACTGGAACTACGCTACTTAAGAAGACTTAGTTTCTGACATGAGTAGTACTTCTTCCCATTTAATTACTATTATTTAATTGCACATTCCATTTTATGTATTTAAAATTACAGTATCGTACTTTTAATGCACAAAAAGTTAATAATATCTACATTACAAGAACATAAAATAAAATAAAAACATGTAGGGTAGTAAAAACAAAAACAATATTTAGTATTCTAGCTTTATGTATTTGAATACAAACACCATAATGTTATTTATTTCATAAATAAATACATATCATTATTTGAGTTACATACACTATTTTATATGTATTTAAAATATAAACACCTGGTAATCCTAAAAATTAAAAAATTAAATATTTTCTAAGATTCTGAGCATGTTTTTGAATTTCAATTTGCAAAAAGAAATTACAAATCTTCATTTCCAGTCAGAGACGGTGACCATCATCAAGATTATACTACATACATATCTGTTATTATGTTTATGGACGATTTTCATCATCATCAAAAGAATGAGTTAGATTCGATGAGTTTAAATGTATTCGTGTTGAAATTTAATTTCTTAGCCTTTAATAATTCATAATTAGTGTTGCTTTGCTAACTGTATATTTATTTCTACATTGCATATTGCATAATGTGTGTTTGTGTTTTTTATTTTTTATCTTAATTTAATTTAAAATGTATTTAATTAGTTTTAATTATAAATTTAAATGAATTTAATTAGATAATTAAAACATTATTTTATAAAGATGTTGGTAAAAAATGATTGCCAGCATTACACGAGTATCTAATGAATGTCAGATGGTCATTTAAATTAGTTTAATTAAATTACACATGTATATAATTTGTTGAGTGAGCTTTGCGTTGTTTTAGATTTTTTTTCTTTCTTAATTGCATAATACCGATTTTAACGGTTTCTGAAATTAATTTTCTTTTTGTTTTGCATTTTTCTTGTTTTAATTTTAAAATTAATAAAAGAAAGTTATTTAATAAATGAAGTGTAAGATTTTTTTTAAAATCATTTATATGACCCATAAATTAGATAGGTATTAATTGTACGCCTAAAATAAACTTGAAATAAAAGAGAGAGAAAAAGTTTTAATTTTATTAGTTACCGTTATTTTTTCTAAATATATAACAGTTTTGTTAGTTTTGCCATTAATACAAAAACGTACTTCATCAATTTTCAAAGTTCTTGAAGTTTGAGAATTGACTTTTCTAGAATTAAATTTTAAATTACTAAGAAAGTGAGTAAGCTCCATGGTCTGGTTTGTAAGTCGAAAATTAAGGTATGTAAAACTATTGATCACTATGTATGATATGAAAATCTCTAATGCTAGGTGTAATTACAAAATATTTTAATATCGGGTCAGTTGAAAATTTAAAACAAATAATATTAATAAATTGAATAAAATTCAAATTTAAAAGTCAGCTTGAAATTTGAAGAAATATTTAATTACTATAAACATTTTTTGAAGAAACTGTAAGAATTATTTTACTATGTAATAAGCTTTAATATTGCATCTGATATTACACTATTTATTTAGAATAAATTATTTAGGATTTAAAAATCTTAATAATTTAAAACTTATATAATTCACAGCAAAAATAGTTATGCATTGACTGGACTGATTTTAATCAACATCCAGTCTCAATATGACCTAGGAATAGGACTTCGTCAAATAACTTCCACATAACTCAATTCAAGAATTATTCATTTTTTCCATGCTTTATCCGCTGACCTTGCTGCCATAGCAACCGTGTTGGCGTATGATTGATGATATTTACTTAGTTGAATGCTAGTTCGGACAGTCTTTTATGGGGACCTTTTTTTCTGTTAAATGTTTTTTAAGTTAATCAAATCTCCGCTCCAATTTGGTTACTAATCATTTTGGTTTTGAAATTTATATCCTAAAAATATTTCTCTAAAAATTTCCTAAAAATATCTTTAAAAAATGTTTTCATTTCTTTTATTATTTCTATTGTGGATTTTGATAAATTTAATAGAATTTCAATTTGTCATTATAACATTAATTATTACATTTATGAGTGTAAAAAATGATCACCATACACAAAAAAGTAATAGATTATTTTTTTTTTGTGTAAATGTTTGTTAGTTATATACGAGTATTAATAATAATGTATGTGTGGGAGTAGACATTTCATTGACTAATTTGATGTAGAAAATATACTCCAATATAGTATGTACATATGTATAATAATCCAGAATATAAATATTTACAAAATATGGTTTGAGGTCATTTTCATTATTTAAATTACGATTTGTTCTACACAACTTTCACAATACTTAAATTTATTTCATTTTAATATTCATTATTTGATTTAGTGTGAATCCACAGTATCTAACAATTTTTATGTGTTGTAAATTATTAATAATATTTATTTATGAGGTTATATCCTGTGGGGAATAAATTGTCCTATTTTTTTTTATAAATATCATATATCGACTAACAACAAACAAGATGTAAATACAGAATTTAAGGAGTAAAATAGTGTGATGAAATTTATTCATTTCCATTTAATATTTTTTTTCTTCTAAAATATTGTGATATTTTTTTCAAAAGAAAAAAATAAAAAATTATAAGAACAAAAAATTGTACTATAAAACATGAAATTTTAAATAAATTAAAAATACAAATGAAGGATAAAAACAAGAATATTATGTATAAATATTTGTATGATTACTTCAATTATAAACAAATATTACCAGTTTTTTTTAATAATACCCATTTTAAAGGAATTAAATAACAAAATAAATGAGAATTGGTCACGAGGTATATTATCAGTAAACATAACTACATAGTATATATCTCGGCTAAAATATATTATCTAAGGTGATTTAAAATGGTTTATTTAAAATTTTTATGACAACGAATATTGCATTTTATTACTAGGAGATAATCTAGATATAATACTAAGTTATGCATATGCACTTAAAGTACAGAAAGTTATTTATTTAAGCCCAGCTGTAGGTCATTCCTCCTTTCGAAATGTGAGCCTTTACAAAGAAAGTGAATGTCAAAAATATTGAAATTAGAAACACAGTAAATTTTAATTTACTATAAAAACAAATTAAAGGTCAATTTATTAATTTCTAGTTGTAATAGAGAATACAAGTAGAAAGACGCTTATGTGAATGAAGATATTTGTTTGAAAAGACTTTATTCCACTCCAAAAGATTACAAAAACAAACCAAGAAATGTCAATTATATGAATATATTTTATAGAATACGTATGCTGTTGTAGGTTGATTGTACTGTGTTCAAACATATATAAAATATCATGTTCATTTCGATATCTATAAATGTTCCATGTACATTTTCATAATTTCACAATACAATAAATCTGAAAATTAAATATTTCACTTCATTTTATTATGGCTACTAACCTAAATATACTTAATACATTTAGTATTCTATGCATTTACATTTATTTTTAGAGAGTTTACCAATTATTTTTTTCTTTCTCGGAACTAATATTAGCCAAGTTACAATGTGGAACATTCTACATTCATCATTAAAAATTTGAACTAATGGTTTCGTTCTTTTAGATGTAGAAGATATAATTAGTTAATGATAACATTTTTCAATTGAATGAATTGCTGGTAAATCGAATGGCATTATTTGAATTTTATTTTTAAGGTAGGTATTTTATAGTAAGGTAGATATCTCAACGAATATGATTTATTTATTGTTTTTGATAATCAGATTATCAAAAACAATTAAGATGACTACCAAGTCTAAATCAGAATTTAATTTATTAAAACTAAAAAAAAACAAATGGCAGGGATAGGGGAGGACATTAAATTTTTTAAACTATGTCTTAAAAATAAAGTGACCCTGTGTCCCATATGGTAGAGATAAGATCACACCTTCAAGCAGCTTTGAAGCAGAAGAACACTGTAGAAAGAAACTTGATTAAGGATAATATTAAGTATTTATATTCTAGATTAAATTATGTTAGTTTAAAAGCGTATAATGTACACCTTAAATTAGCTAGTATAGTAACAGAAGAAGGAGGTAATATAGAATCACCAATTTTTAAAATCGCAAGAGGTTGTGAATGTGAAAAGGATAGAAAAAGGAAAATTTTAATTAAGAAACTAAATAAGGAATCAACGATACCCAGAAGAAAACACAAAACACCAAAATTGAAAATAATACCGAACTTTGTAGTGAATCAATCTAAGGCAGTCTTCTCTGTAGAAGAAATGCACCTTTTAAATAAAGGTTTAAACTACGCTATAAAAAATAGAGTTCCCCGAGAATAGATAATTGTAGACATTGAATCAAATATAAAATATTTGAATGAAGAATACAAAAATGATATTAGAGGATAAATTAAAAAGATCATCAAAAGTGGATGTCAAACAACAGATAGGAAAACTTGTAAAGAACAACAAATATTAAAATCTCTAAAAGAAAAACCAGTTCATTACTTAAAAGCACACAAAGGAAACAAAATAGTCATTAAGGATAAAGAGGAGTATGAAAATCTGGTAGAAGAAAAACTTAAATCCGGGAATTTTTTCGAACTTAGAAAAAATCCCTTACCAGATTCAGTAAAAAGAGTAGAAAACATTCTAAAAGAATGTAAGGGTAGCATAGAACAGATAACAAACTTAAGAATGCCGAACCCTTCATTGCCTAGAATTAGATGCCAACCAAAAATTCACAAAGATGGGAATGAAATGAGGGAAATAATTGCAGATTATAATTCACCGACATACAACATAGGAAAGTGGTTAGTAGCAGAGGTCAAAAACCTAGGAAGAGAAATGAGCACATGAGCTATAAAAAATACAGCTGAACTGATCGAAACAATAAAGGATACCGAAATAGGGGAAAGTGAAGAGCTAGTATCATTTGATGTCAAATCACTTTTCCCTAGCATACCAGTTAAAGAAGCCATTATAAAACTAGAGGAATGAGTCAACAAAATATTGATAAGATGATTCGAGGGAATGGAAACTAAAAACCAAATGCTACAAAAAATTGGCAGCCCTTTGTATGAATGAAAACTATTTCATGTTTAGAGGGAAGTATTACAAAACCATAAAAGGCACAGCTATGGGAAATCCACTATCCCCTATATTGAGCGAAATCTTCATGAATTTTATAGAAGAAAGGATAGTAGAAGAAGGAATTATGCCCAGGATCTGGATGCGATATGTAGATGATATTATCGCAGTAGGGGAAAAAAACCAAAATGGAAAGTTTACTTGTTAAACTTAATAACATCCATAACAACATAACTTTCACAATGGAAAATGAAAAAAATGGTGAAATTCCATTCCTAGATATCAAATTAAATTTTGATATCTATAAGTAGTCTGATTAACAGACTATTGATCACACCTTTATCAGAAGAAAACTTCAAAAGGGAAAAATTATATATTGAGGATACAGCAGAAGTAAATGGATTTATGAAAGAAAATATTAAGAAAATAATAAAGAAGATGATTCATAGAACTGAAATGGAAAATCTTTCAACTTTATTCGAACAAAACAAAAATATGGAGAAGCCAAAACGAATTTGTGTAAAACATTCCGCATACACAAAAAAATTTAGCAATATATTTAAGAAATGCAACTTAAATGTAGTCACTACTAGCAGAAATCTCAAATTATGTAATCTGTTAGGATCTGCTAAAGATAAGAAGAGCATAGAAGCAGTAAGTAACAAAATATCATGCCAAGATTGCACAAAAACTTACATAGGACAATCCAAGAGGTGAATTACAGTTAGATTCCAGGAACATATGAGGGAAGCACAATTGGCGAGGAAAAGAAACTACACGAGTTTTAGGTCAGCTGTAGCTCAGCATATAGTTGAAGAAGAACATCATATAAATAAGAATAGTTTAAAATTAATAAAAGAGGTAAAAAAAAATAATAAACTAGATATGTATGAAAGTCTGGCAATATCTAGAGAACCTGTTAACAACAGACTCAATAATGATATAGGTAGTGGATTCTCACCATTATTTAGATTACTTAAAAATTAAAAATCAGGAGTTCAGGTAGAATTAAGATCATAAATACTAGAATAAGGGTTATTACGTAAGACTAGCTTAAATTCAATAAATAATAATTATACAAAAAAAAAAAAAAAAAAACACTGTATATTAGGTAGCACTATTGAGGAATTACTATTGTTACAAAATGAGCATATTATTAAGGGTTCAAATTATATAATTATATGTAAGGATTAGTGTAAATATTAATTAGTCGCAAAGCACTGATGAAGGAAGTAAGTTGCTTCCGAAATATCGATATTTGCAAAATAAATACAAATGATTAGTGAAAGAAAACTCGACTTTTATTCCATAAATGATTTATTTAATTAGAAAACAAAAATTCACCGTTGTGGAATGACGTGGCTTTCATTCGTAACTTAATCTACTAAATTTGAAATCCCGAAAACATTTTTATCGGTGACCAAAAAAGAGCAAATTGATATTCTAAATTACAAGTTGGAAATAATACCAACCTTATTTTGTATATGGTAAGATTTCAAGATAAAAACAAAAAATTCGTATCACTTAGATCTCTTCTTTCAATATTCCGTTGTTGCGGAAATCATTTCAATATTTAGGAATTTGAATACAAAACTTTATATTGAAAATTTTATTTTAATTTCGAATTGCAATGGAATTTTTCAATTTATAACTTTTTGTTTTGAAATTATGGCGCCTTCTTTGAGATTGTGAGATCTAACGGTAATATAATATTATAAGCACGATATAGTGTCGATTATTTTCCTTTTTCTTCCCTAGATTTTGTGCAATATTTTGGTATCAAATACTTTGTATGCCAGATTTTGTAATAACGTTGTAATAATTCAAGATTATGACCCCATCCCATGGCAATATAATACAACCAATGGTAATAATATAATTAACTAGAATCAACATTTTATTTAAATTTTTTAATTTGTTTCTTTTCCGATTATGTGGTAATTTTTTTGAAAAGGAAAGAAGGTGAATTTTTAAAACTTTTCGTAGACGTAAAAGAAAACAGATTTTATATGTGAATTGAAGATTTTTATTTTATTAAACCGAAATATGTTATTTGCCTGACATTTTTTGAAAGCATTCCGAAAGCAGTGCTTGCTTTACTGATGCTGGTTTTATTATCCAGTTAAATTTTATTCTTTAAACTTTGTTTTTCTCTTTTAAAGTGGAAAATATTTTGTAAAGATATATTGATCTTAAAGATTAACCCTTAGTTAATCTATTTAACTTATAAAATTCCATATCCATCCTAATGTTGTCTCTTTTCAAGATTATGGTTAAGTTATTTCAAACGGTTGTGATGAATGGAATTTTCAAATTCTCATAATTTTGTAATATTTACCGAAAAATCTACGCTTTGTTTGGTAGCACATTGGAATTTGTAACACAATCTTTTTTAGATGAGTATTCTTACATTCTAAAATTCTAATATTTTTCTTTTGTATACATATATACATTATAATGTGTACAAACGAAAGCAATAAAATTTAATATTTTAAATAATTTGGGATGGAATCAAGAAAATTTAATAAATTTTATAATTGGTAGATGCACGTGATAGAGGCGTACTTCACTTATTGAAGAATATTAAAAGAGTATTTTTAAATTTTGTATTGCGGGGATAATTTCAAACGTGTACAGGTTTTTATATTGAACTTTTCTAAAACGATATTTAAAATAATTTTTATTCTTTTGCATAGCCATTAATTATTTTTAAAAGTATTAATTATAATTTTTCTATTTTGAAGAAAATATTAATTGGTAGTGGAAACTTAGAAAATTTGTAACTTTGTTGCATTTCTTGTCTTTTCAAATAAGAAAAAACATTGTTCATACAGAAACGAGATAAGTTGTTTACCGAGTTTGTATGAAACAACCAAATATAAAGTTCATAGTAACTTTGGTAGTACATCGTAAAAAATTATGTTGTAAGAGATTATGGAATGTAGGAATCAAAATTTTTAGTTATAACATTTAAAGGATGTTAAAAGAAGATTATTAACTCTTAGGTTACCAACCACTAGACAAAATATTTTTTTTTTTTATTCATCGTGTGGTAAAATATCATTTACATTTATACAAATAGACATCATATATGTACTTGCTTAAAGTAGGAAATATACTCCAAATAATGCGTATTCTGTTTTCGTGAATTAAGAAGTATAGTAATGTATACGTTATGTAGCAGTGCGGTACAATATCTTAGTATTTTAAAACTCACTTACTTAAATATCTTCTCTCAGAATAAGTTGTTTTAGATTAAAAATTATTATTAAATTGGTATTAATCCTTGTTGAAACCCCACAATTAATTTCTTAGACAGTAAATTTAAGTAAAATTAAGAATGATTTAAGTGACTATACATCACTAGTGGGAAATCACTACTGTATAGTTTAAATTTTATTTATACATAACTAGCAAATTAATTATTTCACTATTTTGTTTCCTTTTTTTTTGTAAAATATAAATATTTTGTACTGGGATATTTATAAGTTTGTAAAAAAGAAGAAAAAAAAAAATTGTTAGAACTGTAAATTAAATGGTATAAATAAATAATATAAGTAAAAAAAACTTTAGCCGTTAATTGAGGAAAAAGATTAATCCAGGTAGACAAATTTGGCCTCATACAAATTTGGCAGCAGTCGACAGTAGAACAAGTTCATCTAATAGTAAATAAAATAAATGAAAATTTCCAAAAAAAAATCTTCCTAGACTTAAGTGAGACATTCGAGAGAAAGTGTGACACAAAGGACTTCCATAGACAATTTGCCATATCACTGCTATAAGCTGTTAAAAAGCTATCTAGAAAATCACCATTACTTTCTGAAACAAAATGATTTTTCTTTACCAACTTAAAAGACATTCATTCGAAAGTTGTATACTTGCCAGCGTTTTAGGCACAATGCTTTTTTTTAAATACACTGTAGATTTATGGTTGGTCTGATTCAATTACGTTAACATTAACGAAGGATACATGTCCTGATATATTTTTTAATATCAATTCATCCTGTTCCCTAAACAACAAATTTCATGTATCTTAGGATACATTTTGATCACCATTTTTCCTGGAAAAAGCAAATATACACAAAAATAATTTAGCTAAGCACAAACTTAAAAAAAAATGTACTAGGTGATCGGAAGAAGATCACAAATGAGTTAAATTACACTGGAATGTAAGCTACTGCTATAATGTGATACTCTAGTAGCCAATATAGAGTTATTTTTAATTATGGGAAACCGTACTGCGAGCTTAAGTTGATGGATTTTGTTTTATACTAAATAATATAATTCATAATATTTTCACAAGTACAGGTAGGCGGCGGTCCAGAACGAAATTTACCAATAAAACTCTTATAGATATCGTGTTAGATTAAATAATTATATTTTATTTTATTTTATTCTATTTTCATTTAGTTAATCTAACTATTTTTCAATTATTACACAATTATTTTTATTATTTTTTTTTTAAATTCATAATATTACATAAATCTACATCTTACATATTCAACTATTTTCTTTTTGAATATATTTGTATTTGTTTCACTACTAATTTCAAAATGCAGTTCATTGAAAAGCTTCAAACCTTTATAAAGAAGCATATTTTTTTGTTTTTCTCATTCCCAAATAAATTTAATCTAAAACAATTAACATTATTCTTAAATTATAGTTGTGAATATCTGACACATATACACCAACTGACCACATAAATAATTAGGATATTTACCAACTTTCATTTGATGAGCAATTAATTTTTGGGTTCACACTTAACCATGTCAAGGCATCTAACATAAATTTACTTAAAGTATATGAATTTATGAATTCACTTGTAATATTATTCTCATTGCCTTATAGTGTAACCTTTGAAGCCTACTCTTGCTGGTATTAGTTGAATAAACAAAATGGTCGAACAATATTCGAAATAAGGTTTTATGATAATGATTGTGTTATATATATTTATTGCATTTGCCAATGATAGTTGCTTCCGAATTTTTTTAAATATTTTTTTTACAAATGTAGTCAACGTGTTTCTTAAAATTTAGCTTCTAATCTACAGCAACACCTAAATACATTATTTCTTCTACTTTTTCTATTATTTCCTTATCTATTTTAATATGGTAATTTGTTTCTCTGTCATTAAATATCCTACATTTTATCTTTGCGATATTTAAGCTACATTTGTTCATTTAAAACTACATACTTAAAGTACGTAAATCACTCTTAATTTTTTGTATACATTTTTCGACAATATCAGCAACGGTATAAAGTAATTCATCATCGGCAAAGAAAACCATTTTCGACAGTATAATTAACTCTATGTTATTAATATAAATTAAGAACAGCCGAACACCAAACACAGGGCTTTATATGGTACACAAACTTTTATGTTAATATGATCAGATAAGCAATCTTCAAATTTTGTCCTCTGTTGGACAAGTACGAACGAAACCATTCTAACTCAATATCTCTTATGCCATAACTTTCCAATTTTAGCAGTATTATATTTCTGTCTACCGTTTCGAAAAGCTCTCATGAAATCCCAAAAAGCTGATGCTATGACCTTGTTGTCATGTGAAGATATTTTGCGATTTGTAACTATTAACTTGTATACTTGTGAATACTACAGCTTTACTATGACATTGCAACGAAATCCTCAATCCTGTAAATTATATTTTATAACTACTACTTTTTCTATATTTAAGTAAAATATTTTTTCTTTTGTTATTTTCTTTTTATCATCAATTATGAGTTCTAACTTTACTATTATACATCAAAATAATAGGAGTTTAAAAGAAAATTACATTTCATTACTTGCATACTTAAATTCTTTAAATTCATTACCAGATTTAATTTTTGTGAGTGAAATATGGATTTATGATGAAGAAAGTAGTCTTTATAATATTCCAGGTTATTTGTTCTATGCTTCGTGTAATTCCTCGTATGCTTCAGGTGGTGTTGGTGTCTATTTTAAAAATTCGTTAAATTGTACTACTCAATTATAATATAAATTGTGTTGATATTATGAAAGTAAGTTGTAGGTTGAACTTTGTGGATTATACATTTGTAGGTTTTTATAGATTACATAGATTTTCATTAGGAGAATTTCTGATATAAAATTTTCCGATTTGTTATCCTCTGAAAAATCCAACAATTTAACACTTGTATGTGATTTTAATATTAATATTCTTGCAAGAAACTTGGTTGTTGCTGATTACTTATCTTTACTATGTTCTAACGGTCTGAAATCACTAATTTTTGAACCAACTCGTGTAGTTTCTGGTACTTGTATTGATCATATTTTTACTCGTTTTCATAAAAATAATAAACTTCATCTTATTCAAGTGAAGTTTTAGATCTTCGTTTATCAGATCACAGTATGATATGTTTAAGTCTTTTTTTCGATGATATTGTTTGTAATCATAACTATTAGTATAGGTTCTTAATTTTTAAAAACTAATTTTAGCAATTTAAGATTCAGTTTATTGTGTGAAACGTGGCAAGATGTTTACGATGCTAATAACCCTTCTATAGCCTTTTCAAAGTTTACTGATATTTTACAATACAATCATATCTACTTATGTTCACAACAAAATGTAGTACGTAATACAAATGTTAAATTAAGTCCGTGGATGTCCGACAGTTTGTTAAGATTAATTAAAAAAAGGAATAAAATTTACTATAAAGTTAAAAAATACCCCAGTAATGTTAGATTAAGTAATTACTGTTCTAAACTTTGTTCTGATATAAAGTCTAAATCTAAATTTACGAAAAATAATTTCTACCGTAACAAATTTATTCAAAATAAAGGGAATACTAAAGCTGAATGGAGAATCATTAACACTTTATTAAATAAAAACCAATCTTATAAGAAAATTGCACTCGACGTTAATGGGGAACTAGTTCATGATCCATCACGACTTGCCGATTCATTTAATAGCTTTTTTTGTAACATTTCTTAATAATTCTTCATCAAGTAGTTTCTATGATTGTGATGTTTCTCTTCTATCTCCTAGTATCATTAATGATCCTTTTCAATCTCATAGTTTTTATTTCAACCCATTTACGTCTTCTGAAATCTACAAAATAATTTTAAGTTTAAAAAATTCTAATTCTAAGTTTTGTGGTTTACTTTCAAATAATGGTTTAAAAGAAATAATTTTTCGGATTGTAGATGTTTTGTCTTATATTTTTAATTTCAGTGTCTTTAAAGGAGTTTTTCCTGAGGACCTCAAACTAGCAGAAGTAATTCCTCTTTTTAAGCAAGTTAGTCCGTTTGAACTCAACAATTACCGTCCTATTTCAGTTCTATCACCTTTTTCAAAAATTTTCGAAAAGGCTGTTAAATTTAGATTAGTTAATTTTTTGTTTAAAACAAATTTTTTTAGTACCAGTCAACTTGGCTTTTTGAAGAATAGGAGCACAGAAGATGCCTTGCTAAAATTTACTAATGAAATTTATAACATTCTGAATAAGAATAGTAGTTGTGCTGCTCTTTTCATTGATATCACAAAAGCATTTGATACAGTATCTCACAACTTATAATTGAAGAAAATGTATAAACACGGCTATAATGTATAATGCTGGTTTCCGAGGCTTTATTCTGAAATGGTTCGAGTCGTATCTAAGACATAGAAAGCAAAAAGTCAGAGTTTAATCTAAAGTTAGTGAAATGATTTTCATTAACAAAGGTGTTCCGCAAAGGTTCAGTGTTGGGGCCGATATTATTTTTTATTTATATTAACTCTCTCTTAAATCAAAATTATAATGGGCTGTCGACTGCTTTCGATGACACAGATGACACTGCTTTTTCTTATAGTGGCTCTAATTTGATGGATGTTGTAATTAAAATTAACTACGATTTGCAGCTTATTAAGAATTGGTTTTTTGTTCATCATTTAACTATAAGCCGTAAGTTAATGTTTTTCAAAACTTCTTGTAATAGTAATGAAATTAGCGATTTATCTTATCACTCGCCGGTTTGTAAACGTTTTCCTTCATTTGTTTCTCCAACCTCAAACATGTCATACTGTGATTCTGTCCTCTGCCATAATGGCTGTTTTTATATTGAAAATGTTCGCTCTTTCAAGTACCTAGGAATTATATTGGATAATAAATTAAATTGGTCTGAACATACTCATAATTTAAAAAAAATATTTAAATAAAATTGTTCGTTACGGCTACCATTTGAGAAAATGTAGTACGTTGGAAATTTTAAATATATTTTACTACGCCTTTTTCAATTCCAAGTTGAATTATGGTTTAGCTTGCTGGGGTGGTTCTTACAATAACAGAATTCGTCCACTTCTCCTAGCCCAAAAACATTACTTAAGAACCATGCTTAATGTTAATCGTCTATCATCTAGTTTCCCACTTTTCATAAGAGTCTGTATTTTGCCACTCAAACATCTCTATATCTACAAAGCTATGAAATTTTTTTTCATTAGATCTGGTTACCTCGATCAAATAACTTACAACCTACGTATTAATTATTTGAATTATGTTGCTGTTCCAATGGCCAGAACAACACAATTTACGCATTGCTTTGTTAATATGGCACCACGAATTTTTAATAGACTACCAATTCACATCAGAAGTGAACGTAATCTCTCCTCATTTCTTAGACAGTTGAAAATCTGGTTATTTCAGTTCGATCACTCTCAAATTGAATCACTATTTGATGGTGGAAATTTGTATTAAATAAGTGTTTTGTGTATGTATTATAATTAAATGTGGTTTTCTCTTCATACTTCAATTATATTATATTCTTTAATTTTGCTTGAACTTATAGTATACTTGTGAATTTTTTACTTCCATATTAAGCTTTTCATACATTTTTTATTTGTTATTTCTTTTTTCATTTCATTTTTTGATACATTGCTTACACTCTTTTTACTTTTATTTTTAATTCTATTTTTTTTTTAATTATTTTGTCTAATCTTAATTTGTATTTACTTATGATTTTAGTACCCCGCTAAAACATTTATACTTATATTTTTTTTTTTCTTCATTTATGTTTGTTTCATTCAACACGTATTCTTTTGAATATATTCGAATGATCCTACTTTTTTTCTTACATATATAAAGTTTTGTTATTTTTACTAAATTATTTCTTTTTGAATTTTATATTTTTATTTGTTCCTATTAATTATTCTAATAAACTATTTATAGCTTTTTTTACTTTTTTTAATTTTATTGATTTTATTATATTATTTTTTTAGGTTTAAGAGCTTTATGTTTTGATAATATTCAATTTTAATTTGATGTAGTTTGTAAAAAATTTTATATTTAAGGAAATAAATGAATTTTAAATCTTTAAATCTTTAAATCTAAAAAATCGCTAGGAGTAGAATTTTTTTTTTTTTTGTTTGTTTTTTTATTCACAATCTGTATGTTAATTAAAAATAATACAATAAGTGAATATGTTTTTGACTGACTTAGTTAATAATAGACATGTGAAATTACAATCCAATAAAAGTAATTTCTTAATTTATAATAAAAAATTTATTAATAATAATGTCAAAAAATTTCTACAGATCTCCTGGTGTATTTCGTTGTAATCTTGTATGTTGTGTAATATTCATAAGTGTACTTGCTATTACATTGGGATGACTATTTAATCTAGCACGATATCTCTGGCTGTGTCGGTGAATTTCGTCTTGGACCGTCGACACTTGCAAATCATTGTGTATTATGTAATTTGGCGCAAACCAAGGTGCAACAACTAAAGCTCGCAGTACCTTATTTTGGAAGCGTTGTAATATTTCAATATTTGTTTTTTTGGCATAAGTCCATATTGGTTGGAGTATTATCCTATATATCAGCAATTTGTTTTCCAGTGTCATTTGAGACCTTCTACCGACAAGCCAATATAATTTCCTGAAATTTGTGCTTAGTTGGATTCTTTTTGTGTAGATGTGCTTTTTCCAGGTCAGACGGCGATCCAGATGCATTCCAAGATACTTGACACTTTCTGTTTGAGGAACAGCATTACTATTTAAAAATACTGTAGGACATGTACCCCTCCTTAATGTGAACGTAACGTGATTAGACTTAGTTTCATTGGCTTTAATCTTCCATTTGTTCAACCATAATTCGATATTGTTTAATCTTTCTTGCACGAGCCCAGAAGCCACATTCTTATCCTTGTGCGATGCAAATATGGCTGTATCATCGGCAAATGTAGCTATCATTGTGTTTGTTGTTTGCGGTAAATCGGCAGTGTATAGCAAGTAAAGCACTGGACCTAGAACGCTACCTTGTGGAACTCCCGAATGAATTTCTTTGAGGCTGGTAAAATATTCATTTTGTTTGACAAAATAATTTTCCAGATAGCTTTTTAACAATTCATAGTAGTGATATGGCAAATTTTGTTTTAATTTATAGAGAATTCCTTTGTGCCAGACTTTGTCGAATGCCTGGCTTATGTCGAGAAAAACTGCAGAGCAATAATTTTTGTTTTCAAAATCTTCATTTATTTTATTTACAATTCTATGTATTTGTTCCACTGTGGAATGTTTATGCCTGAAGCCAAATTGGTGTGCCGGGATTAATTTTTTTGCTCAACTATTGCTTGAAGTCGTCGTAGGATTAGTTTTTCCATCACTTTAGATAACACTGGAAGAATACTGATTGGCCGATATGATTTGACGTCTTCAGATATTTTGCCTGGTTTTAGTATCATTATGATTTGCGAAATCTTCCATTGGTTCGGGAAAAATTTGAGCCTTACAACCGCATTGAAGATTTGTGTCAGTTGAATAAGGCCCCGTGGTGAAATTTGGCGTAATATGTTTCCAGTGATCAAATCATATCCTGGTGACTTTTTCCCGTTGATTTCCTGCATTATTACTTGGTGTACCTCTTTTTTATTAAATTTTTTTATTGGTAACTCCATCTGATAAGCAGCTTCCATATGTTCTTGTATCTCTTTTTCGACTTCCGAGTTTGTTGGTAGAGGCCAAGGTGTGAATACGCTAGCAAGGTGTTCTGCGAATGCATTGGCTTTTTCTTCATCATTTCTTGCCCATTTGCCATTTAGCTGTCGAATTGGTGGGTTTGACTTTTGAGGCTGTTTGACTTTTTTTTTTGCCTTCCACAGATCATAGTCAGTTGTTTTGGTTGCCGTCAGTTTAGACAGATATTGTTGAACTGCTTCATTGCTTTCTTTTTTTAGCTCATATTTTAGTTCCTTAATTATACGATTTAGCTGTCTTTTGATGTTCCTTTTTTGTTCTCTGATTCTTGTGTTTTTCCATTGTTGCCTTAGACTGTGCTTATTTTCAATCATTTCCCTTATTTTACGCGAAGTTCGATTTGTAATAAGCCTGTCAAAGGAATCGGGTGTAGCTGCCCAAGATGCTTGTTGTATGTTGTTGTATGTTGAAGTCGGTGACAGCAGCTTCAATGTCTTCCTTTGTTTTCAACGGAATGTGTAGATTGAGTTTACTATCTAGATGTTCCCGGAACTGAACCCAGTTTGTTTTTCGGCTGCATAACGTCGGAAGTTTCTCCTTTTTTATTACCGAATCATGTAGAGTCATAATTATTGGCGAGTGATCTGATGATAATTCTAACAAAGATTCTATCTTTAATTTTTTAAGATCAATTCTTTTTGCAATAAAGAAGTCTAGTAAATCTGGAATCTTATTTGTATCAGATGGCCAGTATGTTGGAGTATCAGGTGATATAAATTGCAAATTTCTGCTTTCCATTGGCATTAGAAGCTCGCTACCCTTGTACGTGATTAATCTGGATCCCCAATGGGTATGTTTCGCGTTGAAATCTCCACCACATATAAATTTGTCTCCAAGTGTATCGAGAAATTTGGTAAACTGGTGTCTATTTATAGTATGTCGTGGAGGGCAGTACACTGATGAGAATATATATTTTCCCTGACTTAGTGAAACCTCAATGTTGGTTGCTTGTAGGTAATCAAACGAATATTTTGAAGTTTCGGCATGCTTAATGTTTGTTTTGATTAATATTGCTGCCCCTCCGCGAGCTCTTCCACTTGGGTGATTAGTAGTATATATTTCGTAGCCTTTCATTTTTAAATAAGATTTGTTTGTGAAGTGTGTCTCTGAAATTAGCATTATATCAATGTCATGGGTTCTTAGAAAATATTTTAGTTCCTGCGCATTTTGACACAGACCATTGGCATTCCAGAGAGCAATCTTAGTATTGTTTTGAGACATTTATGCGAGCTTAGACACGATAGTAGTCAAGAGTGTTAACACGATAGTAGTCAAGAGTGTTAGCATTTTTTTGACATTATTTTATTGTGATTTAGGAAATTACTCTTACTAGATAGCAATTTCACATGTCTATTTTTAAATTCTTCAAAAATATTCACACATTGCATTTTTTTAAATTAGCATATGGATTGTGAATAAAAAGTTAAAAAAATGAATGATTGAAACATTTCAAAGGTACGGAAAATTTATTAAAATTTTAAAATGAACAGAATTCAATGAAATCGAAGATATTCCAAAATGTTGTTGAATGTGTTTTGTTCCTTTTTTTTAATTTTTTTTTTAAATTGTTTTTAAAAGATTTTCAGGTTTTCCTTTTTTTATACTTAATTTAACAAAATAGGTTAGTTATGCCAAATGTTCAACTAATCAAATAAAACATTACTTAGAACTCAAGATTTGTTATATTAACTAAATATTATGTATCTACTTGAGAGCTATCTATATAAATTTTATTATAAAATCTAGAATTTAAAATTCATTCATATTTTCATAAGTAATTACACGATTTCGTAGGTAGAAAAAACGTAAGATAATTTGTCATCATGTTTTATAATATTGTCACATTTGTGCTTGCTTAAGAATAAAAATGCTTCTCTAACACTGTCGAGTGTTCATCATTTACACCTAGTGCATTTTTTAATAAACATTTTCTCTTCGTTAATAGTGATGGAAAAAATATTTTTATTGGCTTTTAATAAAACTGGATTTCTTAAAAATTTATTAAATGCTTGATTTTTAAGGTTGGTCCATTTCCAACACAATGTAGAAATAAAATTTTAATGCGACTCGAATTAAGTTTATTTTTCAATTTTATGTGAGTAAAATCTATTATAGACTAATTAAGGTGATATTTGGAATTATAGAAACTAATAAATTAAACTAATATGAAATAAATTCATGTCAGCGTATAATATTAAAATTAAAATTTGACGAAAGAAGGTTAAGTACTTAAGTGGAAAAAATTGATATAAAATTTTGAGTGATATAAAGTGATTAAAAACTAGTCTAAAATTGAAAATTATATTCTAAGAACGTAATGAAATTTTAATGATAATCTAAATTAGGGCATTGAACTTAATGTATTTGTTTGAAATGTATAGCACGAGTATTAATGTACTTATTAATATTACCATATTACGAATTGAATTTAAATACACTACAGATCACGTGAACAGAATTTTGTGCATAATTTTTAAGGTTTGGTTATTACTGAACATTTTTTTAAATTATTTTGTAAAGGTTAATGTTTATCAAGCTATACTTAAATCGACAACCAATAAATTTTAGTAAAAACAAATATTTCTCCTGTATGCAATTTGTAGTATTTTGATTATTTGAATTTCGGATAAGATTTTAATAAAAAAGTACTGATTTTTCTTTTTTTAGTCTTTTTGAAATTTTACTCACCAACTCAAATAATTTCTCTAGATCTATTTCCATGCAGACACAATATTTTATTTAATTGAGTTTTGTCACATGTAAACACATAAATGGTCTTAAAAAAATTAATGGTTATTATAAAATTAATAAAATTCATCAACTTATCACCAAATTAATCACTTAATAAAATTAATAAAATTCACCAACTACTGGAACTCATAAGTAGGTATAGTAATGTTGGAATACTTATAAAGCTCCTAGCTTGAATTTAAAAAATTTTACAACCCTATATAGATTTCATAGGGACCAATATGTAAAATATAAAAACCAAATCAAATTCGTTTTGATAAAATCAAAACTAAATGTTAAAATCCTATTAGATTTTAATAATAGATGTTAAAAAACTATATTTAATTTAGAAATTAATAAATTTATTTCTCACTTGAAAATGGGTTTTACCAAGCAATTAAAATGAACATTTTTCATTAGAAAAACGAAGATGAAATTATACAGGACACTGATCGATCCAGTAGTTGTGTGTGTTTAATACGATTTTCTCAAAGAAAATTTCCTCGGCAGATCTTTGGCTTGTAAAAATCATCGAATTTGGATGAAATCATAAGCTTGCTAAAATGGATGTTCTATCGAATTTCACAAGCATTAAGATATCATATTACTTAGTTACTTAGGTACTAGTTAAAAATTTGGAATGTGCTCATATACCTTTTTGAACTATTTAAATACGATATGAAAGTATTTTAATTTTTTTTTTTTAAATTATTGTATGTAATTTAGGTCTATTTATCTTTTCGGTAATGAAAAATTGTGTTAGCAGTATTTTTTTATTCGTCTATTTTTTTAACACAACAATTAATTTTTTTTTATATAAATAAACGTTTGTTAGGGAGGGAGGTTTGATTAGGGAGTGAAATGAAAGTTGGAGGGTAAAAGGAAAAGAAATCAATTACGATCGAAGGTGTTAATATTTGTCTTGAAAATAGAATTAAATATTGAAAACAATTACTTCATTTTTATTACGTTTATTACACTCTGAATAAATTTGAGAATATTTCATTATTTTAAAAATATATTTTATAAAGAAAAAGCTTGAATATAATGTCGATACTACGACCTGAACTCAAGCCCGAGACCTTGTCATGATTATTAATTATATCATTACATAATATAATTACTAATCCTTATCTGTCGCAAATACTACGATAACACTTTATTTATTTAAGAGTAGTTTTTGTTTTACTATAATCAAAACAAGAAGGATGAACACTCTGGCTTTTTGATCTTGATAGTATTTAAGAAACAATCACAAACTCTTATATACAGTAATTGTTAGGTTGTTGGTAGTTTTAATTGTAGATTCAAAAATAAAGTATACCAATTTTTAAAACATACACAAAGTTTTTCTAATAGTTTAATTAATTTTACTGGTCCAATATTTGTGCTATATCAATTAGTATTAGAGTAATTCGACTAATATACTTTCCACTCAAATAAAAATTTCAAAAATGTTTTTGTTTGAACGTTATATTAAAAATGTACACCAACTTTATTTATATTATTTTTTTTAAATTCGGAGCCACAAAATCAAGTTAAAAAATAAATACATACATTTGAACATGAGGACAATACGCTAGTTTCCCAGCTTCAAATATCCTCAAGGTATCTTTTAATGCTTATAATCGATATATTTTGGAATTTAGTTTTAATAAATAAATTTGGTAAATTAAAAGTATTATCAGGAATTTAAAATTGCGGGTACTGGGCCGAGATATCAAATACATCTATCTATATTCAGATACAGTCAAAGAAAGTTTGTAGAATTCCCAATCATACATGAAACT
The DNA here is from genome assembly GCA_963942445.1 of Argyra leucocephala. NCBI lineage: Eukaryota > Metazoa > Arthropoda > Insecta > Diptera > Dolichopodidae > Argyra > Argyra leucocephala. The sequence goes on along the minus strand of OZ012681.1, from coordinate 82,767,569 downwards.
TACTATATTTTTTGATTATTAAATTATCAATTTGTTACAATGTTTAAGATAGATTTTAATTTTAATAAATATTAAAAACCAAAATTAAAATAAATTAATAAGAAAATTATTTTTTATTATATTTTAATTATTCATAAACTCTGTAATTTGAATCAAACTAATAAAATCAATCAAAAAACAAAATTACATTCGTTCCTATTCAAATAATTTGTACTGTAGTTCTAAATTTATTTAAAGTGTCATAAAACAACATACATATATATATTAATAACTATGATATTACTATTTTAATAAATTCACTTCAATAGTGTCATCAAAACCATTACTATAATTTTACCGGATGTCCAGAAACTTACTTAACTTGTCACGAGGTTTGCAATAATCAAAAGATAATATTTAAATAATAATATCTAAATAGTTTTGTCTCATTTGATTATCGTTCTGTATTTCCTAATATTGCAATTGCATTAACATACTAGAATTTTTGCTAATATTTTTTTAAATTTACAATGTTTCACATCTATGTAGAACATCAGCCGTCTTTTATGTGTTTTTTTATTATTTTTATAATGAATTAGTTTTTCTTTTGATCTCATAAATTTATAATTTAAAAAAAAAAAAGTAGGTCTATAGAATAAAAATTTTCTTCCTATATTCTTAAATAGTGTAAAAGTGCAGATTTGCAGAATATTATATATGTATCTATTACAGAATATATAACTATAAATATATTTTGTTTTTATTCACATCTTAATTTGCTAAATTTTTGTTATTATATCTGAAGTTTATTTATAGTTAAATAAGACTACTTTAAAGTAGAGAACCGATAAACCAGTTTTTAAAATAGCTACAGTTTTTTTTTATCTTCTTACTTTCACAATCTTCTTTTTTATTCTTTTTTTTTCTGTGACTGCTGCAGGTTTCTTTCATAACATCCAGAATGATCAATAGTATACATTAGAGCAGTGGTCATCAATCTTTTGTTTTGAACTATTGAAAATATTCTAATTGATTAGAAACACAAAAGGTTTACAAAAACAGTTATAAAGTCCAACTAAAATGTATATATCAAAATTTGTTCAATATTATGTTTGAAGAGCGCGAATTTAAACCAAGTAGAACCGAACAATTTTTCAAATGAAGAAAATTACTACAATTATTTAATTTTCACAACAACCACATCGGTTCTCATATTATATAATAATTAAAAAGCAAAAAAAATAATATAATATATAATATACTAAAATATGTATCAAATAATTACTCGTCCCTCCCAACGACAAGTATTACAAGTCAAGTTGAAGCAAAATTGAGATAGCATTATATTGTGTTTTGTTTTATTGTATTCTATAACCTGTCCATAATTTGGGAACATAATTGCAGAAAACAACGATTTTATAAAGCTTTAAAAATTTATTACAATTAAACTTTACTTAGTTTTTCAACTAAAAAAAGTAACTATATCTGGAGTAGTAATATTTATACACAAAAATATTTAATAAAAAAACATCTCAAATCAAATTCTAAATATTTTTAAACTTTTTTATTGTAATTACAAATATAAACAACTTTATTTGTAATATTTTCAATTACCTATTCTGTGTGCTCAGCTATCATACAAGAAGACTTGTCATATTTGTCTACGGAATATTTTAAAAATGATTGTCGTTCAAAAAAAATTGACATAAAAACAGTTTAGTTTTTTTGTATTATTTGTCAACGGAATAGTTTTATGAAACTAGCTGAATAACTAATTTTGACATTATTTAAAGTGTCAACGAGTATTGACGTAAAATTCAGTTAAATTAGTTGTTCGTTTTATTTTTGTTATAATTTCATATCGTTTTTGTTTAAAAGTGGAATATGAATCGATCCAAGTTTTGTTGATTTAGTTTTAAAAAAATGGTAAATATTTTAATAAATTAAAAAAAAAAATTAAAAGTGAAATTTTATATTATTACATTGATAAATAAAATTATTGTATATGGTGTAATACATTAAAACATATTATATCTAATTAGTAATTACCTATAATAATCAATACCTAAGAATAAAGGTTTTACACTGAAATACAAACTGACAATATCTTCGTGAAATCGTTTACCTATTTCTAATATTTAAATATAAAAATTGTTTGTATTAAATAATATAAATGAAAATATTTTTTTACTGAAGATGAACAGATACAAAAGGCATCTACTTCTTTTAATCAAAATCAATCAGAAATCATAGTCAACGGTAATAACTACATTTCAAATGCATATTGTACTTAACTGGTTTTGAATTTTTAGATGTTAAGGAAAATACAAGTCATATACGCGATTGCATACCAATCCGATTTTTAGATTTTTATTAAAGTAAAAAGTTCTATGACGCCATCTAAATTTAACACTTGAATGACAATCATTATGAAATGGTGGGCAAATGACACAGATAACAGATGACAGATGACAAATGACAGATGACAAATGACAGATGACAGATGACAGATGACAGATGACAGATGACAGATGACAGATGACAGATGACAGATGACAGATGACAGATGACAGATGACAGATGACAGATGACAGATGACAGATGACAGATGACAGATGACAGATGACAGATGACAGATGACAGATGACAGATGACAGATGACAGATGACAGATGACAGATGACAGATGACAGATGACAGATGACAATGATAGTGACAGATGGCATATATAAACAATAAAAAACAGATACTATGTTTATGACAATTAGATGATGTTACAATTTGTATATGTGTTGAAGTATTCCGTCGAACTTACAAACATCCAGATAAATGCAGAAAATTTTATATATAATATTCGAACACAAAATTACAGACGACCATACACATGAAAAATCTCTTCTCCCGAATGCTCACAAGTGTCTTCAACCCAGGAACACGCAAAAATCAATGCTCCCGACTTTAGCTCACATACACCAGTTTTGCAAAAAATTAGAGAGTCGTCTTTTCGGTTTTTTCGGTCGGCTTAAAATCGGTTCCTTTACAATGGAAAAGAGCAAAAGAGAAAATTAAATTAAATACCGGAAATGAATGTAAAAAGAGAAATGGAAATAAAAGAAATTCAAGAACGGTTAAAAAACCTTGTTCCGAAAAATGTCGCCTACGATGGTTTGAAACAGTTTCTAGAATTCAGCGCGAGAAATGTTTAAGAGATATTGGAATTTAGGAGATAAGACTAGCAATGATATGCACAGCGTTTCAAAACTCTCAATATCCAACTGGAAAATCACTTCTTGATTATCAAAAACATCTTGACGGAAAAGATAAAGCAAGACAATTAAAATATGAAGGAAAAATTGCTGCAAAAGAAAGTAAAGGAAAGATACTACCAATCGTTTATGATTTCCAAAAGCAATTTTGCACACCTTGTGGTCTAGAAAGTAGTGCATTTTACTATTATAGACAATACTTGGCCTATAATTTCACAATGTATAATTTAGAAAGTAAAGATGCATTTTTCTATGTTTGGCACGAAAGCGTCCCCAAAAAAGGGGCAAAGAAGTTGCCAGTTATATAAATCACTGTCTTTCCTCCAGAGATATGGACAAAGTATATGAGATTTATTTCTATAGCGACAACTGCCCTAGCCAAAATATGAATCGTATCGTGTTTGCTTGCTATGAACAAATGGCAGAAAAGTATCAAGTAAATATAAATCATATTTACTTAGAGAAGGGGCATACTCAAAACGAGGGTGATTCGGTGCATTCAGTAATTAAAAAGGCTAAAAAGAAGAAGAAAATATATATCCCAAATCAGTGGTACTCACTGATCCATTGCGTGAAAAGAACTGGAATTCCTTACAATATAATAGAAATGAAACAAAAAAATTTTTTTTTAAATTTAAAAGTACTATGCATCATTTTAACTGGGAATTAAATTGCAACGGAGAATTTTTTTTTTATAATAGTATAATATCATTGAAAATATTAAAAACCTGTGCTGAAAATTTGCATTACAAATACGAGTTCGACGAAAATTTTAAGATAATTCATATTCTCAAAAAAAAAGGAAAAAGAAAAGCTCCATCTAAAAAAATGTTACAAATAGATTAGCTGAACAGCTTTACAACTCACAGCTACCAATATCTGAGCAAAAATTAAAAGATTTAAAGACTTTATGTGAAAAAATTTTAATAACAGAAATTTTTTTTCGTCTGAAACATATCAACTTAAGTTATAGTATAATTGTTAGTTTTCTGTTTTACCTCTAAAATTTACAAATAGACTTGATTATTTTCCTACTACTGAGAATTGTTATCATTCAAAAAGGCTAAAACTATTTGTACTAATAAATTAATTATTTGTTTTCGATGACAAAAATTACAAGTTGAAATGTACAAAACAAAGTTTCTTTAAAATCCATGCATACATTTTACAACTTTATTTAATTTTTTTAATTAATTATTTTTTATTATAATTATTACAACTCAAGTTATACTAATAATAGCGAATATATTTTTATATTTTTATACAAGTCAAATTTCGACTAAAGTTTCAAAATATTTAATATTGTTTTAATTAGAACTTATTGTAATTTAAAAAAAAAAATTAATTCATTTTTGTCCGGTAAAAATACACCTACTCAATCAAAAGTTACAAGGTTTACAAAAATGCAAAATGTTCAAATGGGTTTTTTGCAAAGCAACGAAATTAGAGTTGTCATAGTTGTCGTTGGGAGGAACGATATAAAGGCCCATATTTCGAAAGTGGGTATCAGAGCATTCTGGAATAGCAGGAAGTGAAATTGCAGCTTATTTAACAATAAAGACATCTAATACGCTTTTCATAGACCTAGCTCGTTCTGTAGGATTCCCCTGAACACAGCTAATACCCAACTTTGAAAATTTGAGTGAATCAAGAATCTATTATACATCTACTCGGTAATTGCGAAAGCCTTACTCAAAGTAGACTACGCTACCTGGTGATATAGACCCACTCCTGCAATTAATATAATCGAATCTAATATGTTAATTATGTATTGAAGTTAGTAAGGCTAACTATAGAAGTAAATTTTTTTAATTTTACTGTAGAAGTTAAATCAATCATTTTTTTGCTATACCTTCATGTAATTTTTTCAGTGTTTTACTGCGGATTGCAGCTCAAATTAAATTTTTGAAATATCATTATTACTGTAAAGTGTTGCATTTTAAGTTGTACTATATGATATTATTTTTAAGTTATCATAATAGAACCATTTCCAGATCCCCTTCTGAAATTACCTAATCTAATCTAATCTGATCTAAAACTATCATATTACATTCACATTACAACTAAATTTGTCATAGATCTAGTCTTTTTGCAGTTATTAAATGTAAATTATAACGTTACAATAATATGATGCTTAAATATTTGTAGAATAAACAAAAACAAAAACAAATGAGGGTCTAAATGAAACCTGTTTTTGGTGCGAAGACAAGTTAAATTTATAAAACAAAATTATTTTCAGGAATTGTTTCGTTCATCATAACACTACTAGAACTCATCAGTAGGTATTTATAGTGTTAGACTACCTATACAACTCCTATTTTCATTTTGATTAATTTTATAACTTATTAGAAGATGTCAATAGAACATCTGTGAGTTATAAAAATCGACCAACATTTCATTGTAAAATGTATTTTTTGAAAAATATAATAAAATAAATAAATTTATAATTCGATATTATCATAACTGTCTACTGAGTTGGGCTTAGCATAAAAAATGCAAGATAATGTATTTATTAAGTTAGTGCTCTGTATTATTACGAAAGGAAAGTTCTTCGTTTTTAAAGTGACTCAAAAAATATCATAAATATATATTTTTTTCAATTAATTTAGACAATTATTTTAAAACTTCTGGAAACAAACAGTTTTTAAATTTAAAATAGCTATAACACTTGATATGTCACAATTTAATCTGATTTTGTTTATGACTGTCATTTGTATTTATTATGCTCTGACAATTCATCATGCCGTCAAATCACCAACTGGGTTTTTGATGATTTTTAATTTTATATTATTTTAAAATGTCATGTTTGAAATCTCACTTTACAAAATGTCGTTTGATCAAAAGCTTGCCTTTCAATATAACATTGTATTTAATATAGTGAGCATGAGCACTGCTGCAGTTGTAGATATGTGAAAGGGAGAATAAACATTACTTTGCAGGAACCCATATTTAGTTAGGATACCAAAAAGGCATAAATTAGTGTAATTATTTCATTATTGTAGTTGTAACAGAGATCCAACGACGGACTTCATTACCAAAAACATGGATAGTAAAAAATTCGTTGCGTGCCTATTCCTAGATCTTCAAAAAGCATTTGACCCTGTAGATCACGACATCCTTCTCTACAAACTTTCAAAACTGAACTTCAATACCTGTCAGTTATCCTTCTTTACATCGTATTTAAAAAACCGTATGCAAAAGGTACGTTGTAATAAAGCGTATAGTACTGCCAAAATTTGTAAGAAAAGAGTCCCTCAAGGTTCAATTTTAGGACCAGACCTCTTCAAAATATATATAGATGATATATTCAAACTCAATACAAAAGGCTCTATCCAATTGTATGCAGATGATGCAGTATTAAAATATGCTGAAAACTCGGATTGGACTTGCGCAATTGAATTTGACTCTCAAATTCTTCAAGAATGGCTAAAAAAGCATAAATTCTCATTAAATGAGAAAAAAAAACAAAACTATTATTCTTTGACAATAAATTTCTATCTAATACTAGCTTTGTTATAAATGGGGCTCCAATTGAGGTAGTGAAAAATTTTAATTACCTAGGTTTAATCATTGATAGCAAACTTAAATGGAATAACAATATTGAATTCATATTAAAAAAAAATTACGCCGTATATTTTTTTAATAAAAAGACTACGAAACTACCTAAACAAAAATGCATTATTTGCCATATACTCTTCATTTATATTATCTAATTTACGATATCTTAACCCTATTTGGAGTCGGACGACACAAACTTGCATTAACAGACTTGAGAAGAATTCACAAGAAATCAATAAAATATATTAATTTCTATCAAAGATTACACTCAACAAGTTTGCTCTACTCTGGGAAGTATCTAAGTCTATCGAACATTAGTAAATAAGAGCTGTATATGATGGCCTTTAAAATTATCAACAATTTGATCAAGCACAATTTCATTTTGAATAGAAACATCGATATCGACAGCCACAATACGAGAAACAGGTCTAACTTCTACTTAAGCTTATTCAGAACCGAAAACAAAAACAATAATTGTCTGTATAATTGCTTAAAGATTTATAATGAATTGCCAGGGAAATAAAATAAATTAATAATATTGGTATATTTAAAAGGAAAATAAGAGAAATGTTGATTCTATAATGTAATTAAATTCTTATATTTAAAAACAAAACAAAAAAATAAACAAAATATTAAGTTATATAGTTGCAATTATTTAGTACCATAAGGGGCTACCTACCTACCTACCATTTTAAAATATCTAAAATCTAGTAAAATTATAACAAAAAAAAATTCTCCCGCGTAATTCAGATTGAAAAACACTGATTATAGAATAGAACAAAGGTATTTCGATCGATATAAATTCAGATAAACATTTTTATGGGATGATTTTTCTAATTTGATTCTAAAAATTATTAGGTCAATATGCATTGACATTAAAAGTTAATTATTTAAATATCGAAGATTGAAAGATGAAGTTCCACTTAAAAGTACTAAATTGAAAAAAATTATCATAATATGAACTGACTTTGTTTTATTTGGTTTTCAATACTGCTGTGTTTATGTTAGTCTTAAAGTAAATAAAATAATTTTTACAATGCAACGATATTATATTAGTTTTATCAATTTCGAAATTCCCGTTCCTGTTGGATATTTCTTTTAAGAACAAAAAAACAAAAATAGCCTAATAAAATTTTGATTTTAAAATTTGCGTTTTAATTATGAGAGACGTTTCCTCTCATTAAACGAAACACAAAAATTATGTCAACCCAAACCAGATGTATTCTAAGGTGGATTATCGTCTCTTACTAATATAAAAAAAAATACTTTACAGATTTTTGTAGATATGTTGTAGAAGGTTATAATTATTAAACGGCAGGTTTTGATGTAAATATTGAATCAAAATGGAAAACCTGTAAACTTATAAGAATATCCAGAATGCGCAATTCTTTAATTTAAAAGTGGTTTTAGTGTGACTTTTTTTTAGTCTTGATTTTTTTTATTCTAGTTGTTAGTTAGTTTTTTAGTTTTGGAGAAACAAAAAATTTAGATCGAGTATTTTTTATCCAAAAAACTGGTAAAAATTATCTTTCACAAAAATTGGGTCAAGGTGAATTATAAAATAAAGTATGTAAATAAATAGGAGAAAGTAAATTTGATGGTGGATTAAAATTTGTTATTTTTTTAGGAAGAGATTTTTGCAGTCTAGAAAAATTAATTGAGTTTCGTTTTAGGTGAAAATCGTTTAAAATGAGGTTGATTCGGTAATTTTCATAAAATGCATTTTACAAATTATTTTTATAATATACTAAGAACTAATTTTATCAAAAACAGAAAATTGGATAAAATTGTGGAGTATCAAGAATAATGCATAAAAATTTTAAGACCCACAAGTATGAAAATTTAAAAAAGGTAGATAATAAATTTTTTACTTAAAAATTTCAGAACCTTTATATTTATATTTAAAATCAGTGTTACCAATCTATTTGCCCTTCAGTATTCCTTGATGTTTCACAAGCTATTGATAAATTATGGCACGCGGGACTTATTTACAAAACGGTACCGTATTCTACCCAAAGTCTTTGTCGAAGTAATTGCATCTTACTTATCACAAGGCGTACTCCTTATTAAGTATGGAGAAGATTACTCTGTCCCAAACAATATACAACAGGAGTGCCGCAAGGAACAGATGATATCTGTCTTCTGTCGTATAAATTCAGCGACATGCAGAGCAAATTCGAACACCTGGAACAACTTGCCAAACTTGTCAGCACAAAGCTATGGGAATAAATAACACCAGCACAGGACATCTAAGGTTGAAAAGAGAACAAATAAAATTTATGAACAACTTCTACTACGTGGGAAGTATCATAGGAAATAGTAGTGGGGCTCAAGAAGACGTAGAAAACAGATTCAAAAACAAGAGCAGCATTTGGAAGATTGCAACCGATATGGAGGAACAGCCAAATATCTAGAGCAACTAAACTTAGAATATTCCTTGTAAAATCAATCCTGACATTCGGTAGTGAAACTTGGTTAACGTCAAAAACCCTCAACCAGAAGTCACAAGTCTTCATTAATAAATCTCCAAGAATAAAATGCTGAATATTCTGGCCAAACACAATAAGCAAAAAAGGCCTCTGGATACGAAAAATTCATATCGACACAAATCAGAAGAAGAAAATAGAGATGGATAGGCCATAATTAGGAGCTAGAAGCTTAGAATAGAACCCGCAAAGTACAAAGAACACCTGGCGAAGGAACATAAAACAATAATTAGAAGAAAAGAAACATAACGTTCGAACAATTAAAAACAGCACCTAGCAATCGAGTGCGATAGAAATATCAAGTGGAAGCCCTATGCTTTCAAGAGGACGAATAAAAAAAAATCCCCACTCGGGACTCCGTCCTGTATTTACTCTATACCAGTCATATGCCAGAGTTAAAAGATGCAACAATGCCATCTTTTGCAGATGATACTGCGATATTAGCGGTTGGTAATAATAAAAACGAGGCAACAAATAAATTGCAACAAACAAACAACAAAACCTCCTTATGGTGCAGAAGGTGAATAATTAAACTAAATGAGTCAAGATGAAAACATGTTAATTTTACTAATAAAATAATTGGGTTCGCCATTCCAGTCACAATAATCAATGTCATTATACCATATCAAAATTCTGCAAAATATCTTGGTACAACACTTCATGTATACAAAGCTCAGATGGAAAGAAGATGTTAAGAAAAAAACAAGAGTTAGAACTGAAATACAATCAGCTGTGTTGGCTAATTGGGTTGATATTTACGCTTTCGACATATAACAAAGTTTTGATCTGCAATCAAATTTTACAGCCATTCTGGGCATGTGCTATTCAAATATGGAGTTGTGTTAAGCTACTTCATATTCAAACTGTAGAAACGTTTCAAAATAAAGGGTCAATGTTCGCTGATATGATCGCGATGCTGATATTCATAGAGATCCTATCATAAAAGACGAAATAAAAAAACTAGCAGTACGCCGCAAAATTCATCTTTCTTAACATGTTAAAACTGAAGTTTCACGCTTGGGTGACAGTAAAAACTTTGTTAGAAAACTTAACGGCGGACGAAGCCATTATAACTGTGTCAAGATAAAATCTTTTATCTTTCAATAATTAATGTCAATGGAATTTTGTTTGATCAAAGATATCTGCAGTAATAGAGCCAAAATTGTTGTGCGAATTATGTCAAAATAATTAAACTAGGATTTCTACAGCACTACAATACCTATAGTGATGAGTTCCGGTAGTCTTGATGAATGCTTTTATAGTGCTATTTTAAAGTTAGTCTGATTGGATAGACTTGGTAACTTCACTTCTGTGCTCGTTACCTTTGAGCTTTAATACAGAGGTCACATCTATTTTTTTTTTAAATAATCTTAGTATCAATCTTACATTTTATTAATTTGATTTTTATACATGTTGTGGAAAGTTCTCACTGTTAGTACTTTTAGAAATAAAAATGTTTTCGATTGAATTTTAAACGCTGGATGATGCAGTAGTTAAGCGCCTTGTCTTAAGCATTCCAGGTTTTATTCCTGACGCAGCAAAAAAAAAAAAATGTTTTATGGATTTATCAACCTGTTCCAATACACTTTATCATTAGGATCAAATAAATGATAAAAATAGTTGAATTTGGTGAAACAGCTTAAATAAAATGGAATTACGCTATTTAGTATGGAGCTTAAGGAGCATTTAATGAGTTGGCATGCCAGAAATTCGATAAATATATACATCTTGAAAAACATTGTAGTAAAATATGTGGTAAAACATGCAGTACCGTACTTGCACGAAAATGTAATTCTACCCAGTTACCTTCAAGAACATAAAAAAATGGTATCTTGAAAAACTCATGAAAGAAATTACTTAACGCATAGAAAAATCAATATTTTTGTTATTTATGGAGTTCAACACTCGGTTAGGTGGCATATACAATAGGAGCAGGTTTTAGTCTTAGCGATTTGTTTATTTGTCATTCTTTTAACGTATCATTTTCATTATCTTACTTTATTTTTCCCTAATTTCACAACATCTTCAATTTCGTAACTTTGATTGTACTGCTTTTATGATTCAATCTATATGCATTAAGGTGGGTCTGTTTATGTAGCTATGTATAAGTAAGTATTGTTGATTAGTAACAATTTTTTTTAGAAAATATATATAAATATAAAATTAATTTTTTCAACAGATAATTCTGACGATTTAATAGGCCGTCCGAAATAAATATAAATTTAATTTGTAAATAGAAATTCTTTGCAGCAATCTAAATTTTCTGTGTAAATTCAATAAGCTATCTCCCTTTCTAGTGTTAGCAAAATATGTTTCCCTGTAAAATGTTTAGCAGAAACACACATTGAAATGAAACAATGTTTGCGTTTATTTTTCTTTGAATTCTATTTGCATTTGCATGTATTTCTATACACTACACGTCATTACTATAATATTGCAACTTGCTTGATTTAAGCTCGAAATAAGTAAATAAATAAATTGCGTATCTTATGCGATGATTCATAAAATCGAGTTTTGTTGTTGTTCCACTAACTGATGGACACAATATTGTAAAATTTATTAAGGCACTACTAGGCAAAACTAATATGGACAGAAGATGTAGTGAGGATGAATGATCAAAGGATACTAAAAAAAATATTAGACGCAGTACCGTACAATGCTATAAGTAGACGAAGAGACGAAAGCGAGAGACGAAAGTGAGTACAGCCGTCAAAATTAAAAAATAGAGATGGAGGACAGCTGCACAAGATAGAGAAGAATGAAGGAAGAACACGGTTAATGGCTCCCTTAGAGCTGTAGAACTAATAGATGGTGATAATGGTTTTTCTGTTCACAGTAAAATATTTTTATGTCTGAAGATTTTTTATCTCTGACAGAGCAGCAACTTTTATTGGACGAGTTTTAAGTTTTAACTGTTTTTAGATCTTTTGATGAAGTTTCTATAGCACCCAAGTTCTGGGCAACCAGTACGAACTTTTTCAATGAATTTATTTCCTTTTAATAGATTACTACTGCAGAATGAATGATTGATACAATTAAAAATTAATCGATATTATATCTACATATTGATTAATTTTAGTTATTTGCATATTGATTATTGCAAGTGTATTATTTTAGATATTATAGAAGAAAAAATAATGAATTATGCACAAAAGTTCACACACTCATTTTAAACAATTTATTTTATATACATATTTTATTACCCAATCTCTGTAAACACCACTTTTTTACCATAATGTTTTTTTCTAAATTATATTAACACGTGCTAGTTGTCAAAGCCAAATACGAAAATTTAGTATGAAATAAAAAAATTATTATTGGCTGTATTTGTTAGCAGGCACGTGCTTGAGTGTATGGCCGCCTGAGTACCAATGTATTTTGGCCGCTTCCAAGATAAAAAATAGAAAACTAAAAATTATAAAAACGTATTTTTAATTCAATCAGTAAGTAATAATTTATATTAATATTATGTACATTATAATATATATTAAATTAAAAATTAATTCTACGCGATTTTTGCGTAGCATAGTCTTCAATCGCTTCATGTATATTTAAAGAACCAGCAATTTCATTTTCAATTGCGATAACTGAAAGATTGCTGAGCCGTTCTTGCGTCATTGATGTTCTCAATTAATTTTTTATTGTCTTAAGTTTTGAAAAACTTCGCTATTCAAATGCAACAGATACAGGTATTGTTAGCAAAAGTTTTAAACTTGTAGCTACATTTAGGAAAGAATTTGCCAAGTTGTGCTCATATAAATATTTTAATAAATCTTCGGGTTGCTTTCTATCTTTTATGATAATTTTCAAAGAAAGCTTTTATTCTTCACCACTAATATCATATGATTCATCACCATCTTTAAATTTATTATGGAGATCGAAACAACTTTTTTTATATCCTCATGTTCCATATTAATAAATTTAATTAGAAGTCCAAAAATTTGTTCAAAATATGATAGAGATTGAAATCGAGTGGTAAACGATGAAATAGTTGTATCTGGTATTATATAGAAAAAATTAATTTTGAAATTTTCTTTTGGACTAAATTAAATATTTTCATCTCCTTCATGGTCAAATTGTTTACGATGACTTCGGCGACATACACTAACATCAGCAGGAAATTCTGGTTCAGTTTCAACTTTTTCGCACAGTTCATCAGAAAGCTTCAAATAAAAAAAAAAAATCAAAACCTCACTAATTGATTCAACACATGAACTGCTATGTCAAGAAACTTTCTGCATCATTCTACTTTCACCAAGATTTCATGCCATATTGGTTGCCATGGTGGTTGGTTGTAAAAGTATATTACAAAAATAATATAGTTTATTTTACGGGAATATACAGATCTCCATGTTATCTACATATTGACTCAGATTTTTTCAATATTTTCTCAAATTTTGTCGAAGAGTTAGCTGTTTATGATTCAGATGTTGTAATTATAGGATACTTTAATATTAATTGGTTAGTTAATGATAATCAAAAACAGAAAATGAAAAAAATTACAGATGACAACGCTTATAAACAAATTGTTAGTGATTACACTAGAATTGTAAAAGATTCAAAAACATTATTAGATAATAATAGACAATAACTTAAAAATAAGTGATCATGAATCTATTAGAATATCTATATATCTACCACTTTTAAATAATAATAATGAAAATAAAAAACTTAAATTTTTAAAATATAATAAGGGCAAATTCAGAGTAAAAATTTGTAGAAGTGATATAATGACAATGTATTTCAGTGATTGCAATACTAAAGCAGAATTATTTAGTTCAAATTTATATAATATTATAAATGAATTTATTGTTGAAAAAAATGTTAAAATTGTGGAAAATATTTGGTTTACAAATGAGCTAAGGTTATTGAAAATTGAAAAAAAATAGACTATATAAAGTTGCAATGTGGAGAAATACTGAGTTTGATTGGAATAATAATTATAAAATACTTCGAAATAATTATAAGGATAAAATAAATTTAGCAAAAAATTAATTTATTCGTAATAAAGTGGAAGTTTCATGTGACCAAAAAACTATGTGGAGAAACATAAAAACATTTGTGCTCAATAAAAAGGAAGAAGTCATTAATGAAATAATATTTGAAGATGAAAAGTGCGATAATAATTTAAAAATTGCAAATAAATTTAACTTGTACTTTGTACAAAGCATAAAAGACATTAATAATAATATTTCATTAATTACTTATATTAATAAAATTGAAGATGTGCGCTGTTGTTTTAAATTTAAAACTTTAAATTTAAATCAACTAAAAAAAATTCTGCATTCTATGAATAATAAAAAAGACAAAAATTTGATTAACGCTAAAATGTTCAAAGATTCAGTTGACTTAATTGGTCAAAATATGTTGTCAATAATAAATGAACCACTGTTAACTGGTGTATTTCCCGATAAATGGAAGGAATCAATAATTAGTCCTATTCCAAAGGTAAAAAATTCAATAAATACCTGTGATTTTCGTCCAATAAATTCAATTATAACTGAAGCAAAATTAGCTGAAAAGGTATAATTAACATGCAACTAGAAGAGTACTTTGAAACAAATAATTTAATATCAGAACACCAATCAGGCACAGTTGCGAGTCACGTATAAATCGACTCATTACAAGCTGGAAAATGGAGATTCATGATGGAAAGGTAATAATTGCAGTTTTTTTTAGATTTAAAAAGAGCCTTCGAAACCATTGATCGTTCCATTCTCTTAAAAAAGCTGGAAAGATATGGTGTAAGTGGAGTAGAGTTTGAATGGTTTCGGTCTTATTTAAATAGTAGAAAACAGAGAACTAAATTCAACTGTACTACTTCAGAAACTGTTGATGTAACAATGGGAGTTCCTCAAGGTTCCATATTGTTCTACTATTCCTAATATACATTAATGACATGGAAAAAGTTATAAAGTTTGGAAAATTGGTTCTATTTGCGGATGATGGCCTTTTGTATATTACTGCTGATAGTACATTAAAATGTATAACGAAAATGAATGATGATCTAAAACATTTGAGTATGTGGTTTAAAATGAATAAATTAGAATTAAATGTATCAAAAACAAAAGGTATGATTTTAAATAGCATAGTGGAAGAAGTTGTTGTAATTGATGGTAAAATAATAGAAATGGTCGATGAAATTAAATACTTAGGAGTAATTATAGACAAAAAATTAAAATTCAAAAATCATCATTGATGTTTGTAAAAAAATAGGAAAAAAAATATATTCTATAAATATATTTTATCAAGGATTAGAGATAGACTATCTTTCCTAAATGCTATAAGATTGTATAATGTAATAATTAAACCTCATTTTGAATATTGCTCATCGATTTTATTTATGTCAAATAATAAAATGATAAATAGAATGCAAAAACTGCAAAATAAGGTGATGAGAATAATCTTAAAAGTCGATAGGTATAGTTCAGTTAGTTTTATGTTAGAAGCTTTAAAGTGGTTAAAAGTAAATCAAAGAATTAAATTTAATGTCTAAGTAACAGTTTTTAAAATAAAAAATAAAAATTATCTTAAGTATTTATGTGACAGATTAGTATATAATAATGAAATTCACCATTATAATTTAAGAAATATTTTTAGTTTTAGATTAGACTTTTTTAGAAACGAAAAAACAAAGAACATGTTAATGTACAACGGATTAAAGTTATTTAATGAACTGTCTAGTTATTTAAGAAATGAAAATAATTTAAATCGATTTAAACGTTTATTAGTAGTTTACGTGAAAGAAAATTTGTAAAAATAATAGACATAATTTTAACTTTTTTATATATATATTATATTTTAAATGAAATTAAAATAGTTAATAAACTAAATAAATAAATGGAAAAAAATATTATTGTTAAACAAATAAATTTATAAGATTTATTTTCATTGACAAACATTCAGCTTCATGTCGAGATAATGCTGTTGAACTATTTTCAGCTACTTCTATTAAGTTGTCATAAATTTCACCTAATTCATTTGGAAGTGGTCTAATAGCTTTTATTCTTGCTTCCCATTGAGTTTCACTAACTTGCTTCACTTTTAAAGATTTAAAACTTTTTTTTTAAATGTGCCATCTAAATGGAGAACTAGAAAAAAAATTGTATATTGCTGATACATTACTAAAAAAATCAATTGTTGCAAATGAAACTTTAGCAGCATCATTAATGACCAAATTTAATGTATGCGCGTTACATGGCATAAACAAAGCTCGTGGATAATTGTCCAAAATTCTTTTTTTCAATCCACTATGTTTTCCGGACATATTGTAGTCATTATCGTATCCCTGGCCACGCATATAGTTAATATTTAATTCAAAATTCTTTAATTTTTACATTAAGAAGTCATAAAAAAATTCTACAGTACTTTTTTCAGAAAAGCCAATGAAATTTTCTCTTACTTCAACTTCATCAATTGATGTCAAAATATATTTTCTAATTTGATTTGCAAGGATAGTAATTATTTCATTTTGGAAGCGGTTTCCCATATAATGTAGTTCTTTAAAGAGATTGATTTTTGTACACGATTAATGTGGTCCGCCAAGAAATTGCACCAAAGATATCATACGTTCGACAATTTGATACCATCATTTTTTCTCGGCGTTATAGTATCGTTCCATTTTCTTATAAATTATACATTTTTTTTACAATGTTCATTTGAAATTTTTCCATTTGGTGCAATTTTGTATATGCAGCGATATTTTTTCGTGGCGAGATAAGTTTGCAAAAGTATGTTGCCCGTCATTAAAGTCTTCATTAACTAGTTTATTTCTTGTTTTCCAAATATTTTACAATAGAAGCAAAATATGTGCACTCACGATTAAATTTTTTACAATTAGATATTTTTCTGTAGAAATAAATCTTTGAAAATGATCTTCCCATTTCAATATTCGGATATATTAACTGCACATTTTGAATGGGCGGGATGGGATACAAAGCTATTTTTTATATAAAATTTCAATTAACTAATTTTTTTTTTACAAATTCATTAAATAATTTTTTAAAATAATTTCCTTGTCGATTTAGCCGCCTTTTAATTTGGTCGCCTGCGTGCTGCTGGAACGTTGGCCAGGCACGGCCCTGTGACTATTAGAATTAATTAAATGCTTACAAACGCCGTTTTGAATTTAAATTGAGTACATCTTATATTCATTCTTCTTAGTTTTTGCATTTGTTCTAGATTTAACAAATTAAATTTTCATTTTAGAATACAAATTAAATAATAAAGATAATGTCATTAACGTATTCAAGTATAGTAGGAATTTTAGTATAAAATTCTAAAAAAAATGTAATTCCAATGAAATAAAATTTCATGCTAGGCATCTATTCAGTAATCGTTTTATTTTCTTGGTTCTTTTTCAACCTCAAATAGTAGAAGAATTAAAAGAGAATGCATGATATTGAAAACCAGTTGCAAATTAAAATGAAAGACTGAAATTGATGCTTCTGATGGAAAAAATAGAGTTTATAAAAAAAGGTTTAAAACATAGGCCATAATTAAAAAAGTAATATAAGAAAAAGTAGGGAAATTGTTGAATGAATTATAATTTATTTAGTAATAAAAAAAACATAAACTCGTCTTTAGTTAGTTACCCATGGCATATACACATACTCACACACAAGAGAACAAACAAAAAAAAAAAACAAAAAATAATCGACCTAGTGTCTTAGTTATATATAAAAAAAAAACCGCCATTCATAATTTAACTGTTGTATTCAGGAAAATAATATTATAAAAGTTTTTTACGAAAAAAAAGTTTACCTATGCGATAAACAGTTAACCTTCATTGAAAAAGGTTATTATTCGAATTGATACGAAAGTGTAGTTTTTTTTTTCATTTTAAAATTAATTTTTATGTTGGAATGAAGGAAAAGAAATTGAAGAATCTAAAAGTAGTAATTCGATGTAAAAGATAATATAGATTAAAAAGGTTGTTAATTGGTAAACTGCTACTCTTCGAAGTAAATTTGATTTGCATAATAAGAAATTTTACTCAAAATTGTGTTAATTGTTTTAAGAAAATATTTAAAATTAGAAGAATTGAAATTTGATTGAACTTGGAGAATTTATCAATTTTTGATAGAATATTCAGTAACAAGGATTATCATTACAAAAATAAACTATGTAATTATAAATTTAATTAGAAATTATTAAAATTTCAAACAAATTTTACTTTATAAATAAAAAATTTGATTTATTTATTTACATTGATACATATAGATGTATATAGTATAGATTATATTATCATTGTATCTATAATTATTACTTACTTCAGTTGTAAGGTGTTTATGGTAACAGAAAATTTGTTTAGGAGTTGTTGTTTCGTTCATCTTAACACTACTTGAACTCATCAATTAGTAAGATTACCTATACAACTCCTGATTTTTATTTTTATTGATTTTATAACTAATTAAGAGATATTATCGATACATCTGTAAGTTATAAAAATCGACCAAAATTTCAACGTAAAATTTATTATAACTATAAAAATAAATTTATGTCATTATAATTTTAACTAGGGGCCCCTGTTGAGTAATTATAATTCAAGTTTAAGTCAAATTTAAAGTTTTTAAAAAAAACAGTAATTTACGTACTGACATACACGTCAAATGATGAAGCAGAAACCACTCGTGTTTAATAAAAAGTTTTGTGGTTAGTAAGTTTTATTTAGGACATATAAATACACGCCCCTCATATACTGTTTCGTTTCCGATATATTCCCTATAGTAAGTGGCATTTAGTGGATAAAATTACTAAAAATAAAAAATTTTGTCATTAAAGAGGTATGTATATATATACCTACATAATACATAATTTTAATAAAAACTATATTATTACTACAAATAACCAAAATTTAGGAACAGTTACTTAAAAAGATAAAAATGAAGAATTCAAGTGATTTGTTTTTTGCTGTTTTTATATTTTTTACTTGAGATGAATTTGTTTCTTTGTTTTTGTTTGTCATATGTGCATAGATTCATTTTCAAGTACATAATGTAAATTATAATAACTGATTTGTTTGTTTTTGTTTTTATTTTAATAAGATCTCACATATGTATAATGTATTTGCTGAATAATAAAATCATATGAGTAAAAAATTTTCAACTGTGTGCGCATTATTGTTTTATATACAACTTATTTATATATTAGGAGTTCATTAAATAGAAGCGAAATAAAATGAAGAGGTGTCTACTGCGCAGGTCCTTAAATGTTTGTCAATTATAATTATAGATTAGAGAAGTTTATCAAAATATTTCGACTTTCGAGCATTTATTTATAAAATTACTGGCTTATCAACTCATTTAATATGGAGAACTAGGTCGAAAACCCATAAAGCATTTTTTTGTGCTTCGTTGTGAATCGAACCGGGGACCTTTCGATTGAAAGGCAGGCATTCTACCTACTGCGCCACCCAGCGTGTTTAATTACTATTATCTGCTTAAAATGGATTTGAGGAAACTTAGAAATAAAAAAATGAAGCCTAGCGTTGTTATGTTAAATCAAAGAATATTTACGATTATAATATATTTAAAAGCATTTTTGATGAATTCAAAGCATTTTCGGAATTACTTTATAACGATTTTGTTCGTGGAATGTCTTCTAAATTAATATCAAATCCAAAACATTTCTGGAGATTCGTCAATTCCAAACGGAAATGTGATGAGTTTCCTACTCATATGAAATACAATGGAATTTCTAGTAATGATTCAGAAATAATACCTAATTTCTTTCGCGAATATTTTAGTTCAGCGTACACTAACTCAATTTTCGCACCAAATAATGATGATTTTTCTTATTTAAATGATTTTCCTAAAACTACTTGGTCTAATATTGATATTAATGAAACTTTAATAAAAAAATATTTGGACAATCTTGAGACTAATAACTTTGCTGGACCAGATGGTATTCCCGAAGTTATACTTAATAAATGCTCAAGTGCCTTAGCAATTCCACTGTCATTCATCTTCAATTCTTCTTTAAAATCAGGAGTTTTTCCCTCTATTTGGAAGCATTCATTTATTAGACCAGTTCATAAGAAGAACGCCAAAAATGAAATTACTAATTATAGACCAATCGCGAAACTTTCCTCCAATCCTAAACTTTTTGAGTTAATATTGTATGATTCCATTTATTATCACTGTAAATCTTTTTTAGTTCACAACCAACATGGATTTGTGGATAAAAATCACTAATCTTGTTGAGTCAGTTTCAACGTTTACGAGAAATATGGAAGCAGGTTTCCAAACGGATGTTATCTATACCGATTATAGTAAAGCCTTTGATGTTTTACCACATGCAATAATACTTTTAAAATTAAGGATACTTGGTTTCCCAGAATTCTTTCTGAAATGGGTTAAATCATATCTAACCGATAGATCTTATAGTATTTTATTTAGAAAAAATACTTCTAAGTCTTTTTATGCTAATTCAGGAGTCCCACAAGACAGTCATTTAGGACCGCTTTTTTTATAATCTCGGTTAATGATGTCTGTTCAGTAATTCTTAATAGTGAACTGAAAACTTACGCGGATGACATGAAAATTAAAAAAAAAATTACTACTTTAGAAGACGCTTTACTCCTACAAAGCGATTTAGATAACTTCTTTAAATGGTGCAGAGCTAATAATCTTCTTTTGAATGTGAATAAATGTGCACTTATGTGTTACACACGTCGACGTAATCCGCTTCGTTTTAATTATTCGTTAAATGGTATGAGCCTTTCAAAAGCGAGCTCAATTAAAGACTTAGGGGTTTACTTTGACGACAAGCTTAACTTTAAATCACATTTTTGTAATATTATCAATAAAGCTAATTCTATGCTAGGTTTTGTTAAACGTTGGTCAAAGGAATTTAACGATCCCTATGTTCTCAAATTTTTGTATTCTAGTCTCGTTAGACCAAATTTGGAGTATGCTAGTCAAGTTTTGTCACCTTTCTTTGATGTTCATATTAACAGGATTGAAGCAGTGCAAAAAAATTTTTTAAGATTTGCTTTGCGTAATTTTAAATGGTCAAATCCTTTAATTTTACCGCCATATGAGCATATATTGATCTTAATTCATTTGAAAACTTTGAAATTAAGACGAGAAGTGGCGGATGTTATTTTTCTTACTGAAATTATTAAAGGAAACATTGCTTCTCCTCAGATTTTGAATAACATCAACATTAATTCAAATAATCGCCTTCGAAATACAAACATTAAGTTTTCATAGAACCAATTATGGCAATTATGAGACAATTCATAGAATGTTACTAATTGGTAATAAACACATAAACTATATTGACTTCACACTTTCGAAACTGACTCGAAAACTTAAATTATATAAGTAATCTGTAGTAATTATAATATGTGTGCAATTTATTTCAATGTATTTTTACTAGTTTTAAGTTAGATATAATTTTAATTTGTAAATTGAATGTGTTATGTTGTACTGTAAAAACAAAAAAACAAAAAAATAATAATTATTGTAATGAAGTTTGAGCTAAACTAAATAAATAAATAAATAAAATAAAAAAATATAATAATTTAAAGAAAAGAAAAAATATATATCAAAATAAAGAACCCTCGCTAAGCTAGAATCCATCTTTACCGTGGTTTCGTTTATTTTGCTTTGAATTTCATTAATTTTTATCTATACTTATTTCTACACTATAAGTCATTACGGGTGTTATGCGTGATTTATAAAATCGTGTTTTGCTGTCGACAGTGTTGAGTGTTGACAGTCAAATATCTCTGACCGACAGCTTTGAATAATGAAAATAAAGAATTGAGGACAACACAGTTATAACATCAAAAAAATCATAATTTTCATATTAAATTAAATATTTACAATTTATTGTGAATAATAAGTATCACTTAGGTAATTTTAAAAATAGTTAAGTTATCAATTTATTTTAATACATTTGGTAATTTATTAAATAAGTTCAATTCTTTACTTAAAAAGAAAACATAATTTCTTGTAATTGGTCTTCTAAACAACGGCAGTCTAAATAGTCTAACACTTGCAAATCTTAAAATTCGTTCGTTAAAATACCTTACACAATTTGACAAATACTCATGCAAAATATTATTTTTTTCCTGTACGACACAGAAAAGTACATTAACACTATAACAACACATCCAACTATAGCAGCATGAAATTAGTATCGTATATCCAGAATAGTATCGTTCCATTATGCTGTGTAAACTGTAAATTAACCATAGTTATAGTACAGCTACAGCTACAGTTAATTGTATAGAAATAACGGTTAGTAACGACCTACTTTGCGGTAGGTGCTGAATACATTTTTTTGTGCTGAATAATTATTTAGTGTAATATTTATGATTTGAAGTTTGACATTGACATTTAAATAAACAAAAATTTAAATTGAAATAAACTAAATAACCATTTTATTTTAAAAATAATTGCATATAAAATTAAATATATATAATAAATAAAACTAGACAACACCAAGAAAAGAAAATAATTTTTAATAAACTTTTAAGTGCATTTCAAAATTATTTTTGATAAATAAATTTCCAAAACAAAAACAAACTAACGTCAAAGTATTAGTTTTGAAAATGATTTTAGGGTATGTTTTGCTAATGAGTAGTTTACACAGCTTAATGGAACGCTACTAAATATTTGTTCTTCTATTTCATTAAAGAATCACCAGCATTGCTATATTTTGCAGTATTTGAAACTTTGCTTTCTTACCTTTGTTGTAAACAAATTAAACAGATGAGCTAAAGTCAAAAGGGTGGGAGAATTGTAGAGTTATAGGTTGTAGAGTTAATTCCGAATTCTAACTAGATATTTAATATTTTTCGATATTTTAGAGCAGGATGTTAATTAAAGTCCAATTTAGCATATATTACAACTCCCAAAAATTTGATTAAACTGACTCTGTTTTCATCAGATACAAAAATTCTCTCGACCACCTGTTCTATCATTAAAGAGCAAAGTCTTCTTCAAAATGAACATTCGTAAATTTGTCATAAAATATCAACAAGAACACACATCAGAATAAATTAAAAATTCAGGAGTCTGCCATGGTAGTGTGTTGTCTCCCAATGTTAGTAGTCTCCCAATGTCCCGTTAACACATGAAAACTCTGCATAGTACCTCGGCATGCATTTGGATAGGATAGACACCACAATTGGGGAGAACATATTGTCAATAAAAACCAGAATCTTAAATTGAGTTTTAAAAATCTATACTGGTTCATATGACGTTACTCCTGCAATAAAGTTCGTATTGAAACTGATCTGATATTATGATATAGAACTGTGAGTACCACAAGTAATTCCAATAATGAAATACTGGTAATCCAAAATATCAGTAAATAGCCCATGGTTCGTCAAAAATGTTCAAATTAGAAAAAATTTAAAAGTAGTTCAGTTATAGAAGAAATGGCAACAAGAAGCTTTAAATGTTATGCCAGATATACATCAAAACAGTCGCGCATCACGGCTGCAATATACGGATTGGCATGTGCGAAAGCTAAATAGGTTTCTTCCGATAGACTTAAGGGGGAGATTTATTAATAGTCTAATGACAATTCCTCACTAGATGAATTAATAGACTCACTCTCCACTTGTGAAGAAACCTTGCCAAAAAAAAAAATAACTTAATATCATTTAATAGTGACATACTATTGTTAAGTATAAATAAGATATATTGAAAAGTTAGTATAAAAAAAAGAAATTATTTGAAACTTCTAAAAATTTGCAAATTATGTAGTCAAATATTTTGTAATATACGAAAAAATTGAAAATAAATTTATTGTTGGATTGGTAGATGAAGGCTATTATTAACAGTTAGGGTTTTCATCCCATAGTTTTGGCAACTGAAAATTACAAAAAAACTAAAGATATAAACACTATTTGGTATACTGACCTATTATGAACCTATATGACCTATGTTACCTAGTGACTAGTGACTAACTATCTTATTAATATCTACGCTACCAGCGTTAAGGTGCTTATTGCATCATTTTGGCAACAAAAAAGAATAAAAACTTAACTAAAAAAACAAAATCAAAAACACAAAATTTGATTGTAAATTGTTCAAGTTTCACTTGTTTACTGTGCGAAATAGTTCAGAATTCAAAAACTTAAAAGTAAAGATCCGAAATAAAAAGTAAAAACAATATTTCAATAATAAAATTATGTGTATTATAGGTGTAAAAAAAAAATTATATGTATTTATATGTATAATAGTATATGTGTACATGATATGATATGACAATGTTAAGTATATACTTATGATTTATATGAGTTAAAACAAAACAAAAAATTAATTAATTAAAGCTCTGGGAAAATTTTGAAAAACTAAATAAAAATATCACACACTACAAGATTTAAAAAAATAAAAACAAAATTGGGGAAGGAAAGTTATATTTTGAAAATATCATTGATTTAAAGGTGGAAAAATGTGGGAAAGTCAATAGAGAAAACTGGTATTATTAAATTAAAAGTAAAGAATTTATTTAAATTAATTTATTATCCAACTGAAATTTGTATAGATTTTAATATGCAAATTTTTAATTAACCTTGAAAATTAAAATAAGTTAATTTAAATGGTTTACAAATTTAAGATTAGATCCACTGATTCAAATTATTTAATTTTAATTTTCCATTGAGTAATGAATGACCTACAAATTTTTGTTAATGATATAATTATTGCAAAAGAAACGTAACTACAATAGATTCGTTAATTATTTTTATTTTTGGGTATTTTTTGTTTTGTTGTTGATACATTGGCGGTTCTTAAATTTTTCAAAACTAATAAAATTAACTATATTTGATTAGATCATGAAATCTGCAACTTTGGTTCAGATAATTTTTAGGATAGAGCTGAGAGATATAAGTGCTTATGCTAGGACTTATTCGGATATATGAATTTGAATTTGACTAGTAGTACAAAATATATTCATTCGAGTTATATTTTCGAGTTTGAACAAAATCTTACTTTTCAAAATATTGTTTTCAAGATCTGCATTTTTTTTAATTTTATAAAAAATTAAAAACACCGTTTTTGTATCCGACATACAGCGCCTACGTTTAAAAACAAATTGCGGTAAATATTCTGGAATTAAAACAATATTTTGGAAAAAGCAAGAAATAAAAGACCGTAATTCGTTACGCTTACATGTGTATTTTCTTATATAAATTTCAAAATTTTAATTTGAAGATACATAACTGTATGTCTGTATATAGTGTGAACTGGGAAAAAAGTAAATCGGTTGATATTTGAAATAAAACTAATAAGATTATATTGGTGATATGCTAATCAATTTGCTTCACTTATAAATTAAAGTTTTTAATTTTCGTAATCTTTTGTACCATAAAGAGTTTTCATTAAAGGCGACATTTATCTATTTTATTTATCTGTATATTTCAACTAAACTATCTTCCTCTCGAAATATATAATATAATTCATTTATCGCTTAATAATGATAAATTATAAACATTTTTTAACAAATTTTAAAAAAAAGTAACTAATTAGAAAATTAAAAAATAAAATAATAAATTAAGCAAAATTTGAAAATAATACAAAACCAATAAATAACAATTTGAAACGTATTCGTAATTAGTTAATACATTAAATTTGACAACAAATCACTTCATTCATTCTAAGTTGGACGTGCAGTAACCCGCCTATATTGAAATTTTTCGTTTTTCCATCAGAACTCTTTTGCCCACCGGCAGTACAAACAATTTTTTTTCGATATGCGAACATAGTTTGAAAATTGGTATGCACGCAATTCATAGATTCTTATAGATTTGCGTATATCTTGAATGTTTACTTGATTCGTTATAATTGCATTGAAAATAATAAGATGTTCGTCAATATTGCAAATAAGTAAAAATTTTAGTAATCAAACAGATTATTTGGTCCTTTCTTATAATAATTATTTCCATTCTAATATATAACTTTTACCAGCGATTTCTAAATCAATGAACAAATACAACAAATGGAAATTATATTAATTTAATTCAATTAATTTATTTACTCAAATATGTATGTTTATATAGACTGTAGAGATAGATAGATAGATTTTAAATTCATTTATTCATATTATAATAAAAAACAATTCTGAAAATATACATTTACTAAACAAAAAATAATAGGAATAGTTTTAGGATCATTCAGATAATTCATTAGAACGTGTGATGAATGAAACTATACAAAAAAAAGATACAATACAGCATAAAAACATAAAATATTGTTGGGTACACACATACATACATACATATACAAGTACATTTAATTTTACAGAGATCGACAGAGAAATCTAATACCCCAACACTGCAATTTTAAAGAGAAAATCTACAATGGTATGAAAGTCAAAATATTTTAGACATGCAGCTAAACCAAAAAAAATGCTGTGGAATGAGCATATTTTTAATATAGTTAAGAAGGCTGCCAAATGTATATTTTTAATATAGTTAAGAAGGCTGCCAAATGTTTGGGGTTTCTTTTTCGATGTAAACCCTACTTTTCTCCAAGAGATCTGTCCAGTATGTTGTTAAAGTGTTATTAAAATTTAGTGAAATTTATGAATGACATTAGTTATTATTTCTGTTATTAACTTATATAAAGCTTATTTCTGAATGTAAACAAAACTCAAAATCGTACCCCACGCCAAATTGGTGACTCAACTGAAAATTACACTTTTTTTATTGTAATAAAATTCATAATGTCAGACTTCAAACAACTCCACCGTAATACTAGAGAGGCTTCAAGTGCTCCTTTCTACACCGTGGAAATACTTAGGTTGTCCGAAACTCGTTTCAGAAATTTATTTATTCTAAGAACTACTAAAATATGAAACATGTTTTCATTTTATGTGTTCATCTCCGATAAAAACACTCCACTTCAAGATCGTCTCCAACTTACCTTCCAATTCCCTTCTATCATCCATATCACTGCTAATCCTTTTCCTAATTTTACCTGAACCTAGATAAATTTTGTATAGAGAAATCCTTTCCTAGTGTTTGGGTAATGTGTAACAACAAAAAATATCAGATCAAGTGTAACAGAAAAAAGAGATCAATCAGACCTTATATTAATTAATCTACACAATTATAATCTTATATATTAATACGCTTAAACGTCTGTTAAACTTTTCACAAAGCTTTTACAACACAAAGCTTTTTTCAACTAGATTATACAACTTTATTAGAACTATTACGAATTACGATAGTGTGCAAAATTTAATTTAAAGACATAAACTACAAAACAATAAAACCAAATAAAACCAAAAACAAATTACAATTAACCTAAAAACAATTCACCTATTGAGCAATAGCATTGATTATATCTGATTATTTGAATTAATTTAAAAAAAAACAAAGTAGCAAAGACAAAAACCGAATTATCAGAATATAATTATTATATCAAATTATAAAAATATTACAATATTACGATATTACAGCAAAGAAAATTACGGGTAAAACAAATAGTAAATTTAGAAAATATATTCACTCAGACCATGTTCACAAATTCCAATAATTGAAATTTATTTATTTATTAACAAATAATCCAAAAGTATAAATTCAAATGTGCATTAGCATTGAATAAATATATTATTGCACATGGAGAATCATAAACCGAAATTTACGATCTGCTAAGAACAAGAAAAACAAAATATGTTTTGACATTATTATCAAGTTCCAATTCAATACACGACAAATTTAGTACACATAAAAGTTAAAAAAACTTTAAAAAGAAAAATTTCCCTACATCAGAGACCCTATCGGGATAACAATATAACAATAAAAACTGAAGAATAAGAGAAAAAGCATAAATATTGGCTTTACCCATAACTATAATAGTCATCATAAGGCGTCATATGATGTCATATGATACTTCGTTAAATGGCCTATATGATTCGATATGATTTAACAAAGTCATAACCTTTACTATAATGGTCATACCTAATCATACCAAAACGTCAAAACCAAAATTTAAAAGAAGTGAAATAAAAACATAAATTCTATAAATAAATGTTTTTGTTTTTTTATTTTGAGTTTTGAAATAGTTAGGGCTATTATGATAATAAAAAAAAACACAAAAAACGTATCTATGGCTATTTTAATGTGTTTTTAATGTGGGTATGGTATGTATTTAGTTTATTTAAATGCATTTAATTTCATATCTATACTGCCAGTGACATCTCTGTTCGCCTCATTTTGTTGAAATGTACGTCTCTATTAATAGTATTTGTTAGGGAGCGTTTACACATCAGATTTTGTTTCATGAAAGTTTTGTTTTACTTATTTTTATTGCATTTACAAATTTTATTGCAATTATATCAAATTTTATTTCAAACATTTTAATTACATATCTCAAAGATAAACAAATATAGTTGCAAAGTATATTATATTTCTTCACGCAAAATCCACTTTCTAAACTTGCAAAATATTTATTTTCTTTATTTTCTTAAAAAGAATCAATGTTTTAAATATTTTTTTATTACATAATAAATAATTTAAATTGAAAAACTTAAAACTAAAATTCACTTTATTTAATGTCTTAAAAATAGTTTAACATTTTAATACTTTTCAAACATTTCATAATATTTTATACTACACTAAACTATCAAAAGATCGTACTCTAGCAAAGCAACATACAACTGTGAAATAGAGAATTGTATTTTCAGTGCAATATTTGAATAAGTATTAAAATGTTAAACTATTTTTAATAAATAAAAAATATGTAAAACATTGATTTTTTTAAAGAAAATAAATAAATAAAATAAATTGTTTCATTTATAATGCTAATGCTAGATCGGCGAATGTAACGCCGGGGTTAGCTAGTATAATTTATTTGTCTTAAGTTCTTCGATTTTGTTGTTAATTTTAATATTGGTTGTGAGAGGAAAATGGAAAACCCTCTTTAAAAATTTATTGGTTTTGATAAAATTTAAAGCTAATTTTCTTACACTACTTATTCTAATTGTTATTATTTCAACTGTCAATTTTTGTTTGGTAAGTATAAAATATAAATTAGTGTATAAATAATACAAATGTAGATTTAAAATTTTATTTTGTACTATCTGCAAGTTTTTCAGCAATGTTTGGAAACAAAGGACATGATGTCAGCTGGTTAAATACTTTCATAATTCAAACGATTTTATTTTACTCATTTCAATCTTCGCGTCGTATTATCATTGTCCATTACAAATATTTCACAGTTGTTTAAATTAGAAGTGTTTAAGTCTAATGGAAGCTTTTTATTTGATGCGTGGGCGTGCCTTTTATAATGAGAAATAATAGGTACGTAGGTTCTATTTTCTATATAATTATGTTTGTCTAGAAATACAAATGCCTCAGGTGGAATGAATCCCGAATCGAGTGTATTTGATCTGATTCATACCATGGGTGACTTATTAGTGGATTTTCTGTTGACGTACGTACATGACTTCTTTGAATGTGATTACGTATGAGACGAATGATAAAATTATCGATTCTTATTATTTTTGCATTTTCGTAAATTGTTTTGTTGGAGAAATAATGCGTGTAGTTAGATGTTGGTTTTGTATTAAGGTTTGTGCATGCGCGTATGCACTTCCGTTGAAATAGCCTTAGGTTTTCCATAGTAGAAGCACTTATGTTAAACCATATAGGACAACCATATGTTAATATTGGCCTAAATAAACCTGACTTTGCTAGACAGGATTTTAGAGAAAAATAACCTTTTCAGAGCCATTAAGGATTTTTTCGCTTTTGATATTTGGTCTTTAACATTGTCGTTGACTATTTTATTGAATGACTGCTGTAGGTTATACTGGGCAACTTTCAAATTGAAATTTGCCGTATAAATTGTTAAATCGTCCGCAAATGCAATGCTGTGATTATGCTCTGAGCTTTTACTTAGAGTATCAAGCAAGTCACTTACATATATATTGAATTTTATTGGCGAGTTAACTGCGTCTTGCTGCAGGTCATTAGTCAATTGGAATTCTTTAGATATATTCTTGTTGAGGAAGGATACTCTAAAAGATTTGTTGCGTAACATATTGTTGATTAAGTATACTAGATGTGGAGGATATTTATATTTGAGTAGTTTGTATATAATACCATCAAGCCAAATAGTATCGAACGCCTTTTCAAAATCTATAAAACAAGTTGCTCACATTGACCATTGTTTATATGCCAACATATATCTGACGATAATTTGGTCATAGCATTTATAGTACTGTGTTTGTGGTGAAATCCGAATTGGTTGTCTGGTATTATATTTGTTATTATTGTTTCTGTTATTAAAGATTTATTAATTAATATTTCATAAATTTTACTGATATTCGGTAATAGGCTGATAGGTCTGTAATAGTATTCTGGTGGGGTTTTTCCCTGGTTTTTTTTATTGTTATGACAATTGCTGTCTTCCAAGGTTTTGGAAAGTAGCTTAGATTTAGACAATTGTTAAATATTATACAATATTTTTCGATTATTGTGTCTGGGAAGTGCTTTAACACAATATTAGGTATTTTATCGGAGCCTGATGAGGTTTTATTTTTTAAGTTTTTAAATATTTCTTTCAATGAAATTGTTGATGTAAAATAATTGTTATGGGTTTGATGACTTCGTAGATGGTAGAGCGCACTGTTTCACTTAATGTGGTTATAGATCTTTTTTTTTCATATCCTTGTTTAATGCCGCGTTAAAATGTAACATTGTTGTATTTATGACTCCATTAATAGTGATGTATTTTGTGAAGTTTGGTTGTGTACTTGAAATAGATAAGCGCCGTGCGTGTGATAATTAATGTCTTAATATTTTTGATTAAGGAATTGAGTCTTATTATATGAGGGTTTTTGTTGTTTAAATTTAATTTATATAAAGTAAATTTAGACGACAAAAGTTGAGAATTGTGTTTTATGAGTTGATTTATTTTTATGTTGGAGTCAACATCAGTACTATTTGATTTGATTTATTTGATGAATGTGTTGGGATGGATTTTTTCATGGATTTATAAATTATTGTTTCTAATTTCTCGATGTATTTATCTATTTCGTTACAAGTCAAGTTTTTATAATTTGGCATGTTAGTGATTTCAGGCTCTACTAACAGTTGTTCGTTAATGTTTTTGCTAAATTTATGCTAGTTTGCTTTCTTAAAGATGAACTGGTCATCTACGTTTATTTCAGTTGGAATAAGATTTTCTTTATTAACGTGTGAAATTTCAGTATAAATAGCTAGATGATCGCTATCATACATTAATGTTTCAAGTCTGTTACTATTGGATGATTTCAAGTGTAATCTTGAGTCGCCTATAATTATATCTAAAAAGGAATTACTTCTGGGAAATGATGGGAGGTTTGAAGTATAAAGTTATGTTCTGTATGGGATTTGGTTGAAATTTAAGAAATTATTGAGTAATCTTCCTCTTGAATTTGCATTGGTATTATGCCAAGAGTTGTGCTTCGCATTTAAATAACCACATAGAAGGAAATAGTTATTCAATTGGTCAAGTTGTAATATGGCAAACAGTTTTTTTACTTCCTCTTGAAATTTTGTATCTTGTACTATTATTACGTTGTTCTTTTTTCCCATGGGAATTTTTATTACACATACTTCTAGACATTGAAATGTTTCCAGGGTTGAATTAACAATCCGCCACCTGCTGTTGAGTCAGGTCTAGTTTTTTAAATGTAATCTATTTTTTTTTTTTAGTTTCTCACAAAGTGTAGCCAAATCAGGGTTATGGAGGTTCAGAAAATCTACTAAGTTTAATTGTTTGTGAAAGGATTTTCATGAATTAACGTTAATTAAAATTAATTTTATTTTATTATTATGTTGCCAATAATGTTCAACCATCAAGATTTTCGAAAAGGAAATCGATTCTTGATGAGTTGGTTTGGACTTCTTTTTCCAACGATTTGAGACTTTGACAAAGAATATTGACATTCTTGTTGAGCCCTGTTAACATTGGTAAAATTTTATTTAAATTATGGATATTGGGATTCATTTCTGAGACATTTGCATTACTATTATCATTATTTTGACAATTGCCAGCCAATACATTAGCGAGTGATAAATTGGACTTAACAATATTGTTTATTGAATTAATTTTACTTACATTATTTTTGATTTTATTTTGATTTGATAGTTGAGTTTTTTCTATTTTTGGTTTGTATATTTGACATTGTCTGTATGATGCAAGGGTGACCAGATGTTTTGCAAAGAATGCAGTATAATTTTTCCACTGGACTATTTTTAGCTATTGTGCAGTTTACTGCTAGATGATTTTTGCCGCATTTCACACATCTTGGATCCATGTTGCAGTTGTAGGCTGAATGGTTAAATCTCTGGCAACGTGTGCATTGGGTTGATCCTGAGCGCAACACTTTCTCCCATTTGATTATTTGGTTGTCCATACTTTTGATGCGTTGGATGTGCTCTATGATGCTATCGGGTTCTAATTGGACAATATAAATCGGTAGCTTTTTGTTTTCCGTAACGGATTTTTTTGTTATAAGTCTGAGAACTTTGGCTATTTTTATTTTTTCAATATTCATTGCTGTCAACATTGATGCTACATCGTCTGGTTCATAGTTATCGTGTAGTCCTTTTAATATGACATTAATTGGCTTTTCGTTTTTTACTGTGTAGGAGAAACACTCCACGCTAGCACTTTTAAGAGCATTGAATATTATTTTGTGATCGTCCGTGTTTAATGCGTGAAGCACATGGCGACCTTTGTAGGTTGATTGGATTAAAAATTTTTATATTTTTAGTTGTAGCTTAATAAGTTTTTTAATAGTACTAATATCTATTTTTTTCTTATAGGATATTTTTCTTCTTTCTGATGGCGTTGTCATTTTCATTGTTGTTCTTATTTTTAGTTGAAACTTTCATTGTTAAAATTATTATTAGATTCCGTCACAACGGTGTTGATTGGCTTTTGTTTCTCTTTTTTTATTTTTTGCTCTTAATACTTCTATGAAGTCGTCATTCTCATCTAGTTTTTGATTTATTTCTTCCATTGGAGCGGCTTCGTCCTCCATAGTTTCGAATAACTGGAATCTGTTGGTATTTGTATTCTTTTTTTTCAGCAATCAGATTATTCATACTTTCTCTAATTTTCATGAGATCGCGTTTTAGCACTGCATTATCTATTTTTAGTTTTTTTATTTTTTGAATTTGGGTCTTTTTGAATGAGTTACCCATTTTTGTTTTTTTTTTAACTTAAAGATTCTTTCGTTTTGATTTATTTAAGTGCAAGTCATATATCCATCTAACGAAACCCTAAATAAGATTATTGTAACAAATTCTCAGAATTGGAATTCATAAATTACATTATCTAAATTTAATTTCTATTTTTTAAGGATGGTTTATCTAACTACTTTCGTTAACATACGAAATTTATCTTTACTAACAAATACAACTATTTTTCATATCACACAATAAATAACAATTAGGTCTCCTGACCTAACTCAACAAATATCATTTTGTTTCTATTAACCAAAAACTTAGACAGCAAACCAAGTTGAACGATGCTATATTAGTTCATATTTCAAAACTGAAATATGAATATTATATTATTGAAGTTGTTTTTTTTCATTCCAAATATTTTGTAATTTCATTTTTTAATTAAGCAAACAAACACTTGACAAATTTAAGTGTCAAATTACAATAAAAAAATAAATTTAAATAAATTTCTTTTTTTTCTTTTATGTTGTATATCGGAAACCGATGTCAAGTACTTATATTATCAATTGATAATATATATTCTATTGTAAGCAAAATTATTATTTTTTAGGCTAAGTAAAGAAAAATAAAAGATGTTGTAATAAATATAATTTTTGTTATTATGTAGTCTTAAAATAAAAATAATTTGAAAAACATGTTTAAGACTTTCCTTTGGAAAGTCAGTCTAAATTTTACCATTGATACTAACGGTCAAGTAATATAAAATAAATAATAATTAAACTAATAAATATTTTTTTTAATAAAAAAATTTTAGTGTTGTTTTTTTATATGATCACAATAATATTATATATGTTGCATAATTGATATGGTCGCACTCTTTACATTATTTTTGAACGCGATTTATGTTTTATTATATTGGTCACTCTATTTTATAATTTATTTAGGAATGAAATATTATAATTGTTTTTGTTTAATTTTTTTTTTTGTTTTGTTTTATGATAACTGGTTTTCTAATTTTGTAAAGTATAGTTTTAGTTTTTGTTATTTCATTTATTTTTTTTTTTTTTTTATTAATTATTTATCTTCCGTAATTAGTTAAAACGTTTTCACTCCATCCACTGTTAATCAGACTCCGCTTAAAATATCATCTCTATGTATGTTGCATATCGAATATACCGCGGAGCATTAAATATATATCCCGTAGTACTTGATGTTAAAACTTTGTCTATTATGTTTTGTTTTTAACTGAGAGCACAGAGCTAGTGGCTACTTAGTAACCAGTACATTTTCCTGGACCTTAAGTTTAGCTCTTCTCGTTTTCCCTTAACATGAAGTTTCCACTTAAATTTTGCATCAAGTGTAGATATTTGGCTGTGTTTTTATCTTTAACAATATGACCATTAATATACACAGGTTCATATTTTATATTTTTATTGGTGAAAAGACATTTAAGACAAAAAATTTAGAAATCTAGTTTTTAAAATACTCAATTACAAATAAAAAGTAAGTAAGATCTAGTTTTTCAAATTCTCTTACAGAATACGTACATAATTTTAAGAGTAAAGTATGTATTAAGACTAACAATTTAACAACATTTTTTAGGTTAAATTCGCCTTTTAAAGGAATAATTCAAAGAAGTTATAAATATGCCATATATTCAGAAAAATAGGAATTAAATCACTACATTATGTCAAAGTGACAGTTAATTTAAATATACTATGGTCCTACTGTGTTTTCTTTTACACTTCAATATAGACTTAGATGTAAATAAGCTTGTAAATAATTATGTAACAAAATCAATTTATTATATATTCTTTATTTGTATCTCTTAAAAGATAATATAAGTAATAGAAATACAAAGTAAAGTAAAGTCATATAGGTCAAATTAGGTCAATTAGTTTGTTACATAAACTACCAAAATGATAAATGATATAATATTATCATAATGATAATAAGATAGTGTGCTTACTAATAATATATTTAATGACTGCATCATTCACAAATGTGACATGATTTTTATTAATTAATTTTAGTCATACACTTATATCTCAATATTATCATTAAATATGTGAATTAAATATTGTATCTAGTTTGGTCTAAATAAATTTGACTAAAATAATAATCTATAATTTTGTAATAATATATATTTTTTTTTTTTTAAATTATGTTACAAAAATCTGCATCACGTTTTCTCGTTTAAAATATGTTTTTCGCAATCGTCTTTTGTGTAATAAAAAAAAAAAAAATTTTTTTTATGACATCGATACTTGTAATACTTTTTATTATTAATCGAAATTAAGTTTAAAGAATCCAGTTTATTAATTTAAAAAAATATTTTCAGCCAATTCAAATGGTATTCAAAAATATATTTAAAGTTTAGAAGATATGCGATAGATTAATTTACATTTTGTAGAATTAAATTGATTTGAATAATTGTAAAATAAATATTTGATTATTTTATACCGGACGTTTTCGTGAAGCTGAATAATGTTAGGCATTTATATTTATAATCTTATTAATCAGATTGAATTATATTTTCTTTCCATTTCATTTCTAAAACCTTATATTTATATTTTGGGATACTTATTGTGTGGTCTCGTTTATTAGGTCTTTTGAGGAGGATTGGTGATCTTTTAATTCCAATGTTGTCGTCAATATTATGCTTAATATAATACATTATGATTTATCTCCATTTTATTTGTGTAGAGAAAGTTAAACATGGGCACACTCGATCTCACAATCGTATAATGCTACAAATTTAGTTTAAAAATAAATTATGGTACATGTTGAAAAAACCAATCAGCATAACAGTGAAAATAGTCGAATATTTTCCTTTTAATTTTACTGATATGCTTATCATACAGATACGCGTATTTTGTCTACTACTTGCAGACTTCTTCAGTGTTTTGTACTCGACAATCAGCATGTATTAAAGTAATCGACGTGTCAAGTCAACTAAAAACAATACAATTTGTATAGGTTTGTATATGAACTAATGGATTCTGGTTACTGTACTATAGTAACGTTTAGATTAACTATAGTAGGCTCTTGTTTGAGTATGAATAGACGCTAAGTTATGGCATAGATAGATTATAAGCACATATTCTGTTCTGTCTATTAATGCTTGAATATTTAGTATTCTTGAATTTTTTCAGTAAAAGTTTATAACTTTTAATTTTTAACAATGTTAGACAAAACTACTGGTTTTACTGATTGCTGTTTTCATCCTATATTCTTCATGACAGTAATGTAAAGTTATTTTTTGTTGTTTTACTATTAATTTATTCCCAAACTATTATATTAGATTATAATTTCGTGTTCGTTAATTCAGTGTTGATTTCGAAGAGCTTTTGGTCGTTTATTATTTAAGTTTAGCTAAACCTAAGGTTGAATAAATCAGTATTCATGTTAAATGTATGAAGTGTGTGACCACCAAAATTTTTTTTTAGCTTGGATTAATTTTTGTCAGTTTCGTTTTCTACAATACTTAAACTTTACTGGAAACTTTTATTTTTTCGTTTTTGATTTTACCAAAAGAAATCTCAAAAATTTAATTTACTTTTTGTAATTTTTAACTATTCCAATTCCATTTTTTTTTCTGTTCTTGACAGTAATTTAGGTATGAATCACATTTTTGTGCTTAATTACGGTATTGCATGCAAGTTACGGTACTGCTAAGTTACGATACTGCATGCAAGTTTATACTACAATATCTACAATCATTTTTGAGCATTTATTTATCAAATTACTGGCTTATCAACTTATTAAATGTGGAAAACTATACTGCTATTGTCAGGAACTAAGCCTTCTTAAATAGAATGGATCCATTTGATTTAAGTTGTAACCAGATAATACTGTCAATTATTTTTTGTCATTTATTTTATCCCAATGACAAAGGGCACTGGACCAGGTCGAAAAACCCACAAAGCATTTTTTTGCTTCATCGGAAATCGAGCCTGGGACCTTTCGTTTGAAAGACAGACGCTTACCTACTGCGCCACCAAACATCTAAACTCCAGAGTGTAACCATTCTTATTTTCAGTTTTGGTTTAATTTTTTGTTAATACTGCTCAGATTCAAACCTAATACTAGGACAGCAAAATTAGTATTTATCTTGCGACATAAACATTAGTATAGGATAAATTGCAATGGTATGAGTTTTCTAGAGTAACATATATGGTTAGATACGTAGAACTACCGTAAGCCCAATAACAATACTTCTTTGACATCTACCCAGGACCCCTACTAACTAAAAACCATGATAGCCTATTAATTTCAGTGAATTTCCAATATCTTATAATTTTTAGATAATTTTACAAATATTTATCGCACAACAAAAAACATTTTTCTCAATAAATTCAATAGCATTTCTTATAAATTTATGAGTTGTATTAAGTTAAGTCAATAAATTCGTTTGAATTTGAATTCAACATCAGTTGAAATACCTGTCGTATTTAAACAAAATAAAATACAAACTGCAGTAATTTAAACTCATCTAGATCAGGTTTTTATTACAATTAATTGGTAAAAGAAATTAGAGAGTTAATAATAACAAGAAGTTACAGGAAAAATTAATTCGTAGTTAAGTTTAGTATCACTATCAACTCTCATCATAAAGATCTACATTAAAATTGTTCAAAAATTGTTAAATGAAAATATTTTTTTTTTTTATTAATAATGATCACATCTGTTAGGGTAAATGAAAAATTTTCCCTATTAAATTATAATAACCAGAAATACGTACATCAGTAATCATAGTTGATGAATTAGTTGTGTCATTTGATCACTCTTCAGATCATAATTACAACAGCTCATTTATCTTGTTCGGGAGCCAGTATTGATGCATCAAGTCATAATTATTATTAATAAAGCAAAACTAAAACGAAAAACAGACAAAACAAAATTGAAATAATTTTTGCAACAACTTTCAAAAACAAAAAAAAAAAATTAAAATTGTGATATCTGACAGTATAAGTTGATTTCACCACCCATGTTCATTAAAATTGGATATTTTTGTTTTTAATCTAAAACCAAAGTTATTTTTGTGCTAAGAAAAACACAAAACAAAAATACTTAACCTAAGCCATGATGAAAATTTATAATATATACAGTAAAATATTTCATTTTTGTATATTGTTTTTCTTTGAGAAGAGAAAATTGACCAAGTTCAGTTCGTTTCAGGTGATTGACTTGGAAAAAAAAAACAAAAATAACAACTAATTATCAATGAAAAGAAAAACTTGAAAATAGAAAATTGATTTAAAGTTAGAGACATTAAGTTTTTCTAAATGTGATGGTGATTTTCATTTGGAAGATAATATAATTAAATTTATTTTTAAGGTTAGAACAAGATTTAGACATAAGTGGTTTGAGGGAATAGTGGTTCAAAATTATACCGTAAACTTATTTTTTATTATTTTTTTTGGGAATATTATAAAAAAAAAAGTTATTAAATTAATTTTTCTTTTTATTTTACCTTGTCGTGGTGTGAAAATTGAGTAAGATGAATGATTCTCTGACTAGCTCTGCGCTTGGATTCTGCTTGATGAAATATATTTTTTTAGGGAATATCAGAATTCAAATGATAATCAATAGGCTGGATTAAGGTGTTATACGTATTGTGTTGAGAATCAACCAGACTGAGAGTCTAACAAAGAACAAAGATATAGTAGTTGAAGGCTTATTCAGATACCGGGCAACGTTCAAATTATGTAGCTTTACTTACTTATATGAATTTTTGCACAAGTAACCCTGTAATGGATCAAAATTGAATGACAGTGGAAGGGGGGGGGGGGGTTCTCAAATACCCTAAATAAAGGTTTATTTTTCGGTCTTCCAAAACAATGCAGAGTGTTTAAGGCTGAAATGATGGTCATAAAAACAGCCTTAGACTGGCTGAGTTATGTTATCTATAAGAAATATTTGCATTCTTACAGATAGTCAAGCTGCAATTAAATCACAATTAAGCCACTCAAATCGGTAATCGCCAACTCAAGCTTCATGGTTGTCAGCCACAATTTTCTCAACGAGCTATATCGGATTAGTTCAACATATGACTATGTCAGGTGTCAGGACACAGTGAAATTCAGAGAATCAATTCACTATATGTACTTTTCAATTAGTTGTTACGTCACCAAACAACTGATAGTTAGTGACATACTATCTTGTAATAATTTTTTTTTATTTAGATTTTGTTAGACATTGACGTTTAGTCTGATCATTAGATATTGCATACTTTCTGTTTTTACCAGGTCAAAATTTTGCAATTAACCCATTACTGCTTATTGGGTATTTAAATACCCAAAAACTTTAGTGCATTAAAATAGCTATATCTGCCGTTGGGTAATAGATATTGAGCTAGTTTTTATTTTATTAGAGAGAAAAAAGGCCGAACCATAATTCATTCTCAGTGAGCTAATCAAAATTCTCAGGAACTGCCATTGTTAGTGGGACTCAAAAATTAAGGATTTTTTAAGCCCCGAAAATTTCCATAAAAAATGGTTTTTGGGAAATTGGAAAATGGAAAAGTCTGGAAAATTTCTAAAGATCACTTAGCCTCAAACTTTCTCAATCTAATAAAACTAATATTTTTTGGATTGGAGTACTTAAGTCGTCTCTAGAGATGATTTTCTTTTATGGGTATTTAAATACCCAACCGTCTAAAGCATGAAAAAATTGTTATAAAAATTAGTGAAAAAAAAAATTTATATTTTTATGAAAGTAAGGTACAATTCATAGTGTTTTTTTTGAAGAAATCTAAAAAGTAAAGTATTTAAATAATAATATTGTAAAATTAAATTTTAAAAATTATTTCGCTTTCTCGCTTCTTAATTTTTATATTGTTTCGTGGTACATCATTGTGATAGTCAAAAAAGCATTTGGGATGCAAAGTAGTCGAACACTTTTTGCAACCGTGTTTTAATACCGCATTGTTTACAACGACTGCGTTTAGGCATTTTTTCGACTATATGGTCGACACAATCTGTGCGTTTTGCCATTTGTTGGGTATTAACAAGTACACTCCCATATGGACGGCTGACTACTTGCGGTAGTGTTACTAGTGCTTCCATCACATTTAATTTAATCAAATATACCCATAGAAGTCACACCTTCATACCTTGCGCAGAAAACATGAAACTTCCATGCATTCACCATTGCGGCATCAAATGCATTTGTGAGCAATATGGTACCACGAACTTTAATTCGATAATCGTTCATAGCAATATCAAACAGATCAACAGCATCCATCCATTTATACTCATGAATGACCTGAGTGGCTGGTCAATTGTTATCTTACGATTTTTTCGGTCGTATCGCTTTGTATGGAACATTGGGCCATGTCTTAAAAAGTTGGAAATTATAGTAATTTAAACAGAATTATATAAATCTTAGTCTAATAAATAGTTTTACATAACACTACATTTGAAACTGCATAACTTTATCAATTCACTTTTGAATTTCTAAAACCTGGAAACACAACGGTCAAACTTCAAACCATGAGATAATGTGAAAAAGTTAAAAAACATTTTAAATCATACAATACAGAACAACTATAAATTTTGTCATATCATCCACTATCCATCAATACATATCAGATGGATCTTTTATTTCATGTAGATTATTCCTACTTGAAATAATAAATCTATGAAATTTTATTTTTTTAAAAAAAATAAAACTAAAAAATTTATATAAAATGTAGTAGCGCTAACGCCGATTGGGTATTTAAATACCCATTCCAAATCTCAGGAGTGCCAAAAGCTAGAGGTCTAAATTTTTTCCAGGCAACTTCTATGACCTTTATTTTTATAACTTCGGTAGAATAACATTTTCGTGAGCTAAAATAGGGTACAACTCATTGAATGTGGAAAACCAGGACTATTTTCAGAAAATAAACCTTCTT
Source organism: Argyra leucocephala (assembly GCA_963942445.1). Classification (NCBI taxonomy): domain Eukaryota; kingdom Metazoa; phylum Arthropoda; class Insecta; order Diptera; family Dolichopodidae; genus Argyra; species Argyra leucocephala. The sequence goes on along the minus strand of OZ012681.1, from coordinate 82,726,233 downwards.
AAATAGAACGTACTTCCATTTTATTTAAGTTTACAATCAAATTATACTATAAATTATCATTTTATTTATTTGATCCCAATAACAAATAAGGGTCAATCCCATAAAAAAATAAAATGTTTGCCTTTGTCTGGAATCAAACTTGGGACCTTGTGTAATCTTCTAATAACATTTAATCATTTTTTTTAACAAAACTGTTTTTTTTTCTATTACCTGTATCTTATCTTTTTCATAAATTTATTGCCTTTTAGGGCTAAAACTGTCAGTTCTCAACATCGTACACCACAGTATATGAACTTAAATCTTTTTAACAATCTTTTTTTGAAAATTTTTCCGTTTTTAATGTCATGTCGACATATTCTACGCATTCAGCTAGGGTGTATTTTATTATTTAAAACAAATAAAACGACATAGCTTTTTAATTTCTTTATAAGTTGGAACGAATTTATGAACGAATAATTATTCACGATTTTTTTTTAGTTTCAGAAACTTGAATAATTTTTTTCTTTTTCTAAATTTAATTAATTGCAATAATTTAACTGAAATTTTATTATCTTTATAAATTTGAATTACAAAAAAAAAAAAATTTCTTTCGATACTTTTATTGCTAAGAAAAAATTAACGATCATATCTACTTGCATCGTAATTGAGTCGTAAATAACGAATATTTAGAAAATATTTAACAAGTAATTTAATTAACAATTATTGCAAACAAAAATAAATAATTCAGTTAATTTTATATAAACGTACGATCAATAAAATATTTGACGATTGTTTGTTGTATATGTATATATTAATTTTTTATCGGTCTATTTAATAGTTGATAACAATATAACTGTTTTTTAATTCGAATTAAAGATTCTCAGTTCACGAATCGCATAAAAAAATCTCATTAATTTTAATGGTATCTTTTTACAGTTTATTTTAATGAAAAAAATTGTTTACTAATTTAAATTAATAAAAAATGTTAATCTTTACAAATAATAATAATAATGATAGTGGTTTTAATATACCACTGTTATAAAAATTTTCTGGTTCAATTAAATTAATAAAGCGAATATTTTGACATTTAAAAAATAAACCAATGAAACTATAAAAACTTTTTTGAATATTTTGTTAAAATTTATTTACAAACTAATTTACATTATTTATTTACTTTACTTTAATTTCATTCCCCAATTTTCAATTTTAATAGCTTATATATAGTGTATTTAAGACTAAAATATTTACACCTAATGACTATCGTTTATTTTGGCAATCTTAAACTTCTAATTCATATCAAATAATTTTTAGAATTACTTAAGGTATGTTGTCATACTATTTATTTTTGTAATTTTGTACTTCTTATGTAAATCATTTTCATAGTTAGGATGTAGCTTTCGAATACCTATTAATTTTAATATATTAAAGTCTGCTAAGAAACACTAAATATTATCTACATATATATTAAAACATAATCCGATTTAAAGCTGAGACAATCGATAATACCAAATGACACAACAAGTAACATACGATGATACATCTACTAATCAGATCTAGAACAATTAGGCTAAACTTATAAAGTATATGTCTCAAATAAAAATATTTTGTAATATAGGGATCTGTAAACTCTTTGGCCAGTGCAGATTATATATCCTAGCATTGAATTACCGTTATAAATAATGGAATTGAAATGTTCTTTTAAATTAAGTCTGTGATCCCGACTCTGAGGTAATCAGATTCAATAATAGAGCTTTGAAGCTTCCTACTAAAGCTAACAACCTGACATTTCGAGTCATTTAATTCAAGTGTGTTGGTGGAGCACCATGCTTGAAAATTATTAATATCATTTTGAAGTAGGGTACAATCATCAACAGACATAATGGTTTTGCTAATTTTGGAATCATCAACAAAATAGCTTAACTTAGCTGATACCATAAATTGTGAGGCATCATTGATTACAATAATAATGAAAAGTGGACCCAAGTGACTCCCCTGGGGTACTCGGAAGTAAACCTGATATTCTCTATTAGATAAATATGACCCCATTTATTTAACACTGTGATAGAAAAAATCTAATTAGTATTAAATCGTGAGAATTATTTTCAAATTCTTTGCTAATATCTGTAAATAGGACGTTATCTTGTTGCCCGAACAAGAAATTCAAAAATAAAATTTTAAAAGTAAATTAGGTTCTTTCTTATATAAATTTTACAAAATGGAAATTTTATTGTAAAAACAAATCAACAAAACAAAAATTCAAAATATTAAACAACAAAAAAAAAAAATTACAAAAACACAAAATAGCAAATGAAAAAAAAAATGCATTAAAATACGTTTAAGACTTAATTCCATGTAGCATTAAGGCTTTCTGAAACGAATTCTATTAAATTGGTAACCGTTGACCCTTTTTTCTGAAAACTGTGTTGGTCTATAGAAAAGAATGATTTCGAATAAGAATAAAAATGTTTAATTAGATTGAATTAGATAGAAAAAGCTTTGGAATGCAAGAAATTTTAGGAATGGGCCTATAATTGGAAATCTCAGACAGTGACCCCTTTTTATATACATTTTTTGACTGTGGTTAATCATTTAGATGATTCTATTGTATTTGATACTATTTAAAACTAGTAAGTCAGGCCGTTTAAAAACGGGTCCCGAGTAAAAAGATACCGAACTGTTTTTCGAACATAACCACTCAGTGGCCTTAAGAATTTTTTTTCTAGAAACACTTTTTTGTTATAATTTAAAATAAATTAATAATTTATTTTCCATCCATTTTATTTTTTACCCATTTTTCTTTTTTTTTCACAATTTAATTGAAAGGAAAAAATTTAAAAATTAAAAAACCATATAAAAATAATTGAAAGGAAAAATGTTCATTTTTTTAAAAATTTAAAATGTCAAAAAGTGTCGTTTACAAAATGGTTCTTTGGTCTTTTATATAAATAATTACAATATTATGGTATATAAACCAAATAAACAATACAAAATTCAAATCTCATTATCATTATATCATACTCAATGATTATTCAATAAACAAAAGTAGAAATTATTATTTTAGCAAAAGTTACAAATATTTTAATAATTCAATTTTTCCATATTTTCAAAATATTAATTACAAAGTTTTCAAATACAATTTAATAAAATAATTTAAAATAACTGTCAAATTGACATTTAATCAATTTACATTCGTTTTGATGATGATTGTCTACAGCTTTGATGTGACTAGGAAGATCGTTGAATAATGTAAGTCCTTTATACAATAATATCTTTTTTGTATTCTCATTTCTGAAGAAGTTCAATCTGAAGTTAAAGATATTTTTCAAAAAATGGTTTTGTATATCTTGTCCATAAACTTATCTATCACATAAATAACTAGGCAGTAAGTTGTGTTTCATTTTAAAAACAAATAGAATTACATTCAATTTAAATCTTTGCCTAATATTAAGCCATTTCAAAGTTTGTAACATACTGTGAATAGAAGTGTAACGGCTACATTTTAAAGCAATTATCATTCCCCTGTTCTGTAATATTTGCAATCTATCTAACATTTCAATCGTAGTAAAGCCGATAATTGTAGAGCAATATTCGAAGCGAAGTTTGATCATTGTGTTGATGATATGAACTGCGCTATTTGTTGATAAGATTATTCTCTTATTCTACACAAAAAGTGTAATTTTTTTGAATTATTTTTACAAATATAGCTTATGTGTGAGTAAAAATTTAACTTCATGTCAATAAAAAGACCAAGATATTTTATTTTCATCGACAAAGCTGTGTTCATCCAGAGTTCAATTTACTAACACAATCATCTACTGAGTCTGCATTTATGTAGACCAGTGCATTATCAGCAAAAAGCAAGATACATATTTGCAAATTTTATAGCTTTCTCAATATCGTTTACAAAGATTAAAAACAAAAGTACACCTAATAAATTGTACCCTGACGTACCTCAATAACCACATCCTTATATGTGGATATGTTAACCTAGTCCAATGTTTTCTACAACTCAGATAGCACTTAAACCAGTGATATTCAATATCACGAACACCATAATATGACTTTTTTCTAGCAGAATATCATGATCTACTGTTTCAAAAGCACGTCGAACGTCCAAGAACATTGCGACAATTACTTTTTTATCATCCATTTAAATTTTCCATTTAAATACTACCAGGTTGATAAACGATTCACAGCAATGTGCCTTACGAACCCCCATTGTTTTTCAGTAATTAGATTATATTTATCAACTCTTTTAACTAATTTTGGCATGCCTTTTATTTACAGCAATCTGATGTTAGTTTTGATTGAAAAGACATATTTGGAGGCTTTAATGAAGCAAATAAGAAGTAGAAGAAACTAACATGGCTTCATTGTATTATTATAGTTTCGAAACTGATGTCAAAGTTTGTTTTAACGTGAGAGAATATGAAAGATAAGTGGAATTTTTATGCTCTCTCAAAAAGTTTTAGTAATAAACCGATAATAATATGCAAGTACCAAAAAATATTCCAAAAACTATTATTATTATTGCAGAATTTAAATTTTGTTCATAATTTATTTCAATCAAACAAAATAAATTTTAATTTTAAAAAATATTATATATAATACAATGACTTATCCAAATTTACAAAATTTGTACATTGATTCATTTTCAAATAATATAAGTTAATGTAGATTTTTTAAAAGTGCAAAATCATAAACTTGTTTAATAATTTTAAAACCTGCCTGGCTACAGAGTGGGAAAATGACATTGAACTATATCTTTATTATATTATAAAAATAAAGTTAAGAACAAAGCATTATAAGGAGATTATGTGTGAGTTAAGAGATTGATTTTTATTTAGAAATATTTTAAGATCTCGTTATTTTGATGCGTGATTGTGTAGTATGGCCAATCATACTTCAGTGCATACATAACGATTAGAGTGTTGATTTCTGACTTTGTAATGAAAGATAAGTTAAATTTTGTCTGATAGATTTAATAAATTATTAATCATGTACATAGTTCCGTTCTTCTTAAAATTGAAGGATAATTTTTTGATTATATTTGTATTGAAGTAATATTGTAGTAAAACATTGTTCGTTGAGACGACCGTCACTTGTATTCTGCCTATATGAGCTTGTAAATATATGCATATATTTTTAATTTGTAAACTGTAACATATGTAAAATCAGATGCAGAAGAAGGATCCAGAACTAAATATTATTTCATTTTCACAACACTATCCAATGCCATTTCAATCACTCTGTAAACAGACAAGTAAATTTTAATAAAATGTTACCAGTTTTTTGGAACAGTAAACGGAAACGAAATAAATTTTCATATTAAATTTCAATTTCAATTTTTATTCGGAAGTAATTCAGTTTTGTTGTTGTAACAATAAAAATGCACTTTCACTATATTTAATTACAATGCAACGCTAATAATTTTAAATTTTGCATTTTATGTCATTACAAAAAATAATGATAATAATGTAAGAAAAATGATTAAAATGAACAGAAAAACAAAAAATAAATAAAAAAAATGTTGATCAAAAAAAAACTTCCTTATTTAATTTGCATAAAATTTTTACAATAATTAAAAATTCCAGTAAAGCGTTGCTCAATTTTCAATACTACACTTTTTTTTCTATTTCTTGACCAATATTTTAAGTCGTAATTTTTCAAATATTTTTTTACCCGATTTCCTGCAGTTAGACATTCAATCATCTTTTGTATCTATTTATGCTCCATCAATCTATGCAGATTTTTGATAAATTATAATAAAAACAAAAACGTTGAAGGAAATTTTTTTATTTTGATGCATTAGTGTGTGTGTGTGTTGATATAAGTTTTCACCAGTAAACTTTATTACGCTGGCTGGTAATAACAATAACAATATACGTGAATCAATGTACAATGAACAGAGCAAAATAGCATAAAAATACTGCTATTAAAAGGTGCATAATGCGATTGCTATTTACATGCAAATATCAAAACAATTTAAGTAAATTTTTTGTAACAAACAATTTTTTTTTTTTTTTGAATTTCTGAGCAAGAACGGAATAAAAAACAACATATGTTAATTGAAAATCAGTTTTATACTGGACTAATTAGTCTTTTAATTGTTGACTTGCTTGAATGTTACCGATGTTGTTGATTGTTGACGGGAATCTTTTTAAGTTCATGATTATTAAAATGGAATGTAAATAATTTTAGAGAATATAATTTATTATTTTTAATAATCGTCACACTTTTGAGAAGTGAAAGAGTTATTAATTAAATGGATTGATCAATTGCAGTTGTAGTGAACCGTTAATGGGTGACACAATACATATTATGTGTGTTTCCGTTTCTTTTTAAACAAATGTTTATCTATTGTTTTTTAAATTACTTAATTTTATGCAAATATTTATGTGTGGTTTACGGTTATTTGGTTGTTCTCTCTTAAGAGATAGGGAGCAATTATGAAACGTACGACTATTCATATTCATATAGAACTATCTGGAACGGTTACTGAATAAACCTAATATTTTACTATTTTTCAATTGAAGTATGTACTTTAAATTTTAGTTTGATTATTGGCCGGCAAATGATTTTTTATGTAGATTTTTAAAAAATATATAATTTTGCTCCTAGTTTTTTTTAAAAATAAGATATTTTAATAACTTTTTGAAATCTTTTTACATTTAAAAAACAAATTTAATAAAAATATAATTTAAACGAAATGAAAAGTTTATTTTATTGTTTATTTAAATAAAAAAGGTACCTATTTACACAGGTTTACTATATTATAACTTTTTATTATTTACTTTTTAATCATAAATTAAAATATGTTTCTTTTTTATTAAAATTAAATATTATAAAATCTGTAAAATAAATTTGAACAATAAAATTTTAACATAGGTTCGATATTACATAACATTTCACCAATATACTAATCAGACTTCCTCCTAACCAAAATAGAGTACAAATTATATTATATTTACTGTATGTACATTTTAGCTGTTTGAGTATACAGATATAGGTAGGGTAAATGATAATTGGTATAGTATATTATATTATATGCAAACATCTACATGATAGTGTCAAAACTGTCAACTGTGAATACATTCCATATAAGTAATAAGTATACATAATTTGTATGCCTAGATTTATTTCAAGCTAATCGGTTTCTTATTTTGTTGAAATAATTGAGAAGAGAATAATAATTAAAAAATACTTTTTTTTTATTGAAAAAATATTGTTTTTTGTTATTAATTATATTATATTAATTATACAATACACAATAATAAAAAATATTTTTTTAATAAAAAAATAATTTAAATTAATAGAGAATCGAACTCACAACAATTTGTTATATTAAAACTTATATTTATCTAACTACTGGAAAAAGTCGTTTATCAGACCAGTGCACAAAAAAGAGTCCAGAAACATGATTACTAACTACAGGCCTATTGCTAAATTATCTTGTATCCCAAAAGTTTTTGAAAAGATAGTTTATGATTCTATATATGAAACCTATTCAAACTTTTTATCTTCTTGCCAACATGGTTTTATGAAAAATAGGTCAACTGTTACTAACTTAGTTGAATGTTGCTCTTCTTTTTGCAACACAATGGAAGCTGGTTTTCAAACTGATGTAGTATACACTGATATGAGTAAAGCGTTTGATATTCTACCACACAATGTTATTACTAAGAAGCTTGCTAACCTTAATTTTCCACCAACATTCATAAATTGGATTCAATCTTACCTAGTTGACCGAACATATAATTTACTTTTTAGATCAATTATTTCTGATCCATACAATGCTAATTCTGGAGTTCCGCAGGGCAGTCACTTAGGGCCACTACTGTTCATTTTATCTATTAATGATGTAACAAAAATTTTGAGAAATAGCAGCGTATCCATATATGGTGATGATGTCAAAATCTTTAAGGCAATTAAGTCACCTAATAAAGTTACTTTACTTCAAGAAGATCTTAATTTGTTCTTAAACTGGTGTGACGTCAATGGATTAAAATTGAACGTGGAAAAAAGTGCTCAAATCAGTTACACTCGTCGGACTTCTCCGATAATTTCGAATTATACCCTTGATAACAAGGTTATCAAGAGAGTTAGTTGTTTTAATGATCTCGGGGTCATGTTTGATGATAAATTATCATTTAAACAACATTTCAACATTATCGTCAATAAAGCAAGTTCAATACTAGGCTTTATTAAAAGATGGTCAAAAGAATTTAATGACCCTTATGTAATTAAATCTCTATTCACTTCTTTAGTTCGCTCAAATCTAGAATATGCTAGCCCAGTATGGTCACCTAACTACGTCGACCCTATCAATAGGATTGAAGGTATTCAAAAGAAGTTCCTTATATTCGCTTTAAGAAACCTTCCTTGGTCTGATCCTATACGTTTACCACCTTACAGAGACAGACTAAAACTTTTACACTTAAACACTCTTGAATCCAGAAGAATAGTTGCTGACGTCGTATTTATTTTAATGATTAATTCTGGAAAAATTGATTCACTAATTATCAAAGATAAGATCAATCATCATCGTAATATTTTCACGTACACGTTTTCGTTCTGAAAATATATTCAATGTTGTTCATCATCGTACAAATTATGGTAAGTTCGAACCCATTAACAGAATGTTTCTCTTAGTTAACAGATACAGAGACAACATTAATCTTTCTATGAATAAGGAACAACTTAAAATTAACTTGTTTTCTTTGTTACCATAACCTCTTATTTTCGTCATAAATAAGTAAAAGTTATTCGATATATATTAAAAAATTATGATAGTCTAATTTCTTTTTTCTTTTTTTATATTTAAATTAAAAATTATGTTTGTTGTTTTAATATTAATTTTTATTCTAATTTTAAGAAATATTTTTGTAATATGCTTGTGTTAAGTATAATAAAATGAAAATAAAATATTAACAACATTATCCTACTAATTAATTTTGTTCCTACTAAAAGTGCAAAAAACCAAATGCGATAAATAAAAAAATAAATAAAAAGAATTTGACTCAAAAGAGAATCGACGAAAATTTCTGATATTAAATGATGCTTTAACCAACCCAGCTAAATCTTATAAACATTGTTTATCCAAAATATATAATATACAAATAAAATAAAAATTGATTTTGATCGCCACAACCTGCATCATCACTGATTGATTGAATGAAAAAAAAAACGAAGCACACGTAAAACCACGAAAAGTGTGCCTTCAAAATCGTGCTCTTGTTTATTATAATATAGATAAAATAAAAATTGATTTTGATCGCCACGGCCTGCATCATCGCCGATTGATTGAATAAAAGAAAAAACGAAGCAGACGAAAAACTACGAAAAGTGTACCTTCACTAATCGTGCTCTTATGTATTGTAATATAAACTAGTGGCCTCTGTTAAGTAATTATAATTCAAGTTAAAGTCAAATTTAAAGTTTTAAAAAAAACAGTAATTTACGTACTGACATAGACTTCGCACGATATAGCAGACACCACTCGTATTTAATAAAAAGTTTTGTGGTTAGTAAGTTTTATTTAGGACATATAAATACACGTCCCTCATATACTGCTTCGTTTCCGATATATTCCCTATAGTAAGTGGCATTTGTGGATAAAATTACTAAAAATAGAAAACTTTGTCATTAAAGAGGTATGTATATATATACCTACATAATACATAATTTTAATAAAAACTATATTATTACTACAAATAACCAAAATTCAGAAACAGTTACTTAAAAAGATAAAAATGAGGAATTCAAGTGATTTGTTTTTTTATTGTTTTATATTTTTTATTTTAGATGAATTTGTTTTTTTATTTTTATTTGACATATGTACAATGTACATAATGTTCACTGCAAGTAATTATAATAACTGATTTGTTTTTTATTTTAATAAGAACTCACATATATAATATGCATAATGTATTTGCTGAATAATAAAACCATATGAGTAAAAATTTTTCAACTGTGTGCGCATTATTGTTTTATACACAACTTATTTATATATTAGGAGTTCATTAAATAGAAGCGAAATAAAATGAAGAGGTGTCTACTGCGCAGGTCCTTAAATGCTTGTCAATTATAATTATAGATATAGTACACTTCGTTTGGTTATTCTGCTGAAGTTGGCCAGATCAATCATACATACATGCGAGTATTTTTAGTTTTCAATTATGTTAATTGTTTTCAGAAAATTTTATAAAGAAATTTACTGTTGTTATTACTTGTAGTCATAATTGTAGTTCAATGTTTTTGTTTTATTATTGTACTGTAGTTAAATACTTTCTATACTATCAGATAATGATACATGTTTTGTACCGTACATATATATGTACTACATATATATTATTAATTAAGTATGAGTATAGTAAAAAAAATAAGAGAATTAGAAAATATTTAGTTCTAGCATGTTGATATTCGAGTAAACGCCATGTAATTTTTATATGTACATGGCTTTTAAAGACATTAAAAAATATTTACTGATTCTGATTCTGTTTTTGTTTTTGTTGTTTTTTCTTTTGTATATCAGTAGCTCTGAACTAACACTATTACAAATTTGATATTAGATTAAATGTAGATCAGTATTAATTATTAACTGAAATTTTCCATTTTATAAAAAAGTAGGATTGATTCCCATCATAACTTTTCTTTTCTTATACATAATTTTCTGAATACCATGTTTGATGGTGAAGATCTTGATTGGTGATTGGTGAAAAGACTATATGGATGCACTACTATGTTGTTATGCATATTATAAAGTTTTCTTATTTGAACATAGTAATTTAATAAATAATTATTAGATGTATTAATGAAAATTTGTGGTGATAAGTGATAATAGCTTAAGTCAAAAATTGGGATTTTTTTTTAAAAAGAACGTTTTTATTAATATCGAAAGTATTATTATACTGCCAAATTAACTGCATTATCAATTATTGGTCTTTTGCTTTCAATTGTTTGAATATTAAATTATGGGAATTGAAATTATTATTTTTCATCTATATAGTTTATAAAAAGTGAATTTAAAATAACTTTAATTAGTAGCTGTAACATATGGTAGTGGTGTGAGATTAGGAGTGCTCAAATTCCGTTTTCTTCTTGGTTTCCCACAGCTATAGGTGTTCCTACTCCTGTCTCAGTTTTAGTACACCCTTTTCCTTTCGTAACAGCGTGTAATTATTTATTATTGGTTTAATATTTTATTAGTTGACTCTTGTATAGGAAGAGTTCGTAGTAGGTAGAGCGTCTGCCACTTTGATTCTCAACGAAGGAAAAAAATTATTTCTGAATTTTTCGACCTGCTTCAGTCTTTGTTCTTTTACATTTTCATTTTGCTTTATGTGGATATTTATATTATATTTTATATTCAAAGCATATAATTCTTGCAATTAATTTTAATTAGTTAATTTATTTGTTTCATAGTCGTTACATATTCTATAATTTTAATATTTATTAACCGTTACCTATTCGTTATTCTAGAATTGTTAATTATTCCGTATTAATAATTATTTATTTATACATTATGTATAAATGTATATTAAATATTTATATCGATTGTCCTATAAATATGGAACCATAAATGATGGAACCATAATGATGGACACATATGATGAACAATAAATGATCAAATATAAAGGAGCCAATAATTGATATCTTTTAGAGTGCGTTAAGCCTGATTCTGACTAATCAGTTGTCTGTAATTTATAAATCCTAAACATTTTGATGATATTTAAAATAGTGCTAGATTAGGACTCACTAGGATTCTTAACATTTTAAGTCAACTTAAACTTAAATGCTATCAAATAACAAAAATTACAAATAGCATAATCTGAAATATTAAGATCCATAACGTCTGCATCAGCACATATAAGAAATGTTTACATAAGCAAAGGCTTAAGTATCCCTACAGTAAAACAAGAAATAGAAATCGAAAAAAAATTCCCATCAAAACTATACTTGACACAGTACAATCGGTGGTTACGATTAAAAAAAGATAAAACTAACAGCATATAGGTATCTTATCGAGTGTTTAGTTTATTTTAATATTTTTCTAAGGTGACGATGATTTACTATACCCGCACTGGGTGATGATATATTGCACAATCAATTATATAGCTTCATTCTTTCGTATAGTAATAAGCATCTGAGTAAAGTATAATACCTACAAGGCTACAAGTATATGTACATGGTCAATAACTCAATTTTGTCAATATTTTATTTAAGCGGAATAAATGCCAGAGTGCCACAAGGTAGCGTTCTTGGTCCACTTTTGTACTTAATCTATAAAAAAAGGTCCACAGATAAACATAAATGGATTACCTGCACAGCAAGCAAATTATGTTACATATCTCGGAGTACATCTTGAAAGAAGGCTGACTTGGAAAAAAACATATTTCAAGTAAAAGAGATGAACTCAAAATAAAGCTAAAGAATTTATACTGGTTAATTGGTAAACACTCAAAAGTAAAATTGGACTATAAATTACTGATATATAATTCCTTGCTAAAATCCATTTGGCCATATGGATGCCAACTATGGAACTTCGAACTCAAATGAGGAGATAATACAAAGAATGCAACTATCAGCAGGCTAAAAAAAGAAGACTTTAGCTGTCTAGCAGAAAAATAATTTGTCTTACCTTTTAAGTAAGACAATCCGTACACCAACCTTTATTTTAATACATCCCTTAAGGATTCTATTTTTTTTTTATCTTTTAAAACTTATTGTAATTTTCAAATACAAAAAAAGATCCAATAAATTCATAGACGGAAAAAAAATTTTTTTTTTATTTAAGCGTTTATACCTTTGTATTACAGACGTATTTAACATGATTTTAAACAATAAAATTTCACAAAAATTATAATGTTGAAAATTACTGAGTAACAAGATATTTAAAATTTAAGTAAATAATTTATTTTTGTGTTACAGTCTTAATTTAACCGACATTTATACCGAGACAGTATGTTGTCATGTGGACAAAAATAATTATTAAAATTAGTGGCTATATGATAACGAAGAAAACATTAATAATATACATATAATAATATTTAATATAGTTTAATAGTCGTGATGCGATATTTTTTTTTTCTTTTTTTTTTTTGAAAGATAGGAAGTATTCCCCGAAGGACATCAAGACCTTCAGCCGCGTATGCGCTTGATAGTGTAGGAATCGAACCCACTAAAGCCCGTACATATTTTTTCGTATACATTTCGATCGCGTGTTTAGGAAATTATTATAGTGATAGTTTCCGTGGAGGATCGCTAGCATCATAGTAGTTACCGGAAGATTATTTAAATTTTTTCGCAAAGGAAAATTATTGAAATAATTATTTTCGTAAACGAAACTATTATCGTAAAATTTCCCATTTTAGGTAGTGACCAGCTCGTGGGGTTTCGTTCTCTTGAGTCGACGGACACTGCTGTCGATATGAAGAACTGCTGCCATTTCCGAGTTCACATGAGTTTGCAGTCTCTGCTCGTGTTTTACTGCATGTATCTTGATCTCATCAGTGACTGTTTCAATGTGCAAGTCACGGTGGAGATCTTTGTTACGTACGTACCATGGTGCATTTACTATACCACGGAACACTTTATCTTGAATGCAACATTTCGATGTTGGTTTTCTTTGCGAAGCCCCATAATTGGATACACTACGTCCAAACAGGTTTTAATATCTGCTTATATATCAATATTTTGTCTGTACTGATAACTCAGAACCACGCCCAAGTAACCAGTAAAATGTTTTGAAACTAATGTTTAGCTCTTTTTTTTTCTTTCGTATATGTTCTTATATCTTAGCTTAGCAGGATAGGAATGGTTGCAATCTTTTTATATGTAAAATTTATATGAGTTGATTTGCTTTCATTAAGTTTTATGCGCCATCGTTGGGTTCATAATCTTATTTTATTCACTGCATTTTGAAGTTTTGCTGTGGAGTTTTCGACAGATACGTCAACTTCAAGAATCGCAGAGTCGTCTGCAAAGATAGCCATAAAATGTTGCCAATTCGGGGGATATCTCTTGTTTATAGCAGGTAAAGTATTGGATCAAAAACACTTCTCTGTGGGACTCCAGCAGATATTTCTTTTACTTCTGAATATTCTTTGGCATAACGTACACGAAAGCATCTATTGGCCATACATGATTGTAGTATTTCATAAAATTGTCTTGGTAATTCACGATGTTGTTTAAATTCAAGGCCTTGGTGCTACACTTTGTCGAAAGTCTGAGCAACATATAAGAAGATTGCTAAGCAGACTTTTTTTTCTTCGAACGGTTTTTCCACTATATTTGTGATCCCATGCACTTAATCAATTGTAGAATGTTTGTTTCTGAATCCAAATTGATGGTTCGGGATCAGATCTCTTTCTTCAATAATCGGCGTAAGTCTTTCGAGGAGCAGTTTCTCAAATATTTTTGATATAATAGGTAACAACGATATTGGTCGATATTATGTTACCTCTGAAGGCGGTTTTCTTTGTTTCGGTATTACTATTACTTCTGCAATTTTCCATTGTTTCGGAACAAATGTGAATTTGAAGCATGCATTAAATATATGTTGTAGATTTAACAAAGCTAAATCTGGTAGTTTCCGCATGATTTGTCCATTGGTGAGATCGTAACCTGGTGCTTTTTTGACGCTCAGGTTGTGTCTGCACATTTGTCTAATTTCTCTTAGAGTGACATGCGAAATTTCCGCTTCTTCTATTTTAATTTCAAGAGTTATATTTTCATTAGCAAGATTTTGTGTTGGTGCTGTGAGGACCTCTGCCAAGTGGTCAGCAAAAATCTCAGCTTTTTCTTTTGTGCTACCGACCCAGCTACCAGGTTGTGTTTTCAATGGTGGATCTTGCACCTGTGGTCTATTTATTTGTTTAGCTGCTTTCCAAAGCGAGTAGTATAAGCATCGGCTGATAAATTATTTAAGAATTTGTTAAATGAACTATTTTTTATATTTCTGATTTGCTGTTTTAGTTAATTGTTTAAGCGATTGAATATAACTTTATCATCTGGGTACCTCGTTGATTGTCATTTTCGTCGTGCCCTTCTCTTCTCCATAACCAGTGCTCTTATTTCTGGAGGATAGCTCACTCTCGAATGATGTCTCGAGTCAAAACATGATGTGCTCTCCTTTATTGCTTGCTGCACGTCTACAATGAATTGCTCGACTTCTGCATCAACTTGGTTTCTTGATTCAACGGATCCTAGAGTAATGAATTGCTCAAGTTTTTCTCTAAACATATACCAACCAGTTTTCTTGTTTGTTAGTCTTGGGAGGCCATTTTTGTGTTCTACTTTTCCGCTTAGAACCATGATCACTGGAGTGTGGTCAGACGATAGATCATCATTGTGGTTACTATTTATTCCCTTTGTTATAAAAAAATCAATCAAATCAGGTATTTTCGCTGGGTCAGTAGGCCAATAGGTTGGGGTACCGGAAGAAATAAATTCACACTTATGACTTCTTCCAGCTTGATACAGCACTCTCCCTTTTATTGTGGTTAATCTTGAACCCCAGTGGGTATGTTTCGCATTGAAATTTCCTCCGATGATAAAATTGTTTCCAAGTATTTTAAAGAGATTTATGAAGTCGACTCTAGTAGGTGATTGCCTTATTTTTGACCTTAATGTTAATTGTTGTAAGTTTCATCATTGCATTTTCTATTTTCTGCTCCTCATGGTGTTGAATGTTGCCTTTTATCTGTATTGCTGTTCCTCCTCTTGCTTTGTCATCTGGATGCGAAGTATGATAACAAACTTAATTAGGAATCATAATACTAAATTTCTTTGTGAAGTGTGTTTCAGAAATTAGACATATATCTATGTTTTGATCCTTCAGAAAAATTTCGAGTTCAAAAATGTGTTAAAAAAAGTTCATTTGCGTTCCATGTAGCAACTCTAAGGGTGTGGCTTATTTTTTATGTGACTGCGGTGGTTTTCTGCAATTGTTTTTTAAAATAAATATAAATTACTTAATTTGTTTTTTTTTCTATAAATGTTTTCACAAAATTTTACATATTTTTTTATTACATAATAAATAAGTTAAATTGAAAAACTTAAAACTATAATTGTAAAACATTGATTTTTTTTAAGAAAATAAAAAAAATAAATAAATAAAATAAATTTCATTTATAATGCTAATTATAATGCTAATGCTAGACCGGCGAATGTTACTCCGGGAATAGCTTGTAATTTACAATATTGTTTGATCTATCTATAACTATTTTTTTTATTATCATAATAGCCCTAACTATAAACTCAAAATAAAAAAACAAAAACATTTATTTATAGAATTTATATTTTTATTTCACTTCTTTTAAATTTTGGTTTTGACGTTTTGGTATGATTAGGTATGACCATTATAGTAAAGGTTATGATTGGTTACGACTTTGTTAAATCATATCGAATCATAATAAGGCCATTTAACGAAATATCATATGACATCATATGACGCCTTATGACTATTATAGTTAGGGGTAAAGCCAATAATTATGCTTTTTCTCTTATTCTTCAGTTTTTATTGTTTTGAAAAATAAATTTTACCAAAGATTTATAAACAGAATCATCAAAATTTTTTCATTTCGATACCGCTAGGGTCTCTGATTTAGGTAAGGGTAGTCTGTGATTTTTCCTTTTAAAGTTTTTTTAATTTTTATGTGTACTAAATTTGCCGTGTATTGAATTGGAGCTTGATAATAATGTCATAAGATATTTAGTTTTTCTTGGTCTTAGCAGATCGTAAATTTCGGTTATCCATGTACAATATAATATTTATTCAATGCTATCTACTGCGCATTTTAATTTATACTTTTGAATTATTTGTTAATAAAATAAATAAATTTCAATTATTGGAATTTCTGAACATGGGTGAGGTAAAAAATATATTTTCTAAATTTACTATTTGTTTTACCGGTAAGTTTTTTTGCTGTAATATCGTAATATCGTAATATTTTAGCAAAGCTATTTTAATTATTTATAAATCGATATAATAATTATATTCTGATAATTCGGTTTTTGTCTTTGCTACTTTGTTTTTTTTTTTTTAAATATACTCATAAAGGAAGTATAATTCATATAATCAAATATAATCAAAGGTATTGCTCAATAGGTGAATTATTTTTAGGTTAATTTTAATTTGTTTTTGGTTTTATTTGGTTTTATTGTTTTGTGGTTTATGTCTTTAAATAAAATTTTGCAAACTATCGTAATTCGTAATAGTTCTAATAAAGTTGTCTAATCTAGTTGACAAAAGCTTTGGGTTGTAAAAGCTTTGTTAAACGTTTAACAGACGTTTAAGCGTATTAATATATAAGATGATTACAATAACTGGGATCATTGGAAAAATTTAATAATATATTTCAGTTTCTTTTTAAGTTTATTTTTGGAATTTGTAACGAACTTTAAAATAATAATAAAAAGAAAAATACAACATTACATACAAGTCTTGGGGTCTCATTGCATTTTTGTTTTCGGACGATAATGTTTGGGTTTTAATTCGTAGAATTTATTTCTGCAGTTAATTTTCCCCTAACACTTTACAAAAAATATACAAAGTAGTGTGGAAAACTTTCTCGTAATCTACAAAGCATAGAAATACGCCTTTGTGCACAATTACAACTCCATCATTAAAAAGAAATGATTGTTTTATTAATTTTTTTTATTTAAAATGAATCAAAATGAATAAATAAATAAAATAGTTAGGTATCTGAATATTTTATTCCAATTGAGTTTTTATCAATGGCAATATTTTAGCCTTAACATAATACTAATTAATGAGCTTCTAAAATTTAATTGTTTTCGTTAAATTGTAAAATCAAAAAAAAAAAAAAATTACAAAATTTATAGATATTATTTAAAAAAAACATAGTTAATTAAAATCAATTAAACAATCAATCAGCAATCGATTATCTACTACTCGTGTGTTTATAAAAAATTTTCCTTTTTTTGGTCTTTAAATAGGATAACAATTATAATAAATTTCATGATACAAGCAATAATTTGTCTCATGATATATTTTCCTATGAGTTCATAATAGACTTTTCTCTGTAAATTGCATTACTTAAATTACATTAAACATTACATTATTATTATATCTAGCTATTAATTTAATTTATTACACATCATGATGTCATTATGTTTTGAAATTATTTTGGATTTTAAGTACTTTACGCGAGAATACCTTAGAGATAGCTAATTATTTTCCACCGAATAGTATTCAATTAAATAAACATAAGTTTAATTCAAATTTTTTTTTAACTACTGCAATAAAAAAAATTGTTTTTTTATTACTAACTATGTAATATTTTTTTTTGTTATTTGTAACTTTTGTTCATTGCGGTATTTTTTAATAATATGAATTTGGGGAGAAAAAAATCTGTTGGATTGCAAAGTTTAATATTAAAAAAATTATTGAATTTCCGTATTTCTATATCCGTATTGTATTTTTCCTTTAATACAATTTTTAAATCAAAATATCAAGATATAATCCAATTTTTGTAATAAATTAAACTTAACTGTAATTGATTTCAGATCAAAAACATTATTTATTATTATTAATTCGAAGTGTAATTGGAAAGTGTAAATTTGTTTTTGTTTTAGAAATTAGAGTTCATAGGCATATAGGCTATTGATTTTTGAAATATCACAAGATTAATTTTTAATTGATTAGGCTTACTTTTGAATTAATCAGAAAATCAAAGAAGTCTTAAGAAGACATTGGGGAGCGTAACGAAATTTCGTCTCTTAAAAATTCGCTTTTCAAAATCTCGCTTTTTTAAAGTATCGTTTTAATTCCAGAAACTTAATTATTTTTAAAAGTAGCCGTTCTTGAATACAAAAACTTGGTATTCCCTTTTTCCAGAATTTTTATATAATTATTGTAAAAAAGCGATATTCTGAAAAACAAAATTTTGAAAAGCGAAATTTCGAATCGACCCAATATTAAGGTATTAGACATTGAATAAAGTAGACATTAGATATTGAAGATAAGAAAAACGTTAGAGACAAAAACAATTTGTTGGCAACATTTTGTTGGTACAAGTTAAAAAAAAAACAAAAACGCATCGAAATATTGCAACCACATTTTACATCAAGATATTGCGTCTAGATTTGAGAACAGGCTGTGTTGAATTGCAAAATTTTAACTGGTTCGAGCAGCTGTCATACAACTTTTGGCACTCATCAACTATAGTTCAAAAACCAAGAACATACCTGTAGATTTGTATTCTAGTACTCTATTAAAAACAAATAAATATGTCTTTTAACGTTTTCGAAAAGTAAGACTGGCTCGTGCAGCTGTCATACAACTTCTAATATCCCGAAAGAATATTTCAAAATTGCAATCTGATACTATATCGAAATATAACTAAATATGTCATTTACCGTTTTATAAAATTAGGTTCCTCTGATACAACTCCTGGCACCAATAACGGGTGTCACACAACTTGTAATACCCATTAAGAGTATTTTATATAGACCAAATTCTTTGTAGACTTCTTGAAAACTTGTATTCTGTTATCCTAAGTTGAAGCTGGTTCCGTTAAATACTTTTTTTTTACACTCTTGACAGTAACTTAGGTACAGAATCACCTTTTCGTGCTTAATTAAGTACGGTACTGCAATTTTTACATTACAATATCTACAATATTTCGAGTATTTATTTAACAAATTACTGGCTCTACTCATTAAATGTGGAAAACTACCGATATTGTCAGGAACTAAAGCCTTCTAAAATAGAATAGTTTCATTGTATTTAATTTGTTACCAGATTACACTCTCAATTATTTTTTTGTAAAGGGTACTAGACCAGATCGAAAAACCAATAAACCATTTTTTTGCTTAATCGGGAATCGAATCTGGAACCTTTCGAGCAAGCGTTCTATCTACTGTGCCACCTGCGTGTAACTTACATCTCTAGTATGAGATTTAAGCCTAAGAGAGATGTAAGAACTTAGTGTTTGAATGTAATAGAATGAATAACTATAATAATTTCATAAAATATAAATCTAATTTGAGGTAGAAAAGAAAATACAGAAAAGAAAAGAAAGAAAAAACTTTGTATATGAAATGTTGCTCGGACTCAATTCTTTGAGTCAAATCAGAGGTTTCAAAATTTTAAGTATGATTTCCTTCTCATTATTGCTTGATATTTTTTAATTAGTAAACTTGGACGATTTTCCAATGGCAATA
This sequence comes from Argyra leucocephala, assembly GCA_963942445.1. Taxonomy (NCBI): domain Eukaryota; kingdom Metazoa; phylum Arthropoda; class Insecta; order Diptera; family Dolichopodidae; genus Argyra; species Argyra leucocephala. The sequence goes on along the minus strand of OZ012681.1, from coordinate 82,706,064 downwards.
AAATAATACCAACATACCCAGATGTAAAGTCATATAAAATTTCATTAACCCTAACTAATTTCAGTAATTTTAACTAATTTTGACTAAAAAATAAAATTGTTGAAGTTATTATTTTTCTTACTACCTGAAAAACGAAAAAGTTGTGGGGGATGATGTAGCGCATCAACAAAAAAAAAATTGCCGAATTTTTTCGAGATAATCAACGTTTTTTACAAAATTTTCAGTTTTTAAAAGCAAAATTTTAAGTTTATGCAGTTATTATTCAAAAACGGGTTACAGTTATTATTCAAATTAGGTGTATTAATTCTAAAAAAAAGCTTTGAAGAAGATGTTGCTCTAGTTTCAATTTCTTCTGAACTGTTGATATTCTTTAGACATAATTTTTCTAATCCGATTTTCTTTAACCCTCTGTAGCCTAGGTAAATTTAAAGATAAACCCCTCTTCTAGAACAATTTTTTTCCTAAAATACTCCAAGGAATCACCCCTTAAAAACTATTTGCTCTAAACCGGACCACCCTGTATATAGATTGTCAAAGATTATATAGTTAGATTGGTCTGGATAGAATTATGCCGGTAGATGGAAAAAGTTGTTTTAAATATAAAAATGATTCAACAAATTCAACTGATTACTATCAACTTCCAGATTTTGATGTTTGAGCTTTAAAAAATTATATTGAGAAGTGAGTGAATTTTTAAATGGTAACCAGTACGACAAAAATTAATATTAATGGTGGTTGTTATTAATTTTTTTCAAGATCCGCTAATTGTTTGTTTCAATCATTTTTAATGTTATACTTTTCTTTGATAATATAACACCAACAAATACCCTGATTACTAATAAATAAAAAAGTTGTAGTACTGATTTTATAGTAGAAATCCCATTTTCGTTTCAAAGTACACGTGATCAACAGTGATGCTGAGATTTTCCATGTTCCAGGTACAAATTCTAAAATTATAAATACCACTGGTGATCACGATTATTGGGAACGAAAATGGAAATGATCAAAAGTTATGTAATTGTACTTAGAAGTAGGAAAATTTGTGTATTACTGGGTAATCGTGGTACCCAAAGTGTAAATACATATCAGTAGTGGTGTATCTACTTACATATTTTGCAATCAAAATTTGTGTATCCTTTAAATCCTTATTTGAAAATGTTTACACTTTTTTTATAATTTATTATTCTGAAATTCCAATTTTTATATTTATTTATTTATAATTATATTTTTTAACACTAAAATTCATATTAATAAATTCACTGCTTAATATTTTTTTTATTTTTTTTTTATTTATTTTTAATTTTTAGTGCTCTATCAAAACACTTTTTTCACAATTTTTATTATTTTGCTCATGAATTTTACTTAAAAAAAAAATTATCAATAAAAAGAAAGAGAAAGCAAAACAAGAACATTTTAAATGACACAAAAAACTAAAAATCTAAATTCTGCAATAAAGTACAGTCAAGAAGTAGGTCAATATCAAAATAACCTTGTCTTTGATTTGAATTTAGTTTTGTTGTTTTTCTTTTTTCGTTGAACGTTCACGATCTTTTCACTCTTCTAAAATTTTGATTAAAAAATGTGCGCTACTCTATTACTAAAACGTTTATTCAATGCAAGTCATAAATGCAGACTGATTTCATAGTTATCTTATTTAGTAGCTGATGAATCTGCTTTGAAAGTTTCTAAATTGCGTTTTAATTTTATATTTTTATTTTTCTGTTTATTTTTTTTTTAAGAAGAATACGAAGAAAACAGAAAAGCCAAGACGAAGAAAAAAGTTAAAGAGTAGATAATGTGTTGACGAATAGAGAAGAGACCACAACAAGAAAATTAAATAAAATGTAAATACAAAAGCAAGAAAATACCTCGACTAACCAAAGTTGCTATAACTATATGTAGATAGGTAGTATTATTTTTTTTTTAGTATTTTACCTACTTGTTGCTTGCCAGTTGCTTGCGCTGCTAGTTATTTTTTTATAATCAAGTTCAAATTCGTTCATTTGAGATTTCATATTTGTTTGTTAAAATCATACACTCTGACGACTGTTGTATCAGTGGTTGTATATAAAATGGAAAATTTAAAACTTTTAACTTAGTAATTCATTTGTTTAGCTGCAACAATGTTAAATCTATTTACAGTCAAGCGCAGCCATACATCAAAACAACAATTAAATATTATACAAGTTTAAAATTGACAATAATTTATTTGATTTAATTAATTTATGAAATCGCGGGCCGCAATTACTTCTGAATATTTTTAAGTAAGTTTTAAAAATTCATCCGAATAATAAAATTGGTTCAAAAATTGTGTAAATGTTGAGTCCATCTGAAAGATAAATGAAAATTCTTAAAAATTAGGAACTGAAGTCTTTACATTCTTATCTTATTTTAAGCCTTAGTATAAGCATATTCATAACAGTTACATTGTTTATGACATATTTAGTCTGCATATTCCTAAGATTTTGAAAACTGTTAATCTCTCTTCGGTTACTCAATTTATTGATCTGTGGATGATGATAAGATTTTCTTTTTACCTTATGGCTCCCAATCATATCGCGTAAAACCTGCCATTAATTGTAGTACTTGCATTTCGGTTGTAAAAATAATGCGTTATGTCTATCTCACAGTTCATTAGTAATGGTTCTAAACAAGTTTAAAATATCTTCAGGGGTTTTATATTTATTTTTGTTTTCCAAATCCTGGCTCTCAATAACTTGTGATATATGGAGCTTTCATTGGTGTTCCTCTAACCCGCTTTGTTCCGCTTTGCTCTAACAGTTTTTAATGATTTGATGATGCACTCAAGGTAGTTTGACTCTATTTTCTGTTTGATGCTTTTCTCGCAATCCCGTTGACTTATTGAGAACTCATCATAATCGGAATTGTCCGGAAAATTCGTCGATGTGGCACAGTGTAGAATTTATACAGAAATAGTCATACATTTTTGGCGACATAATAGTTACCATCAACCAATAGTACCCATCAACAGTAAAATAGTAGATCATATGTCAATACAATAAACTATTTGGGAATGACGCTTGTTGCTAAGAGTAAAGGCGGAAGAAACATATCAGAGAGGAAAAAGAAGAGCTAAACATTAGACAAAAAACTAGTACTGCTTCTATTCCTTCAAATAAATATTGTGTTTTCTATTATCACAGGACTATATTATCAATGTAACAAACTTTTCGAAGTCTGTTTATGTCTATGTTTATTTATGTACATTTTCTAAGTTCGTCATTTCTACGATTATTTTCTAATGTTAAAACTATTGCCTTGTTGAATTCCAATTCAAATCGGAATTGGGTTAGAAGTTTTTATTTTTCTTTGATTGAAACTGTATGTTCATTTAGTGTTTTTTTAATTCTTGCGGAGGCAGTTAGAGTGCTTGTCCAATTTATTTTTATTTATTTTATTTCATTTATATTTAATTTTCTAAACTAATTTTTTATTATTTTTTATACTATGTCGTTCACATAGAGACGAGGGACTTGTCCTCCTGTTTTTTTGAACAATCATATCTTACCAAAATTCAATGGTGTTAAATATCTTGGTATGCACCTGGATCAACGTCTAATGTGGCAAAAACACTTATTTACAAAAAGAATACATCTAAACAAGCTGCTCGGGAAAATGTACTGCCTGATTGGCAGGAAATCCCAGATGGATCTAGATAACAAAATATTAATTTATAAAGCCATACTTAAGCCTGTTTGGACATATCGAATCCAATTTTGGGGAATAGCAAAAAAATCCAAGATTGAAATTATCTTTTCAGAATAAGGCAGTAGGACCAGTAGCTGATGCGCCTTGGTATGAGACAAAGAATTTAATTCATAGAGATTTAAAAATTGAGATGGTTCAAGAAGTCAGCACTATATTAGGAATTATCGAGACAGACTGTACACAAATACAATGGCAAGTATACTGATGACAAGAAGTATCACACATTTAAGATTAGATTTAAAATTTTGCGGGAGGGGATCGTTCCCCTATATCACCGCAGCCGCAAATGGGCTTATTGTGATAAAGCATAACACATGCTATTACAAAACTAATCATAACACATACTAGGCAGCGAATAACGCCAGTCAACCTATAACAAAGAAACTTAACTCACTGGAGGTTAATTTCACAGGTTCATCCTGCCAATATCAATTCTAACAATTTATATTCTATTATTGTATAATTTAAAACATAACAATTGCGAATAAAATAAAATTTTACAAAAGAAAAAAAAAAGTTTTCTACCTCTGAATTCTTGTCTGCAAACGTGTGAAATAAATAAAAATAAATTCAACCAAAGTTAACCACCGCATTTTTATTACTTTTAGTTACTATGTTACAAATATATACCTAGTTGAATTTCATTCATATTTGTTTATTCTTATTTATTTATTAATTTCTTTTTTCCATTTCTCCTATTAAAAATTTTATCCAAGTTTAAGGTTCACAAGGAAAATCTTGTCTTTTCTTTATTATACAATTTTAATAGTAGTTACAAAACCATAAATTGTCTTGGTCATGCCATGTCTTTATGATAGGATGCCAAAAAGTGTTTTTGTGATGGAATGCTATAGAATATAGTTAGTGTACATTACTATGTTTAAGTAGATTTAGAAAATTTTTATTTTTTATTACATCGTATTACAATGATTTTAGGTTAAGGGTTACTTACTTTTTGGTTTAACTGTTATTCAGTTAGTAAATTTTAATAAATTGAAAACCGAAGATTATTTTTTTTTTTGTTTTTGGAAAATTCAAAGTTCGGAAATTCATTATTCAATTTTCATTATGTAGAAATTGGGATTCTAATACATGATTTTGAAAGGTTGGAACAATACTTGGAATAGTTGGAATAACAAATAAAATAATATATTAAATTGATCAAATGAGAATCTTAAAATGATTGTATACAAAAAATTTACCAAGTTTGAAGAATTTTCTAAGCTTTATGAACTGAATGTTAGAAAAAAAACATTCTAGTTTCCTCCGTTCTGAAACAGAATATAACAGAATGTCATAAACATTATACAAATCATATATATGACGATTGTAGCGATATTTTGTCTCAGATATTATCATTTACTAAATAAATGGAATGAACATCAAAACAAAAAACAAATTAATGAAGTGAACAACTTTTTAGAAAATAATACAAAAAAATCGAAATGAAATTTGTTTGGAAAAATAGTTTTGAAAAGTTACTTGGAAAATGTCTGTGATATTATTTGGAAAATATAAGAAGAGTTAATGCACCATGGGTTGTATCTTATTAACAAATTAGTTATTTATTAGAAATATTTCTTTTAAACAGAAATATTTATTCCATATTTGACTTCGATTACTACAAGTTGTTAGATGAAATGTCGATAAACGATATTCATAAATAGAATATAGTCGAGAATTCAGTGTATATCAACTTCATATAAAAACAAGTACTAAAAAGAGAATTTCAGAATTGGTTTGGATTGGATTAAAATTCGAGTTCTATTATTCACGTATAGTTGTATAAAGAAATACTTTTTATATAAAAATTTAAATGTCGTAATGTAGAAATATGGAACATTTCAAGTTGAAAGAGTTATAAAATTTATTTACTCCAAAGGGATTTCCTAAATACGGAAATAAAAACGCTATTTTGATAAGGTTAGGTCACAATTTTGCAGAGGAAAACATAATGTCTTTTCATAGCTCGAAATAGAATAACGCTGAAATTACAATTCAACAGGGTGGGTGGAAAAAGTAAAAAAAAAAATACAACTGTTAACACATTAACCCTAATAAGTAAACAAAATCTATTCCGTAAAATAAATTAATTAAAATGAATTAAGATTAGCAATTGAAGAAGATCTCACTCAACTATATATGATTGGCTTAATAAACATCGTCTGGCCGTAAATATCCAAAAAAAAACCAAATTATGATTTTTGAAAATAAAAAAGTAAATAATACTCCTTTCTTCTGAAGGGTAATCCTATTAGCGTGGTGCTTAGTACAATGTTTCTCAAACTGGGAGCCGCGGCCCCATAGGGAACCGTAGAGCTTTTACAAGGAAGCCGCGAAATATTTATGTATTTTTACGAGAAAATAATGAACTAGTAGAAGAATCAGTAGAACAACCAGTCTGCAACAGATTCAACTTTACCAGGAACTTCTCCTTCAACATCAACATTAACAACTAGCAATAAAAGAAAAATCGCACAAGATAATACACAATGATAAACTTGCAAGTCCTTTGAAGTCAATTCCTACCTCAAACGATACTATGAAAAGAAGACTTTATAGCATGGACGATAATATATTAAAACTCAATTAATAATTCGTATTAAACAGAGCATAAGTTCTTATCAATACAACTTGATGAATCCACTGATATAACAAATTACACAGTTAATGGTTTTTGTATAAGATATCAGTATAACAACCAAGCTCATGACGATTTACTTTTTTGTCGGGAGCTTTTGACTACAACAAGAGGTATTGATATTTTTTTAAAAGTAGATGAGTTCTTTTCAGAGAATGAACTTGAATGGTCAAAATGCGTAGGAGTTTGCTCAGACGGTGCTGCAGCAATGACTGGAAGAATTAATTTTGTAAAAAATCGTGCTGTAAACTCGACATTATTTAATATTTTATATAAAGAGATGGGATCAGAACATCTGGCTTTGTTGTATCATACTGAAGTAAGGTGGTTTTCACGTGGTAAAGTTTTAAATAGAATTCTAGAACTTAGAAATGAGCTTCTTCTATTTCTTTTAGATAAAAAGCCAAATGTTACTTCGTAGTTTAGTGATGAAAAGTGGATGTGTCTTGTATCCTATTTAGCATTTTATAATTTTTTGATAAAGGTAATGAATTAAGTCTGTCCCTGCAGGGAAGAGCTACCAACATTTTAGTTTTTAATACAAAACTTATTGGTCTCCAACAAAAGCTTTGTTGATGGTCAAATTTTATTAACGAAGGAAATATGGAAATGTTTCCATTTCTAAATGAGTTTCTTACCACCAATGAATTTAATTTCAAATATCAATTTCAACTTCAGTTAAAAACATATTACAGAATTTTATTAACGAAGGAAATATGGAAATGTTTCCATTTCTAAATGAGTTTCTTACCACCAATGAATTTAATTTCAAATATCAATTTCAACTTCAGTTAAAAACATATTACAGAATCATACTGACGAATCTCAACGCTTTTTTTCTGGATACGAACTGGATAAAAATGCTATTTGTTTAATTATTGAAATATGATCATATTACTTTGGTGGCTCAAGAAGAATTGATTAATATTAGATCAGATAATTTTGTTGAATTGGAGTTTCATGAAAAAAGTCTTACAGAATTTTGGATAAGGCAACAGCAAGAAGAAGCATTGCTAAATTCAATGCCTTTTGCGACAACATATCTTTGCACAGCTTTTTCTTCATTGTTAATAATAAAGAACAAACATAGATCAAAGACGCTTTGGAGCAAAACCTACGAATTAGTATTTTCTGAAATTTCACCGGACATTGATTATTTATGTAATAATATGCAATCACACCCCTCTCATTAAGTAATGTGATTGCATATTACTACATAAATAATCGGTGAAACAAGAAATTTGAGATTTTTTTTTAATTTTATATCATATTAGAAATAATTTTGATGGTTATTTGGTTTTTTATTAGTTGTATTAAAAATATTGCTAAAAAATATAATGATAAATGGTGTTTTATTAGTATTATTTTTGGGGAGGATTGAATTTTTTTTTTCAAGTTTAGGAAGCCGCAATATAAAAAAGTTTGAGAAGCACTGGCTTAGTAAACAAAAATGAAAGGAACATGTTGAGTATATAATTAGGAAAATGCCTCCATATATATTCGACTTCGAAAATTTCTTTCTCCTAGCATGTGGTATTATATTTTTTGTTCCTACATATTATCAAATTTAACATATCTTAATCCAATATGGAGCAGAGCACCCCAATCTCAGGCATCAAGTGCCCATCCCAACTCAGTGCAAATTCTGAGGTGGCTCAAAACTGGCTATGGGAATTTGTTTGCAGTAAGATTTTCCCGATGTGGAATCATATTCCAACAAACGTGTTTCCCCAATGCAAAAATATACCTACGTACAATCTACAAAGTTTAAGAGTAATATTAATAAATTTATTCAAAATGTCCCTACGGATCAAAGGGATATTTTTCTTTCTATATTTTTCTGACTCGATTAGTCCAAGCTATATACATTCGTGTATAAAGCTATCGTTTGAAACCTATTTCATATTAAACAGAAGAATTAACGCCTCAATAAAAAAATATCGATAACGTTATCACATTTTAAAATAAAAATAAAATAATATATTAGATTAAATCATAATTTATGAAATTTAAAATTTAGAATTAAAATCAATCAAAACTATATTAAGTAAAAAATTTATTAATATTTTTCAAATTTTACTTTTCGTATTATTTAATTTAATTTTAGTTTATAGGATATTGATTTAGTACAAATTGTTGCTAAGTATAACTGAAATATTTTTTTTTATTTTTACGATTGTAATTTTATATATTTTATAATAATCAAAGATAGTGTAGGCTATTTCAAAAAAGGAATTAAAAAATTTCCTAACTCATTATAATATTACTAGGAACCCCTGTTGAGTAATTATAATTCAAGTTGACATCAAATTTAAAGTTTTTAAAAGATTAGTAATTTACGTACTGACATAGACTCCTCACGATAAAGTAGTAACCATCTCAAGTGTCCATCAAAATTTGGAGGTTACTAAGTTTGATTTAGGAAACATAAATAAAACTCCCCCCGTATACTGTTTCGCTTTGACATATAGTAAGTGACATTTAATGGATAAAATTACTAAAAATAAAATATTTTTGTAACTAAAGAGGTAGGGGGTACTTTTGAATAATTTAATTTAAACTGCCATAATTTCAAACTTATAGCTCCACATTTTTTTTATTTAGTTGGTAACATTGAAATGATTCACTGTCATTTATATTCACTCAAAAAATTATAAGAGAAATTAAGTTAGTTGTATTGTTTGTTTTGACGTGTTCAAACCAAAATTCTGAAAAAAAAATTGTAAGAAAATAAAAGTGAAGACAAATAATAACGGTATGTAGTTTTTGTTGTTTTATAATATTTGTGTGTATAGTTTTATTATATTTAAATATATAGTTCAATTTTGAAGTGTGTGGTAATTAGTAAAATTTAATTTATATTTTGAAATTTTGTTGAGGCAGTTTTTAAACAAAATGAATGGGGCACATTTAAACTATAGGTTATTTATAATTTATTATTGTTTTTAGGTAACATGGTGCGGAATTATAAAAAAAAGAGAAACTGTAATTCATGAAGAAGATGTGGAAAATGCCGTTCTCCAAGTAATAAATGTCAAAATGACACTCAGAGAAGCCGCATCTAATTTCAATTTAAAGGGAAATACATAATTTTATAGAGTTAAAAAATATAAAGAAAATCAAGTCCTTAGATCTAGCATTTTTTCCAATAAATATTATGTAAACCAAATATTAAACACAGCTGAAGAAATTATGCTAGAAAACTATTTATTAAAATTATCTAAAATGAATTATAGACTTACTTATATCAGAAAATTCGCTTTCGAATATGCTGCAGCTTTACAAAAATGTCCAGCTAAATGGACTGAAAATAAACTAGCTGGTATAGAATGGATGAAAGGTTTCATGAAGAGGCATAAAAAATTAAAAATATCTCTGAGAAAACCCGAAAATACAAGTCTGTGCATATCCACAAGTTTTAACAAATATAATATCACTCAATTTCAAGACAATTATGAAAAGGCTTTGAAAAAAGCTTATTTCTCTCCAGATAGAATATACAATTTGGACGAAACAGGTGTTACGACAGTTGTTCAAGCACCGCATATAATTGCACAAACAGGATTAAAACAGGTCGGTCAAAATGTATCAGCTAAAAGAGAGCAATTCATAACAATGTGTGGAATAGTAAACGCTGCGGGAAATTCAATTCCCCCAGTTTGAATGGATTACAAAGCGTTTTTGCATCGTGTGCCGAATTCACAGCATGCTTCTTAAATGATATCATTCCATATGAATAAAATATTTCTGATATTGAATTATCGGTATCGGGAATAATAAAAATTTACTGTCGAGATGTAGAGTCGTTGATAAAAAGAGGACTAATAAAATTAATAATTTAAGCTTAATTTAAGAATTTTATATGAAAATTATAGCTAAACTATCTGCAATTCACAATTTCAAGGTATTTCCATATTTGAGGGCACCTGTGGATTTCCTCAAGGTACCCATATGGGTCCACTGTTATTTTTGCTTTAGTTGAATCATGTTGATTGTAAAATCTTATCTATCATATATTGATTCCAAAATGTTCTCTATCATTAGATCAAGTAATGATTACAAATTGTATTACAATAAAATTTAGATACATATTTCATTCCTGGTACATTGAAAAGGATTTTGATTTGAATATAATGTCCTTTTATAGAAACAAAAATTTGATTCAATATATTTATAAATTTCATGTTTCTGTGATAGAACGTGGTAATGGGATTAAAGATCTGGGAGTAACTCTCGACAGAAAATTCGTACAGATTTTATAGAGATGTAGATTTCCTAACATAGATTCCTCATATAGATTTTATAAAAGTAAAAAAGCATGGAGTTTTCTCCATGCTAGGTTTTATTAAACGAAATTCCCTAAAGTTTAATGATCCTTATACATTTAATTCATTATATACTTCTCTTGTTTGCCCTTACCCTAAATATGCATCTCCTATTTGGATGGCGTTTTACGCTAGGCTAGATATTTTAAATCCTTGTATTTTAAGTTTATACTAGTGGATCCCCTGTGCAATTGCACAGAAGTAGTTCTTTCAAACCCAATTTTATGTAAAAAGAAATATTTGTTTTGGTAGTTGTTTTCGTTTTCTGAATCGCTTGATTATTGAAGTTAGAAATATTACTGAAATTTAGCGAATGACTATAACCGTGTTTTACTGCATATATTTTTTTTAATGATAGCAGAAGCAAATGAACTAACATTTATTATATAATTTTTTAATCTGATCTGATTTTTGTTTTTCTGTTTTGTTTTCAATTTTTGTTTGTATTTTTGTTTTTGTACTTTTTTCTATAAGTTTGTGTGTTTATTTAAAATAACAGAATTTTTATGAAGCCTTTTTAAAAATTTCCCGTAATTGAGATTTCTTTTAGAATATGGCGCTCAACTTGGAAATAACAGTCACTATTTGGAGTAAATATTTGAAATGTTTTCAGTCTTCAGCACCAAGAATTTGCTGAAATTTTAATATTTTTGTGGTGTAAATAATTTACTATTCAATTATTCTTGCTTTTTTACTCACCACAAAGTTCATCTTGTGTATTATAATATAAGACTAGGGGCCCCTGTTGAGTAATTATATTTCAAGTTTTTCAAAAAACAGTAATTTACGTACTGACATAGACTTCGCACGATATAGCAGAATAGAAGTATATTATTACTACAAATAACCAAAATTTAGAAACAGTTACTTAAAAAGATAAAAATGAAGAATTCAAGTGATTTGTTTTTTTGTTGTTTTTATACTTTTTATTTTAGATGAATTTTTTTTTTTGTTTTTTTTTGCATATGTACATAGATTCATTTGCAAGTATATAATGTAAATTATAAAAACTGAATTGTTTGCTTTTGTTTATTATTTTAATAAGTTCTCAGATATGCATAACGTATTTGCTGAATAATAAAATCATATGAGTACAAAATTTTCAACTGTGTGCGCATTTTTGTTTTATATATAATCTTATATATTATGTATATTAGAAGTTCATTAAGGAGTAGGAGAATCGAAATAAAATGAAAAGGTGTCTACTGCGCAGGACCTTAAATGCTTGTCAATTATAATTATAGATATTCCCCACATAGCCTTCCTTATGTAATATATATAAGATCATTTCTATGTACCGGTCTATATTAATCCTGATAAGAATTTTCTAAATTTAGATTCTCGTAGGACGAATTATGGATTTTTGGAACCCATTGTTAACTCACAAAAATTATAATAATAATAATAAATAAATAAATTAATACTTTTAACAATGTAAACACAGACTACTCGCAAAGTTTCAGGATATCCATAAAATATCAAAGCTACAGTTTTGGTCGGAGAATAAGTAATCGACATCCAATTTGTGTTGTTTATGGCCTAGTGTTGCGGCGATGACGAATTACTGAGAGACTGCTTACTTATTTTAAAATTATCACCATACACAAATAAAAATACAAATATATATTTTACAGGAAACGCTAAAATCACCAAGTTGTTTCATATAAACCAATCATTAAGCAATTCCAATATAAGCAATTCATAAAATCAGACAAAACAACAGACATTTAATTTCTGTTATATTATAAATTAATTTAGGGTGCTATTCCCATTCACAACAGTATTTAGTTGAGTTGTCTCTACACAACTCAACCCAATAGACAACACAACCGAATTTTGCTATTCTGAATGACAACTTTTACCTGTTGTAAAGAGGTTGTATATCATAACAGTGTAAATAATTCAGTAATAATAATATTGAATAGAGTAGAATCAATGTTTGTGTATTCAACGAGACCGTGTCATATGAACTACATCTTCTAGGTGGTGACTGGTGGAAAGTGCCAAGTTCAAGAAAAAGAGCAGCCTCCATCAAAAATTGGTTAGGGTCCTATTTCACAATGCCCTCGATTTTTTTTTTTTTTTTTAACTTGTTTTTAGTACAATAGCTTATAAGCACGATACAAACAAGAGGTCCGGCGTCCCAAACGTCGCGACCGAAGACCTTGATTTTTTTTTGTCATCAGAGCAATGGTCCTTAAATGTGATGAAGACAATAGGTTCGGGGTCCAAGGGATTGGGGCCGAAACTCTATATCACGGGCTTAAATTGTATTTTTCTCGTAAAACGTTATTAATAATTATTATAAATAATTTTTAAAAACTTTTCGGATTGATCCGCGGTTCAGAAGTCGGGACCGAAGACCTTGAACAAAAACATTTTTCAAAAATCAAAGTGTCAATAATGTAATCAGGATAAGTATAAAAAACATTTTTTTGTTTTTTTTTTTGTTCAAGGTCCTTTGGTCCCGACTTCTGAACTGTCGGACCAACTCGAAAAATTTTTAAAAATTATTTAAAATAATTATTAATAACCTTTTCTCAGAAAAATACAATTTAAACCCGTGATATAGAGTTTCGACCCCAATCCCTTAGACCTCGGACCTATTGTCTTCATCACATTTAAGAACCATTGTTCTGCTGACAAAAACAAAAAAAAAAACAAATTCAAGGTCTCCGGTCCTGGCACTTGGGACGCCGGACCTCTTGTTCGCGTCGTGCTTATAAGCTATTGTACTAAAAACAAGTTAAAAAAAAAAATCAAGGTCTTCGGTCCCGACACTTGGGACGCCGGACCTCTTGTTTGCATCGTGCTTATGAGTCAGTGTACTAAAGACAAGTTAAAAAAAAACCCTAAGGCTTCAATTAAAATAAAATTATATTATAAATAGAAGTTATATGCAGTTCCTATTCTAACAATATATAAGTTCACAACACCAACACAACTGGTCTTAACCAGTTGTGTTTTAGTTGTCTCAGACAACTTAAACATAAACTTAAAAATGATGTTGTGTTATTTTTACAGATAATTAGGTTGTGTTGTGAATCAGAATGGAGAAAGACAACAAAGTTGTCAATTACAACCTATTGTTAGGTTGTGTTAAGAATGGGAATAGCACGTTTAATCTCTAATTATAGATTTACATGCTAATTTGATAATTCTTACATGCTAATTTGATAATATTCAACTTCCCAACTTGTCTTCGTATCGAAAGATACTTTAAATGATATTTCCTGAACAATTGAGAATCTGATTCTATTCGCAATCTATCATCTATAAAAATATCATTTCGAGAATAGTCGTGAATAACGATGATTCCCAACGGGATAGAATTTAAAGCGGTAACCCCAATTGGAACTACCGATGCAAAAATTTAAAATACATACGCTCCTATGTATATGCTCACAATAATTGCAATTACAATCGCTCAACCACAATTTCGTTGCAGTCGAAATAAGGCTATTTTCTATTTTTTTCACTGGATTTGACATTTCTGACAATCTTTTTATACATCAAAAAATTAAAAAAAAACAAAACATTTATTCTGAAATCTGTTATAATAATATTAATGTTCTGTTTTTTTTTTTAAGTTTTATACATGTTATACAATTTATACTTATTTATTTTTTTTATTTAGATACATATATAATTTTAGATTTATTAGCGATATTCAAGTATTTGGATCCGAAGATGCTTCAAATAAATTATTCAAAATGATTTTTTCATTTTGAAATTCTGACATTTGCTTTTCTGTTTTGTTTGTTTATTTTTATTTTTGTTTCACTACAATTGCGTTTCATTTGACGAAAAATAATTGAACGAAGCCAATTTCATAGGTAGTCGGTGGTAGGTGGTCGCAATTGCTTTAACCGCTTTATAGAACATTTTATAGAACAATTTTCTTGATAACTTTTTAACTTGGAATTGGTCGAAAATATCTTAGAAAATCTTACTTTTCTTTTAAATGTCCTTTTTATAACTGTATTTTGGTTAATTTTTCAATATTTAAATTTAAATTTTTGTTTGCATGTTAATTTTTATTGAAAAAAATAATTTTCAATAGACTTAGCAAAAGTTAGAAGTGTTAAAAACTCAAGTACCGAATATTAACACGCAATATAAATAATTTTATGTATTTTTGAGTGGCACACGATATTAATTTGCTTTTTCGTATTTTTTTTTTTGTTTTTTTTTTTTGTTTTTTTATTAAAACAATCAATAAAAAAAATTTCTTATGGTAAATGAATTTATATGATTAATTGGGTGGCTACGTATAGCATGTGAATTAATATGTAATGATATTATTATTTTTATTTTGTTTTTTTTTGTAAATAATGTAAGAATGTTGCAAAATTAAAACAAAAAAAAAAACAAAAGAAAAAAAAGGAATTTTTAAAATAGTTTTGTGCCATTGGAATTTATTTTAAATGTTATGAGTGGTCATAAAACTTTATAACTGTTAAATTTATTGTAATTAGATGAAAAAAAAACAACAAACGCAAATATTTATTAAAAGTTTTTCAAAGAAAATTATTTAATTACATCAAACGTGATTTATTTAATTTCAATTTTAGTATTTTTATAATTAAAATTTAATAAATTAAGTTTTCAACACATTTATTTTATTTTATTTTTAAGTTAAACGATCTTTTGAAGTGAACTTGCACCATTAATAAAATAATAAATAGTAGCGACGATGGTTAAAAGTTGATTGTAATTTGTAAAATGTATTGCACAATCAAAAGAAGGTATTGATTTTATTTTTACAACAGAATTCAAAATAAGAATAGAAAACTAGAAAAATTTCACAATAACGTACTAAATATACACCTATGGTTACTAAAAGATTATGTGATCTTATTTGTAATGTTGTTTGGTCTAAAAATTGATAATAGTTTCAAAGCCTGGAGGGGCAACACGTAACTTGTTCACGTTCGTCAAAAAGACGTATTAGCACTTTCGGTAGCATGTAAGCAACGTTGACGTTAATTTAATTCCGAAAACGTAAAGTACACATTTTTTCGGTAGCATGTAAGCAACGCCAAGTACATTTTTTTTAACGTGAACGTTGGTTTTTAAACGTCTGTAATTTTCTTATCCTGGACTAAAATTTATACGGGAAAGTTAGTCTTTTTAATAATTTTGTGTTATTTTAATAATAAAAATATAGAATTTAAATATTTATAATAAAATTTGAAATCTTAAAAACAATAAATTTTATAGTTTTTAATAATTATAGTAATATAATTTTTAATTTCTTTTGATAACATTTTATTTCTGGAATAATTAAAGTATTTTTGTTTGCAATAAAAAAATTATTTTATTTCTGTGATAATTCAAGCATTTTTTATGTGAAAATAAAATAATTTTTTTTTTAATTTCTTAATAATTGAGTGTTTTAATTTATTTAAATAAAAAACTATATTTATTAGTTCATTGTAAATATTCCAAATAATTGAAAATATCATATAAAATATCAACTGAATTGGTTTGTTTACATTTATTTTATTTATTTTTCTGTAGATTTTAGTCTATTATAAATTCTATATCTATTGAAACTGGCACATCATTTTTGTTATTTTTGCGATTTTTATATAATAATTTTGTTCTTCAAAATGGAAATAATAAGGCGAAATACAAGAATTCAAAAAAAAAAATTTAAATTCATTTCTTTTTATTCCAAACCTCCATTAAATTTAAAAAACATATGTTTTTTGAAGTTTTAAATAGACTAATTTGATTGTCAAAATAATTTTCGAACATTCGGAATATTTTTTCGAGTTTTCGGAATAAATTTTCAACGTGATGTTTTACATGTTATCAAAAAAAATCTTTGACGTTACAATACTTCACGTTGATTTTTGAACGCAAACGTTTTACGTGCTGCCAGTCCTGTATTCAATCAAATTTATTTAGATTAAAAGCTGACAAAATAAAAATAATAATATTAATACATATTAATTCACTTGGTAGCCACGTGTAGCCACCCAATTAATCATATAAATTCATTTACCAAAAAAAAAAATTTTTATTGATTCTTTTAATTAACTATAATAATTTTAAAGATTAATAAAAGGTGTCGTAGCGATGCCAACTTAAACTTCTTCTTCTTTAATTAAGCATCTCGTATCTGCTTTTTTCGTTATCTCAACTTATCCTCAATTTTGTGATGACGACGTCCGGCATTCATACCATATCTTTTTGGAGTAGAGCTGTGTATTGATTTGGAAATTCATTAATATGTTCGCCAGTCGACCTTCTACCATTCTGTTGACCGTGGTTTCTCCAGTTTCTTCGTACATTTCGATTCGAACGGACAGTATCTTGTTTTGTACCGCATATGTCCCTGATTTCGTTGTTATATTTCTTATCTCCTAATGTGTATTTTCGTGTTTGTATCAGACTTCGCATTTTTTTTTTTGATTTAGATGTGTTCGATATATATATATATTTTTTTATTATCATGTATTTATTTGTTCTTCATACAACATCTGGGAGATAACCTAAAATGGCTGCGACTTTTCTAGTTTGTGTTCTTATTTCTCTTTTCTCTTTGAAACGTTTATGCCAAACAACATAGAATCTGATATAGACATAAATTAAGTTCAAGTTATTCAAGCAGAATAAAGATTATCAAGCGAAATGAATTAATACAGGAAATCAAATGTCTAAAATCCAACAAGGCTCCAGGATTTGACTTAATTACAACGGATATCTTAAAACAACTACCGCTAAAAGCTTTGTCAGTTCTAACGAAAATAATGAATGCAGCGATCAATCTAAAATATGCCCCGAGTGCTGGGAAAGTGGCAGAGATTATAATGATTCATAAGCTAGGAAAATCCCCGAATGCGCCCAAGTTTTACAGACCCATTTCACTGCTCCTGCAGTAATCTCCAAATTATTTGAGAAATTACTGCTCAAAAGATAACAACCAATAATAGAAAGTAGAAACATCATACCAAATCACCAATTTAGGTTTAGAAAACAACACTCAACTGTTGAACAAGTCCATCGAATAACTGGCGTCATCGAAAAGATACTAGAAAAAAAATGTATCTGCTCTTCAGGGTTCCTTGATGTTTCACAAGTCTTTGATAAAGTATGACATGAGGAACTTATTTTCAAGCTGCACCGTATTCTACCCAAAGCCTATGTCGAGGTAATAGCATCTTACTTAGCAAATAGAGTATTTCATATTAAGCCAGGGAGAAGATTATTCTACGCTAAGCAATATACATGCAGGAGTATCACAAGGGAGGATTCTGGGTCCCATCCTATATTTACTCTACACCATTGATATCCCAAAGCTGGAATATGCAACGATGGCAACTTTTGCAGATGATACTGCAGTATTAGCGGTTGGTAATAATGGAAACGAAGCAACAAATAAATTGCAACAAGCAAACAACAAAATCTTCTTATAGTGCAAAAGGTGGAGAATTAAATTAAACGAATCAAAATTCACACATGTTAATTTTACAAACAAAATAATGGAGTCGCCCATAGCGACGTCCCAATAAACAATGTCGTTATACCACATCAAAATTCAGCAAAATATCTTGGTATGACACTTGATGACACTTGATTCAAGGCTCAGATGGAAAGAACATGTTAAGAAAAAAAAAAAAAATTAGAACTGAAATACTGAATACCAGGGGGACATCTTCGCTTTCAACATATAACAAAGTTTTGATTTACAATCAAATATTAAAGCCAGTCTGGGCATACGGTATTCAAATATGGGGTTGTGCTGAACAACTTCATATTCAAACTATTCAAACGTTCCAAAACAAAGTGTTGCAAAACATTGTCAATGCTCCCTGGTATGTTCGCAAAGCTGACGTTCATAGAGATCTTAAGATTCCTATCATAAAAGACGAAATCAAAAAACTGTCAATACGCCACAAAATTCGTCTTTCTCAACATATTAGTACTGAAGTTTTACGCTTAGCTGACAGTCAAAACTTTGTTAGACGTCTTAAACGGACGAAACCGTTCGAACTGTGTTAGGAAAAAATCTTTTATCTCTCAATAACTCCTAATGGGATTTTGATTGATCAAAGATATCTTAAGTAATAGAGCCAAAACTGTATTAATGGTTAGTCTAAAAGACTAGTTTTAATATAAACAAAAGGATAGTAGTTTTTAGTGCATTAAAGTCGACACATTCCTTCATTTCGTGCGCCCCGGAAAATAGAACGATAAATGAAGACTCTTTTGATGATTTTCTTCTATCTGGAAAAAAAAAGAAAAAAAAAAATTTCTGTTGGTAATACTTACGCTGAGATATTACAAATTGAGAATTTGTTTGGTAATTTTATTTATTAGAGTTCTTTCGAAATAGTCTAGACTTTAGTTTTTATTGTAGATAACTCCATGTTGTACAATTTGGCAGTTTCGCTAAATCTGAATAATAATCTTTGGTAGAACATCTTCATTCTCTGCGAGTAGTCCAGCGTCATCTGCTTAACATTATTAATATGATAACGTTCTTATCGTCAACTTGATATCCATTATCCATTACTAAGTTGAAACAGAGTTGAACTAAGACCTTTTCTAATACCTGTTGATTCTTCGGTACGCACGTTATATGATGTGATTCATTTTTTATTATTGGTATATGGATTTTGTATCAGTCCTATTAAACTGTGGTTGACTTCTTTTTTCTTAATATTTGAATCACATCATTCAGTGGTATACTCTGTCGTAAGCTTGACTCAAATCTACAAAGCACATAAAAATAGATTTATGGAATTTGATTGATTTTTCAATGAGTTCCCTGAGTATAAAAATAACATCGATTGTGGACCTATTCTTCCGAAAATCATTCTGTTCTTAAGCAATTTGTATCTGGGATAGCCGCCATACCATTAATTATTTTCGTTAGGATTTTCTGAACTTAATAAATTGTTTTTCTTTTTTGAAAGTAGGGATGGTGATGCTTGTTTTCCATTCTGAGGGAATAGTGTGTCCTTATGTTGTTGAACATTTTGCTTACTTCATATTAGACTTCAGTTCCACTGTATTTTAAAAACTAGTTTATTACAATGAAGATTGAAGCATTGTTTTATTTTCATTATTTTTATTTTTATAGCATTTAAATAGCAGCACCATTGATGATCCTCCAATAAGAATTTATTTTTATTTTGTGCACTCCAATAAGAATTTATTTTTATTATCCAATATTTTGTTCTTCTAAATTATTTTTATCAATCCAATAAATCAAAGCTCCGTTAGACGACATAAAAAAAAATAAACGTTCGAACTTGTTAACTAAAATCTTTTATCTCTCAATAATTCGCAATGGACCATAAAAATATTCAAAGTAATAGATCCAAGATTGTATTAATTGTTAGCCTAAAAGACTAGTTGTAATTTTAATAACAATATAGAAGTTTCTATATCGTTAAAGGGGGCACAGCCCTTTATTTGAATCTCCCCGTGTATTTGAAGAACAAAAAAATTTTTTTCGTTAATGGTAATTTAATACAAATATGTAGGGACATTTTCTTTTCTTGTACATAGAAGTGAATTTACTTAACAGAGAAATATAAATATTTTAGTTCATTGTCCAGTTTCAATACAGTTGTACCGTTGTACTTATATTTTATATTAAGTTTTTTATATTGATAAAGACGACAACAGACCAATTATGTTTGACCCCTGTCGTAGTTAAAATAATTAAAAAACGTGTTTGTAATCAAAAAAGGAATTTTTTTAATAAAAAGATAAGTTGTTGCCTGATACGGCTTTAAAAAAAAGTTGAAGTACAGAAACGGCCCTATGCTGGATTAAAAAATTAACGAAAAATATGGCACTTATGCTTATGGATTTAAAAAAACATTTGATACAGTTAATTAGTCCATACTTTAAAAGAAAAAACTGCAAAGATATGTTGTTAAAGGAATTACACTTATTAGTTCTGTGATCAAACCAATTAAGTGGTCGAAAGCGTTATATAAAATAATATTAAAAGATACTCGTAATGGCTTTATTTATTATTAATTCTTCTAATTATTTATTTTTAGTTATCCACTCAGTTACATTAATTATTAATTAACAGTAACAGTCTGTTCTCTTTTATGAAGGAGAATATATACCGTTTATATAATGGTGCTTAGTAATCGATGGCGGGAACATGAGTCCGGATTACCAGTTACCAAATGTAGTACTACGTGATTCAATTAAATTGTAAAACGTAGCACTACATCCGCAACACGGTGACTTTTCTGAGTCTGATAAATCTGAGTGCTGATATGAATGGCATTGTGAATTTTGTACTAAAAAATTTGTTTATTTAAATAAAACTACTGGTATTCTACTACCACTACTGACTATTATTTTTAAACCAAAGCCTGTTCTCGTTATCATTGATTTAGCTCGAATACATTACTAAGTTGTGCGAATAAATCAAAATCTTAACTTCTATAAAATTATATTCACCTATACTTTTTTTGTTTTTATAAAATTTCTGTAAAAAAATTTGTAAAAATGAAATTATTTAAAATTATTTTATTAAAATTATTTTATAAAAAAAAACAAGTTATCATAAGACCTGAGCCACATTTAACATTGTTAACGTATGTTTAAGAAATAGCATTATCCAACAATTTTCTATTAGCCGTCGACTGTATTCACGTTATTTTTCAGCTCACTGATATTACCACTTCATCACTTTGCTTTGAAATATTTTTGCTCAATTTGATTATGGGTTTGTGTCATTGCTTACATTTTGTTTCAATTTTATTTTTCTGTGTAGTATAGCTAGTCACCGGTAGATCTCGCTTAAAAATGATTTAAAATTTGTTCTTTTTTTTTTTGTCTCTATAAAAATCGTTTTTCATGATCTAATTGGAATAAAAATTTTAAAATTAATTCAGAAATTATATTTTTCCAAAAATTATAAAAATATTTTAATAAGAATTTTCTTATAAAATATGGATGGACACTTTTCAGGGAATATTTCGAATTACGTCAATACACTGAAGAATTATTGCATTATTGACGAAATATTGATATTTTGTAAAATAGAGATTAGTAAAAATTTTAGTAAAATAAAAGGAATTATGCGTTTTTCTTTCTTTTTAATATTTCGTGGTAAAATTTATGTAGTTAAATGGGTTCGGGATGTACATAAAAAAAATTTAAGATGATTAAAATTTAATAATAATTTATTATGTACATACAGATGAGAGAGGGTACATTTTTAATTTTATTTGGAGAGAGTAGGTAGTAGGAATTTGATTTTATTCTCTGCTTGACCAAAGGCTAGGCCGCGAGCGATGGACTCAGGGCTGCCACCGTCTGTCCTTAAAAGCAGAGTAGAAAAAGTAGTAGTAGGGTTTCCGAAAAACTGAGTAGCTTGGATTTTTTGGAGTAGATTTAATTAAAGCAAAATGATCAATATAAAAACTTTTTTTTCATATTAAATTTTATTTTTATTACATCTAAGCACTTTGTTATCGTTTTTGAATTATCGTTATGTAATTTGTTACTCTCATGTCTTCTTAGATGTGCTATGATGTTGTTAGACAATGATTTGAAACATACCTTACAAAAAAAGCACGCTCTACAACCTTAACTACTCACTCACTTTATTATTTTTGGGTATATTTTTAACTTTTTGGTCAAAGGTTCTGCTTTGAAAGAAATTCTTGAGGAAGAGTCAGAGTTAAAAGCACCTTGTGCACTATTTATTTCAATACGAAAAATTTAAAAGTATGTTATAAAGTTATTATTAAGTTTCTTTTCCAGCTTTGAGTACCTAAATAATAATGTATTGTAATTTTAAAAGATTCCAGTTTTAAATAAAAGGTTCGGTTTTCGATTTTGTATCTTGGTATAAAATTGTTATAAAAATCATTAATTTTGCTAGCGTTTTAAATCGAATTAAATTTAAAATGGAAGTATATGTATATATTTTCAAATTTGGATAAAAGGATCAGATTTCGTTTAGTGCGTACTACGTAATAGATTTTTTAAATGGTCAAATAGTAGCAGATCTACTACGATCGTAGTAAGATGGTCGTCCTGGCGATGATAATGTTCTGCTATTAAAAAAATGATAGAAAAATGATTTGAAAATTTTGAAATGGGAATGAAAAATCTACCTATGTTTGTATTCTGTTTAAAAATCTATTAAATATCTAAAATAAAAATTAAAGAATTTGATTTTGATATTAGAAAAATTAATTTAAAATTATTATGTATTAAAATTGGATATAAATAAATTAGATTAGTACTAATCCAGATGACATTGTGAATTTTATACTGAAAATTCTATTTAACAATAATTTTTTTTTCTTTTATCAGTTAAATTACCTTTTCTATTTTGTATTATTAATTATATTTATTTATTTATTGCTTGCATATTTTTCACTTAGAAAAAAATGTATTTATTGATAGTAGATTTTGTGTTTATAATGTAAAGTATGCTGATAGATTTAATTTTAAAATGTACTTGTTTTTAGAATATTTAGTTATTAAGATTAATTGTTTTATTATTGCACATGGAATTGAATTATTAAATACAATACACAGAATTACGAAACTTAAACTCTGTATGAGCTTTATAAGCTCTTTTAGTAGATAAATAAACACATAGCTTTTTATAATTTAAATCAAATTCGTTAATGTTGAAATTTTTAAGTGCTACAATGTTTCATAAATCATAATTAAAAAAAATTTCATGTTCCGATTAAATAAATTCAAATTAAGTATGTTGTATGTTCTGCTCTGAAATAATTTACATGAAAATGAATTTTTACTTATGTAACTCACCAAAATGAATGCTGTGAAAAATATTAAAATCGGACTTGAAAATTAGATCAAGATATACTTTTCGAAATATATGTGGATTATGCAACAAATGCAATATTCCAAAAGCATTAACTTTCAAGCTAAAACAAAATGGCTAATTTGGAATAGCTTGGAAATGATGGCAAAGCAAGCAGCTATGCAAAAATATATTGAAAAAGTTCAAACAGTAGGATTAAATCTTAAAGACTGTCCCTTAAATTCACATTCAAATAAACATAAAAAAGTTCAATGGCTATGTTTTTCAATTCATACAGCCTACAGTTGAAACTGAAGAAATTACTGAAAATAACAAATCAGTTTTTGATTATGTTAAAGAGTAAAATTTTGATAAAGTTTAAAATTATTTATTATTTATTTATTGCCATGATACATATTCATAATTTTTTTTAACAACCAATTTTGTACTTACACCTATGACTATTCTTAATTATTACTTAGACTAGCTGACTAATTTATTTATTAATTAATTTTTTTTTTTTTTTTCCTTTATTTTGTTTTCAATAATACATTTAGTCTTATAATTCATGTATATCAAATTCATAATAGATAATTAAATTTAGTTTTATTGATCATAGCTTAGGTTTAAGCTGTCTGATCTTATTGTTTTTTGTATATAATTCAATTTAATTTAAATAAGCTAACGATTTTTATTTAGAAGACGAAAAAATAAATTATATAAAATTAATAAAAAATTAATATAAAAAAAAAAAACAAATTTGTAAATTTGCCAAGTTAAATAGTTTCATTTTTTCCTGTTTTTTTTTTCTTTCTTTTTCTTTTTTTTTTTCTTAATTATTACATTATAAGTATTTAATTTTTTTTCACACCTACGATTTTTATCATAAATCATTATCATTACCATTACATTATTATAATTATAACATAGTTTATTATTCCCTATTGATTTTGATTTATTGGGTTTTGATTTAATATATATATTTTTATTTCATTTTTGAAAATTCTAATTGAATCAATTTGTTTCAATTTTGTTGGAAGTTCATTATTTAACTTCAAGCATTTAAACAAACAATTATTATTTTTTTGTTGGTTTGTTCTAAATAATGATAAGTAAAAATTAGAACAATTTCTAGTGTTATGACTGTGTATATTTATCATTCTATTTAGAATAAAATTATGTTTAATTTTATTTTTTATAATTTTAAAGGCCGTATGCAAATATTGTGAAGGCTAATATATTTTTCTGAATATAGAATATGTGTAGGAAATGTATTTGGATAAAATTGAATTATTTTGATAACTTTAATGAAGTAATATTTGCTGATTTGCTCCACTCCATATTGGGTTCAGATAAGTTATGTGCGATAATATAAAGGAAGGTATACAAAGCGTTCCTGGAAATAAATTTACGAAAACGACGAAGAATAAAAAGGTATGGGAAAATTTTGCGAATAATATTTTGAATATGATCTATCCATTTGACCTTCTTATCAATTATCAATCCTAAATAACATAGATTGTCAACAGTGCATAAGGTTGTAGAATTATATGAGAAAATCAAAGATCTATAAAATTCATTTGCCAAGTAACAAAATTTTTGTTTTTTTAACGTTTAGTTGCAACTTATGATACTTAATCCATTGTTCTACTTAATTTAAATCATTTTCTATGGAATTCTTCAATGAATTTTCTGTTGGGGCAGCATATCTTACAATAGCATCGTCGGCATATAGTTGAATAGATCCTGCAAGATCTAAGCGAGATATGTCGTCAATATATATTTTGAAAAGATCTGGTCCTAAAATTGATCCCTGTGGAACTCCTTTTTTTATTATTAAGGTGTCGCTGAAGAACGATCCTATTTTGACTTTTTGTATTCTACCAGTTAAATATGTTTTGAAAAAATTCACATCATTAGGATCAAAGTTAAGGTTATCCATTTTCGACAAGAGAATCTCATGGTCTACACAGTCGAATGCTTTTTGAAAATCCAAAGATATAATTGCAACAAACTTTCCACTATCAATATTATTTGTCACAAATTTGGTTAAACTTAAGCACGCTGCTGTTGTATTTGAATTTTTTTCGAAACCATATTGCTCTTCGTGTAGAATGTTATTATTTGAGAGAAAAATATTAAAGCGGTGTTTTATAACTAGTTCAAATATTTTGGAAAGACTGGTTAGAACAGAGATGGGACGGTAATTTATTATTCATAGGAAAAATAGTGACAAAAAAGCTTTGTGAATATTTATGTTTTTTCATAAAACTTATACCACTACTTAAATTATTTATAATATACAAAGAATATCACGACTTTTTTTCACTTGACATTTCCATTGTACTCGATTGCTAGCTGCTGTTTTCACTTATTCCCACGTTATTTTTTTTTTTCAGTTCTTCTCTTATGGCCCACCACCAGGTGTTTTTTGGATGACCGAATCTTTTTGTACCTTGTGGATTCCATTCTAAGCTTATTCGAGCGATTTGGTGTGACGGTTTATCCTTAAACAATGAAGACTTGTAACTTCTGGTTGAAGATGATTTTAACAAAGTTTCACGTCAGGATTGATATTATACAAGACCGGAATATTTTATTTGATTACATTGTAAAACATTGTTACGCTGATCTAAATTTTAGAGACGCAGAGAAACACAAACAGCTTAAGGACTTTGCTTCTAGCCGTGGTCATAGTAAATGTGTTGAATTGTTTAAATTAAAATTTGGTGCTGAAATAAAATTAAGTGATGGCTGAAGCATTTGGAGGGTTTTATTAATGATTTTATATTTGAAAATGATATAAAATCATTAATAAAACACACATCGTCGCATGAGTATTATTTTATCCCATACGCCAATTTTGGGTAAAATGACCTAACGAATAATCTATAGGTTTTAAAGTCTAATCTTTCTGAATTTCTGATCTGTTTTTATCTATCTTATTTAGTTTCTGAGATAATGAGTATTGATATTGTCCCATATCCACCTATTTTACTGTTATGTAACGAATTTTTATCCCATAAGCCATAAAATGTAATTTTTATCCTATATATGCCATGTAAAAATCAAATTTATTTTGTTAGTATTATTTTCACCTATTTCCATTGACCATGGATTTGGAATGAAAAAATAACCAAAAAAATGTTAACATTATTTTGTCCCATACGTACAAGAAACTTTATGCGGATATGGAACAAAATAATGTTGAATTTGTGTAAAATTATATCCATTGATAATTTATGCTTAAAAAATATAGTTTATAGAAAATGACGGTATGATCATTGATCAGTAGCATGTGAATTTTTAAAGTGAAAACATTATATTTTGCGCATCGTGAGATTATATCGTCATCACCACCTGAAATTTCGGATTTACTAAAAACGTAAAATGTTTTTATTTTTATTAATAGTAATTTATGAACTGTGAAACCAAAATTCATAAAATGCGCATTAAGTAAACAAAAGTAAATGCATGTAATTTTTGAGATAATGCGCATTTTGGATTATGCAGAAACTTTAATCACTTATTTTATTAACATGGCAGATGAAATTTTTGACTCTGCAGAGAGTGATTCAGATGTGGAAAAATATCTTAATTTTCCCGCTTCAAAAGTTAAACAAAATATAGGAGAAACAAAAGCAGGCTCTAATACTAGTTCTGATTTGGACTTTTCTGGTATATATGGATATTTTTACCTTAAACACATTAAACTGCATGCATTTAAAAGTGTTAACAAAAAAGATATTAATGCCACATCAGAATAACCAAAACAATCGTTCAGTTGAACAAAAACAATCGTTCGTGTTAATATGTGTGCAGTTTAATTTGTATATTATTATTACTTTTGAATATTCAAATTATTTTAACAAAATATTTTCTAATAGGACGACTTATCTAAAGATCCGGATTTTGTACTGCCGAACAAAAATTCTGCTGCTCTTGATGTTGATTTTGTAAAAAATCCAGGTAAAAATAAATATAAAGTTTGGTAATTATAATGTATCCTATTGAATACATAATTCAATTTTTAATAGAACATTTATTACCGAATGATGTTACGGTAGAAACAATGCCAAATTATGAGGATGAGACATTAAGAAGTTTGCCATCTAGTTATGCCAGTTCTTTAAATTGTATTTAAAAACAAATTAGCTAAATTAAACCTTACAATAATTAAACTGTACATTTTAGATATATCACCAGTAGTGGTTCGAAAACGTCAAAAAAATCCTGATATATGGAAATCAAACATCAATAAAAAATTACGTCAAGCTGGACAAGCTTATACAAATAATAAAAACAAATCTATTCATAAGAAAGCAATGAAAGCACCTTGTAAATCCAATTGTTTTTTTTTTGTGCACTAAGAATTTTGCCCAATCTGATAGAGAGAAAAGATTTAATCAGTTTTGGAATTTACAAGATGAAGAAAAAGTAAAATTTTATTTCAAATTTGTTAGGCAACAAAATATAAAACGGCGCCGAACTGAATCTGATGTAAAACAAAATTCTTTTATATTTTATTTACAAGTAGAAGAACGCACCCATAGAGTTTGTAGAACGTTTTTTCTAAATACTCTATCGATAACTCAGACCCGAATTAACTATTGTTTTAAACATTATTTGGATAAAAACTTTGGTATACCTACACAAACAAAAAAAGGGAAAAATGCTAAGAGAGTAACTTCACCAGTGAAATTGAAACATATTCAATCATTTCCTGTTATAGATTCACATTATTGTTGTGCGAATTCACAAAGAAAATATCTCGAAGCTGAATTAAGTTTACCCAAAATGTATAACTTATATAAAGAAAAGGTTGTTGAACCACTTAAAATATCAATGCATCGGAAAGTATTCAACAGTGAATTCAACTTTTCTTTTTTTAAACCAAAAAAAGATCAATGTAACAAATGTTATCTACATAAAATGAATAAAGATCCATCTAGAACTCAACTTCTGCAATTTGAATTGCATAAAAAAGACAAAAAAATGTGGCAAAAGTGGAACGGGATACAGATTGTTCAAATATTGACAAAAATCACTGTATTTTATCATACGATTTGCAAAGTGTTTTTAATCTACCGAAAGCAGCAGCTTCAATATTTTATTACAAACGAAAACTAATTGGTGATAAAATAAAAATAACATACTGTGCTGTATGGAGTGAGCCCAAGTAACAATTTTTAGAGCACTCAGCATAATTTGCTCTAAATGACTTCTAAAGCGGCATAAAAATACACTGTAGGCTCTACAATGGAATAATTAGCTCTATAAGTGTGTAAAATAAATTTATTCTACTTTAGAGCTAAAATAATAATTTCTTTCTTATATAGAACATTTTGCTTTAGTAATGTATAATATTATGTTGTTTTAGAGCTGTTGGAATAAGTATATTTTTTTATAAAACTACTTGCCATTAATATGCTGTTTAAGAGCTAAAAGCGTCATGGTATTCTGAAATAGAGCAGTTGAAATATACTAGCACTTAACTGCGCTATTAGTTAATTTGTTATGCTCTGTGAGAGCTAAAAAAATATTTTTTTATTGATAGAAAGGTATTTGCTACCTTATTTAATAGGTTTACTGTCCTTGTCCTACACATTGAATTCTCATAAAAATGAAAGTTATTTCATGTTATCTCATCCCAATCCCTGTAAAAACTGATTAACCGTCAGGTGAGGCTACTAGCGGTAGATCAGGTAATGAGATATCAAGTGCTCTTACCCCAATTTTAAGTCAATTAGTTAAAGATTTTCCAGACACTAAAATTGTCACACTTTGGAGTGACTCCAGAACAAAAACCAAATAAATGCTGTTGCATTAAAATTATTTCTCAAAAATAACTCCAATATAAAACAAATTTTTCATAAATATTCAGAACCGGAGCACTCACTTATACAAAATGTTGATTGTGTTCATTCCGTCATAGATAAATTTTTAAAAGTAATTGAAATCTATAGTCCATTACATCTAATGCAATTGCTAAAAAAAATTGAATGTAAAAAACTGAAACTTAAAATTATGCAGGTGACCACGGGTGACTTTAAATCTTTTTCATCTATAGCAGCTCAATTACACTTTCAAAAAGTACCCTTCAGTAAAATAAAAATAGTTTTGTATGAAAAAGATGAAGCGTTTACAATAAAATATAAAACATCTTTCCAAATGACTGATTATAAAATAGTAAACCTAATTAAAAAAGGAACTAAAAAATGTTTGCCAACTGCAAAAGCACTATTTAATAAAAAAAATACCAACATTAGAAAATCGGAAAAAGATTTCAAAGGAAACGGCATCGGATTTAAGAGATCTCTTACCATATCTTCCAGAAAATGACAAGCAGTATTTAAAAGTTTTATGTAATATTTAAGTAACATTAATACTTTTGTACTAAAAAAAGACTAAACAATTATAATTAATATATTTTTTATAAATAACAATAATTTTTTTAAATAAAAATTATATTAACATTAATGTAACTATATTAATACTTATGCAAAAATGTACTAAATATTTTCTTAATTTAAAGTTATTATTTAACATGCTATGAAAAAAGCGTTAAGTTTGTTTTATTTTTATTTGGTGTATTTATTAAGAAAGAAAATATTTAGTTATGAAAAAAAAAACTGTTAGATTAAGGTAATTTCGCAAATATATGAAATAAAAATTAATTTTCTTTAAAATAAAAAAAAATTATTTGTTTACTTTAAATTAATAATTTTAAAATTACTTTGATTATAGATACTGGTGTTGGCTCTTATTGAAAAACTTATATTTTACTTCTTTAAGAAAAACTTCTGCAATTTCTATTTTTATATTATAGAACTACCATTTTAATTGTTCATTATATTTTATTGAATAAATTTTTCCGACTTGTTTCGACTTATTCATTATCAAAAAAGCTATATTAAAAATTCATATAAACTTACTTTATTCCATATCACTTCTTTCAGTTTTTATTTTGTCACATATCCAAAAGACTTTGTACCATGTCATACATCAAGAACAAATAAGCAAAACTATGTATGAGGTGGTATAAAGTTAATAATAATTTACTTTCAATAATTAAAATGACTATAACTTTTTTTAAAATGTACTAATTATCTTCAAAATTTAAATTTAAGTGCAAAATTATCCAATTTAAAACACTGTAAAAAATTTTAATAATTTTCGGCTGGTTTTTTAGTATTTTCAACCTAAACATTCAAAATTAATTTACTCAAAATGTACTAAATGGTGTATGGGATAACATAATTCTCATGCGACGACATATTAATATTGTTGATCAAGTTTATATTAACAGAATAATTTTGTATCATCTGTTGGCTTGCCAAATGAATGAAAGATAAGCTTTTTTAATATCCTTAACTTTAATAGTTCGTAGAAATTGATTTGTATTCAAATATAATTTACCGTAGATCGTTACATCGGAGTTTTTTATACTCTCTCATTTATTTGCTTTTTCTAGAAACAGACATGTGCTTTATGTAATATGGTAAAATCTCTAGGGAAAATTTGATTATAAAGCGACTGCATACATACATACAGATAAATAACAGTAAATTTGATATTAATTTTTCTGCTTTAATGGTGGGGTGCTCTAGAATGTGAAAGAATCACTACGAACTCAACCGTATCGTTATCGAGTATTAGGATATCCACAACGATGAACAAAACATTGGAAGTCAAAAATGAAAAAAAAAACCAACTATTATGATAAAGAACCAAAATGGACCATGTAACTGAGCACAGTTCTGTAACACGACAAAGAAGAAGATTTTTTGATAATTGTTATTTTTATATTTTAGATTTTAGATCAAATCAAAACAAAAATTTAATTTCTAAGAAATTTAACAAACTTAGATTAATTTACAGGGATTTGTTTTAAAAATATAAAATTTCAATTTAGTTTGAATGATCATTCCCAGAAAGTGCATTTTCAAGTAAAGAGTTTCTAAAGTTTAAAAACTTTTTAAACAAAAACACTTTTCTTAACTTCAATTTTGGACAGTAAACTTTCGTAGATTTTTTAAAATGAAAATTCAATTCTTTTCATTCATTTATGGTATTAAATTTCTTATTATATAAAAATGAAACTATTTTCTTCAGATTCTGCTTTTGATTAGTTAAATTCTGGATCAAAAAACTTAATCCATCTTGATTTAAAACAGAACTAATAGAAAAAAAAAAACAAAACAAATTTTATGAAAACTTTTAAGATGCAATTTTTGTGGCTTTTATTTTTTGTTGTTTTTCATTTTTCTATACTAGCTACTGTTATTCTTTTTAAAAATTTTTACAAATCTAAACCCAATGTTCATGATGTATACAATGTTACAACATGTACGATTTTACAAAAACAATACAACTAAAACAATTGACTTTGGACATAAATTTCAAACTTGTAAGTACATAACAAAACAAAAACTTTGTTTTTGTTGAATTTTTTTTGTTAGTAGGATGGATTGTTAGTATTGTTGTTGACGCTTATTTGAAAGACGACTGATAGAAAGCGTTTGCAAAAACCAAAAAACTTAGAACATAAAAAAAGAATTTGAAAGGAAATGGAAACTTTTGATAATAACAAAATTTTGAGTTGAAAATGAAAAGTGAAATACCAGTAGAATATACAAGAATATCAACGTTGAACAGATTGACATTTATCAATTGAATTTACGGTTCAAAATTAAAATATCAATTTCACTTTGAATTCTGCGATACTTATTCGTTCCATCAGAATTTACTGAAATTCAATTTAAAGTGGTTAAATATTATGTACCTTAAAAACCAATTTTATTTTTTTGCTGTCAGTAATAATTCTATATAAAGTTTGAGTTGTGATGTGTATATATATAATACGATAATATAACACACAGCTATAACACTATAAGATAGAAAATAAGCTAGGTACCATCAGTTGAATCTCATCTATACTACTTTGAATCTTCCCACGTAACAATTTTATTGCTATAAGACTCTTGCGCACTCTTATAACACTATTATAAACACTATTATAGCAGTATTAGTGTTAATTTGAGTGCTCCGCAATTGCTGCGAAAGGTTATAAATACGTTATAGCACTAAAATGGAGAATCCTATAAGGCAGCGGAGCAAGGGCTGTAATATTGTTATAGGATTAGTATACATGGATTAGTGTATATGTTTTTATTTTGAAATGATATTCATTTGAAATAATGTATGTTATGCGAGAGTGAGAAAGGTATTATTTTTTATTTTCAAATAATAATTTTATGGAGTTTATATTTATTTCCTGAGAAAGGGAGATAGATATTAGTTAATAATATAAAAAATGTCCTACTAATAAATAATATTTTTCGGTCAAAAATAATTGTATTAATATTTATAATTATTGTGACCAAAATGCAAAATTCGGTTGGGATTAAAATTTCTTTGACATTTATTATAATTCGAAAAAATACAATGCCCTCCAAAAATAACCAATTTTTAAATAAATAAAATAAAATATATTTTTAAATTGCATCTTTAAAATATTTAATAATGTATGTTAATTAATGCATAACATCAAATTTGATATTTAAATAATTATTCTTTTGAGTAAAAATGATATTTTTGCGAAAAGAATGCAAAATAAAACTTTTCAGTTTTTGTTTATTTAAAAAAAATTTACCTTTAGAAAATAATGGCCGTCGCAAAATATTTATATAAAAGCTACAGTAAATTTATTAGTAACATTATAGGAATACAGTAAAATAATAACACCACTACTGCTATTCCAGCAATTCTATTCTTATAACAACACTTTAACTCTTAATATAGGATTACGCATTTATAAAAATATTGCTGTATCACTTGCGGAAAATTTCATTATAACAACTCCCGAAATTGCTATAAGAACATTCGTATAGCAATATTAATCACATTATTCCCATAAAAACATCATTATAACACCTTTAGTGCTTATCGGGAGTCATATAGAAGTCTTGTAGCACCAATTTTGTTTTTATAACAATAAAATGTAACGTGGGTCATCTATACTACTAAATTCTTATATAACCAAGAGATGCTATAAAGTTAGATTCAAATTATATTTAACAATGAAATAAATGCCGGCGTCCCACAAGGTAGTATTCTAGAACTATTTGTTTTTTTCATGTTTTGTATAGCAACCTAGGTAGAATTACCTTTTCGCAGTTACGGAATTGTATTTTATTTACGGAATTACGGAACTGTAAGTTTTTATTACATATTTTACTACAATGTTTTTCGAGTTTATCAAATTTCGGGCTTATCAACTCATTAAATGTGGAAAACTACTTCTATTGTCAGGAACTAAGCCTTCTTAAATAGCGTAGCTCCATTTTATTAAACTTGTTGTCTCATTATACTCAATTATCTTTGGTCATTTATTTTATCCCAATGACAAAAGGAACTGGACCAGGTCAAAAAACCATCAAAAATAATTTTTTTTAAAAATATTTGCAGTGGATACAGAAATGAGTCCATAAGTGGAAAATAAAGTCAATAAGAATAAAAGTGTTCATATTTCTCCCTAAAGAACAGATTATGTTATCCAGTTAGCATAAATGGTATAAGCCAGCGAGGTTAAATACCTGGGAGTACACCAAGACAAAAGGCTTATTTGGAAGAAGTATATCACCACAAAAAAGTGCAACTATAGATGAAAGCCTTTATTGGCTTATTGGAGAAAATTCTATACTAGATCTGGAATACAAAATTGTGCTATACAAAACTATTCTGAAACAGCTTATTTATTTATTTACAGGTTTTATTCAAGCAAGTTACATAAATTATATTTATGTGAATTCAAACAAATTTTGAAATTAACAATATAAATATCAAAAAATTAATATTAAAAAACTAATTGCAAAAACTGTGAAATGATTTAAGGTAAATCAAGGGTTAAAGAAATGATTAAAAATATAAATAACAAAATACTATTATACTTGAAAATTAATAGTTATGAGTTAAATTTAGTACTTTCAGAAAAGATTAGCAACCATAAGAAAATTGAAGATAGCGAGGTGATATCAAAATTAAATAAAAGGAATAGAAAAACTTCTTTAGGGTGTGTTTGGAGAGGGAGAAATCAATAAAATTCTTATATTTTTTACCCATAATCATCATTCTATGGATAGGTTTGTTCACTCCATAGTTGGCTTGATGAAATGTAAGAATAAATAGATTGGAAGAGCGGAAGCGATATTAATCTGGGCTAAGCTTGAAATATTTGGGAAGTTAATATTTCCTTTAACTATTTCAGTGATGAAGATAACATGGACAATTTCACGTCTTTTATTTAGAGTAGGAAAGTGAATTAAGTTCAATCTATATGTTCATATGGTGGCAAAATTAAGGTTTCAAACCCCGGAGCCGTAAGGTAACGTAGTGCGAATCTTAAAATTTTTTTTGGATTGCCTTAATCTTATGTATTTGAATTTTATTATATGGATACCATATCTGACTGGTATATTCTAATTGGGGCCTAACAAAAAGAGATTTTAGGATATCTGGATCTTTAAATTCACTAGACCAGATTTCGCATACAAGATTTTGTATTGTAATAGTCTGTTAGATTTTTTTTAGGATTTTGTTTGAATATACCTCGATTTAATGTCTCCATAAATTTATGTGAACTAGATTTTTAGCTATTTCAGTACCTACATACATTTTTAATTTTAATTTTTAAAAATATTGAGTTTAAAAAAAAAAATAAAAAGTCTAATATAAAAATGAAAAAAAATGAGGAGAAAATAAAGTGGGCCAAAAGATGAAGAAATATTGGTAGAACTGTAGGAGGAAAACAAATATACATATATAATACACAGTTTACATAATATTTTTATTTCAAACAAAACCCTTTTTAATATTCTTATTTATAAGCAAATAAAATTTATCTACCAAGTAAAGTAAAGTAAACATCAAACAAAATCTTTTAAACGTACTGTGGATACTTAAATCTACATTTCCAAAATTTTCCTTAAGTGAGAACATGCTATAAGAGTTTAAAAAATTGGCAACATAGTTTACAAGTCAAAATTGAACTTAAATTTTTTAAAAATTAGAAAAAATAAAATATTTGAGAAATTTTTATACTTTCCGGATTGGTCGATTATTTTCTAGTAAATTAAATATTTTGATGATTTCTCTAGCGACATCATTATCTGTAATCACATTCATTAACTATTTAAGTTAAATATTAGAGTACAGTTTTTCTATCCTATATGATCCTAAATTAAGTGTAGGCTTACTAGAAACGAAACTGAGTAGGACAAATTTGTAAATTCCTTATGTGAAATAATCTGAAATTGACTACTCTCAAAACAAAACAAACAGCTAAAAACAAAAAAAAAAAGGATAAAAAATGGTCAATGTCGGACACAAGTTGGAATTACAACTCAAAAACACAAAAAAAAAAAAACAGAAATAGACAAAAAATGATATAGGAATAAAAGTTTTTTGTTTTTATTTTCTTTCACTTAATTTTTGTAAAAACAATTTAACAAGGTGGAAACGATGAGGTGGACGCCCATATATTATTTTTTTGTTTTTCAAAAGACGTCATCTTAAGAAGTTGATATTTTATCTTATATTTTTCTTGATATTATATATGTTTATCGCTATGACTCGTCATCCTAGGACTTGAGTGTCCTATACGCATATTAATCATTTTTGCCAAATTAACTTTAAAGCTCAAATACGTAATGTAGCGTCAATAATATCAATATTTTAACGTGGGGTTTTTAAAAGGTGCGTGTCTAACAAAACTATTTATTATATTATGGTGTGGATTCCTAGTTTGAATAAGATGATAAATTTTTGAAGTTAAATATTTTTAGATTTGTCTTAGGTATATGCAAAAATAATTAACGATCGTTAATTTATGATGCATATACGGCAAGCATTAAACATTTATATGACTACATTACTGAGCATACGTCAAAAAAAACAAGAAAAATTGAAATAAAAGTTGAATATTTTTTTTTTTGAAGACGAAGATTTTCTTATTTTTTGTCGTAGAATCTGAATTTGCATTAAAAAATAACCCTTTCCATTTGAAAATCTCGATTTCGGCCAATTTCCTTTTCCTAGCAGTCCTTTCCGAAAGTTGAAAATACCACCAATCGATAGAGCACCCTCGATTTAGTTAACAAACTTTTTCTAAATTTAAAAAAAACGACTCCTTCCTCTCTTAAAAAGCTGATACGCATGCTCTGGAACACCCGGTATATGCAGTAAAACATGGTTATAGTAATTCGCTAAATTTCAGTAATATTGCTGACTATAACCGTTTTGGACTATAGGCGTAGTCAATAAAAAAGTGCATCTTTATAAACAAAATCAAATTCAATAAAATATCTTTCGTAAAACAAATTTTAAACTTTATTTTATTCATAATTTATATAGCAATTCTGTTATGTAATCACAAAATATACATATTTGTAATAAAGAACAGAAAAAGACTATATATAAATCAGTTTTTTAATAAAATAATTCAGTTTTTGATTTTTGTTTTATTGAAAAAAATGGCGTTATATTTCAATGTGACTATAAACGACATTGATTGTATCAAGTTATGAAGTTTATTACTTTCTTTCAAAAAAATTGTTGACTATAACAGAATTGTGACTAAAAACGTTTTTGACTATAAAATACATAAAAACCTTTTAAAAAAGATGATGACAATAAAATTGTTGACTAAAAGCGAATTGTGCGAGTAGTGACTATAACCGATTTTTAATCTAATTGATGTCAAATTGATGATGATGTCATGGTACACATTAAGATTAAATAGATATATCGTTTGCGAAAGTTAGTAAGAACACGCATGTTCTTAGAAAAATTAGAGACATAAACGAGGTATGCCTAAAAGTAGTTCAATACCAAAACTACTTGTAAAACGGTGTTTCGTGTTGTTCTGTTAAATAGAACTTATTTCAATTAACTCCACCTACTTTTTTAATGTGATATTAGTGAGATATGAGCTTTATGCGGTTTCAGGAGATTCAATGTTAGTATTGATTCTCATAAATTAAGCCCATTTCGTACCCTTTTTCGAAAAGTCTAGTTAACTTTAAAAAATACTGATGACCAATACTCGTTTAATGGGTAAAATAAAGTTTTTGACACGAAAACAAAATCGAAGCATTTTAAAAGCTTTTAAATTCAACTTTTTACTAATTCATCTCATACATTTCTTCCTATCTTATCTTATCCTACCCTGCCGAACACTTTGACTGGTTAGAAACAAAAAAAAAAACAAAAGTTGTTGTTTGATGAAGTGAAATTAATTTGTATAATATGCAAAATTATCTATTGAACCTTTAATTTAAGAGAAGTAACCGATTTAGTAAAATAGAAATTGAGTGCAAGAGAGAAATCGAGAAAAACAACAATAAAATGTTATTGTGATAATTTAATCTGCATAATGAACACTACAAAAAGTAGAGACTGATGAATTACCTTATAATGGGCAATGGATCAAAACATTTATTCTAATGTACCTACTTTTCGAATTGTTTGAGTGTCTCAGATATTGCCCATTCTAATTCAATTTGTAAATTTCAATTATATTTCATTGTCTGTAAAATAATCTTCTTTAATTCTGTTTTGATTCCTTTTTCAAATCTTATTGTTTTACTTTTTAAAAGGATATTCCTTTATTTTTCACTTTTATCTAATTTTCTTTTTTTTTTGGTTTTTGTTTCCGTTTTTGTGTTACCAAAATGTCAACTCATTGTAGTTTTTTTTGTTTTCTTATTTTTATTTTGCAACATGTGAAAGATTGTGTTGGAAGATAGCCACATAAAATTGTGTTTATTTTTAGTTTTTTGAAATAATAATGGAATTAAATTCAAACTTAAAAAAGGTAGAGTTGATTAAACTTGGACGGGTTGAATAAAGGTTACCGATTTTTGATTAAATTTGTGTTAAAAAGTATGTTAATATTTCTGATAGATCATATACATTATACCACACCACAGACACTATTTTCGAATTTAGATTTAACAACGTCATCTACTGTAATCTTAATTCTATATTTTGTATTAACTTCAGTTTTTTAATTACTGTATTACACACTAAATACTCTTAATGATATTTTTGAAATGTTAATCTAAAGAAGCTAGAATGGAATTTCACTCTTAATTATATTAATTTATTTAAAAATAAAAAACAATTTCATATTCTACAAGAGAAAATTTATCGTAATAAGCGCAGGACGTTGTTGAGTATACGAGTATATTTCGCGCACACTTTAAGCAGAATCAAATTGATGAAGATTAAAAAAATATGTCTTGATCTCTTTTTCGGACAACGTATAAAATCGTCTTGAAAATAAATTTTAAAAAAAACCTTGGAAAAAAAATTTTGAATTTTAATTTTGAATTTCAAATTTGTTTTTGTAATTTTATTTACAAAAAAAAAAACATAAATTTTTAATTTGAAAGAACAAAAAAATAACAACAATAAAAAATTAGAAGTTTTTGACAAAACAAAATTAATTTCAAACTTGACTAAATAAACGCTTTTTAAATAAACAAAAATTATGGATTTTCGTAGTTCCTGTTGGACACAAAAAAGGAAATATTGTATGTACTTATTAAATATCAATACTTATTAAATCTTTTATGGAAATTCAACAATCCCAGACGTCACTGAGCTATGCATTGCAATACGTAATAAAAAAAACCATTTTGTAAGTATATAAATTCATTTCTTTTATTAAAAACAAATAAAAGTAAAGCTATTGTACACTCTGCAATTTTATAAACTTATATACATAATATTAGATAATCTTATATATTACTAATTTTGTTTTTGGTGTGAGGACATAGATAGTGTACATATTTACTTAGTTACCATAAATGTTACCTACCGTACTTACCGTACAGTTTGCATGTTAATTCATACCAACCGTATCATCAAATAAATGATTGTATAGTTTATGAAACTGACAGCTGAAGTAAATCCGAAAGAAATAAAGCCAAATGACATTTTCTAACTTTATTAACCGGCTTTATTTCATGTAACCTATTTATCAAACAAAAAAATATTTTTTTAAAAATCCTCATCAAACGTATGTTTTGCATTTTTTTTTTATTTTTTATTTTTTTGTTTGACGAAATGTAGGTTCATTTTAAATTTTGAACAAACAACCAAACCAATGCGTTTTGTAAGAAATTTAATGAAATTTTATGCTACTATTTGTTATTTATTTTTAAATTTATAATTCAATAGTGAAAGTCCTAAGATAATTTTTTTTTTCACATAATTACAGAAAATTTAATTTATTTCAAAAAAAAAATCCGCGAATGGCTATACTGAGACCAGTGCTTCAGAAGTTATGAGCTATTTTGTGCCCACACTTCCTGTTTTTTTGCAGTAAATTTTTTATTTTCATTTATTTTTAATACAAGCATTTTTATTTTATTAAAAAAAAAATATCAATTAATAGGTAGAGCAGAAGCATCTTATTATAAGTATAGTTTTTTATTAAATATCTTTCTTTACCTTTGGCAATAACTATATATTTTCCATACAGGGGTATTGTATATATGTATATATATATGTATAGTCATTCATATCATATATGTATGATTTGTTTTTTTTTCTTATGAACATGCAAATGTGAAACTGAATTTTTTTCTATCCGTTAGAAGAGTTATAACTGAGAGTTTTAATTTTGTTCTTTTTTTACCTTATAAAATAATATGAAATAAATAACTTTTAATAATAATATTAACCAATATTATGTAGTATCAATTAAAAAAACAATGATTTCATAAAATTTATCTTTTAGATTTTCTTGAATTTTAGTATTAGTTGAATCCAAGATCAATGCTTTCGCAATAATAATATGGTGATGAACAAACTTATAACCTGTAACTGAATAGTTATTAATATTATCAGTATTGTCACTTTTTTAATTTTCATTGTTTTGTAACCAAACCTAAATTTGGAATGCACCTTTGTGAAATGTTCTTTTTCATATTAAAGCAAGCGAAAAATGTTACTTAAAAGTAATTTGGGAGAATCCGCTACTAAATTTCCACTTCACAAATTTACATGTTTGCGGCCCCTAATCTAAATAAAGAGGAGTTGGAATTTTGGGATATGATTATTTGACATTATTATAAGATGTATAAAATCAATTTCTTTAAACACTCATTCAATTATAACAACAAAAATAATAATGAAAATAAACATTCCATATTTTGTTTTTGCTTATTTTGTTGTTTTTTCTGATTTTATTATTTTTATCTATGCATATTACTATTTATATTTTCAAAATATTTTGTTGGTAGAACCAAATGGACATAAATATAAGAATATACCTAGGTACATAATTTGGAAAAAAAACCAACTAGGTGAAACATTCACTTTCATTATTCACTTTACATTATTATTGGTTGATTATTTTCAGCATCATTATGTTTATTATGGTTGATGTAGTGTACTCCAAACGAATTCTTTTCCTTTCTTTTGTAGATGCTGGATGGAGCTGGAAACATGCCGCCATGCCGGAACACGAATAAATGTTTTGTGATGAGTTATCATAGGCGTACCAGTTTCTTTTCAAATATCTACTCACTTAATGGGAATATGTTCTTGAAATAGTTAGGTCAATCAAAGATGATGTAGGTGTCACTTTCGACAAAAAACTGTCTTTTAAA
Source organism: Argyra leucocephala (assembly GCA_963942445.1). NCBI lineage: Eukaryota > Metazoa > Arthropoda > Insecta > Diptera > Dolichopodidae > Argyra > Argyra leucocephala. Next base: position 82,664,910 of record OZ012681.1, on the reverse strand, counting down.
TTCCACTATAACAATATTATTAGTAAGGCTAACTCAATGTTAGGTTTTATAGAGCGATGATCTAAAGAATTTGATGACCCTTATATCTTAAAATCCCTATATACATGTCTTGTGAGGCCACAACTGAAATATGCTAGTCAGTTCTGGTCACCATATTACGAAATTCATATTAAAAGAATAGAAGCTATTCAAAAGAACTTCATCAGATATGCACTTCGCCACCTTCCTTAGTCCAATCCACTTGTCCTGCCTTCATATGAACACGGATTAAATTTGCCTACATTTAGCTACATTAAAAACTAGGGGAACATTACATACCCATTTATATTGAATTCTGCCCGACTTTCCAATAACACTCGACTTCGATCACCTAATATTTTCACACTTGTATTTCATAGAACCAACTATGGTATGAATGAGCCTATCCACAGAATGATGATAATAGGGAACAAATATAAGAGCGTGATTGACTTATCACTCTCAAAAGATGTGTTAAGGAATCGGCTATACCTCTGTAAGCAGAACCATTCTAACTAACCCCTCTAACCATTAGGTAGTTAACTTTTGCAAATTTATATTGTTTTTTAAAATCTTTTTATTGTTTTTAAAATTTTGTTTCTGTTAAATTTTAATCTTATATTAAAAGAAAAAGGAAAATAATTCTTGTAATTTGTTTTATTTAAACGAAATAAATAAATAAAATAAATAAATGAACAATTGTAGTGGATATTTTTGTTAAACACTATTTTTCCAATACGATTTTCTTTAAACCGTTTTACAGGTAAAATTTAAAAATAAATATCTATCCCATGCTTAGAACAATTTTTCATAAAATACTCTAAGGAATTACCTCTTAAAAGATTTTTAACACTAACGATGTTTGATGTGTTGGTGTAACTGTTACGCGTTTAACTTTTGATCTATTTATTCAAACCTCTTATTTTCTTATATGCACATATTGTTTTAGAGCTTAAAATAATAATTTTTTTAGACTGCTTTATTGAATCTTTCTTTGTATTTGAAAATTACAATAAGTTTTAAAAGATAAAAATAAATAGAATCCTTAAGGGATGTATTAAAATAAAAGGTTGGTGTACGGATTGTCTTACTTCAAAGGTAAGACAAATTTTTTTTCTGCTAGACAGCTAAAGTTTTCTTTTTTAGTCTGCTGATAGTTGGAATGTTCAGTAGGTTTCTTGCCAATGAATTTGGATGACACGATAGTCTGGTCGCATAGTTGTTTGTGACCTTTTTAATTTCTTCTTTTACTGTTGGTACGTTTAAGTCTTTGTGCAAGTTTCTATTTTTCACATACCAAGGGGCATTGTTATAACTCTTAGAACTTTTGATTGAATTCTTTGTATTATCTCCATATTTGAGTTCGAAGTACTTCTCCATAGTTGGCACCCATATGATTCATTTTACATTTTTTTATTGTTCTAACAATAAGTCAATTATTGATTTTATTCAATCATTTTAAAATTTTATTTATCCTTGTAAAAATTCTTACCTCAAATTCCAAAATAATATTCAACATCTCTTTACATTGATAACTCTGAATGTATTGAATATTTACTAAAGTTTCCACTGAATTTAAACCGTGCTATTTTGCACATAATATTTATCTTCTTAATTTTCAAGTAGTTATTTATTTATGCTTTAATTTCTTTCTCATAATATTTTTCCTATATCCATACACATAAAATTATATATCTAATTTATGTTCGAAAACTCTATAAAGATAATAATATTATGTAAAAAAAAAAAAAAACAACTAGCTATTCACCTGGATTATTATAAAATTATGCAAATTTTACAGTTATTTTTTTAATATCTAATTAAAATACAAAAAAAAAAACAAAGATAATAACAAGAAGTACCGACAACAAAAAGTTGACTATAAAAATACTGAAAAAAAAGCAATTGCTCCAACAAATTTCAAGACAAAAATTTCTCAAAAAACGGTGAATTTAAATTTATATTTTTTAATATACCCAGTTTACTTTAGGTATTTTGTTTTGCAGGAACATTGAGAAAAATTGTCATCATTATTTAGACTTGAAAAAATACGGTAAAGTTGTTACAAAAATTACTGTATTATAATATTTTACCTACAATTTAAGTTTCTTTTGATGTTCTTAAAATGTAGGAATAGCAGTAACAGCAACAATATTTTCAATTATGGTTACAGTACGTTAGATGAAAAGTTTAAAAATTTATTATATATATACTTATGAAGGTGTAATAAAGAATAATAACAAAACAATTAAATAATAATAAAAAGAGAAAAAATAATAAATTTTATTTCGTTCTCTCTGGCTATCTCTCTATCTATGAATATTCTCTACAGGTGGATACAATTTTTGTTTTTACATAAATATTAAAAATCCGTTGATATAAAGTATTTGCATTTCTATCTATATATAATTTATATATCATAATATAGAAAATGCGATATGATACAGTGTTATTAATATTAACATATTACCTACGTTATATCAAAATATTTTTATTTAATAATAATGATAATATAACATTAATTTCATATAACGGTATACTCTTTGCCATTGAAAAATAAATAAAGAAAAGTAAAAAAAAAAACAAAAAAGCACAAATAATAAATAACGGTGAAATAAATAAAGTAATATGTAGTAAAAACATGGATAAAATTTTATATTTGTTTTCTCTCTATCTCTTTCTTTCTTTTTAGATAATATTATATTGAACATTCCGTACATTTCTACAATATGAAAATGTTTATGTATTGCATAATGCATAGGGTAAAAATTTCCAGATGTTATAAATAATAATACCTTCAAGTGTTATTGTGATGCAAAACTAATTGAGTGATCAAGCGTGTTTTTTTGTGTATACTTTATTACTTTGTTTCATATGTTTTTAATGGTTTTTAATTGTGAATTTATATTTTTTGGTAGCTGTACGCTATACCTATGTATAACTACAGGTATTTTACTTCACCATATTATAGTGTTGGTTACGGTATGACAGTGTTACCATAATCACAGTTTGTAAAATGACATTTGGCATAATGCCACTTGAAACTGATAATTTTACATCTTGTTTTTTCAAAAAATAATTTTTTTGAAAAATGCTTTTTAACAATTTTTTGATATCACCCACCCTCATTCAAAAAATTATTTCAAAAATATAAAAATTAAAATTTTTTGTTTAATATTTAAACACGGTCAACGAATATTTGCCAAATATGTTATTAGGTGAAAAGGTTTTATGTCAAATATCGGTTTCTTAAATAGGTTTTACCTTATGAACTGCTCCCTTAGAGTAAGCACAAACAGATAGCATAAACCTTAAAGATTTTATAACCTCGTTCTCTCTTTTTCTCTATATTCCTGTTTCTTGTTCATTACTTATTATATTCATATACTCGTATAAAGGATCTACTGAATTCTTTATGAAGGATAATGTAATTTGCAGAAAATGTGTGCTATTTTTTTTGTTAGTTGATTTTTGTTTTGTTTTTTGTTGTTGTTTTTGTTATGATATGAATAATTAATTTTGAAGTTATAAAGAGAATAATAGAAAAAATTAAAAAAACAAAGAGAAAATTATAAATGGCGAAAATAATCAAGCATAAATAATAATATAACATTTATGTATATACATATCTGTTATGCTGTTGTGTTAATTAAAATATTTTGAAGAAATTCAATTCGTCCATCTAGTTGTTGTTGTTGTGGGTACATATACATACCATATTTGTAAGAAAACAAATTACATTTTAGGTTCACTTGCATATTCGAAGATTTTTAAGCATCTTACAGAAACAAAAGTAGATGTGTCTAATATGTTTATTATATATCGCAGGTATATAATGTTGACACTTTGTATAAGATATAAGTGATATAATGATGAATTAAATTTTCGACTAGACCCATAATTTCAAAAAAATATTGTAATTTAGTGTTAAAATTTCTAATATTTTTTTTTGATTATTATTTTATAGGTGTCACAATCATCATCATCTATTTCTTTTACAGCTCAAGATAAGCCTTAAGTTTAACTGTGCTCCACCCGTTAACTACAGTATTTCGATAGTTGTTCGTCCAGCCATTTTGATCTTGGTTTACTTTTTGTTTTAGTACGGTGTTGCGTCTAATATTCTTTAGGACTCTTTTGATCATTCATCACACTTGCTCTGCCCATTTTATACCCTTATCATGATTCTCGAATCGAACGTATAAGTAGGCGAATTCGCTGTCATGCGATCATGATTAGCGAAGCGAACGTAATACGTTCGACAATTTGTCGAATGAATAATTTAAGTGACAATCGTAAAACAAAAATAAAAAAAAATATTTTTATTGTTTTTCGAGTGAAAATGGAGGGGAGGGTAAATTTAAAAAAAAATGTGAGAATATTATTTATCAAAATTTATGAATAATATAATAATATGAAATTTTTTGCAGCTATAAACAAATAAAAAAGTTTGATAAGTTGGTGCAATTGATGGAAGAGAATACTAATTAGGTTTGTGGGAACAGCAAATTGGTATAAAAGTGTTGTGGAATCGATTTGCAACCGAATTAAATGCGAATGAATTTATTTATTTATTTGTTTATGTACTGCGTATAGATAATAATATGATTACAGGTATGGCAAAAAAAAAAAAAAAATATATAAAAAAACAGGCGTAGGAACAAGCTGTCGATGCTATGTTGAGCAAAAACAAAATCCAGAGTCTCCAGAGAATCCAAATTAATCTAGAGAGCCGAAAATTTTTACGCGTTCTAAGTGTTGCTACAAATTCAAATCCACTTGAAGAAACCTCAAATGAAAAATGGCAATAAATATATTCCAAATAATCGAGATCTGAATTATTGCCAGTGATAATTTCCTTCATCGGAAAATCGTACTACACTGACTAATGTTATTATTGCTAATATATTCTATTTGTTCTAATTTAAGGCTTCGATTTATGTTTCACTGAATTTAAAATAATGCATCTTTATTCAAACGAAAGTTTTTTATTAATCTAAAAATACTTGTCAAAATATTTAATTTTCAAGTGTTATGTTAGAAACGACTTTTCCACAGCGAATAAATTTATTCGCGAATCGTGATCACATTTACGCGAACGTTCGACTAGCATATTCGCTTCGACTCTTATTCGATTCGAGAACCATGATAAGGGTATTAGTTTTTTGCCTGAATAAATTTTACAATATTTTTTCCATCAATTAAAAAATTTGTTCTAGTTCTTTGTTTGATCTTCTTTGGTTCCCACCATTATTTATTTTGGGACCAAATATTTTTCTCAATATTCTTCTGTTGAATATTTTTGATTTATTTTGGCCCACTAATTGTCATTGTCTCTGTGTGCAAGTTAATTCCATCAATTAATTACTAGTCGATTTTGACAGTTGTAGCAGGTATTCACTATCTTTATTTCAATACTGATCAACTTCTGGATATTATATAGGCGTAATTTTGCAGTTGAAATTTCAGTCTTTCGATAATTTTTTTGCTTTATTTCTCATTTTATGTTATTCGAACTGAACTTTTTTTATTTAATTTAAATTCTTGTTTACAAATCTTTACATAACCGGAATACTTTTCTAGAGTTTTAGCTTTCATCATTTCAACTTGTAATTTGATTTTTATAATTTTTGTATTTTTCAAAAAAAAAATTTGGGCTTGTGGGAATCTTCAGAAGACACAATAAGCCTAGTAGAAATTGCGTGTTGGATTCTTATTGCGATCTAGTCTAATGATTTCTAGGATTGCGATCTAGTCTCTAGTGAGCGGACGAATGAGAAATTTTTCCCGACTTTATTTTAATATTGAATGTAGACAGCATCCAGCGATATCTAAAATTTCGTTAAAATTTACTTTGTTTCTTTTTTTTTGATATTCATCATGCAGTAAATAATTAGATATTAAGATTTATTTAAAAAACCGCTATTCGATTTGCGATATGAATTTTTTTTTTTATTTGTAATTTAAGATAAGGCAGGACTTTTTTCCAATTTTTGTTTTGACATAGATCAGCTTAACGAGAGAAGAATTCTACTTATTTTGAAGGATTTATGGAAGTCAGTTTTATTTTTTTCTTCTAAACACATACAAATTTTGCATAATAGGGGCACCCGTACTTAATTTTTTATTTTCTGTAAGATGTTAGAAAAATAAATTTTTGGGATCGGGTTTTTGGTTGAATTTCTTTAAATAAAATAATAAAATGTTTAAAATAATTTTGTGAATTGAAGTAACGAAAATGAGAATAGCTATACGAGATATTTGAAGATTGTACAAATAAAAAAAAATGTTCATGGAAATTATTAAGTTTAAAATTAAATTAAAAAAATTATAGAGGTTTTATGGCTTTTTCAGGTCAAATTATTGGCAGGCTTCGAAATTTTATTATAAATTATTAAGCCTGAAGTTTTGAACTACAATATAAATATTGGCTATACTGAGATAAATATTTTTGAGGAAGCTTGTATTATAGCAATTTACATTTTGTAAATTTATTCAAAATTTGGTTATTAAAAATTTATTTTTTACTTTTTTATTTCTGATTTATAATAAAGCGGCTTTTGTAAACAAACATTTTTTTATTCATTTTATTTTATCCTTTTTAGTCTCACGACAAATAAATATTAAGTTCATATTTTGTTAAAATTTTTCAAGATGTAAATTGTGTTGAATGGGTTTGCATTAGTAGTTTTCGCGATATGAATTTCTGTTCAAATAAAAGCAAACTCTTAAAATTTGCTAATGACAAAAAAGTTATTATGAGATACCAAATTCTGTATCAAATTTAAACTAGATCGAACCAGCAGTCTCTGAAATAAGAATTTTGGTTCACATACGAATTCCAACGAGAAGCAGGCCTTCCACCAAGTTTAAAAAAAATATTGTCATCAGAAACCAAAATTCGTAAAAAATTTGAACCAGATGCTTTCAGTCTAGTGATTTCTGAGATGGTTTCAAAACCCAAGTAACACAAATAGGTTGTAACAACGTCGTACTATCGTTGGCTAAATAACTACTGGTCGGCTACATGACGTTGAAATAACTTTCAGACAACGACATTATTACGTTATTGGGGAATGATTGTTGAGTCGTACCGTAGTGAAAATAACTATTATCCGACTACTCAACCGATTATGAAACGACCAAATTAGAATAAAAAAGATAGATAGATTATTATATACAGTGTATGTATTTATTTTTTAACGAAAAAAAAACTTTTATTTCTAAAATATTTTAACAATAATGTTGTCCTGTTCTCTCACTATAATTAAGTTATAAATTTGTTAAGGTATAATTCCTTTTTAAATATGGATCAATTATTATCTTATATATTAATACGCTTAAACGTCTGTTAAACTTTTCACAAAGCTTTTACAACACAAAGCTTTTTTCAACTAGATTAGACAACTTTATTAGAACTATTACGAATTACGATAGTGTGCAAAATTTAATTTAAAGACATAAACCACAAAACAATAAAACCAAATAAAACCAAAAACAAATTAATATTAACCTAAAAACAATTCACCTATTGAGCATTGACTGTCTGATTATATGAATTAATTTAAAAAAAAAAAACAAAAATAGCAAGACAAAAACCGAATTATCAGAATATTATTATTATATTGATAAAATCATAATAGCTTTGTTAAAATATTACGATATTACGATATTGCAGCAAAAAAACTTACCGGTAAAACAAATAGTAAATTTAGAAAATATATTTTTTACCTTCTTATGTTAAGAAATCCCAATAATTGAAATTTATTTATTTTATTAACAAATAATTCAAAAGTATAAATTCAAATGCGCAGTAGCATTGAGTAAATATTATATTGTGCATGGAGAATCATATTTTTCAAAAATTGTTCTTGCTCTTGTCAGAAGTGGTTGGGAGTACGTATTCAACCTTTTCATTTTATTACGCATTTCATCATTTTTAAAAAAATTTGTTAAAGATGATTTTCAAATGAAAGAATCTTAATTGCGTAATTCAACATCTGCTTTTCTCGTCTTTTAATTAAATTTAATTGACCAGCATCTATCATTATACTTCAAATGGGGCTAGTTCGATAAGCTGCTATTGAGATTCGCGTGCCTAAGTTACTATAGTGTCAAGCATTTTCAAATTCGTTTTACAAGTTGAACTATATATTGGGCTAGCATAATCTAATATTGGTAATACAACAGTATTCAAAGTTCTAATAAACGTCTTACGATCTGAGCCATATCGTGTATTACTTAAAATTTTTAGTATATTTAAACTTTTGTTGGCTTTGTTTTTAATTGTGTTTATGTGGTCTTTCCAATTTAATTTAGAGTCTAGTGTGAGACCTAAGAATTTATATGTGTTAACATATTTTATACTGATGTTATTCAACGTAAGTCTTGGTTGATACACATTTTTCCTTTTTCTAGTAAAAAGCATTGCTACTGTTTTCTTCTCCGAGATTTTGAATCCGGTTTTTTCACACCATTTATCTATTTTACGTAGTGTATTCTGTAGATTATTTTGTAAAATCTCAAGATCCGAGTGCGTCATAAATATTGCGAGATCATCAGCGAAAATCATAAATTTCACAGGTGTTGTTCTATAATTTTGGAAATGTTATTTATGGCTATAATGAACAGTCCTACACTCAACACAGATCCTTGTGGTATTCCGTTTTCTTGTAATTTTTTTTGAGGAAATTGCGTTTGCAGTGTACACTTGGAAGGAACTCTTCGCTAAAAAGTTTGAAATAAATTTAACAAGATTCCCTTTAAACCCCATTTGTATCAGTTGCTGTATTACTCTTTGTTTCCATACTCTATCAAAAGCCTTTTCCAGGTCAAGAAAAACTGAAATGAAGAATTTTTTATTGGCAAAAGCTTGCATGACTTCTGTTTCCAGATAAGTGAGATTAACTAGAGTGTTACGATTTTGTCGAAATCCAGTATTGATAATTAAAATAAATTAATAATCATATGACATAACCACTTAACTATATACTTACGAATAAAATAATTGATCTATATCATTAAATTCTGAATAATTAAAAAAAAAATCGATTGATAGCCCATTTCCAGGTTGATTAAATTCTTTTAAATTAAGGTTAAAACTTTAGTAATACGTTTACGGATTAAAAACTAGATTATTCATTTTAAAGGTTTAATTTTAAAAGTTAAATTTATTTTTATTTTATTTATTTAGGATTACAATGTTTTTTAATTGAAAATTTTTGTCAAGTATCCAAAAATTAAAACTTAAGATCATTATAAGTTGGTTAAATACTTTTCAAGTATACATTTTCTTCTTATTATTCTTTAATTCACATAATAATCTGTCGTATTACAAATTACTCTTCTTATAATAAGCTTAAAATAATCATTTCCTCACCTATTCTTTATATATTTCACCTATATTTTTATTCTATGTATTAAGTATATATTTATTCAAAAAATGCAATATTTTGAATGTCGTCTTAAAGTACTTTTTAATCTGTTTTGAAAAGAAGAGAAGAAAAAGAAAGAAAAGAAACAAAAATAGAAAAGAAAAAAGTGAAATGGGAAAATTACAAAGGTAAATAAGGAAAACTGAAAGTTAATTTTAAGCTTCTATTTTCCCATTACTCAACTGTAATTCTTTAATTCATCAGAAAGTGTTTGGACATCCACAATTAGTTACTATAATATGTATATTTTACTATCTACACATTGTGGTTTACAAAAAATTTCTATTTCTATTTTAATTTTTTTTTTTTGTTTTTGTTTGGATGTTAAAAATAAGAAATAATTTAGTTTGACGGTAGTAAGAAATAGGTTAAGTTATATCAGGTAGATTTTTTTATTCTTGGTTGATGCTTTGTAAATATTTCATATTTTTTTCAAGATTGAGCTCAAGATTGAGCTCCAAAGTTTAACTTAGGGTTAGTTTTTTATGTAAAGAAAAACAGTAAATTAATGCGTTTTGTTTAAGCATTTTAATTATGTTATATCATCATCATATCTTAATTAATGCAAATAGGGTTGTGTAGTTCGTTGCCCCGTAAACAATTTTGACAAAAATGTTCCTTAAAAGTCGTGAATGTGTTCCGTGCCCATGGAACACATTCACGACGCAAGTAGGGATAAAAATAGTTCAAACGGTCGCAAATGTCCAGGCACATGTGTCTCTCATTATAATAAAGTGTCGCATGTATGTCGACACATTTCGAACACATGTGTTTCTTGATATATACAGCACAAGTGTCGACACTCTTCTCACACATGTGCACCTAATATTTACAGTAAATTAATATAGTCGAAAAAGTGTCGACCCATTTCGTACACATCTCCTCCTAATATTTACAACACATGTGTCGAGGAAGTGTCGACAAACTTCACACACATGTGCTCTTATTTAGTCGATAAAATCACGACACATTTCGTATTCTCTTATAATATTTTCAAAAATTAAACAAAATTCAATTCTTGTGCCAAATGCATGATTACTGTACCACATTTCCAGCTAGAATAGAGGATAAAAAGATGGAGGAAGTAGAAATAATAACTTTTAACGTATTAATTGTTTTAATTATTTAATTTAAATAATTTATATAATAATTTAATTTTTTTACTATACAATAATATTTTTTGCCTTTTTTGTTTTTGTCTTTCGTACCTCTGGTTCCAAAGATTTCATAGCTGAACTCAATTCTCTAGATATTGTAGTAATTTCAGATTTTGATATTTTATTGAATATTTTCGTCCTTTAAGTTCTTGCACTGATTTTTAATCAAGTTGATTTTTAATTTCTGCAAACTGTATCATAATTTGGGTGGTGAAAGTTTTAAACTATTTTGTTTTTAAACCTTTTATCTTTTTTTTTAAATATTTGCTTCCTTATTGATGAGTTGGGAGAATCAAACATTTTCTAATTCTATAAAAAAATAATATAACATTGATTTTTACTAATTTATAAATATTGCTTCAAATTTTAATTTTAACAAACCTTGAATTTTTTCTACAAAACTTGACTACAAATTCCGATTTTCTAAGATTCAAAATACAGACACAGTAGAAACACTTTAGGGATACTGCAAAGAAAAGTCGATATGATAAGTAAAGTTGTAAGAGTAAAAATACGGACACAACAGCAACACTTTAGGGACACTGCAAAGAAAAGTTGGTACAACTTATTCTTTCAGTTCACATTTACGTTAATCTTGGCAACATACCTGATATTTTAAACTTTTATTGTAATCCAATTTACAACTTTTATTTTTTTATTTTAAAAATTATAAGAATAATTTTATTTTTTATTAATTTCTTTTTTATTTACACACTTAGCTTAGTACTTACAAGAAACAATAACAAAAACAAACTAACGCAATAAAAAAATAATTTGTCAATCGAATAATGAAATACATTTGAATACTGTTAAGCTTTATGGCATTCGGTCGTCATAGTTACCAAGCTATTTGCTATTGCTAGAATGCTAGGATTTAAAAATTATGTTCTACATAGATAATTATTATAGAAATGAAAAATCAAGTAAAAGAAAAACAAAAAAAAAAATAGTTTTATTATTTTTCTCTTCTGCTGGGTACACAATTAGGAACACATTGTGTTCCTTCATCTTTCTACGACACATTTTGTTTATCGGATTGGTGAATCGATGAATTACTGGGTTCTCAGAAAAGAAGAAAAAGAAAACTAATTTATTACTTATACTAACTATTTTTTTTTGAACATAATTATAACAATATACAATACATATATAAAAAAATGAATCTTGCATAGACTAATGTGTAAAATTAAAATCGGAATTGAATTTTTTTATATAAGTATGCATAAGTTAGAAGAGTATAAACTATTCTAACAATTTGATTCTGTATGCATACACAAACCACATTTAAGTGATACAGTATATATATATATATATATATATATTATAATATTAAAATTTCCGTGATAACTTTCTAATTCGTTAGGTTGGATTAAAAAGCATAGAAGAGTGATCATCTTAATGTTGTAATGCTTGTTTTATTACAAATGAATTCAGATTGTTTTTGATTTTAACTTCGGCTGCCATAAAGATATACCTAAGCTAATTAGAAATTTAATCATTTATGTGGCCGATTATAAAAATTTAATTAAAATATTTTGTTTCATTTTTACTAAGATAAAGCTTAAATATTATTTCCAGCTTATTATGCTACATTTTCGTTCTACAGAAAATTAATAAAAATTTTAAATTTTACAGTGTAATTTTTTTATATTTTTGTTTTTGACCATTAAAATTTGATAATTTTTTGATACTTATCAATGACAAAGTAAAATTGAATCTAAATTTTTTAACCAAACAATTAAATTAAGAATGTACAAGATCATGCGATACAACCGGGCTTAACCTATAGCCTGGAAAATGACAATTATGTGATGAAAATAAATAAAAAATATTCGGAACAAGAATACTGAGGAAAAATATTTCGTCCTAAAATAATTCAACAATGCTGAGTACCAAAATATGATCAAAAGAGGAGCTAGAAACATTAACTGATGGACTTAATGTTGTAAAATTTATAGGGCACATAGACTAAGATGGGCGGATGAATGGATGAGTATGGTGAGGATGAATGATCAAAGAATACTAAAAAGAATATTGGATGCAGTACCGTACAAAACAAGAGCATGAAGTAGACCAAGATAAGGGTAGCTGAACGAATCCAGGGCAACTGTCAAAAATTGGAGTTAACGGATGAAGAACAGTTGCGAAAGATATGGCAGATTGGATGAAAGATGTTAACGAGCGGTTTAGGCTCACCCAGGGATTTAGAAGAAATAAATGCTGATGATGGAAGTAAAATTGAATACGAATTGAAATTCGGTTTATATAGTATTTAAAACATGAAGCTGGTATCGTAGAAATTTGTTGAAAAAATTAAAACTAGCTAAGTATTGACTCGATGTGTTGATAGTTGAATCGATATGATGCCAGTTGCACAAGATAGACCTAGATAGAATGGAGTATCGTATAAATTGAAACTAGCTAATTATTGATCGATATGCTTTGGTTTTGGTATGCAATGTGGTTAGCAATGAATTAACTCAATATACTTTTGGAACATAACCAAAATATATTTCCCATATTATTAGTAAAATCTGAAAGGCCTGAATTATAATTTGAATTATTAAATTTTATTTCGATTTATCTGTACAAAATACCAATCCAATAAAATACAAAACCAATTTTAAAAACACTTCTTTTTTCATTGTAAAGTTCTGTTTTTTTTTCATGCTACAAGAAAAGTACCAAATTTGTCTATTAATCAACATGATATTTTCAGAGTGAAAATTGTACAAATCATAACATGTACAAATCATTCGAGTTATAAAGTTATGTTCTGGTAATGTGAGTTTAATAAGTATGTTCTGTGATAGTGGAAGACAATTTTTCCGAAGAACAATTTAAACTTGGCTTCAGAATAATTTAACTGATAACACCTATAACTGGTCTAACAGCTATGTTTGGACATTTCAATTTGTAGAGAAGCTAATATCAAATTTTTTTAGAAAAATATTTCAAATTGAATGAAAAATTTCAACTCACCGCAAAATCGAAGCAATTAATAAAATTAATAAAGTATAGAAAAATAAATATGTCTTTCTTTTTCGATTTTTCTTCTCACTCTTCAATATTTATTTTCAATTAAAATTCTTTATTTATAATACAATTTGTTGTAATTAAAACAAGATAACAAAATAAAAATAAAAATTTAACAAAATTTTAAAATTGTTTATGTGGTTTTTCTTTACAATTACTTCAACAATTTTAATACAAAAAAATAAATAATAATAAATAAGAAAAAAATAATCTTACAGGTTTTTGTAAGTGGTCAACAATTAAGGATTATTCAATTTTAAACAGAGATATTTTACTCATTCTTTTATTTCAAGAATAAATGTAATCCGGATGTGTGGTTTTTGAAAATTCAATTTTAAGTTTTGACCTCTTAATTGCAAGGTAAGAGATTTTCGTAATATTAAAAGTTAATTATTTTAATTATTAGTTAATTGGATGACCTACATATTAATTAAACTATAAATGTGTTTGTGTGTGTGTTAATTCTTAATGTAATCAACACAAATTTTCAGTTATTTCAGCTATTTTGAAATATTTGATTTCGTAAGAATTTTTTGAGTTCTCATTTTATATGAATTAATTAATTTTATGCTTGTATTTAAAATAGTTTAGTCGGTTTCTTTATGTCCGTGGTATGTTAATTTTATTTTTTGACTTTCAACAATAAGAGCTATATTGTAAGCACATACTTGTTGAATTGAGTATGTATAGAAATTTTAAGGTAGAGAATTTATTTTGAGCCAAATAAAGATATATTGAAAATATCGTTTCGAACATATTACTAAAGAAAATAAAGCCATAATTGAAATGGTTATTGAAACGATAATCTCTAGTAACTTAAGTTGGACTCTAATTGTTTATAAGTTTTAATATACTAAATCGTATTAGATAAAAAGGGTGGCTCGGAGAAAAATTTGCAGAGAGCATCACTGTAGCGAAGTTGTCACACAGTACATAATGTCAAAATTAATGTCAAAAATGTTATAGCATTAAGAAATAATGTGTAAAATAAAAATAAAAGGTGAAAGCTTTCTTCTTAAAACGAAAGTCGAAAAGCGAACAACAATAAAAGCGTTTCAATAAAAACACCACCTACCTGTAACTTCAAGAGGGCGTAGGCCGGGAAAATATTCATATACATGCATAGGACGGACTGTGTAGGTAGATACATAAAATATATCGAATCATACAAAATAATAAATTCTCAATGAGTATGTGGTGAGTGTAAAATAAGAAAGCGAAAATTTGATGTATTGACTTGAAAAAAAAATACTTTAATGCTGGTAGCTCTGAGATTTAATAAAAAAATTACAACAAATATAATAATAAAAATATCCGCTAACACTCAATTCGGAACAGTTTTATTGTTTGTAACACAACATACAACGATAACAAGCTATATGACATCCAAAATACTGTGAATGTATGTGGGAAAAATCTGTTTGAAAAATTACGAAATTACTTGGTCTGGAAGACATTTTTTCAAATGCACATTTAAGAACGAAAACATTTAATTTATTAAATAATGTAAAAAATATTGAGTTTTATTACCCTCTTTGAGTAAAATTGAAAAAAAAAATTGTTAGGTATTGGGTTATTTCAAGATTTGTAGTGCTATCACTATAATTTCCCATAAGACTGCTTGTAAATTCCTCTACAGTGGTAGCATTTTTGGGCTTTTTTATCTTGAATGTCATGGTTTTTTATAATGTAGGTGGTGGCTTGAAATATTAATGTGATGACACTTTCCCCGGAACCCCATAGGGCACAGTAATATCAAATGCAAACAAACAAATACAGAAAGTTTTGTTAATACAGATAAGAAAATAGTGAAATGAAAGAGAATAAAATTATATTCATTGCTTGGCGTATATCAGCAGTTGTGGTAGCAATAACCAGCATTTGATGATTTCTGAACATTTATTATACTTTTATTAATTTAACAAAATATAAAAAATTTCAAATAACATAATTAATAATTAAATTGAAATATATAACAGATTTCATGTATTCAGTTCAGTTGTGTAATTAAAATAAAAATTAAATAGAATATAAGAAAATCGTAATAAAAAAAGTATGAAAACTAGGAACAGTAATTGAGAGAACAATTTTATATATTTATATTAATTAATTTTTTAAGTTATAAAGTATTTTTTTTACAGTGTTAGTTTTCAAGGCTATCAATTCCGTCTTCGACTATATCAGGATCGATATTCCGAATATTACTAACACTTAAATTTTTGTAGAAATCTTGGTATATGGGATCAATCAGGTGCAACATAGATAATAAGTCCGCTTTTCTTTCTTTTGAAATGCAAGGTAGACAATCAATCTTTTTTATATCCTCTTCATTTATGATATTTATACCCCGTTTTCTTATATTTAGCATTTTAAATGGTTCTTTTTCATTTAAAGATGTTTTGTATTCGATTCGCAAGTTATTTTGCGTATAGCGTAACCATTTTACATCCCGCCAAACAAACTTTTTACCACCTTCATTGTACTTCCTCCAATTAAATTTATCCTTTGATAAATTACCGAAGTCGTAACTATTATCTCCCATTTATTCCACAATGAATGTATTTTTTGTACCAACCAACCGAACAAAGTGATACCAGTCATGAGGATGATGAATTTTTATAAATGTTTGTTCTTCTGTCTTTCTATTGTAGCATGGTCAACATAGCATTCCATATGGCTATGACCAGGAATTAAAAATTTGTGATGTATTTTTTTCAAATAGGGGGCATTTTGAAGAAGAGTAACAAACATTGAACTTACGTATGAGTTTTCACTATAAAATATTAAAGTGTCAATACTTCCGTCTTTAGGCAAAGAATTAATGTGTTTATATAGGCATGATGAGATTTCATTGGCGCCTCTTCGGCCTTCAGCTTCATGCCACATATAGCAATATGGCTGATTGTTGGCGCAGTCATGGATCGTTAAATTATATGTGTATAACTGCGTTTTATAAAATGAAATTGATGTTCTTAAAAATGGTGTTGGCAGGCTGTTGAAGTTTCTGTCGCCATTGAAATAAATCTTCAAATTTTTTGTCTCCTTCTTTTACAATAATAAACACTACTAAAATTCACTCTATTAAAAACTATCAAATTCGCAAAAAAATATTTACCTTTACGAATATTACGACATTTATTTCCTCTATCATTATCGTTATCTGCTTTCAATTTGCTATTTATGATTTCTAATAATTTGTTTGCACGAGACATTTTTTTTTTTGTATAAATGTCATATTAATACTAAACTAAAAACAATATTGTTCTCAAGGTACAATATTTCCAGCCTACTATAATAGAATATCTTAAATATTTTTTTCAATTTGCACGCATAGTAATAGCATACCTCGACATATGTTTGTAATATTTTAAAAACTAAAATTGGAATAACAGAATATCTATAGTTACACTTTAAAATTTTTAAATTTGTCTTTTGGAAAAAGAGTATATCTCGATATATGTTTTTATTTATAACATAAAGCAAAATGGAATAACAACATAACTCGACTTATGAAAAATTTAATTTGAAATTTCAATTTAGAATAATAGCATAACTCGACTTATATTGTTATAATGTTCTATGAAATAAATTTAGAACGCAAAGTTTTACAATTTGGAAAAACCATACAACTAGACATATGGTGTTATGCCATTTGTAAGTAAGATCCAAAATGAGATATGCTATTAGAGTCGGACTCATATCTGCAAAACTACTTGTCGGAACTGCACCAAAATTTGTGACAATATGTATTCGAATACGGAGAAAACGATACATACAAAATGTAAATTTGAGCATATCTCGACTTATACTGTTATTCCTTTTTGCCACAGATATTATACTGGTAAGTAAATATATTTTACTAATACTGGAATATACCTAAAAAATATTTCTATCGAACCCATAAACCTTTTTATTACATTTTTAATTATACAATTCATAGAACAGCAACAAAATTCAAAACATTTCATAATGTTTTATGAAATATTTTATAAAATAGCATAACATTGTAATGTATAATTTGTAATGGCACTAAATAAAAGTAAATTATTTCTCATATTGGAAGTTAATAACAAAAAAAAAAGCATTTCCCGTACCGGGAATCGAACCCGGGCCTCCTGGGTGAGAGCCAGGTATCCTAACCACTAGACAATGCGGGATATATCAGTAACAATAATTATTTTCTATATAAACCAAACTTATTGATGTTATTATAAAAATACAAAATATAACAATAACAACAATTAAGGAATTTACATTTTTTTATTATGTTTTGCCAATTTTATTTTTAGAAATTCTTTTGTATTTTTTGTTAATATTTATTTTCATTCATTCACACTATTTTTTAATTTCGTCTGTGATTCAAAATGAATTATGTAGAACGAAAAATAAAATATTAATATTGTTGTTTTTATAAATTATATGTAGCTATATGAATTTTGTCTAGACTAAATGTGATATGTGATTTTTTAATAGCTAATATACTATTTAAAATTAGAAATTATTGTTCTAAATTCTTTGGTTGTTGTTGAATGTTTAGTTCATAGAGATTTCTTATTTTTTAGTTCATTTTGTTTATTTTTACAAAATGTTTTTGTTGTTTAATTTTTCATAAATTTTTTAATTTAAATATGTTATATAGTGTGGCCCTCTGATGTATTGGCTGTAGATGTAACACTCATTAAATAAGACCAACAATTTAAAGACCCATATATTTAACTAACTCGGAATATATTTCGTAAATTTATTGTATGAAATGAACCCTTTCTTTTAATTTGTATTTAATAATTATTATTATGTAATATTATGGAACTAGTTTATAAAAATAATCGATTTGTTAAATAAAAAAATGTAAAACAATATTGTTAAAACGAAGTGTTGAAAAGTAAAAGAGTTTAATTAGTTTGCTATAAGGGTTGATAGCTTTTGAAATGACGGTATTTATGGAATATGATATTTTTAAAATTTTTATTAGTAATTTGTATATTTGATATCCAAGCACATGGTAAAATTTTGAAAAAAAAAGTAAATAACAAATAAAAATAGGAATTTATTAAAAAAATATTCAATTTATACCATAGAGCACATGGTGTGAATTCTGTTTCGCAATACTGTGGATAAAATTAGTTCAGACATGAAGAAAAATTGGAAACAATTTTGTATTAAATCGGCTATTTCAACACTCGAGAACAAAAAAGTAGTAAAATATCTTGGGGTTCATTTACATCGAAACTTCATTGATAATGTAAACCGTGCAATAGATAATGGTAATAAATTTTTTATGGCAGCAAAAGAACTTTTCTACAATAAAAAATTAGTAAAAGAGTTAAAATAGTATGCCACCAAGCATTACTAAGGCAAACTGGTACCTATCTGGTATAACATTAGCGCGAGCTTAATGGAAAAAATACGGAAGTTCGAAAGAAAATGCATTAGCGTTTGCACTAATAAATATAGAAAGCCTGAGTCTGAATACAAACATTTTTATTCTAATAAATGAAGCAAAAATCATAAGAATCGATAATTTTATTATAAAAGTAATTCGAAACCATTATTATAGAACATTAAAAACTCCTGAAAATGGTTTAATATCACATATATTTTACCACAATGAGGAGTACATCAAAAGACTATGCTCACGAGTTTCATAGCTCCTGAGCATTTCATCTTTTTAGACAAAAATGGTTACATTCAAAACGAAAATCATGTCCGTATACTATTTTATTTCACATGTCAAAAAAATTGAATACAATCCAGGCAATATCGATAGGGATAATATAAAATACGACATGTTTATAAACGATAAAGACAAAACTATAAGCCCACGTAACATTTTATTGTTATAAAAACAAAATTGGTGCTACAAGACTTCTATATAACTCCCGCTAAGCACTAAAGGTGTTATAATGATGTTTTTATGGGAATAATGTGATTAATATTGCTAAAAGAATGTTCTGTTCGGGAGTTGTTATAATGGGATGTTCCGCAAGTGATACAGCAATATTTTTATAAATCTAAAAATGCGTAATCCTATATCAAGAGTTAAAGTGTTGTTATAAGAATAGAATTGCTAGAATAGCAGTAGTGGTGTTATTATTTTACTGTATTCCTATAATGTTACTAATAAACTTACTGTAGCTTTTAGATAAATATTTTGCGACGGCCATTATTTTCTACAAACATGGTAAATTTTTTTGAAATAAACAAAAACTGAAAAGTTTTATTATAAATTTTGGAAAAAATTTATATCGTCAAGTGATCCAATTTATTATAACCGATATTTTAGTGCATTCTCCTAATTTTCTGAACTATGTACAAGTCTTTACGATGAGTACATAGCCAAAATACATTTTGATTTAATATCAGATAAATCCTAAACGGTTTTGTAATTCTATTAACTCAAAAAAGAAATCGGATCGCTATCCTATGACTTTCAAATACGCAAAATATTCCGTTAACGATTCCAAGGTTATATCAAACCTATTTGGAAACTTCTTTAGTTATAGGGAATATATCGGAAACGAAGCAGTATATGAGGTACGTGTATTTATGTGTTCTAAATAAAACTTACTAACCACAAAACTTTTTCATTAAACACGAGTGGTTTCTGCTATATCGTGCGAAGTCTATGTAAGTATGTAAATTGCTGTTTTTTTAAAAACTTTAAATTTGACTTCAACTTGAAATATAATTACTCAAAGGAGCCCCTAGTTAAATTATAATTACATTACAATAATATAAAATATTATTAACATTTTTGTCAGTAATAATTTGGAGTTACAAACATTATTATTTTTTATTAATTACATTAAATTATAGTAAACCTAAATATTTATTATATTGGTATACGATTATAAAATAATACTGAGGAAAACATCTATTTACAAATAACAGAATTTAAAGAATATGATAACGCTGTTTTAGTTAGGTCTCCTAAAAATCTTATGCATAGTTGATATAATTTAGAAAATAATATTGTTAAATATTTCAACGAAATTTTTGTCAAATTTTTTTTTAAAATTATTAACTTTTTTTTTATTTAATTTCAGGCCAACTTTTTTTGTTATTCTTTTTTGTTTACCAATTTTTTTTTTCTGGCACGTTAAATTCTTATTAAAGTCTTTCTTACAATTTTTAGCAAATTTGCATATGGATTATCCATACATGAGTGCATATTCTTGTTATGGATATTCTTTGGTTGAATGGTAATTGAAATGGTTATTTTGTTGAATTGAAACAAATTGAAAAAACATGTAAATAAAGTCCAAGGCGAGTTAATTAAGGCAAATATAATGATTTTAATCTTAATGGCTTCTTAATTTTTAATAAACAGGTACAATCAAATAATTGACTAATTCATTCTTAATATTTAATTCGTTTTCAATCATCTTATATATTAATACGCTTAAACGTCTGTTAAACTTTTCACAAAGCTTTTACAACACAAAGCTTTTTTCAACTAGATTAGACAACTTTATTAGAACGTTTACGATAGTGTGCAAAATTTAATTTAAAGACAAAGACCACAAAACAATAAAACCAAATAAAACCAAAAACAAATTAATATTAACCTAAAAACAATTCACCTATTGAGCATTGACTGTCTGATTATATGAATTAATTTAAAAAAAAAAATAGCAAAGATAAAAACCGAATTATCAGAATATTATTATTATATTGATAAAATCGTAATAGCTTTGTTAAAATATTACGATCTTACGATACTGCAGCAAAAAAACTTACCGGTAAAACAAATAGTAAATTTAGAAAATATATTTTTTACCTTATGTTCAGAAATTCCAATAATTGAAATTTATTTATTTTATTAACAAATAATTCAAAAGTATAAATTCAAATGCGCAGTAGCATTGAGTAAATATTATATTGTGCATGGAGAATCATAAACCGAAATTTACGATCTGCTAAGAACAAGAAAAACAAAATATGTTATGACATTTTTATCAAGTTCCAATTTCCAATTCAATACACGGCAAATTTAGTACACATAAAAATTAAAAAAACTTTAAAAAGAAAAATCACAGACTACCCTAACCTACATCACAGACCCTATCGAGATAACAATATAACAATAAAAACTGAAGAATAAGAAAAAAAGCATAATTATTGGCTTTACCTCTAAATATATAATAAATGGCATATAGATTCGATATGATTTAACAGAGCCATAACCATATCATAACCTTCACTATAATGGTCATACCTAATCATACCAAAACGTCAAAACCAAAACTTAAAAAAAGTGAAATAAAAATATAAATTCTATAAATAAATGTTTTGTTTTTTTATTTTGAGTTTTGAAATAGTTAGGGGCAGGGCTATTATGATAATAAAAAAAAACACAAAAAATGTATCTATGGCTGTTTTAATGTGTTTTTAATGTGGGTGTGGTATTTTTTTTTAAATGCATTTAATTTCATATCTATACTGCCAACGACATCTGTTCGCCACATTTTGTTCAAATGTACGTCTCTATTAATAGTATTTGTTAGCGTATGAAACAATTTATTTTATTTATTTATTTATTAACAAAGATATTTTCTTAAAAAAATCATGTTTTACAGTTATAGTTTTAAGTTTTTCAATTTAACTTATTTATTATGTAATACATTGATATATTTTAAGAAAATATCTTTGTTAATAAATAAATAAATAAAATAAATTGTTTCATTTATAATGCGAATGCTAGACCGGCGAATGTTACGCCGGGAATAGCTAGTAACTGATTAATTCACTAAAATTCATTAGATTTCTTATTTTGCAATATTTTCTAATATTAGATTATTAATAAAAAAAAAAAACAAATATTTACCATTAAAATAAAATTGAAAAATTACAATAAAATGGAAGTACCATTTAATATTACATCAAGCGGGCTTGTAGTTAAACAAACGGTATTAAAAAACAAAATTAAATTTCGGGTATCGAGTTATCATTTTTGTTAGAGTAACAGTGTAACTTCTTTAAATAGCTGACAGCTGAGTCTCAATAGTCAATAGAAACAATAATTTTATTTCTCTTAGATTAACACAACAAGTTAGTTTGTACCTATATATTTATTAATTAAAAGTTTTTAAAGTAAAACATCAATTACGTTGTAAATCTTTCAATAAAGACTTAAGGCGGAGATGGTTTCCATGTCCACGTTCATATGAAGTAAGTCTTGTATTACCATCCCAAAACATTTAGTGAAAATTTATAAAAATTTATTTTGAACTGCTTCTATTCTATGAGATACGCACTCAAGATGGGGTCTAACGAGGCAAGTATACAATAATTTAAGAATGTAAGAAATATTAAACTCCTTTGACCAAAGTCCAACGCCCAACATTGAATAAGTTTTATTAACGATGTTTTCGTAATGGAGCTTGAATGATAATTTATCATCGAAATAAACTCCAAGAGTCTCAATTGAGTTAATATTTTCTAAAGGTTTGCCGTTGAAAGTTTATTTAAAGCTAAATGGTTGGGTACGACATGTGTAACAAATAAGTGCACATTTACTAATCTTTAGAAAAAGTGAAAAATTAGAAATATGAATTTGTATGAAACAAAAAATAATGAATAAAAAAATAAATAACCTGTAATAGTAATAGTAACCCGATAGTTTTAGTAGTTAAGATTTCATAAATTTATCAAAGATTTGAAAAAATTTGTTTTAGTTTTCTTAATATAACGTTCAGCTTTTTTTCCATTTGTGGCAGTACTTAATGAATATTTTTTAATATCGTGCTCGTAATTTATTTTGAATATTAAATTCATTTGTATAGAATAATCCAATTAACGTTTGAGTGTCCGACTTCTCTACACCTTTTATTTCGTTATTGTGCCACATTATATATTTCTTCTGTCTTCTATAGAATCTATGTAATATTTTTTATTTTAAATCTGCTGAGAATTTGTGTTGCTCTTAATTTTTGATTTACTTTCATATCAAACTCCTAATCAGTTTAATTTTTTCACTCCAGAAGTCATACTAATACATTTCATCATATTTTAGACATTATCTAGAAAAATGATTCTTAATAATTAATCAATCAAATATTTAATTAATTAAAATTTTACTTTTTTTTTGTCTATAACTTCCGAATACGTTAAATTATTCTCTGCAGAGATGTAATTCTTTATTATTTAAATTAAATAAGTTGAAAATTAAAATGAATAGAAATTTAATTGCTGTTTGAATATGAAAACAATTTTTATTTTGTGTGTACAAAGATTCGTTTAAGGTATGATAAACAATTGTGTAGGTATGTAATGATAATTCAATATTCAGATTCACAAATTCAATCCCAATGGCACTTAATAAACAATAATAGGGTTTTCTGCACTTAATTACAAATAATTATGTCTCATTTCGTTATGTACACTCTCATACGTAATGAAATTTTATATAATTATTATGAAAATTTAAAAAGTTTTATTTGTACAAAAAAAAAAAAAAAACAAAAACAAAAATTTTTAAATCTCTATGGGAGAGCAACGAATCTATATCGCTCTTAATGTATCTCAACTGAAATTTATTTTCGTATTCCCCTTCATCTTACCAATAGTATAAATAAACAAAAATAATAATATAAATTAAAATTTTGGTATTTGAATCCTTAAATATGTGATGTACCTGTAAGTCCTTGGAATACAAATAATGTAAATTACTTTTTTTGTTCTGATGAGTATGTGAGAATTAAATAAACAGTCTATATTTGTTTTTTTCTTCTTTGTCTCTTGTAACTGGTACTTGCTTAAACTATTTTTTTTTAATAATGGTAATGGTGTAGGTTGGGCTCAGATTGTAATGTTAAGGACAGCGTAGGTATGATAATTATTCTTTGAATTGACAGGTTGTTTCATTTTAGTAAAATGTTAAGTTAATACATTTTTTTGTATTGTACATAGATGACAAGGACTGGGTAAAGATACACTTTTTACTTTTTGTCTTCATAATTCGAAAGTGGTTTGACTTTTTAAGTTTGACAACCTATGATTTGCGCTAAATATTTTTTACTATAATAGAGTTATTAAAATGCAAGGAAATAATAAAGAGGAATAATCTGAAATATCAAACTAAGATAATGCCTTTATTTATTTATTTACTAGGCGGGTACAAGCCATAAATGAAGGAAGCAAAATAAATTTTAGCATTTCTTCCCTTCATTAGAGTTTTCATTTCAAGTTTAAGAAAAATATACGTATTTGCTTACTAATTTATCATACCTTTATTTTTGTACTATAACGCTATTAATTATCATATAAACAGAATATTTGTAGTAAGATGCTAAATTTTCTATTCCCTAAGGGTCATTTACTCCATCATTTTAGCGACATCTTATTTGCCATCATTGAAAATTTATCGTATAATTAATCGTTTTAACATTCAATACCTGCGTAAGTTTAGCGTCAATGGTTGAATAAAAATGTCCCAGATCTTACTAATATGGATTATTTGTTTTTTTTTTCATGTATTTGTATGGCATTGCCAGAATCTGAATGTCGTTAGTGTCATATTAAATTTAATTTATGGAATAAAAGTCGAGTTTCCTTTCACTAATCATTTATATTTATTTTGCAATCGGAAGTTGGAAGCACTGATGAAGGAAGTAAGTTGCTTGCGAAATATCGAAATATGCAAAATAAATATAAATGATTAGTGGAAGGAAATTCAACTGTTATTCCATTAATTCAATATATCACTAAAAACAAATCTGATTATCAAAAAAAAATATTAAATTTCCTTTTATAAATTAATTATTTCTTTTTTTATATAAATTTTAAAATCTTACAATATTTAATACGCATCAATAGGATATTGAACAAACAATATTTGATAACTAGCGGATCCGGTGTGCTTTGCTACACCCAGTTGAAAAAAATGTTCGTATTACATGCAGCACAGTGACCAGCACCTTTATTTATACTTAATTTTAAATGATTACGAAGTTTGAAATCACAAGATATGTTACTATTCTATTGCAATGCTCTTTGGTGAACAATATTTTTTGTTTTTCCTTCGTGTTCAAATATAAATAATGCCGAAGGTTCACCAACACGTGAACATCCTACGTAAAATTGCCCATGTGGGAAACAGTAATTTTTAAGATTTAACCCAGATACTTCTAGTGATTCCCCTTGCGATTTAATTACTGTCATTGCAAATGCTAAACGAACTGGAAATTGAATACGTTTAAATTGAAATGGCATATCTGATGGATTGATTGGTATTTGTGGAGTTAATACAATTTCTCCTTTGTATTTGGCAGTTAATATAGTTGTTGCGATGATATTATTCATTAATTTTTTCACTACTTTTCTTGTGCCAGTATTTAACAGTGGGTGATTTAAATTGCGTAACATAATTATGGGAATACCAATTTTTAAATGCAGAATATGTGGTGGAGTTCCTGGTAAATCGAGTGAATTTAAAAATTCAATTGGGGAATTCACAACCTGATCAGGATTCATAACGCAATCGGTTGACTTGTATGTAACTGTTTGGCTACTTATTTTGTTTTGAATTTAAATATTTATTTCATTGACATCTTAATTTTTGCTGCCAATATAGTTATATTTTATTACATAGATTTTTGATGCAATGTAATATAAACTTACCTTAAACTATCCTTGAATTTAAAATTTAAATTTTAAATTTTATCTTGATTCTTACTATGTAATAATTTTTATTATTTTAGAGTTATGTTATAGTTAAAAACTTTATTTATGTTTAGTTTATATGAAGTTCAACATTTTTTCCATCGACATTTTTTATTCGACATTTTTTTTTCGACAAAAAGACCGGCTCCCTTTTTTATCAATTTCCGTAAATAACTTTCTGAAAGTTTTACAGAATCATAACTTGTGGACATCGCAGTTTACATAGTTGGAGTTATCATGTCGATCATGTCGATCATATTTATTGCATTGCTATCAAACTGTTTGATAAGTTTGTGGATGGTTATATCAGCCAAATTGATGTTAACATTGATCCCTTTTTTTAACTAAGAAATCCGTTGCTTCATTTGCCAGTATCTTTCAATGATCAGGGATTCACCATAGAAATTTACGCTATACCCATTGAAGTCTACCTTATTTTTATCTAAGTAATAAAATAATAAAGTCAAATACCTCATATCACTATACAAATACTAATATCTATACAGGTTAGAATAAATGGCTAAATTAATACACATTTTATGTTAATTTAACCTAAACTGTCTCACTGCCGCATCAGTCTCTTTCGTTTAACATGAACATCCATTCTTGCTGTAGGTACCTGTCGTTAGTTCCAACTAAACATTACAAATATCTGTACCGACACGAATAAAAAGCGCCGTAATCATGCTTGCTTAAAATTGTTTAATTATTAGTGAATTACTTAAAACAGGACAGGACGGTTATTATACTGATATAGACCTATAAAATAGATTTACGAGTATACTTTGTAATGGTTTTTGTTTTAAGTCGCTTTTATCTGGAAATACAATTTCAACATATTATTTTGTCAAAAGAAAAATTCATTAATATGTCACGGTGCAGTGTAGTTGGAAATACTAAAATGTCAGTAACGGTAAAATAATTATGATATAATTATATATCTTTTTTAGATCCCGTTTTGTTTTTTATTTATTTCTGTCTTAATAATAGAAGGAATTTTTTTGAGAGAGTGATAATGGGATACAGATCTCCTATAACACAACTAACAAGAACAAATAGGTCGAGTCGTTCTTCGAGTCGTTGTATCAAAAATACACAATTATGTTTTTTTAATCGTGTTGTAGATTAATAATTTTTCTTATACCATTCGGGTCTTGTTATCATTCTATTTTTGATTAAACTCTTTTGTTTGTGGTACTCTCTTTGGCTCTGCTTGTGGTACCACAAATTTCTGCTCCATATGTCTATATTGGGTTTATGATTGTTTTGCAAAGCAGTAACTGAGTTGTTCATTGTCATTTGAGATTAAGCCCCTAAAACCCATTGCAGTTGTCTAAATTTTAATCTTATTTGATTGGTATTTAATCAATTTTGATGTCATTTGTGGATTATGTTCATCCAGAACATCCGTTTACTATCCGATTATTATCCAGAACACCCGTTGGAAAGTACTTATTTACTATATAATCCAATAGAAAACTGCAAACTTCGTCTGGACTTTGTGTGCCTGACCCTCATGATAGGTTTAAAAA
This sequence comes from Argyra leucocephala, assembly GCA_963942445.1. Lineage (NCBI taxonomy): Eukaryota > Metazoa > Arthropoda > Insecta > Diptera > Dolichopodidae > Argyra > Argyra leucocephala. The sequence continues at coordinate 82,637,070 of OZ012681.1, read as the reverse complement.
TATTCTGTATTTATTTATAAATCATGGATTTCAAGTGCATATTATATAGTCACTACTGCTGGCAATAAAATATTTCTTGTACTAGTATATTTGGCAACGGAAGGTTCTGCATAAACTCAAAGCATATATTATAGCAACAACAACGTTTCTTTCCATATTCATACTATATATTACATACATTTGTTACGGTTTTTTTTAGAATAAAATCTATTATCATGACGTATATTAGCCATTAATTGTGCAGCATAAACTCTTTTTGCACGAGGAGCATTTATGAGGTTCACATTTCCCTTTTTTTTGTTACAGATCTTTCATTAGAAGTTTCACTGCTTTTACTAAAACTAGTCATTTTGTTTTTAAATTAAATAATGTTACTTTAATTAAAAACAGAATAATACTGATCACGATATTCATGTAAGCGTCAGCACAACTATTTAATGTTGATGATTTCATGTCATTAGTCAAGTGTGTGAGAACAATACAGAAACCATACTTGTATTGTTCTTTCACTAGTATTCTAAATCGTTTAATTTCAAATGTAAACGGATGACTTGTATGTTGTTGTTCAGTTCATCTTGTAGGTCTTCGAGTTTTAAGCATATTGGCATTGTTCGTTAAAAATATCGTTTTTTGCACTTGTTCTTCCACTAACCGATTCACTTATATAATTTGTAATTTTATTTGTAGTTTTACCTTGCCTGTCATAAAGAATAATTTTTAATTTCATTGAATGGTAAAAATACCCCTGCTGTTTTTCTGATATCTTCTTTTACTTTTTTGGTAAGGACGAAAAGTTGATTTAGATATTTTTTATTTTTGTTTTTGTTATTTTGTTCTATGAATTGGGAACGAATTAATTCTAAAGTTATTTAATTTTAATAATTTGTTATTTCTATTTTAATGTTTTTTTTTTTTGTTTTAGTTACGTTTTTGTTATAAACAAAGTCAGGACTTAGGTAATGTATAAAAATGTTTAAAAGAGAATGATTTTATTGTTATGTATTTAGTTGAAAATTAAATGAAAAGTTTATTGAAAATGAATAATTTGTATGGCATTTACCCAAATATTCACTTCCCTCTTAATTTGGTTTATATACATATGTATTTATGTATGTATGAATATGTATTGTAATGAATAGTATTTTGTATGATTTGACAAAATTATTAAAACGCACGGAAATAATAACGAATTCATTTTGATAGTTTACTAGTAAGTCATTTTAAATTCGTTGTACAAAATTTATTTACGAGTACGTTTAAATTATAAAAGAATAGTATGGATGAAAAATATAATTTTTAAAAATAATAAAATAATATAAAACTGTGGTCTAAAACTGGGAAATTATATTGAAAATGAAAACTTTAAATTTTATACTATTGTATATATGTATTATATTATATTATGCATTTATATACACATAACTTTTTATTTTGTTGCCGTAATAAATAAAAAGTAATTTAGAGGTTTAATAGTGGTAATGGTACATTTTACAGATTTAATGAGCGAAAAAGATTTATAAACTTTTTTAGAATAAAAATTTTTTTTTTGTTTTTGTTTTGTTTTTGGAAAATTTATTTGGAAATTCATTATTCGCTTGATAATTCCAGACGTGTTTATTAAAATTCTATTTCGAATAGATTATTGTATAAATACATAAATGTATGGATATGCATTTCTATATATATTTTCCATAGAAATATTTTGTAATGTATTATAAAAAGTTTAGAATTTCTGTATGGTTAGAGGAGGAAAGACGATTTTTATATTATTTATGTATAGGAATTTGCATTATTCCATTGATATGAATTAAATTTTTTTTTGTGATTTATTTTTAATGAAATGAAATAAGTGTAAACAATAATATAAAAAGTATCATAAAATATAAAGATTTATTTAATATTTAAAAATAATTTAATTATAAATTTAATTTAGTTGACATTTTTTTTGTTAATGGTAACAATAGAATTTTAATTTTTAATTTATTTTAGTAATTATGATGTATTATTCTAAGAATTAATTAGAAAAGTATAATTAAATAATAAATTAATGTTATTATTTTGTATACAAAGTAAATGTTTTATTCGTTTATTTTGTTTTATGTTTCTTTATTTTGGTTTTATATTGCTATTAATTTTCTACATAAATATTTACAATTTTATTCAAAATTCAAAAAATTTAAGATTTTCTTTATGCAAAATGTTTAAAAGTATTTACGAATCCGAACAATGGCAATGACAATAAAACATAACATTTGTTAATTATTTCAGTAGAATAATTAACAAATTTTCATTCATTTGATATTTTAGTGAAATAAAAATTAAGGATAAAGGGCCTAAACTTTTAAGAAGCATCTATTTGTCTCATCTATTTGTCCTTGATTTTTTGATGATTCCAAAAATGTGGGACGAACATTGTAAATAGTTTTACGGGACGAAGAGACTTGGCACACACAATCAGTAATAATAGTTTTTTCATTTGAATTTTCGATATATTATATAAACTACTTATAATTTAAATTTAGAGTATATCTATGGAAGAATCATAATTTCAGCTTCATAATAGGATAACTCTATTTTATTTTAAGTGATAAGTAAATTGTCTTAAATATAAATTTGAAAAATAATTTTAAAATATTATTTACAACATACATGTCCACCTTTTGATTGGTGATGACAATAAACTTAGAGTTGTAACAAGCACAAACTTCAACTCAACTCAAATCGAAAATTCAAAATCTGAGCTAGCCTACAGTTGAGCTAAGCTCTATAAGCTCAATCGACGTGCTAGTCCAAATTTTTAGTTTGTTTGTTTAGCTCAATTGTGAGCTAGATCAAATTTGAGTTGAGCTTGGCATTTGAGTTACCTCTATTACAACTCTGGATGAAACTATATTTATATTTTAATTATAATTTATTTTTTATTAATTTTAATAATTTTTTTTATCTCTGTTATTTTATTTTCGCTTAGTTATTTAAAATTAACGCTGGTGCTGGAAAATATTGTTAAAAGAGCAAATAAGTAATATCTACAATGATTATATTTTAATTAATTATCAAACGCGTATGTTATGTTAGTTCAGTGATGTGATTTTTAAATTATAATCTTTTATCCAGTTTTATGCATAGGAACTCTACTCTATCTACAATCAATATATAGTTTTTATAGTTGTAGATTTATTTTTAGAATTAGTTATATTTTGTTCTTTTTTGTAAATTAGATTGCAGTTTTGGGTTGTATATCAAAAAATGTATATCTTTTATTTACAGAAATAGTTAGCTAGTGAATTGAATACAATTTTGTACGTTTTTAATTATATGGGTACTATAAGTACTAACTGACTACAAAAAATTATCGCATTAGAAGAAATGGGTAATATATAAAAGATAGGATTTTAATTTTGTTTTTCTTTGTAATAAATTGTAACTTTATGTTTCGTTGCACGTCTAAAACGTTAGACAAAGGGATTTAAGATTTGCTTTCGTAATATTTCGTTGAAAGATCTCATTCGTCTGCTTCCTTATGAGTATCGATTAAAGTTAATGCACTTGTTTACAAAAAAGGAGGGAAATTGTTGGTGCTGATAAAATTGTTATTAAAATCAATTCCCAACTTCGATCCGTAAATTTTTTTATTTCGGCACTCCATAAAATTAACTTTGGTAGATTTTAACCTATTTAACAGTATTTTAGTATTGAAAGTACAAGGCCTTAATCGACTTGTCTCTCTCAAAGTATGTTTTAAAAAACAACTACCCCACCTAAACTAATTACACACCACTTAATTACTCCATAACTTTAAGTTATATATAACTATTAAAAATAAATATATGGTATTTTATATTATTTTGTTTTCAAATTGTCAAATATTAACTCTTATTGTTGTTAGTTAATGATTTAAACTGGTTTATTTAAGCTAGAAATAAATAAATAAATAATATACCAAATATGTAGTATAAAAGTAATATTTGAAAATAATCAGACGGTGTAAGTAAATGTCACAACTTAATTACTGGATTTTGTTTCCACAAAGATTTTGAAGAAAATTATTAATATTACTTAACATTCTAAAATTTTATAAAATTTTTAAACCGTAAAATTATTTTAGAAATAACTTGAAGAAATTTTTCCGAGGAACGACAGAAGTATTGTCTTATCTTTACATTAGGAAATTAAGGAGAAATCAACGCTGACTATAAAAATGCCTCTGTTTTCATATTCTGTTGAATTTAAATTAATATTTTGCATAATATTTTCTTTTCATAGAACCATATAGGCTCAAGATACAATAAGTAACCTCTTTCACAAAATTGTTAATAGTCTTGGCTCTTCTGAAGGAACTGGTGTACTCGCAGGACCTAATAACTATATCCCTAGGTTATCTGGTCTTACTAGATTTCCAAAAATATATAGCTTTGATAGCGCATCCTCTAAAGATCCTATACTTCTTCCTTAACACATTTTATACTTTAAGGACGAAATGGGATATTTGAAAGCATCCTTGTTGTTTTGATATTTTTGTATATCAGCTGTTATATCTGTTGATCTGTAATATATTATGTATGGTCGATTTAAGTAAGTAAGATAGCAATCTGAAAAATATTTTAACGTTTATTTAATGACGATAGGTGTTGTCGTTGGGTGGGTATTTTGGTTCATAACTGAAAATTTTTGAAAAAAAAACAAACTTTCATACTTTTTCTTAAAAACTAGATATTTCTAGATTTTGCTAAGGAAACGCAATATTTTTAATTCATTAGAAGAGCCTGTTTCTCTTCGGTTGTATATAAGAACCAGAAAAACTAAGACAATAAGTATGTTCCCAAATGTCCTTTTTGTTCTTAAAAAACTAAATGCACTATTAAGGGTATATATTTTTAAAAAGGCGGTAACACCAATAATTATCTTTGAGATACATTGATTTGGTTGTACGATGGTTTGATTGTACGCTAAAATTTACTTCAGGAGATTGTTACATCGTAAAAGCCATATACCCAGTTTTATATAGAAAAAGGATAAATTTTTTTTTTTTTTTAAATAAATGCTTATATCTTCCAACCTATTCGATATAGATATAAAGTATACATGAGCTATAAAAAACAGATACCTTTCCAACAGTGTATAATATTGGAAGAGTTCTATTGTAAAATATTGAGATGTTTGGTTTTTAAAGAAAGATAACAAAGATTGATTTTTTTTTCAAAAATTATCAAATTTGAACTACAATTTCTTCATAATGGCAGTGCCTATCAGCATCAAATAATTGGTAAAATATGTTCCAGACTATAAACTTACTAGATTAAAAAGCCGATATATATATATATATATGTAATAGATCAACAGATATAACACAACGGCTTATATTCAAAAACATGAAAACAACAAGAATACTTTCAAATGTCCTTTTCTTTCTTTAAGGAAAGTATTAAAAATATATATTTTTGGAAAGCTAGGATTACCAGGTATCGTACGTGGGTACACCGTCTCCTTCAGAATACTAATAGTTTTTATATAGTCTCTCCCATTATCTTCAAACTACATATATGCAAATTATGGTGTTAATTAAGAACATTTTTTTATATTTTGATTTTAGGTTGATTTGTTATCTTCTAAGTTCTAATAGCACAATAATATATGTATGTTTCTATAAATAGCATGGCTTTAAAAATTTTCGGTCAACAAAGTTTCAACTCTAAATATAATTTAAAAGAATATTTAAAAGACTATGATAACTGAGAATATAGAATTGGAACTTACAAACTCCACGTTAGTAGCTGAATTTACAAAAAGTATATATATTTTTTTAAACTGTCAATTAAAATATAAATAAATACAACGATAAAGAGAATTCTGATGCAATTGCTTTCATCTTGTATTAATTTAATAAATATTTTTAATCATTCATTTAAATTCTGATTAATTCATATACAAATTTTTTTTAATAAAATATATTGTATACAACGTATGTAGATTATATAATATAACTGTTAACAGGTTAAACTGTTCATTATTAACATTATTATTTGAAAAGTGAGATTGTACTGAAAATATATTACTAATACATTTTTATTGGGCATACAAAAATTCTGGGAAAGAATAGAAACAAGAACCATGCTAGATACTTAGATAGATTACTTTTTGGTAATTTATGGATCTATTACTTTTTTTTTGTATTTGAATTTTTCTTCTTGTTTTTGTTTCTAACGTTTTTATTAACACTATATACAGGGAGTACAATCCGGTCTCAGTTGTTTCATTGAATTTTACTACCGTTTGCTGTCTTATTCGTCACTCTTATATTAAAATAAATACTAGTATTTTTCCGCTTCTTGCAATTCGACCAAGTTTGATCGTACTCAATTTTATTCATTATGAATTGTTGTCCAACATTTAAATTTATCCTTGGTACTTTATTATTTTAACTTAGACATACAAGAAAAAAAATTTAATTTAAATTTAATTCTGCTGATGAGTGAATTGTCGAAATTTGATAAATTAAAATTTTTGTATGTTAAAATGTGTGTGTATAATTAATTGTACATGGGGTTAAATTTTAAATTCAAATTTCTAATTGAAAATTTAAAAAAAATTTTAAAAAATATTTTATTTCGGTACTAATTACGGTGTAGGGCTTTACAAAATTATTGAGAACAATTACCTAGTTTTAGTGATTAATTTTTAAGTTTTTACTGATTGTTTTTACAATATAAATAATATAGCTGTTCACATTTGTATGAACCTATACTGAACGGATTTCTAAACACAGCGTTTTTAGTCTTTTTTAGTTCATTAATAATTTAGTACCTCTGTAGTACTAAAAATATTTTAATATTTTTAGTGCAAACATTTTAATATTTCTTTATTGTATATTTAGCAAAGTTTCGAACCTAGTATGATCATTAAAACTCTACGTAAGATTCAAGAATAAAAGCGTTAGTATTCGAACTATAAAAAAGTGTTTTGTCTATCTTTTTTTGTAGTCCTAAAAGTGTTATAACATTTTCAACGGCTTCAATCTTAACAGAGAAATCATGCGTTTTTGTTTTGTCATTTCCAGCTTTAAGCCAAAACATAAATTTTTACAACATCTTTGATGGGTAAAAGGAGATAATAGACTTATGGCCATTTGAAAATATATTTTTGATTACTTTCTTTCTATAGTTTCTGTAGTTTTTTCAATTTACTTTATTATGATTAAATATAATGATTTCGCTTTAAAATATTTTAGTGAATGAACGATAGAAAAACTCACCTGATAATTATAAAATTTTATTTTAAGTTGAAATTTCAGAATGGAAAATCATGTTCAATTTCTAAACGCATCATGAAGAAGAACATATTTTACGTTGGGTATATTTCAGTTGAATATTTTGTCTTCATTTTTCATTCTTTCCACACCAATTTAAGGGTGGCTCTACCATATAGGCAGCATAGGCGGTCGCCTAGGGCGCTAAACTGTTGAGGGCGCCAAAATTCGAGAGAAAAAAATAAAAAGAAAACTTCTTAAAATTTTGAATTAAAATTGGGTAAGTATTTCTTAGGTGGCCATGACTTTTCATAGAATTTTAAATTTTCTGAAAAAGCGGCGCCCTTTTAAAATATATTTCAAAAAATAATGAAAGGCAATGCGAATTCCTCCAGCTCCAGTTTGACCGAAAACAGTACAATTATTGTCAACTCGGGAGAAAATGCTTGTATAATAGAGAATCAGGAATCTGTTATAAAAGTAAATGCGATAGATTCAGAACTTGTTAATCAAAATAATGTATGTGAAGAAAATTTAACATTAGAGTACGATTACAAGGATCCTGGTACATGGCCTATCAAATGCACCACTAAAGTTCGTGATATCATAGATCAAAATTGGTCACAAAACATACATGACATTTCATACCCAATTGATTCTAATAATTGAAAATTTTCAAATTTTCACTACAAAAGAAGGATTTTTAATTGTGAAGTAGTTCATAGGAATTGGTTACAATATTCACTTCTTAATGATTCATTGTTTTGTTTTTGCTACAAGCTGTTCGAAAATGAAAATAAAAAATCTTCGTCCATTACTGAATATGGTTGCAAGAACTGGAAAAATATATCTGCGATACTTTTATTACATGGAAAAAATTCAAAACATTTAGAATGTTTTCAGGTATGGAAAGAACTGGAGTTGCGTCTAAAAACAGGCACAACTATTGACGATGATAATTTGCGACTCATTAAACAACAAGAAAATTACTGGCAAGGAGTATTAGTTTGATTCGGATAGTTCGGGTTCTTGGTCAACAAAATTTAGAACTACGTGGTACTGGTAGCGGCGGAGAAAAATTGTTTACTCGCAACAGCGGAAATTTTTTAAAATTTGTTGAATATCTTGCAATGTTTGATCCGTTCATGAGAGAGCACTTGCGTAAGATTACCATTATTGAAATACATATAATCACTCTTTAGGGATAAAAATTCAAAATTAAATGATTCAACTTCTAGCAATTGCAATTAAGAAAAAAATTATTGACAGTGCTCATTTTGCAAAATATTTTTCAATAATTTTAGATTGTACTCCAGATGTCAGTCATATCGAGCAAATGACGATGGTCATTCGGTTTGTAGATATAAGAAAATTATTAGATAACGACAAAGTTGAAGTCATTATTAAGGAATATTTTTTGGGTTTCGTATCGTTAAAATCCACGATAGGTCAGTATATGACAGATACTGTTTTAAAAGAGTTGAAAGATATGTCCGTCAGTGATAGATTTGAGAAAATGCAAAATCTTGAGTCAGTTTTTGAATTCATTTTTGATATTATACCATATTTTATTTTTTTAATAATAAATTATTATATGTACTAATATTATTTTTAAATCTCTAATTTTTTTTACCCTAAATTCACTAAGAACAATTTCATGGAGCAAGATTATTTTCTTAACGTATTTGTTTTCATTAATAGAGAGGGTGCCAGAAAAAAGATTGCCTAGGGCACGAGAAAAAAAAAATATTTTTGAGCCACCGCTGCACCAATGATCTACAAATTTCTGAAGCTCAATTTTCACACTATATACATATAAAAAAAAAGCGATCAAACTTTATTCAATTCGGTGATGAAAATCTTTTCTTCTACATGGTTGTTACTGTTTTATGAAATTTATAACTTTTGTGAGTTTCAAAAAATACTAAAAATAATTCAATTTCTAAAATAAAGAATGTTGGTCTGAGGAAAATTGTATTTAACTATTTCTTTAATATAAATCAAATTTAATTATGAATTTTAATAATTTTATAAAATAGTAATTTAAGAAAAGTAAAGCCATGGTAACGAACATTTTTGAAAATAAACAGAGCCACCAAAACTATGAAACTTAAAATAGAATAGAAGAATTTTCCTTCTCAATTGAACACCTGTAAAAAATTATACGATACACTGTATAAACCTTATACATACAAATTTACTATATAATATAATTTTATATAATTATGGGCGATTCTTCGGAAAAATAAAATTATATTCATTAATATTTTTCATTAACATTTACAATATAAAAAAAGTTAATAAAGAAAGTTTAATCTTTAGAAGAATAATTACAGAACGTAAAAATAATGTATTTTGAAAATTATATATATTCTATGGAATTACCCATATAAGAAATATTAAAGTAGATAAATCCACAAAATTAAATTTCAAATATACTCAAATCAAGTAAAATTAAACAAAAACAAAAAATAAAAATGAAAAATTGCAATGTAAAGAAATGCAAATTTTCAAGTTCAATCCTTTTAAAGATTGTTTTTGAGAAAATTTTCATCATATAAAAAATTTTTTTTATCCCATAATATTTCTGTGGCTTCAAACAATAATCGCTTATGTCTAAAATAGCAGTTTCGAGTAAAAACAATTTAAAGGTTTAAATTAAATTTTGACAAAAAGTTTTTGCAGTAAATGAACCAATATTTGTAAATTTTCAATAAATGTTGACAGATAGTTTATTTTTAATTCTCAAAAGAGTAAATTAGTTTTAATTTGAATAAAAAAAGTTAATAAAACGAAGTTAAGAGATTATTGCAAATTTAATAACGTAGCATTTTTGATATTATAATGACCTAAGCTTTTATTGTAAAACACATTTCAGTAATTTTGGGAACTTACCTTGATTTAGTTTATTATTGTAAAATTGAAAGTGGAGCATATAGTTTATATAGACCAAAATGTAAACATTTTTTTTATATTTTTCATATTTTATTTTAATTATAAATTCATTTACATATATAAAACTAAAAATATTCCATGTGTTTAGAAAATGAAAATGAACATATTTTAAAATTAAAAAATTATTTTTAATATTTAATGATAATTTTTAAAGTTTTTTTAATCAGTTGCTTAAATTTTGTCAAAGTTGCTTAAAATATCAATAATTGTTTTTATTAATTTTATAAAATTAATAACTTCATTCTACATCAGAATCCTTTTCAACTAAATCTGGATCTATCATGGGTATCTTCACTTGGTAAGCTTTCGTAGAATTGGTGAAAACAGGGATCAATAAAACGTAATAAATTGTGAAGATCGACTTTTTTATTCAAAGATAATTTTACAGTTCCTTCGATTATAGGAATAGAGTTCACATTTACTGAGCTATAATCACGTTTTAAGATATAATCTTTTGAATGGTTCTTGGTCATGTAGAGAGTTTTTATAAAATATTTTTACAAACTCATTTTTGCAATATCGTAACCACTTTACATTTTTCCATTGTCAATTTGTTCATTGTCAGTATTGCGATCTCTCCAAACGAATTTATTTTTTGAAAAAAGTAAAAAATTTAAAAAATCTTCTTTTTTCAGTTACAATACATTTTTGTTTTAGCCTACAGAGCGAACTAAATTATACCAGTCATGCGGATGAAATATTTTTAAATTAAACTCCATGTGAGTGTGTTGCACTTCTAAAAATTTATGGTCGACTATTTCAATAATTGGTAACTGTTCAAAAGCGAAACATAATGGAAACAAATGAATTTTTGTTTTGGCCAACGCATGAATCTCTATAAAGTATCAATTACCTTAGTTGGCTATCAATTTTAAGACTATTAATATGCTTAAAAGGACATGATGAAATTTGATTCCCACCACGACCAGCTAGAACCACGTGCCAAATGTAACAGATAGGCGTTCCTTTTACATGATCGTGCACAGTCAAATTACAAGTCCACAGTTTTCTTTTGTAGAAATATAATGAATTTTGCAAATAAGGAGTTGGTAAATATTGATGCAAGTCGAATGTGTATGCATTAACAGTTGAATCTTCGGAGGCCAATACTAATTATTTTCAATTAATGTCACCTATACAGTCAGTAAGGCCTTTTAGGGAAAAAGTATTTAAATCAGTAAATTTCTAAGAGAAAGAACTTTGAAATGAATATATTACATATACATCTCGTTCCCCTTCTTATTACAACCTATTCTATTACAGGCAGTAAGAAAAAGAGAAAACATACACAAATAAACAAACCACAGAACCAGAAGTGCGACAAATTAATATAATAAAATTAATATTATTAATAAATTCAAAAGTGGTATGTATGTATGTATTTTAATAAAAATATTTACCTTCATCTTCAATCAGTACTGTTTTTACTTGGTTTTTCCTATTATAATTTTTAGTTAATTCTAAAAATTTTAAAGTCCGTTTTGACATTCTAATAATGTTTTCCACAAAAATATCAAAAATATTTGCTTTTTTTTTTTATTTTTAATTATTAAATAAAAAATAATAATAATTTATATTTAATTATTATTATTTTAGTAATTTATAACACTGCTAGTACTTCACTTAATCAGCAAAACAATAGACCTTATCACATTACAATAAAAAAAGCTTAACTGAGAATTCACTCTGACAAAACATGCGTTATAACAACTGAGTAGCAGTTAAGAAACCATTAGATAAAATCACAATGTACAATAATCTCGTTGAAATAATTATTTCATTAGTATAGTATCAAGGTACAATAGGAACTTATTTCAAATTAAGAATTTATTTATTGCAATTTTGATTATGCAATAATCGGCTACTTGAGATGAACGGTTATAATTTCTTATATATAGTTATAAACTAATATGCCATATATCTCGTACATTAAGCTAATATTGCAAAAAAATAAATACTTTAATTATAATCCTAAATTTAATTAAATTATTATTGCAAGTGTTCTCCGATGCAATATTGAGATAAGCCATTTTGCTATTGACCATAACTTTGGCTACAAGTATCGTACGAGAACCACACCAAGACAGAAATGTGTAAAACAACATGACGAATCTCATAGTGGTCATAACTCGATTCTTTCTTATGTCGACTTAAGCGATTATTGTTTGAAGCCACACATTTTATTTTGTTGAAAAAATTATTATAGTTATGGTAATAGTTTTCAGATGAATTAGCTATACTTAAATGAAAAAAAAGAAAAATATGATAAAACGAAAAAAATAACGAAAATGCTTTACATTAAGAGAAGATTAAATTTTGCACGCACAAAGGATTAAAATTTGTGTTATTTTTACTCTTGTATATAAAGTGTATTTAATATATAGAAGTATATTTAAATATTTAAATCATATACTTACTATAGACTATATATTATAAAGAGTTTAAAGTGAGAAATTAAGTTTAAAAACCTCTTACGTATAAATTTATTTATATAAATTTCACAAGTTTTTGTTATGAGAGTTAAAAACGAAAATCCATAGATCCTTATATGATAGTAATTACTTAAAAATGAAAAAAATTATTTGACTAATTTGGATAAGCCTTTTTATAAACAAAAAAAACAACCCAATTTAATAATTTAGAAAGTTAGATCATGCGTGTTTGGAGTACAATAAATGTAATTAAATTGTTACATGTAATTAATTACAAATTATATAATGTATGTAATATGAATTTGTAGGTAATTTGTATTATTTCAACAGTTCTATTCTCCAATATAATTATTATTAATATAACTAGTGTCTTATAATAGATCTAAGTAATCTATAAAACAAGACAGGTCGTTTTAACACTTAAACATTACTGTTAATGTTACGAACTAAAATATTAAATTCTCTAGATAAAGAAAATTCCACTTCAAAAATTAAAATTATGAAAATTCAATAATAATTTTCGTCATATTTTTTTTGTCGTTAGGTACAACCGATTTCATAAAATGTCTCCATGAATAGTAAAAATGAATGTTATAAAATTAAATGAAATGAATAGTAAAAATGTACACCGCAATTTTAATATAAATGAATTAGTTTAAAAGAAAATTGAAATAGTTTTTACGCTCAAACCGTTACGAATAAGTCTTTTGAATTTCCATATGTTGGCAAACTGGAAATATTTCATATTGCTGACTATTATAATCCTACTTACTATTATAATCCTACGACGACTTCAACCAATAGTTGAGCAAAAAAAATTAATCCCGGCACACCAATTTGGCTTCAGGCATAAACATTCCACAGTGGAACAAATACATAGAATTGTAAATAAAATAAATGAAGATTTTGAAAACAAAAATTATTGCTCTGCAGTTTTTCTTGACATAAGCCAGGCATTCGACAAAGTCTGGCACAAAGGAATTCTCTATAAATTAAAACAAAATTTGCCATATCACTACTATGAATTGTTAAAAAGCTATCTGGAAAATCGCTATTATTTTGTCAAACAAAATGAATATTTTACCAGCCTCAAAGAAATTCATTCGGGAGTTCCACAAGGTAGCGTTCTAGGTCCAGTGCTTTACTTGCTATACACTGCCGATTTACCGCAAACAACAAACACAACGATAGCTACATTTGCCGATGATACAGCCATACTTGCATCGCACAAGGATAAGAATGTGGCTTCTGGGCTCGTGCAAGAAAGCTTAAACAATATCGAATTATGGTTGAACAAATGGAAGATTAAAGCCAATGAAACTAAGTCTAATCACGTTACGTTCACATTAAGGAGGGGTACATGTCCTACAGTATTTTTAAATAGTAATGCTGTTCCTCAAACAGAAAGTGTCAAGTATCTTGGAATGCATCTGGATCGCCGTCTGACCTGGAAAAAGCACATCTACACAAAAAGAATCCAACTAAGCACAAATTTCAGGAAATTATATTGGCTTGTCGGTAGAAGGTCTCAAATGACACTGGAAAACAAATTGCTGATATATAGGATGATACTTCAACCAATATGGACTTATGGTATACAATTATGGGGAACAGCCAAAAAAACAAATATTGAAATATTACAACGCTTCCAAAATAAGCTACTGCGAGCTTTAGTTGATGCACCTTGGTTTGTGCCAAATTACATAATACACAATGATTTGCAAGTGTCGACGGTCCAAGACGAAATTCACCGACACAGCCAGAGATATCGTGCTAGATTAAATAGTCATCCCAATGTAATAGCAAGTACACTTATGAACATTACACAACATACAAGATTACAACGAAATACACCAGGAGATCTGTAGAAATTTCTTGACATTATTATTAATATATTTTTTATTATAAATTAAGAAATTACTTTTATTGGATTGTAATTTCACATGTCTATTATTAACTAAGTCAGTCAAAAACATATTCACTTATTGTATTATTTTTAATTAACATACAGATTGTGAATAAAAAAACAAACAAAAAAAAAAAAAAAAAAAAATATTGCTGAGAGCTTAAAAAATTCAAATTTATCAGATTGTTGTAACATTTCGTCATAACTTGTTCAAATATTGTAACGAATAATAGTGAACCGACATCAGTTTTGGTTAACAAATCGGTTAAAGAACATAAAGCCCCCTAAAAATTAGGACGATAATATTACCTATTTTTAAAGCTTGATATTGGAGTGATTTAAACAATTATAGACCAAATAGTGTAACACCAGTCTTATGAAAAAGTAATTAAAAAAGTTGGTAATGTTCAAGTAGGTTATTTCCTTAAAAAAATAATGTAATCTCAAAACAACAATATAGGTTTAAAAAACGTTGAATACAGAAACGGCCCTTGTTGACATGATTAGAATTTAAAAGATAATAAGAAAACAAATATCTTCTTTATTTTTGAATCTTACATAAGCCTTCGACACGGTGGATCACAAAATAATGATAAGAAAATTACAAAGTTTTAGTTTTAAAGGAAGTTCATACCTAATCGTACTTAAGCGAACGTACGCAATACACACACATTGGTTCCATATAGTTAGTAAAAATTGTGAAAAAGTTGAATTTTAAAATTAAATACATAGTAAATCTTATAATTTTAAAGATGCCTTCAATGAAAGAATTTACTTTATTTTTTATTTATTAAAAATCAAGAATTAAAAAAATAAAAAAAATCCGAAAACCACTTTTCCATTTTTTTTTTGTTTTGTGATTTAGATCTTAATATAAAACATATTACAGTGGAAAAGCTCTTTTCTAGCTTGATTATTTCAGTAATACCGTCGTGCATTTCCTTGGCGGCTTGAAATTGAGTAAGGCCCATACAACGTTTGTTTGAGATATAATAAATATCCCCTTCAGCTTCAGTGTGTTCGCCGCGTGTACCACGGACTTGTAAATTATATTTACCAGCAACTTCTTCCAATTTAGCTAGATTAGCAGCCAATTTGGGTACTTTAATATGTACTGAGGCACGAATGATTGTACCTAAATTGGTTGGACAGAAAGTCAAGAAACCAAGACGATCGTGATGGCTGAATGAAATACGTTTTTCGATATCATTAACAGCTGTTACTAAACGACGATATACTTGACCTAAATCACCACCCATTTGCATTGATATAATACGTAAATGATCTTCTTCATTGCACCAGATCCAAAAAGTTTTGGAATCATTGTGATAGATATTGCGACCAGATGGCCAGAAACGGCAAGCATTAGCAGCTTGTAAGAAACGATCACCTTCCTTGAACAAGAAATGATCATCGATCAATTGTTGTTGAACAGCTTTATCCATACCGGTTAATGGATAGAATTTGCCCTTCAATTCACCTTCTAAACCAGCCAAAGTTGTTGAAACTTTTTGTTCCATTTCTTTATATTGAGCTTCAGTTAAACATGGGTTGAATGGATAACCTTCCATTGAACGACCGCAACGTACACGAGTTGATACAACAAATTCACCGGTGGGATCAACATTGCCAAATGCACTTACATCACCAAAATCTCTTGCTGAATGTTTTATAAATTGAATAAATTGAATACTTTATAAATTTTAAACTATTACCCTATGATATGGAGTCATTAAGAATACACACAACCACTTGTTTAATCAAACGAAGAGTTCATCAACAAGTCAACACAAGAAGTCAGTTTGTTAATTTTTACTACACGTAGTACTGTAGATACCATCTATTGGAAAACGACAGATGACCAGAAAAGTCTCCCGAAAAGCCTAAACATTTTTGTTTTTTTAGTTTATCCAAACGTTAGATTTGAAGTGATACTCGAATGTACATATTGGAGATATTATTTAACTTAACAAGCTGTCTTATTAAAATCGAATAATTGTATATGTGACTATTAGATAATAGTAATTTGTTTTGTCTTTATTCTTTTACAAGTGCTGATTGAGTCCATTGACTCATCCCAGAAGTTACATATAGCTCTGATCAAACTTTTGCGGATTTTTCATAAAACTATTCATAAATCTTCTGCTGTCGAATGAAAACTTTTAAGTCCTCGCGCACGTTTTTCTTTTTTTCGTCCATTGCTCTCTGTTATACAGAATGATCTTTATTTTCTCCCAAGTTCATCCATATTTTGTTAACTAAGAAAAAGCAGTTCGACGCCAGGTGTTATTGGGTATTCCTCGCCTTCTGTTCCCAAGGGGGTTTTATTCTAAGGCTATTTTGGTTATATTATTTGATGGTTTTCTTAGAGTGTATCCATCTCCATTTTCTGCGCTTAATTTGTAGCATTACCGTTTCTTCAACTGTTAGTTGCCATAAGTCCTTATTGCTGATGTAGTTGAGCCAGAATATTCTGCATATTCTTCTTTGGCACTTGTTCGCAAATACTTGAAGTTTTTGACTGGTGTTATTTGTTGTCATCTAAGTTTCTCTCCAACAAATAAGTGTTGACACTACACATGCTTTGAATATTATAAACTTTGTTTTTCTAGTTATTTGGCTATGCTTCCATATTGGACTTAGTTCGCCAAACTAACACATGTATGCACATGTTATGGGTTCTTTAATTAATTCTACTTTTAAGTCCTAATTTCTTCATTTCTGACGATCCATCATGGTGCATTCACTATGGATTGCAGCATTTTGGATTGAAACCCTTTCAGTATTTCAATGTTTACTTGTAATCACCGTTTATACCATAATACCAGTTGAGGAAAGGAGGTTGTATGGTAGGATTTTGCTCATCATTGATAGTTGCGAATAACGTTACATTAACTAGAACCTATACCGTACCAGTATCTGTTCTGTAAACTTCAATCTAAATTGTTTGTTTTTATGTCAGTCAATATGCTCTCTCCAATGTCGACGTCTATTCAAATACATACCAAGGTACTTTGCACTTTGCAGAGCTTGAATGTGTTGATGAAAGATTATTTAGTATTGCAGTAGGGTATTCTTCTATTCTAGTGGTTAAAGTAACATGCACTGATTTGTTTGCATTGACCTTGATTCTCCATATTTTCAGCCAGCATTCAAACAGAGCAGAATACGACCAGGAAAGTCTCCAAAAAGGCTCAATAGCTTGTTTATCTGTTTTTTTGACATTAACATTGAAGTTTTTATTTTGGCTGCGCAAGCATCTCAACTTACAACATTTCTATAAAATAAGGAAAGTTCTCCAACACTATGACGTTTTTAGCATTGTTTTGCAAATTATAAAATTAAATCTTATGAAAAATTCTAAAGACATTATAGAAGACATATAGATGTTAATCCTCGAAGAATATCCTCAGATTTTAAAACAAATTTTTATTTTTTTTCATCATACCAATTTGTGATTCAAAACCCTCAATTATGTAAACATGAGAAAGTTATAACAGAGTAGTAGAACAGAACATAATATCTTTATGTATTTTTTATAAATCTCCAATATTTTGACCGTCTCAATGAAGATGCGGTAGTGGTCATAGAATATTTTTTGATGTTCTTGATAGTAACTCTTAGGTAGAATTACCTTTTCGTGTTTACTTTACGGTACAGGGATATGTGCTTTATTGTAAATTTTAATAACCTAATAACAAAACATAAGTTCACCATGTGCAATACAAATAAACTGTAGAAATAAATTTTGAAATTTATTCGTTGATTCCAATTGTTTTATTAACTGAGAAAAATCTTTGTTTCCGAAACATGAATTTGGGGTAGCGGACAACACATTCACTTGTCTTTTAGTTTCATTTAATTTTAACAAAATATTTTCCCAGAATTTTCATCCCTTTACATCCTTCTTTGTTACATTTTATTTACTAAAAGACTTTATTTCTTACACAAAATAACGTTAATTACCTTTTCTTCAAAGCTAATGACGTTTTGAAAAGTTTATTCCATTGCAGTTTGCGCATATTGTATTCAAATATGAGGTTTTGCTTAAAATTTTTTGCTAAAACTTTCCAAACATTCCTGAGTAATTTTTGAATACGAAACAATGTCAATGCTTCCTGAAATGTTCTCAAGGCCGGATCATAAAATGTTACTTAATCAAAAATTAGTAGTATCCTTCAGAAGTGGTTTTTTCCATAAATAAAAAATAAAATGAAAATAAAATAATGAAATCATGTTTATGAAAAAATCTTCGCTTCGAGAAATTTATTTTTGCTCACAACAACATGTTCACTCTTATCTTCTCGGTATCTGTTTAATATTTTTAACAATGGAGTTTTGTTCTATAAAATAATGCTATAGAATTTAATACTTTACCTATTCGTTGTTAGCTTCTTCCATAACGTAATGGTTAGAATTTCTAAACCAGTGTCGGCTACACTATAAATCAGTGGCTTCCAAACTTTTCGGGTCGTGGAACACTTCGCAAAACTAATAATTCCAGAGGAACACATGTTTATTTATATAAGCTATAAGTTTATGTATTTAAAAATATACTTATATATAAGAGTTACAAACAAAATAAACAGTATATTTTTCTGAAATTCAATTACACATATAGGAAATACATAAAAATAATAAAATGAATAAGTAAAAAAAAATCATTTTTATTATTAGAGACTGCGGTGTTTTTGATTCATGGCATTACATATTTTTTTTTATTTCAGGCTCAATATTAGAAAGCTGAATTCTTATTCTTATGGGTGTAGCATTCAGTCGGTTTCTGTACTTCGATTTTGTTGCAGCATAATATGAAAATCCAGCCTCGCACAAATATGTAGTTGTGAAGGAAGTAAAACTAGAATAGCTAGTTTGGACAAGTTGGAATACTCTTCTGTTAAACTTAACCAAAATTCATTTAATGGAAGTTCATTGTATTTTTGTTTTAAGCTAGAGTCAGTAATTAAATCAATTAGGTTTTCATAATTACTTGCGCTAACACCCACTGGCTTATTTGTTACTACAAAAAGATTTTTAATCCAAGAGTTATCTTCAGGGTATTTTGGATAAAATATTGTAATAGGCTCGACTGTAAGTTATGCAAATGTTCTAAAATTTCTTTGGAGGCTTTATCATTTACTTTACAATTTATTTCAATTAAAATTATAATTAATAATTAATTTGTTCAACTTGAGAAATCCAGTAGTTTAATTTTTTATTAAAAGATGCAATCTTATCTTGTACGTTAAAAATTGTAATATCCTATCTTCCTTGTAATGATAAGTTCATTTCATTGCACTTAGTAAAAATATCTGCTACATACGCAACAATTATCAACCATGAAGGAGTGGTTAATAAGTCAATAAAATTCTTTGCCAAATTGTTCGACGAGAAGAAAACTAATAATTCACTTCGAAGCTCAAAAAGTCTCACCAATGCTTTTCCTCTTTTTTTCGATTTCGTGTTCTGTAATGTATTTGTTAATACAATTAAATATATTTTCTCCAGTCGTTTTTTCTGTTGATGTTCTTGTTGATTCATCCATTTGCAATACATATTCACTACAAAGTTTAAGTCGATTAATTCGCTGTGTCTCCATATCAGTAGAAAGATCTTTAATGTGGTGCGAAACAGTATTATTGGATAATTGTAGTGCATCAGTTTTTTTATCGTATTCTTCATTTAATATGCAGGATACAATGTCTTTTACACAAGGTTTAATAAGCGTCTCTCCAATTGTATGAGCATCACCATTACGGGCTCAACTCACGCGAAAAGATGCCTCTGTTGCATTTTCATTTTCAGTGTTCACAAGTTTTCTCATTTGAAGTTGAGATTTTTCCGGTAACTCAAGTTGTCTTTTAAAGAAATTTATATTTTTTCTTTATACTCAAAAGCGTGGTTTGTTTCGAAATGTCTGCGAAGTTTAGCTGGAGCTATTGAACTATTTGATAGAATTTTCCTACATAAAACACATAATGCGTCAGGAAGATCTGTATCGCCAGTACACGTAAAACAAAAATTTAAGTAACTATCATCATATTTTCTTTTTGGAGCAGTCTTAGGTAACACCGGCTTATTATTATCATACTTGTTTGTTTCTTCAACCACATCTGCTTGAGTGTTTTTGTTTTGTTGATGTTAAAGAACGAATAAAATGATAAATAGAAATTATTTTTTCTAATGAGATTAATTTGTTTTTTACACAGAACACTTGATGATCTACAACGGAACACCTGTGTTCCGCGGAACATAGTTTGGAAACCGCGGCTATAGATAATCATTGAATTGACTAATTTTAAATTAATTATAAGAATTCTGTCATGAATTTATTATATTCCTGTATATATTAGAGTCTAAAATTCATTTCTCACAATTTTATATCAATTTTCATTCCACCTCATTGTCTGAATATCCTAACTAAATATAATTTCAACTACTTTCAAATTCAATGAAAATAACATTTAAATAGCAGAGGTAAACAAGTAATTTAATTTATCAACTTTGCTATAACTCTGTTGTTTATTTGTCTGAAAAATTAAAAGTTACCAACAATATAACTATTTATATGTATATGTCAGGATACATACATATTATTTTATACATCTATAAAATTTTATGTAATCAACAAATAGAAAATCCCAAATTGGTGAACCTAATATATAATGTCATCACCGAAATGACTATTATTTGTCAATTAAAAATTCAGTTTTATACAACCACATCCTTTAGAATTTCCATTTTTACCATTAGGTTCTTATTTGTTTTATTTTTTGTTTTTTCTTTGGGTTTATTTTTTTTTATTTGTTTTTTTTTTTTCATCTTAAAACAGTTTTTAGGAAAATACATTGAAAATTATTCTTCTTGAGGTTTAATATTCAGAATGTTAGATAGCTGTTGTTATTGTTGAGAAAATATTTTTGTTTTAAAAAAACTTTTTACACATACACTTACATCCATATATCCATCCTTACAAAATTTTATTTTATTTGCACACCATTATTTTTAGTTTTATTTTTGTCAATTTTAACAAAATCTAAAATTACAAATCAACAAAATAAATTAAGGACATCGTTATTGTCACTTGAATGGGATCAATTACAGTGGATATTATAAATGTACATAGTAAGTGTATTTTGTACTAAGTAAATATAAAGTTACATTTAAAGTGAATTTAAAAAAACAAAAAAATAAAACAAAAAAACAAAATCATAAAATATTATCACAACTTTTGAAAATTGTCTATAAATATTTGCGTAAAATATCCTTGTGTTTTAGTTATATTTTGTGTTTTGCTTTTTTTTTTCGAGGATAGGATTTTATCATTTAAATATTTTATTATATTTATGATATGTTTATATAGAAATATAATATGCTTGATTGTTGGTATATAGAATTATTATTGTATTTGAAAAAAATATTATTTTGAGGGAAATATAATATATATATATATGTATATATATAATCATAATAATTGTCTGATGAAAATAATAGTTGCTTATTTAACAAATTAATATTTAATTTATGTTAAAATATCCTTTTTATTATAGATATCTTATATTATTAAATTATTTATGAGGTAAAATATAAAATATAAAATAGCTATACAATTATTTTTATTTGAATTGTTTGTAAATATTTTTAGAGAACTAAAGAAAAAAATAATAATATTTCAAGTTTAGCTTAATATGGAATCAATTATTAATAAACAATTGAAATTTTAATTAAAATTATTTTTTTTATTATAAATTAAAAAAATAATTACTTTACAAAAGTTTCTTATCTTTTGATGTAGAAACCGAATTTATGTAAAAAAGTACCTCTTCCTATTTGAAAATCTTGATTTCGGCCAACTTCGGCTAATTTTGAGCTTAAAAAGCACTTTTGCGGTCCTTTCCGGAACTAGAAAATACCACCAATCGATAGATCTTTCGATTATGCGGTCAAAGTCTGGCAAATATAAAATGGAATTGGCCAAGTCTGTATGTCTCGTTGTATGAAGGACGAACATGAAGGAAGAATATTATATGGAGATAACTTATAAACAAGCTGCAGCTTACTCAAAAAAGTTATCATTCATCATCTCAAAAGAGAAACAATTTCGAGAGTAAACGAAGAGGGGATAGTGGTATTGCAATGGAAATATATCTGTGATGTTCGACTTTTGTGAACTACACATGCATCTCACTTTGCAGATAATGAGACAGCTCAGATATCCATGATCCCACAATCTTCTACAAGTGCTGAGATAGAGCAGAAGAAACCCTAAAAATGCAAACATAACCAATCTACCAGAAAACCATTAGGAATTCTAGCATATATTAATAAAGGGAAAACAGCAATTGACTTGTCGGCTCAAATGACCTCATATAGTCGATTTTGCGAAAGGAAATAAAGTAGTACCATAAGCTTGTAGTTGAACTTTTTTAGGAACAACAGTGGTAGAGCTTGGATTATTTACAAGAAAGTAACTAAAAAATTCAAATTTGGACCTTTCAGAAAAAGTTGATGGCAGAATTATTAAACATCTAAGATAAAGAACAAACAGATAGTTCGAGAAGCTAGAATATGCCAGAAAGCGTGCTAAAATGGTGTAAATTTTTAGTGAGCAGTGTTCTCTTACTTACTTACTTAGGTGGCCAACAGACCATGTAGGTCCTGGGCTTGACTCATCAACATCCTCCATTTTTGCCATTCACGGGCGGTTTCTCTCCAGTTGAAGATTCGAAATTGCTTTAAATCTGCCGATATTTCGTCTCTCCAGCGAATGTTTGGCCTGGATTCAACGATTCTCTTGGCTGGAGCATTTTCGTCCATCCGCTCTAGCTATCCGAGCCCCTGTGGTCTCTTGACTTTAATTTTCGTGATGTTTTGACCAATATGATGTTGAGATCCCTTTTTATTTGTCGACAACTTATCCTGATTATCCTAATTATCCTGATTTACTTTGAGACCTATTCGTTTCACTTTTTCTTCAATCTGGGTAAAGTCCTCGACGACCGCCCATTGTGATCTGGCGAAAATGTCAATGTCGTTGGCATACCCTAGTAGTTAAACAGATCTGAAAAATATAGTGCCGGCCATGCTTACTTCCGCTCGTCGCACTATACGTTCCAGTACTAGATTGAAGAAGTTCCATGATAGTGCATCTCCTTGTCGAAATCCGGTACACGTCTGGAAGAAGACAGAAATGTTATTGTAAATCACCACAGCACATGTTGTGTTTTCCAGTATATTTTTTGACAATCGGATGAGCTTGGCTGGTACACCGAGCTCCGACATTTTTGTAAATGGGGCATATAGAGCTGGTACCAGTCATTAGACATGCCTTCTTCTTTTCAGACGTTATCAATGATTTGGTGCATGCAGTTAACCAAAACATCGCCTCCAGCTTTAAATAGTTCAGCTGGGAGTCCATCAGGTCCAGCAGCTTTGTTGTTTTTCAGCTTGCTGATGTCTTGGCCAACAACCTCTACAGTGGGTGGCGGGGGGTTGTTGTTAATGACTAGTGCTGGTGTTGCTCTTCATTTAGCAGCTGTTGAAAGTGCTGCTTCCATGTCTCCAATATCCCTTGCGTTTCGGTAACCAAATGTCCCATATTATCTCTTAGCGCGTGTGTAGCGGGTTTATAGCCAACTACCAGTTGCTTGACTTTTATGTAGAAGTTCCGCACTTCGCCCCTATTTCTGTGAGATTCAATATTTATGAGCAGAGATTTTCGAAGTCTCGTTTTTTCCGCCTGATGAGTTTCTTTTCATCTCTTCTTTTAGCCTTATATTCTTCCTTCGCTGCTCTTGTTTTCCGTTGCAGCGCTTTTTTATACGCCTCGTTCTTCTTCAACGTTTTTAATGCACATTCCTCGTCATACCATGGATTTCTGGTGTTGCGTGGTTTTAAGCCAATTGTCTTTGTGTCCTGCTACCTCTTTGATGATACTGTTACAGTTTTTCCATTGATCATCAATCGAAGAATGGTTTGATGGAGGTCCGGCTGTTAAATTTAGACTAATTTGCTCTTTAAAGCTTCTGGCTATCTCGGGCGATTGTAGGCTACTAATGTTAAATTTGGGAATATGATGTGACTATTTTTACCGATTGTTCTGCCGAAAATTTTCTCTCTACCGAGTTTAGCGTTGAAACCTTCTAACCCAACTAACGTCAACCTTCAATCTGAGGGGGTTGTTTTTGCGCACTTACAATTATTTTGGCCTATCGTATAAGCGGATGCTGTATAGAATAGTTTCCGGAGGTCACCACGTGGAGGTAATCTAAGCACTTGCTCAGGAACTTGACAGTTGCACATCTGGATCAGCGACCGGTCAGATGTTACCCTGTCAATCCCAAGCCGGACCATCCTTTAGATTCGGACCAGTGTTCTCGCTTCCCCAAAATGTGCTTGTATTTTTTTAATATGAAGCAATAAATGTTTAACATGATGTATCATTAAAATCATTAAAGAACATAAAAAAAACGAATTTTACAAGCTTTTTCTTTTTAATTTCCATACATTTTAGATATTTTCTAAAACCACTATTTTTGTGCTCGCTGGGTGCCACACAATAATTTCTCTATTGAAATTCTTATATAAAGTCATACTTATTCGAATAACAGTGTTTTTCCTTCCTGAATTACCGTCATACACATTTAAGTTACATGACGTGTTGGTAAACGTGACTGTCATTCGAATAACAGTCAATGTATATCATGACATGACAGTCAATGTATAAAAATAACAAATATTATCAATAACTTTATATTCTTCTTGCAATTCATTATAATAATTTCAGACAATTATAAATGCAGTTTTTCTTTTGTTTATCGGTTTTGAACAGTGATAAATAAAATTTGTACTTATTTTGTATATCATAATTATGTATATCAACCACTCTATTCAATACGAAATAACGTTTTATTAAGTTATTGATGACTTTAAAAGCAGTGGTATACAATTCCCGCTTACAGATATTTTCAAAACTTATATATTGATCTGAATATAAAGAGCCGGTTCTGAATTGTCTTGGACAATAGCTTATCCAACGTACAAGCCTTTTTTTAGTATATCAACGTTTTTTTGTTGAACCATATAAAACAGCTTATCCATTTAATGCTTTTCCCACTGATGTCACTAATTTTGTTCTTGCAATATGATTATTTTTTGTTGGGGTACATTTTAAACATCTATGCAGAGAATTTAAATTAGCTTTTCCTAAAAAAAACTACTGTTATACTTTAATGAAAACAAAAGTAACTCTTTTGACAGTTACCTTTAACAAATTGCCTTGCAGGAGAATTGCAGATGAATGCTCGAACACGAATATAATATTTTATGACCATTTATATCACTCCATTCAAAACAATAGATAGTTAATTTACAAATTGTTTCAAATATTCCATAGTACTTGCTGGTTTACTAATTGCACTGTAACTTCCAAATACCAATAAATCTAGTTCTGGAAATTCAAACACGCTAAACAGAATTGGCCTAAATTCTTCTTTTGAACTCTTCGAAACTGGTAGTCAACTGTATTTATATTAAGACTTATATTGATTGATATTCAGCTGAAGTTTGAAGAATGTTAAATCCAATATTTTCAGTAAAAATATCCCGACGAATTTTTGTTTCCATACTTCACTACCAATTGCCTTATTTTTATTTTTCACAGAAATTCTTTTTTTTTTTTTGGTCTTTTCCTAAAAAGACCTCCTAATTTGTTTTTTATTTTTATTTAAATTCAATAAGTAGCTATTTGTTATATTTTTTTTTAGATGCGCGTTTTGCTTTTAGCTCTCATACAAACTTCTAAAGAACTAAAGAATAAAAAAATATGACATATTATATATGAGCATCATAGTATGACGGTCATAAGACGTTCGTACTCATGTACATTATTAATATGCTCTATAAGTTATGTTAAAGAAACAAATTTGTTGTCGAGTTCCTTCGGATTTATATTCGTGCTGCTCTATAAAAGTGATCGGTTAAAATTAAAAAGGGCTTATAGAGGTTACATTTTAAAATTAATGCTCTATAAATGTTGTTTTTTAGAGCTATAATAGAGCTAATAACCTCTATTAGTTATCTTATTGTAACTCTTAAAGAGTAGAAAAAAATCTCACAAAAAAGCTAATTAGCTGCTCATGCAGCTCTTATATAGAGTAGATAATTTTACAAGAAAATCTTAAATGCTAATTTGTTGTCAAAGTGTTAGTTTATAGAGGAAATTTGCTTCAGAGAATGGTTAAAGAACAGTAATAGAGCAAATTAGTTTTGTCGAAACTAATTAGCTGCAAAAATTGTTACTTGGGTCAGATTTTAAACATTGCAGGCAGTGAAAGCCGAAAATTTTTTTCAAAGAACTTTGTTTGACAAAATGTTTTTATATTTTTCCATGTTATTATTTTTTTTAACGCTAAACTGAATTTAGAGATGAACTAGAGAAATATTATATATTATAAACTTGAGTTATATAATTATCGTCATATTAAAGGTATTGCGAAAAACCGTCTAGGTGTTTTGGGGTAGAGTTTTCGACGTAGTAAAACTATTGCTTTTTTTTTTATTTTTGTAAAAACTAATTTTAAAATCAGTTAAGTGTAGATATATATTTACTTACGTTAGAGTAACTTCGCCTTCATAATAGCATTTGTGTATTGAGGTTATTTTATAAATATATAGAGGTTTTTGCTAAATTAATTCCGATATTTGCTAAATAAATTCAGTTTTTTTTTTTTTGGTTAAATACAGAATATATTTAGCAAAAACCTCAATTTGACTCGCAAATGCTATATGTATATGTAGTTGCTATAAACATTTTCATAATTATTATTTAAAATTATTATGATTAGAATGTCTAATTTCCGTTCGAATTTATTAAAATCCATAGGTATTCATAATATGGAGGGGGTCAATTTTTTAATTGCCCATAATTATTTCATTAAAATTAAATCGATTTGGTAAATTAACTATAAAAAAAAAATATATGTATGAAATAGACCTCCCTATAAATTATATATTAAATTATTTAAAATAAATACAAAAAAGAACCCTTTCAAATAACATTCTATTAAAAATAATGTTAGTGATTCAAATACTTTTAAATGGTTTTATTAATATCTTAATGCCATTATTACAAGTAACATTCCCACCCACTACCCACTCACTCCATATCATATTTAATTTTCTATTCCTTTAATTTTATTTATTTTTATATTTTTTTGTTTCAATTCGTTTTACATGATTCGATTCGATTCAATCGCACACATATTTTCTTTATTACTTAATTTTTTTTTGTTTTTTTTTTTTATATCAACTCTAGTAAAATTTGTAAAAAGGTAACAAAAAAAAAAAACAAATATAAAAAGGAAGGTTATTTTTTATTTATTTTTTAATAATATTATCACCAACACGTCTACCTATCCATAAGACCAGCAGCCGCATTTTAATCTTTAACCTGTATTATATAGTGTAGTTTTAACCATAAACTACAAACTTGGAAAATTTTTCAAACGATAGACCCCAACCATTTTATTTTCTTGTTTTTGTTGTTTTATTTTAGAACGGTATTAGGGGGGATCAAGTAGCACGTTTTTCAAATTTGTAGCAACACAAAAAAAAAGACGTAACATGATGGGTTGAGTAAATTGGAATTTTAAAGGGGTTCTCTATATGCAATTTTTAAATAGATAAATACAAAAAATAAAAGGATTTCAAATCAGTCTCTCCATGATGTTTGTTTTTATTTATTTTCTATTTTCTTTTTATTTTGCTTTATGTAATATGTAAGTATATATTTTGATGTGATTAATATATCAATTTCAATATAATTTATTTTTAATCAGGAATACATTTAAAAATAGTATTGTTGCAAAATATGTTAATCTTATATTAAGAAAATCGTTTGTTGATTAATTTCTTTCAAGAAGAGTGTGTTAAAACCTATTCTTGCGAATAGTTGTTTCTATATGCTATGCACCCAGAATTGAAATATAGGACAATATTTTTAAAAATATTTTGACGTAATGACCGCATGGAATGTTTGTATAAGTTTTGTACTAAATTTAAACCAAATGTCTGGTCTTGAATAATTAAAACAAAATTAACTAATTTTGAAAATAAATTCAAAATTAATAAATTTTAAAGGTTTAAATTTGTAAAATGCAAAAGTTTTACTTAAAATGTATGCTTTCTTCAAAACTTCATTATTTTAGTGTTTTTTGAACTGAACGTTTTTCAAACATATATCAGTATTTATTTATTTATTTATGCTTAGTACAAACATATTACAATATACATAAGTGTACAAAATTAAACAAACAAAATATAATTTTAAGCTTAATATTATTCTAGATCTTAATATTAAAATATTGATATTTATACATTTTTGTAATTTATAACCAAAGTTAGAAAATTAGAATGTTAGAAAATTATAAATTTATACTAACTCTACGATATATGTAAGTGCAGTTTTTTTTTTTAGTTAGGCTGCGTTTAATGTAAAATCGATGTGGTGTTTTTGTTTATTTATTAACATAAACATTCTATTAACAGGCTCATATTTACCATAATTGGTACGATGAAATATTGGACGAAAAATATTTTCCGATCTAAAGCGGTTTCTGTTGTTAATATATAAGTGGATCATATCCCTAACATAAGGAGAATCAATTTCATTATTTAAAACTTTAATAATGAATATGATATCAGCAACCTCTCTTCTGGATTCTAATGATTTAAGATCCAATAACTTTAACCGGTTCCTATAAGGTGGCAGAATAACTGGATTTGACCAGTGTAAATTACGCAGTGCGAATCTCAAAAAATTTTTTTGTGTAGCTTCAATTCTTTGGATATGATTGAGGTAATGAGGCGACCACACTTGACTGGCATATTCAAGATTTGGTCGAACAAGAGACGTCAAAAGTGATTTAAGGACGTATGGATCGTTGAATTCTTTAGAAAATCTTTTGACGAAGCCTAGCATGGAGTTAGATTTATTTATTATGACGTTTAAATGTTGTTTGAAACATAATTTATTGTCAAAGAGTACACCAAGGTCTTTAAAGTGTGAGACTCGTTCAATAGATTTATTTTCAAAAGTATAATCAACCATTAATGATTCGGAAGAGCGAGAGAAAGTCATTAAAGCACATTTATTAATACTTAAGGTCAGATTGTTAATTTTACACCAGTTTAAAAAAGAGTTTAAGTCTTGTTGAAGAAGGGATGTGTCCCTTGCTGATGTAATTTTTTTGTAAATTTTCATGTCATCTGCATAAATAGTAATTTTACTATGCTTAATGACGGAAGTTACATCACTGATGGAAATAATAAAGAGAAGCGGACCTGAATGGCTGCTTTGTGGAAAGCCAGAGTTAGCTTCAAAAGGTTCAGAAGTAGCGGATCTAAATATTACGTTGTAGCTCCTATTAATTAAGTAGGAATTAATCCAATTGGTAAAAGAAGGAGGGAGTCCCATTTTTTTTAATTTTAGTATAATAATGGAATGAGGAAGAAGATCAAAGGCCTTACTTAAATCGGTGTATATGACATCTGTCTGAAACCCAGCTTCCATATAGTTTTTGAATTTAAAACAACTTTCTATTAAATTGGTTACTGTGGATCTTTCTTTCATAAAACCATGCTGGTTAGGGGACAGTAAGTTTGAAAAATGATAATAAATAGAGCCAAATACTATTAATTCAAATAGTTTAGGAATACTTGAAAGTTTTGCAATTGGACGATAGTTTTTTATATAATTCTTAGAATCTTTTTTATGAACTGGTCTGAAAGATTTCAGGAAAGATTTCTTGAGAATGTGAAAGCTTAAATAAAATTGATAAAGGAGTGCAGAGAGATTCAGAACACTTTTTTGAAATAATTTCTGGTACATTATCTGGTCCAGGAAATCAATCATCGTTAAGTTTTTCCAAATATTTTTTCAGTTTAAACGGTTCAAAGTCTATCGTCGTGAGCGGGATTCTAGGAAAATTTTCTAAATCATGAAAATTGTTCATATTTAATACATAAGAGTTATTTATGTAGGAGCTTGAAAAAAAAATCTTTAAAAAGGTTCGCGATTACTTCTGAATTATTAGAAGTTATATTTTCGTGAGCCATAATATTTGGAAATTGATCTGACTTACGTTTTGCATTGACAAACTTCCAGAATAACATTGATCTGACTTACGTTTTGCATTGACAAACTTCCAGAATAACTTAGGATTCTTTTTAAATTCAAATGCCATGTCGTTAAGGTAATTTGTATAATTAGTGGTTAAAAGGGATTTATAAGAATTAAAGAGAATTACGAATTGATGAAATGTATCTTCATTTTTGTTTTTTAAATATTTTGACCATGCCTTATTTTTTTTGTTCCTTAATAACTTTAATTCCCTGTTAATCCAAACGGGACTGGAATTCAGATTTCTTTCTCTGGATAGCGGAACATATAAGCAAAAAGCATGTGACAAAACATCATAAAACTTAGAAAGCGCTACATTAATGGTCACATTGTTCATTAATGTGTTAAAATCAATAGATAATAAAAAGTTATTAAGACCTGTGAAGTTTGTGTTACTGAAGTTATAACGATAAGATATAGTCGGTGTAACACTAATGGGGTTGTCGTAGCGGTAGGTGAAGCTAATGGGGGATGATAGTTATCAATATTAACGAGGATTGCTGTTGAAGTTTCATTGATTATAAGATTATTCCAGTCTGATGCGAAAATAAGGTCTAATTGTTTATGTAGACAATTTTAATTGTAGAAACCTGTTGTAGAGAGTTAGCATCACAGCCGTCTATTAACACAACTTCGGGCTTAGTTGAACTGTGGCTTGGAATTAAAACCGTTCTTCATCATCTGGAATCCATTCGATATTTGGAAGGTTAAAGTCACCGCAAACCACAACTTCGTCGGATGGATTCAGTAGGGATAAAATAAAATCAATAGTACTAATAAAGTTAATATAATTTTCAAGGTGAGAATTAGGTGGTATATAACAAGAAATAATAAAAACTGACTTATTTCGAAATTCAATTTTTACCGCAATTAATTCTAAATCCATATTGGGTGGAAGTACAATAGCAGAACTATTTAGGATATTTTTTATCGCAATTAAAACTCCGCCGCCTTTAGGGGTTATTAAATTACTAACAAGGGTATGGTATCTTAGGGTATACATCTTAGTAACAACTTAGAAATCGACTTTGAAAAAACGCGTTAAATATTACTTCTCTGCATACCGACAAGGCTACATACCGATAAGTTTACTCAATATATTCAGCAAAATTCTTCAAAACGAGTATAACCAATTTCGAAAAAAAACATACTATCAAACAAGCAATTTGAATTTACATCCAACCATTCTACCATTCATCCTATAATGCGCTCAAAATATATTTATATGGTATTTTAATCAACTTCCATAATCAAAGACTTCTTTTCAATTTCTTAAAACTAAAGACTTAAACATAATAATTATACTAGTATTTACTTAAAGGGTATAACAGTTTTATGAGAGACTAGGAGAGGTGAGTATGTTTAGTTAGGTTGGTACATATTCACATGCGACAATATAAAAACAAAAATAAAAACCAAGAAATCCTTTATTTACCGACATGGTAGTTGTAGATGAAAATTCTGCTTTTGATACTGTCTGGCAAGACTTAAAAAATAATAAACTTAAAAAATTTAATATAGATATGTTTGAATAAATAGCATCCAAAGCATCTTATATAAAAGAATATTTTGTTTTTGTATTTTATACTCGTACATAGCCAAAACGCTAGGTGGCGACTATTATACCCTTTGGTACGTTTGGACTAGGAGTTAGAAAATTAGGAAGGTATAAGAGAAGGAGGGTAATTACGAAAGAAGGTGTTAATGTTCGTCTTCTGCCATTTTCTGCCATCTAAGGATTTCTACGATGTAGGGATGAGGACATGCTGATCTTCGTGTTTCAAGAGTGAAGCGGTTAAACGGAGGTAATATAGATTTATTTTCGCCCCCACCTTGAGTACGCAAGCCCTGTCTGGTCACCTCACTATTCCACTCATATTAATAGAATTGAATCTATTCAAAAAAATTTTTTGCGATATGCTCTACGTAATCTTCCCTGGTCTAACCCAATAATCCTACCTCCATACATAAATCTTCTGAAGCTTCTTCAGATGAACACATTGCAATCAAGAAGGGTTGTTGCAGATATCTTATTCATATCCCAAGTATACAATGGTGAAATTGATTCCAAAATTATAAAAGATCAGATTAACTCGTACATTAACACCAGTACGCGTTTTCGTATAGAACATCTTTTTAATCTTCCTTTCCATAGAACTAATTATGGTAAATTTGAGCCAATTAATAGAATGTTAATGGCAGTTAATCAATACAAAAACAGTGTTGACTTTTCTTTGAACAAAACCAGTTTTATTTTTTAATTTAATTTTTTTGTGTGAAAGCTTATAGATTTTCAAAGGTTCAAAGGAGGAGAAGTAAGTCCTACAGCGGCTAAGGAAACCTAAACATTTGTATGCGTTTTTTGCAACATCGAATATATTATGATCATTCCTGATAATTTTTCGATTTAAGTGCATACCTAATATGATTAAGCTTTCAAACATCAAAAATCAAATTTTTTATGGAGATCATATATATATATAGGGACTCAGACTTGGTCCCTATAGTGAAATGTTTAACCCCATTGAAAATGTTTGTTCTGTGCTAAAGGATTACGTTAAAAGAGAGCTCTCAAGAAAGTTGTCAAGTATAAAGTAGAAATCCTTACGGAAGAAGGTCTGTAGATAATTACACCAACAACATGTGCCAATTGCAGCGTAAAAGCATTCAAAGAAAATTATTTAATAAATTTAATTTAAAACTTTTCGTATTAATATTAATTGTTTTGAATTAAATTAAAGTAAAAAGTCTCATATTGAAATTTACTATTCTCATTTTGAAACTAATATAGTATAGTCTCTCATATAAACAATGTAATATATACATTTTGTAATAGATTCTACATAAAATCACAATTTACGAAATGTACAAAAATTAATAAATTAATAAAATAAAAATATAGAGTCAACGATGTCGTATAACATTCTTAAAGCAATTCAAACAACAAAATCAAAACAATTAAAACCCTTGCAGGGTTGTAATAAATTTTTGTTTCTCTAAATAACTAAATCTACCAACATTTAAAACACTTCTGTAAATATAGTTTTGATTTGGGATATATTTACGTGTGATGATGAGATAACGCAGTAGTACTGTTCTTTATTTTTTACTTTAATATGACCATCCTAAATACATTATTGATGATGATGACTTTTAAAAATCATCATTAAAAAGCAGTTTTACTTTTAAAAGTGAATTTTTGCGCGAACATTGTTTTTTTCCGTTATTCAAGTCTAAATTTGAATTAAAATCTATTTAGAGTAAAAGAGATAGTAATCATACAAAAAAAAAAACAAATTAAATCAAAATAAGAAAATATTGCGAAATATGAGATAGAATCTGTCACTGTATGAACAAAAAGAAATTTGTTTTTTTAACATAAAAAATTAAAACGACTTTTGGTCTTCTTTTTTACAAAAAAAAACAAAAAAAACAAAAAGTTATACCATCATAAGGTATTCCCTTATTACTATTATTTGTGCATGAATAAGGACAAAAACAAAACAGCAAAATAAAAAATACGTGGAAAAATAACGGTATTTGTATTTTATTATTATTTTTATTTTTATTATTTGTAACTAAAAGCTTTTGCAATATTTAGGTATTATGTCAGTCCGCAATGAAAAAACAAAGGACAAAAACATAACAGAAATTTTCTGTGAATCTTGAACGCAATCAGATTTTTCTATTGAAAATGAATATATAGGTAGTAGGGACAACAAAATGCTGTTAAGAAAATTTTACTTTACACTAAGTTAAAAGAATACGATTCTTTGCAGGTTGAATACAAATTTTATTTTTACTTGTTTTTTGTTTTTTTTTTTTATATGGTTTTTGATTCAAAATACACGCACATGTCAAATTATCGTTTTTCTTTTAAAGAAAAAAAAACCATAAGACAGCCAGCACAGTACACATTTTAATATTACGTTTGGTTTTTTTTTATTTTTTTATTTTTTGTTTTTGGTGTTGGTTTTCCATTTAATTCACAATCGCTTCAGTTAAGTTTATTTTCTAAAGTAAAAAGTCTTTGGCAATAAATATTTCCATTATCTATATTTATATAAATGTAAGTTGATTGTTGAACGTTGATGTTTAAACGTGGATTCTGTTACTTGTTGTTTGACTGTAGGAAAGAGATAATGTATTTTAGAATAATTTGTTGTTATTTATTTTGTACGAAAAACAGGTATGGATTAAAAATTTGTTGGAAATCGCCCAAAACTGAAAACGAAATATATATGTAAAGGTTATTTATGTAAATTTTAGGGCAGTGAGGTTAGGTTTCAAAAGTACCTAAATAAATAAATTAAACAATGGTGGGTTATTTAATTGTAAAACAAAAATAATTCTATTTTGATCTGAGCATACAGTAAACATATCACCAATAGAGTGTATTCTGTACTTTGCAGACTCTAGACACTAGCCTACCTATTATTTGTTCGTATCAAGACGTACATGCTAATTAAAACACTTATTTTACCAAATCTCTTTTACTTTTATATATAAGCTAGATCATTTAGCATCATTGCAAGTGCTGAACTTAACGTAATTTTTAAGACAATTGCTATAATTGGAGAAGATTCGACAGCATATCTGATGTTTTAAAATATTTACTCAAATGTACATTTAACAACTACCTTCACTTTAAATATTTTTGTTTTCTACACAATTTGATTTCTGTTGTACGTCTTTTGAACTGATACAACAAAATTTGTTTTAGTAGATCCATAAGAGCTATAATAATAACTATTCGTCTTTATATGTCATATATCCTACTTCATTAGAATGCTATCAATTCCCAGTGCAAATGTCAAAATTTTTTTTCAAAAGATATTGTTTCAACGCTATTCAAAAATAATGACTACCTATTTTGTTTTATACAGATATGCAGACAAAGGTTTTTCTATAGAAATGTGAACAATAAGATATTACTGTTAGAGCGCAAGCCAATCAGATGTTTATTTGTTCCTGATGTATGGTAAATTCTTTTGGATATGTGACAATATAAAATCTAATAAGTTATTTTTCTAAAATAATGGTTACGAAGTGATATGAAAGTGATATGAGATATATGTATTTTTAATAGACTTTTTTTTGATAATGAATAAGTTGAAACAAGTCGCGTAAATTTATTTAATAAAATAAAAGAAACAATTAAAATGGTAGTTCTATAATATAAAAATAGAAATTACAGACTTTTTTCTTCAACAAGTAAAATATAAGTTTTTCTATAAGAGCATCCACCCCACCATCCAGCGCCACTATCTTCAGATACTGTAATCAAAGTAATTTTAAAAAGATTTGTTTTTTTTTTATGATTTGTATAAGCCTGTACTACCTAGTGATGTATTTAAATTGTAAATTTAAATTATTGTCAGAATCAATTTAGCTAATTTGTTTTTAAATAGAATTTAAAGAAGTGGCATAACTAGATGGCAAACTTCTCAATATTTCATCCTCATAATTTTGCACTGTTTATACCGCAATATCATTCGGTAATGAATCTATTCTATTAAAAATTGAATTATGTATTAATTAGGACACATTAGAATTATCAAACTTTATATTTATTTTTACATGGAATTATTACAAAATCACCATCAAGACCAGCAGAATTTTTGTTCGGCTAATCCAAGGCTTGTAAAATATGCATTATCTCAAAAATTACATTCATTACGAAACCTTATTTATAATAGTACGTTACGTAAGTCATTTTGCACAATTTGTCAGGAAACGAAAAAATGTATTTTATTAAAAAATATTATATGAAAGATATTTTTTTTTGACTAAAATATTGAAAAACTACAGTTTTAAAATATTTAAATTTTACATTAGATATATTTTTTTATAAATTAGGAGAAAAATGACATACATTTTATTAGAATTACAACTAGGGGCCCCTGTTGAGTAATTATAATTCAAGTTAAAGTCAAATTTAAAGTTTTTAAAAGAACAGGGATTTGCATGGACTGATATAGACTTCTCATTACAAAGCAGAAAACCATCATGTTTTAATGAAAAGCTTTGAAATTAGTATGTTTTCGTTAAAAAAACATAAATACCTTACTTCTCATTTTCTGTTTCGTTTCTACCTATTTCTTAATGTATTTGATGAATAATAAAACGATATGATTAAAAAAATTTCAACTGTGTGCGCATTATTGTTTTATTTACAACTTACTTTTTATATATGAGTTCATTATGGAGAAGATAGATAAAATGAAAAGGTATCTATTGCACAGGTCTTTAAATGCTTGTCAATTATAATTATAGATTTGTATTGACTTAGGTTGTATTAGACTTTAATTGGTTCTATATTACCTCTGTTAACACTATAAATTATTGGCTATAAAACTCAGACTTACTCAAAATTCGAACGAGAAATTCTTATAAATTTATTATAATAATAATAATGTAACTAATATGTAGTTTTATTTCAATAATTTTAAAATATTACAAACTTAATTAAATATTAAATAATTTAGTTTAATAATTTCCAAATTCCACCATTAAGTTAAAAAAATATAAGAACTATTTACCAAAAATGTTTTAAAATAATGACTGAATTACCCAGATAGGTGTAGTATAGTAATACCAAAGTTAATATACAAGATAATTTTTACTAGATCCTTTTAATATAATATTTCTTTTACCATCAGAATTTGGTAATCATGCAAAAAAAAATATGTATTGGTTGGAAACTGCTTATCGACATCTAAAAGATTTTTCTTATTCTCTCATTTATTTTAACCAATACCAATTAATCCATATAAATTTTTATTTTTTTTCTTTTTAAAAAAAAAATAATTTTGGGATTAATATTGAGTTGGAATTGATAGTAAATCTGTAATAATGCGACCCACTAGACAATAGCTTTAAAATAGCTTTTAAATTTCTGGTTTTTATTTTATTAGGCGATCGGACATATACTTGTAAATTATCTTTGGTAATACTCAGAAAAGAATGAGAGACTCAAAATCGAATGATTTTTTTTTTGTTTTGATTTACGGCATATTTGCAAATAATAGTTTTTTACCTTTCGCACTTAACAAAAAAGTCAATAACGTGGAAATACGTATATTTATCTCTTTCACCAAGATACAAAAAAATGACTTACGTATTATTAGATTAAGGTATCGATTTGCTTTTGTTTATTTAATGCCCATTTTATGAGTTTTGGTTTCACAGTTCAATTTCACGATGCGTAAAATATATTTTCACTTAAAAAGCTCACATGTTACTGATCAATGATCCGATCATGCCGGAATTTTCTATGAACTATATTTTTAAGCATAGATTTACAATGAGTATGATACAATATAGTTTTACGCAAAATTAAACATTATTTTGTTTCATATTAGTGTAATTAAAATTTCTTGCGCGTATGGGACAAAATAATACTATGGAAAAATTTCATTTGACATTTGACATTTTTTGTATATTATTTTAATTATATTTTTTAAAAACTTTGCAGTTGACTTTAATTTTGCTAAAACTGTGATAATCTAACAAACTAACCTTCTCATAAATTTTTATAAATATTCAGAAAAATTAAAAAAAAAAAAAATTATCAAGAGAATTGCGTAGTTCTAATAATTTATGTTGGTAAAGTATATGGTGTTTGCTATCTCAATAATTATAATGACAATTTTCCATTTATGAATTTCAGTTGGTTATTAAATTTAATGCATTCTGTATGGTTTTTAACTAGGAATAACAGCTGTTAGTTTGATAAAAATACTTTTTTTCTAAACTTTTTCAGAACTTTAGGATAAAAAAATTTGAGAACTTTTAAAATTTTCCTGAATCCGCCACATTAAATTTTTTTTTTTGTTTAAATGAAGACTTTTGAACCCATATTGGTTATAGTACAATTTAGAGTGCCATAATGGATTTGATTTTTTATTTATAATACCATATTGTTTACAAAACAAATACTGGAACATATTTTTTTTGTGAATTTAACAAAAAATAATTTCATAGCTTTTGACAGGTATAGACTTAGATACTAAAATATTTAAGAATTGTAGTTGACGAAATTCTCTTAAATTTTTGCTGTGAATTTGATGCTCTCGTAAATATTGTTAAAGTTGTTCAGGATCTTCTCTAAGTTTTTCCGATTGATGATAGAGAACATGTCACAAACCAACCGCCAGTTATCCTTCTAAATAGTGATCACGGTAATGGATACACATGGGTATTTAAATTCATAAGGTCAGGTAGCATATAAGAAAATTTAAATTAAATTTAATTTTTGTAATTTTATCGCCCCTAAAATATATAACCAATATATATTACACTATTATAACAATGAAAAAAGCAACATATTATTGCTGAAATATCGGTATTTGTAAAAAATAGATAAATAAACAATTTAGTTAAATAAAAGGAATTGTGCGTTTTTCTTTCTTTTTTAATGTTTAATGATAATTTATGTTAATACAGAATCGGAGGATATTGTGAATCATATGTTGT
This sequence comes from Argyra leucocephala, assembly GCA_963942445.1. NCBI lineage: Eukaryota > Metazoa > Arthropoda > Insecta > Diptera > Dolichopodidae > Argyra > Argyra leucocephala. The sequence goes on along the minus strand of OZ012681.1, from coordinate 82,597,876 downwards.
ACTCGTGTTGTATTACCAATTGACTATATTATTAGGATACTTACTGCTGTTGCCAGTTTTCTAAAAATATATATTTTTAATGGAACATTATACCTTTTAAGGACGAAAACAAGATAAGGTTATTGTATATAAACTGTCATATTTATTAATTTATTAGATATTCAATATTTTTATCTAGTAAAATAACGATCTGAAAAATTTAATTTTATTTATTTATTATGCTCCATAAATTTTACAATTAATTCTTTTAAAACTATTTACTTAGATACAGATATATAATTATCTTTACTACAGTTGATTTGTATTTTTTTATTTTTATTTAGAAATTTTCGAGCTTAATAGTATAAATTTAAAGGAAAATTGGAGATGAAAAACCTTTTTGAATTTTTGTTTTGTAAAACTTAACACTAACTTAAATAGTAAAACCAACCTACAGTAAAACCTACCTATACGAACTAAACTAGCCTAATTTTTTTAACTTATTTTAAATTTCTGATCAGAGGATTATCTGACATGAACAGTTCCGAGTGGAACTTTACAGTTAAATAACTTATTTTTTCTAAAATTGTATTCATGCTGGCCTTATCATGCAGCTTTTTCGTTAAATATCATCTGGGAAGATTGAATACAAGTTTCAAAAGTTTGTTTTGGGCAATTTGCAATTTTTTAATATGACTAGCTGCACAATCTAACCAGACTGGTGCCGCATATAACATTATTGGTTGAAAAATTACCTTAATAAGTATCAATTTGTTTTCTATGGATAAGATTGATTTTCTGTTAATAAGAGGATACAACATGCGAGTACATTTGTTAATTTTATCAATAGTGATAGAAGTTTGCTTTTGAAAGGTTAGCCTTTTATCTAAGGTAATGCCTAGGTATTTAATAGTATCGGCCCAGTTAATTTCGTGATTTTGCAGTTTTAATGGTAAAAGAGAGGCTTCCCTTTTTTTCGTAAAATAAATTGATACTGTTTTTGAAGCATTAATTTTTACTCTCCATTTTGCATAATATCTAGAGAGCTTATTGAGTGAATTTTGTAGGTTCGTTAATATGTAATTGGGATTAGTGCCAGCAGAGTAAATTGCAATGTCATCAGCAAATACTGATATTTTTGTAAACTCTAACCTAGGGATATCTGCAGTGTAAGTGTTGTACGAAATTGGGCCAAGTACTGAGCCTTGTGGAACTCCTGCTTTAATTTCAAACAAATTGGAGGATGTATTATTCAATATCACACGAAATACTATTTGATGAAGAAAGTTTTGTATGATTTCAATTAAATATATAGGAAATTTATACACTTCTAATTTATGAAGCAGGCCAGAGTGCCACATAGTGTCAAAGGCGGAATTTATGTCAAGCGCTACTAGGCCAATATATTTGCGTTCTTCTAACTTGGATTTAATGTAATTTTTGACACGTAGAAGAGGGTGAATGATCTGAAAAATATTTTCATTTATTTTTATGATAATTGGTGTTGCCGTTATGTATAGATATATTGTAGTTGAAAGTTGAAAATTTTTGAGAAAACAAAACAAGTACCTTTCGTTAGAAAGTAACTGCCTCAAAATTTTACCAAAAAACCATCCCAATATTTATAGGTACATATACCAAAAAAATAAGAACGTTGTTTCTTTTACTCTTGTCTAGGAATGTGCGTTTTACGAAGTAAAAGTCTTCTGATGTAAATGTTTGGCCAGCGAATGAACACATACAGTATCTCAAGAATAATTGGTGTTTCCAGCTTTTTAAAAATATAAAATATCCTTAATGGTGCATTTAGCCTTTTAAGGACAAAAAGGACATATGAAAATATCCTAGTTGTTTTAGGGTTTTTGTAGTTAAACCGTTATCTGTTGATCTATTATCTATTAAATTTAGACGTTTATTTGATTACGACAGGACATGTTGCCTTGGTGGAGATATAATAGTATTATTGAAATTGAACTAAAAGAAGTGAACTAAATGGTTAAATATCTACACAATAATTGTGTATAAATATAGAAATGTTATTTTAATATTAAAATTGCTTATGATTTTTAATAAGAATTAATTTGTTTTTATAATCTTATAACTAGATTTTAAATACCCATTTTAGCTCTAATAACTTTTGGTTGGATTTTTATATTGAATTTTCGGTTCATTTAAATTTTCTCGCCATTTCCCATCAAAACAATTTAGGTACTTAGAACTAAAAAAAATTGCTTAGAACCTTTTATACAATTTGAACTGAAGGCGTTAAGCAAAGCCCGGTTTCATGACAAATTCTCTATATTATGACCTAAATAAATTCAAGACGAACATTAACACCTTCGTTCGTAATTGTCCTCCTTCCCTTTTACCATCCTCCTTGCCAAATTTTCCTTTCCCACCCTAGTCAAACGTACCAATCGAGAAAAGAGGCCCACCTAGTGTTTTGGCTATGCATGACAAAAACAAAAAGGTATAAAAAGCCATTAAAAAACTGCTTTATGTAATTGAACTATTTAATACTAGTAGATATTCTATGTATATGTACTTATTTTAAATACTTTAATGTGCTATGTTGATTCCAAACATAAAAAGAACAACAACAAAGTTTATATTGAAGTGAACCAAAAATGAAACTGTATTAGAGCACCAGTAGAGGTTTTTCGATATTGCACTAAGAGTAACGCTTCCTCTCCTCTTTTTAAACTAACCAGCAATGAAATTAAAATATTGAAAGAGGACGCATATTTTATTTATTTGAAAACAATTTCATTTTTACGAATACCAACTTTATTCTGTAACTATGAAAGTAACTAAGAATACTTCAATCAGGAAAAACTAAAGTGGGAAAATATCAAATTTCACAAGTTAAGTAAAAACAAAATTAGTTGTAATAGCTTGAAGAAATGTTCAGATATTGGTTGGAAGAAATGGGTTTTAAATGATTTATAAAAATATACTAATTACAGATTTGAAGTTGATTTTAGTTTCAAATTTAAATAGGAGACTAAAACATAATTGGAAATATGTTTGAGCTAAATATAACAATGAAGTTATTAGGAGATTGTAAATCATAAAGGTAGAGAACCAGAGCATGGATAAAATACTTCGTCATAACTTATTGCCGTATTAAGATACTCCGAACTGAAAGTTTTCGTCCTCTGCTCCGCTAAAAGACAGTATTATAAAAGGCAGTCGGGTCTATAAAAATTATCAAAAAATCGTATTTAAACTCATATAAGATATAATATTCCAACGGAATATGCCAACTGTTGACCAGACCAATTCTATTAGATTTGATTTTATTTATTTTTTTGCTTGGAAAAATTTTCTAAGTATTTTTATTTAGATATCAAAAGTAATATTATATTGTATAACAATTTTTTTCTTTTGTTGATAAATTTTTAATGAAGCTTTTAGGAGTAAAAAGTTTTTATTAAAAAAAAAATAAAATTTTCACAATTTTTTTTTCTTTTATATTTTTTATATACCTTTTACTGTATAACGTAATCATTTTTGAATTGCAACAAAAATTACATGGAATACTATAATATTTACAAATCGCATAATCATAAGCCACGAAACCTTTTTATTTTTTTTTTTTACCCCAATAAACGTGTTCACTTCAAATTCTTTTAATATGAAAATGGTTTTTCAATTCATCTTGCTCTTCAAAACTCATCCACAATTATTAGTCCTTTTTTTAATTTTATGCTCTAACATTTTGGTTACTATATATAGGGCTACTAAAATAAAGTTGAAAATAAAATAAAATAAAAAAAAATACGAATGTTTGAGACGTCTTAAATTCCAAGTATTTATAACCATGGTCCACGACATTAAATAATTTTTTTTATTGATATTGAAATTCGAAAATCATTTGGTCTGAAAATTTGGCTCCCTATCATTTGGTGGGAGTTTTCATTGAGTTTATGTGGTTAGAGTGGAGGAGTATGAGAATATCTTGTTTTTATTATTTTTATAATTTACATGATGTTCATGTGTTTTGTTTTATATATGAACTTACACGTATAAATAAATATTTGTGGGGTATTATGTAATTTGTTTTGTGTTACTGACGTCGTAAAATAATTAATTTTCTATCTAAAACTATGGTAAAGTTTCGAAGGAACATTTAAGTATTTATTCGGCCCAAAAATTTGAATGAAAAAGTATAATTTCAGTTTTACCAATATTAAAAATTGCTTAACAAAATTGATTTAAAGTGTACCTAATAATATCGAATCGAATCTAACGGAAATGCACTACATTATGGCTGCTACTTGGAGCATTTAGGTGACCTACTTTAAATATAAAATAATTTCTTCACTATAGAAAATTTTTAATTCGAATATACTGAGTTTATATTTTCTAATGAAATCCACGGCATTCGAAAGAAACTTGCGATAACAGATTTATTTGAGGAAAAATGTTTTTTGAATTATTGAAAACTAATTATTGTTCGCCAGTATTCAAATAAATCAAAATTTACTCCTACCCCAAATATAATGCAAACTAAAGTCAACTAAATTGAATATTGTTTAATTATATATTAAAAAGGCTAATCGTATTATGTACAATTTATATAAATTAAATAAATAAATAAATTATATTGTAAGATATGAGGTTATCTTAATATGGGGTTTGACAAGTGTATTTTGTACAAACAAATTGATAAAAACAAAAATATTTTAAACTGATTTTAATGTTAATAAAAATTAAGTACATACATTAATAACAATAATGAATATCAAGAACTTTGGTTAACTAAATTAGTAAACTATATTTATTCAAGATTAAAATACCACGAGAGTCACATCTTCGACATAGTATATAATAATTATATACAGATGGAGTCAAAATCAACGAAAAATATGGAATTAAAATATTCTGTGAGCATCCATTTATAGAAACAACGAAAATAAGTGAAAATGTCACGATTATTCAATGCGAAATTATAGTAATAAAGAGAGAAGTGGTTATTCTTTTGAATAACAGCACATAATATAATTTTTTACTGTTATAGCCAAAGAGTCATTAAAGCCACTGTTTATTGCTCGAGAAAAGCATTATCAAATTTTTCAAGAGTATTAAATGACGTTTTACTTTACCATTGTGATGTAGAGGGTGGTGTAGAGGAACAATAATAGAGTGCGTAAAAGAAGGCTCATCAAGAAATGACAACCCTGACGAATTAGAAGTGGGAAAAAAATTCAGACTATGAAAATAAATACACTGAAATGGTGTTCCCACTCAACTGAATGCTTGGCAAAATTTAGAAGGAGCTACAGAAACGACAACTTTCTGCGGAGAATTAAATTAATTCATTTCTTTGTCTTTATATAAACCAAACAGCCAACCAACTAACTAAATTATTATATCTTGGGCAACTTTGAAAAACAATATATTGAAATTGTGCATCTCATCGGTACGGTAAGAAGTGAACTACAATTCACATTTGTTGATCATCTAATCCTAATGTCTAGTAACCCTACTAAAGAAGTGGGATATGATAATTTTTTAATGTCTATAATCCAATCATTCCAATATTCCATTCGGATAATTATAACAATTTCTAAGATAATCCTGGCCATAATGTATAAAAACGTAATAATAAATTTCTGTTAAAAATTGATAAGAATGCATATTTACAGGACTTTTTTATCATTACTATTTAACTCTAAAATTTGACTATTAATATACCCAAACTATTTATGTTCTTTCACCATAGGAAAAAGTCCACGTAACATTTTATTGTTATAAAAACAAAATTAGTGCTACAAGACTTCTATATGACTCCCGATAAGCACTAAAGGTGCTATAATGATGTTTTTATGGGAATAATGGGATTAATATTGCTATAAGAATGTTCTTATAGCAATTGCGGGAGTTGTTATAATGGGATTTTCCGCAAGTGATACAGCAATATTTTTATAAATCTAAAAGTTCGTAATCCTATATTAAGAGTTAAAGTGTTGTTATAAGAATAGAATTGCTGGAATAGCAGTAGTGGTGTTATTATTTTACTGTATTCCTATAATGTTACTAATAAATTTACTGTAGCTTTTAGATAAATATTTTGCGACGGCCATTATTTTCTACAAACGAAAATTTTAACGAAACGGTAATTTTTTTTTAAATAAACAAAAACTGAAAAGTTTTATTTTACATACTTTTCGCAAAAACATCATTTTTACTTAAAACAATAATTATTTAAATATCAAATTTGAAGTTATGCATTAATTAACATACATTATTAAATATTTTGATGCAATTTAAAAATATATATAATTGGTTATTTTTGGAGGGCATTGTATTTTTTCGTATAATTTTGATAATAAATGTCAATGAAATTTCATTCCCAGCCAATTTGCATTTTGGTCACAATAATTATAAATATTAATTCAATTATTTTTGACCGAAAAATATTATTAGTTAATAAAACATTTTTTATATTTTTAACTAATATCTATCTCCCTTTCTCAGGAAATAAATATAAACTCCATAAAATTATTATTTGAAAATAAAAAATAATATTTTTCTCACTCTCGCATAACATACATTATTTCAAATGAATATCATTTCAAAATAAAAACATATACACTAATACATGTATACTAATCCTATAACAATATTACAGCATTTGCTCCGGTGCCTTATAGGATTCTCCATTTTAGTGCTATAACGTATTTATAACCTTTCGCAGCAATTGCGGAGCACTCAAATTAACACTAATACTGCTATAAGAGTGTTTTTAATAGTGTTATAAGAGTGCGCAACAGTCATATAGCAATAAAACTGTTACGTGAGAGTCCAGATATAGCAGATTCCATAATATACAGTTTATAGAAGATTTTATAGAATTTTAAAATGGCATATCTTTTAAAATGAATTTGTTATAGACCCTTTTTTCAATAGCTCAGTTAATTAAGAGATGATCGTCTTTGGTTTAATTAAAGCAGCTCTATTAAAAAAATCAAAATTTAATTTTTTAATTTTTTCATAATTAACATTTTTAATTAATTAAAAGTAATAATTAATAGAAAACATTACTAAGTATTTTACATTTCTATACTTATGTGTTAAATTGTAAAATTTAAATTATTTTATGTATAGGTATATACAAAAATCTCAAAGTTGAACAGGTAAACCAGATTTTCTTTCTTGTACATGACTTCCAAATTTAGAAACGAATTAAAATAAGGTAAAAAAAAAACTATAAAAAACGAAAACATAATGTTATTGGATTTAATGTGGCCGTCAGAATATTATTGATTTGAAAAACATGTCGGTTTTTCTGGTTTCCCTACTAAAACATAAATAATCTAAGAAAAAAAAAAAAAATCAAAAAACAAAAAGGGATAATGATATAATCCAGAAGGAAGTTTTAATGGTAGGGATTAATCCATAAAAATGAGAAAAAATGCATTTTTGCTGAACTGAATTTTAACTCACGAAATAAATTTCAACAAAGTGGTAGTGGGAGGAAGTGGTCATAATAAAAAATTTCAAACTTTATATATGTATGATGTGAGATTCTTTTACAAATTTTATGGATAATTTTAATTATTGATTAAAGGAATGGACTTGAAGGGAGAAAATAAAAATAATATGGATTGAGAAACAATTTTACACCTAACAGAATTTATTACGGTCCAGAAAGATTTATAGTTTAAATTAAAATTTAGTATATAATGTAATTAAATGAAAATATTATACATTAAAGAAATTAATTGAAATTCTTAAAAAATATCGAAATTTAATTTTAATTTAAGTATAATTTATTTTATTAAAATTATCGTAAAATTATAGGTACTAGTGGCACACGAAATATGTAATGTAAAAATATCTTAAGTGTTTTTTTATTGCATAATTTTGAATAATATTAGTCCCAGTGGATTATTTTATTTATTATTTACAGAATATAAAATTCAATTTAACCTATATTATTTAACCAGTTTAACAAAAAAAAATATTAAAAATTGAATTTGGACATATTGTAAGTCTGCTAATGTTACTTTTTATGTTCTTTTTCTTAAGTGAGTCTAATAAAAAATAAAAATTGAAAAAATAATAATCCAAACAGACACTTCTAAATCAGGCGCAGGAGGTAGACCTGTTTGTTTCGAAGAACGAAGAACCGAAGAAAGATATTTATTTATTTATTTATTTATACTATTTAGCTCAAACAGTTTACAATTTAGTATTACATTTCATATATTAATTAAAAATACAATTAAATTTACTTGGTATACATTCAAAACTAACAAAATTCAATATACAAAAATAGTAATAATATCCCCAGATTAATAAAGACTTTTTAGCTATTGTAATTGCATGCAAAAACAGTTTAAAAAAATTCCCACTAACAAACTGCTACGAATCAAACCAAAGCTAGAAAAATACAATTTAAATATGACATATTTACCTGTAAGATTTTGATGTATTGCTGACTCAATGGATGACTTATTATCTATGAACTTGAAACAAGAAAGTGTACAACAAAATGAAACGAATGGCTTAAATTTTTTTTTTTTGTTTTTTTTTTATTTAAACGGTTTACGTATTTATTGACTCTTTCCATTAGATATTGAAAATAATTTAGCATTTTGACTTATTCAGAAAGAACAACCCAAGTAACACAAATAGGTTGTAACAACGTTGTTTTTACAAGGACTGTATTTGTTCAAATTATAAATGAAACACTCTTTAAATAGTATTTTAATAATTCTTTTTTCTTAATATAGTTTATAATTCGTTGTCTTTAAATGTACACTATATTTCCTTTATTAAATCTAACAGTTTATATATATTGGTTTAAATATAATAATTTTATTCTTATTTTGTAAATTAACACTATATCTAAATATGATCTTTATTTAATTTATTTAATTACAACTTGTTTCTTTGAACTCTAAAATGGAAGAGGACATTTGAATTTTATTTGCCTAATAATTACAATTATTTAACGTAACTTATTAATCTAAGTTCAATAACCTTAACTATAACGAATTCCATTTAATATATCTATAATTATAATTGACAAGCATTTAAGGTCCTGCGCAGTAGACACCTTTTTATTTTATTTCGATTCTTCTACTCCTTAATGAATTTCTAATATATATAATATATAAGATTGTATATAAAACAAAAATGCGCACACAGTTGAAAATGTTGTACTCATATGATTTTATTATTCAGCAAATACATTATGCATAAGTGAGATCTTATGAAAATAATAAACAAAAGCAAACAAATCAGTTATTATAATTTACATTATGTACTTGCAAATGAATCTATGTACATATGCCAAAAAAAAACAAAAAAACAAATGCATCTAAAATAAAAAATATAAAAACAACAAAAAAACAAATCACTTGAATTCTTCCTTTTTATCTTTTTAAGTAACTGTCTCTAAATTTTGGATATTTGTAGTAATAATATAGTTTTTATTAAAATTATGTATTATGTAGGTATATATATACATACCTCTTTAATGACAAAATTTTTTATTTTTAGTAATTTTATCACTAAATGCTTCTTAGTATAGGGAATATATCGGAAACGAAGCAGTATATGAGGGACGTGTATTTATGGGTCCTAAATAAAACTTACTAACCACAAAACTTTTTTATTAAACACCAGTGATTTCTGCTATATCGTGCGAAGTCTATGTCAGTACGTAAATTCCTGTTTTTTTTTTTAAACTTTAAATTTGACTTCAACTTGAAATATAATTACTCAACAGGGGCCCCTAGTAATACAATAGTATATAATCTATACATGAATAAGTTACTGACCTTGAAAATAGAAATATAATTCAATGAAATACATAATGAACATATGTTATCTTTTGTATAACAGAATGCAATAGAAAACTTGACTCGATATAATTACTCAAATTAAATATCACTCAACACTGTGATATTCGAAAGTATAATAATTATAGTGGAGACTTAAAATAAAACGTCAAAGTGACAAAAGATTATCTCTAAGGTTTATATTTAATATTTAAATAATATTATTAAATTCAAATAATAAAATTTTTTTTTTTTTTTTTTTGTTTTTTTTTTTTTCTCCTATTACTCCGCGTGGTAGCATAGGGCTTCGATAGTGAACCTCCATTCCTCTCTGTTGAGTACTACTTCCTTAATATCGTCCCAGGTATAATTGTTGACTGTTAATTCTTGATCGATTGTGCGTCTCCATGTGTTGTATGGTCTGCCGGGTCTCCTTTGTCCTTGTGGATTCCACTCTAGAGCTCTTCTTGCTATATCACTTTCTGATTTCCTTAGTGTATGACCTATCCATTTCCATTTTTTCCTATTTATCTGTCTGTTGATAGGTTCTTCTCCAGTTATCATCCATAAATCCTCGTTGCTAATTCTTGCCGGCCAGAATATTCTGCATATAATTCTCAAGCACTTGTTGATGAATACTTGTAGCTTCTGTTTGATTCTGACCGAAGTGAGCCATGTTTCACTGCCATATATTAATGTTGACTTAACACATGCTCTGAATCTTGTTAGCTTTGTTGTTCTCGATATTTGGTTGCTCCGCCATATCTTCATTAGGCTCCCAAATGTTCTTCTTACCTTATTTATACGGCTGTTGACATCTTCTGTTGCACCTCCTCTTGATGTTATAATGCTCCCCAGGTAGTTGAATTCTTCTACGTATTCTATCTGTTGTCCACTCACTGTTATTGGCTCACTATAACTATTGTTTGTCCTCATTGCTTTGGTTTTCTCGATATTTAATTCCAGTCCCGATTTCTTTGCTTCTTCCTGTAATCTGTTGACTTTGTTCTGTAGGTCCCTTTGATTTTTTGATATGAGGCATACATCATCTGCGTAATCTAAGTCTTCTAAGTTTCCGAAGAGATCCCATTCTATTCCGTTTATTCCAGTGCAAACTTTTCTTAGAATGTCGTCTAGTATTGTGTTGAAGAGAAGTGGAGATAGTGGACATCCTTGTCTAACTCCTATATTGGTGTAGAATGGATCACTGATCTTACCTCTGTGTTGAACTGTTGTCTCTGCATCTTTATACATCGCTTTGATGATGTTGATGATTTTTTCAGGAACTCCCTTCTTTGTAAGTGTTCTCCATATTACGCATCTCTTGACTGTGTCGAATGCTTTCTTAAAATCTATGAATAGTAGATATAGTGGGGCATTCCATTCTACTGATTGTTCAACTATGACCCGTAAAGTATTTGCCTAGTTAACACAGCTTCAGTTTGGTCTGAAACCTGCCTGCTCTTTCGTTGTATTGGTTCTAGTACTTCTTCTAATCTTTTCTTTATAATAATTGCTATTACTTATGAATAGTATTTAGAACCGTGATTCCTCTCCAGTTGCTGCAATTTGCCAAGTCTCCTTTCTTAGGTATCTTGACAATCATTCCTTTCTTCCATGATGGTGGTATATTCTCCTCTATCCATGCTTTCCTGATGTGGGGTTCAATTGTTTTTGCGAATAAGTCAGGGTCCAGTTTGGCTATTTCTGCTGGAATTCCATCTTCACCTGTTGCTTTGTTGTGCTTCAGGATATTGATTGTAGCTTTGATTTCTTCTATATTTGGAGCTTGAGTAGATATTGCCAGTCCCTCAGTTGGGTAGATATTTGCATTGTCTCTGTTTCTTATGTGTGCTTCATTATTTGTACTTTCTTCGTTGCTCAGTTCTTGGAAATGTTCTCTCCATCTCTTTAATTGATCCTCTAAGTTTGTGATGAGCGCACCATTTTTATCTTTAATTGGTTTGTTTTGTTGTTCCGACTGGTTTGTTAAGTTCTTGATTATGCGATGCAATTCTCTCAGGTTATGTTGCTGTGCTGCTTTTTCTGCTTCTCCGGCTAAATTTTGTAGAAATTTCCTTTTATCTCTCCTTGCTGCTCTTTTTACTGTTTTCGCTATTTCTTCATATTCTCTTCTTGATGCCATCCTGTTGTTTATCATTTTCTTCATTTCACCTCTTCTTTTAATCACTTTTAATCAAGGCCCATGTGTTATCGGTTATCCAGATTTTTCTTTGTCGTTGTGAAATTCCAAGATTTTGTTCGCTTGTTTGGTTGTAAATTTCCAGAATCTCTTCCCAAGTGTATTCTCTATTATTTCTAATATTTTCTCGTAACGCCGTAACTATGTCAGCTCTTACTTGCGGATTTTTTAAGTTGTTTATATTTATTTTCTTCTTTCTATTTCTTCTGCCTCTTTCTTGTTGGGTTAGTTTCATTCTGAAGTCCCCAGTTAGTAATTCATGATCGCTGTGTATATCTGCTCCCCTTCTATTTCTCACATCTAACATTGATTGTTTCCCTTCTTGCTGATGCATATGTGATCTATCTGATTTCTTGAGATCCCGTTTGGTGTTGTCCATGTGTATTTGTGGATATCTTTGTGTGGAAATAGACTCCCTCCGATTGCTAGGTCGAAAGTCTGACACAACTCTATCAATCTATTAATAAAATATATTATTTAAAATCATTTCTGATTACAAGATAACCAATATTGGATATTATGATGCTGATGAACATCGCTGGAATGCTATTTTAGATAAGTGTTTGTTGACATAAATATAATTTGAGATACTCTAAGCTAGTTTCTTTTCGTTTATTTTTAGATGCTGGTTGGAGTTGGAACCATGCCACAGTGCCGGAACAAACGTCATACTATCGTTGGCTAAATAGCTACTGGTCGGCTACATGACGTTGAAATAACTTTCAGATAACGTCATTATTACGGTATTGGGGAATAATTCTTGAGTCGTACCGTGGTGAAAATAACTATTATCCGACTATTCAACCGACTATGAAATGACCAAATTAGAATAAAAGAGATAGATAGATTATATTTTAACAATAATGTTATCCTTTTTTCTCTCACTATAATTAAATTATAAATATGTTAATGTGTTATAATTTTATAAATATGAATTTATTATTATAAATTATAATTATTGAAAATATTTTCACGAAAATTGTGCAATATATGACGTTTTTTTCCAAACGAATAAAGATTTTAAATGAAAATAAACATTTTATTCAACTAAAAATTTATTGGCCCTAAAATTTTTTAATATTTAAAAAATTTTAGGGCCAATAAAAAATATATATTTTATTATTATTATTTGCTCAATTCATTTAAAAATTTTTTAAAACAATCCCCTTATTAAAATAATGAAAGCAATTTACTCGCATTAGTATTAAATTTGGGATTAGAAGCTAAAAAAAATTTTTTTATTTTCTCATACAAAATATATTTTTCAATAATAATTTTCGCCATATATAAAATGGTGAAGTTATAAATATCCTAAAAATGACCAATAAATAACCAAAAAGTGATGAACCAGAAAACTACATTATATAAAAACGTATATAAAATACAGAGATGTAAGCTGATTCCTTAAATTAAATTAAAAACTTCTTGACAGTTTTAGAAATGAAAATTAAACTAAATTTTTTTTTTTTTATATAATTCCAAGACTGTGTACAGAAATATAAACGAGAAATGTAACTGCTCTTTTAATTTGAGCCTATTCAATTTATTTAACTTGGTGTGCTCCACCACATAGAAAATTTAGTTATGATTTTCTATTATTTTTAAAATTTGACTTATAGGATATTATTTTGTTCAAAAAAATTTCAATGTTGGAAGTTTTTGGCCCCTTTGACATGTTTCCGGTGTGCACTTTCTACATATATTCATGGAGAATAACAATAACTTTCTCGTAAACAAGTTGACATCAATTATTAGTTGTATGGTGGCGGGATGGCATAGCTTTCGGTGGATAACAAATTTTTAATGTCAATTATTTTTACAATATTTCTGTGCACAGACTTGGAACTTGGAATTATTTAAAAAAAAAAAATTTTTGTTTTCATTTCTAAAACTGTAAAAGAAATATTTAATTCGATTTAAAGAACCAGTTTACATCTCTGTAGTCGAGATTCTTTTTATATAATGACTTTCTCTGTTCATAAGTGGTTATTTATTGTTAATTTTTAGGATATTTATAACTTCAATATTTTAAAAATGGCGAAAATTATTATTGCAAAATATATTTTGTAAAATTTTTTTTTAGCTTCTAATCCCAAATTTAAAACTAATGCGAGTAAATTGTTTTCATTATTTTAATAAGGGGATTGTTTTAAAAAATTTTTTAAATGTATTGAGCAAATAATAATAATAAAATATGTATTTTTTTTTTAATTATTAAAAATTTTTAAATTTTAAAAAATTTTAGGGCCAATAAATTTTTAGTTGATTAAAATGTTTATTTTCTCGAAAAATCTTTATTCGTTTGCAAGAAGATGTTATATTGCACAATTTTCGTGAAAATATTTCCAATAACTATAATTTACAATAATAAATTCATATTTATAAAATTATAATACATTAACATATTTATAATTTAATTACAGTGAGAGCAAAAAGAACAAAGTTATTGTTAAAATATAATCTATCTATCTATATATATATATAGAGTAGTCGGATAATGGTTATAAGATAAGATATTACGACGTTCGGTATAACGTTATTTCGGACACTTTTAAGTTCTAGGAGTTGCGTCATAGTTATAAAATGTGGAAAAAGTTTTAAAGTAGATATAAAATAATTTTGTTACAACTTATAGAATAAAATGTCGTATTGTAGTCGTAATGACGGATAAATTATAACTTTTACATTTTTCACTATAAAGTTATTTTTCTTAAATTTACGACGTTATAACGACGTTGGTATGGAGATATTTAACTTATAGTTATTTGGTGTTACTTGGGAACTTTATTCAAATCTTACATACTAAAGTTGAAGAAGTATAATCCAGTGATTATACATCAATTCAGGCTAATCACAGCTACACTGCTAAGGTGCTCCTTTTTAATCTGCTCGCTATAGGTATGCATAAAAGATTCCGCGCTAGATACTTTGAATGGTTTGATAATCTGCCAGCATAGTTCCTTGTTAGTCTTTGGAGCTCATTCCGAACCATAGGTATGTTTAGATCGTTGTGTATGTTGCAATTTTTTGCATAGGAGCTTTGGTAATGATTCTTAGTTTTTTTTTTATTGTAGTCTTTGTATAATTTCCACATTACTTTTAGAGATACTTTGCCATAATTGACAGCCATATGACCAGATTGGTTTTGCCATATGACAAGATTGAATTGCCAATTAGCCAGTACATACTATTTATTTTTAGTTGCATTTGTTCACGTTTCGTTTCGATATGCTTTTTCCAAGTGAGCTTTCTATCAAGACGGACTCCTAGCAGTGGCGAATCGTGATACATTAAGTTACTCGTTCAAAGCAAAAAAAAATTTTTTTCGTCGGTAGGTGGAAATTCTCGAAAGATACCATGTAGCTTGAGCTGCGAACCAACCATGATAGTGTGTGGCTTTAGAACCACCTCCGTTTGTCTGTCATAACTGACTTATGATAGATTAACCTACTTTGATCATTTCTTTGTGTGTACTGGGAGAATATAATTTCTGTGAAAGATATCATTATAATATTAAATACCCGCTGAAGGAGATTTTTATCTCAATATTTTTTCTCTAAGGAAAATTACTATCTTAATAATTTCATTAAATAACAATGTGTAATTTTATTAAATTTTTTATTTATAAATAAGGTCTAAAAGTGTTCAATCATGGTTTTTGGAAAAAAAATTCTAAAATACTTTCATAAAAAGATTTTTCGGACTAAAGCTGACTTAGAAAGTAAGCTTTAATTCTTTTTAAAGTGGAGTATGGTCTTTCTACTGACGATATTAAAAAAGTTATTGCTAAAACCAGCTCACATAATTTGGCAGTTTCCGAAAAAACAGAAACTACATCATCTAATAAAATTTTGCTGTAAATTTTCTGTATAGATTTGTTGTAAAAATGACTTTGCTTATAAAAATGGTCAATTCATTTTTAAGACCAAGAAGATCAAAATATTCAAAATAAGAATTTTTTAACCCATTCAACAAATTTGTTGAGAAAGTTTTTGAATATTCCTTAAAATTTTTGGAATTTAACAAACCAACATTTTTTATTTCCAACAAAAATTTATTTTTAATAAATTGTTTCTGTTGTACATACCTACATAACAGAGTAAAAAATAAAATTAAAACTTACTAAGTTCTCCTTTTAATATGCCTACAAACAAAACCATTAACATATTATGTATAATTGTGTGTGTCCACCAAATAAAATAATAGTTTGTTATACCTACTTTTTTTGTTTTCTTCAACAGCAACAAAAAAATAACATTAGTATAAAATTGTAAGATTTTTTTTTCTTGTGTTTCTTCTCCTTATTCTCATTTTTTCATATATTGTCATTCTCAAAGCAAAGGAAAGGCTATCGTTCATAACAAATTTGAACGAAATGGCTTGTTAAATTGTTGTTGGATTTTTTGTTTTTTTTTTCAATCATAAGGGAGATTTCGTTCAATTTAAGGTGAACGCGACTGTTTATTTTGCATGTGGTTTTATATAAAAGTGTACAGACAGTGTAGAATATGTTATGCATGCATGCATACATTTGTTTATTTTCATTCTTTACAATACAAAGGGAGATTTCGTGCAAATAGAAGATGAACGCGTTGCTTATTATTTTGCATGTTGTATTTGTGTTGTTGCTTACATAAAAGGAAGGATACAAAATAGAATATCTATGTATTTATTAATTTTTTTTTTCAAATCATAGGAAGATTTCGTTAAAATCGAAAGTGAACGCAGTTGATTTTGCATTTAATTTTACATAACAGTATTATGGCTATTTCTATTAATAATAATAATCTGTAAATTAGTATCATAACAGTAAGAAAATAAATAAATGATAGAAAAATAATAGAAAAATATAGAAAAATATATTAAATGTATATATTCATTCTTTACATCTATTACTGTTTATGGAAAAATAAAAAATATCATAATTTTTTTATTAGATTTTTTTTACATTTTTTTAGAGATTTTTCTAGTCGTTCATGAACGAAATGAACACTTAGAGGAATCGCGCTTGACTCCTAGATACTTTACTTCTTTGCCTGTGGGATGGTGATTCCATTTATTTTTACTGGGCGATTTAGAGTGAAGGTGACATGAACACTTTTATTTTCATTTATTTTTATTTTCCATTATTACTAAGCCAATTTTCAATAAGTTTAATATGGTCCTGGAGAGTTTTGGAAGCAAAATACTAACATCCACATTTGCAGATGATACGGTTATCTTGAGCTCAAGATAACCGTATCATCTGCAAATGTGGATGTTAGTATTTGCCTACTATCTGGTAGATCGGCAGTGTAGATTAGATATAAAAGCGGACCAAGCACACTATCTTGCGGTCGACACCAGCTTCGATAACATGTTCTTCAGTTAAGTAATCATTGTATTTTACTTTAAATCGCCTATCAGTTAGGTACGATTTGATAATTTGATGAAATTCAAACGGTAGATTAGTTTGAATTTTAAAGTTTAGACCATCATGCCAAACTTTATCAAAAGCCTGTGCGACATCGAGGAAGACGGCTGAGGAAAATTTGTCCTCTTCGAAAACTTTTCTGATTTGTGCATCTATTCTGTGTACCTGCTCTATTGTACTGTGTTCGGCTTGACATCCAAATTGATGTAGTGGGATTACACCTTTATTTTTTATCTTGGGCATTAGTTTATGTACTAGGACTTTTTCAAATACTTTAGCTAGTGTCGGTAAAACACTAATAGGTCTATATTAATCTATTTTTGTTGAGTTTTTACCTGGTTTAGGAATCATTATGATGTTTGAAAGCTTCCATAATGAGGGGAAATATCTTTTTCTAAAGATAGCATTGAAAATTTGGGTAATATGAATGAAAGCTACACCAGGTAATTCCTTTAGCATTTTTCCATTAATCTTGTATATCCTGGTGACTTTTTGTCGTCAATTTTTTGAGTTATTATAAATTGAACTGTTTTATTCTTAATTTTAATTGGATTTATTAAATTATTTTGGTTTCTTATTATTGGTAATTTCGTTTCTATTGATGTTATGTGGCTTGAAAGTTTCTGCTAGATGTACTGCGAATGCTTCAGCTTTTTCACTGACGCTTTTGGCCCAATCTCCATTGTGCAATTTGATTGGTGGCACTGGTTTTTGTGGTCTTTTGAGATTTTTTGCAGCTTTCCACCGTGAATAATTTGTTTCGAATGAGTACAACCCTTACAACACCATTACTATAAATCGAAATATAAAATGTAGACAACCCTAAAAGTTGTCAAAATGGTAATAAGCGGAAGAAGAATAAATCATTCAGTTCAGTAACTGTTACTGTGTGTCTGAAAGAACTAAGAACATAGTAGAGTAATTTTTGTTTTCTTACTAATAGAAAAGAACCAGTAAGCCAGCTTTACAGTATATTATAATTCTATTGCCTTACTGTGGTTGATACTAACAAAGACTCCGTAGAAATACTGAATATGATGATACAGTCAAACAATACAACATTGGTTAACACAACATTGTCGTAATCATTTTCGTAATTAGCAATTTCGAAGTTGCACAACGTTGTAGGCCCTATATTATTATTTTAGTAATATAATTAATTGTGAATGCTTGAAAATAGTTTATGTTTCACAATAACGGGATAATAAACATTACAATAATGTTTTGAAATAATTTCGTCACAAATAATTCTGTCAAACAAATAAGCTGGTAAGAGTTGATTTTTGTCACAACAGATCAATATGAATGCAAATTTCTTAATGGAAACCACTCTGCCCAAAACTAACTTTTAGAACTGAACTTTAGAGTCAGAATTTATTAATTGAAATGCTGACGGTACATTACAGCTTTTCAAATTACTTATTTTATATAAATTTCAATGTTTTATCGAATGATATATGGTGAATTTTAGAATTAATTATTAATTTAAATTACTAAAAATTAGTTTTTAAATTTAATTGCAATAAATTAAAACAATATAATTATTATAATATTAACTTTGATTATGAAAATATTTTCATTTATTATTACTCTTCTTGGTAAAAAAAAGTTTTTAATTTTGGTTAGAAACAATTATTTAGAATTTTAATTTTTTCCAGATTTTAAAACTTTTTGTTGAAAATTTAACCTCGAAAAACAAACTCTGGAACGAAATACAATCATCATGAAATAAATAAATGAATTAAAAATAAAGTTTTAAGAATGTATTTTTTTTTTTTTAATTTGGACAGGAGGAAAGCCAAACTATGAATTAGAAAAGTTTTTTCAAAACAAAAAATTTTTCAACTTTTTTTGCAATTATTGTTTTTACACTAAAATAGAAAAACACAACTTATAGATAGACTAGTTTTTAGAGCATTATTTCCAGTAGAGAAGAATAACATTTTTAAAAACAAAAAAATTAAATTTAAATTATTATACATAATACGGTATTATGTATTGTAAAACGATTGAACAGATTTAAAAATCAATTTTATTTCTATTTACTCAGTTAAGTATTTTGCTTCATTTCTATGAATAAGAGTTGATAAATTTAATTTTGTTTTACAAAATAATATTTTTTATATAATGATGATTTATATTATATGTTTTGGATGTATGATCGTGTTTCTAAATAGTTAGTGATAAAATTGATATAAAGAACAAATCATAATATTAGTTAAAGATAAAAATGAACTGTCAGTACCTACATTATTTTATTTTTAATTATTTGGTTAAGTATTTTTAAGATAGATTAAGTTAGGAAAAATTATGTTTTATTAATTTGGTTTGAAATTGTTTTTGTAATGCTCCTGACAATAGCTTAGGTAGAATCATCTTTTCGTGTTTAATAAAGTACGGTACTGCAATTTTATACTACAATATCTACAATATTTCTAGTATTTATTTAACAAATTCCTGGCTTATCTACTCATTAAATATGAAAAAACTACTGTTATTGTCAGGAATTAAGCTTTCTTAAATAGAATAGCTCCATTGTATTTAATTTGTTACCAGATTATGCTCTCAATTAATTTATTTCAATGACAAAGGCTACTGGACCATGTCAAATAGCTGTTTTTGTAAATTTTTGTAGGGTTTAAGAATCTAAAAACAGTGGAAAAAAAAATGAATAAAATATTAAAAAATGAAAAAAAAAATGTATCTAGCTCTTTACCCTTCTTTTGTTCGACTTGGGTTCTTGGGTATGAAATATATTTTTATATGAATAATTATAATTGATCTTTTCACTTTATTTCGCTACTTTTTAATGAACTCCTAATATATAAATAAGTTGTATCGTTATATCGTACTCTTTCTTTCTCACTACTTATTACATAGGAATATATTTACAATAGTTCTTTGCTTCTTTAACTAATGGGTTTTTTTTGTAAATGCGGTAGTAAAAACATCTTGACTTTGACTTCCAGTGAACCTTCTTATTAATGGATATTCCTTTTTTACTCAGAGCAAAATTTTAAGTCGAAAAAAATATAGTTTTTAGTATACAGTAAATATACAGTAAAGTAAGTAGGTAAATAGTAATTAGTAAATAATTATTAAGAGTGACAAAACTGTATTGACAATTCTACTAACGGTGTTTGAACGACGCGGAGAAACATCGATTATATTGTAAATGAATGAAAGATTAAAAATTGAGAAAATAAACAAATTTTATTTAATTTATAAAATATTTTGTAGGCTCTGCTCTATAGGTAAAACATTATAAAAATTGATGATGGTGTAATAACCGAAATCGGTTAACAATATTTAATAAAATTATGAAACAGACCTAGAGTTGTAATATTTATTTAATTTCAAATTTTATTTAATTGGATTATGAAAGTAGGTGTATGACGTAGCATTATGATGATATATTCACTTTAGATTGTTATTGGTGCTTTGAGTCAATAATTAAAGTAGTAATGTGTGAGTCATATTGCGTAATTAAGAGAGATAACGCAAAGTTACTTTCAGATTAAAGAATCTAACTTTTTGTTACATAATATAATAGAAGGTATAATACCCTCTTTCTCGAAATTACTTGAAGTTAGGTAGATATCTTATTTAACAATCTCAAGGTACTTATTCACAAGGTACTTATTCGCAGTAAAATTTATTTTTATTTTTGTTTTTACTTCTTTTAAAAATATGTCTGAAGTAGTATTGAAACATTTTTGATTAGTACCTCTACAATACAGCGATGTATTCTTATTAAACTGCACACAAACTTTACTACAGTTGGTTAGCAGTGGCATTATACTAGTATAAAATATAAACTAAAAAACAAATACATCTAAAATAAAAAATATAAAAACAACAAAAAAAACAAAACACTTGAATTCTTCATTATTTATTTTTTTAACCAACTGTTTCTAAATTTTGGTTGTTTGTAGTAATAATATAGTTTTTATTAAAATTATGTATATGTATCCATATTCCTCTTTAATGACAACATTTTTATTTTTAGTAATTTTATCCACTAAATGCCACTTACTATAGGGAATATAGTATTTAATTCTTCTACTTCTATACCTTCTGTACATCAACCTAAGCCTTCCTTAACTAACTTAGAGGATATTCCCTTATTTAATTCAAATACTGCCCCACCGAAGTTGGATCCTCTTTTGCCGGCTGTTGTCAAACTTACTCAAAAAACGCTTTATGACAATAATAATAGCTGTAGGTACGTTTTAGCCAGGCTAAGGGACAACAGAATTTATGACAATGTCAGACTCTACCTTGCATATCTTCATATCTTCACGATAAGTCTAATGATGTTTGCATTGGTGGTAAAACAAATACTTCGCTAAAAATATCAATTCAACAAGAAGGGCTACCCACTGATATTAATGACTTACGCAATATTTTTTTTAGATATCATGAAACATTTAATATTTCAGCTGACAGTGCTTTGAATGATTTACAGTCCTTTGCCTCACATATCTCGTCTAATAGAACTAACTATCTCCAACGTGTGAGAGAAAACCACGATAAGTTTTTTCGTCCCCTTTCAAGAGAGAGTAAATCTAATTAACATAGGTCTTACGCAATCTATTTCTTCTAAAATTGATCCTTTCAAACTATCTGCTTATTATCAAAATGTAAGAGGTCTACGTACAAAAACTAAAAAAGTTTTCCCAAATTCTGCTTTATTAGATTCTGATCTATTTGTTTTAACTGAAACTTGGCTTACTTCTTCAATAAATAGCCTTGAAATTTTTCCTTCTTCTTACACTGTTTATAGAAAAGATAGATATGATTGTTCTCTATCTTATAATGTTCCAAAAGGTGGAGGTGTATTAATAGCTGTTAAAAATACTCTTTGTTCTTCGCAGTTGTTGTTTTCTCAGCACCACTCTATCGATATTTTAGAAATAATTGCTGTTAAAATTGAATTACAATTAAAAAATTTAGTTATTATTAATCTTTTTATTCCTCCGGTGTCCAGTATTGATGTGTATACCAAATATATCAGAAATTGATTTATTAGTTAGTAAACTATTAATAACTACCTAAGTTATTATGATTTTTCAGTTATGACCTCTTCTAATTTAAATGTCGCAGTTAATAATTTCTATAAAACTATTCAATTTGTTATTTCACAATATGTTCCATTAGTTATTGACAATAGTGATAAATCTAGTCCACCTTGGTTAACCTTAAAAAGTTAAAAAAATAAGAAAAATAAAGCTTGGCGTAAATTTATTAAAAGCAATAATAACATTGATTATAATGTTTTCTTGAATCTATTTAATGAATTTAAAATGATGTCGGATAACTTATATACCAATTATGTAAAAGATATGTCTGATAATATTAAAACTAATCCGAAACTTTTTTGGAAATTCGTTAACTCGAAAAGAAAAAGTGATCAGTATCCTTTGTGTATGAGTTATAAAAACTCTAGTAGTAGTGATCCTAATGTCATTTCTGAATTGTGATTTCTTCTCTATTAGTTATTCTACGGCTGCTTCTCATTAAACGAAGATAATTTTGGCCATTTATCGAATTTTTCTAAAACTATATTGAGTAATATTGATATCGATTCTAATGTGGTACTCAATTATTTATTAAAGCTTGATAATAATCCTAGTCCTGGTACTGACGGCATCCCTAATCTATTCTTAAATAAATGTTCTTCTTCACTATATGTGGTCCTCTCTCTGTATTATTCAATTCTTCTTTAACTTCTGGTATCTTTCCTTCAATCTGGAAAACTGCCCTAATTAGACCAGTTCACAAAAAAAATCTAAAAAATAATGTAAGTAATTATCGTCCAATTGCTAAACTTTCTTCTATACCCAAACTATTTGAAGTTATTGTATTTGATTCTATTTATGATCATTGTACTTGTTTCTTATCATCTTTTCAACATGGCTTTGTAAAGCTTAAATCTACTGTTACTAATCTTATTGAGTCAACATCTACCTTTATTAATAACATGGAAGATGGGTTTCAAACGGATGTAATATATACAGATTTCAGCAAAGCTTTTGATTTGTTTCCACATAATATTATCATCTTTAAGTTAAATAAATTAGGATTTCCTAGTTACTTTATTAATTGGGTTCATTCTTACCTTTCTGGTCGTAGTTATAGTGTTTCGTTTAGATCGTAAATTTCCACTGAGTTCGAAGTTTCCACAGGTGTGCCTCAAAGTAGTCATCGCGGTCCTTTCCTCTTCATTATTTCTATTAATGATGTTTCATCTTTATTAATTAATAGTCATATTAAAATTTACGCCGATGACATGAAAATTTATAAAAAAATTGTTAATTTAGAGGATGCATTAACGTTACAAGCTGATCTGAATCGTTTCTATAGTTGGTGTTCCTATAATAATCTACAGCTTAATGTCAATAAGTGTGCTTATATTACTTTTACACGACGATTATGCCCAATTTCTTATGTATATTCTTTTAATAGCCAAAGTATTCCGAAGGTTACATCAATTAAAGACCCAGGAATACTCTTTGATACCAAACTTTTATTCCATCTCCATTATTCAGATATTTTAAACAAAGCCAATTCTATGCTCGGTTTTATTAAACGTTGGGCTATAGAGAATTTGAAGATCCGTATGTATTAAAATCCCTCTATACCTGCTTGGTTAGACCTAATTTAGAATATGCAAGTCAGGTTTGGTGTCCATTTTATGGTGTTCACATAGATAGAATTGAATCCGTTCAAAGAAAATTCCTTATGAACATCGACTAAATTTAATTAAGCTTAACACCCTTGAAAAACGGCGTAAAGTTGCTGATATTGTATTTCTAATTGAGTTAAGTAAAGGCAACATTTCGTCTCCCCCATTGTTTGCTAAACTTCATTATTGTTCTCATTCTTGTTTAAGAACTACTAATATGTTTAATTTGCAGCACCATCGGACTAATTATGGTAAATATGAACCAATTAATAGGATGATGTCTCTTTGTAATGCATACAAACCCCATATTAACTTTTCGCTAACTAAACAATCATTAAAAAATAATCTGTATTTGTGTAACTGATTTTTTTGATGAATCTTTGACCTGTCTTCTTAATTGAAGCTTTTTTCATTTTTATTTTTTAATTATTGTTAAATATAAGATTTTGTTTTCTTTTTTAATTTTTTTATAATATGAAAATTTTGTTATTTTTTTTTTTTTATTAATCATTTTTTGAATGTGTAATTTTTAGTTTATAAATTTAATTTAAGTATGATTTATTGTAATTTACTTGAATTAAGCTCGATATAAATAATATATCGAAAACGAAACAGTATAAATAGTTTATGTACTCTAAGTAAGCTCTAAGCTGTTTTATTTTATTAAGATAAAATGAATAAAATAAATAAAAAAATATATATAGATTAACTCCGTAACTTGCTATAATTCATTGTTACAAATTCTATTGTTGAGTTCTGATAGTGATAAACTTTTTACCATGTAATTTTTTTTTATTAATATAATTGGCAAATTTTTGAGTACTCATCCATTTACGGAGTCATTATGGAGCCTAAAAATTCATTTAAATTATGTCCTACTTCAACATAACAGTTTCTGTAAATAACAAAAGGAGTAACGAGCTTTAATAAAATATCCATGCTTTGAGCTGGTTTGAAACCCCAAGTTTTCTGCTTTGTAGTTAGATAACAACCTCATTTTATAAGGCTCTTTATTATATATTTTATTTATATTTTTCGATTTAGTGAAGGTGAGAACATTTTAGAAATATGCTCGTTTATCATAAAAATGAATCATAAAATATGGCAAATAAGTGGTATACAAAAAATTGGAAAATATTCAAAAGAAAAAATTATTCATGAATTCACTTGAATAAATTACTGAAATCAAAATGACATATCTAAGATAAACAAAAGAAAAGAGATAAAATTGGAAAGAAAGAGAGAGAGAGTAATTAAGAAAAGCAATTGTAAAATTTTATTATTTCATAATTTCAACTATTATTTTATTACCCATTTTACAATATTAGTTATATCCTTTTATATTTTAATTGTTTTTTTTTTCTCTTTCATTCAATTCGTTATCGTAATGAAATTTTTCAATTTTCCTTTTGTTTTTCAATTTACCGTTATGCATATAGGTATTATTATTGTGATTGTGATTTCATTTTTACTAATTTCTTTTCATCTTTCGAAATGGAAATATCATTTTGAATCTTTTGTTGCATTCTTCTTTATTATAATAAATCCTGACATATTTATCTGTAAATAATATATATGTGCATGTACGTATGTGTGCGCAAATCGTTTTTATAAGGTATGAATATTTTTATGATAGTATGTACTTAAATTGTATCTGATGATTTTGAATGGTTTTATAAGACGTTTGTTTTTTTACTAATGTTTTTTATTGTAACAATGTAAAAAAGTTATGTTTCTTACCACTGATGTATCTTTACAAATATTATTACTTGTCTAGTGAACTTCAAAAGGAACATGAGAAAATATATATTTTGCATAACGTAGTTAGATACGTACCTATTATTAATATTATATACAACTTCAGTTTTTAAATTTTTTTTAAATAAAAAAAATGTATTTTATAAATATTGTACCATGAGGGTATAAGGCTCATGTAGTGATAAATTCTTTAAAGTTATAAATGTATATATACATATTATATAATATATATATATACTTTGTTAAAAATGCAAAAGAAGTTTATTTCGGTTATTTGTAAAATTTATTCCAAAAAAAACTGATTTTAAAATTTTTTGGATTGTCTTCTCAGCGACAATATGGAGCCGTTTTATGTAGAAATTTAATGTCGCATGCATAAAAATTTCTTACGTCAGATGATTTAACTAATATAGATCCTCGTCTAACATTAACTGCACTAAATACAAATTTCATAAAAGATTTAAAACCAATTTAACCAAAAGAATTTCAAGAAAGTTCTATCTCCACGCATTTGTAATCATAGATGGAATATAACAAAAGGATTAACCACAATTGAAGAAATAGAAAACATAATATTTCGAATTATTAACTCTAAATTTCCTAGGTATTTTACTTTTGTTACTTTTTGCATTAATCTATATAGCCATATTGATACTCTTTCATAAAGGTGTGTATTTCGTAATGTACTTAAATGCCTGCTTCATATTTTATCTGTTCTACCTATTTGCATTATGATTTTTTGGTCTTTTATGAAGTTTTTATGTAGCTATGTATCCATATCAATGGTATTTACAATTGAAAAAGGATTCAGTCTTTTGGAAAAAATGAAAATAATGTGATAGAAATAAGGATGCGTTAAGCACACTTTTGTGTATACATTTAAAATTCCGTTGTTTTTTATTTGTATTGTTTTTGTTGCACCGGTTACAAGTTATAAATTTTAACTTTATGAAATTTTGATATTCGAAATAAAAAAAAGAGAGAAAATAAAGAAAGCGAGTTGAAGTGAATGAAACAAAGCTATATTTCAGGTTAAATTATAATGTTTTTACAGTTATCTTTTATTTTATTTACAGTTTTGTGTAATAAGAGTTCATGTTTGTGTGAATATAATATATACTGTCATAATAAATTTGTCTATTAATTTGAAAATCGTGGTTTGTTTAAAGATGACACAACAATATTGTGACAAATTATTGGTCCATTTAGAAAATTAATCAGATAAAGAAAGAAGAGAGATGATTTTAGAAAATAAATAGGATGGCATCTCATTTCTTCAAATCTAGTTTTCAAAAGTTTGGTTTATTAAAATATCATTTTGATTCCAGAATATTTACGCTAATTATTTTTATATGTCCAGTGTGGGATACAAAAACGGCCTGCCTACACTATTTTTCCAGAGTTTTTATAAAATTTGAAAATAACCAGATTTGGAAACACGTTCTTTTGAAAAAAAAATGACAATTGAAATGACATTTTAAAAACGAGATTTCGAAACCGACCTTAATTGAATAATATACTAAAATAAAAATAGGAAAAAAATTAAAATTATCCTTTTTTTGTAATTTTTCATAAGCAGCCGCACATAATGCTTACGTACAGGTGAACTGTGATTAGGAATCGGAATAAAATAATAAAAGTAGGAGAAAAAATAAATTAATGTTCATCTTAAATTTTTTGCAACTTATTTTGTCGCTATACGTTGGTACTCAAGTGCCTCTTGTATATTGACTATAGTACAGTATTTTGAACTAAGGTTCATAACTTGTTATGCCATTATTTCTGTAGTCTTAAATGACTAAAAATAGACTCACATTGTAAGATAATTTTTGTAATTAAAACAATAATTGCTTAATGAGTCATAATCATTATTTAAAAATATTTATGTTGGTTAAAATTTTATGGTAGTTTCAATATTATTATATGCTTTTATTTTGTTTTAAAGTTTATATAATATAAATCCGTGCATTAAGCAAAATTATTGTTTTACATATTCGTCGACTGAGTATTGGTTTGAATGAATAAAACAAAAACTGATTGATAGAATGGCCCGAAAATTTATATAATGGAAAACTGGGAATATTACTATAGATGTGCATGAATATATGGCATACCAAAAAATTAAAGTAATTGAAAATAGAGGTTATGCGGCATAGCAATATTGAATATCTCGAAAACTAATTGAGATACTCAAAAACTGATACATTTAAAAATCTAAGAATCCGTCATTAAGTCCAAAAGTACAAAAATGGTGGATATAGCATACCAATACTCAGTCGACGAATTAACAACTTTTTGTTATTAAAAAATGGTTCAAGTGAGTTTTCAAATAAAAGACTTTGTCTGTTCAAATCATATTTAATTTATTTGATAGCTTATTAGTTATTCAGTTTCAAGTTATCATTGTGTAATGCAAAATCAAAGAACAGTTTTCCGAAACCAATTTTATTATCTCTTTACTTCATATACGAATGTAATTATGACATAATCAAACTTGATAATTATTTCAATAAGCCTATATAGTTTCATATGAAGTAAGGGGTTAATACATAATTTGTCCATGTCTGCAAAGGTATACATGTAAT
Source organism: Argyra leucocephala (assembly GCA_963942445.1). Taxonomy (NCBI): domain Eukaryota; kingdom Metazoa; phylum Arthropoda; class Insecta; order Diptera; family Dolichopodidae; genus Argyra; species Argyra leucocephala. The sequence continues at coordinate 82,569,453 of OZ012681.1, read as the reverse complement.
GTTGATATAAATTATTGTTTTCTTTTTGTTAAATTATTTATTAATTTCAAAATAAATAATTTGTTTTAATTTTAATTAAGTAATGAACATTTAGACTTGTATAGATGAGTATGTATTTCATGACAAATTTATTTGTTTTGTGTTTCTCTTAATTTATTTATTCTAAAAGACTTTATAATCAATTTTTTTAATGTATGTTGTGTAATGTATTATTTGTATTGTGTGTATTTATATTGGTTTAAATGAATGAATGAATATATAATGTTAAATAATATACCTATGTTATGATATTTAAATAATTTTAAAGCAATTAATAAATTATATTACAAAATTATACAAAAAAAAAAAACAAAAAAAACAGAAAATATAAAAAAATATATCAGAACAATATTAAATTGAAGAAAATCATCATGCGAATAAACAAATACAAAAAATATAAATTTTAAAGTACTCACTCGTAATGTAAATAAATTCAAAAAATTTATTTGAATATAAATTTTATTTGGTTATAATTTCTTTGAGTACAACGCGTTCAAAAAATATTTTCTAAAATTAGTTTACATAGCAAAAAATTGATAAGAATTCAAAAAGCCAAAAAGCAATGATTCTGTATTGTTGAAATATTTATATTACATTTTTTTATACTACATATTTATACTACATTTTATTAATTTATACTACGTTTGTTATTTTTTGACGTAGAATCCGAATTTACGGTTAGAGCGGATAGAGCACCCTCGATTTAGTTAATAAATATTTTTTATATTTTAAAATAACGACTCCTTCCCCTCTTAAATGGCTGATACGCATCCCAACACCCGATACTAACTATATCATCTAATGTATGCCATTTTTCACGTACTGACACGTTGGCTAGGTTGATATGATATGAGTATATGTGAGTTGTCCATGTATGTACATTTTAATGCTTGTAGCCGTTTTGACCAATCGTGATAAATTTGGTAGAACATCCATGTATCTAAATTAATACTTTACTGTTCATTCACATATTTCTTGAATATCAAATTATTCTCTACATGAAGAAAATGATTTTAAAAACCACACCTATATAGGAATTTATGCAATAATTTGATATTTCTCCTAGGGGTGTAACTTTAATTTTACCAAATCAAAATGGCAGACTTATCGATTTTTTATTAAGTTACATTACAGCATTATGGAATTCATTACCAAGTGCTCCTTGTGTATTAACCTATAGAAAGTTTAGTGAGCTATCTTGCAGGTATTTTAAGTAAAAATCGTAGCCATAAAAATCAAATCGTAACAATTTTTATTTTTGATTCTAGTTAGAGAAGGGAAAGAATGTAAGGTCTAGGTCAGTATTTAACATGTATGCATTATATGAATATGTTGTATTTAAATTTAACTATAATTGAATCATAATAGAAGTCGCCTCTAGGTGATTTAGTTTACTTGAATTATTTGATCAATTTGACTGCTGTATTTATAATTGAAGTATGTTATTAAATTACTAATGTTCTACAATAATGTTTATTTGTATACATTTGTAAAGAATCATTCTTTGTGTTATGTATACTAACATTAAGAAATAAATAACTGAATAAATAAAAAGTTTGAATCCAGCTAATGGCATGAATGCTTAACTTAATTTTTCTTTTTAAAATTTGTTGAGAGTATAATTTTGTAATCCAATTATCTATGACAAGTTAGTCGAAAATAGTCTATGTAGTTTTTAACTTTTAACATTTAAATTATAGTTAATGTACCTACAAATATTTAAAAAGTATCGTTGCGGTCTTCATAATTGTCTTGGAAAAACATAATCCACAATTAATTTAATTGCAGAAGTAATTAAATTAATTGTGGATTATGTTTTTTTAATTGATGAGAAAAATATTTTCATAAGAGACCTGATGATTGAGCTTCAAAATATTTTACTCTTTGCCAAGTAAAATGTTAATGTGCTTTTTATCAAGAAATTTATTAGATTTTTAAGCTATGAAACATTTTTGTTTTTCAAATCCAACTATTATTTGTCAAAGTACATTAAGAATTATGGTCTATTCCTAGTGAAAGTTCATGTTTTGTATTTATTTATTGGTAAAATAATGTCATAAAACAAAATTGAATTAAATCTGTGTTGAGGAATAGAAAGATGTCGCCTAGACCAAATAATTTATACGCTCACGGTTTAGGCGGTGTTTATTGTTTATGCCAATAATTACTGTTTTTCAATGTAACTGAAACATACATATGACGGCCCATAATTACCTACAATCAAGTTAAATCTTTCGAATAATAAATATTATATTCATCAGAAAATTACATTGAACTGGCTATTTTTGTCACATAAGCTTATTGAAACATTCATATTGTTCTTTACATTTACACATTTAGTTTCAATCGAAATAAAAGAGATTCATTTGTATATTTTTAGAACACCATATGAGCAATGTTGATATAATTTTATTTGAAAGACGAATATTGTGTATAAATGAATGGATTACATGAATACTTGGGCAGGTATGCAATTATTCATTTGAAATTCCAAAACAAAAAATAAAACAAACAAAATAATTATTGTTAAAAAATAAAATAATTTATTTTTGAATTATAGTAATTTTCGAAAACAAATATTTTATTTTATTTCATATCCTTTCTTTTTGTATGATTAAAATTTTTCGAATGAATAATTTAATTCTTTCTTTGAAACAAAAACAAAAGTTTATTTTTGTTATTGTTAAAATATTTGGCAGATACATGGAGTGATGTATAAAATAGAAATTATCTAAGGAATATAATACCAGCTAATTATTTAAATTATAAAATTAAAATAAATTTGAAAAATATTTTCAAACTATATATGTACGTAGTCCTTCAGGGTTTAAATGATTGTTTTAATAAAAAAAAAACTAAAGATATATGAATAAAAATCAATATATGCTTTGCAAATTGTCAACATGACAACAATCGTATTAGTTTACGTAAATATTTGCTGACTTACAGATTTTGTAATTGCGTCTATATTCATTTAGTTAAAATATGAGTAAATGGATCCCTCTGAAGGAATATATTTTTGCCATTTATTTCTTAATATAATTCTCATCTGTTATAATCGAACGAATTGTTAACATCTTATTTTTAACTAAATCCACTCTAGAAAAATGCGTCTTAATAAAATTATTATTTTACTTATTTTGTAGATATCGTAGATGTGCCGTCATAGGTTATTAATTTTTTTACAATTCACCACTATATCAAAGGGTTTTTGTGGTGTGTTTGTTATTTGTAGAGGTTCTTTGTACTTTACTTTACTTTTGTTGACTTGACAAATTTGGCTAATTTTTTTACAAATTTGGCTATGTCCTTAGACATACCTTTGCAATAGTAATATGATCTTAATTTTGCATATAATCGTTTTTGACCTACATGTCCACCGAATGTTGGATTATTGTGATACCTTTCTAGTATATCGTTTATTTCTTTTTTATTATTTATAGTTTTTGGTGTAGTTGTTATTGCAATATTTTTAAATTTCTTAGGGCCCTATTACCAATTTCTTTAAAATTGTTTATACTAATTTGTAATATATCGATATCTTCATTATTAATTTGTAATTCTTTTATATTCAATTTATTTGTTTCATTTTCTAATTCTTTAAAAAATATCTCTAACGATATTTTCAGATCTTTTGTAAATTTACTCATAAATTTACTCATCTTAAATTTAAGTATGCATTTTCTCTTAGAAAATACCTTCATAATAGTTTTATTGTACATATTTTATATTTTTATTTTAGGAGTACTCCAATCTTTATTATTTTCATAAATTTTTATTGTATTGTTATTATTATTATTATTATTCAATGTTTCATTGGTGTTTTTACGACTATGTTCGTTTGCAAGATTACTATTTTTATTTTTATTACTGTCCATAGATTTTGTTTGAACTTTCATAGCTTTAACAACATTCGCGTTTAATTTTTCATTGGCTAATTTTAAATCTTTTATATTTTTATTTAGGGCATCTGCTACTACATTTAATATATCTTTTATATACTCCATTGTAGAATTATATTCTTCTAAATCTAATCTCATACGTGTTAATTTCGATGATGGATTTTTTAACGAAAATAAATAGGTTAAAGGTTTGACACTTTTGACAATAAAATGTGTTCCAATATGGTCTATAATGTGTTACTGCAAAGTGTATTGCTTCTTTTTCAATGGTTGATTTATTAAGTTCACCTATAGTGAACGATCTAGAAGCAAATGAAATTGGGCAATCAACTCCGTTATAACTTTGAGTTAATGCAGCTCCTACGGCATCCTTATGGTATATCAAAATTATCTGGAACTATATGTAATTCGCAAAACAATTCAAGATTTTGTATAAAAATTTTTGTGTATACTGTACCTCTACTTGCTTGAGTTATGCCTTTAATGTTAATATTTGTTAGCATTAAGGCAGATCCTGGAGAAGGCCCTCGAATTTCAAATCGATAAGCACCATCTTTTTATCGATTTTAAATCTGCCTATGACAGCATACATCGATCAGTGCTTTACGAATCAATGTCAGAATTTGGTTTCCCAGCCAAGCTTATTCGTTTGTCATAAATGACCCTGGAAAACACCCGGTGTGCTGTGGTGATTGGGAGGTACATTTCTTATTTTATTTCGAACGTGCTCCGGATTTCGACAAGGCGATGCGCTGTCATGTAATTTCTTTAATCTGGTGTTGGAGCATATAGTGCGACGTTCCGGTGTGAACACACAGGGCACTTTATTTTACAAATCGGTGCAGCTCCTGGGTTTCGCTGATGACGTCGATATTATCGGAACATCACGACGAGCACTCATCGAAGTCTTTACACAGATTGAAGAGGAAGCAGGTAAAGCGGGTCTTCTCATAAATGAGAATAAAACAAAATATATGCTGTCGACAAATAAAATGTCCTTACAACATCATATAGGACACAACATCACTGTCGGCTCATATAATTTTTAAGGTAGTTCAGGAGTTTATCTACCTTGGAACCAACATCAACTCCACCGATAACATCGATGTTGAAGTAAGGCGAAGAATTACCCTTGCAAACCGTTGCAACTTCGGTTTGTCGAAACAACTGGGTTCAAAGCTTCTATCCCAAAATACCAAAGCACAATTATACAAAACGCTCACCCTTCCGGTGCTGCTATATGGTTCTGAATTGTGGACATTACCAAAAGCAAGCGAGCATGCACTTGGTATCTTTGAGAGAAAAATTCTTCGTCGCATTTATGGTCCTGTCTCTGACGAAGGGGTTTGGAGAAGAAGATACAATGCCGAACTATACCAGCTGTACAACGACAAAGTTAAGTTTACCATTGTTTAAATTAGTATGAATTGTAATATAATCAGAAAAATTCAAATTTAGCGTATAAATATTAACGATTTTTTCGTTCATTGTTCTACTTCGTTGCAGTTTTCCAGATACCTATAACATTTCGACGATTGTTGTTGTTGGAATTGTTAAAGTTATTAGTTCTTTGACCATTATTATTTCTAAAAAGATTTCTATTATTGTTATTATTATAATAATTTCTACTATTATTATTACTAGTAGGAACGGTCCATGCTTACGCACGGTTTAATCATTTAAATAAACTTTATCACAAAATTATATCTTAACTTATCTAAACCAACTCTCTTTCATAAAGGGAATAATAGACTTATCATAGAGAAAAAAGAGATAATAGATCACACGGCAATTGGATGTGTTTACATTGAATTACAATTGCATCTTCATAATATATGCGCGTAAATGTTATTATTCAAATTTTTTTTTTAGTTATTCAGTTCATGAACGTTTTGAATTTTCTATTCTGTAATTTTGATATTTTCTATTTTGACAATTTAAAAAATTTATTTGCAAATATTTGTTTATTTTAAAGTGTACCAAAAAAAATTATTTATTTTCATCATTGTTACATATTTAAATTTAATATAGACATTTTAACAATTTTGTTAATTTTGAAAAGCTTTTCACTGTTTTAATTAATCCTACATTCCTACGTTTATTTGAAATAACTTAGTTACCCTTCAATTTTATATACCTACAAAAAAATTGCACATTGGTAACACTCGCTCTCTTTATGTAAGTGCTCAACTTTTTTTATTTAGACGGTGTTGTATATTTATGTTGACAAATGAAAGCACAAAAATTCAGTGATTGATGCGTCCAGTAGTTAACACTTTAAATGTTTTCTATGTATTAATGTAAGAGTTTGATTCTGAACTTGGTAACATCGTATATACATTATATAAATTAGCCATATTTTATTTAAATATGATTTTTGAATTTTTTATGGTTATTTTATTTTTAGTTTTTATTAAAACTGAGCCAATATGTATTTGCATAAAATTTTTGTTTTTTCTTTTCAATAATTTTCCTACATTTTTTATTTTTTATTTTTATTTTGATGATTTCGCCGAGAAAAAAATAATATGCTTTGTAGCTATAATCATATATAATCAATAAAAATCTGTTTTGAAAGAAAAAAAACAAAAACAATTTGAACTCATCCAATCATCATAAGTATTTCATTTTTGTTTTACATTCCAGGCCAGAAGAATGGTTCAATGGTTGATATATGAATAATATATCATATAATATTATATACCTATATATAATTGGCTTAATTATAATTGTTTAATATAATACTTAATAGTTTTGATGTAGGTATGTGTAGGTAAAAACTTTTTTTTTTAATTCATTTTTAGTGTACTTATACCTATATCATTTATTATCAATTATTATTATATTATAAATACATTCATGTACTTACATCGGTGGATATTTCTAATTCATCTACATTTTACAAAAAAAAAGCAAAAACAAATCAAATTATTGTAAAAGTGACCAAATTGGAATAGTTTAAAAGTTATATTGCACTCCCTCTAACACGTAGAAAAAAGTTCAATATCAATTTTAGTTAGACGATGCATTAAAAAAAATTAATATAAAAAGGAGGTTTCCTTTTACTTATTTCCTTTTATTTCTTGTGTAAATAAAAAAAATAACAATAAACAAAAAAACTGAAAACAAATTTGCTAACCCATTCAATGCATCACCTTTCTCGGTCTGGTATACGGTTGCAAAAACAAAAACGTAAGCAAAAAAGAGAAAGATATAACAGCGTAATATGATATTCATTTTATGTATGTATGCATATATTATTTGTAATTAATATAATCATAATAGGAATATGGAAACGCTTTGTGATGTTATTTTAATATTCGTTATTTTTTCAAGCGGCAAATATTAAAAATGTCCATTAACAATATTCCAGCAAGATTCATTATATACTTTTATGTTTTATTTTATAGTAGTTCTAGATGCTCAAAATCTATCACTAGTTTTATTTTCTACTTTTTAGGGGGCTAGTTTGGTTTCGATAAAAGTATATTTTAAAAATTTTTATTTTTATTAGATAAAATAAATGATTTTAGTAAGGATTTAAGTTCATCGTTAGTTGCTATTACATATAACAAATTCACTGAGTCGATAAAGGATTGCAGTGCTAGAGGATCACCATTATAATTACGGTTAATTGTCGATGATGAAAATTTCAAAAATTCTATATGGGAAGGAGCCGCCATTTTTATTATGTCTTTTTCTTCGTATGACTCTTCTTCTATATCATCTAATATCGAATCTTCTAGTTTAGACATGCAACGGATGTTAGGGTCTACTAATTCGAACAAATTTTTGGGAATGTAATAATATAACAACTTAGGATTTTATATGCTATTTCAATTTTTTTTCTAGCATAATAAAAGTGATTTTTTAATAGTAGGTAGTTGATCACTATTATTAACACTATCCCAAAGTTTGGCTATTTCTTTCAGAAAGTTGTTATATCTATTTGTTATTCTAATTTTATTAGCTAAAAGAGTCGATTCTCTAATTGGCACTTTTTGTTTAAGTACGATCTTAACTGATTTTAACAACTCAGAGCGTGCAAGTTTTAAATCCCTGTCCATAAATTTAATAAATTATATGAATTTTTTTTTAAATATTATCTTATGTAATTTTAATTCTATGCTTAGGTTTTAGCACTTAAAATACAAATTAAATGTTAGGAGTCAGGTTATCTACTACCTTTTGAAAAGAAGTTATTTTTTTTTTCTTTTTTTTTTTTAATTTTAATATTTCAATTAATGCTATGTATCAATTTTATGATTACATATTGGCTGAATTTATATTTACATATTTTATATTTTATTTCTACACAATTTCTTGTTTTTTTTTTTGTTTAGATTTTTCATTTTATATTTATCCTAGATAATTTTTTTTTTTAATCTTGTATTTAGTTAGATTAAATCTTATATATAAATATTCGTATAAACTTATTGAAGTGGATCTATTTCTTTGTTTTAAAATTGTATTTGATTTTTAATGTATTTAAAAAAAAAAGTATTCTTGAACCAGAATTCATATTATTGAAAATAAGCTGGTGTGCAACAAAAATATTTAAGTGAAAATATTACGCAAACTATCATTGTAGGATAAAAGTATTTAAGCATTGTTTAATTTTTAAAAAAAAATTTGATTTTATTTATTTTTTTTTTTAAATTAACATTATTATTTCAAAATTTATCACTATATTTTGATTTTGAATTTTATTAATGCAAGAATGAAATATTTTATTCATAAAGAAGTTATAATATATATGTATAAAGAAATATAATATTATATAAAAAAAACGGTATTTATTTTTCATAATCAAGTTTCCGTTAACTCATTCAATATGTTTCTCCAATATCATTTTAAAATTCTATTACAGTTCCTTTATATTTGATGCTTTCCGGTTTCTTGTAAATTTGCTCCCTTATTTGTGTAAAGTTGTTCTCCATGTTGGTGTTATTTAGCTATTAACTTGGGCTTGTTGATTCGCTACTAACTTGGGCTCTGTTTTCTGATCTTACATTTGTATTTTTTTTATATTTACTCCATCTTAATGAATTTTACTAAGATTTAGTCTATTTAGACTAAATTTTAATTCATTTTTTTCCTTTTTTTCTTATTATATAATTTAAATCTATTCATTATAGTATTTCACTAAAGTTTTTGTAATATTTATGATATTTATTATAACAGTGAAAATAGTCGAATATTTTCCTTTTAATTTTACTGATATGCTTATCATACAGATACACTGTGTTTTGTACTCGACTGAAGAAGTCTGCAAGTAGTAGACGAAATACGCGTATCTGTATGATAAGCATATCAGTAAAATTAAAAGGAAAATATTCGACTATTTTCACTGTTATACCAAAATTTTACTCTAACGCTGGAAAACAAGTTTTTATAAAAACTAAATATTTATTAATTTTCCCTTTTTTATTTTGATTATTTTTTATCGGTGTTTTTTTTTTGTTTTTTTTTAAATTTAAATTATATTTAATTGTTCCTTTTAGTCACGGTCGCCATTTAATGTAATAATTTTAAATTAAACACAATCGTTTTCTCTTCTTACTTAACTTCGAATGCCTTTATTATATATTTTTTTATAAATTTATTAAAAACTTATTACTAATCATTTTATAATAGAAAAAAATATACTTTGTTAAATACTAACAAACTTAAATCTAAAACATTAAATTCTCAAGGTTTTTTTGAAAGGTAAACGATCTATACTAAATTATTGAATAAAATTGCTTATGTAGCTATTACCTAGAGTTTGATATTATGTTAGGTAATAATGCATATAGCAGTATTTTTTATTAAGTTAATAATTTATAAAAAATAAGAGAGTTTAATTACGAAATTAGGAATTTAAGAAATATAAAAAAATAACAAATAAAATAATGTTTTAGGAATTTATTCAAAGTATGTATCATAAATTGATTAATTTACAATTTCTGATACTTTGTACCTTTATATTACAACACATTTTAGAATAAATAATAATTATAAATGAGCAATAGATGAAAAATTGATAAAAAAATATTTAAATAATGGAACATAATATTATTGCTTATGATAAGATTCAAAATACCGTATGCACTGTCCTTTATTCCATTTGATATATATATATTTCTGCCAACTGTTTTACAATAATCGCCAGCACACCTTCGTTTCCACAAACTTTACAAACTGTCCTGTATTATCAGAAAATAAAGCTTTTGAGAGGGATCTTTTACGTTTTATATTTCCATTAGTTAGTGGTTGGTTGCAATAATGACCACATCATATAAAGCAATTGGTTAACAAAATTGCAATTGACATATATTTACGGATTTTGAACTTTATTAATTTGTAAAGGATTGAATATTGATACATCAAGAGGAGGTCATGTAAATATACTGTTGCATCATTTCTTTCGTTGAATCCCAACCGTATATAAACTGATGTTCACATGCATTCTATCGATGACACTTATGTACTTACTATATTCGCCAATAGCATAGGCGCGTGGATTTTTCTTTGGAAACGGTGAAAGAAACACTTAAATCTTGAATTTCATTTGGTGTTTCAATAAATATAGATTTAGGTACGTACGAGAAAATCTCTTCTAAATAATCTAATGTTTTTTTTACTGATAATTTTCTATAAAATCACAAAAATAAATCACATACAATAATATACTTTGAATAAATGTTTTCTATAATAGATTAGCCCAGCGTAGCCCAGCCATGTGGCAACAGAAAAATAGTAATGAAAAAAGATACTTTTTGAACTGAAAAGTTCCCACTTAACAAATAACTACATTTAGTTTAAAATAATTATCCAAAAATAAAATTTATTAAATACAATTAAATATTTAGAAAAAAAATGCAATTTACTTTTTCATGTCATCCATTTTTCACAATTTTTTTTTCACTAAACTAAAACTCTAAAACTATAATGCTGCGCACTCTTTCTATTTATGTCAGTTCCATTTTAAAGCCTAATATGAGTAAGTACATATAAATAGGTAAAAAAAGTGCAATACTACTTTTATTAAAATAACGGTTTTTATTTCAATAAAGCAAAAATACCTATATGTTAGCTGTTGCCAAATGGCAACACAAGGCTAATTCGGGTTAAGGCAGGCCGTTTACTATTTCATTAAAGCAGTTTTTAGAACAACTTTAAAGAAATGGATTAAATAATCATGGAAGATTTTTTTTTTTATTGCACTAATTCATCGAAAAATGGGAAGGGAAGAGCTATTTAAAGGACTTTAACAAACTAAAAACTCCTATAATTATTGTAACATTAAAAGAAGTCTTACTAAACTAACCATTAATTTACTTTTGAGTAAAAAAAATTAAGATACTTTTGATTTACTAAAATCCCATCCAAGGTTCTGAGAGATATAATTCAAGTTCTATTTTTCATTTTAGTCGCTTAACAAAGTTTCGGTTGTAAATTAAGCTAGAAGCTTTGGCACTGACATGTTAGATCAGATGAGGTTTATGCCGTGCAAAGTATTTATTATTTTGTCTTTTATAAATGAGTTCTTTAAATCTCAACGAATATCGGCATTGCGAATATATTATGGAGAAATGACTGTGTTGGCCATTACTTTATTTTGAAACATTTTCATGATTTTAGTACGGGTTTGTTTAGTTCATCTTCATATTAGAATACCGTATATACCTAGACTGGCCTCAATATTTGATTAAGGATCAACATTGTTATAGGTTCGATGAATATACGAATATTAATAATAATAATATCAAAAATAACTTTAAACATAGAAATAGTAATAACACTAATTCAATGAACGTTAAAGGTAATAGTTTCAATAAAAATAAGAACAATAATAATAACATTCATCATAATAATCATAATAATTATAATAATAATAATAATAATAATAGTTCTAATAAATATTCTAATTTCATAAAAGGGGATACCCTCAATCCCCAACTTTATAAAATCAAATCGACTTCAGCAACACTTTCAAATAATATTAATTCTCTTCCTAATTTTGTTAATCCTTTATCTCCTCCGATAGTGCGTTTAACTCAAAAAGCAGTGGAAACTAATGATAGCATATACATACTCTCTCGCTTAAGAGACCATAGAATATATCAAAACATTAGACTTTTTTTTAGCGTACTTACATGATCAAGATAATGATACAGTTTTTGAGGGAAAAACAAAAACTAATATGAAAATTTTAATTCAACAAGATGGTCTTTCGTCAAACTACACGGAATTATTTAATATTTTTGTGCGATTTCATGAATCACTAGGAGTAAATAAGGATGACACACTCAAAGATTTAAAAGCATACAGAGGTCATGTATAAAATCTGAGAATGGATTACAAAGGGCAAGAGATGCTAACTACAGGTTTTTTCGTCCCTGTGAATAGTTCCTCTCTGAACATAGTACAATTAACTAATTCTTCCAATAATCATCATTCTATTAATTACTCTTGCCATAGTTTGACATGTTATTATTAAAATGTTAGGGGCTTACGTAGTAAAACCTCCTCAGTTTTCATTAATTCCAAAATTTTGGACTATGATATATTTGCTTTAACAGAAACATGGCTTAAAAATTCGATAAATTCCTTAGAGTTGTTTGATTCTTCTTTTTTAGTTTTCAGAAAAGATAGATATCAAGAATCAGTCAATTCGAATAATAATGCCTTCATTGTACCAAAAGGTGGTGGTGTTCTTATTGCAATAAAAAACTCTTTCCAAGTTGAAGAATTCATACTTCCTGAATTCAATTACCTTGAAATTATTGTTATTAAGATAAAACTTGATAATAAAGCACTTTTTGTTTTTTGTTGCTATATTCCCCCTAGTTCTCATTTTGATACTTATTCAAAATTGTCAATAGCAATTAATTCTATTATATCTAAAATGAATTCATTTGATGAAATATTTATATTAGGTGACTTTAATCTCCCAAATGTAAGTTGGGATTTTAATGAAGAAGAAGGAGATTTAATACCGAGTCAAATTACTTCGGCTTCTGAAATGGAAATTATTGATGGTTTTAATTCTTTTAATATCCAACAAGTCTCACAAATTAAAAATTCTTTTTGTACTGTACTTTAATAATATTCTTATGCCTCTTTCAATTATTGATCATTATCATCCCCCATTCTGCTTCTCCATTCTGTTTTAATAGTCCTCTTATATCTAGTTCTGAAATCTCTTATAAATATAATTTTAAATTTACCTTTCACTCAATAACTATTTTTTTTCTTTTAATTTTGAAACAATACTATCTTAAGTAGATCTCGATCTTGCAATTAACAATTTCTATGAGATCTTATTAGCTGGATTTAATTTATTTGTTCCTTTAATTCGTGAGAGGAATATAAAATCAAGTCCCACTTGGATTAACCAGGAATTAAAAAAACTGAAGAATAAAAGGAACAGGTCATGGATTTTATATATGAAAAAGAGGAGTGATTCAAATTATAATAATTTTGTTAGTGTTTTTAGTTAATATAAAAGTCTTCTGAATTTTAACTACAGAAATTATTTATCCGGTATATCTACCCAGATAAAGCGTGATCCTAAAATATTTTGGAAATTTGTAAATTTCAAACGCAAATCAGATTAGTTTCCGGCGTCAATGTCTTATAATAATAATTACTCCAATGATGCGACAGTTATTGCAGATTTCTTTAAAACCTTTTTTTCAAGTTGTTTTGAAGACAACACTTGTGAGCCGGACAGCTATGATTCTTTAATGGCTGTTAATTCTCATATTATTGAGTTACCTGAAGCTGACTTTTCAAGCTTAAAAATTAAATCCTACTTAGATCGATTAAATAATGATTCTTTTCCCGGGCCAGATAATGTGCCTGAAATCGTGTTAAAAAATTGTTCTGAATCACTTGCTCTGCCATTGTCAATTCTTTTCACTCGTTCTTTTGCATCTGGCATATTCCCAAACTACTGGAAAAAGTCGTTTATCAAACCAGTGCACAAAAAAGAGTCCAGAAACATGATTACTAACTACAGGCCTATTGCTAAATTATCTTGTATCCCAAAAGTTTTTGAAAATATAGTTTACGATTCTATATATGAAACCTGTTCAAACTTTTTATCTTCTTGCCAACATGGTTTTATGAAAAATAGGTCAACAATTACTAACTTAGTAGTTTTCAAACTGATGTAATATACACTGATATGAGTAAAGCGTTTGATATTCTACCACACAATGTTATTACTAAGAAGCTTGCTAACCTTAATTTTCCACCAACATTCATAAATTGGATTCAATCGTACCTAGTTGACCGAACATATAATTTACTTTTTAGATCAATTATTTCTGATCCATACAATGCTAATTCTGGAGTTCCGCAGGGCAGTCATTTAGGACCACTACTGTTCATTTTATCTATTAATGATGTAACAAAAATTTTGAGAAATAGCAGCGTATCCATATATGCTGATGATGTCAAAATCTTTAAGGCAATTAAGTCACCTAATGAAGTTACTTTACTTCAAGAAGATCTTAATTTGTTCTTAAACTGGTGTGACGTCAATGGATTAAAATTGAACGTGGAGAAATGTGCTCAAATCAGTTACACTCGTCGGACTTCTCCGATAATTTCGAATTATACCCTTGATAACAAGATTATCAAGAGAGTTAGTTGTTTTAATGATCTCGGGGTCATGTTTGATGATAAATTATCATTTAAACAACATTTCAACATTATCGTCAATAAAGCAAATTCAATACTAGGCTTTATTAAAAGATGGTCAAAAGAATTTAATGACGCTTATGTAATTAAATCTCTATTCACTACTTTAGTTCGCTCAAATCTAGAATATGCTAGCCCAGTATGGTCACCTAACTACGTCGACCCTATCAATAGGATTGAAGCTATTCAAAAGAAGTTCCTTAGATTCGCTTTAAGAAACCTTCCTTGGTCTGATCCCATATGTTTACCACCTTACAGAGACAGTCTAAAACTTTTACACTTAAACATTCTTGAATCCAGAAGAATAGTTGCTGACGTTGTATTTATTTTAATGATTAATTCTGGAAAAATTGATTCACTAATTATCAAAGATAAGATCAATCATCATCGTAATATTTTCACGTACACGTTTTCGTTCTGAAAATATATTCAATGTTGTTCATCATCGTACAAATTATGGTAAGTTCGAACCCATTAACAGAATGTTTCTCTTAGTTAACAGATACAGAGACAACATTAATCTTTCTATGAATAAGGAACAACTTAAAATTAACTTGTTTTCTTTGTTACCATAACCTCTTATTTTCGTCATAAATAAGTAAAAGTTATTCAATATATATTAAAAAATTATGATAGTCTAATTTCTTTTTTCTTTTATTTATATTTAAATTAAAAATTATGTTTGTTGTTTTAATATTAATTTTTATTCTAATTTTAAGAAATATTTCTTGTAATATGCTTGTGTTAAGTATAATAAAATGAAAAATAAAATAAAATAAAATACCGTAGAATTCCGCCTAATAAATCGATATAGATCTTTATATGAACTGTAACTATTTTTTTTTTTTTTTACTTTAATATTCAAGAATATGCCAAGATATTTTATTCTCGTGCACCAGTTGGAAATTTCGCCATTAGCTTTTTGCACTTAGCTCGTAATTTCTTTGTACAAAAAAATTGTTTGTAATATGAACACGAATAAAATTAAATTCAACTGAAACAAAATTTCCTAAGCATTTAAATTTTCATATTAAAATTTTTCAATATTGTAGATATTGGTTTTAGCAAACATTAAATATATATTTTTTTTTGTTTTTACAGTTTTGTTAATTTTTTAGTTTTCAGTTTTATTGATATTTCAATTTTATTTTTCAATTTTCGGAATTTTTGTTTTAATTTCCTTTAGTCAAAATCATTTTATAAGTATTTTAGCTACACCTATTCAAAATTTTTGAAATTCACACACATTTTTTTTTTTTATATTCAATCCGGTTAATCCGTGGTTTCTTTCTATTATAATTATAGTAAATTTACTACATCTAAAGGAAATATTATCAAGCCTACTGTAATTTTTACTTCAATATTTTTACAGTATTTATTTATCAAATTACTGGCTTGTAAACTCATTAAAAGTGGAAAACTATACTATTATTGGAATTAAGCCTTCTTAAATAGCGTAGTTTTATTTTATTTAAGTTGTTACCAAGCTAATAATCACCATTCATTCATTTATTTTATCATTTATTTGTAGAGTACTGGACCAGGTCGAAAAATCAATAACACATTTTTCCTAATTAAATTTGGAATCTTTCGATTGAAAGATAGGCATTTAACTAAAATATAGGACATGACCTATATTTAGCACTGCTTCTAAGAATTTTTCAGATAATAAATGTAATCTACGGAAAAGCTATATCTTAAAAACTGTTATGAACCAAATATAAGAGTCATATTCTACATTAGTCTTTTAGGTACACAATAAAAATTATTTAATATTACATACCTACTAAAACCAAAGATGAACCCATTTATTGTCTTTTCTAAAATTAAATTGATATTGAAAAGTTTTTCATACATTTCACCACTATTCTGTAAAAATCGTCCAAACTGAAAATTGAAATATTTAAAATGTAGTAGAAATTATTTAAGAATAGTTTTTAGTCTAGAAGATTTTATAATTTTTCCTTTGTTTGTAACAGATCTGGTACGATTATAATAGAATTGAAGTACTGCCTTCAATCTACCATTAACAATTCTTTTCACTCTTTTTTCTCTCATTTATTATTCACTCACTTTCCTATTTTGTTTATTTGTTTGTTGTTTTTTTTTATTTCAATTGTTATTGAATATTTTAAGTTGTCGTTTGTGAAAGGATATTATTATTGTCATCGTATATCAAAAATTCACTAACATTTCTAGAGAATCTCTAATACTTTACCAAGTAGTAACAGAATGTACATTCTATTAATTTGTTGTCGTTATGCCCTGTTACCTTAGTAATTTTTGAATTGGAAAACAGTTGACAATAGAAAAAGAAGGAATTTTTCTTTCAAGCCATTCCAATGAATTTTAAAAGAATTTAAAAATTTTGAACATTTTATGCTACCTACATATTTGTACATCGGTGTTTTTTTTTGTAAAATATTTAAAAAAGAGTATATTATTTTGAATTAAAATCAAAAGTAAAAAGAAAAGAAGAAAAAAAAAAATAAAAAAAAAATATTTTGGAATTTAAAGTATTGAAATGGATGCAATGACAATTTGACAGGATATGATATGATGATGATAATGATTTTTCTTCTTGAATTGAATAAAAAGAAGTATGTATTATTTTTTTTTTGTATTATTGTTCTTATTATATTATATGTATGTACATAAGTATAAATGGATTTTTAGCTATCTTTTTATTATGATTGAATTAATAATAATTGAAGTAAATTAAAGGTTGGTTGAAACGTTTATAATGCCAAATTCAATTTTAATGTATACATATTTATATAAATATATTATAAATATATTTGTAATTATATTTCTAATATGTTAGTAACTTTAATTTTCTATATACCTGCAATTTATTTTGTAAATTATCTGAAATTAAATTAAAATTAAAAAAATTAACAGAACAGAACATTACATTAAATTTTTGACAGTTTATTAACTTGTCGGGATTTTAACCATTATTAAAATGTCTTACACTTAATTAAATTATTATCAGTTATTAAAATCTATTAATCAGATCCAGGTAGCATCACATTTTAGTCGACAGTATCTTCACTCCTGTGGGATACTTTGTGCTAGGTGGTTCGGATGATCTGCTAAATTATTCTGGTACTTTGAACTGTATACCACCCCGGTGGTCACATATTTAACAGCTCCTATTATGGCTCTCATTACTTTTGTTTGAATTTCTTGCAAGATTTCTACATTTGACTCGGCTGTTTAACTCCACAACTAGGATTCATATGTCTAAGCCGGTTTAGGTATAGCTTAGTACAATAATATTTTATATTATAGTAACTATTTCAATTTTCGATCAATTAACCATCAGTACATATCTTACAGTTTAAGATCCAGTTGCTTATCCTTAATATGCGTTTCTTCCAGTTAAATTTTTTATTCAGATGTATTCCATAGTATTTTTTTTTTCTTTATATTCATTTATTTATTCATTTCAAAGCCTTAGCGGTAGCTGTCTAGCTAATTATTTTTTACATAATATTTACATAATATTAAAGTGACAATATTTATAGTTACAATTGAATTTTAGTCCATTTCTATATATGCAGTTTATAAAATTTTTTTTTGTTAATTACTTATAAGCGAACTCAAATCTATTTAGAGTTAGTAATTTTAATTCCTGACATTTGTCAATAAATATTTTTTAATTTCCTTTTTAAAATGGCTTATATTACCTCTACATTTCTTAATTCAATTGGCAAATCATTAAAAATTCTTAAACAATTATACAATCAGTTATTTTTTTGACTACTTGCTCTAAATAAACTTAAATAAAAATTTGACTTATTCCTAGTGTTGTTTTGATGAATATCTATAGCTCAGTTTAAGATAAAATTGTGTTTAATGTAATTATTTACAATTTTAAACGCAATCATATATACTTCATATCTACAAATATCAGAAAGGCTCACGTATTTTTTATTATGTAGAAGCGCAGTTGGATACATAACCGAATAATTGTGTATAATTTTTATTGCCTTTTTGTGTTCGATATCTAATTTATTTAAATTAACTTGTGAAGTATTCAACCATATTGGGTTTAAATAGGCTATATTCGACCACAAATATGAAATGTAAATAAGGTATCTTTATTGAAATACTTTCGCATTCTTCTTAGAATAAAAGCATATGACGTAATTTTTTTTATTATATGGTCAACATGTTTATTCCACTTTAACTTATTATCTATAACTAAGCCTAAGTAGTTAAAGTACTTAACAATTTCAACATTTTCGTTATTAAAAGTAAAATTCATGTTGGACATTTTTTTGTTTTCAAATAACATTATTTTTGGTTTTTTCATATTTAATAATAGACCATTCTTTGTAGCCATTTCTCAATAATTTCAAAGTCGTGCTGAATATTTTCCCTCAGATCCTGTGCATTACTTGAACAATATTTTACTACAGCATCATCTGCATAAAGCTGTATTTGGCCCTTTAAGTTTAGTAAAGTAATATCGTTAATGTATATTTTGAAAAGGTCCGGTCCAAGGTACCCCTTTCAAATTTATTTTTAATTGACTTACTTTGCCGTTTATGCTCACTTTTTGTGGTCTATTATATAAATAAGATTTAAAAAAAATCTATTTGTTTTATATTGAAACTCATATTTTTAAGTTTTAGTAAAAGTTCACACAATCAAAGGCTTTTTGAAAGTCTAAGAAAACACATGCAATATATTTTCCTTCATCAATATATTTTGAAATAAAATGGGTAAGGGTTAGGCAGGCCGCATTTGTGTTGGAATTTTTCTCACAACCAAATTGTTCATTATGTAGGAACTCATTTCTTGTCAAAAATGTAGCTAATCTATTTGTAATAATGATCTCGAAGATTTTTGAAAAACTATTGAGAACTGATTGGTTTGTGGAATCTCCGCTTTTAAAAATTGGTGTAACAATAGCCATTTTTAGTTATTTTGTTGATTCTATCTGTTGGAGTGCAATTTTGTTTATTTTAACTTTAAGTCACGTCTTCTTATTTAAGGTAAGTGTGATATGTACCGATGTCGTTTAATTTTTTTTTAATTGGCTACTTTTTGCTCTATTTCATTGTTATGCAATAATTGGAATTTTGTGGAGGCTGCTGATTTGGGTGGGAACTCTACTGAGTTCCGCATGTGTCATCTGCAAAAGTTGTAACCAATTCTTGGGTTGATGTTGAAAGATTATCAGTAAATATATGTATGTAGGTACGGTGCCCCGCTTTGTTAAATATAAGTTGAAAGTGCCATCTTAATATTACATCTAAAATTTTCTATCAAAGAAGTATGACTCTAATAGTTTGGTAATTGTTTTTGGTAAGACTCCCTTAATTTTATATATCAGTCCTTTATGGCATACTTTGCCAAAAATCTATGACAAATTCAGAAACGTACGTAATGCAGAGCACTGTTTCTGTTTTTCGAGGGTATCCTTTATAGTTGAAGTTATATACTTGTATATTTGTTCAATGGGTGAATACTTATTTTTAAAGCCAAACTAGTGTAAAAATATGTTCATCTACTATTGGTGATATTTTCTTCAAGAGTTGTAGTTTTTCGAATATTTTTGAAAACATAGGTAGAAGACTTATTGGCCTGTAGAAAATTACCAGGTTTTCATGGGTTTAATAGTCATTTTAATTGTATGATATTCTGCATTGCATTGATGAAAGCTGCATTGCATAATATAGTGAAGAGGATCGAATTGCCTTTGGTGGTAGCTCTTTTAGCATGTGACATGTTATTGAAATTATGCGCAGTTGCTTTTTTACCTTAATGTTTGTCTTTGACGTTTTAAATAGTACACCAATTATGTATTATCTTGGTGGAGAGTCGCAGTCATCAATTTATCTCTTTAAAGAAATGCTTAAGATTATTAAGAAGGTAAAATCATTATTTTTTTTTTTGATTTGCAAGCCAAAATTAAACATGGTGTTTTAATCTTATAGTTATATTCCCATGATTATGTACCTCACTATGAACCACAAGCAATATTAATGAGTAGATAACATCCAAGATATAATTTTCGTAATATCCAGTAGTGGAATAAATCTAGTAGCGAATAAATTCTAAGTACTATGCCCTAGTTTTTTCTAATTTCAATCGTTAATAATTTTTGATCAGATTCATTTTTCTTAGTGCTGCATTTGAAGCTTTCTTTAACTTGCGTCCAGAATGTAGATTTATTTTTCTAAACTTTAATTCACTAATTCATTTTTACAAGAATATTCAGTGCAATTACTTTACTTTCTATATTCTAATGTTTATTTAAAATTTTGTTATCTCTGCTCCTTATAAAAGAAGGAAGTTTGAGCAAAATTTTTACATTGACTGGCAAATTTTACTTGGTCTGTCTCTTAATTTAAATAGAATTATGATTATCTAAAATAGTACAATCGACACTTTGCTAGGCATTCAGTAGGTAGTTTTGAAATACTTACTGCATATATTTCTTGATCCAATCGTTTGTCGGTTGTATTTAGAAATAAATAATAATAATAATTCTATATTTAACAACTTAAGCTAACTTACATACTAAATTTACAAAATTATATAACAAATTAATTCAGATTTCTTAGCCTAGTATTTTAATCAAATATAAAATCGGTTGTACAAACGATAAGGGGCGATTGAACTCTTAGATAAAAAAAAACAACTTATTAATGGGGAAATTGAGTATAAAATAGAATAAAATATTAATATAATAAAATAATTATTATGCTTATGCTATTAAAAACTAAAAATTAGAATAAAATTCTAAGAGAAATTATATAAACAAATGAAAAATGACAAGTTGAAAACAAGTAACAAAATATTTATAAAAATATAAAAATGTGAAATAATAGAAATTTAAAAGTATAAAAACAAAAACAAAAAAACTGTTAGAAATTTTTTTTTAGACTAATGGGTTCAAAACATTTTCAATAGAGTGATTATCAAAAGAAATCTGATTTCATATTATTCGCATCGATCATTTTCTGGCAACTGGTTGAATTGACGAGGCGCAGTGACATTCTAAAAATGACAAAAGTGTGATTTATTGATTGTTGGAATAGATGCAAAATTTCTGGTATTTATTCTTAAATTTTAAGTTCCATAAGGTCTAGCTGCAGTATAACCATAATTGTTATAGAATGTTTTAAGGACTTTATAGAAATCAAATACACATGTTTTAAGGGAAGTAATCCTAAATTCTTAAACAAAATAAAACTTGGAGTTCTACGATTGACTTTGCACATAATACGAATAGCATGTTTTTGATTGAGAAGCAGTGGTTCAATTTTATTGAATAGGTACCATCGCAACAACAGACACCGTAATTTAATTTAGACTTAAACGAACCACAATAAACTGATTTTAGAATTGAACGATTACAGTACAGGCTGAGGTGATAAAGCTGCCTAACCACATTATTTAAATAATAAGTCAAGTATCTGGTGTGCTCTCTCCAACTTTTTTTTTTTTTTTTTTTATTGTCAAAGTAATGGACAAATTTCGCAGAATTTAAACCAGTTAGTACAGCAATAGAATAAAAGAAAGTATAAAGGAAATAAATAAATAACATAAACGGAAAATAAGAAGAGAATAGATGAGAAATAGAGATAGAAAAGAAATAGTAACACAGGTTTACAGACAACTTAACCTAATATTCAAAGTAACACCCAAATACTTAAAACAGTTAACACGTTCAATAATAAAGCAATTATCAGTACAGTTAATCTTATTATAATAAATAGACAAAAACAAATCATGTTCACACAGATTTTCAAGACGCATTTTCAAGCAAGGCAGAGAATGTTATACAAAAAATTTTAAAGCCTTCTTTTCACCATTCAAAAGATTTGGGCTTGTAAACTGTCTATCTAATTTATTATTCAACTAATAATAATAATTGCGTGTTGATGTTAAAAGAAAGTTTTAAGTAAAACATTTTAAAAGAAAGAATTTCAAGTAAAAGAAAATTTATAATTGTTCCAATATAATTTTTTAGTCTGCGGACATGATAAGGGTTTGAATAAGGATCTAAATATCCGTTTCATCACCTCACCTTGTTGAAGTTTTTCGTATATGTGGCAGGCTTTTCTTAGTGTCTATATTTATTTGAACATAGGTTGAGCTTTCCTCAGGGTGTGTTTCACATAATTATCCTTACCGAATAAATCCATTTATCGACAGATAAAAGCACACGTTAATAGATTTTAAACTTGTTAGAATTTTATACATTTAAATCTGAAATTTTTATTTGGGTTTCTTTTATTAGTCGCAAATCAAATCCGATAGTTGTAATCACAATACAACAGTTTTCAGAGTTTTGCATTTTATTTTTTCAAGTAAAGGGTGTAATTGCACAAGAACAATTTCAAATTGGAATTACAGTTATTTTAATTGAAGGAATTTCGTTGCCTTGGAATTCTGAATACCTGACACAAAAAAATTATTTTGTTGTTGTTGTTTTTTTTTAACATTTTCTTTTTTCATTTACTAGGATTTGGTTTTATGTTTTTCAATGATTAAAAGAATGGAAAATACCAACTGGAATGGGTTGAAAAATCTATTTGTTTTTAGAATTTGGTGGCGTGAATGACTTAGGGATAAGTGAGTTGTTTTCTATTTCTTCATTTAATTTGGAAAAACAAAAAAAAAAAAATAAAATAAGAATGAAAGTAAAGGAGAGAAGAAAGCCAAATTAAAATAAAAAATAAAATTGAAAAGTATTTTTTCAGGAATTTTCTGAATTCGGTGTAAATAAATAAAAGGATTCTGTTTAATCCATATTTAATTGGTTTTAATAAAAATTTTTGATTTTGAATATAAAGTGAAAAAGAAAAAAGAAAATAATTTTATATGTATATCTATTGAAGAACAGTTATAGAAAAAAAGAAAATAATTTTAATTAATAATTAAAGTTGAATGGTTATTATTTAAAAAATTCAAATATTTTGGGTCCTCTTATATCTCATTGATTAATTTAAATTATTTAGATTCTTCTATGATTAATTTGTTAGAAATTGGTTTACAAGTTTAAACTGAAGTGTTATATGTTTTAGTTCAATGTAGATGCAACCTTTTTAGTTCTATTATACTTCACGTTTATTATCTTAAAACCAGATTTATATCCTTGGTCAATGCTACTATTGCAGCTTTAATGCAATTTCAAAATTAGACGATATGTATTCTTGGAAATATTTACGTCTTTTGCGAGTCATGATGGCATCGCAAACACAATAGAATACAAGAGTGAGATTCCTCTACTTCTAAGCAGAGTCTGCATTATTTTCTGTGTTCGATTTACCAATCTTGAACAGATGACTGTTGAATAGAGAATTGAGTGATAGACCTTGTCAGTGTTCTGACATTGGATCTAGACTAACTTTCCTTGATTTCTTTGATTTAATCGGTTAATGTTAATTTTGAAAAGCAAGTCCTTGGCAACTATACCATATGCCCTTATTTTATATAGTTTTTTAGTTGGAGACAATCCTTTATGGAGCAATCCTATCAGAGCAATGCTTGGCTCTGATCCTAGGAATTTACTCTTCGCTCTTGTTTTTGCAAGGATATTTTCCTAATAGCCGATGACATTTGAGAAAGCAAGAGCTTTAAAACGGCTTGGCTTGGCTATCTGAAGTTATGTATATATTGGAATCTCTGTGCGCTTTACTGCATTGTAGTGCGGATACTTCAACAGTGTGAAGTGTTATTAGTAAATGAGCTTTTAATTATTTGAGTTTGAGTATTAATACTTTCATATAAATAGAATACATTTGCCCTTCACACGCTGGGTGGCACAGTAAGTAGAGCGACTGCCTTTCAACCGAAAAGTCCCAGGTTCGATTCCCGACGAAGGCAAAAAATGCTTTCTGGATTTTTCGACCTGGTCCAGTACTTTTTATCATTGGGATAAAATAAATGATAAATAGTTGAGAGTTTTGGTTATCACTAAAAATAAAATAGAACTATGATATTATGAAGGCGAAGTACTCTACAATAGATATAGTTTTCCACATTTAAATTAGTAGATATACCACAAAAATTCTACAGAAAAAGCTTTTGTATGTGATTGTGTATTCCAAATCTATGTGTAAAAAGCAGTTAGGGTGTTCATCCCATATACTTGGAATTATATAAAAAAAAAAAAAAATGGTATTTTCAGTTCAACTCATTTATTTCCTTATAGGCCCTATTGCCTATGTTATGAGGGAAATAGAAACTTAAACAAAGGCTTAAATATATCAGTATATAACCGTAAAAGAAGAGCTTGAAAAGACCACACATAACTACGCGAGCAGACTCTCAGAAATTTATTGGCAAGAAACCTACAGAATATTCCAACTACCAACGGACTAAAAAAAATAAATAAAAAATTGTCTAATCACCAAAGTGATACAATTAGTACAGCAGCGTTTATTTTAATACAACCTAAAAAGATTTGCATTCATTCTTACCTCACGAAACATTATTGCTAATTTCGAACAGAAAGAAAAATTAAATAAATTGAAAGACTTAAAGAAAGTAAAAAAAAATTGTTTTTATTGAGTTTAGAGATATTCTCTTTAGAGGTGAAAATTTTTAAATATTAAATAAATGCTATACTTCTGATATTAACATTAAGTTTTAAGAAAAAACGGGATGGTAAAAACCTTATCCTATCCTAAGTATTTTAATTATTAATTTATTTGTTTTTTAAAGATTTGTAGGTTGATTAAATAAGTACTAATTTAATCTGAATTTTAATTTTTTTTTTGTTTCTCAAACCTTCCACGTGCACTCATATAATAAATATTGTGCTTTTACTCAACCAATATTGGAGTTTTCCATTTCGGAAAAACACCAAAATCTTAATACAATTTTTTGACATTGAGAATTGGTGATAAGTCAAGCTTCACCAATAAATTTATTGAAAAAAAATTAATTCTTTTACAATTCAAGAGATTACCTAGAAACTAAAATTAGCAAAAGCTAAACCCAAACCTGACCTTACTATAAACAAATAAAAAAATTAAAACTCTAACTTTAATTTTCATTTACTTTTTCATCTTTATCTTCATCTTAATGTATTAACTTAACCCTTGTACACAATATCCTCAAATATTTTGGCAGAATGGATCTGCTTCGCGAAAACTAACATCGAAAACGCTTAAATGAACTGAAGAACCCGATTTTACTGGTAATAAACAGAAACTGATTTAAATTAAAGTTAGGATTACAATAAAATAGCTCAACACCACAAACCATATCAGATAATAGTAAGCTTTAAAAGACGTATTCAATTTAGTTAATATGAATTATATAAACTAACTATCGTTACTAAACAGGTTGCAGTGCTAAATTATTAATAAACTTTGTCATGTTGCAACGATATTGTCGTTATTTGTTCTTCGACCTTGATGATGAAATGCTGGATGTCGGGTGCAGAATTCTTTACACTGATTTGACTGTAATTTGAAATATAACAATATTTCGAATCAAATAATAGAAATAATTTAAATAAGTTGTATAACTTGACTCGACTTGATTATATTTAATTAATTTTTTTTCATTTATTTCTCAAAGAGCTCATTCGCTCGTACAGAGTGTATATATAAAAAAAAAACAAGATAATAAAATTAATAATTCAGTCCAGTAGAAAAAAATCAACTTAATAACTACATGTATAATAACTTAAGCTAGCTACACTTGGTTTACAGCAATATCCATTAATTGTAAGAAAGAAAGAAGAAAAACTAAAAAAAAAAAAAAACTTATCACTAGAAAAAAAACACTAAAAATCAACACTATTATTTTAAATACTTATTAACTACATTGATTTTTAAATTTTATTTAAATAGAATTCATTTAATTTTTTCTTAAATATGTCTAATCTACTTATTATTTTGATTTCATTTGGTAAATCATTATAATTTCTATATCCTAAATTGTATACTGGATCAAGCCCATTAAACCTGATTTTTGATGACATTATTCTAATATTTGTAGCAGATCTTGTATTGTAACTGTGATATTCTCTATTAAATGCGAATGTTGTATTTGTATTGGTATTCTCCGTCAACATCATACGAATTTGAGTTGTTAATTTGTATTTTATATAAAGTAGTAGTGGCAATATATTATGCGACTTGTGAATTGATTTAGTTGAAGTTCTTTGGTGATATCCCAACAAATTTTTTATGACTTTGTTTTGTATTTTCTGTATTGAACTCAAATCTTTAATGAAAGAGTTTCCCCATATCTGTATTACATATACGATAGTACTATGTAACATGCTATAATAAAGTGATCATTTCATATTTTGTGGTACTCTTTTGCTAATTAATTTGAAAATACCTGCTATTCTTCTTGCTTTTTTTAATTGATCATTTATTTGTAAATTCCAATTTAAATTACTATCAATTATTACTCCTAGATATTTGTAGGAATCAACTTTCTTCAATTTGTAATTGTTAAAACTAATATTGATATCTTGATTTCTTGTATTTTTAAATATTACGTATTTTGTTTTTTTTGTATTTACAGTTAATTTGTGTTCATTCATCCATCCACTAATAATTGACAAGCCTTCATTTATATCATTTTCCAAATATACCAATGACTTACTGCTATAAACTACTGCCAAGTCATCTACGTACATAAAAGATTTTCCATTTAAATTCACATTCAAGAAGTCACTTATATAGCATGAAAACAAAGTCGGGCCAAGAGAACTACCCTGTATTACCCCAAACGATACTTTGTTCAAATCGCTTTTTACCTTTTTAAATTCAGTGAACTGCATCCTATTTGTTAGATAATTTTTAAACCATTCAACTGAGTTTGATATTTT
The DNA here is from genome assembly GCA_963942445.1 of Argyra leucocephala. Taxonomy (NCBI): domain Eukaryota; kingdom Metazoa; phylum Arthropoda; class Insecta; order Diptera; family Dolichopodidae; genus Argyra; species Argyra leucocephala. Next base: position 82,541,994 of record OZ012681.1, on the reverse strand, counting down.
ATTTATTAATTTCAAAGTACTACTTATATCTATTGATTTAAATTTGAATTGATTCTCGGTTCTAGATTTTGGAAAATGAAACCTATCAAAAACTTTTGCCATTTGTTCTCCAACATTACAGTAATTGATATGCCATTGTATTTTGATATGCCAGAATAAAATCATTTTTGTACGTATTTTGCCCTTTAATTATTTTTTTTATATATTTCCAATTCTTTTTTATATCACCATCTGTCTTTTTAAACTGTTTATCATCATATTTTTCTCTTTTTATTCTTTTTAATGTTGTTAATTTATTTAGCCAAAACTTGTATTTTGATTTAATATGCTTAGAATTTTTATTTTGCACTAATTTCTTATACCAATAATTTTACCTGTCTATTAAGTCAATACATTCCTTATCTATCCACGGTGCTGCATATCTACTACATTTTTCAGTAATTTTTCTTTCAACGGTAGCTCTTTTCATTGCATTTTTTATTGTAGATGTCAGTTTGTCTGCTAAATTGCCTAAATTAATTTCATTGATCACAGCGCCATTCAACTCATTTTTGATTAAATTATAGTTTAAATTTTTTATCACCTGATTTTTTTTATTTTCACTTATTTAATTCAATTATCATACCCAAATGATCTGATATATCATTATGAAAAAGTGAAATATATAGTTTTAATTTTGGATTATTAGCAAGAACATGATCCAAACAAGTATTCGAATCTGGTCTAGTAACTTCCTTATTGCAGAAATAAAATGCATTTGTTTCAACAATAGTTTTGTAAGTTTTTATATTTTTATCTATTTTATTTTTAATGTTGAAGTTAAAGTCACCATTACAAGTGAATTTTTATTTTTTAGATTTTCCAAATTTGACTCGAACTTTTCAAAATATTTACTAATATGCGTTATTGAACCCTCTGGAGGTCTATATACAGCTGATCTTGTAAAAATTGTGTTGTTCATATTTATTTTTATACTAGCTATACTATTATATTCATCACAATATATATCATGAACTGCATATTTTAAGGATTTGAGAATAAATATACCGGCACCTCCACCAATTCTATTTTGACGACATGAGAACACTTTTGAATATTGTTTAATATTAACTATATCAAGATCTATATCTACAATCCAGGTTTCAGTAATAATAATTAGGTGTATAGTGCAATTAATAGAATCTAGTAAATAAGTGAGATTATCTAATTTATGTTTTAAGCTTCTAGCGTTTAAATAAAGAATTTAAAGTGAATTTTTTAGTGAGTTATTTCATTTATATTATACAAGTTAGTTTTAACATGGGTGTTTAATGGTAAATCATATGCTACTTCAGTCGACATTTAAATTAATATCTTATAAAACTCTTATGATTTTTGAAGTTGATGTTTTTCTAATAAATAATTTGCCACTTTTTACCCATGCAAACTCAATTTTCTTATTTCGTTTTAAATCTCTGGCCTTTTTAAATAATAGACCAAAATATTGTGTAAGTCTTTCATTGATAAAAAAAATAGAGTCATTTACCTGTGATATTGATTTGTTAAATATATCCATTTTCAATTTCTTCTTTTTTACAGCTGTCATGAAATTATTTTTCACCTCTTTGTTAGCAAATTCTACTATTATATTTTCTGGCTCACTTGATTTAGTAAATTTTGTTCCAGCCTTATAGATATGTTGAACATCTTTTGATTCCACGACTATTCCAACATTTGCAGAAATTTGTTTGATAATAGAAGCAGGATCTTCTTCAGGAATGTCGATTGCTAAACCACATATTTCAATCTGTTTATCTAACCGATATTGTTTTATATTTTCCACTTCGATTCTGTTGTACACCATATCATCCTTAAGCTGGCTATTCTCATTAATAATCTTATGTTTTCTTCAATCAATGTATCAATATACCCTTTTAATTCTCTAACCTCATTTTGTAGTATTTGAAAATCAGATCTTTGAGATGATTGGTTGTTTATGATAGTCTCAAGTTTACTGTGTATTGTTTGATAATTGATTGTAGTTTCTGCAACTTCATTTGTGTTCTCATTTGATGTTGCACTTATCATAATAGTGGAGGTTGATTTTCTTTTTTGGCGCTTCAATTTGCATTGTTGACAAAACCAAATTTTTTCAACATTCACGGATGACTTCAATATCTAATGATGAGCAGTGGCTGCAGAACCACTTTTTACAGTCACCGTCATATTGGAGCCCATTATTAGTTCTTAAATTGATTTTTTTCGTGCACTGGTTACATTTATTGTTATTCTTATAATTTGACATTTTGACAGTTCACCCGAGAGACTGAATGTATATATAAACTTAACTTAAAGGTAAAATGTAGAAAACGCCGACGTGTTTCTTCGGCTGATTATCAACTTTCATAATGGTATATAGAATAGATACCTAAAATTACATAAACCGAGTTGTAATAATTGGTTTTGTAATAAACAATTTTTATTGAAACACCTATATTTTTAATTGCAATAAATTACACCCATTCAAGTACATTGGGACACTTATATCACATAAATTTCCAGCAAAATAGGTATCTTTGTGGGAGAACATTTTTATAGTTAATTTTTACACTGCACTATTCATTTTGTACGTGAGCATGTTAAAGATAATATATAGTAATTTATTCTATCTATACCGAAAGTGACTTATTTTTAAAGAATAAATTTTTCATATTTGATCCTTGCAACCCCCAACAGCATTGCAATAAAAACAGCAAAATATAAAATTAGTATTATCAAAGTACAAATTTAAATTTAAAGAAATTTTTATATTAAACGGTAAAATTCTCTTCAAAATATTATCGTTTTTCTTCTTCAGTTTAGTGGTTCAAGCCAGGCTGTTATATCTTCCGAAACTGTTTACAAATAATGTGCATTAAGTATTTTTGAATCAACTTTATTCAAAACTAAGTCTCCGTTCGCAACTTAGCTATGCAGTAAACGATAACGAAGCTTTCATTTATTTATTTTTTCTTGTTTAGATCAAACAGATTAAATTAATTGTTAATCTAAAAATAAAAAAAAAGTAATTAATATTTATAAACAAAAAAAATAAAAAGAGAAGGAAATAAGTTATAAAGTATATTGTGATGATGTAGAATGATTTTTGTTTTTTTTTATCACATTTATCTTCTCCATTAAAGCTCGAACTCAAATATTTAATTGAAAAGAAAATTGTAGCAATAAAGCTTTTTCAATTTGATTCCCACTAAGTGAAATTAATGTACGTTGAATAGATTTAGTTTGAAGAAATTAAGTTAAGTAGCTTTAGGTGAAGGTAGGATCTTTATATGGAGGTAGAATAATAGGGTCAGCCAAAGGCAAATTACGTTAAGCATACCTCAACATTATAATGTTGTGACCACACTTGACTAACATACTCAAGATTGGAATGAACTATTGACATATACAATGATCTGGTAACATATTGATCCTCGAATTCCCTAGACCATGTGATAATAAAACCCAAGATAGAATTCGCTTCATTAATAACTGCGTTTAAGTGCATATACAATATTAATTAAAATAATACAATGCTAATAATAACACGAACAAATTTATTAGAAATTTATTTTATTTTCTTTGTCATTAATTTTTACATATTTATCACGGAATTATGCAGAGATTATATTACGTAGTAAAATTTTTCAGAGATTATTAATTACGTAGAAATTAATTTGGCAAAGAGAAGTTTTTTTTTATTATTAAAAATTAAATAACAAATAACTTTATACTTTTAAAACTAGAGTCTCGATTATTTAATAATATAGCTAATTATTTAAAAAAAAAAAATTAAATCATTAACATTTTGTATTCCTATTATTTATATTCATGTAAATATTTTTCTACATCGTTAAAAAAATAATATAAAAAAATTTGGTTTCCTTTTTTTTAAGTTTTCGTTTTTTATAGTTTTTATGGATCACAAATGACCTACATAATATTTTTACATCATTTTTTTTTTTACTTTAAATTATTACATTTACAGATTCTACTGTCATTCATGATCATTTTTTATTGCACTAATTTCCTGAAAAAAACCACAGCTCGCGAAGTATTTCTGCTCTGCTCTGACACTGTACAGTTTTTTGTTTTGTTTTTGTGAATTTATTTTTTAAAATTAAGCGAATCGGATTAAATTAAAATAAAAAAAAAAATAAATTTTTATTAAATTAAAATGAAAAATTAAGAAAATTAAAAAATAGACCAGCTATGAATGAATATGATATTTTAAAAATTAATAAGAATTAAGTTTTATGGTGTTATAAAAGAAATGCAGTGAAAGAGAATTGCATTTTTTTCAGTTTAAAAAAACCCATAGCAACCAAATTAATTAGAAAGAGAAACATATTATTCTTCAATAGTACTGCTACACAAGCCGAATTTTAATTTACAAAAATTCCATTTGCAATTTATGCTTCAATTAGTATTTATTTACTTAGGTGGCCAACAGAACATTTAGGTCCTGCACCTGACACATCAACGTCCTCCATTTTTGTCAGTGACGAATGGCCTCCTTCCAGTTGAAGGTACGAAATTGTTTCATGTCTGCCAATATTTTGTTTCTCCAACGAAGGTTTAGTCTGCCCGACGTCTTGTACCTTCGGATCTATATTCGAAAGTTTTCTTGGCTAAAGCTGTGTCATACATCCGCTCCAAGTTTGCGGGCCATCGTTGTTTCTTTACTTTAATTTTGATCGTGACTATGTCCATTTCGACATTATATCTTCTCTTCCAGACTCCGTCGTTATTTTCAAGACCATATATCAATTACTACTCTGCATAACTTCAACTTCATAGGTATATGACTTTGTGTTTTAACCTTGGTTAACAATTGAATTTTCAATTAACACTATCAGTTCGCTTTCAATATGCCTCAGTGTTTTCTTTTGCCCGTCCTGAAAATCTGTAATCGTCTGTGTTTTTAATCACATTAAGCTCCCGCCACATTTAAGATTTAAAATTCATTTATTTTTTTAAATATAAAATTTTTTACAAACTACATCAAATTAAAATTGAATATTATCAAAACATAAAGCTCTTAAATCTAATAAACTAATATAATAAATTCAATAAAATTAATAAAAGTAAAAAAACTATAGTTTATTAGAATAGTTAATAGGAACAAAAATAATAATATAAAATTCAATAAGAAATAATTTAGTAAAAATAACAAAACTTTATATATGTAAGAAAATAAGTAGGATCATTCGAATATATTCAAAAGAATACGTGTTGAATGAAACAAACATAAATGAAGAAAAAAAATATATAAATATAAATGTTTTAGCGGGGTACTAAAATCATAAGTAATTACAAATTAAGATTAGACAAAATAATTAAAAAAAAAAATAGAATTAAAAATAAAATTAAAAATAGTGTAAACAATGTATCAAAAAATGTAAAGAAAAAAGAAATAACAAATAAAAAATGTATGAAAAGCTTAATATTGAAGTAAAAAATTTACAAGTATACTATAAGTTCAAGAAAAATTAAAGAATATAATATAATTGAAGTATGAAGAGAAAACCACATTTAATTATAATACATACATAAAACACTTATTTAATACAAATTTCCACCATCAAATAGTGATTCAATTTGAGAGTGATCGAACTGAAATAACCAGATTTTCAACTGTCTAAGAATTGAGGAGAGATTACGTTAACTTCTGATGTGAATTGGTAGTCTATTAAAAATTCGTGGTGCCATATTAATAAAGCAATGCGTAAATTGTGTTGTTCTGGCCATTGGAACAGCAACATAATTCAAATAATTAATACGTAGGTTGTAAGTTATTTGATCGAGGTAACCAGATCTAATGAAAAAAAATTTCATAGTTTTGTTGATATAGAGATGTCTGAGTGGCAAAATACAGACTCTTTTGAAAAGTGGGAAACTAGATGATAGACGATTAACATTAAGCATGGTTCTTAAGTAATGTTTTTGGTCTAGGAGAAGTGGACGAATTCTGTTATTGTAAGAACCACCCCAGCAAGCTAAACCATAATTCAACTTGGAATTGAAAAAGGCGTAGTAAAATATATTTAAAATTTCCAACGTACTACATTTTCTCAAATGGTAGCCGTAACGAACAATTTTATTTAAATATTTTTTTAAATTATGAGTATGTTCAGACCAATTTAATTTATTATCCAATATAATTCCTAGGTATTTGAAAGAGCTAACATTTTCAATATAAAAACAGCCATTATCGCAGAGGATAGAATCAAAGTATGACATGTTTGAGGTTGGAGAAACAAATGAAGGAAGGACATTGCTCTCATAATCAGTTAAATTATGAGTATGTTCAGACCAATTTAATTTATTATCCAATGTAATTCCTAGGTATTTGAAAGAGCTAACATTTTCAATATAAAAACAGCCATTATCGCAAAGGACAGAATCAAAGTATGACATGTTTGAGGTTGGAGAAACAAATGAAGGAAGGACATTGCTCTCATAATCAGTTTGTTTAACCTTCACTGACTTTTATGATTGTAATAGTCTGTTTCATTGGTAGTATTTGCTTGAGATATTTGTATGGAGGTATTTTCTCAAAATTATGTTGGTCAATTATGATGCTTTCATAAAAACAGTGTGTGTCTTTCTTAAATTGATTTGAAATTTTAGTAGATAGCATTTCTAGGCCTATTAGTATGTAGAAAAAGCAATTCGTATAGTTAGGTGGATTAGATGAGGGAAGATTTGTATGTTAAATTTTTTGGGTATATCAGCTCTTAACATAAAAAACAAATGTTTTCATTGATTGGAATAGCATAAGTTTCACTTTTATTATTTGTTAATTAGCTTTTATTAAAATTTGTGTGTCCGTGCTACGCCGGTATCCCCTCCTTTCTTTTATTTCTGAAATTTTATTGTGGAAATCTACTTTTATTGTCTTTCAAAATTCCCTTCAAAGAATAGTTAAAAAAGCAACATTCATGATTTGAGCAGGATTCGAACGGGGGATCTTTGATGACTAATTACATAACATAACCATTACATATCGTTTGGCACATATTAATTCTCGTTTTGTTTAGGTAATGGAATTATAAGGTAGCGCATCATATGTCTTTATTTCATTTGCTTGTATTATCATTATTTGCATTGAATTTAATTTGGCTGTAGCCCGTTTGCCTCTTTTCCATTACGTACACTGAAAAAAAAGCTGAATGCTAAATTTGCTAAAAAACATGACAGTATAAAAATAAAGTTTTGTGATGGTAATTATGGCAAAAAATACTAAATTATTTACTTCAAATGAATTATGCACTGTTAACTTGTAATAAAATTTATTACAAAAAGTGAAATGCATAATATAATATGTAACATAACATTGTTCTTTATAAAAAAAATAGTAACATTTATAATGTTTTAAAAGAAAATTAAAAATATAATTATAACAAATTTTCCATTGAATTTAGAAAGTTTACCTATATTACCTAAAAATATTTGTTATTTTATATTACAATTTTAGTAATTTTTACTTTCACATACTGATATTTTTATAAAGCATCAGCATTGCAAATTTTCTATGTAGATTATTTATATTTGATTTGGGCACATAACAAAAATTACAAAAGTATTTATTTAAACTTTGCCTAATTTGAAATAAATTGTTAGATACACTTAATTGCGGTTTTTAATTATCTTGTAATACAAATTTTTTAAAGTCACATAGCAATATTTACCAAAAATTAGCTTTTAGTATTTGTTGTCTCTCTTTTGCATATAAAATTCTTACGGTCGATTTTTTACAATTTTTCAACAAATTCGCGCAATATGAATTTATGTGAAAGAAAAGATTTTAGTGAATACAGAATAATGCACTTTTGTTACCTATTTCAGTAGATAGATATCCTTTGAATGATTTGATCATGTTATAAAAAGTTGAATTAAGTGATTAATAGCTAATTTATTTAGTTAAATAAATAATTGAATGTAGTGTAGTGAAATAATATCTAATAATCATAATAAAAGTATTAATTAAATCAGTGGTCGCCAAAGTTTTTGGACAAAGGGCCAAATAGAGTTAATAAATATGAACTGGGCCAAAAATAAAAGCACTAATATAGAAGAAAAAAAGTTTTTGCATGCAAGATTTTTTAAATAAATTTATAACACTAATAAGTTATATTTTTTTTTTATTTTTATTGAAAAAGTATAATTAAAAAAAGGCATTAATGAGAATTATGCAACTGGGACTTAGTTGCATTTACAATATCATTAATGTTTGTATTTTCTTGAGAAACTGATATTCTCAGAATTTCCGCCAAATGAGAATCAGTCAATCTTTCACGAAATTGATTTTTAATATCTTTCATACGAGAAAATGTTTGTTCGCAAATATAAGTGCTTCCAAATATTGATATGTGTTCACTTGCAAATTTTTTAATATTTGGAAATATAGTGGCATCTAAATTTTGGTAGAATTCAGTCAAATTTCCTTCCTTATGTACATCCTTCAGAATGTCGTTACTCTGCAAATCAATAAATTCTAGTTGCATATTTTCTTCAACAGTATTCACCTCTACATCAAATGGATTTCGAAATAAATTAAATTTTTTTCACTTTTTCTAACAAGTCACTAAATCTAACAATAAATTCATTTTGCAGTGATTCTATTGATTTTGAAAATTCTACATAAGGGAAAACATTTGTATATTGCTGAGTCTCCAACAATTTTGAGCAGCACTGAAAATGTGCTATATTTTTATTGACGAGCTGGTTTCTAAATAACTCCAATTTAACTTCAAAAGATTTTACATCATAAAATAATGAATATGCTAATTTTCCTTTACCTTGGAGCTTATAATTCAGATCGGTAATATGTGCAGTAATGTCGGTTAAAAAAGCTAATTTACATAACCATGCATCATCTGATAATTCAGCAATAGGCTTTTGTTTTACGTGCATAAAAATGTCAATTTCCTGACGAAGATAAAAAAACGTTTTAATACTTTCCCTCTACTCAACCTGCCAACTTCGCTATGATAAAGAACGTCGTCATGTTCAGCATTAATTGATTTTAGAAATTTTTGGAATTGACAATGATTCAAGCCATGTCTTCGAATAAAATTAATTGTTGAAATAACGACTGACATAATAGATTTTACATTTAATATTTTTCCACACAATGCTTGCTGATGTATAACACAATGTAGGTGCATAGGTTTTTTTATCCCGTCCAATGAGACCTATATTTGCTCCAATCATATTTTTTACACCATCTGTAGTTACACACATCAACTGTTTATAATTTAATTGTAGTTCTGTCATTATTTCGGAAACTTTAAGAAAAATATCCTCTCCAGTGGTTGTTCCCTTAAGACTCTTGAGAGCAGCTAATTCTTCAATTATCTGAAAAGCATAATTTATTTCTCGAATAAAAATAAGAAGCTGAGCGGTATCGGACACATCTGTACTTTCATCGAGTGCAATTGAAAAAAATATAATTTTTTTTGCTTTTTCTTTTAGCTGCGAAAAAACGCTGGTACCAATATCTTCAATTCTTCTCATTATTGTGTTTGCAGATAAACTTACATTTTTAAATGCACTCAATTTTTCTGCACATACTTCTTCTGCTATTTTCAATACACATTTCTTCACAAATTCGCCGTCTGTAAATGGCGGCCCTGCGTCGTCAGTAATATATTTAGCAATATGATAACTTGCTCGTACTGAAGAAATATTTTGATTCGACATTTGTTTAAATATATTTTGCTGATTTGAAAGTGTTTTTTTGAGAGTTTCAACTTCTTTTTTACGTAATTCTCCATCATATTTGGAGTACTTCTCGAAATGCTTTGATGTGTAATGCCTATTCACATTATATTCTTTAAAAACTGCAATTGTGTCTTTGCAAATAAGACACATTATTTTATCTTTAAATTGTACAACAAAATATTTACTTAAATTGCTATGAGATTTTCACGAATAATGGTATTTTATATATTTTTTGATAGGATGAGTTTTAATAAGGTTTTTAGTGTCGTTATATACATATGCAGGGTTTACAATTTAAATTTTTTATAGAGAGTCGAAATATGTAATATGGAAGTATAAAAATTTTTAATATTAGAAAATTTAATAATAATATTACAAAAAATTAAATTTGGATTTGGTAATGCTTTAACAATTTTTTTTTAAATATTTGTATTACTTTCCGATTTTCACTCGGGGCCGGATGGATTGCTATAACGGGCCGGATTTGGCCCGCGGGCCGTACTTTGGCGACCACTAAATTAAATGATTAAATCAAAATAGAATATGATTTATAATTTACATTCAAAAATAATACTTAGCCTAATTGTTATGAAATAGTTTGGTCAGGTTATCCAAATAACGCATGAAGTTTTAGATACAGAGTAACATTGACTTGAATTTATAGATGCTAATTTTTTCAAATAGAAAAAAAAAAATATATAATTTCGTGATAATAAAATAAATAATAATGCTTAAAAAATCAAAATAAAATATAAAACCAAAAAGGTAAGGAAAAAAACAAAACAAAATAAATTAAAAAAGAAAAATTAAGTAAAAAAACAAGCAAAATAGGACCATTATAGGACCATTAGTTCAATTGTGATCTATGCGATTCGAAGTGCACAACACGAAATCCTCAAAGGCATTGCTCACTCGACAAAAAACACGTTTTCAGTACAATGAATTAGTATATTTTTAAGTTATTTGTAATTGGATTAATTCTGCGTTTTTTTGTTTTCTAATTACAACAATTTTATGTATATATATATCTATAGGTATTTTAAATATGAAAAAGTTAAAAACTTGTAATTTTAAATATGATAATATTTAAATGTATAATATAGATTAAGGTATATAAATAACAAGGTATATAAATATCTTTAGATTTAAATATCTATGATGTAAAAAAAGCAAATAAATACACTTAAAACTTATTTAAATAAAATTTTATTATTTTAATTTCCATTGTAGTTCGTACTTTTATAACACAGTTTTAAAATTTAGCTGAGCTGAGAACTGTATCAAATTTTAAATATTTCGTGAACTGTTCCTACACTTTAAGATTTAAATATCATTTGCTTAAAATATAAAAACTTTAATAATATCATATTATCCCGTCTATCATATTACAGAAATTCACATAATTTTGCAAAATGGAGACAAATGAGAATACAGCAAAATGAAGATGCTGGCATATGTAGTATAATCAAATGAAAAACAGTGATGATAACCTGACCATTAAACTGTCCTTATATAAACAATTTCATATTTTGACGCAATTACAAGCGTGTATATGTTTCATTATTGTTAATACTTTTTGAATTACAGAAACAGAACGTTATATCAAAAAGATTCAGCATTACCTCCCAATTTATATGATATTTCTACAACAAAATAGCTATATTTACAATAATCTTAACTAAATCATACCAGCAAGATAAAGCTATTTATTAAGTGATATATGAAAATTTTGCAATGGTGAAAGTCAATTTCAGCTAGTATTACATTACAGAGTATACCAAATTAAATAGCAAAATTTGCAATGTTACTTTACAAATTTACAATGTTTGGACTAACTTCTAAAAATACAACTTTTACCATAAATTTGTAAGATAACATTGCAAGTTTTGCTATTTTTTTTATTTGCTTCTTAAAGTTATATAAGCTGAAATTGATTTTCACAATTGCGAATTTTCATAAGTCAATTAATGAATATTAGCTTTATCGTGTTAGTACGATTTACTTAAAATTGTTGCAAATGTAGCTATTCATATTTTGTATCTACAATTCTCCTTATGTAAGCACAGCTGAATTTAATTTTAGGCATTAAAGAGTTTCTAATTATTATCGGTAAATTTATTATATTACAAAGGAATTGATGGCTTTTTATACTAGAAATAATCAAATAATTCTTTAATATAAATTATATCATTTTATGCTATTTAGCGTCACTATCCCGATATGAGCTATATAAATAGTACATGGTATGTAAAAAAAATAGCAATTTTAGCTAATTTTTTTTCAGTGTAGCCGCTTTTGGATACAAAATAGGAGATGCCCCTTATTCTAAATATTTACAATTAATTTTGTGCGTAGCCGTTGTTGGATATAATAAAGAGATAAAAAGGATATACTCCTTTTCCAGAATATTTACTTAAGTCATTTTGAAACAAAAATGAATAAAAATTAGATTTTGGTATTTCGGGACTTTGTATTTGGGATTTTATGGTTTTGGATAATCCAAATATATGTACTCATAAATTGTACATATAGTTTTTATAATAACTTTTTTTTAGCGTTAAAGTAAATTTTTTGTATAATTGTCGAAAATAGTTGAATGTTGTCCTTTTAATTTTACTGAAAAGTAAGATATTCGACTGTTTTTGACAATTGTACATATAATTAATAATTGTATATATAATTAACCTTCGGAACTGATTATGGCTTGTAAACGTTACACATAAAATTATAAAAAGATTTACCTAGGCAATGCTTATCAGATTTAGGAGTAATGCATTGAAGTATAAATTGAATTAATTATTATAGGTAATATTTATTTATTTATTTATTTTATACTATTTAGCTCAAACAGTTTACAATTTTGTATTACATTTCATGTATTAATTAAATTCATGTAACAATTAAATTTACTTAGTATACATTCAAAAATAACAAAATTCAAAATACAAAAATAGTAATATTCAATTAATTTCATACAATTTTCGTCTTAAAGTATCTTAAGATACTGAAGAATTTATACTATTCTTATATTTATTCCTAATTATTAACATTCTATTAATAGGTTCATATTTACCATAATTTGTTCTATGTAATGTTAATGTAAAGAGATTTGGAGTGGCATAAACGAGTATTCAATGATAATTTTATTAAAAGTTGAAGGGGAAATAATACCGCCTTTAATAATTTCGAAAATAAATAAAACATCAGCTACTTCCCGTCTATCATTTTACAGAAATTCACATAATTTTGCAAAATGGAGACAAATGAGAATACAGCAAAATGAAGATGCTGGCATATGTAGTATAATCAAATGAAAAACAGCGGTGATAACCTGACCATTAAACTGTCCTTATATAAACAATTTCATACTATGACGCAATTACAAGCGTGTTTGAATTAAAAATAAAAATAAAACGAAACAATATGAATTGAAATAGTAAAGAACATAGTAGAGAAAATTTTGCAAAACTTAAGCTTATTTTCATCCTATCTTATGTGATTGAAATTTTTTAGATATAAATAATACTACGCCTAATGTAAATAAAGATCGTATAACTGCTAAGAAGTTTAAAATAAATCAACCCTCCTCACTTACAATTTGTTTTTTTTTTGTCTCGTTGTCCCTAATAAATCTTTGTTTATATGTTTTCCTCACCATCACCATATATATATATAATATATATTTTTTTAAATGGTTAATTCGGGTTAATTTGCGTTTTATGTGAATAATACTATACTCAATATCAGTTTTTGTATATTTATATTAAACAAACCTAATTTTTCGTATTTCTTTTCCATACCAAATTTACTTGAATGACAAAGAGGGTGAGAATACGAATACATATATCAATATATATGTGTTTATATATAGAGGATCTAATTATTAATAATATTTAAAAATCCTTTCAATAATGATAAAGTTACAAAAACAAATAAAATGATAAAATATTGAAATCATTATTTGTAAACTTTTGTAGGAAAAAACTAATACCGAGGAGATATAAAAGAAAACAAACACACATACGAGTATGTATACAACATTATTATATTTCTAAAAGAAAACATATATTTTGTAGAAAATCTAATATAAATTAAACCCCATTAATAATAATTCTTCATTAGTTAAATTAAAGAAAAATAATGCATACACATAAATATTAAAATTTTAAAAAGGATATCCCCAGGAAGCTTGTCCGTTTTTGTTTTATTTAAGAAAAAATTATATATTTTTCAAAAAGTTTATATTTATTTCATGTTTTTATTTTTATCCTTCTTTTTTTTTTTTTGTTATTATTATCCTTTTCTTTAATAAAAAGTTTTTTTTCCTATATACCAGCCTATAATTCAATTTGTTTCACTCATACCATCCATTGTAAATTCCATTTTCATTTGTTTCATTTCTCTAAATTGTATTTTATGTTGTTGTAAATTTGTATAATTATTAGTCGTAAATATATTATTGTTGTTCAGAGTTTCTACGGAAATTCTTATGAATATTCTTTTAATTTTTTTTGTTTGCTTTTTTTTTATTTTCATTTCTTTTTATTGTAATAAAATCTTTCTGCCTATTCACATAAAAATATATAAAAAATAAAAATAAAAATGTTTTTCTGACTATTTTGCTCTTCTATTCTTCTCTAAAGATAGTTTTTGTATCGAAAGTTTATTTTGAATAATAATCCTTGCATTGATTTTTAAATGAAAAGGAGTCAGGATAATATAGTGTAAGTCTTAAGTGAGAGTGAATTTTTGTTTTGTTTTATTTTTATTTCATTTATAAGTAATGTAATTGCATATCAAAGTTTATATTCTTAAGGCAATTTTTTTTTGTTCATTCAAATAAAATAAAAAACAAAAACAAAAAAGGATATTCTAAAATTAATGTGTGTGTACGTATGTAATTTGTGTATTGCATATAAAGAATTATTGAGTTGTATTATTAGGATAACTAATTTGTTTTTCATTCATTTATTGAGTTTTCAGTTTGTTTTATTAAGGTTAGAATGAGAAGGAGTGATTTAAAAAAACAAAGATAACAAGAAAGAAATATTTTAATACAAAAATGAAAATATATAGAAAACAAAAAAGAAAAATAAAAAAACTCCCGAGTAACATTTTGTAGCATACTCATTTATATTTTTTTTTCTTGATTTTATCATAGAGTAATCATATAAGTAGAGTATTCACGTAGAACAATATTTGTTAACCATTTTCTTCTAAAAATCCCGTCCCATTTTTACTCAAAACACGAAAATGCCGTCCCATTTTCACTCAATACCCCAAAACACTCAAATATAATTTTCGAAACTCAACTATTTTTACTCAAAATTTTTTATTTATTGAGGAGAATATTTCATACAATGCCTCTATACTTTTAGCCTATTCACAGAATGATTTTTCCGGAATTTCATTGAATTAGGATTTCGTTTTTTTTAGTTTTGGGTATAAAATTTTGTTCTCCCAGTGACTAGGCTAGGAGTATAGTGGCATTGTTTGATAATTTGAAAAGTATTTACATACGTATGTACTCTTGATTTATATGAAGAGTGTATATCGTATATGAGTTCACCATATATTTACATATCTAATTCAATATAAAAAATATATACAGAAAAATGTAAACAAAAAACACAATAAATCGCAAAGATAATGAATGAAATTATATCCATACAAAAATAGGTCAATGATAGCATCACATAATCCAGAATTTTATTAAAAAAATAATGCTAATATAAGAATAAAATTTATTAGTAATTCATTACAAATCGTGAACTTTGTACGGAATACCGTTTTGTTTTCTTTTCTCAGAACTTGGTTAAAAATCGTATTTCTATTTCAGATGAAAATTTTTTTGAAGAAATAAAAACAGCCAACAATCCATATAAAGAATAAAATGTCCAGTTTTATTTTTTTACTTACTTTTTTAAATTTTGATAGATTGTTTGTTTGTGTGTATTCATAATCATATTATTATTTGCGGACAATTTAAAAATACATGTAGGTACCTACTTTTCAATAGAAATCAATTTGAATTATTTTTAATTTTACAAAACCAACATTAATTTGTTTGTCCCTTTCTTCAATAAAGTTTGAAATCACAAATTTCATAAATCACATTGACCAAGTCCAAATAAAAATATTAATTCTTCAAATTTTTAAAACTAAAACAAAATAACAACAAATACAGCAATAATCTTGAATTCTTTCAATTTCTAAAAAAAAATTCAATTTGATTTGTAATATTATTTGTGGTCTATTGAAAGGACTTTAAATGCATGTATATTTTTTTTATACACATTGTGTAATTTTTAATTTTTATCACATTGACATAAGTAAAGTAGAAATGCGAGCAGCGAAATAAAGAAGTATGTATATACCGTGCATGCACATTCGCCTATATACATTTTTAAGTACCTATACATACAACTTTTATATCGTTGACACTGTCAGCAGCATAATTGCAAATAAATATGTTCATAGGTAGTAGGTACACAAATTTTTATTATGAGTACAAAATCCATTGCGCTCAACTTATAAGCATTTAAAAATTGAGTAATAATATTTTGAGTGAACACAGAATTTTGATATTTCAAAAAGTAACTAGCAATTTTGTTCTACGTGAATACTCTACTTATATGATTACTCAATGATTTTATACATTTATGATGGTCTAAAGAATCTAAATCAGTGGTAGAAAAGATTCCAGTAATTTAATATTTAGACAATAAAGCAGTTCTTAGTCCTTGTATCTTCCCTCAAATGCCATCTTTTAAACTTCAAAGAAACTTAGATGACATAAGTAACTGACTATACAGAATTGGAGAATTAAGCAAGCAATGTAAAATCTGCCTGGATCACTTTTACTACTAGGAGAGAAATGTGTCCACCAAGTTCAAATCAACAACAATATGTTACCAAAGGCACATATATATATAAAACTTGTGGACTTCACTTGGATAAAAAATTAACACAGAGAAAGCGTATGTTCCGGCCTCTGCTGCGCAGCATCAATCCGCCTACCTTTAATCCTGAAAAGTCCTAAAAAGACAAAAACAAAACAACATAAGAAAACAATAAAATTCTTCAATGGATATGTACCTGTAAACCATCCATATCCAGAACAGTGGTCATCAGTTGGATAATTAAATCTGCAAAAGAAACAACATAATTATTAATCAAAATAATTATAAACTCAATATTATTGTATAATAATATCGCAATTTTATATTTAATATTTTACTTACATTTTTTGTGTATCCATCATTGTTTACCTTTTGTATTCTTCTATCATAGCAATTTGTCACTTTGACATTTCGTCAGTATAATTAGCAACGATTAAATTTCACTCGAGTCTCACTTTTTGAGCGATAATATTACTGAGTTTATTCTGTTGAGTAACTTTTATTATGTATATCATTACTCAACTATATATTATATATTACAACCGTATGTTAGGGGCAATGAACTCTAATATACTATTGAACTTGAAAATCTATGAAGGTAAAAGGAAAACCGTAAAACATAAATTCGAAAGGACAAATATCGGTCACTTTGGAAAAAATCATCAAGGAGAACAGTTGGGAAACAAAAGGCATCATTATAAAGTATCAGTAAAAGTTAATAAAAATAAAGAGATAAAGAAATTAGTTTAAGAAAATATTATATTTAACAGTCTATACGAACTATAAAGAATTATTTTATATAAGTGTAGAACAATCTATAAGATTGAGAAATAAGAACATTGTACTATTTTTGAATAAAAAACAAATAAATAATTTAATTAATAAACGTTTTGTATATATATTAAATAAAGTGTATTTAAAAATAATGAAACTTGCGTATCTTTTGCATTAAGACATTTACATAAACTATCAGCAAATTGAAAAAGGGAAATTAATTTTCCCATAAAACAGCGTATTACAATCAAAAGTTAGGAACTACACTTTCCAATTTATCTTGGCTAGTTGGTAACGTAACCCACTTTTGAAAACAAGGTCTTAGTCTACAAAAGTATACTGAGATATTTGTAAATAAACGTAAAAATAATATTCAAAAACAAAAGTGTATTATTCAACAACATAACAAAAGAACTGTACTTGTTTTTTAAAGCGTATTTAATATCTATGTTGAATCTGCAAATTAAATTAAAACAATGCATTTGAACTGAAATGAAAACCCATTTGAATGATAATAAAAAATTATAAAAAAAGATTTAAAAAGTCTTAATGATACTGCCATTTAAATTAATGTAATAATATTATGTTGAAAGCTATGGGACAAAAATTTAACGTAAAGTGTTAGTTGTTTGGTTATAGTTTTATGTAAAGCGAGAACGAAAAATATTTTATTTTCATTCATTGAGTCTACACCTTGTAAGAAAATTTCGACGAATTCCATTTTTTAGATTTCGGTTCCAATGCTTTCAATTTTGTATCCAAACGTTTTCACATTTCCACAAAAAGCTTTCTTTCTTCATTTGACATTTAATTACCTAATTTTATAGTGCCTATATCAATGGTTAAATCGGTTATGCCTATATCAATGGTTAACTAACATGAAGAGACTACCATAAAAGTTATATCCGAACACTAAGTCATTTGTGATTCATAATAATCAGAGAACTCTTGTATTGTATACTATCTTCTTGGTCCCAAATAATTGGAAGGGCAGCTGATATTTATATATAAATCTTTAAAAACTTCTAGATGTTTAATATATCTTATAATATTGATCTACAATCGATATTAAAGATAAATTAGATAATACACATAGATGCGAAATTATAATTATAGGTCTCAGAGTCTGCAGAATAATAATATAATAATAATAATAAATGAATGTTATATCAATGGTGAAAATTTGATATGATGTAAATTGGCATATAATTAGGGTGTAGTAGCTCCTGCTAGAACTCTCGTTAACAGTATCATATTCTTTAAGAAACAGGACATATGCTAACAGAATCGAAGAGTCTAGTGAACACTGTTTTTATTAGTCGATCAATTTCTATATCTTTTAAACAAATAAATTGATCAACCTACATTAATTTGGGCTACAGTCTATTAATAGTTTACACCTTAAAAATAAACAAATTCTCTTTCTTCAAATTGATTACTGGGTACGTTATAACCATATAAAAACATTGAGAAGTAATTGTTATCTATCGCAGCCATTTTATGTATTGGTTAAAGTCAAAAAGTTACAAATTTTCCAAAAAAAAAAACAGAAATCCTTTATTATTTGAATATATGCCTAGGTTTTTGTTTATATATATAACTGTATTTATTTATCGTAAGTGTTACATTAAACCGTATGTAATTCTAAACACCCAGAATATTTTTCTTAATTTTTTTTTTATTTTTATTTTTCTTTTTTGTTATGTTTTGGCAAAAAACCAACCCTGTTGTAGAACTGTTAAACCTTAAAGAATCACGGTATACTTTTTTTTGAAATTAGAGTTGATTTGGAAGGACGGGGTAAACATATTATACTCGTATGTACACGTATATAATAGGAGTAAGCATCTCTCGCATTCACTCGTTCACAAATTTTTCAAGCATAAAATGAAAACTAACAAATGAATAAGAAAAAGTGTGAGAGAAATACATACATATTATGTACATATAGTTATGTACACGTTTTCATTGATATTATGTTTTCTTAATATATACTATATACATATATATATGTACATAATGTATTATATAGGTAACTAAATAATAAACAAGTAATACGAGATATTATTATGTTAGGAAAATGAATTTATACCCACAAATCGGATAATGTAATCTCATTTGTTATAATTAAGTCGAAATTTTTATTATTGTTTTTTTTTTTTATTATTATTTATTTTTTATTTTTTTTTATATATGTATATTTATGGACCGTGTATTTACGTGTGTATGTAACATATATTTATGGTTGAAAATTGTGTCTATAAACCGCGATTAAAAGAATTATTTTTTTTCTTTTTTCAAGTAATTTTGTTTTTCTACCCTTTTTTTGCTTTATTTTTATTTGCAATCAGAAAAACAAAATAGTGTTACCGCTTGGTTCTAATTTCTTCCAATCTAAGTTCTCTTGATATAAAAATGTGAAAAAAACAACTAAATAATGCTGTTTTCTTTGAAAAGCTGCTAATTTTTGTCATTTATTTCAGAACAATTTTGTTTGTATTATGTGACGTAATTATAGCTAAGCAATGTACAAAACAACTCCGACATAAAAATTACTATTAAAAGAAAGAAGTTAAGAGATATCAATGGGGATTGGAAATTACATTGTTTATTTAATAAAACATATAAACAGTTCGGAACCATCTTATATATAAAACTATCTATACTGGACGTTGAATATGACATGAACATGGACATGAACATGGACATATTATCTAATATGAAATTAACATTAGGTGATATAATCAGTAAAGGGGTTTTTAATTGTCTGATAGATGTTTGAAGGATAAATTTATTAGATATCTGTATATTTCTAACGGATATAGAGTTAATACATTAGTAGAATAACTATGTAGACTTAATTAAAATGGTATTGTACAAAAATATAAAGGCATTTTCACAAATAAAAAAAATAATTAATGAAAATAAATAGAAAACTGTCATGTAAAAATATTATTTTTTCAACATTTTAATACAAAATATTTGAAAAAAGAAAGAAATGTGTAAATTATTCAAGCTTTCCAGAATAAAGTGTTTCAAAGTAAGGTGGTTAAGGTGTAGTTAACAATTTCTGGGTATGTGTGGTATATCTATTTATAATGTAATTTGTTAATCAACATGGTATTTGATTAGGTATTTATTAAGTTGTAACTTATAAAATCTATGCAAATACATAATAAAGCGTGAGATGGAAATAGTTCTGTATCGAAATAATATTCTACGCAGATGTAAATTGGTAGAAATATAAATTAGCAAATTGCGTGCGAAATATTAAGATAATAATTTTGTTTAGAAAAGAAAATATTTATATGAAAATACCCTCGACGAAAAATACTATTACAATTCACAAATTATTATAGTAACAATCTCACTTTAAACTGAGTAAGTCGAGACAGAAATCATCAGTTGATCTGAAGTAGATTGATTATGATAAATAAAAAAGAACTAATTTATAGTTTATTTTTTTTCAAACCCATGTCAGAATTATTTGGTGAGTTATGTCAGACGGCATTCTTTTCGGTATCACCTTATTTCAACTTATACTTATATTTTCATTTATCCTATTTAGTGTGTAAAATTTCGACCTATTTATGGTAAAAAATTAATATTTGATAATTTTACTAGAAAATACGTTAAAATGTTAATATATAATAATAAATAATAATCTAGTATATAAATGTATTTTTTTGTTTCTGACAGACATAATACATATGGTGACTGGGAGTACCTATACTCATTCGTTTTGCAATATCTGAATTTTTCTCCATACATATTATTAATTATTTTGAACATAGTTTAGCTTGCTCTTAATATCTGTTAAGCAGTAGTTGTAGAATGCTATAAGTTTCAGGTGACGAATGTTATATGAGATTAATAAGGTGACTACTAATCTATTTGGATGTGAAGCTAGTATTTTTTGTTATTACATGAATAATAATATTATTATTGGCGAACCATGGTGTGCCTGTTATACTAATCTTAGTTTAGCATGGTTGGTTATAGTTAATCTAAATTATATGCTGTTTAATATCTTAGACTGAAATTGTAGCAATTTATTAATATTTAAATTACAAGGATACTAGTACTGAATTCCATAGACCCATATCGGGTTTCAAATACCTAGTTTTAATAACTATTTACTCTAGTTTTCGTTTGATACGAATATGATTTTTCCAATGAAAATATTTACATATTTTTGGCTTTGGCGCAATTAGTTAAACTATTTTTTTCAATTATATTTTACTTTAACAATTTTTTCAATATTCAGAGTTGCCTCCTTGGTGACGAAATATAAGTCCAATAGAAAATATTGAAGGATGGTTCATTGTAAAAGTTTATGAAGATGAATGTCAGTGTTTAACTGATATTAATAGTATAAACCATTGAGACCAGTTGGAATGTCGACTATTTGAATTATTCAAAATCACAGCTTGAACGTTTTTCTGTTATTATTTAACTATGAAAATTATTGGAAATTTATAAAACAGTTGTGTAGGTAGGACATTATTTTCTAATACACTTCGAAAGAATAGTTAGTAGCAAGAATTATTATATATACTTGTTATATACTTTTATATTACCTTGCCAGTGTCTATATGTATGTATATACTATATATGTATATATGTATATATGTATTTATATATGTTTATATATATGGTAAGTTGGAATTTTTTGTTAATATTAAAACCAAACGCAAAAAGAAAAAAAAAATTTAAAGATGGAGTTTTGAAATTTTGCACAGTCACTCATGATAAAAAAAAACCAGCCGGACACGGTACTTTCCAAAGCTATCAAATGACAGGTTCGGGTTGCTGCCGTACAACTCTTAGTACGTCTCAGGTATATTTTAAAAACCAATTGTATTACAGGCATGAAAATTTACACGTAGAAATTTTTTCACAAATACAGAAATACGATTGTTACCGATTTCAAAAATTTTAACTGGTTCGGGTTGCTGCCGAACAACTTCCAGCACGTCTCAGGCATATTTCAAAAATTATTGAGCAATAGCATTTATTGAGCAATAGCATTGATTATATCTGATTATATGAATTAATTTAAAAAAAAAACAAAGTAGCAAAGACAAAACGAATTATCAGAATATAATTATTATATCGATAAAATAGCTTTGTTAAAATGTTACGATATTACGATATTACAGCAAAAAAACTTACCGGTAAAACAAATAGTAAATTTAGAAAATAAATTTTTACCTCACCCATGATCAGAAATTCCAATAATTGAAATTTATTTATTTTATTAACAAATAATTCAAAAGTATAAATTCAAATGCGCAGTAGCATTGAGTAAATATAATATTGTACATGGAGAATTATAAACCGAAAAACAAAATATGTTATGACATTATTATCAAGTTTCAATTCAATACACGGCAAATTTAGTACACATAAAAATTAAAAAAACTTTAAAAAGAAAAATCACAGACTACCCTTACCTACATCAGAGACCCTAGCGGGATAACAATATAATAATAAAACTGAAGAACAAGAGAAAAAGCATAATTTTTTGCTTTACCCCTAACTATAATAGTCATAAGGCGTCATATGATGTCATATGATACTTCGTTTAATGTCCTTATGATTCGATATCATTTATCAAAGCCATAACCAATCATAACCTCCACTATAACGGTCATATCTAATCATACCAAAACGTCAAAACCAAAATTTGAAAGAAGTGAAATAAAAATATAAATTCTATAAATAAATTTCTTTTTTATTTTGAGTTTTGAAATAGTTAGAGCTATTATGATAATAAAAAAAAAAAAACAAAAAACGTGTCTATGACTATTTTAATGTGTTTTTAATGTGAGTGTGGTATGCATTTAGTTTAAATGCATTTAATTTCATATCTATACGGCCAGCGACATCTCTGTTCGCAGCATTTTGTTGAAATGTACGTCTCTATTAATAGTACTTAATTTCATATCTATACGGCCAGTGACATATCTGTTCCCCATATTTTGTTCAAATGTACGTCTCTATTAATAGTCTCTCTTAGGGAGCGTTTAGACATCAGGTTTTGTTTCATGAAAGTTTTGTTTTACTTATTTTTATTACATTTACAAATTTTATTGCAATTACATCAAATTTTATTTCAAAAGTTTTAATTACAAATCTCAAAGATAAACAAAAATAGTTGCAAAGTATACTATATTTGTTCATGCAAAATCCACTTTCTAAACTTGTAAAATACGAAGATACGAATATGCGTGACGAGTACTAATAATAAATACTTATAAACAAATATAAATATACTGTGTGATTTCAAAACATTTATGAAATATAAATATTTAAATAGTAATTCAATTATTCTAAGTATTTATATTGATAAATAATAATAATATTTAATGCACATTTTTTGTATTTTTTAATGTATATCTTTCAATATATTGGCATAACACAATTAGGAGTTTATAAACACCTTTTCTCGCAAAATTATAAGTTTCACTTAAAACTAAAAAGTATAAAAATAAAATAATTATTAAATAATACATTTTATATGAGCGAAAAATTTTTTGATCAAGAATAATTATTACAAATAATCGATATGGAAAAAAGTTAAAGAATAACTCTTTCAGTATAATTTTTTTAATAAAACTTAATATAACAATTACAGTCTATGGTCAATGGGAATAAAATTTGATTAGAGTGGTAACACTAAAAGAAGTGTTGATTTTTTCTTAAGCTTATTTTCTTTAATCATTTGTTTTTCTTTTTGTTTATAGTATTGTTATAGTTGTGTGGAAAATGTGAGAACTAAAAATATTCAAAATACCTACCCCATAATATTTGATTAGAAGGTGCTTTCGGTATATAAAAGATCCCAAATGTGTTGTACAAAATAGATTTCTTTATAACAATTTGAAATCTTAAATAAAAAAAAAAACAAAAAAAATCGGAGGTCTTTTACAATAATGTGTAGTAGAGGTGTTATACACATTTTAACAAAGTTTTAGGTTTCTCAAAGAAGAGTGGCTGCCATATATATGTTTAAGTATGCTGAAGTTAATATATTTTGACGCGTTTGTTGTGTTACTATAATAAAAAGTGTTGTTTTTTCTTATTTTATTTCACAAAATTGTTTATATTCAAATTTGTATATATGTATATATAAATATAGACAATATAGTGTATATTGTATTATATATCGAATTATAAAAATTTTCTTTTATATAACTACCCCTTTTTATTAATATCTTTAGATTTTTAGCAATACGATAAAAAGTTTTCAGTTTGTTTAACTTTAAACATATGGAAAAGTTTTCAAAGAAAATTTTGTAATTTTCGCGAAAATTAAAGTTTCATTAGTAAATAAAATTTTTTAAAAAAAAATTAAAAAAAGTCCTAAAAGTGAAAAAAAAACAAATTTAGTTATTATTTTTATTAGTAAAAAAATTTGAATTTAATTTAGTTATGTGTGCTTTTGTATTATATTTAAACAGATTACAAATGCTTTTGATTTATTAGGATTGCGATTGACTGGATCAAAGATACAAATACACTCAAACTCAAAAACTACTAACCAAAAAGACTTACATCTAATTGAAAATTCATACTACCAAAAGAAGGAACTTATAACAAACTCTTGGAGCCCCTATAACATTAAATTTTATTAAATAAAACATGTCAATAGTTTAGAAACTTGTCAAAACTACCTCTAGTTTAGAAACTTGTCAAAACTACCACTGCGTTTAACATACTAGTTTTTACAATCACTAAGGGATTTTTAATTCTCTGTTAGTGGTTGGAAGGATAATATTACATATCTGTATATTTCTAGTGGACGCAGAGTTAATACATTAACGGGATGAGTTTCAGTTATTTGCAAAATTTAAGAAAATAGGTCCATCGGATTGCTGAATATAGATTGACAATGGATTGTTTCCGTGAAATTGACTAACAGAATTCTTCGTATTTAACTAAAATGTACTATACCGCACATATCAAATGATAAATGTGATTACAACGAGTTATATTTAAAAGTTAGTAGAGTCAAATTTAATATTATTTAAAAGCTTCTTTGGATTTTAAGAATCCTTTTGGACAATCAGATAAAAATAATTTACTGAAATTTTTGACCGTTTTGAAATGGTTGTACAAATCTTGAAATGGTTTGAATCAGTTTTACAAAAGCATAGAAACTAGCTTATAATTATTGAATCTGAATCCATCCGATATTATTTATTTATTTGTGTCATTCTCAAAAAGAACGTTAGCTTATACAGAGTGATTATTAAAACGCAAATTTTAAATTAAATGAAATATCTATAAAAAAAATATGAAATATATTTTTAGAATAGATGATTCTATTGCAATTGAAAATGTATTCGAGCTCACATCAATAAAGATTAAAAATTGCTCAAAAAATGCATCGAAACGAATATATTTTCCACTCTAGCACCGATTCATTACCATCAGTGAGTGGAGTATAGTAAGATATTGTGATCGACACTTAACCAAACATGAATATATGTATCCAAAGTTTTGTTCATATTTTCTAAATTTTTTGTTTATTTAATTTTTCAATAACTCTTTAAAAAAACATATATAATTTTTATATATATATATGTAAATACATATCCATCTATATTTCTGTTTAAAAAAATTTGAATTAAATAGTAAAAATAAAAGTCATTACAAGAAAATATTGAATTACATATACAAATTGTAGCTTATAATATTAAATACATACTACAAAATATATACATACATACATACATATGGATTGTATTCATAAATATATGTACGTTTTGAGAAAATTTTAGAAATGGTAATGGTGATGTGGTTGCTGATATTATATAGGATTAGATATAATTTTATTTATTTTGATATTATAAAAGGATTATTTCAGTTGACATTACTTCCTGATGATTATGATGTTGATACTGATACAGAAAGATATAATATTATTATGTATATAAATATGTATTATAATGTATATTATATAAAATGAAAGTACATAAAATGTTAAAACCCGATTAGATTATATTTCGTGGTTTGTTTTCTTATTTGTGTTTTTTTGTTGTTGTATTATTGTGTTTAAAAGGATTTTTTATAAGGATTTATTTTAATTTCCCTGGATTAGTATGCTATTATTTAATAATAATAAATATAATAAAATTTAAGAAATAAAATTTTACTATTTATAAATAGCTAAATATAAAAATATAGAAAATGTGATAAAATTTAAAAAGCTTTTTATAAAAATAATTTCCACAAATTCAATAATAAAACAAATAAAAATTTATTACAAAATGGAAGGTGCTTTCACTATAAAAAAAAAAAAATAGTTTTAGAAAACAAAAATATATTGAAAGATAGTTATTATTTACAAAATTTTCAATGTAAATATTTTTGATTAATTTTTATTTTTGAAACACACGTATAATAAAAACTAATGTATTTTAGTCAAGTTGGTGGTATCGAACCTGTCTAATCTATTTAATCACGATGTTGTGAACACCAATATTTTGACATAACACAAGATTTTTTTAAAGTTTTTATGTTATATTTATTAAATATTCTGTTTTAAACGACTATGTTGTTTTACTTTTCTTTTCTGACTGGCTATGCGAGCTATAACTTTGATTAGATACGTTAGTAGTGCCAGAGAAGATACTTTAGTAGTGCCAGTACCAAAACGTCACCTGAGAATTATGTTGTTCAATGTCCTAAAATGAATTTTGTGGGAAATCGATTTTTAAAGTTTAACTGAAAAGAAAAACTTCTCTAAAACAAATTCATTCTGGAATATATTTTTTTCTCAAATTTACTATGAGAAAATTCTTATCATTAAATTATATAAGTCAAACTATCCTGCATTATTAAAAAAATGTGTTAACTGGTCAAAATGGATATTGAACAGTGCCCCTTACAAACCAACAAAAGTTTAAATTTATCTGGACATTGAACATTGTTTTGGAACAATATTATTGATCTAAGCGAATTGCAATCATATTGCATAGAAAACTATTCATGTTTTTTTCCTATTTTAATCCGCAAGTTATGATGAAGAAGGAAATGAGTTGCTTCCAAAAAAAGTGCTTGCAATAAATAAATAGTTGAGAAAGTGAAAAAAGTGAAGAGAAAATTATTGTGAGTAAAATTCTTTTATCATTTAATGAAAATGCTAAAATTATAAAAATAAAACAATATTATTTATTCATTCAAACAAACATAAAAGTAAAACAATTTAATTTTACACTTAAATGGCACTTCTTGAAAAAATAATACATTTTTGTATTTAACTATCACATTAATTCAGTCTCTTATAAGATAAATTCATTGTACTTTTTGTAAAATAAGGTAAGAAAAGCTAAGCTTTAAGGTAAAGAGTAACCGTTTAATTCCAAGAGTTATATAAATAGCTTTTTAATTAATTTTCTTATTAATTTAAATAATAAAATAGCTTAAATTAGTGGGTTTCTCTAGTGCTCTCTTATAACATTTTGGTAAAATCTCTGATCATCAATACATGGCATAAACGGAATCATCGATTGAAGATCCTTTTTTTTTTTTTTTTTGAAAGAGTTATATGAGCTTCCACTGTCTGAATGTCGGGTAGTTTAGTTATTTCATTTTTTTTTGTATTTCTGAACTGTTTCATTATTTTGGTAATATTAAAAGGTTCATCTTTGTGCTTGTATCGGTATTCAATTTTTAGCAAGTTTTGGCTGCTGTATTTGATTTGTTTTACTTTTAGATATGGAATAAATACTAC
The DNA here is from genome assembly GCA_963942445.1 of Argyra leucocephala. Classification (NCBI taxonomy): domain Eukaryota; kingdom Metazoa; phylum Arthropoda; class Insecta; order Diptera; family Dolichopodidae; genus Argyra; species Argyra leucocephala. Next base: position 82,513,827 of record OZ012681.1, on the reverse strand, counting down.
TCCAATACTTTGTTGGTCATAGCTCTTAAAGTCTTTAAATTACATTTGAGTGAGTTTTAGTTTTATTTTATCATAATTTATACCTTTTTTTTTTTTTTTTTCTTTATTTCAATCATACTAATTTAATATAAAATTTCATTAACTTAAAACTAAATGTAAGTTGTAGATCTTAGCCTAGGCTGTCTGATCTTAAAATTTAAAAAAAATTAAAGTGCAAATAAAAGTTAATATACAAAGAAAAGCTATGGAACTGTCAATAATATGAAATAAAATAAATTACATTATAGGAAAACTTAAAAAATAAGATAAACTTCAAAAAAAAAAAAAAAAACAGGAAAACAAAAAAGTACTAATTCTATTATAAAAATTATATATAAAGACTATTTAAAACTACTTATGAAATTAACTTTAACATTTTTACTGCAATTACTACTATCAAACATTTTTAATTTTTTATTATTGTTGTTGTAATAAAACAAAATATTCTTATATTCAATTTTTTTTGTTTATTTATAATTTATTTTTACTTTTTTCCATTTATTTATTTTTGTTTTTTTATTTTTATTGTCAACTAATATTTAATATAAATTTTTGTATTCCGGTTTTAAAAACTCTAAAAGAATCAATTTCTTTAAGTTGTACCGGCAGGTCATTAAACAATTTCAAACAATTATACAGACAGTTGTTTTTCTGTTGATTTGTTTTAAACAAGGACAGGTAGAAATTGGATTTGTTTCGTGTGTTGTGTGTATGGATGTCTATCATTCTACTCAAAATGAAATTATGTTTGATTTTATTATTAATTATTTTAAACGCTAATAGATATAGTTCTCGTTTACAAATATTAGTGAAACTTAAATATTTATCAGAATATAATAAATTTGTTGGATACATACGTGGGTAGAAGTGAATAATTTTTATTGATTTCTTATGAATGACATCCAGCTGACTTAAGGTTTGCTGGCTCGCACCGTTCCATACGGGATTGAGATATACAATGTGTGACACTATAAAAGATGAATATATTGCGTATAATGCTTTGGTTGAGATAAAGTTCCGTAATCTACGCAATATGAAAAGATAGGGTGATATTTTGCTAATAATATGGTGCACGTGGTCAGTCCATTTCAACTTTTTATCGATAATTAACCCTAGATAATTAAAGCTATCTACAGTTTCTATTAATTTAGATTTATAAAAGAAATTTTCTGAGTTATATAATTTATTTCCAAACAAAATAATTTTGGTTTTTTTTACATTTAGGCTTAATTTGTGTTTAGTAATCCATATTTCAATATTATTTAGATCGTTTTCAATATCCCTCCTCAATTCAATTTCGCTTGTTGCTGAATATCGTATTACTGCATCATCAGCATACAGTTGAATTGAGCCTTTCAGCTTTAGTCGGGATATATCATCAATGTAAAGCTTAAAAAGGTCAGGTCCTAGGATGGATCTCTGTGGTACCCCTTTTTTAATAGTAAGGTAACTACTAAGAGAATTTCCTATTTTGACTCTTTGTAGCCTATCATTGAAATATGATTTAAAAAAGCTTATATTGGATGGTCTAAAACCAAGATTAATCAATTTTAATAACAGTATCTCATGGTCAACGCAGTCAAATGCTTTTTGTAGATCCAAGAATATACATGCAACAAATTTCCCATTGTCGATGTTATTGGATATAAAATTTGTTAAACTGAGACATGCTGATGTAGTGTTAGAATTATTTTCAAAACCATATTGTTCTTCATGTAAAATGCTGTTATTTGTAAAAAATAAATTAAGGCGGCGTTTGATGATTATTTCAAATATTTTTGACAAAGCGTTTAGTACAGAAATCGGTCGGTAGTTTGTTGGATTTGTAGTTGAACCTGATTTTAATATTCTCATCAAAGAAAGTAGACTGTAAACTTCCAAGTTCTTTAAATACTTTTCAATTGAATTATGGACGGCATCTAGTTGTTGTAATAGAGAGTGGCCGGGTTATGAGAATTTTTGGATAATTGTATTATTTTGAGGATGTTCTTCTAAAAATTTAAATACAGCCAGTGATGTTATTCTGTTTCTGTTTTGTGTAACACATGAGTCCGACCACAGTATAATTTTTTTCATGTCTTATAGTGTTTTTTAAAATAATTATTAAAGCTGATGCAATTTCATTGCCAGATCGGCAATTTTGGCTTTCGTGCCACAAACTACAATAAGTAATTTTATTGTTCTGAAGAAAACTAGTCAAATTTTTGGCAGCGTATTTGCGCTTGTAGAAAAAATTAGATACATTTGCTCTAGGTAAAGCAAACACATTTTGGAGATCGTACAAAATCACGGAAACATCGTTTTCAAAGTTACACCTATCAGTGTCTCTTTCCTCTTTTGCCTTCTTATGGTCATTTTGATATTCCTATAGTTTTAGTAGTTCTTTATCGCGTGTCTTAGAAATGACTTTAAACTTAACACATTGATCACACAAGTCTGTTTTTGGCTTGAAGAATGGTAAATTAAATGATGTATTGAAAATGTGAGAGTATATGTAAAATTTAACTGGTTTCTTTGATTTTTCCACATACATTTTATACATTCGTTGTAAACTGAGACCAGCTTCCAGATATTGAACTTTAGTATTGGCACGGCAATACTGCGATTCCATCACAGGAAAACTTTTAATATGTTGCTTTACGTCGTTTATTTCATGTGAACTAGTTTTTTTTTAATGTAATAACCTTGCTTTGATGACAATCATCATAATTAATTTTAAAAAAATGTTAAATCCATTGTTTCGAAATATCCAACGTAGACAGAAAAACCTTTTGGCAAATCGTTACAGGAATTCTTTTAGTTTGTAAATGATATTAAAATGTAAATTGTTTACCAGAATCTGTTTTTTGCGTTCTTTTTCTCTTTGGTGTGACACGTTTTACAAATCTAGAATAAAAATGGATTTTTTCTTAATCCGAAAATATCCAAAAAGAATTGAATATATGTTTTTGTTCCGAATCACTAAAGTTCAGACAGCAATTATATGAACATTTAATTTCACAACTTGAACTTTGAATTAACCGCTCTCTTTGTTGTACACCTCGTAGCATTTCAGGAGATTGATTTGACAACAGACAAGGGTGTTCCTCAATGCTAGGATCAAGACAACACGCAATTTAAACAAAAAATACTGAGAAATATTGAGTTACAATTAGGATATTGAACAAAAAAGCACGTTTATTAAAAGAAAAAAAAAAAAATCAAATTATGTTCAATATCATACAAAATTTACAATATTGACACAGTTGTATTGAACAACATAGCTAGCACACTCAAGTTTTTGAAGTACATAGAACAAGATCATATTTATTTATTTTCAAAATATATTCAATGTTGACCAAGATATCACAATACAGTTGATTAAGAAAAAAATATATGAAACATCTTCAATGCAATACAACAAAAATTAGAGGTTGGATATTGAATAAAACAGACAGCCAAATTATGTCGCTTTGAACAAAGTGATTCCCTACAACTTGAAAATGGGAAGAGATAGAACCAAACTGATTTTACTAAACGAAAGAGCATTCAAAAATTACCCTAAGAGCACTCCTAAGTCGATTTCCTGAAAAATGGTCTGTTGAACAAGATAATTATCAGGTGACGAAAAGTAAAAGATGCGAAAACACCTATAGATTATAGAACTCAAGTCAACTTGCTTAATATATATCAAAAAGCCATGGAAAAAACAGTAGCTGAACAAATACGTAATTTTTTAGAATAAAATAATTTAATATGTGAAGAGCAATGAAGGGTTAGAAAGGGGCATTCTTATGAAACGGCAATAAATTGGGTTATAAATGAATGGAAAAGAGATACTGATGATGGTTATAGTATTGTAGTTGTGTTTATTTATCATATTGATAAAAAAATTAAGAAAAATTGGGGTAGGTTAGGTGAAATTAAATTGGTTTCAACAATATTTAACAGGTTTTAGTTTTTCATCTTCGATAGATGTAAATATTGGAGTACCACAAAGTTCAGTGATGGGAGTTCTATTATTCCTTGTTTACATAAATTTTATTAAAACGGCCATTACGAATGCTAAGATTGTACATTTCGCAGCTTGTTTTATTGTATATAAAGAAAAAAAGTATTGAAGAAAGCAGAGAAGTAATGAGTATTGATTTAGAAAATTTATTTGAATGGTTATATAGGAATAAACAGAAACTGAATGTGGATAAAACGAAAAATATGGTGATAAATGGTGGAGGACACACTGTAACATTGAATTTGAATAATCAGTAAATTGAATGTGTAACAGAAATAAAATACTTAGGGGTGCAATTGATAATAAATTGAATTTTAATTTGCAGGTGAACTATATGTCTGTAAAAAGATTTCAAAGGAAATTGGATTTCTGTCACGTATTAGGGACAAGGGTGTCGTATCATTGTGCTAGTTAGCATATACAACACATTAATATTGCCACATTATGATTATTGCTCTGCTGTAATTTTTATGTGTGATGCTGGTAAGTTGCAAAGACTTTAGGTTCTGCACAATAGAGTAATGAGAGTTATTTTGAAATGTGATTGGTACACATTTAAACACACAATTAAATTGGATGAATGTACAGCAACGATAAAAGTTTAATGCCCTAGTTTAAAATAAAATATGAAATATATCCTGAATATCTAAGAAGAAATCTATCATATATATCTCATAGTCATATACGTACAATGTAAGAAATGTAGCAAACTTCAGGCTGCCTTTGTATAGAAGAACAAGGATGCAAAATAACCTGTTATATAGCTCTTTATAATAGTCTTCCAAATGAATTAGAAATAGAAAGAAATTTTGAAAAATTTAAGAAAAGGTCAAAAGAATTATTTAAAAATAGTTTAATATTAATAGTGAAAATATTCGAATTTTTCCTTTTAATTTTACTTAGAAGTCTGCAAGTAGTAAACGAAATACGATTATCTGTATGATAAGCACAGATAATCGTATTTCGTCGTGCAGACTTCTTCAGTGTTTTGTACTCGACTGAGGAAAGAAATCTAAGATCGTCTTATTTATTCTATTCGCACTGGTAACAATTTGATGTTTGTCGCAGCTGCATGGGTTGTTTATTATGCAATGAAAATATGCACAGGTAGGGCGTTGAATAAAAATATTTTTATTTATTTTATTGTTGATATTTGGAATAATTTTTTCGTAGTTAGAGTGACAGGTAAGGGTGGTGTTATTCGTTTTATTATATTTCACTAAAAATTTAAATAAAGAAGAATATCCGTTGCCTTGGTCTTTATTTAGGAGTGAGTCATTTTTAATTTTGTAGATTTCGATGCTTTCAGCTGAATCTAGTTTCCCAGATACATATAAAATACATTATTTTACCATTACAATGTCTTCTTTCGAAATACTATGATTCTCCTGGATGATGTGCTCTGCTACTTTGGATCGGAACTCTGTCAACAATGTCCCGTTAAAATATTGGCATTATTGACGCTACATTACGTATTGTAACTCTAAGCGTATACGACACTCAAGTACTAGGGTGACGACAAATTTACAGATAGATATTTAGTGAATCTGTTTTAATATCATTAGATACTAATAATTGTTGTATTTTTATATATTTAAATCCAAATATTAAAACGCTCTTGGTTTAATTGATTGTAAAATTGATAAACCAGTATATAAGACCATCATGTCGAAAATAAAACTATGAATATTTAAAAAAAAATCGTTCGCTTTGTATTGAGCAAAAGAGAGCAAAGAAATAGAAAGAAGAGAATAATTATTAAAAAACGGACATTCAGGTGATGATTACTATAACCGTCATTTTTACGTAACATCTGATGAGCTGTTGTTTATTTTGTATTGCGATGCAAATTTCGCCAATGATTTTTTTTTTGTATATAACCTAAGAGTTGTAAATATACTTGGTCAGGTAGACACTGGTGACAAAACCAATACAATTGTTAAGAGAAAATAAATAGGTGGCAAAAAGCTGTATTTTGAAAATATTAATTGATATAATATATGCGCTTTAAATTCGATTTATGTTTACAAAAAATTAATCCTAACAAAACAAAAAAAACACGCGCTGAAATTTTAATTGTGAACTTAATTTTTTACTGGCAAAGCCATAGGCATAAAGTAGAAACGGCACATCGCAACGAAAACATCAACATTATATTTACTCTCACCTCGACGAGATAATTGATCCATTCCTTTTCTTCAATTTCATTGGAAATATCCCAACATTAAAATGAAGAGCTAGGTACTATAATTTGCTATGCAAAGAAAACAACTATTTTATCTTGTTGCTATAACCAATATATCATTTCCTTAAAGAAAATACACTAAAGTGGTAGGTATGGGTAAATATACACATAGGGTTGAAAACGTAACTTTTTTAAAAATGAGATGAAGGTTAATAAATCCTATATTATTAGTCTCTATTAACCTCTAATTTATTTAGTCTAGTTCTTTGCAAATAATCGAGAGTCGTAGTTAGATGTTGAGTGAAACCGCCGATGAGTAATACCGTGCTACCGTTATATTAAGAACAGTTATCACGTCGTTTTTTATACTTTTAAAGCGGTTATATAATATACTAGGGTCCCCTGCTGAGTAACTATAATTTAAGTTGAAGCCAAATTTAAAGTTTTTAACAGAACAGCAATTTACGTACTGATATACACTGCTCACGTTATAGTAGAATCCACTCATGTTTTCATTAGAGGTTAGTAAGTTTTATTTAGGAAACATAAATACTGCTCCCTCATATACTGTTTCGTTTCAACATATTCCTATACTAAATGGCATTTAATGGATAAAATCACTAAAAATAAAATATTTTTGTAATTAAAGAGTTACATACATTATAGATATTTTTAACCAAAACCATGTGATTACTATACAAATGACCAAAATATAGAAAACAATAATTTGAGACAGTTACTTAAAAAAATTAATAGAATAAATTTCCTTTAATTATGTATAAAAATAATAAGATGTTGAATGACACAAAATGGCTATATTTTATTTAAAAGTTTGAATATTATAAAACCAAATAGACATTTTGTTGACCCGTATGCGCATTTCGGTCGTATATACAACTTATTTATATATTAAGAGTTCCTTAAGAAGAAGTGAAATAAAATGAACTGCGCAGGTCCTTAAATGCTTGTCAATTATAATTATAGATTGTTCATTGTTGTCTTTTTTAATTTCTTCATGAATTGATTTTATTTGCAGATCACACAAGTACGAAAAAAATATTAAAATCTTAATCTTCATGTCTAATTCTAAATTCATATGTCTTCTTATTGCAATATTGAAAAGAGTAGATGATTAATAATTCTTAAATCTAATTGAAATTTCCTTCAATAATAATTAATAATGCATAATATGAAACATATGCTATATACCTAAAGTCAAAATCTATTATTAATTCACATTAAGAAAAATAAAAATTTTCATTAATTGTTATTATTTTTGTTATTTTTCCATCAATAAGTTGAAAAACAATATTAAACCGTTATCAAAAAAAAAAAAAGAAAATTTATTTTAAAATTCAATTAAATTCAACTTATTCTGGATTAAAGAAAATATCGTAGAGAGTATATTAAGTTAAATTTTTTCAAGAAGGTTACTACTAGGAGCCATGAAAATGCTTTTAATATAATTGAAAACGAATTATTCTATAATTAAAAAACAAAAAAAAAAAATAATAACAATTATTTCTGTTTATTTTTACATTTTTGCATATTTTAATTTCCTTTAAACAGCTTTATTTTGACTTTTGTAATATCCTTGAGAGATTTTCTAATTTTTTGGGTGAAGGTGGTGGTTGTGGTGGTAATATGTAACAAAAACGAAAACGATAAAACAAAACAATATAAAAAAATCGAGTTACTAAATTCGTGTTAATGTTGAACACCATTTTTTTCAACTTCTACATTTCCTAAAAAAAAAAAAATTTACAAACAATGCTGAACGTATAGCACCGAATTCATTTTAAATATTTTGTATTCTTTAAATTTTAAAGATACAGTTAGTAAATATGTATAGAAAATCTCTTCCTTCCATTATTTTTTTCCTATAGTGCATTCAAATTGTTACTCACAGATTTAATTTGTATAAATATTTCCTTCTGATTTTGTATAAAATGTAAAAATACTAACATTTTTGAATAAAAAAATTTAATATGATCCTAAAGTACACAGTTACCAGCATACAACTATTGTAGATTAGTTGATCCTGTATTGGAAGTTAATTTTTCAGAGAGTCAGCATTCAACAGTATAAAAACAATAAAATAAACAAATAATTTTTCTAATTTCTCTTGAAACCCATAAAGATATTAAAAGTTATAAAAATAGAAAGTAAAGTAAAAAAAAACAACAGAAATATAACGGTAAAAATAACTGTAATATTTTTAAATACAATTTTTATGTACTTTTATTTTTTATGGATTAATTTTAATTGCAGGGCAAAGTAAAATATACGAAATTTCTATAGAGAATTTAATTTTTATGGATTGTATAATATGATTCAAAAAAAAAAAATTTAGGACCTTGAACTTAGTTTTGTAAAATATGTCGAATATTAAATATTGAACTTTTTAAAGAACTTTGTGAAATAAACATAATGTACTAGTAGTGTGAAATCTTGGTAAACATAAACCACACTATATGAAAGCATAACGTCACCCCACAATTATTTTGTCGTACATCCAGAAAATCGGGGTTTGGGAAATTGAGTTTAAATTTTGAGACGAAATAAAAGAAAAACTTTTTTGGCTCAATTAATAACCTGCCGCCCCCAAACCCCAGCTACTCATTCATTGGAACCCTGTTTTTACCGACTGCAAGTAAGCGCATACGACACAGCCTTAGTAAAAAAATGTTTTTAAAAAAATTATTTTATTTTTGAAGTTGGGGGCTGCCGCCATCCCCAAACCCCCGCTACTCATTTATTGGAACCCTGTTTTTGCCAACTGCAAGTAAACGCATACGGCACAGTTTTAGTAAAAAAATGTTTTTAAAAAAATTATTTTATTTTTAAAGTCGGGGACTGCTGCCCTCAAACCCCCGCTACTCATACGCATACAGAACGCATGAAAGCATGTGATATCAAGTTTCGACCCCAAATCCTGGGACCCCGGACCTATTGTCTTCATCACATTTAAGGGCTGTTGTACCAAATCCATTTTGTGTATAAATTAAATTTCACAACAAAAAAAGATTAATATGGACGAGGAAAAAATTTTACAGGAAAAAATAAGATTTTCGGAGAAAAAAAATAAGATTTTTAGAAAATAGATGGAAATAAATTTTCATAAATAAGATTTTCAAAATTAAGATTTCGTCACTATCGGAAAAAAAACCAAATAAAACTAATTTAGGTAAAAAACAATAAAGTGTTGACAACTTAAAAAATTAATCTTAATGTTTACTTAACCCATTAGTGTACAGAGCAAATGAAAGGTTAAATTTGTACCTTGTCACAAAAACATATTGTTTTGGGACCAAAAATAAGGAAAAATTCACCTTTGGTCAAATTGGGCTTCCCCAACCAGTTTTAGGATCTGTTTCTTAAAAAGAACTGTGTACATAACGAACACTAAAAATTTATTTTCATTAAAACTCAACATGAATTTTTATTCATTTTAAAAAAGAAAATTGTAAGAAAATATTCATTTAAAATAACATTAATCCAGTCTTCAATATAATTATCAAAAAAAACATATTTCATCCTTCTAAAATCTAACGAAAAAATATAAAAATTTAATTTTATAAAAGCTAATTGCATGAGTCTACATGAAATTTTTCAAAACGATTTTTTGGGTGCAACGCTCTATCACATTTTATGCAAATGAAGTTGGCATTTTTATGGTAAACACCACATCGTCTTTGGTTGTTGGATATGTATCTTATGATGATGTGACCAATTTCATCAAAACGTACATCCCTATTCCGTAATACAGAATTAGCAATTTCTTTACGAAAATCAAGCAAAGAACCGATTATATGACAGTAGCTTTCATTTTTTTTTGTTTCGACCACCTTCGGTATGTTGTTTCATGTCCATTATCATAATTTGTTGCTATTATTACGCATCTATTGTCTTCCCATCTTATTACGAGAATACCAGTGACAGACGTTCTATAGTTATACGACCCTCATTCCAATTGCTCTAAGTCCTAAATGGTATCTATAGCACCTTCATGCTTATCATCACTCGCACCTAAATCACAATCTGTATCCATTCCAGGTAACTCAATCGGCGGTATTGCATAAATTGTATAAGTCCCACGTTCTTCTGTATCAAAGTTCTCTAAGAGATCTGCGATTTCACTTATTTTAATGTAATTTAAAACAAAAACATAATATTTCCTTAATCGTATCCAAAACTTGTGTAAATATTGTCTTTGGACGAAAAATATAATATGTAACAAAAATATAATTTAAATTTTTTACTGTTCCTTTTGTACACTGTTCCGTATAAAAAACACTTTGTTTTCAACCAATAGTTTTACTGAAAAATTTAAATTTTGAATTTTTTCAAAGCAAATATAAAAAATATATTTAAATTCCAAAATAATTTTTAATAAAGTTGGGTTTTGTTTTTATTGTTTTGTAGAAAAATTTAATAATATATATTCACTTACTTCTCCGACATTTTTTTTTTGATTAATTCCGCACAAAATCCAAGTTTTCAAATCAAATTCAAGCGAAGAACTGAGAAATACTCAATAAATATTTAAAAGGGATCAGTTATTCATGTTTCAGTGCAAAAAGAATATCCATAAAGCTAAAGGGATCTTTGTACATAGTCAATGTGTTGGTGTTCTTTATAACAAACAGTATACACTAATGGGTTAAATCTAATTTTCAAAATTCTTATAATATCTATAAAATTCAAAATAAAATTCAAAATAAAAAATAGAAAAAAAATATAAACAAAATTAATTAAATTATAATAAATGATTTTAATTAGAAATAAAAAAATTTAATACTTATAAATTAATTCATAATATAAAAGTATAGCATAGTGACTTATAAGTCAGTCACAAAGTATCGCTTACTAATTATTGATTGAATAAAAAATACAATCAACAATGTCTGTCAACCATTTTAACAATACTAAAAGAAATTATATTTTCCCAATACATTTACCACAAAACAACCACAATCCGAAACACATACGACAAAATAATATTGTTTTTGCGGTTCAACTATTGTGGAGTATATCATTTTTTTGTCAACTTACAACAAAATAATTGCACAAATTTGAAAACGTTAATTTACACCACGTTTTGTCGTATATCCCGGAATTTGGCATTTAAGTCAAAATAAGAATAAAAATATCAAACTCGGTGTCGCTTACGGCAAAGTAGCAATGAAATATTTCTGCATTTATGTTACATAGGATAACGCCGAATAGACAGATCAATAGAGCTTCAAAAATTAATAAAAATGGCATTTTCAGTTCATTATTTTCTATTTTGTGATATATGACAGTGTATAAATGCTGGGCGTCGATAAAATAACTACACCAATCCATATTATATACTATCAGTCTGGTTTACCGAGGATATTTTCGTAATATACTTAAATTACCACCTATTTCTAAATTCGTTGTTTTTGTTTTGTATATACATTTTTTTGACAGTAATAAAATTTGGGAGAAACACAACGGAACACAATATTAACCAACAACAATTTACATATAGGTACAATATGAAGGTCGTCTCAAAAATTTTAATCGTGTATAAAACGAAATTTGTTTATTAAGAGTGTTTGTCAAGATTTTATAGAAGGAAGGTGTGTGTCAGATAATAAGCCCTTTTTTGTGTTTAATTGAAAAAAATTAATCAACATTATACTTTTATCAAATTTTACCAATTTAATGGAATAATGTTAAGACTTTAGAATCAAAAGACAAAATTTATATCAAAATAATGTTCTAGTTTTGTAGTTGCCCTCAGGTGACCTAGATTAGCGATGTAGAGGGCAATGACTACACTATAAATGCAAATTCAGAATAATGTATAGTATATCTGTACGGGCTAATATAAACAACCTACACAAATAGTAGTTGTTATATTTTGTGATATTAATGACAATTCCTATATAGAATTTGCTCTTCAGGGCCTTGCAATTATCATATTAATAGTAATTGCTAATATAGAGCGAATGGGAGAAATTGATCCAGTTAAACAAACCCTTCGAATTGCAAACCTGCAAATAGAATGTCGAGGTATACCACATGGGGTGTTGGCAAGATGAAGTATCGGCGGAGATCAAAATTCTTCATATTTAAAATTGGAGAAATGTGCACGAAACCGCAGTCAATGAAGAACGACATTGGAACAATACACCTGAACCTTCTAGGTCTGTAGCGTCCAGAAACTAAGAAAGTAATGACGAGTACTTAAACTTTATGGGTTCCATATTTTAGATATTTTTGTATTATATTTTAAATTACAAATAATATAATTAATAACTAAAATATCTTCCTTATTTATTCCAATGCTAATATCATTATATTGAGAGCTTGTAAATCAAATTAACTTTGAATATTCCACTCTAAAACAATAATTCACAAATGCTTCATACTTCAGAAAAATAACATTCCCGTTTTCACTTTCATATCAATTTCATGAATCTAATTTTATTGAAAAAATAAGCTAAGGATTTATATTATATTTTTTGGCTTGTTTCAAAAATAAAAGATTCATCCCACAATGACAAATTTGAAGAAAAAGTTGAAGAAAAACGGTTTTAATGACTAGCTACTATTCACATTTAAATTAATTTTTATGTTAATTCTAATTGCTTATTGATTTTATGTTTTGTTCATTCATAATGTTTATTGTATGTTTACGTACTACATTCTTATATAATAACTAGAAGAAACCCCCGGGTACATACCCGGCCCAGTAAAAGAAAGGAATTTTTCTGTGAAACGGCACAATAAAATTAAACATTTGACACGTTGAAAGTATCTGACAACAATATATAGAATAGTAATATTAATTGTAAACCACAAAAAAATAAAAAATGTTTAAAATTTTAAGTTAATATTAATTTTAAAATAAAATATCAAAACTATCAAATAGAATTAAACTTTCTTTGTAAGATTCAATTTGTTTTTATTATTTTTTGTTTTTCGAGGGAAGGTGTAAGCCTCGAAAAATACTAAGCAGGCCGCGCACCTTTACCATAACTTATATTATTAACCGATTAATTGATTGTCGCGTTAATTGGGAAAACGTGTGTCGAAATGTTATTAAAAAAGAGATTCCGATAATTTTATTAAACCATTAATCATACCTATCCCAATTATTATGAGTGAATTTCAAAATTCATCATATAGGAAACAATTGGATAAAATGAAGTATTCTACACCTGGTATGAAATATTGTCATATTGTCAACCTCCTGGTATGCAAAGTTGTCAGTTACAGTGTCGTTGTCAGTAACTTTCCCCTGTATTGGTCCTGCTAGAATTTTAGTTTTTAGAGCAGTGGATTGTGTAGAGCTGAACATGGGTGAAGGTAGGTTGAGGGAGATGAATTCCGGCTCTTTGACCTTGTTTGTTGAAATGTTTGACCTTGTGCTTTATTGATTGATATTGCATATGCAAGACTTACTGGAAATTGATGTCTAATAAATTTTGAAGATTAACCTAAAACTTTAAGCAATTTTTATTTTTTTGTGGTTTGGTATTAATATTATTATTCTATACAATGTTTTCAGATACTTTAAACATGTCAAATGTTCAAAAATTTTTTGACTTGACTATTCAGGTGCTCAAATTAAAAAAAATATACCTACAAAATTTTTGTACAAAAAGATTCGGAACAAAACAGATAAATTTAGAACTATTTTAAGCAATCTACTCAACAACGATCAGAGCACTTTTGGGCAAAACATTTAAATTGACGGAAACTACTGAACACAACAAATTGTTTTGCTCTAGATCGTTCTTGAAAAGTTTATTGAATAAACCTAATATTTTACCGAAATATTAACAATTTAGGGGATGAATATATTTTATTTTTTTATTCAGATATGTACCTTAAATTTTAGTTTGGTATTTGCCGACAGATGGATTTCTATGTAAATTTTAATAAATATTATATTTTTGTTCTTATAAAAACAATAATTGTGACAAAATAATTGTTTTAAAAAAAATCAATCATTCCATTTTCGAAGTACTTCAAATTACTTCGAAATAATTTTAAATTGAAAAAAGAATACAACTAATGAAATCATATAGATATAACTCAGATTTGCTATACGGTTTAATGGAAAATCAGCTTCATTATACTAAACGCTTTCGTATAATTGAGAAGAGAGTAATAATTAAAAATAATTTCTTTTTATTAAAAAAATATTGTTATATATAATCTAATATATTAAAAACTATTATTATAATACATAATAATAAAAAAAAAATTTGAATTAATAGAGAATCGAACTCACAAAAATTTGGGATATTAAAATCTATATTAATAATATTACACTACTAATTAACTTTTCCTACTAAAATTGCAAAAAACCAAATGCGGTAAATAAAAGAAAAATAAAAAGAATTTGACTCAAAAGTGAATCGACAAAAAAAATTGATTGAATAAAAAAAACAACGAAGCACACGAAGAACCACGAAAAGTGTGCCTTCAAAATCGTGCTCTTGTGTGTTATAATATATATATTGTACAAAAAAAAAATCCTTAAAGAATCTATATTATATTGTTATTTTAAATAAAAACTTCACCTACCTAGCTAATCTAGGTTAAACTAAATATTAATGCTATCTAACCTAACTTAACCTGATTCTTAAACCTACCTATTATTAATTGAATGTGCTTTCTAACCATCAATATGCTCTTTTAATGTTTTTGTGCCTTTCTGGTATTTACACATCAAATTGAAAATTATCTCCGTTACTGTTGCTCAGTTCATATTCAATCGCTTTACTTGGCCGTCTACTATAGTGATATAGTTTGGGATATTAAATAATATTAATATAATTTGAAGAATTGTTTACAAAAGATCTTCATTATGGAATCGAATTTTAAATTAAGTTTTGGTATTATAAATAGAGCACAACAAATTTATGTTTCGTAGATTATTTGTACTTTATTCATGATACTAAAACTTAATAGAATAAATGTAATAGAAACACAAGTCAATTTACTCAAAGAATCGAGCCTACGTTATAGAACTTTTTCTATAATTCAAAATTTTAAAAAATTTAAATTTTATATTTAAGACATTAGGATATGAATTCCCATCCTCTATCGAAAAGTAATTCCCAATACATTCTGCCTATGTAAGAGAAAAACAACATAAAAGAAAATGACCGAATGTTCTTGTGAGAATAACATGAAATTTTCTAATGGGCTACTGCTTTTCCATTATTTTGTTATTATTATTTTTTTTTTGCAACGAATTTATAATAAAAAAATTATAATAATCAGAAGAGGAAAAATAAAATACAGCCATAAAAAATTATTTTCATCACATTTTTCATTTTTTATTTTTATAGCCAAAAAAAAAAAACAACAACAAGAAAAACCAAATACTAAAAAAAAAACTTTTCAGTTGGAAATTCATTTTTCGTATAAGTCCTTCTTTTAGCCTTTGGTTCTTTTTTGTTTTTTGTTTTTATTTTTAGTATGTCAAAAAGGACTATCGTCTTATACACCAATATTCTTCATAATCTTTACGACATAAATTTGTTAGTATTGTAAATTGTTATTGTTTTTTTTTTCTTCGCGATATATTTTTCTTTATCATTGTTTCTATAATGTTGTATATTTATATAAATATAAATGTATAGTATAACGATTCACTTTATAAAGTCGATTAATTTAATGGAAAATTGAAAAGTGAATAATGAAAATATGTTTTTAAGGATGAAGAAGAAGAAAAAGAAGAATAAAATCGTAAATAAGTTCAGGAAACCTTAATATTTGGAATATAATTTTTTTTTTTTGAAAAATGAAGAAGAAATAAAATTTGAAATTTGGTTGTGGGAGGAGGCGATTGTCCGCATACAAGAATTGGATGGCAATGAAAAAAAAAATATTTTTATTACTGTTAAGGCGATAAGCTATTAGGAAACAATTAAAGCATTAAAGTTCAGAGATTTGTTAATTGTTTAAGGTAGAATAAGAGATTATTATTTATTTCGAATAATAATTTTAGGTGGAAAATAAAAGTAAAAAGGAAAGTTAAAAAAAAACATTCTTATATATAGGGAAACTTTTTTATAATTACAAACCATTTCATGTTTAAACATTATGAAGATTGCAGGATTGTGGCCACAATTGTTTAAAGTTTTATCCAATTTTTATTTTTGTGTAAGCTAACTTATGTATCTTCATAAGCAAATGGAGGTCTGATGATAAAAACTCGATGGCATATTATAATTATGACAGAGAAAAATATCAAAACTCTGTTATGTTAGTACAGTGGTTTGGAAGCATAGCCACTTAAGTTAAAATAAAATACTTCACTGATGAAACATTTGATTTTTCTAGAAATAAATTTTGATATACCACTGCGCTATTTAGCGTCATAACCTTTTGGTCTCACTGTAGATACAAAATGGTCGTTCTATGATCTCTCTACTGACTCATTTAATTCGTGCACATATTTCGCGTTTCCGAATTCCTAATCTGTACCTTTACTTATATTTTTCATCGAAAAATTTAAATTTTACGCTATTTTTCAGGTTCGTAATATTATGTCATTTGCCAATCTTTTGGACTTAAACGCATAGTAGGAAGTTACCACCGGTCAAATATTTTTGAATCTATGGCTTATGACTTTCTTTATACGTAATTGATTATGAAAATATTAACGCCAATTTGATTTAAATTAAATAAAAAAAACCAAAAACTATTTTATTTGATTATAATACTGCCGTGCAATGTGAAAATCGTGTAAATCTTTCTACACGGTTTTTACTATTTAGTTTTTCAAATTCTGCAATTGAAACTTCGATGTCATGTAACTTTTAAAAAACGAAGAGATTCCAAAGTGAAAACCATGTATTATAATAAACAAAATATTTTACATTATTTTTTATTTTGTGTTCATTGATATTTTTTCAAATTTGCTACAATAATACAAAGTGAAAACCATGTAGTTAAAAACTATCTTGTTGTGACCGTTATTTTTCCGTTCAACTCTCATATATTTAAATATTGAGTATTACGTTTTGTGAGTATACATATTCATTTGCCTGGCTTAGAATATTATTACTCTCTTATTATAATTTAGTTTTATTTGACGATTTGATCGAACTACGTTGTCCTGTGGCAAATGTTTGGTTGATTTAGTTTTAAAATTGTAACTATACAAACTGAAAATAATTATATATATATATAATTTTCTGCATTTATCTGGATGTTTGTTTGTCCGACGGAATACTCCAACACATATACAAATTGCCTTGGTGCTCTTTTTTAACCCCTGTCTACCATGCTGAACCTTTGAAGGAAAAAATACCATTGCATGAAATATATTTTTTTAATTTAATGTTAATTTTCTTCGCAAATAAAAAGCAAAAATAAAAAATAATAATAATAATATAAATAAAATAAAATTTTTTTTTCATTTATAATAATAAGGACTAATAGAAATTTTATCAATAGTTTAATATGGTGTAACACCCAAAAGGCAAACAGCATTTAACACAAAAAAAAACATAATGCACTTAAAGGTTATTCTCATTATTTAAAATTATACACAATATGCATATGTTACTACATATTTTTCTTTTGTTTTGTTTTATTGTTATGATAATGATCATAGCATCATAGTTTTGCTACCGTATGCATAGCATGTATAGTACTATAAGAATATATACTCTAGCCAGAAATGTGATGCGATGAAGAGTTAAAATTGTTATTTATTTTTATTTTTTTTGTTTATTTTTTTTTTTAATATACATACATATATATCTATATGATATATGATGATCGTATATAATATTAGTATGTATTATGGGGTTAGGTTTTGGTTCACCTGATTTACACATAAAAACAATAACAACCTATACATTTTTAAAGAAATTAAATGAAATTCTGTACTATTATTTTTTATTCCTTTTCTTTGTAAATTTATAATTTTTAGGTATATTTGTTTTCTTCAAGTGTGTAAAAATGTATGTTATAGAGAGTGATGATTTTTTTTTAATATAGTAGGTAGGTATATATAGGTATCGGTTAAACCATATTGATTGTTGTTCTTCTTTTTAATGTATGTTATAAATAATGTATGAATTTTAACATGAACAGTTCGATAATGAATTTTTTGAAATGAAATGAAATTTTAAATAACCGATCAATGGTTCACAAGTTATGAACAGTTTTGTAAATACCTATTTATTTGCAGTAAATTTTTTTATTTTAATTTTTTCTCCAACACTAGTTTTTATTTTATTTTATCAAAATAAATATTATGTGTACCTACAATATTATTGTTTTTTTTATATTTACAATTTTATTTATTTTTGTTTTTAAAATTGTTTTCGTTCAAAGTTGTGGCTCATTATAAAATATTATTTGTTCGCTATAAACTTTGACGCTAAGCTTACGCAGCGAATGTTATTGAATGTTAACAGGATTAACTTGGTTCTGAATTATACGATAAGTTTTCAATGTTGGCAAAAAGGATGTCGCTAAAATGATCGAGTAAATGAGCCTTAGGGAATAGAAAATTTTGTTTATAAGAAATAGGTATTCAATTCATGGATATGTGTATATGATGATAATATGTAGAAAGAAAAAAAGGAAAAACACGAGCGTAATTATACCAGAAATTTTTGGAAATAGTTTGAATGTAGATAGTTTTGCTGCATATTCAAAAAAGTAGATACTTTCCTTTAAAAATTCTGATATTGAATACAATTAACGAACAAGTATTAAACATTTTAGAAAAATATATATAATAAGATTCAACAATTAACCCGTGGGATTTTTAAATGGCTGCTGTCCAAGTGGAATGCTTCCACATAAACTTAATTTGAAAGTTGACGTGGTATCTGCAATGCAAGCCGGTTAGCAGTCAAAAATTTAAAATCAAACTTAATAATCGCAGAAGTCCTAATCGGTACAGCTATAAGGGAAACTATGCTTATTCCAGGAATAGATTTATCCCTAACTACCACAGAACTTTCATTTATTCTCAGACTTTGACTATTCCCCGTTAAATTAGCCTTTTTTATTATCATAAATAGGACACAAGGTTAGACATTGGAAAAAGTAGGAGTTAAGGAAGAAAACAACTGTATAGTTCTTGTAACAATACCTCAAAAAATTTTGGTTTTTTAGTCAAATAAATTTGTTGAATGTGTTGAAAAAATATACCAACCAAATTTATAAGTATAAGATTTAGAAGCATTGGATATAAAGAAATGGCAATATCCAATTACTAATCTATAGGGATAAAAAATTATAGTTTAACAAATATTGTTCTTTTTGGAATTAAGTTGCGCACTCTAAATAAATAAATAATAAAAATATTCAAAGAATTTTTTATTTTTTTATTTATCTTGACTAAAATTTACACGATAAATAATCAAAAATCAATTTTTTGTTACAATTTTCAGTACGCGGTTTTTGGGAAATGTATGGTTTTTTTTTTAATTTGTTGTAAAGTTTTGCACTACACAAAGGCACTTATATAATATTTGAGTACGTTTATTAATACCAATGTTTTTTTTGCAGTGTTTTAAAACATTTTTTTTTATTTACCACCGTCATATGACGGGCCTTTTTGCTAGTCATAAATAAATAAAAAGTATGAAAAAATATCAAATTATTAGGTTTAAAAAAAAAATGTCAAATAGCGGCCAGTGTTCGATTTTTCGAACAGCAATATTTATGCGTATATGACATATTCTGGTGGGGTACAATCGACCAAAAATATAAGAATATGTAAAATATGACTCTTTGACAAGAAAACCTCATCATTGGTTTTTTGAATTAAAAATGAACGAATGAGAACGAGTGAGTCAATTTTAAATCTAAAACACTTACACGCTTTCAAGCCAAGAGTCCAAAGTTTATTTATGTATTAAATTTAAGTCAAAAATATACAGCTATAACAGAAAAAAACTTTAATAAGAATAGGTAATTTTGCTGTTTGAAAAATCGAACAGCTGCCGAAAATGGTTTAAAGGATAAATGCGCCACTAGAGATATATATTTTTATTAAATTTTGAATTTTTCTCAAGCTTATACAATATTAACGGTTAAGTTTTTCTTACAATATTAAGCAGGCTAAGCACAAACGCTTAAGCTTCATTTTCTCAAAACAACCAAAACTGAGTTACACGATTTTCACTTTGCACGGCAGAATAATACTAGGCGATCCCTGTGCAATTGTAGAGAAGCAATTGTTTTTTTAATTTCTTCAAATAGCTAACCTTGCGACTGAGTTTTTCCAAAATTATTTTTTTTTATTTATATAAGATTTCATTTAATTATTATGGTATCTAAGATATTCAATAGAAAGTGTAGTCGATGGAATTTGATCTTTATTTAGAGCACTTCCCCAATAGAGTATAGAACTAGTAACTTCCCCAGTAGAGTATTGACTTTGTTCACTCTGCTTCACCAAGTCAATAGAAAATTACTTTTTGCTGTATTTTTTGCTGAAATGTGTAGCTTTTTAAAATGAATAATTATTTTGGTTTGTAGGTTTTGAGGCAATGCGTCGCCAACATTTTTTTTTGTTTTGTATAGATATAAAATTAATTTGATCGCAAATCCAAAATTTGAAATACGAAATTCATAAAATGATAAATGATATCAAAAAATTTATCAGACAGATGAGCTTTCGAATCTAGCATTGGAGCTACGAAATTTATAAATTATGAATTTGTGACTAAAAATAATCAAAAGATATTGGAACAAAAGTTCACAACACTTAATTAAAATATTTTTTGAAATTCACTTTTTAATTTAAGTTTTCAATAATGTTTTAAGATTTTTTTTTTAAATACCTGAAAATGTAAAGTATAGAATTTTTTTTTTTTATCTATCGTTTTGAGCAATTTAAGTTCAAACAAAGAAAATTCGGTTTTAAAATTATATTCACATTGTAACAATATAACTACTTATAAATCTTAAATTTATTTATATCATTTACACAGCACAACAGTTTTTCTTATATTATTTTACTTAAACGTACATCAGCATACATAAATTCAAATTTAAAATTAAGATTTCACTAGGTTTTAACTAGATTTGTTTGTTTGATTTTTTTTAATTTAAAAATTTATTTTTCTATGAACAAAATGTAAACGTAAATTTTAATCCTCATCAACTCCTTCTAATGGTTTTGCAAGATGTAGAAAATTTTGTGGATATGATCCCTGTAATGCATCTATATCAGATGTTATATTATGTCTTGATAATTTGAAAAACGCTGTATCGCTATGGGTAATATTAACAATTGTTCCTGTCAACGGTATTGTACTTAAAAGATCAGATGGATGTTGAAAAGCTCCAATATTAATTGGTGCAATACCAGTTAAAACTTGACCAGAAACATTTGTTTGTACTGGTAATGGTATATTACCCAAATCAATATGACTTTTATTTGTGTGTGCATCAAAAAATGTTAAATCAACTCGTTCTTGTCTAATATAAAAAAGAATAAAGGTAAATTTAATAATATCCTTGTAAATTTTATGTTTGTTTGTTTTTAACTTACGTTTCTTCACTTGAAGTATCATTTTCGTCGGATTCTGTGAGAATTCCAATTTCATACACAACAGCTTTGACCACATATCTGAATGTAAATTAAATTATATATAAATTTACGTAATAGCTAGGTTAATTTCAATTAAAACTTACAAATGTTGAGTTTTATTTGTCTTTTCTATTTCATCGTTTACTTCCAAAGATTCATCACCAATATTCTCTGTATTAATTTCATTTAAAGGTAAACTGGCACTAAATGCAATTATTAAAGTAGTTAAAATAATGGCCACCAAATTTTGATGTAAAAAATGCATTTTTAATTTTTTCTTTTTATTTTATTTATTTTTTAAACCTAATTCACTTATTTACTTGAGTCAAATACTTGACTTCAAATTGAAAAAAATGCACTGAATATTATTTGATTTTATTTGTTACAATATGAATTTAATTTTTGGTATTTTTTAAACCGAGACAACGTTTTAAATGATCAAGACTTATTACGAAAATGGGATTAACAAATTAAAAATGTTTACTTTATATACTAGAAAAGCTCTAGATATTATTTAGTTGTTAATTTTCTTTATGATCAATATTTTGTGAAATTGACTCTAATTAATGGAACTCGATTTTTCAAGTTTACTTTGCTATTTTTTTTATAATTTAATTTCTGTTATTTTTCTTTTATTTATTTTAAAGGCTTTAAAATTGTTGTTCTATTAAATGACGCGAAAAAGGTGTAAACATTTATTTTCGCTTATTTGATGTTGACGTCTTATATTTTTAAGGTGTTATTTAATTTATGCATTTCAAAATATTTTACTATGGAAAAACATTATTATTTATTTATGGATTAGAAATTTTGTTTAATTTACGGTAAGAAATTTAATATAATAATTTTTTAAAAATTTTTATTTATATATTAAAAATTTTTTTAAAATTTTTTTATTTAAGTATGATTCAACTGTTTACAACAATGGGGTTATCGAATCCCTACAAAAAAATGTATTAAAATATACGCAATAAACTTGTTAATTTATAATTTAAAGTGATACAAATTTCGCGCAATATCAAATCATTTAACACCCAATTATTACGATCATAAATCGTAAAAAATAAACATTTTTATTTAATTTTAATCGTTTGTTTCTTAAATAAAAGTTAGATTTATTTACTATTTTAATTAATTGTATATTAAATTTATTTTATAGTTAATTTATTTGAAAATTAGAATATTTAATTTAATAATTTTTGTTTCAGTAATTAATTATTTTAATAATTTTATTTGGTTGCAGTTAATATAGATATTTGGTTGGTTTTATTTAAAATTGTAGCACTTAAGTTAATTAGAATATCAAATTTGATGTACTCACACATAAATTTAATGAATTTAGTTAATTATAAAGTTTTAAAATACGAAAAAGATGTAAAAAATGTGAGTGGTTCACTAGCGAGTGAGTCTGGAATGAAATCCATAAAATGCACTAGCTATCAATCGTACCATCGAAACGATAAGTGGAACCCCTATGCTCGCAAAAGGAGTAAGAGGAGTAGGAAAAAAAATAAGTGATTCATCAAATATTGGATGACATTATGTTAATTTACGCTAATATTTATTGTGTTATTGGTGATATGCCTTTTTTTTTATAAATTACCAAAACTACGCGCAAAGTCATTACTGTATGTAGATGCTCTTGAATTTAAAAACTACTAAAAATTAATCAAGAATTATATTATTAAATTAAAATAATTTTAAATAAATAAAATAATATAAAAACTGCATTAAACAAAAAAAAAAAAAAAATGTTGTGTCGAAACAAAGCTGGACTACTAAAAAATAAAAAAAAATTGTTGGTAAATATTTAACACCCAAAACTGTTAAATAAAGATAAATAAAACTTCCTGGAACATTTTTGATTTAAATCTGAAATATTTGCGCCTTAAAAATATCAACAAAAAATTTATGCTAATCATTTACAGTTTGTCTATTCTACACATATTTTATAGAATGAGAAAAATTAAAACTTTAGACAAAATCGGAGTATCAGAATTATTAAATAACTTTATTATTATTAGAAAATAACTTTTTCATAATTTGAGATAATTTTTGAAACTCTGTTAATTGAACGAAACCTGTTTTTTTAATTTCAAATTTTAATTATAATAATTACTTTCTTATAAATAATTTTATACACAAACATTATAATAATCAAATAATATAAACAAGAAGCGTTTATAAGGTGCCTATTACACATCATTCTTTTCATCAATCATTCATCCATATATTGTCAATATATTGATGAAAAGAATGATGACCGATTACACATCAATCATGCACTCATCAATCTTTTTACCCATATTTTGACATTTTGCAAGGACAACCTGTGGCAGTGTTTTGAATATATATTGATAACTTCGAAACATATATGAATATTAAAAATATAATTTTTAGGAGAATGTTTTTAACTTCAATTTAAATTGAATTTTTAAAGTAAAGTAAAGGGTATAAAAAACAACAAATTATTTTTTTGCACATTTGAATAATATATCAATCGTTTTTTTACAATAATTGCTATAATTATTCAAATTAATATTATAACCTTATCTGAACATTCCCCAAAAAGCAATTTTTTTTGCCTCAGCTGAAATTATCAAAAATGATTGATGACATGATTGATGGGAATTTTGCTTGCATGATTGATGACATGATTGATGAGAATAGAACCGCCATCAATCATTTCTCATCAATCAAAGGTCAATAGATTGACAATATATGGATGAATGATTGACGAATGATTGATGTGTAATAGGGCCCTAAAATTAACAAAATCTTCAGTCCATATATTAAGTAATTCTAAATTATAAGTTGATAAATATCCAGTGGCCATACTATTCTAGATCACTAGATCCCTAGAATAGTATAAATAACTTTTTGTGTTAAAGTGCTTAAACAAATGGAGTAAAAATAATCCCATAAATATTGCGTAAACGAGGATCTTATGAAACCGGAAAATATCTCAAATGAAAATAATCCTTTGGTCTGGAAAACATTAAAGTTTTGTAATCTTATACAGGACAATAATGTTATATTTTACCTGTAATAATTATTGCAGTTTTTCATATTATAGTGAATAGTGATAGATATTGCTAAATTAAAAGAAAATTGCTAAATTAAATATTTTTTAAATGTTGGCTATATAATAAGCCTGCAGATTTTTGCGATTAATTTATAAATAAACAAGTCATCTCAGAAATCTCACAAAGGTTATTTCTTTCTAATTTTCCATTGATTATAACTTTTAAGATCTTCTTAGAGATATTTTAGTTATCAAATAATAAATGTTTGTTTTTGTTTTTTTTTTTAATTACTACAACTGTTGGCACCATTAAATAATTTTGAAACTACTCTTTTACTGCATATCCTTTATGGATGTTAGCGATTAAATGTTATTGTAAATTTGTTGTTATGCTTGTCAATTCTTCTCTATTTTGAGCTAACCTAAAAACATCACCTACATTTCTTAAGCTAGTCCAATTTCTAATGTTTCTTAGCCAAGATATTGGTTCCTTCCAACTCCCCGGCTGTCTTAAATTTTTGCTTGAACTATTAGTTGAAGTATTTCATATTTTTGATTTCACATCTCAAAAGCTTCAATTTTGTTCATATTTAGCACCTTCAAAGTCCAGGTTTCCATACCGTATAAAAGTACTGACCATACATAACAATTAAATCTTAGCCTTAATGTGATGCTAAAATCTCTATTCGTGAATATCTTTTTATACTTCATAAAGGCACTCTTTTGGTCATTTCATTCTACATTTTATTTTTTTCATGAGTACAATTCCTTATGTAACCAAAATGATTAAGATAGTTATAAATGTTGACACGTTCTATTTGTTGCCCATTAATTGAGCTGCCTTCTTGAAATAGTTTTTGTAAACGTTCTATACTATCAGACAACCTATCATTTAAATTATTAATGTATTCGCGAAATATGCATTTAGAATAAACGTTAAACAAAATTGGTGACAATATACAACCCTGTCGTACTCGTATCCTGTGTACCCATACCATTTTTGAGTTTGATTCTAGCTTTTGATAAATCCTGTTATGAATAATCTTAGAAATATCTGAAACGTGTGTCCTATTAAACTAATGAACCTGTATTCATTACAACTTTTAGCATACACAATCAAAGAAAAAATTTGATACAATAACATTGGTATCTACAATTTAACAGCGTTTGCCTCTTTAACTTTATAAAAGTAAGCTCTCCAAATTTTATTCAAAAACCCAGAATTGAACACAACACTATTAATGACAGTGACAATATCAGTTAACCTTGCAATAAAATTATTAAGCACAATATAAATTCAACAGTAAAGAAAGCATTCTTTGGCGTCAGAAAGTTTAATGTTTGTAATGGTTTTGCGACAAAGTCAAACTCTTTTAAAAAAGTCAACATTACTTGCAATACAGAACAACAAAATCACGAGCCAACTATAGAAAATATAACAAACAGAAATCATCTGGAACTCATGAAAAAATAAAAGAGGTTTTGAAATGCAATGGAGATGCAGAATTCAAGTATGAAGTAAGCAAATTGTTCTACAACATAAGGACATACCAGACTATTCTCTCAGAATGAAAAACAAGCATCAAAATCTCTGTTTTCAAAACAGAAGAAAAAAGTAATGAAAAAAATTAGATAAAAATACCTTTATTCAGTGCAGTTCAGAAACTATTTAAGCAAATAATTAATGACATATGCTACACCAGATACAACTTGAAGAACAAAATTGTTTTGGAATAATAGATCCACAATCAATGCCATATTAAATACTCAGGTCACTCATTGAAAAAGCAATCGAATTCAATAAACCTATTTTCGTAGATTTAAGGCAAGCTTTCAACAGAGTACAACTGAATAATTTGATCTAATATATCGCTCACTGAATATATCGCAACACCAACAGGTGATAGACAAAGTGTTAGTCTCAGTACTATTCTGGTTCAACTTAGTAATAGGTCAAATAACTAGAAATATAATTAACACCGATATATAAAACCGGATATCGAATTGACGATATAAGAACGTTAACATCATATGTTATGCCATATGACGGTGTACTACTCGCAGAGAATGAAGATGATATGCAGAGATTATTATTCAAATTATTCAACGAAACTATCAAATTGTACCGCATATCCACCATAAAAACCAAATCCATCATTTGGTCATTCGCAGTCATTTTAGGTTATCTCCTTGATGTCATATGGAGAAATAAATACACGCTAATAGAAAACACAATCACGAACATACAAAAGCAATATTCGGCTCATACCAATGTACATTAATGAGACAACCGCGGACACAACGAAATAAAAACAAAATATGCTAAATACAGAAATTCGAGCTCTGAGGCAAGTATGTGGATACATCTTAAGAGATCAGGGACACATACGACATTCAAGTTATTGTCCGTTTGAGTCGAAATAAACGAATTAAAGAGATCACGTAAATAGAATTACAGAAGATCGTAGGTAGTAATGAACGACAAAATGAATATCAAACGTCTAACCAGGAAAATATTCGAAAAGAAAGAATGATGGTTGTTTTCATCACAAAATTGAGAATAAGAAATATTGAAAAAACAGGCACTAAATGGCTAATCAACGAAGTCGAGGGAGAAAAAGAAACGGATTTTATTGTATCTGTATCTTGAAAATGCTGATCCCATTGCCTTGTACAAATTAATGTAAAATTTCGATTGATATCTTATATTATATTACACAAGGAAGGCCATGTGGGGAATATCTTATATTTGGTCTGTATGTTAACTCGCAAATCTATATTATAATACACAAGAGCACGATTAGTGAAGGTACACTTTTCGTGGTTTTTCGTGTGCTTCGTTTTTTTTCATTCAATCAATTGGCGATGATGCAGGCCGTGGCGATCAAAATCAATTTTTATCTTATCTATGTTATACCTAATAAACAAGAGCACGATTTTGAAGGCACACTTTTCGCGGTTTTTCGTGTGCTTCGTTTTTTTTTCCATTCAATCAATCAGTGATGATGCAGGTCGTGGCGATCAAAAGAAATTTTTGTCGATTCTCTTTTGAGTCAAATTCTTTTTATTTATTTTTTTATTTATCGAACTTGGTTTTTTGCACTTCTAGTAGGGAAAAAATTAATTAGTACGATAATATTATTAATATAGGTTTTAATATAACAAATTCTTATAACTTCTTTTTTTATTATTATGTATTATAATATTAATTTTTATAATATAATATAATTAATAACAATAAACCATATTTAAAAAAAAAAAAAAAAGTAATTTATAATTATTATTCTCTTCTCAATTATGTCAACAAAATACGAAAGCGCTTAGTTTAATATAAATCTTGGCATACAAATTATGTATACTTATTACTTACCCATACATGGAATGTATTCACAGTTGACAGTTTTGACACTATCATGTAGATGTTTGCATATAATATAATATACTATACCAATTATCATTTACCCTACCTATATCTGTATACTCAAACAGCTAAAATGTACATACAATAAATATAATATAATTTGTACTCTATTTTGGTTAGGAGAAAGTCTGATTAGTATATTGGTGAAATGTTATGTATATCGAACCTATGTTAAAATTTTTCAAAAAAGTAAAATGTTGTAAGACCTTTTCTTTTAAACCTATCCAATTTTAAGTCAAAATTATTGTTTTATGCGTAATGAAAATTTGAGTCCCTTGATTGCAAATGTGTTTAGTAATTGGATATTCCATTTTCGGATTAGAATCACTTTGAATTGATTAAATTTATGCATGAATTTAAACGTGTTAAATATGCTTTTTAAATTTTATTCTACCAGGGAGTCATCCATCGAACTAATTTCATAATATTTTGAAAATTCCTAAGTAATTCTTAATGTTGTTTAATTTTCGAGAGATCACCATATACAAAATACCAAAAACTGTTAGGAACATTTCTTATATTAAACTTCCATCCTCTCCTGTATATTAAACTTTCTCTTCAAAAATTTAAAATTATCAAGGAGACTTGTCCTGCTTGTTTGTCTTACAATAAAATATAATTCAATCACCATAATCTGGTGAATAAATATCATTAACCATAGTTATACTTTTTTATCTGAAATTAGTTAAGACGAAAGAAAATACGAAGGAAGTGCAACTACATGGTGCATAGAGGTGAAGCATCAAGTAAAAAAGTTTGAAGATAGGTGTGTAGGTAGGTAGATGAAAGTGGCTGTCTGGGTTCACACACTTAGACCAAGCGGGAGCATTGTGATACCACAGAATCTTGTGTCTCCGCTCGAATCCTAACCATCAGAAGCAATCAAAGAAAGTGTAGAAAGAAAGTCATCTCAAAGCCTTTTCATCTCTCTGTACACTTCTGCAGAAATCATTAGAGTGAAGAGCCCTAGCCTCTGGCATGTTTGTATATAAAGCAGTGTCCTGTGATATCTCACACCATGGTACTGATATTTAAACAGTGATAGTAGGTTCAGAGATCATTTATGGCTCAGTATTGACCAGATAAGTCTGCGTACATTACAGGGAGATCTACTGCACTATTTGCGATTAGAGGTTCTGATTGGTTCTTTATTTAGTAGTAGATTACAGGTAGGTAGAGGTGCTCTCAGACATAAGTAAGTATATTATGAGTAATCACATGATATTGCGTATATTTTTACAAGTAAGCACAACAATTTTTCAAGTGCATCTCAAAGAAATTCTTATACTTGTATATTGCATGTTATGCATTATGTTATTTCAAAAGAATAAATAATAAAAAATAAACAAAACAAAAAAAGCAAAAAAATAACGAAATAAACTTTGTGTGGTTCAATAAAACATGCATAAAATCTATAAAGAATAAAGTTTTTGAATAAAATTGTAGGAAAAAAAGTTTTCTATTTAGATGAAAAAATAAGTTTTAATGACAGGGATAAGTCGAAGTTTGTTTTTGTTTAATTTATTTTAAATTTTATTTGTTTTGATTTTGGTTTCTTTTAGACATTTTTTCCTTTTTTTTACCGAATTATTGAATAAGTTTTTATATGACTTCAAATTTTCTTGTAAAAGAAAAACTCCATTAAAATGTATGCATTTTCTAAGAAGCAATTTAAATTTCTAAGATTTCCTATACAAACATCTTCACATATTTGTTTATGTAGGAAAATATGTGTGAAAATTAATATTAAGTGATTTGATATTTATGTAGATACAATAAATTGAGAAGCTGCTACTGTGTTGCTTGAAACAATACTTTGTGTACTACTAAACTATTGATATAAGTTCAAATTGAATTGTGGTAACCTTTTGCTTTCTGCTTTTCTGCAATTTTCAATAATTTAATTTTCTAGATTTTAAAATTACTTTAAATTTTTTTTTTTTAAGTGTATTTATGCTCACGAGCTTCTTCTAATTTTTCTGGACAAAAATATATTCACCTGCAATTGCCTGCTTGGTAAATAGATGTTTTTCTACTGGTATATATCCCGAGTGTTTAAAATCAAGTATTGTGGTACCTATATATTTACAATCTGGGTCAACGCTGGATGTATCGAATTACAGACCAATTACACTTACAAGCTGCGCAGAAAAAGTGTTTGAAAAAATTATAAATGCCAGAATTCAAGATTTTGTACAAGAGGTAGTAAGTTTTGATGTGAATCAATTTGGATTCCAAAAACGTATTGGAACTGATTCAGCAGTTGTGGAATCTACTAACTCAATTATAAGTAAATTGGATGAAGGAAACTATGTATGCTCTGTATTTGTTGATTTAAAAAATGGCTTTTGATACGGTACATCACAGCGTATTACTTAACAGATTATATAAAATTGGTATACGAGGACCAGCTCAGGATGTACTGAACTCTTATCTTAAAAATAGGAAAACTATTACAAGAAGAAATGGAGTACTAAGCAATCAAGTTTCAATAAATATTGGTGTTCCTCAAGGGACTGTGTTAGGTCCTACATTATATTTACTATATATATTCATAATATACAATTTGCGAATTTAGTAGCTGAATATAAGATATTTGCTGATGACACTCTACTTGTATACAGTGCCAAAAATTGCGATGAATTAGAAAGAATAATAAATACAGATTTGAGAAAATACAACAATTGGCTCAAAGGTAATAAATTAACTATAAATACTGAAAAAATCAAATACATAGTGTATAAAATAAGAAATAAAGTCGATATAAATCCAAAACTGTTAGTATATAAATAATACTAAAATTAAAAGAGTTGCTACATATAAATATCTTGGTGTTGTAATTGATGAAAAGTTGAAATGGGATGATCATATCAATAAACTGGAAAAAAAATTGTGCCTTTATTAGGTGCTATCAAGAGAAGTTGAATCATACTTAGTAGACAAACCGCTGATAGTCTATATTTTTCTCATATTATTTCACATATTAGATATAATATATGTAATAGGTCTAGTTGCTCCTCTTGGCTAAACGATAAAATCGGTATCATAATAAACAAGGCTATAAAAGGCTTGCATAAATTTAATTGGCTTACTCCAACAAATGAAATTTTTAAGAGAACAGGTTACCTGAAGCTATCAAGAATTATTGTTTTAGAAAAAGCTAAACTAATTTACAAACTGGAAAAAGGAATCTACAAAAAAAATATTCATATTACTAGAAGGAGTAATGTACACAATTACAATACACGAAAGTTAAATAATCTCAACTATGCAAAACCAAGAACAGAGTTATCACGCAAAAGTTGCCTTTCATCAGCTATAAGGATATATAATAAATTACCACCTGAAATAAAGGATAGTTTTAATTTAGATCTTTTCGTAAAAAAAATAAAATACTTATTAAAAAATAATCCTGCAGAAATGGACAGATTAATTAAAAGGTGAATTATCACATAATATATATATATATTTTGTTTTTTGGTTTATGTTATGATATATAATAATTGTATATATGTAGTCTTTACATTGTAAGTATCTTACTTTTATTTTTAAATATGGATTTTTCTGTGATGTTTTATACTAAAACTAAAATTTTGTCTATATCACGGTTAAAGAAAATTAAATTTATTTGGAGTAGTAAAATATAAAAATTGAATGTGAGCATTTTTTAAATATTTTTTAATTTGTATACAATTTTGTCAATAAAAGTAATGAATATTAAAAAAAAAAAAGGGTTATATTCAAAACCATAATCATATCCCTAATCGTTATAATAGATAGTACACATGTAAATTTATTGTACACCCCGGGCCATATCAACGGAGAAAGCTTGAAATTCGATATGTTCGTATCGGACAAAGACAAATTAATTAAAATAAAATATTGGTGGGATAGCTATAACATGAATTAGATCTAGGCACTATTAGTATTTTATGTCTTAAAATGTATTTTATTCAATGAAATTTCAATATTCATTATGTAGAGGATTTTAATGATAAGTGATTTTTTTATTTTTATTTTATTTATTTATTTACTTCATAAAATCTCATGAGAGCTTAAAGCTCATATAGAGTGTAACATATATAAATTAAAACTTAAATATAGTCAAAATAATTAAACAAAACAATTATCAAGTTCAGTGCAAATATAAAAATATCTTTATATACATATATAAGCCAATATATTCAAAATATAATATATATTATAGGAATTAAAGAAAAAAAAAAATGAAAAAAAACAAATTACAAAAGATAGTTTAGTTTATAAATTCAAAGTAAAATAATGATTCAACAACAATTATATATTAAAATAATTATATTCTAAAATTAATTTGAAATGCTCAATATTGTTCTTTGTATAGATTTTTTAGATTAATTTTTAATTTTGAAGTACACAGATTTTTCAAAGAATCTGGTAATTTGTTGAATGCAGAAGAAGCTGTATTAATTATATGTTCTAATTCTTTCAAATTGTGACTGGCGATAAATCTTAGATGGCTGGCTGATCTCGTATTATGGCTGTGTATGTCTACATTTGTAACTAGTTTTGTATTCGATTTTATGTTGCTTGTTCTTATACTGTTAATGTGTAGAATCTGGATCATTTCCTTAAAGGCTTTTACTTTTAAGATTTTGTAATTCTTATGTATTGTGTCAGTTGGTGTTCTAGCATGAAGCATAAATAAATTTTTTATGGCTTTATTTTGAATGATTTGTAAAGCATTTAGATTTTTTGTAAACGTATTGCCCCATACGCCAATATCATATGTTATCTTGCTATGGAAAAGACTGTAAAAAATAGATATTTTTGTAGCTTCAGGAACTCTAAATCTAATTTTTTTAAAAACGCCAGCTATTCTACGTGTTTTGGTTATAACATCATTTATATGCTCATTCCAATTCAAGTGTTCATCTATTATGATACCAAGGTATTTGTATTTCGTTACTCGTTCTACAATTTGATTGTTGTATGTAACGGATATCGTCTTTCCTATGGCTTTAAACAACATAATTTTGGTTTTTGTTGTGTTGACTGTGAGTTTGTGTACACACATCCATTTGTACACATTTTTCATGTCCTCGTCACACTCAGAATATTGCTTTCTATTTTTGAAATAATTTTCGAACCATTGATGTTCTCTACCTTGTACACCGCACTCAAACAGAATTCGAAGTAAAATACCTCTATCTACAGAATCGAAAGCTTTCGTTAAGTCGAAAAAAACCACAGCCACCTTTTTTCCTTTACTAACTTCGGTTTGAATATGTGATATAATGTCAAATAGAGTCGAATTTGTATTCGATTGTTTGGTAAAGCCATATTGCAATTTGCATCCTAAATTATTACCTACTATATAATTGACCAGCTGGTTGTTAATATAGGTTTCGATTAGTGTTTTTTTTTGCTTAATTTTGCATTCTAGTTTTTAGCCTTTTCAAATAAATTGTCACGATTTATTCACTATGTAAATTTAATCCATTAAAAATTTAAAGGCACAATTTTTTTTATAAATTGAACAAATTTTATTTCTCAACTTTTTTATTTCTTACAAACTATGAGAAAACATAATATTTAATTTTAAGAACTGTAAACTGTTTTTTTTTATACATCAAAAATTCCTTTTAAAATTATTTATCAAAGTAATAAATTATTATTTCGTTTTTACACATGCGTTAAAGATTTAAAAATTAATGAATTTTATAATTCTCTTCTTTTGATTTCTGTCTTCTAATATAATTCATCCGCACACGATCACCGATAATACAAGAATCCTGGCTTTTTTTTTCAAATATCCATTTATAATCTTTCTTCTCAAAATGTCCGTACCGTTGTCTTCTTGTTTTCTACCAATCGTAATCCTCGATATTTTTTCTATTCGTAATTTTTGATAATCATCCCATTTTTTTCATTATTAGATTTTCATGTAACCTTCAGTTGTTATACCCTTTTTTTTTACATAGTTTTTCATATACCGGTCATTCACCTTTCAAAGATTCATATGATTCTTTTTTTTAAGCTCTGTATTTAACATTACATTTTTGGTTTTATTTCTTGTTCTGTTATTAATTTCTGTTATTAATTTCACCACAACATATTGTGATGTCATTTAAACTTAAAGCTTTATTATTGCTTTTGTAATACCGAAGTTTTCTTCACGATGCCTTTTCTCGTGTTTTTATTTAATTGTTGAAAAAGCTTTAATGCATTATTGTTGAAAATAAAAGCTTTAATGCATTTGTTGCTTTTAAGAATATAATTTAAATCCTGTCCAACGACGCTATACGATACTGACGCTATAGATATAGGCCTAAAGTTGTTTATATCAGATTTATTTCCGAACTTTTTGTAAATTGGTATAATTTTATTAATTTTTAAGCTGTCAGGCATTTTGCATTCTTCAATTTAAGCATTAATCAAAGTTGCAATAGGTTTTGCAAGTTCCATTTAAAGTGTTTTGACAGTGGAAGTTTTAATTCTATCTACTCCTGAACTATTACTTGTCGTTATACTTTCAATAAGTTTTATAATCTTTACTTCATTAATATTTTTAAAATGTAGTCTACTGTTAGTTCGCATTTTCGGTACATAAATTGATGTGAAATTTCTAGCCATATTTTCCCTATGTTGCAATAGAAACTATTATATACGTTTAATTTATTACATTTATCCTCATGTTTATGTTCTCCTTCAAAAAACTCACTATTATTTATATTATTCCCACCATCTGTGATAATTTCTTTAATTACATTCCAAGTTTTTTGTTGGTTATTTAAACTATTATCAAATCTATATTTATCATAATTTTGATTTAGTCAATAACGATAGTTTTCTTGCAAATCACATCATTTTTATTTATTAAAACTTTTTTGTACCAATAATTTTTTATATTGATTATACGTATACATTCACTATCGATCGATGGGCTGCTATGTTTTATTTTTCTTGTGACGGTTTTCTCAACAGTTAATACTTCTATACTTTTTTGTAATGCATTTACTACCTTTTGGTAAATCACATCGGCATCACTTGATGGTATGTCGATAATGCAGTTTTGATAATGATCTTTTAATTTGCTGTCATTCGTACATCTTTTATTATACATATATGTTGCTTTGTTTACAAATTTATTATAAG
Organism: Argyra leucocephala; assembly: GCA_963942445.1. NCBI lineage: Eukaryota > Metazoa > Arthropoda > Insecta > Diptera > Dolichopodidae > Argyra > Argyra leucocephala. The sequence continues at coordinate 82,478,467 of OZ012681.1, read as the reverse complement.
TGTCTACTTCAATTATTAGAATAAGGTGATCAGTAATATTCGAGTTTAAATAAGTTATATTCATTTTGTTTTTTATTTTATTTTTTAGAACATGATCAATGCATGAACCTGAGGTTGGTCTTGTTGCAGAATAATCACAAAATTGAAATCCATTGGATTCTACAATCATTTTGTAATCATCAATGGATTTGTCATTTTGTAGTTTGATGTTGAAGTTAAAATCTCCTACAACAATTGAATTATTTCCTAGTTTATTTAAGGACTTATCTAAAATTGTGAGAAAATTATTTACAAATGTTCTATTGTTATCAGGTGGTCTGTAAAATGCAGTAACATATAAACTATTGTTATTAGTGTGAATTAATATGGAAATAAAGCTATTAAACTCATCACAAAAAATTTCATGTGTACTAAAATTCAAGGAATTGTGTATAAGTATTCCAACTCCACCACCTTTTCTATTTTTACGGCACGAGAAAATTTTTTTATAATATTTTAAATTAATCATATCTATTTCATCGTCCATTATCCAAGTTTCGGTGAACACAATTAGATGAACGATTGAGTTTAAATTATCTAATAGGAATGCGACTTCATCAAGCTTATGTTTGAGGCTTCGTACATTTAAATAGAGAATTTTTAAAGAATTCGGCAATTCAAATTTCATATTTTGTATTTTAGTAATATATTTTACTTGAGTATTTGACAGGAAAGTGCTTTGATCTAAATTATTATTGTCTGCCATTGAATTTTTCAATTAAGAGTTTTGTCTGATACCAGACGTATTACTTTTAAAGTGTCATTTTCTCTAATTAATACTTTCCCATCTTTCACCCAGGTATACTTAATAATGTTTTTTCTTTTTAAATCTCTGGACTTTTTAAATATTAAATTAAAATATGTTGTTAATTTCTCATTCAAATATATAGTTCGTGGAATCGAATTAGAAGAATGCGTATAACAATATAACAATATTCCATATTTCAAATGTTTGTTTTTTTCTAGCTTATATAATTTTTTGCTTTATATCTGCACTATTAAATTTAACAATAATTTTTGGAGGCTCACCTGAATTTTTAGAAACGTTCCTATTTGAGATATAGGCATATTTTATTTGTTCAGGTTCCACTTTGATTCGAATTTGATCCACAATATTTGTTACAGTTGTTATTGTACTTATACCAGAAACTTCACCAACCCCGGATATTTCTATTGTTTTTCTATAGCGTTGTTGTTTAGTAGTTTCAATTTCAATGAAATTTTGCTCAATGTTATTCTTCAGAATAGCGTTTTCATTTCTCAATTGCATATTTTCATCCAGGATCGAGTCTATTGTTTCTCTAAACTCTCTTAATTCACTCTGTAATTGGATTAATGCACCATCATTTACTGATAGTTTTTCCAGAATTTCCTCTAATTTCTGCATTATACCTTCATTATTGGTGTTACTTTGTTTACTATGAGATGCAACTAATGTACTTCCTGTATTGCTTTGAAGAACAGTTGCACTATTGGATCCAACTGATTTACGTTTTTGGCGTCTTTCTTTGCAATTTAGACAAAACCAAATTTCTTCAGGATTTCCTGAAAGGTGGTTCAAGTCTTCATTGCTCAAGCCTGAACAGGCACCATGGAAATAGTTTTTACAATCACCGTCACATTGCAACACTTTTGCTTTTTTTAAATTAATTTTTTTTTTGCATTAATTACAAATTGTTTTGCTAGTAACATTTTGACATATCATCTTCTTATATAATCTTCATAAGACAATTTCCACTAATTTCGAACTGAGGATATAAAAATTAAATGTCACTTATTGCTATATCTTCTATCTATTCGTATATATTTTATTTAGTTCTGTTTATGCACAAATTCTTTAACTCAGTGAGTAGAAACATTTGAGAAACTTTTGTTGATTTTACCAAATCTAAATGTCGCAATAACAACAATGGAAATTTTTGCATTTTTGCCATATTTTTATTATGTATGGAGTCAGAAAAGTTTAACCTGAAAATGGATAAGATTTGGGCATTTTATGGTATAACGTAAATTTTTTTGTCTTGGATAGTAGCTGTCCATAAAATTTTCTTTTTTGCGCAAAAAATGATACTTCGGATACAATATGTACAACTTTTAGCATTTAAAATACATCCTAATAGTTTTTAATGTTTGATAACGTCATTTTTTGAAGTATTTAATAGTTTTGCAATGGAGTTTTTGAAAATGTTTAATCTTTAACTTATGATGGGTGTTAAATTTTACATTCTTTTTTATTTTCTACTAATTACATCTGTTTATTATTCAGCCCCAAGCTGATATTCTCAGTACCCTCTCTAATTATGATATACTTTTATTGTTCGCTATTACTAGAATAGATATTGAAAAAAAATGGTGAATATTTCAGAACGACGTCCAGAACTATATTACAAAATTTTACCTACTAAAATAAAAGTTAAAATTCTGTGAACTCTTCACTGAACAAATTGTTACTGTTAAATTAATAAAATCGTTATTAAATTAACAAAAATGTTGTTAAAATTAATCACCAGTGTTGTTAAAGTAATAACAATTTAGAGAAAAAAGAGAGCATAAATGGTTATGAGTGTAACAACAAAATTGTTGATTAAACAACCTGAGTTTTTAATTTAACGGTAGAAGTTGTTAATATAACAAAAAGCATTATCTCTTTAATAACTAAGACTGTGAATTTAATAAACATTACTGTAAATACAATAACAAAATTGGTATTTTAATAGACAAAGGTTTTTAATTTAACAGTAGAAGTTATCAATTTAACATGAAGGGTTATCTATTTAGTAGCTAAAATTGTTGATTTAACAAATATTTTGTAAATATAATAATGAATTTGTTGGTTTAGCAACATGAGCTGTTATTTTAATAGCAGATTATTGTTATATTGACAATATTCTGCTATTAATATAGTATTAATTTTACGAATCGCGTTATTCGTAAATTATTATGGATATTCGTTTATAACCTGAACATCCCGAATTTGGAACAAAATTCCATCTTATATGTTCCCAAATAAATTCTATATTTATAACCTACATAAATTCAATACGAACATTAACACCTTCCTTCGTGATTATCCTCCTTCCCTTCTATCTTCCCATTTTTCTAATTTTGCTTTCCGGCCCTTACCAAACGTACCAATCCGTATAAAGGATTTTAGCTATGCATAAAAAAAAATTAAAGGTTTTTAATGTTTTTTTTTAAAAAAAGACAATCTTCAAAAAGACTGAATAAATTTTTTGTTTGACATTTATTTTTTTAAAAAGACAACCAGCATTTAAAATCAATATAATAAGTTAAGATATTCTAAAAACGCCGTAATAGGTCTTATGTGAAATTACAACTAGAGAACTACAGTTTGCTTACTATAATCAAATTAATTATACATTTTACAAATCTCCTAGTAAATTTTTATGTCGTATTGAATATACTGTATACTATTATACCAGTACTGGGCTGGTTATTTTTTTGGGATGTATAATAATAATAAAAAAAAATGTTTTAAATAATTCTACCACATTGAGATAAACTACTGGTCTTTAACACTTTAACTTTTAATTGATTGTAATAAACTAAAAGGATTTGCCATTAGCCACGTATGTTTTAAGCAACGAACATAAATATGAAAAATTTCTCAGTGATGCAAATTGAAAATAATTTTTTTGTTTCGATTTTCTAGTAAAAATATTGTTGAATATTAATAAATTTCGTTGTTTCATATAGGGAAGTAGATTTTTGGGGTGTGGCAGTATAATAATTTATTTCATCAGTTAAAAAATATTACTACATATTAATAAGAACACACACTGTGATAATTAAAAATACAAATTTCATAACAACACTGTCATCTTATAAAAATATTTCAATATATTAGATTGTCCCTTATTGTTACTAGTAACAATAATAATTATTTTTATGTGCATATTAAGTCATTTCAATCAATTTTGCCACACAAATTTTTGTTCACAAAACCACTTAACATTTCAATTATTTTTTTTTTTTTTATTCGTGACTTTACTATTAACGATACTTAATTAATTCTTTAAAAAAAAAATTTCCTATTTATTTAAATTAAATTTAATTATTAACATATGGTTAAATACAATATTGAACATTTAACTTTTAATATTTAACAAGTTCAATATTTTAAAATTTTTATTGAGTTTTCATTCCAATATTAACGAATTATTATTAAAAAATAAATTAACACATTTAAATTCTGATTGGAAAATTTTAAAATTAACATAATGTCTTAACAAGTAACATTTCGGTACACAATTTCACTTCTAGCTGGATATATTTTATCTTTTTGCTACATACTTAATTGGAGAATAAAATTTGTTTTTTAAATATTTGAAATGAAAACGTATAAGTTCTCATATATCTTCCATAATGTCCATGTAAGTTAGCGAGTTTTGCAAATTTTTGACAATGTTCCAAACCAACGTTAAGCCAAATGATTGTATTTTTATTTAAAAGAGATTATATGGATCCATGAACGTCAAACCCGGTATTGGGATTTTAATCACCAACTTGAAATAAATAAGTTTATGTTGGTAAGTTCGTATAAGATTGTGCTATTATTAAAACTAAGTGTAACCATAGTCTTAAGATAATAAAGAAATATGTATAATATTAATTAAGTAGTTGTAATAGAATAAGTATTACAAACTAACTGTTGGTTTAGATAATAGATGTATATTTTAGTAGAATACGAGATTTCAATAAAGTAGGGTAAAACTCAGATTTTGACTCACCAATGGAAGATATTAAGGCACGTATTCATTCATACAATCTGGCCAGAGCAAACGAAAAGTTGTATAAACGAAATACATGTATATGACCTCAAGAAAAACATGGCCCTCGTATAATATCAACAAGACCGAACACCTTTAAAACAGATCCCGAACTTATATTTCAAGAGTGAAGCTATCAGTACGGACCAGTAATCGACCCGATGCTGAGCGTTGGGTGTATTGGTTAAAACTCAATTGTAGTAGCTGCAAAAAATTTAGTTGTATCAAAAAAGTTGAATTAGTTTTTCAGAAGCAACCAAGCAACTGAAATGGTCACTTCTCCACCTTCGAATCTAAAATAAATAAATATAAAAAACTTGTAGTTTAGTATTATTATTATTATTGGAAATGCATAAAGATTAGCATGTGGTTGTTAGACGCTTCTAAAATATCGTGAAAATTGAAAATGCTGGCAAATATGGTATGTGGATTATTATCATCTCACTTTTAAATAATAAAGAATCAAATTAAAATTTCGATTTGGGACTGGAATCTTGAATTGAAGTTTTCTTCATTTCTTCATTTGATTTTATAAAAATAATTAAATTTTATAAATTTTGTTGAGAGCATAATTTATTAATACCAACCATAATAAATTGAAACTATGCTAGAGTTTACGTAGTTGATAATAAATACTTTAATGCTTCTCATTGGTTTAGAACTCAATCTATTATCCTAATAACTATACGAAAAGGTTAGTCTAATTGTTGGCAATAATTTGAAATATAACTTGGAAAAAATATTATTTGGTCATAGAATTATGAGAGACTTCTAAATTTCTATTTATTAATCTTCGACCTTCATCATGACACTTCGTTGATAACATATTTATTTATTTTAATTATTTGATAGAGTTTGAGAGCAGTATTATATATATAACTAGCTATTCCCGGTGTAACATTCGCCGGTCTAGCATTAGCATTATAAATGAAACAATTTATTTTATCTAGACCGGCGAATGTTACGCCGGGAATAGCTAGTATTTTACAATATTGTTTGATCTATCTATAACTATTTTTTTTATATTTTTTATTTAGGTATTTATTTATTTATTAAACAGTGGACCTGTAGATAAATCCGCAGGCCTACTTCAGGTTTATATTTTTTTTATTTTATTTTGAAAGCACTTTCACTGTACGTATTAAGATTTTATTTTCACAACCGGTAGGTAGGTATTATATTACGTACGGTATCATAAATTATTATAATTGTAATTATTATTGGTATTTAAATAATAATAATAAAATGAATAAAATTATAATTTACAATATTTATAATATACTTAATATGTATAGCATAATAAATAATAATTTTATTTGTTTTTCATAGAATCAAATTGAAAATTTTGACCGCTAATAGTTTTGAAGAAAAACTTTTATATAAGGCAGCGTTTATACGATTTTGAATTGTGTTTATAACATATAAATGTTCATTAAAGTTTGACATCCGACTTTGTCATAGAATATCATCAATTTTTTTTTAAGTAATAGTGCTCGACACGCATTTTTGTATTTCGCAAGTTGAAAAACTGATTTTGCGAGAAAAGGTATTTATAAACTCCTAATTGTGTTATGCCAATATATTGAAAGATATACATTAAAAAATACAAAAAAAGCGTATTAAATATTATTATCAATACAAATACTTAGAACAATTGATTTACTATTTAAATATTTATATTTTATAAATGTTCTGAAATTACACTGAATATTTATATTTGTTTATAAGTATTTATTATTAGTGCTCGTCCGTCACGCATATTCGTATCTCCGTATTTTGCAAGTTTAGAAAGTTTATTTTGCGTTAAGAAATATAATATACTTTGCAACTATATTTGTTTATCTTTGAGATATGTAATTAAAACTTTTGAAATAAAATTTAATGTAATTGCAATAAATTTTGTAAAAATAAGTAAAACAAAACTTTCATGAAACAAAATATGATGTCTAAACGTTCCCTAACAGAGACAGACTATTAATAGAGACGTACATTTCAACAAAATGTAACGAACAAAGATGTCGCTGACAGTATAGCTATGAAATTAAATGCATTTAAAATAAATACATACCACACCCACATTAAAAACACATTAAAATAGCCATATATACATTTTTTGTGTTTTTTTTTTATTATTATAATAGCCCTAACTATAATAGTCATATGATGTCATATGATACTTCGTTAAATGGCCGATATGATTCGATATGATTTAACAAAATCATAATCAATCATAATCTTAACTATAATGGTCATACCTAATCATACTAAAATGTCAAAACCAAAATTTAAAAGAAGTGAAATAAAAATATAAATTCTATAAATAAATTTTTTTATTTTTTTATTTTGAAATTTGAATAATGGTCTTAGTTAAAAGAAAAAAAAATAGCCATTTTCCATTTTGCTTATAAATTTTTTTTTATTTATTTACATTGCTGTCAAAATTGCTTATGATTGCTTATGATTTGTACGCTTCTTCTCGTATGCTTATGACTTAGCGAATGATTTTGAAGAGACAACGAATGATGGTTATGACTATTATAGTTCGTTAAATGGAATTTCATGTTGTCGTACAATATTATATGACATCATATGCCGCCTTAGGACTATTATAGTTAGGGGTAAATCCAATAATTATGCTTCTTCTCTTATTCTTCAGTTTTTATTGTGTTGAAAAATAAATTTTAACAAAGATTTATAAACAGAATCATAAAAAATTTAAAGATACCGCTAGAGTCTCTGATGTAGGTAAGGGTAGTCTGTGATTTTTCTTTTTAAAGTTTTTGTTAATTTTTATGTGTACTAAAATTGCCGTGTATTGAATTAGAACTTGATAATCTGTCATAACATATTTTTTTTTTCTTGTTCTTAGCAGATCGTAAATTTCGGTTTATGATTCTCCATTATATATAGGTATAGGTTAAACCATATTGATTGTTGTTCGTCTTTTTAATGTATGTTATAGATAATAATTATGTATGAATTTTAACATGAACAGCTCGATAATGAATTTTTTTAAATGAAATGAAGTTTTAAATAACCGATCAATGGTTCACAAGTTATGAACAGTTTTGTAAATACCTTTGCAGTAAATTTTTTTTATTTTAATTTTTTCTCCAACACGAGTTTTTATTTTATTCATGTACCTACAAATTATTGTTTTTTTATATTTACAATTTTATTTATTTTTGTTTTTAAAATTGTTTTCGTTCAAAGTTGTGGCTGATTATAAAATATTATTTTTTTGCTATAAACTTTGACGCTAAGCTTATTGAGCGAATGTTACCGAATGTTAACAGGATTTACTTGATTCTGACTAATACGATAAGTTTTCAATGTTGGCAAAAAGGATGTCGCTAAAATGATCGAGTAAATGACCCTTAGGGAATAGAAAATTTTGCACCTTACTACAAATATTCTGTTTATATGGTAATTAAAAGCGTTATAGTACAAAAATAAAGGTATGATAAATTAGTAAGCAAATAGGTATTTTTCTTAAACTTGAAATGAAAACTCTAATGAAGGAAAGAAATGCTAGAATTAAGACTACTCTATCTTATGTTATATTGTTATGTTCACTTGACTTTTAAATCTCAGTTTAGAATATTTGATTGTATTATGTATGAAGATGAGGGAAACAATTTTTTTTTTTTAGTTTAATTTTAATTCTGACTAATATTATTAAGACTGTTAAGGAAGCAATAAATGATTATGAATTCACGGTTAAAGTTCATCCAATTTTTTAGTTTTGAAAGGTATAAAACCAGTTTTGTTTATATAAAATTTAAAGTGCAAATTTGAATTTTTTATTTTTGATTTTCTTTCTAAAAAAATTATAGAAATCATGAAAAATATTTAGTGAAGGATTGACATATTTTTGTTATGGCCGATTTACGTGAATTGATCAGTAAAAATTTTGACATAATCTATTAGAAGTTTATTTTCAAATTATATTATAAATAGTTAAATGCAGAACTGTCGTTTACAAAAATAAACAAAATTTTTTTTTGATTCGGCAATTATTATTAATTATAACGGTATGTAAGGGCAAAGTGTCAACTTATTATTTATTTATTTCAATCAACTTGGTAGTGCCTTACAGATTTTGCTTATAAAATTTAAAAAAAAAAATACAAGTAAAAAGATTAAAAAAGAAAGAGAAAACAAAAATTCTGAATATATAACAATAATTTCAAATAAAATTTATAAGTCAATTAAAAATAGTATCAGGCTAGTAATATAGTAATATTAGTAAATTCAGATAATTACAGAAAATAAATTATAGCATAAAATCATATTTAATTGAAATTAGGAGAATTATTGTAAAGTAACAAAAAAATGTGATGACTTTTCTCCCAAAAAAGTACCTGCTGTAGTTGAAGTTAACTAGTGACAAACTGTTGTCAAATAAGCGTTGAAAATTTGCTATAGTAAATAAAAATTATAGTTTTTTCTATGATTATGAAGTTATACAAATATTTAACTTCGAAAATCGCACACAGACGGATTTATATTATAAATATGAAGATTAGATGGACAATTTTTTGATATAAAAAATCACCAACTTCTTAACAATAAATCAGAGTCACTTGGTTTCGACATGCAGAACATAAATATTAAGTTAAATAATATACTCAAAACTACTAACATTGGAGTATCGAAAGGTTCAGTGTTAGGACCACTGCTTTTTTAATTTATATTAATTCTCTTTTCTTTTACTGCAACTTCTTAAAGGCAAGATAACGGATTTTGCAGATGACTGTCCTATATCTTATAGTGAACATAGCCATAAATTACTGAAGTAAGGTATGATGTTCGATGTAGATTTGCTCAGGAAATGGCTCGTGGTTTAATATAGGAATGGTTTTCAATATAAAAAATTCGTCTGAAAATGATCTTGACATTAAATTTCATTCTACTGGTTGTATTCGTTTAAACTGTGCTACTCATTGCAACTGTCATGCCTATTCATCATTGAATAATTTGTGCTTAAGTTACTTACTTGTTGGACGGTACAGACCTTGAAGGTCCTGGACCTAACGCTAAATTGTCCCTCCACTAACTTAGGTCATGAGCGGAATCTCTTCAGTTGGTGATTTGAAGTTCTTCCATATTTGCCGATACTGCATTCCAGAGTTTCCTAGCTGGATCTAGCCAATGAAGACGTCTTATTCTTACTTTTTTGGCTAGGTCCATGTCGTTGAGAAACTAACAGCTGGTATTTTGTATTCAATAGGATGTTTTAAAATTAAATCTGTTGAAAGGTAAGAGTACTTGGGAATAATTATTGATAAACATTTAAATTGGAAACCTCATCTAGATACACAGAAAAAAATAGATTAGTCTTTTCAACTAAAGCAAATTAGTTAATTTCAGTTTAGGATAATTAACTAAAAAATTTGAACTTTAATCAATTTATTTAGTTTTTTCGAATTTTTTCTTTAGTTAAATTGTCTAATTTAAAATAGTTGAATGTAATATTTAAATAATTTAAAGATTTGACTATTCCTTTTGGTAAACTGCCAAATGAAATAGTTAAAAAATTTTAATAAATCTGACCAATACTTTTACCTAGATAATAATTATTGTAATAACATGAGAATTACGTAAACCTCTAGTTAAATCGTTTAATTTAAAGTAGTTAAATATAGTATTTAGGAAATATGAAAATTTATCTATTTCATTAGCTAAATTGTCGAATGAAATAGTTAAATATAATATTTAGAAAAACTGAGAATATATCTATTTCTTTATGTTAGTGCATAGAAAGAAATTCCAATTAGCTTCTTATTCAAATTTATAGTTACATTAGTTGCACGTGTTTTGTTGATGGGTTCGGTATATGAATAAATTGGCTTCAACTATATAAATAAAAAGTTATAGTTACAAGTATTTTTTTTTTTTTTATTTAAAAAAAACAATATATATAGATATTTAATTTCTAAAAAAGTAAAGATAATTAAATTTAAAAAATTAATATGGATATTTTATAATTTAATTTCATTAATTTCTATTACATCTCAGTTTAGCTGTCCAGATTCAATTAAATTTTACATCTCAACTACTTAAGAAAGCTGTTATTATTCTGCTACTAAACTTCAAAACGAATTTATAAATTTAATTAATATAAGTAAAAAAAAAAATATAAACTAATTGTTAATGAATCTTTTGATGTATCTGCATTTGAAAATATAGAATGCGTTAAAAAAGATTTTTGTGTATAATAGATAGATATTATATATTTGTCAATAATTCGACATTTGTTTAAGTAAAATTTCAAATGTAAGATATATAGTGATAAACCTATAATAAATATGTTAAATAAATAGAAAGTAATTAAAAATTAATTTCTTAAGCGTAAATGTGTCTATATATTATTAGAAGTGTGGATTAAAAAATTTGATATTTAATTGCAATAAATACATATATGTACTATTGAATAATTAAATAAAATAAATATTATAAATAAATCTTAATGAATTTCATTTAAATTTTTTAAATATAGGTATAATAAATGATGATATTTATGATGCTAAATTAGAATTATATATGGCTCAGGGCCCACTTCACTACAACCGCAAATGGACTATTGTGGTTATGTGGTAAACTACCTATTGTTTATGATATGTATAGAAGTTTTTATCATACAAAATTATCATTTTTGAATCAACAATCAGAATTTACTAAATTTACATAATACAGTAGTCCATTTTACTCTATTTTAACTAAATAATTAGGTAAGAGAACCATTGAAATTACCTAATATATTAAACTAGCTTGGTCACCCGTCATAAATGACGGAAGCAAAATAAATTCTAGTATTTCTTTCCTTCATTAGAGTTTTCATTTCAAGTTTATGAAAAATACGTATTTGCTTAATAATTTATCATACCTTTATTTTTGTACTATAATGCTTTTAATTACCATATAAACAGAATATTTGTAGTAAGGTGCAAAATTTTATATTCCCTAAGGGTCATTTACTCGATCATTTTAGCGACATCCTTTTTGCCAACATTGAAAATTTATCATATAATTCAGAATCAAGTTAATCCTGTTAACATTCAATAACATTCGCTGCTTAAGTTTAGCGTCAAAGTTTATAGCGAACAAATAATATCTTATAATGAGCCCCAACTTTGAAAGAAAACAATTTTAAAAACAAAAATAAATAAAATTGTAAATATAAAAAAACAATAATTTGTAGGTACATGAATAAAATAAAAACTCGTGTTGGAGAAAAAATTAAAATAAAAAAATTTACTGCAAATAATTAGGTATTTACAAAACTGTTCAAAACTTGTGAACAATTGATCGGTTATTTAAAATTTCATTTCATTTCAAAAAATTCATTATCGAACTGTTCATGTTAAAATTCAAACATAATTATTATTTATAACACACATTAAAAAGAACAACAATTAATATGTTTTAACCGATACCTATATATATACTTACTTACTATATTAAAAAAAATCATCACTCTCTAAGTCTCTACAACATTATATTTCTACACACTTGAAGAAAACAAATATAGCTAAAAATTATAAATTTACAAAGATAAGAAATAAAAAATAATAGTACAAAATTTCAATTAATTTCTTTAAAAATGTCTAGGTTGTTATTGTTTTTATGTGTAAATCAGCAGAACTTAAACGTAACCCCATCATATACTAAATATTATATACGATCATAAATTTATATATCATATAGATATATATATATATTAAAAAAAAAAAACAATTAACAAAAAAAATAAAAATAAATAACAATTTTAACTCATCATCGCATCACATTTCTGGCTAGAGTACCTATATATCTATAATTATAATTGACAAGCATTTAAGGTCCTGCGCAGTAGACACCTTTTCATTTTATTTCGATTCTCCTACTCCTTAATGAACTTCTAATATACATAATATATAAGATTATATATAAAACAAAAATGCGCACACAGTTGAACATTTTGTACTCATATGATTTTATTATTCAGCAAATACATTATGCATAAGTGAGATATTATGAAAATAATAAACAAAAGTAAACAAATCAGTTATTATAATTTACATTATGTACTTGCAAATGAATCTATGTAAAAGCAAATTCATCTAAAATAAAAAATATAAAAACAACAAAAAAACAAATCACTTGAATTCTTCATTTTTATCTTTTTAAGTAACTGTTTCTAAATTTTGTTTATTTGTAGTAGTAATATAGTTTTTATTAAAATTATGTATTATGTAAGTATATATATATATACATACCTCTTTAATGACAAAATTTTTTATTTTTAGTAATTTTATCACTAAATGCTACTTACTATAGGGAATATATCGGAAACGAAGCAGTATATGAGGGACGTGTATTTATGTGTCCTAAATAAAACTTACTAACCACAAAACTTTTTATTAAACACGAGTGGTTTCTGCTATATCGTGCGAAGTCTATGTCAGTACGTAAATTATTGTTTTTTTAAAAACTTTAAATTTGACTTCAACTTGAAATATAATTACTCAACAGGGGCCACTAGTATACCTATAATACTGTACACTATACAGGCAATACATACGGTAGCAAAACTATGATGCTATGATCATTATCATAACAACAACAAAAATCAAAAAAAAAAAAAAATATGTAGACACGTATGCATATTGTGTATAATTTTAAGTAATAAGAATAACCTTTAAGTGCATTATGTTTTTTTTTTTGTGTTAAATGCTGTTTGCCTTTTGGTTATTATACCATATTAAACTATTGATAAAATTTCTATTAGTCCTTAATATTATAAATAAAAAAAATTGTTTGTTTTATTTATATTATTATTATAATTTTTTATTTTTCCTTATTATTTGTGAAGAAGACTAACATTAAATTAAAAAAATATATTTCATGCAATGGTAGACAGGGGTTAAAAAAAGAGTACCAAAGCAATTTGTATACATAATGTAATTTGAATATGTGTTGGAGTATTCCGTAGAACTTACAAACATCCAGATAAATGCAGAATAATATATATATATAGTAGGCTGAAATTCAACCACTTTTTTTTAGGTGAATTGTACTATTTCTTTAAGTGAAATAACTAATGTATTTTTCTGTGATAATCTATATAAATATATGTTGTTATTTATCAGAAAATTATATTTATTGCAGAGCTGCGTCATATTCAAGTTCAAGTTTTTAAAATAATATAAATAAAAATTTTTTTGAGTAAAGTATTTACTTTGCGTTCCCAAGTACAAACAGAGTATTATTGAAAAAAGTATTTATAAAAACTAGTTTTAAGTAAAAGTATTTGACTTGATATTTTCAAATACAAGTAAAGTATTTGAAAATTCATTTAGAATTTAATTTTGTTTTTCTATTTATGATTTTATGAATTATTGAATTTCAAATAAATATATTCGGCGTGCAAAAATGCATAACGAAATATTTAGTATTTTCCATTTTAAATCGTGCTATCATTTTAAAAAATTTTGTTATAGGCAAAAATTCTCTATTGAAACTAACTCAATGATTAAATTAAAGATTAGTGTTAATGTTTACTTCTAAATTTTAATATAAATAATATTTTTTTATTTTGTTTAGATAAAACAGATCTGTCTTAGAGTACTTTCCTTTTAATCTACTTAGTTTAATATTTTTAAATTAAATAACTTAATACATTACAATAATATTATTATTCTTTAAAAGTGTTTTGAAAATAAAATAATACCAAAAAATATTAAAATTAAAATCATTAAAATGTTGTACTTATTGAAATAACAAAATATCATTGCCAAAATAGGACGTATTTTTATTTTTAATAGTAATAATAATAAAAATCAAATTTTAATTTTTATTAAAAATATTTTATATTTAAATTTATTACTTTTTTATTACATTACATAGATCCATTTATATTTAATAAATCACCCATAACAAATTATTAAATAAATCTTTTTTATATGGTGACTTTCGATATAACATTTAAGGTTTATATAAGTGTATATATATATACATATTATATATATTATAATGTATGAGTGTTTTTTAAATATTAATAATAATTTATGCATATAATTTGTTGATGCACTCGTTTTAATGTTTTGAAAGAATTTCCATACAATAAATATATGAAAATTATCTTATGACTGTATCTTTTACTATATGGACGAAATTTATAAATTATATCCTTTTTAAGAACTTTTTTTTTTAAATATCAAAAAAAAGAAAATAATAACAGCAAAATGTGTTTTTATTTTTTTTTGTTATTATAACAACCACTTAATACATTACGAAATTGCTGATACGATTTTGATAATCTCAATAATAAAATGTAGGTAAGTATATAATATATTTTTCTTACTTCGGTTAGCGAGTTATATCCTCAAAATGTAATTTTGAAGTAAATCATATTTCGCAATAATATTAAAGCTCAAATTCTTGCTCCGCGATTTATTCTTTAATGGGGAACATTTTTTTAACTTTCACCACAACTTTTTCCATTATTAATTCGTGCTGAATGTAACTGATATGAATACACTAAAATTTGGGCAATAAATTTGTTTTGTCGTAAAATTATGAATTTTTGGTTTCATTCTCTAAGATTTAATTGATTCATTAATGTACATTTTTGATATTCAGTTCGGCTGTCGGTGTACAGAACCAGTGAACACCATATCGAACATAACGATGAGCACTTGAAACGTGTGTTACTCTAGAAAAAATTCTGGAAGTCCCACCGATGAACAAATACCTGATAAAGACAGCAGAAATAATAGCAACAACGCTGCATCTAACAAACAACCTTAAACACAAAAGATCTGGAGACATTATAGTCCTACAGAAAATTAAACTGATATGACAGTTCGATTGATTGCCGCAGAAACTGTGCTGTACTAAAATACATAAAGGACTAGCAGTCGAAGGACTAATAAAATCCTTACCTCCAAGAATTATAGTTCAAAAATATAGCTCAAAAATTGGGGAGAAAATAAGTACCAATGTTCTTGTACAAAGGCTCGAGTTCAACGCTGCGCTTGACACCTATGCCGTCGAGGTATCGGTATCACAATGCAGTAAAGAAAGGCAAAAAGTTTCAATATAATTTCCTATATTTAAGGCGCTTTAAAAGTTCTGGTCTCCCAATTTGCGTTTTACAAATTTAACATTAACCGATTAAATCAGGTACTCAGGGAAATTAGATAAAATGTCAGAATACTGGAATAGTTCATTACATGTCAAGGTTTTATCTCTTTATTTATAACTGCGGAAATTATTTTTATTACCAACTAACAATGAATATCACCAGCTAAATATTTAATTAAGTTGAAAATGAGCTTATGAAGAACCTAAAATGTTCACAACCAGATTTCATAACCTCCAAATTAAAAGAAACTTATTTTTATTCATTATTGTATTCGTTTTTTCATATACATTTCAAAACATCTACAATTTATTATATTTTAAATTGCACATTAAAAGAGAGAAAGCGAATTTAACAAGCCAGAAACTATATTCATTATCATAATGCTTAAAACAAAAATAGTTGCACAAATTTAGTGGATTCATCTATTAACGATATATATCTATCTATCTATTATATTCTCTCTGAATGCACATATAAAATTTAGCAGTACTACATAATGTTAGAAGGTTCAGTGGTAGCAACTTTCGTCAGTGAAAATAATTTAAGTATTTTTAAGAAAGATATAAATTTTGAATATCATTTAATTGATAGCCGTAGACTGGTCTACTTTCCACCCTATAGCACACGAATGGGCTTACAGGACAGTGATGAGTAGATAGGTGGGCAGATAATTGTGATTTTATGTGTAACCCTATGATTTTAAGAAAACCGAAAAAAAAACACATTGATTATAACATTTAAAAATTTAACAAGATGTACTTCATTTTACCCTGAAGTTATTGAGACCAATTGTATTTTCTCGAAATAAGTTCTTGGCAAAATTTCAGATTTCTTTAAATATACTAATATTAAAACCATTTTAATTTTGGCAAGTAAAACCGATACAGCTTTCTAAAATTTATTTATTTCATTGATTTTTTTTTTTTTTTTAAGAATATAAATATAATTATATATTTTTGGCATACAGCTATTTTCAATGTTTTGTGGTTTTTGATGTTATTAGGAATTCAAAAAATTATGTTTTTCAAGGAAGCACTACAAAAAAGCTGATGCATTATAATAGAATCAACAATAATTAAGCTCTAGATTGAAATTATAAATATAAGATTAGAATATGTAAATTTGGATATATTTGTTTTTTAATTTCATTTTTCAGAACTAAAGAAGCGGTAAGATGTGAATTGTCGAAATATATAATAAAATTTACGACACATTACATTACATTACTTTCCTTGAAAATTTTGAACCTAATTAAATAATTGAAATTTAATAATATAAATTGATTTAAACTATTTTGGATAAGACCAAAAAATAAAAATGCGAAATTGGACATCCTGACAATTATTTGAATAAAAAATTCAGCAAATGCCTCTTTCAATTATTGATAATGATCATCCCCTAATCTGCTGCTCCTATTGTTTTAAAGGTACCTACCTACTCTTATATCAAGTTCTGAAATTTCGTATAAATATAATTTTATTAAAGCTTTTAATTACCTTTCACTGTTTGTTTTTTTAATATTAATTTTTATTCTAATTTTAAGAAATATTTTTTATAGCTTGTGTTAAGTATAATAAAATAAAAATATATTCTGACATGTAGAGTGTAATTTTGCAATTAAATCGGAACAAAATAATGCCAATTATCTTTCCAAGTGTCTCCTGAAATAACCTCTTTCACCTGCACTTATCAAATTGTTTATGTTAACTTTGTACTACTAACCTAATTGACTTACCCTACTCACACTACTTGGGAGAGCAATAATGGGGGAGTGATCCCTTAAAACAACCAACAATGACAAATAAGTCACACATAGGTATCAAAAATGAATAATTAAGTGCTAATTGGTTTTCCAGAAACAGCTAGAATAAATCCTACAACCTACCTACTTACCTAATTATAAAACTTAAACTGATACTGATCGGAATATTTCAAAAACATACAAAATATTTTCCCCCAAAAGATAATTTGCAAAATACGTTTTCGACTTAGAAATTAAAAGTAAAATATTATGCACATAGGGTAAAACTCCAATGACGAGACCGCTTAAGGGAATTTTTCACTTTGCACGTTAATATAAATTAATTCCTTTGGAAAATCTATTTGAAGTAAATCTTTTTAGAATCTGCGAATATTTAAGATTTAGAAAATATGTAATATTATAACAATAATAAATTATTTACTACTTTTAATTGAAAAATACGAAAAAATGCGCTTTTCCAGTAACGAGCTCCCTTATTTTACCGTAATGCACTGAAATATCATATAAAATGCAGTGTTATGTTAAAGGTGCTATTTTCAAAATTTGATTCAATATTAGTAAAATTAAAAAAATCTTTTTTAAATTATGTTAATTTAAATTAAGAAATAATAATAACAAGAAATTTTTACCAAACTTCATTATATTAAGTTTTTTATATATTAAAAGTAGATACATAAGAAGGTACATTGTAAACACGAATTAATAGTTTCATCAAATTTTTCCAACTGCCTAATCTTTTCAGAGCCTATTACTTCTTTGAATTTTCCAAAACTTATAGTGTTTTCAACATGATTATCATTATCAATGTTATCAGAACTTAAATTTTTATCGATGATTATGTTATTGTTATTGATATTTTTTCCGAGACATTTTGTGTAGTCTATTGCATTTTCATTAAATGGAAAAAAACCGCAAGTGCGAAACCCGTTTTTAGTGCTTTGTGGGGTTATACAATTGTCTACAACATCTTTAAGAATATAGAACCAAAGCTGAACTTTGAGAGTATTCGATTAGTACTACTGTTTTTGCACAGTTGAACAGCCATTTTCCAACCAGTTTTGAGTGGCTTAAAAATAGATACAACGGCTGGTTGCAGTAACCGTGTGGAGTTTGGGTACAAACAAATAAGTATTATTTTTAAATTTTCACACAACTTCGCCACTTCATAAGTTAAATGAATTCTGTGACCGTCTACATAAAGTACAATTGGAAATACCATATTTTCTTTAACAATGCTTGGATAAAAAATATCCTTTATGTAATTATAAAAGAGTTCTTTGGTCATCCATCCGGAGTCTGATTTCATCCATTGGATACCTTGCGGTATATTTTTTTGTAACTTATTCGGAACACGTTTGTATGGAAATATTATTAGGGGTGGCACAATGAAACCGGCCGCAGAAAAGCTAAACATTACTGTTAAGTTTTCTTTGGCTTGTCCACAATCAGTTTCGTATACATTTCTAGTTCCTATAAAAATTATTTTTGAAAATCGAGTATAATAGTGATCGAAAAAAATATTAAGCAATACCTTTAGGCAGGGTTTAAAAAACTTCGTAGTTATTTCAAGCTTTTACTAATTTTTTACTCTTGTTTTCTAACATCGATTCAGCAAAGGCATAGCAAAAGCTTTTTTTTCGTAATTGTTTTGCTTCCGCTTTGCTGGGCATTTTTATTTCAAAAAGTAATATGCAGGAAAAGCTTTTTCATTATTTTTTTAAATAGCTACAGCAAAATGAGTTGAATACAGCTAAACAGCATTTGCTGTTGCTTTGAATTACTATTCAGCATTTATAGCACTTTACAATGCACTTTTGTTTTACTATCAGTACCTGTGCCTTTTTGTTCCTTGTTCATAATCTTGTTGTGTTGTGATTTGATTTTGTAAAATATGTAATAAATATTAATTTTGTTAACAATAAAAAGTAAATTGTCACGAAGAAAAACCAATTGTATTTGGAGATATTTTGGTGAGAATGTTGATCTAGGTAATGCGTCCTGTAAAATATGTAAAGCTATCCTAAAAAACAATAGAAATTTTAATTTGAAACAGCATACGATAAACATCCACAATTATAATAGAAATCAGTTATCAGAAGGAAACATTATTAGTATCAATAATCTCAGTAGTAAAACAAAAACAAAAAGTATTAAAATAGAAATAAGTAAAAAAGTACTTTTTTTTTTTATTTACCACGAAATTTAAATTCATTCAACACAACCACTCTGCATGAATAAATCAGAATACTAATACGCTAATACTATACAATGTATTTGCTTAGAGAAACCAAACCAGTATAGCTTTAATAGTTTACTCAGCACAGTAAATAGCTTTTTTTTTACTTTGACTTTAAATATTGAAAAGGATTCAGCAAAATTCGACTGTTACTATTATGTTTTGAAAAGCAAAAGCACATGCGTAGTATTTGTATGTGTAAAAAGCATAAAACTATTACTTTACTTCGGTTAAGTTGTAACAGCAAAGCGCAGTAATAGTTTTTTTTTTTAATTTGAAATGCTGTGATAGTCAGCAACAGTAATAATTTAAGTGCTTTTATTATTTCTGCTGTAGTTTTTTAAACACTGCCTTTAGGAGCCAATACTTTTCCACCCTTCGGACACATCATGAAATTAGTTTCATCTCCGTTGAATATTCTTGATGAGTCACTTAAAATTTCGGTTAAATGCTTTTTTTCTAAGTAATTTTGAATTTGTGTAAACCACCCTCGAATATTTTGTTCGGATACTTTCGAGCTAGCATCAGTTATTGCTTCTGGAGTTCTTATAGATAGTTCTGGGTGGCGTTTTAAATTTTTTTATACCACTTATATCCAGGAAAGTTGTCTTTAGAAGGATTTGGCCTAGGTGCAACATCATTTTTCATCACGTTCTGAATGTCGTCTTTTCTTCGAGGAAATACTTTTGCATGATTTAACAATTGTCAGCTCTTCATCCACTGTTAAGACAGGGTTCAGGCCTAAAGTGGACTTTTTTGTACGAAAATATATATGGTTTTGTAACGTAGGTCTTGGAATGTTATATTTTTTTCCTGCACTATGTATTGACAATCCTTCCTTAATTTCAGCAACTGCCAACTGAATAAGACTTTTATCAAATTTTTTTAATTTCGGCATTGAATTTTTTTTTACTAAAATTTTAATTAATATATAGACATGTTTCCATACATTTGTTTTAATCATGAATTTTAATAATAATTTTTTGGGGCTCGAAACTGGCTACTAGGTTTTTTTCACTTAAGCCACTGACGAGCCTTCCCAGCTCGTTTCTGAAAATGAACACTCTTACTTAACCAGTAATGAGCCCTACCATAATTCAGTAAATACATAATAATTTTTTATTTTAAACATTTAAATTTAGAAATATTTTTTTAATAAAAATGTACTTTCCGAAACAAAACTATAGCTAACAACTAAGATAATCAAGAAAATTGAATCACACTCTTAGCAAAAACAGTTAAAATTTGCAATTTTTTTTTGGTGTGTAAAAGTGCATCCATATACTTTCGATTTACAAAGTCAATTGAATATATATTTAAAATATATCAAAATGTCAAAAAAGTTCCCGCCAACATTATAAAAAAATTAAAAAAAGAAAATATTTGAATAAAACGTTAACTACGATTGAAAATATACACACAGGGCTCATTATTGGCGGGTGGCTCGAAAAGGGCGATTTTACCCTATTATTTTAAATTTTCGTCAGTTCAGCATAACATTTATTAATTGAATTGTTTCTGTTAATTAAAAGAATATTAAAAAATGAATTTCATAGGATGAAGGAAATTATGAGAAAATAAATATTTCTTTCTACAATTTTAAAATGTATCTCAAAATGAAAGTCAAATTTCAAATTCGACAAATGATATAGTTTAGTTAGTTTAGTTTTAGTATTTAAAATTAATTTATTTATTATACCATGTTACATATTACATACCTTAGTACATTATCATAAATTAAAAATAAAAGTAAAAAAAAGTAAAAGTATTTATGTAAAAGTAAAAAAAATTATTTCAAATCCAAACATCTGTTCCGGAAATTCATTGTGCCAAACCAAAAAAAAAAACAAATTAAACCGGATATTAAAATATTTTAAATTTCGGAAATCAATTACCAGAAAAATTTAAATTATGTTCAGAGAAACTTAAATCTTTTTAAAAGTTTTTATTAGAGTTTCAATCAAAAATTGAAAATCTAAAGGCAATAATAGATACATAGAGATACTTTTTTTTTATTTAATTTTAGTATCCCGTAGTTAGAATATTGTTTTTAATAATTTATCATCTTCAGGCAAGGATCAAATGAGAAAATTATTGTTTTGTTTATCATATTTGTCTGACCTATCAAAAATACATATTTCTTAATATTCAATAATCAATTACATTATTCCAATGCTAAATTTGTTATTCACCTTACACCTGAAATTGGTTGGTTATTTTTTGCCCTCCAAATCATTTTTGTATATACCCTATTACTTTTCTTTAGTTGCAATCGCGCCATTGAGAAATTGAGTTCAGACGTAGGCTGGCATATTAATAAAAAAGAGTCCCCTCTATTTGATAAATCTTGAAAAGGCATATTATTAAATAATTACGTTTGGATAGAGTGTAGATAAGTTACTAAATTATGACTAAACCTAATACAAGACTTATTGTTAGAGGGTGTTTTTGTTATGGAGAGTATAGTTAATAATATATTTAATATTCAGAATGGATTACAACAAGGAGCGGTTTATTCACCTGTTCAATTTTCAGTACACATAATAGATCTGATAGAGTTATTGAAACACACACAGGGTAGGAGTTATGTTTTAGCTTTCGCTGTGGTATTATGTTTTAATTTGATCATAAATCAGTAAAAGAAATGAATAAGAAAATATCAAAAATATTTAATATTTTGATAAACTATTTTCAAGATCTGATGTTTAAAAATTAACTTTAATAAAATATGAAACAATTTTATTTCGGCATAACATTTGAAATGTAAACCACAATATAAAGTATAAGTGAAGAAGTTTGAATATTATATCCGCAAACAATTTTTTATTTTTTTTGCCAGATTGAAGAAAATCATCAATTGAATGAGGGGTGAATGAAGTGGAGGACTGTGTCAACTTTAACACACTACCTATGCGTTCCGCAAACTATCCTATGCGTTTGCTAAAATTAAAACTAGCCTTTTAGACTAACAATTGATACAATTTTGGATCTGTTGCTTCAGATAACTTTGATCAAATTAAGTTCCATTATGAAATATTTTATTCTAATACATTTCGAACGTCTGTTTAAGTCTCCTACCAAAGTATTGACTGAAAAATTAATTTTGAGTGAAAATATTGTGAACAAAAAACAAGTCAAATACTTGGAAATTTTGCTACATTTCAACTTGAGTTTCAATTTCGAAAAATTTCAAAGCTTTAATGACAGCGAAAGGGTTGTTTTACAATAAAACAATCCAGCCCAACCTGTTAGCCCACAAACAATTATAAGACTAGTGCTTGCATATAGAGTATCCATCTTGTATAATATAAGTCCTAAAAACATTAAAAAAATTGAAATACTTTTAGAGTTTGTGGGGAGAAAAATCGAACGACGAAATTTTACTTTGAAGAATAGTATTCCAACACGTGTGTATAAAAACTAGTTAATATAAACAGGCTCGATAATTTTTTTATCTATCTGATTCGACAACATTTAGATAGATCAATGAGAAACATAGAAAATTGCTTAATATCATGCGCATATTACAATCATAACGACGAATACTTAAAAATTAGCCTACAGAAAGATTTCGTGTCCCCAGAAACTTTTATTTATCTAGAAAAAAATGGCTATAAGTAAATAAGTATTAAAAACTAAAATTATGTCCCAATATTACTTCATTATAATGCACGAGTTACGTGTAAAATAATTAATTTAGATCCCAAAAATTTAATTAAACTAAAATATGACATGTTTGCTATGGACAGAGACCAATATAATGATGATTACTGGTGATTGAAGGAAATTCAATTGAATAGTGTAGTTAACTATAAAAGTAGTCTTAGTTTTTTAGGTAAGGACAAGTTTTAATTATATAGTTTTAAGTATATATTTAAGTATATATATTATTGGAAAAAATTATTGAAAACATTGAAATAAATTAAAATTAACAAAAAATCGTATTAAACTTAATTAATTCTTAAACAATAATTTATAAAAAATTAAAAAAAAAAAAAATAGAAAATTCAAATGTGGTTCACCCATTAACTATTGTGGATACATGTCATAAAGAGATAAGAAATGTAGACAAGAATTAAGAGATGCTTGCGACATTCAAAATATTGTCCGCTGAAATCGAAATAGATGAAGGTACTGGAAAGACCAAGGAAATAGTAGGTAAAAAGTCAACTAGCGAAGGTAGTAATTAATGGGCAAATCGATTTATTTTATAACATACAATGAAACGAGTACTTATTTATTTATAAATTAGAGTACAACTATTATCAGGAGCTAAGTTTTCTTAAATAAGTTCATTTTGATCAAAATTGTAACTAAATAATTATAATTATTCTACTTCTTTACGTTTCATATTATAAGTATGAACATTTTTTTAAATAAACAATCATGCCCTGGGTGTGACTTAAATCCGTAATTTTATAAGTAAAACAGTGACTCCTCTGTTAATCTATAATAATTGAAGTTATCAAAAATTATTTGACATTGTCATGATTATTAATATGCTAGTTAAATTTATTTTATTTTTAAATTTTCCTTTTATAATCCCTAGACAATAAAAAATAGTTTCGAGAAACAAAACAATAAAAATTAATTCACTTTAGAACAACACAGTCTATACGAACTTAATCTTTGAATCATAATTATTATTTTTCTTCTCCTGTTGATTGTCTAATGCTTGAGGTAATATAAGTAGCCAAAATCATAAAATATCTAGTGTTTAAGTTTTTAAACATACTTGAGGACTTGAGGAAAAAAATTATTAAAAAAATTTACTTCCAAAATGAGAAAAACAAATAACAGATGAAAAATGCTTAATCCGTGGAAAAGTATTTCTGATAATTTTTTATTTTTTTAATTTTGTAATCATTTTCTT
This sequence comes from Argyra leucocephala, assembly GCA_963942445.1. Taxonomy (NCBI): domain Eukaryota; kingdom Metazoa; phylum Arthropoda; class Insecta; order Diptera; family Dolichopodidae; genus Argyra; species Argyra leucocephala. The sequence goes on along the minus strand of OZ012681.1, from coordinate 82,453,636 downwards.
TTTCTCCACTTTTTCAGTTTATGTGAAGGATTTTAAGTAAGAAAACTCTGTTTCTTACATTTGGCACAAAAGTAGCAAAAAGTTATAATCCGTCATAAAATTGTCTGTGTAGTTTGCTTTCTCAAAAAAATTTTTTTGTTCAATTCTTCATAACAAAAAAAAAAAATAAATAAAACACAAAACAAAATAACCAAAGAATTAAAAAATAGCAATTTAAGAAAAATATATATACTGTTGTGTATATATATATGTCTATTGTACATATATATCTAATATTAAATATAATAAAAACCTGTTGCAGAGTTTTATGTCATATTTTTTCAAAATATTTTATGAGATATCTTAATAGTATGGAGGTTTTTCCAAGAATACGAAAGAATTGTTTAACCTTTTTAGTTTGAGCTGGGTTACTTTGAATCCCCCCCCTCCAACAATGTGTTTTCTATTCCTAATAAATTACTCATATTCTCTTAGACGCATTACTAACGCAAAGAAAAAAGTAATTACGTCATGTCTAGGTGAAAAGACATTTCTGTTAGGTGATGTGAGCAGGGCATTAAAATATTTTATTATGTTAATACTAAATTATAAACAAAAAATACCTTGGATAACTATATTTTTGCATAATATTAGTGACGAATTAGACTAATGTTTTAAAATATTTTTTAACCTTCACTTACGCATGATTAACCTACGTTAATATTCACTTTTTCACTTTTGTATAAAAACTTCATTATTTGGCCGATCTTAATGAAATCAGAGATCAGTGTTTAATTTTTTGAGTAGATATTAAATATATAAGGAAAAGTTCGGAAAAACGTGTCTTCGTTCGATTGGTCGGCAATTTAATTTTTCTTCTTTGTTGTTGCGCAAGGTTATATGTTATACTGAGGCCCCTGATTAATTATATTTCAAGTTGTAGTCAAATTTAAAGTTTTTAAGAAAACAGTAATTTACGTACTGACATAGACTTCGCACGATATAGCAGAAACCACTAGTGTTTAATAAAAAGTTTTGTGGTTAGTAAGTTTTATTTAGGACACATAAATACACGTCCCTCATATACTGCTTCGTTTCCGATATATTCCCTATAGTAAGTAGCATTTAGTGATAAAATTACTAAAAATAAAAAATTTTATCATTAAAGAAGTATGTATATATATACCTACATAATACATAATTTTAATAAAAACTATATTATTACTACAAATAACCAAAATTTAGAAACAGTTACTTAAAAAGATAAAAAGGAAGAATTCAAGTGATTTGTTTTTTTGTTGTTTTTATATTTTTTATTTTAGATGAATTTGTTTTTTTGTTTTTTTTTTGCATATGTACATAGATTCATTTGCAAGTACATAATGTAAATTATAATAACTGATTTGTTTGCTTTTGTTTATTATTTTCATAAGATCTCACTTATGCATAATGTATTTGCTGAATAATAAAATCATATGAGTACAAAATTTTCAACTGTGTGCGCATTTTTGTTTTATATATACATCTTATATATTATATCAGAAGTTCATTAAGGAGTAGGAGAATCAAAATAAAATGAAAAGGTGTCTACTGCGCAAGTCCCTAAATGCTTGTCAATTATAATTATAGATGTTAATATTTTTTTTATTCGTGCAAAATGTATTCTATAAAATTTTTGTAATTATTTCAATAAGAGCTGAAAAATAAGATAAAAGGTTCTGAAATATTTTAAATTGAAATAGAAATCTATTAAAATTAATGTATTTTAAAACATAAAATAAATATAAAATCAAAGATCATATTATGTTCTCATTGTTATAAAAAAGAAAAATTATATTACAAATTTAAATTAAAAATTTATGTCAACCATTGATGTATTGAAAAATGCGACGAATGTTTCACAATCAGTTAAATTTTTTGTTGATTGATGCGAACCTATTGACTTTTCTCAGAACATATTTTGTTGTCTGGCCCTTTTATATGTTGATGGAATTTTATCCAACTTTCTGCCATCCTTTCCAATAAAATATTGATTTGAATAAACAATTTGACTATTTTTATCTTGCATTTCTGATTCATCTAGTGACTCATCCTCAGATTCACCACCCTCACCTAGTTCTTAGATGCATTCTTTTTCAGCATCTGATTCTTCATTTTCATCACTTTCAGTTCTTGAGGGACAAGCAACTGCTAAACATACTATTTCTTCCGGTGGTCGTTCATCAGCATGCTCATCATCTACCACACACCTATCCTAGAGGAATATGCTATCAAACAATAACCTGTAAAAATAAGTTTTTTGTATCTTTTTGTGTATCTTTTTGTCATATACCTTTAACGGCATTTTTTTTTTTAAATTTCATATATTTTGAACAGTTTCGCTTGATTTCGAAGAAATTTATTAATATTTACACCAAAATATAAGAAATTTAAAAAACGGCTTTTTCCAAGAAAAAATACTAATTATTTTTTGTTTTTTTGCACTTCTACTAAAAATTACAAAATTTACTTAACGTTCTACCTGGGCGGCAGATAAAATTTTAAATTCTGCCATATTATTGCAAATATTGAAAATGCAGTAAATAATCTCTCCAAAATATATAATACGTTTTTTTTTTTATTCCACTGAAATAGACACATTGTTGTTTTCGCAACTAGTAACTCTGTCATAAGTACCTAGTGACCCAGTAGCACTTTCTTTCTCTAAATTACCGATATTTCTAAAAAAAATATCTTGGAGGATATTTGCGTGTAATAAAAGCAAAAACCAAAAATATTAACATATGTTAATGTTACTCGATTACGTATATTTCATTTGCGGCTCAAGTGAAGGAAATCAAAATTATTAACAAAATTATTATAATACTAGTAATCATTATGATGGTGGTAAATAAAAAAAAAATTTTTGTGACACTGCAAAGAAAAAGTGTTTTTGTGTAGTGCAAAACTTTACAAAAAATTAAAAAAAAAACCATACATTTTTACCCCAAAAACCGCGTACTGAATTAAAAAAGGCTAAATTCACGGAAATTGTCAATGTCTGAAAATAAATGGCAGTTCTGTAGTAGGTAGGGATAAATCTATTCCTGGAATAAGCATAGTTTCCCTTATAGCTTATAGCCGGTTAGGACTTCTGCGATTATTAAGTTTGATATTAATTTTTTTACTGCTAATCGTGTTCCATTGCAGAACCATGACAATCTAGTTATGCTCGGTTAGTATCTGTTGGGTAGTTGCAGAATGTTGTGTCACTTAAGCACCATTGGAAACCAAAAAATTGTTTGCTAAGGTATTTTAATGAGAAGCTAATCTTGTTTGGTATTTGAAGCTTGTACTTCTGATTTGTTATGTAAAATATAATTATCACCATGGTGCGTGTGATATTAGTATTATTACTTTTGACTGAAATCTCTGCAATATTTCAATAATTACTGAGTAGTCCCCTCAGTTGAATTTCGTATGTTCATATCGGCTATAAAATCTTTATACACAAGAGCACGATTAGTGAAGGCACACTTTTCGAAATTTTTCGTGTGCCTTCGTTTTTTTTCTTTATTCAATCAATCAATTATATAGATTGTGGGGATCGAAATAAATTTTCATTTTAGTTCAGTTGGTTGAAACGTCATGTTAAGAAATTTTTGTGAGTTCAATTCTCTTTTAAGTGTCTAATTTTTTTTTTTATTGTTTTTGGATATTTCATTTGGTTTTTTGCACTTTTAATAGGAAAAAAAGGAATTAGTACGATAGCATTAATACAGGTTTAACATATTTTAAAGAAGCGTATATTCACCAATACAAAAAACGAGATAACAGGAATGATGTCATGTAATGATGTAGTGTAACTGACAATGTTGCATACCAGGAGGTTTACCAGAATCTTCCATTTTATCCAATTTTTTCTATGTGATAAATTTCAAAACTCGCTCATAATAATTGGGAAACGGTAATTAATGGTACTCGCCAAAGTTATGATTTTTATTTTTTTATGGTGTGCTATTACTATTCTATATATTGTTTTCAGATACTTTGAAGATGTCAAATATTTAATTTTGTGAAAAACCATTTTATTGTGCCCTTTCACAGAAAAATTGCTTTCTTTTGCTCGGCCGGGTATGTACCCGGGGGTTTCTTCTAGTAGTTTTATAATTCAGAAGCTAATCTCCAGCGATATTCGGAGTTGCGGCTAATTATGCAATACATTTTATGTAATTTCAACCCCCGTTTTTTTTTCTTTGCTTTGGATATGGATTTTCCCTGTAAGTCTTCAAATGCATGCCCAGGTATTTTATTGTTTTTTTCTGTGGGACTACTTTGTTATTTAGCACCACCGCCGAACAAGTTTTTCCCTTCAGGATAAATGTTACATGTGTTGATTTCGCGCCATTCACTCTGATTCTCCACTTCTTTAGTCATTGCTGAATTTTATTTATGATGTGTTGCAGAAAATTAATTGTTTTATCAATGGAAGCCTGATCAGGTGTGTGCTAAAAATATAGTGGCCAAACAAAATAAGCAATGTGTAAAAGATTTAACCAACAACAAGCATTTTGTTTGAAAATACCTAGTGACTCAAATTGCTTACTTCTATTGCAAAAACTCACATAACATTATAACGGTTAAAGTATGCAAGAAAACAAAGTACAGTTCAATATGATTCAATAATAGAGTCACATCATATCTACGTCATAGAATTAAAATATTTTTATTATATAATATTATTATGATGTATGTATATAATATACGTCATATTATGTGTATATACATATTATATTAGGTACATAACGAAAATATAGAAACTCTTAGGATAAATTAATATTATTGCCATATCCTTGAAATAATAATAAAATTTCTATTACAATGAATAGGAAAATCCTATACAACACAATTGCAAAAAAAAAAAAGAAAAACAAAAAAACTTCACATTTTTTAGAAAAGGGAAAAGATTAAGAAGAAAATTTAATAAGAACAATAAAAAAGAATGCAAAGCAATACTTTAGAATTAAATTTAAAAGACAGAGAAGTTGGAGGCAAACTTTTTAATGTATAAATGAAAACATTAAAATCCTTGCACAGGATTAACTAACTCAATTTTTTTTTCAAACTCAGAAAATTCAAAATACAGATAAAAAATTGGAGTATGAAAAGGATGGGTTTAATATTTTGGTTGTTTCAATTTTATTCTTTTACTTTGTTGTTGTTTTTTTTTATTAAGATAGAAATGTAAATGAAAATAAATCTTAGAATCGGTGTGGGGTAATAAAGTTTAGTTTATTTAAGTAGGATTTTTTTAATCCTCTTTTTTGTTAATCTGAATTGTAGTAGCAAAGCGTTTATGAGTTTTCGGTTTTATGTGCTTTTTATGAGATTGCAATTTACAAGAACAAAAGAAAAACAAAAATAAAAAATAATTTTTAGAAAGTACATATATGTATGTAATGGCTATACCTACATATTTTTGTAATTAGAGTATTGTTTTTTTCCTTGTTCACTAAATCAAAACAAATAAATTTTATGACTTTTTATCATTTTAATTCTTTTATATATAGGTTTAGGGTTTTAATAAGTTTTTGTTTTGATTCTTGTTACTTGATAAACATTACAAGGAATATTTTCTAAATTTTGATTAATCAAAATAATCAATTTAAGCTTTCAACTTTCTAAAAGAATATGAAACAATGTTAATATTTTGTATTGGAACAGCTCAACTGATCTGCAGTTAGGTTAGGATCCGTTTCGGGATAGAATGTGGGCCATCTCCCTATTACAAATCTTGCATCTACTAATTTTATAATTTAATACTATAATAGAAATTAAATACACACAATTTCAATGTAATATATATATATATATATATACTAGTGAATCCCCTGTGCATTTGCACAGAAGTAGTTCTTTCAAACACAATTTTATATAAAAAGAAATATTTGTTTTGGTATAATTGTGGTTGTTTTCTGAATCGCTTGATTATTGAATATATATATATACTGAAATTAAAGTATAATATACCTATTACTTTATAACGAAATCAACACTAATTTCAATATAACTTAACACAAGAAAATCTCATTACTCTCAACGTAGTAGATCTATGTATTCGTTTATAGTCAAAAACGTTTGTAGTTACATTTCTGTTATAGCAATAGTCAACAATTTGTTTGAAAGAAAGTAATAGACTTCATAAGTTCATACAATCGATGTTGTTTTATAAGTCACATTAAAATATAACCGCAATTTTTCAATAAAACAGTCCAAAGTGAATTATTTTATTAAAAAACTGATTTATATATAGTTTTTTCTGTTCTTTATTACAAATATGTACACTTTGTGATTACATAGCAGAATTGCTATGAATAAAATAAAGTTTAAAATTGTTATACGAAAAATATTTTATTGAATTTTATTTTGTTCATAAAGATGCAATTTTTTTCACTACGCCTATAATCACAAAACGGTTATATTCAGAAATATTACTGAAGTTTATCGATGTGTGTTTTACTGCATATATTTATTTTAATGATAGCAGAAGCAAATGAACTAACATTTATTATATAATTTTTGAATCTGATTTGAGAAAAACAAAATTTTTCTGTTTTGTTTTCAATTTTTGTTTGTGTTTTTGTTTTTGTACTTTTTTCTATAAGTTTGTGTGTTTATTTAAAATGGCAGAATTTTTATGAAGTCTTTTTAAAAATTGTCCGTGATTGAAATTTATTTTAGAGTATAGATGGCGCTCAACTTGGAAATAACCGTCACTATTTGGTGTAAATTTTTTAAATGTTTTAAGTATTCAGCACCAAGAACTTGCTGAAATTTTAATATTTTTGTGGTGTAAATAATTTACTATTTAATTATTCTTGCTTTTTTACTCACCACGTCGTTCATCTTGTGTGTTATAATATAAAATATTCCTCACATGGCCTTCCTTGTGTATGTATATAGGATATATCTACTAAATTATTAGTTTTTATTTAGTACCGCTGTTCGTAAGGTTAAACTGCTTTGTTTTCTGTTAAGGAATCATCATTTTGGTTTATTATTTATTATTTTAGGTATATATTTGGCAATTCATGGAGGTTTGCAAAGTATTGAATAAAAAAATTATAACTTTATAAATGAGTTACATACTGTTATTATAACATATTTTGAGCTTAATTACCAGTATTGTTAATGAAATGACGTGTTGTTGTTATAAGAAATTACTTCTAAACATTTTAAAATTATAATCAATACAATAAATTACTCTTCAAATGGAACCGAACATTGACGTATCAAAGATATTAGCAATCAGAATGAGCCTCTTGCAAATAAATATGGAGTCAGTGTATTATTTCAGTTAGCATTAAATTTGGTAACACCTTTCTAAGCAATAATGGACATATTTTGTGTATTTGTTAATTATTCCAACTCAAAAAATTTTATTCCTATTTTTTCCTTAGTTCTACAAATCCTATTTTTATTTTCACTAATTTTTGTACTACTTATACTTGATAGACATCTAAGAATTTATTGATCATTCTAATCTTTTGTTTTCCTTTCATCGATTTTAAATTTATTAATTAAATTCATCAATTTCGATTTATTTTAATTTGTTTGATATTAAGAACTTATATTAATCTATACTTATAAAAAGGGAAACCTTGTTTGTTTATTTATTCACTACACTCGCCCACAGTTTTTGAGATAGAATTTTGAAATTTTGCAAAGTTATTCATGATCAAAAAAGCGATATTTTACTATCCAGTGATGTGAAGTGAAGCTATCAGATTCAGGTATCAGCTATATAACACAAATCCTGGCACACGAAATATTTCATACACATTTGTAATGAGCTAATGAATTTAATACAACGCGTGGTATAGGTCAAAAAAGCGATATTTTACTATCCAGTGATGTGAAGTGAAGCTATCAGATTCAGGTATCAGCTATATAACACAAATCCTGGCACACGAAATATTTCATACACATTTGTAATGAGCTAATGAATTTAATACAACGCGTGGTATAGGAAAAATTTCAGAAGACCTAAATGTCGAAATTGAAATAGGAACGATGAATCAAACAACCAATCAAAGTATGAAAGAGTTGACTGAAAAAGTATTCCTGAATTTTAAGAATCAATATAAAAATTTTAAATGGCTATATGAATTAAAAAATGTGACAATTCGTTTTATCAATCAGAAAATACTGCAGAGTATTCCAGGGGGTCTATGTCAATAAAAATGAAGTACCTAAATAGAATTTATTTATTCATTGGATTCGACACAGTTTCCTCCTCACCAATACGAATTAAAAGGAGCCCCTCCAATAGTGCTTGTGATGTGGGTGGGATTATAACGCGTAGGAACAGCAAGGAATGTGTTTGTTTAAACTCAATCAGGAAAAACCAGAAATATTGTAGTTAAAGTTGTAGGATTGTTGATTTTGTTATCGTTTTGAAAAAAATATATTAGAATATTTTTGATAAAGCAATTTTTTTTAATTCGGTGCGTAAATGAAAATTTTTAGAATTAAATTCTATACATTTCATGTGCGATCCGGACAACGTTAGATAATTTTGGTAGTAATTCAGAAAATAGTTTTAGAAGATATAGCTATAACTAATTGAAAACTATTAAATTAATTTAATTCATTCTCTTGCACTTTTGCAATATGATTATTTTTTACTGAATGCCAAAACTTTTTTTAATTCATTTTGATAATAATAACAATATAATAAAAATATTGATGAAATTAGTTTATCATCACATTGTACACTATTTTGTTGAAGTCAGTTGATGTTCAGACGTATCGTATAACAATATATTATAACTAGGGGCCCCTGTTGAGTAATTATAATTCAAGTTGAAGCAAAATTTGAAGTTTTGAAAAAACAGTAATTTACGTACTGACATAGACTACTCATGATAAGCAGAAACCATCTCGTGTTTAATAAAAAGTTTTGTGGTTAGTAAGTTTTATTTTGAATACATAAATGCACCTCCCTCATATACTGTTTCGTTTCGACATATTCCTGTGCTAAGCGGCATTTAATGGATAAATCACTAAAAATAAAATATTTTTGTAATTAAAGAGGTATACACATTATGCATATTTTTAACCACAACAAATGCCCAAAATATAGAAAACAATAATTTGAGACACTTACTTAAACCAAATAGAAATGTTTTTGACCCGTATGCGCATTTCGGTCGTATATACAACTTATTTACATATTAAGAGTTCATTAAGGAGAACCGAGATAAAATGAAAAGGTGTTTACTGCGCAGGTCCTAAAATGCTTGTCAATTATAATTATAGATTACATTGTATTAGTTATAAGAATTGAATGTAAGCTGTACTTGAATTATTTCTTTTTTTATTCTTTTTTCTTAATAAAACTTGTGAACTTTTATATATATAATATAACTTATATATAATATATATATAACTTTGATATTTAATAATTCAATAAATACGAATTTAAATTAGCTCTATACGAGCTTTTAAAATCATTTGAGGTTAAAATGAAAATAAATAAAATAAATAATGAATCGATAGACTTGAAGCAATCCAGAAGCAATTTCTTCGTTTTGCTCTCCACAATGTACCGTAGTGTGACCCTCTTATTCTACCTCCTTCAACAGACCGGCTAAAACTACTACAATTAAATACGTTGGAGTTCCGAAGAACTATTTTTGATATTGTATTCTTAATACAAATTTTAATTGATGGACACCCATTTAAATACAAGTACTCGTTTCTGATCGGAAAATTTCTTCCCTTTGGCGGACACTGACATGTATAGACGTCATGATAAAGTTTTTCTGTGGTACGTGACGACGGATATTATCATCAACATTTATTTTATTAAAAAACTTATGTCGTCTATAACCATCATGAACTACATGAGTTTGTATGGATTATGTTCATGTGAAAACTTAACATAGGGACTGCAAAATTTGGAAATGTGAACATAGAAACTGCAAAATTTCGTGTTACTACTCGTTTAAATTCAAAAATTATCACATCATAGATATTAATTTAAAATAGAATTTGAGGATTTTCCAGAAAGGCGTCATGTCTTATCTTATACCGTCAATTTTATTGTATGTAAATTTCTTCAGTGTAGAAACAGTTGACTTTCTGAATAGACGTTTATTTGAATACGTTTAATTTTTAATTTTTATAATTTATAAAGGTAAATATTTACAGTAATTAATATTATAATAATCGAATTTGTATTAATCAAATAAAAAGCTTTTAAGAATTTTTTGACCAAAGAACAAAATGTCGTATGAAGAGGTTAGAAAAAAGATAAAAAAATTATTTGAAGAAAGTGCAAATGAAAGTTACGACGTAGCTGCACCTGATTAAACAGACACTGAAAAAATAAATGATTAAAATTTATCTGCAATTGAAAGTAAAGTTGAAATCGTCCGATCACGGTTCTGATGAAAATGAAAATGGCAATTGGGAAACTATGTTATGTGAACATTTTTAAAGAAACCAGTATAGAAGATTTTAAACTTTTGTTGTTGGTGTTTTGTATTGAACTTAAATGTTTTATTCAGAAATAAAAAAGAACACAACTTATATTCTTACACCTTAGTATTTTTATTTACAAATTTAATACAAATTGTAATTTAACTTAATAATTTATTTTTTAGTTATAATTGATTTGGTTCTATATAATTCAAATTGTTTTTTAAAATGTTTGAAAGTTATTAACTAATTTTATATAAGTAAATTTTTAACTATAATTAACTAAATCCTTCTTTTTTTTTTATATTTATTTAATTTTGACTGGACGACTATTAACACGTTTTATATATATAACGATTTCCGATTTTGTATATATTTCATTTATCGGACGACTCTTAATATTCTATTACTATAAGGATTTCCGATTTTGTATATCGGACGACTATTATGATGTTACGCGCACGCAAACCGATTTCCAAGTGATTTTTAAAATTATTAAAAAGTAAAATGTAATGCTAAAATTTAAACTGTAAGCTTAAAAAATAACCGATATGGTCAATGACCAAAAATCCTTGAAATAAGGACAAAATAAAAAATGACCTTCATTAAGTTATTGATTGAAAATTACCGATTAAATAAAAACGTTACCGTGCAACTACCTTATCATAGTTTTGACATAGGAATTAATTTGCACAGCTAATTTCCGCGTTCAAAATAAATTAAAATACATTTTATCTAAAACGTAGTTAATTATAGTTTAGATAAATACATATATATATATATATATATATTAGAAAAAATCAATAATGATATAAGATGAAATAAGATGAATCCTTGGGAAACATGATGTTTGGTGTTAGTCAGGTACGTATCCATTGTTTTGTTGAGTTGTTGTTCTATTGTGCGTTTTTAGGTCAGCTACAGGATTCAACAGTTGGTTAAAAAATTATAATAAAAAAATGCTTCTAAAAATATGATAATTTTGTTTTTACACTAAAATATTTCCGTCATTGTGCCTATATTGATAAATGTTTTATTACAGAAATTGCCATGACGGTTATAAACATCATGACGTCTATCAACGTCTCTGACCCAGCATATCTCCCAAATTGTGTTGAAAACGTCATGATGGAAATAGACGTCAAAAATTAAATTTTATTTTTAATAATGGAAAAGATTTCTTATTCAATTTCCAGCGGATTGCTATTTTCAGAATTTCTCTATCATTATAAAAAAAAAAAAAACAAAAATACAGCAAGTTTAAACCAGCAAAAAAAAAAAGTGTGCGTGAAAGGATTAACTTGGTATTTCACTTAATTAACTATGGGGAAATAGTGTTGAACCATTCAATAGAATGTTTATGACTGTTATAAAACGAATCCATTAAATGCAAATCCCGATAAGTGCATGATAAGCTATTTTGCACAAAATGCAATAAACTTATAACTTCCATATTTATGACTTAAATAAAATAAATTTTTTTTTGCAGTATTGTGGTAGTTATTCAAAAATAATAAAAAATAAAAAAAAAAATTTAACTTTTTAATTTAAAGAACTAAACGATTTTCAAATTTGCAAATATCGGATTTTGCACATAACACAAAAATATATCGGGATTTGCAACTTACACTTTGAAAATTTTTGTATAGCTCTCACTATTATTATTTAGGCACAAGTAGTAAAGAAAGCAGAAATTGGTTTTTCTTTTATTTATTTGAAATTTTTTTTAAAGGAAAACATATATAAAAATAAAAATTTATGTAACTATAAATACACTTTTTTTTAAATTAATATAATATTGCATTTTTTATTAAACTTTTATCACAAAATAAAATTGAAACATAAAAATTCTTCTTCATGAGATAAAGATTATAAATTACAAACTAAAATCACAATATAAAAATTTCCCTCCATGGGATTAAAATTATAAATTAACAATATTATACATTAAATTCGGAGTCCATCAAATTCTCTTTGACTTTCACAAAAAGACTCTTCTTCCACGACTTCTACAAGGTTGTTTATGTCAGTTTCTATAATTTGCCTGTAAAATTCAAAGCTATCATTTTGGATCCACTCAGGTCCAAAATGTTTTTTGCAACAAGTTGTTCACATCTTTAATTTTGGCTGGAACCAATTTAATTCCGGGTTCTATTACAGCAGGATTCATTTGTGAAACTTTTTTACCCTTTTTTTGTGATACATTTAGCAGCTCCGATATCGGACTTGCAGGCTATCTCTCCTCATACTGAAATAGTACCATGCTTCGACTTGTAAAAAATGAAACGCTTGGCCTCATTAAACTTAAAATGCCAGGATGCTCGCAATATGTCAGATGTTGCGGATTTCCAATCCTTTACTGGGCAATCAGGATCACCAAGATGGAAAACAGTTCCAACTGATTCATAAATTTCCAAATATTCCTGAGGTTTGATGATGGCTTGTCTATTTTAATCTATAATTTATATGTTTAAATTTAAAATCAAGGAACAGCTTGAAATAATAGAAAAAATATTTTATATTAATCTTGTAAATAATTACCGGCAATTTTGGACCGAAAATTAAAAAATAAAAAATAAATTACTTTTTTTATTTTCAGATAAAAACTTTCGGTCATTTAAAAATTAATAAAACAAATTTTAAAATAATTTCAATTTTTATAATTAATAAAAAATGTAAGAAAGATAAGATAACGTTTAACTTACTATTTTTTCTAATTGCCCAAATACACGATCAGGTGGAATATAAGAATGACCGGTTACAGGAAAAATTAGTTCCAAAGTTCGAAGATGGGTTGGTGATTCTTTTAACAACCAATAAGAACACATTCTTATCATGATGGAGTTTTTGTTTTGCCCACCACAACCATCGGCGAACAATCGAACAGATATTTTATTTTTCAAATCGACATTTAGTAAACAATGATTTACTGCCGATGCTATCTGAACTGACCCTTTGCCATAGCGATCTTCAGTCCATGGATATAGGAAAACATTATTTTTGTTCAAAGCTGATGTTGAAGAGCCAACAACAACTCCAAAGTTATACATATAAAACTGGCGGCTGTAATAAGCTGCCTGATCTGCTACTTTTGGTAAGGTCATGTTTTTTTGGCAATCAAAAGATATTGTTAGCAAATCACTTCTTTCTTCTCGTAGCATTTTGAAAAATGTGTTTGCTCGCCGTTTGTGTACTAAATATTCTACCATCAAACTCTGTTTCTTTTTTTTTATCTGTTTCCAATCTAAGATTCTCTGAAAGCATAATGCATTTTGAGCATAAATCTCAAGCTGGAGTTTTAAAGCCGATATTGAAATTAGTACTGAAAACTTTACGAAAAAAACATTCCTTCACATGTAACTCAGATGAAACTTCGTTTATAAACATACGATACATTTTTTTTATGTTTAACTCACTTGGTAAATATTGACGATTGGCAGCTTTACTTCTACAATAATGTATTTCAATTACTTTGAATTTTTTTACAAAATTGATTATGGCCGTTTTTTTACTGCATTTCGTAAACCAATTCTATCACCACCACGTTTTTCTTGAGGACATCAGATCTCTACCAACTCCCAAAATTCCACAAAAAGCAAGCTGGCAAACTCGTACTACATTTTTATTAAATTTTCTTACATAATATTCAATAGAAATATCTTTCTTCTTAGAATTGTCTTTTCCCTTCCGTTTAGGTGTAATGCCAGAACAATATTTCAGTATAAACGTATCTTGGTCTATTTTTTTACCTGAAGAGTAAAGAGCAAAACAAGCAAAGTTACTTGCATCGACGGCTTTAACATCATGGCATTGAAAACTTTTCTTTTTTTGATGAATGCATTTGGGAATAATTGGAGGAGCTTTTTGTCTGTACCTAACATAAATTTAATTTTTTTACGTAAAACTAATACAGCATAGGATAATATATACCTATTTAATTTTTCTTGTTCTCGCTTTGTTACTGTTTTCGATCTCTTCCTGGCTTTTTGTCCTTCTAAAACTGTGACCGGATTTGTTTCCCTCTCCATTAATAATTATAATTATTATTGTACTAGCTTTAATAATTACTAATTAGTAAATTAATAATAAATAGCTTTTTAATAAATTTTAATATTTACGTACTAAAAAGCACGTCTTATTTCATTGAATTTTATTAAACACTGAATAATTTTAACTTTTTTAACACAGAAATGTCAAATAATTGCGCCAAAATATAAAAAAAAAATGTGTTGCAAATATCGGATTTTGCATTTAACTTGAGTTTTAACATACAAAAATACCGAGTAAATATTTAGTTTTAACCCTTTCGTACGAAATCGGAACATATGGCATGGAAAATTTTGTTTTGCTATTTTTTGGGTTATTTAGGCTTTAAATAGCACAAAAATGTATTTTTTTTTGGAATTTTGTTTTTAGTAACGGTAATACAAAGTGTACATTATAATGTACATTTTTCTTCAAAGGCTGTACTTCACCTTCAATTTTTCTGTTTATATTACTTGAAAAAATGCACTCTTCATTTTTTTTCATCTAATTTCTAATTATATTCTTTTTTGATTTCTTTTACTATATCAAATAAAATATTATAAATATAATATTTATAAAGCATAAAAGCATAAAACATAAAATTATAAAAATATAAATTGAAATAAACCTCCAAATTGCGATGACATTTTCTAAAACAATCGTTACTTTTTGTTATACATAAATGTATAATACATTTGTCATGCATCATGTGTGTGTTCTACCATTACACATTGGCTTTCTTTTTTTATGTTCTTGACAGTAACTAATGTAGATCACCTTTTCACGCTTAATTAAGTGCGGCACTGCAAGTTTTATACTACAATATCTACAATATTTCGAGCATTTATTTATCAAATTACTGGTTAACCCATTAAATGTGGAAAACTACTGCTATTGTCAGGAACTAAGCCTTCTTAAATAGAATAGCTCCATTTTATTTAATTTGTTACCAGATTATACTCTCAATTATTTTTTGTCATTTATTTTATAACAATGACAAAGGGACCAGGTTGAAAAATCCATAAAGCATTTTTTTTTTGCTTCATCGGAAATCGAACCTAAGACTTTTCGGTTGAAAGGCAGGCGCTCTACCTACTGCGTCGCCCAGCGTAGTTTTACATCTAGTCGCTTCCTTTTATCATCTATATGAGGCATGTGTTCGTACAAACGTAAAGAAATACTCGTAGATAATCTTTTTTTAATTGCATTTCGTCGAGGACAAATTACAAAATTTGGTTGAGGTCTACCTCTTTTCGCGCTGGTTGCTTTTCCGACGTATATCAAGTTATTGATAATATTAATGCGGAGTTTTAATAAGTTTATTAAGCAACACTTTTGTTGGATACTGAAAATTTTAAAATAATTTTTATACTCTAACCGAAGTTACTGCCAAATCAAGGAAATGACTGAAGAGTCGCAGAGTCCATTTTCTTGAGAAAATTTCAGAATTCCAGAATTATATAATTTACTTATGTCGGGGCGATTTATTATCTCGTAGGACTTGGACGCTTTGTTAAAGCGTCTTGCTTCATCTTGCTCCCAAATTCCAACAAAATTCGAAGCAACATGAACGTATCTGTTATTTTCCCACTTAATTAATGCAATTGAACCTGGATATATGCTTGTTATTAAAAGCTCTAAAAATATTAGTGTTATTATTCTTACCATTTAAAGATGTTACAAGATTGCTTGCAACTCTCGGAATTTTTCTCATTTCTTTATCGGAATCAAATAGAGGATTGCAAATGAATCTGTTAAGGCTTACTGTGCCAGCTAGGAAGCTTAAATTGGTTTAAATCTGACGGATCCACAAAATGAGCAGCTCTTTGATAAAGAAAAAAATTGTAGCCCTGGTCAGATAACCCACATAAAATATAAACTTTTATGCCCCAAGGATAAGGCTTTTATATACTATAATAACATACTTTTATGTACTATATAACCCTCACAGAATCTTCTAAATCATCGTCAGAATTATTTAAATAACCTACAGGGCTACAGGTTCTTTTTCACTCAGTTTTATTTTATTCGTATTAATTTTTCTAAATTGGAACGAAATGCACATTATAATGTACATAATTTCAAAGGAAAACAGTTACATTTTACACTCTTAATGAAATATGTACATTACAATGTACATTAATTTGTGTACATTATAATGTGCATAGTTTATTTACTACACTGATAGCTATTTGCATATTTTAATGTACATTAACTTATCTTATTAGTTTTACGAAAAATATAAATGATACTAGTTATTATTTTATTTTATTTGAAAAATTAGTACTTTTCTTATTAATTTCATACACTTTTATACAATTTGAGGTCGGAATTATATGCTTTTTTTATAAAACAAAAATCAAGAAATTGGACACTGATATAAATGCTCAACTTGACTGACAATTAATGCAATAATTTTTGTATTTTTCGTTAAATGTTAAAGAAATGAGTACTAGATAATAAATATTTAAATAAAAAAACATTTAAAAGGAATTTCATTCAAAATTCGTCAATACATAGTAAAAATATAAAGATTTTAATTTCTGCACATTACAATGTGCAAATCGTACGAAAGGGATCATATTTCGTGAAACATATTGTAGCTCTAAGAAAACCCTTTCTTTTGATACCCATAAGTCAAATTATACAAAATGTTCATATATCGGGGTTTGCATTTAATTGACTCCTATAATGTACTTTATATTGCAACCATGTAATTTAAATTGAATTATTTTTTCTAATTTTTTTTTATTGTTTTACTAGCAAAGTTACCCGACGTTGTCCGGGTCGACCACAAAATGAATCGAATTTATTTCAATGAAGTTTGATTTATGAATCGAATTGAAAAAAATTGGTTTATCAAAAATATTCTAATATTTTTTTTCACTACGATAAAAAAATATCAACAATACTTCAACTTAAGCTATACTTATATTAAAAATATTTCTTTGTAAACAATATTTTAGTGATCTTTTCTGATGAAGTATAAGCAAATACGCTCCTTGCTGTTGAGGTATTCTTGAAATAAAGATATGTTCGCCTTTCCACAATCAATTAGAATTTGTACTTAAATGAAATTAGGATGCCAAGTTCTTATTCTTAATCTAGTACCGTAGTTTTGGGTTCTTCAAGTTTCGTAGAAGCACTATTGAAGCTACTACTTTTAATTCCAATTGATTAGGAGGAACAACTTCATTTTCATCGATAACTGTATCTATCGATGTGTACACATGGACTCTTATTTCAGGAAAATACGTGTTTTTTTATTTTTCATAGAATACCTATGAATAAATTTTCAAGTCTGTAACACAATTTTTTTTGTTGAAACATTTCTGATAGAGTATCTAAGTGTAAGTTTTTATACCTGTAACACAATTGGTTTTTGAAATATTCCTGAAACGTACGTGCTAGGAATTGTACGACAGCAACCCGAACCAGTCCAAATTTTTGAAATCGGTAACAGTCGAATTTCTTTATTTGTGAAAGAGAATCTAAATGTAAATTTTCATATCTGTCACACACATGGTTTTTAAAATATTCCTGAGTCTTGGTAAGAGTTGTACGGCAGCAACCCGAACCTGTCATCTGATGGCTTTGTAAAGTACCGGGTTATTTGCATACCGGTACCATGAATAACTGTGCAAAATTTCAGAACTCTATCTTTAAAACTGTGGGCGTGTATAGCGAACAAACAAACAAACAAATAAACAAACAAACAAACAAACAAACTTTCCCTTTTATAAGTATAGATTAGACTAAGCTATATTGTAAAATGTTTGAATTAATAAATAAAAAATTAAATATTCTTTTAATAATATTTACAAATTATAATATTAAATAAATTTAATAAAAGTAGTTTAATAATTTTTTTAATATTTCGTATTCATTTCTGTTATGTAACCTCGGGGATTGATAAGACCAGTCGATGATAATTTAGAAATTTATCTAGTAAGTTAGACTTAGTACAAAATTATTACCATATTAAAAAAATTATTACGAATTATTTAATTTAAATGAAAGTATTTTTAAAATCACAAAATTATTTTAAAAATTTTTCAAACTTTTGAAATTAAATAAAAAGGATCTATAAATTGAATAAGTTTTTTTACATTTACATTCGGTGTAATTAAATATGAGAAATATCTTTAGAAATACACGTGTATTACAAAATTATATCCAAAGTTTTTGTTTTTTTTTTTTTTTATATTTTAATAATATAAAACAAAAAAAAAATCCTTTTAAAGTGCGGTTAAATTGTGCTACAATATTCTGGTACTTTTCAAATCCTCAAATTGAATAAAATATAGAGGAAAACAGTAAAAAAAGTTAAATTTCAAAGGGATTTTTGTTCAAAATTTCAAAGCAATGTAATGTAAAATTAAAATAAAATAATTTGTTTTTTTCTTATATTTCTTTGTTTTAATTTTTTGTTTGTTTTTGTTTTTGCTGTTTTTGTATAGAAAACCTAAAAGTTTAGATGGATATTTTTTTTCCATTCCAAATGAAAAGTGAAAAAGTATTTCATCCACTCAATATAATTTCAGAAGAGAAACATTTTTGTGGTTTTTATAGTTTTCTATTTCTATTATTTATATATATATATATATATATTTAGGTATATTATTTTTTTTTTTGCTTAGCGTAACATTTATAGTACACAGAATCCTTTTAGAAGGACACGTGATCTGAATAGATTTGAAATGAAAAATAAAACAAAAACAAAAAAGATTAACAAAAAAAGAGGAAATAATTTTGGTTTGGGTGTTTTGTTTTTTATTATTTTTTATTTTTATAAAAAATATGGAAAAAATGTAGTTGGTCTCAATACACTTAAGATCATTGTTGAAGAAGTGTTTCGTTTATCTAAGACTAGTTGAACTCATCAGTAGGTATTAATTACTGTACTATTATAACTACTTAGACAACTCTTAATTTTGAATTTTAATTGACTTTGTAACTAATCAAATTTCAGATTTTTGAGACCTGTTACTGATACACAAGTATAATATTTTAATTCTACTATATAAAAAAAAATTAAAAAATTTACTTTAGGGATTTTAGTAGTTTTTAATACATAAAAAAAAATAATATCCAATTTATTTCGTAAAGATTTCTTTTTTGAGAAATAGGATACACATAGCTATACAT
This sequence comes from Argyra leucocephala, assembly GCA_963942445.1. Classification (NCBI taxonomy): domain Eukaryota; kingdom Metazoa; phylum Arthropoda; class Insecta; order Diptera; family Dolichopodidae; genus Argyra; species Argyra leucocephala. The sequence goes on along the minus strand of OZ012681.1, from coordinate 82,434,019 downwards.
AAGTAAGGTAGGTACTTGTATATTTTTCTTTTAACAATGTAAGATTAATGATTAAATCAAGCGCATCAAACTTCCATCAATATACGGAAGCTAAATTGATTATGCAAGATCATCCATAAACCAAATACCATCAATAAACTAGGTAGTCAAAATTATAAGATCATGGTTTTTATTATATTTTTATAATTAAAGTTTTCTAAAAAGAACTAGTTGGTAAAAAAATTAACTAGAAAAATTAGATGAACGTTATTGCGCAATCTGTTTTTAACAGTTAAAACACTTAGTTCATGATCGAAAACTAAAATTAACTTCACGAAGCCAATTTTTAATTGGTTCTGGTAGTTGGTTTAAATTTGTCATTTGCAGTAGGTTGAAAAGGAATGTGAAACAACTCAAAAGTTCTAAAATAACTCAAATTTATTCTTTCAAACAAATAGTTTTGAATTTTAGGGCTAACTAGTTGCCCAAAGATTCTGATGAATAATAGATGATGTAATTATTCGATTATCAGACAGTAACTGTATGTCAACATACTGAAGATGGTGGGAAATTGATGTCAAAATGGATCGTTTATTTCTTTATAATTTTTTTTTTTTTGCTCCTATTACTCCGCGTGGTAGCATAGGGCTTCGATAGTGAACCTCCTATTGAGTACTACTTCCTTAATATCGTCCCAGGTATAATTGTTGACTGTTAATTCTTGATCGATTGTGCGTCTCCATGTGTTGTATGGTCTGCCGGGTCTCCTTTGTCCTTGTGGATTCCACTCTAGAGCTCTTCTTGCTATATCACTTTCTGATTTCCTTAGTGTATGTCCTATCCATTTCCATTTTTTCCTATTTATCTGTCTGTCGATAGGTTCTTCTCCAGTTCTCATCCATAAATCCTCGTTGCTAATTCTTGCTGGCCAGAATATTCTGCATATAATTCTCAAGCACTTGTTGATGAATACTTGTAGCTTCTGTTTGATTCTGACCGAAGTGAGCCATGTTTCACTGCCATATATTAATGTTGACTTAACACATGCTCTGAATATTGTTAGTTTTGTTGTTCTCGATATTTGGTTGCTCTGCCATATCTTCATTAGGCTCCCAAATGTTCTTCTTGCCTTATTTATACGGCTGTTGACATCTTCTGTTGCACCTCCTCTTGATGTTATAATGCTCCCCAGGTAGTTGAATTCTTCTACGTATTCTATCTGTTGTCCACTCACTGTTATTGGCTCACTATAACTGTAATTTTTAAATAGTAATGCTGTTCCTCAAACAGAAAGTGCCAAGTATCTTGGAATGCATCTGGATCGCCGTCTGACCTGGAAAAAGCACATCTACACAAAAAGAATCCAACTAAGCACAAATTTCAGGAAATTATATTGGCTTGTCGGTAGAAGGTCTCAAATGACACTGGAAAACAAATTGCTGATATATAGGATGATACTCCAACCAATATGGACTTATGCCAAAAAAACAAATATTGAAATATTACAACGCTTCCAAAATAAGGTACTGCGAGCTTTAGTTGATGCACCTTGGTTTGTGCCAAATTACATAATACACAATGATTAGCAAGTGTCGACGGTTAAAGACGAAATTCACCGACACAGCCAGAGATATCGTGCTAGATTAAATAGTCATCCCAATGTAATAGCAGGTACACTTATGAATATTACACAACATACAAGATTACAACGAAATACACCAGGAGATCTGTAGAAATTTCTTGACATTATTATCAATATATTTTTTATTATAAATTAAGAAATTACTTTTATTGGATTGTAATTTCACATGTCTATTATTAACTAAGTCAGTCAAAAACATATTCACTTATTGTATTATTTTTAATTAACATACAGATTGTGAATAAAAAAACAAACAAAAAAAAACTATAACTGTTGTTTGTCCTCATTGCCTTGGTTTTCTCGATACTTAATTCCAGTCCCGATTTCTTTGCTTCTTCCTGTAATCTGTTGACTTTGTTCTGTAGGTCCCTTTGATTTCTTGATATGAGGCATACATCATCTGCGTATTTTTTTATATTAGTTTGATCTAAAAACAAAGTGCTTGTTAAGTTTATTGGCACTATATTCTAAATGTTTATTGTCATTAGTATTACGTAAAGATGTTCGCTACGTAATACTAATTAAAATGTAATAAAAATTTGTTGGATAACAATAAATCTCTACAATATGCATTTTTTAAAAGAAGGCAATCAAAATTTTTTATAATTTTTCTTTTCAACTGATACTTTTGTCAAATCGACATTTCTATGTAGGCATTTGGTAATTGTGAACGTACAATAGAAAAATAAATTTGTTTCGCAGTATCTATTTAAAACCATTTTTACAGAAGTTAATTTCACATTAATTTGCAAGCGATTCATAATGTTTTCTTTTCACTTATTGATACATTGGAAATTATAAACCGAAATTCGAATTCATAATACAATTCGACACTTTTTTTTATATTATCCTGTTTTTAGAAAAAAAAATTCTTATTCGTTTTAAAACAAAAAAATTTTTTTTTAATAAAAATGAAACGAAATACCATTGAATCTATCTTTATCTAATTTTGTTGTTGTTTTTATTTTAGCTGATGTTAAATAAAAATGTGAATATAATGTGCCCTCAATCACATTTTGGATTTTTGTAAAAAAATAAGAGCAATAGCAAAACAAAAAAATAATTTAACTCAATATCAAAGATTCAAATTGTGAAAATGAAAAAAAGTAATTTGAAATGAATTTTAGTTGGAACTGCTAACCCTGATAGCGCAATTTTTAAGGAAATAACGGATTTTTATTTTTTTGAAACGGTAATGTTAAATTTGTGTAATTGTTGTAAATATTCGAATGGTTACTTGTTTTAATTCCTGGTTTTTAATATAATAAAATTTATATTTTTAATCTTTTAATAGCTGGGTTTCCCCATATAAAGTCTTAATTTATTTGTCAGATTAAATAACCCAACTATACTACTGATACATAATATAACAATTGAATAGCCTTGCTTTAGATTGGGTATTAAGCCATAATGAAATTCAAGATAATTTAATTAAAAAAGTAATTCTTAAGTCAAATTAATGCAATTTCTTGAGTTTTGTGATTTATTTTGATATACGTCCAAATTTATATTAAAAAGTTAAGCTATGATGCTCTAATCATTGGTAACAAAAGAATGTGAGCAAAAAATGTTATAATCTACATTGAAGATACATAGTTTGTTTAGGAATGGAAAATAAATTGGTTTGTTAGTCAGTGACCAATACGTAAACATTTCCAAAGAGAATAATAATTTACAGTGTATCGTATTAAGGACAATGTTGAGTGGACTATAATGTGATGTTCCGCACTATAAGGTGATAGGAAAAAACCACTTTGTTCTTATATTTAAGTTTCTGTAATGCTGGCAAAAAGTTATACTTATTTTAAAAATGCCTAAAATACGTTGCGTGTTTCTTTCAATGGCCCTGATTTTTTAAAGCCGAAAATATTTCAAATTTCGATTAATAATGTTCCGATTAATAATTGATTAATGTTTCGATTAATAATTGATTAACAATTTTCCTTTATATTTATATTATAAAAAATTTAAATCAACTAATTATATTTTCTACCTTTCAAATTTTGTTTTGATAAAATTATATTTTAAAAATTTTATTAAAAACGATTTTAAAAGCAATTGTACCGATTTGTGAATTTGATACGATTTGTTTCTAACTGTTGGGCTAATATCGAATGGTTGGTTTCTTAGAATTTTTCACATACTGTTGTCAACAATTCTTGTATGAAAATTATAACGTACATTAACCCTTGTGTTTCCAACCAAATTAAATTTATGTATTTTACCAAACAACAGACATGGCTGTGCACATAATGTAGATTTTCTATGAAATTATGATTCGTAATAGTTTAAAAATCAGTTTTATGTCTACATGATGGAAATATTTTTTTAAAATTATTTCATAACTTATGATAAGTATTTCTGCACAAGATAGTACCACCGTTAATGCAAACTATAATATTAACGAGTTTCATCGTCTCATGCAAACATCATGTTTTTTGCAATATTTTAAAATGAATGGAAAATCATGTCGTCAAGTAGCAGCTTCATTTCATGATAAGAAAGAAGATTATAGAACGAAAAATGGAGAAATGATGGGACCTAATTCAGAAATAAATATTGTTTAATATTTAGAAGAGTTCTAGAATATTATGTTAATATTATTTAGTATTTTACATAATTTCAGTAATAAGTAATAATAATAATAATATCCCAACGACAAATTACCCCTCCCGTACCGCGCACGCGAGGAGTCTCCATTCTCATTATTATTATTATTTAGCATATGACTAGGAGTGTCGTATACAAGGTCATCACAGTGCTTGGAAGAATAAATCTCTTCTTATTAAAAGTATAGAAAGATTTTAATAAATTAAACGATTAAAATTATTCAATATGTAATACTGTGACGAGCATACACTCAATGAACTTTCATTAATTAAACTTTAATATTTATTATTATATTTTAATTTTATTCAAAAAAGAATATAAACACGTGATAACCCTTAATGAAGAATGTGTTAGTAAGGAGATAATTGGGTCAGGAAATGCTTAAAACAAGCACGCGAAACAAAACAAAAAAAAGGGGAATTAGTAAACACGATTAAGGAAATTAGTAATTAGTAACAAATTGATAGAATACTAAAAACAAAAACAAAAAAAAAATCCATTAAAGGAAAAAACGGTTAAAAATTAATTTAGTAACTTTGATTTGCCTTCCAACATGTCAAGGAAAATCAAAGAGGAAAAATCAATAAACAATATGCTTACAAGTCAAGAGTTGAGCAATTTAAAATCTTCAATCAATTAAAAAATTATATCATAGATTAAGACTCCAACATGTCAACAATCTTCCAACATGTCAACAATCTTCCAACATGTCAAGATAGGCTAAATCAAAATTTTGCAATTTTAAATTATGCCGAAGAAGCATTAGTCAATTTATTTAGGTATAAACTAAAGAAATTAAAAAAAAAGGCAAAAAAAGAAAGAGAAAAAAATAATAAAAATATATACATATATAAAAATACAACACATGCAAAACGCAATTAGTCAAAGACACAAAAATAAAAATAATAATAATAAAAATTAACATAATTTATATACACTTATGTATACATGTTAAAAGTATGAAATACTACTGATTCAACGTGAACAACTACGTATACTACATGTATTACATGTCGTTCAAAAACTTATGATCTGTTTGAATAAAGCAGATTCTTTAGTTTGGACTTACTAATGTGAAAATCGAAGACATTAGAGTTATTGTTTACGTTTACGTTACGCAACATTCTTGTAATTGGCTCATTCTTTCCATAATCCGTGCGATGAAACTTTAAACGAAAGAGGGCAGAATCCCTAAGAGAACTAAAGTTGATATTGAAGTGTATGTGTTCTAAAATACCAACCTAGTCAACTGCACCTGAGAGAATTTGGTGTACAAATATAATATCAGCCACTTCACGACGATTAAAGAGACTTTGCAGACCTAAAAGTTTAAAGCGGTCTCTGTAAGAGGGTAAGTTATATGGGTCTGTCCATGAAAGACCACGAAGAGCGAAACGAACGAATCTACGTTGAACAGATTCAATACTGTCTATGTGAACTTGATGAAAAGGTGACCATACCTGAAACGCGTATTCAAGTAATGGTCTTTTTTTAATTTTTTTGACCATCTTTTGGTAAACCCAAGAGCTGAATTAGCTCTACTGACAACATTATCTACATGAGATCTGAAATTTAGTTCGGTGTCTAATAGAATACCTAAGTCTTTAGAGGATGTGACATTAGAGATAATAACGCCGTTATTACTATAATAACGCGCTGATATTGTCGTTTTACGAGAAAAGGTGATGCTTTGGCATTTGCTACCGTTAAGTGTTAGGTTATTCTTACAACACCAAATAGCGAAGTTATTAACGTTACTCTGAAGAAGATGAGATTCACGCGGAAATTAGATTTGTTTAAATATTTTCATATCGTCAGCGTACACTAGAATGTGAGAATGTTTTATAATATTATGTACATCGTTTGTGGTTAAGATAAAGATCAGAGGGCCTAAGTGGCTACCTTGTGGAACACCCGATTTAGCAGTGAAGGGATTTGAAACATTAGACCTAAAAAGGACTTGATACACTCTGTTGCATAAATATGAACTCATTCAATCTATAATGAAAGGTGAAAATCCTAGAGCACGAAGTTTAAATAAAATGACACTATGGGTAAAAATGATTAAATAAAATAATAAAAAAATATATAAAACGCGTAAGATATCTCCACAAAAATTAGACTGAAAATCTCAGTAACGGTAAGATATCAAAAATGTGAAAACAGATTCGGACATAGACCACACAAAAACCTATAGATACATTATCAAGTCAAAAATGGCGTATACGACAAAACAATAAATACTCAACCGATGAAATGGACCTTTCGAAGATTCCATTTAACAAAAATTACTTTTGTTAAAACAACCTAAGTATTTAGAAAAACATTTCGTGAGTTAAAATTTAATAAGTTAACTGTTAACAATTAGAGTTGCTTACCAAATTAAGAATGCGGAATATTTATATGTATTATGTGAAAAATTGCAACCAATGAATTTGTTAACCGTCTATTTGTCAATCGTCTTTTTCTAATTGTTTATTTTGTTTAAGTTTTTTGTACCAAATTATTTTTTGCGGCTGAAATTAAATGCCCATTTGCCATGTGGGGGTATAAGTATTAAGGTTATTCCAGTTGATTCTGGAAAACTAATTAGCACCTAATTGTGCCTTTTTGATACTACGACTCCAACGACGTAGTTATTGTTGTTGGTTATTATAGGGGATTTTTCTCTCATTTCTACTATCCCTAGGGAGTCAGTACTAGAGCCACCCTGTGTTATTGAGAAGTTTGATCAGATCATCTTATCTACTTTCCGCGATAAAACCTATATTGGTGAGGAAACTATTACCTGAAGTTCGGAGTTAAAGCAAAACAAGTATTCAAAAGTTTTTGTTTCATTTTCATTTTTGCAGCTGCGACAGTGGGGATTGAACGGAATACTTAGCTTGGCAGCGGTCACTGGCTCGTACTGATAGCTACTACTCTTAATATATCAGTAAGAGTTGCTTGGTTTTGTTGGTTATACAAGTTTTCCTTGGGGTTGTACAAGGCACAAGTATTTAGTCTATGTCACCTTTCATTCGTTCAAACCAAAAATTATGAATAGATTTGATAACTCACATTTGGAGAGTGCATGCTCTTCTCAAGGGGACTGTCAACACTGTCAAGAACCTTGCCTGGCCAGTTCAACGGATCTCTCATTCCTATCTATGTTAGTACGACCAGGAACTCAGAGAAAAGTGATCGAAAAGCATCTACACTTTCAATTTCGCCATGTGGATTTCTCCAACAATACTGTACCTATAATATGGATAACTTTTAACGTTTTTTTATTAAACCTATAGTAAGAAATTAGCCTTGGTATTTGACGTATTAAGATAATTTTCCATTTAAAAATTTTCCACTAAAAATACACGTAATTTATTAAAAAGGTTAATTTTTAATATCTTTATTTTCAAATAAGAAACACACAAGAGGAAATCATCTATAAAAATAAAACTAATCTAAATACACGTTTGAATTAAGTAAAGGTTGTCTAATTTATACACATTTACACATTAATACACCAATAAAAAGATTAATTCAATTCATCATGAAACAGAATAATATAGTGTCACTAGTTTTTATTATAGTTTCATAATAAACGGAAATACTAATATTGCTGATTGTTGGTAACATTCATAAGTGTCATTTTGCAATAATAAATATAACAACGAACTTAGATGGCTTCCTTGAAGTCAGATTTATCACAAAAACTTAATCTAATTAATACACAATATTATTCTTACTGGTATGAGTGTGTCGGCGTATTCCAATATTTCTTAAAAATATGAACTAATCCAATTAATTATAAATTGTAAAGAATTTACTAGAAATCATCCAGAGAATATTTTTTAAAAATTTATTCAAAAAAACATAACACTTGCAACTAGGGAGCTTACAATATTATATCAGTAAAGCTTTATACATTTCACCTGTAAATAATATAAAATTTGCAACTCAAAGTGAATTGTTTATGAATATACATTTTTAGTATAATATTTCGTGTACGTGTGTATCTAATATCTATTGCATTGGAAGGAAATAAAAATAGTCTTGCTTCGTTTCTTACAATATCGTATCAAATACAAAAAAATAGAAAACAAAAATGTTGAATTACAACAAATTATTTAAAAAGGATAAATTGACACATTCGTAGACAAACTAAAAGAATAAAAATGTATGAAAGAGAAAAAAAATTCAAGAAACATTAAGGTTATTTCGGTTTTATTTGAATTCAGTTTTGTTTTTATAAATTTTGACTCTTCTTAATGAAATTTTATATCCTTGTGATCTCAAGTTGAAATATTTCCTTTTATTTTTTAACTCTTGCTTTTAAGCTTCATATTATTTTATTTTTCAAACAAAGTTGGATACAAAAATAAAATATTGGAATTTTATTTTGTTTGTGCGTATAATAAAAAAGTTTTTTTTTTTTTTTTTTTTTTTTTTTTTTAGTTAGTTTAATTTTTATGTCCTTAATGGAAATTTTACACCATTATACACCATTCAATATATCATTGAGTATTATGTGTATAGTGTGATGACATATTGTTATTGTAATTTTATATTCTCAGTAATTTTATTCGTATTCGAATTTTTATTATATATATATGACGAAAACATGTGACAGGAGTGCTAACGAAACGTGCTAAAATATTAAATTTAAAGCTTTTTAAATTCTGATATTATAATATACATAATGTATAATATGTTAACAATTATTATCATTATAAATATGGAGAAGGTAAGTGAATTTATAGATGCTACAACTTTATTCTTATCTTATAAAATTAATAACTGTATAGATATACTACATCTAAATTGCAAAAAAAAATCATATTAGATATAAGGTAACATGGTTCTAAAAGGAGAAAAAACAGATTGTGGCATGATTCTAAATCCGTATTCCTGATGCCTTTGATATGAATTTATTAAGTAAATAGCGCATCGAATTTTTTCTGCGTGCGTTCCATGCTTTATTTGAGTATAAAGCTTTGAATTTAGATTACATTTTTATTGCCTTTAAAATTTTCTTATTTTCCAATTTGAATTTTATTACTATTGGATGTTCTTGTTATGTTACAGTTTTTTGTTTTACAATCTTGACAGTAACTTAGGTAAAATCTCCTTGTGCTTACTTAATTAAGTGCGGCACTGTAAGTTTTTATTACATATTTTATTACAATGTTTTTCGAGTATTAATTTATTAAATTTCTGGCTTATCTCGACTCCTTAAATATGGAAAACACTACTATTGTAGAATAGAATAGCTGGTTTCATTTTATTTAATTTGTTTTTCTCATTTTACTCATTTTACAATATGATGCGTAAAAGTTATTTTTCCAGACCAATACAGTCCTTATAGTACTACTTCTTATACTATTCGATTTTATTGATTCCATATCTGGTATATGCTTCACGCAATATGATGCGTAAAACTTCTGACAAAGGAAGTAGAGTATATCATTATTTTCATTTCATTTATTGTGCCATTATAAGTACTTGTCTATGTCTTAATCTATCAAATTATAAAGATACCACTTTTAATTTGTTATTCCAAACTTTACTTTCATTTATTTTTATTCTTATTTTAAATATTTTATGTTTTCACACTTTCCCCCGATGCTGTTTTTCTTTTTATTATTATATAGAACTTATCTTAGTCTAATCTGCTTAAAGATACTACTAAGCTAGAGCCTAAACTATGGCTAATACTGTGACTAAACCTACAACTAAAATTACAACTAAACTAAGAATACGGAATATAGAATAAAGAATAAATTTATTATGGGGTTGGTTAGGTTCTATGATGATTTTATGTTGTGACGTTTCATACATAAAAATATGAAACGCTTTCACGACTTTCTTGCTCAGGGTATGTTTAACCGAAGTAAAAACTACCCTGTGCAGTAACAGTATGGTTTACCGAAGCATGAACGTATTTTTCCATATTCGACTTCTTCTACTTAATTATGTTTCAGCTTAATAAATAAATAAAATATAATATCTTTACGAAAGGTAATATTTTGTTACATTGATTACAATAAATTTATATTTCTTAATTTTGCTTAATTAATCATTTTTAGACTCAATAATCCAGTATAAAAAATATTTTCTTGATTTGAATTTGATGTAAGTATGTTTTTTAGTTTTCTTAAATAAATTACACATCGCTTAAGGGGCTCAGATTATCTTTTTTGGGTTTTATAAAAATTGCTTGAATTAGCGTTTAACAGTGCAACAAATATTTGTTATAAATTTATTACAATGAAGGTTTGTGGCTAGTTCAAGCGTTGTTATTAACTAAAAATCCTTTTAGAACAAGAAATATGATAAAAGTTTATTGCATTTTAATCGTATCGCTTTTGAACATCAATCGACAAACTAAGTATTTAACTATTAAAAAAAAGTTATATTATAATGATAGCGTTTCATTATGCTGTTTAAGCTAACCATTTTTAAACATTTTTGCATACAGCTACATAAACTACTTATTGTTAATGGGTAGCATTATCTAATATACACTGATGGATAGCAACGATCTATTTTCGGATAGGAGTTGAATAAATTTTTCTTTTGTACTAAATCATAATTCAGTGGAAAATTTATAATTTGAATTTTGAAATTTCCAAAATTAATAAACAAAAATTAATTTAAATATAAAATTTTCAACAAGAAATTAAAAATTTAAATTTGGTAAATGTATAATGAACCATTTTTGTGCTAAAATTTGATGTCCACTTCAAACTTATATTTTTATTATTAAAATTTGATTTATTTTAAACTTATATGTATTTGGTAAATAAATTTACAAAAAAAAAAACTAACGTCAAAGTAGAATAATAAAGTCAAACTATAATTTTAAGTATATTTTTTAGTTATATTTTGCTCATGACTCATGAGTATAAAATGAGCGTTCCTTTTATAATCTCCGCATGTTTCAACGTACACTATTAATGTACGTTTAACTGAGACTAATTAACAACTTTTGATTTCTTAGTTTTGGCATTTACTAGTTTGGTCTAGCTTTTTAAATTATTTTAATATAATTTTAATATAATTATTAACAGGTGTATTAACTTATCATTTTTACCTCTCTAATAAGAGCATGTAAATTAGAAGATGATATAACATTTTTCTAATTAACGGTTAAGCGTTGTCTTACTAATTCTACTAGATAAAGATAACAATGTACTTACTGCACAATCATATTATACAGGGTGGTCCGATTTAGAGCAAAAAATTTTTAAAGGGTGATTCCTTGGAGTATTTTAGGAAAAAAATTGTTCCAGAAGAGGGGTCTATCTTTAAATTTATCTGGGCTACAGAGGATTAAAGAAAATCGGATTAGAAAAATTATGTCCAAAGAATATCAACTACAGCTCAGAAGTAATTGAAACTAGAGCAACATCTTCTTCATAGCTTTTTTTTAGAATTACGAAATTATGACGAAATTAACACTAATTAGTGTATCGGCTTTATAATTATTTTTTATTCTATAACTTTATCGAAAAGACTAAATATCAGTTACATTCATCATTGTGGAAACAACACTTGAACTTTGAATTGCTTAAATATAAGAAAAACATTATCTATAATATGTGTACATTTTATCATGTGAGCTTATACAGTTTTAGTGTACATTTTTTTATCATCACTTCTTAAAACGAGAAACTTCATTTGAATGATTTTTGTCAGTACAAAATTAGTCGTTTGATCGAGTTCGCCCGATAAGCGAATCGAATAAAATCGATTAAATTTATGTCGAATCGAGTTCGCCGTAGCGGCTGATTGTTAGTCAAAATTTTAAAATGATATTTTCATTCATGAGCCATCACCATCAATAATTGAACAGAAAAACAGTTTTAATGCGTTGTAACAACAATTCTTATGCACCCCAGTTATAAACTTTCACAAAAATTATAATAAAATATTAAACAAAAAAATAACGCAAGCTGTATCTTGTTCAGACTCATTTCGGTTGCTCTGTAATTAAAATACATCATAACAATAAACAGATTTTGACTGTAACATATTCGTATGTAAAACAATCACTACGTAGCTATATACTGTACATGTGTATGTTATTTTCAATATAAACATAATTTAAATTTAAGGAAGATAGTGAAAGAATTTTATAAACACTATTATTTATGTACGTGCAAGCAAAATAGTATTAGATATATAAGAGCTAGGTACCTTATATAAGTTTTGAAATGCAATTATGTAAATCTTTGATTTAAAGATCTTATTACATAATATATATGTATTATATATATACATATATGTATTCACTTTTATAATGGACTTTTAGTATACCTTTTAGATTATAATATGTGTACTTAATAACAATATATATTATATGTGTATATGTATATCTATATTTAACGTATTCAGTATTATGAAGTTAATTAACTGCATGAAGAATCTAATATTCAAGGATTATAAATTTTAAGTATAAGGATTTTAAATTTAGATAGTTTGGTTTATATGAAGTGCAAGAATATGATGATTATAAGAGAAATATTTTTAAAATAAATAAAGGATGAATATAATTGTGCATAATAATAAATGAATTAAAAAAAGTTTACTTAAAATTAATCTTAAGTTTATTATTATATATTATATAGTATCTACTGTGTATATATTAACATAATTTTTAAATAAAAATATATTTACGGATTATTTTAAGGATTTTCTTGAAATTTTACTGTGTCATTAAATGATCGAAATTTTAAATTTTATTTAAGTCGTAACAATGTAAAGTGGTATCTGTAATCTATTTAATTTCTCGTACGTAACATTTTAATTTAATTCCATATTTATTAATTTTATGTAACTGTTGTCTTTACTCTAGAGCTCACTTTGTACTACTTCAGTAAGAACAACATAAACTGCTTTAAAATAATAATATTTTATAATACATTAGTTTACTTGAATATTCAACTTGCAGACCTTTCGTTTTCGAGTAATGGGTCTATTTGCTTTTTGTTATATATTTTACCACATTGACATAGGTTACTGAGACCAGGTCACCAGTGAAAACCCATAAAATATTTTTTTTTGTTTTCATCCTGATATTTTTCGGTTGAACGGTGTAGGCAGTTTTAACTACTACGCTACACACCGAGCGAAAGATATTCAATTCTTACACAATTATAACTAGTAAAATGAGTTAGTAGGTAAGATAAATTTGAGAAAATTCGAGTACAAATTAAAATATTAATTATATACAAAAAACATAATAGACAAATCAAAAATGTGGCTGTGAGGAAAGATTTCTTTTTAGCTCATATTGACTGAACTTTAAGAATAACTTAAAAAAGTCACGTTTCGACCCATGACAAAACTAGCAGTTAACTGTAATCTTAAATAAATATTAATTAAGCTCTTTAACTGCAATCACTGAGATAATATTAAATTATGACTTAACATTTCGCTAAATTAATAAGCTATTTAACGTGAATTATCTAGCAATCAAACGTAAATATATCTAGCAATCAAACATCAGCTGTATTATATTAAACTAGTGAATCCCCTGTGCAGCTGCACAGAAGTAGTTCTTTCAATCACAATTTAAAATATAAAAAGAAATATTTGTTTTGGTATAATTGTGGTTGTTTTCTGAATCGCTTGATTATTGAATATATATATATACTGAAATTAAAGTATAATATACCTATTACTTTATGATGAAATTAACACTAATTTCAATATAACTTAACACAATAAAATCTCATTACTCTCAACGTAGTAGATCGATGTATTTGTTTATAGTCAAAAACGTTTGTATAGTTACATTTTTGTTATAGCAATAGTCAACAATTTGTTTGAAAGAAAGAATAGACTTCATAAGTTCATACAATGGATGTCGTTTTATAAGTCACATTAAAATATAACCGCAATTTTTCAATAAAACAGTCAAAAGTATTTTTATTAAAAAACTGATTTATAAATAGATTTTTCTGTTCTCTATTACAAATATGTATACTTTGTGATTACATAATAGAATTGCTATCTATACTATATATAAAATTGAATGTATGTTTATGTCCAAAAGTATTTCCCACTTCCAGTTGAGCTGGAGACTTGAAATTTGCAACAAAGGTAGGGTTTAGGGCCGTGATATAGGGAAAAATCGAAAAGTTCCAAAAAGTTATCAGGGGACGGAGTTATTTTAGATTTAATTTTCTTTTCATGACGTCACTGGGTGTTCGGTTGCATATGCACATAATCAAAAACATTTTTTTTATGATTTTTTTTTATTTTTTTTTTTTGTATCTCTCTTTTGTAATTTATTCGTAGTATATACAATGTATCTATGATAAAATTTGTATATTAACATATGTGTGGTATATATTAATATATACAATCTTACTCACATAGTCACATCTGGTCACATCATATCATAAGGTGATTATTTTTTTTTTTTCATTTTGTTTTTGTTTATTGTTATTTTTTTGTATACATATTTACACAAACCAATGGATTTTTTAAGAAATAATATGAATTTTTATACTACTATTTTTATTTCTTTTTAAACTTATAACTCAATAGCTAAAGTCTGAAAATAAGTTAATATATAAATAGTAAATAGTTTAATTTCCTTCAAAAAAAGTCCTCGAAAGCCTATACTTCTGAAGTTGCTTCAAAAGTTGTAGGCTATTTTGTCCCCACTCTTCCTGCTTTTTGCAGTAAATTTTTTTATTTTCATTTATTTTTAATACACGAATTTTTATTTTATTCATAAAAAAAAAAAAAAGTCATTAGCAGGTAGGTAGCAAAGATAGAGCATATTATATATACATACATAAAGTACAGGATTTTTTTTTTATAATTTATGACGTTACTTTTGTACTTGATTTGTTTTTGTTTACTTCAAATTCACATTCAAAATCGAAACCGGTTTTTATTTTTTTGCATGTAGAAGAAGTTTCAATTTCGTCACAATTTTTATTAAAATTTTTATTTTAGAGTGATGACTTCATATTGTTTTTGTTTTTTATACGTAGCACATCTTTTTAGGAATAAGCTAGGAATACCATCAAATCCAGGACTAGAATTGTCATCAAGTTTAGTTAGGTAGTTAAAAACCATAGTAGAATCTATATTAATATTACCAAGTGTTGTTTTTGTTATGTTGTTTAAATGA
This sequence comes from Argyra leucocephala, assembly GCA_963942445.1. NCBI lineage: Eukaryota > Metazoa > Arthropoda > Insecta > Diptera > Dolichopodidae > Argyra > Argyra leucocephala. Next base: position 82,418,654 of record OZ012681.1, on the reverse strand, counting down.
CAAAAATACGATTCATTTGATGCGAAAGTTGGCAGAGAGTAACTATCAGAAAAAAAATTACAAAAAATTCAGAGATATTTTTAGTGTTCTTACTGCTAATGTTTTTATAATTTAAAGAGGATATTGATCACTTTTTCTCTTTGAATTAACAAATTTCCAAAAAAGTTTCGGTTTCATTTTGATATCTTAAGACATATTCTGTATATAGTTGGAGTAGAGATTATCAAGATAATAACTTGAATTCATTATATAAAATGAAAAAGGTGTTATAGTCACAGCTGTTTTAATAAATTTCGGCCAGGCTTTATTTTTTTAAGTGTTTTGGTAAACCAAGGTGGGCAAGTTACATTACTACCATCGATAACTAGGGGAACGAATTGAGAAGTAATAGAAGATAGAATTTCGTATCGTGTCATTTAAATTAAGCTCAAATAATATTCTTATGTCCAACGATGTTCTATTGGAACTGAACCACATAGATTTCCACTATAATAGATTGTTGTGGCTTTGAAAACTATTGTAGATATATTATACCTATATATGTCTACCTGTATATCGGATCTATATCATACAAAATTATATGTACGTATCTAGCTATATCGTTTTTGTTTACCAATCTAATCAAATTCGCAGATTATAATATTATCTGACAAAAAGCGTTCACTCAGACATTTTAAGATATTAGTAAATATTGAAGTTCAGCTATTTTTTGTAATATTATACATAGTTTTAATTTATTAATTCTTTTCCATGGATTCTCTCTATTGCATTGGCTCAACTAACTATATACCCAAAAATCGCCTATTTGTCAGAGGTAAAACCAGTACCTTTCGAATTCAATGAAAAATGTTTGTGTTTATCCATTGGCTTTTTAAAATCATTGATTTTAAGATACTAGTTGTTCTTTTTAGGAATAGTGATTTTAAAATTCTTATTCTCCTCTTGACGTGTTCAAAATATTAAAAAATTTTGAGAAATTTAAAATTTGAGAAAAAGAGAAAGTTTGCTTAATATGTAAATATTATTATTTAAGTACTAATTTACGTTCAAATGACAAGAATGTTTCGTTCAACAGCACTACACTGGAATTCATCGGTATAGCTTGGTATAAATGTGATTAGTTACGTATGTAAACTATATTTACTACTGGCATTAAATCGAAAATACGATATTCGAATCAAATTTGAAATCATTTTTGTTAGGTAAGGTTTTGTACAAAAATGGAAGTTTATTTAGTTAAAATTTAAAAGAAAAATTACGGAAATTCTAAATAATTAGGTATTGCTAAGATTTCAAAATTAACATTTTAATACCGTTATTTACTTTTTACATTATTGAAAATAATCAACATTTTTCAAGAAAATCTTTTATATTACTTGAATATAGCGTTTTTTATTTTGTTTTAATTCCAACGTTGCCAGCTTTAGAACCTAAAGACCACAGGGATATCCTGCAGTGTTGAGACTACCTATTTTTCTAAATTAATTCTTCTGAATAATTTGCTTTTAATAAAAATTATATTAAAATCGAAGTAATATTAAAAAATAATTATTTTTATATTGAACTGTTTTAAATGTGATTTTTAACATATTTGACTTCCTCGTGTGATGTTGTAAAAACGTTGTTTGATGGGAAAATTAGTATTTCGCGGTTTATTAGTTTTCTTTTAAAAATCCTCGCGGTCTTTTCTTTCAAACAAAATCAATGGACCTTCAACACCTCGGTCTTGAAATATTTGAAGGCTTAGCAAAATTGCAAACCAATAAAGGTTAAAACAAATTGGTCTCTAGATGCTTATATGATAGAGATTAAGATCTATCTAGATCATGATATGTCTTAGTTATGTGTTAAAGATCTAGTTCAATTGGGAAGGGTTAAAAAAATGGGAAAATAGATAAATGAAAGCGAATATAATAAAATAGTTTAATATGAAAGCAACAAAACCATAGCGAGATGAATAAAATGGACTTTCACAAGAGAAAGAGTTAGACCGCAGGACACATGGCGCAAATCAGTTCATAAAAAAATAAAAAATTTCTATGTTTTTATTATTTTTATTTATTTATTTATTTCATTCTACTGGGTATAGTCCCTTACTTATAAAATATTAAAACTAAAATTAAATAAAACTAGAAATAGAAAACAAAAATTGTAAATATAAAAATAATTTCAAATATAAAATCACATTCATAATAAGATGCATTAACAATTTCAAGTTAAAAGTAAAATTAATTCAAGAAAAGAAGTTAAAAAAAGAAAAATTCAGACTTAAGGAGTATAAATAAATATTAATAGTAATAGCAATAGTAATTATAAAGATAGGCAGTACATTCAAATGATAATAGAGAATAATTTTAATAAATTTGTAGAATAAAATTATAATTAATTTAAATTAGAAGAATTATTGTAATGTATCAAAAAATTTGATGGTTTTTCTCCTAAAAACGAATCTCCTGTAGTTGAAATCAATTAGGGAAAAACTGTTATTAAATAAGCGGTTAGAGTTTGCTATAGGTTCGGAAAAACCATAGTTCGTTCTATGATTTTGAAGATATAAAAATCTTTGGCTTCTGAAATCGCGCACTGGAGCATAGATATTATAAAAGCGAAGAATAGATGGACATTTTATTCTGCCAGATAAAATATCATAGGAAAACATCACGGATGCAGCATTTCGCCTAGCCTCAAGAGTAGAAAGCTTAATAAGTTGACATTTAGCTAAATATCCAGTAATATAAGGTCGCCAGTTGAATTTACGTAGGCAAAACCTAATCATATTCTTTTGATATCTCTTAATATGTTTATCATAATAAGGCATCCAGATCGGACAAGCATATTCGAGGTGAGGACGAACAAGTGCAGTATATAAATTTTTGAATGTATAAGGATCAGAAAATTGTTGTGAATTACGCTTAATGAAACCTAACATGGAAAAAGCTTTAGAAATAATTCGATCTATGTGAGCATTAAAAGTTAATTTATTATCGAGAATGATACCCAAGTCTTTTGTTTCACGGACATGTTCAATAATAGAACCGTTGATATTATAATAAAATTCAATTAGAGTTTGCCTCCTAGAAAATGACATGTAACTGCACTTATTAATATTAATGGTAAGGCCATTAATGTTACACCAAGAGTAGAATTCGTCAAGATCCTGCTGCAGGAGATGGCAATCTTCGTCCGACTTAATAAACGCAAAAAGTTTAATATCGTCAGCAAATGATAAAATCAAAGACTTAATATCAAAGTCGATATCGTTCATAAAAAATAAAAATAATAGTGGCCCCATATTAGTTCCTTGTAGAAAACCAGACGTAGCTTCGAAGTTATATGACGTGCAATTTTGTATTTTAACGCAGAGTTTACGACCAATCAAATAAGATTGAACCCATAGAAGAAAGGTACCATGAATACCAAGAGCCTGAAGTTTAGAGAGTAGTAAAGAATGGTCTATTTGGTCAAAAGCTTTAGAAATATCCGTGAATATCGTATCTACTTGATAGCCTTTTTCAACTGCATTGATAACTGTGTGAAGAAAAACTGCTAAATTAGTGGATGTAGATCTTCCATCCATAAAGCCATGCTGATTTGGAGATATGTATTCTTTAATCAAGAAATACAATTTATTTGTGACAATAGCTTCGAAAAGTTTAGAAATAGAAGATAATTTAGCGATAGGTCTATAATTTTCAATGACAATTTTAGACCCTGATTTGGAAATAGGAATAATGTTTGAAAATTTTCAGTCATCTAAAAAAATTCCTTCATTTAGTGATTTGTTAAAAATTAAGTAAAGAGGATAAGTCAAACTATAAATGCAGCTTTTCAAAACTAAATTAGGGATAGCATCTGGACCAGAACTCAGATTAATATCTAAGGTATTAATTTTGTTGAAAATATCACAATATGATAATTGCATGTGTCCTAAATCAACAAAAGATTCTAGCTGACTTTGCAAATTGTAAATTGTGTGCAGCTGACTTTGCATCTTGATTGTGGTCTTATAAAAACTGATTCAAAATACTTAGCGAATAAATTGCAAGTTGAGACTGAATCTGTAGCTGTTTCATTTTTATAGGAAATGCCTTGAGGAAATCCACAGGATTTTCTTCGGATATTTATAAATTTCCAGAAGTTTTTGCAATTTCATTTTATATTAGACTCATAGGTAAGAATGAAATTATTATAACGATATTTGCTCAAAAAATGAAATTCCTTGCGTAGTCTGTGAAATACAATTTTGTCTGCTAAAGAGGAACTAATTATATACTTTGTATGTGTTTTATTTCTCGCATTTTTCAAAGAGAGAAGCCTTTTATTGTACCACGGTGGATGATGAGTTGAAGTGGGTTCTTTCAGAGGAATAGATGTAGTAAAACCACCAAATAACAAATCTATAAATTTCTTATAACAACAATCAAGACTAATTTCAGCACTTAAAATAACTTTCGTTCTATCATGAAACGAAATTAAACAACTAGCGCAGAACAGAGTGAGATAAGAGAACTTTGTGGAAACCCTATGGTCCGAAAGAGAGTGAAGCAGGAAACAAATATAAATCTTCACGATCTAACAATCTTCTACAAGGACAATCATCGAAGCCATGCCTTACAATATTGAATCTCCGTTTCATAAAATGAATTTGTTCAACCCAAAAAATAAAGATGAAGAAGTTGAAGAAGAAGATAAACCAACAACATGCGGAATTTTCTAGAATTCCAGATCTAACTATAATACTATAATACTAAGATTAGTATCGGTAACGTTTTTTTAATTGTGAAATTAAGTAAAACAATTAAATTGTATTTCAAAAATTCGAATATAATATTGTGAAAAGCTTTTTATTTAAACTGAACATTAAAAAGTAGGATTATCTTTTTTTTTTTGGGATATCAAAACTTTTTTTTGTTTTTTTTTTCCTTTAAATTTACATCCCTGGAATATTTATTGCTAAATCTGAAATCCCCATCATCCAATAAATCAATTCAAAATGGATATGAAGAAAATATAAAAATCAACATAGGGAAATTGAAAGAAAATTAAAAGACTAACTTTAAAAAAAAAAAAAAAAAAATTATCAACTTTTTGAGAATTCAATTTTCCTAATTTTACTCAAGAGCAGCAAATTATTTTGGCTCTTCCTAATTTTATTTCTATATAGTAATTATTCAAATCTATGGCTAAAAAAAAATAAAACGAAATAAAAGCAAAAGCAAAAACGAATAATAACAAATAGGAAGAAAAATAAAAAAAAGGATCAATGAATATTCTCATCAAATCAATTAATTGAAGGATAATGTACTAAAGAAGGGGTGATATTTTAAGTATATTATTTGATTAAGGAGATTTAAAATATACATTACTATTATGCATATATATAAAATATAGATATATATTTCGCACATATATTATAATAAAATGATTCGTTAAATTGATGGGTTGTTATTTGTTAAATAAATTCTTATCCTTTTTATAAAGTTTTTTTGTATTTTTATTTCTATTCCTTTTTTTTCTGAAAATAGCCTTAAGAAATTTTGACTTTCTACTGATAAAATTTCGGTTTTTCGTTCTATTTTTTTTTGTTCATGGAAAAAATTTCAAAATAAAAAAAATATATAATTTTCTTATAGACTGAAATATCCTTCTTTCATATTATTATCCTTAAAGTTTCTCTTATTCATTAAATAAAACATATCTTTAGAAAATTAAGTTGAATTTTAAATATGTTTTTTTTTTTTTGTATTTTTGCTTTTCTTTTACTAGATTTTTATTTAACTTGAACAGAGTCCGAACTTTTTCAATATTGTCTATTTAAATGAAAATTTTTTGTAAGCAGGATGATAATAATGTTAGTTTTCTTGTCATTGACTTTGTACTCATGTATGATAATAAAAACTGAAGAAATTAATTTTATATGGCAGTGGTAATTATTTACATTTGAATGCATAAAATGGGAAAAAAAAAAGTTTTGTACATATTTTTATATAATAAATGAATATATAGATATCATTTATATACATATACATGTTCAAGTTGAAGAGAATTCGGGTGGACGGAGAAGAATTCGGGTGGACTCTGATAGCATTAGTTAAGATAGAAATAAAGAACTAAAAAACTATTTTATTAGAGTTTAGGTATATAGATACTCATACAATCTTAAGTATACTAAAAATCTGTTAAGTTTGGTATTTTTTGTATTTCGCATAAAAATCGAGATGGAGTAAATTAAATTACAGTTATAAAGTAGTATTATATGAATGGGGCTGATAGTTTCATACATCATGTTAATCTATGATTTAAAAAAAAATATTGAGCACGATTATTTATTATGTGAAATTAATACTTCAAAATTTAGTTCGATTGATCACAGTGAGTGTGTTGAAAAACAGAATACTTAAGAATAATTGTGTAGAATTCAATCTAGTCTCATGGTGGAAACGCGGTAGCTTAAAATGATGGTTAAGGAATTATAATTTGATAGATATACATTTTTTTCCATAATTCCAAATCTATGTGATCTTAACCGTTGTTACAGAGAGATTTATATACAAAATTACATACAATTATCATTTATTTTATCATAATGATAAAGAATACTGGATCATGTCGAAGAACCCATAAATATAAACCCACTCATTTTTTGCTTTCGCCGGGAGTCTAATCTGGGACCTTTCGGTTGAAAGACAGGCTCTAACTACTAGTCCAGCCAGAGTGGAGAATAGATATACATAATAAACTAGATATGTATGAGTAGAATTCTGCATAAAAAGATACATAGCTTAATATGTACATTATGGGTGGAAGAAAATATTCCGCAGAAGTGGAAGGTGGGGCTAATCTCTCCAATTCACAAAAAAGGAGACAAAATGACATGCAGCAACTACAGGGGGATAATGTTATTATGCTATGTTTACAAAATATTATCCAATGTCATATACTCCAGATTAGTCTACTTTGCTGAAGAAATACTGGGAGAATACCAGTGCGGATTCCGGAGCCAAAGATCAACGTTTGACAAGATATTCGTAATGAAGCAAAGCATGGAGAAATGTTATGAACACGACATAGATCTTCACATGCTTTTCATAGATTTCAAGCAAGCATTTGACAGCATAAATAAAGACATAATTATAACAGCTCTTAGACATTTGGGAGTACCTCAGAAATTATCAAACCTCGCCATAATGACAATGCATGAATCAAAAGCTAAAATTATAATACAAAACAAAATAACCCGTGAATTTAAAATAGAAACGGGAGTACGGCAAAGAGATGCCTTATCCGCACTATTATTTAACTTAATACTACATTACGCCATAGGAAAATTAGAAAAGAAAGGCAGTATATTCAATATGACAACACAAATAGTGGCATATGCGGATGACAAAGTAATCATTGCAAAAAATTACAGATATTTGGCAGAAGTATTTGTACATCTAGAAGCGGAGGCACAAAAAGTAGGCTTAAAAATCAACGAAGACAAGATAAAATATCTAAAAATGTCAAGAAATGAACAAATAAGAAATACTCAGAATATAACAATTGGAGAGTACAACTTTGAAGGAGTTACAACCTTTACATACCTCGGAGCAACAATAAAAAGTGATAATAGTATGCAATGCTGTATTCATAATAGAATTCAGGCCGGAAATAGATGCTACTATGCAAACAGAAAGTTGCTTCAATCAAAATTAATGTCAAGAAAGGCCAAAATGACGATATATAAAACTCTCATACGACCCATAGTGACGTATGGATGTGAGGTATGGACTATGAACGTGGCCGAGGAGAATAGCCTGCGCATATTTGAAAGAAAAATTCTCCGAAAAATACTCGGCCCAAATAGATTACAGAATGGAGAATATGTAATCAGAAGCAACAGCGAGCTCAATAGTATGATTGATAGTGAGGATATTGTATGGTTTGCAAAGGCCCAAAGACTAAGGTGGGCTGGTCATGTAAGACGAAAGCCGAAAGCAAGCAGTGATGCTGAATAGAAAACTTGATAGCAGTCGTGATAGTGGAAGACCAAGAATCAGATGGGCAGACAACGTGAAAAACTATGCTCAAACCCTACAAATCCTAAATTGGAGACAAGCGGCACAAGATCGACTATTTTGGAGGAGCATAGTGATGAAGGCCAAAGCTCACCCAGAGCTGTAGCACTATAAGATGATGATGATGTATGAGTAGAATAAAACATTTAAATATGCCAAAGCGATATGCTGTAGTGGTTATATGTTATCCTGTCACCTACTAATCAAAAAGCTTCGGACACGAAACACTTAAAAAAACATTTTTCAAATATTCTTTTAAATTTATTTGGAAGACAATTTGATTATCACTTAAAATATAATGGATACTATTATGAAGACGAAGTTACTCTACAATAGACATACCTTTCCACATTTCAATTAGTTAATATATAAGTTAGATAAAAAGTTAAAAAATCAAAAGATTTAAAATGGAGTACCAAAATCGGTTTGAGTATATGGTATTTAAATATTGGGATGTGCGGTTAGAGCCCATATTCAATCCGAAAACAAAATGCTAAGGAATATAGTCCATGCTCCTAGGGACAGCAGAAATATCGATATACACCGAGATCTACACATCGACGAGGTGTTTGTAGTAATTTAAAAAAAATTTGCAATAACGCATGAAGGAAGGCTGTTTCAACACTTTATTACCAAGGCACTACAGGTCTTGGAAATCACCAGCTGAAGAGAGTAACGTACTTCAAATTGGTGTTATAAAAAGTAAACGAATTAATATTGTAAAATTGGTAAATCTTTTAAACTATGCTCTAAATCTTGAGGAAACTGCTGGGTCACTCATTATGCCACATATTTTATGTTAAAAAAACTAGTATTGAAGTAATGGTTGATCCACAAAATCTGTCCTAATAAAATAATATAGAAAAAAATAGTTCAATGTTGTTTTATATACCTAGATTCTATTTAAAAGCCACGAAAATATTCATCCCATAGTCTTGCAATTATAAGTAAAGAACCCAAAAATCATTACTGCAGTGTTTTTCTTATATCAACGTAACATTTATCGCTTATGTTAAAATTTATTAATTTTGAAAAAAAATCACAATTATTTTTTTGTAGTTTTTTATTTCATTTGAGTATTATTTAACAGAAATAATCGTGGCCATCACACTTCCAACACAACATCGAAAGTGTGAATTTTACCTAGCGAATGGATGTCCTTAAAATTTTTGTTTACTATTTTGGAAAATTATACTTGATTATATCAGTAAAATAAATACAGCTGGGCGAAGTTACTCTACAAATGCTCTAATTTTTCCACATTGAACGAAAAATTCACCAGAAACTTATTGCGTAATTAGTAGTCGGTGATAAATAGTTGAAAATTAAATTGGTGTCATATGCCGTGTTTATACCGTAGCTAATTTAACTATAGCTACTAACGTTAACAAAATTAAACAGTGAGAGATTTTTAAAAGAATTTAGAATTTCGAAGGGAAATTTTGTTTATATATGTGATTGTGTTCGAGATGATTTAAGTCCAAAACCTAATTTTGTTTGCAATAGATGTTTATAAACTTACCATTTTCAAAATTACTATTATTAAACAAACTTAAAATATTTTTTTTTTTTAACTTTTGCTTTCAAACAAAACAATCAACCAATTTTAATTCGAGCGAAATAAAAGCAAACTCCAATGAAAATGACATCTGTAGCAACAATTATGACATTTGTTGCAATAATGTGGTGTTTAGACCGTTGCTACGTAACTCTACCTATATTTAACTTGACCTAAAAACCTGCAGCTAATTTAGCGAGCTTAAACTAAAAAAAGTGGTGCTTATACCGTTGCTACAAACGACAAACCATTTAACTCCATTTAAATTAGCTACGGTATAAACACGGCAATAGTATAAATTATGCATTTTTTTAATGTTTTTCGAGTATTTATTTATCAAATTTCTGAATTATCAACTCACTAAATGTGAAAAACTATTACTATTGGCAGGAACTAAGTCTTCTTAAATAGCGTTTTTCCATTTATACCAAAATTATACTTTCAATTATTTTTTTCATTTATTTTATCGATCGACAATTGACGAAGAGTACAAAAACTCCATATCCAAGACCAGTTATAAAACTCCATAAAGCATTTTTTTTGGCTTCTTCGGGAATCGAACCTGGGACTTTCCGGTTGAAAAGCAGACAGCTTTATCTGCTGTGTTGAATGACATAGTGTGTTAATTGCAACCAAAAATTTGTTTTTATAATTTAGTAGATCAATATAATATATTAATCCTAAACATTGAGTTGCTAATTAGCTGTCAACATTGCTCAGTTAACATGAAATTTTGTGCAACATTATTCTTAACTTATCCCAGCATAACCAATGAAACTTTTACAGTTTGAAACTAGAATAGGAAATGCAAAATAGAAGCGAATACTACGAAATCGAAAGTGTCTGTGATTACAAGTGTGAAATCCACATTGTTTCTGATGATTGAACACGTAGCCGAAAAAACGGAAGCAACGTCATAAAACTACAATTACTCTATTATGATTTCGAAAAAGTAGCTAGCAATGTTAAAGGAGGTTTTAGTTTTACTTCAACTGTCTGGGTTAGGCTTAATAACAAACATCAATTAACTGCAATGTTTCTGAGCGGTACTTTCTGATAGGTACTTTGTGTATACTTGTAGCTTTCTGTACATGAAAGGTGTGAACTTTTTTTTGGAATTAATAATATTCGATAGCGACCACAAATTTTGACCCTGAAAATTTATATAAATCTTACTTTAATTTAAAATTCACCTGAAAAAGAGAAAGTTCAGATCAATTTATGTGACGCATTTCACATTTTTCTTTTTTAAGTATTTCTCATTTTAGTGGGTGTAGGTTTTCGTCAAACGATTGGGAATTCTTTTTACATTCATTTGATGTCACATATTTCTTTTTTTACATATTTGAAATTCTTCGGTAACCATTGATATGTTCAAGTTTCTATGTAGATTATTATTTTTAACATAGGAAGGAGCCTGAGTTGTTTTACGTTTCCTTATAAGTTATAACGGGCTGTTTCATCTTTTTATGTGTGTATAATGGAAATAATTAAAAAAAAAACAAAATAGATATTAAATTTACGAGACGATGTTATATAATAAATAACTATTTTATTTTAAAGGTTTTAAGCTACTTGGCCCAGTTAAAATCCTAACATAATGATTTTACTCCAACCATATGATAAAAAAAATATTATTATAATTTTCTTCATGCATATTATAATGATGAAATATTAACAATTTTAGAATTTTAAGGATATATGCATTATATACTAATACTATAAATTAAGGCAAACCATATCGAAACCATAATCCGATTAGGCATTTGACTTATTTTTTGACCGTATTTACGACTATCCCACACATACATTACATTATTCCAATGTATAGATTATACACAATATTGTATGCATATTAATATAAATGGAAATTTGATTAAGATGTAAGTAATATTGTGGGGAAAATTAACAGTAATAATACATAATACGACATCTAAAATCAAGTATAGGAAATAGTTTCATTTTTTTTTCATTTATTTTTATATGTGTACAATATGTATAGCCACACATGGATATAATAAGAAAATATTTGTATTTTTGTGTAGAAGATTTTCCAAAAAAAAAAAAAAACAAATACAAGATTTGTTTCTGTAATTAATTCTTATATTGTATGTGGGATTTGAAAAATTAATTAAACCTTAAGAAGAACTGAAAGAACTTCAATAATTATTATTTACTCTAAATGTAATTTTCTAAGATTATTTAATTTAAATTTGCGTGTAATTAATACTAAAAATCTTATCTTTATTTTCTGTTTTTTGTTTTTGATATTATATGAATTGAAAGGATTATGTCCAAAAAAAGAAAAATATTAAAGTTAACTGAAAAAATTATAGAAATGAGAGATTCCCATAAGAGTAGTAAATACAAAGAACATAATGTGAAGGTTGTCAATCTGAACAAATTAGTACTTAGGAATTATTTTAATGAATAAAATATTGAAAATTGTTAAGAAAATTCTAAAAATTAAATTACGATTTATACAAAACCTAATTTCACAGTCAAATCAGATTAAAATGTTAATCATCAACAATTAATAGCCGAGCCGCGTGCGATCAAAATACTCGTATGTATAATTTTTACGTATAGAAAAAGATTTAAAATATGTACTTAGATAGGGAGCTAGCTATACGTCGTTTGTAATTTTGAATAAATAAGTGGGTATATTTTTTAATTTTTGTTTTATATCATTTTACTAGTAATTACAACTCTACTTATAAAAATGAATTAGCAACTGAAATAAGATATTATAGAGAAACAAAGTCCACTCAAAATAAATTTTACTTCATTTTTTTATATACGTATCTAAACACTAGGGGGTAAAACTTTTATACATAAATGTATAGTTTGGACTATCGGAGGAAATAAAATATGCATTGGTATTTTGGACGGAGCTGTTGACATTCTTATTGAATTTTTGGATTATGTGGGTTGTTCATTTGACTTTAGCTACATACTTGTTCGAATATGGTACACAGTCGGAAAAGTTTTATTATAAACGAATATCTATAGCCGATTTTGAACCATCATCAAACAACTATTTGCAATTAGAGAGAAGAGTATTGTATCAGACTTAATCAAAGATTTTTGAAATATCCAGTATATAGTACATCAGATTCATCGAAGTTGAATATACTGCTGTTGATCTCTTAGCTAAGCTAAGTCATTAGTTCGTCAGTGTATCGGTATGATCTAAATCTATAATTTTGAATTTGTAATGTAGTTATTTGAAATTTGTTTGTGTACAATGAATTATATTATTATAGGCCTTATTCACAATACTACTTCAAAAGGGTCAATCTTTCGGCGCTTGTCTCCAATAACATTGGATAACATTGTTAGAATATTAGTTATATAACATTTCATTGCACTGAATTGAACAATGGAAACTTTTGTTAATAATCAAATAACACAATTATCTACTAGAAAATAATTTGGTCAGCAATTTACAATATGGATTTACTAAAAACTCTAATACTAACGCTGCTTTATATGTTTATATTGTATATAGAGAGTTCAGTAAGTAAATCTCAAAAAGTATGTCTGGTATTTTTTGGTCTGGCCAAAGCTATTGATTCATTAAATCGCAACGCTTAGAATATTATTTGAATGGCAATGGCGGGATAAAAGGCAAAATATATCAATGGTGTGAAGGCTATGAAAGACAACAGTAGACATAATGGGAAGGAGTGACAACTCAGTATAAATATATTGATCATGCTGTTATACAAGGGAGCTCCTTAAGTCCAGCATTATTTTCATGCTAAAAAAAATTGAATCATTTGGCAAACCGTTCTTGGTTGCTGATAATTTAGTTGTTTATGTACACTGAAAATAATGTTAACGAAATGAAAAGAAAGAATAAATCAAGACATACGAATCATACACAAACGGATGTACTTACACAAGTTCACGGTAAATGTTGATTAAACAAAATATCTGATGGTTACATCTATATTACTATATACTATTATACTATAACAATATTATCATAGATTGAGTGTATGATGAATATAAATATCTAGGCATTTGGGTTGATGCTGATTTAAACTGGAACAAACAGGTTAATGAATTAATTCGAATAAACAGACGAATAGTTGGACTATTTAGAAAAATCGGGAAACGGCTTCCAGAAAGAATAAAAATTTCTACCTACATTAGTTTATTCCATAGCACTGTATTACATATTATGGAATAGTAATTTGGGTTAACACATTTATAAAAAAATATCCACAGCCTTAAACAAATGCAAAATAAGGCAATAAAAAATGTATTTTGACTGCGTCACAGAACCTCAACTCATTATATTAATAAAAAATATGAAATTGAACAATTAATACTCTATAAAGAAGTAACACAAATGAATCAAATCCATACATAATATCTTACATATAATAAACATGATGAAAGACGTTGGGAGTAAAAAAGCAAGAATAGTTGAATAGTAAATTACACCAAAAATATATTAAAATTTTAGCAAGCTCTTGATGCTGAATACTTAAAACATTTCAAATATTTACACCAAATAGTGACGGTTATTTCCAAGTTGAGCGCCATTTATACTGAAAAAGAAATTTCAATTACGGGCAATTTTTAAAAAGGCTTCATAAAAATTCTGTCATTTTAAATAAACAAACAAACTTATAGAAAAAAGTACAAATACAAAAACACAAAAAAAAATTTAAAACAAAACAGAAAAACAAAAATGAAATCAGATTCAAAAATTATATAATAAATGTTAGTTCATTTGCTTCTGCTATCATTAAAAAACATATATGCAGTAAAACACGGTTCATTCGCTAAATTTCAGTAATATTTCTGATTATAACCGTTTTGTGACTATAGGCGTATTAAAAAAAAATTGCATCTTTATAAACAAAATCAAATTCAATAAAATATCTTTCGCAATTTTAAACTTTATTTTATTCATAAATAGCAATTCTGTTATGTAATCACAAAATATAAATATTTGTAATAAAGAACAGAAAAAAACTATATATATATCAGTGTTTTAATAAAATAATTCATTGTTGATCTATTGGTATAACAGAATTATGACTACAAACATTTTTGACTATAAACGAATTAAAATACATCGATTTACTACGTTGAGAGTAATGGGATTTTAATGTGTTAAGTTATTTTGAAGTCAGTATTAATTTCGTCATAAAATATTAGGTATTATATTTATATTTAATTTCATTATATTCAATAATCAGGCGATTCAGAAAACAACTACAACTATACCAAAACAAATGTTTCTTTTTACATAAAATTGTGTTTGAAAGAACTACTTCTGTGCAATTGCATAGGGGATCCACTAGTCTTATATATAAAACACAAGATGAACGACGTGGTGAGTAAAAAAGCAAGAATAATTGAATAATAAATTACACCACTAAAATATTAAAATTTTAGCAAGTTTAAAAATTTTTAGTAAGTTTAAAACATTTTAGCCAAAAATAAAAATATTCAAAAAGGTGGTGAATGCTTAAAACATTTAAATTAGTTACACATTCCACAAAAATAGATGTAATAATTAATATACAATTGTATATTTTACGGCACTGAATCATGAGGTTGTTAAATATTTAAAAATGAATTGTTAACGCTCTGTAGTACTGGTACATTATGTAGAATCAAGAATCAAGCTATTTATAAAACAACAACAAATATACAAAAATAAATTTTTTTTTATATATAAAATTGTGTTTGAAAGAACAACTTCTGTGCAATTGCATATGGGAGTCACTAGTAAAAAATAACTTAACAAAAACAAACATCAAACTGGTGTCAAGTAATGATGTAATGCAGGTACTAATTTGAATGGTAACGTATAATGTTACATAATAATTTGCCATTGGGTGTAAAAAATATGTTCAATAAGAAATTCAAGAAAACTTGTAAAATAATGTGAACAGTTATTAAAATTAGGAATACTTATTCAATTATATTTGAATTGTTAAAGTTATACAATAAAGTTATATCTTATTTTCTTATCATATTAAATTGTTAGATTATAATTATGTTGCAATGAATACTTTTGAATTTGATATGTTAAACCACATGCATGTACTCTACACAGCTCCTTTTGAGAAATAAAATGAAATAATAAATTAATTTTAAATATTCTGTACGAGCTTTGAAAATTATTTTAATTAAAATAAATAAATTAAATAAACACTGTTAAAAATTAACTTTTTAGTGAGAGAAGTAAGCAGTAATAGGTGCTCCAACATAAAGAGAGTTCTGGCCCTCGTTTTTCGTTTTGAATAAATTCCGTTTTTGAAATCTGTTTTACTGTTAATGGTTTTATTTATTTCAGAACCTATACGAATAACAGGAGCATTTAACATTTAACCCATTTTCGGCAGCTGTTCGATTTTTCGAACAGGAAAATTACCTATTTTTACTAAAGTTTTTTTCTGTCATAGCTGTATATTTTTGACTAAAATTTAATACATAAATAAACTTTGGACTCTTGGCTGTCAAATAAGTGTTTTAGATTTAAAATTGACTCACTCGTTCTCAAGATAGTTGTAGTTTAACGATTTTTTGGAAATGAAAGCAAACCAAATTAAAATTTTTAATTCAAAAAACCAATAATGAGATTTTCTTGTCAAAGAATCATATTTTACATATTCTTACATTTTTGGTCGATTTTACCCCACCAGAATGTGTCGTATACGTATAAATATTGCTGTTCGGAAAATCGAACACTGGCCGCTATTTGACATTTTTTTTTTACGACTAATAATTTGATATTTTTTCATACTTTTTATTTATTTATGATTATTGTTAAATTTTTTCAATCCGGAATAATTTTTTTTAATGGTAGATACTATTTATAAACGTTTAAAATAACGTTTCTAACATTCATTCCAAATGATAACAAAAATGATATGAAATAATTTGTAAGAAAAAATATCATAATTTTGTATAATAAAAATTTAAAATAAAGTCTATAAGATTACCAATATAATAATTTATAATAGTGATATAAAATACAGGTAAGAAAAAATAGTAACTACAAAATATCTTTTGTAATTAGAAACTTGTAATTATTTACCTTAAATGATCAGCTAAATAAAATAATAAACTTAAATAAAAAAAAAATTGGAAATATTAGAATTTTTGGCGGAAATAGACCAATTTGATGTTTGTCTGAGAATCTTTCAATAGACGAACAGATGGTGCCTTATTTTGGTCATCACTCCTGTAAGATGTATATTAGAAATAAACCAATTCCTTTCGGTTATAAAATATGGTGCCTCTGTTCTTCTGATGGATACTTGTTCTAATGCATACCATATCCAATACCATATTCAATACCATATCCATATACTCAAGCGACAACTACAATAAGTAAATTGCCGATGTTGTCATTCGATTATTTAAAAATATTCAACATCCAAATCGACACAATGTGTATTTTGGTAACTTTTTCCAAATATACTATTTGATGTGCTTCCTTGGTGAAAAACGTATCCTTGCCACAAAAGTTCGAAAAAATCGAATAGCAAACGCACCATTTGAAACATAATACAATTACAGCGTGGTGAGCATGGCTACATATTTGATGCAACAAACAAATTATTATTGTGTCGTTAGTCTGATAATAAAGAGGTTTCAGTTTGTTCTACCTTTGACTTGCAAAAAAGAAAAGAAGGATTATGTCAACTATCAACCAACCACAACAACCATTACTGTGACATATCCATTAGTATGACATGGGAGATGTCGATTTGCATTATAATGGAGTTGCAAATTATCGCATCAATATCAGAGTAAAAAATAGTATTAACCATTGTGGATTGCTGGTTTGAGTTCGTTAATAGTAAATACCAGCTGTTCCAGCCTCACTGTATTGTAGCGAAATGTAAAAATGAAAAACCTATTTCACAAAAAAGTTTTCGTGTATTCGTTGCTGAAAAATTATTATTGGTATTTGAATATGAATCATCTTAAGAAGAATATCAGCCTTATAATTTACCACAGGTATCAGGCAAACATGTTGCTTGTACCAAAGCAGAAGGAATATATCGTCGATGTCAATTGAAAAAATGCAGTAAGCCAACGAAATTCATGTGCAAAAAGTGTAACATCTATTTACACACTAAATGCTTTGAAAAATATTATGAAAAATAGTTTTTGTATTAAGATTTCATACTATATAACATTTTATATTAACTTATTAGAATTTCTCTTTAATTATCTCAATAAAGTTTTTGTTTAACTCTATTTCATATTTTCATTCATAGTTTAGCTTCAATTTCGCTGAAATTAAGTCAAATTGCTAAAAATATAAACTTAATTTTTGATTTTCATGAACAAAAAAAAAATGTCAAATAGCGGCCAGTGTTCGGTTTTTCGAACCGCCCTTTCCCAGGCTCTGGAACGTGCTAGCTCCAATCTGACAACGGATTTGAATTTTTTCGGCATAAATTATCCTAAAACCAATGGATTAATTAATAATCAAGATATGTTTTTTTTCTGGCCGAAAATGGGTTTGAAGAAATAAATTGATACACTTAATTTAATTTTTAATTATCATCATTGTTGAATTAGTTATAGTATCTACTTCATCTACTTTTTTTGATTATTTTTATATTATTGTCAGTAAAATAAGGTTGAATTCTTTTTTTGTACATAACGTACGGTATTGCAATTTATTATTTATAAAGTAGAAGGAATAATGTCTTACGAGTATTTATCAGTGATCTGGCATATCAATTAATTAAATATGAAAACTATTACTATTATAATTTCTAATATTAATAAATTGCACAAATAGCTAGCTGGTTCAATTTTAGTATAAAAGCAAAACATTTATACTTTGATATAAAAGTTTTACCTGAAAACCAACTTTCGGGCTAGAAATGGAAAAAATGTATAACTTTATCAGATCGGTCAGATTATAAGAATAATAATAATAATAATAAAAATAGTCTTTATTTCAACAGAATTACAAAGCTAGTAATAAATTTTGAATACATACAAATTAAATTCATTTTTTGTACAATGTGTCCTTAATCAAATTAATAATTAATTCAAATTAAAAATTAGTATTTAAAATAATTCAGATTACATTTTTAACTTATACTAAATAACATTTAATTTATATACTATTAAAAAAAAAAAAAAACAAACATTTGAATTATGAATTAAAAATTAATAATTGTTCACAAATGTACAGTATATATGTATTATAGTAAAAGATTAATACAATTATTATAAACTACAAATATATATACATATTAGAAAATATAAAAAAAATCAAAAAATTTGTACATAATATATCCTTAATTAGTCAATTTTAAGCTTCAAGTTCTGAATGAAATAGTTAAAGACATTCTATTGCCATAGTGAAAGAGACGAATGTCTTACTTTATTAAAATAACAGGTGTAATAGTATTAATGGGGAAAAACAATATAAAATTGGTGTAGAATTAATTGATATAATGTTTTATTTAATTGTAGAAGAATGAATTTAATTTAATTGTAAAATATAAAAAGATTTGAAGTTTTTAATAAAAAATAAAATAAAATATAGGATAGTACAATGAATTACGATCTGAATAAAAGCCATTAAAAATAACAAAAAGAAAAAAAATAAAATAAAAAAATAGGAAATAAGAAAACAGATAAAAAGTAAGTTTAAATTATGGGTATTAATATTGATTCAATTTGTGCATGAGAAAATGAAAAGACCTAGAATTTTATTTGGTTTATAAATCTAATTTGTATTCTCTCGGTTCTAAAGGATTCAGGTAACTTATTAAACAGCTGAGGTGCAGTTACAGTAAAAAAGTGACGAAAATGAGATTTTTTAACTTTGGGTACATTTACAACATTTCTATTATTTACACGCAAATTGTGATCCACCAACAATCTCGAATTATTGTAGCCCGATTTTAAAAAAACTAGTTTAAGTACCTTAAAATAGTATAGATGTCTTAATGGAAGAATTTTTAGATTTTTGAAAAAATAAAAATTGGGAGTTCTACGACTGACCTTACAAATAATACGTACACAATCTTTTTGTTTAAATAACAAAGGCTCAATTTTATTATAATGGGTACCACCCCAACAACACAGACCATATTGAAGTTTAGACTTAATCAAGCCATTGTAAAAAAGTTTTAAAACAGAGAAAGGACAATATAAACGTAGATGATACAATTGCCTAACTGCTTTATTCAGGTATCTTTTTAGATAAGACGTGTGATCTTTCCAGTTTAGTCTAGCATCTAACGAGATACCTAAATATTTTAAGCTATCCACACGTTCAACATAGAAACAATCTTCTGAGCAGTTATGGTTCTCATTAAACAAAATACCAGACACATCATTTACACATAAATTACATAAACTAAATTTTAAGCACTTAGGAGAGTGATATTTTACAGAAATACTTTCACGTACTTTTCCTGACAGTGTAAAAAACATAAATTTTGTTTTGTTACTTATTATTAGTTTATGCATTTTCAACCATTGCCTTAATATATCCAAAATTTATATCAGTAAAAGTATTAAAATAATTTAATTTGAATAGGATAGAGCTATATCATCAGCAAAAGCAGTAATTTTTCCTTTAAACGCTTGAGCAAAAAGTGAATTGACATAAATTAAAAAAAGTATTGGACCTAGTACAGAGCCTTGAGGAACTCCGATATTTATCAATTTTTCGGAACTGTATACATTTGAAATTTTTACTATTTGCATCCGATCTTTAAGGTATGAACCAAACCAATCCAAAATAAAACCTCTAAATCCAGCTTTAAACAATTTGTTTAATAATGGTATGGTCCACCATGTCAAAAGCTTTTGTGGTATCTATAAATAAAGCAGCCGGAATTTCAGAATCATTTAAGGACTTATAGAGCTCACTATATAATTTTAATAAGGCATCTTCAGTTGATTTACCACTTCTAAACCCATATTGAAATTCGCTGAAAAAGCTGATCTTATTCAAATATTTTATGATTCTAAACTTAATGCCTTTTTCAAAAATTTTGGAAAAAACTGATAATAAAGAAATAGGCCTATAATTGTTGAATAATAAAGTATCTCCTTTTTTATGCAAAGGTATAACAACAGCTGTTTTTAGAGCATGTGGAAAAATACCATTCTGTATACTGAAATTAAAAATATAACATAGAACATCAACAATTTGAAAAGAAACATTTTTTAGAATATTATTTGAAATTTTATCAAAGGAAGAAGAAGATGAAGATTTTAAAGACATTATAATTTTGTGTAGTTCTGTCGAAGAAAAAGGAAGAAAGAAAAAACTTTGTTGTTGAGATGATTCTGGAACGATATAGTTACTACAATTACATGCTGACACAACATAAGGAGAATTATCTAATAGTGAATTTGTTATTGTAGAAAAGTAATTATTAAATAAATTAGCAACATCTAAAGGATCAGAAACAAGCTCACTACCATTTTTTATGACAATATGACTATTTGCAATATTTCTATTAAGAATTTCATTTACTAACTTCCACTCCTTTTTCGAGTTTCCAGAATTCTCAGTTAGATTTTTTTCATAGTAACTGTCTCTACAATTAGGAATATCACGCTTCAACTCACGGCATAGTTTTTCGTAATACATTTTGAGTCTAGTGCAATTTGGATGTTTTAATAGACGAATTCTAATTTGATTTTTTTTTTAATTTTTCGCAATAACTTCTGACTCATCCACGGTTTTAGTCGTTTCAGTTTGCTTGAGTTTTGATTTATTACTATACTGCAATTTGAAATATGACTTTTAAATTTAGTAAGGAATAAATCGAAAGCGGTAGAAGGATCAGGCGAATTGAAAAAATAATGTTTATGATTATTTACTACTTCTTGGTACTGTTATTTTCTAACAAACATTGAAGCGCATAGACCAACACAAGACAAATAGACCAACAACAAGTTTTTTCTTTTTATTTTTCATATTTTATAATAGAAAGCAATAATTCGTAGCATAACATGACTTTTCGTATTGGAATCAATTCTGAATTTGCATTATTCTTAAAGCATTTATACCAAAATAGGTTAAAAGTCTATAATTTCAGGACGTTTTAACGATCTTAACAACATTTAAAAATGCTTTTAACATTTTGTTTGTATTGTACTCATTGTTAGCTTAACTGGCTACTCAATAGACATTATTTTAACAGTAATATTTGTGCCATTAAAATGCTTTGACATGGTAAAGATGGAAAAGTGCGAAAGTAAAATTGAGTTTTTTTTCTAATCGTAGTAAGGTCTACAATTAACAATATGCTGAAAATTAAGAGAACTTAGTTTTTATATGTTGGTGCTGGAGATCCAGTTCGTTTTGCCGATATGCATTTATATTTCAAATGAAATGAAAATATTGAATATTTACTACAAATTTTTGCTAATTAGCTATTTGTAAGAAATTAAGTAGAATTCACAAAACAAATCAAAGAATTAAGTATTTATAAAAAATTAAACAAGTAAACATCAGTGGTCGATTTCATAGTTGTTTACAAGTGACAATTTTGTAAATTACAGGTCGACAATAACTGTCAAATATAATAAAATATATACAATTATTAGTAGCGTTCCATTAAGCTGTGTAAACTAACCATTTTACACATTTTTTAACACAGCTACACTACCTCCGTTAATTGTGTAGAAAATGGTTAGTAATGATTTACTTTCCGCTAGCTGCTCAATTTTGTGCATAATTATTTAGTGTCATATTTATAATTTGCAGTTTGAAATAAACAAAAATAAATAAGCAAAAATTTAAATTGAAATATATTTCAACAAAAAAATAATTTAAAAATGGTAATTAACCATTTTATTTTAACATAATTACATATAAAACTAAATTTAATAAATAAAACTAGACAACACCAAGATTATTTCTTGAATAATTATTTTTGTTAAAAAAAATTTCCAAAACAAAACAAACTAACTTCAATGTTTTTGGGTTATATTTTGCTCATGACCATAAAATGAGCGTTCCATCTACACATGAGTACACACACAGCTTACACAGCTATTATTATAAATCGTCAATTCTTTATTTCATAAACAATAATGTAAAATCTTCTAAATTTATCAAGGTTTGTGTACATTCTATATCAATTTTGTTATGACAGCAAAAAAAAATGCATTTTACAAAATCCTATAATTTATTGGCGGACAATAATTATTGTTACAAACAATTTCAAATATGTAAAAAAATGTATTATAATTATGTTACATATACTTAAAATTGTCCGCTTCACACAATTTTGTCACATAGTATAGCGTAGACATTTCCAATCTTTATTAGAGGCTATGGTTTTTACTGTGTGGGCTTTTTCTACAATTGCTTGCACATTTTTATTGCTAATTTGTGTAATAATGTGTAAAATGTAAATTGTTAAATGTTTTTTTGATATTAAATAACTACCTACGGCTTTCTTTTTAATGTTGGATATTATATTTATATATACAGTAGTATGCAAAAAAATTTGGAGAGTTTAAATTTCTAGAAAATTCTTATTTTTAGTTGTTTTGTGCAACTCAGGTAATTATGCAACTATAAAATGCTAGTGGAATTATTTATCACTAAGAAAGTTTTCCTTAGTGATAAATAATTCCACAAGTTAGTGTAAATAAAAATAAAATAGCGTAAAATATAGTCAAAATTAAATGATGGCGAAAATGGCATTATAAACGCTTTATGGGCTGTCAGCAAGTTATACTGGTCAGAGAAGAGAACATGAAAAGTCATCTGTTTCCGGTTTAATTTCATCTTAATCCTATTGAAAATATTTAGAGTATTATGAAGAAAAAAGTTCAATAAAACAATCCAGGGACAATAGAAGTTCTAAGAGAGGAAATTCAGATAGCTTGGGAGAACATTCGGTTACAGATGACGTCATTGAAAATTTCATTATCTAAATACTAAATATTAGGCTTAGATTATAATAGAGTAATTTCAAATTTCGATGTTTATAAAATTTTGTTACAAGCAATTTTTTGGTAGTCATTAAAAATTATGTCCTTAAAACGAAAATAATGCAATTTTTCTTAAATATTCTTTTCTTTTTTTTTCTATTTGGAAAAATTTGCCTAATTGAAGAGAAAATAATATTGTGTTAACTAATATTTTAGATAAATATTGCAATAATATAAAAAAATATATTTTATCAAAAATCTTTTGTAAAAGAAATCACTCTTTCAAATCATTTATTTAAGCAAATTTTAGCTGTCCAGATTTTATTGCACACTACTGTATAAAATGTTGTTTTTAATAAAAAATTTTGTCAATAAATTACAAAACAGGCATGAGAATTTTATAGATTACAATTTAAAAAATTGTCACATAATGAAGACACGAGTGGATGAAGGGAGTATCTGACACTTTTTCGAAATTGGGTTTTTTACATAACTCTAGGCTAAATGACTTTCTCTATCAAATACAATCATCAGAATAGCTAAATCTCCAATAGTTTCTGAGATAATCAATGTATGAAGGGGTTATGTACTAAATTTATGGGTATTGAAATGAAAGAAGGTATTAACATTACTTCACCTCTTCATCCAGCCGTATTGCAAATTTTTGCAAATTAGTTGAAGGAATGAAGGGGCTATGTACGGCATATAAACCCTTCTTCCACAAATCATATCAATCAAAACTTGACAAAAATTTGACTTGAAATGTATTTGAAATATTTTTTTTTATTAAGGTTTACATGCTTGGCAGTTAGTTTTAATAATAATTGACATTCAATTCAGTGTTCAGTGTGGTGTAGGTCTATAAGTCTTTTTTTTAAAATATTATATACATATTATATTAATAAAAAAATTATGTAAATGCCAAAAATTCTTTGATATTTAAATGTATAAAGAAGAAATCCGTAGTTAGAAGATCGACTAAAATGTAAAAAATAGCAAAAGTGCAACTTTTAAATAGAGCGTAACAAAAAAATGGTGCAATTGAAGAGGTGTGCAAGAAAGCTTTCGCTGCATTATACCAAATCTGTTACAAAAAGGTTGACATTATAAAAAGAAGAATAGATAATTATGCAACTGCACCCTCTTCCGATTAAAGAGTAAGACATTCTAACATACCCCATAAAATCGATTGACCATATTAAACAATTTCCTGTGGAGGAGTCACATTATTCGCGTAATAAAAATCCGCATTAAATGCATTATTTCCTTCCACTCTACTAAATCAAAGTAAAACGCATAACTTTTATCTTGATGAATGTTTTAACAAAACATTGGCGGGAAAATATAAAGTTAAAAAAACATATTATTCAAACATTTTTAACACAGAATTCAATTTGTCTTTTGGATATCTTAAAAGTGGCAAATGCAGTACCTGTGATGCTGGCAAAAATAACGAGGAACATTCACGAAATATTCCTCATGCATTTAAAGCAATGCAACACGATAAAAATAAAATAAAAGTATCAAAAGATATTGTTTTCATAACAATGGATTTACAGCAGACTATGCCCTCTTCCAAAAATAACCACATCAAAAGCGTTTTATTTAAGGCAAATGTGGTTTTATAATTTTACAATTTACATTATTACAAACCAATTCTAATAAGCTTGCTTTTATTTCTGGACAGGAAGCTCAAAAATATGTAGTTCCTTGCTAAAATACATTGAAACGGATGAAAAAATGAATGAAGGTAACCGATTAGTAATTTGGTCTGATTCTTGTGGAGGACAAAATAAAAATTTTGCAATGATCTGTACCAATATTTGATTTTAAGAGGTTACTTTCGTAGCATCGATCATTAATTTCCGGAGGTTGGCCATTCCTACCTAGGTTCGGACAAAGATTTTGGAAGAATAGAGAAGGTATTGCGGACGCATATCACTATATATCTGAACAGTACCGACAAATTATTCAGAATGCATCCAAATATACTGCAATAATTGATATGGCTGAACATTTTAAAGATATTGGAAATTTAGTTACAAATCTAAATCTAACGAACAGAAAAAAGATAAACTAAATGAAAGAGTGAGATTTAGAAACGGTATTAAATGGATCCGGGTTGAAGAATATGGTTCTTATCTATATAAAGAGTCAAATGATAAAAATATTACATTTAAAAAAGTCGATATTATTAAAAATAAAAGTATGCCTAAACCCTCTAAAGATATTCAAATCGAAAGACTTGTTGGAAAGTCTGGATCTATTTCAGACGAAAAAAAATAATTTTAATGAACAGTTAATTTTTGTAAAAGAAGAATATCGTTATTTCTATGAAAATATTTTAAAAATTAAAATTTGTATATCTAGTATTAAAATTTAACACTTAGTTTTAAAGATAGCTATTTAGCTATATTATTGAATAGGATATTAATAGTTTTGTTAATTCTAATTTTATCATATCATTTAGGTATATGAAAAAGTAATTAATTTTAAAATAATGGAAGAAAATAAAAAATTTAACTAAAGTTCTGAAATTAAAAATTAAAAAATGTGATTAATATTATACTATAAAATGAAAAATGGTCAATAAAAATATTATTTTTTAATTTTTTGTTTATACAAAGTAAAAAATGTGATCAGCGTTATTCCCACGTTAACTAAAATGTGATTGGTAATACGAAAAATGGTTAATTTTGAAATATTAAAGAATAAAATTTACTTAAATTTCCATTTACTAAAAACTAATGATGATTATTGATTAAAAGTATTGTATTTTGTTAAGATATTACGTCATTTGTTGTATTTAATAAACCTTTCTTTCACACTTATATTGGTTTTTATTTTTCGTTTATTTCAATGGATGAAGGAGTCAATCTACACATTTTAACAAATAACACAAAAACAACAAGTTTTTTATTAATCAGACTGTAATGAGTAAAAGTAAAAGTACTACCGTTTTTGACAATTTTCGTAATTTACGGCTTTAATAAAACTAGCCTAAAAAAAATGAGATAAAAAAAACTTTGACTTCAATTTACTCGGAATTTTGATTTTGTTAGATAACCCCTTCATCTTCTCGTGTCTTCAGTTATGGAACTAATTTACAATTTGTAAAATTCTTATCACAATTTTGTCACCTGTAATTTTTTGAGTAAAAAATATGTCTGACAATAATTGCGATAATTATGTCAAATTATTGCCTTTCAATGAAATTATTATTTCTCAAGAAAGGCTTTTTCTAAATATTTAAGTTGAAATCAGAGAAAGTTAAAAAAAAGTACAAAAAAAAGAAATTAAATTGTGTTAAAGGTTGATTTTGCTTTGGAGAATGAAATAATATTTTTGTATCGTTTGTAGATGAATTCAATGTGCGTATAATATTATTAAATGTCTATGGATTGATTAGGTTAAATTATTCAAATTATTGCTTGTTATTATAAATACTGTTAATACTAAATTATATTTTAATAAGAAAAAAAAGTAAAATTATATTTTGTTACATTTTTTTTTTTCATATTTAAAATTAGCTAATACGAATTAATTTTTGAAATTAAATCCTAATAACATGAGTTAATTTGTTAAGTTATAAAAAAGTATCTGTAAACAATTTAATTTCTCTGTCAATTCATGTTAGAATATTTGTTTTTTTTTAAACTCTAAACTCATGTTTTTTGTAAATATTTTTAAAACATGTTTTTCAGTAATTTAATTTTTTTTGGTACATTTTACAAAACATTTATAAAAACACTTGTGATAGCATTAAAACGATTTTACAATTCGAATGACCAAAACGTGTTTTTTTTGGTATAGTTTGCATTTTGTTGCTATCTAAAATTTTGATAAAAAAAAATCAAATGAATTTTAAAAGCTTATTATTACATCTTTTCATTTTTTACCTTGAAACAGTAAGTAAAATTTACATTTTATTAACAAAAAACATTAAAATAATATGCATTTTAGATTGTGGTAGCAGGGCAAAGTAAAAATTCAGTTGATGTTAGAAATTTTTGTATGAAAAAACTATTAATTAGTGACTATGATTTTCGTTATGCTCATAGTAAGAAATACCTAAATGTATCCCCGAAAATTGAATGTTTATTTTCATGTTATGCTGAAGGTATGGGATTCTATAAAAATGGTCAAATTAATAACAATATATTTTTAAGTCATATCATGAATGAAAATAAAAGTTATTCACGTGATGTTGTTACAAAATCTATTACAAATTGTCAGTCTGAATTAAATCAAAAAAAGTCTAATAATTGTACTAAATATTACAAATTCAATTTATGCATGAGAAGCAGACTATCATTAAATAATACGAACGTACCGACAACTAAATTTCCATATGCTAGAAGTGGTTCCAATACAATTAAAACTGGATCCCTTACAACTAAAGTTAAAATAAGTACAACTAAGGCAAATACTATTACAACGAAAGCTGGTATAACTGCATTAAAAGCAGCTACAGTTACTGCAAGTAATTCTCAACAAACTGACACAGTTAAAGCAACTTTTGGTAAAACTATCGCTGAAACAATTACAACTAAACCAGATACTACTTCAACAACAGCCGTGACAACCGCATTGATATTAGCTACAATTTCAAGTGTAAATAATCCAATTACAACAACTGCCGGTCCAACGGAAACTACAACACTTTCCACTAATTCTGGTGTGCTTAATTCTACAGTAAATCAAATAGTTAGAACCAGATCAACTACTTCTGTAATTGATACCAGTGTAACTGCAGCTAAAATTAGTGCTACTAAAAGTGCTGTTTCTCGTACTACCCTTCTTAATGCAAATATAATGCCCGGTACTGTTGCGTCATTTATAAAAAACAATAAAAAATCAAACAAACATATTGGAAATAATAGTGTTAATGTCAAACGTACCAATGAAATTCGTAATGCTATTACCAAGAATTCAATTCCAAAACGTACTACTACGGCTGGTTCGGGAAAAGGAAGATATAATAAAGAAAAACCTGTACCTGGAAATTTAAGACGTACAACAAATCTATTTGGAGTTTCTAAGTAAAATTGAAACAGTTTTCAATAACATTTAAGTGATTTGTAATTTAAAATTAAAGTAAAAATAAAAACAAAAATATAATTTTCAAGAACATAAAAAGTTAACCTTTTGAGTGCACACATGTACCAATTTTGATCAGCAAAAATTTAAAAATAGTGTATGTTAACACATACTAAAGCAAAAAAAATTTAAATGTAAGTTCAGTATTCAACATTATTCAAATTGTGAGAGAATAAACATTTAAAAAAAGCAGAAAAAGGTTGATTGTAAGTATTTTAAGCTTTTTTTAGGAATCAAAAATGGTGCATGTATGCATTGAATGGAATGGAACTGTTTGAATTTTCAAATGCATTTAATTTTTTGTTTGTTTTTATTTATTTTCTTGTACGTTAACGTTTTATTATCTTTTAATTAGAAAATATTTATAACTGATAAATTTTTTAAAAAATAAATTATTTACATTTTATTTTCGGTTTTGAGTGTAAAATCAACAGGCATGACAAATTAAATAGGGACCAAATTACAGTGCTCCTTGATAATTTAATTGATAATGATACTAGCGCTCTCGGAGTTGATTCTGGCACAGGATTTGAACATATCGTCCCCTCAATGGCAAACTCGCGAATGTGTACTCGTTTCACAATTTTCAGGAGGACAAAAACAAACTTTAACCTTTTGTGTAAAATCAGGTTTTATACTTTTCGCTTTGATTTTTTTGGCATAGGCTTCATTATTAATAGTTGTTTATTAATTTATTTTTGAAGTGTGAAAAATATTTGGGTAAAGCAAAGATTTACGAAAGAGACGAAAAGCAATTGCAGTTTCGTTACTTTGCTGTTGTTAGTTTTTCAAAGTTCCTAAAAATTTCGTGTTAAATTTTTTGCATAAAGTAGCGAATCTGCATATAATTTTTGAAAAACTTGAAATTAATATTTAAAAAATTAGCAAAAAGTATATAAGTAATAGAATGTAATAGAATTTATTTTGTATTGGAATAGAAATTACAAAATAAATTTTATTCCAAAACATTTTATATAAAAATAAATGAAAACAACAATTAAAATTTTTATCTATAATAACGAATAATAAACAAAACATAACAATTCATTTTATTAAGTATAAAAGTTAAATAAGTTTATTTATGAAAGGGCTTCAATCTTAAAGCTGTTCATAATCGGATTCTTCAGAAATATCTGTTATTGCAAAAGCATCTGAATCAAAGAGCGTCAAATTCTCATAAAATATGTGATAGGTTGGAATTTGCAATTCATCGCACAGTTTTTCTAAGTCCCATTTTTTACCACCAGATATTGAAAATTTTATCGAACAAATACGAGCCTATCATATTTGTTCTAAGTTCGAAGGGTCTCTCCTTTGCTTTAAACTGTATTGTATAAAAACTTGCTCATAATCAATTTTTATATGCAATTTATCCGGGGGTGACCATTGAATACTGAAACCAAACAAAAATTTTGAAAGGGAATGTGTGGTTTTCGTCTCCTATAAAAAAAATTTCTCTGAATTATAAATAGTCTATAAAATCTGTGTGTAGTAGCGAAGAAACGCTATACGGAGATGGATTTTTTTGTGAATTTCTTATTTGCTGAACCCATTCTTATGGAGTACACACCGGAAGTCATTTTGCCGTCATAAATTTTTTTGAATGTATTGAATCGCATTTTATGAAGCTTTTTCTTGATTCAAAATATATGTGATTTATTATTTTAACATAACGTGTGTGTCTCTTAACTGACTCTAAACACATACACACAAATTTAATATTTTTCTGTTGTATACTCCACAATTATCAGACATCATAAATACAGTTTCTACTTCAGGATACTGCATATATTTATATATGCTGATAGAAATTTCAATGCTTCCACTTTTTCCTTCGGTCTCATCCCAGAAAAAGCATTCTACTGAAGCATCCCCCAAATTATATACTGTTAAAACCATATACTGCTAGCTTTACGTAGAAAAATGGACTAGTAGCTCCCTTAGGGGTAATCAAAACGGCTTGTAAATCAAATTCAAACGCCAAAAGTCTATTATCTTTTTGAGTCTTTTCCTTTTGAATATCTTTTAAATTACGAGCAGCTTCTTTTCATTTTATGTGAATGTCAAGTTGGTATTTTTCTATAACTGACGATTCACCTGTTTTTTGTTTTTCATTATATATGTTACATATCATTTATTGCAACCTTACATTATAACCTTACAGGGCTTTCGATTTTTAATTAATAATAATTTTTTCGTTACCTGAATTTGGTAAACTTAATGAATGAAAATTTCTAAAATTTTTAATCGGAATAAATTTTACTCAAACGTTTAAAATTTATAAATTTTCACTTGACATTTAATTATAACTCGATCACAATCGATCACAATTCAATTTTATAAATCGAATACCGAAAGAACACCCACAACATCTATTTATAATGTTCTTCGCAAATCACAATTTTTAACGTGACATTTTTCATGCTGTAACAAAATCTTTTCATTCTGGTTCTCTATTTAAAATCAACTAAACATTTTAAAACAACTTTTAAATACATAAATAAGGTCAAAGAAATAATAATAGCTATTTATTATGCATAAATAGGGATTATTGTAGAAATATTATAATAATTAAAAGATTCGTCACTTTACTGAGTGTAGATTAAGTAAATTTTAAGTTTAAATTAAAAATTCACAACGACAAAGACACTAATCTGACACTTTTGCTACTTTTTCAAAGTGAAAATTAGCATTTTAAAAAATAATGACAAAAGTAAATTAACCCAAAAGCACATTCGACAGTTTGTTGTAGTGATAAATGTCAGATATGCACTTTCGCCAAATTACAACATGCAATTACGTCGATTTAGAGACAAGATAGAGATTCGGGACTTTGTCACTTAAAAAAACATGTAAAACTACGATGTCAGCTCAAATTCGCTGATTTTGTAGATTCGATAATTTGTCATTGCGGGGACGATATATTATCAGAAGATGACTTAGAAAGTTATTACGTTAATATTTTTTTTAATTTTTTTTATTGTTGTTTATATGTTGTTTGTTGTTAGTATGTAGCATGTAGTGGTACACAGTCACATTCAGATGTCAGAAGGTGGTACACAGTCATAACTTAATTTCGAACAGTTATTCTGTGACTTGAAGGAAAGCTTTAAGAGTGATTTAGATACCAGTTGAAATTAAATTTTGAAGGTTCTCAATTTACAAATTTCAAATTAGATTTTAAGTGAATCAAAAATTTCGCACTGTATTTTGTAACAAATTTTGTAACAAATGTTCAGTGTTGATAACTTGACTTAATATCAATAAAATTTTATGAAATTTTTAAATAGGTACCTCTTAGCATATACTTGAAATTTTAGATTTCCCACTCTAGAAATAAATAATGTATGCTGCTATGCTGTACATACTTTTCTAATTTACGTATGTTATATAAATTGTTCGTATTGTATTTCAAAATAAATTTATTTAGTACATGCACTTTATCAATTTATTTTCAGAGAGTTCAGATTAAAAAGAACAAAATAAACACATTCCATTTTTGCTTTAATAATAAAAGTTTTAAAAAAGAATAAAATAAAAATAAAAAAAACATTATAATATAATATTGTATAACTGTACAATATAACTATAGAATATTCCTTTTTATATAATATTGCGAAAGAGAAAGAAATAAACTGGAAAAATTTTTGTTTTAGAAATTTTGTATGCATTTTAAAAAGGATAAAACAAATTTAAGTTTTGTTGTCATCTTCAGTTTTTCATATTCAAATACATATTAAATAAATAAATAAATAAATAAATAAGTAAATATGAATTTGTAATATAAAAAATTCCAATATTAACAAAGGAAATAAAAGAAAATTTGTTTTGAAAATTTTACATCGTCATTTTGTTATTTGATAATTATTTCGAATGAAAATTGTGGCAACAAAGAATAAAAAGCTAACTTAGTAGTTCAAAAGCCCTAACAGAATCAAAAAAATGCATAAAGCTAAAGACAAAGATAAAATGTATTGTGGATGTCAGGATTACAAAATTGAAATGATACATGACCATATATATAACCATATGAGATTCTTCGACTGCTGACAGAAACACCTTCAATTAAACATCCATGTCCTGAGTGGATGTCGAAGTTGAGAGCTTCAATCGGACGAAATAACCACCGCACCCTATCGGTCGACTTTTTCTATTGTCGGTAGATTTCATGTACTTTTATTACAATTTATGTTTATAAGCAACACTTACCAATACAAGGAGAAGAAGAAAAGGAAGAATTTATTTAATAGGTGTGCAATATGAGTATTGCATTAAATTAAATCCAAAATCCTTCATTTTTCCATAGCACTTATCCGACTTTTATTAGATTTTGTTTCTCAATGTTGTGCTTTCTGTTATAATCAATGTCGTAATCAAGTACTTTTATATAACTCATCTTCCATTTTTTAACACTCTCTATTTTTTGTTGTTGTGTTGAACTATCGTTTTTCATTCGTTCTGAAAATATGACTGTTCCTGTTGTTTAATCCAAATTTACTTTTTTTTTTAATTTTCAGTCTGAACGTGTAACAACAAATTAGAGTGGCATTTATTTTTTTTAATTTCGTATTTTCCAATAGATCATCGTTTAAAACAACTTCCACAAAATATTTCTATCAAAATGTGTTTTCAAAAATAATAAAAAGCCCTGATTTAGTTTTTATTGTCTTTTTACAATTTTTATTGATGTTGTCATACTTAATTCGAAACCCGCTATACAACTAGCAATTGTGGGGAAGTGCTATTTTAAAAGATTTTTATCTTATGTCAAAAGGTATTCAACATAAAAAAGCTGCCTATTCAAATCATATGAAATATTTTGAAAATCTATTGGCTGATCAAAGAAAATGTGTTACTTTACATCAGCAACATGCTTTAATTAATTGGTTATCTGGAGATCCAACAGATCTTACAATTTATATCGCAATCAATTGCACGGCCACCGCTTGTTATGCAACAATAAATATTTCAACCACAACAACAAATACAACAACAACTTCAACAACCACCAAAACAACAACATCCATCGAATCTATACAAATTTAATACCAACAAATTATTCAACAGCAAGGATAACAGTTTATTTATCAATTGCATACCCAGCCAGATTCAACCGCAAAGTTTTGGACAATATCCTCAATTTTAGACAGTAAGTTTTATTTAAGGATAATATATTGGAGAAATATTTAAGGCTTTTTCGAAACCATTTTGTACTAATATGTTTTCTGTGATAGTTTTAGAAATATAGTTTTGAAAATATTTTTGTAAGTTGGAATCAAGGCCTGTAGCGTGGTTCTCTTTTAGTTACTCTAAAATGTTTGTAATATTCATATGACAAAAATATGATAACTGAGCTCTTGTAAAAAAAAAAATAGCGCTATTTATATCAGTTTTCAACTAAATTTTTATTATACAAGTTAATTTTATTCCTTTATTTAAATAAAATTATCTTTTTTTAGTTAATTTTATTTCTTTATTTATCATCTATCGTGAATCTAATCAATGACATAATGGCTCGGTTACGCTGACATGCGACGTAACGTTGCATCCAATAATAAAGCGTCAGCTGCGTTAACAACTACATGTCAAACACACAGTGAAGGTGTTGTGTGTTAACTTACATTTACAATTATTATTAATTTTATGACATTTCAACTAATTAATATTTGAAAAGTACTACACACTGTTGGAAACTACGTTATCTCGAATGTCATAGTTTAATTTTACTTACGTTATTACCAAACTATATACTTTTTAAAAAATTACCTATACATAAAATTATAAATTTCGAACCCGGTCCGGTGTCTTCTAATTATTATTCAAATGTAATAATAAATTTATTTCAAGAGATTCTTTAACTGCAGAAAAAACTTCAATTAAACTTCCATGTCTTGAGCCGGTGTTGAACTCAGGATCTTCAGATTAATACTCGGGTGAAATAACCATATGCATCATATCGGTCGGCTTGTTCTATTGCCGATAGATTGTGTGTACTTTTATTACAATATATTATGTTTATTAACCATCACAGTATATTGAAAATACTTCAATGTCCCCAATGTTATTTTCAAATATATTTTTTTATACCGGTAGCACTTTATTATTATCTCATATTTTCTGATTATTTCTATCTATTTTTTATGTGTTTTAAAATATTATTTTGTTTAGTAAATGAGAGTTGAGTATGTGTTGGTGAAAAATAAAAATAAAAGTAAATAGTTCCGAATTAGTGAAAAATATAAACATTTTAAAGTATGACAAATATTAGAAAATTGTCAAAAAATATAAAATTAAATACAAAATAAATAAAAATTGTTTGTTTATATTTAGTTTTCTATAAAAAAAAATATTTAATTTGTCAATTGAATCGAATTGAATTTTGTTTAAGTATTTTTAGTCATTTAAAAATTTCAAAAGTACAATATTTTATTTAGTTGCTTTAATTCATTTATTTACTATGCCATGTTACATATTATTAGTACATTACCTTAGTACATTATCATAAATTAAATTAAAAAATGTACAAAACAGTAATGGTAAAATTAGATAAATGTAAGTTCATTCTGATGTTTCTGACAATATGTGATGAATGAAATAACAAGAGTAGAAATGATAAAATTATATAATAAAACAATTAAGATATACCAAATAATTAATATAGTTTAATTAAAAAGGCCCACATTTCGAAAGGGAAAAGGACCTATAAAGTTGACCTACAGATTTATTTGTAGGATCAACTGTTAAAATAAATAAATAAATAAACAATTAAGTTGATATTTCAAAGTTACAAATAATATGAGAAGAAGCGTACAAATCATAAGCAATCATAAGCAATTTTGACAGCAATGTAAATAAATAAAAAAAATTTTGTAAGCAAAATGCAAAATGGCGATATTTTTTTCCTTTTAACTAAGATCTTTATTCAAAAATAATAAAATAAAAACATTTAAGAACTTTATTCAAAACTCAAAATAAAAAACAAAAACATTTATTTATAGAACTTATATTTTTATTTAACTTTTTTTAAATTTTGGTTTTGACGTTTTGGTATGATTAGGTATGACCATTATAGTTAAGGTTATGATTGGTTATGATTTTGTTAAATCATATCGAATCATATCGGTCATTTAACGAAGTATCATATGACATCATATGACTATTATAGTTACGGCTATTATGATAATAAAAAAAACACAAAAAACGTATCTATGGCTATTTTAATGTGTTTTTAATGTGGGTGTGGAATTTATTTAGTTTGAATGCATTTAATTTCATATCTATATACTACCAATGACATCTCTGTTCCCCATATTTTGTTCAAATGTACGTCTCTATTAATAGTCTCTCTTAGGGAGCGTTTAGACATCAGGTTTTGTTTCATAAAAGTTTTGTTTTACTTATTTTTATTGCATTTACAAATTTTATTGCAATTATATCAAATTTTATTTCAAATGTTTTAATTACATATCTCAAAGATAAACAAATATAGTTGCAAAGTACACTATATTTCTTCACGCAAAATCCACTTTCGAAACTTTTAAAATACGAAGATACGGATATACGTGACGAGCACTAATAATAAATACTTATAAACAAATATATGTAAATATTCAGTGTAATTTCAGAACATTTATAAAATATATATATTTATATAGTAAATCAATTATTCTAAGTATTTGTATTGATAAATAATAATAATATTTAATACGCATTTTTTGTATTTTTTAATGTATATCTTTCAATATATTGGCATAACACAATTAGGAGTTTATAAATACCTTTTCTCGCAAAACTCACTTTTTCAACTTGCGAAATACGAAAATGCGTGTCGCGCACTACTATTTAAAAAAAAAAGGAAGTCCAGTCATGGGACTGGCGGTAGTAAGTGAAACAACATTTAAATGCAGATGATTGAGATTGAGATTGACGCCTGACCGTCGACTAAATTTGACAATTTATTCTAAAAAAGATACAATAGGCTTAATATGGTAACTGAAGTAGAAAACAAAAATTTTTGATTGGAATCTATGTAAATATCGTGTAAAAACTGCATCGATCATTGTTTTATAAACAATATTGAAAATATTTAAATATAATATATAATATGCATGTAATATAACAATGCAATATACAAATTTAAAATAAGTAAATTTTAATCCAATTTTTGAATTAAAAGTATTTTAAAAAATAAAATTTTAATAATCAATCACTTTTTTATTTCCAAAAATTATAAATTTTGCTAAATAGGTATGCATGCATACA
Organism: Argyra leucocephala; assembly: GCA_963942445.1. Classification (NCBI taxonomy): domain Eukaryota; kingdom Metazoa; phylum Arthropoda; class Insecta; order Diptera; family Dolichopodidae; genus Argyra; species Argyra leucocephala. Next base: position 82,381,754 of record OZ012681.1, on the reverse strand, counting down.
TATTATGTAGGTACCAATAATTTTTTTTTTATATAATATGGGGACTTAGATAGGTACCAATATTTTTTTTTTATATAACTAAAATTAAAACAATAAATTTTTAAATGACTCAAGGTCAATAACCAAAACAAGCAAAATATCATTAGTTAAAAGAGGTAAAATATCAAATTTATTATGAGAGAGAAAAGGTACAAAACATATGTTTGCCTTTTGCTTTATACTGTGAAAAAAATTTGCGTTCCCATTATTCTTCTTTAGAATTGTTTGCGTTCTCATTATTTATATGAGGCAAGGTGGCAAAAAATCTTTGTTCAAATTTAGTTTGTTGCCTCATACGATGGTGAATTCTGATCTTTTGTTATTTTAATATTTTCGTTTTAAACGTTATATAAATATACCTATTAAAAATATTAAATTATAATTACATTACAATAATATAAAATACTAGCTTTTCCCGGCGTAACAATCGCCGGTCTAGCATTAGCATTATAAATGAAATAATTTATTTTATTTATTTATTTTCTTTATTTTCTTAAAAAAAAATCAATGTTTTACAATTTTTTTTATTACATAATAAATCTATAATTATAATTGACAAGCATTTAAGGTCCTGCGCAGTAGACACCTTTTTATTTTATTTCGATTCTCCTACTCCTTAATGAACTTCTAATATACATAATATATAAGATTATATATAAAACAAAAATGCGCACACAGCTGAAAATTTTGTATTCATATGATTTTATTATTCAGCAAATACATTATGCATAAGTGAGATCTTATGAAAGTAATAAACAAAAGCAAAGAAATCAGTTATTATAATTTATATTATGTACTTGCAAATGAATCTATGTACATATGCCAAAAAAAAACAAAAAAACGAATGCATCTAAAATAAAAAATATAAAAACAACAAAAAAACAAATCACTTGAATTCTTCATTTTTATCTTTTTAAGTTACTGTTTCTAAATTTTGTTTATTTGTAGTAGTAATATAGTTTTTATTAAAATTATGTATTATGTAAGTATATATATATATACATACCTCTTTAATGACAAAATTTTTTATTTTTAGTAATTTTATACACTAAATGCCACTTACTATAGGGCATATATCGGAAACGAAGCAGTATATGAGGGACGTGTATTTATGTGTCCTAAATAAAAAATAAAACTTACTAACCACAAAGCTTTTTATTAATCACGAGTGGTTTCTGCTATATCGTGCGAAGTCTATGTCAGTACGTAAATTACTGTTTTTTTTAAAACTTTAAATTTGACTTCAACTTGAAATATAATTACTCAACAGGGGCCCCTAGTAAGTTACTAATTGTCCTTGAAAAACTTAAAACTAAAATTCACTTTATTAAATATAGATTTTTTTTTTTAATATTCATTACAAAATTATATACAAATTAAAAAAATATTTGATATTCTATGACATTCACACATACAAGTAAATTATTGACTCTCAGATTGTAGTGAGAGTTAAATCGGTTACATCACAATATAGGCTTAGGTCGAAGACATTTCTTAAAACTTTTTGGAAATATTTATGTAAGGGAAAAGTATGCTCTGTCCAGTTTAATTTATCAAAAACGAGATCCAGATACCCAAAAGATACACCACTATCAATCTTAAAACATGATTCACTACAGGAATAACTCGAGACAAAAGTGTTGCCACACAGCGACGAAATCAGTAGTATTAAAAATATAACATAAACACACACAGTTCATTCAAAGAAACATTCTTCAGAAGATTACGGGAAAATAATACATTTGGATAGAATTAGAATGTTTTAGACCCAAAATTGGTCTATGTATTTCCAGAGACGTTATCGGTTCAAAAAAAATAACTTTGACTCTGGGTTTCTCTAATCAAGCCATTGAGATCATATTCGGTATTAGAAGATAAGTTTTTAGATAAGTCGTTTGATGATAATTGTTCAGATATCGTGACAAAATATCTATAATTATAATTGACAAGCATTTAGGGTCCTGCGCAGTAGACACCTTTTCATTTTATTTCGATTCTCCTACTCCTTAATGAACTTCTAATATCTAATATAATATATAAGTTGTATATAAAACAAAAATGCGCACACAGTTGAAAATTTTTTACTCATATGATTTTATTATTCAGCAAATACATTATGCATAAGTGAGATCTTATGAAAATAATAAACAAAAGTAAACAAATCAGTTATTATATTTTATATTATGTACTTGCGAATGAATCTATGTACATATGCCAAAAAAAAACAAAGAAACAAATTCATCTCAAATAAAAAATTTAAAAAAGCAAAAACAAAAAAAATCAGTTGAATTGTTCATATGACTAGCAAATTTATTTTCATATAGTAGAGTTAGAGTACTTCATTTTGATATAGTAGGTCACTTGAATTCTTCATTTTTATCTTTTTAAGTAGCTGTTTCTAAATTTTGGTTATTTGTAGTAATAATATAGTTTTTATTAAAAGTATGTATTATGTAGGTATATATATACATACTTCTTTAATGATAAAATTTTTTATTTTTAGTAATTTGATCCACTAAATACTACTTACTATAAGGAATATATCGGAAACGAAGCAGTATATGAGGGACGTGTCCCGGATTTATGTGTCCTAAATAAAACTTACTAACCACCAAACTTTTTATTAAACACGAGTGGTTTCTGCTATATCGTGCGAATTCTATTTCAGTACGTAAATTACTGTTTTTATAAAAATTTTATATTTGACGTCAACTTGAAATATAATTACTCAACAGGGGCCCCTAGTTTATTAAAATAATTACATAAGATTTATGCTTGAATTGATGTTTAAATAATATGTGGAGGGATAAATTTATTTGTTCAAGATAGAGTTGATGAATTTCCATTCACCTTTAGTATTACCTTTATTAATTGTGAGCTGTTTAGAATAGCAGTATCTATCTTTAGAATGACGTATTATATATTTTAGTTTAACATCATTACAGATTCTTTTATAATAAGATAATAGATTATAGTTGGATGTAAGTCTGTTAACAGATTGGTATAATTTGTTTTACTTACGAAGAAGGCTTAACAGTCTTTTCGACATCCGAGGTTTTAATCTAATAGACTAACTACTCAAGGAACGAGAAGATAATAATATTAATTTTATTTTATAATTAAAAAAGAAAAAAGAAAATAAAAGACTTATAACTGAAGTTGTTTTAATTGTTTTGAAGTTATTAAATTGTTTTTTATAAATTTGAGCTGAAAATAATATCAACTGATGGTGTATCTTAATTTTGAGAATTTGATTTTAATTTAGTAAAGTTATGATTATTTTTGAGTAAATTATTTATTAAATTATATAAAAACGGTTTATATTGTAATATTTTATTTGTAATGTAAAAAAAAACAAAATTAAAGAAGTTTAAATTGTTTATATTAAAATTAGTTATATCAGATAATGATTCAATGCTTTCAAAATTAAATGTACTAGCTATTTTATTAAAACTAGTAAATAAAAACTGTAATAATATAAAAAAAATATTCTATGAGCCTTTACACTATTAAATTTAATAAGTATAATTAAACAAAAGAAAACTGTATTATTTTTTTCAATATTTTATATAGTTATAGAGAAAGTCAAGTGTACTGTAGAACGAATAACTAACGAATTAGACATTTTTCCGGGTATACTTGTAGAAATTGACTATAGAAATTTGCTTGTTTTAATATTTTATGATTACCGTAATTTTTTACGATTAACAAAATCGAAAAATTGGTGTTCAATGAGTAATGACAGTGGCATGATTTTAGAAATAAGGGCCAGAATCATATTTTGCTATGCTGTTACTAAATTAAGCCATTTTACTTTCTCAGAAGTTCGTCTATCAGAAATATTTACGATCAGGACTTGATCGGAACTTCATTTATTCTGTTCATTAATTTTAAGTTCAACAACTGAACTGTTGATGTATTTATTATTAAACTTGTGCAGCTTTAGATAACATGGTTGACATATCATACAGAATCGGGATAAATTACAATAGAAAATACAATAATATAACTTTGAAAATTCTAAATTTATGATCCAATTTTCCGTTAACAAAATGAACATGTAAAATCTGTTTTTTTGTTTTATTTTACTGGTATTGGTAATATTACTAACATTTTAGAGAATCATGTGTGAGTATTTGTAAATATTCATTATAATAAGAACAAATAAAAAACATTCTATACACAAAAGTGCAGAAAAATAGAGAGAAAATTGCAAATTCTAAAAATTTATTATATTGTTGCAGGTAAGAAGTTACATAACGGTACTTTTATATAAAGTAACTTTTATTCCAACGCAATCATCATTTTATTTTTTATTTCTTTTCTCTCTTTCTTGTTTTATGTTACCATTCAACCTAAAAAAGTTATTTGCCTCTATTATAAATAAACAAAACAATGTAGGTAGGTAGGTACAACCTACACAAGATATAAATTAAGAGAAGGGGGCATACTTAAACACATATAGGATAGCATAAAAAAGTTCAAATATATCCTCAGTTGAATCTTAAGTCATAAACTTAGAAAAGAAAAAAAAAAAAACTGAACAAAAGATTCAATAAATTTATAATAAAGGAAGACAAAAATATGAAAAACGCTATTATGTATCAAGTATTTTATATTTAGAAGAAAACTAATGTGATATATGAATAATTCGTACAGAATTTTCATTGTTAACATAATTTCAGTATAGTGAGCAGATTTTATATTATTTAACAATTTAAAGAGGAATTTGAAATAAATTTAGTCAAATAGGGGATGTCAATTTTGTAACGTTACTTTTTGATATCTGTAGTTACGATACAATTTTGTAATAGTTCATACGTCACTATAGAGTTTTGTTATCACATACTAGTGATTATTCTTTTCCAGAAACCGAATTTACTTTTATATCTTTATCTATTCTTATGCTCATCTGCCCTTCGTTTGTTTTTTCCATTACCTATGACTAAATTTCTGTTTTGTTTTTGCTTTTACTGACGTTCTTTTAATTTCAAGTCATGCAATTTTTTGTGGAATTCGAATTGTGTAAATATAGTAAACGTTTGACAGTCAATTTTGTACCTATTACCAGGACTTTTTTCCAAGAGTTGGAGAGGAATCTGAATTTCTCAGTTACAGAAATGAAACCTACAAAGTAGGGATTGCTAATATTCTTAGTATTAGCTTAATTTAATCTAATCCAGTCCTATCAAAAGAAAAAAACTGTTGCATAAAATGTTTTAAAACTTGTATGGTAGGAAAACTGTATTAAAATATAATAAACTGTCAAAAATATAGTTTTTGTTCAAGATTAATATTTTTAGTAAATTTCACCTAGATACTTTGGAAACTTTTCTGAACTGAACGTAGGAAATAACTTTTTCGAGAATAATTTTGTCAATTTCTTTAAAACATTACCAAATGGTAGAAATATTTTTCCTCAAAACTCTACTTCATTCAATGCAAACGAAAATAGTTTTTTTTTTTAAATTATTCTAGTGCCAAGTTTTAGCGTCATAACAACCATTATGATTCTTACATAAGTCCAAAATTATTCGAATTTTTTAGGTGTGTAGTTTGAACAAATAAGATAGTCAGTCATATTAATAAACTCAATCAAATATCAAGCAAGGATTAAACCTTTTTAAGTTGATTCGATTCAAATAAATTTTTGTGTAAGTAATGAATATAATAACAAAGTCTGGACAAAGATATTTGAAAAGTTTAGCACTTTTTTGTCTCTAATGAAATATTTAAAAACAAAAGAAACATGAATGTAAAGTGGATCTAAACTAAATGAAAATATGTCATATAAAAGAATTCCTTTGAGAAATTATTCAAATACTTTAATGTATTTCAAATAAAAAAATAAAATAAAACAAATGGAAAGTTAAGACCAAAAAAAAAAAAAAGGAATGAAAAAATACAGTTAATGTAACATACCATTGCAGGTAAATTTTCAATATAAAAAAAAAATTCGATTGTTCAAATGAATACATTTATGAACAGTGGCGTAACACCAAAATATTATCAAGTTTAAAAAAACACAATCATTATAAAGCACATAATATTCAAAGGTGGAAATAGTATAAGAATTGTTTAAAGTTATCGATGATTGTAATGAACTATAACAAATTGTAAATTGTAAATTAGAATCAATAATTATAATAATTACTATCAAAAGAAAGAAAAATCGAATCGAATAGCTTCAATGCTTGTGAAAACAGATAATTATTATTAATTTATTTACCTTAATTTGTTTCATAGTTTGAGCTCAGTAGTCAGCATTATTTTAAATAATATTAATTGCGAAAATTTAAAATAATAACTGTTTCAAATAATAAGACGTAGTTACTGAATTATTTTATAACTCCCAAATTACGTTGCAAGACGAAATATAATTCACATATTTGGGCTGACAATTTACTTACAACCTTAACTTTTCGTATGATTTCACATTTCATCGGTAACTTCTCTTGGACATCGACAATATACAATTTACAGAAATTTAAAATAAATGTTAATTCTCTCATACCTCCGTTCCTTTCTAGTTTAGTTTTATTCTATACTATCCGGACCAAGCGGTACGTAAGTGCTAATATTCTAATGCTTTGGTTGGTTGTAAAAAAAAAAAACTTATGATTCTATACAATAATAGCGAGTTTATAAATATGAATGTTTCCTTTATTTAGTAATAATGTACAGTAAATGACCCATTTCAAAATCACAAATCCAAAAGGTAGATAAGTCTTTCACTTTTATAAGTACAGTATATTCAAAACGATCCAAGAAATGTGAGTTAGTAGCATGAAGTATGATGGCTATAGTATGATGTAGTTGTTAAGCAGCCATAAATGGAAAAAGTATGCAATTAAATTTAATGACTTTGAATTCAATGGATAGAGTCTGATACTAAAATAGTACCTTGGTAGTATCTTTTTTTAGATTAGATTTAGATTTTTAATTCATTTATTCATATTATAGTAAAATACGATACTTAAAAATATACAATTACCAAATAAAAAATAATAAGAATAAATATAGGATCATTCGGATATTCATTGGAATATGTGATGAAACTGCAAGCAAAAATACAGGCATAAAAATATAAAATATTGTTGGGTACATACTAAATATGGCAAAACTAAAATAGCTTAAAATTAAAATTATATAATGAAAAAATAAAATATAAAATAAAATTTAATAAGATAAACGAGAGTAAGCAGAATTAAATACAAAATTACAACAAGAATAAAAAGTAAATAAATAACTAGAAGACTGGAAGAAAATTAAAAAAATTATAGTTAGAAAAAAAACTAAATTGAAGTTAAAACTAAATTGTATTAAAAACAGATTCAATTTGAAGGTGATCCAGTTCAAAAAGCCAAAATCGAAGATTTTTGCAAAATGAAACAGATATTAAACATATTAATATCTCCCCATGATATTAATTTAAATATAAATTGAAGTCATATAATTTCAAAAATAATTAAATAACGTTCAGTATTTAAATTATGTAAAATAACATAGTTTCGAATATAAAATAAAATATGAAGACCTTTCTCCAATGTATAGAGCTCTTTTTCTTAGAGAATGCAGTACTCTGTCTACCCAATTTTCCATCACTTTTCACATAAATTTGGTAATATTTCATCAATAGCACGTTCAATGTTGGTTTTTGATTGCTCAATTTTGGTTGGATTATCAGCATAAGCTTGTAACTCAAAATACCCGGAAAGAAAAAAATCACAAGGTGTTAAATCACATGACCTGGGAGGATAAATAAACTTCAAATGACATAATAAATGTCAAAAATAATACGCAAATTTTCCAGTTTTACCATTTTAAATTGCATTAACACTATTGGAAAGAATTTTATAACTTTAAAGGGCAATAACTCTTTTTTTGGTTTAATTTGATTTGTATTAAACATTTTTCATTAGTTTATATTAGAGTTTCAAATAAATCAACCTTCAAAAACAGCTTTCATAAATCTAATAAACCGTTTATACACTCAAGAATAATAGAGCTGAGTTCAACACCTCCAAAACGCAAAGCTGTCTAGTCTTGCGCAAAACTACCCCATTCAACCCCACCCTATTATTCGGGGGTGTGCGTATTCAGCGAACCGAACACTTGAATATCCTGGACATGAAGTTCAACAATAAAATGATATGGAATTACCATATCTTTGACATTGCTAAAAATACCGCGAGATGTTTGGGTTTTTTGAGTCGCTGCGAAACGTATTTTTCTCTCCAGGACATGCTAAATATCTATAAATCATACATACGACCCAAGTTGGAATACAATTCACATATATGGGCCGTTGCATCACGAACCGCACTAAATTTTCTTGACAAAGTTGAAAAGCATGCCATTCGTCTTATTGACAACCCTAATGTGACATCCTCCCTTGTACCACTTGAAAATCGTCGTGTTGTTGGAGCACTTTCCCTATTTTATAGATATCTCGCAGGTTTAGGCACTTCTTCAGATGAAATAAAAACCCTAATGCCACCTCTCAAACATTTCCGCCGAGGAACAAGAGACGCATTAGGCAGCCACCCACCCCTACTCAGTGCAAATTCCAAGGTGGCTCAAAACTGGCTATGGGAATTAGTTTGTAGTAAAATTTTCCCGAATGTGGAACCATATTCCAACAAACGTGTTTCCCCGATGCAAAAATATACCTACGTACAATCTTCAAAAGTTCAAGAGTAATATTCATAAATTTATTCAAAATGTCCCTACTGATCAAAGGGATATTTATCTTTCTACAATCCTCAATTAGTCCAAGTTATATATTTGTGTATAAAGGTATCGTTTAAAACCTAGTGTTTGGCTTAACTTAAAAAAAAAAAAAAAAAAATACATTTGAAAGTTTAAAAATGATATTCCATTCGTCGTCTGCAGTCATATGTTTTCAGGACCATCTTTTCCAAAATTTACCATTATACCAGTTTCGGCTATCTCTTATAGTTTTCAAAATAATTTTTTTGATTTATCCAACAACCTATATTTTACTGCTTTTTAAGCCTTTAGGCTTTGCCTATTTATCCAAAATACAGTTTTTGTGCTGAGTCAAGTTTTAAAGCATTGCATATGATTGGGTATTCCTAACTATTTAACAGACCGTTTTAATTCCTAAATGTCCAAACTGATATGAAGCTTTACACTATACAGTAAATAAAAATATTTATGTTAGATCTTTAAAAATTATTAAAATTTTTGTAAAATAAAAATTTTGTTTGATTATTTTTAAATTTGTTCAGTACAAATTTACGTCAAACTTAAAAAATCAACTTGCTAAATATTTTGCTTTTGTTAGATTAGGTTATATATAGGAATACAGCCGGCGATTTGTAAAAATGTCAATTTATAAGTTTTTGCGGGTAATTGTGTTAATATATTTCAAATATTTCAAGTTAAATAAACGGTTATGACTTAACATTTCTAGGTTAACTTGAGATAAGCGATTTTATGTACCGTAGCAAAAATGTGACATATAGTTGTCAGAATCAAACCAAATTTTGATAAAAAAATACTTTCGAATATTCTGAATATGGGAATCGTTATTTTATCTCGATTTTGTCTTATGTTGACATAAGCGGTTATGATTTGTTGGCACGAAAATATTAATTGTACCATTTTGGTTGTTTTTAATTCTATTACGCTGATAAAAATTTTTGAAAAGGTATTTAAGTACTTATGTTACACGTCTTGTAAATCAAACTTGTTAAAAAAGTTTGATTATTTTCGTAGAAATTAATTCTTTATCAACTCAAATAACAATTCTTAGACTATTAACAAGAGCACAATTTTTATCAATCATCAATCAATAAACAAAATAAATAAAGGCTAGCATGTTCAATGTAAAAAACCAAAACATTTCTTGAATTCTTTAGGCATATCAGTAACAAAATACTTTTTTTTCTGATTTTCTTTGATTTCATTCTCAACATTGCTATTCAGATTTAGAAATCATTGTGATCACTGACCATTAAACGAAAGGATATAGTTATATCGTAAGGCGTCAACCTAGAGAAATAACTGTCTTTTCAGTCTCAATTTTTCTCAGGACTATTTTTACTTAAAAAATGTTTGACCGTATCTGTTGAAAATTAAAAAATAAAGTTTTATACGTTCTTTTATTATCATTTCATATTTTCTTTTATAGGAAAGTTAATATATTTTTTTTGTTTTTTTTTTTTCAATTTTTCTAAAACATAACAATTTTCTCTTTAAATTTCAAGAGAATATAAGAAAACTAAAAATTCTCTCCTGTATAGTACATGCATTATTAAATAATATTTTATTTATGATACTCGCATATTTTCTGAAAATAAAATAATAAAAACAATAAAAAAAAAAAAAGACAATTTTCAAATATGAAAAAAAAAAACATTAGTAGTAATATTTTGTTATAAAACTTTTCCGCTTATGAATACAATAAAAATAAGTTGTGCAATTCATATTATGCCAAAATAAGTTGGGAATATGTATTTCAAATTTAAGTTGTATAATATGACATGAAGTAGTTTTCTGGATGTAAGAAATTCGTAGTAACTGAAAACGAAGTACAGTGAAATAAATAAATATGAAAATAAGTTTGACCATACATTTAGATGGATTAGTTCATAAGTAAACAAAATCATTAGAATTTAATATCGTAATCGAAAATAGAAAATATTCTAAAGTAATCTTCCGATTAAAAATATTTTATGCTTTACCTGTTTAGTATGATTATATCATAATTTCTTTGGTCGTCATTGTGTCGTTGTTAGTATCTGATTTATCTTGACAATATAATAAATAATTTTTAAATTAAATAAAGTGAAATAAAGTAAAATAATTATGTTAGTGTCTTACTTTAGTTTTTACATTACAACATGAGCTTAAATTTACGAGTACTTAAGATGTAAATATAAGATTTTTTTTTTTATTTAAAGTTTTTTTTAAAATATTTGGATTAGATTTTTTTTATTATATATTAGATATTATATTTTGGTTATTTTGTATAATGAGAAAATTTGTTATTGAGTTTTCGTTAATTATATTTATATTCTAATTAAGTTGGTATCATTCATGCACTGAAAAAAAACATGCTTTGAAATCATAGAAAGTTGTCTACAATTTATACTAAAGTTGTCTTTGATTTTCAGTCATAACTTTAGTTTCTTTAAAAAAGACAAAACCAATACGATGATTTCTGTCTTAATAAAAATTAATTTTCATTTAATAAAATGTATATTTTTTGTAATGGTTTTATTGTTATTGCAAATATTAAGTGGTTATTTCAATGAAAGTTACGTGCAAAACAAATTGGAAATTTAATAAGTGGCAAACGCAAAATTTCGCCCAATCAGCCAATATAGCCAATATATCTCTATATTTAAATTTCAATTCTTGTTTTTAACTTAAACAGGCCGTTTCCATTTTAGCTTTGCATCCAAGGTCATCCTTAAATATTCCTTTTTTTCTCATATGGAATCACTACGGTATTGATTTTAACTGAGAGATTTATAGTTACTATTTTTTTATAAGCGAAAATACAAGACTGAATTTAGCTTCACTTAATTTAATTTTTCATTTTTGCACCGGTTGGAAATTTCATCGTTAGTTTTTTTAACTTCTTCAATAGTAGAATCGACCCCCATCAGCGTTATCCACAAAGGTAGCTACTATTCTTATATTTTCCACTTTTAGTTATATCGCAAGTATTGTGTTTTTATTTATTTCATTGAATTGAACAGAGACTTAAATCTAATATTAATAAAAAGTAATAAAGAAAAATTAATAAAGTAAACTAATAAGATGTAATACAATTTTAAATGTATTCACTTCAAATAAACAAAAAAAAAACTATAACTAATTTAAAATTAATGCTGGAAGCAAAGCAATAATTTGCACTGACCAAGAAACATTGTTTTGATTTCTGTGTTCAATCTTAGAATATGATTGCATATTTCGGAATCCCTCTTATTTTACTCACATTAAAAGAATTAAATCAATCCAAAAACGGTTCCTCTTTTTTGTTCTGAGGCATCTGAATACGAAAGACTTTCACAACCTCCGAATACGAATACGAAAGACTTTCACAACCTCCCATCTTACAATGAAAGGCTTCAGTCTATTTAATTTAATGAACATAAACTCTTGGAAAATCCTACTTTCTAGTTGGTTTAAATTCGATGTCTTACCCAATACGGTCAATACTGACCTTAATAAATTATAAATCAGAGCCAATGATGATGTCAAACCTTAAAGTGACAGTTAATTTTTAATATGAACAGCACACTGAATATGGATGTGAATATGGGAAAAATAAACCCATCAGCTGATAACATTCTCAAACAGTCGTAGATACCACACAGAAAAAAAAACATTACAATTATCAAAGAATTTATGTTCTTTGAATAAAATTTCATACAACCAAAGAAAGTTTATGTTTAATCAACATATGTATTTTTTAAATAATTAAATCTAACTTCATGATTATTGAAATTAGATTTATTTGAGTTTAAGATTTAAATTGGTTGATTTAGAAATTTATTTCTTTGTGAATTGAAGAATTTCTTAAGAAAATATTCATTGGTTTTTCAAAATATTCCCATCATAATCTTTGAAGGATTGAATTCTTCAAGAAAGAAACTAAACTTCCTAAACATTGAAGAATTGAATTCTTTGATTTTTTTTCTTTTTTCTATAAATTCATAATTTCAAAATATAAATTCTAAAAAATTTGGTTAAATTTGTAAATTGATACAAAAACTGATAAATTCAAAGAATTAAATTCTTCAATATTGAAATAAATAACGCCAAAATTCAACGATTATTCTATGAGTTAATGTAAAATTGTGCAATTTATGTTTTAGTTGGAAAAAATCTGTTGTATCGTGTGCGTATTTTTTCTTTATCGTTGACAAATTAATCTATACTTATAAAAGGGAAAGTTTGTTTGTTTGTTTGTTTGTTTGTTTGTTTGTTTATTTGTTTGTTTGTTTGTTCGCTATACACGCCCACAGTTTTAAAGATAGAATTCTGAAATTTTGCACAGTTATTCATGGTACCGGTATGCAAATAACGCAGTACTTTACAAAGCCATCAGATGGCAGGTTCGGGTTGCTGCCGTACAACTCCTAGCACGTACGTTTCAGGATTATTTCAAAAACCAATTGTGTTACAGGCATAAAAACTTACACTTAGATACTCTTTCACAAATAAAGAAATTCGACTGTTACCGATTTCGAAAATTTGGACTGGTTCGAGTTCTTACCGTACAACTCCCAGCACGTACGTCTCAGGAATATTTCAAAAACCAATTGTGTTACAGGCATGAAAACTTACACTTAGATACTCTTGCACAAATAAAGAAATTCGACTGTTACCGATTTCGAAAATTTGGACTGGTTCGGGTTGCTGCCGTGCAACTCCAAAGCACGTACGTCTCAGGAATATTTCAAAAACCAATTGTGTTACAGGCATGAAAATTTATTCATAGGTATTCTATGAAAAATAAAAAAACATGTATTGTCCTGAAAAAGTATTTTCGAATTTAGGAATCAGTATAAAATTTTTATTAATCAGAAAATACTGCAGAGTGTTCCAGGGGGTCCATGTCTACAAATCGATAGATACAGTTATCGATGAAAATGAAGTTGTTGTTCCTTATCAATTGGAATTAAAAGTAGTAGCTTCAATAGTGCTTCTACGAAACTTGAAGAACCCAAAACTACGGTACTAGATTAAGAATAAGAACTTGGCATCCTCATTTCATTTAAGTACAAATTTCAATTTATTGTGGAAAAGGCGAACATATCTTTATTTCAAGAATACCTCAACAGCAAGGAGCGTATTTGCTTATACTTCATCAGAAAAGATCACTAAAATATTGTTTACAAAGAAATAATTTTAATATAAGTATAGCTTAAGTTGAAGTATTGTTGATATTTTTTTATCGTAGTGAAAAAAAATATTAGAATATTTTTGATAAACCAATTTTTTTCAATTCGATTCATAAATCAAACTTCATTGAAATAAATTCGATTCATTTTGTGGTCGACCCGGACAACGTCGGGTAACTTTGCTAGTAAATAATAAAAATAAGTACCTACGTTGTATAAAAAGGGATATGTTGGCCCTATAAAAGGGTTGTGGACAATGCGGTTTGAAGTTAAACATAAGCAAAGTAAATCATATTCAAATGTTAATTGTTCTACAAAAAATGTGCTAGTTAGTATTGCAACGAAGGCGAATTTTTATTTTGCAAAATGTCTAAATGACCCAACACCCAAGAAATGCTACTGCGGTGAAGGTGAATTCATAGACTTCACCAAAAATAGAGTAGAATTCTATTGTGAAAAGGCTGTTTTCACAAATATTTTTGCTGCCAAAACTTTAAATCTAAAAAACACTTTATATAAAATTGGTGATATATTGTTAATTTCCAATAATAATTATGAAATAGAATTTTGTTTAATAGAATTTATACTAAGTAAACAAAATTATGATGATACAAATTTAATTTGTAAACGTATAGATATTTTACATTTCGATAAGCATTTGTTGTAAATAAAAATTTTGTAAAATCTGAATATTTAACTTTAAAAACAGTTAATATCAATTTTCCACCAATACATTTTATTATTTTACTAAATGGAGAACACGTTATAAAAACAAAAAATTCTTTTATTTAAAAAGTTTTTTATTTTAAGTTTTTTTTAAATCCATAGAAATATAACAACTAAAACTAAAAATAAATTTAAAATTTAAGAAAATGAATTGAAATTTAATTTTTATTATATTTTATTATAATTAAAGAAATGTTTATTAATACTAACAATAATGCATATTTATAATAAAAGATTTATGAAAAATTATGTAATAGATTAAGGTAAATTTGTTCTGGAGATTAATTAATTAGTTATGTTTTTTTTATAAATGTAAATAAGTATAATGACGAAAATTTTTTTTTTAAATTTTTAATAAAATTTTGAAATAAAAAAATGTTTTTAATTTACACAAAATTTTTACCCCATATGATATGATTGATTAGAAAACATTCCATGACTTCTCAATACCGCATATTAAAAATGGAAAATGTTTTCGTTTTTTCATATAATAACAATAAAAATATTGATTAGTTTTAATCATAATCTCAGAGAAAACATTTTTTAAATTACCAATCTTTAGTATCGAATCATAGAATTTTCATTTGATAAATGAAAGAATAAATTCTATGAATAATAAATTCATTTTTCAGCAATAATTATTATTTTTTCAAATGTTGTCTTCAAATTTAGCAATATTAATTATATTCTTTGAAGAGTTTTTTCACTGAAATAACAAATTTAATTCTTATTTTCAAAGACTACAAATAAATTAATAACAACAATGAATTGTTTAGTTTTCTTAAAACCATTCCTAAATTCTACAAAAATCATTCTTTGTTTTGCACGTAACTTTCATTGAAATAACCACTTATTATTTGCAATAACAATAAGACCATTACAAAAAATATACATTTTATTAAATGAAAATTAATTTTTATTAAGACAGAAATCATCGTATTGGTTTTGTCTTTTTTAAAGAAACTAAGGTTATGACTGAAAATCAAAGACAACTTTAGTATAAATTGTAGACAACTTTCTATGATTTCAAAGAATGTTTTTTTTCTGTGTATTAATGATTATAAAGTTATCTATTCTATCTAGCTATGTTTGCACCTTTGTATATTACTTTGTTTGAATAGTATGCTACTTGGTTATTCTGTTGTTTCTCAATTTGTTTCAAGCTTTTTTTTAAACATTTTTTTCCGAGTTTTCGAATTGATTCCATCATGAATGAATTAATATTAAACCAAATTAGTGAAGCATTATGTTATGATTGGTCAAATTAATGACAATATGAATGCCATTGTTTTTACTCTCGGGGTCAGATGCTTGGAATATAACGAGGAGCCACAAAAAGTGGATATAATAGCTTTATTTGCCCTTTCAACCTTCGACCAATTTTTTTTATGTGAAGACTGTAGTTTAAATGATGGTGAAGTTACTCACCCAAGTGTTTTACAAATTTTTATATTTTTTTATTATTTTCAATTTTTCCAAATGACTTGGTTCACTTTATCTACTGTGTTTCTACACAAAATCAATTCACATTAATTTACTAAAATTGATTTTCAATTTGCAAAAATTGCAGTAATAGTTTGTTTCATCTAACATATTTATTTAGGGTCTATTTGGGCTTCACTGATAATAACTGCTTTACTAGCTTTATTAGGTTATCATTGTTGGAGCAAAATAGTGTTCGAGTCTAAATTCTGTCAAACTAAGAAAAAGTGATGTTTTTTAATTTCAAAGTTAACTATTTAAATTTTATAAATTTAATTTGCATATGTTTTAAATACCTACCCCAATTTTTAGAAATCTACAAAATTTGGAAAATTTATTTTTTAAGCAATTCGTTACAATATATATTTTTTAAAAGGATAATATTTGGAGACATATTTATAATAACACGCTTAATGATCAGACAGTCAGTAAATTCATTTCTGTTTTTTGCTTTATGTCCTACAAGTAATTAAATTTTATTGATCGCCATCTAAATTGTTTTTTAAAACAAGATTTTTTTTTTACTTTCAAAAACCATATAGCTACCAAAACTCGTAATAACTTCTCTTAATATAGTCCCGCAAACCAAATAAACATTAAATAATAAAATAAAAATTCTTTTTAAATTCTTAAATCTTTATTTACCCACCAACCCTATCATCAGTTTCGATTTTGTTTTTATTTCTTGGCATCTATACATAGTTTGAAAATTTATAGAAGGGATTGTTTTTTTTTGTACGACATAAAATTTTATACTAACTGTTATCTTAAGGATTTACTTTTTATATGCAACAAGAAATTTTCTGTTTCATGAGTGAAGGAAACCAAAAAAAAAAAAAAATTAAAATTAAAGACAAGACCAAGGATTACAACTAAAATTATGGTTTTTGAAAATTATTTCAGTTTCTCAATGTACAAAGAAATATATATAATTGTAGATGTAATTCCCCCCAAACAAAATAAAAACCATTTTCATACATGCGAGTGTATAAAGACACCATATTATATTCGCTCTATGCAAAGTGTAGAAATAACTACGTATTACATGGTGTTTTTGTTCTATGTTGAAAATAATCAATACGAATAAGAAAATCAGTTTTAATATTTTGATTAGTATCAAATTATAAAATAATTATAGGTAGAGACAGTTAAATTTAGTCTTTGAGAATAATTCAACCCAATCGCACATGATTTTTTAGAAAAAATATTTTTCAGAAATATAATTTAAGTAAATAAAGTTTTTGAATAAATCACACCATCTTAAAATGAATATGCATGAGGTTATAAAACACAAAAATGGGTGTAAATATAATGAAATTAAACAGACTCATCATTGATGTGGTTTATTACATAGTTACCATTTTTCATAGTTAATTATGTATTGTTCAAGACCCAAGAGAATTAAGTAAAAACAAATTCAAAAATCTTGATTTTTTCAACTCTTTAATAATTATTGTTAATAGCTACAGAAATGGATCGCTATAAGCTAAGTATTCTGGCACTACAAGAAATAAGATGGAAAGAGACCGGAAAAGTTGACAAGAAAATTTTTACTCTATACTACAGCGGTATGCAAAACAGAAGCGGATATGCCGGAACAGGCTTTATGATATCGCAAAATACAAAAGATAGTGTTTCTTACCAATAAATGAGAGAATATGCACCCTAAAACTAAAAGGACGATTTAATAATATAACACTTACATGTACATATGCTCCAACTGAAGACCCAGCTGACGAAGAAAAAGATAGATTTTATTTACAACTAGAAAAGACAATTGATGATGTAGGAACGTATGACACTGTCATAATTCTTGGCGATTTTAATGCCAAAATTGGTATTATTTACAAAGGGTGTTGCAGGACATCACTCATTACATAAGGAAACATCCGAAAATGGCCTAGGATTGTGTCAACTAGCAGCAAACTCCTCGTTATATATAGCAAGCACCAATTTTCCACATAAGAATATTAACAAGCGACCTGGAAAATTCTTGGCAGTGATAGAGTAAATCAAATTGACAATGTTTTAATAAAAAAAAGACGGTTATCATCAATTTTGGATGTCCACTGCTGCAGAGAGGAGCTAGCTGTGATAGCGACCACTTTTTAGTTAAAATTAAATTAAGACAAAAAATTTCAAACATAATGAAACATAAAGGAACTAGAAAGAAGAAATTGAATACAGAAAAATTCAGAGAGCCTGATAAAAAACCAAAATAGACCGAAACTATAAGTAGAAAACTACTGAGGCATAGCATGGAAAAATGCTATGAGTACAACAAAAATCTCCACCTATTAATGATTGATTTCCGCCAGGCTTTTGACTCAATAAAAAGAGATAAGGTAGAAGCTGTATTTAATAACATGGAAATCCCAAGAAAATTGACAAATTTAAGTATGCTAACACTCAGACACACCAAATGCAAGGTAGCAGTGCAAAATAAAATAACGGACGAATTTGAAATGAAAACAAGAGTCAGACAAGGTGATGCCCTGTCAACAACAATTTTCAATCTAATGCTCAACCACGCAATAAAAGATTTAGACAAAGGCGGACACATATTCATTAAATCATCTATAATTAGTGCGTATGCTGACGATATTGCTATTGTTACAACATCCTTTGACGAATTACAAGAAATATTTCTGACTCTAGAAAAAGAAGCTGCTACTGTAGGATTAAAAATTAACGAGGGTGAGACCAAATATATGAAGATGGGGCGCGCACGAAAACAAGATGATCCGCCCAAAATATAACAATAAATGATTATAACTTTGAAGGAGTAAATAGTTTTATATATCTAGGTGCCTTAATAAATAATAAAAATGATATGCATCTGACAATTAATGATAGAATTCAAGCAGCACAAAAATGTTTCTACGCACACAAAGGCCTTTTCAAGTCAAAAATTTTAACCAGGACAATTAAATTAAGAATGTACAAGACCATAATACAACCGGTCGTAACATAAGGATGCGAAGCATGGACCATGACAATTACTGACGAAAATAAATTGAAAGTATTCGAAAGAAGAATACTGAGAAAAATATTTGGTCCCAAAATAAATGACAATGGTGAATACCAAATCAGATCAAACGAGGAGCTAGAAGCACTAATTGAAGGACACAATATAGTTAAATTTATTAAGGCACAAAGACTAAGATGGGCAGATCATGTGGTGATGATGAATGATCAAAGGATGCCAAAAAGAATATTAGACGCAGTACCATACAATACAAGAGCAAGAGGTAGACCAAGATCACGATGGCTGGACGAAGTCGAGGAAAACCGTCGAAAGATTGGAGTTGAGTACGGATGGAGGACGGACAGTTGCACAAGGTAGAGCAGAATGGAGGAAAGTTGTGGACGAGATTAAGGCTCACCCCGAGCTGTAGAACCAACAGATGATGATGATGAATAATTATAGAACCTTCTATTCTAAGTTGTAGAATTATAACTTTTTCTATATATTTACCAATTGAGTGTAGTAGAATCAAAACCGATACCTTTGCGTTAAAGTCAATTTTGAGAAAAATAAAAAACTAATGTTGAAATTAGTGCGGAAACTATTTTGAAAGAACCACTTTTCTTTATGATCCTCATTATCTTTGTACATAGAGTACATGCGATTAAAGGAGAATTCCTTGGAAGATATTGTCTATTAGTAGATTTAGAGGGGCAGTAGTGTGCATCATGAACATAACATTTTTTTATTAAGTTTTTAACAGCTTCTTTTCTAGGTGCAAAAGATTCCAATATTATTTCCCCACCTCGGGTTTCCTTTGGTATTGTCCCAGTTGTAATGAAACGTTTGCATATTCTACGAACTCGGGTTTTTCCTATTCGCAAAATATTTATGAAAGCTGGTAAACAAACCCGAACAGATGATAAAATTTTGTGACATAATTTTTTGGTGCTTTTTCTGATCTAGAAGTTCTTCTCGGTGTAGAGGTTTGTATGTAGCCAATAATAAACGCGTCTTGAGAAATTTTAGGGTGATACAAATCAATTTTTTTGTAAAACTTAAATACCTATTTACTTTGATATTACTTTTAAACTAAAATTTGAGCCAAAACTAATATCCCATAGCTAAGCAGTAAAATAATTAATTTGTTAATGGTACTGTGGTTTTATATGCGTATTTAGTACTGCAAAATACTGATTTTGTTGCAATATTTTTTTTGCATGCAAAATGTTACGTTTTGGTTCAACTGAAAATTGCAAATGTACTAGTTTTGATTCAACTTTCGTTTTTCAAATTCGTTTTTCTAATTGAAAAATTGATTTTGAAACAACTTTAATAATAAATAACATTAAAGTTCAGTCAAAAGAATGTTATCCAATCATTAGTTACATTTTTTTTAGAAATGCAAATGTATCGGTTTCGATTTTACTACACTCAATTCAAAATTTATTGTAAAGAAAAATATTTTTAATTAGTTGTATTATAATATGTTGGATGGTGCAGTAGGTAGAGCGTCTATCTTTCAACCGAAAGGTTCCAATTGCAACGCCCAAAGAAAGGAAAAAAATGCTTTTTCGACCTGGTCCAGTAGGTACCTACCCTTTTTCATTGGGATAGAATAAATGACATAAAATAATTGAGATGGTATAATTTGGTTTTACATTCATTAAAAATAAATGACAGGAAAACATTGACATAAAATGCCAAATAAATACTCGGAAAACATTGACTGTAAAATATGTAGTGAAAATTGAAGTACCGTTCATTTTGTTATTTTTTACAAGCTTCCCAAACACTAGGAAAGAATTTCTTTATACAAAATTTTTGTAGGTGTGGGTAGACATACTTAATTGTACAAAATGGCAATTCTACTTAAGTTATTGTCAAGAACATAAGAATATGTATGCACTATATATTATAATAAATTTTCCGAAGTAAATTTATGTCAACGTAATTCATCGTAAACTTAAACTTAACTTATCATAAACAAAAGTTAAAAATCAATCTGTCATATAATATTTATTGCTAACTATTTGGTATGCACAATGATAATATTCTAAAACATACTCTCTAATTTACTTGGCACAATAGATTATGAAAATCGTAGGTGGGATTTACAATTTATTTGAATTTTTATCTTGTTTTTTAATTATTAGATTTGTGTTATTTAAAAACAATAACCGGTAATATCAAATTAACTAACCCTTTGCCTACTTTTGTTAAAATATTTAAGTATATAACTAATATTTTTCATGGATTTGTACTCATCCAATTTTACTTATTGGAACAGTACAAATTAATGAAATTTCTTAATTACTTTATCTATGATCAGCCAATATTTGAACTGGCTACTGATCAAGTAGACAAAATGTGTTAAACTAAATTGCTCACATATTACAGAAAGCAATAATTACACTTTGTAAGGTCTTCAAGAGCCAGACGTGAACAAAGTAAAATGTTATTTAAAAGTCGATTTACTTCCAAATTTCAAACTTACACAATTAAATAATGTACTTATGATGTCTAAACTGAAGAGCTTAATGTTTTATTTAAATTTTTTTCTTGGTTTGAGTTACATATACTTAAGTAGCAGAGTGTGCGATTGGTCAGGACAGATATTTTATCTCTCTCAATTTTCTTGTAGAATTTCGTTTTTATAAACGATAAATTTTAAAATTATATTATGTTGCAATGAACAAACTTATTTTTATATTTCCGTTATGTGAAATAAGATATTTACTCAATTTTCTTTTCTTCATTTTCCAGCATATGAAAGAGTTGTAAATCAGTGTAATTTTTTATTATAACTTAATTGTAATTTGAATCTTCCACAGACACTAATGCTATAATAATTTCCTAAGGACACGATCGAAAATTATAACAAAAAAAAGTTATTAGGTGATCTAAAGTAGATTTGTTGTAACGGAAAAAAGATAGGTGGACTTTAATGGTTTCGACTTCCACACTATAAAGAGAAAGGCGAGTCATGTAATTTATTCTTTTTGAATTACATTCACAATATATGTCGTCACCTTCCCGAAATATTCTTGGTCCGTTACTTTTGAAATAATTTAATTGGTATTAATAATAAATTATAAATATCTATAAATCTATAATTATAATTGACAAGCATTTAGGGACCTGCGCCGTAAAAACCTTTTAATTTTATTTCGATTCTATTTAATGAACTCCTAATATATAAATAAGTTGCATATAAAACAAAAATGCGCACACAGTTGAAAATTTTTTACTCATATAATTTTATTATTCAGCAAATACATTATGCATATGTGAGATCTTATGAAAATAATAAGCAAAAGCAAACAAATCAGTTATTATAATTTTAATTATATACTTGCCAATGAATCTATGTACATATGCCAAAAAAAAAAACAAAAAAACAAATTCATCTAAAATAAAAAACAACAAAAAAACAAATCACTTGAATTCTTCATTTTTATCTTTTTAAGTAACTGTTTCTAAATTTTGGTTATTTGTAGTAATAATATAGTTTTTATTAAAATTATGTATTATGTAGGTATATATATACGTACCTCTTTAATGACAAAACTTTTTATTTTTAGTAATTTTATCCACTAAATGCCACTTACTATAGGGAATATATCAGAAACGAAGCAGTATATGAGGGACGTGTATTTATGTGTCCTAAATAAGACTTACTAACCACAAAACTTTTATTAAACACGAGTGGCTTTTGGTGTACCGTGCGAAGGCTATGTCAGTACGTAAATTACTGTTTTTTTAAAAACTTTAAATTTGACTTCAACTTGATATATAATTACTCAACAGGGGCTCCTAGTAATAATACAGGTTTACTCTTAAGATTGGAGGAGGTAAAAATAGGCCGGCAAATATTATATAATAAAAGTTAACTCTTAATTTTCGAACAAAAAAAAAAATTAATTTAATTAAAATGCATACCCCTGTTTTGAATTGACATTCATACGCATTCATAATGTTATCTTTCTCTTACCATAAAATATTTTTATTCTTATTTTTTTATGTATTTGTTCAGTTGCAATAAAAGGACATAAAAAAAAATTTTTTTTTCGTTTTATTTTATTAGAGAAGAAAGTATAAATCCTTTTTGGAAAAAAGAAAAGAGTGAAAGTAAAAAAAAAAAAAGGATTGCGTTTTAATTGGAACTTTTAATTAAAAATAAACGAAGCGGAAGTAAAAATGGATTTTTTTTTTGTTTTACTGTTGAAAAAGGGTTGGTAGAGGAGGAGACAAATTTTATTTCTATATGTTCTATTTTGTTTTGTTTTGTAATCAAGTTAATTTATTGAAATATGTCAAGTATATCGAATTGTCATTAGTTATCCTATTTCCAATTCAGTTGTTTGTGTTACTTTTATATTATGTATAGAGCATAGTATATTGAATAACTATAGCTAAGCATATATGTAATTTTATTAAATAAAAAGTTAGTTAATTTATTTACAGAAAGAAAAATAATTATTTGCCTTTAATTATTGTATAGATTCCGTATAGAATCTGTACGTGATGAATATTTTTTAAAAATTATTTAAAATTTAAATCCTTTTTTGTTCATTATGTTCAAGATATTAATTTAAATTTATTTGTGTGGAATTAATAAATTTACAATGAGGACATTGGTCATAATTAAACAAGAAAGATAATAATAAAATTTTGGGTTTTTTATTAATTAAATTAAACTGCTGATTAATTGGATGAATATTTATTTCTAAAGATTTTATGTTGAAATAAATTGGGACGAATAAGAAAATTAATATCCTTTTTGCTAGCTGTTTCAAACATACGAGCTCTGCAATAGATTATCGACTGAACCAATGGAGTTTCAATCTTCACCACTGTATATGCAAAACAAATATAGGATTATTAAATGCAGAGTGTCGATATCAGTCTAGTATAGCCCTTATATTACAGTGTAGAATATAAAGAGGTTTTCAATGAAATTCATGGGATAAACAGAAGTTTTCTGATACTTACTATATTGTTATGTAATGCTATGATTATATGATGGAATCTATATAAATATTATTAAATATGATTTTTGATTATTTTTTGAACATTGTACTTTGAAATACAGCTGAGATTCAGGACTCCCTGTCTTCGTGTCAATTTAGTGAAATCCCTAAGTTTGAAAATGTTATGTGAAAGTGCTTTTTCTCCATACATTTTGTATGGCAATGTTATTTAAGAGTATACCGGGTGTTCCAGACCATGCGTATCAGCTTTTTAAGAGGGGAAGGAGCCATTATTTTAAAACTTAGAAAAAAGTTTGTTAGCTAAATCGAGGGTGCTCTATCGATTGGTGGTATTTTCAACTTTCGGAAAGGACCGCAAACCGGTTTTTTAAGATCAAAAATCGCCGAAATTGGCCGAAATCGAGATTTTTAAATGAGAAGGGGTATTTTTAATGCAAATTCAGATTCTGCGACAAAAATAAAGAATTAAAAAGCTGATACGCATGGTCTGGAACACCCGGTATAATTTTATCTACACCTTCTAAAAACGTTTTTTTTCTATTCGGGAATAAACACCCTAACTGCCTTTATTTAGGTAAAGACTTGGCATACACAATCCCATATAGTTCCTTTTTTTAATTTTTGATATATCAACTAATTTACATTTGGAAAACCACATCTATTAGCGTAATTTCGCCTTCGTAACAGCATAATTTCATTTTATTTTTTAATTAATAACCAAATTATTGTATTCCAAATAAATTTGAAAGAACAATTGAAAAAACTTTTTACAATATCCATACCCTGAGTAGAACTCGAATCCGGTTTGTAGTTAGTGGCCAAATGACATAAAAATCAAATGAAATTAATGCAATATGAGATTTCCCATAATAATATGGGATAATTAAGTTTTTTTTTATCCGATTCGAATAATACTTGATTCATTGCCTCGTAATATTGTTTACAGTATACAAAGCAATGCTTGATTTATTACAAATCCAATTTAATAGAATAGTTTTTTTCATATTTAATAACAGTAAATTTAAAAAGAATTAAATAGAATAAATATCTATATATTTTATTAAGAAAAAAATTTTTAACCCAATCAGAGGTCAGGAAAATATAATTACAAATTTTTTATGCCAAAATAAATGAAAATTTGAAATACCAGATTAAATCACGAATACAAATTCATTACAATACTGACATAGAATATGAATACAAACATGATACCAACGTTTAGGTTTAATAGAGAATATAACAGTACAATACAAGATGTGCTGCAGAATAATGTCATCAAAAAGTAGGTGATTATAATGAATTGCCAAAAAAAATTAAAACTTTATTAAAAAAAATTAAATAATTTCTATTGAAATAAAAATTAAAAATCAATTTAGCTAGTTAATAAGTTATAATTAGTTTTTATATTAATTTTGTTTTTCACCGTACTGAATTTTGAATTTTTTTGTTTGTTTTTTTTTTTTTTTGTTTGTATGCAATCTGCAGAAGCGAGTCAGCGAAATATTTTAATAATTTCGAAATACATATATATTGCTATTAATGTATAACGAATAGGTGTCCAATAAATACCGGAGTATATAGAAATGGTGGATGTGGTACAGGCTTATACCGACTTTTGTCATCAACGAGATAGTTAATTATGTATCTGTTCTGTATTACTAGAAGAATTCTACTGAAATAGTTAGTAAAAACTGTAAAGTTACTAACATATATCTATGTACAATACAAGGCCGAAAAAAGACTAGAAGAGCCATAATCTTACAGACGGGTCAGTTTAATACCAATATTGTCTCAACCCAGTTAAAGAACGCCGAAAACTTATTCCAAAAGACCAGTTTGGTTTCAGTATAAAATGTGGTACAAGTTAAAATGTGGTACAAGTTAAAATGTGGCACAGCCATACCAAAAAAGTATTTTGTCAGATATATGGGGACTCATTTTGATATAGGATGTGAAATTGATTAGTATTCATCGTTCAACATGGAAAAAGGTCATAATTTGCAAGCACGCTTGGATCAGAAGTTGAGAAACCTATATTGGATAATTGGCTAAAGCTGCTGCTGTACAAAGTTATGCTTAAACCAATATCGTTGTATGTAATTCAAATCTAGGGTGCAACAGCTAAGTTCCCAACGATTTACAGGTTCCTTCAGCACATAAAGAAATATCAAAATATTGTGCAAAGTAAATATATGTATTCCGCAAAATAATCTTATAAGAGACCCAGGCCCTAGGAGATTGAAATGTAAAACTAAATGTGACCGGTAAAGTTATGTGCTATTATAGAATATTCAGTATAATATTCAAAATTATTTAACTTATTGAATTGTAAATCATTCAGATCATAAATATTAAATGGGAAGAAAAAAAATTAATCAATTCAGTTTTCACCGTGTATTAGATGGACTAACAAACAGAATATCCATTGTAGATACCGAATATTAAAATTCTAGATTTTATTTTTTTCTTGAATTTTCCATTTCAATTTTCACAAACATGTCGTGTCCAATATACTCTCTAAATGGTGTGTTTGCCCTTATGTCTATAACCACATACCCGGGTATGTATTTCAACTTTGATTCAAGATAATTTCTATAAATTATGCATCCAAATTCATTGAAATTTTAGGTATTCTCAATTTAGACTATTTTTCATAATCTTTTGTTTAAACATGGGCAAATCACGCATTTTAAGTGCCTCTTTGAAGCGTTTAAAAAAAACGTCATTGATACTACAACCAACATACCCGGGTATGTACGTACATTTTGTATGAAAAATATTTTTTTTCAGCTTGTTTTGAAAATATTTTTAGAATAAAAACATAAAAGGTACAGCTAAATAACAAAATTTATTTCAAAACAAATTCATATTTATAAAAATTACATAACATAAATAAAACAAGATAAAAAATTAAATGAAAAAACTAAAAAAATTCACATAATGTAATCAAATAAAGTAACAAAAATATGAAAAACATAAAAAGAATAAAATTTTTCCATAATAAAAATAAGTAAAGTTATTCAGTCTGGCTTGATAATCAGTATGAAATTATTTACATAGTTGGCACTTTTCAATTATAATACTATGTCCGTTACATATTAGACGATTGCACGTTAGACATGGTTTTTTAGTAGGTCTCCGTCTTTTCTCTAGAGAAGACCTGCAAAGAAAACAATTGCCGAGTATTTTTGTTCTTCCACTGCTATCTTTTTCACGTAAGTCAGATGAAGATGATGATGTGGTTGATGGTGTAGAAATCGAGTTTATAGGTGTCCCAATCATTGCTTCAATAGCAATTTTCGTACTGAAATGCTGAATAACTTGTATATTATTTGCCCTAGCTTTAATATGCGGTAGTGTTAATTGACGTCCCAAATCTTGAAGAAATTTACGTCGTTTACATGTTTTTTTTTTTTTTTTGAACTTCGTATTAATTTTATACTGTATTGAAATATTAATTTTATATAATTAAATTTAATTCACATCTTATAACTAAAATTTAATTTACATTTTATAAATTTTTCAAATTTATTGGATTTGATGGAATTTGATGGATTATTTTCTGTATATATTATGTAAGCAGCAAGACTACAAACATCAATAATATTATAAAATAAAGCCAAAGCGAATATCGTTGTTTGTCGTTTTGAAGTGAATTCTGAAAGCATTTAGTCCATTGTATCTACACCACCTTTTCTGCTATTATAATATAAAATAATTTCCGGTTTAAGCTTTGGACCAGATACTATTGGTTCATTGTGTAAACTGCTAATCATTGTAACATTTTTTTTCTTTTTTGGTACATACGAACACAATGTAATCTCATCCTTATAGGCGAACACACTTGAATATACTTCTCTTTCGGCACAACTAAGAAAGTCTTCTGGGATATATGGCTTATTTTTTCTGAGAGTACCAACTAAAGTAAGATCCCATGACATCAAAAGTTCAACAAGTTTCAAAGAAGTAAAAAAATTATCGGTAAATATTGTACGTCCTGTACTTTTATAGTTCGCAACCATATCTTTTACCACACGTTCCCCCATTAATTTTTTTCCGGATTACGTCCCTTTTTACCGGTATATATTTGTCCTTTTATTTGTCGTTTTTGTGGCATATAAATCGTAAACTTTATTCTGCCTCTAAAAGGAAAAAGTTGTTCGTCAACTGTTATACATTTTGATGGTTTATTAAGGGATTTTAAATTATTATTCATCATCTCCCAGATACCATTTATAGGAACAACTTTATCAATTTTTAGACGTTCATTTCGATTGTACGAATTATCGAAACGAATAAATCTGATGATATCCCAAAACCTAATTTTGTAAAATTATAAAAAAATTGAAATATACCATAAAAAAATAAATACCTATTAATTCCCATACTAGCCCTATATAATGGATAAGAATCTATCTGCCACAAATCTTTGGTATGTTCATAATTTGAACGTTTGAAACCTGCAGTAATTAATATACCTAAATAGGCTTCAAATTCTTCCAAAGTTAGTAATTTCCATTCTTTTGGCTTTATTTCAGGATGTCAACGATTGTATTCTTGATAAATTGATATGGCTTTCCTATTGGTTTCGCGAATTATTATATTACACATATTATATCATCCAATAAGTTTTTAAATATTTCGCGAATGCTCATCATTTTAGTTCGCTGTACTGGGACATTTCGTTCGCGCATGATCAAATGACGATTTACTCTAGATGACAAAGGAGGATCACTTTGCCACTGAGTACCAGCTTTGCAATGCCACAACCTTCTAGATGTTGACTGAATATTACTATCAGATGTTGTAAAAATTTCTTCATCACTACTGGTATTATAATCAATTTCTACACTTTCATTATCACACACATCTTCAATATCTGAGTCTTCGATTTGCAAGACCTCCTCAATTTGAGTCTCATTAAGAGCATTTTGCCTCGGAAACACGATATTTTCATCATCTAACTCTACATCAGAAAATTTATTATCTTCTCTTACAAAAGTATGACGTAAAAAAGCTTGTTGTTCTTGTGGAGACAATCTAACAAATGAATGAATAAGATATGCGCGTAAATGTAATATACTTCAATGTAATTAAACTTTTAAAATTAGATCCAGTTATAATTCTATACCTACCCATAAAAATCATCATCATCAGATATCTCATCCATGAGACGAAAACAGAAAACACTACACAATAATTCAATTAAATACTTCAAGACAATAACCTTTTGTGACAAGATGTTCGGCAAAACTAAGCTTAATTATACGTTAAAAATTTCAAAATAGATAAAAACTGAAGAAGGGAACTTCCCGAAATAATATTTTAATCAAAACGGCAGCATTACTTTTAAAAAATGTTACTAAACATTTGGCAACAAAATATTATATTCATTTTTCATACAAAATCTATTGCATACCCGGGCATGCTGGTTATTGACGGAACGTATATTTTTTGGTTACAGACAGAAGGGTTAAAAGGAGTTTTGCACTAGGTAAACAATTTCATCAATAAATTAGAGTATATTAATTAGGTTGGATACTGTTTGTGTGACCGTTCAAGCAAATGTATATTTCTTTCGAGATTCTAATATGATTCAATCATGATTTGGAGTAGAGCTCGACTTTGATTAGTAACAAAAGTAAGATTTAATTGTAAATAATAATTTATATAGTTTTATTTTTGTTTCATTTGAATTTATTTATGCATCACTAAATAACATTTTATATTAAATGAATTAAAGATTAAGAATTTCTTTTTAATTTATGTACCATCCCAGTCCTAATTATTATATTCTGTTCTTGGATATAATTTATTTTTTAAACTAAAATTCTATTCAAAAATTCTAATACCAAATTCTTATTTTCTCTCTACAAAATTACCACAGAGATATTTCTTTCAAAAATTTAATTTTCTCTTAATAGACCTAATCAAAATTCAACGGAAGTACAACACATTTTCAAAACAAAAAAAAAAAAGGAAAAGACAATGTCGTCTAATTAAAATATTTCAAATTTTCACTTGGTTCTCTAATTTTTAGTCCAAATGAGGGTAACTATGATAATATTGTTTTTTTTTTTTGTTTTTTATATAGAAGAATAATACCAGACAAATTTTGGTTTTTGTAAAATGAAAATTAGAAAATTTCTATAGAACCGCAAATTTTACTAAGAATAATATAGAAAGTTACTGATAAAAACTGTTAACAAAAAAGAAAGAGAACAAAAAAAATAAGAGTAAAAATTTTATATAATTCATTTTTTTTAATGTACTCTTAGTTGGCAAGTTGTGCAATTAGCCAACGAGTTGTTAATTTGAAAAAGACATGAAAAACGTGTCGGTAGTTGCTGTTTCAAATCTTTTACAATTCTTCAGTCGTGCATAATGAAAGAAAGAAAGTCAACGAAAGAAAATTACTTTTAAGTCGCTTTTGATTGTTTGTTTTTGATGATTATTTTTTTTTACTTATTTTTTTAAATCTTTTGATAATAACTTGTACAGGTGCACATACGTAGTATTATTAATGTATGTGTTTTGTATTTTATATAAGAAATGCACAAAATACAAAAAAAAAAAATAAGAGAAATAACAGACTAACGGATAAGAAAGGATCTTTCACATTATATAGTATTAGAAAATTTTGTGTTTCTATTTTTTAAACTAAATAAAGGTTACTCATTGCAGGTGTATAGATGTGTATCGATACCACTGCAAATGTAAGTGTTGTATGATGGTAAGGTAAAGACCAGATTTTTTTTTTTTTATAAATAAACTACTAATAACTATAATCTAGGATATCAAGATGAGAAAATTGGAAGATTACCTGTGCTTTTTTGATTTAAAATATATGCCGTATATAAATTACAGGTATTATGGTTTTGAAAAGTATAAAAAGAAATTTTTCATTGCTCAAAAAATGAGTAAACATGTAAATTTTGATTTTTTGACCTGCTAGAAAGAAATTTTCTTTTTGTCATTTTGCACTAGCATTTAGCATGTTTCACACTATATTACAGGTCTTTAATAGTATAGAACAGCGGTGTCCAACAGAAATTCAATTGTAGCCACAACCGCTATTTTTAAATAATTTCATTCGCCACACATTAAAAATAAATATAAAAAATATGTTTTTTTTATTAAATTTTATTAAAAAAATTGTTTTTTTTTATTAAATTCATTACATATATATTGTAGTTCTCAAGTTATTATTGATAAGAAATTCCAAAAAATATTGATGTGATGTTTGGCAATTTTTTTCTTGAACCAAGCGCTTAAAATCTGGTATAAAACCCACGTTAACTGCACATTTTAAGTCTGCCTTCAAATTTTTATCAATAATATTTGATCGATACTTTGATTTTATGAAATTTACAGCTGAAAATGTGGATTCGCACACCCATGTTGTTCCAATCATACTCAACAGCTTTGCAATACCTGAGTCCAGTGCCAAAAACTCATTTGATTTTAATAAGCGAGCCCACATTAATAAAAGTGACTCTTCGTTTCTATGATAATCGTTCTGGCTTTGAAGCAAAAGCATATCTAATTCAAAGCTACGCCGGTCCAAACTGAGCATATTCGCCTCAAATTTTCCTTGCAGTACCTGCAACCATCCGACATAACACTGTCTATTAAAATTAGAATCTTCTTTATATTTTTCCATATTAACGAAATGCCTGAAATCAAGATTTTCCATGTGAATTACAAAAAGTTTTAACTTAGACATAAATTCTCGTACATACTGCGCTAGATCAAATATTAGCTTTTCTTTTCCCTGAAGTTTTAAATTCAACTCATTAATATGCAATGTTATGATGGTGAGAAAGTGTAAGTCGCATTGCCATTAATTTTTTTCGATTATATAATATTTTGTAAGGATTTCTTTTGTTTCAAGGAAATCTACAATAGGATTAATCAGTGAAGAAAATCGTTGCAAAACATTTCCACGGCTTAACCAACGAACATAAAATACACAAGATCATTGAATTCAGTGTCATCAATTTCTCCAAAAACTGACAATGGTTCATAGCACTACTTCGAATATAATTAACAACTTTAACAACTGTATCCATCACATTTTTAAAAATGTCAGTTCTGGATAATTGAGCACAAATATTTTCTACATGTATCATACAATGGAATGAAGCTACCAAAGATACGTTAGTTTGTTGTTTCAAAATACCTACAAATCCAGATTTCTGTCCAAGCATTGCTGGAGCACCATCTGTCGGGATGGATACTAATTTGGTTATATCTAATTGAAAATCTTAAGCGACACTTTCAAAAGTTTTAAAAATATCTATACCTCTGGTACGGTCTTTCATTCCACGAATTGTTAACATTTCTTCATATTATATTTCAAAGTCATTTGATACAAGACGTATCCAAAAAATTAACTGTGCAGTATCTCGGATATCACATGATTCGTCCAGTGCTAAAGAAAAACATATACAATTTTTTAAATGTTGTAACAATTGGCTATTGATATTTTCAATCAAGTCTTGCATTCTACGAGCAATAGTTTGGTGGCTTAGTTGCATATTTTTTATTTTTTGTATTATGTCATTTTTCACATTTTCTTCATAATTTTCGAGTAAAATTTCAATAACAGACAGTCCGAAAAAGATTTTCTTTTTTGTGTTAGAACCCAAGCCGTTTTATAACTGGCTAAAGTTACAAGTTCGGAAGTTGTTAAAAACCGTTTAAAAAAGTTTTGCTGCGTATTTAAATTTGACTTTAACCGATTTATTTCGTTAGCTCCTAATTGTTTACCAATAGGAAACTACTTATCAAACTGACTATGTATTTGTTGATAAAGTTTTTTTTATACTGTCCACTTTGTTGTCAATGAAATTTTTATTATATAATATATACATATGTATACCAGGTTTTTGGTCTTGTTCCATCACAGCAAATTCTGATTCCCACTTATTATTAAATTTTCGGCAGACTTTTTTCCAATTCCGTTTTTTCTTTTCTAATTGAGTTGAACTATTTGCTTCTTCTTCTTCCTCAGGTGGATTATTGGAACGTCGTTTAAAATATCATTTTTATGGTTGATTTTTTTTATACAAATTAAAAATATTAATAAAAATTGCGATTCACAATTTAAAATTATTCGTAAATGGAAAATAAATATAAAAATGCCTACTATGATTGATTATTTTAAAAAAAAATTTCTAACGTACTTCTTCGTTTTTCTTTTATTTCTTGTGTTTTTTTGTTAATAACCTGGTAAACAGCTAGTACAAAAAAAACCCGGTTATTGGGACTATACTCACACAAAAACCTTTAAGAAATTGGTTTACAAAATAATTATATTTGGTTTAGAAACTAGCTAAATTTTTTTATTACTCGAAGAAAAAAAATATAATAGTTTTTCGTAAAAAAATTTCAGTGCTGCATTCGCCACATTGACATACTCTATTCGCCACATGTGGGGAGTGGCGATGGTGTTGGACACCACTGGTAAAGAAGGTCAAATGTCTCTATCAGATGAACGAAAAAGTTCATCAACATTCTTAAGAGAATAATTCATAAACTTCTCTGATTTCCGGCTGCTTACTTCTGGCTTCTACTACTTATATAAGTAAATCGGTAAAGCTGATACATTTTTCCCAATCTTCTGGGACAGTTTCTTTATTATTATTATTTTTTGTGAAATTGCATGCTCAATTGTATTTGCATATTATCTCGTCAAATCATCATTTAATTTTATGAATTAATTATGGGGCTTATCCAGAATCAGAGACAATAGGTGTAAATACAATATGTTAGCGATACAAGTTGCAATTTTTTATGGTTTCAATATAAATTGGGAATGAGGAACTCATTTTCGCGGACTAAATGTTTGATGATTCTGATTGTCTGTAATTTGTTCTATGGAAGATAGAATTGAAAATATTATTTGAATGGAAACGGGTACTGGAATTAAACTGTAAGTCGATTATTGTTTTAAAAGTATTAAAAATGTTTGCATAAAATTCCGCACTTCCTCCTATAGTTTTAGCGCCACCTGTAATACCTCAAGTATATTTCTCAATTAGAAAAATCTACTTTGGAAGAAGAGAGTGGAAATTTGGAGGAATGTAGATGTAAGCAAGTCTACCCGTCCAGATGGAACTCATGTAATGGTAATTAAAAAAAAACTACCCTCGCCATTTCAAAACCTCTACGCAACCTAATCCACCTGTTCTTTTCAACTGGTCAATACCCCAGTCAATGGAAAGTTGCGCTCGTTCATCCTGTTCCAAAAAAAGTGACACAAGCAGACGCATGAACTATAGATATTATTTCAATTCTTTCCAAAATGATGGAAAACCTACTCAATGAGAAATTTTTGAAATCTCTAGAGGGCAAAAGTATAATCCATGACAAACAATATGGTTTTAGACCACACCGATCTACTGCTCACATGATAACATACCTTTGTAACTAAATATCAGTTTATACAATTCTGGAGAATCTGACAATGTTGGTTTAGATATTTCCAAAACCTTCGACGACTTTAGTTGCTAAATGCTAAGCTAATATTGGTCTAGGTTCTATATTTTCTAAATGGATTGAAGGTTTCCTTTCGAATTGTTCGATTCGCGTCTTAGTCGACGGTTTCACGTCTGGCAAAATTTACATAAATGCTAGAGTTCCACAAGGATGATCAGTTCTTTCCCCAACTCTCTTTTTGATTTTCATCAATGATCTACTTCAAAGAACCTTCAATCGAATTAACATCTTTGCAGATGGCAGCGCTCTAGTAGCATACTTTGATTTCCTCGGAAAAAACAGTGCTTCAAACGTCGAACTTACCAGTAGAAGGCAAATCATACTGAATATGATTAACCATGATTTGACCAAAATTGCTGAATGAAGAAAAAAACAGAGTTCAACAGAGTTTAACTCGACAAAAACTCAAAACTTTCTAAGCTCACCCAAACTTCTAAAATTTGAACCCAATTTTTCCTTCCATGGTGTTATTTTGCAACGCTCGGATAGTCTAAGAATCTTAGGTATGCACATAAATCAAAAAATTACCTGGAATGACCATATTTTTGATATTGCGAAAGGAGATGCCAAGGGTCTAGGCTATTTAAATCGTTGTGAAGCTCCCTTCCCACCTTTGGAACTCCTTAATATCTATAAAACATTTATACGTTCCAAGATGGAATACAATTCTCACATTTGGACTGGCGTTTCCCTATCAGCCGTAGGGTACCTTGACTTCAACATCACGTCATTCGGTTCATAGGCGAACGAAATGTAATTTTTTTTATTGCTCTTGGACATCTTCGTACAGTAGGAGCACTTTCTCTCTTTTATAGATACCTCGTAGGTGTGGACCCATGGTCAGTAGAAATAAAAGCACTACTCCCTCATCTAAAACAGTTTCAACGCGAAACAAGAGGAGCGCAAATGCCCACCCCTACAGAGTGGAATTCCCACGACAGGAAAACAAATAGCTATGGGAATTTATTTAAAGTCCGCTCGTCGCGAATGTGGAATTACATCCTCCGACGTGTTTCCACAATCAAATAATAGCAGAACAGCTGATTATAGTCCCAATAACCGGGTTTTTTTTGTACTACCTGTTAATTCATACCACACTGGCTGTTTATAAAAAGAAATCACTTTTTGTATTACCTTGACCATACCCCGATAAACAAAATGTATCGTAGAAAGATGAAGGAACACAATGTGTTCCTATTTGTGTACCCAGCAGAAGAGAAAAATAATAAAAATATTTTTTTTTTGTTTTTCTTTTACTTGATTTTTCATTTCTATAATAATTATCCAATAAATATCTATGTAGAACATAATTTTCAAATCCTAGCAATAGCAAATAGCTAAGTAACTATGACGACCGAATGCAATAAAGTTTAATAGGATTCGGTTGACAAATTATTTTTTTATTGCGTTAGTTTGTTTTTGTTATTGTTTCTTGTAAGTACTAAGCTAAGTGTGAATTATTCTTATAATTTTTAAAATAAAAAAATAAAAGTTGTGAATTGGATTGCAATAAAAGTTTAAAATACCAGGTATGTTGCCGAGATTAATGTAAATGTGGACTAAAAAAATTAGTTGTACCAACTTTTCTTTGCAGTGTCCCTAAAGTTTTTCTGTTGTGTCCGTATTTTTACTCTTACAACTTAACTTATTTTATCGACTTTTCTTTGCAGTGTCCCTAAAGTGTTTTCACTGTGTCTGTATTTTGATTCTTAGAAAATCGGAATTTGAATCAAGTTTTGTAGAAAAAATTCAAGGTTTGTTAAAATTAAAATTTGAAGCAATATTTATAAATTAGTAAAAATCAATGTTATGTTACTTTTTTATAGAATTAGAAAACGTTTGGTTCTCCCAACTCATCAATAAAGGACCAAATATTTAAAAAAAAAAGAAAATAGAAAGTTTAAAACTTTCAGCACCCAAATTATGATACAGTTTGCAGAAATTAAAAATCAATTTGATTAAAAATCAGTGCAAGAATTTAAAGGAAGAAAATATTCAATAAAATGTCTGAAATTACTACAATATCTAGAGAATTTGGTTCAGCTATGAAATCTTTGGAACCAGAGACACGAAAGGCAAAAACAAAAAAAGCCAAAAATATTATTGTATATTCAAAAAATTATATTATTATATAAATTATTTAAATTACATAATTAAAACAATTAATACGTTAAATGTTATTATTTCTACTTTTTCCATCTTTTTATCCTCTATTCTAGCTGGAAATATGGTACAGTAATCATGCACTTGGCACAAGAATTGAATTTTGTTTAATTTTTAGAAAATATTATAAGAGAATACGAAATGTGTCGATATTTTATCGACTGAATTTGCCGTAAATAGGAGCACATGTGTGTGAAGTTTGTCGACACTTCCTCGACACTTGTGTTGTTAATATCAAGAAACACCTGTTTCCAAAATGTGTCGACACTTTATCGATTAAATTTACTGTAAATATGAGGAACACATGTGTGCGAAGAGTGTCGACAATTGCTTGACACATGTGCTTTAAATATCATGAAACACATGTGTCCGAAAAGTGTCGACATACACGCGACACTGTATTACAGTGAGAGACACATGTGCCTGGACATTTGCGACCATTTGCACCATTTTTATCCCTACTTCTGTCGTGAATGTGTTCCATGGGCACGGAACACATTCACAACTTTTTAGGAACACTTTTGTCAAAATTGTTTACCGGGTACCACACTGGCTGTTTATAAAAAGAAATCACTTTTTGTATTACCTTGACCAGCTTTGCTGTTTTACATATAAGCTTGCCTGTTTTCCAGTAGCTCCGGTATGTATTATTATCATAAGCTTCTAATATAATATGTATTATTGTAAGATATGTTACTTCGAATCCTCTTAATCTTTTTAAAAATTTCTCCATATTATAATTTTGAGTAGTTTTTGCTAATCTTAGAAAAGTTAAAAGAGAAAATGCAATTTT
This sequence comes from Argyra leucocephala, assembly GCA_963942445.1. Lineage (NCBI taxonomy): Eukaryota > Metazoa > Arthropoda > Insecta > Diptera > Dolichopodidae > Argyra > Argyra leucocephala. The sequence continues at coordinate 82,344,200 of OZ012681.1, read as the reverse complement.
TTAAAAATGATTAATTGCAGGACACGGTCATTTCAATAGTTATATCTATTAAAAATTGGAAAGTTCAAAACAGGACAGTTGCCGATTCAGCTCATAAGAAGAAGAACTCCTCTATAATATTATCTATTTGAACTCCATACCATATAGTTCGCAAAAAATTTTAATAATTTGAGGTATATAATATAAATCATCTACATATAGGTCCTCACCAAGCATCTCAAGCAAAGCATTCATTGCAAAAAAGTCAATTTGTTTACTGTACAGCGCTCGCTTCGTTTTGTTATATTTCAAAAAATTTAATATTGTTTTACTTTGCATTCAGAAACTCTATAGTTCCTAGTAACAACTTATATTCAGTTTCACAGTATTTCAAAACATTATTTTTTTATGATTTAAAATCTGTTGCTGACTTCTATTATAGAAAGCATAAAACTAGTTATAATTCATAAAAATTTCTTTAAATATTCAGTCCTTTTTTAATTTATTTTTCCAGTTACTTGTTTTTTCAACGTTTTTTTTTTATTTTACTTTAAATGTTACCAAAATGTACGTGCCAGTACTAAAATTAACTATCAAAATAATAATAACGAACATCTAAACGAATATAGTATAGAATATTGAGAGTAACTGTTAGTTAGTTAGTTAAAATGCAATTAAAATTAAAAAAATATTTTTTTTTTTTTTATTTTCTTAGAATTTGTTTTTTATTTTGTTTTAAAATTAAAAAATAAGTCATAACACTGAAAAGAATTTTCAAATTACCATTGAATCTAAAGAAACTTAATTGAAACTTTGAAAGAATTGCAACAGATTTGACATAACGTTATGATTACAGAAGGATTGAAGATGAAAATCTGAGTAACAACTTTGGTCAGGATAAAATTAAAAGAAAAAAATTCAATGAAGTCACGAAATTTTTTGTTTTTTTGTGTTTTTTTTTGGAAAATAAATTTGGTTAAATTAGATTTTCAATTTCTTCTCTGAAACTAAATTTAACGAATAGTTAAGAAATTTAATAAAATTTTGAATTTAATTAAGGTGAATTTATTTTTTGTGAAATTGAGAAAAGTAAATTTTGTAAATTAGATTTGTTTTAAAAGCAAATAAATTTTTTTTTATAATTCTAAATTTGAAGTTTTATGGTGAGCGAAGATATGAATATTTAGTATGACTGTTTTCGCATTTATTAAAAATTTTCTTGGTATAATATAAGCTATATACTTGACATATAGAGTAAGTGCGGGTATTGTGGTATAGGAGGATAATGTGGTATACCTGCTTATTTCCTATAAGCAACATATGTAGCAACATGTGTTCTTAAATAATTTGTTGCTAACAAATGAAATAAAGTGAATCTTGTTTAATCCTGTTCGATTTCGTTGTAATTTTGAATAACGGTACATTTTTTTGTTTTTATGTTCTGTTGACTATTTTTTGGAAGTGAATTAAAATTTTTGTTTAGTTGAAAGTTATTATCTTAGTGAAGTGGGTGTCTTTTTAAATTATAAATTATATATATATTATTCTGCATTTATCTGGATGTTTGTAAGTTCGACGGAACGCTCCAACACATATACAAATTGCATATGTATACAACTGCATATATATACAAATTGCTTTGGTGATTTTTTTGAACCCCTGTCTACCATGCTGAACCTTTGCAGGAAAAATTTATTGCATGAACTATATTTTTTTAATTTAATGTTAGTCTTCTTCGCAAATAATAAGGAAAAATAAAAAATAATAACAATAATATAAATAAAACAAACAATTTTTTTGATTTATAATAATAAGGACTAATAGAAATTTAATCAATAGTTTAATATGGTATAATAACCAAAAGGCAAACAGCATTTAACACAAAAAAAAAACATAATTCACTCAAAGGTTATTCTTATTACTTAAAATTATACACAATAATATACATGTGTATCAGCATATTTGTATTGTATAATATTATACATTATACTACTTTATTGCTTATACCTTTTATTTCTGTCATTATTGTGTGCGTAACTCACTTCACTCAAAAAAAATTATTTTTGTTTTTTTTTTGTTTTTTTTTATTATTTGCTGTATCTGTATTCTGTATGTTCGGCATGCTCTATTCCAAAAATATTATTTTATTTTCAGTGTTGAGTGTTCACTGTTCAATCAATAGAACTTGATAGAAGTAGAGTAGGATAATTAACTCTACTTCTACGTCGGATAATAAAACATTGCTTTTTTTAAATTGAAAATTATTGATGAAAATGTTTTTGTATTTTTTGTAAATTTTACCAATTTAGATACAAAATTTTGAATATTTTTTTAAAAATAACACAATACCATAATAACAGTTTATTCATATAGCAAAATAAGATTCCTATACATTATACAAAAGACAAAATTTATATGAAAATAAGATCCCATTTTTAAATTTTCTCTCCCAGAGGCCACAATAACGCTAATACGGTATAATTTATACTAAATGGAACCCAACTAACGAATTATAACTAAATGGAAGTGAGTACGAGTATACCATACAAAAATACAAACATTTTATACAAATTTGTTGGTATGGTACTTCTTTACCACCATATTTTATTTTCCCAAGGAAAAATAAAAATCCGTTATTTATGAATAACGCTCCAGCAGATTCAAAGGCTGCTTATCATAGTTCAGGATGGGTTTAAACACCTATATTCACAGAATGGTTTAATCATTTTTTGGAATTTGCAAAACCTTCTCAAAATGAACCTATTTTATTAATTTTATTTATTTTATTTAATTTTTATTTTGGATGGGCATTACAATCATACCAGAAACATTTCATTAATAGATTTAGCACGTCAGCATAACGTTATTATAATTTCACTTCCTCCGCATTCAACCCCCAAACTACAACCTTTGGATAGCATTTTTATGGGTCCTTTGAAAAAATATTATAATGAAGAAGTAAGAAGATTTATTAGAGAGAACGGCCGTAAAGTTGTTTTAGGAGATATAGCGCAGCTTTATAAAAATGCTTTTCAATGTTTTTACAAACAGGTCAAATAGCTGTCAATGGCTTTAAATGTACTGGTATCTATACATTCGACAGAAGCATTTTCTCAGAAGCTGATTTTATTGCCTGTGAAGTAGATGAAGTTGTGATATGTAACCCCGGAACTGATGAAAATTTGCAAATACCTAGAAACCCATCTAATACTAATGTAGCTGCTGATGAAAATATTGACAATTCAAACATAGTCATTGCATTATCATCACAAAAATCTGATTTTGCAAATATTCCCGGTACAAACAAAATGCATTTCAGTCCTTGGAACATTTCTCCTATTCCAAAAATTAAGAAAGCTACACTTTCTAATAGAGTTAGAAAAACAAAGGCTGCTATTTTAACAGTATCACCATACAAGACCGCAATTGAGGAGAATATAAGACATAAAGATGAAAAATTACAAAAAAAAGTTCCTATAAAACTCTTAAAGGAGCAAAAAAAGGTGAAATATAATAAAAAATGGAAGCGTATGAGAAAATTATCTTCATCATCGTCATCCGAGGAAGATTTTCCAATAAGACATTTATCTTTCAATGATTCCAACGATAAAATTTTTGCAGATTGTCCTACACCAGATACAAATTGTAATTTTTCCAACTTGTCATGGAGTACAAACTTAAACCAGACAAAATGGATACAGTGCTTGCTGTGTGACAATGTTTGGGCCCATGAAAGTTGTTGTCCAAATAATGGCCCCATATTCATTTGCAGTTCGTGCCAAAATTTGTATTAGCTTTAACATTCTTAATAATTTTTATTTTGTGATGAATTTCAATTAAGTTTTTGTTTTGCTTATAATTTTTTCCTACTTTGTAATTTTTTTAATTAATTTTTTTTAAACTGAAGAATTTAAATTTATAAAATTATTTTAACAATAAAAATATTGAATTATAAGATAAAAATAAAAAAAATTATGAGAATATTTTTATAATAAAATTAGTTTGGTTATTCTGGTATAGTATACCATATTACCCGGCGGGGTGTACCACATTACCCATACAATTTCAAAATAGCAAATTTCGGACAATTTTTATAATTTTTTAAATACTGGTTTTTTGTGTTAGAATTTAATAGTCTTTTGTATTAAATTTTGAAAAGAGTACTTCAATCGATAAGAACAAACTTACTAGAACCAAAAATGAGCACTAGTTTTCGAGATTTTGATCAAAATAAAAAGGGTATACCATATTACCCGCAGTTACTCTAATACCGTTTCGTGCTTAATTAAGTACGGTACTGCAATTATATCAACAATATTTCGAGTATTTATTTAACAAATTACTGGCTCTACTCATTAAATGTGGAAAACTACTGTTATTGTCAGGAACTAAACCTTCTTAAATAGAATAGTTTCATTTTATTTAATTTGTTACCGGATTATACTCTCAATTATTTTTTGTTTACTCTCAATTATTTTTTGTCATTTATCATTTTTTGTCCCAATGACAAAGGGTACTAGACCCTTTTTTTTTTGATAATTTGTATCTTACAACACTATCAACATGTAAACAATGATCTGACAATTTGATCTGACGAGTGGCACTGACTTTGATGTTATATTTCAAATTATCAAGTGTGTGGTTACGATTGTTTCCTTTCCTTTTGTTTAAAAATGTGATGACTAAAGATTAATTCTGTGATCAAAATCAATAACCGCTTTTAGGTCGAAAATCACTGTTTCATGTAATTGCAAATTGAAAACTACGGAAGAGAAAGAAGGCTAGGTTTTAAATTAAAAGGAATAATATTAAAGGAGTTACTAAAGAAAAAAGGTTATAAGCGGTTATAAAAAACAACAAAATTGTATATATAATCTTTATTATATATACAATAATATGTTCGTTTTCTCAGTATTAAACTGAGTTAAGCTGTTTTACAAAATTAAATTTTCCCTCTGATATATGTTAATATTACAAAATTTGAAACTGATAAACAATAAGCTCTTAATTCTACATAAGTTTTTCTTGAAATTCATAATGGTGAATGTATGCTACTGTATGCGACATATGCAATGACAACCTATATCGATATAAACTTAAATTGTATATAAAAAGAGTCTCTATTATAATTCTTGAGTCATTTTAAGCTTTTATTGTATGTGTAAATTGGCATGTTAATGACTTAAGCGATTATGTTTTCTTAAAAATATCTTGGAATCTAAAGAAATTATTACTTCAATTGTTGTGTGTATACGAAAGGCAATAAAACGAACACGGTGGTATTAAAATCTCAATTATTTCTTATCTCGACGATATAAGTGGTTCTTGATTTCTTGATTTTAACAGAATTATAATTTATAAAACATAATATTATCTTGCTTCATGATTATAATAATGGTAAGCTCACAAACATGAAGCAAATTCGAAGTATCACAAAAATATCAAGTGCTTGGCCTATTTTTAAATATGTAGAGGCATTCAATGGATAGTGAATACCAAAATGGTAGCGCTTGATGTTCAACTATTATCAATAGTCAAAAATATTCAAAATTTCTTAATCTTAGTTATGTTCCGCCATCTAGAATAACTTTATGAAACAAATAAATTTCAGAGCCATATAATTCTGTAATGGAAGAATTAAAATCAAAACTTGAATATGTAAATTTTTTTTCTACTACCACTGACATACGGACATCCCTTAGCAACAAGTCTTTTCTTAGTGTAACTTAAAAATTTTAATGTAAAATTTAATAATAGTTATAGAATTACCTAATATAGGGTTTAATCATTATGTATTGGATCTAGTACTGAATCTTGGTTCATAATTGCAAGCTTACACATATTAAAAAATTTATTATACAAAATTTATATAGTTTTGAGATAAATAACTACGCTACAATCCTTTTTTTATGTTTTCGCATTCTCAGTCTAACATAAAACACAAAATATTCTCCAACAAAAGCAATATAAGGTAAGTTTTAGTATATATTCATTATTCGTTTATTCGTATATTCATTATTCATTATTCGTTTATTCGTTTATTCTTTGCCAATGCATATGAAAATTAACCAAAAAGTTTTTTGTTTGGTTAATGCCTTTTCAAATTCATATTCATATCATACATAACGATAACTAGACTTAGAACACCTTTGACTCTTTTATAATAAAACAATAATACATGCATTAAAAACAAACAATAAAAAAAGGACAAAAATATAGCATAAACAAAATTGGATGGGAGTTCTTCAGAAAGAGATAAAATAAGAGAATTGTAAAAATATCTCTCAATAAAGTAAAAATTACTTTTAAATCAGCACAGCACCCTCGTTGTTGCCCGAATTTACCTTAGTTGAAAATTTTCAAAATTATTCAGATGATACTTCTTACTTTCTATGTTCTTTGATTATATCTACTGAATTAAAAAAGTTGGTATACCAAAGTTGGTAGTCCATTTGTTAAGCAAGGTAATTTTTATAGCGACCAGCTTTATTTAGAGTACAGTAGAGCGATCGGCAAAGGGCCAATAAATCCATATAATATTACCTCCACTAGGAAATTTAGTCCACTTCAGTGAAAAATAAGTTCACAAAATTCAGTAACATTAATTTTGGTGGACTTATTTTTCACCGAACTATAAAAAAAAGTGGAATGAATACCCACCAAAAACTGAAACAAGGAAAAATTACATATAGATATAACCTTAGGGACTTGTGACACTTTTGAATCGTCAAAAGCACCTATGGAACTACAGTGAGAAATAAGCCTATTTCAATTTTGTGGTCTAATATCTCAATTGAGTGGAGCAAATTTCCATGTGGAGTTAATGTTATGCGGACTTTTTGCCCCTATCTATAGAGATCGGAATAATTGAAATATAAAATCAAGAGACGGAAAATAAAAATTATATTAAATTTAACCTTCCCCCCTCGGAAAATATTTTTCCTAACTCCGATTCATAAAAAAGGTGATAAAGCTTTGGTCGGTAATTGAAGAGGTATTCTCTATTTCGAACTAAAAAAATATAACTCCATTTATAAAATATACTAATCAATTGTGGACAGCTCGGTTTTATAAAAGTTCTACGATTAACCTTTAAGTACTACTAATTTACTACGATTAACCTTTAAGTGTTTACATCAGACATACTTTCTTTAGTGGAAAAGGGCGCTTTTAAGTGCATAATTCTACACAGATTTCAGCAAATCATTTGATTGCATCGATCACAATATCTTAACACTCAACCTGAGATATTTGACATTCGGGGTTAGTGGTCGTATGCTAAGTTGGCTTAGTTTATATTTTACTGATCGGTTAAAGTTTCTAAGTGTATGAAATCGAAATCAATATATTATGTGTCCCCTGAAATACCACAAAGTAGTAATTTAGGGTCACTTCTATATAATACCTATATCTGTTTAACCATTGATTAATAATACTATAAAGATAGACATTTTCATACAACAGAAAATGTTCAGTTCACTTTTTCCATTATATATATTATCTGGAAGATAATCAATGTGTTGGTGCATTTTCTATATTCAATTTGAATTTTTAAATTTTTGAGCGTTTTATACGACTTTATTCTCTAAATAATTTGTATGTGTTTAGTTTTTCTATACTGTTCTTGAATATTATTGTTTTTAACTTTTTGTTATTTGAATTTGTATAGGTAATTTGAATTTTTTTTTAATTGATAGGTACAAAAATTTCAAATTGGATAGCATTTTTATCGAGTAGTCTTTTAAGAATATTTTTTTTTTTATTTTTCTCTCAATATACATTGTAATAAAAGGATTTTTAATAATTGTTGATATTGTGCATGTATATTATTTGTAATAATAAATTATAAAATTATAATATAATTTTATAATGTTTAGGAAACGAAAATATTTTTCTTGTTTTAATTGAATAATTTTCAAAAATAAAACAATTTCAAAAAATTCAAATAATAGTGAACATTCATCCACGTAATGATTTCTAATATATATTCATACATACATATACATATATGTATAAATTTACAAATAGAATCAAATTTTTGTTAAAGTTGTTTTAATTACAATTTTAAATTTTAAATTCAATTCAAATCGGTTTTTAGGTACATTCGTACTTATATACCTACGTTCAATTATTTCATCTCTAATTTTTCATTATGAATAGCTATTTAAATTTCGTTTTAAAATTTTGTGTTAATTTTTTAAAAATAGTAGTATAATCCACATGTATGGCAGTTTGGCACTTTTTATGTGCAAAATCCAGCAAAATATCTAATTGCTAATTCTTCAAAATTACTAAATGATTTACTATGTGATTGAACTGTATTTGAAGTTGAAGCTAAAATATTTTCCTTCTCATTTCTTCAGGACAATTTTCAATAATAAAATCTTCATGTGCCAAATCATTGGCATCAATGTCCAAATAATTGTTGTGATCTGTTTCACAATTTGAGGATGTATTTTCGTTATAAATACTCGCCTCGTCTTAGCAAAAATATTCCCAATTTGTTTTTCAGATGGATTTCTGCAATAATCACCAGCAGATCTTATATGAGAAAACATATTTTCTAACGGATCTTGGTTCAGTCTGCGCGTCATCAAGAAATTAATATTCTATCAATTTGATCTTTTGATAAAGATAATACAGCAGTTATTCTTTGGGCAATTCCATTAATGGAAACATTTTTTTTGGTACTTTTAATTTTTGATTTTTTAAGATATTCTAACCTTTCCTCTAAGAATAAAAACGGAGAATTTTTAACGGTTGTGAATTCAAAATTTTTAATTTTTTGTGTTAAAATTTGAAGAATTTGAATAATCAATTAACTAGTTAACTCTTAAAACAAAATTTATTGGCTTTATTACTCAATAAATTAAAAAAAATTCGATCAGTGTTATTTATTGCTTTTATGGCTGCATATGTACTATGACTAAATAATTGAAAAGCTGAATTTACTGACATTTTTTCAAATGTGTTAGAATTAATATGGGTGCTACGAACTTTAGGTAAAATTGTTGAAAGCTAATAATATCATTATTCCAGTTTTCAAAATCGGGTTTTATAAAAGAATTTCTGACAGATTTTATAAGATGCCATATCAAACTAAGCATAAATTTTATTTCCATTCCAATCATAAAAAAAGAGTCTACCTTATTGACACCAAGTAATTCATAAGTATTTCGATTTGTACTGCATTAGTCACAAGCAGGTGCAACAGTTTTAGAACCAATCTTTGTTAGCTCCTTAAGATATTTTAGTAGTAAATTGATAAAAAAATGAAAGGTTTTAAAGTTACTCTTTTCAAATTATTTTTGGATAAATTGTAACCCTATGCGCACTTATAACTTTCATGTAAACTTTGAGTCATAAAGAAATGTGCTTCTGTTGCTAGCTTTTGTTTTCTATCCCCATCTAAATCTTCCACACCATCTATACAATCCCTTTTTATACTGTAAGATGTTTCTTTTCCTTTATAAATTCATTTATATAAAAAATGATTTTGGTAACTGGTACATTTTATGAAATTATTAACTGAGATATAATTAAGAAAATTGTTTCCAAAGAGAAAAGTGCTCATCAAAAATATTGCCCAAAACTGGAAATACTCATATCAGTCCCAGTACTTTGCAAAAAATCTTAGCTGTTTTAGCTTTTCAATTATTTACATATGCAAATATGCAGCTACGAAAACAAAATAATTATATTTTTAATTTTTCCATATAATAATGAGTAATAAAGTAAACCTGCTGTTGTGAGTAATATGTACACTGCTGGTCTTTCTTTAAATTCTTCAAATATTTATACTAAAAATACGTACAAACAACTATTAAAAATTGTCCATATTTGTTCGTAGAGAAAATGTTAGATTATCTTAAAAAATTAAAAGCTCTAAACAAATCCACCTGCACAATAAGTTGTAAATAATTTTACAAATATATTACGAATTTGATTAATTTCATTTACAACAACAATATATTTTCAAAGCTGGAGTAAATCATGACAAGCCTTTGGATATTGATATTTAATGCTCTTGTTATGAAAATAATGACAAAGTAGAAAATTCTGAATTTGAAAAATACCATTGTAAAATTGTGCGTTGCAAGCTTTAATTATCTTAAAAATAAATTGTGTGCTTACTGCAACAAAAAAACATATTAAATATACTTTTCAATTTAATCTACCGTTAAGATTTTTTATAAATTTTACAAAAATTAATGATGAGTTTTTCAAATATTTTTAAATTCTGTTATAATTTTAAAATCCATGCGTACATACATATCCACATATTGAAAAAATCAAAAAGAAAGCCTTTTAAAAATAAAAATTTGATTCTATTTGTAAATTTATACATATATGTATATGTATGTATGAATATATATTAGAAATCATAACGTGAATGAATGTTCACTATTATTTGAATTTTTTGAAATTGTTTTATTTTTGAAAATTATTCAATTAAAACAAGAAAAATATTTTCGTTTCCTAAACATTATAAAATTATATTATAATTTTATAATTTATTATTACAAATAATATACATGCACAATATCAACAATTATAAAAATCCTTTTATTACAATGTATATTGAGAGAAAAATAAAAAAAAATTATTCTTAAAAGACTACTCGATAAAAATGCTATCCAATTTGAAATTTTTGTACCTATCAATTAAAAAAAAATTCAAATTACCTATACAAATTCAAATAACAAAAAGTTAAAAACAATAATATTCAAGAACAGTATAGAGAAACTAAACACATACAAATTATTTAGAGAATAAAGTCGTATAAAACGCTCAAAAATTTAAAAATTCAAATTGAATATAGAAAATGCACCAACACTTTGATTATCTTCCAGATAATATATATAATGGAAAAAGTGAGCTGAACATTTTCTGTTGTATGAAAATGTCTATCTTTATAGTATTATTAATCAATGGTTTAACAGATTTTCCACTTACCTATGCCGATGATTTTAAAATGTATCATGTGATAACAAATAAATCAGATTTTACTTTTCTACAATCAAAATTACATAATCTAGAAATCTTGTATACTGAAAACATGCGTGATCTGAACGTTCAAAAATGTTATGTCCACATAGTTTCACACGACGTAAAATATATATCTTCATGTTTATAACTATTTCTTAAAACACTATATTTTAGAATGTGTACCGAATTGAATGTATTAATGTGTGTGTTGGAATTAACAAGGTTATAAATTGTCCATTAATGTCCGGTCGGATAGTTATGATAGTACAAAACTTAACCTGACAAAAATATGGTATTGTATGTATTAATTCTCTCAATTAGTTGCATTAAGTTTCATTTTATATATTTGTCATCTCCTATCCTTTAATTTACCCAATAGAGGGTATAGGCGTAATATAAAATAAATTAAATAGACTTAGCTTATTTAGCTCTACATAAATCCTCAGTCAAAAAATGTGATCTTTCCTTAGGACTATGGATCAACTTTCTGTTTAATTATATAAACGTTTGGATCCACATTATATCTCAGAGCTATGAAAAAAATTAACACAGCAATAAGTAACACAAGTTTTTGTTTGTTATTTTCCAGTTAATTTGGGAAAATTGTCTTTGCAAATAGGAAAATTTAAATTAAAAAAAAAAAAAAATTAAATTAGTTGAATTGCAATTTAAATGACGTAAAATTTAGTACAGAGAATTTTGGTGCATGAAAATAAATACCTTAACGAACCAATACCAATATGAAATTATTCAATTTTCTGAACGAATTAAAATTCTTGAAATAAAATTTTATTTTAGAAAAAAAAAATAGAAAAAAAATTACAAAACTTATTTATAATTTTTAACTAATTGCCCAGTAATTATGAGAAATAATTTAATTGAAAATTATAACTTTATGAAAGGACATACTTTTACTAACCTAAATGTTCAGCATTTTTTATTAAACGAAATTATTTTTTTAGAAGTAAAAAAATGAATAATTTTATACTCGTTTTTCCTATGTTTGTTAGAAATTTTTTTTTCTATAGAAATTTTAATAACAATAATAAGTTATTTACCTTCAGGTGGTACTTGAAAATCAAATTAGTGGCAATATCGAAATTTATAACTAAATATAAGTGTTTCTCAGATCTTTTTTTAAAATGCTTGAAATTATTTTCAAAACTTTTTATATAATATGCATACATAGACAATAAAGTTTTTATAAATATATAAGTATAATATAATATTATGTAATTATGTAATATTTCATTAATTCAGAATTTTCTGAAAATCTATTTGGAAAACTTTTTATCTCCTCCATCTTAAATAAGAAAAAAAAATGTATAAGCCTACTTCAGAATTTATGATATTTCATGGATGTGTTGATTATGATGATGATGATGATGATGATTTTGATGATTTTGATGATAATGATGATGATGATATAAATAAAGATAGTAAACGTCTTCATTTTATCATCATTGTTATTCTCATCGTCATTTTGATAATATCATCAACAATCAACATAATTATAATAATGTATGAAAGATTTTCGGAATGAAAAGGAATTTTCCTGGATGATTTTATGTGATAAAAAATCATATTCTAGCTACCTATCTGTTTTTCCTGTTTTTCTTTGTTTTCCTTCTTTATTAATAGTGTATAAATTTCTGTAAGACTAATAGTAATAATTATTAACTTAAATATTGTTTGTCGATATTTTAATTGAATAATAAATACATTTTATTATAATTTGTTATATGACAATTTTTTAAGGATATTTTTATATTCTGTTAAATATTTTAACCCTTTTAGTTAATTTATGAAATTTGAAACTGTGCAGTAATAAAGTGAGCTGAGAATTTTAAGACAAGGTAAAATTATCAAGGAATGTACAAATTGTTGCTGTGTGTTTCAGAGAGTCAGACAGAGCTGTATGTAGAGTTACAATGGTCGATGTAATGACTAATACATACTGTCAATGTAAATATGAGTATTCAGTGGTATCAATTTAAATAATATATCTCACGCTGTATGAAGCAGTAGGTAGAGTACCTGCCTTTAAACCAAATTGCCCCAAGTTCGATGAATAAAAAAAATGCGTTATAGGTTTTTCGACTATGTCCAGTATCTTTTCTCAATGGATTACAATAAATGACAAATATAACTGGGATTTTAATTTAGTAGCAACTTAAATAAAATGGAGTTACGTTATTTAAAAGGGCTTAATTCCTAACAATAGCAATACTTTTTAATATTTAATGAGTTGATATGCTGGAGAAAATAGTAAATAAATATTCAAATAACATCAAAGTTATCACACAATAATAAAAAATTGCAATACCGTATACCTAATATTTAATACACGAAAAGGTATACTTAAGCTACTCCCAAGGACGTATAAAAAAATTAGATTACGGTTATGGTGTGTTTTACTGTCACATACAAAAGCAAAAAATGCATATAATTCGTAAATTATAACGTTCGATCTTACAAGTATAATGAGCAGTACAATTCCATCACCGCAGCATTATGTCACCACATCAAATACAGATCTCAGCGCACTAAATTAAGACTGTTCCAGCCAAATACAAATTATGTTCTTTTGCAAGATTATTTTATAAATCCTAAAAGCTACATCTATCGCTGTATCAACCAAAAGAGACATTATGGCCAGTTCCCTCAGGCATGATTTGGTCGCAATAGCTAATTGTCGCTTAAAAAACACAGCCGAGCTTAGAACTTTTAAAACTCAAAACTGTAGAATATCCAGAAAAATTTCCATTTGTGATCCTACTCGTTTGTTTCAGGAAGATAAACTTTAGCGGTTTGAAAGCTTATATATATTAATCGAAATAATTTAAATTTAAGGTCAGCTTTCGTTAGTTTAAATAAACTTGTATCTAAATTAATTAAAAATTGTAAAAAGAACTATTATGCTTACCGTATTGAGTCTTGTGTGGGTGACCAGAAAAAACTATGATCTTTTATAAATGAACTGTCGGGTAAATCAAATAAAAATTAAATTAAATTTTTAATAAGTAATGATAATACTTACATTGAAGACCCTAAGCTTATTGCTGATGAATTTAACAATTATTTTGCTAACATTGGTTTAATTATATCTAATTCAGTAAATGTGAGACCTAATGATAATATTAATTTCTTTTCTACATTAAATAATGATTTCCCCAATTTTCAGTTCAAAAAAGTAAATGTAACGTTAATCTCAAACTTCTAGCCAATTTAAAAAGTAAAAAGTCTGTGGGACATGATGGAAATCCAACAAAAATAACAAAAAACTCTCAAACAATTTATTCTTCTTTAATTTCTGATTTATACAATAAAATAGTCGACGATTGCTCATTTCCAAACATTCTTAAAATTCAAAAAGTAGTTCCCATCTACAAAGAGCGTTTAAAAACTGATGTTTCAAATTACAGACCTATAGCCATACCTTGTGTATTTTCTATAAATAATCATCTGATATCCAACAACTTTTTGTTTCCTTATCAATATGGGTTCCAAAAAGGTATTGGTTCTCAAAATATTTTAATTGACGTTGTAGATATGATCTGTGAGAAAAATTTCTGACTTTAATATTGTTACAGGTTTATTCATCGTTTTGAAAAAAGCTTCTGATACAGTTAACCATAATTTGCTTCTAACAAAATTATCTTTTTTAGGCTTTAGATTTGGTTCGCTGAAGTTAATGGAAAGCTATTTAAAGAATAGAAATCAGTTTGTTGCGTATAACAACTGCTTTAGCTCCTACAATTCAGTTAATATTGGTATTCCTCAAGGCTCTATATTGGGTCCTTTATTATTTTTAATCTACATAAATGATATACACAAATCGCCATTAATAGGTAAATTATACCTATTCGCAGATGACTGCAGCTTGTTCTACTCTGGTAATAATTTAGAAGCTATTTAATCTCATGTAGAGCATGATACGATGATAATAACGGAGTATTTCAGATTAAACAAAATCGTTATGAACGTGGAAAAAACTAAAATCATCCATTTTAGAAAGCGTCAAAGAAATATAGGTTGTATAGAAATTAAAAGTGGCAATGTAGTTTTGAAATAAGTTGATGAAATTAAATTTCTTGGAGTCATATTTGACAAATATTTAAGTTGGCAGCCACATATTGATATGTTAGATAGAAAGCTTATTACTTTTAATGGTATTTTATTTAAATATAAATCCAAAATTCCTAATAGTATTAAGCTAAAAATGTATCATGCATATATAAATTCTATTCTTTCATACGGCACAGCAATCTGGGCGTCCAATAATAGAATTTCTCAAATCCAAATTTCACAAAATAAAATTTTGAAAAATATTCTAAATTTACCTTTACGCTATAATACTCATCGCTTATATTTAAACTTAAAAATAATGCCTATAAAAGGAATTTTTCAATTTCAACAAATTTTGGGGACTTATAAAATACTTAATAATATCGGGCACTACAAAATAAATTCCATTGAAAATCATACTCATAACTTTAATACTAGAAACCGGAATAATATTAGGATACCAATAGTTAATAATGTGCTAGCATCTCAGAGAATTTCAGTGTCAGGATCTGGGTTATACAATTTAACGGTTACCTAGTAATATTAAAAATATAGCATCAGTGGGTTCTTTTAAAAAACTACTAAAGGAGTTTCTTTTGGAGTCGGATCATTTGTTTAACTTAATTATAATGCTTAATATAAAATCTGAAATTTAAATTTAATAATATATAATCTTAAATTTAAAATTTAAAATATTATTTAAGATCTATTTAAGTTTTTATAACTTATTACTCTTGTATTTTATTCTTATTTTTTTTTTATTTTTTTTATATAGCTTCATTTAGACTAACGCAGTTTATTCTAAAAGCGCTTGTTGCCTTCTTTTATATTATGTATGTTTCTACAATGCCACTTAGGCGAAGAAACTATCTAATGAATTATTGTGTTAT
This sequence comes from Argyra leucocephala, assembly GCA_963942445.1. NCBI lineage: Eukaryota > Metazoa > Arthropoda > Insecta > Diptera > Dolichopodidae > Argyra > Argyra leucocephala. The sequence goes on along the minus strand of OZ012681.1, from coordinate 82,328,274 downwards.
AGTTAACTTTTGAAAAACAAAACAAAAAAAAAAAAAAAATCGAGAAAGGAATCGGCATACACTTAAATCGAAAATTGATCAGGAATTATCATATATTTAATGTTGAAAAAAACGCAACCAAATGTTTAGGTTTTCTTAGACGCTCTAAGGCTTACTGCTCCTCCTGTGACCTCTTGCAAATCTATAAAGCTTTCATACGACCCAAAATTAAGTACTATTCTCATATATAGGCTGGCGCTTCTAGGAATGCGTTGAAACATTTTGATAAAGTCCAAAAACGAGACGTTCGTCTAATCAATGACCCAAACGTCACCGCTTGGACATTGTCGTATAGTCGGAGCTTTCTTCCTTTTTAATAGATATCTCGTAGACACGGGCACATGCTCAGTGAAAATTAAATCTATATTACTTCCACTTAAGCGCTTCCTACGTGAAACAAGAAGGGTAGCATGTGCTCATCCTTACACCGTAGAAATCCTTAGATGGCAGAAGACAAGTTATGGAAATTTGTTTATAACCTCAACATCCCGAATATGGAATCAAATACCATCTTGCATGCATGATTAATTTTATATTTATGACCTACATAATATATTCAAGACGAATATTAATACCTTCGTTCGTGATTGTCCTCCTTCTACCTTCCTGCTTTCCTAATAATTTTCCCATCCTAGCGAAACTTACCAATCGGTATAAAAGGTCCCTACCTAGTGTTTTCGCTATGTATAAAAATAATACATTAAATTATTTAATATTTTAGTAGATGGATGGTAACTACAAAATTTCTATTTAAAATACAAATCACTCGTTATTTCATAACAGGGTTAAGTCAATCCTATAGAAATTAAAAAAGACAAATTAAACATGGTAATTGGATTTTCAAGCTTCAATTTAAAATTTTATGTTCTATAATTATTATTCTAAAATTACTTCTAAAGTGTAGTAAACTCAATTTTAGGAATTTAATTTAATACTAAATATGATAGTAAATTAATGAATGATTTTATAATATGATAGACTTTTAGAGACATTAGTTGTTAATTGACATGCTACTCGCTAATATTATTACTCACTCCCTTGAACATGTTTCCCAAAATAATCTGTATTTGTTTTAATATATTTTTTAACTAAAATAACAAAAACAAAGTATTTTTGATATACATATGAGTTATGAATATTTATTATGGAATGATTTTATAAGGAATATGTGAATTTTATTAAACAACATAATTGTCTCTAATCGTGGCATTGGGTAGTTGTTGTAGCAGCTTGCTTTTTACATGTAACATTATAATTGTTTGCGAAGCAGTGAAGCCATTGGTTAGTCAATCACTACGTCCTCATTGTACTTTATTGACTTGTTGGACCTTTAAACTTGCTCCTATATCTGTTAGTAATGCTAAATGTTGTAACATTTATTTATATTCACAGTTAATACGTTTTTTGCTAAACTATTTGTATGTGAAGTTGGTCTAATTTGATGTACTGGGTTCTTCCCACATCAGTAGGTTGATATATGCTTTAAATTAAATCGCCAGTGGCAGGTTTAATGAAATTAACGTTTATGTTTGAACGTTGATAATAATTTTAATGGTCAACTTTTTTTTCCATATCTTGGACACCCCGAAGTACACCACGAAGTCAAGTTCTAAGGAACAGTATTTAAAATAAAGTAATCTACAAAAATTCTAGCAAAAAAATGTTTTTCTCAATTTAAAGCTTTTATTAAGATTTTAAATTTTCTTTCCTTCTACACACTACTCATTATCCTTCTTAAAGCGTTTATAAATTATAAGCCTTATTAAAGGCTTTCTACGACATTCGAAAACTAAATATAAAACTTAACTGTTTTTGATTACTGAATGGTGGACATAAAATTTAGAAATTAAATATGTTAAAAAATATTTTTTGATTTCAAAATCTAAAAATTTCCGGCTAAGTCGAATAGCTAAATCTATTATTTAAGGAAATAACTCTAATATTATGTTCTCTCTTAGTGAAATAAGGATTTTAAATTAAATGGATTTTAGATATAAAATTAAAAGTTTATGAAAAAATATTTTGAAAAAATCAAGAATTATTATGTCTAGACAATTTCAGTGGACAATAAACAACAATCCAAGCATCCCAAAAATTAATAGAATTAAAAGTTATATTTTGAAAATCAAAACTTTACCAACTATTCTGATTTGTGAATGATAGGAATTTCAAATAATTATAAACAACAAAAAAAAAACAAAAATTAACATAAAATAATTACAGAGTATGAAACTGAGATGTAATACTTATATATCCTAAGTAACTAACTAGATAAAAGAAAAATAAAGTTTTAGAGACTTACTGTATTACATAAATTAATTTATGTTCTTATTAAAGGATGTATACTTTTATATTTCACTATTTTACGTGGGGCCTATTATGTTTTGTTAATTTGAACACGAAAAAAGGTTTTTATGAAAACATTTTTTTTTTAGATATTGTTGGAATTTTATTAGATTAGTTTCTAAAATTGTCGAATATATATGAATTTCTAGTTTTTCTAGCTAGAATTTCTAGCTTTTAAAATATTTTTATATATAAAGAATTCGTAGGAGCTGGTAAGAGTTACATACTTTCCTGGGATCTTATAAAAACTATAATGTAACATTTTTCGATAAAATAATTTTCGAGAGTTCAAAACATTATCCTTAACTAATAAAAATGTTTCTAATAGATCTGGGGACCACATTAAAATTAATTAATGCTGTAAGCTTCAACAAAATCAACATTAACCCATTTTCGGCAGGTGTTCGATTTTTCGAACAGCAAAATTACCTATTTTTATTAGAGTTTTTTTATGTCAAAGCTGTATATTTTTGGCTTAAATTTAATACATAAATAAACTTTGGACTCTTGGCTGTCAAATAAGTGTTTTAGATTTAAAATTGACTCACTCGTTCTCAAGATAGTTGTAGTTTAACGATTTTTTGGAAATGAAAACAAACCAAATTAAAATTTTTAATTCAAAAAACCAATGATGAGGTTTTCTTGTCAAAGAATCATATTTTACATATTCTTACATTTTTGGTCGATTTTACCCCACCATAATGTGTCGTATACGTATAAATATTGCTGTTCGGAAAATCGAACACTGGCCGCTATTTGACATTTTTTTTTTACGACTAATAATTTGATATTTTTTCATACTTTTTGTTTATTTATGATTATTGTTAAATTTTTTCAATCCGGAATAATTTTTTTTAATGGTAGATACTATTTATAAACGTTTAAAATAACGTTTCTAAAATTCATTCCAAATGATAACAAAAATGATATGAAATAATTTGTAAGAAAAAATATCATAATTTTGTGTAATAAAAATTTAAAATAAAGTCTATAAGATTACCAATATAATAATTTATAATAGTGATATAAAATACAGGTAAGAAAAAATAGTAACTACAAAATATCTTTTGTAATTAAAAACTTGTAATTATTTACCTTAAATGATCAGCTAAATAAAATAATAAACTTAAATAAAAAAAAAATTGAAAATATTAGAATTTTTGCCGGAAATAGACCAATTTGATCTTTGTCTGAGAATCTTTCAATAGACGAACAGATGGTGCCTTGTTTTGGTCATTACTCTTGTAAGAAATAAACCAATTCCTTTCGGTTATCAAATATAGTGCCTCTGTTCTTCTGATGGATACTTGTTCTCATGGATACCATATGCTGGATCAAGTGACAACTATAATAAGCAAATTGGTTTAGATGCCGATGTCGTCATTTGATTACTTTCAACCTCCAAATCGATACAAAGTTTGTTTTGATAACTTTTCACATCATACTATTTGATATGCTTGCATGATGAAAAACATTTCCTTGCCACTGGAGCAGTACGAACAAATCGAATACCAAACGCACCATTTGAAACATAAAAAATTACAGCGTGGTGAGCATGATTACATATTTGATGCAACAAACAAATTATTAATCTATCGATAGTATAATTAAGATGTTACAGTTTGACCAAATCGAACTGTACCTAGTTTCTACCCTATACCGAGTTTCTACCTTTGACCAAATTAAGTCAATGATACAGTTAAATGCTGGAAAAAAGACAAGGAGCATTATGTCAACTATCAGCAACCATTACTTCTACATAATTCCACAAGTGTGGCATGGGAGGTGTCGATTTGCATGATAATGGAGTTACAAATTATGTTAAAAACCTATGTCACCAAAAAGTTTTCGTGTTTTCGTTGCTGAAAAATTGTTATTGAGATTTATGAATCAAGAAGAATATCAGCCTCATAATTTACCAAAACTATCAGGCAGACATGTTGTTGTTTCCAAGGCAGAAGGAAAATATCGTCGATGTCAATTGCAAAAATGCAGCAAGCCAACGAAATTCATGTACAGGAAGCGCAACGCTCATTTACATAACAAACGCTTTGAAAAATATCATGAAAAATAGTTTTTGCATTAAGATTCCATACTTTGTAACATTTTATATTAACGAATTTCTCTTTAATTATCTCAATAAAGTTTTTGTTTAACTCTATTTTATATTTTCATTCATTGTTTAGCTTTAATTTCACTAAAATTGAGTCAAATTGATAAAAATATAAACTTAATTTTTGATTTTCATGAACAAAAAAAAAATGTCAAATAGCGGCCAGTGTTCGATTTTTCGAACCGCCCTTTCCCAGGCTCTGGAACGTGCTAGCTTCAATCTGACAACGGATTTGAATTTTTTGGGCATAAATTATCCTAAAACCAATAGATTAATTAATAATCAAGATATGTTTTTTTTTTGGCCGAAAATGGGTTAAATATAATAAGATTTATGTTCTAAAATAGTTGGAAGGTAATAGAATATAAATTGATTAAAGTCCAATCATTTTCACAAAATACTTTTGGTGAAGCAATACTGATAATAATAGTAATTTAAAGGACACATAATAATTATACATATTTTTTAGAATCAGTTTCGAAGTATTGGCAGATATGAAACAGTTTCGAATCTTAAATTGGAGAGAAAAAAAATAGAGGACGTTGATGAGTCAGGTTCAGAATCTACATGGTCCGTTGACCACCGAAATCAGTAAATATAATTATGTTATATAAAGTTGTTTTTTCTTCGTATGCACACGGTAAACAAAGTAAATAAATAATAACCAAAAGATAGTGAAAATTTTAATCATTTGAAATACAAATTATTCGCTAAATTATATTCTTTTCCCTTTTATTAGAAAGATTTTTTCTTTAATTTTTCAAAAAAAGTTTTTCCTCATTTTTCAGTTCAATTACGAAGTAAAACGTAAAACACCTAATTCAAAAATTGATACAAATATTTTCTCTTATCTAAGTTATTAAAGTCAGAGTTTATTTTCAATTTATTTCTGTTTCCTACTTAAACACTGTTAATTATATTATTTTTGTGTTAAATTAATTTTTATTATTAATAAATTTTTATTTTCCAAATCTTACTTTATAGCTAATCAATTTAATAAAAATTTAAAATTTATGATACTTTTTTTTTTATTAAATTACTTTTTCGATTTATAGTAAATTAATAACGGTTTTATGATTAATTCAATTGTTTCAAATAATATAATTATAAAAGAGTTGCAAAATTATTAAATCATCTAATATTGAGAAAATTTCAATATTTTACATATCAAATAAACGTCAATTTTAAATCAATTTTGTAAATTATATCTGTAGCATGAAATTATAATTTAATTTTCGTTCAATAAGAACCGAAAAAAATAAGGGTAATTTAACAGCCCAAATGTAATGTAAATGTTAATAAAATAAAATAAAAAACAAAAAATCCACGTATTTTCCCTTTAGAGAATCGAAAGTGTAACTGAAAAGTGAAATTATATTTAAATTTATTGGATAATATGTAAATAAGGTCACCCTTAACAAAATAAAACAAAACAGAAGAAAAACGTTATTTTTTTCAAATCAAGTCATAAAAAAACTACTCCTTCAAATTCGCCTTCAAATATATTTTCATGTTTCCGTTAAGCAATGCCTCCATATTATTAAAAAAGGAGAAAAACTAAATAAAAATAACAGCAAAATACATTTCAATCAGCAATAAAATTAAACTACATCCATAAAATTTTCTTGACTTGCTTCTTAAAAAAAACACAAATACTCTCCTTTCGTTGATGAATTTTCACCCACTACCGTTTTAAATTCCCTCAACAATTCAACGCTTTAAAGTTAGAAGAAGAAAAAATAAAAAAAAAACTAAAACAAAGGAAAAAAAAATTCCCATATATTCTTAAATAACGGTACACATTATAATATTAAAAAAAAATTGATTCAAAAATTGGAAAAATAAAAAATAAACAGAAAAAAAAAATGTCAAATCCCAATATCATTCACCCACCTTTAAATATTTTACTTATACACTGTTAGTGGTTATATTACATATTCCGTTATTTTTTCTTCTATAACAGTATAATAATATGGTGTTATTGTACCATTTATGGGTATTCCTTTTATTTTCGATATATTGGTGTGAATCTTGTTACATATGCTTACATAAATGTACAACAACATATCTGCATACAAGAATTTTATATTGGTTTGTGTCCTCCATCTGTTACCATTATATGGTAAAGAAAATAAAAAAATTATTCCGGTAAATTGGTTTTTGTTCACTCCTAATGGATTTGTTTTTTTGGTTCTGTTTGCCTACGGAATTTAACAAAACAAAAACAAAACAAAAAAAAAAATTTTTAAAACATAACAAAAAATATCTACCAAACTAAAACATAATAAAAATCAAAATATGTTGCGTGCATTCAGATGTTAAAATCCTGTTACATCACATTTTACCTATATTAGTAGTGTAGGGGTTTATAACACAAAGTTGAATACGAATACATAATTTTAACACGTTTGAATGAATTTTACCGTTATAATTTTAAAGCAACCTTTTGTTTTTGGATATGATATTGTAATTGTTATGGTTTAAAAAAAGAATGAAGGGATATATAGATTTTGGTCCTAACTGGGTTCTGTATTTTACTTTATTTTCGATTCTGTATTTTCAAACGATAAGAAAGTAAAAAAAAATAATAGTAATAAAAATGTTGAACATATTTTGTTGAAAGTCACATAATTAAAAAATCTGAAAATTATTTTAATTAAACAGCTTCCATTTTTTTGCTTCATACCTGTCTGTAATATAGTTACTTTTTAATTTGTTTTCCTCCAAGACTTATTGAGTTAATTAAATTTTTTGGAATTTCATGCAATATCATATTAGGACCAAAGAAGTTTTTATCATAAAAATGGAGCTTTGATAAGCAATTTTTGTGGAAATGCTCCCCACTATAATCCCCACAGGTTCAATTTCCTGATAATTTTGTATAGCGAAACTGTTGTAGATGTTTTCATCACTTGTAGGTTTTTTCTCAATTTGTTCCTACAAGGGTTATCTCTACTTTCAAAAAATTCTGGCCCGAATTGAAAAATTAAGTGAACAAAGATGAAAACAAATTATAATTAAATTTTATAGAAAAATTACATTTTTTTTTTATGTTCTTGACATAAATCAAATACAAGTTACCCAAGCAGATAGCAGAATAATGATTATCAGGCGAAGTGAATAAAGGAAATCAAATGTCTAAAATCCAACAAGGCTCCAGGATTTGACTTAATTACAGCTGATATCTTATTATTGTTAAAAATAAAAGCTTTAATGCATTTGTTGTTTTTCTTGTGTTTTGTGATTGAATTGTGTCATTTCAAAATTTGGTACATCAATAATATTAATAATAATAATTACTATTAGCTATTCCCGGCGTAACATTCGCCGGTCTAGCATTAGCATTTTAAATTAAACAATTTATTTTATTTATTTATTTTCTTTATTTTCTTAAAACAAATCAATGACTTACATATTTTTTGATTATGGTTTAATGAATATATGAATATATAATGAAATAAATAGTTTCATTTATAATGCTAATGCTAGACCGGCGAATGTTACGCCGGGAATAGCTAGTAATTTATGATATTGTTTGATCTATCTATAACTATTTTTTTTATAGTTTTTATTTAAGTATTTATTTATTTATTATAAATTAATTTTGACAGCTAATAGTTTTGAAGAAAACTTTTATATAAAGCAGCGTTTATACGTTTTTGAATTGTGTTTATAACGTATAAATGATGTTCATTAAAGTTTGACATCCGACTTTGTTATAGAATATCACACACATTTTCGTATTTCGCAAGTTGAAAAAGGTATTTTGGGAGAAAATGTATTTATAAACTCCTAATTGTGTTATGCCAATATATAGAAAGATATACATTAAAAAATACAAAAAATGTGTATTAAATATTATTATTATTCATCAATACAAATAATACTTAGAATAATTGATTTACTATTTAAATATTTATATTTCATAAATGTTCTGAAATTACACTGAATATTTATATTTGTTTATAAGTATTTATTATTAGTACTCGTCACGCATATTCGTATCTTCGTATTTTGCTAGTTTAGAAAGTGGATTTTGCATGAAGAAATATAGTATACTTTGCATTTATTTTTGTTTATCTTTGAGATATGTAATTAAAACTTTTGAAATAAAATTTGATGTAATTGCAAGAAAATTTGTAAATGTAATAAAAATTAGTAAAACAAAACTTTCATCAAACAAAATTTGATGTCTAAACGCTCACTAACAAATACTATTAATAGAGACGTACATTTGAACAAAATATCGCTGGCAGTATAGATATGAAATTAAATGCATTTAACAAAAAAAAATACCACACCCACATTAAAACAGATTAAAATAGGCATAGATACGTTTTTTGTGTTTTTTTTTATTATCATAATAGCCCTAACTATTTCAAAACTCAAAATAAAAAAACAAAACATTTATTTATAGAATTTATATTTTTATTTCACTTCTTTAAAATTTTGGTTTTGACGTTTTGGTATGATTAGGTATGACCATTATAGTAAAGGTTATGATTGGTTACGACTTTGTTAAATCATATCGAATCATATAAGCCATTTAATGAAGTATCATATGACATCATGTGTGACTCCTTATGACTATTATAGTTAGGGGTAAAGCCAATAATTATGCTTTTTCTCTTATTCTTCAGCTTTTATTGTTATATTGTTATCCCGCTAGGGTCTCTGATGAAGGTAAGGGTAGTCTGTGATTTTTCTTTTTAAAGTTTTTTTAATTTTTATGTGTACTAAATTTACCGTGTATTGAATTGGAAGTTGATAATAATGTCATAACATATTTTGTTTTTCTTGTTCTTATCAGATCGTAAATTTCAGTTTATGATTCTCCATGTACAATATAATATTTATTCAATGCTAATGCGCATTTGAATTTATACTTTTGAATTATTTGTTAATAAAATAAATAAATTTCAATTATTGGAATTTGTGAACATGGTCTGGGTGAATATATTTTCTAAATTTACTATTTGTTTTACCGGTAAGTTTTTTTGCTGTAATATCGTAATATCGTAATATTTTAACAAAGCTATTTTATCGATATAATAATTATATTCTGATAATTCGGTTCTTGTCTTTGCTACTTTATTTTCTTTTTTAAAATTAATTCATATAATCAGATATAATCAATGCTATTGCTCAATAGGTGAATTGTTTTTAGGTTAATTTTAATTTGTTTTTGGTTTTATTTGGTTTTATTGTTTTGTGGTTTATATCTTTAAATTAAATTTTGCACACTATCGTATTTCGTAATAGTTCTAATAAAGTTGTCTAATCTAGTTGAAAAAAGCTTTGTGTTGTAAAAGCTTTGTGAAAAGTTTAACTGAAGTTTAAGCGTATTAATATATAAGATTATTTACATTTTTATAAAAATAAGAATATAATTTAAATCCTGTCCAACGAGGGAATGAGGAATAATGGATTCACTGGACCATCAGGTCGTTTCGCAGTTAAGTATAATTTTTTTCTTATCCAAATAGTTTTATTTGTACTTTATTTTTTAGGTTGGAAATCTTCACTTGGATCACAACAATATTGATAAGCTTTGTAGATCACAACAATATTGATAAGATTAGTATTAATATTATTATTGAATATTTAAATGTTTTATTCTTTTTTATTTTTTAGGTTTCTAATGAAGTCACGACTGAACAGACATCTTTAAGACTTTTTAAAATTTCTATTATTTCCTTTTCTATTTGTAGGATCTCCGTATGCCTTCTTTCAACATCTTCTTTTCTTAATGAAATGCGTACTTCCATAAACATCATTAAACTTCATAGTAAACCCATAAGCTGGCATTTTTCCCAGTTGTACCATTTCTTTTTTTAATTCTTTTTAATAAGTTTGTAAATTTAATTTTGCTCCGAGTTAAATTCAAAATTTTCATCTTCTTGTTTTATATTCTTTAAAACGCTATTCCACAAAACTGATTTCTTCCTCTGTCCGTATGAAAATTTCGTTTCACAACTTAACCGAGTTGTAATTAATAATTTTAAGTGCGGAAACACTTCATATTTCTTTCTCACTACATAACAATAAAATATTGTATACTAATTTTAAATTAAATTTTCTAAATATCAACGTACCTGTCAGTCTCCAAATGCATCCCTTCTATAATATTTATTTTTTAACTATTACCTGATTTGTTATAAAAAATAAATGTTATAAAAGGGAAATATATAAAGCAATAGCTTTGTTTTGACTGCAAAGTTGCGATAACTATGGTCAAAAAACAGAAATATTGACATTTAGGAAAACGCGACGCTGATTGTTAAAAAAAGTTTATGAGTCCATGACTTTAGTCACATGATCGTCATTTGACGTTTTAGGAAAGTGTCTAAATGTGAAATGAATGAATTTTTGAAACATAGCATAGTGCAGACAAATTTATACAAACAAATTCGCAAAAATACATTAAAGCTACTTCTTATGGAATGAATCTGTAAATAAACGTCCCCACTAACTTTTAATGAAGAATTAATAAGCATATACACTGCAATATCTTAGTTCCTTAAAAATTAATGCACATTTGTCACAAAAATCAATATCTTGCAATGTTCGGATTTCTGGAGTTTCAGAATTGAGATCAGTATGAATTATCAGTAAAAATTTGCAAAAATTCTCATTAAATTTTTTAATTAAAAATTAAATTTATTATCAAAAGGCATTTCAAATTCTGGAAATATTTAAACTCAATGGTCTGATTACAAAAATTATTAGATTATTATTTCAGCATAATGTGGTCGTAATACAATTTTACATGAATTTTTTTTCAAATATAATTCATAATTTTCAAAATTCATTTTTACGCTCAATTTAATTTTTTTTTTAATTATGTTACATTTTTGCATTTTGTTTTCTGCAATGCATTCTTTTATGTTCATTATATTTTTTTTTTTTTTTAATATAAAGTTTCGTTTTTTTATATTATAATTTTTTTTCTATAAGATAATATGATTTTAATTTTTAATTTTTATAATTTAATTTTTTATTCTTTCATTAAAATCGGACTCGATGGTCGTTCGTATTGGAGTCTAAAAGAAGGAAAATGAAAATGAAATAAAATTTAATTCTTTTTGTTGTTATTTTTTAGTTGTGATAAGTTTTTTAGCGGTTAATAAATTACATTAATAAATGGTATTAAAAAATTGTAGATTTTTAGAAGCTTAAAATAATTTTGAATTACCTACAAAATTTGAATTGAATAAAATTCTGAATTGAGAATGAGACTTTTTTACTGTCCTTAATTATAATAAGGACTTTTCTAAGCTTTCTAATTTTTTTTTTCTCAAATGTGCCACTTTGATTTTTTCTGTAGAGACTTTTACTGTCTTGCCGCAATTTCCCAATTGATTAAGTATATTATCTTGGGTGTAATTTATATAGCAAATTTCAGAGCGAATCAATATTTAAAATGTATAAAAACTGTAAAAGGTTTTCTGTTAATATTGCACCTTTATTTTACTATATTCAGATTCTAACCCAGTAGCTGTAAGTTTTAATCCGTCTAAATGTAACCGCGTCTCACTAATAAAATGTAGCTTATGATGGAAGACGTAAACGTTCAAACGTATACATCATGGTGATAAACGCTCTATTTTGCTGCTGACATGAAAATTTTCAAAAAAAATATATCTCTACTAGACTCAACCCTTCTTCAAGAAAATCTAGATAACTTTTTCTTATGGAGCAAAACTAATAACCTTCTGTTAAATATAAACAAATGTGCCACAATGAGTTACATAGGCGAATTAACTGCCTCTCATATACCTATTGACCTAATAACCAAGCCTTAGAAAAAGTCAAGTCTATCAAAGACTTGGGAGTTACCTTCGATGAAAAACTTACTTTCAAAATGCACTACAATAACATCATCAATAAAGCTAACTCATTGTTAGGATTGATAAAACGATGGTCCAAAGAATTCAATGATGAAATCCCTATATACTTGTCTCGTTAGACCCCAGCTTAAATATGCCAGTCAGGTATGGTCACCTTATTATGAAATTCACAGTAATTGAATGGAATCAATTCAAAAAAAATTTTTAAGATATGCTTCCACCTTATAATAATAGACTCAACCTTATTCACCTAACTACATTAAAAATAGACGTGAGATCGCGGAAGTGCTTTTTATCACGCAAGTAGTTACCGGGAATATCGTATCGTCATTTATATCTGAATCTGCTAAAATTAACACTTGTACCCGATTTCGTTCGCCCAATTTTTTCACCCTAGTGTTTCATCGTACAAATTATGGTATGAATGAACCTATCCATCGAATGATGATCATTGACAATAAGTACAAGGATGTAATTGATTTAACCCTCTCAAAAGATGCGCTAAGGAAGCGGTTATATTTATGTCACCAAACTAAACATTTTTTTTTAGTAATAAATTGTTTTTATTTTTTTTTTCTTAACTAATCCAATTGATTTTCATGATAATCCAACTAACTCATACCTGTTTATACTAATATCTACATAAAATGAATTTTATAAAATTTTGAAAATTGTTAATCTCTTTATGATAATTTACTCTTGGTTCATTGTTTTGCTATGTTTTTAAATTTTTTTATTTTTTTTTTATTCTGTTTTTTTCTTATTAATTATGTTAAAATTATATTTTTAAAAATCTTGTAATTTGTTTGATTTAAACGAAGTAAATAAATAAATAAATAAATAAATATATTTCATAGGAAGCAAAAAAGCTAATTTAATACAACATTATCCGATCATTTTCCCGTAATACGTTTTGCAGCATTTGAAAAAACACCTCACACATACACACATATATAACCAAAATAGTTAGAAAAATCGTTACATACCGAAGAAAAAATAAAATAATAATTTTTTATGTAAGCTTTTCTTATTTACCTTTAAAAACAAACTTGAAACTATCTTAGACTAGAAAACGTTTAAGAAAAACGGCTTTAATATTACTAAACACTACTATTAACATTTAAACTAATTTGTTTTTTTATATATAGTTCCAAGTCATTGGGATGAACACTCTAACTGCTTTTACACAGAGATTTGGCATACATTATTTTTATTTTGAGTCATAACCAAAACTCTCAACTATTAATCATTTTTTAGTGAATACAAAACTAAGTTGGAACGAACTAACTTTCTATTTAAAAAATCATTTTAATAAAGGTTTTAGAGAAATGTATCACCTAAGTCTATACAGTTTCCGTGAAATTTTGGTATATAATAGTATACAATAAATATATAAAAAAATATTTTAGATCAAATTAAATCTAGTTATTTTTTTCTTCTCTTCTTGTTTAACTTTTTTTTAAAATTTAGCAGGAATATACTTATTAAGAAATAAATATACTAATTATCCATTTTATTGATTTGCTTAATCTATAATTATAATTGACAAGCATTTAGGGTCCTGCGCAGTAGACACCTTTTCATTTTATTTCGATTTTCCTACTCCTTAATGAACTTCTAATATATGTAATATATAAGTTGTATATACAACAATAATGCGCACACAGTTGAAATTTTTTTACTCATATGATTTTATTACTCAGCATATAAGTGAGATCTTATGAAAATAATAAACAAAAACAAACAAATCAATTATTATTATTAGTTACAACTTACAAAATCCCTTGAATTCTACATTTCTAATTGTTTTGCGTAACTGTTTCCAAATTTCGGTAATTTGTAGTAATCATATAGTTTTGGTTAAAAATATTTATATGTATAGGTGTACCTAGCTCTTTAATTACAAAAATATTTAATTTTATCCACTGAATACCACTAACAAAATATATCAGAAACGAAACAGTAAATTAGAGAGGTGTATTTAAGTGTCCTAAATAAAGCTTACTTACCTCAAGACTCTTGTGCTGAGATTTCTATGTAAATTACTGTTCTTTTTAAAACTTTTTAGCTTTCTTTCTTTTAAAAACTCTAATTTGGCTTCAATTTGAATTATAATCACTCAACAGGTACCCCTAGTTTTAATATATTAGATAGAAAGACAGAGAGAAAATTTTTCTTTTAAATTAATATTACATTTTATTTTAGTTAATTTTTAATATAAAACAATTAGTTATTAAATTAATGTTAGTTATAATTATATATTAATTTAGGATTTGATACATTATCTACAGTTGTTTGAGAGTGTTAATTAATTTAGATTTAAAAGCCTTTTTTGAAAGTGTGTCATGTAAAAGGGAGCTAAACTGATTAAATAGTATTCAACACCTGTTAATGGGTTCATTTTTCCCGTATTCAGTTCTATGTGTTGTTTCGATTAGAAATTTGGTGTGTCTTGTAGGTCTAACATCGGTATTGCTTCTGATTCTCACTTGGGCAAGATTAACGTATTTTAATATTTACTTTTTTACGTTTGCATAATAACTTTAGTATTTGGCCGATCTTAATGAAATCAGAGATCAATGCCTAATTTTTTGAGTAGATATTGAATATATAAAGAAAAGTTCGGAAAAACGTGTCTATGCCTAATTTGTCGGCAATTAAATTTTTTTTCTTCGTTGTTGGGCAAGATTAACATAATTATGTTAATATTTTTTTTTATTCATACAAAATGTATGGTATTCCTTAAAATTTTTGTAATTATTTCGATAGGAGTTGAAAAATAAGATAAAAGGTTCTGAAATATTTTAAATTGAAATAGAAATTCACTAAAATTAATATATTTTAAAACATAAAGTAAATAAAACACCAAAGGTTTTGAAAAAAAAAAATTTTGTTTTTGGTTTTTTTGGAAAAAAAAAAATCTCTTACGAATTTATGTCAACCATTGATGTAATGAAAATATCGGCGAATGTTTCACAATCAGTTAAACTTTTTGTTGGCGAATAGCGGACCTATCGATTTTTGTCGGAAAATATTTTGTTGTCAAGCCCTTTCATATGTTGATGAAATTTTATTCCACTTTGTGCCATCCTTTCCAATAAAATATTGATTTGAATGAACAATGCGATCATTTTCTTCTTGTACTTTTGATTTATCATCTAGTAACTCATCTTCAGGATCATGACCATCACTTACGTCTAAGATGCATTTTTCATTTTCATTTTGCGAAATCTTCATTTTCATCATTGTCATCATTATCATCACTTTCGACTCCTTAGGGACCGGCAACTGGTTCAAATACTATTTATTCCGTTGGTCCTACACCAGCATATTCATCATCTAGCACATGTTCCATCAATCTAGAGAAATAAGCTTGTTCTTCCTCAAACGATAACCTGTAAAAATAAGTTTTTTGTATCTTTTGTGTGCATTTTTTTATTTGATTTTTTGTGTTTCACATAGTAAAACTCAATGAAAAAAAGTGTCATATACCTGTAACGGCATTTTTTTTTTAAATCTCATATATTTTGAATAGTTTTGCTTGATTTCGAAGAAATTGATTAATATTTACACTAAAATATAGGAAATTTCAAAAATGGGTTTTTTGATGAAAAACACCTAATTTTTTGTGTTTTTTGCAATTTTACTAAAAATTACAAAAATTACTTACCTTTCTACCTAAAGGCCAACGTTCCCTCTAATTTGTAAAATTGGTGTGTGTGCTAACTGCAATGTGGGCAAGTATATTAAATTAAAAAAAAATTTGGCAAAATTTCAAAAAAAACATTTTTTTTATCATTTTCTTTTTGTAATATGTAAATAATAAAAAAATTTTACACGTTGCATTATATTACATTCAAGCAAGTATTACTAATTTAATAAAAAGTTATAAATAGAAAACAAAAACAATATACCTATATTATATTCAAAAGTTAAAATAACTATTAAAAAATATAAAATCAAAATTTAATGTTTTGTTCTGTCCTTATTAACAACCCAATGTTCATAAATACTGTCTAAATTAATATTGCCTCCTGATGTGATAAACGTTTTTATTCGCATCAAGTTATCTAAATTATTAGTCTTTAATCTGTTTCGTGATTTTGATTTTATAGGATTCATCAAGCTAAAACCACGTTCACAATCTGCACTGGATGCCTGAAATGTAGCACAGATATCTAGAAGCACTGTCAATTCTTTAAATTGTGAATCTGCATTAGCCAGCTTAAATAAATCAAAAAAATTAGCTACGGAATTACTTTTCATCTTTTCAATTATTAAAAACTTAAAATCGATATATTGTTTTGAAATTGCTGTTCCAATTTGTTCGTCATATCCGGGAATTATATTTTTATATTTTTTAACCAGCTTTTCTATACAATCTTGACCAAAGTTAAAATCTTTTGAATTTATTATAGCATTATGATCAAATGCATGCCAATCCATTACGTCTTCTTTTGGAAACCTATTCTTTAAATGTATACATAACAATTCGATAAATCGTAAAATTGCTGAAGTATCGATACCAGGATTTTTACCAATTAGATCTTTTATATCATTATTCCAATGAACTATTTTGCCTAAATATTGGTTTTCGATTTTGTTGACCCTTGCTTTAGCAAATTGCATTGCATCCATTATTGTCAACAAACTCCTCTGAAATATTTTACAAAGAGATGACAACTCTTCAAGAACGCCATTTAAAACCATTAATGAAAGGCGATATTTTGGATCCTTAAGAAGCTTTAGGGAATATTTGCATATTGGATCATTACATTTCTCCACTTCCTCAGTGCAGTATTCTATCAATAGATCGTAATTACGAATAAATGCTCTTACTGCAAAATGTCTTGACAGCCATCCAACTTCATTTAATGGACGAAATGCTAATACATCACATTCAGCTACGCTTGCCAATTCTTCAAAGCCTGCTTTCTTTACGGTTGATCTACTAAACATGGTAAATACTGTCTTTAATAATGTTTCAATATCACACATTATTGGTACTTTTTTCCAAGCATCATCAATTCCTAAATCTTCCTTGTGTGCTACACAATGCTGCTGCGATAAATGAGGGATTCTGTTCCGTAACAATGCAGCCACCTCATTATTCTTACCAAGCATTACAGAAGCACCGTCTGATGTAAACATTACCATATTATGCATATTGATATTATTTTTTATATAAAATTCATAAATAGCTTCAAATATGAAGGAACTAGTACATCCAGTCAATTTTAAAATTACTGCAAATACGGTTTTATGGTCATAAGAAATTTTTGCCCGGTATTTTATGTATAAAATTAAAGCTTTGTGTGTAGATATATCAGTACTTTCATCAACAATTAAACAATGAAATAATGATTCTCTTAGTTCCTCAAGAAACTGTTTTTGTATTACAAAATTAATGCATTGAACAAATTCGAATGCATAATTCTTGCTGCGCCAACTTTTGGGAATAGATATATATTTTTCCATATGCTCATGAATTTCCTGTACTGATGACATCGAAGTGTTAATTTTTATTGCAAGAATAACGTTGTCTATCAAAATTTTGGTATCGTTTTTATTAGATCTTTTACGTTCTATCAAATCTGCACGTATCTGTCGTTCTTCTGTAGAGGAAGTTAACATTTCAACAATTCCACCATTTTTGCAATTACCTTATTTTTTTTATCGAATCTAAATGTACTTTTTGGCTTAAATGCCTCTTTAAGTAGTACAACTTCCAATTCGTCCAGTTTTTGCCATTTTTAAACTCACTTTCACCTTTTGCTTCGGTACATACATACATATTTTGCAAAGAACATCATTGGTTTCAATTTGATAATTAAAAATATCACCTAATTTAATTTTTTCTTTTATAGTTGACGATGAGAGCATGTTTCAACAATTTCATTTAACCATTCTTTTTTGAATTTTGAAGATGTCTTGATTGTGGATTTTAAGCTTTCATCGAATTTTCGTTTTGACATACTAAATGTATGTATAAAAAATAAAGGAATTGCATTTTAAAATAATTTTTGAAATAAATATCACAGCCTTCTCAACATTAAAATAAATAATAAAATCATAGTGCAAAATTTAATTTACTGTAGATTACTTACTTATTTATTATTTTTCTATCATATCGTGTTGTTATCTGTTAGTTAATTTTAAATTTCACATCCACATTTATTGAATTCAAAAAAGTGAACATTGACATTTAATTTCAATGTTGCCAATTGAGACATACTAAAACAAATAACCCAGCAAACAAATAACCCAGAATTTAGTGTGGAAATCTATACGAAATTTTCAACTGGGTGCGTTTACGCAATGAAAATGGTGACAAATAAAAAAAATTATTGTTTGCAATAATTTCTGGTGGGCGGATAGAAATGCTGAGTGGGCAAATGTCAATTTTTAACTGGGCGGCCGCCCGTTTTCCCAGCTTAGAGGGAACGTTGCTAAAGGCACTTAAAATTTTAAACTCGTCCATATTATTGGAAATTCAGTAAATAATCTTATCAAAATATATATATATATATTTTTTTTTATTTCACTGAAATAGACACACTGTTGTTGTCGGAACTACTAATTTTGTTACAAGTACCTTGTAACAAACGGCAGTGCTCAGTAGCAGTTTCTTTTTCTAAAATACCGGTATTTTCAAAAAAATATCTTAGAGGATAGATATCCCAGGTAATAAAAACAAACATAAAAGTAACAGTAATGCACATACAAAAATAAGAATAAAGACATAAAAATCACTTATTTTTGTCAAAAAATGCCCCATACAAAATATATGGGAAAACCAAAAATATTAACATATGTTAATCTTGCCCGCTTACGTATATTACATTTGCCGCCCAAGCGAAGGTTAAGAGAATAAGATAAATTAAAGAAAAACACAGGCACCTAATGCCTATTTAAAGACGAAGAAGTATCAAATTATTGTCTTTTTAATACTGTCAATGTAGGTTGTTTATCAGCTACTTTTCCACCCTCATACCTACCCTTATTAATTTAAGATCGAAAGAAATATCACTAGATCCTAATACTGTTCTTCTTTTGGGCTGTTAATCATCAGTGTGCATTTTGATGAGGTAATCACTAACTTGTAATGTAGGAGACTTGAGCAGAGTTTGGATATCGTGCTAGGGAGATTGCGGGAAAAAGTTTCATCCGGCGTGTGCGGGTTTGAAATCTACTAGGAATCTTAGTGACATAAACAATACTAATTTCTTTTATTACTGTCATGATTGTTCTAAAGTGTACAAAACAATTTTCATGTTAAAATTTTATTCTTACTGAAAATAATGTGCTATTTTCAAAAATGAATGATATGTTTGAAAAATATAGAAATGACTTCAATAATAATTTTAATAAAATTTTTAGTAAGTTAGGATGTTTCGACCCAATCTTTAACGCAATTGACGACATCAATATAAAATTTGATAATATTAACGACAAAATTTCGAAAATCAATAAGTCTTTGATTGACCAAAACAAAGCTATCGCTATTACGGATGATTTGTACAAGTCTTATAATGAAAAATTTTCACAACTAAACAACGTTATAGATAGTAAAATTGACAGAGTTCTAGTTACATTGAAAAATAATGATAAAACTTTGAGCTCTATAAACGAATTCAGTCTCAACCTTAGGAACCTAAATCATAACGTGGATAATATTTCTAACAACCTAAAAAAATTAAATGAAGTTTGAGAGTCCCTTCTTCGACTTCAATTCAAACAACTTCCTTACTTGAGGAATTACGTAAAGTTGATGCGACACACCCAGTCGTAACTCAAGCTGCCGATATATTACCTCCTCTCCCACCCTCCTTTTCTAATCATGGCACCTCTTTACACTCAAATGAACTGAACTTTAATAATAATAATACTAATACTTCTTCATTCCATATTCCATCGCTAGTATCAGTCCCTCCATCACGCGTCGTATTTATCTCAAGGTTATCAAAATAATCATAAAAACATAAAAATCACTTAGGTGGTTATGCTGAAGTCCGAAGCGACAAAAATTCCGATCCGAATACGAAAAAATCGGTATGCTGAAGTCCATTCGACTGCAAAGTCTGTACAGAAATCAAAATCAGATGTTTCGGAAGATTTTTTTTTTTTTTCATATTCATTTCAAATATTTTTATTTTAAATAAAAAAGCGACGTTCACAGTTTGAGTTTTTTTTATTTATTTTGTAAAAAATTTTTAATAGATAATGTATATGACATAATGTATATATACAATATGCATACATAAATTAAAAGTAAAAGTTATAACTTTCTTAATTACATATGAAGTATGTATATATATACAAATTAAAATTTAAATAGTAATTTTTTGTTACATCAGAGAAAATTTAAAATTCTCTAAAGAATGTAAAATATATATGTATTGTTTTTAATATATATACATATTATGTTATAATATTAAAAACAATAACATATATTATTCTTTTGAAGCACTTTTTTATTCCTAAATAAAAAAAATATTTTTCATAAATGAAAAAAAAAATTGATAAAAAAACTATTATTACATTTTCTACTTCTTCTAATATTTTAAATACAAAAATTGTATGCTTTTTAACTCACTTCCGAACCATTCTAATACTTCCGAATGAGAAATTCTGTCGTACAATTTTCAAATTATTTTCCGTTCCGACGAAGTACAGCATACATAAATTTAAAAATTTCGGATAAATAATTACATTTGCAGACTGCGGAATACTTACGGACTTCAGCATAACCACCTTATTTTTATCAAAATCTCCATACAAAATATTAACATAATGTTAATCTTGCCCGATTACGTATAGTTGTACACACTCTTCGTGTTTTGAGATCAGCAAATTTTTTAATGGCGTCATCCATTTCTAATTTTTCACATACCTCCATGTTCTATAGAAATAGTTTCTAAATTGTCTGGTATGTTTTGCAACATGATACTTCTTAAATAATTTTTGATTATTTTTAAATTAGAAAATGACCTTTCACCTGTAGCAACAGATACTGGTAATGTTAATAGTATTCTTAATGCTACGACAGTGTTTGGAAAAATTGTGCACAAATCATTTTCTAAAATTATTTCCAATATTTCTATGATATTCATCTCTGGTTGAAATTTGATTTTCACCAGTATCTTCAATTCATCAACCATATAAATTCCATCAATATACTTTTCATTTTTGTTTTTATCGGTCAACTTACTTTCCAAATCCATACAACATTCCAATATCTCATCATTAGGAACATTTTTAAAATTTTGAATATCGTGTAAAAATTTAAAATTATCATTATATTAATTTAGTAACTGGAATCGTTCGTTTATTATAAGTTATTGTAAGTTTATTGTTGTCTCCAATATTGGGAAATA
The DNA here is from genome assembly GCA_963942445.1 of Argyra leucocephala. Taxonomy (NCBI): domain Eukaryota; kingdom Metazoa; phylum Arthropoda; class Insecta; order Diptera; family Dolichopodidae; genus Argyra; species Argyra leucocephala. Next base: position 82,306,549 of record OZ012681.1, on the reverse strand, counting down.
AAAATTAACTTTAATCCCCGAAATATGACGGCATATCGCTGCCAGGGTTCTATAATTCACCATGGTTGTTTTGAGAAAATGAAGGCTAAACTTTTCATGTTCTATATTTCTGTTCTGGGACATTCAATTTTTTTATTTTTCTTTATTTAAGAAGATTATTTACACTAAACTGTAAATTACCTATTATGGTGCCTACAATTTTCTTAAGTTACAAGAAATCGGGAATTGAAGTATTGACATAGAACTATTTTATTAAGAAGAGGAGCATTTTGTTCAGAAAAAAGTTCTATGTAGAACATAGAATTATGCAACACTAAACATCTTGTATGGAAATTAACTTAAATGTGTTTTATTATACGGTTTTAATCTTTTAATAAATTAAAGTTTAAATGTTTCTTAAGAGCTTAAAATAAACCAAAATCTATAAAATAAAAACAAAACGTTAAAATAATTCGTATACTGTATAGTTTTATTCAACAATGAACAAAATAACTTTTCATCCTAGTTTTATTTAAATAAAGTTAATTCACAACTTCAATATTCTAACATAAGTAGATATAATAATTACATCAAAATTATATATTTTTGTTTTTTCAAAAACCAAAATATAATTCTCAGCCTTACTTCATGGCTTTCAATAAAAATAAATATAAACTAAACTTTATCACATTTACACAAAATTCACAGCTTCAGGTTTTTATCTTATACATAATAGTAGGTATATAATTATATCAAAATTATTGTTTTTTTTTTTAAAAATAAAAGTATATTATTAATTGAACAGAACAAAAAATTAAATACTATCTTGTTAAACAATTATTTAAATTTTTTTTAACTATAATTTCAAAATAATCGTTATCCACAGTCGGCATACTCGCAATTTCCTTACCAACACGACCCATCTGTGTCTCGTTCCATAAAGAACAATAGACCTTAATTAGAATTATAAACATTTAATTTGCTGCAATAAAAGAAAGAGCTGATTTCTGCTTTCGGACACGTTAGAGCATTTTACAAGTCCAAACATAGCACTGTAGTATTTCTGTTCCGATCTTCATCTCGTATTGTTCTGGCGGATTCTTTTTCCTTTTTTTGCATTGTAATTTTGTTCATTTGTTGATTGGAAAGTCTAATATTAATTTCTTTCAACGTTGAATGCTCTTCGCAGCGATTTTTTTTTGGTATATGGAACGACAAGTTAAATTCAGAATTTCTCGATACATAGATTCTTTCACAAAACTGTTTTATTCTTTTTCCATCTTCTCTTATAAAGTCCATACATCTCTCTAATATTAAGGCTTCCATCCAAATATTTTCTTTGTTTATCTTTTCTGCAATAATGAGACTCTACCAAATCAAAAGACATAATATGCTGCCTGACATAGTTTTTTAAATCATCTGGTATCATTTTTTTGAACTCTTGTCTGATCTCCTGGTGGTGGGGGTTCTTGTTATTTCATTTTTAATCTTGTGTACAGTTATGATTTTTTAATAAATATTTTTCTTAAAATACAGAGAAAGTAAAAAACTAATTGAAAACAAAAACAAACGTTTGAATTATTTTAAATTTTGACAAACGGTTTATATTTTGACAGAAAGTCCAATGTAGTATTTATACTGTGTATCGAAGAATTGAAAATATTTTATATTTCAAGGTTCTATGTAGCAAAAATAGAACTTTGTAATAGTATAACATAAAAATTAGAAAAACAAAGTTCTATAAAATGTTATATGTCAAAAACATATCTCCAAGTTCTATGTTTCAAATATTTCTTTTTATCAATTTTTTTTTTAATTTTTGAATGAAAAGTTCTATGACAATATCGGACTTAGATAACTGAAAGAAAATTGAGTTACTTCTGTCCTTTTATATTTATTTTGTAGCTTCCTATTACAACATAGAACATTTTGCAATCGTTAATTCATTTTTTTCCATTTCTTAGGAATAGAACCCTGCAATTCTAAGGCAGCGATATGTATTTGAAATTTTTTTGAATTTTGTATTCTACGTTCGTATGTGTTTCAAAATAGTTGAATCAAGTTTCGAAATCATTTCTACAACTTTTAAGAAATTTCCATTACTGGAATGAAATAGTGAATTTGACAATCCTCTAGGAGCCAAATTTTGTCTTGATAAAAACTGTATTACATACAATCGTTTTATAACTTTACACTTGTGATGTTTTTCCCTGTTAAAGATCTCCTATACTCATAATGGTCTATTGTACTTTTATTTTCCATTAATTTACTTAATACATCTTTCCATTTTTGATAGTTATTCATATGAGTCTCGTTTGTTTCATGTCTAATTAAAAATTTAAATAAATGATGACAATCTGAAAATCCGTCCGTAGCCAACAAATTATCTTGAAAGCCTAAATAAAAGAAATAAGTGCAAGAAATCCAATTTTACGAATATAATAGTATACGAATAGAATTGTTGCAACAGAAAAAAATAAATAGAAATATAAATTTTATAAATACCCAAATGTTAGTTAAATATTGTTATAATAAATATTGAATTATATTACTAAATTTACCGCGTCTAAAATGGACCAAAATCGGCCGCCCGAGTACGGTGCACACATCCGCCATATTAACGGGTGCGGGCCTGCAAATGTTTAAGAAGGTAGATACTTATTTTTATCCTTATCTATCTCTAGCTCTGTAAGCATTATATTTTTTGTTTACATTTTATTTAATTGAGTCTTAGCAAAAAGATTATGTTCCCTGTATTAAGAACTATAAAATATCATATCTAATTTGTAAATGATCTTGTTAAATAATAATTTGAGGTCTTCAAAATTAATTTCGAAATGTGTAAGACCTGAAACAGATGAATAAAATTTTCTAGAAAACCATACCTTCATTCAATCTCAAAACACGATTACGCAACGCCGTCTGCTCCATAGTGCTAAATGTCCCAAGCATAGGGGTGCCGTGGATTGAGAGGCGCGCCGTAAAGTTGTTAGTCACATTTTCACAAAATATAGTTATGATGAAATTCATTTAAAATTCGAATTTTTATTCGTTTTAAAAAATTTAGAAGACACAGAAATCAGGGAAAAGACTTCTCAATTATGTGAAATATACAAGCATGATCTGGAGTGCTAGATAACAGTTTAATTGAAGAATGCCTATGTTTTAAAAATTTTACTGTCCATATATTCAAAATTCACAATCGCAAATTTTATTAAAAACTATAATTGATTCCAATATCGAATCCACCTTTCCAAACATAGAAATTGCACTAAGAATATTTTTGAGTATAGGATTAACTAACTGTTCAGGCGAAAGATCATTTTCGCTTCTTAAAAGATTAAAAAATCATCTTCGTTCTTCCTTGTGACAACAAAAATTTAATAATTTAAGTATACTAGCCATTGAGTTTGAGTTTTTTGCAAATACTGACTGTGAAGAAATAATTGATAGTTTAGTGCGAGAGAAATCTAAGAAGAAAATTATAATATAACCTTTGTTTTTTCATTATTATTATTATTATTATTTCAATAATTTAATTTTTTTATTTTAATAATTTTATTTAATGTTATGTTTGATTAGTTTTTTTTTTTTTGAAAAAAAAAACATTAGCCTATTGAATATTTGTGCGGTAATGTTAATTTAATGCAATATTATTTTTCATATAATCTTTTGTTTATTGTTAACCTATTGATTTGTTGATTTATTGCAATAATTATTATATCTGAATGTAAAATATATGTACATATAATATTATTAATAAAAATAATATATTTTGCAAAACAGTATTTTTTAGGGCGCATTATAGTTTTTAGCACAGGTAAGAAAAAATTCTAAAGACGCCTTTGCGCTTACGGATTGATATAGAACGGAAGACAAAAGGTTAAAACAAAACCAAATATTCTGGAGCACTTAGTGTAGATAAAATTGTTTTCAAAATTAAGATTAATATCAAAATATGACTAGAAGTTCATAATTGCTGAAGAAACTATTTATCATTTTTTTTCGTAAACATGTACGAATTAGTTAATTAAATCACATTAACCAAAAATGTTTCGATAAATTTCCCGTTTGAAATATGCACAATATTGTTTTTACCCATTCCATAAGTGGTTTTGTTTTTTAATATTAAAAATAAAAAAATAAAATCAAACTTTTTTAATCTTTTAAAGAACTTCGAAATGCACTTATAATTTAATTTATGATCTCAAAATATATAATATGGAAACTTTTTATTGAGAAAATTTTTACTTTTAAAAGTTTTCCACAGCAAAAAAAAAAAAGAAAAGGAAACTTAGTTTCTTTTTCATATAAATTTATTAATCATAATTTTTCTTTTATTTTCTAAACATTGAAACATAAAGTTAAAAAAAATTCTTCTTTAATTATAACGGAATACAATCTTTTTCATATTACCTGTAGAGAAAATGGAAAAACTTACAAAGGAATTGAATTTGTGCATCATCTTACAACAAGTATTTTTTCAACAAACCAGTGGTTTTCAAATTGTTACTTAAATAATTTAATGAAATTGGCAAGTGGGCACTGGCGATTGACAAAACTAATATATTTGAGTTTAACTAATAACAAAGTCAAAACTCTCTAATTTAAAAAAAAAACTCAAAAAATTAATTGAAACGATCATATTTTTGACATCGCGAAAGGACCATCCAGGTGTTTGGGTTTAGTTGATATACTATCTTTTCATCTTCGGAACTTATCGATTAATTATTTATACGCCCAAAAATAGGTCAGTTCACACGGCGCTTCCCTTTCACTCTTAACCTTGACTGGGAAACTACAAGACTATTTCAAGAAAAATCGTGCAGTTCGTTTCATTCCACAATCACATATGGAATACAAGTATGGGGAAACACATATAACAAACATATAAAATTATTACAACTAGTTCAAAATAAGGCAATAAAAAATGTATATGGGTACAACAATAGAATGTCCACACAAAAAATACATCAAGACTACAAAATAATGTCATTAAATAATTACATAAAAACTAAAGTTGGCAATTCAAGTACACTTAATGATGACAAATAATATTAATACTAATATGAAGCCAGTTCGTTTGGTTTCTTTTTCTTTTGTTTAATTTTTGTTCTATTTTTGTAAAATCTAATTTTCTATTATCATAAGTAAGGTAGTTAATAAATTTTACTTTCTTCATTGTTTCTTCATTGCTTCATTCATATTGTTTATTACTTTTTATTAATTTTTTTTTTTTTTTTTTTTAATTTGATGAATAGTTTAATAATTATTGTATAACATTTTATAATTGATATTAGTAGTACGTATAAGAATAATTAATAGATTTGTAAATATTGTTGCACTGATATACAGTTTAGTTATAATATATTATTTAACTTTAGAAATATGTAAAACTCTATTTTTTTATTTGTTAGCTCTTTTGAGTACTGTATAAATTAATAAATAAAAAAAAAATAAATAATTAGCGAGTAAACTCTACCCGTAATTTTCGTTTGGATATTGTTGTATCATCATCATTGTCCTGCAACCCCATCCGTGGGGAATAGGGCAGAAATATTGTTGTATAGTAGGAGCAAATTTTATGTTTTGTAGATACTTCGTAACTGTTGACACGTGTTCTGTAATCAATCAAAGAACTACTCCCTCCTCTTAAACAGTTCGTTACACAGTAAAAATACCTAAATGTCATAAAACAGCTTACGAAAATTCGTTCATAGTCCCAATTTCACAAATGTGGAATCATATTCCATGTGGTGTGTTTCAATCTCAGATGTTGAGTTTTTTATTAATTTCTCTCTTTATTAAGATCTCTATTGAATGACAATATTCGGTTTGTCATTGAACGTTGTGTGAAAAGGTTAGGTGTACGGTCTGATTTTTTAGTAAAAAACATAAATTTTTTGGGTGATTAAATTTTGATTTGTAGGTAAGTTTGGTTTTATACCCAAACTCCATTTATTTGCTTTATTATTAGTTAATTTTTATGTTTTTTTACTAATTTTAAATAATATCCATAAACTTTTTCGTAAAGTTAAAGAAATAATTATAAAGAGATAATGGGGTAAGTGTTAACATATTGCCGGGGCAAATTTTAACAATGTTAATACTTACCCCATTTTATGTTTTTGAGAAAAATTAAGTTTTCATTGTTGTCATTTTTTTGAATGCGAAATTATAAAAGAAAAACAAACAGAGGGTCCAGAAATTTTCGAGCTAGCAGTACAGGAAGTTCTGAAAAAAAAAGTTAATTTAAGTAAAGGGGCAAAAAATTTTAATCTATGTCATGTCACTTTGTATAAATTTATAAGGAAAAAAGAGGACACTGCCATTAGTGTTGGTTTTAAACAACCAAGAAAAGTGTTTTCTGCACAACAAGAAGAAAAAATAACTAATTCTTTATTAAAATATTCCAGTATCGATTTCGGGTTGCTTCCTAAAGAAGTAAAAAAACTAGCTTATCAATGTGCTTTTAAGTATTAATAACATTTCACCTTCTTGGCATACAAACGAGATGTCTGGACCTGATTGTCTTATCAAATTTATTCATCCCAGATTATCAATTAGAAATGCCAGATTATCAATTAGAACACCTGAAGCTACTTTGTTAAGCAGATCTACGTCATTTAATAAAACTAATGTAGAACCGTTTTTGAAAGCTAAAAGCTACTTTTAAATAAATATCAGTTGGCTGTATCAAACATATGGAATGTAAACGAAACTGATATAACTACAGTTCAAAAACCTAAGAAAATTGTAGCTCATCGTGGACAAAAACAAATCGGAGCCGTAACATCAGCCGAAAGAGGAGTACTTGTAACTTTAATTGTTGCGATTATCGCGATTGGAAATTAGCAGTTCCTTCCATGTTTATTTTTCCCCGTGTCAGATATTCACAAATTTTCATTCGTAATGGTCCGCCATTGCATTGGCACAGGAAAAAAATTTAACCAAATTTAAACGAAAAGAAAAACAAGAACTTAATAATATAATACATTATTAATCTATATTATTATATAGATTAATAATATAATATAATACAGACTAAAAAGACTGAAATATCATTTAATTCAATTTATTTTTATGTTGTCTGAAGTATAAAATAACGTTAAGTTTTATTTTTATTTTAATATTGAATTGCTATTATTTTCGTTATTTTTTTATAATATCTATTCTTTACTTTATTTTTTCTATTAAGCATATTAAATTAAATAAAATAAAATGATCTTAAAAAATTTAAAATTTATAAAAAACAACTCATCGCAGTAGTTTTTATTTAAAAAGAAACGGAATAATTATTAATGTAAATAAATACCCCATAAGTTAATAGTTACCCCTGAGCAGTTAATATAAGCCCCAAACACGGGGCAAAAAGTAACTTGGCACTTTTTTCTCTAAAAACATTCTGATTGCAAACCTATTAACAATTAAAATAAAAATCTTTCAAAAATAAAAGCTATTTGATTATACTATTACTAGGGGCCCCTGTTGAGTAATTATATTTCAAGTTGAAGTCAAATTTAAAGTTTTTAAAAAAACAGTAATTTACGTACTGACATAGACTTCGCACGATATAGCAGAAACCGCTCGTGTTTAACAAAAAGTTTTGTGGTTAGTAAGTTTTATTTAGGATTTGTTTTTTTTTTGGCATATGTACATAGATTCATTTGCAAGTACATATGTAAATTATAATAACTGATTTGTTTGCTTTTGTTTTTTATTCTAATAAGTTCTCACATATGCATAATGTATTTGCTGAATAATAAAATCATATGGTTACAAAATGTTCAACTGTGTGCGCATTTTTGTTTTATATATAATCTTATATATTATGTATATTAGAAGTTCATTAAGGAGTAGGAGAATCGAAATAAAATGAAAAGGTGTCTACTGCGCAGGACCTTAAATGCTTGTCAATTATAATTATAGATTTAAAAAAAAAAAGTTTATTGAAATTATATTTTTATTGGAAACTATAATTCATTTTTAAAAAAATGTTAATTGTAGCCCCTGTCTCCCCTAGTTGTATGTAAGTACTATAGTTTAAATCCTAACGCTTGGTTGTTTGCGACGAGACCTAATGGAAAAAAACAAAGGTTTCAATCACTTCCGTATGGTTTCATATTATATTTTCAGCACTTTAATCAATGATGCGGATTTTGTGATGTATATTTCTGATATTTAATGAAGGTTTTGAACTTTTTAACCCAAAAATTTTCCAACCTTGATCATTTTCCTCTATTTCTTTAATGTGGGTGTATTGGTGGTAAAATATTTTTGACTTACATTTTTTTGAGTACATTTACGTTATGAAATAGTTCAAGAAAGCTATGAATAATATTTTCATTTAAACATCACAGTCACTTTTAAAGAGTTCATTAGACAAATAGTCTAGTACAGTATATAGCATATATACATACAGTAATATAATGCATCTATATAAAGTAATAGTGTATGTGCAAATATGTTTGGTAGTGTTTATGATTGTTATTACTTAAATAAGCTTACAAAGAATCATAATGTATAACAGAAGTTAATTTTTTGTTATGTACGTACCTAATAAAATTTAAAAGTTTACCAGCCTGGTGATAATATTTGTATTTTAGATGCATATATAAAAAGACAATAGTAGGTACACGGCTTATTTTTTTATAAACCGGATTAAAAATCTATTGAATTTTTTATTAAAATTTATTAAATGAATTTTAATCTGAAACTTCGAAATAAAATTTTGACTTAAAACTATAGTTACTGAACTAATCTATTTGGCCTATAACTTATCCTGAAAACTATAACCCATGCTGGCCTACAACCTATTCTATCTGAAGTAACCTATCTGGCCTTTATTATTATTATTATTACATGCCTCATAGTTGCATTATGCTTTAACGAATTTAGATACATATCGAAGAATGAAAAATTATAATTTTATCCAACAACTAACGGTAATACCAACAACTAACGGTATCATCAGGAATGATCCTTAAACATTTAGATAAATATTTCAAGAATACGTACGTATTCTGGTCATCTACATATTTTTTAGCCACGTTTGTTCAGTAAGTGGTTACAAATTATCAAATACATACGTAGTCTGATGCTGGGAAAACTATGGAGTGTGGCTTTCACAACTTTTGAAACTATAAACTTAATTTACTAACAGAAACGTTATGAGAATTATGATGTTTACCACATAATGCCAAATTCTTACAACACTTTTCCACTTTTTCTTTTATAAAAATTTCTTTAATTCTAATTTTTTAGAACCATCATAAGTGCCAATAACAGCTGAATGACCTGGTTTAAGGTTAATGTTCATCATTGATGAAAAATTTGAAACGTTTCGAAAAAGTGCATTACAACATGTTTAGAAGAATCAAGAAAAGTTAGAGACAAATTTCTTAATTGTATTTGGAATATGGACTAACTTATCAAAAAGTACTGAAATTAAACAAGTTTCATAAAAAATAAAAATATAATGAAAATAGTAACATATTATTTGTGTGTATGTATACCAAAATTATGATGCACATCAAACATCCAATGTGTAGAGAATTCTTCGGCAATTTTAGATTCATTTAGTTGAAGATATCACAATATCAAAATAATATATTTAAAAAAAAGTTAGTAGTCAGTTATATAGAAATTTACTGTATAGTGTAAAGCTTCATATATGTTTGGACATATAAGAATGAAAATGGTCTGTTAGATAGTTGGGAATACCCAATTATACGTAATTCTTTTAAAACCTTAATTGTTTGTGATCAGTATAAAAATAGTAGTTTGGATAAATAGGTACAATTTGAAGGCTTAAAAAGGAATAAAGTATAGGTCGTTTGGATAAATCAGAAAAAAAATATTTCGAAAATTATAAAAGATACGTTTATTTTGACTGCAAATTCGAATAAAATAGTCGAAAATGGTGTAGTACATAATACAAAAAATACATAATATAAAAACAAAATACAAAAAGTACATAAATACAAAAAGCGAATATCGGAAAAAGTAGTTTGTTAGATACATAGAAGTCCAGCCGACGAAATATTGAATACTAACATATTTCTGATCTTATCTTGAATTAGATATTCCTCTCATTTTAGAACAAATTTCACCAAAAAATATCGTACAGTTAGTTCTGACAAAGGTCGCCTAAAACGTACTAAATACATATTATATGCTATACAGTGGCTACAAAGTTACAAATTTAGTAAATGACTCCTAATCAAAAAACATATTATTAATGTTAAGTATAATTGAAATAAGATTAAATTTGTATTGCTTATAAACAAGATTAGATTAAGTTACAAATAAATTAGTAGTAGATTTACTTTAACCTTCGGATGAGTTTTATTAAAAATTATGGAATTAATAATTAATTTTGAATATTCTCCAATTTATAAATTTATAATCTTAAAATATATTAAACATTAACATAACAATTGAAATTTAATATCAATATTCATTGATCGTGTTTATCAATTTTTTTTTTTTGAGTTTGAAGTTGTAAATCTGACTTGAATCGATTAACATATTTTACAATTTCTTTTTAATATCGAGATGAAGGGAAGTTATTTCAATAAATATTGGTCAAGTTGGTAACCAAATTGGATCACCATGTTGGGAATTATATTTACTAGAACACGGTATATTACCAGATGGAAGCCAGGATGAATCATTTTCAGATGATGAGAGTCAACATACGTTCTTTTCAAATACTGGAAGTGGTAGATTTGTCCCGAGATCAATATTTATCGACTTAGAACCTTCAGTTATAGATGATATTAGATTTCGGTCATTATATCATCCGGAACAACTCATATCTGGTAAAGAGGATGCTGCAAATAAATATGCTAGAGGACATTATACAGTTGGAAAAGAAATAATAGATAAAGTTATGCACATAACATTAAAATTAGCTGAACAATGTGAAGGCCTTCAAGGATTTTTATTATTTCATTCATTGGGAGGTGGAACTGGATCTGGATTTACAAGTCTTTTAATGGAAAGATTTGCAACAGAATATAGTAAAAAATGTCAACTTGAATTTGCGGTTTATCCATCACCAAAAGTCTCAACAGCTGTCGTTGAACCATATACTTCAGTAATAACAACACATTCCACAATGGAACATTCAGATTGTTGTTTTATGTTTGATAATGAAGCTATTTATGAAATTTTGTCAAAAGAGTCTTTGTGTTAGTTTACCACGTTATATAAATTTAAATCGTTTAATAGCCCAAGTTGTTTCATCAACTACTGCATCATTACGTTTTCAAGGATCAATGAATGTTGATTTGAACGAATTCCAAACAAATTTAGTAACTTATCCGAGAATTCATTTCCCCTTAGTACCTTATGCACCGTTAATGTCAGCTAATAAAGCGTTTCATGAATCATCTTCTATTTCGGCACTTACAAATAGTTGTTTTGATCAAGCAAATATAATGGTAAAATGTGATCCAAAACATGGAAAATATATGGCAAATTGTATGCTTTATCGTGGTGAAGTAGTTCCAAAAGACGTTAATTCAGCTATAAGTACAATTAAATCAAATCGAAATATAACATTTGTTGATTGGTGTCCAACTGGATTTAAAATTGGAATTAATCATGAGGCACCTACTACAGTTCCAGAGGGCGATTTAGCTAAAATGCCAAGAGCTGTATGTATGCTATCAAATACGACAGCTATAGCGGAAGCATTTTCACGTTTAAATTTAAAATTTGATTTAATGTACAAGAAACGAGCTTTTTTTCATTGGTATGTTGGTGAAGGAATGGAAGAAGGTGAATTCAGTGAAACAAGACAAGATTTAGCTGCTTTAGAAAAAGATTTTGAAGAAGTATCCGGTGACACAACAGATGAAGATGTTGATTACGAGGAAACTACAGAATATTAATAGTTTTGTAAATAAATCATAATTTATTTGAAACGGATATTAGGGTATATAACAATTTTATTGGTGATCACGGATATTAAATATCGCCTCTAACTAAAAATAAAAACAATATCAAATACGTCCAGCATATTTCACAGAGTTTTAAAACAGATAATGTTCAGTTTATGTTCGTACGAGAGAAAGACCTCAACAAAGATTCCGCATAACAAATCTCCTGAATTTCATTTGAGCAAGTTCTATTCTCTGGAATGTGATTTCATAATATGCAGCTCAAATTTGATATGTATATTCAAAATGGATTATAACGATTCAGTTGAAGATTGATTTAAAAAATTAGGGGTACTACTCACATAACCAACGTTATGTAAAATCAAACATCGAATTAATATTATGGATTATATTTTCATAATGGACTTTAAATGATAGTTTAACATTAAAACATACTCTTAATAAGGGTAATGGTAAGTTTTCCAAGTGGGAAACTGCAGATACCCAAAACATATAGGATACTTGCAAAGAACTTACGCAGTCTAAATCGTTTTTCAAACTAAGTATCCAAAGATTGAATTAGATAATCAGGGAGACTAGATCCAATATCAGAATGCTGATATGGTTTATCACCGGTCACGGCCCATTCAAGAAATATCTGTCCAAGATTGGTAAATCGAGCACAGACAGGTGCAGATTCTGCTTAGAAGAGAAGGAATCCTCCTCTCAAATTCTATTTGTTGCGACGATATAGCTCGCAAAAAATATAAATATTTCCAAGAATACAAATCCCCTGGTTCTGAAATTGACATCAAAGTAATAATAGCGTTTATCAAGGACATAGTCTTACAATTCCTAGATACACGGATCTTATAAATATTTAATAATAAATATTTAATATAGAATTAACCAATTCTAAAACTTGGCTAATGATTGAATATTTTAAGTTGAATTGTTGGGATCTGTAATATTTATTATTTTAGGTTATATATATCTCATTGAGAGTTCTTTATTAACTGCTTCATGTCATTTTCCATGTGTATTACAATTACATACAAACAACTGTTTAAAGTATCATTATTCTTTTACTAATGATAATTAGGGGAACCGTGGGAAAGTATCACTACAGTACAGGATCAACCAATAATGTAACAACTATAATGTTTTATAAAATATTTTTATTTGTATGCCATGTAAAGAATTTAATTAACTCGTTTTGGAGCATATACGAAGGTCTTCTATTAATGTTTTGCGTTAATATATTTTTTTACTTTCTTAAAAATTTTAAGAATAATAAATATCATGAACATGGCTTTGCAGTTCGTCATTTGAAATGATAGAAGTAAAATCATTAATTGTAATAATCAGTAAAAGGGTTCCGAAATGACTACTCTATAAATAGAGGTCAAGATAAAGAGCGAAATGAATCAGTTTCTATTAGTAAGATATGGGTTCACCGTGTGACGAAGTTGACCGCAAGTCAGTTTTGAGGAAATTAATTTCTGTAGTATAAAATATAGGTAGTGGAAAATTTTTGTAGTAAATAGTAAAATTAAGAAATTTTTTTTTAAATATCAAAATAATATTTTATCAAATGCATAACATAATGTTCCTGCATTTAGTGAAGTTTTCAAGTTTTCAAACTTATTACAAAAAAACTATTTTCCAAGTAATAGTCTTTTAAGGTTAATCTTCTAAATAATAATGAACAATTATGTGTAGACGGTAAATACCTCCAAATTTTAACTGAATGCGGTAATTCACTGGCAAACTCACTAGTTCATTAAATATTGCGTAATCGGTCATATTATGTAGTATCATTCAGCCGCATTGGTGACCACAATCGAATAAAAATCGATTTTTTTTCTTAAATTAATAAGCGACGAACTCTGTTTAAACAAAAGTCGAATATTTATGCTTTTATGCTTTTGTGCAATCTTGCATTAACTACAGTGGCTTAAAAAATATAATGTCTTTTCTAATTTACTCTAATTCCAATATCAATGTACAATTTGAAGTAAATAAGTATGTTTAACCCATTAAAGCCGACTCATAGATCCCGTTGTACAATCATTATGAAATTTTCTAAGGATGGTCATAGAGGTCATAGAAGTTGCCTGGAAAAACATTAACCTTCTAGCTTTTGCCACGCCTGAGATTTGAAATGGGTATTTAAGTACCCAGTCGGCGAGAAAAGCGAAATAAAAGCGAGAAAGCGAGAAAGCGAAATAATTTTTTAAATTTAATTTTACAATATTATTATTTAAATACTTTACTGTTTTAGATTTATTCAATAAAACACTGTGAATTGTGCCTTACTTTCATAAAAATATAAATTTTTTTTTCACTAGTTTTTATAACAATTTTTTCATGCTTTAGACGGTTGGGTATTTAAATACACATAAAGGTAAATCATCTCTAGAGACGACGTAAGTACTCCAGTCGAAAAAATATTTGTTTTATTAGATTGAGAAAGTTTGAGGCTAAGTGATCTTTAGAAATCTGCGCTGCGCACTTCTCCATTTTCCAATTTCCCAAAAACCATTTTTTATGGAAATTTTCTGGGCTTAAAAAATCCTTAGTTGTTGAGTCCCAATAACAGCGGCAGTTTTTGAGAATTTTGATTAGCTCACTGAGAATGAATTATGGTTCGGCCTTTTTTTTATCTAATAAAATCCAAACTGGCTCAATATCTATTACGCAACGGCAGATATAGCTATTTTAATGCACTAAGGTTTTTGGGTATTTAAATACTCAATAGGCAAAATTAAAAAGATTTTAGGCAGTTCATTGGTTAAGACGACAGTATCTAGTTAAGATTTGGTTATTTGGGTTATTTTGAATTATCCTAATTTATCTACCATTTTCAAATTATTCTAATTAACATTTAAATCATTGTGTTAAATTCAAGTTTTACACAGTTTTCAATTCGCTTGTATACGACTATACGAGAATAAGAAAAAAATATAAATGAAAGAAGAGGAAGAAAATAATCTGCAAATTATTAAAAAAGAAAAACATTGTTTTTTTTTTTGTTTTATTCCTTTTTCATTTTTTATCATCTCTTTCTTTATTTGTCTTGTTTGAAAATTAATTTGTATATCAAATATTTATTAAATATCTTCTGGTTTACACTTTTCATCGTCCCTCTATAATAAGGAGAAGAAAAGGAAAACAATGAAAGACTGAGAGTAAAATATAATTGAATTTATACAATTAGCTGAAAGCAAAAATTTAATTATTTTATTGCTCTTCTGAAGTACATATTTTTGAATGAAATATCTATAGCTATACAAAATACATATACTTATTAGTGGATTGTAGTACATATTTTTTCATTATTATTAGAAAGATATTAAGACCATATGAATAAATTAATTAAGATTTCAAATTAATATAAAAAAAAAACAACAGAATTTTTAATATTTTGTTAATATTATATTTTTTTTTTTATTAAAAAAAAGAAAAACGAAAATACTTTGGAAGGTCAGTTTAATTTTTTTATATTATTTTCGCCTTTGGGGTACAATAATGAAAATTCTTTGATTATTAATTGGAATTTTTTTTTTTTTTTAATATTCTTATGGGAGTAAAATAATCTAATAAAATGTGATATTTTATTAATTTATTATTATTTTATTTTATTGTTCCCTAAAGCAAGAATAATTTTATTTGAAAAATTTGTTTTATTTGAATTTAGAAATTGTAAAATGTCCTTAATTAAATTCCAGGATAATGAATATTTATATTATCACAAATTTGAAAATGGTAGTTTTTTTTATTCCTTTTTTACGATTTTGTTAATTGTAAATATTTTCATCGAAAATAACGTAAAAATTTATTAGCTGTAACTTCTATTACTAATTTCTAGTGCAAATTAAAGTAAAAAATTATTTTCAACAACAGTTTATATATTCAAATCAATTAAACTATTTAGTTGAATGTCTCATGCTTAACTTTGAAAATGCAACTTTAAATAAATTTTAACGTTTTTTAACATTTACCCTGTTCTTATCAGAAGATTATAGTTTGAGAAAAAAAGAATAGGGCTATCATAAAGAAATATCATGAAGTTTGACGCGGTAATTACATACGAAAAAAATTACAAAATTGATTTTAATTTACCATCAGAAATCATCAGTAAGCATCTTTAGTAACAGTCAGGATGCCATAAAAGCTCTTGATAGTAACCTCATAAAATTTAAGTTGGTGGGAGAATGTTCAGAAGCCCTAAGCCTCAGAGGGCTTTGAAATAAGATAAACTGTTCTGGATACCGAGTCATAGTGGCTTGACTGGCAATGAGAAGGCTGACGAACTAGCAGGACCATCGGCTGGCAACATTTATGGACAGAAACCCGCAGTTGGTATATGTATGGGTAATATTAAAATATCGATAGAAAACACCCTCAAAAGAGAAGCAAACATCTCTTTGGGAGTATAAAAATAAATAACCAACTTTCTTCCAACCAAAATAACCAACTTCCTGTTAACTCTCAATAGAGTAGACTGTAGGAAGATGGTGGGTATACTTATTGGTCAAAACCACATGACTAAGCACATGTATAGACTAGCACTAAGTGACGATCCAACCTTTAGACACTGTCTGGAAGAGGAGGAAATGTTATAGGACAGTGCCTACCTCTTTCAAGGCTGAGCCTGAGGCTGTTGGAAACACACTACATAACCTCAGAAAACTTCTGCAGGATAAGTTTCCCAAACCTATTGGTCTTTATCAAAAGGGTTAACTAAGTTGAGGGGTGGGGAAGGGCATAAAAGGGTAAAAGCCTACATGTCGGTCCCTGACATATCAGGGCAACCTCCACAAGGGGGAAAAAATTATCAGCTCTTTACGAAAAGAAAGTGAATAACTAAGATTTTGCTGGAAATTTCAAAATAGATTATATGAACATATTAAATGGTTTTTTCCAATTTTCTCCTCAATAATTCTATCAATTTAACTTATTGTCCAAATGTTAATAAAACATAAATCATCTGCCTATTATGGTTGTACAGTTTTTTAAAACTGAGCTCTAGAGTATGAAAATAGTTCATTATAATGTTATATAATTGTAAGAAACAATTTATTAAGTGAATAAATGATTATACGAACATATTTTTGTATTATAATCAAATTGCTGGAATAGTTTGTTACGTTTCAAGTTTCAGCCTTTTTTTTCTTTTTTTTTCCTTTATTAACTCATATATTTCTGATTTAGCTTATAATGATATATTGATGTTTATACTTATAGACTATGAATAATTCACAATTTTTTTTTTATTTATATACAATTTATATAATTTCAGATTGATATGAAAAATTCGGTGACCTAAGCTTTCATTGTCTGGTCTTATTGTTATGAATTTTACAGCATAATATCATACTTGTAAAATTCTTATGCTTATAAAAAATAATGTTAAGTTAATGAGTAAGAAGAAGAAAAATTAAACAAAAAAAATAAAACAAATAAAATACAGAGTAATCAAAGAAATGAATGCACATTCTTAAAATCCCCAATATTTATGAGAGATTAAGTAATTCTTTAATTTTATTTTAGAAGATACAAATATTTTCAATATTTTTGATTTCATTTAGTAACTCGTTATAGATTTTAAGACAGTTATATACGCAATTATTTCTTTGCTTTTCAGTTTTAAAGAATGTTAAATAAAAATTAGTTTTGTTATGTGTATTGTGATTGTGTATGTCAATATTCCTATTTAAAATAAAATTATCCTTTATTTTGTTATTAATTATCTTGAATGCAACCATGTATAGTTCTTGCTTACATATTTGATTGAAACTGATATATTTTCCAGAATAGAGCATATGAGTGGGGTGCAATGTAGGGTAATTATGTATGATTTTAATGGATTTTTTGATAAGAAGATCAATTTTGTTCGGATAGATTTG
The DNA here is from genome assembly GCA_963942445.1 of Argyra leucocephala. Taxonomy (NCBI): domain Eukaryota; kingdom Metazoa; phylum Arthropoda; class Insecta; order Diptera; family Dolichopodidae; genus Argyra; species Argyra leucocephala. The sequence continues at coordinate 82,288,770 of OZ012681.1, read as the reverse complement.
TGGAGCTCTGCTCCAAATAGGATTAACGTAGATTACATTTGAAATAATATATGACGAATAAATGATGTATAGTATATTAGATACTTGGCATATATACAATGTAGTTAATATGCTCATTCCATCTTAATTTTTCATCTAGTATCAACTTAAGATATTTGTAACTTTTAACTACCTAAATTTTTAATTTATTAGTAGAATTTTGAAGCCAATTAATATTAAAATCACCCATTACAATAATATCACTAGTTATTTCACAAAGTTCATCCATAATATCTTGAAAGTCAATACTAAATTGCGCAAACGAATAAAGGCTATTAGGTGACCTATATAGAGCAGCAAGATATATCACATTATTATTCTTATATACTTTTATAATTAACCACCATAAATTTCTTTGTATAGCATCTTTTTTTATTATTTCATAGTTCCACCATTTTTTAATATAAAAAAGTACCCCACCTGTGTGTTTTGATACACTATCTACTCTTACTAAATAATAATTATCTTTTCTTTTATAAACATTACAATTTAAGTCAAAAGCACTATGGTTCACATTAAGTTCAAATTAGTTTTGTTATTTGTTTCAATGCAATTGCAACATTTTTTTACTTCACTTTTGCATTTGTGGTAATTTTCTTCTGATATTTAGTATATCATCATATTTTTTATACTTTAACAGACAGATCACTGTAACAGTCTAATTTCACAATAGATCTTTACATAAAAATCAACCATTGGAAATAGATCTATTTTTAAAGATTCAATCGAAAATCTGCCGCAATTTTTTTTCTCTCTATCACAATTACGATTAATAAAATTTAATTACACAAAATTAAATCTAAGTTTCTTAATTCACAAATTTTGTACATTTTTTTGCAAATCAATTCTAAAATTTCAGAATAAGTAAAAGAAATAGAATTTTTTAAAATTTAAATAAAAACCTAATTTAAATAAATCGATAAGAAGTAAATTTTAAGCCTAATATTCATTTGGCTTCTCATTATCTGATAAAAAAAAAAAATACTTTTTATATTCTAAAGAAAGACAAAAATCCTCCAATCATTGTAATCCTATAATTGTTTTAATGCTTCAATTATTCCATATTTTTTTGTATAATAAAAACTTGTATCTACTACGATAATACTAAAGTTTAAGAAGAAAACAAATTTTGAAAACGCCTTAAAGGCGATATTCATTTCAAATGATGATGAAATGAAAATTTTCGCAATTTTTTTCCCTTTTTTTTTTTAATCATTTATTGACAAGAAAAACTTTTTTTTATTTGCGTGAGGAAAACATTATTTCTTCTTTCATTCATAGTACTGAGTGTGTGTATGTATGTTGGCTATGCGAAAACTACAAAGAAGGTGTAACGCCTTCTATGCGGCAATAAAATGAACAAGAAAAACAAAATTGAAAGAATGAAAAAGAAATTAAAGTTATTTTTTTTTTGTTTTTGTTTTTTTTTTTTATTATTTAATTTTCTTTCCCAATCCGAATTTTTATATTATTGAAACTTTTCTTAACGTTGTCATCATTGTATATTCGTCATTTCATCGTTATCATCATTTTTTTGTTGTTGCCTTTTTTCACAATTCTCTTTATTTTAGCTTGTGATTCAATAGTATTGAATTAGCGGGTTGGGAATTTTAGTAAAAAATTTTTGATTTTGATGAAACTTAAATCAAAACAAAAATATTCATTTTGGTGTCATGTTCAGCATCTTGATTATTATTTGACAATCTGGTACAATACAGTAGGATAAATTTGCTTATATCTTCCCGAGAACTACCTAGGTATAATTTCATATTCCAAAGAATACTCATGAAATTACCAGAAGCAGGATACAGATTAGAATTTCTAGCTGGGAATATAGTTCTCAGGAATGGTCACTTTCCAGTCCGCAGGAAAATGGCGCAAATTTTAGTCAGTTATACAAATTTGGGTAGTCTGAGAAGAATCAGATGTACTACTAAGCTTAGGTTTAGCAATTGTTTAACATATAATTGAAGATAGAACCAACTTTTCATCAATTAGGCATATTTCAATGTTTAGCAATTTCGAGGGATTAGATAGACAATGGATTGAACAATGATTTAGGAAATGGATATACTCACCGCTATTTAAATTAAAGGCATATTCAATATAACAAGTAGAACTTTTTGAAAATGAGCAAATAGCTTGTGAGAGACGATTTCACTGAATCGACCCGTTATATTAAAAACCAATACTAATTTTATTGACTCTACAATACTTATGAATCTACAGTTACTTACAGAATAGAAAAAGGAAATATTAAAAGAAATATAATATGATTTGACTGTAGTTTTAGAATCTACTTAAAAGATCTTGAGGCCTGGACCGTTTTAGTCTTCTTGTATGGATGGTATTCAGCCGGCCTACCATTTGGTTTGGATGAAGCTGCAATCTTTCTTGGTATCTATAGCTGGTCTTTGTCACCAACTATTTCACGGAACACATGTTTAGATCCTTTCTTATATTTGAGTTGCAGACGCACCAAGGGCATTGATAATTGGACGAAGAGATTTGGCTTGAAACCTTACAAGGATCTCGATGTTAGAGTTTCTGGTTGTTCACCATAACTCAATCCCATATCTCCAGATGTGCATTAAGATTTCCTTATTTACGACTCCTATAAGCCAATACATATTTCTGAACTTAGTTCTTAATTGCTTATTTTTGTTGAAAATATGCTTTTACCACGTTAGCCTACGGTTCCGATGCATGTCTAAGTACTATACTGAATCTTCCTGCGATAAAACTTAATTATTTAGGGTTTCGGGCTGCAATGGGCTCTTCTGGTGGTAAAGATAATATGCACTGACTTCGATTCCTTAGTTCATCAAATTTTTGCCATTGTTGAACTTTGTGTAATCCCCTTTGAAGGTGATGCGACGCCAACTTGAGATCTTTTGATGCAAATATTGTTGTATCATCTGCAAATGTGGCCAACATCGTGTCTTCGCTTGTATAGGAATATCAGAAGTGTATAATAAATATAACATTGGACCAATCACACTACTTTGTGGTACTCCTTAATTTATATTATTTGGTAAAGTATACGCTTCTCCATTTAACCACAAATTTTTTGTTCGCTGGTAAGATTTTAGAATTAAGTAGTAATGATAAAGTAAAAAGGTTTTTAATTTATAAAGAAGTTCTTTATACCACACTTTATCAAACGCTTGTCTTACGTCGAGAGATGCGGCCGAGTAGTATCTTTTTTCCACGAAGTCTTGATTTATTTTATCCACTAAGCGATGAACTTTTTCTATTGTAGCACGATTCTGCCTGAAACCGGACTGGTTTCAGTCTATTCATGAAGAGTTTCTCGAAGAGTTTAGATTTAATTGGCAGTAGACTAATCGGTCTATATAGGCACTGATAAAGGAAGTATATTGCTTACGAAATATTGTAATCAAACATTAAGAAAATTATTTAAAAAAACGGACCCGAATTAAATTATTCAATAACAAAACTATAAAAACTTTTTGAAAATTTTCTATTATAACTGTAATTCAAGATGGCTTCCAAAATATTACTTTCCTAATCATTTAATCCATAGTACAACGGCATTAAAATTATGTATATGTAAGCAAAGTTAGGTATGCTGTAATATAAGTGATTTCCAATACTAGAAAATGTTTGAGAATTTCGTCAAAGTGATCAAATGCCAAATAGAAATGATGAGAAGTGCTGTTTGTGTATATAGAAAGTTAGATCAAATCAGGAGCGTAGAAGTTTTACGAAGAAGACACACAAAACAAAAATTGCAATTGTTATTTATATGGTTTTTTAAGGTTTCATTGATTAAAGATTTCGTATACGTGTCATATTTAGTACGGTCTGTTCTAGAATTCTAATAACGATATTAGCCGCATTTATTTAACAATAATTGTTTGTAGGGTCTTATTCTCTGTATACAAATATTGAATTAACATTATACGATTATTGTTACAAATTGGGTACTCTCTGCTAGTATCAATATTTTAAATCCATTCACTTCTACGTTTCTGTTATTATGGTTCAAAAATGATTTTGTTATTGTGCTCTGTATTTTGTCCAATTATTCAATTTTATACTCTGAGTTACCTGTATTTCAAGAGTGTTCATAAAATTTAAAAAGTTACATATTCAAACCTTCATTTTGCCAACACCATTCCAGTAAGTCTTCTTGTAAATTATATTATTAGTTTAAATATTACAAAATTTTATGAATATCTCTGCAAATCTGATAGTAGTTTGTAATTGTCACAATTGTTAATATTGATTACTGATAATATAATTCATAATTGTAAAAATTTAATATCTTTCATGAGCATAAACAATTAATTTGCGACCTGTCAGTATTCTTTAACTTAACATGTTTCCATCTATTTTGTATTTCCGGCATAAGTCTCTCAGCTATACCCAAACAACAAGAGCAATTGAAATCACCGAATTTTGATTGTAGATTGTAACCAAAACTAACAAAAAAATGTGTATATTGTTTTCGTTGCGCTTGCACACTACGCCAAAACTTTAACTTCTACAACATGTTAGAAAATGTGTTGATATAGCAATAGTTATTCCTTAAAAAATATAGTTATTAATTTACACTTACATGCTTTGCTTCTAAATTTTATTCTTTATTCACAATAAACTTACTAATATTATATTTTTTTTGCAAATTATTTCTTCTTTTCAATATAAAATTATATATATATATATATATAATATATATAATATATATATATATAATTTCTATTCTGAAGTACAACGAACAAATTAAGCAATTTTTGAATGTTTCTTCAAAAAGTTTTTCATAACTTGACGATCCTATTATATTATATATAAGTTCTCTTAAACAATTCCTTATACTTTAGACAGGAAACCGTACGATTAAGGAGTTTAAATAACTTTGATATAAACAAGAGATCCAATCAAACACAATAAGGCAACATGGAAAATATACAATGTAAACAAAAAGAATTTGAAAAAAAAATATCATCAAAATGTCGTCATATTTTATTATTGAAAGATTCAAAGTCAGACGAATTTCTGTGACATTCTGTTTAAGGAATGAGAGAATTACAAACTATTGTTTACCCTGATTAGTATCTATAGATTTTTATAGAAAGATGTTAATTTATCACAATCGTTATTTTTGTTACTGGGTTATATACTCTTATATTATAGTGTGGAATTAAAATTAATTTTTTCATCATTGAAAACACTAGTCATCAGTTACAAATTTTACATAAAAAACGTTATTCGTTCTGTTGAAAACCACTAAATGTGATTTCGTCACCCCACAATTATAATGTCGTACATCCAAAAACCTAAATGTTGGCAAATCGACTTTAAAGGTTTGATAATGTTTTACGAAAAAATGGTACGAAAAAATAAGGTTTTTTTTTTAATGGATAATGTAGTTCATTGGCTTTATTTCTACGTCACAACCCACATCTATCTAGAATAAATTTTCGTAACTAGAGGGATTTTTCGCTCGAAAGATTCGAAAACTCTTTGTCGTATACGCCACTTTCGGGAGGTTTTTTTTACATTCATATACGTACGACTGGCTGAAACTGGCTGAAAAAGTGGAGAATAAAGGCCAATGAATCGAAATCCCTTCATATCACCTTTACTAATCGCAAGGGAAATTGCCCCGCTGTTCACCTTAACGACATGGAATTGACTCACCAAGACTCGGTTAAGTACTTAGGTATGCACTTGGATAGACGCCTCACTTGGAAAAGTCACATCATCAGCAAAAATAAACAACTACGATTAAAATTCAACCAATTAATTTGGCTAATAGGTCGTTTCTCCAATTTATCCCTAGAATGTAAAGTTGCAGTGTACAAAGCTATCATCAGGCCAATCTGGAGCTACGGGTTGGAACTATGGGGAACAACTAGTAACTCCAACATCGAAATAATAGAACGCTTCCAGTCCAAAGTATTAAGGTCTATAGTTAACGCGCCTTGGTATGTCCGAAATGACACAATTAGATCAGATTTAAATATCCCATCTGTTAAGAAATTCATTAAAAAGAAAGCTGAAAAATACTATGTTCGGCTGGAAAACCATCCAAATTTACTTGCTCCTCAACTCATCAATAATGAACGAACAAGCGAGCGCAGATTAAGACGCTTCAGACCGCTGGATTTATCTACTAGATTCACTTTACCTGAGACTCCATAAATATAAATTTGAATATTAAGTCAAGAATCAATGGATTTTTGACTTAGATTACATGTCAGTTACATCACGTCAATTTTAATTCCAACATTATACTCAATATCTTTTATATTTTATGTAGATAGTTGTATAGAATAAAGACAAAAAAAAAAAAAAAAATATACGTACGACAAAAAATTTGGTAAATACGACAACATAATTGTATAAAATATGCAATATTTTCATGCAAATTATACAAAATTAATTTTTCGTAAATATAAAATTTAAAAATTATGCTTCAATTACAAAAATTAATTTTTTATTATTAATTGAAAAACGAAAATTTTTATTGTAAAAATTCTTAACCGTTGAAATAAAAAATTGGTTTCTTAATTTAAAAATATTTTAAATTTCTTTTCAGACTTTTAAAGATTTTCAAAATTTATATAATATATTTTTTTTTCAGTAACCTTAATTTTAAATTAACTTAAATATAATATTCAGATTAAACATAAACATGAACTGAAAAACGTAAACATAACATTAAAATTATTCAAAAATAATAAAAAATAATAAATTTGTACTTTTTTTAATTGCACTTATTGTCGATATTATTAGTTTTAAGAAAACTATTTTGTTATATGAAATAAAGTTTTGTAATACTACATCCTCTGCTGGTAAAAAAATAATACAAACTCGCAATATCTTTTTTCTTATCCTCAGATATTGGTTTTGCAGAAGAAATTTTTATTTGCGCTTGAAAAATATTATTTGGTGTACCCAACACTCCTTTTTTAAATTTTTTTTTTTATACACACCACTTTAAAGTCTTGTTCTGCTGCAGAAGTCTTCAGTTTCAAATTAAATAAATCATTTTGATCGTATTGAATATATTTTATTTGTAAGAATGGAACTAATTGAAATGTAAGTTTAGCAGTTATTTCGGAATATAATGTGAAATCTGTTTTATTAATTTGGGTAATATTCAGTTTAACATTCTTATAATTTAAATATTGTAATTTTCTCGCTAAATCAACTGGGCTATGGATTTCTCTATATTTCAAACTACGATCAATTGCGCTATGAACAGCGTCAATCTGTAATAAATTTTAAAATTCTTTTAATGTATAAATCTATACCTTAGCTTATATTTATAATATTTTTTGGTAAAAGCGTTCTTTTTTTTTAATTTTATTCATTGACTCTTCAGATATTTTGCGCTTAACGTGTTTACCTCTCTTCAAAGGTTTAACTATTCGCGTTACACAAATTTTTTAAAGTGATAGTAAACGCGTTGTTCTGAGATGTTCAATGTATTTAAAAAAAATGTCTTACATACTTGAAGAGTGTTGTTATGAGTTTTTAAATAATACAAAAATGTGTTTTGTTTTTTCACCGAACTTGCAGTAGGTCTTCGTCCAACAATGTCCTTTTTTCTTATAAATTGGCTTTAAAATGTATTTTTTAGTTCGTCATTCAGAGATCGAAAGTTTGTGAAAATGTTTCTTCTAGTCTCTTCATTAAAATTTTTGGTACAAAGATAAAAGTAGGATTCTTACAACAGCTACAACTAAAATAATTTCACATTTTACTTGAAATTGTCAGAAAACCACAACAAATTTCAAACACGTACGACAAAATAACATTCATTCGAATTACAATTATTCTTCGGTATAGACAATGAATATTAACAGATACGATATTATAATAGTCAACAAAAAAAAGAATCATACTTTGTTGTTTATGTATATACGATAAAATAATTGTATGCTAATTATTTTGATAATTTATACCAAATTTTATCGTATATCCAAAAATTTGGCGTTTACAACACTATAATAGTAGTTCTACTGAAATTTGGGGCATTTACGACAAAATTAACATTCAATATCTCGGCAATTATAGCTGCTAGGTCAGCACCGATTGCATAGATTGATGGAGCTTAAAAAAATTACTAAAATGCATCGCTAACTAATTTTTTTCGGATTTTGTCATGTACGACATTATAATTGTGGGGTTACGATTTGTTACTTTAGTATATTTAATTTTTAATATTTAAAGTCCATTGAAGCAATGTCGAAAAATACTTTAATTTGATGAAATTTCTCAATTAAACTCTAAGTCATAGCGTAGGAGTAGTCCGTTAATGAATTTTACTCATCAGAAACTGTAATTTTAGGCTTATTTTAAGAGGTTAATTAATTTTTGTAAACAACAAAATAGACTTTAAAATGTTTTTAATATAAGATAGGTAATATATTTTTGGGGATTCTGAAGTAAATATTGTACTCGCGTAGGACTAAATTACTATAGCTGAAAGATATTTGGTGTTTCCAGCATTCCAAAAATGGCTAATATAAAAAAAAACTTAAATTAACGAGGATCTTTTCAAATATCCTTTTTGTCCTTAAAAGACTAAATGCAGCATTAAGGATATACAATAGTGTGCAATGAAATCCGGACAGTTAAAGTTTGGTTAAATAAATTATCTTTTACAAAAATATAATTGTTAAAATATATTTTGTTATACTTTATTTATTGCAATATTTATAATATTAGTTAACACAAGATTATTTTCTCTTCAATTAGACAAATTTTTCGAAATAGAAAAAAAAGAAGACCAAAATCAAAAACAATTGCATTATTTTCGGATTCATAGTACACTACTGTACTATATTTCTAAGAAGATGGCAACCCCAATTATTCTTGATATACAGTAATTTGGTCATATTCTGGTCCGACATTTACTTCAGAAGTTTTCTACTTAACAAAAAAATTCTTATATCTTCTAAACTGTATAATATCGATATAAAATATGTATGTATGAGGCCAAAAAAAGGTCTTTCCAACAATGTATTAATATTATGGTAGTTTTTTGGTAAAATTTTGAGAGATTTTAAGCTTTGAACTACAATATCATCATAACGGCAACACTTATCGTCATCAAATAAACTTTTTATTTAACTGTATTTATTGAATCTTTCTAAAAGAAAATGACAATGATTTATAACAATAGCGACCTTTATAATGGTTAATTCAAATCTTACAATCTAAAAAGTTGGAAGGTCTAGGCCATTGATTTGGCACTTCATATTTGCTCCTTTATTACAATTTTCTGCCTTATATGACTGCCAGATTTTTTTTTTTTATTCTACTGGTTATTGGAATATTTTGTAGAGCTCTTGCTAAAGAGTTAGGGTGTTGGATCAGTAGGATTGCATATCTATTTTTACATTTTTCAAGTTCTTCTGCATTCAAATCTTTAATTTTGATTGCATCCTTTATTCCGATGTTCGTATTAGAAGCAGTTCTCCATAACTGACACCCAAAGGACCAAATTGTTCTCAGAATGGCTTTATATATGAATACTTTATATTCCAGATGTAGTGTAGATCCACACCTGCCTTTCTTGAAAGCTCTTACAATTCCAAACATCCCCTTGCAAGACCGATAGTAAATCAAGGTTTAGTATTGTATTAAGATCATTTTATTAAATAGATGTTAGTTAAGCTTTAGGTTAGGTTTCAAATTAACATTAAAAAAATTAATTAAAGCTTTTTACTTGCCTATTTTTCCTTTGTACAAATTAAATTTGTTCTAAATAATTAAGTCTGTGTAGCCTAAATAAGTACAAATCAAAGGTGTGAGTATTCTAGAAATATATGTAACTGTTTAAATATAGAATAAAACATATTGTACAAATAAAGCAACAAAAATAAAATAATAAAAAAAAACAAAATATTTTGTTACTATCGACAATAGTTTTAAGAACAGTATGTCTGCTATAATTAAAGTATCTGAAAATTCGATTAGTAAGAAAATGATGTCTTAAAAAATTCAAAATAAATGAAGAATCGTCCTAAAAACGGAATCTTAAAAATATTAAAGGAGCCCGACCCGATTTGTATGAACCTGTTAATTGTTAGAAGATTTATACAATTGTTTTAAAATAAAATATCTACATAATATTATTTAAGTAAAATGGTAAAATGTATTTTATGGAACATGAAATATTATTTTAAAATAATTTATCTTTCAGTAAAATTTGGCACCTTGGCTAAAATATAAAAAAAAAGACAAAATCAAAAACAAACAAAATTAAAATTAATACCTTATAATATTCTGAGACAGTACTCAGGCTATGTCAAAAAAGATTTATTTATTTTGTTGTTGGATTCTAAAAATATTTTTGAACAATTTCTAAAATCTGAAATTTTAAAATTTTATTGCAATAAGGTGCACACAAAATATGGTTGACATTTATTTTTTATTTTTGAAAATAAAATTTTTAAAATGATGTTACAAAATACACATAAGTAATAAGTAAAAGTGTGTGTATATAAAAAATATATCCTTTTTTTTTATAATAAATTCTTAAAAGGAGAAAAAATATTCAAAAAAATAAAAATGTCATAAATATATTATATAGAGTGGCTATCATCTGCAAATGGGTATGACCAATATAAGAACTAAAAAATATAGGTAAAAAAAAAAACATTAAATTGTAAAAAGAGTAAAATATCTCTTGTATAAAAAATAATAACTATAACTATTCAATAGCATAAAATAGTTGAGTTGTGACTTGTGTTAACTTTTATAAAAATTTTTCTTGTTGAAATGATAACAAAAAATAAAAAATGTAGTAATGAAAATAGTTACAATGACAGCAATGACGTAAATAAATAAAATTAAAAACAAACAAAATAATTTTTCTTTTTTTTCTTACTTGAGCTTCACACTGAAAATGCTTTTAGTATTAATATGTCATTTTATTAGTACATACTTATTTTTGGGTAAAATTGTTTTGTAAACGATGAACTAAATTAATAATTGTAAATTCTAAAAACTCATATTTATATTTTAATTGGGATTTGATAAAATAATATTAAAAGTAAATAATTAAAAGACCATGTTATTAGTATTCGTTTGAATTTATGAATGCTTACTTTAAAAAATAAGAAACCCTTTATTTCACGACTTTTTTTTTTTTACATTGACCATTTATTGCATACCATATCATATATGATAGCACTAAACAAACGAACTTTGATTTAAATTTAAATATTTAGTTGAAAATAAGTTTAAGTAACCTTTGATTTTTGAAATCAGTAATTGCTAAGTTACATTTATGTCAAAATAATTAATCTTATATATAAAGAAGGATGTTTGTATGTATGTATGTATGTATGTATGTATGTATGTATGTATGTTTGTGTCAGAACTCCTCCGAGACGCATGGACCAATTTCAACAAAATTTTACAGGATCGTTTTTTACTACTTGGAATCGAACCCGTGATATGTTGTTTTCCAAAATTCTGACTGGTTCGGGTACATGTCATATAACTTCGAGCACCTGACAAAAATATTTCAAAAACCAAAGGTGCTACAGAGTTGAAAATTTGCACACAGTTACTCTCTCAAAAATAAATAAATATGACTTTTACATTTTTTCGAAATTTTGACTGATTCGGGTAGCTGTCATATAACCGAGTTCCGCAGGTCCCTCAAATTTTCTAATAAGAAAAAGAGTTTTCATTGGAACCCAACATACATATGTGTATTAAATTGGAACCAAATCGATCCAGTTTCTGAGATATGAATTTTCGTTCAAAAGAGCTCTGGCCAGAAACAGGTCCAACAAATTTGGCAGAAACTGCCGCAATCGGGATCCAAGGTAAAATGTCAAGTCCCTAACTTAATAGGAAGTGGGTCTAAAATCACTGAATTTCATATGTTATGCAGACCATATATAATTTTTTAATGGAGCTTGAATTTAGCTTATTTATTTGACCCTTTTTAGTGCAGTTATTATTGGTACGAAATATTGGTGATAGTCGTTCAAAAAGAAAGTTTTTAAATTTTTTTTTTATTTTATTATTTTTAGTGAGGAAGAGAAAAAGGGGTGAACGGCAAAACGGCAAAACAAAATTCTCATTTTTATTTATTTCTATCTTTCAATGAAATAAAGTGAAGAAAACAATTTTTTAGAAATATTTGCCTTGAATTTAAGCGTACTAAAACTACAAAAAAAGACTTTAGAATCGCAGCTTGATATAAGGTTTCCAAAGCAATGCCGAAGAAAAGTCGGACAGCCCGTCCCCGGATATGATGTGGTCAAGAGTGACGCCTTGAATCGAGTATATACTGTTCTGCCAAAATCCGGCGCGAAAATCCGATGTTAGCAATCACGTTTGGTCCGGACATATTCAACAACGCATTAATTATTCTTGAAGATAAATGTGTGGCTATGATCGGTAAAACATTACTGCAACTCGGCCTATCTTCACCAGTATGAAACCAACAAAATGAACTTTATACAGATTACATACGAGAAAAGAACTAACACGTCGAAGAGCTGAAAGCGTAATATCGCGGAAAAAATACCACTTCTAAATCAAGATCAGAAAAAAACATACAAAGTTATCATGGATCAGGTAGAGAACCAACAAGGTGGTACCGTTTTTCTTGATGCTTCGTGGGCACAGGTAAAACATTTTTAACCAATCTAATTCTAGCCGAAATCAGAGCTCGAAGAGAAGTTGCTATTGCCATTGCATCTTCAGGAATCACGGCAACATTAATGGAAGGAGGAAGAACAGCCCATTCTGCACTTAAGCCGCTACTAGACATCTCCAGACAGGAAAATCCTACCTGCAACATTAGTGAAACAAGTCGTCGTAAGTGCTTAAGACATGCAAAATTATCGTATGGGATGAATGTACCATGGCTCACAAGAAAGCCCTTGACGTGACTGCGAGAGATCTGAGAGGAAATAACAACCCTATAGGAGGAGTTCTGGTACTTCTATGTGGAGACTTCCGTCATCCCAAAGTCAACACCAGCCGATGAAATTTACCCATGTTGAAAACATTCATCTTTGTGGAGACATGTACGAAAGATAAGTTTGAAACAAAACATGAGATCTACCATTCGTACATCTGGGGATGACAGTGCTCACATTTTCACCAACTAGCTACTTGAGATCGGAAAAGGTAGATTTGCAGTTGAGCCATCTGGAAAAATAAAATTGCCATCCGATTTTTGTAATTTGGTGTCGTCCGTCGCAGAAATTAATGCAGTCTATCCGGATATTCAGCAAAACTATCATAATTTGAAATGGTTTCGAGAGAGGGAAATTCTTGCTGCTAAAAATGCTGATGGCAGCGAAATGAATAATCAAATACTTTCCATATTACCGGGCGTAGTAAATGAATACAAGTCCATTGATAACGTAGTAAATGCTGATGAGGTAGTCAATTTTCCAACAGAGTTCCTATATTCTCTTGATCCGGCTGGAGTACCGCCACATCGTCTTTTACTGAAACTGGGATCACCAATTATTTTATTACGGAACCTCGACTCACCAAAACTGTGCAACGGTACAAGACTTTGTGTTAAAAAAGTGCTGGCAAATGTAATTGAAGCGACTATTTTAACAGGGAAGGGACAGGGTGAAGTCGTTTTCATCCCAAGGATACCACTTATTCCAAATGATCTCCCTTTTAACTTTAAGAGGTTACAATTTCCAGTTAGACTTGCGTTCTCGATTACGATAAACAAGGTACAGGGACAGTCTATTAAGTACTGCGGTGTGGATTTAAGTGTGAAGGCGAAACTAAAAACGTTGTTTATAAACAAGTTTTATCTTGAGAAAATTATTTAATCACCCGTCAATTTAATTAGTTTATTATTTTGTATTCTTTTGTCTTTCCTTTTTTCTGTTCTTTTGGTTTTTCCTAATTGTTTTTGTCTTTTTTGGATTTCTATCTTTTTTCTAAATTTGGTTTGGTTTTCTTTATAACATTTTTTACTTTTCTTTTCTGAACAATGAAAAAAACTGCTATATGGATAAGAATTGATTAATTAAATTAAGAGTAACAAAAATTAAAATGTGAACTACTAACATCTAGCATAAGTTTATGTAGCATTAGTTTTATACTAACATATAGAAATAAGTACTTAATGTTTGAATATTATAAAAATGAAAATGTTTATTATTAATATCTAAAAAAAAATTTATGCTAACATAAAAAACGGACCATAATTTAGTTTTCAAAAAATACTTCTAATTAAAATCCCAAAATTCTAATTGAAATTTATAAACAACGCCTAAGACTTATGTTTGCATTTTATTTTAAGTTGTAAGTACTATTTTTGTTCAAAACTGAAACTCATTTTAATTTTCGTTCACTTTTAATTTTTTTTTTGTATTTCATTTAAGTAGATAAGTACCTATAATAATTTTTAAAATTTTCATGAATTACCTTTTTATTAAACTTTTAAAAACTTTTAAAGTGGTTTTAGTGGGGTGGATCCCACACAATTACAAAGCACGGGCGTGTATTCTTTGTATTAGTTTTCAAACTTTCCACAAAAAAAAAAAAAAAAAAAAATCAATTACATATAAAAACATTTAACAGTTAATTTACTAACAGACAAACATCACATAATACTTCCCTTTTTCAAACTAAAAACGAAGAAAAAATTTTAGGAACTTTAAATTTTCTCGGGCAACGTCGGGTAACTCCGCTAGTATATGATATAATATGCATTAAGGCTCATTTTATTTTGGCAGGATTTATGGCACTTTCTGATAAAAATATTGAAGCAATTGTAGATGGCTGGGATCAAAGTGAAGACGAATTTGGGAAATCAGATGATGAAGAATTATATGTCACTATAGAACTAAACAGAATTCATAATAACAAAAAATATAATGACGATGACTTATTTGAAAGCAATGAAAATAATGTGAGTCTTGATATTGATTATATACACACAGAGAAAAAACAATGTAAAATCAAAAAAATAAATATAATTTATTATTTTTCAGCTATGAAGGTGCTTCATATTTGATTCATGTTATTTTAAAAAGATAATTTTATATTCCAAGAGCCAATATATAAATATTCAAAATAATTAGAAATTGTGTTAAATTAAAAATATGCTCATGTTAAAATAACATGAAAATTCCTGTTAAATAGAGATTTTGTTCATGTTAAAATAACATGAAAATTTCTGTTAAATTGAGATTGTGTTGACTGAAAATTCCTGTTAAAAGAAGTTTGTATTCCTGTTAAAATAATGTGAAAATTCATTTTTAGTTGACCTGCTATATTCTACAACTAATAGTAGAGTATCTTCTTCATATTAAAAAAATGTGGAGATTTCTGTTGAAAGTAATAATTTCAAAAGGCAACACTAAATTTATTTTCAAAAATATGTATTATATTATTTACATAATAGCTTAGAGTAACTTATATTAAATACGTAATTAAAAAAAAATTATAGACATTTATTTCTTAAATATACTTTTCCATTATTAATTAGAAAAAGATTCAACGGTGCGCTTGTAAATTCAAGTAGTTCTCTTATTATAATATTTTTAATTACTTTACCCACTTCATATAACTGAAAATGTTAGTCAAAACATTTAAGTTCAACTTCATTACATAAAAAATACATTTTTTTATCGACCTTTGCAAAGTAAGAAACTTTAAATAAATTTAAACATTCTGTTTCAATGACTAGGTAACAGTCTTTTTTATAAATTTTTCCACAGAAACTAATTTTATTTTAAAACGTCGTTAAAATTAATATTAAGGGGAATAAAAATGTAACTTAAATCATCATTTGGTTCAATTAAATTAATGTTATCTACCTGTAGAGCATCTTTAATTCCATTTTTATAATCTACTAAAAATTTTGAAAAGTTTAACCCTGCTTTTGTAAATTTTTCGTAACTTTATGTTTTGCTTCAAATCTTAAACTCCACAAATATTTTGGTGGCCACATTTTCTTATGTAATTTATATAATGTACTAAAAAAGGTCCGTTTGGCTTTACTTCTCCATAAAGTTGTACACAAATTTTGTTATGATCACTAATTAACTTTTCTAACATATTTAAATCATTGTCACTGTATTTAGTTTTACAAGAAGAATTAATAATTTCCAATTTCGATTTGATTTTGGAACTAAATCCCCAATAATAAGAATTATAATATTTTATTATAACTTTTTTTTATTGACCGAACGCGAATGCAAATATATTGATACTAATTGAAATAAGGAATACAAACGCAAAGGCATTGCATATAATTCCACTTGAAATAATATTTCTATGATAATTTCAAATTGTAAATTTTTTCGTTTTTGATTCATGTTAAATTTAATATTATGAATCTTGTTTGAACACGATCGAATGTTATTTTTTATCTATTTCATTATTTGCGATCCATAAGTATCCGAATTTGGAATGTTAATATAATACGACACAATACAATTTCACTATAGCACCTGCACAATTCAATATTTATTCTTAGGTATACATAAATTTTATTTTTTTAAATGAAAACAACATTGATATAATCATATAATCGTTGTTATGTTGTAATTTACTTAAATTATCTAACAGGATAACTAAAAAAATAAAAATGTACAAATTTATGGTATACAGCCAATTTAATTTTTATAGGTTTTCAGATAATTTCATAATGCACAATTTTATTATAACATGAAATCAATGTTAATATAATAAGATAAGCTTAAAAATATTGAATTACTCAATTGATTTTAGTTAATTGAAATTTTAAATCTAAAGGAAATAATATTAAATTAATATTTAAAATTTTTACTACCTATTTAAATCGTAGAAGTATTAAATCAACATTTTTTCCTTTTGATTTTACAGTTATAGTTAAGTATTTCTCTGTATGAACAAACATTTATCATTATTAGAAAATATGCTTATTATTTTAAGTTTTAAATATCATTTTAACATAATTTCATGTTAATTTGATAACATTCAATTTCATTATAACATGGAATCAATATTAGTAGAATAACATAAGTTTAAAATAGTTAAATTGAATCATTTTCATTTTATATCAATTATTTGAAATTTCAATTTAAAGGGAGAGAATATTTATATATTTTTATATTAATTTTACAATGTAGTATTTTTCTGTGTGTACCAATTGTTGTGGAATGTGATTTTGTATGTGAAGAACCATCAGTAGCAGTGGAGTTAAAAAAAATTAAAAAATATTACGGAAAACTGATTTGGAAAAAAAAAACCATTTGAAACAATTGAAGATGGTCTTTATTTCAAAGGAAATTCTTCATTGCCTAGCAATATTATGGAACTTCATACACCATATTCTTTTTTTAAATTCCTTTTTGATGACGATATCATTACAAATATCGTATTAGAGACGAATTTATATTATAATCAAAAAAACATAACTGGATCGTTTTTTGTAGGAAAAACCGATATCCAAAAAAACATAGGAATTTGTTTGCTAAGTTCGGTTATTCAAATACCAAATATTCGAAGATATTGGAACAGCACTTTAGGTTTAGGTAATTTGTCAATACAAAAAACTAATACCAATAAGACAATTTAAGAAAATTAAACAATATTTACATTTTAATGATAATTCCAAAATGGTACCTCGAAACACAAAATTCCTCCGTTAATAAATGCTTTGACAAAAAATTTTCGGAAAGTTCCCTTTAAAGAATGCGTTTGTGTTGATGAGCAAATGTATTCCACAAAAGCTCGTTCATATGTGAAACAATATTTCCCGGAAAAACCACATTAATGGAGATATAAATTCTATGTTCTATGTGGAGTTTCTGGATATGCATATAATTTTGAACTATATAGTGGTCAAGAAAATGATGAAAGAATTCGTTTACAATTGGAAAACAATTTGGGAGCCAGCTCAAATGTTGTTATTTGATTAATAAGAAAAATGCCTGTCAATTCAAATTACAAAATATTTTTTGACAATTATTATACGTCAATACCATTAGTTGCTGAACTTTATAAAAAAGTAATTTATAGTTTGGGAACTGTGAGAAAAAATCGTTTACCAAATTGTAAATTACCAGAAGAAAAATTCTGGAAAACGAAAGATCGAGGTGAATGTTATGAATTAACTTCTAATGTAAACGGAATGGATTTAACTGTAGTATGCTGGAAAGATTGCTTTAAAATTTTGTTGGCGAGGTTCCTCTACAGAATATTGAAAGATACGAAAAAAACAAAGGAAAAATAGATATCAAATATCCTTCCATAGTAAAAGAGTACAATAAATTTATGTGAGGAGTGAATTTATTAGATTCAATGATTGGTCGATACAAAATAAAATTACGCTCTCGAAAATGGTATATGAAAGTTTTTTACCATTTATTAGATGTATGAGTATGCAATGCGTGGATACTGTACAAACGAGTAGCAGCTGAAAAATTAAATAATCGATAAGTCAAAAGTTTTATCCTTAGTAGATTTTAAAACTGACCTTACTGAGGCGCTATGCATGATAGGCAAAAGCCCTTAAGTTGGGCGCCGTTCAACAGATTTAGAATAAGAAATTAGAAATAAAAACAAAAAAATCAAATGTTCAAATTATACCACCTAAAGATGCGAAAATTGACAATCAAAGCCATTGGCCGGTTTGGATGCTGGCCTCATCCACGTGTTAATTTCCTGGATGCAGCAAACTAGGATTTATTAAATGCGTAAAATGTAATGAAACATTTTGCCTCAATAAGGATCGCAACTGTTTCGTTGTATTTCATAAATAATGCATTTAAAAATTGTTTTTAAATTTTAGTTCCTTTTCAAAACTTATCTCAATGAATTGCTGTAAAATTTTAGTTACTATTTCTTATTTGTTTTTTTTTTTTATTTAAAATACTTAATTTAGATTCTTAATCTTAAAGACTGTTATAAGTTTTGAAATATTATTTGATTAAGTTATATTAACTAGTCATTATTGAAAATTAAATGTGATAAATTAATTCTTTTACTTTTTTATTTTTAAGACTTTTATAATAATAATAATAATAATAGTTCAAAAGATATTAATAATTAATATTAAAATTAAAATAATAATATTTTTATTCCTTATTTTTTAATAAAAAAATGTGTAATAAATTGAAGTACCAATGAAATTATAAATTTGTAATTATTCATTTCCTTAAATGCACAATATATCATATATGAATATGATATCACTAGAAAACTCGATTTTTCGGGAAAATGGAAAACCATAGAAATTTTACCCAGAACAAATTTTGATCTATAAGTCACACCCTAATCAAAAATAATTTTTTAATAATTCAAAGTTTTCTAAATAACAAAGTGGGTGATTTGTGCTTATTTATTGAATCTTTTTATTCGACCAATTATAGAGGCTCACACTTCACAGATCAAAATGTTAAAATTTTTATGTATTTTTAAATGCAGAATATTTTAAAATAAAAAAGATTTCTATGTGCCATCAATATTAGCAAATACAAATTTTTACTTTGGGAATGAATGAAAAAAACATTACTTATACTCTCGAAAAAATCAAATTTTCGATAAAAAATGTTTTTGTGATAAAATCCGGAAAAACAAAATTTTTTTTGGGGCAAAACGTTTTCAGAATAAAATCTTGCAGCCATCACCCGATTTTTATCTTTTTTTCACATTAAAATTTTGTATTACCATCTTTTTCCTACAGTTTTTGCATGGTTTTTAAAAAATATAATTGTTTCCTTTTTCAATGCCACAAATTTTTTTTAAACAAATTTAAGCAGTGTCAGTGTCACTGTAATAAAAAACAAAATAAATAAAGCAAAGTAAGAAAAGGGATAAATACTAAATAAAAAGTAATAACTTTTTTTTATTTGAATACATATACGTACATAATATGGTATATAATTAGATTTAGATTAGAATTGGATTAGATTTGATTTAGATTGAAACCGTCTGTATTTAAGTTTTATTAGTATTAAATAAGTAGATTAAGTATTTTTTCGAAATTAAATTGATTACATGAAATGTTTGTACATATCCAGGAGCTGATGTACCATCGGACCTAAGTCTTCTTTTAGCAAAAGTAAATATAAAATTATCCAGAGTTAGAAGAGGTAACCAGCAAACAAAATTAAATATTGAAAAACTTAAAATCGATGGAGTGAAAAATTAATTGACTGACGCAATCAATGATCATTTATTCTCGTCATAGAAGAAAATGATGACATCTAGGAACATACAAAAAACTATACTAAATGAAACGTCCAAACATATTTTCGGTACAAAAAACTATAAGTAAAAAAAAATGGATGATTGTCATCCAGATAGTTGATGGATGAATGACGAAAATACAAAAACAAACAACGTGCTGAATATAGACGAATTCATCGTGAAATAAGGTCGAAAATAAGAATAGCAAAAGAATATTCATTAAAACTGGAATGCTATGAAATTTAAAAACCACAACACCTGTATGATGACTTCAATCTACACAGAAAGCTCAAAGAAACAGCAGGGGTGAAAAACTTCCACACAAACTTCCACACTTCTTAACGAAAACGTTAAAATAATGAAAAAACTAAAACATGGGAAGAATTGTTTTGTGATTGAATTAAATCTACTCGTCCCGTGTACAATATTGAAACGTCTACAGAGCCATCCGAAATGCATAAAACCAAACATAAAATCAAAAAAGCGGTTATGTCAACCAAAAATAATAAAGTCGTAGGACCAGAAGACACTGTTGGAAATAACAAACTGATCCGAAAACCTCATTGTGTTCCAAAAAGATTTCAACAGTATTTGTAATACTGGAAATTTTCCATAAGATTGGCTATAAAGTCAAAATTTGTCACCTTCCGAAAAAAGCTAATGCCAAAAATTGCGATGACCACCGATTAATAAGTTTAATGAGCGCTGAACTCAAAATCTTCCTGAAAGTACTAAATAATCGTATATACACAAATTCTAAGTTGCACATTGGCAGAACGCAATTTGGGTTCAAAGGAACTGAAACAAGAGAAACCCTTTTAATATACCACCAAAATTTTATAGAGAAATTAAATGGAATTGGCATAGATAAAAATATCAGAATGTGTATAAATAACTTATGTGGGCAACTGTTGGGGCTGTTCGTGTAAAAATGAATAGTGTGCTGCCACAAAGCACTGATGTTCAAAAAGGAGTTCGGAAAATTTTCTCCCATTTACTATTTAACATCTATGCTAAAGCCATTTTTCCAGAAGCAGTGAACGATTTAGATGTTGGTATAAAAGTAAATGGTACATTTATAAATAATATCAAATATGTATATGATACAGGTCTTATAACAGACAACCTAAGGGATTTACAATATGTAGTTGTTAAAGTGCACCATCATAGCAAATTGTTCAACTTACAATAATAAATATCTCAAAAACTAAATTAATGATCGTAAGTAGAAAAGGAACACATTACACTGCAGCAACAATATAAATAAATAACTGTTCAACCGAGAGAACAAACAAATATCTCGGATGCTGGTTCCTCCTACCTTGGACAGATTATGTATGGAAATAAATATTAGTAACTTCTGTTAATAGTTCAAGGAAAAATAAGAGGAAGAAATAAAAAGTAGAGGAAGAAAACAATGAACATGGTTGCGCAACATTAGCGACTGGGCAGGCATCATTGACGATTTAATCCATTAAGCAATGGAACGAAACATCTATCAGCGAATCATCGCCAATATCATACGGCCACTGACATTCAATTATGGATGGACAATAAAAGAAAAAGGAGAAGATTTATAATAGAGAGATCTTATAGATATTCTTGGTGATAGATAGTCTTTGGTTTATAACATCCCATCACATTATGTATCAATGAAAAATTGAGAATTGAGAAAATAAACCAAAAATTTTTTTTAAAGGATTATGAAAGTAAAGGTGTATGATGGTAGTATTATGATGACAAATTAACTTTACATTGTTGTTGGTGTTTTCAGTTAATCATTTGTAGTAATGTGTGAGACATATTGCGTAATTAAGAGATAAGGAAAAATTACCTTCAGGTTAAAGAATGTAATTTTTTGTTTTATACTGTCTACTTCGAAATTACTTGAAGTTCGGTAGATCTCTTGTTCAACAATCTGAAAGTACTTATTCTCAATAAGTTAAACTTCTATAATAGCATAAGGTTATAAATTTATTTTAATTTTTTTATCTGAATTAGAATGGAAACTTTTTTGATTCATACAGCAATAACCTCTACAATATAGTGGTGTATACTTTTTTAAACTGCACTCAATACAGATGATTAGCAGTGTCATTATACTAGTTTAACTATGTAATATTAGGACTATATAATATATTGTGATATTGATTAGTTTTGATTGTACAATGAGTGATGGCACGTGGGTTTTTCGTAAGTAAGAAACCTTCAATATTTTAAAAGCTTCCGATCTTGGTTTCAGAGTAGCTTTTGTTTTGCTTTTAATGGTTTTTTGAAAACCAAATAAAAAAATTTTAATACTTTCGAAATTAGTTTAATTCTTATCTAAAAGTATAATATTCAAAGGTTTTTTCAAAAATCCTTTAAAACAATAATAAAAACGCGTCCCGAAGTTTCAGTTGGTTTTGAACAATTTTTAATAATTATTAAACACCACCGAACAAAATTTCCAGAATGATTTTTGTTGTTGATGCCAAAAAAAAATAAAAAAAAAAAAATATTACTAGAAATGTAAAAATGTATAGGAAGAAATAAAAAATTGTATTTACCAATTTGAAAATTTTTGCCTTTATCATTGTGTCATTGCTCTAATTTAAAGAAAACAAATTTCACCAGAGTCGTGGTTATGAAACGCTGAATATTCTGAATAGTATAATTAAAAATATGATTTTGTTTTTTCTGTTTTAAATTAATTTAAAAAATGAAATGAAAAATGAAAAGATTTTATTTTTCTCATTTAATTCAGCGGATTAAGTTTATTTTTTAATTCTGCTATTTTTTTTTTTTATTTTTTCGTTGAGAGTTAATTTAACATTTTTTTTTTAGTTTTTTATATTTACAAAATGATTGCAATGAAGTATATTATATGTATAATAATTTTTAAAATGGCTTAGATTCTTGGTTGACTTTTCCATTTTAAAAAAAATTATTCTTTTTTATTTTTGCTTTGCATTTTTGCCATCTCTTATCAGCACCAGCACTTCTCATTTAAGCTATTGAATTAGTATATCTACCTATAGCAATGTAATTTAGCGCCCCTATTTAAGAGCAAAAATGTAAGCTGAAAAAATAAAATGTGAATCAGAGAAAAAAAATATAAAAATAAAATAAACAATAATATAGAACGATGTAAAGCATCACGTCTAGTATAAAAAGAAATTCCAGACGAGTTCATTGAACTTAGATTGGATTCTCTTACAGTTTACAATGTATTTGGCAATAGAAATTCATTCACTTTTGTTTCTTTTTGTTAATTTTTTTTTTTTTATTTTCTACCGCCATAATAAAGTTTTATATTATTACTTTACCTTCATATCTACTATATACAAAATTGTTGTTGTTTTTTTTCTTCCCTTTTTTTTGTTAATTTATATTTCTTGCATATTATTTTTAATTTGTTTTAAGTTATAAGTTGCAAAAACAAAAATGTAAAATAAAAAAATTTGCAAATAAGAAAATATAATTTTTAACATTAAAAATAAAGAAAGAAAAACAACAAAAAAATTAGATCATCCTGCCACAGAACTAATTATAATTAATCCTTATAAATATCAACAACAAAGAAGAGTATATAATTTTTAGTTGCATTGATCAATTCTAGGTAAACTGTATGAAAAGAATTGTATTGTACTGTAACTGTAAATGTGAAATTGTAATTGTATAATTGAAATAAAATTTACTTTATTTTTCTAAGTTGAATATTCAAAATATATGTGGTTGTTCAAATATTTTTTGCTATCATTTAGACATTTTGTTGAAAATTACTACCTAACAGTAGTGGGTGCACAAGAATTTCGGAAAATTATATTTCCATTGACCTTTCAATCAAATTCAGAGATATTTTTAAATGAATTTTATTGAAGTCCTGTGATTTGCTTGTTGAGCAAATCCCTTTTCTAAGAAAAAGTAGTCACCGTTTCATACTCACGAAAAATATGTTGGGCCTACTTTACCAGATAACTGCTCATAGTGCTCAGTGATTTATCCAGCATATGGACATTTTTTTTCACTTGAGTATGAGAAAATTTATTTTATCACAAGCTTCCCTTTTTCTCATCTCATATTTTATCACAAGCTTCCCTTTTCTCTGTAATAGTTCTGTTTCTTTGTGCGTTAGAGTAGAACGCTTGAACATTTTCAGGTTTTATTTAGCAGTGATAGTTTCCTTGCATTTTTATTCTGCTAGTTTTTTTGTCTGATTTCAGTAATACAAAAAAAAAAACAAAGTAATACTTAACTTACAATAATTGTTTCATGTTATATTTTTAATATGTTTCAAAGTTTTAAAACCCTACGTGGTGACGTATGATAGTGTTGAACAACACTAGGCAAAAAGTAGTTTAGCAATCAAGCTAGACTGCACAATTTTCAATCAAAAGGCTGCATTTGAAAAAACATACATTCAAAATCAAATATTAAACATTTCAGTAATTAAGTAAGAGATTTTGACGGTAGTTCTTAATATTCTATTAATTTAATTTAAAAATTATAAGAACGTATTGTAACATAATAAAAATATGTTTTTAATTGCATCATACTAATTATGTTTTATTTAAAATTACAGAATTTTTCTTTTCTTTAATTAAACATAACTTGTATTAATTTTCCAACTTATCCTAAATTATCTTGCATGAAAATATGCTTGCTATTGGTGTTGATGTCGATATTGATGTGTCATAAACTGCCTGTTTTTGCCAATCCAATCTACAACGATTATTTGGCCAGTATATTAAGTTGTCTACCATTTCGCTTCAACCTTCGATTTTACCCTGAATAATGAGTTGCCAGGTGATATTTTGGAATATGTATCACATGACTTAAGTACACGTAATATCAAGTTCTCTAAACACATTTTTATGCAACACAATATTTTAAATAGCAGAGTTTTAGTATACAATTTGAAGGTTGGCCATATTAGAAAAATCTATCAATTCCACAAAAATCACCAGTTGTTGGAAATCAAATTTATTTCATACCTATTCAAATTATTTTAAATATATTTTTTATGTTTGCCGTTGTTGCCCCAAAAGAAATATCAATTTCAAAATTCCTATCATTGGAGCGTCACACCCTATCTGATATAAAAATATCTAGGATAATTTTGTTGAAAAATTTCTTGTAATTTTCTTAATTTCGGTTTCTCACAGGAAAAAAATCATTTTTATTCTTTTTAACTGTAAAATAAAAATCTGATGTTTTTGTGTTGTTTGTTTTTTTGTTTCATTTTATAAATGGAAATTTTATTATGTGGCGAAAATAATATTTTTTAACGGTCAGTTTTTTTTTAGTATTTATTAAAAAATTTGCAGTAAGAGTCAAAATATTCGAATTAAAAGAAAAAAAAACTTTTGGTATTCCTTTAAGGAAAAATTTCATGTTTGTTTTTTGTTTTTGTTTTTTTTTTTATTTTAAAATTGTTTTTAAGAGGTAAAAATCATCCGCTTATGATAATATCGAAAGAAAATAACAAAAAAATGTTGTTTTGAATGAATTTTTTTTTTGTTCTGTTTAATTTTAGAAATAGGTATTAATGGAAATGTGTATGTGGATCTAAAGGAAAAAAATTCTGATATCGATTTAATTAACGAACAAGTATCAAACATTTTAGAGAAAAATATAATAACTTATTTAAACACAGATTCTATTGACGATTGCGGTGAAAACGATTATAACAATAATTAACCAGTGGAGTTTTTAAATGGCTGCTGTCCAAGTGGAATGCTTCCATATAAACTTAATTTGTAAGTGGATAGTATAATATATTACTTAGAAACCTAAATAAATAACGTGGTCTCAATGGAACTCGGTTAGCAGTAAAAAATTTAAAATCAAATTTAATAATCGCAGAAGTCCTAATCGGTACAACGATATTTATTCCAGAAATATATTTATCCCCAACTACCATAGAATTTCCATTTATTCTCAGACATTGACAATTCCCTGTTAAATTAGCCTTTTTTATGATCATAAATAAGGCAGAATGTCAGACATTGGAAGAAGTAGGAATTTATTTACCTGAGGTAGTATATAGCCATGGACAACATTATGTGGCATTATCAAGAGAACGTATGGAGCTGAATTAAAATAAAAATTATTGAGGGGAGCGAACAAAGCAAATTATTTCATAATAATTGAACTTTATACAAAAAATGGAAGTTTTGAAATCTGTCAATACAAAAATGTTACTGTCAGTTTTAAACCTTTTTAACGTAACTGCACCTTTTTTATTTGAAATATAAACACTTTATATATGGTGTTAATTCAAAATTTGTTATTAAAACTTTGATTTTAAATCATTATTTTAAAAAGAAATTTTGTATTAAGTATAAAATTTCTGCATTTCAAATGACTACATCTGAATTTCAAATGGAAATGATAATATTTCAAAAATGTGAAACTCTGCCTCTGCCGTCATCAATGGAAAAAAGAGAAACAAACTGAACAAAAATTGATTTATTTTTATTTTTATAAAATTTTTGTAATTACTCTCAAATTTTTTGGGTGTTTATAGTAATATATGGATAATACATTATTTTGCTAGTTATTAATAAAACCATTCTATACTAGGTTTTATAAAATGTTGATCAAAAGAATTTAACGATCGATTTAACGAGTTTGGCCATCTTTCTATGATTTTCATATCAATAATAGAATTGAAGTAGCACAGATATTTTTTTTAAGATTTGCTTGATGAATTGAATTGATGGAGAATTGAAGCCGTGCCGAGAATTTTTTTAAGATTTGCTTTGCGAAGCTTCCAATAGTCAACGTCATTGATTTTAGCTCCGGCGAGGCGGACCTTAATTCAATTCAAAACTTTGAAGTTAAGACGAGAAATAGCTGATGCTATTTTTCTTACTGAAATTATTAAAGGAAACATTACCTCTCTGCAGTATGGGAATAATACTAACATTAATTTAAATGGTCGCCTATGTAGTGCACATTTATTCAGATTATGTTTCCATAGCACCAGTTATGGTAATTCTGAACCAATTTATAGAAAGCTGTAAATGGGTAATAAACACGAACATTTTATTGACTTTACACTTTCTAAAAGGACTCGATAACTTAAATTAATTTGCAGTAATTCAAAAATTTGTGCAATTTATTCAATGTATTTAAATTAGTTTTAAATTGAAGTAAATTTAATTTGTAAATGTATTCTGTTATCTTGTATTATAAAAAAAAAAAAGCAGAACACAATGTATTGATACAATGTACAATTTTTGACATAAACGAATAAATAAATCAAAAAATTTTTTTCAATTGCTTTGAGAAGAAAAGTACTAATACATCGATACCATACTAAGATTAAAAACTGGTTGGTAACCTTGTTATTTTATAAAAAGTATGTAAATGTAATACTACTTTCACCTGTTAAAGAGAACAAATATTTTCTTGCATACAGACTACTAATAGCAAAGTTATTAATACATTTTGTAATATTAAACCAAATTATGATGAGTAATAGTATCTACCATATATTATAATAAAGTTAGTTGTCAACATTTCACCTCAAAATTATTCAATCTAGCTATTCACCAAAAATGAGAAAAAATACATCACCACACAACGACCACACCTACACCAGTACACCATCCTATTTATACAAATTTCAAGAGAGTGCATAGCATAGGTAGCATATGAGTTTTATTTTCATCATTAATTGTAGGTAGGTACTTAGGTATAGACAATGAAATGTGTATCGTAGTAAGTTGTAAACAAAATTATCTTTGTTTTTTTTTTATATCAGTATATTTAAATCCCTGTTCTGTTAAAAACGTTAAATTTGGCTTCAACTTGAAATTTGAATTATAATTAATAAATAGCGGTCTCTAGTAATATTATAATAAACAAACATTTAAGGACCTGCGCAGTAGACACCTTTTCATTTTATTTATTTATCTTTCCTTAATGAACTTAATATGTAAATAGGTTGAATATACAACAGAAATGCGCATACGGGTTAAAATTTTCTATTTGGTTTTATAATATACAAATTTTTAAATAAAATACATCCATTTTGCGTCATTCAACATCTTATTATTTTTATACATAATTAAAGGAGATTCATTCTATTAATTTTTTTAAGTAACTGTCTTATATTATTGTTTTCTATATTTTGGTCATTTGTAGTAATTTATTTATTTATTTATTTATTTATTCTTACTTAGTTCAAGTGTTTACAAATTACAATATTAAAATTTACAATAAAACCATTTTACAATAATAAAATATAAAATGAATACAATTAGTAATTTGAAATAGAGATTGTAAAAATTATACAATTAGTTTACATAAAATTCCTAATGAAATTAGGAAATTACTTTAAATAAGGATTTCTTTACAACATCTTTACTCACACTGAAAAAAAAAAGTAGCTAAAATTGCTATTTTTTTTAAATACTATGTACTATTTATATAGTTCATATCGGGATAGTGACGCTAAATAGCATAAAATGATATAATTTATATTAAAGAATTATTTAATTATTTCTAGTAGAAAAAGCCATCAATTCCTTTGTAATATAATAAATTTACCGATAATAATTAGAAACTCTTTAATGCCTAAAGTTAAATTCAGCTGTGCTTACATAAGGAGAATTGTAGATACAAAATATGAATAGCTCTAATGCTGAAAATCAATATTGGGTACATTACATAAGAAGGATTTATATAATAAAATAGCTATATTTGCAATAATTTTAAGTAAATCGTACTAACACGAAAAAGCTAATATTCATTAATTGACTTATGAAAATGCGCAATTGTGAAAATCAATTTAAGCTAGTATAACTTTAAGAAGTAAATAAAAAAAATAGCAAAAATGTTATCCTACAAATTTAGGTAAAAGTTCTATTTTTAGAAGTTAGTCCAAACATTGTAAATTTGTAAGGTAACATTGCAAATTATGCTATTTAATTTGGTATGTAATGTAATACTAGCTGAAATTGACTTTCACCATTGCAAATTTTCATACATCACTTAATAAATAGCTTTATCTTGCTGGTATGATTTAGTTAAGATTATTGTAAATATAGCTATTTTGTTGTAGAAATATCATATAAATTGGGAGGCAATGCTGAATCTTTTTGATGTAACGTTCTGTTTCTGTAATTTAAAAAGTATTAACAATAATGAAACCTATACACGCTTGTAATTGCGTCAGAGTATGAAATTGTT
Organism: Argyra leucocephala; assembly: GCA_963942445.1. NCBI lineage: Eukaryota > Metazoa > Arthropoda > Insecta > Diptera > Dolichopodidae > Argyra > Argyra leucocephala. The sequence continues at coordinate 82,259,379 of OZ012681.1, read as the reverse complement.
TATATAAGGACAGTTTAATGGCCAGGTTATCATCACTGTTTTTCATTTGATTATACTACATATGCCAGCATCTTCATTTTGCTGTATTCTCATTTGTCTCCATTTTGCAAAATTATGTGAATTTCTGTAATATGATAGACGGGATAATATGATATTATTAAAGTTTTTATATTTTAAGCAAATGATATTTAAATAAGCTTTTTAAAACCAAATTTTTAAAATTTGAAACAGTTCTTAGCTAAATTTTAAAACTTACAGTGTTATAAAAGTACGAACTAAAATGAAAATTAAAAAAATAATAAAATTTTATTCAAATAAGTTTTAAGTGTATTTATTTGCTTTTTTTACATCATAGATATTTAAGTCTAAAGATATTTATATACCTTGTTATTTATATACCTTAATCTATATTATACATTTAAATATTATCATATTTTAAATTACAAGTTTTAACTTTTTCATATTTAAAATACCTATACATATATATACATAACATTGTTGTAATTACAAAACAAAAAAACGCAGAATTAATTCAAATACAAATAACTTAAAAATATACTTCTTTCATTGTACTGAAAACGTGAAACACTGAAAAACGTGTGAAAAAGGATTTTGTGTTGTGCACTTCGAATCGCATAGATCACAGATGAACTAATGGTTCTATAATCTAAATTTGTGATTTTCTTCTTTTAATTTATTTTGCTTGTTTTTTTACTTAACTTTTCTTTTTTTAATTTATTTTGTTTTGTTTTTTTACTTAACTTTTTTGTTTTATATTTTATTTTGATTTTTTAAGCATTATTATTTATTTTATTATCACATAATTATATATTTTCTTTTTTCTATTTTAAAAAATTCACATCTATAAATTCAAGTCAATGTTAATCTGTATCTAAAACTTCATGCGTTATTTGGATAACCTAACCAAACTATTTCATAACAATTAGGCTAAATATTATTTTTGAATGTAAATTATAAATCCTATTAATACTATTTTGATTTAATCATTTAATTAATACTTTTATTATGATTATTAGATATTTTTTATTTAACTAAATAAATTAGCTATTAATCACTTAATTCAACTTTTTATAACACGAGCCAATCAATCAAAGGATATCTATCTACTGAAATAGGTAACAAAAGTGCATTATTCTGTATTCACTAAAATCTTTTCTTTCACACCAATTCATATTGTGCGAATTTGCTGAAATATTGTAAAAAATCTACCGTAAGAATTTTATATGCAAAAGAGAGACGACAAATACTAAAAGCTAATTTTTGGTAAATATTGGTATGTGGCTTTAGAAAATTTGTATTACAAGATAATTAAAAACCGCAATTAAGCGTATCTAACAATTTATTTCAAATTAGGCAAAGTTTAAATAAATACTATTGTAATTTTTGTTATGTGCCCAAATCAAATATAAATAATCTACATAGAAAATTTGCAATGCAGATGCTTTATAAAAATATCAGTATGTGAAAGTAAAAATAACTAAAATTGTAATATAAAATAACAAATATTTTTATTTATTATATCTAAACTTTTTAAATTCAATGGAAAGTTTGTTATAATTATATTTTTAATTTTCTTTTAAAACATTATAAATGTTACTATTTTTTTATAAAGAAAAATGTTATGTTACATATGATATTATGCATTCAACTTTTTGTAATAAATTTTATTACAAGTTAACAGTGCATAATGCATTTGAAGTTAATAATTTAGTATTTTTTGCCATAATTACCATCACAAAACGTTATTTTTATACTGTCATGTTTTTTAGCAAATTTAGCATTCAGCTTTTTCTTCAGTGGATATCAAAATTTATTGTTGTGTTGTATTGGTTTGTGTTTATCAGCATTCTGTTAATAGGCTCATATTTTCCATAGTTAGTCCTGTGAAATGTAATAGAAAATATGTTTTCATGCCTAAAGCGTGCTCTAAACCGTTAATTGTATTTCTTAAAATGTTATCAGTATAACGTGATTATTCAGTACTTGGGTTATAAAAACAATACCTAACACAGTTCTCCTACCTTCTAAAGTATACATATTAGCAGTTTAAGACGTTCAATGTAGGGGGGCAATTTTAAGGGATTATTCCAATTCAAAGCTCTTAATGCAAACCTAAGAAATTTTTTTTGAATACTTTCTATTCTATCAATGTGTTGGCGATAAACACGTTTAAAAATAAACCATTATAATTACACAATTTCATAAAATTGTTTAAGTCTTTTTGAAGAGAAAAGGAGTCGTTATTTGAACTAATGTCTTTAAAAATTTACATGATATCAGCGTAAATTTTTATACCACTGCTCTGGATAATTTTAGTGGCATCATTTATAGAAATAATAAATAACAATGGTCCGAGGTAACTCTCTTGTGCCATTCCAGAGTTAGCAAAAAAAGACGCCGAAGTTACTGTTCTGAAAATAACACTTTAGCATCTATTACTAAGGTAAGAATCAATCCATTTAATTAAAACATACGGAAAACCATATATTTTAAGTTTGAAGAGAATCACATTATGTGGTAAGAGATCAAAAGCCTTACTAAGGTCAGTGTAAACCACATCTGTTTGCTTTTACCGGCTTCCATAGTTTTTAAAAAAGTTGAGTGTGACTCCATAAGATTTGTTACAGTTGACCTTTTTTTTACAAAGCCATGTTGCTCATGTACTATAAATGAAGAATCGTACCATAAGTTCAAACACTTTAGGTAAACTCGGTAGTTTGGCAATAGGTCTATAATTTGAAACATTAATCTTTAAATCCTTTTTGGTGAACTGGTCTTATAAAGGACTTTTTCCAAAAACTTGGGGATACCCCAGAAGTTAAAGATTTATTGAATAGAAAAGAAATAGGGGAAGATAAAGAATCTGCACAGTTTTTTAATATGATTTCAGGCAGACCGTCCGGGCATGGAACTGTATTATTAGCAAGTTTACTTAAGTAAATCCGAACATTGCTTCGTGTAAAGCATATTGATTCAAGTGGTATGCTTGGAAAGGTTTCTAAATGAGTGAAGTTTGCTTCATTAACTGTAAAGGTTGAAGAAGAATAATTACTTTCAAAAAATTAAGTAGTTAGATATTTCATTTGCATCATTAGATGTTTGATTAAATGTCATATAATTTGGATATTGATCTGTTTTTCATTTAGAATTAACAAGTCGCCAGAAAGTCTTAGAATTCGTCCGTATTTCGAAAGCTATTTTACTTATGTAGGCATTGTATTTAAAATTTAATAAAGATTGAAAAGCGTTATACAAATTTACGAAATTCAAATAAGAAATGCCATCTTTATTTTGTAAATGTACGTTCCAGGCTTTATTATTTTTATTTCTTAGCTTTTTAAGTTCAATATCGTACCATGGAGTGCTCGAATTAATATTTCTGTTAAGTTTTTTGGGAACAAAAATGTTAAACCCCTGATACATAACTTCATAGAATCTATCTAATGGCGTTGTTAATGTCCATGTTTAGTAGAGAGTCAAAATCAATTGAGAGAAAGTAATTATTAATCAATAAGAAATTTTATTAATCAATAACATTCTCAGAAGATTTTTGGGAACTATTAAAATGATAAATAAAACTGAATGGAGGATGGTGATTGTCAATTTTTGAAATAGGCATTGAAGCTATAATATTTGATAAATTGGTAATCAAATAGTTTTGGTTAAAAATATGTATATGTATATAATTTTATTCATTAAATGCCAGTTACTATAAGGAATATATCGGTCCTAAATAAAACATACTAACGTAAAAACTTTTTATTAAACATGAGTGGTTTCTACTTTATCGAGAGAAGTCTATGTCAGTACGTAAATTACTGTTGTTTTCAAAACTTTAATTTTGGCTTCAACTTGAAATATAATTACTCAACCGGAGCTCCTGGTATTGTATACAGGGTGGTCCGGTTTAGAGCAAAAAGTTTTTAAAGGGTGATTCTATGGAGTATTAGAGGAAAAAAATTGTTCTAGAAGACTATCTTTAAATTTACCTGGGCTACAGAGGGTTAAAGAAAATCGAATTAGAAAAATTATGTCTAAAGAATATCAACTACAGCTCAGAAGAAATTGAAACTAGAGCAACATCTTCTTTATAGCTTTTTTTAGAATTAATACACCTAATTAACTGTATAAGTTGAATGAGTATCAGTCTTACCGTTTTTGAATAACAACTGCATAAACTTAAAATTTTGCTTTTAAAAACTTAAAATTTTGTAAAATACGTTGATTATCTCGAAAAAATTTGCTATTTTTTTTTATTGTGTTGATGCGCTACACCATCCCATCTACAACTTTTTCATACACAAATTTCGTATCAGACTTGCCGTTTTTCAGGTAAAGTCATATTTAGTATTTGGGTAAACCATGTTTTAGTAAGAAAAATAATAACTGACAGTTGAATATTGTAACAATTTTATTTTTTAGCCAAATATAGTTAAAATTACTGAAATTAGTTAGGGTTAATGAAATTTTATATGACTTTACATGAAAAACGGCAAGTCTGCTTTTCGGACCACCCTGTATATTTGTTTAGGTATTTTTTTCTTGTAGTATTATTTTTACTTTGTGATCATTTTGTTTTAGAAAACTGTTTTTGATCTTCCAGTAATAGCCTAGCATTGTTACTTTAAAATTACAGGTACCTGTTTAAAAAAGCAACTGTTACCGAAATATTATGCCATGTCTAATAAAAGATATTTACAAAATAAATTTAAAATAACCCTTGTTCTAGTTAGAATGAATAAAATTTATGTAAGTTTTTACAGTAATGGCAATAACAATCAAATAATTATCAAAAACAACCACAATTAGGTAATTTATTTTTACAAAAAAGTATCAATATCTTGACCTCAGTGTCCTGTCAGTGTCCTTAGTTTTTGAAGTTTAATCTTAAAATTTTAATTTTAAAAATAATTTATATATCGCATTTTATATCCTGTAAAAAATATTTTGCTACAAAAATATCAATCCCTTTTTTTAAATTTTGTTGTGATGTATTTTCTTTTCAAATAACATCAAACATTTTTCTTTTGTATACCATTTTCTTTATATTACATTTAGAAAATCAGGTTCTTTACTTTAATATGGATAATAAGAAATTGGTTCAATTTCACACTATCTTTCGCAACATTTATAAACTGAAAGATATAGATGATAAAATAAAATGAAAATAAGCATAATAAATTCGACATCAAAAATTCATTTTAAGCTTTCTTTGAGAATATATTTTTTGAAAGCAACAAAAATAATAACAACAACAACAACAACAAAATATTTTCGTTTCCTTTCAATTTAGTTATAATAGGAAGTATTTGACACTTTTCTTTACCATATCCTTCCATATGTCAGGAGCCGTGTTTTTATCGTGCCGATATTTTAATAAAATGAAAGAATCCTTATTCTATTACCGATATGAATGAACACCTAGTAACTTACGGGTAAGGAAATTCCTTTCTATCACAAAAAAAAAAAATACTTTTTTTACTCCCGACCCTTGAAATTAAACCTTTCTAGAAAGTACTGAAAATTGAAACGGTATGTTCAATAAAACATTCAAATATTCATTCTTTTCATTTCGGGGATTCACTCAGAATATTATCCTTTGAATGAATGAATATAAAAAGCACAAAATAAAACTAAATTTAAAAACATGAAAATTGAATGAAAACTCAACTACAGAAGAAATTTATTTCTAAAAGAAGAAAATTTTACAAAAAAAAAGAAACAATTTTTACGAGATAACGACACGTTGTGGTATATTTTACACAGGTAACAAACACATTAAGGAAAAAAAAAAAACAAAAATAAAACAGAACATACACAGAATAAAAAAAAGGAAAAATAAGGAAAGATTCATTTTCTGCTGAGATTTTCATTTTAATACATTTTAGTTTTTCTTTTTTATTGCTTTCTTGACACCAGATACGGTATATTATATTTAAGATGCAATAAAAGATTCAAAAAGGATTAAATTTTTTCTTATTATTATATGAAGTAAATATGACATAAGAAATGCTATAGGGTTATAAAAAGGATTAAAAATTAAAAAAATTTCACAAAGAAAATTTCTATCGAAATCCATTCTTTGATGTTTTATACTTTTGTTTTTTATTTTTTTATTTTTTTTATATTTTAGTGTAGGTAAATTATATTCATTAGAATATCATTATTAAAATATTTTCTATAGATATTTTGTAAAATATTGTAAAAGGTTATTTTTTCTGTTATTTTTTCTGTGTTTTCGTCTTTATCAAATTGCCTTCATAATAGTGCAAAATTTTAAAATCAATTTTAAAATTGAAAACTAATAAGAAGGAACCAAATTTGATAAGACATCGTTCATGTAATCTTAACATTATTTTTATTCAACCTGCACGTATTGATTACAATTCTTAATAACACAATTTTAATTTTGTAGATAAAAGCTTAGGTTGAAAATATATCTTTAGTTTTATGTAGCTCTAATAGCAGTTTTAATTAATATTTCTCTTAAAATAACTAAGTGTTTTTTTTTTTTTTTGTCTTTATTGAATTCATATTTATTTACCTTATAACTTAACAATAATTTTACAATGCGATTTATAAAAAATAAATATTGACCTCATTAACATAAGTATATGAAACCAATTAGGTAAAAATATGAAGGATATAGGCCTTACCATAAGCTGTATGGCCTTATCAGTTAAATTTAACAGAGTTAATCAAAAAAAGTTTGTTTTCTATGAGGACGTATAGTAAAACAAAAAAAAAAACATATAATATATTATATAAAACAAAATATAAAATAAATCAAAATCAAAAATTAAATTAAAATATACAATAGGAATAAAGTGAACATAAAAATTATAATAAAAAAGTATATAGTTATTTAAATAAGAATTCCAAAAATTTTTTTTAAAAGCAACTATGTACAACTCTCGTTTACAGATATTTTGAAAGCTTATATATGTATTATTGTACAGCAAATGGGTAGGATGTAATATATTATAATTATGAATGATTTTGATAGCTTTTTTTAACATGGTTTCAATTCTGATAAGATATTTCTGAGCAGCACCGTTCCAGATTAACGTAGGTAACTTGGTATAAAATATAAGAGGAGTAGATACTGAAAAGCGCCTTATTATTTAGAAACTTCCTTAACCTCTTCAATAAGAATATATAAGGCGATATTTTTTTTATAACCTGATGGTCATTCCATTTTATCCTACTATCCAACAAAAGACCAATGTAATTATACTTTTGAACTATTTCAAAACTAAGATTGTTATGAGTGAAAGAATTCACTTGAAAATTTTTGTTGTTGAATAACAGTATTTTCGTTTTATCAACATTCATAAGTAATTTATGGTGGAATAACCATTCATTTATCATCTCAAGATCATTTTTAATTGTAACAAAAAATGCATCTTCATTATGATTCGAATACTTAATGACAGCATCGTCTGCATAGAGTTGAATGCTGCCAATTAATGGAAGACGTGCTAAGTCATCGATATATAATTTAAACAGATCAGGACCAAGAATTGAGCCTTACGGAACTCCTTTTCTGATACTTAACCAATCACTCGTATGTGATGCAACACGTACGTACTGTGTTCTTTCGTATAGGTATGATTTAAAGAAAGCTATTTGCGATTCAGTAAAGTTTAAACTTGAAAACTTTTCTAGTAGTATTTGGAAATCGACACAATCAGTTGTCAGAGGGTGTATTAGTTATGGCGAATAATAATATCACAGCGAATAAAATATTTAGCTTCGAAAATGGATTACAACAAGGAGCGGTAAATTCACCAGTTCTGTTTTCAATATACATAATAGAGCTGATAGAGTTATTAAAACGCATACAAGGTAGTAGTTATGTTTTAGCTTTCGCAGACGATATTATTCTGTATTCTGCAAATAAATCAGTAAGAGAAATCCAAAATAAAACTGCAAAGATGTTTAATATTCTAATAAAATACTACAAGATGGTGTTTAAAAATAAACTTTAATAAATGCGAAACAATTTTATTCCGAGATGTTATAGGCAAAGTAAACCACAATTTAAAAAATAATTCGAGGAAATTCAATATAAAAACTCCAAATAATGAAAACATTGTGAACAGGAAACAAATCAAGTACTTGGGAATTTTGCTAAGTTACAACCTGAATTTCACTAATCAAGTTGACAATGCAACTTCGAAAAGCATTAAAGCTCTAATGGCAGCGAAAGGGTTGTTTTACAATAAAACAATCCAGCCCAAAGTAAAATTAATAGCCTATCAAACACTTATAAGGCCAGTGCTGGCATATGGAGCACCCATTTGGTATAATATAAGTGCTAGTAATATGGAAAAAATTAGGAAAATGGAACGGAAATGCATTAGAGTTTGTCTGGGGAAAAATAGAACACCGCAATCAGACTTTAAAAAATATTATTCTAACAAGTTTATATATAAATTAGCTAATTTAAACAGATTCGATAATTTTTTTATCAATCTGATTCGTAGGCATTTCGACAGAGCAATGAGAAATACAGCAAATGGCTTAATATCACATGTATATTATCATAATGATGAATACATAAAAAATAGCCTACAGAAAGGTTTTGTGTCCCCAGAGTCCTTTATTTATCTAAATAAGAATGGTTATATACAAAACCAAAACTATGTCCCAATATTATTTCACTATAATAGACGGGCTACATGTAAAATTATCGATTTTGATCCTCGAAATTTAATTCAGGATCAATTAAAATTTGATATAGTCATCCCGGATAGGGAAAAAAGATATAAAGTGGATTACTGGTGGTTGGAGGAACCTCCATTAAATAGATTGGGATAGTTTAACTATACAAAGTAGTTTTAAGTAGGTTAGGATAAGTTAAGTTTTATTTTAGTTTATAAGATTTTTTTTTGTAAGAATTAATTTGGGTTTTAGTAAAATTTTGCCAAAAATAAATATTTAGCAAAGATTAATAATACATAAGTTAAGTGGAAACTTGGTATAAATATAAATTATAAGAAAAATATTAAAGTAAAAATCTGAACGAAAATTAACAAAAAATTCATTTAAAATTAAGTTAGTTAAATAAGGAAATAGCCACCGTTTTTGTAAATAATTTTTTTTCGGTGTAATATTTGATGTTGAAAAAAAAAAAAGTACTTAATGACAGCATCGTCTGCATAAAGTTGAATGCTGCCAATTAATGGAAGACGTGCTAAGTCATCGATATATAATTTAAACAGATCAGGACCAAGAATTGAGCCTTACGGAACTCCTTTTCTGATACTTAACCAATTACTCGTATGTGATGCAACACGTACGTACTGTGTTCTTTCGTATAGGTATGATTTAAAGAAAGCTATTTGCGATTCAGTAAAGTTTAAACTTGAAAACTTTTCTAGTAGTATTTGGAAATCGACACAATCAAACGCCTTCTTAAAATCAATGAAAACACAGAGCGTGTATTTACCCTCATCCATGCTTTTAGTGATAGAATTCGTTAAAGCAAGACAGGCCGCCGTTGTATATTAGAGTATCGCTCGAATCCATATTGATCCGGATGTAAAATCGGATTAGAGTTGAAAAAACAGATTAGTCTTTTCTTAATAATGGTTTCAAAAACTTTTGAAAATGCTGGGAGCACTGAAATAGCTCTATAACTGGATGGGTTAGTTTTATCTTCAGTTTTAAAGATAGGAGTAATTATTGCTTTTTTTAAGCAACTCGGAAAATTATTTGTCATAAATGATTGATTAATGAATTTCGTCAGAATAGGACTCAATTCTTTGGTGAATTCTTTTACAAAATTTTGTGGAAATTTCGTCATATCCTGTTGCAGCGTATTAATTATCTCACTCACCTCTTGTATATTAGTTGGGAACAGATTAAAATTTGAGTATATATTTCTATGAAAGCGGTTAAGGTAATTAGTATCAATGTCAGTAGAAGGAATATTGAGGGTTTGTGTAACATTAGTAAAAAATTTGTTCATGACATTAGAAATGTCCTGTGGCTCGTTGTATGCGTTATTCTGTAATATAATGGAGTTGATTTGACTCTTCATACTATTTGGATTTGTATTAAATATAATTTTTTTATATACATCCCATAATTTTTTGGGGTTTCCAGAAGCTTTAGCGACATCATGAGAAAAATATTTTGTTTTAGCTTGGAATATCAAAGTTTTGACCCGACCCTTATGTTTAGTGAACAGAATTGCAATATTTTTGTCAGTAGGATATTTCTTTTTGTATTTGAAGAAAGAGTCTCTAATTTTTATTTTATTCAATATTTCTGACGTCATCCAATCTTGTTTTTCTTTCTTATTTCTTTTTTGAATTTTTTTAGTATAATTTCCTATTAGAGTACTTAAAGCATTGTTGAAGATTTCAAAATCATTATATGAATTTATATCATTCCAAAACCGGTCCGATTTTAAATTCTCATAATCTAATACAGTTATAACGTTGTTCATTATTTCTTTAACAGGGTGTATCTTAACACTTATGAAAAATTGTTGATGATCCGATAGAGGGGGTGTCTAGTATATGAAAGTAATATTCATAATTGATAACATCTGTTACAAAGGGATCAATTATAGTTTTAGAAGGAACTCTTGTTACATACTCTTCAGAAATTTTGTTGTAAATCAGATATCCCTTAGTCATAAGTGTAATAATGTAATTTTGAACAGATTCAATTGCCCTTTGAAGAAGATTTAAATTGAAATCTCCTATTATTAACGATCGCTTATAACTTGTTGTAATAACGTCAATTTTATCTATGAAATCATTTATACTTGTATGGTTAGACCTATAAAATGTTACAACATTTAGTTTTAATTTTCTTATTGAAACAACTAAAACGTTTGAAAATGAAAATTCTTCATCATACTCAAAGTTACTACTCAAATAATCTACAACATAAATCGCAACCCCTCCATATGAGGTAGCACGATTGGAGAAATACGGCGTATAACCATGTGTTTTAAACATAAACAAAACCATCAACTAGATAGTTGGGGTAATAGTACATATAATAAATTACACCCTATACTTACTGTTCAGAAACACATACTTCGTATTTTATGTAACAAAAATAGATTTTAAAGCAGTCTTCCACTATTTATTGATTTAAATATCCTTCCGTTAAGACACTTGTATTGTTACAAAGTTCTCAAAACTCCTTTTATTAGGTTATTTAAGTTTTAGAAACCTAGACCAATACAATATACGCAATAACAACAATACAATGTGCCTTGTACCACAGTTTAGAACTACTTCTTTGCGTAATTTTTATTTTATATTTTCATGTCGTTTGTTTAATAAATTGCCGCTTAACATAAGAAAACTCAGATTACTAAATATTTTTTGTAAAAAAGTAAAATCATGGTTATTATGTTTAGAATATTCTAGCGTTGAATCCCTTTTTGATGTACTTAGTTAAAGTTCTCAATTCCTATTATAATACTTTATTTATTTATTTATATATACTTTGCTCCTATCTTCGTAATTTCCCTTTGCCTGCATTATTTACCAAGCTCAGATCAAGATGTTTTTTTTCTCTCTCTTTAATTTTTAAATTTTGTACCTAATTTTAGCCTAATTGCAAAAATTGTTTATTATTTTGTTTTTGTAATATAAATTTAAATTTTTTTTCTTTTAATGTAGTATATATTCGTGATTACCTCACTTAATAGAAAATAGTATTTTATTTGTAAGCAAAATTAACTTTTAAAAAAATAACAAGGTGACTGGATTCTATTTTTTAAATTAAATAAAGAGTCTTCCTATATTTTTCTCTTACGCTGAAAACACAATCACGACGAATGACATTAAACGAATGACACGAAAAATTAATTTTTTTGTCCCTTTCTTCCATAAAGTTTGAAATCACAAATTTCATAAATCACATTGACCAAGTCCAAATAAAAATATTAATTCTTCAAATTTTAAAAATTAAAGTAAAATAACAACAAATACAGCAATAGTCTTGAATTCTTTCAATTTCTAAAAAAAAATTCAATACTTTGATTTGTAATATTATTTGTGGTCTATTGAAAGGACTTTAAATGCATGTGTAGTTTTTTATACAAGTTAATTTTTATAAATAAAAATTGTGTACAATAAAAACACAACTGATTAGTTCCACAGTTACTTTTATTCTATGAATTCTCTCTTTTTTCCTAATACAAATTGCGATTGTTCTTACAGAAATTCGCTGGATCAGCGTTTTGATTGTGAAACGTTAAAAACAAAAAGTATAAAATAAATTACAAAAGCTTTTAAAGGAATTAGCTGGATCAGCGTTTTAGTTTAAGTTAAAATAAAAAGTATTTGAAAGTTAAAAATAAAAATTACAGTTGCGTTGGAATGTAAAGCGTGGTTGCATTCCTTAACTTACATACATTGTGTAATTTTTAATTTTTATCGCATAAGTAGAGTAGAAATGCGAACAGCGAAATAAAGAAGTATGTATATACTCTAGCATGAACATTCGCATATATACATTTTTGAGTACCTTTACATACAACTTTTATATCGTTGACACTGTCAGCAGCATAATTGCAAATAAATATGTTCATAGGTAGTAGGTACACAAATTTTTTTTTATTTATGAGTACAGAATCCATTGCGCTCAACTTATAAGCATTTAAAAATTGAGTAATATTATTTTGAGTGAACAGAATTTTGATATTTGAAAAAGTGACTAGCAAATTTTGTTCTACGTGAATACTCTACTTACATGATTACTCTATGCTATAACATTAAAACAAAACAATAATATCTTAGTTATTTTATAAATGAATTTTGTTATTTAATCTTTTTTGTTCATTTTTGTTTTATTTTCTAACTGAAATATTTATGAGTTAACTTTAATATTAAAATATATTTTTGTTAATTTTTCATTATTTTTAATTATCTAAAAATCACTAAAAAAAAATTAACAAACTTATTAAAATTACTTTTTCTATTACATTATAAGGTGAGTTTGCCACGCTCATGTTATGAATTTATGTAGAAAAATATGTTATGAAATTTAGGGTTAAAAAAACTGATGGTATTAAATTTAACATAAGTCTGGTTAATAGCGCAGCAATGAATATACGCACATGAAAATTCATTACACAAATTTAATAAAATTTACTTTTTCGCAGTTCATAAGTTCAATATTTCTCATAACTTTTAGCAATACTGTATTAAAAAAAAACTCTTTCTCTATAAATTTGAAAATATAATTCTTTTTTAATAAATATAAATTGCTTTGCTGAAAAATTCAAATATCCGATGTCGTTTTGATTTTATTTTTCCTTTATTTTATAATTTTACTTTTTTTTATTTTCTTTTGTAAATTTTATTAGACTCTGTCATGCCAACTCTTTAACAAGAACATAATAACAAGGGAAAAAACTTTGAGACCCAAGAAATTTTCCTCCCTCTCTCTTAATTTCATTGTTCTCTTTATTCAACTGTTTTTTTTCTTCTTTTTATAGTTTTTCTTCTACAAAAGAAAAAGTTTTGCATTGCTCTTATAAATCCATTGCTTCTTTAGAAATTATTCAAGAAAACAAAAACAAACATTTTTTATCGGATGTCAAATAATTTTTCATTTCCTGCGCCCACAATTTATGAGCCATGTTTCACTAGAGAAGAAAAACAAAAAAAAAAAAAAAAAACAAAATGAAAACTGAAAACTTTCTTGAAAAATGAAAACTGAAAACAGAGTTTTTTTCTGTATGAACGTATGTCTTGTCTTCAACTTCTTTGCACAAGCTTGACAAAACTTTTTTGAAACCAAAAAAGAAGTAAAAAAAAAAAATACGAAAACAGAGAAGTTGAAAATTTTATTTTTCAAAATTGATTTGATTTTACTCTTCAGAAACTATGATGGAAAAATTTGATAGACTTTATTTTCTTGTTGTTCATAAAGACAAGAGTCGTAGGGCAAAACAAATTACAAAAAAAGAAAACAAATAAGAAAATTGAAAAACCCTTTAATGTACAGTTATGTATCAAAATATCAGCAAAGGACTAAAAATTTCTTAATTTTCATATTGATTTAATTGGAATTTTTTATTTGATTTGTTAAGAGTGTTTTTTTTTTTTTGTTTTTGTTTTCTTCAACAATCTTTCAGAAAACTTTATATAAAATTAATTTTGAAATATTTATTGAAAAAAACTGTGCCCGCAGTTATTACAAAAAAATTTATATCATATTATGGAATAATATTTATGTCCAAGAGATGAGTGGATAAGTTTGTACTTGAATTAAAAATATAACATTATTGAGGGAAATTAATTTAAAGTGCATGAAAATGTTAAAATTTTAAAATTGGGAATTTAATTTTGATAAATTATTAATAAAAATTATTAAAATTATTGGTTTTGCAGCTAAGTGAACCAAAATATTTATTTACTTGCATCTTTTTGTGAAATTGACTCTGTGTGAATATGAAGGTTAAATATTTGATAGTGTATTATAATGGGATAGTATAGAAATATATCTTCCTCGGTCTCACACCTTATTGCTGAACTCTATAATCAATTGTTTTCTAGACCATACATATTTTAATAATTTCAGGCACACTTTAAGTTCACCATTTAATCAATTGATCTCTCAATTTCTAAAATGAATCCAGATAACGTGCCAGAAATAATATTAAAAAATTACGTGAGGCCCTGCTCGCATCACCTTTATCAATATTATTTAGTTTATCATTTTCACTTGGGAATACTTCCACTACAATGAAAAGCCTCTTACGTAAGACCGATCCACAAAAAAGACTCCAAAAATTTATTAACAAACTATCAACCAATTGCAAAACTATTTTATATTCCAAAATTATTCTAATTAACTGTCTATGATTCCATTTATAACTTATGTTGTAACTCACTAGTACCTAAATCAGCATGGTTTTATGAAAAATAAATCGACTGTAATCAATTTACCTAACTCTGTCACTAATTCAACGAAACTAGGTATTTAAACTGATGTCATTTACACAGATCTAAGCAAAGCTTTTGATATTTTGCCACACAGCATAATTCTCATGAAACTTCAAAAGTTTGGGTTTCCACAAACAATAACATTGATTACATTCATTTATACTTATCTAATGGAAAATAGTCTGTGTTGTTTATATCAAGTATGTTTCCCGTTTCTTAAGAAATTGTTATTTCCTGAATAATCTTATTTTTTTTAAATAAAACTACTTAAAATATAATAATTCTATGTTTTTTTAGGAACTTTTCCTCATTTTCCGGAAAATGGGAAAGTCATGTTGTCACATTCGTAAAATATTTCTTTTGTTCAATTTTTTACAATTATTTTCTATATATAAAATCTAATTATTTTGAGTATGAAAGTGGTCAAGGCAAGAAATGAAAATATCACGGTTTTTGCAATGGTACCGGGATAATGAATTGCAGTGATCTACCTTATAGTTCCCTCGTTTGCAAGTGGGAACATATGTAACAATGTGACCAATATTATCAAACCTAAGATGTTATTTTAAAAAAATCTCCAAACGAAAAGTTTACAATTACAATTTACATTTGGCTTAGAAGTTCCTTATCTGGTCGTCCAGACTTCGATGGTAGATTCTTGAAAGCAGATAAATAATCTTCAACAATAATCCGACGAAAATCAAGATTACTAATTTTTGTGTTATTGGCGCGCTTATACATCATCCAAGCGTTGTTCATACAAACATCAAACATCCAAGTTATTAGTAGCCAGTACCACTTTTTTCCCCTAATACCAATCCTGTATGAATTTACGTCTTCATCTATCCTATCAGTTCCTCCCATATATTTATTGTATTTCATTATTGTAACAGGACATTTAATATTTAAAATTTTTTTTTCTGCCGAAGAATATTTTTTTAGTTTACTGATGCGGAAGGCTCTATGCCATGTATGTTTGGTGGAACTGTAAATAGGGAATTGTCTATCCATTTTATTATCTTCATTAGACTTTTTAGATAAAATATGACCTCTTTCGTAATTTTTAATTTCATCTTTGTTTGGTAAATTGCATTCATTTGAAATACGATTGGCCCTCATAGTTCCCGTACCACCATAACCTTTATGTTGTAGATGTGATAATAAATTGACTGATGTAAATAAATTATCGAAGTAAAAATGATAATTTAAATGATTATTCGGAATCTTATCTATAATGCAAGCTAAAACAGTTGCCGGTTTTCCAAAAGCCTTATCATAGTTCGAGATTTATTTAAAAAATTTTCCCATGTATATTTCGAAATCTATCAAATAACCACTTTCTGTTTTCATACGCCAAACTTTGTATCCAAATCTAATAGGCTTATTTTTGATGGATTGTTTACAGCTGTGTCTTCCATAATATTTCACCATAGATTCATCAAAAGAAATATTATTGGATGGAACAAAGTTTTTTAAGAAATTTCTTTTCAGCAAGTTTATAAGTGGGCGCAGTTTATATAATTTGTCACTTTTATTAAGTTTTGATACATCACAGCAATTCAGATTAGTCATTATTTGTGTAAAACGATCTCGACGCATTGACTGAGATACCAGTTGATTAAATACATCTACACTTTTACTCGAATATAAATATCGAGAAGGTAACGAATTATAACGAGTCAAATATAAAATTGCGATAAAACATTTAATTTCTTCTTTCTTAACATTTGGATTTTGTCTTTCTTTAAAAACTGCGCAATTGTTAGTTTCTTTCATCAAAATGTGAATTATATCATCAGTTAACATCATTTCAAATATTTCAGTTGAGGTTTTTCCGAAATAAATTTCATAATTTTCAATTAGAGTACCACCATTAAATAGAATATCACCATCAATCCAAGTACGTTTGATATTTTTATGAGCAGGTTAACCTTCATCGAAAGAGTTTTTGTAATTTTCAGAAACATATTGTTAATCAACAACTTCACTTTCGAGATTATAATCCTCTATTAATAAATTGACATTATTTTTCGAACAAAGTTCAGTAGGGGCTTTCAATTGTCTTGATGTTAAATTTTCAATTCCACCACATTCATCTTCTCCTGCTGAATCTTCATCTGTCAAAATAGCTGCATCTGGTGGTAAAATATATATATCTGGCTCTATGTTTTCATCTTCTGAAAAATCTTCAAGAATACCAACTAGCTCTTCAACAATTAGTCCTCGAGTTCGACGAATTCCTTCTTTGTTAATAGAGTTGCTAAAATTGGATATAATTACGAATGTTACATATAAGTTACAGAAAACGAAAAAGCCAAATATTGTTTTTTGTTGATATATGGCTAATGTGACATATATGTCACACAATCTATCTATTTACACAAATATTTCATATTTTAAATCACTTTTTGGTAAAAATACTTCAATAAATTTTATAAGTTTTAATATTTTTCACTATCAAATAGCTTTTTAATTGGTTAAAATGATTAATTTTCTTACCTCATATTTTTCACACCTTAAACAATTTACCACTTTTACCGCTAATAAAATAGTTAATAACTGAATTTTAGAAATTTAAATCAAAGCCTACTGAATTTGCTGCATTTTTAAACTTTCAAATGTTGAATGTGATTTTAAAATAGTAAAATAACAACTAAAAAAGTTTATGTGACATAAATGACATTCGTATAAAACGGGAAATCAATTTGTTGCTAACTCAGGTGTACCACAAGGTAGTCATCTGAATCCTTTGTTATTTATTATAGCTGTCAATGATGTATACAACTAATGATGTTATTAGTTGTATCACTATTTATGCTGATGATATAAAAATTTACAAAGCTACTAAATCTCCTAGTGATATAGTTCTACTTCAAGAAGACCTGAATTTATTTCTTGATTGGTGCATACTAAATAACCTCTTAATTAATAGCGAGAAAAGTGCACAAATTAGTTTCACCCAGCGATCTTCAGTTGTAATTGGTAACTACACTTTCGAAGGTAAACGCATTAAAAGATTTAAATGTATTTTTGATGAGAAAATTTCATTCAAACACCATTTTATTGTGATCATTAACAAATCTAATTCCTCAAAAAGTTTCATTGTATTGTAAAAGATGGTCCAAAGAGTTTAATGACCCATATGTCATTAAAACTTTATGTACCTGTCTTGTTTGTCCAAATATGGAGTATGCAAGTTGTAATATGGAGTACCTGTTTGGTCACCATTTATATATTAATAAATAAATAGTGATAACCGTTGGTGGTAATAAACTTAGAATTGCAGAAGATACTTTAATATTAGCTTCACATGAGCACGAATATTAAATACTCATAAAAAAGTTAGCACATGTCAATAAAGAATACGAACTTGAACAATATAGGTGAAGAATGAGAGTTTCGTGAACCCAATATCAAACAAAAATTTCAATATGAATCGATTTGAATGTGAAATGAAAAAATTAGCCAATCCTATCTAAGGCTAAACGAAAGTAAAGCAAGAAGTCTTCCATACAGCTTGAACAGATCAACTACAGTTCCTGATGGAAAGAATCGCCGCAGAGTTAACATTATATGGCTCAATATAGGCCAACCTGGAAATATCAGCATTTAAAAAGTTTGACGTTTTAGGAAAAACTACATTCTGAATAGGGTAATTTGAAGAAGAAGATATTATTATTGTAAAGTAATTGTGCAATAGTATATGCTACGGAACGGATATTGTGGCAGCTGGGCTTCAATAACGTCGCTACTATCCTTTGACACCAGATTTATAAGAAAACACGCAAACTTTTAGTGTTTGAAGTTAGTGCGAAAATTAGTGGAAGAAGCTTAAGGTATGTTAATATGCAGACTGCCAAATCAGTATCTATTAAATAGCATGGAAATTGTCTGGAAATTATGCTGATGATAAGTGTCGTATCGCTACGGGTTTTCTGTTCATACACAGACTGATTTTTTTCTACATTTGTCGATCCACTTCTGGATATTATTGACAATATTATTAAATATTTTCATTAATGTAGGCTAATGATTTCTCAGAGAGACGTTAAATATATTCTCTTTTAATTTCTGGGCTTGCAAAAAAGCATAATCTTAGGAATAACTTAAAAATACAACGATAATATTACTTTCTGATGGAATTGGGAAATCCTTCCTGGCTTTTGGGTGTATATTTCTCAGGAATATATCAAACATTTTCGTTGCTATTGTTTAAGCCTTACAAGAAAAGGCCACACAATAATTATGTTTAAAAATCTAGGATATAGGAAAAGATAGCATTTTCAATTATAATATATTTATTGTGAAACAGTTCTAAATTGATCCTTTATGTTCTGAATTTTTTTGAGAACAGTTTTGGACAACTTTTTTTGTTGTTGTTTTTTCTTTAAATTTTGACAGTTAAAAAAGAAATTTGAGAGTAAAGAAAAATTAGAACAAAAAAATTCAAAAAAGATCGAAAAAGGTGTTCAATAGTCCCAAGTAACAATTTTTGCAGCTAATTTATTTCGAGATAGCTAATTTGCTCTAGTACTGTTCTTTAACCATTCCCTGAAGCAAATTTGCTCTATAAACTAACATTTTGACAACAAATTAGCATTTAAGAGTTTTTTGTAAAATATCTGCTCTATAAGAGCTGCATGAGCAGCTATAGGAAACCAACGTGAGCAGCTATAGGACTCTTTAAGAGTTGCAATAAAATAACTTAACTAATAGAGGCAATTAGCTCTATTGTAGCTCTATAGAACAACATTTATAGAGCTTCAACTTCGGAATTAGTTAAGCTCTATTAGCACTTTTTAATTTCAACCGATCACTCTTATAGAGCAGCACGAATATAAATCCGAAGAAACTCGACAACTAATTTGTTTCTTTAACATAACTTATAGAGCATAAAATGACGCTCATACATAATTTTTTTTTTTTTTTTTGTTTTTTTTTTTTTTTCCAGATAGTAGTAAATCATCGAAAGAGGCTTCAGGGACTACCTATTACCGGGGAAGGCAGTTTGAAGGACTGTGGGACTTTAACCCACTAAAAACTCCTATCATTATTGCAACATTAAAACTAGTCTTATAGACTAACCATTAATTTACATTTAACTCAAAGAAACATAGATACCTTTGATCTGCCAAAATCCAATAAGGTTTTAATAGATAAAAGGTTTTAACCTAACTCAAGTGGTCTTGTTCGTTTTAGTCGCTTCACAAAGTTTTGGTTGTCAATTAAGCTAGAAGCTTCGGTATTGACATGTTGGATCAGACGAGTTTTATGCCGTGCAGCGCATTTAATTATTTCGTCTTTTATAGATGAGATCTTCAGATCTCGATGAATATCGGCATTGCGAACATACCATGGAGCATTGACTATGTTGCGCAGTACATTATTTTGGAACGTTTGGATAGTTTGAATATGGATTTGTTTAGCACATCCCCATATTTGAATACCGTATGCCCAGACTGGCTTCAATATTTGATTATACATCAAAACTTTGTTATAGGTCGAGACCGTAGAATTCCGCCCAATCAGCCAGTATATTTCTCTATATTTGAACTGGAGTTCTTGTTTTTTGATTTTCACATGCTCTTTCCATTTCAGTTTTGCATCCAAGGTCATGACAAGATATTTAGCTTTATTCTCGTATGGAATCACGACATCATTAATTTTAACTGAGAGAGGAGTTACTATGTTTTTATAGGTGAAGTTTACATGACTAGATTTGGCTTCATTTAATTTAATTTTCCATTTTTTGCACCAGTTGGAAATTTCGTCATTAGCTTTTTGCAGTTTGTTTGTAGCTTCTTCTATAGTAGAACCAACTGCCATCAACGCTGTGTCATCTGCAAAGGTTGCTATTTTTATATTTTCTACATCGGGTATATCACAGGTGTATAACAAATATAAAATTGGACCCAGTATACTACCTTGCGGTACTCCAGCTTTTATATCTCTTAGAGAGGAGTATTCATTCTCATTTTTAACTCGAAAAACTCTATTTGAGAGATATGATGAAAATAATTGAACATAATTTTTAGGGAGCAAACAACTTAGCTTTTTGATGAGTCCTTCATGCCAAACTTCAAAAGCTTGGGCTACATCTAGAAATACTGAAGAACAAATTTGTTTATTTTCCAGTGCCCTTTCTATAATGTCTGTTATTCGATGTACTTGATCTATTGTTGAGTGTTTTTGCCTAAACCCAAATTGGTGATTAGGTATTATATTCCTGTTTTCTATGAGGGGTTGAATCCTTCTCAATAGTAACTTTTCAAACAACTTCGATATTGTAGGGAGCAAAGATATCGGCCTGTAGGATTTGGTGTCGTTAGCAGGCTTTCCTGGTTTTTGGATCATTATTATCTCGGCAACTTTCCATATACTAGGTACGTGTTTAAGCTTAATACAGGCATTCATTATGTATACCAAGAGTGTGAGAACTTTGTTGGGTATATTTTTTAGCACATTTGAAGTTATTAAATCAAAACCTGGGGCTTTATTTAATTTTAGGTTTTTTATTTCCTTAATTACTTCTTTTCGACTTATTAAGGGAATATTTATATCTTCATGGTTATATATTTCAGTAAGATCAATAACAGTGTTCATTTCATTGGGCTTAAAAATTTCAGCGAGATGATCTGCAAAAGTGTCAGCTTTTTCTTTATCGCTTCTTGCCCATGAGCCATCATTTTTCCTCAGTGGTGCAGAATGCACAATAGACTTCTTCATTTTACTCGTAGCTTTCCATAAAGAATAATTTGTTTCTTTAGTAGCTGTTAAATTTTCTAGGTAATAATTCAGAGATCTATCATTTAATTTCTTTATTTCTCTCTTTAGCTCCTGACTTTTATTATTAAGATCCGTTTTGCTGGATGGGTTTCTCTTTTACCATGTTAAGGATATACACCGGATATCTAGGGCTGATTTTTTTTGATTTTTTTGTCTTAGTACTACTCCAAGCTGCAAACTGGACAGCTTGCATAAGTTTTTCAGTAGCAGTTTCTAGTTGTTCCTCATTGTCTAATGTTACTCTTAAGTTAATTTTTTCCAGCAGAATCTTTTTGAAGCTTAACCAATCTGTAGATGAGTTGGTTAAAAATGGTTTACTAGATTTTTTCACTATTGTTGTATTTAATTTTAGGATGACAGCAGAATGGTCGGAATTGAGGTCATAATTATCTTCTATAAATGTGAAATTAGTTGATACTTTTTTCATTATAAAAAAGTCTAACAGATCAGGAGTTTTGTTTATATCTGCAGGCCAATATGTTGGTTTTCCTGTTAAAAGAAATAAACAACCTGTTTCTCTCAGCGCCTCTCTCAGTTCTTTACCTCGAGTAAGGGTCATCCTGGAGCCCCATTCTAGATGTTTAGCATTGTAGTCACCTCCAAGAATAAATCTTTCACCTAATTTCATTAATAAGCTCTTGAACATATGTTTTTTAATAGCGTGATTGGGCGGGCAGTACAGCGCTCCTACGTTGATATTTTGCTTTGTGCACCTTATTTGTACGGCTGTGAGTTGCATTTCTGTACTTTGTATGTTACAATGTTCATGATGGGTAATAAGATCATTTACTATGACCGCACTACCTCCTTTTGGTAGATTGTCAGGGTGCATTGTATGATATACTTTGTATCCACGAATTACTAAATTGTGCCCCTTTGTTAGATGGGTTTCTGACACGAGACAGACATCTATGTTTCGTAAGTTTAGGAACATTTCCAATTCTTGTTTTTTGTTGTTAATGCCATTCGCATTCCAAGTACATATAGTGATTTTGTCCTTATTCATTATCTAATTGAGTTATGTGGCATATCAGGATACTTAACAGTGTACCTACTTTACAAGTTATCTAATCTTAGTGAGATTCTATCTACCAGACTCATTAGTTTTTCCATTGTTTTTAATATAGTTCCGTGCTGTTCTTTTTCTGCAATCAATTTCGTATTTGTTGAACGAGCTCTTCTCGGAATTTGATTGTTTGACGAACGAGTTCTTCTCGGCGTTTGATTATTTGCATTTGATGAATAAGCTATTCTAGGTGTTTCATCAGCAGTGAAATCTCGATTTTTTTTCATATTTTTATTGCTTTGGTAGGCATCTTCATTGAGTTTGCCTTTTGCTATGGCAGAATAAGTTACTCCCTTTATTACTTTCTTTGATATAAATTTTCTTGGTTGTTGCCTTTGAACTAACTTTGGGTAAACAGAGTTTCTCCTTTTCTGAAGTGCTTTGGCAATAAGACATCCTCTGTAATTTGCTGGATGAGACTCTTGGCAGTTGGAGCATTTTGGCTGTGAAGTTTTCAGCTTATCGCATTCTGCTGTTAAATGTTTACCAGCACATTTCACACATATAGACTCCCTATTACAAAATTTTTGCGTATGATTATAACGCTGACATCTTTTGCACTGAGGAATATCTTTGCTCATACATAATTATGTCATAATTTTTTATTCTTCAGTTCCTTAGAAGTTTTTATGAGAACTAGAAGCAAAATGCACATCTAAAAAAAATAAATGTAAAAAATATTAATTTTGAATAAAAATTTTTAAAAAAATCAAGAGGACATAATTATTACAGATAAAACAGAATTATTTAATGTTAAAAATCAAAATAAAGCATTAGTTCTTACTTACTTACTTGCTGGGCGCTACAGACCTTGAAGGTCCTGGGCCTGGCGCAAAATTGTCCTCCACTGATTTCGGTCACGAGCGGAATCTCTCCAGTTGGTGATTTGAAGTTTTTTCATATCTGCCGATACTTCATCTCTCCAACGAAGGTGTGGCCTCCCTCGACGACGCGTTCCCTGGGGTTTGGATTCGAAGAGTTTCCTAGCCGGAGCATTTTCATCCATACGCTCTACATGGCCTAGCCAATGAAGCCGTCTTATTCTGACTTTTTTAGCTAGGTCCATGTCGTTGTACAGCTGGTATAGTTCGGCATTGTATCTTCTTCTCCAAACCCCTTCGTCAGACACAGGACCATAAATGCGACGAAGAATTTTTCTCTCAAAGATACCAAGTGCATGCTCGCTTGCTTTTGGTAATGTCCACGATTCAGAACCATATAGCAGCACCGGAAGGATGAGTGTTTTGTATAATTGTG
Source organism: Argyra leucocephala (assembly GCA_963942445.1). NCBI lineage: Eukaryota > Metazoa > Arthropoda > Insecta > Diptera > Dolichopodidae > Argyra > Argyra leucocephala. The sequence continues at coordinate 82,235,319 of OZ012681.1, read as the reverse complement.
CCTTGGTATTTTGTGATAGGAGCTTTGAACCCAGTTGTTTCGACAAACCAAAGTAGCCGTTGCAAGGGTAATTCTTCGCCTTACTTCAACCTCGATGTTATTGGTGGAGTTGATGTTGGTTCCAAGGTAGATAAACTCCTGAACTACCTCAAAATTATATGAGCCGACAGTGATGTTGTGTCCTATATGATGTTGTGAGGACATTTTATTTGTCGACAGCATATATTTTGTTTTATTCTCATTTATGAAAAGACCCGCTTTACCTGCTTCCTCTTCAATCTGTGTAAAGGCTTCGATGACTGCTCGTCGTGATGTTCCGATAATATCGACGTCATCAGCGAAACCCAGGAGCTGCACCGATTTGTAAAATATAGTGCCCTGTGTGTTCACACCGGAATGTCGCACTATATGCTCCAACACCAGATTAAAGAAATTACATGACAGCGCATCGCCTTGTCGAAATCCGGAGCACGTTCGAAATGAATCAGAAATGTGCCTCCCAATCACCACAGCACACCGTTTCAAGGGTATGTGTTTTCAAGGTTAATTTTTGACAAACGGATAAGCTTGGCTGGGAAACCAAATTTCGACATTGATTCGTAAAGCATTGATCGATGTATGCTGTCATAGGCAGATTTAAAATCGATAAAAAGATGGTGCGTATCGATTCAAAATTCGAGGACCTTCTCCAGGATCTGCCTTAATGCGAACACCTGGTCGGTGGTTGATTTACTAGGACGGAAGCCGCACTGATAGTTTCCTATCACAGCGTTACAATGGGGCTTCAATCGTTCGCACAGAATATTGGAAAGAATCTTATACGCAACGTTTAATAGGGATATTCCTCTATAGCGCAGGACATGGAATCGTCCTTTTTGAATATTGGAGATATTGAACTTAAACTCCAGTCATCAGGCATGCTCTCCTCGATCCAGATTTGTTTGATGATTTGGTGCATGAATTCAATCATCACTTCATCTCCTGCCTTAAAAAGTTCAGCTGGCAGGTTATCTTGTCCAGCAGCTTTGTTGTTCTTTAATTTTCGGATGGCTGCTTCCATTTCTGCAAGACTGGGTGTATCTTTATCTTCAGAGTTGACTGGGTTAGGGCGAGGCGTATCTGTGTTTTCTAAGTTTGCGCCATTCAGCAGGTTCTTAAAATGCTGTTTCCATGTCTCTAATATCCCTTGTGTATCGGTTACCAAATTTCCCGAATCATCCCTCAGCACGTGTGTACGGGACTTGAAACCAGTTGCAAGCTGTTTGGCTTTTTTATAAAAGCTCCGTACTTCGCCTCGGTCTCGGTTTAATTCTATATCCAAAAGTTGAGACTTTTCGAATAAACGTTTTTTGCGCCTTAAAAATTTTTTCTCGTCTCTTCTTTTCGCTCGATACTCTTCTTGAGCTGCTCTTGTTTCTCTCATTTTTCTCTACCGTCTTTGATAAACATTCATCGTCGTACCATGGGTTTCTCACGCGAGGTGTTTCAAAACCCACGGTATGCGTAGCAGCAATCGTGATGATGTTTGCGCATTGTTTCCATTTTTCGTTGACGGAGAGATTATGTTGTAGAGGTGTGGTATTGAGTATATCACTTAATCGCTCCTTGTATGCTAAGGCTATCTCAGGTGTTTGAAGTCTTTCAATGTTAAACTTCCTATTTTGGCTGCTGCGTCCTTTTTTAACATTGGAAATTCGTGCTCTGAACTGGGCCACAACTAGGAAGTGGTCAGAGTCGATGTTAGCTCCTCGATAGGTACGTACATCCGACACACTGGTAGCATGTCGGGCGTCAATCATAATGTGGTCAATTTGATTCGTTGTACGTCTATCCGGAGATAACCAGGTAGCTTTGTGGATATTTTTATGGGGGAAATTTGTGCTACTTATAACCATATTACGAGCTGCTGCAAAGTCGATTGTTCGGTATTCGTTATCTGTGGTGGTGGGGTGAAGACTATGGTTACGTGGTGGTGGGGTGAAGACTAAGGCTATGATTTTAGCATTAAAGTCTCCAAGCACGATTTTCGCATCGTACTCAGGACAGGACCCATATGTTTTGTCTAGGATGTCGTAGAATTCATCCTTCGTGGAGTCCTCCGATTCGTCGGTGCGTGCACACATATTAGGCTGATGTTGAAGAATTTGCCTTTGATACGGATGACGGCTAGACGTTCATTAACCGTTGTAAAATCAATGACGTTTCCTCTAAGCCGTTTTCCCACTACGAATCCGCATCCAAATATGTGATGTTTTTCGTGGCAGCTGTAATATATATCGCATGTTCGTTTTTTTAACATTTCAGATCCTTTCCATCCGATTTCCTGTAACGCAGTAATGTCTGATTTATACTGGGAGAGAATATTTTCAATTTTGTTAGATGCAGCTGGTTGATAGAGTGTTCTTACATTCCAACTGCAAATTCTTAAATCGGAGTCCTTTAAACGTTTGCCGGGTCTGTTTCCAATAATTTCGATCGTATCCGAGGCTTCAATTGCGTCTCTCAAAACTATGTATTTTTTACGGGTAAGGGAGTCAGCCTTACGCCAACCTCAAAATTTTAGGATTTTGGCGCACTTACAATTTTGGCCTGCTTACCAGCGGATGCTATGTTCACAGGGGTCACCACGTGGAGGTAATATAAGCACTTGAATAGGAACTCGACAGTTGCGCATCTGGGTCAACGACCGATCAAATGTTTCCCTGTCGATCCCAAACCAGACCCCCAAAGCATTAGTTCTATGAAAGCAAAAATTTGGGTAATATCTAATTTAAATTCTCAGCATGGATGTTTAGAACGTACCATAGCAAAAAATAATAACATTGTAGGAACAAAAGCAGTCAGAAAAACCATAATTGGAGAAGTTTTTATACATGGTTCATTAAAAAGTATAAAAAAAATGTTTGAAATGCCAATTAAATCATCTTACTTAAATAGTATATATTTGTCGGATGGCGAGAAAATGGAGCCACAATTTTTCAGTATCAAATGTATAATAGTGTGTAAAATTTTCAGAATAAAATATAAAATTTAAATTTTTGTTCCATTGATAACTTCATTTTTGTTTAAATTGTACTTGATGTAAAATATTTTTTTGTTCAAATCATAAAATAATGTAACAATTCAAATGATACAAAATAAAAAACAAAAATTAACCAAAATAAATATTTAAGCTTATAGTTCCGTATATGCTAATATATTTAATAAGTGTTGATTATTCAATTCTAATATAGGTACGTATACATTACAAATACGAATTTCCTAAATTTATCCATTTTGTGATGGTAAATCGGTGTAATTCTTTTAACATTTGTTTTTACTCGCATTCTTTTAAATATATTAATTATGCACATACCCTCAACCTTTAACAAAATATAAATATTACATCTGACATTTAAATTTAAATATGAAAAACAAAACAAAAATGACACAACATTTATACAGCAAATTTTCAACCGCCAAAATTATGTCAAAATAAATTACAAAAACAAATTCAATTATTATGTAGCTAACTTCATGTTGTTATTTATTAGAGTGGGCAAAAAAAACAAGATAATTTTTTATTGTATCTGACATTGACTCGGTGATATGAACATTTCAGTTCAGAAATGTCAATTTTTCCATTTCAAGTATTATATTATTTTAATAAATTGAAATTAGAATAAATTAAAAAAAATAAAAACACAATAATAGTAATTTAAATACATAATGTACATAAAAAAAAATTTAAAAATACTTTTGGCAAAATTTTGAATTTGACAGATAAATTAAGTTTTATAGATACATAGCTATGTATTTGTAAGTATAAACATTTTTGTTAAACAAACGATCTTATAGATGATTTAATATTACGTGTGAAAAGATATTGAAAAAATGGGATTTTAAAATAAAAAACTTTTTACATATTTAAGGGATTGTTCCCATAGCTATTATTTTCTTATTTCTTACTTTTCTGTTGATGACTTTATATTGTAAAAAAAATTAATTTTTCTTCGTCAGTTTTCCGCCAAAATATTATTTACCATCTGATTAAAATTAACTTTTTAAACCTTGTTTTCCTCACTTGAATATTTTATATCAAATAAAAAACATGCCAGCCGTTTATATTCAGTTCCTTTTCAATTATATTTAGATCTCTGTGTTTATAATTGAAAATTTAACTTAAACCTTTTAATTGATTTCATGGAGTTCAGTCAAAATTGTTTTTTATATTTTAGATTACTTTATTTAACAACCACGGGGAAATGGTAAACTATATTGTACCTCAAAACCGAAAACAATTTTATAAAAAAGTGAAATGAAATGAACTGTCAAGTACGAAATTTTTCAACATGTATATTACATATATATTCAATAGTTCATAAATTTGAACTTATGATTTGAAGAAATTTTTGAACAATATTTTAACTTATACCTTTGCTGTCTACATTTACCTGTCGTTTTTTTTTTTAAAACAGACGTTTAATAAATTCAGATGCTTGGTATCAAGAGTTACCAACTGTATTTTTAAAACTTTTATGGAGTCCGAGTGTGGGGGTAATTTATGGAACTCGGTTTTCAGCTAATTATTTAAGAAAGCCTTTAAGCTCAATAGTTAGTTTTTACCTAACTATTGCATATCTTTACAAGACTATTGGAATTGTTTTTTTTGTGGGGGAAGTTATTAATTTGTTGAGGTTATGAATCTTATTGAGATTCGTCATATTAAATATTGAATCATCCGAAATATCGAAACAACTCAAAATATGGCACTTTATATCGTTTTGTATTTTATTTCAAAGAAAATTCATAATTTAGATACGATACACCCTATTATTTGACAAAACTATAATTAAAGTGCTCTATATAGCTCTCATAGTAGCTCGCAGGAAGCTCAGCCATCTTTTCTTAGAAAAATGCTTAATTGAACAAAAAATGTTAAAATTCTAAAAACTAAAATATTATTTAAGCCTGAAATACTTGATAATTGTGGTTTAAAAGTTATTTTTTACATACTATGCTAAATTTTCTTTCAATTGCAGACTTATTTTTGTATTTGAAATATTTTTATTTTTAAATAAAATTTAGTTAAATGTAAATTAATGGTTAGTCTAGTAATTAAGACTAGTTTTAATGTTGCAATAATGATAAGAGTTTTTAGTGGGTTAAAGTCCCACAGTCCTTCAAACTGCCTTCCCCGGTAATAGGTAGTCTGGAACTACTATCTGGAAAAAAAAAAAAATTTAAATATTTATTAAAAATTTGATAATTTTAAGGGGCCATGTTAGTTTTGGTTCTATTTAGTATGATTTAAAAATAAATCTTGCAAGCAAATTTTTGGGTATTATATTCACTAAAAACAAGTAAACAAGTATTCCATAAATGTTTTTTATTTTCCTATTTCAATTTTTATTTGAGAAACAAAATCTCCATAGATAAACAAATAATAATTTGGTATACTGAAAAGATTAATATAATATGTCATTTAAACTCTTATAGAGAAATAACATAATAATATTTTGACAGTTGGAATTAAAATGTAGTTTTTTTTTCAATTTCAACAACATATTACCTCCATAAGAGTAACCAAATGCTAATTAAACACTTGTATAGAGCGAATCAGCAACGTAATTGATAAAAATAAGCTGAAATTCCTTGCTCTATAACTGCTCTATAACTGCTTATATGGTAGCTAATTTGTTCTAAAATAGTTCTAAATGTGCGCCACTTAGCTCTGTTAGAGCTCTACAACCCTTGTGTAGGAGCCTCCGCAGTTATATTAGAGAAAATTTGTTGTTCAATTTTAGCTGTGTAAATTATTATAGAGCTTTAATAGAGTACAAAATGATACTAGGGGTTTTTTCTGTTCTAAGTCGTTTTAAAGTGTTTGACAGTTAACTGTCATTGTCCAAAACGGTTCTGTCCGATTCTGTTGTAAATCTACTGAACAAAACTATTAACTCATGACAGTTTCGGCTTTGCTTTGGGATAAAAGTTCAGTTTGCATTTAAGGTAATCTTCGTTTCTTATGTGGCATTTCGTATTGTCACACCGGCGTATAGCTGTTTTTTATATTTAATTTAATTTATAAATGTTTAAATTACATACTTTAATTTATAATATTTTATCATATTGTGTAACACTGCTTTAGTTATAAAAATTATTTTCATAAATTATTGTTTGGTGAGTAATTAATTAATTGTTATGAATGTAGTGAACGTAAAGTGAATTACAAATAAATTTCGTAACTGAAATCATATTTACATTATAGCTGCAAATAAGATGTAAGGGAGTATGTAAGAGGTAAAATATTAATATTTTAATCATTTTAATTTCCACTTATATTTTGTAAAATATTTCTATTTTGTAGAATATTATGTTGACTTGTATAACATATTAAGACATCAAATTCATCACTGATTATGACAAATCAATTTGACAATGACAATCAAAATATAAAGTTAAAAAACTCCCGCAGTTCAACATTCCCTCATACTTTATATTATTACAAAAAAAATACACTATTATTTGTCGGAAAATATTTCCTATAGTTTTTCTCAACAACAAAATATCTACAGATATAAGAATAAGTGAGGACGAGAAGAGAATTAAACAAATGTCCTGATAACGAGTGAATAAGTAATAGAAATTTCCGGTAAAAATAAGGAGTTGATACTTGTACAACTTATATTATTGAGAACCAAATTTGTTTACATAAAATTAAATTTTTCTTAACAAAAAAAAAAATCTTTAAATAAATAAGCAAAAAGAAGGTGATTCCAAACACTTCATTTTTCATGTCAGATGCTAGGATCAATTTTCTATATTATTTAATACAAAAAGAAAAACAGGAAAAAACTGTGGGGGTTAAATTTTGCTTCCCTTAACTTGTGTCATATAATAATAAAACAGATATGAGTAGAAAATTTTCATTTAATCTAAAGATTCATTTAAAAATGCATACCCGGAATTTAAAATTTCGTCCTTTTTCGTACAACATCACCAAAATATACTGATAGGTTGATTTTTATGCCAATATGAAAAACAACACCACCCACACGAGTGTATTATTTTTAACAAATGTATATAATTTGAGGTGGTGGAAAAATTTTCGATTGCCAAATTTTGTGGCAATGGAAATGGAATTTGTAAAATGGAATTTCAGAAATTTTATTTTGAATTCATCTAACACCCCTAACACATTCCATATCGTTTCAAGAAATTGTAGTGAGTAAGAAAATAATAATGGGTATAGTTTAGTTTACTTCCCCCATTTTAAGTTATAGAAAAAAAAATTAGAATAAAAAATTTATTTAAAAAAAAAAAAATTGTTGTAATCAATTTGAATATTGCTACACGACTAGAAGGTCTCTATATATTCCCAATCTCACATTTTTTTTTGTCATTCTGCTACTATCACTAAATAATAATATAAATCGCATTTGTAAATATAAATAACAGTAAATAAATTTTTGACTGAATCTTTTGCTTATAATATGTTATGCATATGTATTTATGTATATATTTATCAGTATTGATAATTTACAGTTGGTAATTTTTAACTGTCAACAGATAACAAGTTTTAAATTTGTTTTCGAATTTCACCCTTTTTTCTTCTGTGCGATTTGCAATACGATTTGTTATAGATAGAAATTGTAATAATATCGACATTTATTTTTTTTTGGTTATTTTTTAAGATTTATTACATTTAAATTTTTTTACTCTCAATTTCCCTGCTTCTTTTGATCGCTCAATAATAATAATATTTGTGAAATAAGTAGGTAGCTACTCAAAACAAAAATTATATTACAATTTTAAGCTTAAATTTATATTTTGATTTAACAGATTTTTGAATTGTTATACCACTTCTATATTTTAGGTTAGCTGGACATGTAATTGTAAATGATAGTTGCGATAAGTTTAATTATGTAAAACATTTTTTGAATAGCAATAATTAAAAATGATTAGCTAAAATAAAGAAAAATCCAATAACGTTATTCCACTCTCTTTTTATATTAAAAACTTTGTCAGTAAGAGAGTATAATAGACAACAGTATAGTAATGTCACAAGCTACAATATTGCCATTATTGTGTTTGGTCTAATATTTCCATTGTTAGTTATAAGAGTACTAGGGGCCCTTGTTGAGTAATTATAATTTAAGTTGAAGCGAAATTTAAAGTTTTTAGCAGAACAGTAATTTACGTACTGACATAGACGATAAAGACATCTCACGATAAAGTAGAAACCACTCATGTTTTTATACAAATTTTTGGGGTTAGGAAGTTTTATTTGGGAAACATAAATACTGCTCCTTCATATACTGTTTCGTTTTGACATATTCCTACACTAAGTGTCAAAATGGATAAAATTACTAAAAATAAAATATTTTTGTAATTAAAGAGGAATACACATTATGCATATTTTTAACCAAAACTATATTATGATTAGTACAAATGACCAAAATTTAGAAATATGTAGCTACTTAAGAAAATAAGAAATGAAGAATTCATGTGATTTGTTTTTTTGATGTTTTCATATTTTTTATTTTAGATGTATTTGTTTTTTTTGTTTTTATTTGAAATATGTACAATGTACATTATGTTCATTGCAAGTAATTATAATAACTGATTTGTTTGTTTATGTTTTTTATTTTAATAAAAACTCATATATGCCTAATGTATTTGCTGAATAATAAAACCATATGAGTAAAAATATTTCAACTATGTGCGCATTATTGTTTTATATCTTCATTGAAGAGAAGTGAAATAAAATGAAAAGGTGTCTACTGCGCAGGTTCTTAAATGCTTGTCAATTATAATTATAGATTAAAAGATATGATTTCAATAAAGCCTCAATGTAACACACAATAATAAGAATAATATCATAAGGTACATGTAAGCATTAGCTATTTTTATAATAAAAGTAATATCGTCGGCTGAGTTCTATCTGGCTCCATACGCCATTTTTTGATTTTTTAACCTAAAAGTTGATTTATGGACTTTAAATGGCGCTCTTTTCAATGTGCTTATCCGTTTTATCGTATCTATTTTCAGTGCTGAGATACTCAATATCGATTTACTCCATAATTCTCATTTTTCAAGTTTGTTTGTTCATCCTGGCTCCATACGTCGATTTTTTGCAATTTTTTGGCGTATGGAGCAAATTTTGTATGAAAATATTGTTGCTTTTTTTTTTAAATTTTACAATGCTTCATGTGAATTGCCTTACGACATAGAGCAAAATAGAACTTACTTTTAAAAAAAAATTTTTTCCTCAATGTATATTAACTAATTGAATTTACTGTGTATAAGTAAATGATAGTGAAGCAAATATACCTACAAAATAAAAAAATTCTTGTTTCCTCATGAACACATATTATATACTTGCTAATTTTTACATTGTAGTTTTCTATGCACATGGAGATTTTTTTTTTACTCTCTTTTGCTTTATATACATTAAAAAAAGAATTAATAGGGTTATGCTCAAGCCCATCGAAATGTTTCGATGAACAAAAATTCCACATGTGGTATGCTGAATTCCGAATTCTATTCACACGCTGCAAAATGTCTATTTTATTTTGATTTTTTTTGTTTTGCGTATGCTGTAGTCCATCGGAATGAAAAATGAATAGAAATGAACAAAATTTCTTTCGATACAAAAAGTCATTCGTAAACATTGTTACGAAGTGTTTTATAATGCAAAATAATTTTTATATTCAAAATATAAAGTTAAAAAAAAAATGTTTTTAAAATGTTAAGTTTTTTGTATAAAATTTTTAAATTTTAAAATACTTTTTTTTTTTAAAATGGTGTATTGTTTAGCGAAAAATATTTTTAATATATTTTTAAAAATACTTTTTAAATTAAAATTTGTTTTCTTGACGACTTTTACTTTTGAATTAATTCTTTATACTGAGAAAACACAATTCACAAAACAAATTTTAAAAATAATAATTGCTTTTCTTTAAAAAAGAAAAAACAAAAAAAAAATTTGAATGTATATATTGTACCTACCTAAATACATATCAACTTTACTAGATACAAAAAATATTTTACGTAACATATGATTGTGACATCTGCAAATAGTGTTTGCAGATGAATGGATTTCCGCATACGAATTTTTTCGAATGCGGAATGAACTTTTCCATAACCCTGGACTTGAGCATAACCCTATAAGTGTCGAAAAGATCATAGTAAAATTGATCAGTTTGTGTTTTGATTTTGTAAGTGTAAGTGATGCTACGCGGATAATTTAATAAAATAAAATGTCATCGCCAATTCCCTTTGTTCCAGAAGATATTTTAGAGTAAGAAAGTCATATTTGAGTTGTTATTAAATGGTTTAAGTTTTTAAATAAATTTAATTATGTAGAATGGAAGAAGGAATTTTTTCAAATTGTGGAAGCTTAAAAAAAATAGATTTTTCTTGTAAGTACCTACCTACCTATTATTTTTACATGTTTTGTTATACAAATGACTGTGAATAAAGATTTTAAGTTTTATTTTGTTAATTTAATTTGTTTCTTGTTAAGTTTTAAAATAATTCTTAAATTTTCAGCAGAGGAAACTAATTTTTTTTAAATATCTTAAGAATTAAAAAAATTATCATGAAAGAAAATTACTAATTTGCTCCATTGACACGGCATTATCCCATATTTCATTGATATTAATGATTTCTTATTTACTCCATTTGCAACAAAATTTTCAAAGTTGGTATGATGCAATGGATATGGAGCAAAAATTAAAATTGACCTACAGATATATCATGAAGTTTAAGCGTACTGCACATGAAAGTTTGCATCTCTTTTTAGAAATACCCTAAAAATTTCGAGGTAAAATTTAATAAAAATCGCTTTGCCAGATTTTATTTTATTTACGTTAAAACTTTGTTTTTCGTTTTTCTCAACTTTAGGTTTTTGACGTATGGAGCAAGATAGAACTCAGCCGATTATATATTATATATTATTATATACAGAATATAAGACTTCACAAAATGATGCTACAAAATATAAATATATTCCAATATACACAGAAACTTAAAAATGAGTTTCCTACTAACAAATTAACCATATCCAGGAAATTCCAGAAATATCTAAATAGGCGAGAAAAGGCCATCCAATTTCTTTAAAAAAAACTGGGTAAATTTATTGAGCCTAATATTATTGAATGAGAGATAATAGAAAAAAAAAACAATTTCAAAACATAATATTTTGGACACTGTTAAGGAATTTAAAAACTAATATGTAGATACTTAAAACAAGATTTGATTAAAGATTTTTCATTTGAAATATTTGATTCGAAAAAATATTCCAAAATCATTTTCATTAAAATTTTCCAATGTAATAAAAAACTCCGGTTAAGCTTAAAATTAAACTCCAGACGCCAGTAGTGTAAAATTTATATATTTAAGTGCAAAGAAGGACCACAATTTTTTTGTTTTAAATTGTAATTTAAATTCAAATCATTTATTTTTCACAAATTTACATTGTTCGGAGGGTATAGTATAGCTATATTCTGATTAAGCTGCGGTTGCTGTACTTGTTGAATTACTTCCCATACACTGAAACAAGTTGTAAGACATGCCACATGGTGTATTAGTTACAGCTGCAGCTGAACTCTTACAACGACCAAGAAGCTGAGTCACAGCACTTGGACTAATTCCCGTTTTCTTTTTTGTAATATATCTTACCGCAAATGCATCTTGGATTTGACCATCCTTAATAAGTCCAATTTTTTTCGCGTAACAATCAATTAAACATTGTATTTTTGGTGTGGCATTTTGAAATTGTGCCTTTTTAGCTGTTAAATACTCCTCTTTTGTAATACCATTTGCAGTAAAACAAGCTTTGGTTTCACTTTGCAATTTATTGCCTGACTCTGCCGCAATCTAATTAAAGCAATGAAAAAAAATAACAAATTTTTTTTTAGTTCAATAATTTTGTATGTATATTATGTGTTAATACCGAATCATATGATAAAATAACCACTAGCACCAAAATCCATACAAATTTCATATTAACGGCTTTATTTAAATGTTAAATTTAGAAATATAAATTTTAAAGGTTAGAAATGTAACTGATATTTTAATGAAATTTAATAGAGCTTATATACACGAATTCATTTAAAATAATATTTTAGAGCGATTATAAAACAATTAACCTAGCTTGTTAAACATTTAGAACATAATGTTTTTTGTGATTGCCAAACCAATTAGGTAGGTTGTGTGTGGAATAATTGTAGATAATTTAAAAAAAAATTTTAATTAATTTTTATTTTTTGTGTATCTTTTTTTTGAAGATTTATGTTTTTTTATTAATTAAATGAATACCTTAAATGTAATTCAACTAGAACTTCTTGTACTTTTCACATGTTTTGTTATATGGGTTGATCTATTAGAAGTCTTGTTTGCGTTATGTAAGACAATATGAATGATTTATGTTTACCCTTTCTTCTGTTAAATTTCCCTTTTACCTAACAGTGTTTACAGTAACAGCAATATTACCAAAATATCCAAGATAGATTCCTGCTAACTTAAGATACAATTATCCAAGTTAAGCTCCTGTAAAATGCAATTATATATTTGCTATTGTGGGTCCATAAAATATTACAGAAATACGGAGACATTCAATAGTTAGTTTTTAACGGCTAGCGGATGAAACAACTCACTTTTAAGTCATCCATGACGATTTAGTTGTACTGCATTGTAATAACGGATCTTGTTAATTTGTTACTAATATCACTTGGATAGTTGCATAACATGTTGAGGCGCTTAACTCGGCGCAAATAAACAATTTTTAATATTGCAACTGTTTGCTTGCACATTTTGTGTTCCATTAGTTTATAATATGAAACTTCGCATATTTATAGGCAGTCCGCTTCTGTTCCTTTCTTCCACTTCGATTTCCACTTCTCTTTCTTCCTTAATGGTTGTTATTTGTATATCTCGATGTAAAATATCGTTATTCGTATTAATTATGCTTCTGTTACTGTCTTGTCTTTAACCGAAACTGTTGTAATATTTCAATATTTGAATTGCTGGCTACTTCCCATAAATGATTTACGTAAGTACTAACTATATCGGTTATATGTCTAATGTCTAAACTTACTTTAGGTCTTTTACTATAGATATGCAAGTGTATATACTTTATAAAATCTTTTTGCGGAACTATCCATCATTATTCATCATAATAACCGAACCCACGTAACACCTTATAGCTGAAAATTTTAAAATAAGTATTATAACTCTCTTAAAAGCACCCAGTAGCATGATAAAGGCATCACAATTATTGTACAAGCACTGTAAGTGTCAAGTAATAAAAATAAACATTTAAATTTCATGCTATGGTTAAAAGTCAATAAAAGATGCATTATAACTGTAATAACGCTTCTATTATAGAGGGCTAGTAGCATAATAATGCGTCAAGCAGGAATAATTGTGTTATATAAATAATTTCACTTCAATTTCTTATGTAATGTTATTACGGTATCTAGCAGTAGAGGTATACTTTTTCGGATAAATATAATAAAGACGAAACTTAAGAAATGAATAAATTTACTTCGACTTGGAAAAAATTTAAAATAAATGGCCTTTTACAGACGTCCAAAAACATTTGAAAAAAAATTAGCTTTTAGAGTCATCAATAATAAAACAATAATAGTATCTATTATTAAAAGTAATAATCCGCAAATTGTACATTTTGTGTCAAGTGATGGAATTACTTGAGAGATAAATATGTAAAATAATATATATAATACTAGCCATTCCCGGCGTAACATTCGCCGGTCTAGCATTAGCATTATAAATGAAACAATTTATTTTATTTATTTATTTTCTTTATTTTCTTTAAAAAAATCAATGTTTTACATATTTTTTTATTACATAATAAATAAAGAAAATAAACAAATAAAATAAATTGTTTCATTTATAATGCTAATGCTAGACCGGCGAATGTTACGCTGAGAATAGCTTGTAATTTACAATATTGCTTGATATCTATAACTATTTTTTTTATATTTTTTATTTAGGTATTTATTTATTTATTAAACAGTGGACCTGTAGATAAATCCGCAGGCCTACTTCAGGTTTATATTTTTTTTATTTTATTTTGAAAGCACTTTCACTGTATGTATTAAGATTTTATTTTCACAACCGGTAGGTAGGTATTATAATACGTACGGTATCATAAATTATTATAATTGTAATTATTATTGTTATTTAAATAATAATAATAAAATGAAGAAAAAAATGAATAAAATTATAATTTACAATATTTATAATATACTTAATATGTATAATATAATAAATAATAATTTTATTTGTCTTTCATAGAATCAAATTGAAAATTTTGACCGCTAATGGTTTTGAAGAAAAACTTTTATATAAGGCAGCGTTTATACGTTTTTGAATTGTCTTTATAACGTATAAATGATGTTCATTAAAGTTTGACATCCGACTTTGTTATAGAATATCATAAATTTTTTTTTTAAATAATAGTGCTCGACACGCATTTTCGTATTTCGCAAGTTGAAAAAGTGAATTTTGCTAGAAAACTTCTAATTGTATTATGCCAATATATTGAAAGATATACATTAAAAAATACAAAAAATGAATGAAATATTATTATTATTTATCAATACAAATACTTAGAATAATTGATTTACTATTTAAATATTTATATTTCATGAATGTTCTGAAATTACACTGAATATTTATATTTGTTTATAAGTATTTATTATTAGTACTCGTCACGCATATTCATATCTTCGTATTTTGCAAGTTTAGAAAGTGGATTTTGCATGAAGAAATATAGTATACTTTGCAACTATATTTGTTTATCTTTGAGATATGTAATTAAAACTTTTGAAATAAAATTTGTAAATGTAATAAAAATAAGTAAAACAAAACTTTCATGAAACAAAATTTGATGTCTAAACGCTCACTAACAAATACTATTAATAGAGACGTACATTTCAACAAAATGTGGCGAACAGAGATGTCGCTGGCAGTATAGATATGAAATTAAATGCATTTAAACTAAATACATACCACACTCACATTAAAAACACATTAAAATAGTCATAGACACGTTTTCTGTGCTTTTTTTATTATCATAATAACCCTAACTATTTCAAAACTCAAAATAAAAAACAAAAACATTTATTTATAGAATTTATATTTTTATTTCACTTCTTTTAAATTTTGGTTTTGACATTTTGGTATGATTAGATATGACCATTATAGTGAAGGTTATGATATGGTTATGGCTTTGTTAAATCATATCGAATCTATAGGCCATTTAACGAAGTATCATATGACTATTATAGTTAGGAGTAAAGCCAATAATTATGCTTTTTCTCTTGTTCTTCAGGTTTTATTGTTATATTTTGTTATCCCGCTAGGGTCTCTGATGTAGGTAAGGGTAGTCTGTGATTTTTCTTTTTAAAGTTTTTTTAATTTTTATGTGTACTAAATTTGCCGTGTATTGAATTGGAACTTGATAATAATGTCATAACATATTTTGTTTTTCTTGTTCTTATCAGATCGTAAATTTCGGTTTATAATTCTCCATGTACAATATAATATTTACTCAATGCTACTGCGCATTTGAATTTATACTTTTGAATTATTTGTTAATAAAATAAATAAATTTCAACTATTGGAATTTCTGAACATGGTTGAGGTAAAATATATATTTTCTAAATTTACTATTTGTTTTACCGGTAAGTTTTTTTGCTGTAATATCGTAATATCGTAATATTTTAACAAAGCTATTTTATCGATATAATAATTATACTCTGATAATTCGGTTTTTGTCTTTGCTACTTTGTTTTTAAATTAATTCATATAATCAGATATAATCAATGCTATTGCTCAATAGGTGAATTGTTTTTAGGTTAATTTTAATTTGTTTTTGGTTTTATTTGGTTTTATTGTTTTGTGGTTTATGTCTTTAAATTAAATTTTGCACACTATCGTAATTCGTAATAGTTCTAATAAAGGTGTCTAATTTAGTTGAAAAAAGCTTTGTGTTGTAAAAGTTTTGTGAAAAGTTTAACAGACGTTTATGCGATTTAATATATAAGATACCTATTATTGAATGGCGGTTAATTCTATAAATAATATTATGAGTGGACAAAAAAAAATAAAAAAACCTAGAAACTTAATAATCTTTTTCCTTTAATTTTAATTTTAAGTAATAGTAAGTATAGCAACATAGTTCTTATTTCAGGTATTAAGTTCTTTCCAACTAAGTTTATAAATTACAACAACGTGTAAATTTTATCATGAGCTGTATCTATTTCGACGTCCTAACCTAAAGGAAATTATGTTAATTCGAACTTAGCAGCAACATCTTCAAATGTAATAGAAGGCATAGGAATGATTTTCATATGCCTCTGTTTAGTGGCTGACTCTCTTAGAATTTCTTTCATTCTTGTTTTACCTTCTTATTTCTTAGCTGAAAGGGAATAATATGTTCTTAGGTTCATTAGACGGTAGTTACTTTCTTGAGTTATTTTGAAATATAGATTGTAGTTATACACAATAAAAATTCGTGTACAGAATAAAAGGAACATAGTCGAATAACAGCACCATAAATGTAACATAATAGAATTAATGCTATTACTCGATTTCAAACAATGCTAAAATGTTCTATAGTCGAATAACAGCAATAAAAATGCCAATACAGTTACATTAATGTACTCGGCTGCCACATAATAATGTACACGATCGTCTTTCTAGTTGTAATAATAAAATTGTGTGATTATTCTTATTACTTTTTATTTTTTTAAAACTAAATTGACCTTTTTTTATTTTTTGGTTTATTATTTATTTTGGCAATACGAATATAATTTACCATAACTTTTAAGACTTTTTTTGTTTTGTTTTTGTTGCTTTGCTTTCGCTACTTATCCATGTCACATTTTGTAATATGTTTCTTTTGTGCTACTTTGTAAGACACAGCGATGGGCCAGTGGTTAGCGTGTTCGATTGAAAATCAAGAGGTCATCGGGTTCGAATTTCAATGAGGTAATTTAAAAAACAAAATGTTATAAAATTTCGATAAAAGATGATGTGTGTTAAAATGAATACGATTTGTAATAAAAAATTAATTTCCAAAAATATAACATTAAAAAAAATAAATTCGAAAAAATAAAATCAATATTGTTTTTTTACTTTTTTAAAGGTTAAAGTTCTCAAAAAACTTAAAATGCTTATGCCGTGCTTTTACAATGCTTATGGAATATGCATTGCTTTATAACTGCATAGTAAATGTCATTTAGCACGCCAAGCTATAATTTTTTCTTTCTTTCCTTTACTTGACAAATACATCAAAAATTAAGCATTATAAAGTCCCCATTTCATAGATATAAGTGTAATATAAATGCATTAGAGCAGTCATATGACCAAATTTGCATGCTTTAAGAATAATAAATTATCCTTCTTACAGCATTGATGTTTCTATAATGCTAAAATTGTTACTTGGGAACAAGTAAAGCTCCCTATTCAATTTAAATGTGATTTGTTTTGATTTAATTTCAACCAGAAGCCGTTGTTGAATTTTATTTATGGTGTAATACAAGATCTTAGCATACACTACACTACCATGTAATGTCATGCTCGTGTTATCAGCAAATGTTGCGATGGTGATAAACTTGGGCCTTAAATACTGGCCTATGCTACTCGTGAGATATTTCTATTGATGTATAGATACCTTCATACTTTGGTACTAGACATATTTTTTTCATAAAAAATGTAGCGTTAAATAATAATGCTGAGGAAGTAACTGTTTTGCAGTCCTTGAAGCCATACCTAAGCGTAAGTTTCACAAAATATAATATATTTATATTACAAAAATACCTTAAACAACAATTCTTTTTCTCTAGACTTACTTTGATCATGGAAACTATTCTGTGGATTTGATATGATAAGGATATGATGTTGAACACTTTTGCACTTTTCCGATATTGGTTATACTCATTCCAAGAATAGTCTTTCAAATTATTTTTATATGTATTATTTGTAGACTAATTGGCCTGGGATGTCATTTCTTCATTTAACTTTTTTATACATATAGATCATCATAGATGGTTTCACGAGATTATATTTATAACTGATTATTTCATAGATGGCATTTGGAATTTAAAACTTTGCACAATGCTTGCGTTTCTTTAACAAAATCAATTATTTTTTCTTTGAACAACGTCAGTGCGTGAGAAACAGTAGTTGATAGAAGTAAATATATTAACAGCAAAAAATAACAAAAACACAGTTAGTGTTTCATTTCTCAACTATTCCAATCTAATTTAAACCATCCTTTTACTATCCTATCCAAACAACATTTTTGTATAAGTCATGGAGTTACTACAATTCTCTAAAATAATGAAAATTAAAAAAATTCGGCTACAATTTTCTTTACATTCTAATATTTCAATGTTTTACTTTTGTCTTATTACTTATTATTATTTTTTGCCAACTTTGAATACCAATTTACACTCCTGATAATAATTATATATAAATAGAAATACACGTTTGCTTTAATATATTTTTAATACTTAAAGTTTTGGTTTAACTAAAAATTGAAGATTGTTAATTTTTTGATTTGTTTTTTTATTGTTATTTCTATATTAAAGAATCCTAACTTTTAATAATTATCTTTCTTTATTCATCTTTTGTTCTTTCTTAACTTTTTTCATTTAAAATTATCTTATAAATCAATATAATATCTATTATATTATTTGGGTATGCCTAAATTATTTCACAAATGTCTGTCTATCTGTCTTTATTATGTATACTTGCCATATAGCTACTTTTTTATTTATACTCTTGTCAGTTTTTTTTTTCTCTCTTATTACTCCGCGTGGGAGCATAGAGCTTCGATAGTGAACCTCCATTCCTCTCTGTTGAGTACTGCTTCCTTAATATCGTCCCAGGTATAATTGTTGATTGTTAATTTTTGATCAATTGTGCGTCTCCATGTGTTGTATGGTCTGCCGGGTCACCTTTGTCCTTGTGGATTCCACTCTAGAGCTCTTCTTGCTATATCGCTTTCTGATTTCCTTAGTGTATGACCTATCCATTTCCATTTTTTCCTATTTATCTGTCTGTTGATAGGTTCTTCTCCAGTTATCATCCATAAATCCTCGTTGCTAATTCTTGCCGGCCAGAATATTCTACATATAATTCTCAAGAACTTGTTGATGAATACTTGTAGCTTCTGTTTGATTCTGACCGAAGTGAGCCATGTTCCACTGCCATATATTAATGTTGACTTAACACATGCTCTGAATATTGTTAGTTTTGTTGTTTTCGATATTTGGTTGCTCCGCCATATCTTCATTAGACTCCCAAATGTTCTTCTTGCCTTATTTATACGGCTGTTGACATCTTCTGTTGTACCTCCTCTTGATGTTATGATGCACCCCAGGTAGTTGAATTCTTCTATGTATTCTATCTGTTGTCCACTCACTGTTATTGGCTCACTATCACTGTTGTTTGTCCTCATTGCCTTGGTTTTCTCGATATTTAATTCCAGTTCCGATTTCTTTGCTTCTTCCTGTAATCCGTTGACTTTATTCTGTAGATCCCTTTGATTTCTTGATATGAGGCATACATCATTTGCGTAATCTAAGTCTTCTAAGTTGCCGAAGAGATCCCATTCTACTCCGTTTATTCAAGTGCAAATTTTTCTTAGAATGTCGTCTAGTATTAGGCTCATGAAAAAATGTGAAGGATATGTAGAAAATAAAAGCTGGCGAAATGTGTATTCAAGCCCGTATTGTAGAATTATTCTACACAAATGAACTTTCTAATACCAAAATAAGGAATAAAAAAACCGAAGTATAAAATGAAATTAAAAATATTAATTACTACAGTTATATTACAAATATATAGCTAATAATACAAATACAGCCTGCTATATTACAAATTAAGCCTCGGGATCAATAGGATACTGGAGGAAAAAAAGTTGACCCTCACTTTTTTTTAAATATCAGAAAGTGAATTTAACACAGTAAATTATTAGAGAACATACGGTGAAATCAATAATTAGATCAAAAGATCAAATAATATTACTTAAAATTTTTAAGTCCTGTACCAAAAATCAACAGACAAGACTACTGTCTTCCCCCGAACATAAAAACCAGTTCTTTTAAACGAATAGAAGAACCAGTGGTTAAAGAAAGAACGTTTAAAAGAACTGGTTTTTATGTTCGGGGGAAATACATTAACATTAAAAAATCTGAATATTTAGGCAACTCTTTACTTTTATATGAATAATTGCATAGGATTATCAATGAACAAGTTTGATGGGAAATCATTATTTTTCGGGGTAAATAAATCGTATAACAGACCTTTATTTAAATAATAATTATTGTACTGTGTAACGCCACAAATAAGCTAAAAGCAACTACAAATTTGTTACGGCAAATCAACTACAGGGCAACTCCACAAATTTGCTAAACGCAACTACAAATTCGTTACAACAAATCAACTTATCTGCCATAAGTTGTAGTATAAGTATATTTTAAAAATTATTTGTGTTTTGTAACTGAAACTGAATAGATGACAGCTCAAAAGTATGAAAAAAGTAATTCATATATTTTTTATTATATTTTATATTTGTTTAAATATAATTTTTAAATTTATACCCAGGATGGATAAAACAAAATATTACACAATTAAACAAAAAATTAATATCATTCAGAGATATTCTGCAAATGTGAAAGGGGAAGGTTTTTTAGCTCTATCAAAGGAAACAGGTGTACCTGTAGCCAATATTAAGCGTTGGTACAAACAAAGAGTTTAATTAACTGAAATGTTAAAAAGTTCTGAAATTAAGACCAGAAAAAAAGAAGAATATTAGATGGTGGTAGAAAACCAGAATTTTGTGAACTGGAATCAAATTTAATGGATTGGATAACATCTAGAAACGAAAACGGTTTACGAGTTAAAGACAAGTACATAGTTCTAAAAGCTTTAGCGATAAGTAGAGTGCTATTCGAAAAATATGGCGAAGAAAAATATTCTACTTTTCTACATCGTTTGGTTGGTGCGAACGTTTTGCAAACAACGTTGGTGCAAACAACTTCACAGATTCTACCTGAGAATGTAGATGATATTATCAGGGCTTTCATAATGATGTTTTTGAAATTATAAAAAAGCATAAAATTGAACCACGAAACGTAATTAATTTTGATCAGGTTCCACGTTACTTTGAATCAGAACAAAAATCAACAATTACTTCTAAAGGTAAGCGAAATATTTTAATGCGAAAGGCTTCATCATCACATAAAAGGTTCACTGTTACATTTGCTATTAATATAAAAGGAAAAAATTACAAACCACATTTACTATTTTCTAATTTAATAAAGACACCAACTGTATCTCAGGGTTGCCTGGTACATGTAAATAAAACCGGTATGTGGAATGAAGGTATTGACAATAGCTATATAGAAAATATTATAATTAAACGGCCCGAAACAACTTTCTATATGCAGCCAACTCTGTTACTTATTGACCATTATGACCCACATGTTAACTTAATGAATAGTAAAAGGCTTGAAAAATATAATATTCATATAATCTTGATTCCACCGAAATTAACAGGACTTCTCCAACCATTGGATGTGTATTACAACCGCAGTTTTCAACAGGCTTACAATACATCATATGAGGTTTATACAGCCAATGTTCTTGAAGATAAACACCTACAAACAAAAGCAGGAAATCCAAAAGTTCCGTCGTATTTAGCTGTGTCGCAATGGGTTTTAGAATGGGTGGCTGTACAAGATAAAGAAGGTATTAGAAAATCATTCAAAATATGTGGAATTGGTGAGAGAGATAATTTTGATTTAAATACACTACATTAGCCATTAAAAAAAAATTTTGTTGCCACTATGTGATACCGAAGCTTGGATAGAAACTTATGTGCATATTATCAGTGAAACGTGTTATTTTGTTGAGGATGACTCTGAATGGTTTTGGCCTTTAGATCAAAAAACAAGTTTGTTGAGATGCTTTATGCATCAATCACATCTGTGATGAAGAAATTTGCGATGAAGATTTTTGTACATGGTTGCAATCCTATCTACCAAGTTTAATAAACCTTTTGGAGAGTCATAAAGATTTAAGTGAGCTATATGATAATTCAGAAAAGCTTCTTCTTAAAAATGGTTTTAACACCTCATCTGGTATAGAAATTAAGGCCATATCTATAATAGAAAATTTGACGAATAAAGTTATCGTTTTAGATGACAATTATGCTAAAATTAATGAAATAATTTACACTGTTGTTCGCCCGCAAAAAGAAATCATAATTATAAATGCCGATGAGTATTTCGGAACTAAAAATTAAAATATTTGTATGTTATGATTTTTTTTTTTCAATATTTTTTCTAGTTATAAATTGAATTCTTTTTTGTTTTGTTAATTTTTTCATTATATTTTTTTATTTTATAAGTACCTGAAGTACTTCGTTATGTTTTGTTTTTTTTTTAATTCTTAATAAAATATATCTACAGCAGTACCAACAATTTTTTTATTATGCATTCGAACATAAGAACTAGTTCTTTTATTTGAAAGCTCTTATATTGGAAAATATTGTATTAACTTTCGGCGATAATGGCGATAATGGCGATTCATTCAAATAGAAGGACCGGTTCTTATATGCGGGGAAGACTGTAGATCTCCCTCGCAAATACAGGAAATCGAATAGGTAGAAGAAGACAACATAGAAAACTATAATACCAAAAACCAATTTCAGTCCTTTTTTAAAAATTAATACGAAAAATCCATCCTGCATATTTGAAAAGTACCATCATAATAAAGTTAATATCAATTCATCAATTAAATTTTGCAAAAATGCTAGTCAGAATCTGTAAAAAATTAAATAAAAAATATTTATATAGGTCCACATTCCGAAAGGGAAAAGGACCTAAAAATTCAATTTATCTACGTAAAAAATACTAGGTTTGACAAGGAAACTTAGGATAGCTCAAGTGTACCAATGACTCGACAGTCGTAGCACTAGCAAGACACAACTACTATACAGTATTATAAACAGTTTTCCACTGTCATTTGAAACCGAACATTTTGTTTTGCCTATTTCAAACGTAGATTAAATTGAAATGGAATAAGATAATTGCGTGAATCTTTTTTTATAAATTTTTTTTTTTTTTAGTTAATTTTTTTATTTATTCCATTTAATTTCTACATACATATTTCAATTATCAATGAAAAAATTTAACAAAAATAGCATTACCTTACAATTTAAATTAACATCAAAATTTATGAATTGATTGATTGAACATAATTGTTTTAAAACAAACTTTAAATATTTATTTTTTTAGGCTAGAATTAATTCAATTTTAGAATTTTTTTGAAGTGATTAAAAAAATTACTAAATGTCGAAATGAATAAAATTTTTATTACTTTTATTTTTATTAGTGCTAAAATTAGTGCACCATTTTTTTTTATTTTTTTTTTATGGCTAAAATAATGGGATAAACACCCTAGCTGCTTTCGCAGAATTTTAACCAGTTAGTATAGCAATAGAATAAAATAAAGTATAAAGGAAATAAATAAATAACATATACGGAAAATAAGAAGAAAATAGATGAGAAATAGTAACACAGGTTTACAGACAATTAACTTAACAGAAATTGATTCACTCGTTTTTTGAAAACTTCCAAGTTATATTTTTGGGAGAACACATGAGGCGGTAGAGTGTTCCATGTTATACTTGTAGTTTTATGAGACCGAGGTAGAATCACACGTATTTAAAAATAACGTTCGGGTTCCTAAATATTGACAACTACCTATTCAGCACTCTCAAATGTCTGTTTGAAGTTTCTACATTTTTTTATACTGATTTTATGAAATAAGATTAACTTTGAATTTAATCAAAAAACAAACTACAATTTATTAGAGTACGAGTTCAAGCCCCGTGAGAACGAGATTAAGAGCTTATCACGTCTGACAATATTTGAAAATCGAAGAAAGATTGAGTGCTGGAGTAGTGGTGATGATGATAGAATTGATATTTTTTTTTATTTATTTATTTATTTATTCGTCTACAAAGTTAGATCTTACAGACTAGCAACAAAATAACAAACAAAAAAAAAAAAACTATATATAAAAATAGGAATGACATTAGATGTCAAACTTAGATGGAAAGAGCACGTGAAAAAGAAAAACTCTGAGCTTGAAAATAAATATAGAGAAATATACTGGCTCTTAGGTCGAAATTCTAAATTACCTATACATAAAAATTACCTATACATAATTTTTTTATATAATCAGATAATCAATCCAATATGGTTGTACGGCATACAAATATGGGGATGTGCCAAACGAACACATATACTTGGTATACAAAAACTCCAAAATAAAGTCTTGCGCAACATGGTAAATACCCCTTCGTATGTTCGCAACAGTGACTTGCACAGATATCTAAAAATTCCTTGCATAGAAAATGAAATAAAAAGATATGCAACAAAGCATATAGGTCGTCTGGAGGGTCATGTTAACGTTGAGGCCACTCAACTGCTAGATAATCAAAATGATGTCAGAAGGCTTAAAAGAACTAAGTCACTAGATTTAATACGATAGAATTTCGTAAACTTTTTCTTTAAGAAAATCAAAATAGCAATATATTAATGGTTAGTCCGTTGGACTAGTATTAATGGGAGGGGTGTGGTTTAGTCAGTAAAAATCTGGCACACAATGGAAGCTACGGGGCTCATTGTGTCTATTAAGATTCCCACTACTCCACGAAAAAAAAAAAAAAAAAAAAAAAAAAAAAAAAAAAAATAAGAAAAAAACAAAAAAAGAGTACTTAAAATTATTGAAAAATATAATTAACACTATATAACGCAAGATCTTTAAATTGAGTTCTATTTAATAAAAAAACATCAATCTTATTATTTACAGCTAAAAACTCTTTAAACAAAGCGGAACACCTTGAAACCGGTTCATTTCTACTATAATTTGTTCTATGAAATTCAGTATTCAACAAGTTCTGCGATCTAAGTAGCCTCGGTGGTATAGCTAAACCGAAACTCTGTAATAAATTTGATGAATCAATATGCGATGTCAAAATATCGCGAGCAAACATAACACACAAAACCGATCTTCTATTAGACAATTTTGTTAAACCTAACAACTTACATCTTGCATCATATGAGGGTCTTCCTGTTGTGAGTTGAAATCTTCTCAGGGCGAAACGAGTAAAATTTTTTTTGAATTTTTGCAATTCTTAATACGTGGATATTGTAATAAGGATTCCAAATAATTACACCGTATTCTAAAATTGGTCTTACCAGAGATACATATAACGCTTTAAGCGTATATGGATCTCTAAAATCGATAGAGTTTTGCTTAATAAAACCCAGCATTTTATTAGCCTTTGCGATTATGTAATCTACATGATCTTTGAAGGACAATTTTTGATCGAAATAAGCCCCCAGATCTTTTATATTATTTGATCTATTTAAAATGTTGCAATTTATAGAATAGTCAAATGTTATGGGTGATAATTTTCTAACATACGACTTCACGGTACCCTTGCTATAGTTTAGGTCTAAACCATTAATTAAACACCAGTCTTAAAATGTATTCAAGTCATCTTGCATTGCTGTACAATCATGTAAAGATGATATTTTTGAGAAAATTTTCGCATCATTTGCAAAAAATGAGATATGAGCAAATTTTGGTAATATATCACTTATAAAAAGAATTAATAGCGTGGGTCCCAAATGAGATCCCTGCGGTACTCCCGATTCTACAGGAAAATTGTATGAGGAAAAATTGCTGATCTTTATATATTGCACTCTGTTTGTTAGATATGATTCGAACTAGGAAAGAATATTAGAGTGAAATCCTAAGCTCTCCAGTTTTGAAATCATAAGTGAGTGGTCTAATCTATCGAATGCTTTTACAAAATCAGTATTACACTACGTCCACCTGATTACCTAATTCCATGTGATTTAACGTATAGTTTACAAAAGAAGCAAGATTTGTAGTGGTAGATCTTTTTGTAGATACTGTTGATACTGCTACCGTTGTGCCATTGAGAAAAAATTGATGTTTTGGCAGATTGAGAGGATATTGATAACAACTTTATTCCAGTGCATGTAAATGCATGTTATAATCAATTTGAATGTATAAATTAATATACATATACATTTTGTTTAATCTATAAAATGAGTACTGCTGGTTCATTTGAACCTTATGAAACAATTTATTTATTTACAAACCAAAGCAAGGCTTTTTCCAATAATTTTTGATTCAAAAGGTATAATGAAAAACTAAATTTAGAAACAAAAAATTGTTATCTACAATTAAAATATTTTTGTATATACAATTTAAAAAAAGAAGAGTACAAAAAAATCGTTAATTCCTTAATTTTAAAATTATTAGTAAAATATTGTACACCACACTGATTACTTAACAAGTAAAAGGTGAAACAAGATGAGATTATTTTATTGCGCGATAATAAGGTGTGCATATTTAGCATATTAAGTTTAGTGGAGTAGCTCGGAAGGTTAGAAAAATCTTATGGATTAAATTCATAAGTCATAAGGTGAATAAAAGAAATTCCTTTTGGATGCATTCTATTCTACTGGAATTGAGCCATATTCTAGAATAGATCGAGCTAATGAACAGTAAAAGGGTCTAGCCACTGCTATGTTCCTGAACTCTTATGATCTTTTTTCAATAAATCCTAACATTTTACTAGCCTTGGAGATCATATGCTGATAATGTAGGTGAAAGTTTAGTTTTCCATCTAAGAGTATTATCTACCTTTCACGGGATGTATTATCAATTGTGTAATTGTTGATAAGAGTATACCGTTTCTTGAAAATTGACCTTGAATTTCTCAATATTAATTTCTAATTTATTTTAATGGCACCATTCTTGCAATGAATGCAATTTTGCCTGCAGTAGCATAACATTAGAGTTATTCTTAATAGCTTGGTAGATTTTAAGATCATCGGCAAAATCAATATGATTAACATCATCTAAATTTCTGGAGAAATCCGCAATAAATATGTTGTAAAGGAGTGGGCCTAAATGGGTGTCTTGAGGTACTACTGAAGTAACATATATAGTTTTAAATGTGTGTTGGAATCTTACATTTCAAGTTATTTCTGTAAGGTAAGAGGATTTCCATGCTAAGAAAGAACTGAATATAGCGGGCACAGCCAGTTTCTTGATTAAAATCCCGTGATCTATAGGATCAAAATCTTTTCTGAAGTCAGTGTACATCACATCAATTTGATATCCACTTTCCATTAATTTTAAAATTTCGGAAGTGTATACCATAAGGTTAGACGTGGTACATCTTCTTTTTCTGAAACCATGTGGTTGTTCGTTTAGTTTTTTATTCAAAATTGGTGGTATTTTATTTACAACAATTTTTTCAAATAGTTTGGGAATAGTTGAAAGAATGGCAATACCACGATAGTTCTCCACAGCATACCTTTCTTATGAATAGGTAAAATATATGAAATTTTCCATTATTGAGGGAATTTTGCTATTGATAGGAATTTATTAAAAATTAGTTCAAGGGGATGAGACAACAAATATGCACAGTTATATAAAAAAAAATAAGGTGAAATTAAGCCAGAAAATTAGACCCCATGCTTTCTTGTTGTCGATATTGCCTTCTGTATGTCATTTTCTGAAAGATACAAATTATTAATGACTAGGTGGGTGTTATTCGACACAGCAGATAAATCATATGGAGCCTTCCTGTGGTCGGTAAACTTTTTGGAAACATTCCTCAAAGAAATTGCAGATCTCATTAGGGCTGGAAGAAGACGAATTATCTTTCAACATAGAATTTGGATAACCTTGGGATTTGCATTTTGTATTTACAAAGTAGAAAATTTTTTTAGAGTCTACAATTAACTTGTTACCAATATCTATGACATAGTTGGCGTACACATGGTTTGCTTTGGTTTCGAATTCTAATGCAAGAGTTTCATATTTGATTAGCACATCATCACTATGGTTCTTAGTAGATTTTATTGTTTTGTACAATTTGTTACACTGATTTGCAGATAAAATTAGTGAGATTATTACAGGCAATTGCAGACTTCTTCAGTTTTTTGTACTCGACTGAGGAAAGAAATCTAAAATCGTCTTATTTATTCTATTTGCACAGGTAGTAATTTGACGTTTTTTCTCAGCTGGATGATTGTTTATTATCCAATGAAATAGCACAGGTAGAGGGTTGAGTAATAATATTATTACTTATTTCATTTTCTGTATTTGAAATAATATTTCCTACGTTAGAGTGACAGGTAGGGGTGGTGTTATTCGTTCTATTATATTTAACTAAAATTTTAAATAAAGGAGAATATCAGTTGCCTTGGCGTTTATTTTGGAGTGATTTTTAGTTTTGTAGATAACAGTAAATCTAAGAACGGTAGTTGACCATCTTTTTCTACCTCCACAGTAAACTGTATACCCCTGTGAAGTCCATTAAAAGTAGTTAGTGTTGATTTTAAGTCCCTTTCCCTTATTACAGCAAAAATATTATCAACGTATCTCTTCCAAAAGCTTGGTAACCGTTCTTCTGCTGCTAAATTTGACTCCAATTTAGCTATGAATATTTCACTGATGAATGTAAAGAGGGGGTTTCCCATCTGGACCCCCTTCAATTGCTTGTATAAATCCCCTCTAAAGGTGAAATAAAGAAAATATAGGAGAAAAAAGGAGAACAGGAATATATTCGATTATTTTTGACAATTATACAAAAATTTTACTCTAACGCTAGAAAATAAGTTTTTATAAAAACTAATTGAATTTTATACATACAAACACATATATATTATTTTTTTATAGCTTTTAACTTCCGTCCAATTTTTTATGATTCATGCAATTTGAAGTTAAGCTGTTGGTTGAAGAACTTACCCCCCTATTCTGAAATTAAGATCTTAATCTTTTAAAATTTTAAGAAATCGGTATTCTACAACTTATTATTTTTATAAGATTAAAAGATTTTAAAAACATATGATCTTATAAGTAGAGTGGTGAATAATTTTAAAAGACTTTAAAAGATTTTGCTATTCTGAAATAAAGGTTATAAAGGCAAAAATAACCAAAAAATTCTTTTAACTTATAAGGACCTCTGGATCACCTTGTTAATCTTAAAAGTAAATGAAAAATATTTTAATAATAAAAAAGTGAAAATCCAACGCCATCAAAAATATTTCAAATAATCAATATAAAAAAAATTAGTGTTAATTAATAACAATTACAAATAAAAAATAAAACCAAAGCCGATAATGGAAAAATGAAGGAAGGAAACTGAAAAGAAGTGAATACATGTCATACTTATATCGTCTTTCATAAATTGCTATAAAATTGAGGGAAAGTGAGAAAATAGCTTTTATTAATAATTTTTTTTTTTGTAGTATTCAGAAACTTAAAAGAGAATGCAAATCCTTTAACAATACCAGAAAGTTTGTTTTGCAAAAATGTTCGACTGCCATAAACAAAAGCAATAACAATAATTGAAATTCTCTCTTCTTTTAATCAATACCATTTATTGAATGGAATACCGTTTCATTTGAAATTTTTGGTAGTAGTAAACTTTTTTGCAACTGGATATGAACGCCCAGTTGGTGCTAACAAACATGCAGGCCCGACGCTAACCATTTGCGCGCCCTATGCACTTTTCAAAAATGCTAGCCTAAAAAAACCGTTTGCCGTAAACAACCCGTTTCCACATCACCCATGAGGAAGGAAATGTAATGCATGTTTTTAACAAGGTATCTCAATTAGGTACAAGTCCTCAAAAATATATATTTAAAAAATAAATAAAAAGTTAAATTTTGCTATCGTACTAATTCTACGTACGAATTTACATAAAAAAATTATAAAAACATATTTAGCAAAAAATATTTGTATAAAACGCACTAAAATTCAAGCGTGCATTTAAATACATAAATAAAATAAATATTTTGCAAAACTTATTAATTAATTAATTAAAATTTATTTTCCGTGCTTTAATTTTTGTAAAATCGTCCCTCAAGTCACTATGATCCAAGTTGCTCAGAAAATCACTTTCTATAGATAATCTAGCTAAATCTACCGGTCTTTTTTGTCCCATTGTACTACGTAAATAAGTTTTAATAATTTTTAATTTAGAAAAGCTACGTTCCGCGGAAGCTACTGTTACTGGTTTTGCAATAAAATTCTAAGTGCTACAACTAGATTTGGTAATATCGACTGTAATTTCTTATCAAATATAAAATTTAATAATTCTATAGTGCCAAAAGTTTCTGAAACTGTACTTTGAAAAAAATCTAATTCTAAATTAATTGGAATATTTTCTGAAATCGTTTCAGGAAGCAAAACCCGAGCCTTCTTAGATCTACCTAATATAGGTAATGTGATTTCTTCACAACTTTAATGATTTTGTGGTGGTTTATCACCAATATCATTAATACTTTCAATGTCATTGGAAGTATTGATTTGGTTGGTTACGGTTTGTTGTTGTGTGTTTCCGTTTCCGACATTAAAAACTTATGTAGAGCATTTTGTTGATTTTTATCAGAAAACAACATTTGCTTTCTTTTTTTGTCTGAAAGCGTGATTAGAAAATTTTCGTCTTGAGGACATTTTAAAAAAAATTAAATGTATTTATGTAAAATTATATAATTTAAATGTACAAAAAAGAAAAATAGCATATACAAAAAAAATGCTATATTAAAATGTATATTATATAATATACTTACTGTACGAAAAATATACTTCTCGTCGAAAAATAAAACAACAAATATATATTAAATGAATGAAATAAATTAATAAAGCTATTTTGAAAAACAAAAAAAAGCAACAAATACAAAGCAACAGTTCAAAGCTAACCCCTACCTAATGCATGAACAGTATCTTTAGTTTGTGCTTTGCACCACCAAGAAATTCTCATACATCAAAATTCATTTAACATAGTGATGATTTGCACACCTATATTTTTTTTTGCCCTGAAAATTTTGTATAAAAACCGAATTTCAAACACTGTTCATAAGTAATATGGAAAAGAAAAAAATAGCAATAAATCCCTCTTCCCTTTCTCAAATAAAAAAAACCCGCATGAACAACAATTTTAGTCTGTGCTTTGTACCATCAAAAAATTCTCATTGAACAAAATGCATACTTACTTGTATAACATAGTAATTATTTGTGCAAAAATATTTTATCAAAACAGAAGAGAGGTTTGTTGATATTTTTGCTTTCCATATTATTTATGAACAGTGTTTGAAAACTGTTCATAAGTAATATGGACAGAAAAAATATAAATAAACCCCTCCTCCGTTTCTCATATAAAATAAAACCACACATGAACAGCAATACTATACTGTGCTTTCTGTTGTTCTTTGTATGACCAATTCTCAATTAATCGACCCAACAAAAATAGAAAATAGCAGAAAACAAGATTTTTTTTCTCAGTCGATTTCTTATTTAGAAATATGTGTAGTGTTGTGTGTATAGAATTTCTTATATTTTTATCCAATGAGAAAATAGCTGTATTGTATTATACACTCTAGTTTATGTCATTGTATTGTAATACTATTTTTTGGATTTCAAAATAATATAAGCCCATTTGTTAGTGTGTACAGAACAGAGTAAAATTTGAATACAAAGTAGTTAGAGTACATTATTTACCAAATTTATTTTTATGCATTCTTATTCATCTGAAGGAAGATATTATTATTATTACAACAATTTTTTTGTACAAAAAATTTACTCAATTTTAATTGAGCTGTGCAGTGCAGTATTTTGGTTAAACAATTTTTTGAAAGACAAATTTTACTTGAAAATTAAAACAACAAATTTTTTGTAATATTATTTTTTAATATTTATTAATGGATTTTGGCGCCCTCGAAATATCTTAAATTTTAGCTACCCGTCAAACTGTTCATACTGTTCTATGGAACCGCCGGTATTCAACCAGGCCGGGTTCAACATATTAATGTAACCCAGGCAACCGTTTCCAGATTCATATCGCAAGTGTCACAATTAATTGAAAGGTATATGGGAAACAACTACGTAAAATTTCCAATTAGTAATAGTTAAAAATAAGAGAAAATATCCAAGTTTTTAAGGAAATTCATAACTAACAACACTATTGGAGCCATTGATTGCACCTAAGTACTGATGATTGCTCAACCTAATAATGATCTTGAAAGGCCTACAAGACTATTATAGGAATCGAAAAAAGTTTTATAGTATTAATGTTGAAGCGGTAAGCGATAATGTTTGTGTGGTTTTTTTTAAAATATGATTCTAAGGTAAATAGTAAAATGCAGTTAACTACTTTAAACATCCCACACATTTAATTGATAATACAAAATAAACATTTTGTGTATTCATTGTATTTATACTTGTTTCAATCATTTTTGTTGAGAAATGATTGAAATTCTTATACACATAGATAAAAAAAAACATCATCGTAGTGAATACAAGTGGAAATGTAAAGTGATGCTATATTGAAAGTATAAGTGTATATCCCTAAAAACAATTTGTTATGTAGGACACAATTTGTGTCAATGTTTAATAAATGTAATTTTTTTTTATTTGAGGTGGATCTTAAAACATTTTAAATAAAATATTTTTGAAATCACCACAAATCTTTTACTCAGCATAGCTTTTCCTAAGTCGAAAAGTCTTTTATTTTTAAAGTTAAAAGCTTAATTCCAGAATAGAGGGGTTAGTTGTGATAAGCAAATGGCTCCTAAGTTAGTTGTGTTAAGCAAATGGTGGTTATTTTCCTAATTTTCTTTTAATTTTCACTGTTTTCATATAGATTTTGAAAAATTCAAAATAAAAAAATGACTTTAATAAATTCTTAAAAATATTTCATATGAAGTTTAACTTTACTAATATATTATTTTTGTGTACATTGCAATAAATATACCGTTTTTTATAAGTCTTCACAGAAAACACACAAAACAATGGCCAACTTTCGGTTTTTCTAACGTGCTCTACCGTCTAAACTAAACATATTTTTTTTAATTTTCTCAACGAATTTTCGTCTCTTGGCCCAAAATTAACCCAAAATCTCCTATTGAAAAGATTTTCATTTTGAAAAATGTCAGTAGAAAATGTGTTATTCTGGAATATTCACTGGAACGGTACAACTTATTTATTTATTTATTTACTATTTAGTTCAAACAGTTTGCAAAACATAATACAATTTAATTATTAATATTTTGAATTAACACAATGTATCAAATAAGATTTATGATTTAAAGTTTAAATTACTTTGAAATTTAATACAACATAGTTTTTATAAAAAACAAAAAACAAAATTAGATAAAATAAATTTCATTAGAAAAAAAAAGAGAAGATGAAAAGTTATTAAAAGTATTAAAAGTTAATTATAACACTACAAATTAGTTAATATTAGTAGCGGAAAAACAAGATTAATTAGGAGGACTAAGGAAGCAAGTGAAACAAGGTTTTCTTTAAACTGGTTTTGTTCAAAGAAAAGTCAACACTGTTTTTGTATTGATTAACTGCCATTAACATTCTATTAATTGGCTCAAATTTACCATAATTAGTTCTATGGAAAGGAAGATTAAAAATATGTTCTATATGAAAACGCGTACTGGTGTTAATGTACGAGTTAATCTGATCTTTTTTAATTTTGGAATCAATTTCACCATTGTATACTTGGGATATGAATAAGATATCTGCAACAACCCTTCTTGATTGCAATGTGTTCACCTGAAGAAGCTTCAGACGATTTATGTATGGAGGTAGGATTATTGGGTTAGGAGTATTGGGTACGTAGAGCATATCGCAAAAAAAATTTTTGAATAGATTCAATTCTATTAATATGAGTGGAATAGTGAGGTGACCAGACAGGGCTTGCGTACTCAAGGTGGGGGCGAACAAGAGTAGAGAATAAAGATTTAGTAATGTATGGATCATCAAATTCCTTAGATCATCTTTTAATAAAACCTAACATAGAATTTGCCTTGTTAATTATGCTATTAAAGTGAAGTTTAAATGTGAGTTTATCGTCAAAAAGTACGCCAAGGTCTTTAAAATGAGAAACTTGGTTGATTAGTTTAGAATTAAAAGTATAATCAGTTATTATTGGAATCAATCTACGAGTAAAGTAAATAACAGCTCATTTATCAATATTAAGGAGAAGATTATTATAGCCGCACCACTTAAAAAACGAATCAAGATCGTTCTGTAGTACAGTACAATCATTATATGAAGATATTTTTTTATAAATTTTCATATCATCAGCATATATGATCACGTTACTATTGTTAATGAGATTGTTGACATCATTAAATGAGATAATGAATAGTAAGGGACCTAGATGGCTGCCTTGTGGTACACCAGAGGTGGCAGAAAATGATTCAGAAAAAGCTGATCTAAACATTACACTATAAGATCTATTGGATAAAAATGATTTAATCCACATTATAAAAAATTTAGGAAATCCCACTTCTTTAAGTTTTAATAAAATAACACTATGAGGCAGTAAATCGAATGCCTTGCTTAAATCTGTGTAAATGACATCAGTCTGAAAGCCAGCCTCCATAGTGTTCACGAATTGTGAGCAAAACTCAACTAAATTTGTAACCGTAGATTTTTTCTTTACAAAACCATGGTGATTAATTGATAAATGTTTAGAACAAATATCATAAATTGAATCAAAAACTATTAATTCGAAAAGTTTAAGTATGCATGAAAGTTTTGCTATTGGACGGTAATTTGTGACCATATTTTTAGCACCTTTTTTATAAACATGGCGAATAAATGAATTTTTCCAATATTGTGGAAATATTCCAGAAGTAAACGATCGATTGAATAAAAGGGATAATGGTAACGCAAAAGATTCAGAACAGTTTTTTAAGATTAAAGATGGTACTTTGTCAGGTCCAGGAAATACATCACTGTTGAGATTATTGAAATAACTCTTTATTTTCTGAGTAGAGAAATCTATTGAGATAACTTGGTTTTCAGGTTGGTTTATCATGTGATTAAAATTATTTTCATCAACTTCAAAGAGATTTTCTGAATAAGAACTACAGAAAAATAACTTGAAGAGATGTGCAATAGATTTCGGAGAGTTAGCACTAACATCATTATAGGACATGGTGACGGGAAATTAATCAGATTTACGTTTGGAGTTAACAAATTTCCAAAAGGACTTAGGATTAATCCTTAGCTGAGAGCTAACATTTATTAAATAGTTGTTATAACTGAAATCTAATGTCAGTTTGTAGGAGTTGAACAAAATTACAAACTCATGATAGTTTTTATTGGTTTTCTCTTTTAAGTACTTATTCCAAGCTTTATTCTTTTTATTTCTTAATTTTTTTACTTCATGATTAAACCAAGGAGGACTAGAACTAAGGTCTCTATTACGAGCCAAGGGTACATACAATTCCAAACCTTTAGATAGAATTTCGTAGAATTTAGAAACCGCCTTATTGATGTCATCATCTTCAACTATAAAATCAAAGTGATAAAAGAAAATTATTTAACGCAGAAAAATTAACGTTGGCAAAATGATAATTATAAGATAGATCATAAGCAGGTAATACTGGGCTATTATAACAATATGAAAGAAATATAGGAGGATGAAAATTATCAACATTTACTAAGGGCATAATAGGAACACTAAAAGTATAATTAGCCCATTCTGTTACAAAAATAAGATCAAGTTGCCTATCCATACAATTAGTCACTGAAGAAATTTGTTGAAGACCATTTAAATTACAACCATCCAGTAAAGTATATTCACAGTCAGAATTAATCTGAAGTGGAATTAGATATGTGTCATCCTCGTGATGTACCCATGATACTTTCGGTAAATTAAAGTCACCGCAAACTCATAATTCATCAGAGGGATTCATTACGGTTGAGATATGGTCAAGAGAAAGCTTAAAGTTAGAATATATGTCAACAACAGATTTTGGAGGTATATAACAACAAACAATATAAAGCGATTTATTAAGAAGTTCAGCTTTTAAAGCAACTAATTCAAGTGAATCACAATGGGGAAGAAACAACTCAATAGCATTAAAGCTATTCTATTGTAATAATAAACCCTCAAAATCTAAGAATAATATATTTTAAATTTAAAAGTTTTTTAAAACTATGATACTATAATTGTTTTTTTATATTAATAAATTTTAATTTCATAATTACGGAGAGAGATCTACAATATAACCCTTATATTGCATAAGATCAAGCTGATTTGTATACTCTATATTAAAATATTAAAACTTTATGATTTTCAATCTTTATGAAAGTAATACACAGATTTATGTCAAGATCACCATAATACTTACTACACCAAAAATCAAATAATCCAAATGTCTCAAGTGAAATAATTTATTATTAGCAATTGTTTTAACGTTTTCGAATTTTTAACATTTCCAAAAATAAATAAAGAAAACCGAAGAATGAAAATAAAATAAAAAATAAAATATGGAAAATAGCTTATTATTATTCAGATGGTGTTCATTTACGGGTCAGGCCAGTCACAATATGAATTGTATCCATCTCTATACTTAAACCACTATGTATATATATATACTGTTATGTCTGTATTTGAATAAAAAATAATATCGCGCGTTAAACTAACATTTGGCTATTTCTTTTGTTAAGCTTATGCGATATAAAAAGCTTTTAAATGAGAAAGTAAGTGGTTTTCGTGATTGGAAGCTATAATTATTAAAAAAAAAAAAACAAAACAATGAGAGGAAAATTTGTTTTGTTTATTTTGTTTTGGTTTTTTTATCATTGTATTCAAATGTTGATAAAAAAATATTTCTTTTGTTTTTGTTGTTTTGATTATTGCGTTAATTTTTTCGCGATCTATCAACCATTTAATTTTAGTTAAAGCACACAAAATAGGTAGGTGGGTTACTTTTAAATTTTGTTTCTTTTATAAAGTTTTTTTTTATTGATTTTTTTTTTATATGATTTTGTCATTCTAAAAGGTATCAAAAAGTTAAACAGGAAGTTGTTATAAGGTTTTTTGAAAATTGTCTTTCCGTTTCTATTTTTGTTGGTTGGTCCGTTGGTTTTGCTGATGATTATATTATTATATTATATACTTTCATATACATATGAACACGTTGATTGAAGGAAGGATGAGTAGTGAAAAAATTTCTTAAAACAAAAAGACAAAAAAAAAAAAAAACAGGTGGATGATTCCTTTTTTATGAAAAATTGTTTGGCTTTTTGTGGCATTTATTTTTAGTTTTCCTTCTTTTTTGTTGGTTTTTTTAATATTGTATGTTATGTCTGTGTATTGTAGAATTTTTATTTATATATATTTATTTATATTTTTTTTTTCTTGTAAAATAATATACTCGTAGATGATGATAAATTTGCTGCCAATTAACACTTCTTTTGTAGTTTAAATGCTTTGAATATTTAATGGACACATTATAATTAATGGTCTTTTGCACGTAATTTTATTTTTGCAAATAAATTTTTTTAGACAAAAATAGAAATAAAAATAATTTAATAAGGAAATAAAATAAAAAACAAGAATCAAAAAGAAGTTTAGAGATATAAAAATGTGATGTTCTAGGATGTTTTAGTCTCTTAATTGTATAAATATAGCGCTTAAATATAGTTTTTTTTTTTTTTTTTTTTGCCTGGATTGGTGGGAATCTTCATAGATACAATGAGCCCCGTAGCTTCCATTGTGTGCCAGATTTTTACTGACTAAACCACACCCCTCCCATTAATACTAGTCCAACGGACTAACCATTAATATATTGCTATTTTGATTTTCTTAAAGAAAAAGTTTACGAAATTCTATCGTATTAAATCTAGTGGCTTAGTTCTTTTAGGCCTTCTGATATCATTTTGGTTATCTAGCAGTTGAGTGGCCTCAACATTACCCTTCAGATGAGCTATATACTTTGTTGCATATCTTTTTATTTCATTTTCTATGAAAGGAATTTTTAGATCTCTGTGCAAATCACTGTTGCGAACATACCAGGGGGAATTTACCATGTTGCACAAGACTTTATTTTGGAATTTTTGTATACAAAGTACATGTGTTTGTTTGGCACATCCCCATATTTGTATGCCGTACAACCATATCGGTTTGAGTATCTGATTATATAACAAAATCTTGTTATGTATAGGTAATTTAGAATTTCGACCTAAGAGCCAGTACATTTCTCTATATTTATTTTCAAGCTCAGAGTTTTTCACGTGCTCTTTCCACCTAAGTTTGACATCTAATGTCATTCCTAGGTATTTAGCATTTTTTTTTGGGGTATATTTACCCCATTCAGATTTACCGATGGGTTGATTTTCTAATTTTTTATTTGTAAAATTTACATGTACTGATTTTAACTCATTGAGTTTAATTTTACATTTCTTTGTCCAGAGATATAGCTTGTCGCTTGCTCTTTGCAATTTATTTGTATCCTCGTCAATATTTGCCATCAACGCAATATCGTCAGCGAATGTAGCTACAGTTATATTTTCCATTTGTTTGGTGTAGAGCAAATACAGTATGGGATCCAGAATACTACCTTGAGGCACACCCGTTTTAATATCTCTGTTAGTAGAATACTCTTCGTCTTGTTTTATTCTGAATAGTCTGTTTTCTTGATATGATGAGAGTATATCTACGTATTGTTTAAGTAAAATATTATTTAGTTTATTTATTAAGGCTCGATGCTATACTTTATCAAAAGCTTGAGCTACATCTAGAAGTATGGTAGAACATTACTTGCTTTTCTTCTAAAGCTTTTTCTATTATGTCTGTTATTCTATGTAGTTGATCGATTGTCGAGTGCTTAGATCTAAAGCCAAATTGATAATTTGGAATCAGATTACTATTTTTTATGATCGGTCTCATTCGAATCAATAATAGTTTTTCAAATAATTTTAAAATTATTGGTAGTAGTGATATTGGCTTGTAGAATTTGACCTCATTTAAGGGCTTATCTGGCTTTGGTATCATAATTATCTCTGCTATTTTCCACATATTCTTATAGCAGCGTTTATAATGCGTGTTAACATTGTTATCGCTTTTTTCGGAAGTTCTTTCAGGACTTCCGATGTAATTAGATCAAAACCTGGAGCTTTTTTATCTCTCAGTTTTTTAATTTGTTTAACTATTTCTCTCTGTGAGAATGGTGATTTGACATTTTCTTGCCAATTATGAGATCATCCGAATCTGTCTCGTCTGGACAAAAAATTTCTTCAAGATGATCTGCGAATGTTTCAGCTTTATTTTTATTATCTCTTGCCCATTCACCATTTTTCATTCTGATTGGCGGGATTTGATTTTTTTTTTGTACTCTTAGTTGCTTTCCACAGCGAGTAGTTATTTTCTCTTTTAGCTGATAAATTTTTTATATATTTTTCAAATTTTTCATTTTTAAGATCCTTAATTTTTCTTTTAAGATTCTAAGTTAACCTATTTAGCACAGTTTTGTCTGCCGGATCACGCGATTGTTGCCATCTGCGTCTAGCTCTTCTTTTTATTTTTATCATATTTAATATTTCTCTAGGGTAGTTGAATCCTACCGATTTATATTCACAATTTTTTGTATTATTCCATCCAGCATTTTGAATAATTTTAATAAAATTTTCTACCACAGAATCTGTAACACATTTGGATCTTAGTTTTGTTTTTATGTTTATTTTGTTTTCTATTTCTTGTTTAAAGCTAGCCCAGTCAGTTGTCTTGTTCGTTAGCAGAGGTTTCAATTGTTTTTTTAATAACCTTTTCATATAGATCTAGTATGACTGCAGAGTGATCTGAGTTCAAATCATGGTTATCTTCTAGCTTAATATAATTGGGTGAAATTTTTTTAATTATATAAAAATCAAGCAGATCAGGAGTTTTATTTCTATCAGTTGGCAATTAGGTTGGTTTACCGGTAGATTGGTAAATGCAGCCGTTTTCTTTTAAAGCTTTTCTTAGCTCTCTTCCTCTCGTAGAGGATAATCTAGACCCCCAATCTATGTGCTTGGCGTTGTAATCACCTCTCAGGATATATCTTCGCCAAGTAGTTTAAGAATGTCTTCAAACATGTTATTCTATATGTTGTATCTGAGTGGATACCTAAATATAGTGCAATCAAGGGGTTTGTCATGGCAGGAAGTCGATCCAAATATCTTTATTACATTTTTGATTGGTAATTTATGTAAGTAATTTAATAAAAAAATCTTGAAAATTATGAAAAGATCCACCAACCAGGTTGAAGTCGGGACTGAAGGTTTTGAAAAAAAAATATTTTTTATTAAATTGACTAAACAAATACACTAATTAAATAAGTAATAAGGAGATTCTGTATCACTTCCTATCATGCCAAACTTTTTTTTTGCACCATGTTTAAGTGCCATTGTTCGCCATTTAAACTCCAATATGAGTAGATTCTTTTCGACTGATATTTATGTAGTATAAGAATTTTTTATTTATTGAAGACGAATATTAGAATTGTCAGTAAATTAAATACAGTCAATAAAATTAATTAATAAATTCAAAATATTTTTGTAGACATAGTAGATATTTTAATTAGCATTATTATATTTAATCTGTTAATATAAAAAATTACGATAGAAATATTTGAACCACTTCCCAACCAATTTTCATTATTATTCTTTTAAATGGTAGATATTTAAAAGGAGACGTGGGGAAATCTCTTTTTTGTTTCAATTAGAATTTTTCAATTTATAATTTCACACCATATATAACTCATATTCCACCGGTAGTTAATGAACCGGCTCAGCAATCCACTTTGTGATTCCACTGGCCGACACTATTCAGCGTCATTTATCTATGTGTGTATGTTAATTTAATTTAAAAAAATAATACGTACAAATATTTTTTTTATGTATATACTTTTATCGAAACCAAATTATTAGGCCCCTTAAAAATAGAAAATAAAATGGATTGTGGTCAATCCTGAGATTCTACAGATTATAAGATAAGGTCTGGTAAATTAAAACATCTACCCTTTGTAACGACAGTTGTAACGACAGTGGTGTTATAACAATTCTAATTTATTAACAATTCAATGCCGAATGTTGTCAGCTGAAAATTATGTTATTCGAAATTCCACGAGCTTTGTTGGGTGTACTTTAAAGAAAAGTTTTAGACATTAATAATACTGAGAATTACTGATAATTATGCCGATTATGTTTAGAAGCAGTTTTTGTTAGGATCAGACATTTTACATTCAAAATTTTATATAAATTTTAATTTTTTTTTTTAATTTTCTTGCTTCACTGTTAATTTCCATAGATTAAGCATAGTTTAAGTACAATGATTTTACATGTTTTATACTGTCTTTTTACTCATGTACGTAATGAAATAAATAAATAAATAATAATAATAAATATTTTGAAAATATTTTGTAAATATTTTTATTAGATAATTAAATATTATTATTTTTCCCAAAATTGTTAATACATTAAATTTTTTTCCAAATTTTTTTCCATTTGTGAGCCGAACAATATAATATTCTAAGACAATCAACTTAATTTAAATAATTGATTAAATTTTTTTTTATTAAGATTTAAGATTTTCTTTATGATAAAATATTATACCTTTCATATAATAATAAGT
The DNA here is from genome assembly GCA_963942445.1 of Argyra leucocephala. Taxonomy (NCBI): domain Eukaryota; kingdom Metazoa; phylum Arthropoda; class Insecta; order Diptera; family Dolichopodidae; genus Argyra; species Argyra leucocephala. Next base: position 82,193,741 of record OZ012681.1, on the reverse strand, counting down.
AACGAACATTTGTGATAGCTGTTCCATTAACATTTACCTAAATAACATTCTTTAATTGTGGTTAAATTGTAATAGAAAATAACAATTATTTTAGTTTAAAAGAAAACAAAAAGTAAAAAAAAAAATAACAACAACAATAAATTAGTGAAAAACTTTTAAGTTATTTGCTTTTGTTTTTTTTTTTTTGGTATCCTGAAATATTTTATTTTAGTTGACAATTATTTATTGTCACGCTATAAAAATTATGAATATGAAATGACCCCGTTGACATTGCACGTATAGTACTAAGTACACAGACGAAAATTTATAAATAAGCGATCTTAGAAAAAAAAAATTAATTTATTTTTCTGTCAACTGGATACTATTCATGAAAAGTGTTTAGTGGTGGTACTAATAATTGTTAGTAGACCGTATTTATACAAATTTAAATCTTGAAAATTTAAAAGTAATTATTAACTGCTGATTATTAATAATGTATTGGAAGCTATTTATTCTTACTACAATATATATTCATTTATTTATTTTTTTGTGTTGTAATCGACTAAAATATTCAACATAATTTTTTTTATTGCGGTCTGAATCAATTTTTTCAATTTGTACCGGGTACTGAAAATGTTTTTTATTTCAGGGCGAGAATGAAGTTCTCTAGATCACAATTTATAAAATAAATGGTAGGTAGGTTAGGTAGTAGCAAAGAACATAGAAAGTAAGAAGTATCATCTGAATAATTTTTAAAATTTTCAACTAAGGTAAATTCGGGCAACAACGAGGGTGCTGTGCTGATTTAAAAGTAATTTTTACTTTATTGAGAGATATTTTTACAATTCTCTTGTTTTATCTCTTTCTGAAGAACTCCAATTCAATTTTGTTTATGTTATATTTTTGTTCTTTTTTTATTGTTTGTTTTTAATGCATGTATTATTGTTTTATTACAAAAGAGTCAAAGCTGGTCAAAGTCTAGTTATGTATGATTATGATATGAATATGATAAGTATGAATATAAATTAGGCATTAACCAAACATTAACATTAAAATATTTTTGGTTTACTTTCATATGTATTGGCGAAGAATATAAAGAATAAAAAGAAGATAACCTGAAGAGAGTCAGAAGAATGATTTAAAGAATAAATAAAGTTTCTTCATTTTTGTTGTGTTTGTGTGATTGACGTTGAAGAAATGTTTCTTTTTTTTATTTTCATTTATATCATTATTTATTTTGATTCTTGATTTTATAGAAATGCGAAATTATTCAAAATGTTTTAATTGAAATTTGTCAGGATTTATTTATGTTTTATTTTTGCTTTTAGTTTATGCATGTACCTAGGTATTGTTTTTGTTTATTTTTTTTTTCATTTTTTACTAATTTATTTAGTTTATTTTGTAATTACTCTTTAAATAATTTTTTTGTAGTTCTAAAAAGTACTTTTGATTTGCTATTTGAAAATTTTTGAATTTGTGAATTTTTGAAAAATCTATAAAATAGATTAAATAAATTTATTGTAATTTTTTTTTGATATTATATCTTTTCAAACATTATTATGAATAAAACATATTTTTATGTTCATTAAAAATATTTAAGCGATAATTATTTGTAATATTTTATTTTTTTTATATCTATTTTTTCTACAGCCCAAGAACCGAAATGATTTTGATTATCCACATTTGATTAAGTCCTTTCGCAATACATAAATTAATTCCTGATGGCAAAGGGAAAGGTGATGCTAAAGAACAACTTATTTTTTATTTTAGTTTCAAGATTTAATCACGACCCAATTGAAAATGCATTCACATTGGTCATATCGAGAATTTAAAATAAAGTGAATCACTTTTTGTATCAATTTAACAGTATCATTTAACAGTAACATTTAAATTTTAACAATAAGACTTTTAAATGATCATTCAGATTCAGTTAATTGTGAAGAAGACTGGACTGATTTACTTTTAGCTGATCGATCCATAGCAGATTCAATCAGTTAAGACAAAAATGATTCAATACAGGAAACCTTTAATATGTTTGATGATGAAAATCTCAATTATGACATACCTGTACCTGTAGATATTTTAAATACTATAATTGAAGAGAATTCCATGAAATACCATGGTGGATACATAATTTTTAAAATTTTAAATAAAATAAAATGCGAAAGTTATAAGGCCATTTTAACGAAAGATAATCAAAATTATAATCTTAATTCAGAATGGTTCCTGTTCTTTATTAAAATATATTTATTTTATTGCCGACTATTGGTACGACTCAATTTTAATCAAATTTAATTTTTGCAATTACACAGGGGTAACTAGTCAATGTTTTTTCTATGATAATTCCATTCTAATCCAATTATTTCTCAGTTCTTATGATGCGTATTTTTATTTTGGCATCATTACAAAATTTAATACTTAATAGAACGACGCATCAGAACAAAATTTTGTTTTGGTCTTTTTTTATATTCATAATCACAACGCCTCTAAATCTAAAAAGCCTCGAAACTAATTTTTGCTTCGTAAGAAAAGATTTTATTTGTATGGCAAATCTTTGTAAATCTTCGATTTTCCATACAAAAAAAATCTTTTTTCAACGAAGTAAAAATTAGTTTCGGGGCTTTTTAAATATAGAGGAATTGATAATCATTAATCAAAATCATAATAATACAAAAAAAAAATTTGTTTGTTAGTTTTCTTTTTGTTTATAATTCGTCAATTCATAATAATGAATAAAAATAAAAAGAACAACACAAACATATCTATCGTTGCTTTATCCGACATACATTCTTCTCTTATAAAACATCCGTAACAACTGATAATAAAAATAAAGGTATTTTTTTCTTCTCTCAAATTTTGTTTTTTTTTCAATCTTTCATTTCACCCCTTTTTTTCTTCCTCTATAGGGTCTCAATATCAAGCGCGTAGTACAAAAATTTTTTTTCAAAAATATAATTTTTTGGTAGTAGTAGCTGATGGCAGTCACATTATCTTTATGGTCTAAGTGAACTATTTTCCTCGAGTAGGAACATTTAGTTAGGAACATTTTATATTTCAGTCAGGATCAAAGATCACCAATATTTTTCTAAATATATTGAATATTTTTTTTCTAAATTATTGAATATAAATTTTATCAAATTTTGGAGCAGTTTCAAGTTCCAAAATTCCAAATTGCACATACAGTAGTTATTTTATTTTAAATATATCGAATCATATTATAATGCCTCATTCCATCATACATGTGAACCTACAAGTTATGTACCAATATATACACTGCTGCTGTATTAAGCAATGAATGCATGCAAATGTTGCAACCAAAATCTGATGATGTAATGCATAGAGGTGTTTCTCCGGTCCAGAAATGGGAAAGTTGTGCTTTGTTTCTTCAAAAATAAATGCAAATGTTTTTATAAACATTTAAAAATAGAAAAACAATATATTACAGTAATGGGATGGCCTCCATATAGTCCAAACTTAAATCCAATTGAAAATATTGAGACAATACTTAAGCCACGTGTTGCAAAGAATCACCAAGGAACAACGGATGACCTCAAAACTTTAATTAGAATCACATGGAGTTCAATGGTACCACATGGAGTTCAAAATCGTCTTCAACGATATTGAACTCCAACTCAGACTTATGATTGTATAGTTTGAACTCTTATTTAAAATTATTTTTTACATTTTATATCAATGAAATGTCAGTGTTGTTGTTTTAAGTGTTTCCTTTTCATATATATGTCAATGCTGCCATTGTCAAATTCGCATTAATGTCATTGCTGCCAACCAAAACAAGTCTGACCGTCATTTCGAAGTTAATATTTATTTTATGAATATTGACCGTAAACATACATGCGGGAACAAGCAGTATAACGCTAACGGAGGACCTATAAACTATTTTTTTTTTTTTAAATATTTGAAATATTGCTTCTTGTAATAAAAGAGAATAAAAAAATGTATAATTTAATTTTTTTAGTAGTGATTTATCACAAATCAAATGATGAGTAATGATTTGTCATAAATTTTCGCTCCAGTATTTTCTAACAACACAAAAATTACTCAAAAAATTGGAAATTAATAATGTGGTAATTTAGATGTTTTTTTTTTTTTTTACGTTCTTGACAGTAACTTAGGTAGAATTACCTTTTCGTACTTTATTAAGTACGGTACGGCAATTTTACACTACAAGATTTCGAATATTTATTGAACAAATTACTGGCTACTCTACTCATTAAATGTGGAAAACTACTGCTATTGTCAGGAACTAAAGTCTTCTGAAATAGAATAGCTCCATTTTACTTAATTTGTTACCAGATTATACTCTCAATTATTTGTTGTCACTTATAATATCCCAATGACAAAGGATACTAGACTAGGTCGAAAACCAATAAATCATTTTTTTTTGTTTGCTTCATTGGGAATCGAACCTGGAACCTTTCTTTGAATCTTTAAATTTCTTTAAATTAAATTTAATTTTTATTTATCATTCATAAAACATTGAAACTTTGCAAATATTTTGGAGAGTATAATTTGGAATTAGCTTAAGTAAAATAAAACTAAACCATTTCACGAGACTAAGTTCCGAACGATGGTAGTATTTAGTCGATTAGTCGATGTTATACCACAAAATTAATAAATAAATCCTCGAAAACGCATTACACACTTTTCACTTTATTTAGTAATGAAAATGTAACTATTGAAAAGCTAACTAAGTTACTGACAAGAACATAAAAAAACGCAATATCTTATCTGTTTATTAGATATCAGCAGAGCATAAAACCTTTTTAACAGTGTTGCCACAATTTATTTTTATCAAAATTTTGAGTTTGAGTTTTTTTGATGAGATAGATGCACACTCTAAACAAAAATTATGTTGTTTCATAATGTAGAATTCTAAAAAGATAGAATGAAGTTCCCGAAATTTTTATTATTTTTTTCTGATGCAGTTAATCATCGAAAAACACTTTGAGGACTGCTACTGACCGGGCAGAGAACAAACATACATTTTTTTATTTATTTATTTATTTATTTTTTATTTATTCGTCTACAAAGTTAGATCTTACAGACTAGCAACAAAACAACCAAAAATAAAAAACTATATATAAAAATTAAAAAAAAACAAAAAAAGAGTAATTAAAATTATTGAAAAATATAATTAACACTATATAACGCAAGATCTTTAAATTGAGTTCTATTTAATAAAAAAACATCAATCTTATTATTTACAGCTAAAAACTCTTTAAACAAAGCGGAACACCTTAAAACCGGTTCATTTCTACTATACCTTGTTCAATGAAATTCAGTATTCAACAAGTTCTGCGATCTAAGTAGTCTCGGTGGTATAGCTAAACCGAAACTCTCTAATAAATTTGATGAATCAATATGCGATGTCAAAATATCGCGAGCAAACATAACACACAAAACAGATCTTCTATTAGACAATTTTTTTAAACCTAACAACTTACATCTTGCATCATATGAGGGTCTTCCTGTTGTGAGTTGAAATCTTCTCAAGGCGAAACGAGTAAAATTTTTTTTGAATTTTTGCAATTCTTAATACGTGGATATTGTACTAAGGATTCCAAATAATTACACCGTATTCTAAAATTGGTCTTACCAGAGATACATATAACGCTTTAAGCATATATGGATCTCTAAAATCGATAGAGTTTCGCTTAATAAAACCCAGCATTTTATTAGCCTTTGCGATTATGTAATTTACATGATCTTTGAAGGACAATTTTTGATCGAAATAAACCTCCAGATCTTTTATATTATTTGATCTATTTAAAATGTTGCAATTTATAGAATAGCCAAATGTTATGGGTGATCATTTTCTAAAATACGACTTCACGGTACACTTGCTATAGTTTAGGTCTAAACCATTAATTAAACACCAGTCATTAAATGTATTCAAGTAATCTTGCATTGCTGTATAGATGCCTGCGGTACTCCCGATTCAGGACAGGAAAATTGTATGAGGAAAAATTGCTGATCTTTACATATTGCACTCTGTTTCTTAGATATGATTCGAACCAGGAAAGAATATTAGAGTGAAATCCTAAGCTCTTCAGTTTTGAAATCATAAGTGAGTGGTCTAATCTATCGAATGCTTTTACAAAATCAGTACTACACTACGTCCACCTGATTACCTAATTCCATGTGATTTAACGTATAGTTTACAAAAGAAGCAAGATTTGTAGTGGTAGATCTTTTTGTAGTAAAACCGTGTTGATTATCCGGAATTTTATTTTTAATTAGAAATTTTAATCTGTCATTAATCAATTCTTCAAATATTTTTGGTCAACAAGATAGTTTAGATATCGGTCTATAATTTTTTATATTATTTATTGGGCCGGATTTGTGAATTGGTGTGATGCTGGATAATTTCCAGCAGTCGAGAAAATCACCACTGTTGTGAAAGTAGTTAAATATTATTGTTAACGGAACAGCTAAAGCACGACAATTTTTCCCTAAAATAGGTGGTATGTCATCGGGGCCACTGCTTTTGTTCCCATCAAGTTTACTAAGAGCTACAAAAACTTCGTCTTTCTCAAGCATTATATTACCTAAGTCAACAATTAGAGTAACATTAGCAAAACTACTCCTTACATTGGCTTAATGAGGTTTAACAAAATTTGACCTAAAAAAATCGGCAAATAGAAAGCAACTTGTAGACAGATCACTTGAAACTTTGTTTTCGAATTCCATGTGTCGAGTAAAACCACTTATATTCCTCTTTTTGTTTATTACTGACCAAAAACTATTGCTATCATTTCTTACTTTACACTCCAAGGACCACATATAATTACGATAAAGGAAGCGGTTTAAAAACTCAAATTCCCTTCGTAATCTTTTAAAATGTTTCATGTCTGCAAGAAGATCTGTTTTTCGGTAAATTTTATGAGCTTTATTTCTAGCATTTTTTAGTCCTAACAAATTACGGTTGAACCATTTAGGATGATTTGACAATACAGTTTTTTTTCGGAACAAACATTTCTATCGAATTGTTTATCACATTAATAAAAGCATTATATTTATGGAGTAGGCCAACCGGTTCCAAGATGATGTCCCAGTTTACACTTTCCAAAAATATATTTAATGAACTGTAATTAACATTATTGTAATCATATTGAAAATTGTTAGAAATTATATTCTTACAAAATTTTTCAATTTTAATTTCAATTTCTAGTGCAATGTGATGCATATCGCTACTTAAAATTGGACAATTATTTTCATAAATATTAAATAATAAATCTTTACTCAAAAATACTAAATCTAATAGTCTACACAAAAAGTTTTGATATTTATTTATTTGAACCAAATATAAACATAAAAGTTGATCAATGACGATATGAGCTGACGTTGAGGATAAATTAAACGGAACCATAAGATTTTCGTCTTCCATCCATTTCCAACTAATATCTGGCAGATTAAAGTCTCCTAAGATGCACAAGTGCCTTTCATTATTGTGAATAGAAATTTCATCTATGTTATTAATATGTTTAAGGTAAACATCCGATGGACTGTTAGGCGGTATGTAACTAACAGCCAGAATTAAAGTTTGGGTTGTTTCGTCTTCACCAAATATGATTTTGACAGCAAGATGTTCAATAATAGGATTTGAAAAACAGTTGAGTTAATTTTAGCGGAGATAAACGTGGATTTTACTGCCAACAATACAGTGGCTATAGGACACCTATCATATCTGTACACCGAGTAGTTATTTGGAAAAAGTTCAGAAGACATAATATCTTTGTGTAACCAAATTTCAGTAAGAACTATTATATCGTAGTTGTACTAGGATACAGCAAGATAAAACTCGGGAATTTTTGAACGCATACCACCTACATTTTGGTAGTATATTTGAAGATCATGTAAACTGTTTCTTTTATGCAATGCTTCTATTTGATTTATCGCTTCACTTTCGACCATTAGTTGGTCATTGTCATTTTTTGGTCGTTTTTTGAAATTAGCTTGAACAATCATTATTGTAACATATTTTGATCATTATTGCAGCATGAAAACTATTCTTACAGACTTACCATTAATTAACTTTTGACTGAATGAAACTAACATTCATTTTATTTACTGAATTCTCACAAGGTTTTGTTTTATTAGATAAGATGTTTTAACCTAACTCAAGTGCTGTTGTTCGATTTAGTTAAAATTTTTTAACAAAGTTTCAATTATCAATCAAGCTAGAAACTTCAGCATTTACAAGTTGGGTCAGGCGAGTTGTATGCAGTGCAGTACATTTGATTATTTCGTTTTCTATAAAGAAAACTCTCAAATCTCCATGAATATCGACATTGTGAACATACCGTTGAGCATGGACAATGTTGCGTAGCACCTTATTTTAGAACAATTAATCTGTCATTTTAATCTAGTATTTTAAGAAACTTATCAAAAGTAAGAAATGATCCGAACTAGCTATTATTTAAATTTTCAAGCTATATCAACAATAGGGATAAACTTTAAAATTTTCTAAATATTTCTATATAAAATAGGTAACAAATATTCCAATTTTCATTTAATATTTAAATAGCACTTGATTTTTATTTCTATATTTATACGTATTTGTATTGTGCAACTATAATTACAAAGTGAACAAACTAACGGTATTTTTTTTCTATTTCTTTTTTAAAGGTTTTGCACAAATAACCTAAATGTAACTAGTGTTTGAAAAACTGATAAAACGAGAATATAATGTGTCTGGTCTGGTTTGTTTATCTTTTTTTTTTATTTCTTATTTTTATTGTTTTTGTAAATTTTTCATTGTGTTGCATCTCATATTTCATTTACAATAAAAATAGTTTATGTTGGTGTATGTTAGTCTGTATAAAACTATAAAAAATAAATGCCAATAATTTTTTTTCTCACCACTCGATTATTACCACACACACCATCAGGATCAGCTCACCTCATATTAGAATTTCTAAAAATGTATTTTGTTTTCTATACCTAGGTAGTAAATTTTCACGTAATATAAAAATTCAAGGTTCCAAAGAAAGAACTTGAAATATATTATAAAAAAAAAAAAATAAAAACGGAAATGAACAACAACAAAAAAATATATTTTTTTTAATGCTTCGAGCAATTACCTTTATCGCGACACATTACTCTACACTCTAAACGGATATATTTAATATGAAAGACAGAATTGCTGAACGATAATTTTTTTTTTAGTAGTTTTTGCATTGTCTGTTTCAGTTTTCATAGTGTGCTTCTTGTTTTCCGAAAAGAATAAATGAGTTTTGGTTGAATGCCAATTTGTATAGATGTATTTGAATTTATATATGTAAGCTATTATAGGGGGTCATAGTTGTTACTTTTCCTGGTGAGTTGAAGAATTGATTATCTACTTTTTTTTCTCATATTTATCTCATTCGGCATCATTTCATTTACGGTTAACTCGTTGGGAAAAAGTGAACGAAAAAGGAACAAAGTTAAAGATTTACCCACATAATATAAATCAAAAAATGGAAAAACAGAGAGTAAACGTTTTTTTTACAACATTATATCTACTATAATAATAGATAAGATTCATTTTTCTCGGTTCAAGTTGGAAATATTTTCAAAGGAAATATTTTTTTTATGCAACGATCAAAATGTTATTTTGCATCCTCACTCGTATATTAAAACTTGCATTTTTATTCAATATTTGAACAGTGTTGAAGTTTTATATGAATCACATATAGGTATGGAGTATAGTGGTATTCAATTGAATATGTTAATAATAATGAGTTAGGTTTTTATAAATCAAAACAAAAACGAATAAAATGAATGTATTTTTTTTTTTATAAAATAGATAATTCAGCATTTGGTGCTCTAGTGCATTTTGTTATGTCTGGTGATTTAAAAAATAATTTACCGCGATTGCATAGAAAGTTAAGGATATACCATAAATCATTTTATATGAATTTCATAAGGATTTCTATAGGTATATGTATTTGACGTTCAGGATAAAGAGGTGTGGTATAAACGATAATATGATAATATGATGCAGTGCTTATTTACGCTATACTATACTAATCAGATGGTTCTGATTACGAAAGTATGCTATTTAAAAAGGCCTACTTTCTGATAATAGTCATTGTTTTCTCTATTATTTTTTTTTTGCTTTATCAAAATAAATGATAAATGCTTGTAAAATGATATTTATTCTACTTTATTATATGATAAATTGGAGTACCGTATACCTTACGTCTGAAAAGTTAATTCAATCTAAATTAGTTGAAACAGTATAAAAAAAGAAATGAAGCGGCTAGTAAATATAATTATGGTCGTTAGATCTATAGCTTAATATTAACCAGATATTTTTTTGATTATTTCAATGAACCTGATTATCTGAAAAGTAATTTTTGTTGTTGTTAATGTTTTATATTCGGATAAAAAAAATTTTTTTTTACTTTACTTTATAACGTATAGCCTAAATACGATTTACCCAACTTTTGCAGACTTTTATTTTAACTTTACAATGTAAGAAAGTTTGCTATGAATACAACTTTTAAATTTGACAAAAGAATCAATAACAAATCTCAACATGTTAAAAAATTTAAAATACAATTTTTGATCGCTAATTGAATTTTTAATATGCTTATTTGTATTACTAAATCTTCTATTATAAATTTTGTATTTCTATTAAGATATAATTGTTTAAAATTTGTTGTTGTTAAAATATGTTCTAAAAAGTTACTATTAAATAATTATTATTTTAATTAATTTAATTTAGAAGAATTATTAATAAATTTAAGTTATTTATAACATTCGTTCTGCTAACACAACATACTGGACAAAATATTATATATATAATTTTCTACATTTATCTGGATGTTTGTAAGTTGGACGGAATACTCCAATCCATATACAAATTACAATATATATTTTACATTACATACAAATTGTAACATCATGTAATTGTATGTATTTTTTATTGCTTATATATGCCATCTGTTATCTGTCATTTGTCATCTGTCAACTGTCATTTGTCATTTGTCATCTGCCATCTGTTATATGTGTCATTTTTCCATCATTTCATAATGACTGTCATGTCATTCAAGTGTTAAATTTAGATGGTGGCATAGAACTTTTTACTTTTATTATGTCTTAATTAATTTCATTTTATAATTTGAATTTTACAGTAGAACGCTGCTATGATTGTAAAAATATAAAATTATTGTAAGTTTATATTAAATAGTTAGATTTTGTTTTCATTAAAAATATTATTTGAATTTATTATTTCTACATTAATTTAAATTTAAATTATTTATCTTTTTGACTAACTTATATTGTAATTAATTGAATACAATAGAATGTCTAAGAATATTGATTATTTAGAATTATTGAGGTTTTAGGATAATATATGTTTAAATTTCGAATGATGGCAAATAAGATGTCGTTAAAATGATCGAGTAAATAACCCTTCGAGAATTGAAAATTTTGCACCTTACTACAAATATTCTGTTTATATGGTAATTAAAAGCATTCTAATAATTCTAATAAAGGTATGATATTGAGGAATTAGTAAGCAAATACATATTTTTCTTAAACTTGAAATGAAAACTCTAATGAAGGAAGAAATGCTAGAATTTATTTTGCTTCCGTCATTTATGGCGGGTTACAAGACTAGTTTCAAATACATTTGTTATAAAAAAAAAAACAAAACTGTTGAAAGCAGAAAATTGATAATATTAATTTAATTAATTTGATTTATAATTTATAAACATAACTAAATAAAGTTAAATATTGTAATTGGAAATAATAGTCGTGTTCGTTTCAAAATTATTTTAACCCAATTGAAATTGAAATAAATTCGATGAAAAATAATTCTATATAGCTAACATTCTTTTGAAAGTAACGACATACGAAAATAAAACTGGTGTATTATTATATTTTGCTTTACAGTTTCTGTTAGAAGAAAAATTAGAATAATAAAAATGCACTTTTTCAAAGAAAAGTACTCTAAAGTACATCGGAAATGGAAAACTTAAAAATTTTGTTTTTACATAGTAGCTCAAATTAAGTTTGGTAAATGAAATTTATAAAATGTTTGCAGTAAATAGATTATATTGTTTTTAGTTGAAAGTATCAACGAGATAACTACATTCTTGAATTCATCATCGTCATCATCATCATCATCATCTTCAACCAATTCTGTCTAATCTTTTCAAATAGGTAGTAGATCTTGCACATGGAGAAAAGCACTTTAAAATAATTTAAAGCTATTTTAAATTGAAAAAATAACACAACTGTTATTTCCAATTAGAATATTGAACTTTATATAATTATGTTAAAAATATTATTTATTTGAAACTTTTATTTGTGATTTAAACATGGGCATGATTAAACATGATTTAAACTGAATTTTATCGCATTATTGAGGATGGTTTTAAGTTGTTTGTTCCCTTGACACGTGTTAAAGATTCTAATCTAAGCCCAAAATCGTTTACACATGATTTGAGACATAATCACACAAAATCTGAGACATAAGAAAAATAAATCTTGGAGAAAATATTTGAAACTGAAAAATAATGAATCATACCTTTTCAATGCTTACAAGGTTTCAGTAAATACTAAGTACAGGGACTATCTCACTATTACAGGTTCACAGCTAAGGTCCAAACCAAAATCATTCTGGAAATTTATCAATTGTAAACGAAAATCAGATGAATATCCCAATTACATGACTTTTGGAGGCACAACCATTACCACATCAGAAGATATAGCAAAACAATTTAAAAAATTCTTTTCTTCTTCTTAACAGGAAAATAAATTTGAAGTAGATCTATCTCAATTCTCACATCTACCACTTCTCCCGCTGATTCCCATTTCATCAATTAATTTTCAAGCAACTGAAGTTAAAACCTATTTAGATGATCTGAGTAGTAACATTTTCCCAGGCCCTGATAATATTCCGGAAATAATTTTTAAAAATCGCTCTGATTCGCTTTCTTACCCTTTGTCTATTTTATTTAATTTGTCTCTTAAAGTTGGAATATTCCCTCAAATTTGGAAAAAGGCCTATATTAAACCAGTTCATAAGAAAGGGTCAAAAAATGATATCGCAAACTATCCAATTGCAAAGCTATCGAGCATCCCAAAACTATTTGAACTTATGGTATATGGTGCGATGTATTATGACTGCGCTGCTTTACTTGCTCCCAACCAGCATGGTTTTATGAAAAAAAAATTTGCTGTCACAAATTTGGTTGAATCTTGCTCCACATTTCTAAACTCAATGGAGGCTGGTCTTCAAACAGACGTGATATATACTGACCTAAATAAGAGATTTGATCTTTTACCCCATAGTGTAATTTTGCTGAAGCTGCGCAAATTAGGTTTTCCCAATTTTTTGTTAAATTGGATAGATTCTTACCTTTCTAACAGATCTTACAATGTGCTCTTTAGATTTACCCCTTCAAGTACTTAAAACAGTAAAGTCATCATTTATGCGGATGATATGAAGATATTTAAAGAAATTAGCACAACTAAAGACTCGTCCCTGCTTCAAAATGACTTCAATACCTTCTTAAATTGGTGTATAATTAACAACCTATTACTGAATGTTGACAAATGCAATGTCATTTCTTTCACCCGCCGATGCGCACCATTCACTGCTGATTATATTTTGGACAACAAAGTTGTCAAACGAGGGACGCAATTCAAGGACCTGGGAGTGGTTTTTGATGATAAATTCTCATTCGTCCAACACATAAATTCTATTGTGAATAAAGCAAACTCTATGTTGGGGTTTATTAAGAGATGGTGCAAAGAATTTAATGATCCATACATTTTTAAATCCCTTTACATGTCTCTCGTAAGACCCAACCTGGAATATGCTAGTCCCGTCTGGTGTCCTTTATTACACTACTCATAAAAATAGAATTGAGTCAGTTCAAAAGAAATTTCTACGATACGCTCACCACCACATTGGTCGAATCCGCTTGTATTACCACCATACACTCATCGCCTTAAGCTTATACAATTAAATACCTTAGAAACGAGAAGAATTACTGCTGATATCCTTTTTATTTTTCAAGTTTTTCATAATCTAATTGATTCCAACAATATCAAAACAAAAGTCAATTTGCCACTTTAATTCCAGTACCCGTTTTCGTTCAAATAATATTTTTATCCCATCCTTCCATAGAATTATTTACGGTAAATCAGAACCATTAACCAAGAATGTTCGCTACCATCAATAAATACAAAAACTTTATTGATTTTTCCCTGACCGTTCACCAGGTTGTATCCCGTACTCTTGTATCCCAGTTGCCATAGCATAGTTGCGATCTTTCTAATTTTTAACTCTTAGTAGTTTGTAGTTTTAGTTATTCTTATTTTCTTTCTTTTTACTTTTATAATATCATATTTTTAATGTAATTTTAATTGTAAAATTATTAAAACCAAAATATAAATTTAAACTTACAATTAGAACTTATTGTAATGTGTTTGAGCTAAACAGAAATAAATAAATAAATAATTTGTACAATAAAATTATAAATCACATTAACTTAATATCATAAATAATAATTAACAACACAAATTAATCACATTTAATTATAATAAAAACAAACAAAAGAAGCATAATAATCTTTAACATAAATAACAGCAAAATAGTTTTAACAGCACATTGACATAAATTCTTAAGATACCTCTATTCATAATATGATTCGTTATAATAAACAAAAAAAAAATAATAATTAACTATCTAGACTAGGTATATAAAACAGGTAAGTAACGTAAGTTAATTTATTTTTTGTCTTTCTCCTTGTCTGAAAATTAAATGTCTGTCTCAAAATATAATTTATATGACATATAATAAAAGCAAAATATTTTACTGCATTCATTAATTTTTGCTTTTTTTTTTCAAAGAGAATGATAAAATCTTTTTACTGCTATTTTTTATTTTTTTTTATATTTATTTATATCAAATCAAATCGAAAAAAACAACAAACCAACTCCACTAATAAATATATTTTAATAACTCAATAAAATAATTTAACACGCCGTTATTTCTATTATTAAATAATAACTATATAACGGTAATAATCATATAATAATTTTACTAAAATATAATAATCACGATGACAAATTTATTACAATCATACTACGAGTATTTCTTTCATATAATATTATGTTTTGTACGTTCACTTACCTACTCTCTGCTGTTAAGTAATTTTCTTTGTTTCAAAGGATTACTCATAAGATCCTTTTTGATTTCAATTTTTGTTTTTGTTGTTTTTTTTCGGCGTATATTTAATTTTGTTGTTTTAGTTATACTTTTTGACATTATTAATGACGTTTTATTTGTCAATAATTCAACTCTTCAAAACTCTATAGTACATACACACTACACATAATTTTTAGTTTTTTTTTTAGGATTTCACTCCCAACAAAATTCAAGAGAAAATGCTCATAATTTACTTGTTAAACATTTGTTGACATATTATTACCATTACAAAGAGAACAGAATAAAAAAATAACAGAAATAATAAAAAAAAAAAAGAATAACTGAAATATTTTTTTGTGTTTTAAAAAGCAAGAAAAATTCAATCCCAAGCTCATTATGACTATTTAATATTTTATTTTTATCACAAAAAAAAAACAATAGAAAAAGAAAAATCATGTCAATGATTGCGTGCAAATTGTCAGAAATTATTGCTTTATAACGGTATAAGTATAATATAACGTTATTGAAAAAAAATCCTTTGTCCTCCATTTTAATTTTGTTTTATTTTTCTGACTGCAATACGACCTGTGACATTCCTTCGAGTCGGAAAAAGAAAATGTATAAAAATTAAAATGTGCCATTTAAAAAAAAAATGCCTTAAGCTAAAAGGATTTTTAAGTTTTTGCATAAAAAAAATAATTTTTACTACACATATTAACTTTAAGATATTATTTTATCCTGAAAGTTTAAGCAAGTCTTACAGAGTAATCCCGAGCACCTCCACTCACATCAAGAATTATTACACCATCACCAGCAGACTGTATGATATCAAGACTGATGTTGTAATAATCGGAGTCGATCAATAAATTAAAAAAACTAAAATTAGTGAAACATAATGTACCTAGAGTTTTTAATTTTTATTTTTAAAATTTTTACCCGCAATGCCTACAGCATATATTCTATAAAATGTATTCTTTTATATTTCTAAAATAACATCTTATGTTATATATTTTGATGAAATAAATATTGCAAAATACATTTTCAATACAAAATCATGACTTCATATGATTTAAAACCAGACTCCAACAAATTTTGTTTATATTTTGCAGACTGTTCAATTTTTTACTCATTTCTTTAAACTGCTAACCATTGATTTACATTTTGATTATCTCACAATTTCTACAATTAGTTTTTTAGTTTTAATTTTTTCTTATTTAGCTAAGTTGTTAATTTTAAAATTTGTGTGAATTCATGTGTGAATGTAATGCAAAACATGTAACTCGCTTGAATTGAGCCTGTAAACAAATACATACTTATATAAATAAATCCGAATTCAGCTAACAGATAAGTAGTATAATTACATACTTCTAAGTCTATTTTCAACGTTTTTGTATATCATACGAGTCTTGATAATGTCTTAGAAGGACGAAACATGTCGGCTCAGATTTTTATTTTTTATTTTTATTAAAATATTAAATTAAAATAAAATATATAAGAAAATTTACATATTTTCTTAATCAGTGAAATATTAACAAGTATCTTATTTAATTTATTAAAAAAAAAATTTTATTAATTTATATTATAAACGTTGGAAAAAGTCAGACTACGTCTCAAAATCTTGCAACCAAATGGAAAACAAAATATTTTATTTAACACAAATATTTAACTTACGAAATGTATCTGATAAAATTGTTTTGATAAAAGTTATGATGGTTATTGTACCGTTAATTTACTTAAGTAAGTGATAATAATAAAGCTGGTTTTTGAAATTTTATAAACCCTTTATAACTTAAGAGCTATTGTTATCTGTATCTATAGCGAAAACATTCGGGATAGAAAAAACATTGTTTTTTAGTCCTACCCTTAGGACAACAAAGGGTAAATTCAATGAAATTTTATATAAAAAAAAAAAAAACAATTTAAAAATGATCAGATTATAATTTTATACTTATTGTTAGGATAAGATTTTCGATAACATTAAACCAACGTAATTCTTTTAAAATAAGTTTTAAGTAAAATAATTTAAAATGAAAAAAAACTGATAATACAATTCCATGCGTAAAAAATATAGTTTTTTGAACAAAACTATTCAAATAATTTATCAAATAAATAAAATAACTTTAAAGTTAAATAAAAGTAAACAAAATTTGTGGCAATCATTTTGTAGTTTGTTATTTTATTTTCTAATATCACAAAATCTTTCGACACAAATGGAAACTAGTAGGTAGATAGGCTAATGGAAGAATACTTTAATAATATTATAACACGATTTGTTTGTTTTCTTTTTTTTAAGCTTTCGTTCATAATTTAATACTCACCTGGGACCAACTTTATTTAATTCATAATAGTCGGTTTCTTCAAGTATGTTTCGCCATATGATTAGTCTGATTTACCTTAAAATGTTTGGAACTTAAATTTTTTTTTATTTTTACCTACTATAACCTTCCTAACCTTATACTCCGCAATTTTCCAGTTTTGCATAAATAAATTTGTACATCAATGTTAGAACAAAATATAGTTAAACTGTCCTAAAATAGTTTTTAATAATTTAAAATCCAAGCTTTCAGATTCTTAGTCAGAGTTTTTCAAAACAATGGTACCTATTAATTGCTGCAGATGGATAACCGAGATTATACGGACGAATCTTTGTTTGAAGTTTATGTTCAATAGGTTGTTTTGGAAAGAGTTCTTTTTTTATTTTTATAGACTTACTACAATTAGAATATAACCATTATTGTATGCGCTCATATTATTTTACAATTAAGTTTACCCCAATCTATTATGTTTTGAGAAACTCATGAGTTTTTGCATTGTACAATTCAATACCCTTTGTAGATATTGTATATATACATAAAATGTTGAAGCTTCTTATCGTTAACACCTTCATATCATATAATACTACATATACTATAACATATGTTACTCTGTTTAATTTTTGTTTTGGAATTGAGTTAAGTTTTCATTGAATTTCCCATAGAAAATACGGAGGAAAGAAATGTCGGTACTTATATATAAAAATAAAAATTTAATAAAAATAATTTAGGTTCTTTTTATCGAACCCTGCTCATTGAAAAATTTAAACACATTATCTTGTCTAGTATATATCAAGAGACCATGTAACTCTCCTAACCGCTATATTTTTTTAATCACCATAACTTAGTCAGAAAAACATTTTCGGGCATTAAGTACAGTACCTATGTACTACAATTTTTACTACATGTTTGTCTAATATTTATCGAGAATCTATTTATCAAATTTGTGCCATATCAATTCATGAAATGTTGAAAATTACTACTATTGTAAGGAACTAAACCTTCTTAAATAGCGTATCTCCATTCTATTTAAGGTGCTACAAAATTAAACTCTAAATTATTTTGTGTCATTTATTTTATCCTAATGATGAAGAGTACTAGACTAGGTTGAAAAATCCATATTAAGTATTTTGTTTTTTCCTTTCATCGGGAATCGAACAAGGGACTTGTCGGTTGCACTCTATCTACTACGTCACTCAGCGTGTTTCTTGTACTATGATATTTATTTTTGTTCTACTGCTCATGCTTATGCTCATACAACAAGTTGTGTTGTGTTATTTTACTTTTTAAAGGGTTAAATTCAACTCATATTGCTTACTAATAATATTCTTATAGTTTATTTATTTCCGTTCATCAGAAGCAAGTGAAATTACCTTATCTTGTTTTAATTCCACTACTATAGTTCATTTTTTTAATGTAAGAGTTATAATACTATGGAACTCGTTACCATTTACAGTTTTGCTATTCAACTCATTAATAAAATAATTTAATTCCTATCAAGTTTCCATTAACTAATAATTTTTAATATTTGATTGCCAATATCGATATTTCAGAAGCAACATACTACAAGTTAGTCACAAGCATTGATGAAGGAAGTATGATGCTTACGAAATATCGATATTTGCAATCAAAGTGAGGAATGAACAGATCTGAATTATTTAATTTAAATTATTACTCAAAATAAAAATTCGATTAATAAATTAAAAATGCATTATATAAGTCTGACTCGTTTGAAGTTGTATGTTGTACCCGCGTAGGACCAAATGACTACGTTATCTAAAATATATACTTCAAGTTTCCAGCTTTCCAAAAATATATATCTTTTATGACTATACTAGCAAAAAGGCCCGTCATATGACGGTGGTAAATAAAAAAAAATGTTTTAAAACACTGCAAAAAAAAATTTGTATTAATAAACGTACTCAAATATTATATAAGTACCTTTGTGTAGTGCAAAACTTTACAACAAATTAAAAAAAAAACCATACATTTCCCAAAAACCGCGTACTGAAAATTGTAACAAAAAATTGATTTTTGATTATTTATCGTGGAAATTTTATAAGTCAAGATAAATAAAAAATTCTTTGAATATTTTTATTATTTATTTATTTAGAGTGCGCAACTTAATTCCAAAAAGAACAATATTTGTTAAACTATAATGTTTTATCTATATAGATTAGTAATTGGATATTGCCATTTCTTTATATCCAATGCTTCTAAATCTTATACTTATAAATTTGGTTGGTATATTTTTTCAACACATTCAACAAATTTATTTGACTAAAAAACCAAAATTTTTTGAGGTATTGTTACAAGAACTATACAGTTGTTTTCTTTCTCAGTTACTACTTTTTCCAATATCTAACCTTGTGTCCTATTTATGATAATAAAAAAGGCTAATTTAACGGGGAATAGTCAAAGTCTGAGAATAAATGACAATTCTGTGGTAGTTGGAGATAAATATATTCTGGGAATAAATTGTTTCCCTTATAGCTGTACCGATTAGGACTTCTGCGATTATTAAGTTTGATTTTAAATTTTTGACTGCTAACCGGCTTCCATTGCAGAGACCACGTTTGATATTTAGGTGTCTAAGTAATATTATTATAACTTCAACTTTCAAATTAAGTTTATGTGGAAGCATTGCACAGCAGCAGCTATTGAAAAATCCCACGAGTTAATTGTTGAAACTTGTTATAGTTTTTCTAAAATGTTTAATATTTGTTCGTTAATTGTATTCGATATCAGAATTTTTAAAGCAAAGTATCTACTTTTTTGAATAGACAGCAACATTCAAACTATTTCAAAAAATTTCTGGTATAATTACGCTCGTTTTTTTTTTCTTTTCTCTTTTCTACATATTATCATCATATACACATATCCATGAATTGAATACCTATTTCTTAAATCAAACAGAACAAAACAATATTTTTTTATTATTTTCTTTCGACATTATTCGCCGTTCTCTTGAAAACAATTTTAAAATAAAAAAAAAACAAAAACAAAAAAAATAAATTTCAAAAGAGAGAGATTAATTTTATGTATACAATTTTTTCAACATGCACGCGATAGGAGTGATTATTTTTGTGTTATGAATTCTGCTAAATAATTTCTGTTTGTTATTATTGTAATACTAATAAAATGCCATGCTAACGCAGCAGCAGCAGCAGGACATTGCCTTTTATTATATAAGATTATTTAAAGAAAAAAAGAAAGATCTATTACATAATGTAGATAACGGTCTGAAGAATATTTACAAACATGTATATGAGTACTGGGGATGTTATTGGGCCAAATAAATGACGGTTATTTTCGAGTAGAATGACATCTATACTCTAAAATAAATTTTAATCACAAACAAATTTTAAAAAGGCTTCATAAAAATTCTGTCATTTTAAATAAACACACAAACTTATAGAAAAAAGTACAAAAACGAAAACACAAACAAAAATTTAAAACAAAACAGAAAATCAGATCATACTCTTCAAAAATGATATAAGTAATAAATGCTAGTTCATTTGCTTCTGCTTTTTAAAAAAAATATATACATAGTAAACGGTTATAGTTATTCCCTAAATTTCAATAATATTTGTGACTGTAACCGTTTTGTGACTATAGGCGTAGTAAAAAAAAATTGCATCTTTACAAACAAAATTAAATTCAATAAAATATCTTTCGTATAACAATTTTAAACTTTATTTTATTCATAAATAGCAATTCTGTTATGTAATCACAAAATATACATATTTGTAATAAAGAACAGAAAAAACTGTTTATAATTCACTTTTAACTTATTTTTTTGTTTTATTGAAAAAATTGGTGTTATATTTTCATGCGACTATAAACAACATCAATTGTATGAACTTATGAAATTTATTACTTTCTTTCAAAAAAGTTTTTGACTATAACAGAATTGTGACTACAAACGTTTTTGACTATAAAATACATAAAAAAATATTGAAAAGATGACAGTAAACTTGTTGACTAAAAGCGAACTGTGCCTGCAGCCCGTAGTGACTATAACCGATTCTTACTATAATTGGTGTCAAATTGATGATGATGTTATGGTACATATTAAGATTAAAGAGATATAAGGATTGGCTAATAGCAACAAAAAGTAAAGCAATTCCAATACTATGACAAAATACTAAAAATACTAAAAATAGAAAAATACATTAATTTTTTACACTTTTATATTTTATTTCATTTTTAAAACACTTTTCTAAAGCTTTTAATTAATTTTAATTTAAAGTTACTTTAATATTTTACAAAAGTTTTAATTAATAATACAGAAACATAACAACAATTTAAGGTGGTTATGCTGAAGTCCGAAGCGAAATATCCCCGAAAAAAAATTCCGATCCGAATACGAAAAAATCGGTATGCTGAAATCCATTCGACTGCAAAGTCTGTACAGAAATTAAAATCAGATGTTTCGGAAGATACATTTTTCATATACATTTCAAACATTTTTATTTTAATGTATATGGCATAATGTATATATACAATATGCATACATTATAAGTAAAAGTTATAACTTTCTTAATTACATATGTAGTATGTATATATATACAAATTAAAATTTAAATAGTAATTTTTTGTTACATTAGAAAAAATTTAAGATTCTCTAAAGAAAGTAAAATATATACATATGTATCGTTTTTAATATACATGTATACATATTATGTTATAATATTAAAAATAATAAAATATATTATTCTTTTGAAGCATTTTTTTATTCCTAAATAAAAAAAATATTTTTCATAAATGAAAAAAAAAAATTGAAATAAAAACTATTTATACTTATATTACATTTTCTACTTCTCCTAATATTCTAAATACAAAAATTACATGCTTTTTAATTCACTTCCGAACCATTCTAATACTTCCGAATGACAAATTCTGTCGTACAATTTTCAAATTATTTTCCGTTCCGACGAAGTACAGCATACATAAATTTAAAAATTTCGGATAAATAATGAAATTTGCAGATCGCGGAATACTTACGGACTTCATCATACAAAATGCGGAATGTAAACGGAACTTGACATTCCGACAGACGTCAGCATATAACCACCTAAATTATATTGTTGGTTTTCGCAGCGCGTTACTGAAATCACTTGGTGTCCTTCTAGGATTCCACCACAGGAAAAAAAATATAAGATTCATATAAATTGATATTCTGAATCAAAGATGATATTGTTATCCAGGATTTTTCAATTAAAGTAACTACTATGTACAATTGCACATGGTCCCATTAGTATATATGTAATAGACTATCGGTTCATACATAAAAACATTAAAAAAACAAAGATATATAAATAATGATTTCCAATGTCCTTTTCGGTCTTAAAGGATATGATGCGACATTAAAAATATACATATTTTTTGTAATTTACTTCAGAATCCCTGCGTCTGAAATGACATAATGGATAGTGTTGCCTTTACTGCAGTGTCTTTGTTTGCGGATTCCACATTAATTTACTTAGTAGGGGATAATTTGGTAGAACTAGAAAATAAATTGAACAGGGACCTAGAAACATTATATGAGTGGTTGTCAAAAAACAAATTAAAACTTAATCTTAGTAAAACAAAATGTATGGTTATAAATTCTCGAATAGAAAATTTAAATATAAATATTAATAATGAACGATTAGTGTGTGTTAGCAACAATGTTCTCTCTAAGCTGTGCATGTGCGCAATTGCGCACAGGTTTTTTTTTTGAATTGCGCATTAGAAATTAGCTTGTAAATATTTAATACTAATTTATTCAGTTGTTATTTGTCATAGTTCTTAGTTAGTTGTTCCAGTTCTAATTGATAAGTTTTATAAGGTTTATCATTTTGTAGTACATATTTGTAGTACATATTAATATATTTTTTATTTTAATAAGAATCTAGGACAGACATTCTCTAGTCTAAAATAATGTCACAAAGAAAAAAATTAAGCTACTGGTGAATTGTGCAAAAAAGTGAAGCAATTAAAATCAGAGTGGCTTTCTCTATGTTGAAACAACAACTGGTAAAGATAACATCAAAATTTGAATAGATAATGTTGTTCTTGCCATTAAAATGAATATTTAAATGAACTCAGTTCAAAAAATAAACAATCATTTTGCGAAATATGTAGTGATTCCAAAAAATTGGAGGTAAATTGGAGTAAAAATTATGCTTTTGAATTCGTCGAGTGTATCAACCACCTTATCCAACAAGAAATATTATATTTAATAAGATAACAATTCCATTGCTTAATAGTGGATGAAAATACTGATATTTCCGTTCACAAAATGTTAACTATTTACACATATAAAATATCGCTTTAACCTTAATTACAAAACTGTTTTTACTGGTATAATACAATTAAATGCATGTGACGGGAAATATATTGTGGAGTCCATAAAATGTTTTTATAAAGCTATTAATCTGGATATGCAAAAGGTGGTAATGTTAACATCTGATGGAGCTGCAGTACTGCTGGGAGCCTATAATGCAGTTACATCACACAATACAATTTGTCGCTTATCAGCTCACATTGTCTGGCACATAGAGAGGATTTGGAAATCGATGATGCCTGGAAGCGTATCCCTCTTATTTCGCAAGTAGATATCCCGTCGTTCATCTGTTAAAAAGCATAATTTTGAAGAAATGGCAAGTCTAATGGATTGTGAAGTTTAAATGTTCAGGCCTCTTAATGAAATACGCTGACTTTCTCGTCATTTTCCAATTATTTCGTTTATTCGGAATTATGATGTCTTAATAGAATACTTCAAAGAAAAGATTGATAGTTCCAATTTAGTTGAACCAAGCGCAAAATATTGCTTAACAGCTTTAGAAAATAATGTAAATCGTATAAAATTGATTGCATTAAACGATGAAAAATTAAAATGTCATCTGGGATAATCTTATTTGTTGAAAGCAAAGTTCATGGCTATCATTTGGATAAAAGATTTCCTGATACTGACATGAACCTTTGGAATGCTTTTGATCAAAGCGCTATTGTCAACACATCTGACTTTGATTATGGTAATGAAAACTTAAAAAAATTAATTTTAAATATGGAGATCTTATCATGGACATGGGCATGGATAATAAAATAATAATGGACGAGTATAAAGATTAAAATACTTATTTACGGGAAAATCCAAAAACAATAGTCGTAATTTCATTGACCTACTTGAATTGGCTCTTCGTAAAGATAGTTTTGATATTTGTGGAGCCCTTCAAGCGTCGAGTTCTGATAGTGAAAGAGGATTTAGCCTGGTGAATTTGATTAAAACTAAATTTAGAAATAGGTTGAAAGTAAATCATTTGGGTAACTTAATAAGAATAAAGTCACACTTAATGGCGGAAAATATTATTGACCTGGCTTAAGTATACTATTTACTGGAAGAAAAAGAAAGACAGGAAAGAAAAAAAATAATAATTTAATATGTAATTAATAAAAAACTTAAAACACTCAAATAAAAAATTTTTTTTTTTAATAAAATATCTAATTTACCAAATTTTTGTTAAATTTTTTAAACAGCGCAATTTATTTTTCTTTAGAACGTTGGCTAGCAGTATTAAATATCTAGGAGTCATAGTAGGTAAAGAGGTTATATTTAAAATGCATTCTGATAATATTTGTAAAAAAATTTCGAAAAAGGTTGGTTTTTTGGCAAGAATCAAAAATAAAATATCACTAAAGTGTGCAATATTAATTTATAATTAAATTATCTTACAACATTTTGAATACTGTTCCTGGATTTTATTTATATGTATTACTGGAAATTTAAATAGATTGCAAGTACTTCAAAATAGAGCTATGAGAATTATATTAAAGTGTGAACACGAATTAAGGATATGCTAAATAAATTGGAATGGACGAACGTAAATCAAAGAATAAAATTTAATGCAATAATGTTCGTATATAATTTGAAGTATGATAGGATGCCGCAATATTTACAAAAGAATATTAGATATGTAGGTGGTTATTACTGGCTAAGAAAAAGGGTTGATTTCAGACTCTCATTGTACAGGAGAACCAGAAGTCAAAATAATCTACTTTATAAGGGTACACAATCTTTTAATTTGTTACCCAATGCAGTTAAAAATGATATGGATATTTCAAGATTTAAAAGAAAATTAATTGATATTATAAAAAGAAATGAGATAGCTATAATATAATAAAGTATTTAAATTTTATTTACTTTCGAAATTTTAAATAGTTAAAAATTAAAGTTTTGAACTTTCACGATTCCTTTAAATTTTGTAAATTTTTTGTTTTAAATATAGATGTTATATAATAGTTTTTTATTGAACAAATAGAATTGAATAAACTAAAACTAAACTAAATGAAAACAAACTATACACTTTTAATTTACTTCATTTAAGATAGCAATTTTTATTAGAATAAACACGAAGTTGCAAATTCAAAGAGTTAAAAAATATGTGAAAATGTCAAGCTATAAAATACTCATATATAATTAACTATTATCTGAATCAATAAATAGTAAAAGAAAACTAGTCTTAGTAAAAGAAAACTAGAAAAGAAAAAAGAAATATATCTGCCACTGATATGATCATCAATCAATCCCAAAGCTAAAACGTTAATCACTAGAGAATTAAAAATCATACTAAAACAGAGAAATCACAAAAATTATATTGTCTTTATGTTAGTTTTCCTTTTTTCAATTTCATCCTAATCATCAAGGTTGTGTCCTTTTTTAAGCTAATTATACAACAAAAAAAAATTTCCATCAGAAAACTTTTGTAATAATTATTGTACAACAGAGCACTACACAGTCATAAAAACCGTTATTCGAGAATTAAATATTAACAGTAGTAAAATTCCAAAAATCATACGAAAAGAATGAAAAACTAAGCTTGATGGATGACTGATTACAAGAGTGAGTGTGAGGCAAAAAAATGTATGAATATGAAATAGAATAGAAAACAGATATACCAGACGGTATGCCTACGGTATATATTTTTTTATTACAAAAAACTAAAAATTAATCATAAAATAAAAGGTTATAAATATTTACAATTTTATAACCGTCATAAAACTATATGTGTTGTTTGTTTTTTTTTTTTTTAACGAACGTGTGTTTGTGCGTTTACATAATATTATGTCTATAAAATCAGTTTCTTCTGTTTTATAGGGAATTTATTTCATTTTTTTTTTTTAATTTTTCTTTAAATTTTTTTTTGTTTGTTTTTACGATTTTTTATTACAAAATATATGTTTGGACATAAAAAAGTTCTGTGTTCTGGTTTACATTGGTTTTTTTTTTTATGTTTTTATTTTATGTTATTTGGTTTTTATAGAAATATTTGTATGTGTAGTGTTTTATATTGTAACGAATTTCGCTGGTATTAAAATGGCAATAGGTTCATAAAATTTTACGCACAAAACTTAATATGAATTTATGATCGCTTCATACCAAATTGAATAAAAATAATAACAAAGAAAAAATAATAATATGTGATATTAAAGTATATACAGTGCAACTGTTCTAATCACTAACATCCTCTATATATAGTATACGGTATACTATATCATTATTCGAGTATGCTTATAAAAATAAACAAAAAGTAATAAAAAACGTAGAAAAAATAATAAAAGAATAATATGTAGGTATCTACATGAAAAAAAAAATATGTTTGGCCTTGATAACTATAGGAAAATCATATTATTGTAATGCATTGACATATTTTTAATAAATTCTATAATTATAATCTATAATTATAATTGACAAAAATTTAAGGACCTGCGCAGTAGACACCTTTTCATTTTGTTTCACTTCTCTTTAATGAAGATATAAAACAATAATGCGCACACAGTTGAAAAATTTTTACTCATATGTTTTTATTATTCAGCAAATACATTATGCATATGTGAGTTCCTATTAAAATAAAAAACAAATCAGTTATTATAAAATTACTTGCAGTGAACATAATGTACATTGTACATAATTTCAATTAAAAACAAAATAAAAATAAATTCGTCTGAAATAAAAAATATAAAAACAACAAAAACAAAAAAAAAAACAGTTCAATTGTACATATGACTGGCAAATTCATCTTTATATAATAGAGTTATAGCATCTATAATTATAATTGACATGCATTTAAGGACCTTCGCGCAGTTCATCTTATTTCGCTTCTCCTTAGTGAATTCTTAATATGTAAATAAGTTGTATATACGACTGAAATGCGCATACGGGTCAAAAAAATTTCTATTTGGTTTTACAATATTCAAACTTTTAAATCAAATATAGCCATTTTGTGTCATTCAGCATCTTTTTATTTTTATACATAATTAAAGGAAATTTATTCTATTAATTTTTTTAAGTAACTGTCTCAAATTATTGTTTTCTAAATTTTGGTCATTTGTAGTAATCATATGGTTTTAGTTAAAAATATGTATATGTATATAATTTTATCCATTAAATGCCACTTACTATAGGAAATATGTCGAAACGAAACAGTATATGAGGGAGCAGTATTTATGTTTTCTAAATAAAACTTACTAACCTCCAAATTTTTATGAAAACATGAGTACGTAAATTGCTGCTCTGTTAAAAACTTTAAATTTGGCTTCAACTTAAATTGTAGTTACTCAGCAGGGGCCCCTAGTAAATAATAAAATAAACTTTCTCGTCATTTAGCATCATTTGACAAAACTGAATTTTCTATGGAATACCTACACATTGTTAAAAAGATTTATTACCAAGATAAATAAGAATTATTATGATAGAATAGAAATAATAGATAGATAGATAGAGAAATAATAGTGATAGATAAAAATAATTATTGAGATAAATTTATTTATTTATTTATTTATTTAATTTTACCATTTAGTTTTGTTAGTAAAAGGCTATAGTATAATAATTATTCAATTAATTCCATTGCATTAAATTATGGTATGTATAGTCCAGTATTACAAATCCCGTAGATTAGTCATATCTGATCGAATGAGTGGTAACATTGATAGTTTATAATAAAATAAATAAAATAAAGAAAAAAAATTTTTTTTAGAAATATTTGCCTTCAATTTAAGCGTACTAAAACTATAAAAATGAACTTTAGAATTGCAGCTTGATATAAGGTTTTCAAAGCAAGTGATGATTGTAATTACGGAAAAAGCAAATTAGCCGAAATTTTTACAAAATCTGTTAATGAAATCATATCAAGATTTCATAGACATGAATGTAATGTACACTTAGTGAAAGAAAGAGAAATAATAAAAGAAAGAGATTAATAAAATAAACCAAATTAAAAACACCAAAAAAGTATAACGATAATGATGATTGAAAATAATTGAAATATAAATATAATTGAATAATAATTGAAAATTATTGAAATACTAGCTTGATAACCCGCCATAAATGACGAAAGCAAAATAAATTCTAGCATTTCTTTCCTTCATTAGAGTATTAATTTCAAGTTTAAGAAAAATACCAATTTTCTTACTAATTTATCATACCTTTATTTTTGTATTATAACGCTTTAATTACCGTATAAATAGAATATTTGTAGTAAGGTGCAAAATTTTCTATTCCCTAAGGGTCATTTACTCGATAATTTTAACGACATCGTTTTTGCCAACATTGAAAATTTATCATATAATTCAGAATCAAGTTAATCCTATTAACATTCAATAACATTCGCTGCGTAGGCTTAGCGTCAAAGCTTATAGCGAACAAATAATATTTTATAATTAGCCACAACTTTGAACGAAAACAATTTTGAAAACAAAAATAAATAAAATTGTAAATATAAAAAAACAATAATGTTGTAGGTACACATAATATTTATTTTGATGAATAAAATAAAAACTCGTGTTGGAGAAAAAATTAAAATAAAAAAATTTACTGCAAGTAAATAGGTATTTACAAAACTGTTCATAACTTGTGAACCATTGATCGGTTATTTAAAATTTCATTTCATTTCAACAAATTCATTATCGAACTGTTCATGTTAAAATTCATACATAATTATTATTTATAACATCCATTAAAAAGAAGAACAACAATCAATATGGTTTAACCGATACCTATATATACCTACCTACCTACTATATTAAAAAAAATTCATCACTCTCTACAACATACATTTCTACACACTTGAAGAATACAAATATACTTAAAAATTATAAATTTACAAAGATAACAAATAAAAAATAAAAGTACAAAATTGCATTTAATTTCTTTCAAAATGTATAGGTTGTTATTGTTTTTATGTGTAAATCAGCAGAACTAAAACGTAACCCCATAATATATACTAAATATTATATACGATCATAAATTTATATATCATATAGATATATATATATATATATATATTTTATATATATTAAAACAAAAACAATAAATAAAAAAAATAAAAATAAATAACAATTTTAACTCATCATAGCATCACATTTCTGGCTAGAGTATATATATATATACATATAGTACTTTAGCAAAAACTATGATGCTATGATCATTATCATAACAACAACAAAAAATCAAAAAAAAAAAAACATATGTAGACACATATGCATATTGTGTATAATTTTAAGTAATAAGAATGTTTGCCTTTTGGTTATTATACCATATTAAGCTATTGATAATTTTTCTATTAGTCCTTCTTATTATAAATCAAAAAAATTGTTTGTTTTATTTATATTATTATTTTTATTTTTTATTTTTCCTTATTATTTGCGAAGAAGACTAACACTAAATTAAAAAAATATATTTCATGCAATGGTATTTTTTCCTGCAAAGGTTCATCATGGCAGACAGGGGTTAAAAAAGAGTACCATAGCAATTCGTATATGTATTGGAGTATTCCATCGGACTTACAAACATCCAGATAAATGCAGGTTAATATATGTATATATTATTTATAATATAATAACAAAAAAAAAATATTTTTTTTAAAATAATTATTTGACTCAAAGGAGATCGAACTCACAAACCTTGTGATATTAAAATGACACCTTAACCAACTGAGTTAACAACCGCTTAAAATTATTGCTCCACAATACAGATATAAAATAGAAATTTATTTTGATCCCTATACATCGCCCAATAAAATAAATAAATAACAATGCAAGCTAAAGAAAAGCAAGTAAAAAATTGTTGTTGATAAAAACACAAATTATAGATATTATGAACGAAAATAGAGTTCAGTATAACTTGTAAGCCAATACTAAACAAATTAACTATATTTTTTTTTATAATATTTTAATGCCTTCACTCTGCTATAGCCTGATTTTTGTTTTCATTTTACAAAATACTATGAGATTCCTGTACTATACTACACTATACAATTCGTGAATAAAGCATTTTCAGATCGTCTGATATTTCCTTTAGCCTTTGCCCAATCTTTAAGTGCCTAAATTGAAAGAAGTCTATTCTAAACAAAATGTAGTTTACATATACACACACACACCGACACTGTACATCTAAGTGTGAATTTATTATTTTTTTATTTTTATGTACTCGTTTGCATAATATAGAAATAAGGATTATGCTGAATTCTATTGTTTGATGCTAAAGAAAAAAAAGTGACCTTTAAATTTATTATGGGACCAGATTCTTATCCAGAGTAAAAAAAAATAAGACTTTGAAAATAAAAAAAAAATAAAAAGTTTTAATGATTTCAATAAAATCATAATCTTTTGTCATTCAAAATTTATTGATCGGAATTGAAAATGGATTAAAGTAATAATTTCATGAATATCCGGCATTTTTATTATGGTAATTTTCAATAATCCATAAAAATAATGTAAAGAATCAATCATGGCAAATGTGGTTATAAATAATTAAAATTAAAATTAAATTTTTTTATTATTTAAACTTATTATGTATTAATAACAATTGAATTTTAAATTTAATAAATTTTAAAGTGGATTTTTTTTTATTCAAATAGTTCTACTGGATAGCTATTCTGAATCAAAATAAATTTGAAATTGATTTGTCCGTAAATAAAATTATTTTAATGTTATTTTATTGTAATGTTTTATAAAATAAATTTTTTAAAAATGGAAGATATTTAGAACAAAGACATTTGCTAAAATTATCTCACAATTTTAATTCTAAATATTCATAATTAAACAAACAATATTTACTTCGTATTCACTTCCTTCTGTCACTGTTCTGATTCTTATATTTTTAAGTAAGTAAATCGCCTTCGAAATAAAAGTTAGTCAATTTCCTAATATGGTAACTTTTTTCCCCCAAAAATGTCTTTTATAAAAGTCGACTTCCCAAAATGTTGACTAACAAAATGTCGACTCTTATAATATCGACAAAAACATCGATTTTTACAATTTTTAATTTTACGTTTACGTCTAAAGGGTTGTTTTCAAACACGTTTAAAAGGGTTTCAATAAATTAAAATTAAAATTGTTTTTTTTTTGTTAAGACAAAATATTAAGCTTTCAAATATTTAAATGTTTTTAGTATCTTGTAGTCTACATTTTCCTGCCGTCGGGAAAAACAGTGTTTCAATAAATTAGTACGGGAGTTTCGGATAATAAAAAATATTTTTTTCTTGTTTGTCAGGACAAAATATTAAAAGTACATTTTTGTAGTCTCTATTTTTTTTATATTTATTTTTTAAATTTAAAGAAGACAAGCGTCCTCACAGACGGAAAATAAAAAAGGAAAAATATTTAATAATTAAAATTTCAATTTTTTTTTTTTGTCAAAATATTTAAATTGGTAAATAGGCTATAAATTCTTTGCTTGTTTGAAAGCCGAAATTTTGTACAATTCGACATTTTGTCCACGTCGACATTTTAGAAGCGACATTTCAAGAATCGATAAATTGTTGTGAATCGAAATACTAAAATTCGACATAACTTAGCTGACCCCTCCAAAGTACCATCATATTACGATGTTTATCTAACCATAAATTATCATAATGTTACATTAAACTACTATGTCATATGCACAATATAATATCTCTTTGGAGCCTAATCTATATAGCATATAAAGAAAAAAACCGTTTTTCTACTAGACGAAAAGTAGCGTCAGTGACACTATGTGAACTAATCCATTACGGGAAGTGAAAACTGAAGCACAGTCTCAGAATCACAATATTTGAGCTAAGCCAAAGCCCCTAAGTTCCAAGTGGACAGAAAAATTATTATAAAAACTTCCCCAATTACCTTTTTTGTTTTTCAAATTTTGTGAAAGTTTTATTATGGTATATTAAATTATTTCAATGGAAGCAATATTTTATAGTTGTATTTTGATTTTTTTTTTTGACATTTTGAAATAGATACCTTTCTTGTACATGAAATACGGTACTGGAAGTTTTTTTTTATTCCATAAATAGTTACAGTTATTTCGAGTAATTTTTCTAGCATATCAACTAATTAAATGTGGAAAATTACCTACTGCTATTGTCAGAAACTCTACAATTAAATGGCGGAAGTTCTATTTTATTTAAGATGTTAAAAAATTATACTCTTAATTTGGTTTATGTCGTTTATTTGATCCCAGTTAGTGAAGCGCGATATCCAAAAACTAAATCGATATATCGATCAATACGTATCAAAATAAAATATATCGATACATATAAAAGTCGGAAACAAATATATTGATACATAGATTTCTAGAATCGAGTACTACCACCTAAAATTTGAAACGTTTTAAAAATTAATAACATATGGCGCAAAAGTATAATGCAAACTACAACACTATATATCACTATATTCATTTCCTGTCAAGATGCCAACATTTTTTTAAAGTGTAAAAAAAAAAGTTCAATGTTAAAAGATCAATACAGACAAATAATATCGATGTAGTTAAATATCGCTAGCAAAAATATTTAGTTTAAAAGTCTATATAATGTAAGCAAAATATCGATTATATCGAGAACTCGATACATATCACACATCACTAATCCCAATGCCAAATGGAACCAATTTGAACATTAATAACGCGGTTACGAATTCAAATGAGCCAATACTCGTTAAAACCAGTTTTTTTTAGTTCAAATATGTTTTTAGGACACAAATATGGCTTTTATATGGCAAATGTTCCTGTTCAAACAAACTTATGTGGCGCACGAGTATACGTATGGCAATTAGCCTCAATATTACTTTGTTTTTTAAGAGTTAAATATTTGTTTCCTTTTTCCAATTTTTGAGCTTTTTTATTTATTTTTTTTACGAGCTTTATTTTTCCATTATGTGAATTACATTTTTGTTTCTAATCTGTTTATACTGTCTAAGTAGGAGATTGGCCTACTGTGGAAGACCACTCTATCTGTGCCTAGGTGGTAAGACGACGTCATATTTCGCAAGATGTAGAAATGAACCCGTGACTACCACATCATAATTGAAACACATTTCTGTGCTTCAACCGATTGGGCTACGTAAGGGATGAATGACAATTATATGACCTTTAAACGCACTTGAGATGACAAATTATGTAAATAATCAATACAGATAAGTTTGAACGTTTAACGTTTTTTTGTGTGTAGTGGGATGTCTATTTTCAAACTTTTAAATCATCCTCAGGCTATTCGAGATTATTATTGAAACACCTTGTATAAAAACACCTTTTCTTAATAATTGTATAGTATTAAGATTCTACTAAAATTGTGTATTTAA
Source organism: Argyra leucocephala (assembly GCA_963942445.1). Taxonomy (NCBI): domain Eukaryota; kingdom Metazoa; phylum Arthropoda; class Insecta; order Diptera; family Dolichopodidae; genus Argyra; species Argyra leucocephala. The sequence continues at coordinate 82,159,679 of OZ012681.1, read as the reverse complement.
TTAAATGAAATACTTTTTCTCATTATCCTTTTTATTTTGTGTACTATTAATCCTGTCTTTTTTAACTATTTTAAAAATATATGGGATGAATGTAGAAATATAGAAAACGAAAAAAGGTCAAATTTTCGACAAATTTTATATGAAAAAAAAAAATATTCCAAAATAGCTTGAGTTTTGGTAAATAATTTGACTTTATTGCTTCTCTGCTTTCAGTTTATTCTATATTATAGACAAAAGTGTTAGGCAAAAATAAAAACAAAATAAAAAATAAAAAGAAATGAAAAACCAACCAATGTAGAATTCGTTTTTCTGCCCCATAAATTTTCGTTAACTCCTCTGTCTTAACTCATATCTGTGTTGTACATTTTTTGTTTGTTTGTTTTTTTTTTTATTTTAAATTAACAAAAATGGTATTAAGAGGTAAGGATTTTTTAAGGTCCTAAACTTTCATTTTATAGTCTATATTTTGAATGTATGTACTAGAATAAAAAGTTTTAGTATTTATGTAGTTTTCTATCCTAGGATTAAAAGGCTTTGGCAAAATATTGTTAAATTCGTTTTTACTCTTGTAAGTATTTAAAGCTTGACAGAAATATTTTAATAAAAGAATGGTATTAATAATTTGTTCTTTGATTTATAATGTTACAAATAAACAATTTCAAAATCTATACTATTTTCGACTAAATTATAATTTTCTATTTTGACAAAGTTAAACAGATTTCTTTTTTTGATGAAGTTGTAACACCACTTAGAGTGTTAGATGTAGGTACATCTACCCTTCTTACGTAATTCAATATATTCTTTTCTATAGAAGAAAAAATGGTCTTTCTCAACATGTTAATATTGAAGTTTTACACTTAGCTGACAGCCAAAACTTTGTTATAAGACATAAACGGAGCAAACCATTCGAATTGTGTTAAGCTAAAATCTTTGTGATGTCTGAAGAGTTCCTAATGCGATCTTGTTAGATCAAAATTATCTGAAGTAATACAGCTAAAATTGTAGTAATGATTAGTCTAAAAATCTAGTTTTAATTTTAACAAAAGGATAGGAGTTTTTAAAATTTTTCGTTTCTTAAAAATTTTATCATACTATAAATGTGTGTAGCTATAAGTGTATAACCTTAAAGTTAGCTGGTTAAGTTAGTTAAAACTACTTCTTCATTAGTGTCTGCTATGCTTGCACTTTGATAACGGTAAATTATTATAAGACATAGAAAAGCTTTAGTTGGTGATATTCAGAATTTTTTTCTGGTTGAAATGTTGTAAGAATGATTTATAGCCTTCCTTCAAAACTAATATCGCAATAGTGTATTACTAACAAGTACTACTTAAGTTATTCTGATATCGGTTTAATTGTCAGTAAGTTTTGGTCAAGTTCAGATTCCCAAATCCAAAAAAAAAATCAATTTTAGTTTAGGTAAGGTGCTTACAAATAGTTCTTTAGTGTATTGAATTTTTCTTATGTAGGTATAATATTAATGTTCAGAACTTATAGCTACTTATATATTTATACTTAGACTAATTTTCTATTTATAATACATTTTTTAAATAGAAAAATGGCAAGCAAAACCATTATAATCAATTCATTTTTATCCTAAAGCCTAAAAGCTAACTTTAACGTTAAAAAAAGCGGATTTTCTAAATTTAGAAAGCTTTATAGAGATCTTTTATATTTTTTTTGAAAATAGATATCTGTTTGTAAAAAAATAAAAGCCTCTAACTAAGATTAATTTTAGAATCCCATTGTAACAAATTTAAGTTTGTGCTCTTCCATATAGACAAATCGCACAAAAGAATGCTATTATAAATAATTTATTTTCTACCTGAAAGGAGAGTTAGGCTGAAATTTTTATTTATAACTTGGATATAACATTTTTAATTATTGGTCTATTTTAATCACACTCTTAGATATTTGATAGATCTATTTTGTAGATGGTGTTTTGAAAAACAAGCTTTTATTTAAATGTATTGTATACCATGATATTTAATATCAGCTCTTTCAGGACCAGAAAGATACAATCTAAAATCTAATCAACATTTTTTTTAATTGCAATGACTATGGGATAAACACCCAAACTGATTTGCTCAAATCGTAGCATACCAACAATCACACATACTAAGCTTTTCTTTGTTTTAATTTATTTTGGCATCTAAAGTTTTGATTTAAAATAATTAAATGTTATACTATATTCGGTTAGAATTCATATTGTTGCATTGGCCTCTTTATGATGAATAGAGACACAAATGTGTCAGTTAAAATCCCAATTAATTTCAAAGAAAAATTTAATAACCCTAATAAAGCATGAATTTCTCGAATAGGGTTTTAATCCAAAACCTTCTGAGTAGTCATATGATATAACCATTTTACCGTTTTGGTCACTGAATTCATACAGCATTTTCATCTATTTGAATTCTATCTTGAATCCTATCTTGAATTCTTTATTATATCTGCTACTATTCAGTCAGAGCTTCTCTATCTAAGTTATTAACAAAAACATTTTATTAAAAAATTCTCTTCCACTGATAAGTTCTTCGCACTTGTACAAAACAGATAAAATTAATTGATGTACAGAAAATATTATAAGACATTGTAAATGCGGCAATCAAACCGTTGAGCTTATAAATCGTAAGTTCAAGAATATTCAAAGTTTTTTTTTAACTAACACATTTGAGTCTCTATTCATCATAAGGAGATCAATTCAATAATGTGAATTCTAACCGAATATAGTATAAAAATTTAATTATAGTAAATCAAAACTTTTTATGGTTTGATTTACGTTATTATTCCGATTTGCTCTGATATTATTATATTACATCCTTATATTTTACTGTTAACTTTTTTGGATAATCTGTGATAATTAGGCATTTAACACATCAGCTAGTAATTTAAAACATTAACTCAAACAGTACGTCATCTTAAAAATCCTATACTTCTACGAATTCTCCGTTTGCTGATAATGGTAAGAATGCCCACTTAGTTACACTGGTTCAGGATCTGATCTTTAAAATGGTTGAAACAAATTTGAAAGCAACAAATGATGACTTTTTTTGTACATTTTGAACGCCATCTCAATCAAAAAAATGCAGTGAATATCTATTTGGCTTCCAACAAAAGTATTAAGGAGAAAAACAGCAAGGTAGTAAACATTTCAAAAATAGTACTTGATGCGATAGAATTATTGCTGAGTGTTATGCTAACTTGAATACTATGTTGAACAAAGTTAGTGATGCTCTACACCCCAAAATCACCAAGGATTCAAGTAACCGTATTGATTCAACTGTCTCAATTAAAATCCCAAACTTATAATCTAATATGAGTGAACGACTCAATGAACTTGAAAAATTGGGACATTGTAATGATCTCTTGTAAGTATTCCTAAATCGCAACATGAAAAGATGTCGACAACGTTTGATCAAATTTTAAATGAAATTAAAAAAAAAGCTTTTAATTGAATTCCTCGGCAGTTCGGCTCAGGAATGTTTTTCAGTAAATACCTAATATTCAGAAACCCTAATATTTTTTACTTTGATTTTCGAAACGAATCTTAATCAATCAAGGTGTTTCGATTCATACGCTATCTATACTACGTTTAGCTATCAAAATTAAATATGACGGATAGCTTCACCGCTTTATTTAAGCTTTTATATAAAAAAAAATATGTCTTATATACCTTTAAAAAGTAATGATGGTGAAGCTCTTAAAATAACATAACAACTAATAATACCCAATAGTGGTTCTGCCAAGCTTTAGTTAGTTACGCAGCCAAGTCAACTTCTATTTTAAACTATATTTTATCATTCTAGCTAGTTTTGTTCTTTACGAATTTTATACTATTTATTTCCTTCAATATTTGAAGCACAGTTTTTCATTTTAATATTTTTAATTGTTTTATTATTGGACTTTTTATTATATCTTCACATAACTTTTAGTAGATTTACGATAAAAATTAGTTCCTTGGACTGTAATTTGGCGCCATCGTTTTTCAAATATTGTATTGAAATCAGCACTAAGCAATTCTGGTCTACTTAACGTTGTCTATATGAACGAAAAAAACTTATACCCAAAGATCGACCAACTTTGTACCATAATTTTAAAAAAAAATGTGAATTTCATAATTAGGTATCTCTAAGACATATGGTTGAATTCATATTACAATGTGTTAAAATTCCTGGTTTTAAACTGTGCCATGATCAAATAAAATCGATTCAGTAAAATCGAGCTCAAAAAGATGCTTAACATAGTAGAGATAGAGATATAATAACATTATTTAATGTAACTATATTCATTTGATAATTCTACGAACCAGTTCGTATGGTGTGCCTATCAAGTTTTTAAATGAAATTGTGCTGGAAAGATTCTCGGTAAAGTGCTAAAATAAAAAATGGAGTTGTTCATTTCATAAATTTAATCAAGCAATTATTATTTTAGAATAGCATTCATGCCTGTCGGATATGAATGCCTAAGGTAATTTTGAAAAAATAAATAAATCCAATGCACGTATGTATAAAAACCATATTAAAATTATTTACTAAAATAATTTTAGGTTTATATTGTCTAAATAAAGAAAACTATACCAGACTAAGATTCTTGAATTTTTAATATTTAGAAATTTTTGTTTTCAAAATACGTTGCCAAATAGTAAAGGTTTATAACTAAGGTATAACAACTCAACAAAATCGTAAACTTACAGTTTTTTTTTGTTTTCTTAGAACTTAAAAAATATATCCTTTTCCTACTTCTATATATATATATATATATATATATATAAAAATAATGCACACATAAAAAAAACACAAAACTAGAAACAAAAGATAAAAATGAGCGCACCACCCTTGATGAGATTAATTGGCCATTGTGATCTCCAAACATGATTTTATAATCCAATTAGGATGTTTGGCTTTTTGTCTATCCATTATGACTATATTGTATGCACCACACCCTTACACATTACAAAATATCCTTCCAAATTGAATATCCTTTGTGTAGTTTCTATTTTTTTTTTACCAGAAAATTCATGCTACTCAGGTATAAAATAAACCGCAGAATATGTATATGTGCTTTGTATATACATGAAACCCTAATTTCATATACGAATGAATTGTTACAAAAAGAAAACCCTAAAATTTATACGGTTGTAAATTGAAATGGACTTCTTTTATAATAAAGTAAATGAAGGAAGAATTGGTGTGAGAATGCTTTTAAAATGAAGAAAACTTTAATTTTTGTACTCGTATACATAGATACGAATAATGTTCTATTACTCGTACGTAAGTACGAAGTTTGAGAGATTTAATCCTGTGAGTATATGAAAATAAGACACCTGAAAAAATATCGTTTATACTTTTATGTACAAAAATTGAAGAAAAAATAAAAACTTTAAAATAATTTTCTATTTTCTTGTAGAAAACTTTTTGTTATTCTGTAAACAAAAATGATGATGTACATCTATCCATAAATATACCGTTATTATAATTATGTTTTTTTACGTAATTTATGGAAAAAAGATTGCATTGTATTTTTTGGATAGAATAATTGGTATGTGAAACCAGATTATGATTATGGGGAGTTTTTTGTTTTACTTTTAATTTCTGGAAATAAAGAAATATTCAACAATTTGAAAGTGGGTCTTAAATAGTAATAATTCATTAAATGCTTATGGGTATGTGTATTGCAAGGACTTTTATACAACAGAAACTTACCAGGTATATATAATTTGAAGTATCTACCTAGGTATCTAATTTAAAATTTATTTTTATCACTTCAACTGTTGGAACCGTAAGATGTAAAAAAAATTATAGACGTGAAGTAACAAAAGAAAATGTAATAAGAACAAATCTTAAAAGCAACCGAAAATTCAAATATAATGAACAGTTATCGGTTGTTTTATAAATTTAAATGTGAGTCTTAATAAATGTTGCCACCTAGAAACATAATAATAAAATCATACGGAGATAGGGTTAAGATGAATATGTACTAAAAAAACATTATCAGGATAGTAGGATTATTATAGAGTACAACTAAAAATCCAAACAGTTACAATATTTGAAATAAAATTACAGTAATTAAAATCAACTTTTGCCAAACCGATAATTTTCAGCTATATTATAAGAAAATTAGGAATAAAAGTTTTTACAGAAAATTACGATCAACAGCGTTTCAAGATACTGATACAAATTTAGAAAAAATAAAAATATAAAAATGCATTGATCAACCGAACCTAAGTTCCTACAACCATTAAATTAGAAGTTTTACAACACGGTTTAATATTTTAAACTGTGTGTACACTTTATGTATACTAACTCTTCTATTTTATATATACTACTCTTTTACTCATATAAAATATATTATATTTTATTATACTCTATTTTATTCGATTCTATTATTTTGTTTTCTATTCTATTGCTTTTATAATATTATTTTATAATTTTGTTTATTTCTTTACGATCGTTCTTTTTTCTAATCTTTTTCAATGACTTAAATTCTGCGAAGGTACCTAATTAGAGTGTTTTTCATTAATCAACAAAATAATTAGACATCTATAGAATACAAAATACGGTTGCTTTAAAGAACATAATTATGCTACATGATAGAAGATAATATATAAAAAACATTTAAATAAGAAAATATTACTAAGTATTTATAACTAGATATTTGGCCGGAAGACAAAAAGGGGTAAACAACACTGAAAAAAAATGTGCAAATTCATAACGCTCATAACAAAGTTTTTAATTTAATTATATTTTATTTGAAGACCATATAACTTTCGATTAGAGAAATACATATATGTATTTGTATACAAAAAGCGCAATAAAGTTAGCTTTAAAAATCCTAATAATCCTTTAAAAAGCAAACAATTCAGTTTTTATAATTTACATTATATACTTGCAAATTAATATATGTACATATGCAAAAAAAAAACAAAAAAACAAATCACTTGAATTCTTCATTTTTATCTTTTTAAGTAACTGTTTCTAAATTTTGGTTATTTTTAGTAATAATATAGTTTTTATTAAAATTATGTATTATGTAGCTATATATATATACATACCTCTTTAATGACAAAATTTTTTATTTTTAGGAATTTTATCCACTAAATGTCATTTACTATAGGGAATATATCGGAAACGAAGCAGTATATGAGGGACATGTATTTATATGTGTCCTAAATAAAACTTACTAACCACAAAGCTTTTTATTAAACACGAGTGGTTTCTTCTATATCGTGCGAAGTCTATGTCAGTACGTAAATTACTGTTTTTTTAAAAACTTTAAATTTGACTTCAACTTGAAATATAATTACTCAACAGGGGCCCCTAGTATAATTATAATAGACAAGAATTTAAGGACCTGCGCAGTAGACACCTCTTCATTTTATTTCGTTTCTCCTTAATGAGCTCTTAATTTATAAATAAGTTGTATATACAACAATAATGCGCACACAGTTGCCATTTTTTTAAATCGTATAGTTTTATTATTCACCAAGTACATTATGCATCAGTAATTTTTATTACTTGCAATGAGCCCATGTACATATAATAACATATAATGTATACCCCTTTAATTACAAAAATTTTTAATTTTTAGTAATTTTATCCATTAAATGCCACTGACTGTAGCAAATATATCAGAAACGCAATCGGTATATGAGAGAGATGTACTTCGGATGATGTATAGCATGTACTTTGGCTTGGAAAACTGTGTTTGTTGAATCTAGGCTTGAATAGATATGGGCCTTGAGGCTTTTTCCATATACTCTCGATCCCACTCCATTCATCTTCTTGGAGCCATCTGTATACCATATTATTGATCATTTGTGGAAAGAGGGTGGGCAAGTTTCCCTACGTCTCTCTGCTTGGCAAGATTATATTGAAAGGTTTTTCAAAATTATTTCTTGGCAAGCAGTAGTTGGATAACACTATCGAAAGCGTATCATCCTTCTGGAGTACCTGAACTAGTTCTGGGTGTACCATTTTTTTTGATTCTTGGATCATCACCAATAATACATTTTTAGGTATGAACCATTGCTTCTTTCTGTATAAATCTGAGGTTGTAGGTCTCGATATTTCAAAAACCTTTGATCGAGTATGGCATTCTGCTCTTCTGAGCAAATGTCAGGCTATTGGTTTGGGCAGCCTCTTTTGCAAATGGATTGAGGACTTTCTCTCGAACCGAAGTATACGCGTCGTTGTCGACAGTTTTATGTCCGACAACTATGTAATAAATGCTGGCGTTCCATAAGGCTCTGCCTTATCCCTTACCCTTTTCTTGATTTTCATCAACGACCTGCTCTCTTCAACTTTCAATTCAATCCATAGTTTTGTTGATGACTGTACATTGGTTGAGCTCGAAGAGAAACATAATGACTAGCTCACTTAACCATGACCTAGCAAAAATAGCCGATTAGGGTATCGTAAACAGATTTGAGTTAGAGTTAGAGTTCAACACGTCCAAAACTCAAAGCGGTTTGATCTCTTGTAAAAGAGATCAACCCGTCCCCAACCTGCGATTTCAAGGAGAAAACTTACAAAGGTCAGAAAATCTAAATATTTTAGGCATGCAGCTAAACCAAAAAATGCAGTGAAATGAGCATATTTTTGATATAGCTAAGAAGGCTACCAAATGTTTGGGTTTTGTTTCTCGATGTAAAGCCTATTTTTCTCCAAGAGATCTGGCCCATATCTATAAAGCATATATCCGACCTAAGATGGAGTACAATTCTCACATATGGGCTGGCGCCTCCCTAACTTTCCTGCACAAAATCCAAATTCGCGCCTTACGCCTATTTGGCGACTCTACCACCCAGTTAACCTTTACTCCTCTTAGCACACGTCGAAATGTTGGAGCTCTCTCCCTTTTTTATAGATATCTTGTTAGAAATTACACTTGTTCTAATGAAATAAAATCACTAATGCCTCCCCTCCCACTATTCCGGCGTAACACTAGGGAGGCTTCAAGTGCACATTTCTACACTGTGGAAATACCTAGGTGGTCTAAAACTGGTTTTGGAAATTCTTTTATTGTAAGAACTGCTAAAATTTGGAACATGCTCCCATCTCACGTGTTCTCCATCGACAAAAATGATCCATTATATAATTTGCAACTTTTCAAAAAGAACCTCTTCAGGTTCATCTCCAACTTACCTTCCAATTCTCCTCTATCATCCTTTTTCCCTCCAAATCCTTTTTTTTTCCTTACCCACACCTACAATAATTTTGTATAAAGGAATCCTTTCTTAGTGTTTGGGTAGCGTGTAAAAAAAAAAAAGAAAAAAAAAAAAAGAGATGAAGGGGCTCTAGATGAAGCAGAGTCTCTAATGATGCGGTGGATGTTGTGCGCATGTCCCAAGTTATCATCAGACAGGCTGAGTGCTGCACTTTATTGAGTTTGGTTTGAGCTGTGTGTCTTTTTTCCATAAAACTGCAGATACATAGGTTAGGGTTGGCCTTACTATTGCTGTATATAACCATAACGCCATGTGGCTTCAACATGAATTATAATTTATCAACATGATGGGCTTCTAGCATGTATAAAATATAGTATCCAGTCAAATGAAATAAGGTAAATTAGAAATACAGGCAAATGATACCAAAGACAAAAGAAAAGCAGACATATGAAAACGTCCATGTCCACGTTATAGTTAAGTAGTTTGTTCCCCAATATTTCTAATTGACTTCAAATATATTCTCCATTAGTGTTCAGTATGTTAAATTTTTCTTCCAAATTGAATTAGCGAAGAATACTGTATCTGTTGCAATTTTGAATATATTCCTAATAACAAATCGCTACAACCGGTCATATATCATGTTTGAATTTCTATAATGTATTAATAGGGCAGATACTTCATGGTTTCGTAAGTTTATATCTGCAGCGAATACTTTTAAATTTAAGTTTGTTATTCGTATTTTCTTGGAAGTAACTTTTTCTTCAATTGAAAAATCCACGATTTGCAAACACCACACTATGATAGTGTCAAATAACATAAATTTTACTTTAAAGCTATTTCTCTGAAGATATATGTACATACATATATATAATTGAGTAAAACATATTTAGCTTATATAACCGTCTTTTAATTTTTTATCTTCTTATCTTCAAATTATTTTTGTTTTGTAACCTATTTTGCAAATAAAATTATTTTCAAAGCTATTTTGGCAAATCATCTCAGGATAACCTCAGTTTTGTCTCTAAGCTAATTAGTGCCTACTATCAAACGATTTAATGTCAAACCTGAAGAAAATGTAAAACAAACAATTAGAAGTAGAAAACATTGAAATTTAAATGAAAGCATCAATTAATTTTCAAATAAAAAATAATACCAGTGAATGACATTTTTGTAAGCCCTTATTATTTTAACTTATTATTTTCTTATTTAAAAAGCACTAAGGTGATTCTGAACACCTGACTAATGGTTTTTATACAAAAACATCAAAACAACAAGGTTACTTTCAAATGTCCTCTTCGTCCTTAAGGGATACCATGCGCCACTAAAGATACATATTTTTGGAAAGCTAGCATTTCTAGCTTTTCTGGGGGCATGGTCATTAGATCACACAGCGATACAACATCTCCCTCAGAAGAGCCTTATTTTGTTTAGGATGTCAACAACAAGTAGATATTACATAAATAAAAATGGTAGAAAACAAAATAGACACTAAAATAATTTTATTTGTCCAGAAAAATTACTCTTTTATAAATATAACTGGGACCATGTCGTAATGTCATGGGACAGTATAGTCATAAAATCATTTGTTTAATAACCAAAACAGAAAGCGTCATACGTGAATTATAAATTAATGATAATATTTATTTCCTATTCTAGAAAACAAACAGGAACACAATTTTATACCAACGGGAATGAATTATATGTAATTGGATGAAACTCTTTTATTTTTGTTATTTCAATCAAAAAATATAAACTTTGGAAAATTATAGACGAATAATATTATAAAACATATTTATTTATAATTAATGAAAATTTTCAGATGTAACCTCAAAATTATGAAAAATTAACACTTCCTTAATTTTGCTGAAAATCTAATTTTTATGCTAAACAATTTTATGGAATAATTTAATTACTTATTCTTTCAAAAACAGAAAAGCGAAAGATACAAAATGTTTATAAACAAGAAAAAACAATAAAAAATATAAATAGCAGAAAATAGCAGTAATTTTCGAACAATAAAAATTCCATTTACATAGGGCTCGTAAAATGTAATAATAAAAAAAAAGAAATAAAATAAATAAAAAGTAATAACACGCATTTATTTTAAAACAAAATTAACTCCATTAAAGACCATTAATAATATTCTATTTTTCTATTTAATAATTTTGATTTTTAATGTGTCACCAAATTTAATTTTTTTAATAGAATGATATTTCAAGTAATAAAATTTAAAGTAAATGGAAACGGAAAAAACGTGCCTGCAGCAGTTACTACATACAATATAAATTTCTAGGGAATAGAAGACTGATAGTTTTGAGATGAACAGTCAAACATTTTATAATAAGAATAATTGTGAAATTAAAATTCTTTTATTATGTTTTAACTTTATTTTATTTTGGCCTTTGAACACATTATAGGTTTTTCCAGGACTGTTCTCTTTACACTTGTTTTTTTGTTTTTTTGAAAGAATGATGCACTTTATAGGAAAACGTATAACGGATTTAGTAAGAGGTATCATGAAAAAATATTTTGATGTGCTGTTAAAACTGTGGACGGTGAAGAGCAAAATGAATTACGTAGGTACAGTACAAAGGACAAACGAATATCTATTCCATTACTCATTTTGTATGACACAAATCCCGTTCGAACTATCACAATTTTATTTAGAAATGGTTGAAAAGTTTGTTTTGTGTTTCTTTAAAAATTGGAAAAATTCACTTAAGTGGTTATTAGTTATTGCCATACACTGAAAAAAAAACTGAATGCTAAATTTGCTAAAAAACATGACAGTATAAAAATAACGTTTTGTGATGGTAATTATGGCAAAAAATACTAAATTATTAACTTCAAATGCATTGTGCACTGTCAACTTGTAATAAAATTTATTACAAAAAGTTAAATGCATAATATCATAATGTAACATAACATTTTTCTTTATAAAAAAAATAGTAACATTTATAACGTTTTAAAAGAAAATTAAAAATATAATTATAACAAATTTTCCATTGAATTTAAAAAGTTTAGATATATTAACTAAAAATATTTGTTATTTTAAATAACTATTTCAGTAATTTTTACTTTCACATACTAATATTTTTATAAAGCATCAGCATTCTAAATTTTCTATGTAGATTATTTATATTTGATTTGGGCACATAACAAAAATTACAAAAGTATTTATTTAAACTTTGCCTAATTTGAAATAAATTGTTAGATACACTTAATTGCGGTTTTTAATTATCGTGTAACACAAATTTTCTAAAGCCACATAGCAATATTTACCAAAAATTTTCTTTTAGTATTTGTTGTCTCTCTTTTGCATATAAAATTCTTGCGGTAGATTTTTCACAATATTTCAGCAAATTCGCACAATATTAAAGATTTTAGTGAACACAGAATAATGCACTTTTGTTAACTATTTCAGTAGATAGATATCCTTTGATTGATTTGCTCGTGCTATAAAAAGTTGAATTAATTGATTAATAGCTAATTTATTTAGTTAAATAAAAAATATCTAATAATCATAATAAAAGTATTAATTAAATGATTAAATCAAAATAGTATTAATAGGATTTATAATTTACATTCAAAAATAATACTTAGCCTAATTGTTATGAAATAGTTTAGTTAGGTTATCCAAATAACACATGAAGTTTTAGATACAGATTAACATTGACTTGAATTTATAGATGTGAATTTCTTAAAATAGAAAAAAGAAAATACATCATTATGTGATAATAAAATAAATAATAATGCTTAAAAAATCAAAATAAAATATAAAACAAAAAAGTTAAGTAAAAAAACAAGCAAAATAAATTAAAAGAAGAAAATCACAAAAATATAGATTATAGGACCATTAGTTCATCTGTGATCTATGCGATTCGAAGTGCACAACACAAAATCCTTAAAGGCATTGCTCGCTCGTCAAAAAACACGTTTTTCAGTGTTTCACGTTTTCAGTACAATGAAAGAAGAATATTTTTAAGTTATTTGTAATTGAATTAATTTAAAATAATTACAACAATTTTATGTATATATATTTTTGTAATTTCAACAATTTTTTGTATATATATATATGTATAGGTATTTTAAATATGAAAAAGTTAAAAACATATAATTAAAAATATGATAATATTTAAATGTATAATATAGATTAAGGTATATAAATAACAAGTAAATATCTTTAGACTTAAATATCTATGATGTAAAAAAAGCAAATAAATACACTTAAAACTTATTTGAATAAAATTTTATTATTTTTTTAATTTCCATTTTAGTTTGTACTTTTATAATACTGTAAGTTTTAAAATTTAGCTAAGAAGTATTTCAAATTTTAAAAATTTGGTTTTAAAAAGCTTATTTAAATATCATTTGCTTAAAATATAAAAACTTTAATAATATCATATTATCCCGTCTATCATATTACAGAAATTCACATAATTTTGCAAAATGGAGACAAATGAGAATACAGCAAAATGAAGATGCTGGCATATGTAGTATAATCAAATGAAAAACATTGATGATGAAACAAAAATGAAACCATTAAACTGTCCTTATAATAACAATTTCATACTCTGACGCAATTACAAGCGTGTATAGGTTTCATTATTGTTAATACTTTTTAAATTACAGAAACAGAACGTTACATCAAAAAGATTCAGCATTGCCTCCCAATTTATATGATATTTCTACAACAAAATAGCTATATTTACAATAATCTTAACTAAATCATACCAGCAAGATAAAGCTATTTATTAAGTGATGTATGAAAATTTGCAATGGTGAAAGTCAATTTCAGCAAGTATTACATTACATACCAAATTAAATAGCAAAATTTGCAATGTTACCTTACAAATTTACAATGCTTGGAATAACTTCTAAAAATAGAACTTTTACCTAAATTTGTAAGATAACATTGCAAATTTTGCTATTTTTTTTATTTGCTTCTTAAAGTTATATTAGCTGAAATTGATTTTCACAATTGCGCATTTTCATAAGTCAATTAATAAATATTAGCTTTATCGTGTTAGTACGATTTACTTAAAATTATTGCAAATGTAGCTATTCATATTTTGTATCTACAATTCTCCTTATGTAAGCACAGCTGAATTTAATTTTAGGCATTAAAGAGTTTCTAATTATTATCGGTAAATTTATTATATTACAAAGGAATTGATGGCTTTTTCTACTAGAAATAATTAAATAATTCTTTAATATAAATTATATCATTTTATGCCATTTAGCGTCACTATCCCGATATGAGCTATATAAATAGTACATGGTATGTAAAAAAAATAGCAATTTTAGCTAATTTTTTTTTTCAGTATAGAATTGTATTTATCCAGCTGATGTTCAGTTTGCGATTGTGATTGCAGTGACAAATAATATAATATTGTTCAAAAACTTATATAACGACGTAACTAAATTAATTATCGACCAAATTAAAACTTTAAAATCAAATAATGCTCCAGGATTGAATCTTATCACAGCTAATAAATTAAAAAGACCACCGGCAAGAGCTTTTATAGTTCTAACTCAAATAATGAATGCAGAACTCAATATGTCGAACTGATCTCATCACATATATCGAATTGAGTATTTCAAATTAAACAATTAGAAGATTATCCTAGAAGTATACTGGGCCCCATATTATATTAACTGTACACTAGTGATATTCCAGAGATAGAAGATGCGACGGTAGCTAATTTTGTAGATGATAAAGGCTATATTAGCAATCGGTAAAAAGGTAAATGAAGCTACAAATAAATTTCAACTTGGCGCAAAGGGTGGAGAATTAAACTGAATGAAGTAAAATCCACGCACGTTAACTTTACGAATAAAAAAATTAAGTCCTATTCCAGTAAGATTTGCTTGACGTAAAGTTTAGATGAAGAGAACGTCAAGAAAAAACGTCAAGAAAAAAAAACTAGAACTAGATCTGAAATGCAAACAGTTGTATTAGCTAATTAGGCGGACATCTCAACATATAAAATAGTTTTGATCTACATAAAAGTCGTCCTTATGAACATCTCAATGTTGAGTTTCACGTTTAACGGACAATCAAAACTTTGTTAGACGGCTTAAACGACAAAACCGTTTGAACTATGTTAGGTTAAAATCTTTTATCTCTTAAGAACTCCAAATGAGATCTGGTTGATCAAAGATATCTGAAGAAAAGATCCAAAATTGTATTATTTATTTATTTATTTATTTATTTATTTATTTATTTCAATCTACTGGGTAGTCCCTTACAGATTTTGCTTATAAAATATTTAAAATTAAAATAAAATAAAACTAGAAATAGAAAACAAAAATTGTAAATATAAAAATAATTTCAGATATAAAATAACATTAATAATAAGATGCATTAACAATTTCAAGTTAAAAATAACATTAATTCAAGAAAAAAAGTTAAAAAAAAAGAAAAATTCAGACTTAAGTAATAAATAAATATTAATAGTAATAGCAATAGTAATTATAAAGGTATGCAGTACATTCAAATGATAACAGAGAATAATTTTAATAAATTTGTAGAATAAAATTATAATTAATTAAAATTAGAAGAATTATTGTAATGTTTCAAAAAATGTGATGATTTTTTTCCTAAAAACGAATCTACTGTAGTTGAAGTCAATTACTGAAAAACTGTTATTAAATAAGCGCTGAGAGTTTGCAATAGGTTCGGAAAAACCATAGTTCGTTCTATGATTTTGAAGATATAAAAATCTTTGGCTTCTGAAATCGCGCACTGGAGCATAGATATTATAAAAGCGAAGAATAGATGGACATTTTATTCTGCCAGATAAAATATCATAGGAAAACATCACGGATGCAGCATTTCGCCTAGCCTCAAGAGTAGAAAGCTTAATAAGTTGACATTTAGCTAAATATCCAGTAATATACGGTTGCCAGTTGAATTTACGAAGGCAAAACCTAATCATATTCTTTTGAACAGACTCTATTCTCTTAATATGTTTATCATAATAAGGCATCCAGATCGGACAAGCATATTCGAGGTGAGGACGAACAAGTGCAGTATATAAATTTTTGAATGTATAAGGATCAGAAAATTGCTGTGAATTACGCTTAATGAAACCTAACATGGAAAAAGCTTTAGAAATAATTCGATCTATGTGAGCATTAAAAGTTAATTTATTATCGAGAATGATACCCAAGTCTTTTGTTTCACGGACATGTTCAATAATAGAACCGTTGATATTATAATAAGATTCAATTAAAGTTTGCTTCCTGGAAAATGACATGTAACTGCACTTATTAATATTAATGGTAAGACCATTAATGTTACACCAAGAGTAGAATTTGTCAAGATCCTGCTGCAGTTGATGGCAATCTTCGTCCGACTTAATAACCGCAAAAAGTTTGGTATCGTCAGCAAATGATAAGATCAAAGACTTAATATCGTAGTCGATATCGTTCATAAACAATAAAAATAATAGTGGCCCCATATGAGTTCCTTGTGGAAAACCAGACGTAGCCTCGAAGTTATATGACGTGCTATTTTGTATTTTAACGCAGAGTTTACGACCAATCAAATAAGATTGAACCCATAGAAGGAAGGTACCATGAATACCAAGAGCCTGAAGTTTAGAGAGTAGTAAAGAGTGGTCTACTTTGTCAAAAGCTTTAGAAATATCCGTGAATATCGTATCTACTTGATAGCCTTTTTCAATTGCATTGAAAACTGTGTGAAGAAAAACTGCTAAGTTAGTGGATGTAGATCTTCCATCCATAAAGCCATGCTGATTTGGAGATATGTATTCTTTAACCAAGAAATACATTTTATCTGTGACAATAGCTTCGAAAAGTTTAGGAATAGAAGATAATTTAGCGATAGGTCTATAATTTTCAACGACAGTTTTAGACCCTGATTTGAAAATAGGAATAATGTTTGAGAATTTCCATTCTTCTAAGAAAATTCCTTCATTTAGTGATCTGTTAAAAATTAAGTAAAGAGGATAAGTCAAACTGTAAATGCAGTTCTTTAAAACTAAATTAGGGATAGCATCTGGACCAGAACTCAGATTAATATCTAAGGTATTAATTTTGTTGAAAATATCACAATATGATAATTGCATGTGTCCTAAATCAACAAAAGATTGTAGGTGACTTTGCAAATTTATTCTTGATTGTGGTCTTATAAAAACTGATTCAAAACACTTAGCGAATAAATTGCAAGTTGAGACTGAATCTGTAGCTGTTTCATTTTTATAGGAAATGCCTTGAGGAAATCCACAGGATTTTCTTCGGATATTTATAAATTTCCAGAAGTTTTTGGAATTTGATTTTATATTAGACTCATAGGTAAGAATGAAATTATTATAAAGATATTTGCTCAAAAAATCAAATTCCTTGCGTAGTCTCTGAAATACAATTTTGTCTGCCAAAGAGAAGCTAATTATATACTTTGTATGTGCTTTATTTCTCGCATTTTTCAAAGAGAGAAGCCTGTTATTGTACCACGGTGGATGATGAGTTGAAGTGGGTTCTTTCAGAGGAATAGATGTAGTAAAACCGCCAAATAACAAATCTATAAATTTCTTATAACAACAATCAAGACTAATTTCAGCACTTTATACTTCATTCCAATTGATATTTAGCAAATAATCGTTTAAAAGAGAAAAATCACCATTTTTAAAATTAAATTGAGGAATGTCAATGATTTTTCCTGTTAAATCAGCAATAAATTTGAAATTTAATAGTAGTGCTGGGTGATACAAATCTTTTTTAACAAATGGAAGTTCACATTCACAAATAGAAGTTGATATATCTTTTGATACAAACACTAGATCTAATAATCGATCTGAAACATTAAACAGATTATTGACTTGAACTAAGTCGAGGGAAAATAATGTATCTATTATAAAGGATTCATTTATATTAAGATTAAATGGAACTAAAAATTTATTTCTATTATCATTTGGATATTTCCACGATATGCTAGGTAAGTTAAAATCGCCCAAAACACAAAAAATATTCTCATCATTATTGTGAGCTTCAAATATTGATTCAATGTTTTCAACATGCTTACTATAAATTTCAAATGAACTTCTTGGAGGAATATAACTTAATATAAAAAATATATTTTTCTTTGTAAAAACATTACTAGAATTATTAATATTTACTTTTATACACAATTGTTCTATATTACCATTATTATGAAAAAGCGGGATAGGATGACTAATAAATGATGATTTGACAGCTATTAGAATTCCACCACCAAGATGTTTGTTTGTAGCAATTAAATCTCTGTCGTTACGGAAAACACAGTAAGCAGACTCGTCAAATAATTCAGATGAATAGATGGAATCGTGTAGTAATGTTTCTGTACATGCTATCAAAGAAAATGAATTATCTGAAACAGCGCGATAAAACTCATGCGTTTTAGTGCGTAAGCCTCTTGTATTTTGATAATATGTTGAAAATATATTTCCTTCAGAAAAAGAAGATAATGCTGTGTCAAAAGAGTGCAATGATGAAAGTGATGATGTTGATAATGAGGCTGATCTTTCAGAGGGATGTGGTGAAAAAAATAATGAATGTATTGAAGAAGAAACACATGAAGAATTAACGTTTAGAGCGTCAGATTGCGGTGCGTTAATTAATCCATCGAGTTCAGGTGAACTATGAGTGAGTTTTTTTGAAGTAGAAAATCTTTCACCTCTACACCAGCTGGCCAGAAATTCACAAGTTTTAATTTTTTATGATACTCTGGTGGAACATTTATTTTGAAAGAAATGCTTCTTAACTTAGTGATGTCTGCATTTCTTTTAATAAGTCTAAAGCATTTAATTAGAGATCGATCAATATTTAGCTTACGTGAAACATATTGTTCGATAGCATCATGTGAAGTGTTTATTCCAAATCTCGATATATGTATCCATTTCTGTCGTTGAACGACAACAAGTTCGGGATCTTTAATAACTGAAGACAAGAGTTCTGTTTGATTGTTAGACTCAGTAACCGTATTAGTATTCAATGATGGTAATACAACTGTTGATTTAATTGGATTATGTTTAATAATCATTTTATCCTTAATTGAAGCATCTTGCTTGAAACTAGGAATTACTCTAGGGTTAAAAATTGGTAAACTATCCGGTAATTCCGACAAATCTGATTTAGCAGAAGAAACTTTCAATACTTCACTCTTTATTGATTGTATTTGTTCGACCAAGTGATCAAGTTTCTTTAATAAATTACTTACTGATATAGTACAGCAATCATCGCATCTCCAAAAAAGATTACAATTACCTTTATTAATTAATTTTAATGTACCATCGGTAATGTTAGAACATTTAATGCAGTAAATTTTTTCGCAAATAGAACCGCATTTAACAAATAGTTCATTTACTATTAGAACCTTACATTTACTACAATTTACAGCCATTATAGTGTTCAGAATTTGAAAAATAAAAAAATTAAAATTAAAAAGAACAAAAAAAAAAAAAAAAAAAATTTATATAATTATTCCTGTTTTTATATCGTTTTGTTTATTTTTTTTTTTTTTTTTTATATATATCTGCTACCATGTGAGAATGTTAATATTTAAAAATGTTTATTATTAGGATTTTATTTAAATAAGCCAAAAATGTTAAAAAGTATTCAAAAATGTTATACTTAATTGTAATTTTATTTATAGAAAAACAAAAATGTTGAAAATGTCTATACGTGGTTAAAATTTTTAAAAGTTGCTATATTTTTAAATGTTATTTGATTAAATAAATCAAAAATGTAAAATGTAAAAAATGTTATTAATGTTATTAATTCAAAAATGTTAAACAAGTTATTATTATTATTTTTTTTTTCTTTTTTTTATTTCTTTTTTGAATATTTATCACATCAGAGTTCAATGAACTTATTTTTAAATTTGAGATTCACAAAAAAAAAAAAAATGTTATAATTGTAATTTTATTTATAGAAAACAAAAATGTTGAAAATCAGTATAAGTGGTTAAAAAGCTTTATTTTAAAATGTTATTATTAAGGTTTTATTAAAAAAAACCAAAAATGTTAAAATTCAAAAAAAAACAAAAATGTTAAATATAACTATGTGGTGAAAAACTTTACTGTATAAATGATATGCTTAATGTAAATTAATTTATAGAGAACAAAAATGTTGGAAATCACTATATGCGGTTAAAAAGCTTTATTTTAAAATGTTATTATTAAGATTTTATTTAAAAAAAAAAAAAAACAAAAATGTTAAATATAACTATGTGGTGAAAAACTGTATTTAAAAATTTTATTACTAAATGTTATTTGATATTTGATTAAATAAATCAAGAATGTTAAATATGTTATTAATTGAAAAATGTTAAACAAGGTATTATCAAAGTTCAATGAACTTTATTTATAAATTAGAGATTCACAAAACGAATTTAAATGCAATTTATATATGAAGATTTTAAGCGGTGTAAAAGAATGATCTGTATACTACGAGTGTATAGAAAGAACTGCTAACAGTCTTAAAGAATGATCTGTATACTACGAGTGTATAGAAAGAACTGCTAACAGTCTTAAAGATTTGTAACAGTCTTAAAGACTTGTTTTAGTTTAAAAATATTGATAGGAAGTTTTAAAAACAGTGTAATTGTAATGAAAATGAAGTTTCCAAAAAAAGATGAAAAAAAAAAAATTCAGTTGCATCGGTAGCCGAGTGCTAAAGTACTTCCTGTGCTGTGCTTCCTGTGCTGTGTTTCAAACCCTGTGAAAACCGACAATTTTTTCAAATTTTTAAAATTACTGAAAAATGTAATTTTCGATATAACCCCATCGGTTCAAACATAATTTAGTAATTAATAAAAATAATATAAAATATATAATATACAAAAATATATATCAAATAATTAATATTATAGTTTAATAAAAAAATAAAAAAGGCCAATATTTCGAAAGGGAAAAGAACTTATAAAAGTTCGTAGGATCAACTGCTAAAATTAATAAATAAATAAAAAAGTTGCAAAAGATGTGAAATTTTATTCCAATTCCCTAGTTCACATCAGTAAAAAGATAATCTTATCTATATTTATAAAAATGGACCTACGTTATGATGGGACAGTTTCTTTATTATTCAACCGAGTTTGATGAAATTTTCTAAGTATGTTACTGAAATCCAGAACCTAACCAACGGCTATATTAAAATATAATAGGCAGCGTAGAGCGCTATTTCAAATTACGTAGTAACATGAAACATGCACGGTGGCGGTATATTAATTATATTTATTTCGAATAATAAGTCTGACGGTGATGTTAAATGTATTTCGCTTTGATTTTCAGAAAAATAATCTTATTTAAGACAAGCGTTACAATAAATTGTAATATTTTATGGTCTTAGACCCATTTCGATTTGTTCTAAAAAATTTATGCACAGACTGTCCTCGTTAACTTTTTGGGGGAATAGTGAAAAATAAAATGATAAAAAGTGATAGTGGATGTCAAAACAAATAAAATATTTTGGGTGAAAATTAGACCTATTTCTCATCGCCAAAGAGTTGTGACACGTTATACATTTTCAATTTTAAAATTGTAGTTTTATTCATATCTGTTTATCTTTTAATTTAGTCTTTTTATATTACTAATACTATTTTTCTTTGTAAGATCTAGATTAAAAGTATATAAGGAACGAGTTAGAAGTAAGAATTTAAATTTTTTTACATGATTTTGTTAATTTACCTAATAAACCTAGGATGTCTATATTGTAAGTAGCCATTTGAGCTTCCAATTGCGAGAGTCTTGAAGACTCTCTAAGTGTTCTTACATTCCATTGTGAAATTCGGGTCCTTTTTTGAGTGCCAAAGGTCGTTATCAAGTAGTCATTCGTGTATCCGAGGCTTTTCTTCTGCTATTATTTCGAATCCATTGATTTACTGATTATGCAGGTGATTGGCCTACAGTAACCGGTCCTAGGAGATGGAGTAACCATCTAACGCTGCCTAGAAACAACGTGGCGCTACCTTATTACCGGTTCGATCTTAATTAATGATTTCCATTCGATTAATCTCGAACTTTCAATTAACAAATTTAATGATGGATTTTTTTTTATAAATCGCCACCAACCAGGTTCGAACCGGGGTACTCTCGGTCATGGATCCTGTTACATAACCACTGCGCCACCGAGGGTTTTAGATATTAATTCAATATAAATCTTTTCACGAAAAATCATAAAAATATTTTTAGTTTTAAATTAAAATAAGTAACATAACTTTAACATAAAATAAAATACTCTTCTTAGGCAAAACAAAAATTAATTTTGGTCTTAAAGCAAAAACTTAATTAAATCAAATTAGAAAAAAAATCAGGTTATCTATAAATTTTTAAAGAATGAAACCTTTGGAATATGGTTTTTTCAAGAAGTTCGAGATGATCTTTTTTGTTTTTCTCAGCAATTCCAGGTTTTGTCTGGAAAGCTTTCCTTTGAAATAGTTTGCGTACTCGAATTATCTCACCATTTTAGTTGAAAAAAGAATAAATTTCTTTCTGGCTGTTTTCGATCAACAAGAACATAGCGATATTTTGGTTTCATGGGATTCATACTATTGTTTATAAATTGTCACTGTTTTTCAACATTTCCTAATTCTCAACAATTTTTAAAAATTTCCAACCTCTGTTCCTCAGTAAATTTAATGAAATATTTCATTTTATATTTTTCAGTGCATGTGATTTTCATTTTTCTTTCCCTTTGTATTTTCACAGTTGCACTATTCATGTTGCACTTTCCAGACATTTCTTTTCCATAAATTTTAATTTTTTGACGTTTTCTCCCTCTTTTAATAAGGTCTAGCATTGAGGTCAAGCTAAAAGTACTTTCACTAGTATTACTAATAAGTGTATGACTTTCTTAAATCTTATCATCACAAAAAGTTTTATCATGGTTTTATCATAGATGTGCTAGATGAAGATGAAGTGGAGGTAGAAATTGAGGGAGCTGCAAAAATATAATTTTTTTTTCGCCCTGTTTTAATCTATAATTATAATTGACAAGCATTTAAGGACCTGCGCAGTAGACACCTTCTTATTTTATTTCGATTCTCCAATATATAAGATTGTATATAAAACAAAAATGCGCACACAGTTGAACATTTTGTACACATCCCATTTTATTATTCAGCAAATAAGAGCATATAAGCATATAAGTGAGATCTTATGAAAATAATAAATAAAAGTAAACAAATCAGTTATTATATTTTATATTATGTACTTGCGAATGAATCTATGTACATATGCCAAAAAAAAACAAAGAAACAAATCCATCTCAAATAAAAAATATAAAAAAGCAAAAACAAAAAAAATCAGTTGAATTGTTCATATGACTAGCAAATTTATTTTGATATAGTAGGTCACTTGAATTCTTCATTTTTATCTTTTTAAGTAACTGTTTCTAAATTTTGGTTATTTATAGTAATAATATAGCTTTTATTAAAATTATGTATTATGTAGGTATATATATACATACCTCTTTAATGACAAAACTTTTTATTTTTAGTAATCTTATCACTAAATGCTTTTTACTATAGGGAATATATCGGAAACGAAGCAGTATATGAGGGACGTGTATTTATGTGTCCTAAATAAAACTTACTAACCACAAAACTTTTTATTAAACACGAGTGGTTTCTGCTATATCGTGCGAAGTCTATGTCAGTACGTAAATTACTGTTTTCTTAAAAACTTTAAATTTGACTTCAACTTGAAATATAATTACTCAACAGGGGCCCCTAGTTATTATAGAATTTAAAAAAAATATGTTGAAAAATTAACTAAACAATTCTATATGACTTAAAGGTACAAAGTCACCACAGTTTTCCGAATGCTCTTTCAGAGGAATCAATTCCGTGTATGATTTTCTTTCATTAAGAGCAGTAAAGTTTTCGCAATGTAAAAATAGCAAACCAGGATTTAAAAAAAATATTATATATATGAAAATTATTGAAAAAAGTATTATATATAAAAGTATACACAACATTGCCTTCCGGAAATTTTTCGACAGTGGCTAATCAAAGCAGAATATTCTGAAATGAATTAATGTAAATTAAGTTTTTGAAAGTTTCTAATCGTTCAAATACTTCGCTAATTTGTTGAAAGCATTTCTAAAGTCAGGCTTTTACTATTAAAAAAAACTTAGTTAGATATTACATTTTGGTCTTTATCTTGAGTAAAACCATGATTAAAGTGTTAAAATTTATCAAAGTGTTAATTGCAATAACGCACTATCCCAGATAATACCTAAATAAATAATATTTTTATAGTAACAACGGCATAACTTTGAAATTAATTTTGAAATGAACAGCGTCATAACTCTAAAAAGAACGTTATACGTACATAAAGTTATAATAAAAGCAATACTTACGTTGACTGCAATGAAGAACTAACCTGAAATGTACCACTTTTTACTTAAATATTTAACGTTTTTACTGGCACAACTAAAAATAAATCAACGTTGAACTAAAATTTCCGAGAAAATCGAGTTATGCCAAAACGATAATTTTTCTCTCAGGGTTTCAATTTGAAAGCTACAAACTTGTTGCTTTGCTATATAATAGAGAATAAAATAACAAATTTTTCTACATTAATAACTCAAAACTCCAATTTTTTGAGTTATGCCATTGTTGTTTTAAACAAGCGTTATCATTTACAACACAATAATATTTTTGAATAAATAAATACAAAATTTTTTCCATTAATAATGCATTTATCCTCTCATTTTAATCATTTCCACTAAGGCGAAACAATATTCGCCGGGTATGCCAGTTATTGATAAAAATGTATAAACGTTAAGCGTTCTGCTTAAAAAATGAATAATAAATATGTGATAGCAACTGATAGGATGAATGAAACCGTAAATGCTTATTGAAGTGCTGTTAGAGGAAAAAGGTGAAACTTCCGGAAAATTCTAAGGAAGATTTCCAAAACTAAAATTTCTCTTTAATTACCCTTCACGAAAAATTCTATATTAATATAATAATTTCTAAACGTAAAAGATTACTTAAAGATTCCAGAGTAAAATGTGAAAGATCAGAAAATCCGATGATGACAAAATTATTTTAAAGCATAACCCTTAGCTTATACGGGGATATGTATAGCTTTTTAAGTGAGCAGCAAGTGTTGTTATTTTGTAACATAACAATGCAGTTTTCAAGAGCCATGTATGGCATCGTGTAGAATGAAGAATTTAAATTAAATTACAGCTTTTGTTTTATTTAGTATACGGTAGCTTTAATTTAGTGTACATTTTATATAAAATACCAAATTTATAACGTTTTTAACGCTTAAAAAACACTTTAAATACAGAAACTATAACGACAAAACAAAACAAACTAAATAATAGAATAGTTGTAAAAACAGTATTGTGTCTATATGTTTATGACATTAAAATTAAATTATTATAAAAAAAATTATATTTCAAGTCTCAGCAAATAAATGAATTAAATTTAAAAAAAAAATTATCAATTTTATTTTTTATTGTCATTTAATAAGACTGAATATAAAATTATAAAATAAATTAAAAATATTGCAACAAATAAAAATATGTTAAGACGTGACAATAATTATAATTAACTAAAGGACGTTATGACTGGAAATCTTGTAACCGCAAAATTTTTAGAAGGTGTTACATATTTCAAATATAATATTTATTATTTTGTATTGTTAAAAGTTATATATTTATTCATAACACATATAGACGTCGAATTTTATTAACTCATCAAAAATGTTAATGTTGTATATCTGAGAGAAATAAATTATATTAAGTTTGGGAAAATAAATTTGGCTATTGTTGTACAGTTGATTCTAGAAAAATAATTACCAGTAAATGTGATTTACTAAAATAATTATTTAAATAATTTTTTTTGTTTTTTTTTTTTTTTTCACAATGGTTCATTTTGATATTATTAGAGCCGATTGTCTACTTTTCTTTCTCTAGCTACTCTCTCCCTATATATTTCCCAAAATAGTTTTGTGGTTTTTTTTAAATTAAAATTACGAATGAATTTTAATACAAATAATAAAAAAGATTTTTACAGTATGTCAAAATTTCAATTAAATAAATAATTTTAAATATTAAAATTTCTTTTATTTTGTCAATATTTATTTGAACAAGATCTAATCAAGAATATTTTTACTTTGTATTGTAATATTGATACAATTAAAAAATTTAAAAGATTTTTCACAATCTGTTTGATCTTTAGTATCTGTTTTACAATTTGATATAGATCTTTTAATTAATTGTAGTCCAGTGGGTTTCAAATACATTGGAAATGTTGACAAATAAACAAAATTAAATAAAAATTGTGTTGTGATTTCGTCATCAAATTTACCATTTTTTAAAGCTCCAATTTTCGTAAATAGACAATCATAAAAACATTTTAAATGCTCGTATTCACCTGTAAATTCATTTCCTTTAGCTATTGCAAATTCCGTATTATTTGACATTAGTTTATCAAGACATTCTTTTCTTGCTGTTTTTATATTTTCTCTATTCATTTGGATATCCGAATGAGCAAACATCTGAAAAAAAACATAAAACATTTTTGTTTATAAAACATCATTATTTATTTTTTACTTACAAAATAAAATACAAGACATCCGTAGATTAATTTTCTACGTAGAAAATTCATTTTGAATATTCTGTATTAAACGTGACAAATTACTGAATTTTATTTTAACTAAAAATGTCGTATTAATAATAAATATAAAATCGTAAAAACAATAATTAGTTTAATTATAAAACTACAGAAATCAAGTTGAATATTAAAAAAAACATTTTAGGTGTTTTTTTTTTTTAAATTAAAAATTTAACAAAAAAATAAACAGATTAATAATTTATAATAATAATAATAATTTTCCAAATAAGCCTAATGAAAAATAACAAATATGTAATTATAGGAAATGTTATTCTATAAATTATTATAATTAAATCATTTGATAATAGAAAAATAGTATTATTTAAATTAAATGTATAAATTTGAATAAGCCGTTTAAAACACCCCCAATAAATATTTTACAAATAAACATAACGATACCACAAATCTTTTTTTTTCTTTTTAAATAATTAAAATAATTGTAGGACTAACAAGTACTTTATTTGCATAAAATTAAAAATACTAAAAACTATAAAAAATTTATCTAGTTAATTAAAGAAAATTAACAGCTTGACGTGTAAACTCAACAATTTTGAGAATCGAGGAAAAAAAATAACTTTCAGGGAAGAACTAGTTCGTTCATCAGCATTATACTGGAACTTATCAGTATGTATTGTAATGTTGGACTAGTTAGACACCTCCTAGTTTGAATTTTATACGTTTTTTTTTAACAAAATACATTCTACCAACTGGGAATTCTGTTCAATTTTTATAGTTTTATTTTAAATATATATATATATATATAAGTTTCAAAACTAATCAAATTCAATCTCTAAGCTTTCTATATAGTTCAACACTACAATCTACTGATAAGTTCCAGTTTTCTTGGTGAACGAAATATTCCTTCAATTATATGCTCGAAAAACATTGTAGATATTGTAGTATAAACTTGCAGAACTTAATTAAACACGAAAATGTGATTATACCTAAGTTAAATAAATTAAATAAAAAAAAAAATTATAGAATTTTGGGGAAACGTATTTGAATCTGGAGATCCTTCTGCTGCTTTTGATGAATTTTTAAAGACACTTAATTTTCATATTCAGAATAGCTCTTCAACATACACGAACAGGAACAAAATTATTAAGAAATTAAAACCCTGGATTAACAATAATTTAGCTCAAAAAGTGAAATATAAAAATAAAATTCGTAAAAAGTGTTTAAAACATCCAAGAAATAATAGGCTTTCGACTTATTATAATAAATTATGTAAAGTATTAAAAACTAAGCTTGTTAATGCCCGTGATAAATATTATAGCAGTCAATTTACTAAACATAAGGGAGATAATAAAAAAATATGGGAAGTTGCAAATAGTGTCATGAATAATTCCAATGTAAAATCCAAAATCTTTGAATTGTCTGTCAATAATATCCTCAACCTCTTGCTATTGCCAATGCTTTTAATAATAATTTTTCAATTGTAGGAGACAATTTAAGTACTGAAAATTACAATTTCAATAGTAATGTTCAATTTGAAAATATAATTTCAGAAACTGTTCAATTAAATCGTTTTATGTTTGAACCTTTTTCTGCCCTTGAACTTCTTAATATAATTAAATCACTTAAAACTTCTAATGCTGCTTCAATTGATGGTGTCTCAAATCTTTTACTTAAAAAAATTGCTTTAAATATTGTTGATGTTCTCGAGTTTATTTTTAATAATAGTATCCTTTACGGTATTTTTCCTTCTGCACTTAAAGAAGCTGAAGTTTTACCTCTTTTTAAAAAAGGTGATAGAAGAGATCCTGATAATTACAGGCCAATTTCTATTTTATCTTTATTCTCTAAAATCTTAGAAAAAGCTATGAAGAGAAGAATTCTGTTATTTCTTGACAAAAATAATTTTTTTAATAAACATCAATTTGGGTTTAGGAAAAAATAAATCAACTGAAGACGCACTTCTTGGTTTTTGTCAAAATATTTACCAGTATCTTGATAATAAAAAAAGTACTGCTGGCTTATTTTTCGATATAACCAAAGCTTTTGACATGGTTAATCATGTTATTTTATTCGATAAAATTCTTGGATTTGTGTTTCGTGGTTTTATATATGATTGGTTTACTTCTTATCTTAGTTGTAGATCTCAAAAAGTAAAAATTTGTGGCATTTTAAGCTCTTCTATAAATATTAATATTGGAGTTCCACAAGTATCAGTCCTGGGGCCAATTTTATTTTTAATTTACATTAATTCAATTTTTGTTCAAAATTTTAGAAGTAAATTAACTGCATTTGCTGACGACTTGGCTTGTGCATATGAAAGCATGAATCCGTTGAATTTAGTAGCTGATATTAACTATGACCTTGACATATTTAGAAAATGGTTTCTTTTACATAAATTAATAGGGATAAATAATAAAGCAGGGTCTTGTTTAAAAAATAATTTTATAAAATATCACTCAGGTAATTGTAATAAATATCCTCTTTTTCCTGTAAATAATTCATTCTTGAACATTGAACTAACTTATCAATAATATACTAAATGTTCAAATAAATGTTTTTTGATTGAAGAAATTTCTGTTTTTAAATATCTGGGTGTTTGGATAGATAATAAATTAAAATGGTTAGATCATACTTTATGTTTAAAAAAATATTTGTTGTCTTCTATAAGACATATTTTCAATCTTAGAAATTATTGTTCCCAGATTATTGATGGTATATTATGGCATTTTTCATTCAATACTTCAATATGGTATAACGTCATGGGTAGGGGCTTATAGGAACAAAATTCAACCATTAGTGATTGCTCAAAAACATGTTATCAGAATTATTTGTAAAAAAAATCATCACTATAGTAGTTTTGAGTTGTTTAGGAATTTAAATGTTTTACCTATCAGGCACCTCTATTATTATAAAGTTTTAAAGATATTTTTTATTAAGGGTGGATATCTATTCAGTCGACCCTCTTCTGTTCATATTCTTCGGAGTGGCTTGCAAAGTTTAGCATTTTTTCCATCATTCAACACAACTTTATATTTTAATTTCTATGATATTGTAGTACCAAAATTATTTAATTTGCTTCCTGAGTTTTTAAGAAGGATTAGAGTGCTATCCTTTTTCACAAAACAAGTGAAAGTATGGTTACTCTTATATAATCATCTTCAAGTTGTAAGAATAATAAATATTTTACGGTAACATGTATTTTCATGTATTTTTTTGCCTAAATTTTATTGCAATAAAAAAAAAAATCTTTAAATAAGCTTCTGACTATATGATATAATAAATTTAATGTTTAATGTCTTTCCAATAATTTAATGTCTTTCCAAGTTCTTTTATTTTTTGTTTTTTAATATCTCTAAAATTTTACACTTTTCGTTAACATAATATCAATTTTTAATTTTATTTTTTAATTATTATTATTCTTTATTTTAATATTTTCATATTTTCTATTTTTATATTTTTCTATTGTTTTTGTTTTTTTTTTGTTTTTCTTTTTTGAATTATTATTACAATCAAATTACCCCAAATAATTTGTATATATTTGTATTTGATTTTTTAATGAATTATACTAAATATTCGGCGGTGTTCTACATTCCACTACGAATTGATTCGTAAGTGAATTTCAATTCCATGTGATTTCAAAATCGGTGTTCTACATTCCACGTGAATTCGAAAAATTTCGAAATCACTTTATGTAACGTCAAAGTCAACTGTTATTTGTAAATTTTAATTACAAATTTTTTTACGGTTAACAATTTTTATTTAAATTTGAATAAAGTGTATTAAAAGTTATATTTAAATTATATTTAAAGTAATTTACATCGTAATGGACCCGATTGTTTTATTAGTCCACAGCGAAAAACGAAAACGCATTAGCATCAAAGAGAAAATTAGGAGAAGGCATTTGCGCGAAAAAGCAAATATATTTGATCTACCAAAATCAATGTAAGTAGTTGAATATCGGTTACATTTTAAGTTGTAAGGGAATAGCTGTTTTTCTTTAGTTTTAAAGCAGTTGTGTATGGTTACTGGGTGGGTGGATATGTGTTAGAACCATTTGTCATAACGCCATATAAATTTTATTAGAACCCCACACATTTTAAGCTAATTTTAATAAAAAGCATTCAGGAACACGGAATGTATTAGAGAGAACAATAGGAAATTTAAAAAGTAGATTTAGGTGCTTATTTAGAACCATGCATTATCACCCAAAAAACGTTGTCCGAATAGTTAACGTTTGTTGTGTGCTTCACAATAATTGCAAAGAATTTAATTCTGACATAGATGAATCAAAAATAAATGAAGAAATAGGTGATAGTTCTGATTTAGAAAGTTATGGAGATCACTTAGAGGAGGCTCGATCAATAAGAGACTCGATCGCACAAAATTTTTTAGATTAACTAGAAAAAAATTTGTTTAACACTATGAACATAAATATTTATTTCAACATAAATAAAAACAAAAAAACATAATTCAATGTTTAATTAATAAAATTTATAAAAACTATAAAAAGAAAGATTATTCACTATCGCCATTATTATTATCACGCAAATTTTATTTCTTCTATTTCCAGCAGCCTTTTTTTAATTTGATTTTTTTCTAAAATGGCTTTTTCCATTTGTAAATTATGTCGTTTCTTTTCTTGGTTTTGTTCTTTTAAAATATCACTTATTTTTTCTACTGCACGATATGTTCTCTTAAGGCTCAATTTATTTTCTTTTCCTATTTCTACAGCTTCACCTATTTTTGCAGAAAGTTCTTTCATTATATTTTTTTGTTCTTCGCAATACTTCCCAATTTCATCTTTCTTTGCATTATCCCTTCTATTTCGAGAAGTTAGTTGCGAAGACGACAAGTTTTCAGTACAAACTGAAGATGTAGTAGGTTGATTCGTTACATTGCTGGATGAGTGTCGTTCAGTTGGTTCAGTTTCACTTTCAATTGTAATTTTACTTGTAATTGGAACTTGAATCTCATCTGTGTCTATCCCAAATGTAGAATCTCCAACACCATCGACAATCATGTAAATTCCAGTTAATATTGCAACGGTGTCATCAATATCCGTAACTGAAAGTGTGTTGTTCGACCCACCACCAGTTTTTTTCTGATTCCCATTTTCCAATCTGCCCAAACCTTCAATAAAGAAAAATTAAAAATTATACATTGGTAATTATTTTATAAATATAATTATTTTTACATAAATTTTTTTATACAACCTTTTTCCATCCAAACACATCTTTTTGTGGTGGGCCTTGATTATTTAACTGTTTGGCTAATTCTTTCCACAGAGATTGAACTACATTTCTTTTTTGGTGTACCCTTTAGCAATATCGGAATTAATTTCCATGAAATTTAAAAATATCTTCTCCTGTCTAGAGTTCTTATATTTTCCCCTATAATTGTACATATTTATAATTTTTATATTAAAAATGTAAATTTACATAACAAACAAAAAAAAACAAAATTTTATACTTACATTTTTCCGATTTTCACTTAAAAAATTGTAATCCACGATGAAGAAAATAAGTGAATTCAATTCGATAAAATTTAGTGGAATGAAATTTAAAGTGGAATGCAGAACACCTATATTTGACATTCGAAATTCCAATTCACTAGTATTTCACTTTTGTGAATTGTGGAACACCTAATTTCACTTTCACTATTTAATTTCACAAAAAGTGGAATGCAGAACACCGCCGATTGAGTATATTTATGATGTTTAGAATTAAACTGAAGGTGCATTCGTAACAAATTTTTTATATTAAATTTTAGAATGCAACCTAACTTTATTCTTTTAACAAAATTATGAAGTATATTTTATAATTTTAATAAAAATTTTTTTGTTAATTATAAATTTATGAAGAATAAAGTAAATAAATAAATAAAAAAATCAAATAAAAAGTTAAGGAAATTTTAAGATTTTTTATTTTTGTAGATACATTTTTGACTAGAATATACCATTGTATCAATGTTTCTCTAAATGTTTCCCTAACAAGGAACATATTTAGTAAAAGGATTTATTCTTTTTGTTTATGAAAATACTTTTAATATAAATAAGATACAATAGATTAATAATACTATAATAGTAGAACAGTATTCTTAATCAATAACAAGTAAGAGATTAGTTATTATTTACGATTTCTAAAAAATATAGTTTGTCAATTTTTTTTTTTTTTTATGTTCTTGACAGTAACTTAGGTAGAATCGCTTTCTCGTGCTTAATTAAGTACGGTACTGCAATTTTACACTACACTACTATCTACAATATTTCGAGTAATTATTTATCAAATTACTGGCTTATCAACTCATTAAATGTGGAAAACTACTACTATTGTCAGGAACTAAACCTTCTTAAATAGAATAGCTCCATTTTATTTAAGTTGGTACCAGATTATACTCTAAATTATTTTTTGTCATTTATTTTATCCCAATGACAAAAGGTACTGGACCAGGTCGAAAAACCGATAAATAATTTTTTTGGTTCATCGGGAATCGAACCTGGGACCCTTTGGTTGAAAGGCAGGCGCTCTACCTGCTGCGCCACCCAGCGTGTAAATTAAATGTATCTATCGATTTCTTAGTAGATATATGTATTTTTAATAGTCTTCAGTCTTTTAAATTTAAAACTGTTGTATCAGAATAATATTCGATTTAGAAATTTGGAACTGAGAGATGGCAATCATATGATGCTGTCATTATAATTATTATTTTATACTGCTATCTACTTAGATTCGAAAAGCTTTTAAAATAGATATTATTTATAAATAAGTTGACTTCCTAAAAATAGGAGTCAAAG
The DNA here is from genome assembly GCA_963942445.1 of Argyra leucocephala. Classification (NCBI taxonomy): domain Eukaryota; kingdom Metazoa; phylum Arthropoda; class Insecta; order Diptera; family Dolichopodidae; genus Argyra; species Argyra leucocephala. The sequence continues at coordinate 82,126,127 of OZ012681.1, read as the reverse complement.
AACATAACAAAATTGAATAGTTTCATACGATATTAATGCTTTATTTATATTTCCACAATATTTTTAAAATTAGTTCTAGCACGGATAATTTTTTGCTCTATGTATGTTGTTATGATATTGATGAATGTTTACATATTATTCATATTAATTTGTTCATCCAGTTTGAATAATCAAAAAATTTATAATAATTATTATGACTACACCTCATTTAAAATGTTCTTTATCTTTACTATTTACGTTACTACAAGAAATGATTTGTAATTTATAAAACAACGAAATAAATCAATAACAATTATTCATCGATTAGAGCTTTAAAAATTATTATGTGTAGGAAAAAACATTTGTATACATTTTTTTTTAAATTAAACACAATTTTTATCTGTTGTATTTTGTGTAATAGACTGATCTAAGTGGAATATATATAAAATAATAAGGATTCTGTTGATAATCAATCCTCAAACATTGATCGGAAATATTTTGAAAATAAATCACACGTTGATCCAATATAAGAAGCTGGGAAATATCATGTAGAAAACCAAACTATTGTCCGTAATTTTTTTAAATTTACAATTTTATTAAATACATACACGTTTCTTGATTTAACCCATATATGCCTATACACAAGCCAGTGGAGAAATTTGGTGTTAGTTGTTTGAATTTTTCATTTTCCTGTCGTTGAATTTCATCCAACAAATGATCCAATTAATCATTGCAAATTTCAACCGTAGAAGCAATGGAATAATTGTCTATATGTTAGCTCTTTAAGCCGATCATATGTTTTTATGATTGAAGTTGCTACTCTTCTGTGAAATGATAAATGGTTCAGCTTTCCTCCTTTAGATTTATGCAACTACCAAACATTTTGTACTGCCATATATACCGGCATCTTAATAAAGCTCTACTCAAACTATATAGCCCATACATTTGCATCCGTTATGACCACAATATGGGATCCTCTGTTCATCTGTATTATCCTAATATTTTTGAAACTTGTTATTTAGAATATTTGATAAATATCAAACTTTAGCAAATTTATCGTTGCGATCCAAAACTTTATTGTCACAGCATCGGTTGTTATGTTACTATACTAGATTTTTTTGGCTAGCGCATAAATTTAATTGTTTTACCAGTAAGTCAAAAATTCATCGTTGATAAGATAAGCGAATATATTCATTGGAAACTCGACTATTTGTACAGTATATTCTGGAGAAATCTAAAGACAACTAAATATGGATAAATTATTCTTTTACCATTTCCATATTTTTTTCTTTTTATTATAACCTTTTTATTTTTTGGTAAATACTATAATATATGGTAGTGGTAAGTTGTAATTTTCATCATAATCAGGGTGTGACATAGCCTTTTCAGTAATAGAAAATTTACATTTAGTATTGCACTTATTTATAATTGTATTATCGTAGTCAATGTTTCGTATTGTTAGCTCTGCTGTTCAGTATAGGTGGTGGTAAATAGATGAAACGTAGGTGGTCCTGATTACCAGAATATTCTATCACTCAAATTAAATGGCATAAGAAATTTGTTTTTAATTATTGTATTATCACATTATATAAAAAAGACTGTAATTAAACAGTAATTATTTTAACTGTAATTGAAAAAATATATATATATAAGTATAAAAAAAACAGTTTTACTAACTCACTAAACAAATTTAATTGAATTTACATTTTTATTGTTTAATTATAAAAATGTTTTCCAAATAAAAGCATTTACAATTGCATCTACAAATCATGCTACACCTTCTTACCCGACTACACGATACACCGTCTTACCTGAAATAAATATTCTACGGCACAAAGCGCCGCTTACATATCTAAAAAAAATTTAATAATTATACATAAATAATAATTGCTAATCTTGGTGTTCTTACTATGTAAAACTTTCACATCACATCAGCTTGTCTTATAACTTACAACATAAATGTATAGATTTTGAACCTATATAGGTAATATAAAGTGGGGCTTGTTCAAAATTGCAATAACAGCAGAAAAAAATATTAACCTATATGTAGTTCATACGCAAAATGCTATGTTTTATGTAAAAATTGCAAATAATAAATAAAATAAAGAAAAAACGAAATATGTATGCAATTAAGGGTTAATATTTTGTAAAAATTTTGTAAATAACCACCACAACACAATTCAGTTTTTTGCCTAGAACAAAAATGGACAAAAACAGAATATTTATAATAATATGTGTTGTTAGTAATTCCATTCCCCATTTTAATATTATAAAAAACACGTCACTGGAATGATTCAATTTTTACAATGAATTTATTTAAATTCCAAATTCAATTGTGTATTTGTATACCACAAGTAATATTCTGAGTTGCTATAAAAGACTCGTGAAAATGAAATTTCCATTAGTTAATTTTTAATTTTTAACATAAATCAATTGAATTTTATAGGATCGATTAGAATGAAATATTTAATATTACTTTTAGCCATAACTGTATACATTGGATATACAACGGTAAGTATATGTGTATACAATTATAGTTTATTCTATATACATATTTTATTTATGAAATTTAAAACATAGTTAAATTCAAATGTGAACCTAATTTCATTAATTTCACTTACTGGAAAAATGTTTATTTTATTTTTGATTTTCTATTTAAATTTTTAGGCATAATTTAGCAAAAACTTTAGATATTTTTGTTTTCAAGAATGGTAGAATTCATTTTAATTACATTTTACAATTTACAATTACTGTCGTATTATACAAAATGTATTCAATTCAATTCAATTTAAAAAGAAAACACTTAGAACTATTGTGAATTAAATTTTTTTTTTTTATTAAAATTTCCATAGATTTGTTTTCATAATTATAATTTTACTGTATAATACAAGCAACTAGAACTTAATTATTTTGCCTTTTTTTTTTTAATAAGAAATAATTTGTAAACTTTATAGACATTAAAACAATTATAATTTTTCATTCTAATTATTTTTATTAAGGCTCAAATTAATCAAGTTCAAAAACAAATATTACAACACAGTGGACGAGAATGTGCATCAATATTCCATTTAAGTGAAAATAGCTTAAAAAAATTACGTTCAGGTAATTTAATAGACGCTAATAATAATGAAATGTGTTGGTTTGCATGTCTTTTCGAACGTATTGAGCTTTTCAAAGATGGCATACCTCAAACAAGAGAAATAATGTTAACACTTCAAACAACAGGTCTAAGTCAAAGTGCTGCAAGAACAGTTACATTAAGTTGTCAGCATCAATTTGGTAATCAATGTCAACGAGCCTATAAGATGGCTCAGTGCTACTTGAAACATAATGTTAAACTTCACCATTTTTAAAAACTAAAGTGAAAATTTAAGTTATAAATAAAATTATTATAAAAACTAACAGAAAGAAAAATAATTAAATAAAAATTGTTTGTAAAACGATGAACGAAATTTTTTATCATTGTGGGAATCAAATATAAAATTTTTTTTTGAATGACTGTTTTTTTTCGATTTTCAAATATACGCGATTTCAATATCAAACGAATTTTATGAGCTGTAACAAAATTTATCATTTTTAGGGAATTCCTAAAATTTTAGAAACATTAGGAATAATCAAAAAAATAATTATTCCAAACAAAACAAAAAAATTACTAAAAAGAATTCCCTAAATAAAAAAAATTTTACTACTGACTTATGTCCAAAGATTTTGGGTAATGCTTTCTAATATAAAATATTTATTTATTTTATTTTCTTACCTATACCTATCTCAAAAGAGTAGCTAATATTTTTGCTCAGATAAAGTATATTTAAAAAGAAATTTCAAAAAGTTCATTAAATTTCATAAAATTTTATGAAATTTTTTGTGAGCGTGAACGTTGCTGAAACTTTGAATTTAATTAAATAAACGGCGTAAAATATGTACCTAGGCACATAAAAATCGCATCTTTTCTTGTTTTTTGTCTTTGATTTTCTTATTTTCCAGGATGGGAAGCAATGCGCTCCCTTATATGATAAATTTTTTGTGAATCACTTTTTTGCACGAATTTTAACGGAAAGTATCTGTAAAGTATAAGAAAAAGTTTAAATTTATTTTATTTTAATATCGTCACAATTTCTTTGAAATATTCAACATTAACCTAATCAAGTAAATTATTCGAATAATAAAAAAATATGTTGTGTCTATTTTGAATAGGTAAATGAATAAAATGTACATTAATGTGTATTTTCCAAGTTGAAATTAATTTGAATGAATACAAAAAGATATAGATTTCAACTTTAAAATAACTTCTTTTTAGGTTTACTGTGGTTTGCGGGAGAATAATTTATTCAGTTATTTTAGCAAACATTCACATTTAACTAAGAACTTGCAATTGTGAACATAATGCTATGTTCACATTAAAATTTTTAAGCATGATTAACTACATTTTAGTTATATTTGAAAAACAGCGGTCACATTGAACATAACTTGATTAATTTTGAGAGCTACTGTCAAAAATTTCATAAAAAGAAAAATATAAAATAAAATTTCGTAAAATGGAGAGCGAGTGAGAACATATTTCAAAAAATAAAAAAGTTGTATTAAGTTATATAATAATCAGTTCACACGTACAACATGTCGAATGAGTGTCTCAGAACCAGAGTGGCCTAACCCCACATACAAAAAAATGTTTTTTGTTTGTTTTAATCGGTAATGTAAGATTCATGCTCTCATGTTTATTTTAATTTGAAGTATAAAAAAAAATTTCGTACCTACCTATTTATCGAAAAAACATGTTTTGGCTTTATACAATTTTTATTTTTTTTTAAAAACAAAAGTGGCCTAAACCAGAATTATTTCCATATAAAGTGGGTTAGGCCACTTTGGCTTTAAAAAAATATAAATATATTTTAAGTCAACTACATAGAAGGAACGACCCATGCTCACGCACGGTTTAATCATTTAAATAAATTTTATCACAAAATTATATCTTAACTTACTAAACTAACCCCTTTCATAAAAGGAATAATAGACTTATCATAGAGAAAAAAGAAATAATAGATCGCGTGGTAATTGGATGTGTTCACATTGAATATTGCAATTACATTGAACAAAATCTGTTGCGCTAGATCTTATAGCGTTTATATTATGTTATCAATTGGAATTGCATCTTCATATGCACCCGTAAATGTTATCATTCCAATTTTTTTATCAGTTACTCAAATCATCAACGTTTTGAATTTTCTATTCTGTAATTTTGATAATTTAAAAAATTTATTTGTAGCAAATATTGGTTTATTTGAAAGTGTACCAAAAAAAATTATTTATTTTCAAAAATCATTGCTACATATTTAAATTTAATACATATATAGACATTTTGACAATTTTGTGAATTTTGAAAAAACTATTCACTGTTATAATTAATCCTACATTCCTACGTTTATTTGAAATGACAAAAAAATTTCACATTGGTAACACTCGCTCTCTTTAAGTAAGTGCTCAACTTAAATAACTATTTATTTAGATGGTGTTGTATATTTATGTTGACAAATGACAGCGCAACAATTCAGTGATTGATGCGTCCAGTAGTTAACACTTTAAATGTTTTCTATGTATTACTGTAAGAGTTTGATTCTGAACTTGGTAACATCGAACATTATATAAATTAGCCATATTTTATTTAAATATGATTTTTGAATTTATAATGTTTATTTTATTTTCAGTTTTTATTAAAACTGTACCACTAAAAAAAAAACAAACTAATTTGCAATAATGTATTTGCATAAAATTTGTGTTTTCTTTTTTTTAATTTCAATAAATTTCCTTCCTTTTTATTTTTACTTTTTATTTTGATGATTTCTCCAAGAAAAGAATAATATATCTAAATATAATTCTTCGACGGTGTCAGCATGTACCGTTATAATTTTTTGTTTTAAAGAGAAATATTAATTCTGTTTCATGCATACAAACATAAATGAAGAAGAGAATTTGCAAACAAATTGGAAGAATTTTTTTCTTTCTTTCTTACAGCTCATCAAGAATGCCTTTAATATAGGAGAAAAAAAATCAAACTTTACTGAAATTGATTTAAATGAAATCGGCAAACATTTTTTGTTATTTTCTTTTGTTGTTTTTCTTCTTAATACATCATAGTAGGAAAGAATATTCATTAATAAGAAGATATGCACTGGGGAAGTCAAGATTCCATTTACAAAAAGACTCCATTAGTTACAGAAGCAAAAAACTATTGTTTTTTTAATGTAATCACTTGTGAGAAAGAAAGAGTGCGAAAATTCGATAATTTTTTCCCACTTTGTGTTTTGAGTTTTTATATCGCTCTCACAAATTCTTAATACTATCTATTTCTTACAATTTTGGAAATCGGCTAGAAAAATGGTAACCAAAAATTGACAAATTATAAAATTTTATTCCAGTGCATTTTCTTATTAATGGATATCCTTTGATAGTAGATGCGTGTGCGGCTTTACATTATATAATAATTTATGTACTTTCTCTTTTTATTTCAATCTACTGAGAATTGTTTTTCTTATAGAGAAATTGTTTTTGTTTTATGGATGCATTTCTTTAACACAAACGAAGAAAAATTAACAACAAAAAAATCAAATAAATATCGAATTAGCACGTAATTCTTTCTGTTTCCTCTCCTGCTAAAACAAAATGGATTAAAAATATTTAGAATAATAATTTCAAAGCTATTGAATACATTCTTATATACTTGAGAAATATATTTTAAAATCATTTTTAGAATACATTGATTAGCGTAAGTTATTACGTATTTTTTTATGAAAAATAATCAAAAAAACTTTAATCAATTTATATAATCAACTACATAAGTGTTGGCATAGGTGTTAGCATTTAGAGCAACGTTTACACATAAGATTTTATTTGATAAAAGTTACTTATTTATTTATTTATTTAAGGTTAATTTAGGTATCAGATTTTTTAAATAAATCGCAGACCATTTTATAATCATTTATATCAAATGTGTAAATCACTATGTGATTTTGATTAATTTCTTTTATTAAATAATCTTTTATTTTTAAATTAATTTTAAAGTTTTTTTAATACAATTAGTGTCTGCGTTGTACACACTAATCGGTGGCATTCTAGTTTTTTTTGGCTTTACATTCTTTGTCTTCATCCCACTTACAGGTTCATTGTTTTTTGTTATTTTGGGAATCACTTTTTGGATACTATTCTTTTTAATTGCATTTTTTTGGCTGAGAATTTGAATAAAATCATCATCCTCCTCTTCATTTATGCATGTAGAAGCACATGTTGAATTTTTATCAGTCGGCTCATTAGCCGCTTCACAATCCATAACATTATTATTACTATTTGATATAGTTTTGTTAATTAATTCTTTTAGTTTATCTATTTCTCCTCTTAGTTTTTTGTTCTCTAGTTTTAAGTCGTCGACTTGTCTTTTTTGCTTATTGCTAGCAGCTTGGTTCTTATTGACCCGTGCCTTAGCCATTATATTTTTAATTTTTATTTTTCTATTATTATTGACTCGATCAATTAAACTTAAATTATATTTTAGTTCATTTTTTGTTTTTTTTAATTCTGATTGCATAAATGCAATCAAAATAATAAATGTCAATCACTACTATTGTAATAAGTATACTCCCGTTTTATAAAGTAAAACAAAAAATAAATAAAATAAAAACTAAAAATTTTCTACCCAAGTTTTAATGTTTTATTCTTTAATTTTTATTATTTGGTAATATTATTATTAATATTTTGTTTTATCACGATTTTACATTAACCACTCTCCACCGCGTTCTCTAACGGACTGACTGTACGCAAGTATACAGATAATACAAAGCAACCGAAATGGATAAGCGCGTACTATTTTGAATTTGTCAAAAATTATTCAGTTTGGAAAGTGTTTTCATATAAAGGAAGTGTTTTTAAATTTTAATTTGAGATTTTAAAAAAAAAATTTTTAATTTGTAATAAAATGGATATTTGTAATGAAATGGATGATGTTGAAGTGTTAGAGCATTTGATGATTTTAAAAGTGATACAAAGAAAACAATATCGTGCCTGTAATAGGGAACTATTCAAATCTAGAGAAAACTTTGGATTTTATAATGCTGGATTCGATATCATTACAACAAAAAATCCGGAACTATTTTACAAATCGGTTCGTATGACTTATGATCAATTTAAATCACTTTTGGAATTAGTCCGATTTGCATTAACAAAACATTCTCAAAGGAAACCTATATATGCTGAACAAAGATTATTCATAACATTATAGTAGGTTTTTGTAAATATTTTTATGCATTTCTGTTACTTATGTGTTATTTAGTTTTCTTGGACATGGATGTAGCATGCACACATTGTCTATGAAGTTTCGTGTGGGCTTGGAAACGGCAAGAACAATTGTTCTGGAAACAAGTGAAGTATTATGGCGTGAGTTACATGCATTTTATGTAAGCCCTCCTACAAAAGAAAATTGGTTACAAATCGCGTCAAATTTTCTATCGACAACTGGTGTACCTAATTGTTTAGGTGGACTAGATGGAAAGAGCATATTAGGATAAAAAATCCCGCCCATGCTGGATCCCAATTTTTTAACTACAAAAAATTTAACAGTAAGAATAAATAGAAAGTAGTAAGAAAAAATTATAAATATAAATTATTATTTAGCGCAATAAAATTTTTCAGGTCTTAATGGCAGCATGTGATGCGGATTATAGTTTCACTTTAATTGATGTAGGAGCCTATGGGACAGAAACTCTTCATTTGGACAAAAAATCATTAATTATGAATTAAATATACGCAACAAAACAGACGCAAATCTACCAAATACATCGGAGCCTTTCCCGTTTTATTTTGTAGCTGATGCAGCTTTTCCGCTAAAATCAAATATCATGAAACCCTTTGCTACAGTAACTGATGAAAGTATGGACACTTACAATAAAAAGATATCAAAAGCAAGAGTTCGAATTGAAATGGCGTTTGGTAATCTTATTTTATTTTAACGCCAATAAAATTATAAATTGTTCTTATTTTTTTAGTAATTCTGTCATCTAAATGGCGAATTTTACTAACAACTATAAATAGTAATCCAGAAAATGCCAAAAAATTTGTATTAGCAACCATAGTTTTACACAATTTTTTGCGTCTTAATTCAGCCACCACCACTGACTTCACAGAATGTACTTCTAATTTTACAAGCTCAACAGAACTGTCTTAAATACGCAGAGAAATTCAAGTCAAAGAGCTTTATTTTACAGAAATATACTTTGCAACTATTTTAATTATTAAATATAACATTACATTAAAAATAACATTTAATTATTGAAATAGTTGCAAAGAATATAAACATAACATTTAATTTCATTTAAAAAAAAATTTGTTCATTTAATATATAACTTTTTTATCTATTTTTAAATTCTTTAAGTTTTTCATTCGCTTTTTGTAGGAGTTCTAATTTCACATCGTCTAAATGCTCCTCTGGTATTTTATCTAATTGTTCAGACAGCAAATTTAAAAAAGTCGAATGTGAATTAGTAGAAACATTAGATGTATATTCATATTTCTTTTTTATTAAATTTAAAACTTCTAAGGTAACTTCATCAGTGTTTGATTTTCTTTTACTGGTCGAATTTTCAGTATATGATGGCGAGGAAGCTTCCAAATCTATTGTTACAATATCTTCGTCGTCAAAATTACTTATTGTACTAAAACAACAACGAAAGCATTACAGTTTATATAAAATCATTTTATTCATTATTTTATACTTAGCTGGCTCACTACTACTATCTAAAAATGACATATTTTCAGTAAGTTTCCACTCTTTTTGTGGTTTTCCACTTCCAGATGGTTGGGGTATCTTTTGACGCTGGTATTTATCCCTTAATGTCCTCCACCTAATTTTGCATTGCTTAGCTACAAATATATTTAAATTATTATTTTTTACACCAATTTATTATAAACATCTAGGTATGTACGTGTAGATTCCATTTCAATGGCTATTTCTTCCCAAACTGTTTCTTTAAATTTGTTATCTTTATACTTAATATTACTTTTTCTCCATAAACATTCTTGATTTGATATTAATTCTATCAGTTTTTCATTATTTAGCTAATAAGAGTTCATAATAATAAAAAAGTTATAAAATAAAAACTATTTAAATACATTAGGAATATACTTACGTTAATGTCTATTTCAAACAGATTACTTCACAGGTATTTCAATACTAAAAAAGTTATACAAATACTACTAATTTATATTTTAAAACACCTGACAACAATTTTTTTAAATATAAATTTTTTTTTTAAAAACAATCCCATCAACAATCCCAAAACAAAAAAAAAAACACAACAAAACTTTTTTATACGCACTGTCAGTTTTTAAATTTTAAAAGCTAAGCGTACTGCGTATTTCGGGTGCGCTCATATAAATAGATGTATTAAAAAATATTTTGACAGAAAATATACGCAGTACGCATTGATTTAGGTTGAGCCCTAAAATTTCACTTCCACTTATGTGATTTTCTAGAAATATGATTTGTTCTGAAATGTATAGAATGTTAACAAAAAATTCAATGCTAACAAGATTTTTCATAATTGTAATTTTAAAAAATCTAAATTTTGTATGAAACAGTACTTGGTAATTTTCTCCTCTATAAAAATAAATTAATGGGAATTGTAAAAAAATAGAGAGAATTGACTAAGGTACTATGAACATTTTCACTTTATACGAAAATTGGTTTTCGGTAGATGGACATTTTTCAAATTTTTCATTTAGCCTAATTGTATGCTACAAAAACGTTATTATTTACTATGTAATTAAAATTTACTTTATAGGGTTTAATTTGGTATATATAACTCAAAAGTGGTAATTTTGCATATGGTCAATTTCTCCTCTACAACGACGCGTTTTAAGATATGATATAACTTGACTATAAAATTTTTTAAAAGCTGAAAATATCCGAAAAATTTTGCATTTTAACGCAAAACCAGCAAAAATTATCAACAATGATCTTACCGTAATTGTTTTTGGCTTAATAGAAACGTTTCCGGTTTCCAACACCAATTTTTATCATGAACATTTGCTATTAAAAAAGAAATAGGAATGGTTGTCACTTTTTATATACAATTTTTCCTATTTTTATAACAACAAGCAGTATAGTGGACATTTTTAACAATTATTCCTATATTTTTTTTTTAAATTACCTCCCGTTTTTAGAACAATAACTATATATTTTTTTATAAAAATTCACAATTTTATAGTAGTTTTTCTTATTTTTTTAATAACATTTCATAAAAGTATACGACTTTATTGGAAAACGTATAAAAAATATAGGAATTAGACCCAGAAAATTTAGAATAGTTCTCAAAAATTGTTAAAAAATATTGAAAATATACCAATAAAATAATAGTTATTGTTTTAGTTGTAGAATGTTTCTTACAAAATTACGAATAATGTTTTAAAAAATGAGAAAAACTGATCACAAATATGAGAAACGGTACTAAAATTATTGTAATGTTTCCTAAAAAATAGGAAAATTGAGCGAAAAAATGAGAAAAACTGATCATAAACATGGGAAACGTTACTATAATTATAGCCATGTTTCCTACAAAATTGGAATATTGACTGAAAACAATATGGAAAATTCCTATAATTTCAGGAAGCTTTACTATACTTTAAGCCATTATTGCTCTCATATTTATAGGAACTTTTCAATAAGAACGTACTAAATAAAAACACCAAAAATATTATTTTCAAGAAAAAAAATTTATTTTATGATTTTTTTAGTTATTTAATTTTTATTTATTTAAATATACTAATGAACTAATAATATAAATGATTCAATATTATTATAATTATTTATAATTTTTTCTTTAATTTATTCTTTAACATAATTCTTCTTTTAACTTCTAAGATGTTGATGTAACTTTCGAATATATTTATTTAATTTTTTTTACATCTAAGTTATTTGTTATATTATATTAAAAACACCTACGAAAATTTTGTGCGGAAAAATCAGATGTGGATGGAGAGTTTTTTTTTCATTAAATATCTTCTCAGTAAATTTCTGTATGTGCTCTTCCACAAGATAGTTAAGCTATAATTATTTAAATTATAAAATTATATTTTTTAAGCAACTAGTTTATTTATACTTACATTAATAAACATAAAAAATGATTGATGGACTTCGGTTTTGCTTAATTTATAACGATTTCTCTTCGCACTTTCTGGCTTTTCCTACAGTTTTGTATACCGATGAAACTAATAAAAAGGGAAGAACAGCAAAACCCGCAAGTGGTCCTTCTTATAATCTTATATACAAATACAAGTATGGACAAAAAAATATTTCTTTGATCCGAATAAGTTGATTCAACCTATAGAATAATAAAGTGGATAAAACTTAAAATGAGTTTTACTGATTAAAGTTTAGAAACCTATGAATATAATTTTTATAAATTGCTTACCTTGGAAATCATCCACAAGTTCGATCATGTTCCACTTAATTAATTTAAAAAAAATCACTTACGTAATGACAAATCAATCACTATAAAATGTACTTTACAAATAAAACAACGCCCAGCCTATAAGGTTACGTGAAACTAAATTTTCCGCAACAAATTTCTTATTTATTATATTTTTAACATTATTTGTCCAAAATATAAGACCTATTACAATATTTATTAGAAATTTTACGTTGAGAGAAAAATTTTCCTTATTATGATAAATAACTCTTAATATTTTGAGAAAAAATATCAGTTTAGCTCAAATATTCTACAAATAGTTTGTAGTAGATTTTCTCATATAAAATATAATAGTTATTATAATTGTTTTTACATTTTCATAAAAAAGTATGAGATATTGCTATTTATTTTGTAAAAATTCCTATAATTTGTTAGGAATTTATCTCACATATTTTTGTTTAATATTTTGAAAATATCTCAATAAAATAATAAGTTATCTAAATTAAATTGGAAGCATCACAATAAAAAAACGTATAGAATCCTATATAAATTACCACTACCATTATTTTTATAACAAAATTATTGTAAATTTTCCTATTAATTTGGTATTATTTTTTTTGTAAAATTTATTATTTAAACTCGAATTAGTACAATATACAATAACAAAATTTGCTATTTTTCTAAGCGATTTAAATATCCAACAGATTTAAGGAAAATTACCAAGCGATTAAATTATTAATGACTTTGTAAACCTTACTAAAAAAATAGACAATAATCTAAAAATAATAAGAACTTGACTCAAAAAAATTGTAAAATTTACAAAAAAATCGCTTCTTATAAAAATAGGAAAATTTATTAACCATTTTTTTTCAGTGTATATGCGAAAATTATGGACATACTGTCTGGGTGAATGTTTTTCATAATCTATCTCTAAGCAATAATCTTGCTTATATGTATAATAATTGCGGTACTAAAAAAAATAAAAATACAAAGTTTTTGTTGGAAGTTGGTACCGTAAAAATATAGATTTTATAAGCATTTTAAAATTGTCTATTTTTGAAAATTAATTTTTTGCAATAAAATGTTTATGTGGGTTAAGCCACTCTGGTTCTGAGACATCCATATCATGTTATAAAAATTGCTGTTCACACTACGGATAACTAGCTTTCATTTGACATTTAAGTCTATGTTAATATTATTTATTAAAAAATATTTTTTTTGCTTTGTAGCTAATTAATTGCTTTTTGTTGCTGTTTTGGTAATAAAATAAATGTAAACAAACAAATTATTTCAAATCAATTGACAATATTTTTTCGCCTAGACTCTATCTAGAGAGTTGTTAAAAAAATAACACTATACCTAATCTCAAAAATCTAAATAATTTTAAAAGGCAACCCTTTAATTTTTCATGTTCACGGAAAACATGTTCAACTAGACAGTTTCATTTACATAAAAAATTTCTAGTTATAACACCTTGCATAACTAGTTAATCGTTGATAAAATATTATAGACTAGCGTAGTAATAGGATATTATTTAGGAATCAGTTAACAAACAAATTTATAAAACAAAAATTAACAAAAGGATTAATTTGGAAGCAAGCTTTAGAACAATTATTATACTGAGCTTACCTAATTAGTAATAGGTTAAGATTTTTTTTTTTAATTTTCAAACAATTTAGTTAATTTTTATTATTTTATTAATATTTTGATTTTTGTTATTTTATTAATTTTTTTATGTTTAGCAATGGGGAACAATTTTTCAAATTTTTTTTTTGTTTCTAGATTTGAAGGGTTATGTTCTATAAATTATCACCCTTACTCGAGAAAACATATTGAATTCGAAAATTCTAATTAAAACAGAGAATAGCCATTGCCCTACCCTCTCTGAAATCATCAACGATGGTCACAATCACAAATCAAATCATTGTTCGTATTCGTTTTATAATTCTTGTAATTTTTTAGATGGATGTTATAATTTGAAAACCTTTTATTATAAAATAATTACTATAAAAATAGTTTTTAAAACTGTGTTGGGATCAAATCTTTTACCTTCAATAATTCCTAATAAAATATTGTTTGATCAAAGATATCTGAAGTAATAGAGCCAACACAATTCGGTTAGTATTAAATACTAGTAACAAAAGGATGGGAGTTTTTAGTGCCTTAAAGTCGACACAGTCCTTCACTTCGTTGTTCCCCGGCATTAAAAATGTCATAGTGAAGACTGCACCAATTAAAAAAAATATGATAATACTTACGATAAAAGCAGGGATAAGAACGTGTTGTTCTTCATCATTAAAGTTAAACATGCTTTGTATAAGTAAACCAAAAGTAAATTACAAAAATAGACAGCGTTAAGGATTAAATATGATTAAATGGAGTAATGTGGAAACAGCACAAAACTTGATTTCCTATGATAATAATTTCGGTCAACTTGGTAAAATGTGGAGGAAAAATTTAGAGGAAATTCTGATTGTTACAAAATAATTTTTAACTATATTTTGGACTCTTTTTTTCATCTATTTTATTGAAATATTAAACTTTTAATATTATTCGATCTAGCACCTAAAGTGAATAATTAATTTCTTTACCTATAAATATGAAATAAAGTTTTAAATTTTCCGTAATGTTAAATTCAGTTGAAGGGGATATTATCGATCTGTATTTAATTTGGAATACAATTATTCCACTATCAATTCGGTATTAGTAAGTTATTCCTTACACTGTTGACTGTTCGATATACTAAATACTATATATCTTGAAATATTCGAATAATTATTAAATGATGATTGATGGAGTTTCCTTAAGTTTTAACATAATATTTACTGTTACTGATACAATTCACCTAAATAAGAAAAAAATAAATTAAAATTTTGGAATTGTAAATATTTTCATAAATGTTCTAGAAATAATGATACTTACATAATTTATGATAAAAATAATAATAACAATAATAATAATAATATCTCTTAGAAACGTAGTCTGATTAAGTTCTACCGGCAAAACCAAAAATTTATTCACCCCAAAAAGAGAAAGTTTTAAAAAAAATCACCGATATTTTCTGAACATTTTTCAATTTTATTTTTTTAATTTTCTTCTATCAACATAATGTTCATGTTGACCTAAATTATTTTACATAGTAAGGAACATGGTAGATATCTTATGGGGCCATCCTTAATTTATTAAAATCAGTATTGAAGTATATCCCTGCACCAAATGAATGATATTTGAAAGTTGATAACCAATCTTTTGTAGTAGTGTTGAGATTATTAAAATTTGACGCTTAATTTTCTATTCTACTTCACGTTTTTTTTTTCAAAAGTATTAGTTAGAAACAATCAATTATGACTTAAGTAATTTTAACTTTTGGTGTAGGATGAACAAACTTGACTTAAATACTGATAAAACAAAATTTTGATTATCAGTGGTGCAACCAATGGAAATATTAAAATATAAAATGAAAAAATATATAGAAAAGGTGAACGAAATCAAATATTTAGGTGTAATTATTGATAATGAGCTAAATTTTACAAAACATCTATTGATTACATTTGTAAAAAAAATGTCTAAAAAGATTTATTTTTTTCTAAAATTCGTAAACAATTATCTCTTTCTAATGCAATAATGAGAGTGTATATAAAAATTATTGTAAAATCACATTTTGAATATTGCTCATCCATCTTGTTTAAGAAAAGTCATAATCAATAAAAATAGGCTACAAATATTGCAGAATAAGGCTACGAAGGTTATACTTAAAGACACACAGAAACAGAAACTGATACACATCCAGTAAATTTATATTAAATGCTTTAAAATGGTTAAGTATCAACCAAAGAATTTTAATTAGAGCATTAGTAATCAAATTACCCACAAAATGAAAATTGGTAAATATCCAAATTATTCATATGATCGACAGTTTATGTATATGATATTTATAATTATTAGAAGATGTAAGATATTCATAATAACTTAAGAAATGTTTGTTGTTTTAGATAAAATTTATTTAGAAAGGAAAAAAAAACAAAATTATGCTTTTGTACAATTGTTTAAAGCTTTTTATGAATTCGCCTTATGAAATAAGTAGTGAAAGTAATTCAAAATGTATATATTTAAAAATAAATTAATAGAATATGTTATACATAAATTTATGTAATATGATACAAATTATATTGTACAACTAGCTTGGTAACCCGCCATAAATGACGGAAGCAAAATAAATTCTAGCATTTCTTTCTTTCATTAGAGTTTTCATTTCAAGTTTAAGAAAAATATACGTATTTGCTTACTAATTTATCGTACCTTTATTTTTGTATTATAACGCTTTTAATTACCATATAAACAGAATATTTGTGGTAAGGTGCAAAATTTTCTATTTCCTAAGGGTGATTTACTTGATCATTTTAGCGATATCCTTTTTGCCAACATTGAAAATTTATCGTATAATTCAGAATTAAGTTAATCCTGTTAACATTCAATAACATTCCCGGCGTAAGTTTAGCGTCAAAGCTTATAGCGAACAAATAATATTTTATAATCAGCCACAACTTTGAACGAAAACAATTTTAAAAACAAAAATAAATAAAATTGTAAATATAAAAAAACAATAATATTGTAGGTACACATAATATTTATTTTGATGAAATAAAAACTCGTGTTGGAGAAAAAATTAAAATAAAAGAATTTACTGCAAATAAATAGGTATTTACAAAACAGTTCATAACTTGTGAACCATTGATCGGTTATTTAAAATTTCATTTCATTTCAACAAATTCATTATCGAACTGTTCATGTTAAAATTCATACATTATTTATAACATACATTAAAAAGAAGAACAACAATCAATATGTTTTAACCGATACCTATATATATACCTACTTACTATATTAAAAAAAATCATCACTCTATAAGTCTCTACAACATACAAATGTACACACTTGAAGAAAACAAATATACATAAAAATTATAAGTTTACAAAGATAAGAAATAAAAAATAATAGTACAAAATTTCATTTAATTTCTTTAAAAATGTATAGGTTGTTATTGTTTTTATGTGTAAATCAGCAGAACTAAAACCTAACCCCATAATATATACTAAATATTATATACGATCATAAATTTATATATCATATAGATATATATTAAAAAAAAAAATAAACAAAAAAAATAAAAATAAATAACAATTTTAACTCTTCATCGCATCACATTTCTGGCTAGAGTATATATATATACCTATAATACTATACAGGCTATGCATACGGCATGGCAAAACTATTTTTTTTTTTTTTTTTTTTTTTTTTTTTTTTTTTTTTTTTTTTTTGTTTTTGCGTGGATTGGTGGGAATCTTCATAGACACAATGAGCCCCGTAGCTTCCATTATGTGCCAGATTTTTACTGACTAAACCACACCCCTCCCATTAATACTAGTCCAACGGACTAACCATTAATTTATTGCTATTTTGATTTTCTTAAAGAAAAATTTTACGAAATTCTATCGTATTAAATCTAGTGGCTTAGTTCTTTTAAGCCTTCTGACATCATTTTGATTATCTAGCAATTGAGTGGCCTCAACGTTAACATGTCCCTCCAGACGAGCTATATGCTTTGTTGCATATCTTTTTATTTCATTTTCTATGCAAGGAATTTTTAGATCTCTGTGCAAATCACTGTTGCGAACATACCAGGGGGCATTTACCATGTTGCGCAAGACTTTATTTTGGAATTTTTGTATACAAAGTATATGTGTTTGTTTGGCACATCCCCATATTTGTATGCCGTACAACCATATTGGTTTGAGTATCTGATTATATAACAAAATCTTGTTATGTATAGGTAATTTAGAATTACGACCTAAGAGCCAGTACATTTCTCTATACTTATTTTCAAGCTCAAATTTTTTCTTTTTAACGTGCTCTTTCCATCTAAGTTTGACATCTAATGTCATTCCTAGATATTTAGCATTGTTTTCTTGGGGTATATTGACCCCATTCAGATTTACCAATGGTGGTTGATTTTCTAATTTTTTATTTGTAAAATTTACATGTACTGATTTTAACTCATTGAGTTTAATTTTCCATTTCTTTGTCCAGAGGTATAGCTTGTCGCTTGCTCTTTGCAATTTAATTGTAGCCTCGTCAATATTTGATCCTACTGCCATCAACGCAGTATCGTCAGCGAATGTAGCTACAGTTATATTTTCCATTTCTGGTAAATCATTGGTGTAGAGCAAATACAGTATGGGACCCAGAATACTACCTTGAGGCACACCCGTTTTAATATCTCTAATAGTAGAATACTCTTCGTCTTGTTTTATTCTGAATAGTCTGTTTTCTAGATATGATGAGAGTATATCTACGTATTGTTTAGGTAACATATTGTTTAGTTTATTTATTAAGCCTCGATGCCATACTTTATCAAAAGCTTGGGCTACATCTAGAAATATGGTAGAGCATACTTTCTTTTCCTCTAAAGCTTTTTCTATTATGTCTGTTATTCTATGAATTTGATCGATTGTCGAGTGCTTAGATCTAAAGCCAAATTGATAATTTGGAATCAGATTACTATTTTCTATGATCGGTCTCATTCGAATCAATAATAGTTTTTCAAATAATTTTGATACTATTGGTAGTAATGATATTGGTCTGTAGGATTTGACCTCATTTATGGGCTTACCTGGCTTTGGTATCATAATTATCTCTGCTATTTTCCACATATTCGGCACATACCTTATTCTTATAGCAGCGTTTATAATGCGTGTTAGCATTGTTATAGCTTTTTTCGGAAGTTCTTTCAGGACTTCCGATGTAATTAGATCAAAACCTGGAGCTTTTTTATCTCTGAGTTTTTTAATTTGTTCCACTATTTCACTCTCTGAAAATGGTGATATAACATTTTCTTGCCAATTATTATTTTCTTCAGCGAGATCATCCGAATCTGTCTCGTCTGGACAAAAAATTTCTTCAAGATGATCTGCGAATGTTTCAACTTTATTTTTATTATCTCTCGCCCATTCACCGCTTTTCATTCTGATTGGCGGGATTTGGGAGATCGAGGTTTTTGTACTCTTTGTTGCTTTCCACAACGAGTAGTTATTTTCTCTTTTAGCTGATAAATTTTTTATATATTTTTCAAAATTTTCATTTTTAAGATCTTTAATTTTTCTTTTAAGATTCTGAGTTAATCTATTTAGCACAGTTTTGTCTGCCGGATCACGCGATTGTTGCCATCGTCTAGCTCTTCTTTTTATTTTTATCATATTTAATATTTCTCTAGGGTAGTTGAATCCTACCGATTTATATTCACAATTTTTTGTATTATTCCATCCAGCATTTTGAATAATTTTAATAAAATTTTCTACTTCAGAATCTATAACCCATTTGGATCTTAGTTTTGTTTTTATGTTTATTTTGTTTTCTATTTCTTGTTTAAAGCTAGCCCAGTCAGTTGTCTTGTTCGTTAGCAGAGGTTTCGACTGTTTTTTAATAACCTTTTCATATAGATTTAGTATGACTGCAGAGTGATCTGAGTCCAAATCATGGTTATCTTCTAGCTTAATATAATTGGGTGAAATTTTTTTTGTTATATAAAAATCAAGCAGATCAGGAGTTTTATTTCTATCAGTTGGCCAATAGGTTGGCTTACCGGTAGATTGGTAAATGCAGCCTTTTTCTTTTATAGCTTTTCTTAGCTCTCTTCCTCTCGTAGAGGTTACTCTAGACCCCCAATCTATGTGCTTGGCGTTGTAGTCACCTCCCAGGATAAATCTATCGCCAAGTAGTTTAAGAATTTCTTCAAACATGTTATTCTTTATGTTGTATTTGGGTGGACAGTATAATGCACCGACACAAAGGCTTTGTTTAACAGACATAATTCGTAGCACGATTAGTTGGAATTCATCTATTTCTAGACTAAGTTCCTCGTGGTGCTTAATATCTTTCTTTATTAAAATTGATGACTTATCTGTCATATGTGTTTCTGTCAAGAGACATACATCAATATTTTGTGTTCTCAATAGAATTTCCAAATTATTTTTCTTGTTCAGAATACCATTGGCATTCCACGTGACTATACGAAGTGCGTTCTTAACCATGCCTTGCGGATTTATTTTTTGGTGTATACATATATATTTCATTATGTTTGTTTTCTAATGTGCATAGTCTTGTTGAGATTTCATTCATTGTTTTTATCATATTTTGCATCATCTGCATAATGGTATTTTCAGTAAACTTTTGTGTAGAAACTTTATTTTGTTCTTTCGGGTTTCTTTTTTGACTTAGGTTATTTTGTGTTACCTGTGAATATGATAAGCCTTCTACGACTTTTTTCGACGTAAAAGTTTTAGGTTTCTCTGAAGTTTCAATGCAATTCTGTTTCTGGGCAATAGGTTGCCTAGGTTTTGTCTTTTGTTTTTCTTGTCTATGTTGCATTTGTTTTGGGGCATTTTTTTGTAGCTTCTTTCTTTTTTGCAACTCTCTAGCCACCTGGCAACCACGATAACTCGCTGGGTGTGCCTCAAGGCAATTAGCACATTTAGGCTTAATATTTTTTTTTTCTTTACAAGAAATTGTTAAGTGGGGACCAGCACATTTAACACACTGAGCTAGACGCTGGCAAAACTTTTGTGTATGGCCAAATCTTTGGCATCTCTTACATTGAGGAATGGTAGTCGTTTTACGAATAGCCTCCATTTTAACCCTCATGTGCTGGATAAATTCAATTTTGAATATTTTGTTTATATCTTCGGAGTTTTCAAATGTTAGCATAAAGAGAGGAAGACGTACCGTAGATTCTTTGTTATTTTCCTTTTTCTTTATTATTTTATTTGTGACTTCTAAAATTTTGAAGCCTCTATCTTTCAATTCATTTTTTATATCTTCAGGTTGGCATGACGGATGTAAATACCTAACCATTACTTTAATAGGCCTGGTGCTCTTATTTTCATAAGTGTGCCATTCAATATTGGCTTCATTTATTGCCTTAGTCAACTCTCTATATTCTTTTTCTTCTTCAACATTAATTTTTAGTTGTTTATTGTTAAGCATATTAACTTTATATTTAATATTGCTTTCTTTTAATTTTTTGTTTATTTGAGGGTATTCCACTACATTACTAAGTATAACTGGAGGAGGTTTACCTTTTCTTTTACTTTTACATTTCGCAACTTCATTTATTTGCACATTTTTCTCTACTTTGTCCGCAACATTTTCTGGGCTTAAAGTAGGTGATTTTTCTGCTTTTCTTTTTTTACAGATTCTTTTTGTTTTAAAGATCCAGTCGGTTTCTCGAGCTAGTTCTTCATCATCTGTATGAAATTCTTCAGCAGTTTTTAGTACTACTCTTTTAGTAGACATGTTTTGTGAATTTTTTAGTTTCACATTTTCTTCTTTAATTATGCAGGGTTCATTTTTCAATTCCCTGCATAAGATTTCTAATTCTGTAACTCTGGCATTAAGTTGATTATTTTTTGCCTCAAGTGCCTTTTCGTTATTATTACCCTCGTCGGGGTTTCTATATCTGTCTTTTTGGGACATGTTTTCGTAGATATTTTGAGACCCTGCTGGAGGTGTTCTCTGGACCCCAGATTTTCTTCTGAATGGGTCAATTAAAGCAGCTCTGCTTTCGTGGTTTTGCAATAAGTGGTCTCCCCCAGAATCCGTGAGACCTGCCTCGAAAGAGGGTGGATTTTCCAGAAGATCTGGATTACCACCTGGGGTATACAATCTTTGAGTTTTATTCATTGCATACTTTTTTTTTTTTTTGTTTTAATTCGGAGTTCCATCTCCTAGCCTAAGGATAATATTTCCCATGTACAAGGCGGTACCTTTTATTCCTGCCGTCCCTCTGGGATCAGTCGCAGACCAGAAAGCCGCCCATTCTGGGTCAGTCGCTTCTGGATTTTTCTAGGCTTTTAGTGGACTTTTACCACAAGCATGCCTTACTGCGGATATTTCGTACCCCAACCCGCCGGGGAATAATAATGGCAAAACTATGATGCTATGATCATTATCATAACAACAACAAAAAAATAAAAAAAAATATGTAGACACATATGCATATTGTTTATAATTTTAAGTAATAAGAATAACCTTTAAGTGCTGTTTGTAATTATTGTAAAGTAATTATGTTTTTTTTTGTGTTAAATGCTATTTGCCTTTTGGTTATTATACCATATTAAACTATTGATAAAATGTCTATTAGTCCTTCTCCTTATAAATCAAAAAAATTGCTTGTTTTATTTATATTATTATTATTATTTTTTATTTTTCCATATTATTTGCAAAGAAGACTAACATTGAATTAAAAAAATATAATTCATGCAATGGTATTTTTTCCTGCAAAGGTTCAGCATGGTAGACAGGGGTTAAAAAAAGAGTACTATAGCAATTTGTATACATACTGCAATTTGTATATGTGTTGGAGTATTCCGTCGGAATTACAAACATCCAGATAAATGCAGAATAATATATATATATAATACTGAATTATATAATTATAAATAGTTCAATTAACTAAATAAATAAATAAATAAAATTATCTATTTAATTTTAATTTGTTGTTACTTTAAGGTACTTTTTCTTTAATTGTGTAGTTTTTATCAACGATTTTCTGTTGTTATATTTTTTTTATATTATTTATTTTTCAAATGTTTTATATTTTCTCTTTACTTTATGTAATTTTAATATTATTTTTTTTTACACTGCGTTGAAATTATTTTGATTTAAATCTTAAATTTTTTAATTATTGTTATTTGTATATTTTAAAAAATTTTCATTAAAATAATTTGAGCTTTTAATATCTACTCTTACAAAAACTTTATTCAATTAAGTTATGAAATTTTTTATTTTCGAATTTATTATTTCTGTACTATATCGCTCAATTGATTTGAATTTATATTATGATGACCACGTGTTTTTAAAGAAGGTGCATTGGACACTGAAATACTTCTTATAAATAAAACAAAAAAAGCTCTTCAAACAATATATCTTAATACTAAATAAACAGAACTGGCTTGTAAAAGTCATTTAATCTAGCCACTATATTCGAAATTGCACCTAATATTAGAGCTTATCTGATTTTTAAAATATCCTTTTCGATCAAAACTTAACTTTAACTAGAAAAATATTCTGAAGACCAATATGCATAAACATTTGGTCCATAATTTTATAAACTTTAAATTACTCATTGTCGTTTCTAAAAGATAATGGAATTAATTACAGAAAAATTATTTCTTCGAAAAATTAAAAAAAAAAATTTGACTAAAAATTTTAATTTGATACTTTTAAGGTATGTACCAAAAATAAATTACATTTCGAATTACGCTTAATTTGGTTTGTTACACATTCTTCAAACGAAGTTATGATTCAATTTGTACAAACTTTTCAAAGCCATCTATTAGCTATCTATATATAGTTCCATTAATTATTTTTTTCCTATTAATAAATGGCATATGATCAACGCCGTTTTCTCTATAGTGCTAAATGTGCTAAGCATAGGGTCGCCGTGGACTGGGGGGAACGCCGTAAAGTTGTTAGTCACACTTTCACATTACAAAACCATGCAAAAAAATAAATTATTATTTTTTTTTATAAATTTGAAAAATTTCCCCGATAGGCCTCTGGTTGAAAATAATCGATTATATTTTCTTAAACTCTGGTCGGCAAGTAATCAATATAATTGAAACATACAAGCATGATCTAGACAACAGTTTGATTGAAGAATGCCTATATTACTGTCCATACTCAATATTCAAAATTCACAATCGCAAATTTTATTAAAAACTATAATTGATTCCAATATCGAATCCACTTTTCGAAACATAGAAATTGCACTAAGAATATTTTTGAGTATAGGATTAACTAACTGTTCATGCGAAAGATCATTTTCGCTTCTTAAAAGATTAAAAAATCATCTTCGTTCTTCCTTGGGACAACAAAAATTTAATAATTTAAATATACTAGCCATTGAGTCTGAGTTTTTTGCAAATACTGACTGTGAAGAAATAATTGATAGTTTTGCGAGACAGAAATCTAGGAAGAAAATTATAATATAACCTTTGTTTTTTCATTATTATTATTATTATTATTTCATATTTTTTTATTTTAATAATTTTATTTAATGTTGTTAGATTAGTTTTTTTTTATTTGAAAAAAAAAAACATTAGCCTATTGAATTTTTGTGCGCTAAAGTTAATTTAATGCAATATTATTTTTCATATTATAATCTTTTGTTTATTGTTAACCTATTGATTTGTTGATTTATTGCAGTAATTAATATATGTGAATGTAAAATATATGTACATATAATATTATTAATAAAAATAATATATTTTAGCAAAACAGTGTTTTTTTAGGGCGCATTATAGTTTTTAGCACAGGTGAGAAAAAATTCTAAAGACGCCTTTGCATATGATGAAATCATACATTTAAATATCATGGTATATACTTTAAAAGTAAAATTTATATACATATCACTTTTTTGCAAGGGGTCATAAGATCTATTTTTTAAATGCGTTTAATCAACAGTTGTGAATATGTTCATAATAAAACGCAGTGAGTTTTAAAAGATGAAACAAAAAACTCCGAAAATTATTTCTTTATCATCCTGAAAACTGGATTGACTCACATTGAACTTTGTAAAATTTCTTCAAGAAAATAAATTTGGTTTGAAAGTTTGAGAACAAAATAATGAGATTCTATTGAAACATTTTTATTGCAATCTTTTGTTGTTTTTCTATTTTATATGAAACTGTTGTAGCTAAACATTTCTTACTGTTTTTCTGATAATTTCTTACTGTTTTTCTTTCCTGATTTCCGATTTAATGATCTGTGAAAACAGCTTCCTTAGATCATCATAACATATGTTTATGAGAATTTAATTATTTTTGTTTTTATATAGAAATTTATAAAAAAAACTCCCCACCTTGTATTTTTGTAACTTTTATAAATATCAGAATTGGAAAAGTAATTGAAATTAAATTAAATATCTCAAAAATGGTCATTGGATACCATTTACGGGTAAAATAAAAAATTATGTGCAAATTTTCAACAAACTATATATAATTATTTTTCTAAATTCTGTTCTATAGAATATTTTATAATGTGTATATTAGGGAGTTGATCCTTATGTGGGAATGTGTAGTATGTGTAGGTATATTACGGAGGGGAAATAATAATGTTTACGTAGATATGAAATTATTTCAATTCTACCTTACTTAGTTTAAATTTTTATGAGTGAATTATTATGAAATTTGAGCAACAAACACTTTCCTCGATTGTAATTTTTTTTTATAGTACTTTAATTTCCACAAATCAGTATTTGTTATTGCTGACAATAAACAATAATCTATTTAATTCAATTAATATAATAATAAGTAAATGTGTATATAAAAAATCAATCCATATTAAATGTAATTTAAAAATGAGCCCTTCAAGTTTTAGATTTAGATAAAACATTTAGATAATAAAACTATTTATCAATAATAACAGCTTGTTTTAGGAGAATCTTATGCAAAAAAATATTAGTATCAAATATTGTAACGAATACCATTAAATTTTTACACTTCCTTGAGTGGTTGCGTCAAAAACATAAGAAATTCGCGTATTTTATCCAAAAGTAGTCATAGATTTTTTTTTAATCTTCACATAGCATTGTAACAATCGATCAGTATTATATTGCTAAAGATATATATAGGTTAGAGTACATGCCATACAAATCTTCACAATTATAAAGGATTATTTCGAAAATAAAACTTTGTATAGAAAAAGTCCCTTATAAATAAGAGAAAACCTCTGTCACAGTTTTTTCAAACTTTAAGTCGTTATATAACGAATACCAGTAATTTCAACCGACGAAAACAACAAGATTGAAAACTACCTTGAAGTGCCTTATCAAATGGATTTACCGATAAAGAAAGTCCGGATAAAGGAAGTACAGGAAATTATAAAAAACTCTGTGTCAGACAAGAAGGCTCCTGGGTATGATGGTATCACAGGCAAAATGGTAAAGGAACTTCCGTATTGCAGTATAAAATTCTTAACCCACATTTTTAATGCTATATTAAGAACTAGCTACTTCCCAGATATCTGGAAAACTGCTCATATCATAATGTTAGCTAAACCGGGGAAAGAGCCAAATGAGACTAGTTCATATAGACCAATAAGTCTTCTGCCAGTAATATCAAAATTAATCGAAAAACTAATAGCCAAAAGATTGATTAAAATAAATAATGAACGAGATATCGTACCAGCTCATCAGTTTGGCTTTCGTCACAATCATGGAACAATTGAGCAAATACATAGAGTAGTGAACCATATAAATAATTCACTTGACAAGAAAAAATACTGTTCTGCAGCTTTTCTGGACATTTCGCAAGCCTTCGACAAAGTTTGACACAAAGGTCTCCTTTACAAGCTTAAAAAACTACTTCCTCACCACTACCAGCAACTTTTGTCATCTTATTTATCAAATAGGAGGTTCTTCGTTAAATACAACGGGGAACAATCGTCACTAAAAGAAATTAAATCTGGGGTTCCTCAGGGCAGTGTCCTTGGACCACTACTTTACCTGATATTTACAGCAGACCTCCCAACATCGCCGAGAGTACTCACTGCTACCTTTGCTGACGACACAGCGGTCTTAGTGTCTCATACTAATCCGAGATTAGCTTCAGAAGTTCTTCAGAACTACTTATTGGATATACAAAACTGTCTGAAAAAGTGGAGAATAAAGGCCAATGAATCGAAATCCCTTCATATCACCTTTACTAATCGCAAGGGAAATTGCCCCGCTGTTCACCTTAACGACATGGAATTGACTCACCAAGACTCGGTTAAGTACTTAGGTATGCACTTGGATAGACGCCTCACTTGGAAAAGTCACATCATCAGCAAAAATAAACAACTACGATTAAAATTCAACCAATTAATTTGGCTAATAGGTCGTTTCTCCAATTTATCCCTAGAATGTAAAGTTGCAGTGTACAAAGCTATCATCAGGCCAATCTGGAGCTACGGGTTGGAACTATGGGGAACAACTAGTAACTCCAACATCGAAATAATAGAACGCTTCCAGTCCAAAGTATTAAGGTCTATAGTTAACGCGCCTTGGTATGTCCGAAATGACACAATTAGATCAGATTTAAATATCCCATCTGTTAAGAAATTCATTAAAAAGAAAGCTGAAAAATACTATGTTCGACTGGAAAACCATCCAAATTTACTTGCTCCTCAACTCATCAATAATGAACGAACAAGCGAGCGCAGATTAAGACGCTTCAGACCGCTGGATTTATCTACTAGATTCACTTTACCTGAGACTCCATAAATATAAATTTGAATATTAAGTCAAGAATCAATGGATTTTTGACTTAGATTACATGTCAGTTACATCACGTCAATTTTAATTCCAACATTATACTCAATATCTTTTATATTTTATGTAGATAGTTGTATAGAATAAAGACAAAAAAAAAAAAAAAAAAAATATAACGAATTAAAATTGTTCGAGCCATATTTAAAGAATCGGTTCGCAAAAAACAAAAAATTATGACATAGTATCAGACCACGTTGATATTAAATTAGGGAACATAATCCTGCACATAAGTCTAACTATTTTCGATATTATGTGAATCAGATGAAGAGTGTTGTGCAATCGTCGAATCTCGCTTTATTTGCTGATAATAGTCTAATGTTGTTGATAGTTTTATCAAAAATGTCCTTAAAAATAAATGACGATTTAAAAAGATTAGATAAATGGTTTATAGCAAACAAGTTAAAATTGAATACTGAAAGGACAACATCAAAGGTAATTAACATTTAATAATGTTTTAAATAATAAAATTTTAATAGAAAATGTAGATTTAGGATGAAATTAATTATTAAGGTTTAGTAATAGGTGATATATTGAACTTTAAATCATCTATAGACTATACCGGCTCGCTGTCATAAGTTCATCACACGACATAAGTTTGATAAAAAAAATGACATAAGTTTGACAAAAATTGTTAAAATTAAAAACAATATAAGTTCGATTTAATTCAACTTTTGGGTTGCAATATGTATTTTTTTGGGTTAGTCCATAAATCCACAAAAAAAAACTAATACTTTCCTCGATTGTAATTGTTTTTCCATAACGGCTTTTTCTATAAAAAAAAATCCATAAAAAACTATCCTTGTCATTGCTTTTACCCATTTCACCTTATTATGTACGGTACTTTAAGCGAAATTCTAAGGTCGAATATTTTTAGAGTTGGATTCAAGCTCTACGTCTTTTACGGAATATTTGTATGCGTAGCCACAGTTGGATACAGCGAGGATATCTCTTTTTTCCATTCAAATTGTGTTAGTGAACAAATCCACAAACCGAAATCCAGAAATAAAAATTAAAAAGTCAAAACCCACAAAAAAAAAATCCATAAAATTGTGTCAAGATTAATCGTAGTGATTTTGATTTTATGTAGTTGTTGTGGCAATTTTTGCATTCAACAGCGTCTATGCATAAAAATAATTAAGGTGAATATTTTGTAAAAGGAATTAATCCCACTCTAAGTTCAACTACAACTACATCAAAAAGTGAAATAAAGAAAAACAATAACAAAAAAAAAAATGACGGTTTTTTGTGGATTTTTTTTTTGTTTGTAAAAGTCATTATGGATTTTCTTTTTTTGTGGAATTTGGGGACTAACTCAAAGTGACATAAGAGACATAAGAGACATGGTGACAAACAAAATCACTTACGTAAAAACGTAAATTAATAAACACTCACAAAAAAGAGCAACTAAGCTTTTAACTGCATTCTCACACTTTTCTTACACCACTCATTGCATTGATGTTACCCAAGGTACTTGCATGGCTAAAAGTGATACTTGCAGCGTATGTGATGCTGGTGACGTTACCGAAGAACATATTCAAAATTACCGTGCATCTATTGCAGCAATCAAAGATGATAAAGAAAAAGTTAGAACATCAGAAGAAATAGTATACATATACAATAGATATGCAACAATCGATTACACTACCGACACTTTCAACTTCAAAGCCTTTTATCTTAAATAATGGAACATACCTGTTTTTGTACATGGACCAAAGATGAAGCCTGCAGTGGTAGTAGAGAAATTTGTACTTCGTTGTTAAGATTTATAGAAACCGCTGAAAATTTAAGAGAAAAAATTCATTTGATTGTTTGGTCTAACTCTTGCACCGGACAAAACAAAAAAATGTCCGTGATTTATCTATATAAAATAATATTTTTTAAAAATTGATCACAAATTTCCAGAAGTTGGTCATACCTATTTCGATTCAGATCATGATTTTTGAAGAATTTAAAAAATTCTATGAAAACATGACACAATAAATTTAACAGAAGATTACTGTGATAGCATTGGTAAATCAACAAAACGAAATAAAGTAATAAATATGTCCAATCATTTTCGAAAAATTGGCGGTTTTTTTGAAAAACTCAATTTAGTAAATAGAAAAAAAGATGTAAGCAATGCAACTATTAGATTCAGGGATGGTATAAGTGGATACGAATTGAAGAGTATAGGTTTTACTAATACAAGGAATGCCTCGATGAAAATATGCGCTTTAGAAAGGTACCTTTATAAAGGTAGATAATTAAAAAACTTAGAAAAAGTGAACCATTACAAAACATTGTAATTGAAAGATTTGCGGAAAATAATGGGGTCGTTTCTGATGAAAAAAAACGTAATCTTACTGATTTCTTGCCATATGTGATATGTCAAACAGTAATTTCGTTATTTTTATGAAAACACAAGTTGTATATAAAAGATAGCAACTTGAGTCCTTGAAGAGATAATTCATATAGGATCCTACCAATGAGTAGATCGAAACCAAGTGATTTATTTATTTTCTAAAATTAAGAAAAATTTTCGATTTTAAGTGCAATTGAAATATTGGATGTGACAATAAAACTTCATTTTGAATTCTGTTTATTAATTACTTTTGCATTAATACTTTTAAGACTTAATGTTGAAATAATGAACAGATTAGAAAAATTTCAAAACCAGGTTTCATCGATGAGTGTACCCTGAGAATAAAATTGAATTTTGCAAAGTTTTTAACGATTAGATTAATTTCTGTAGAAGATATCCATCATTATTATTTAAGAAATATTTGGGATTTTAGGTTGAACTTTTTTAATAAATCTAAAACACAGAATATGTTTAAGTGTAAAGGTATAAAACTGTTTAATAAGTTACCACTTACTTTGAAAATTACATTTCTTTTGTTAAATATAAGAAAGGCTTAACCCATTTTTGGCAGCTGTTCAATTTTTCGATCAGCAAAATTGCCTGTTTTTATTAAAGTTTGTTGTTATAGCTGTATATTTTTGACTTAAATTTAATACATAAATAAACTTTGGACTCTTGGCTGTCAAATAAGTGTTTTAGATTTAAAATTGACTCACTCGTTCTCAAGATAGTGGGGGTGTGAAAAAACTCCTAATTTTAACGATTTTTTGGAAATGAAAACAAACCAAATTTAAATTTTTAATTCAACAAAACCAATGATGAGGTTTTCCTGTCAAAGAGTCATATTTTCCATATTTTTATATTTTTGGTCGATTTTACCCCACCATAATGTGTCATATACGTATAAATATTGCTGTTCGAAAAATCGAACACTGGCCGCTATTTCACATTTTTTTTTACGACTAATAATTTAATATTTTTTCATACTTTTTATTTATTTGTGATTATTGTTAAATTTTTTCAATCCTGAATATTTTTTTTTAATGGTAGATACTATTTATAATAATATCTATATATAACTATAAATAGTATCTACCATTAAAAATATTACTACATATATAAAGTTTTCGCAACCATACTGAATCGGAGAATACAGCCGAAAATTGAACAAAATAGAAGGGACGAACAGGCAGGATTTCGTCCAGAAAGGAGTTGCACAGATCACACCAACACACTACGGCTGATCATAGAACATATCTCTCTATCACAAGAGCTATATCTCTTGTTCATCGATTTCAAGAAGGCTTTCGACACGGTTCAACGTATTGCGATATGGAATGCATTAAGAAGAAAAAGAATTTCCGAAAAATTAATAAGATTGTCAGAAGCTTTGTATGAAGATGCAGAATTAGCAGTTCTCCACTGCGGACAAATAAGCGACACGTTCACCACAAATTCTGGAGTAAGGCAAGGATGTCCACTGTCACCACTTCTATTCACGCTGGTAATAGATGAAATAATGAAAGAAACGGGTTCTTCCGGAAGAGGTATAAGGTGGGATCTCTCAAGGACACTTGAGGACCTTGACTATGCGGATGATATATGTCTGCTAGCGCATAGATTCTGCGACATTCAACATAAAGCAGACCTACTTCAGCAAGCAGCGCGCAGAGTCGGGCTAGAAATTAACATAGATAAAACCAAGGCCATGAGGATAAATAACACCAACACAAATACCATAACCATAGAAGGTCAAACAGTCGAATATGTGGAAAGCTTCTCTTACTTAGGTAACATTCTAACAACAAACGGAGGTACAGAAGCAGATGTCAACAACAGACTACGTAAGGCCAGAGCTGCGTTCGGTGAACTAAGTCCAATATGGAAGAATGGCCAAATAACTAGAAAAACAAAGATTAGAATATTCAAAGCATGTGTAATGTCAACACTTATGTATGGCAGTGAAACTTGGATGACGACAAATAACATCAGTCAAAAACTTCAAGTATTTGCGAACAAATGCCAAAGAAGAATATGCAGAATATTCTGGCCAAACACCATCAGCAATAAGGACTTATGGCAGATAACAGGTGAAGAACCGATAATGCATCAAATTAAGCGCAGAAAATGGAGATGGATAGGACACACTCTAAGAAAACCATCAAATAATATAACAAGAATGGCCCTAGAATGGAATCCCCAAGGGAGCAGAAGGCGAGGAAGACCCAACAACACCTGGCGTCGGACTGCGACTTCTGAGGTAATAAGATATGGACGAACTTGGAAGGAGATAAAGACCATTGCGTACAATAGAGAACAATGGAGGAGGCAAGTTGATGCCCTATGCTCCCACGAGGAGTAACAGGAAAAAAAAAAAAAACTATTTATAAACGTTTAAAATAACGTTTCTAACATTCATTCCAAATGATAACAAAAATGATATGAAATAATTTGTCAGAAAAAATATCATAATTTTGTGTAATAAAAATTTAAAATAAAGTATATAAGATTACCAATATAATAATTTATAATAGTGATATAAAATACAGGTAAGAAAAAATAGTAACTACAAAATATCTTTTGTAATTAAAAACTTTTAATTATTTACTTTAAATAATCATGTAAATAAATAAACTTAAATAAAACAAAAAAATTGAAAATATTAGAATTTTTGGCGGAAATAGACCAATTTGATGTTTGTCTGAGAATCTTTCAATAGACGAACAGATGGTGCCTTATTTTGGTCATCACTCCTATAAGATGTATATTAGAGATAAACCAATTTCTTCGGTTATAAAATATGATGTCTCTGTTCCTCTGATGGATACTTGTTCTCATGGATACCATATGCTGAATCAAGTGACAACTATAATAAGCAAATTGGTTTAGATGCCGATGTCGTCATTTGATTACTTTCAACATCCAAATCGACACAAAGTTTGTTTTGATAACTTTTCACATCATACTATTTGATATGCTTGCTTGGTGAAAAACGTTTCCTTGCCACTGGAGCAGTACGAACAAATCGAATACCAAACGCACCATTTGAAACATAAAAAATTACAGCGTTACAACATATTTGATGCAACAAACAAATTATTATTCTATCGATAGTATAATAAAGAGGTTACAGTTTGACCAAATCGAACTGTACCTAGTTTCTACCCTACCGAGTTTCTACCTTTGACCAAATTGAGATACAGTTAATGGTACAGTTAAATGCTGGAAAAAAGACAAGGAGGATTATGTCAACTATCAGCAACCATTACTTCTACATAACCACAAGTGTGGCATGGGAGGTGTCGATTTGCATGATAATGGAGTTGCAAATTATCGCATCAATATCAGAGCAAAAAACAGTATTGGCCATTGTGGATTGCAGGTTTGAGTTCTTCAATAGTCAATGCTTGGAAACTACAGTGTTTTGTGGATAAATATAAAATGAAAAACCTATGCCATAAAAAAGTTTTCGTGTTTTCGTTGCTGAAAAATTATTATTGAGATTTGAATATGAATCATCTCAAGAAGAATATCAGCCTCATAATTTACCAAAAGTATCAGGCAGACATGTTGTTGTTTCCAAGGCAGAAGGAAAATATCGTCGATGTCAATTGTAAAAATGCAGCAAGCCAACGAAATTCATGTACAGGAAGTGGAACGTTCATTTACATAACAAACGCTAAGATTTCATAATTTATAATACTTTATGTTAATAAATTTTTTATTAATTATCTCAATAAAGTTTTTGTTTAACTCTATTTTATATTTTCATTCATTGTTTAGCTTTAATTTCACTAAAATTGAGTCAAAATGCTAAAAATATAAATTTAACTTTTGATTTTCAGGAACAAAAACAAAATGTCAAATAGCGGCCAGTGTTCGATTTTTTGAACAGCCCTTTCCCAGGCTCTGGAACGTGCTAGCCCCAATCTGACAACGGATTTGAATTTTTTGGGCATCAATTATCCAAAACTAATGGATTAATCAATAATCAAGATATGTTTTTTTTTCTGGCCGAAAATGGGTTAAGTAGGTACATTAATGAATCAATTGACTGGAATGTTCTGTAATATAAAGTAATTTTTTTTAAAAATATGAATTATCGATTTTAGTTAATTTAAAAATTCAGATTTTAGTAGACAATACAAAATGAATTATTGTTATAATAATTATAAATAATGCTATAACTATTGTAATTGTGTAGGGCATATTTTTCATCTCAAGATCTACTTAATATCTATAAAGCCTACATAAGATTCAGGATGTAATATAATTAGTATTTATGGGCAGACGCCTAAAAGATTTTTTGACAGAGTACAAAAACGCGCAATTCATCTCTTTGGCGATCTAACTCTATTTTATAGAATATATCTCGTGGGAGCAGGCACATGCTCAGAATAACTAAAATTACTACTTCTGTATCTTAGAAAATCCGAAGAGGAATGCGTGAGGTTTTAAATTCCGACTCCTCTATCCTGGAAATATTAAGACGGTTCAAGACTGGTTATGGAAATTAGTTTATAGTCAGAACTTCCAAAACGTGGAATCGCATTCCACTATCAGCATTCCCAAGAAGGGGTAGTTGTTATTTGTTTAATTTACAAAAATTCAAAGTGAACATCAATAACTTAGTTCGCAACTCCCCGCCAAACTTTTCTTCTACATTTTTATCTTTTCCTTCACTATAACTATCCCTCTTTTTTTTCCAAAAGTACGAAAGTATAAAGGCTTCTTTGACCTAAGTTTTAGCTAATCTATATTATAATACACAAGAGCACGATTAGTGAAGGCACACTTTCGTGTGCTTCGTTTTTTTTTTTCATTCAATCAATCGACGATGATGCAGACCGTGGAGATCAAAATCAATTTTTATTTAATGTGTATATTTTGGGTAAACAATTTTTATAAGATATTAGCTGAGTTGGTTAAAGCATCATTTAATATCAGAAATTTTTGTCGATTCTCTTTTGAAACAAATTCTTTTTATTTATTTTTTTATTTATCGCATTTGGTTTTTTGTACTATTAGTAGGAAAAAAAATTAATTAGTAGGATAATATTATTAATATAGGTTTTGATATCACAAATTTTTGTGAGTTCGATTCTCTATTAATTCAAATTTTTTTTTTTTTTTATTAAAAAAATATTTTTTTTATTATTATGTATTATAATATTAATTTTTATAATATAATTAATAACAAAAAACGAGATTTTTTCAATAAAAAAAAAGTAATTTTTAATTATTATTCTCTTCTCAATTATTTCAACAAAATACGAAACCGATTAGTTTGAAATAAATCTAAGCATACAAATTATATATACTTATTATTTATCCATACATTGAATGTATTCACAGTTGACAGTTTTGACAATATGATGCATCATGTAGATATATGCATATCATATAATATATTATCCCAATTAGCATTTATCCTACCTATATATGTATACTAAAACAGCTAAGATGTAGGTACAATAAATATAATATAATTTGTACTGTATTTTGGTTAGGAAATCTTATTAGTATATTGCTCAAATGTTATGTATATCGAACATATGTTAAAATTTTATTGGTCAAATTTATTTTGGAGATTTTATAATATTTAATTTTAATAAAAAAGAAACATATTTTAATTTATGATTAAAAGGTAAATAATAAAACAAAAGTTTTAAACTGGTACCTTTTTTTTATTTAAATAAACAATAAAATAAACTTTTCATTTCGTTTAAATTATATCTTATATATATTACACAAGGATTCTTAATTCAGTGTTGACCTATTGCTATAACAGAATTGTGGCTACAACCGATTTTGACTATAAACGAATTAAAAGATATCGATCTACTACGTTGAGAGAATGAGATTTTATTGTGTTAAGTTATATTGAAATTCGTGTTAATTTTGTCATAAAGTATTAGGTATTATACTTTAATTTCATTATATATATATATTCAATAATCAAGCGATTCAGAAAACAACCACAGTTATACCAAAACAAATATTTCTTTTTACATAAAATTGAGTTTGAAAGAACTACTTCTGTGCAATTGCACAGGGGATGCACTAGTAATATTATAAAAAACAAAAAAAAATTTACATTGTAAATATTTGAAAACAGAAAAACTTAATAAAAATTAATAGTTAAATAATTAAAGTTAAATATTTTAAGATAGTTTCCACTGAAAATCATTGAAGTAAAAACTCAATAAAAATAATATTTCATAATTGAAGATTTTATAATTACTTGCAATAAATAAAAAATATTAAAATAAACTAATTTAATTGGTTCCATTTAATCATTATAGGTATTTTATATATTATTTTTAAAAAAAATTTATTAGAAGAAAACTTGACCTTCACAGAAATGAACTGACCTTTTCATAGTTGGTTTCAAATCATTTAAAGTCAAAATAAAACGAAGAATCGCTATATAAATAACTTTGAATGAACGACAATCATCAGTTAACTTTCAATTGTTGATTTAATTCAACAGCTATCAATTAAAATATTTTAAAATCAATATTAACCAACCAATATTTAAATATGAAATACTTCATTATTTTCACAATTTGTTCAATTGGACTTGTTTTAGTACAAGTAAGAAATTTTCTTTCGAGTTTCAAAGTTTTTTGACAAATTTCAATATTTTTTGTATTTTTTTTTTTTCAATTTTAGATTACAGCTGCCGAATCAAAAGCAACTCCAGAAAATATTAATAAAAAATGTATAGAAAAAACTGGTGTTGATGCAAAGGAATTAAAATATTTGGAAAAAGGAGATTTCTCGAAATTAACAAAACCAAGTCCACATCTTCAATGTTATATTAAATGTATTCTAGAACATACCGAATTGTTGGAAGAAGAAAAAATAAAAAAAAGCGTATTAGAAAAGAAATTTTCTAAGACTGTACCAAAGGCTCAGTTAGAGAAAGCAATGTCAAATTGTGCTCATTTCCAAGGAAAAAATCATTGTGCTGCTGCCTTTAGTATGATGAAATGTTATGCTGACAATAAAGTGAAATTGTTTTAAGAGTCAGTTGGCAGTACTGCATTACAAATAATAATAATTGTTTAATCTCTATACGAGTTACATAAGATGATGAAAGTTGTAGGATTCATCTCTATAAATTAGAAAGTTTATTATTAAAAAGTATATCTATATTATAAATTGTTACTAAAATTTTGAAATCACAAATAAATACATATACAATATATTAAAGGAAATGTTTGAATTTTACTTATTGACATTTTTTTTCCATGGCAAAGATTCAAATTTACTATTTTTTGACAAATTAAGTTATGTTTGTGTCCATTTATATTCTCCAATGACTGTTCTAAAAATTGTTCGGATATTCATAAATTATTGGATTTTTATCCCTTCCTTAGTTTTTAGATTTAAATTTACGGTACATATTTTACTTATTTAGCCTTATTATAACCCGGCGTACTTATATCATGTGATTTGGTTTTATATTTGGGTGTTCGTAATTCATTTAAATTTTAAATTCGAGTTTGTTACAAGTAATTTTTACAATTATTGAGTTTTAAGAAAAAGTCACATAAATGTAATTTACAAATAATGTGCAAGACCTAATCAACAAATAAAGTGATTGGTAAGCACAACACGGTTAATGTTTGACTTGAACCTCTGGAGCTTATAACTAGCTGTTCTGTTATTATTTGATTGTGAAAACACGTCGGGACGAATTCCACATTCTCGGCGCGGAATTGGAATTTCCACTGTGTTGGGGTGGGAAGTCGCCGCTCCTCTTATTTCGCGTTGTTACTGTTTGAAAGGAGGGAGTACGGCTTTGATTTCTACTGAGCACGTGTCCACGCGTGCGACGTATCTATAAAACAGAGAAATATTTTACGACAATGTGCAAAAGAAGTTAAGAATGAAGTTATATTTGGGTCACCTCTGAGACGAATGTGAATGTGACGAAATATGGTTTCCAGAAAAACGATATTAAAGGTTTTAGCTGCTGTTATTCAAAAACTGGACGATAAAATTCAATATTTTTTTTTACAACATACAACGTATCAAATCAGCTTTCAATTTATAGTTGTCGAATGGTCCGCCCAAGAATTTGGTAACCGTTTCGAAGATTTTAAAAAACTTGATAATGTAGTTTTATTTATGAGTTTTCAATTTGATAGCAATATTAAAGCAGAAACAATTGCAGAAAACCTTTCAACTATTTTTGATATAGATAACATTACACTTGAAGCAGAAATTATTACTTTACAAAATGACATTTATATTAAAACAAGAGCTTCCGAAGATAAGTTCTGGAAATATTTAGCAGAAGATAAATATCCGAATCTAAAAATAAGTGCTGAAAATTTATACGCCTGTTTTGGTCCGACATATTTGTGCGAATCAGCATTTTCACAAATGAAAATAATAAAGTCCAAATACCGAAAAAATCAGTTTTTAACATAGAACTTTGTTGAATGTTTCACATACGACTTTTGTTTGTTATTTTTTGATAATTACTGGCTACATTCGACAAAAGCATGATTCAAAATCTCGAGATCTAGAACTGCTATTAAAATACCGATTGGATCAAATGAAAGAGAAACTTTTAAAATCTAAGTATCAATTAATAACTCAATATGCCCAAAAATGCACATTTGACAAACGTTTTTCCAGCCGACGATATTATGGAACCACCTACGATTTATAATCACCTTTATATAATAGAGAAACAGTGTAAGATTTATATTATAATTTCATCATTTAAACACGTTCTCGCTTCTTATTTAGCTGGGATGTAACTTAGATGAGTACTGAATTTCAAAATAAGGACAAATTAGTAAAATTTAGCAGTGCAATTCACAGGGCTAACGCAGTTTAAAAAAAACGTTAAATTTGCCTTTAACTTAAATTATAATTAATCCAGAGGGGCCCATAGTTTGTATTATGATATACAAATAATGTGAACATAATTAATTTCTAAAATATTAAATTTTTTTTTCTCTTTTATATTAACCTGTATTAAAATTTTTTTGCTTTTCCAGTTCCTCGTAAGTATTAGATTTTCTAATTAGGGATTGTGTTAAATGTTTTATTCTGTTATACATCTTTTGCCATTCTGAAGGCCTTTATCGTTTCAAACTGCTGCACTAGCTTACTGTAAATAAATTGGCAACTAACTGGTTTAGATTCAGGTGTCTGATTGTCGGGCCACTTTCTGTTTGTCGTTATTATTTGTCTCTTTTATGGATTCTTCTTATGATTCTATTCCTAACTTTTCATGGTGTGTTAAACAATCGATCATAACAATATCTATACAATATCCAAAATTTTCATATCCTTCTCTTGAAAAAGTCAAGTTTTCCTTTTAACAAATGTATAATGTATATTGTATATAATATACATATATCAATCATAGTATGTAAATTGAAAAATTTCTAGTATCGAAACCTGTTTAACAAAATTGTGGAAATGTAAAGGTAATCGTTTTCGCTTTCGATTTATTTTTACCTGTACGTTTTTATATACTACTATGTATAATATTATCTAGGTAAGTCGCTTCAAAATCGTGAGAATTTAAAAAATTTTATATACAGTTTGAAGAAACAAAAGAAGGAAAAAAAAATATTTTTTGTTTTGTTTGTTTTTGGTTTTTTATTTTTATTCTTTTATTTTTTTGAATTTAATGGGACGAATGATCAACCAGGGAAAATATAAAATGTTTATTGTAATATTTTATTCCCTTAAAACCGAATATTTACTTAAGGGAATTTTTCACCTGTTCACCTCCCTTTCAATATTGCTCCATAGTTAATCTTTCTTTTCAGTTTAAAGTATTAAGTGATAAGTTATAAAGTGCAGAGAACTGAAATAAAATTAGAACAAAGAATGCATGTAAGTATGTATGTAGACATATTTTGAAATTTTATATATTTTTTATTTTTTTATTTTATTATTTTAATGTTGTTGAATTTAGGTTACGTTTTTGGTTGAGAAGGTGCTATAAATGGTTTTTATGTTTTTCTTTGTGAAATGCGGAAAACTCAGGTATATAATATACAAAATAAAATCTTAAAGATGGATATTTACAATTAAATTTACACAAGGTTTTAAAAATATAAAAAAAAGATAGAAGAAAACGTATAATTGTGAAACTATATAACTTGGCAATAATTAAAGTTGTCTTTTTTAAATTACACATTTTAGAGACGTTTAGAATTTTAGTAATTTTTTTTCTGGTTCCAAGGTTAAAATTTTTCTATGTTAAATAGATAAGTATAAAAATTTACCCTTAAAATTTGGGATGTTTATAATAATATCATTAAGGATTCGAATCACGTACAACCAGCAACAACGAGAACAAGAACAGAAGGCAAATTAAATTGTTTTAAATCTACCTATTGGGGGTTACCAAATTATTTTACATTAATTTTTTTTTGTTTGTATTTTTTGCCTTTTTATGTTCCTGGAAAATGTAAAGAATAATGACTATTATCATGGAAAATGAAAATTATTTTGATTGTTTTGACAATTGCTTTTTAGTTGATATCAAAGACAAAGCGTATCAGAGTAGTGTAAATTTTTTTGTTATTTCGAATAAATATAATATGTAATAATAATAATAATAATAAAAGTAAAAATTAATGAATCTATACGAATTACGATATGTAAAAATTAATGAAAAATTAAATTGAATGATAGAAAAAAAACTAAATTTTACATAAAAATTAAATTTTTTTCGTGTTTTCAGAATTTTTATGGAATTTTTTTTTTAATGTTAATGAATTTTAATGAAATTGTAATGTATTGAAAACAATGAAAGTAGCTATTTTTAATTCAGTTGTAAATAGATAATCTAAATTTTTTAGTTAAAAATTAATTTCCTGCAATTATTTTTCATAAAAAATTACAATAAAAAGAGTGATATGTAAAAATTTTAGTATAATTTTTGTTATATTTAGGTATATCTCACTTCTATTTTACAAATTACATATATAGTACCGATTTTCTACTAATTCATCTAATCGAATTTTCTTATATTTTTCCGATCTCCAATTGTTTTCATTATAGCTATTCTTAAAATATTCTAAAACTTTCTTCTGCATTTTTTTTTCTAATTAAACATGCTATTTTTTTGATTTGGTTTTTTAATATACTTTAGTAGATTATACTTTATTTGAATAAATTATTATTCGATTTAGAATGTGCTTAAAAAGCAAGATCGGTGTGGATTTACTGGAATCAATATTTCTGTTCGCTCTTCTATATTTTTATTTCATTACACTAGAATTTAGATCGTGGAGTCTTTTGAGTCTTCTAATGTCATACCTGATTTGTTTAAGACTTCGATCGATGCCTGTACACCACTATGTTTAATCAATATGTTTTCGTGTTTGATAGCATAATTTTTAATGACGTCAGTAATGGTTTTTATTTTTACATCTCTGTGGATATTTTCATTTGAATCATAGCGGACATTCGTGTCTTTTTAGCGCAGCCTCAAAGCTTTCTGTCATAAGTTTCGATGGAGAGATGGATTATCAAGATTGGTGTATCACAAGAATCAGTATCAGGTTCTCCTCTGTTTCTAATTTTAATCAATTCGTTACCGCGACAACCTTTCAAGGGTACAGTTTTTGTTAATGATACTGCATTATCGTACAACAATAATAATAAGTCAAGGAATATTTTACGATTTAAATTTTCCCTTGGACCTGATTCAGAAATGGATTTATGTTCACAAGAGTTATAAGTAATAAAACTACAACTATGCAATTTAGACTCAATAATTACTTCCTTAAGAATTTTAGTATTTGTTATTCATAATTCACTTTATTTCCAAGACAGTCGCTCTAAACTATTTTGTCCCATCTTCAGCTTGTAGTGTTTCTTGCTTTAACATTTCTAGTGTAGATATGTGTAGGTATTTGGGTGTTATATTTGACAATAAATTGAATTGGTCTACACATACTTTCTGTTTAAATAATTATTTTAAAAAAGTTTTGTAAAATATTGCTCAGTTAAAACTGTATTGTTCATTAAAACTGTACTGTTCTGTATTGTTCATTTCTGTAAAAAAAACCTAGTAATGATGGTCCAACCCTTGCCAACATTATTAATCGGAATAAAGCCACCACTAGGTACTACGGTTGTTGTTAACAGCTTCAATAACCTTATTCAGACTGCTGGAATTAATATTACACCTAACAATGAGGCTCTAACTTCCGGGGTTGTTGTTAATAATGCCCTTACAAACCCTAATTTTTCAAAAGTTGTTTCTACATCCAAAGTCTTATTCATCTCGGGACTTCTTCCGAGAACTACTTCTATACAGATGTACTTCAACATATTGAGGTTAATTGCAAGATTGTAACCTCAAATAACGTCCTTCACTGCGTGAAATTTGTTGAGAATCAACACGCTTCCTTTAAACTGACAATGTCTAAAATTCATTTTGACACTCTGTCAAAGTCTCCTCACTGGCCTGCTGGAATTATTGTTAAAGAATTTATTCCGCGTAAACGAAGGGACACTACTGGAACTTTGAATTCAAATTCAAAAAACTCAGTTGTCTCACCATATTCTATCAAAACCTGAGAGGATTGCGTACAAGAACTTGCCAATTCTAACACCAGTTCCAATTGTTTCCTCATGATGTTATTGCTTTGACTGAAACTTGGATAACCAGCAATATTGACTGTTTATAGGAATGACCGCATTAATTCTTCACTAGGTGAACGTGGTGGCGGTGTCCTCTTAGCGGTTCGCTCAACTTTTCAAAGTAACTCTGTTACTATTTCCAATACTAGTGGTTTTGAACTGATTTGTGTTAAATTAACGTTCAGTCACAATATTTTATATTTAATAAATTGTTATTTATCTACTAGTATTCCAATCAAATAAATTTAAGGCGCTCTCTGAAGCCTTATTATGTTTCATCGAAAATTTAGAACCAACCGACTATTTTTGTTTGATAGATGACTTTAACATAACAAATTTAATTTGGTCCTATGATGAGGACAATTGTGGTCTGTGGTTGCGTCAAATAATAATACTGCATCGTCGAACTCTTTTGAAACTGAATTTATTGACGATCTATATAGCTGTAATCTTCTGCAAATTTCTAACATCAAAAATTCTCTCGGCAAACAGCTCGACTTAGTTTTTGTATCTGAAGTT
The DNA here is from genome assembly GCA_963942445.1 of Argyra leucocephala. Classification (NCBI taxonomy): domain Eukaryota; kingdom Metazoa; phylum Arthropoda; class Insecta; order Diptera; family Dolichopodidae; genus Argyra; species Argyra leucocephala. Next base: position 82,082,833 of record OZ012681.1, on the reverse strand, counting down.
GAAAACTCTTACGTCGAGAAGAGTAATCTCTTTTTCTGCAACATTGATGTTCACCATCCACCTCTAGTCGTAACTTGTTATTATGATACGCTGAAGGAGGAAACTCCCTTTGAAACTTCTTATAGATTCAACTTCCGAAAAGCTAATTTTAATCTTCTGAATAACCAATTACGGTTAATCAATTTTTCAGAAGTTTTTATTATAAATGATATCAACTATCGTCTCAACAAATTTTATATCCGTCTATTTGAATGTATCTCTATGTCAGTTCCTTATGAACCTTTGTTTTTTTTTTTTTTTTTAATGGCCACCCTAGCTGCTTTCGCAGAATTTTAACCAGTTAGTATAGCAATAGAATAGAATAAGGTATTAAGGAAATAAATAAATAACATAAACGGAAAAAAGGAAGAGAATAGATGATAATTAGAAATAGAAAAAAAATAGTAACACAGGTTTACAGACAACTTAACAGAAATTGATTCACTCGTTTTTTGAAAACTTCCAAGTTGTATTTTTGGGGGAACACATGAGGTGGTAGAGTGTTCCATAGCTTAGAGGTTCGGTTAACGAAAGAATTTTTGTATTTCACAGTTCTGGTTCGAAGAGGCTCGACTACAAATTTGTGGGAAAGGGCTGCTCTGCGAATATTTCGTTGGAATGGTTTTATTTTTGGCATAATACTTGTAATTTCGTCATTTTATGTTTTTTTATATATGCTTTTTATATTTTTTACTTCTGCTTAAGAATCCCAAACATTTCGCGGCATCTTTTGCAATTGCAAAAATATGCTCCTACCACGAAAGTTTGTTGTTTATCTCCATTCCAAGAATTCTTAAGGTTTCGGAGTTTTCAATATTTACATTATCGAAAAGGATGTTTGGTAATGAAGGCCTTTGCTTTGTTGATATTAGGCAGCTCTGGGTTTTTGCGTTAAATTTTACCCTATCTACACTTCGCTGTTTAGAGCTCGAGAGATGTTATTTCGTTCTCTATTTACCGAAGTCTGGGTCACTTCAGCAGCTTTCTCAAAAAAATACAAGGAATCAAGGGTGTTGTCATCAGCAAAGCTATGTATATGATTTGAAAACGTGGATAGGAGATCATTTATAAAGATTATAAATAATGTTGGATAAAGAACTGAGCCTTGAGGGACACCAGCATTGATATTGAACTTTTGGGACATAAACCCATCCAAAACAATTTGTATTGAACGGTTTGAAAGGAAACTTTCAATCCACGTATTGAGTAAGTTTCCTAGATCAATTGCTTCTAGTTTTTTTAGTAATGCTGCGTGCCAAACGCGATCAAAAGTTTTGGATATATCTAGAGCGACAACTTTAGCTTCACCGTATTTTTCTATGCATTGGTGCCATTTTTCAGTCAAAAAGGTCAAAAGATCACCAGTTGACCTTTTTGACCTAAAACCATATTGGCAATCGCTTAGAAGGTGATTGCTTTCGAGATATGTTTTTAACTGGAAGTTAATTATAGTCTCCATGACCTTTGATATTACTGATGTTAAAGCAATTGGCCGGTAGTTTGAGAGATTTCTAAGGTCACTCTTTTTTGGGATTGGCTGGACATGAGCTATTTTCCATGAGGATGGGTAAATACCAGAAACATATAATTTATTGAAAAGTTTGCTCAGCGGTCTGGGTAGGGTGTTTGCACAATTTTTTAGTACTAATGGAGGGATGTTGTCAGGTCCGGTAGATTTGTTGGAATTTAGATCCTTTAGAACTTTTGCAACAACTCGAGGACGGAAGTAAGCTCTTTTAAGTGAGCATTCAGTTGGTTCAAAGGCAGGTGGAGTTGCTGTTATTGCTGGTAATGTAGAGTTTGCTGCGAAAATTTTTGAAAGCAGGTCTGCCTTGAGTTCGGGATCTGAAATAACAGCATTGTTATCAATCAGCGGAGGTGTTGCTGATGATGAAAAGTTTTGTTTGACTATTATAGCAAACGACCAAAAATTTTTACTACCTATAAAAAATATAAATTTGTCACCTCTTTGGTATGACAACAATTATTCGTTCTTTACGAAATCGGAGGAATGCTGCATGGAATAAATTTCTCAAATCCAAACTCCATTCTAACTACCTCATTTATTCCCAATTGTTTGAAAAGTTTAAAGCCCTACTTAATTGAAACTATAAGTCTTATCTTATCAGAATGAAGTCATGTATTTTCTCTGACCCGAAAAAGTTTCATGAATTTGTCAATACTAAACGTAAAACTGATGGATATCCTGCAACTCTAAATTATTTGGGAAGATCTTCTAATGATCCGTCTACTATTCTGAATCTTTTTGCATCCTTTTTTTCCTCTACTTTTTCAAGAAATGACTTCACTCCTGATGAAACCTATTTTAGCAATCTGAATGATTTCTCTGAGAGTAATCTAGATGTTAACTTTGAAATCGAAAACATTCTTATAACTGCAGAACTATTGTTCTTAGTTCTTAGTTTAATAAAATTCAACCTATTCTCATAGCTCGAAAACACAGTTATAAGAATAATTTTGAAGAAAAAAAAATAGTCTACAGGCATTAATTTTCCTTTATTTAAAAAGTTGGATATTTTACCACTCAAGCATTTATATTACTGTTTAAAACGTTAAAATTTTAAAACGTTTTATTAGGTCAGGCTATCCTGCTGACCGATTTAAAACTAAATATATAATCCTAGAATTAATCATTTAAATCTTGTAAGTGTTTCAAGTTCCTAGATTTTATTAAATTTCTACCCTCAAAATAAGATAAAGTATCCTGGATTTTACTGGCCTCGGTAGCTGAGTGATAGAGCACTCGAGAATAATAATGTTGCGACCGAGGAGAACAGGTACCAAACCTCAAAACAAATCATAATAAAGTATATACGAGTAAATAGATTCACTCTAATTTATTTATTCTAATTTCGAAATTTGTTGAAATTTTATTTTACACAATCTTCATAAAAATAAAAGAAATTGTATATAGAACAACAAGGTCCAATACACATACACTTTTCTTATTAAGATCCTCTACATAATAAATATTGAAATATATTAAAATTTCAACGATTGATATACATTTTGTTTTTTATATGCTATAACGAAGTGAAAATTAAAATTATGTTTATAAACTGTAAGAATAATAAAATTTTTTGTAAATGTTTTGGATAACAATAAAATAGGTTGGTATTCACAAAAAATTTTATGAAAACAGTACTCAAAAAATAGCTTACAACAGTTTAGATTTTATTCATAAATAGTAATTCTGTTATTTATTTATTTATTTATTTCGATTAATAATCATACTTAAATTAAATTTATAAACTAAAAATTAAACATTCAAAAAAGAATTAATAAAAAAAAAAATAACAAAATTAAAAAAGAAAACAAAATGTTATATTTAACAATAATTAAAAAATAAAAATGAAAAAAGCTTCAATTAAGAAGACAGGTCAAAGATTCATCAAAAAAATCAGTTACACAAATACAGATTATTTTTTAATAATTATTTAGTTAGGTAAAAGTTAATATGGGGTTTGTATGCAATACAAAGAGACATCATCCTATTAATTGGTTCATATTTACCATAATTAGTCCGATGGTGCTGCAAATTAAACATATTAGCAGTTCTTAGTCTAGAATGAGAACAATAATTAAGTTTAGCAAACAATTGGGGAGACGAAATGTTGCCTTTACTTAACTCAATTAGAAATACAATATCAGCAACTTTACGCCGTTTTTCAAGGGTATTAAGGTGAATTAAATTTAGTCGATGCTCATAAGGAGGTAATATTAAAGGATCTTCTCAAGGAAGAAGACATAAAGCATATCTAAGGAATTTTCTTTGAACCGATTCAATTCTATCTATGTGAACACCATAAAATGGACACCAAACCTGACTGCCATATTCTAAATTAGGTCTAACCAAGCAAGTATAGAGAGATTTTAATACATACGGATCTTCAAATTCTCCAGCCCAACGTTTAATAAAACCGAGCATAGAATTGGCTTTGTTTAAAATATCTGAATAATGGAGATGGAATGAAAGTTTAGTATCAAAGAGTATTCCTGGGTCTTTAATTGATGTAACCTTTGGAATACTTTGGCTATTAAAAGAATATACATAAAAAATTGGGCATAATCGTCGTGTAAAAGTAATATAAGCACATTTATTGACATTAAGTTGTAGATTATTATAGGAACACCAACTATAGAAACGATTCAGATCAGCTTGTAACGCTAATGCATCCTCTAAATTAACAATTTTTTTATAAATTTTCATGTCATCGGCGTAAATTTTAATATGACTATTAATTAATAAAGATGAAACATCATTAATAGAAATAATGAAGAGTAAAGGACCGAGATGACTACCTTGAGGCACAACTGTGGGAGCTTCGAACTCAGTGGAAATTTACGATCTAAACGAAACACTATAACTACGACCAGAAAGGTAGAATGAACCCAATTAATAAAGTAACTAGGAAATCCTAATTTATTTAATTTAAAGATGATAATATTATGTGGAAACAAATCAAAAGCTTTGCTGAAATCTGTATATATTACATCCGTTTGAAACCCATCTTCCATGTTATTAATAAAGGTAGATGTTGACTCAATAAGATTAGTAACAGTAGATTTAAGCTTTACAAAGCCATGTTGAAACGATGATAAGAAACAAGTACAATGATCATAAATAGAATCAAATACAATAAGTTCAAATAGTTTAGGTATAGAAGAAAGTTTAGCAATTGGACAATAATTACTTACATTATTTTTTTGTGAACTGGTCTAATTAGGGCAGTCTTCCAGATTGAAGGAAAGATACCAGAAGTTAAAGAAGAATTGAATAATACAGAGAGAGGACCACATATAGTGAAGAAGAACATTTATTTAAGAATAGGTTAAGGATGCCGTCAGTACCAGGACTAGGATTATTATCAAGCTTTAATAAATAATTGAGTACCACATTAGAATCGATATCAATATTACTCAAAATTCGATAAATGGCCAAAAATTATCTTCGTTTAATGAGAAAGCAGCCGTAGAATAACTAATAGAGAAGAATTCAGAAATGACATTAGGTACACTACTACTAGAGTTTTTATAACTCATACACAAAGGATACTGATCACTTTTTCTTTTCGAGTTAACGAATTTCCAAAAAAGTTTCGGATTAGTTTTAATATTATCAGACATATCTTTTACATAATTGGTATATAAGTTATCCGACATCATTTTAAATTCATTAAATAGATTCAAGAAAGCATTATAATCAATGTTATTATTGCTTTTAATAAATTTACGCCAAGCTTTATTTTTCTTATTTTTTTAACTTTTTAAGGTTAACCAAGGTGGACTAGATTTATCACTATTGTCAATAACTAATGGAACATATTGTGAAATAACAAATTGAATAGTTTTATAGAAATTATTAACTGCGACATTTAAATTAGAAGAGGTCATAACTGAAAAATCATAATAACTTAGGTAGTTATTAATAGTTTACTAACTAATAAATCAATTTCTGATATATATTTGGTATACACATTAATACTGGACACCGGAGGAATATAAAGATTAATAATAACTAAATTTGTAATTCAATTTTAACAGCAATTATTTCTAAAATATCGGTAGAGTGGTGCTGAGAAAACAACAACTGCGAAGAACAAAGAGTATTTTTAACAGTTATCAATGCACCTCCACCTTTTGGAACATTATAAGATAGAGAACAATCATATCTATCTTTTCTATAAACAGTGTAAGAAGAAGGAAAAATTTCAAGGCTATTTATTGAAGAAGTAAGCCAAGTTTCAGTTAAAACAAATAGATCGGAATCTATAAAAGCAGAATTTTGGAAAACTTTTTTAGTTTTTGTACGTAGACCTCTTACATTTTGATAAAAAACAGATAATTTAAAAGGATCAATATTAGAAGAAATAGATTGCGTAAGACCGATGTTAATTAGATTTGTTCTCTCTTGAAAGGGGACGAAAAAACTTAACGTGGTTTTCTCTCACACGTTGGAAATAGTTAGTTCTATTAGACGAGATATGTGAGGCAAAGGACTGTAAATCATTCAAAGCACTGTCAGCTGAAATATTAAATGTTTCATGATATCTAATAAAAATATTGCGTAAGTCATTAATATCAAAATTAATATCGTGATGATATGCAAGGTAGAGTCTGACATTGTCATAAATTCTGCTGTCCCTTAGCCTGGCTAAAATGTACCTACAGCTATTATTATTGTCATAAAGCGCTTTTTGAGTAAGTTTGACAACAGGCGGCAAAAGAGGATCCAACTTCGGTGGGGTAGTATTTGAATTGGATAAGGGAATATCCTCTAAGTTAGCTAAGGAAGGATTAGCTTGATGTACAGAAGGTATACAAGAAGAATTAAATTTTGAACTGGTAATTTGATTGTTAGTAAAATATTTTATTTTTAGATTTTAGTAGATTATAAACGTTATATTTTGTTATAAAAATGGGACCTATTGTTCAGTGCTTTTCTATTCTTTTTGATGTTCATAATTTATTAAATTCTACGATATCAACTTATTATTTAATATTTTATTTACTTTCATCACATATATTTTAATATTATATTAATATTATATTGTTGTTTATTGATAATAATGAGTTCTTAACTGTTTGTAAGTATTTTTAAAATTATATATTTTTCTATAATCCACCTTTTACTGACAAATTTCAAACAATCAAAATAATCCCTTCAGCATAATAATCCGATTTTCAAAATGATTTTTAAACTATCTTTGCGTACCTACCATATATTTTCTTAAAATGTCGCCAAATTTCTTATCATTTTTTTTATTTTTTTTTTTTGTTTGTTTGTGTTTTTGCTTGTCAGTTAACTTACATCTTTTAGGAAACTTTTTGGAAATTTTTTTTTTTAAGCAAAATTCTTAAAACAATAAAAATAGAGAAAAAAATTAAAAACTTTAAAAGTTTTTGTCTACTGTCATAAAAAGTTCATGAAAATTTGATTTTAAAATAATTTTTCGTTCACATTTCAGCGATAAGATTTCGTCTGAATATTTTGTCATTTTCTAAGCAATCAAAGAATTTACTTTTCAAGGTTTTGTATTTTGGCATTGAAGAGGTAAGATATCAAGTTATAGTAATTCTAAAGTCGTCATCAAAATGTTTCATTTAGAAATAATATATTAATATAGTTTTTAGTAGTTTTTTCCGTTTTTAATCTTAATTTTTATCATCTTTACATTTAAAAGACAATAAAAGAAAACTCTTTCTGTTAAAACTTCTTTATGGCATTTTATCTTCCCTTCTAGTTTTTGCTGATTCAAAAAAAAGAAAAAGCTAAAAACAAAAATAGAAAATTAAATAAGTATAAATAAGCAAACCAAAAAAGTGATACAAAGTTTTCCCCTCACCAAAAACCAGAAAAAAAACAATACTTTTAAATAACTTCCATTTTTATTTTTTATGTCTTGAAAATTATTCGATTCATGTTCTTGTTTTTGTATTAACCTTAAATGAAGAATAAAACTGACTCCGTTTCTATCTAATCTCATTATTGAATGATAGAAATATAAAAAGGATAATAAAGGATATTTGTGTATCAAAAATAAATAAATTTTTATGCCATTTTATGCCATCGATGTGAAATTATTTGAATGTAATGGCAAAGTAAAGAAACAATAACAATAAATAAATATGAAAATTTTGCAAACAAATGAAAAGTTTTTATTCGTCAGACCATCGAGATCAAACTTTATAAATATTATGTAGTGGTAAATGAATTGAAATATTTCAGTTAAAATGTTTCAAAATAATAAAACAAATAAAAATGAAAAATTTAATATATAATATATTATATATTGTATTCTTATTTTGTAATTTTGCTTTATGGTGAATAATTTATAACCCCTTTGGCTTTTCCTGAAAATATAAAATAATTTAGTTGAGTTTTATAAATTAAATAAAGTTGATTTGATCCATTAAAACTAGACACTAATTTTTCCTGGTTACTTACAGACCGTTAGATTTCTTATGAGTTGCCCGTAAGTAAAAATAGATTTTGAATGAATGATTGACTCAGAACATAGTAGCAATTTTGATGCATTTTTTTTTAAAAACGTGCTCTCCAAACAGGAATAATCATCAAATCATCAAAAAATTACTACTTAGTACTATTTAAAAAATTATTTTTCGACCTTTCATTCTCAAAAAGTTGTCTATCACACCAGTATAATCTAAATTCTTAAGCAATTCAATTGATAATGTGAAACAAAATACGAACCTTTGAATTTAACGCCAATTATTAAGCCCTTAACAAAAAACATCAGGAGTTTTTGATTAACTTCACAGAGTTAATCACCTATTTATTTATTTATTTATTTATTATTTTTCATTTCATATTTTTCGCTTAACAATAAAAAAAATTACATTAAATTTAAAAATTACATACTTAAGAGAAAAATATAGAAAGGCTCTTTATTTAATTTAAAAAATAGAATCGAGTCACCTTGTTATTTTTTTAAAAGTTAATTTGCTTACAAATAAAATACTACTAGGGGCCCATGTTGAGTAATTATAATTCAAGTTAAAGCCAAATTTAAAATTTTTAAAAGAACAGGGATTTGCATGGACTGATATAGACTTCTCATTACAAAGCAGAAAATACTCATGTTTGAAAAGCTTTGAAATTAGTATGTTTTCGTTAAAAAACATAAATACCTTACTTCTCATTTTCTGTTTCGTTTCTACCTATTTCTAATATCTAGTGGGTTTAACGGATAAAATTACTAAAAATTTAATATTTTTATAATTCAAGATATATACATATTATTTAACCTATGAATCTAAATAATTATAACAAATGACAAAAGTCTAGAAAACAATGTAAGATAAATAATTTGAGACACTTATGTTGTGACGTTAAAAAAGATATATAAATAGAAATGGAAATATATATTTTGTTATTAGAGAAAAATGAAAATAATGTAATGCATAAATACATATTTATTTATTGTTCAGTAGATTTATGTAGATACGTAATTTCATAAAAGTAAAAAAAAATAATTTTGGTCAAAATTGTACATATATAAATATGTATGGATTATGTATGAATGTAATTCTGAAACAGATTAAGCTCACAATTCTGCAAGAGAATTAATAGAATTTGGGTCTATATTTTCATTAACCAAAACCGTGTTTATTTATAAATTAAGAATATTTTTGGTAAATTGAAAAAATAATATAAAGTTAAAATGCTTGTCAATTATAATTATAGATAGCTACTTTGACTCTATTATTATATTTGCCTTAATTAACTTGCCTTGGACTTTATATGTTTGTTTCAATTTGCTTCAATTCAACAAAATACCCATTTCAATAACCATTTAACCAAAGTATATCCATAAAAAGAGTAAGAACTCATGTATGTATTCATTTGTTTGCACACAAATTCATATGCAAATTTGATAAACATTGTCAGAAATAGACGATAATAAGAATTTTACGTGTAAGAAAAAGAAAAAATATAGTAAACAAAAGAGAGTAACAAAAAAAGTTGGCTGAAATTAAATAAATAAAGTTTATAATTTTGAAAAATATTTTCGACAAAAATTTTCGTTGAAATATTTAACAATATTATTTTCTAAATTGTATCAACTATGCATAAGATTTTTAGGAGACCTAACTAAAACAGCGTTATCATATTCTTTAAATTCTGTGATTTATAAATAGATGTTGTCCTCAGTATTATTTTATAATCGTATACCAATATAATAAATATTTAGGTTTACTAATATAATTAATAAAAAATAATAATGTTTGTAACTCCAAATTATTACTGACAAAAATATTAATAATATTTTATATTATTGTAATGTAATTATAATTTAATATTTTTAATAGGTATATACGAAAATAATAATGTTTAAAACGAAAATATTAAAATTATAAAAGATCAGAATTAATCCTCGTATAAGGGAACAAACTAAATTAGAACTAACATTTTTTGCCAGCCTGCCTCATATAAATAATGGGAGGAAACGTAAGCAAATCCAAAGGAGAATAATGAGAACGCAAAATTATTTTACAGTATAAAGCAAAAGGCAAACATCTGTTTTGTACCTTTTCTCTCTCATAATAAATTTGGTATACGATAAGTAAATGTAAATTTTACCTCTTTTAACTAATGATATTTTGCTCGGTTTGATATTTCTTAAAAAATAGGTTGTCGTAAAATGGGAGTGCGTATTCTTGTTAATATAGATTATAGATATTCTTTGCATTCAACTAAGGTGAAATTTACATATGTGTGTGTACTAATAATGGAATATGGATATTTGATAAAGTTAAAATTTGGTTTCTCTTTAAATTCACTATATTTGTTGACATTTCTATGGTGTAAAGAAGCAAAAAAAAAAACAAAAAAGGAATACAAAATAAATGTGTGCAATACAAATCATTATCATTATATTTCAATCATTTTCTTTTACTATGCAATTATATTTTCATTATATTTTTTTGTGTTTTTAATTTGGTTTCTCATATTAATCTCTTTCTTTTATTATTTCTCTTTCTCTGACTAAGTATATGCAAATGTACGTACATGTGTCATATAGGGCTTGCATTTGTTGCATACATAATCATATGGCTTAGTTTAATTGAAAATAAAATGCAAACATTATTTATGGAAGAAAACAAAATTTGAACCAATCAAGTATCAGTTATCTATCACTCAGTTACAAATTACTCTTCTCGCATGTAAAAAAAGTTCAATTTCGATTTATGCATGTATATATTATACTTTTATATGCCAATTTATGCTTAGGCCGCGTATACACCTCGGACAAAATCGAATTTTATCGTAGATAAAGTCGGATGAGTGTTTACATTTCAGACTTTTCCACAGATTTAAATCTACGATTTTACGTCAAATATTTTTTGTATTTAACAGGGTTTCTTTTTATAAAGTGCGTAATTTTTTAATACGTAAATTAAAAAATTCAAAGGTATCTAATCAAAAATCTCCAAACATTTTTTAAAAATACACATATTTTTATAAAATTTGTTACAGTAATATAAAATATAATTATACATTTGAAGTATGAGCAATAATAACCAAATTTCGTTAGAGTGATTTTAGTGCCATTTGATTATATGTGTTGTTCTTTGAAAATATATTATTTTTCATTAAAAAAATATTTTCACTAAAAAGTCGAAAATAAAATAAGGAAAAAAAAATTTTTTTTTTAGAAATATTTGCCTTCAATTTAAGCGTACTAAAACTACAAAAATAAAATTTAGAATCGCAACTTGATATAATGTTTTCATAGCAAGCTATGATTGTAATTATGGAAAAAGCAAATTAACGCTTAAATTGAAGGCAAATATTTCTAAAAAAAAATTTTTTTTTTCCTTATTTTATGTAAAGATGAAATTGCCCGTCATATGATTTTTTTTTGTTTTTGTATTTTTTTTTGTTTTTGTTTTTTATTTTAATAAGAACTCACGAATAATGTATTTGGTGAATAATAAAACCATATGATTAAAAAATTTTCAACTGTGTGAGCATTATTGTTTTATATACAACTATTATATTAGAAGTTCAATAAGGATAATTATATATACTCTATATCTACTATATAAAAATGAATTTGCTAGTCATATGAACAATTCAACTGACTTTTTTTGTTTTTGCTTTTTTATATTTTTTATTTGAAATGAATTTATTTCTTTGTTTTTTATTTGGCATATGTAAATAGATTCATTTGAAAGTATATAATATAAATTATAATAACTGATTTGTTTACTTTTGTTTATTATTTTCATAAGATCTCACTTATGCATAATGTATTTGCTGAATAATAAAATCATATGGTTACAAAATTTTCAACTGTGTGCGCATTTTTGTTTTATATACAACTTATATATTATATTAGATATTAGAAGTTCATTAAGGAGTAGGAGAATCGAAATAAAATAAAAAGGTGTCTACTGCGCAGGACCTTAAATGCTTGTCAATTATAATTATAGATTTTCTATTATGTGAGGTAATCACAAATATAAGTATACAACATTAAAAAAAAAAATAATTTAAATTTATATTACAAAAACAAAATAATAAACAATTTTAGCAATTAGGTTAAAATTAGGTAAAAAATTTAAAAATTAAAGAGAGAGAAAAAAAACATCTTGATCTGAGCTTGGTAAATAATGCAGGCAAAGGGAAATTAAGAAGATAGGAGCAAAGTATATATAAATAAATAAATAAAGTATTATAATAGGAATTGAGAACTTTAACTAAGTACATCAAAAACGGATTCAACGCTAGAATATTCTAAACATAATAACCATGATTTTACTTTTTTACAAAAAATGTTTAGTAATCTGAGTTTTCTTATGTTAAGCGGCAATTTATTTAACAAACGACATGCAAATATAAAATAAAAATTACGCAAATAAGTAGTTCTAAACTGTGGTACAAGGCACATTGTATTGTTGATATTGCGTATATTGTATTGGTCTAGGTTTCTAAAACTTAAATAACTTAATAAAAAAAGTTTTGAGAACTTTGTAACAATACAAGTGTCTTAGCGGAAGGATATTTAAATCGATAAATAGTGGAAGACTGCTTTAAAATCTATTTTTGTTACATAAAATACGAAGTATGTGCTTCTGAACAGTAAGTATAGGTTGTAAATTATTATATGTACTACTACTCCAACAACTTAAACCGTATTGCATTTTGGATTGAAATAGACCATAGTATATTGTTTTAATAGTTTGTACAGAACATAGTTTTTTCAATTCATAAATTACTCTCAGAGTAGACCTACAATAGTTTCCTACATTTACACAGTGATCACTCCAGTTATTTATGTATTTAAAATTACAGAGTTCTTCAATATTAAAACATTTAGAACTACATTTTTCCAAAAAACAGAACGTTTTTTTATCATTGCCAAACAAACAAGATTTATTAAAAATTTTAACAGCTTTGCACTCAGGAGAGTGATATATAAGGTTTACTTGATGCAGACTTTTCTTTTTAAGATTATAAAACATGACCTTTGTTTTGTCACTAATAATAAGCTCATGCTGGTTAAACATAGCGTACGCGGCCATACAAAGTTGATAGAACTGAACACTATTAATCAGTTTAGGTTATCCACATTATAAAATAGTTCGACAGCTCAGAGTGAGTCTTAATCTCGGCTATAACTTTCCTTCAACCTGATCAATCTCTGCAACTGTTCTCCGTCCGTTAAACTCAATCTTTCGACAGACAAAATTCGTTTTCAATTGATAATGTGGCTAATCCGGCGAATATGATTTATCTTTTGATATCTTATATTAATTCATGGACTACTTAGATAGCAAACGTTTTTACATACTCTATGTCATAGAACTTAAGTAGAAATGAATTGGTTTCAAGATGTTTCGGTATGCTGAATGCTTTTCTAGCTGTATAAAAAGATTGATATTTGTGTTTTTCAAATATAATTCAAATTAAAGATCTTTCGTTATATTTTTGAATAATTTTAAAATGTAAATTACACCACAAAAATATTTAAAATTTAGCAAGTTGTTAAGCCAAAAACTAAAATATGCAAAATGATCGTGAATATATTTAAGATTAAAGAGATATAAGGATAAGCTAACAGAAAAAAGTTAAGCAATTCCAATATTATGACAAAATACTAAAAATACTAAAAATATTAAAAATATATTCATTTTTTTGCACTTTCAGGGAGCGTAAATTTAAACTAGGTGCTGATATTTTAAGCTATTATCAGGATTGACAAGGCAAGGTCATATATTTGCTTTTTTCGTACAAACATTTTATCTAACATTTTTTTCTCCTGCCTGAAGTCAAATGTTAGAATTACACACATAACATTTTTTAACAGACCTTGAACTATCAATTTATTTTCTCCTTTTTAGTGCATTCAATGTTGCTACCAAGACTGTGTAACTCTTCGAAAAGCAAGTTTTTAAAAAGTTTTTTTTCTTTTTTATTATTTACTTTTTAAGCATAAATTAAAAAATCTTCTTTTTTTATTAAAATTAACTATTATAAAATCTGTAAATTGAATTTTAACTATAAAATTTTAATCAATACACACAATCACATCATTTCCTTTATCTCTTTGTTGCATTGGTGTTGATGTTTCTTTAAAATGTGTTAATCTGTAAAATTATATAACTTCCTATTAAGTCCGTATATCTGAAAAAGAAATACTTATCTTTAACAAATTTTCCTTTAAAACCTATATTAATGTTATCCTACTAATTCATGTTTTTTTCTTACTAAAAGTCCAAAAAATTAAATGCAATAATCCATGAATAATAAAAACAAAAAAATTGGACTCAAAAGAGAATCGAATCGAATTAACACAAAATCTCTTATATTAATTTAATATCATCAAACATTTTATAAAGCACGACGATAATATACATACATCTACATTATACATATCAATATTATATACTAGCTTTGTAACCCGCCATAAATGACGGAAGCAAAATAAATTCTAGCATTTCTTTCCTTCATTAGAGTTTTCATTTCAAGTTTAAGAAAAATACGTATTTGCTTATTAATTTATCATACCTTTATTTTTGTTATATAACGCTTTTAATTACCATATAAACAGAATATTTGTAGTAAGATGCAAAATTTTCTATTCCCTAAGGGTCATTTACACGATCATTTTAGCGACATCCTTTTTGCAACATTGAAAATTTATAGTATAATTCAGAATTAAGTTAATCCTGTTAACATTCAATAACATTCCCGGCGTAAGTTTAGCGTCAAAGCTTATAGCGAACAAATAATATTTTATAATCAGCCACAACTTTGAACGAAAACAATTTTAAAAACAAAAATAAATAAAATTGTAAATATAAAAAAACAATAATGTTGTAGGTACACATAATATTTATTTTGATGAATAAAATAAAAACTCGTGTTGGAGAAAAAATTAAAATAAAAAAATTTACTGCAAATAAATAGGTATTTACAAAACTGTTCATAACTTGTGAACCATTGATCGGTTATTTAAAATTTCATTTAATTTCAAAAAATTTATTATCGAACTGTTCATGTTAAAATTCATACATAATTATTATTTATAACATCCATTAAGAAGAAGAACAACAATCAATATGGTTTAACCGATACCTATATATACCTACCTACTATATTAAAAAAAAAATATCACTCTCTACAATATACATTTCCACACACTTGAAGAATACAAATATACCTAAAAATTATAAATTTACAAAGATAAGAAATAAAAAATAATAGTACAAAATTTCATTTAATTTCAAAATGTTGTTTTTATGTGTAAATCAGCAGAACTAAAACCTAACCCCATAATATATACTAAATATTATATACGATCATAAATTTATATATCATATAGATATATATATATATATATATATTAAAAAAAAAAACAATAAACAAAAAAAATAAATTTTAACTCATCATCGCATCACATTTCTGGCTAGAGTATATATACCTATAGTACTGGGCAATGCATACGAAAGCAAAACTATGATGCTATGATTATTATCATAACAAAAAAAAAAAAAAATCTAGACACATATGCATATTGTGTATAATTTTAAGTAATAAAAATAACCTTTAAGTGCATTATGTTTTTTTTGTGTTAAATGCTGTTTGTCTTTTGGTTATTATACCATATTAAACTATTGATAAAATTTCTATTAGTCCTTATTATTATAAATCAAAAAAATTGTTTGTTTTATTTATATTATTTTTATTATTTTTTATTTTTCCTTATTATTTTTGAAGAAGACTAAGATTAAATAAAAAAAATATTGGTATTTAAGCAATGGTATTTTTTCCTGCAAAGGTTCAGCATGGTAGACAGGGGTTAAAAAAAGAGCACCAAAGCAATTTGTATATGAGTATTCCGTCGGACTTACAAACATCCAGATCAATGCAGAAAATTATCAATATTATATATAGTATCAAGTGCACTGTCAACTGTCAACACATGTGTAAGCAATAAATATACAATTAATAATTAATATACATAATTTGAAGAGTAGAAGAGTAGAAAAGCTTAGAAGAGTTGCTTAGATTTATTCTAAACTAAAGTTTTCGTGTTGAAATAATTGAGAAGAGAAGAATAATTAAAAATGACTTTTTTTTTGTTTAAAAAATTTTTTTTTTGTTATTATATTATATTATAAAAATTAATATTATAAATTGTATAATATAATTTAAAAAAAAAAAGTTTTGTAAAAAAAATTATTTGACTCATAGGAGAATCGAACTCACAAACCTTGTGATATTAACATAATGCCTTAACCAACTGAGCTAACAACCGCTTAAACTTATTTCTCCAAAATACAGATATAAAATAAAAATATATCTTGACCCCTACATCGCCCAATAAAAAAATAACATTGCAAACTAAAAAAAAGCAAATAACAAAATATTTTTTTAAAAAATATGTGAAATTCAACTGTTAGTACTAAAAATTAAAAAAACTATTAACATGCTTGCCACCAGACTGCTCTTATGAACAATATTGCCGTGTTGAATTACAATTACATTAAAGCCTGCGACAGACAAATTTTGTTTAATTTTTAAAATGTGTCAAATCAACTATTTTTTAGTACTAATTTAATTATTTATTTGACGATAGACTACGCTGATGTACAACATTGCGCGTTGGTTCCTAATATTATGCCTTTGTTTGGTAATATCAATACTACGTTTATATTGCAATAATATCTTGATATTAGGTGACACACATATAGGAATATCACGACACGATATCAGCAATATTACAATATCATATATATCATGACAAAAAAAGCGAATGGCAAAATTATTTTTTTTAGAAATATATAGGTATCTACATTTATATAAAAAAAATAGTAAAATCATAGAAACAAACAATAACTTTATTTTATATATTTACATTAATTTTGAATTATATTATTTATGAACATCGCTTTTTTAAATAAATTTTATATAGAGTTAACAAAAATAAAATAGTATGATCAGCACAATTTTGAAGATTCGACATCATACACCCCTATTCAGCTTGCTCTATCAAATTGGTCTTATTCTGAGAAGCGAAAAATCTGATACCTACGAAAAAAATTATTTTTGTATTCTGCGAAGTGATATAGCGATACTTATTGGTATTTTTTATTAGTTTTTATTACTTTTTTTTAGTATAAATTTTGGTTTGCTACATAATATATATATATAGGTAAATAAATCCTTCGCGAAAAATTATTGAGACAAAAATCTCCCTCGGTGGGAATTACTATGGTAACGATATCCTTTCAGGCAAACTATGACGGCCATATTCTCTCCTGTGCACACAAGAGTAAGAATTCATTAGTCGATCGAATCAATGCTGATGTTGTTAGCAAGGATTTTTCAAATAAAATTAATACTGTGCAATTGCACAGGTGCCCACTAGTATATATGTTAGTATTTTATTTTATTGCTAGTCTGTAAGAGTTTATTTGGTAGACGATTATATAAATAAATCAATCCTGACTCATTTTTAAACTTAAATAATTTTTAATTAATATTAGTTTATAGAAGCTAACATTTACCGTAAGCTACAGTAACAGAGGATACTGCAATCAAATTTGGAAATTATAATTTTAATTTTCATTCAAAGATGTTGTCTATTGTTGTAGTAGTAGAAGTACGTGATTTTTCCAAAATAAACTAGAAATATTTTATACTTTTGTTTTTAAATAATTTTACTTCCTCAAATAACTGTAACACAGTTACGTTACAATTGCCATTATATGATGATTGGTAATTCTCCAAATTTAGTGGATATCAAAATAAGGTGTTTACAACATTTGGCATGAAGGCGAATGTGGTAGAGGAAGTTCTGAGGTAGCTTCATGTCTTTTTCAGTACTTTCAGTCTCAAGCCCAAGAGATTTAAGAAGTACGGTGTTTCAGCGACCGCTATGGAAGTCAAAATCTCAATCAATTTGTTGCAGGTATGTGTCTTTATGCCGCAACAAATCTAACTCTGCAAAGTGTTGAACTTAAGTTCGTCACTTCTGGGCATTCAGAAATGGAGTGCGATTCCATTCGTTCGGCTATAGGAACTGAATATCAAAGAGTTGGAAAAGCACACTGGACTGGAGATTGGAAAACTATGGCACGTAGTGCATGAAAGAAAGAAGACAAACCTTATACTGTTGTAGACAATTTTGATTTTAACGATTGGAAGAGCTACGTGCAAAATAATTATAACTTTCAGAAGAAAGACATGGGTGGGCAAGTAGTTCATTGGTAAAAAATGGTCAGGATGAAATTTGAGAAATATGCTCCAGACAGCTTTAAGTTTAAAGAATGACTTTGATGATGAAGAGTTTAAAATTGTAGAGTGTAATTAAAAAAAAAGAAGGTCATCACATCAACCCTTGCAGTCACTATACAGAGAACCAAAGTCTATTGCAAGTTCTAAGTATAATGATCTTATGTCACTGTTCGAATGCAGTCCACCACCGTTAAGTAGAGACTATTACGGATTTTACTCTAGTCTAAATCAATCAAAATAGCCTTGATGACAATGAAAAATATTAAATTTTTATTGTTACTTTCAAACTTAATCTCAGTTTTCTTAATATTTTTTTTTATTTCATTGAATAAATTTAATTTTTTTAGATATCATTAATAAAATTATTGAAAACTCTTATTGAAGTAATTTATTATTTTTAAATATTTTTAACCTAAAGACATCTAATATTATTAATACTTTTACCAAAATTTGAAACAAAATCAGTGCTTTAAAGAGATATCTTGTAACACTAAAAAAATTTTTACTGTTAAATTAATAAAACCGTTATTAAATTAACAAAAATGTTATTAAGATACGTCCAATAACAAAACGTTATTAAATTAATCACCAGTGTTGTTAAATTAATAACAATCTAGAGAAAAAAGAGAGAGCATAAATGATTATGAATTTAACAACCTCAGTTTTTAATTTAACAGTAGAAGTTGTTAATATAACAAAAAGCATTATCTCTTTAATAACTAAGACTGTGAATTTAATAAACATTACTGTAAATATAATAATAAAATTGCTATTTTAACAGGCAAAGGTTTTTAATTTAACGGTAGCAGTTGTCAATTTAACAAGAAGGATTATCTTTTTAATAGCTAAAATTGTGGATTTAACAAACATTATTGTAAATATAATAATAAATCTGTTGGTTTAGAAACATGAACTGTGACAATATTCAACATGTGATAGCAATGACAATATTCTGCTATTAACTTTACAAACCGCATTATTATTTTTACAACAAGTTGTTATTTCAAAAATAAGTTGTCATAAAAAAACACAATATCCATTCAACTCTGATTCATAAACGGAACCTATTCTCTTACATCAACAAAAAAAATTGAATAATAATTATTAAATTTACAGTTTTTTATAACAGTTTTTTTTTAGAATGTCTTAAATGAAACATAAATGCATTATATTTAATTCAAAATGACTTTTTTTTTATTTGCTAATAATTTTTATATACATAAAGCACTTCATCTTAAACACATTTCTTTATGGTCATCTACAGTTCCTGTTACAAGTAGTAACTGTTGAATTGGCAGATTTTCTTTAATTCGTTTCTCTAACAATTTTTTCAGTTGTTGAACTGTGTTTCCAATAATTACAAAAGAATTTTGTGAATCGCAAATCCAAATTTTAGTTTGTATAGTTTTACATTTTAGTAAAAAATGTATAGTTTTTCTTTATTTGCCACAATAAGAACAATTCTTGCTGTTGGTACTAGTATGTGGTGCAATAAGTAAAACGTTGTTAATAATTTCCCATCTGTAATTAAATAAAAAGAAATAGAGTAAATTTACTTTATATTACCTATACAAAACAAGAAGATTAATTTTAATAGATGTCCATACTATTATATTTATATAAATTATATTTTTTATGTGTTTACCATATTGAAATCAATCTTACTTTGTTAAACACTTTGCAAATTTTTAATTTATAGTCATAAAATAAAACTTACTATATGTTACTTTATCAACTGCAACAAAATCAATCATGGATTTAACAGAAGATTCTTTAACTTTGTCTTTATACCTATTTTGATGAATGATGATTATAAATCAATTAATCTAAAACAAAAAAAATTCGTTAAGTTAATTTCTCAGCGTATATATAATTAATGTAATAAAAAAAATACTTTGAACTTATTAAGTTTAACTCGGTTTGCCATTGAAATACAAATTATATTTTTTCTTCTACACAACATACATGTGATTCTAATAACTATTTCTAAAAAAAACAGAAATACAATATAATTCAAATATTAATCATTGCGCTATTTCACCTAATTAATATAAAATAAAACTTACCTCTAAAAATTTCCTTAAATTTGTTCCAATTATGTGTTAATTCAATAATTACTTATTATGAAATTTATATATTAAAAAGTATTTTTTATTCAATATTTATTTATTCTTTTTTACACATTTTTATTCACTTTTAAATTAACTTTAGCAAAATGTTCTTTTTATCCTGCGATTGCTTTTGAACTGAATTAGAAATTATTAATTTTTTTTTTTTTTTTTTTTTTTTTTTTTTTTGCGTGGATTGGTGGGAATCTTCATAGACACAATGAGCCCCGTAGCTTACATTGTGTGCCAGATTTTTACTGACTAAACCATACCCCTCCCATTAATACTAGTCCAACGGACTAACCATTAATTTATTGCTATTTTGATTTTCTTAAAGAAAAAGTTTACGAAATTCTATCGTATTAAATCTAGTGGCTTAGTTCTTTTAGGCCTTCTGATATCATTTTGGTTATCTAGCAGTTGAGTAGCCTCAACATTACTCTTCAGATGAGCTATATACTTTGTTGCATATATTTTTATTTCATTTTCTATGAAAGGAATTTTTAGATCTCTGTGCAAATCACTGTTGCGAACATACCAGGGGGCATTTACCATGTTGCGCAAGACTTTATTTTGGAATTTTTGTATACAAAGTACATGTGTTTGTTTGGCACATCTCCCTATTTGTATGCCGTACAACCATATCGGTTTGAGTATCTGATTATATAAAAAAATCTTGTTATGTATAGGTAATTTAGAATTACGACCTAAGAGCCAGTATATTTCTGTATATTTATTTTCAAGCTCAGAGTTTTTCTTTTTCACGTGCTCTTTCCATCTAAGTTTGACATCTAATGTCATTCCTAGGTATTTAGCATTGTTTTCTTGGGGTATATTGACCCCATTCAGATTTACCAATGGTGGTTGATTTTCTAATTTTTTATTTGTAAAATTTACATGTACTGATTTTAACTCATTGAGTTTAATTTTCCATTTCTTTGTCCAGAGGTATAGCTTGTCGCTTGCTCTTTGCAATTTAATTGTAGCCTCGTCAATATTTGATCCTACTGCCATCAACGCAGTATCGTCAGCGAATGTAGCTACAGTTATATTTTCCATTTCTGGTAAATCATTGGTGTAGAGCAAATACAGTATGGGACCCAGAATACTACCTTGAGGCACACCCGTTTTAATATCTCTAATAGTAGAATACTCTTCGTCTTGTTTAATTCTGAATAGTCTGTTTTCTAGATATGATGAGAGTATATCTACGTATTGTTTAGGTAACATATTGTTTAGTTTATTTATTAAGCCTCGATGCCATACTTTATCAAAAGCTTGGGCTACATCTACATCTAGAAATATGGTAGAGCATACTTTCTTTTCCTCTAAAGCTTTTTCTATTATGTCTGTTATTCTATGAATTTGATCGATTGTCGAGTGCTTAGATCTAAAGCCAAATTGATAATTTAGAATCAGATTACTATTTTCTATGATCGGTCTCATTCGAATCAATAATAGTTTTTCAAATAATTTTGATACTATTGGTAGTAATGATATTGGTCTGTAGGATTTGACCTCATTTATGGGCTTACCTGGCTTTGGTATCATAATTATCTCTGCTATGTTCCACATATTCGGCACATACCTTATTCTTATAGCAGCGTTTATAATGCGTGTTAGCATTGTTATAGCTTTTTTCGGAAGTTCTTTCAGGACTTCCGATGTAATTAGATCAAAACCTGGAGCTTTTTTATCTCTGAGTTTTTTAATTTGTTCAACTATTTCACTCTCTGAAAATGGTGATATAACATTTTCTTGCCAATTATTATTTTCTTCAGTGAGATCATCCGAATCTGTCTCGTCTGGACAAAAAATTTCTTTAAGATGATCTGCGAATGTTTCAGCTTTATTTTTATTATCTCTCGCCCATTCACCGGTTTTCATTCTGATTGGCGGGATTGATCGAGGTTTTTGTACTCTTTGTTCCTTTCCACAACGAGTAGTTATTTTCTCTTTTAGCTGATAAATTTTTTATATATTTTTCAAAATTTTCATTTTTAAGATCTTTAATTTTTCTTTTAAGATTCTGAGTTAACCTATTTAGCACAGTTTTGTCTGCCGGATCACGCGATTGTTGCCATCTGCGTCTAGCTCTTCTTTTTATTTTTATCATATTTAATATTTCTCTAGGGTAGTTGAATCCTACCGATTTATATTCACAATTTTTTGTATTATTCCATTCAGCAATTTGAATAATTTTAATAAAATTTTCTACTTCAGAATCTATAACCCATTTGGATCTTAGTTTTGTTTTTATGTTTATTTTGTTTTCTATTTCTTGTTTAAAGCTAGCCCAGTCAGTTGTCTTGTTCGTTAGCAGAGGTTTCGACTGTTTCTTAATAACCTTTTCATATAGACTTAGTATGACTGCAGAGTGATCTGAGTCCAAATCATGGTTATCTTCTAACTTAATATAATTGGGTGAAATTTTTTTTGTTATATAAAAATCAAGCAGATCAGGAGTTTTATTTCTATCAGTTGGCCAATAGGTAGGCTTACCGGTAGATTGGTAAATGCAGCCTTTTTCTTTTATAGCTTTTCTTAGCTCTCTTCCTCTCGTAGAGGTTACTCTAGACCCCCAATCTATGTGCTTGGTGTTGTAGTCACCTCCCAGGATAAATCTTTCGCCAAGTAGTTTAAGAATTTCTTCAAACATGTTATTCTTTATGTTGTATTTGGGTGGACAGTATAATGCACCGACACAAAGGCTTTGTTTAACAGACATAATTCGTAGCTTTTTTCATTTATTAATTTGAAAACATCTTTTTCTCATTTTAAGAAATGTTTGTTAAATTAAAGGTAAAAGTTATTAAAAACACAATTTACTATTATTTTAATAACAAGTCTTGTTTTTTCAATAATTTCGAGTGTCAAAATACATTTTGTTATTATTTTAATGATTTTAATTATTGAATTAATAACAATAGTTTTCTTTTTAGTTACAAATTTTAACAATTTCTGTTATTATATTAACAACGATTCTGTAACAACAAAAATTGTTAAATTCACAATTATGTTATAATTTTAATAACCAAAACTGTTATTTGAACAATTTTTGTTATTAATATTATTGTAGGTACAATTTTTGTTGTTTTTTTTGTGTTAAAAAATTATTTTTGTTATCATTTTAATAAAAAATACTATTAATTTAACAAATCGTCGCATGAGAATTACTTTATCCCATACGCCATTTAGTACATTTTGAGTAAATCGATTTTGAATGTTTAGGGTGAAAATACTAAAAAACCAACCAATAAATATTTAAATTTTTTTCATTGTTAATTTAAATTGAAAAATTTTGCGCTTAAATTTAAATTTTGAAGATAATTAGTTCATATTAAAACAAGGTATGGTCATTTTAATTATTAGACATACATAGCTTTTCTTATTTGTTCTTGATGTATGACATGATACAAAGTTTTTTTTTGGATATTTAACAATATTATAAAAGTAAGAAGTAATTTTTTTAAAATAATGGTTAACAAGTGATATGGAATAAAGTAATTTTATATGGATTTTTAATATAGTTTTTTTTTTATAATGAATAAGTCGAAACAAGTCATAAAAATTTATTAAATAAAATACAATGAACAATTAAAATGGTAGTTCTATAATATAAAAATAGAAATTGCAGAAGTTTTTCTTAGAAGTAAAATATAAGTTTTTCAATAAGAGCCAATCCAAGTATCTATAATCAAAGTAATTTTAAAATTAATTCAAAGTAAACCAATATTTTTTTTTATTTTAAAGAAAATAAACTTTTATTTCATATAATTGTGAAGTTGCCTTAATCTAACAAGTTTTTTTCAAATGTATCAAAATATTGATGCTGCTGCTTTCGGTAGACTAAAAACACTTTGCAAATGATAAGATACAGTGATTTTTGATTATATTTGAACAATCTGCATCCCGTTCCGCTTTTACCATATTTTTTTCTTTTTTATGCAATTCAAGTTGCAGAAGTTGAGTTCTAGATGGATCTTTATTCATTTTATGTAGGTAACATTTGTTACATTGATCTTTTTTTGGTTTAAAAAAAGAAAAGTTGAATTCACTGTTGAATTTTTTCCTATACATTGATATTTTAAGTGGGTCAGCAATCTTTTCTTTATATAAGTTATACATTTTGGGTAAACTTAATTCACTTTCGAGATATTTTCTTTACAAATTCGCACGACAATAATGTGAATCTATAACAGGAAATGATTGAATATGTTCCCGAATTTCATTCAATTTCACTGGTGAGTTTACTCTCTTAGCATGTTTCCCTGTTTTATTTATTTACAGTTTTTATCCAAACAATGCTCAAAAAAATAGTAAATTCGGGTTTGCGTTATCGATAGAGTATTTAGAAAAAACGTTCTACAAACTCTATGGGTTCGCTCTTCCACTTATAAATAAAATATAAAAGAATTTTGTTTTACATCAGAGTCAGTTCGACGCCGTTTTATATTTAGTTGCCTAACAAATTTGAAATAAAATTTTACTTTTTCTTAATCTTGTAAATTCCAAAACTGATTAAATATTTTCAAATCAACATTATTTTGTTTCATATCCGTATAATTAAAGTTTCTTGTGTGTATAGGACAAAATAATATTAAAATTTTTTTGGTTATTATTTCATTCCAAATCCATGGGCAATGGAGGTAGATGAAAATAGCACTAACAAGTATTAAAAGCATATAAGATAAGTATTACATTTTATAGCGTATGGGATAAAAATTCGTTACATACATGTAAAATAGGTGGATAAGGGACAATATCAATACTCATTATCTCAGAAACTTAATAAGATATATCAAAACGGACCAGAAATTCTGAAATATTAGACTTCGAAACCTATAGATTAATCGTTAGGTCAATTTACCCAAAATTGGCGTATGGGATAAAATAATACCCATGCGACGAAATATTGTTATTGGCATTTCTTACAACCGATTCAACAACCGATTTATTGAAAAAACAGTAAAACTTTTTTCAGTGAAATTAATAAATTATAGCTTTTTTATTAAGCTAATCAGTTATCATAATTTTACAAAAATGACCTCTAAACATTGTTTTATTTATATAGTTTTAAATTTAAACACTACTATTCATTATTACAGAAAAAATTCGTTGATTAGAAGTACAAAATTAGAAAACCTTCATTTTTTCCAAACAAAAATTTCCGAGTTATCTAGTCTTAGTATTGAACCCACGTAGTATTATATAACGTGTTATAAGTATAGGTAACAAGTATTATATGGCCTCTAGTAAGTATATCTTTAATCTGTTTCTTTTCCAACAGCATTTAGTTAATTTTTTTTGACAAAAAATTTTTTTAAATACTTAAAGGTACTATAATGTAGTTTTATATTTTCACTTTACAATTATTTTCTTGTTTTCATAAATAGTTTAAAATTGATTTTTTATTAAAATTTCAATTCTACTGATAAACAGATTTAAAAATACTATTTTTATTTTGGAAGTAACAGTAATTATTATATAAAATTTATTTATTTATTAATATTAAATACATATAATGGAATCTACACTATTATGTCACGTATTTAAATTTTCATAATATGTAAATATAGTTAAAATAATATTGTTTTTTTTTCTTTTTCAATCAATTACATTATAGTGAATGAATCTTTATTTAATGAAAATTTTAATTACTGAAAATTAAAAATTCTATAGGCGTTTTAAAGATTTCAGAATATTATTTATAAAATTTTTATAATAAAAGAATAGAATTTCATGTCATTTTATATCTCACATTCTCATTTTCATTACAACCATACCATATTTCTATACAAATTATATTATGTATAGTCTAATAGGGTAAAAAAAGTATAGAGTAATTAAAATAAAATTTATTTTTCATTAAATAACAATAAAACTTCATTTAATTTAAAGTAAAAAAAAGAAGAAAAATAATTAAAAATAAAAATAATGAAATTTATTTTTATACAAATTTTATTTACATTTTAATATTCATTAATTTGTTAATTAAAAAAATTCAATGATATAATAGTGTATTGATCGGAAGCTTAATATGCTGTGAATTAACTGTAAATTAAAGTAAAACGCGATATAAAATGTAATTTATATTTGATATTAACGGAGATGAGATGAGCAAAAATGTTTAATCTCTTAAAAAAGTTATCTATATAATGCAGTACAGTTACAATACAAAGAACAATTGGATTCAGAGGTAGAGAAATACATTAAAGATATCCAACTAACAATGTGGGAAAATACTCCAGTCTTAAAACAAAGAGTTCACCAGAAAGGAAACAAATATTCACCAGAAATCTTAGAACTAATTGCAACAAAACGCAGACCAAGGAAAAAATGGCATCAAACTAGAGCTCCACAAGATAAAACTAGGCTAAATAATCTCACGCAACAACTAAGAAGAATAATTAAAGAAGTGAAAAACAAATCGATTATTATATATTTAGAAAAATTAACAAATGATAAAAACACTGATTACTCTCTTTGGAAGGCAGCTAAAAATCTGAAAAGCCATTGGACGGAAATTGGGCGAGAGATAATAAAGAAAAGGCTAAATTATTTGCGGAACATTTAGAAAACATATTTCAAACAAACGACGGTGCAGAAGGTGAAAATCTAAATATAGAATCAGTTCAGGAAGAAGAAGAAATCGCATTAACAACCCCGGCTGAAGTGAAAAAAGAAATAAACAATACTAATTCTAAAAAAGCTCCGGGATATGATTTGATAACGGGGCAGATTCTAAAGCAACTTCCAGAAAAGGCAATAATTAAGACAACGGATCTTATAAATGCTGTATTTAGACTGAAATATGTGCCGAAATTGTGGAAACTCGCCGAAGTCATCATGATACCCAAAGCTGGAAAACCACCGAATGAAGTATCATCCTATAGACCAATTTCACTGCTGCCTATAATGTCAAAAATGTTCGAAAAAATTTATCTAAGAAGACTGAAACCTATTATTGAAAGAAAGAATATAATCCCGGATCACCAACTCGGTTTTAGAGAAAAACATGCTACAATAGGCCAGGTACACAGAACAACAAACACTATTGAAAAAGCTCTAAAGGAGAAGATGGTCTGTTCAGCAATCTTTTTGGATGTGGCTCAGGCATTCGATAAGGTGTGGCATAAGGAGTTGAATTGAAAAATGAAAACCATCCTTCCAAAAGAACATTCGGAAATCATAGCAAGCTACTTATCAAAGAGATACTTCTACATAAAATATGAAGGAGCATATTCTGATCTTAAAGAAATTAATGCCGGGGTTCCTCAAGGAAGTGTACTTGGCCCGGTACTGTACCTGCTGTACACTTGTGATTTTCCTGCACTAGAAAATAATATTATTGCGACATTTGCAGATGATACAGCGGTTCTGGCTGTTGAGGAAAATAATAAAGAATCCATCGAAAAGCTGCAGAGAGCTATAACAAAAATCGAAGATTATACAAAAAGATGGAGGCTAAAATTAAATGAAGCTAAGTCAGTACATGTGGATTTCACAAATAAAAAAATTTACCATAAACCAGTATATATAAATGGTCGAGAAATACCCCATTCAAATACTGCCAAATATCTTGGTATGACGTTAGATGCGAAACTTCGCTGGAAAGATCACATAAAAAACAAGAAAGAAGAATTACAAATCTGCTATAGAAAAATGAGCTGGCTCATAGGTAAACATTCTAACTTAACAATACAAAACAAACTTCTGATCTATAAGCAAATACTGAAACCAGTATGGTCATACGGCATCCAGCTATGTGGATGCAGCAAAAAAAGTAATAGAGATATTATTCAGAGGTTCCAGAATAAGGTCCTAAGAAACATTGTGACCGCGCCCTGGTTCATAAAAAACTATGACCTACATAGAGATTT
Source organism: Argyra leucocephala (assembly GCA_963942445.1). Lineage (NCBI taxonomy): Eukaryota > Metazoa > Arthropoda > Insecta > Diptera > Dolichopodidae > Argyra > Argyra leucocephala. The sequence continues at coordinate 82,054,508 of OZ012681.1, read as the reverse complement.
GCAAACAGAATCTGTCGATAAGGAAATACAGAAATTTGCAAGAAGTCACGAAAAAAGGCTTCAGCACCATGTAAATGTGGAGGTAGTCGAGCTCCTGGATAATAGAAATATAGTCAGACGACTGAAATGAGTAAAACCTTTTGAGTTAGTGCAGCAATAATCACCCACATTCTTGAGGACTCTTCGCGCTGGTGATCGGAGGTTCACGGAAATTCTTCACCAATCCCGTAAACACAAATCTATGGTGATTCTACCTAAGTTACTGTCAAGATCATAAAAAAAAAAAACATATAACTAGTTTAAATTTAAAAGCTTAGAGCTATTGTATTGTAGTTAACTAAAGCTCTCGTGCATGAGATTGTTTAATTTTATATCAGTGAAGGAGTATAATACTGGTTAGTAGGTAAAGATTCAAATAAGATTATACTGCATAAATTTCTAAACCTATCTTAGATTTCTGGTGTAATGGGAATGTCATTTGACTTTTAGGTTGGTTGTCTAAGTGTTAAGTCCCGCTCATAGATTCCTAATTGAAGTTTCTTTTTATTTCATTATATAAGAAAGTTAATTTCTAATATAATGGTTGTATAGTTTAATACCACGATTAACTTTTTTTTTTGTTACCAATAAACTGACATGAATACCAGTTGATGTACAATAAGTGTCCAACGAAAAATTGTTTTTTCTTCAGTTATGGATGTCGACCATATACATGAAAAACATGAAGAAGTAAATTATTCTAATAAAATAAGTTATAGATATAGATGTGACCTAATGTTATTAGTCGTTGACAGAAGGCTATTCAAAATACTCCTACCAAGTGTATAGAAAATATGTAAATTAAATTATTTTAAGATTCAAATAAAAACAAAAGGAATTATATTGCAACCTAACCTTACGGAATAAAACTATATTCATCTAAAAAGGAATTCAAGCCTTTATATTCATTAGTCAAATTTCTAGTATACAGTATTGGCTGACAAAACGAGTAGTAAAAATCGACATAATTGTTTGGCCTCGGACTTTTATTTTACTCATTTTCCTTGGACAATTTATAGGTTTGAACTTTAGTACTTTTGGATTGAATATAATATACTTTAAGCCCTTTTAAACAAATTTTTAAAATATGTTATGTATCATTTATTAAAAATCTACTACAAAAAATCTATACCTTAGTTTCATAAATCAACAAATCTCAAAATAAAGAATACTAAGGTTTTTTGTGCACTCCTCGAACTTTGAGGAAATTTGATAAAAAATCTAACTCAATTTTATTATGAATTGTTTTTCATCATTTAAATTTATTCTTGCCACTTTATAGTTTTTGTTTTTATTATCTTTTTTTATTTTTTCTTAGACAATTTATATCTGAGAATATTTATCTTAGACAACACCCACACACGTAATAACTTATTTAAAAAAAAATTAATTTAGTTTTAATTATGACTAGGAAAAGTAGAAACTCTGTACAGGATAATTTACTTAGTAAACTCTGTACTTTAGGAAATTTGATAAATGTATTTTGTATTTGTATAGTTACACCTACATACATTATATAAATATAACTTTCTTATTGAAAATTAAAAAAATATTTTAATTTTCACGTGTCCTTTTAATATCGCCACGTCTCCTTTTAATATCTATTATTTAAAATAATTATAATGAAAATCGGTTGTGAAGTGATATGCATTACAAATTTATTTAGACGTGGAGACGTGGATGCGGGCCAATTTTTGAACCGTGTCTTCAATAATGTGGGTGATAATAATTGCAATTTCAATATTGCTGGACAAGTCATTATAAATATAACAAAAGGAAACCATAGTGATTCTCAACTTAGGCAAATAATTCGAAACATTATATGATTTACGTTTGACCTAACAACATGGAGGTCTAATTAGGTTAATTAACTTTCAATTTTAGCTCCATCTCAATATTCAATAATGTATTGAAATTGAAAGATAGCTGACGATATGACTCAAGAATATTCTTTAGATTTAATTCTAAAGGTGTCGTTATTTTGTCGATTTGTTTGAATGCTTCATGAAATGTTTTTACTTTAATTTCAATCTATGAGCTGAAAAGTCATCCTATATTATTGTACTTTTTTTTTCAGTTTTTTAATTTCACACCGTAATGAAAAATAAAATCATTATTTTTTTGAATAATCACAAACTATTAATTATTACAGATCTGTAGTGAAAATCTTTTTTTATATAAATTGTGTATGCATGTATGCATGTATGTGGTTGTTTTTCTTTATTTTTCGAAATGCATAAAAATTATTGTGAAAAATATCATGTACGAATTTTATTAACTCTTATTCCAGCTGTTAATTCATATATGCATGTTGTGTCCATACTGTAGCAATGTTGTAAATATAGCTTTTGATTTTTAATTTAATACTATAAATAAATGGAACAATAAATTATATTGTATATGCCAAAGGATAGCGTTAAAAATGGAAATTCAATTATGATAAAAAAAAATGTAAATTTTTTTAATTTTTCTTCTTTTTTTGACAGATTAACAATATGTGATTTTATTGGAACATAATTAAATTAAAATAAATTTTCCTCTTATACCTACATTTTGTTTTTATATTAATTTTTATTTTTCTTTTGTTAATAAATACATTTTCTTTTATTTCTAGATAAGTGAATATTTAAAGATTAATAATATAGTTAAGCAGAAAAGTTTAAATTATATTTCTATCTACCATTAAGCTATCTATTTCTAGCATACATTAAGCAGTAATTGAAAAAACAAATATAGGTGAACGGATATATTGTTGTTTGTTAGAAGTTGTTGCAAGACAGTATCTTAACTTCATATTTACAAAATTATAATATTACCAAAAATCGGAATATACTTTAGCGACATTTACAAATCGTTATACGATGCAATACACCAATACATAAATTTACAAATTTGGAATAGCCATCTTCACAAATTCTGTATTGTAAATATTTTCAAGATGAATATAGTATTTTCAATTTTCATAAGTGCTTTACTAGAATAAATATCATTTTGGCAAGAGAATAGTGAAAACGAGAATCTTTGTTTGACCAAATGTACATTCTCTTTAATAATCTTTGTTTGACATGTGTACATCATTCTCTATATTAAATTTATTTTGTAGTGGTTATATCACGGGACGATTCCTCTATTTACCGTGATAGAGTACACAAGTGAGTCTTAATTAAAAACCTAAGTTAATTAACGGAATTGAAAATTGAACCGGCGCGAAAGCGTGTTTTTAGCTTTAGTGAAATGGCGGATAATCCGCAGAAACAAAGTGTTATGGATAAAAAATCCAAAAAATATAAAACTTCATCCAATACAGATGAAAGTAATGAAAATTATTACTCACCGTTGCAAACACGTGACGATGACGAAGAAAAAATTATAGACAGTCCAAATGAGAATGCAAAAATCAAAACAGGTGTTACACCCATAACATTAATCAAACAAAAACCTAACTTTGTTCATGATCTCATGAAACAATTCAACATTACGAACTATTATATAAAATCCAATTCAATTGGAATAAAAATTTTCTGTGAAACCAGCGAAACCTTTACAAAAGTGAAGGAAATACTTGAAAAAAATAATTGTGAATTTTTTACTTACGAATCGAAAAATAGTCGGCCACAAGACTGCAATCAATCACAAGACTGAAGCATGCCAAAATATTATAGCAAAAAAATGTGCAAATTGCAAAGGAGATCATTATTCCACCGATAAAACCTGCCCAAGCAGAAATATTTACATTGACATGATGAGTCGTAATCGTAATAAACCTCAACTTACTAAAAACAGACCACATGTAAATAATTATAACAATAATAACACACTATCAAATAATTATAATACAAATTTTCCTGATTCTCTTAAGGCACATAATCAAAATAAAAACAATACAAGCAGAAGCAATGCAATAAATAGTAACATAGTTAATAATTCAAACTCTCAAATGCATTGGAGTAACTTATTCTCTCAGAGTAATCACAGTAGTGGTATTAATAGTTGTATTAATACAAATACTGTTGAAAATTCTAATCTTTTCTCTGCTGGTGAAATTATGCAAATCACCAACGAATTAATGAATAGACTAGGAAAATGTAATAATAAGTTTGAACAATATTCTGTAATAACTGAAATGGCTGTTAAGTATTTATACCCTTAAAATTACAATAAAACATAATTTAAATATTATACAATGGAATGCACGTTCTGTCACAAATAAATTCGATGAATTTTTTGCTTTTATGAACAATAACAAAGTAGATATAGCTCTTTTATGTGAAACATGGTTAAATGAAAATAAAAAATTTTCTTCTCCAGGATTTATTATCTATCGCCATGACAGAATCGGTTGTGGAGGAGGGGTCGCCATTATCATTTCAAAAAATATTAAACATAAAATGCTACCTCTAATCAAAACGAAAGCTATGGCAAATGTAGGCATAGAAATTATATTTGAGGATGGATATACCGTAAAACTTTATTCAGTTTATTTCTCTGGTAGTTATAAATATTTAAGGAAACTTAACTTAAATACCACAGATAAAAATAACTTCAAAACATTTTTTAAACAAGATCTATTAACCCTGTAAAGAATAAGTGGTAAGAATCTAATTGGAGGTGACTTAAGCTCTAAAAATCAAAACTGGGGTTGTTCTAGGGCAAATTGTTGGGGAAATACTTTGCATGAGCTAGTTCAGTCAAATAAATTTTGTCTGCTATTTCCACCAGAACCTACATACATTTCGGTAAATAAAAATTTCAATGCATCTACTATTGACATATTTTTAACAAATACCCCTGAACTTATGTCACAACCTAGATCTTTGAACGAACTCTCTTCGGACCACTTACCAGTTGAAATAAAAGTGCAGAGAGATACCGAACATTTTCATCGTACCTTTTTAGATTTTAAAAAGACAAATTGGAAAATGTATCAAGAGTATCTTATCGAAAAAATACCTGAACAAACAAGTACTTATTCTATCGTCTATTGTCATCAAATAGACAATATGATATCGACTTTAAATACCACAATCAGTGACGCGTGTAACATAGCAGTTCCAAAAAAGTCTGTTTCAAACTACATTCCAGTGTTACCAGATCACATAATTTCACTTATTAGGAAAAAAAACGACATCTGGAGAAATTGGATTCGCACTCAGAACTTAATTTCTTGTGCACAAATGAAATATTTGAATGCCAAAATTAAAAATCAGATCCGCCAATATAGAAACCGGAAATGGAGTGATATGTTAAAAGGACTTGAAAAGGCATCCAAACCATTTTGGAAAGTTACAAAAATTATTAAGAGCAAAACAAAACCAATACTGCCTTGAAGCATGATGGTGAAATTTTTTTTACAAATCTCGAAAAGGCAAATGCTCTAGCTAAACATTTTGCGAATAAACATAGAACCACAGACAATCTGAGTGACACAGCTACTGAAGCCTGTGTTCTCCACTCAATTAGTTGTATCGACAACCTCGAAATTGAAAGCTATGAGAAAGTGAAATTAAAGAAATAATTGACATTATTTAATCTTTAAAAAACAAAAAATCACCAGGCATAGATAGCATCTCAAATATATGTATTAAGCACTGGCCCATAAATGTTATTAAATATTTTACAATAATACTTAATGCATGTCTCAAACTAGGTTATTTTCCATCTTCTTGGAAAGAATCAAAGATAATTGCCATTCCTAAGCCAAATAAAACCGGGACTGCTTAAATAGCTACAGACCTATTAGTCTACTAAGTAGTCTTTCAAAAATTTTCGAGAAAGTTATTAAAATTAAATTAGAAGAACATGTGTGTAATTTGAACTTAATACCAAATACACAATTCGGTTTCCGATCAAACCATAACACAGTGCATCCGTTACTGAGGATTAAAAAATTTATTAACAATAAATTGCAAAATAAAAATTTTATTGGTCTAATCACTTTAGATATAAATGCAGCTTTTGACACCGTCTGGCACAATGGTCTCCTACACAAAATGAAAATATCGAACTTTCCCTTATTTTTAATTAAACTAGTTCAAAATTTCCTGCAAAGAAGAACTTTTTATGTTAACATCGGAAATACTAACTCGATAATATTTCCCATCTCAACCGGGGTACCACAAGGTTCAGTTTTAGGACCAATACTGTATAATATCTATACTTCAGATATTCCTACTATAAGAAATTGCTACTTATCAGTCTTTGCTGACGATACTGCCGTTTACTCGGCTCATGAAAGTTGTGTTAATATCTTAATTAATCTACAAGTTGCTGTTGATACTCTTTTTAATTTTTTCAATAAATGGAAAATATCAATAAATGCAGAAAAAACGAAGGCGATTTACTTTACGAAAAAAAGAAAACTTAGTAACCTTCCGAACCAACACATAAAAATAAACTCCACAGATATATCCCTTGGTCCAACTCAATTAAATATTTGGGCGCAACATTTGATCCCAAACTAACCTTCAATAACCATATCAGTACAACAATTGACAAGGTTAACAAAATTGTTAGGATATTATACCCTTTTATAAATAGAAAATCCAAGCTATCCGAAAGTAACAAATTAATATTATTCAAAGTGGTGTTTCAGCCATTAATTTTATACGCCGCACCTGTGTGGCACGACTGCGCAAAAACACACGTTCAAAAATTACAAAATCCTCAAAATGATATTAAATCTCCCGTTTTATTACTCTACAGTAAAATTACATAAAAGAGCTAATATTGAAACAATTTCTAGGAAATCTAAAAGTATATATGACAAATTTTGTTTCAAGAACATGCATTCCATTAACCCCCTTATAAGGGAACTTTAACAATAAGACACAATTAACCTACTTAAAATTCTCATTTGGTCTTTTAAATATAATAGCCAAACCTATAATAGGTTTTTAATTTTAGAAATAAGGTAGTCACTAAGAAATAGGTTAAGATAGATTTAGTTTTTTTAGTTAAATAACAAAAATTTTCAAATTAAGGTTTTTTTGGTAAAATTTTTCCTTAACTCATAATATATTAGTCATAGATTAAGTAATACTCAATAAAATTAAATTAAAATGTTCCTAGCTGTAAAGACCTAATTTAGTGTCTATATCTCTTAGTTTTTAAGTTAAACAGAAATGTAAAATTAAAATATTACAAATAAAGCACTACTACTACTATATCACGGGACTACTCATTAGAAGTTACCGGATTGGAGTTCAAATGTTAAGGGCATGTTTTGTCTTTCGTTATTCAAAAACTGAAACTGAAAGTATTTTCTGATGAAATTGGTAGAAATGAATCGAGATAAACTAAAAGTACGGCATTGGATGGTTCTCCACAAACTCACTGTACAAGGAAAAAAAACAAACAACAAAGAAAAAATATTGTATGGATTAATATTAGTCAACAGTATAAAATAGAATAATGCCTTCATATATAGCTACTGGCAAATTAGTAGATCTCAAACAGCTAAAAAGCTCTTTGATATAGCACAAAAAATGTTGAATCGACTTCAGAAATAAAATACCCGAGATAATTTCAAAAACTACCTTGTCAACTTAACTCCAACTAGCGAAACAAATCATTCACTGTGGAAAGCTGCAAAAAATCTAAAAAGATCACAAAAACAAGTGCCATCAATCAGATTGCCCAATGGAGATTGGGCCAAAAGCGACAGTGTAAAAGCAGGGGTCTTCGCAGTACATCTAGTAGAAACTTTCAAAACACCTAACATCAATAGAAACGATAAATTACCAATAATAAGAAACCAAAATAATTTAATAAGTCCAATTTATAACAAATAAAAAAATTTACGACAAAAAGTTACCTGGATATGACAAAATTAATATTATAAATAGTAAAATGCTTAAGGAATTACCTGGCAAAGTTTTCATTCATATTACCCAAATTTTCAATGCTATCTTAAGAAAAAGCTATTTCCCCTCATTATGGAAGCTTTCAAACATCATAAAGATTCCTAATCCAGGTAAAGACTCAAATAGATTCATAAAGACCTATTAGTCTTTTACCAACACCAGCTAAAGTATTTGAAAAAGTCCTAGTACATAAACTAATGCCCAAAATAAAAAATAAGGCTGTAATCCCACTACATCAATTTGGATTTCAAGCCGAACATAGTATAATAGACCAGGTACACAGAATAGCTGCACAAATCAGAAAAGTTTTCTCAGAGAAAAAATTTTGCTCAGCCGTCTTCCTCGATGTCGCACAGGCTTTTGATAAAGTTTGGCTTGATGGTCTAAGCTTTAAAATTCAAACTAATCCACCGTTTGAATTTCATCAAATTATCAATTCGTACCTAACTGATAGGTGATTTAAAGTAAAATACAATGTTTATTTAACTGAAGAACATGTTATCGAAGCTGGTGTACCGCAAGGTAGTGTGTTGGGCTGCTTTTATATCTAATCTACACTGCCGATCTACCAGATAGTAGGCAAATACTAACATCAACATTTGCAGATGATACGGCTATCTTGAGCTCACACATAAACACTTATGTTGCTTCCAAAAATCTCCAGGACCATATTAAACTTATTGAAAATTGGCTTAGTAATAATGGAAAATAAAAATAAATGAAAATAAAAGTGTTCATGTCACCTTCACTCTAAATAAAGACACATGTCCCCCAGTAAAAATAAATGGAATCACCAGCCCACAGGCAAAAGAAGTAAAGTATCTAGGAGTCCATCTTGATAGAAGGCTCACTTGGAAAAAGCATATAAAAACGAAACGTGAACAAATGAACACTGAAAAAAAACACTAGTTAATATTGACAAAATTCTGCGTTAAAATAACAAAAACTAGTTCAATATAGCGTCAACAAAAATGATGAGTTAATATGACAAAAAAATACAATTTTTTTTTCATTCTGTAAATATGACAAACAGTGTTGTCTATATAATAATTTAAATCTGAAGAAATGACAAAACTAAATTTCTTAATATGACGAAATGAATTTTCATTTTGCTAAAAACTGCTGTCAATGTAATAAAATAATATGTTGAAATGAAAATAATATTTTGTTGATTGTAGAAAATAATATATCAATTTAAATAAAGTTTTTATTAAATCAACAATTTTGTTTTGTCAAAATAACCTCTATTCAGTTGTCGAATTAACAGAATCATTTTGTCAATAGGATATATGGCTAGTACCAGATCAACAATATTTTTTTGTCAAAATAACATTTATTTAGTTATTGTATGCATATACAAATAAATAACTTAGAGATTAATTTATCATCAAAAAATGTTAAAACCAAAATAGGAGCTACTCCATAGAGCATTTCTAACTTAAAAATAACTTGTTTGATACTTTATTATAATATTTGTTACTGCTTTATTTTGATGATAAACGAATCTTTAATTATTTGTTTGTATGCATATGCATACAGTACCCTTATAGTACAAGTTAAATGTGGAATCATACCTTATATTAAAAAAACAAGGCAGCCCTTATAAACACTATATAATATATATGCGTCTGAAAAATAAATGCAGGATATTATTACAGTTAGAAATAAAACAATAATAGTCTTGTTAATTAACAATTAATTTATTTTATAGCCTTTCTATTATTTGAAAACAAAAAAAAATTAAATTCATTATTACAATCAAAAATTTAAAATAAAGTTAAAAAAAAATAAACTTTTATTCAAAATTATACAAATAAAGTTCAAAATATTTAAAAAATGTTCAGACTTCAGCTTCTGATTGTTCCAGCTCTTTGGTTCATACTGTATTTTCAAATTATTTATTTAATAAAATAGTAAAATTTATTGTTTTGCATCTTGAAATTATTTCCTATTTTTAATAAATGTTTTATTTGCAAAATCAAATAAGACTAACCAAATTCATTAATAACGCACTTTAAATAATTCACTAGTTCTATTAAAATACATAAGTAAATAAATTTTAGCTTTACATATTTCATATTGTTTAGTTTTTTAACTTAATTCTAATATCTTTTTTTTAATTCTTCAAAATAAGTTTTTTTATTTCATTTTTTTTTTTTTTAATTGATAATTATCTTTTTTTTAATTTAATTTTTCAAATGTCTTTTTTTATTTAGCTCTTCACTTTTTTTTGATTGAACTCTTTAATAAGCAAATTCAAAAACGCAACTTCACATAAAACCTCACCTTTACTTTTATATTTTGAACTCAAATAGAAAAAAAATTGTTGTTTGAATAAAAATTGTTTTCCAACAACAAAATTCTTTTGTTAATCTGACTATGACAGCATCAAAAATTATAATAATAATTTTCTTATTAACAAAATAGAATTCACAAAAATTTATTAATTGCAATGAACTGCATAGTAAAAATTTTGGTCAAATTAAGGTAAATTTTGTCAAATATACAAATATTGATTTAAAACGGTTTTTTGTCAGGATAACAAAATTTTAGTCATTTGAATAAAAATTATTATTTTTTTTTCTCAATTTTACAAACTTAATTTTTTATTTTACAAATTATAAATTTTGGAAAAATTATAAAAAAGTATTTACAAATTAATAAAAAATTGTTGAGCAAACAAAAATTTTTGATTAAATAGAAAAAAAATTGTTGTATGAATAAAAAATGTTTGTCAACATTTTACAAAATTATTTTGTCAATCTTACTAAGCAAAATTTTTTCAGTGAAGCTAAAAATAAATAGTATGTACTGGCTAATTGGCATAAACTCCCCTCTCGATATTGACTACAAAGTACTTTTATTCAATTCAATCTGGTCATATGGCTGTCAATTATGACAAAGTACCTCTAAAAGTAATGGGAAAATTATACAAAGGCTACAATCAAAAATACTAAGAATCATTACCAAAGCTCCTTGGTACGTAAAAAATTGCAACATACACAACGATCTAAGCATACCTATGGTTCGGGATGAATTCCAAAGACTAACAAGGAACTATGCTGGCAGATGGTTAAATCATCCAAACTGTCTAGCGCAGAATATTTTATGCATAGGTGTGATTAGGCTGAATTGATGTCTTCACATGCTGGCTGGCGTAGTAGGTAGAGCGCCTGGCTTTCAACCGAAAGGTCCCAGGTTCGATTCCCGATGAAGCAAAAACAAAAAAAACATGCTTTATGGATTTTACGACCTGGTCCAGTACCCTTTGTCATTGGGATATAATAAATGGCAAAAAATAATTGAGAGTATAATCTGGTAACAAATTTAATAAAATGAAACTATTATATTTAAGAAGGCTTAGTTCCTGACAATAGCAGTAGTTTTCCACATTGAATGAGTTGATAAGCCAGTAATTTGTTAAATAAATACTCGAAATATTGTAGATTGTAGTGTAAAATTGCAGTACCGTACTTAATTAAGCACGAAAAGGTGATTTTACCTAAGTTACTGTAGTGTGTAAAAAAAAAAAATCACTGGATTATACGTCTTCAACTTTAGTATGTAGGATTTGAATAAAGTTATCGTTCATTCTGAATAAGTCAAAATGCTAAATTATTGACAATTTCCAGTTACTTGATTATGGTATGTGAAATTAACACATATATGAAAGAAACATGTGTTTTCTCAGAAAAATTCAAAATGAAGCAATAAATCTGTCTGGGCAGTTTGGTGAAACTTCAACTAATTATATTCACCTCAACAATAAAATGTTAAAATTGAGGAGGACTTAAAAAATTTTAAGCCAAGTAACCTAAATATATAATATTAAGGATAATTGGATAAAAATAGAAACTAAATTATGTTAATATAATCACGTAGCTAAAGTCGATATTTGTCACCCTCCCGAAAAGAGCTAATGTGAAAAAAGGCGATGACCACCGATTGTGAGCTACACGTGTGTAAAACAAAATTTGGACTAAACAAGGAAGTAGAACTAAGGAAGCTCTATTTAATATTCAAGTATTAGTACAAAATTTTCATGATGTTCGTAAAGATGTTTTTTATGTTTTGTGAATTATGAAAAGGTGTTTGATAAGGTCAAACATTAAAAAATTATAGGGATATTAAATAGAATTGGCATAGATAAAAATATCATGATTGAGTATAAATAGCTTATATTGGCAACAAACAACCCGTGTAAAAATAAATAGTGTGCTGACACAAAACATTGATATTCAAAAAGAAGTTCGAAAACGCTGTATTCTCTACCCTTTACTGTTTAACATCTATGCTGAAGCCATTTTTCACGAAGCAGTGAACGATTTAAATGTTGGTATAAAAGTAAATGGCACTAATGGCAAATAATATCAGACATGCAAATGATACAGTCCTAATAACAGACAAAGGTATTTACAACATATTGTCGTTAAAGTCAACCTTCATAGCGAATTGTTCAACTTAAAAATAAATATCTCAAAAACTAAATTAATGATCGTAAGTAGAAAAGGAACACCTTAAACTGCAGAAACAATGTAAATAAATAACCGTTCAATTGAGAGAGTCTCCACATACAAATATCTAGTATCCTGGTTCCTCCTACCTTGCGTGGAAATGTGCGGAAATAAATTTGAGCTACTTCAGTTAATGAAAAAGGAAAAAAAGGTATAGGAAGAAAACAATGAACATGGTTGCGCAACATTAGAGACTGATCAGAAACATTGACGATTTAATTCATTCAGCAACGGATCGAAACATCTATCATGGCATCGTTACCAATATCGTATCACAGCTGACATCCAATTATGGATAGGCAATAAAAGAAAAAAGATAATCAAATGTATAGACAAGATACTAGACGAGCTTGCAATATGGTGTTGAAGTACATTTACATCTATTAAAGTCTTTAATGAATACAGCAATTATGATGTTGAATAACATCCCCATCAACTTCCTAATGTCCAGAACAAAATTTAAAAAAGAGCCTAAAAAATTAATATTTTCTAAGTGCAACTAAGATGACTAATTTTAATTTAATAATAATTGTTATTTATTTTTTATTTTTTTTATTTTTTTATACCTATTTTTAATTAATTATCAATGGGAACATTTTCTATTTTTTCTCTATAACTTTGTTTCAAATGTGTTGATTATTGATTGTTTATTGATCATTTATTTATTTATTTATTTATTTATTTTAACAGTTGATCTGTATCTGTAAGCCAACTTTATAGGTCCTTTTCCCTTTCGAAATGTGAGCCTTTTTTTATTAAACTATATTAATTATTTGGTATATTTTTGTATATTATATTTGATCTATTTATTATTATTATTTTATTATGCTTTGATTTCATTATATATAATTTTCCTTACTTCTAATTTCAATAGACATTAAGAGCTTATACTAATGTATGTACATCTATGACTTAATTTACTTCAAATAACCTGAACTTTTCTATTAAAAATATAGCTATTTATTTGTTAAGGAAAAATGGCAGTAAAAACCTTTTTGATCAATTTATTTTTATCCTAAAACTTAAAATTTAACTTAATTATAGAGAGAACAAAGAAAAAGAATAAGAAAAATTCAAAAAAAAAAAACTTAATTGGTAAAATGTTTAATCTACAATCGCTCTTGTTAGCGGATTTACTGAATTTAGGCATCTCTCTAGAAAGTCAGGCGATATCTTTGATTTTTGTTCGGAAATAGTATTAATATTTGTTATGTTATGCAATCTGCTGGTGGAACAATAAAAAGGTTTAGCCAAGATTAATTTTCGGATTGCATTTTGTTTTATTTGTAGCATATTTAAGTTTGTGTGTCGCATCCCTCTGCCATATGGGGAAACCGTACACAAGAATATTGCGAAAAATGGCTATTATTAGTTGGTTTTCTACATTTAGCCTGGATTTTTTATTTATAATTGGATCTAGCATTTTTATATATAGATCTATTATATTTTATTATTTACTATTTACTATTTACTATTTACTATTTAAAGCACATATAACTAAGACGGTCAGGTTATATGTGCTTTAAATAGTAACTTTTTGTCCAAATGTATACAAAGATATTTAATATCAAGACATGATATTAAACATCTTGGTCCCATATTATTTCAGTATTATTTAAAAATAAGTTTTTGTTGGTCAAGTAACATGATTTTGTTCTTTTTGTGAAGAAAATCGAGTTTGTTTTTTCGCCATTGATTTTGATTTTCCATTTGTAATAAAACTCTTGAATTATTTGGAAACCATTTTCAAGATTATTTATTATTTCATTTAGACATATGGAAGATGATAATAGGGCTTGTATAGCAATTTGGAGGTTTCGGTAAATCTGTTATGAACTTGTTGTATAAAATTTGAGAAAGTGATGAACCTCGTTATACACCATTGATCATGTATTTATCTTGCTTGTGTTCATAATTGTTTTGCACTGAAATTCTTATTCTTTTGATTGATCCTCTTTTACTAAAGTGAATTAAGTCAAAAATTATGAGTTCTGTACGAGCTCGATCTATCTCTTTTTAAGATATACCTAATAATAAATAAATAAAAAGAATAAAAAAGAATAATAGTACATGCTTAGAATTTTACCTCATCCTATTTTTTTAAAAAAAAAAGATTTAAAGTTCATTTATTTTCTTAAATATAAAATTTTTTACAAACTACATCAAATTAAAATTGAATATTATCAAAACATAAAGCTCTTAAATCTAATAAACTAATATAATAAATTCAATAAAATTAATAAAAGTAAAAAAAACTATAGTTTATTAGAATAGTTAATAGGAACAAAAATAATAATATAAAATTCAATAAGAAATAATTTAGTAAAAATAACAAAACTTTATATATGTAAGAAAATAAGTAGGATCATTCGAATATATTCAAAAGAATACGTGTTGAATGAAACAAACATAAATGAAGAGAAAAAAAAATATAAACATAAATGTTTTAGCGGGGTACTAAAATCATAAGTAATTACAAATTAAGATTAGACAAAATAGTTAAAAAAAAATAGAATTAAAAATAAAATTAACAATAGTGTAAACAATGTATCAAAAAATATAAAGAAAAAAGAAATAACAAATAAAAAATATATGAAAAGCTTGAAAAAAAAAATTTACAAGTATACTATAAGTTCAAGCAAAATTAAAGAATATAATATAATTGAAGTATGAAGAGAAAACCACATTTAATTATAATACATACATAAAACACTTATTTATTATAAATTTCTACCATCAAATAGTGATTCAATTTGAGAGTGATCGAACTGAAATAAGCAGGTTTTCAACTGTCTAAGAAATGAGGAGAGATTACGTTCACTTCTGATGTGAATTGGTAGTCTATTAAAAATTCGTGGTGCCATATTAACAAAGCAATGCGTAAATTGTGTTGTTCTGGCCATTGGAACAGCAACATAATTCAAATAATTAATACGTAGGTTGTAAGTTGGCGTTAATCTTTGATCGAGGTAACCAGATCTAATGAAAAAAAATTTCATAGTTTTGTAGATATAGAGATGTCTGAGTGGCAAAATACAGACTCTTTCACGACTCCATTATCGCAGAGGACAGAATCAAAGTATGACATGTTTGAGGTTGGAGAAACAAATAAAGGAAAACGTTTACAAACCGGCGAGTGATAAGATAAATCGCTAATTTCATTACTATTACAAGAAGTTTTGAAAAACATTAACTTAGTCTTAGGGCTTATAGTTAAATGATGAACAAAAAACCAGTTCTTAATAAGCTGCAAATCGTAGTTAATTTTAATTACAACATCCATCAAATTAGAGCCACTATAAGAAAAAGCAGTGTCATCAGTGTCATCGAAAGCAGTCGACAGCCCATTATAATTTTGATTTAAGAGAGAGTTAATATAAATAAGAAATCGGCCCCAAAACTGAATCTTGGGGAACATCTTTGTTAATGAAAATCATTTCACTAACTTTAGATTAAAATCTGACTTTTTGCTTTCTATCTCTTAGATACGACTCAAATCATTTGAGAATAAAGCCGCGGAAACCAGCATTATACATTTTCTAGTAAGTTGTGAGATACTGTATCAAATGCTTTTGTGATATCAACGAAAAGAGCAGCACAACTACTATTCTTATTCAGACTGTTATAAATTTCATTAGTAAATTTTAGCAAGGCATCTTCTGTGCTCCTATTCTTCAAAAAGCCAAATTGACTAGTACTAAAAAAATTTGTTTTAAATAAAAAATTAACTAATCTAAATTTAACAGCCTTTTCGAAAATTTTTGAAAAAGGTGATAGAAGGGAAATGGGACGGTAATTGTTGAGTTCAAACGGACTACCTTTCTTAAAAAAACGGACTACCTTTCTTAAAAAGAGGAATTACTTCTGCTAGTTTCAGGTCCTCAGGAAAAACTCCTTTAAATATACTGAAATTAAAAATATAAGACAAAACATCTACAATCTGAAAAACTATTTCTTTTAAAATATTATTTGAAAGTAAACCACAAAACTTAGAATTAGAATTTTTTAAACTTAAAATTATTTTGTAGATTTCAGAAGATGTAAATGGGTTGAAATAAAAACTATGAGATTGAAAAGGATCATTAATGATATTAGAGGTTAGAAGAGAAACATCACAATCATAGAAACTACTTGATGAAGAATTATTAGAAATGTTACAAAAAAAGCTATTAAATGAATCGGCAAGTCGTGATGTTAGTTCCCCATTAACGTCGAGTGCAATTTTCTTATAAGATTGGTTTTTATTTAATAAAGTGTTAATGATTCTCCATTCAGCTTTAGTATTCCCTTTATTTTGAATAAATTTGTTACGGTAGAAATTATTTTTCGTAAATTTAGATTTAGACTTTATATCAGAACAAAGTCTAGAATAGTAATTACTCAATGTAACATTACTGGGGTATTTTTTAACTTTATAGTAAATTTTATTCCTTTTTTTAATTAATCTTAACAAACTGTCGGACATCCACGGACTAATTTAACATTTGTATTACGTACTACACTTTGTTGTGAACATAAGTAGATATGATTGTATAAAATATCAGTGAACTTAGAAAAGGCTATAGAAGGATTATCAGCATCGTAAACATCTTGCCACGTTTCACACAATAGACTGAATCTTAAGTTGCTAAAATTAGTTTTTAAAAATTGAGAACCTATACTATAGTTACGATTACAAACAACATCATCGAAAAAAAGACTCAAACATATTTAACACATACTGTGATCTGATAAACGAAGATCTAAAACTTCACTTGAATAAGATAGTTTATTATTTTTATGAAAACGAGTAAAAATATGATCAATACAAGTACCAGAAACTACACGAGTTGGTTCAAAAATTAGTGATTTCAGACCGTTAGAACATAGTAAAGATAAGTAATCATCAACAACCAAGTTTCTTGCGAGAATATTAATATTAAAATCACCTATAAGTATTAAATTGCTGGATTTTTCAGAGGATAAAAAATCGGAAAATTTTATATCAGAAATTCTCCTAATGAAAATCTATGTAATCTATAAAAACCCACAATTGTATAATCCACAAAGTTCAACCTACAACTTACTTTTATAATATCAATACAATTTATATTATAATTGAGTAGTACAATTTAACGAATTTTTAAAATAGACACCAACACCACCTGAAGCATACGAGGAATTACACGAAGCATAGAACAAATAACCTGGAATATTATAAAGACTAATTTTATCATCATAAATGCATAAATCCATATTTCACTCACAAAAACTAAATCTGGTAAGGAATTTAATGAATTTAAGTATGAAAGTAATGAAATGTAATTTTCTCTTAAACTCCTAATATTTTGATGTAAAATAGTAAAGTTAGAACCCATAATTGATGATAAAAAGAAAATAACAAACAAAAAATATTTTACTTAAATATAGAAAAAGTAGTAGTTATAAAATATAATTATTAAATATAAATATAGTTAATATTTGATATTAAAACCTTCACTTGGGCAGGATTAACGTATGTTAATATTTACTTTTTCACTTTTGTATAAAAATTTCATTTTGGCCAATCTTAATGAAATCAGAGATCAGTGCCTAATTTTCTTAGTAGATGTTCAAGATCCAGCGTTTGTTTCAAATCCAACGTTGAAATCAACTAAAAAGCAAAAAAAAACAAATTTACAATCAAGAGAATACTTACCTATAGAATTATATATGATAAATTAACAATTTACTATTAAATTTATTTTAGAATTTGCATGCCCTGTTGACGCTGGAATTCCAAAAATTTAATAGTTTAACAAATGTGATTGTTAGATAAGTCTAAACTGATTGTAAATAAAATAAATACACAGAGAAATATATATAAGGTTTTAATAAATAAAACCATAAATTCAAATTGAAATTGAAAGTTTTAATTTTAACAATTGGCGTACTCATTAGTTGGCGTACTAAACTGTAGATATTGAATATATAAAGAAAAGTTCGGAAAAACGTGTCTATGCCCGATTTTTCGGCAATTTAATTTTTTTTCTTCGTAGTTGGGCAAGATTAACATTATGTTAATATTGTTTTTATTTATACAAAATGTATGGTATTCTACAAACTTTTTGTAATTATTTCGATAAAAGTTGAAAAATAAGATAACAAGTTCTGATAATTTTTAATTGAAATAGAAATATACTAAAATTATATATATTTTAAAACATAAAGTAAATAAAGCATCAAAGGTTTTTTGAAAAAAAATTTTGTTTTAAATTTTATTTTTGGTATCTTAGAAAAAAGAGAAATTCTGTTACGAAGTTAAATTAAAAATGTATGTCAACCATTGATGTATTGAAAATTGCGGCGAATGTTTTACAATCAGTTAAAATTTTTGTTAATGGATATCGATTTTTTTCGGAAAATATTTTGTTGTCTAGCCCTTTGATATGTTGATGAAATTTTATTCCACTTTGTGCCATCCTTTCCAATAACATATTGATTTGAATCAACAATGTGATTTTTTTCTTCTTGTACTTTTGACTCATCATCTAGTGACTCACCCTCAGAATCATAACCATCACTTAGGTCTAAGATGCATTCTTTGAGCATCTGATTCTTCATTTTCATTTTGCGAAATACAGTAACCTTCCTTTTCATCTTTGTCATCATTTTCATCACTTTCAACTCTTGAGGGACCGGCAACTGGCTTAAATGCTATTTCTTCCGGTGGTCCTACATCAGCATGTTCATCATCTAGCACATGTTTCATCAATTGAGAGAAATATGCTTGTTCTTCCGAAAACGATAAACTGTAAAAATAAGTTTTTTGTACCTTTTGTGTGCTTTTTTATTTTTTTTTTTTATTTTTTGTGTTTCTCATAGTAAAACTCAATAACAAAAAGTGTCATATACCTGTAACGGAATTTTTTTTTAAATTTCATATATTTTGAATAGTTTTGCTTGATTTCGAAGAAATTATATATATATTATTCTGCATTTATCTGGATGTTTGTAAGTTCGACGGAACGCTCCAACACATATACAAATTGCATATGTATACAAATGCATATATATACAAATTCCTTTGGTGCTTTTTTTTAACCCTTGCCTACCATGCTGAACCTTTGCAGGAAAAATTGATTGCATGAACTATATTTTTTTAATTTAATGTTAGTCTTCTTCGCAAATAATAAGGAAAAATAAAAAATAATAATAATAATATAAATAAAACAAACAATTTTTTTAATTTATAATAATAAGAACTAATAGAAATTTAATCAATAGTTTAATATGGTATAATAACCAAAAGGCAAACAGCATTTAACACAAAAAAAACATAATTCACTCAAAGGTTATTCTTATTACTTAAAATTATACACAATAATATACATGTGTATCGGCATATTTGTATTGTATAATATTATACATTATACTACTTTATTGCTTCTACCTTTTATTTTTGTCATTATTGTGTGCGTAACTCACTTCACTCAAAAAAAAATTTTTTTGTTTTTTTTTTATTATTTGCTATATCTGTATTCTGTATGTTCTATATGCTCCATTCCAAAAATATTATTTTATTTTCAGTGTTAAGTGTTCACTTTTCACTTCACTGTTCAGGTTCACTGTTCAATCAATAGAACTTGATAGAAGTAGAGTAGGATAATTAACTCTACTTCTACGCCGGATAATAAAACATTGTTTTTTTTAAGTTGAAAATTATTGATGAAAATGTTTTTGTATTTTTTGTAAATTTTACCAATTTAGATATAAAATTTTGAATATATAAATTATGAATATTTTTTAAAAATAACACAGTACCATAATAACAGTTTATTCATATAGCAAAATAAGATCCATATACATTATACAAAAGACAAAATTTATATGAAAATAAGATCCCATTTTTAAATTTGCTCTCCCAGAGGCCACAATAACGCTAATACGGTATAATTTGTGCTAAATGGAACCCAACTAACGAATTATAACTAAATGGAAGTGAGGACGAGTATACCATACAAAAATACAAACATTTTATACAAATTTGTTGGTGTGGTACTTCTTTTTCTGTTATATAAAAAAAAAAAGATTAGTGTTAGACCAATATAAACATAAATAAAAATAAATAAAAAGTGATATAAACATAAGTACTGTAATTTCGGAATAAAGAATCTAATGAAAGAAAAAAAGAAACTAGGATTTATTTTGCTTCCGTCATTTATGACGGGTTACAAAGCTAGTTTATTAATATTTACACCAAAAACTTATGAAATTTAAAAAATGGATTTTTTGAAGAAAAACACTTATGCTAAAAATTACAAAATTTACTTACCTGCCTACCTGAACGGCACATAAAATTTTAAAATCTTCCCGCTTATGTATATTTCATTTGCCGCCCAAGCGAAGGTTAAATCGTTGGAAACAATATTATAATTTCACCTATCTTCAGTAAGATTAATTTTTACGAGTTCTCAACTAGGTGCCCGTTTTTTTTTTCAATTTTGTACGTAATTTAAGTCTATTCATTATTGAAGATGTAAATTGTATTTGGTGATAAATTTTTAGACCTAAAAGTTCTATCCTCATTATCTTACTTAGTTTGAAGTTTGTTATCTAATTTTAGTTTGTTGGAGAAAGCATCATGAAGCAGCCTATTTTTGTGTTTGTGTCCAATTTCTTGAAATTTATTGAAATGATAATATAAGAAAATGAAAAAATATTAGAGTATTGAAAACAGCAGATGATACCAAATATGCCAGGATGAGGGTTTAAAAATTTAAGTTAATTAAATTGTGACTTCAATTTTTTTTTTAACTAAAAATATTGAAAATACACTAAATTTATAGAACGAAAATGATGTTTTTCTTTTAAAAAATATTTTTCTATAATAGTATGAAATTAAGTTATACTTACTTAATTTACCATAAATTCTTTTGGAAAATTTAATTAAAACTTTTCATTAGTTTTTCTTTTTTCATTTTTATTCTATCTCACTTTTTCTCTTATTCGTTTTCTCGTTTGAAAAGAAAGAAAAGTAAACTCATACAGCCAAACAGAGTCAGCTATTAGAACAGTTTGCTTTGACTTGATGGTTTATTATTTTGAAAATATTAGCGACGTTCAAAACAAAATTATTACAAAAAAAAAAAAAAAACATTAAAATAGAGAAAGAAAAAGAAAACAAAAAGCGAAAAACTTTTTTAATTGTTTGTCACACATTAAGAAAATTAATTATTTTGTTGAGAAATTGTTGTGTTTGAAAAAAAAAATAGAATTACAAAACTTCGAAGAAGAATTACTTTCATCGTAGTTTTTTGCAGGATACAAAATTATTTTATTATTTACTTTTGTTGGCAAGAGGTTCAATCTTTAATGATCTGATCAATAAATTTTAAATAACAACATGTCGGGGAAAATTTTTATAATTCAATTTTTTATTTTGAATTTCACATAATTGATGATTAAATTTTAGTTATTTGAAGTTACGAAATTTTGAATATGAAAAACCTGTTAACCTACGATAATAAAATAAAAATAACGCATAAATTAAGATGAAAGACTTAAGTTTCAATTAATCATTAGCTAAGTTCATTCCACACTGCAATTTGTTTGAAATAGAGTTTGTTTTGTTGTATATACTGAAAGAAACTAGTTAAATTTGTTTATTCATTGTTATATGAAAATCAATGTAGGTGTGTTTGTCCTTGATGCATTACTACACTATCTGATCACCATGAATCTTTGAAAAGTTGTTAGGCACAGTCCCGCGAAGGTTTCTGGTATTTTTTAAATATCGGACTGGTTCGGGTAGCTGCCATACGACCAGGGCCGGTGCTTACCATTTGTGCGTCCTATGCACTTTTCAAAAATGCCGCCCTAAAAAAACCGTTTGCCGTAAACAACCCGTTTCCACATCACCCATGAGGTAGGAAATGTAATGCATGTTTTTAACGAGGTATCCCAATAAGGTACAAGTCCTCAAAAATATATATTTAAAAAATAAATAAAAAGCTTAAATTTTGCTATCGTACTAATTCAACGTACGAATTTACATAAAAAAAATTATAAAAACATATTTAGCAAAAAATATTTGTATAAAACGCACTAAAATTCAAGCGTGCATTTAAATACATAAATAAAATACATATTTTGCAAAATTTATTAATTAATTAATTAAAATTTATTTTCCGTGCTTTAATTTTTGCAAAATGGTCCCTCAAGTCACTATGATCCAAGTTGCTCAGAAAATCACTTTCTATAGATATTCTAACTAAATCTACCAGTCTCTCTTGTCCCATTGTACTACGTAAATAATTTTTAATAATTTTTAATTTAGAAAAGCTACGTTCCGCGGAAGCTACTTTTACTGGTTTTGCAATAAAATTCTAAGTGCTACAACTATATTTCGTAATATCGACT
Source organism: Argyra leucocephala (assembly GCA_963942445.1). Lineage (NCBI taxonomy): Eukaryota > Metazoa > Arthropoda > Insecta > Diptera > Dolichopodidae > Argyra > Argyra leucocephala. The sequence goes on along the minus strand of OZ012681.1, from coordinate 82,031,713 downwards.
CTAATTTCTTTTCAAATATAAAATCTAATAATTCTATAGTGCTAAAAGTTTCTGAAACTGTACTTTGAAAAAAATCTAATTCTAAATTATTTGGAATATTTTCTGAAATCGTTTCAGGAAGCAAAACCCCAGCCTTCTTAGATCTACCTAATATAGTTGATGTGATTTCTTCACAACTTTAATGATTTTGTGGTGGTTTATCACCACTATTATTGATACTTTCAATGTCATTGGAAGTGTTGATTTGGTTGGTTACGGTTTGTTGTTGTATGTTTCCGTTTCCGACATCAAATACTTATGTAGAGCATTTTGTTGATTTTTATCGGAAAACACCATTTGCTTTCTTTTTGGTCTGAAAGCGTGACTAGAAAATTTTCGTCTTGAGGACATTTTAAGAAAATTTAAATGTATTTATGTAAAATTATATAATTTAAATGTACAAAAAAGAAAAATAGCATATACAAAAAAAATGCTATATTAAAATGTATATTATACAGTAGTAGGCAAAATTAATTACACTTTTTCTTTTCTAAGAGTGGCATTTACAAATGTGTTAAAACAAACTTTGGGAATCAATTTTGCAAAGTGGTGTTAATTTAAATTTAAATTTTCGGCTGAAAAAAATTTAAATGACTCAGTTAGTAACAGGTTTCTTTTGCTTTGTCACCCGGCAAAAGTAATTACACATTTGGTTTCATACGGCATAATTAATTACACATTATTGCATTTTGATCTATTGAAGTGAATAAGTGCATTTTTTGATAGCCTTTAATTAATTTTTATTTTTGAATTTGTATTCTAATATTTAAAAGTGACGAAGTGCAGCTCTTAATAGAGTTCAAATAATTTTATTCTGTTAAAATTACTGATTCATTTTTCATCCATAATACGTAAAACAAACTAATTAAATATTGAAAATCGCGCAGAAGTTGTTGCTTAACACTAGCTCGATTGCTAGCAGAAATTTATGAAATTTCATTTAAAGCTGTTTAGAACCTTGTAAAGAAAAAGAGGAATACAGTAGGTTGAAAAACAGGGAAAGATCTAGTAGGAATAAAGTTTTTACTAAGAGACCGAAAGAAGGCTATTACAAATTGTTAAGTAATTAAAAAGAAAATCCTGATGTAAGTCCAGTTAAAATTGCTTTTGGGTCAGTAAAAATTATTAGAGAAAAAGTGTGAGTGAACGAACAATACGAAGAATATGTAAATATTTTTGAATATTAATTCAAACTTATGGGGTGCCCAAAGTAGTAAATATTTTACCAGCAAATTTTTCAAAACGTGAGGCTTTTGGTCGAGAATATGTTAATGAGTCATTGGAGTACTGATATAACGTATTGTGGACAGGGGAAAGTTAATTTACATTCCACGGAAGCTCTTGGAAAAAAATACATTCATCTTCCAAAAGTGTTAAAGTATAAAGTGGTTTAATCATTTGATTCCCAATGCGATGGAAGTGTTATGTCTTGGGATGCATTTACTACTATGGCTGTGGAGCTTTGTTTCCAACAGATGCAACATTATTTTAATGTGGATATATTATGTATAATATACCTACTTATTGTACGAAAAATATACTTCTCGTCGAATTAATAAAGCTATTTTTAAAAACAAAAAAAGCAACAAAAACAAAACAACAGTTCAAAGTTAAAAAAAAATAAATAATTATTTAATTACAATATATGAAAAAAGTTAATTCTAATATTAATTTTGAACCTTTTAACCATAAAAAAAAAACACATTAATTGACAATTTAATTACACTCGCACCACTGAAAGTTCTTCATAAACTAAATTTTAAAACAATAAAAACTAATTTGCTAGCTAAGCTATAGCTAACCCCTACCTAATGCATGAACAGTAATTTTAGTTTGTGCTTTGCACCACCAAAAAATTCTCACACATCAAAATTCATTTAACATAGTGATTATTTGCACACCAATATTTTTTTTTTTGCCCTGAAAATTTTGTATTAAAACAGAATTTCAAACACTGTTCATAAGTAATATGGAAAAGAAAAAAAAGCAATAAATCCCTCTTCCCATCATGAACAACAATTTTAGGCTGTGCTAAATGCTTTGTTTTTTGTATCACCAATTCTCAATTAATCGACACAACAAAAATAGAAAAAATCAATACGAATTACGATAGAAAAGGAATAGCAGAAAACAAGATTTTTTTTCTCAGTCGATTTCTTATTTAGAAATATGTGTAGTGTTGTGTATAGAATTTCTTATATTTTTATCCAATGAGAAAATAGCTATATTATACACTCTAGTTTATGTAATTGTATTGTAATACTATTTTTTGGATTTCAAAATAATAAGCCCATTTGTAAGTGTGTACAGAACAGAGTAAAATTTGAAAACAAAGTAGTTAGAGTACATTATTTACCAAATTCATTTTTATGCATTCATATTAGTAATGTGCGAAAAGTATCTACTCGATACTTAGTATCGAGTATTTACCAAGAATAAAAGTATCGGTTACTTTTCTGTAAAAATATCGAGTATTGAATATTGATCAAGAATAAAAATCTCTACTGTTACTATTGAGTATTGGTATTGTTTCAACTCGAAGTATCGATAAGAGTACTAACAATAAAAAAAATTTTTCTTGTTCAAAAAAGAGAATAGGGAACAAAACAGAATTGAAAAACTAAAAATGGGTATAGTGTATGTATACATATTAATGTGACTACTACACCACATGTAGAATAGACTAAAAAATAAAGATATAAAAATATGTATACTCTGCTGCTGAATATCAAAACAAATACAAATGGTTAATTAATACTTTAGTGGTACTCGAGATTGATAGATATCGAGTTCGTTAGGAAAAATTAAATATCAGTTTTTTAAGTTAAGATTTTTTTTTTGTTAATTAACAAACTAATGAAAAAGAAAAAGAAAATAGCTGAAAATAGAGATAAAGAAAAAAACTGAAATATAATATAACACCAAAGTTATTAATTTTTTAAACTAAAATAATTATTATGAATAATGTTTTATTTAATTTTATTTTTTTCATAATTTAATATTTTTATTCATTATTTAATATAAAAACTATTTTATTCATACAAAAAAAAAACCCAAAATATACAAACAAAAAATTAAAATGAACTGAAGTAACAATAAAAACTGAAAAAATGCATACACTATACAAATAAATTGCTTTTCATTTTTCCTTAATAAAATTTTCAGTTAACGAATCTAGAAGTATCGGTTAAAAAGTATCGAGTAGAAAGTATCGAGTAGTAATGATTACTGGAAAGTATTGAACATGCTCATTCCTAATTCATATTCATTATTATTATTATAAGAATTTTTTTGTACAAAAAATTTACTCTACAAAATTTTAATTGAGGTGTGCAGTGCAGTATTTTGGTTATACAATTTTTTGAAAGACAAATTTTACTTGAAAATTAAAACAACAAATTTTTTGTAATTTTATTTTTTAATATTTATTAATGGATTTTGGCGCCCTCGAAATATCTTAAATTTTAGCGCCCCGTCAAACTGTTCATACTGTTCTATGGAAGCGCCGGCCCTGCATACGACTCATAGACCTTCATAGACCTAAAAATTGGTATAAAAATTTAAAAAAATATCTTTTAGAGTTTTTCAAAATTCGGACTGCTTCGATAAGCTACCATACATCTGGAAGCTATTTTAGCACCTGTCAAGAATATTTCAAAAGCAAAAGCGTTATAGACATGAAAATTGGAAATAAGGTATACCCTCTCAAAAATAAACAAACTTGTTTTTTGACATTTTCGAAAATTCGGCCATGTTGGGATAACTGCCATGCAACTAGTAAAAAATATTTCAAATAAATTTATTTTAGGGACTCTTGCTTAGTAAGTATAATTCAAGTTGAAGCCAAATTTAAAGTTTTTAAAAGAACATTAATTTACGTACTGACATCGACTTTTCACGAAAAAGTAGAAACCACTCATGTGTCCATAAAAATTTGGAGGTTAGTAAGTTTTATTTAGAAAACATAAATACTGCTCCCTCATGTACTGTTTCGTTTCGACATATTTCCTATAGTAAGTGGAATTTAATGGATAAAATTATATACATATACATATTTTTAACCAAAACTATATGATTACTACAAATGACCAAAATATAGAAAACAATAATATGAGACAGTTAATTAAAAAAATCAATGGAATGAATTTCCTTTAATTATGTATAAAAATAATGAGATGTTGAATGACGCAAAATGGATGTATTTTATTTAAAAATTTGTATATTATAAAACCAAATACAAAATTTCAACCCGTATGCGCATTTCTGTTGTATTTACAGCTTATTTACATATTAAGAGTTCATTAAGGCAAAACGGGATAAAATGAAAAGATAAGTATAGATTTTATTTACTAAAAAATGGTTACCATGCCCTTAGTTAATTATAATTAAAATATAAGTCAGTTTATAATTAAAAATGAAATTCCTAGATTAAAAAATTATAATTTTTATCATTTTGTTGAAATTCGTTGTCATTTTTCATTTTATTAACCATGGTGTACACTTATGCTCCCCGAACGAAATTTGTCGAAAATAAATAGGATTAAAAGGACACTTTGAAATGTTTACCATATTAAAATGAATAAGTTTCAATAAAAATTACAAAATGTAAATTAAATGAGTTTCCCTGAATTTTTGTGTTTAAATTAAACAAAAAAAACTTAAAGCAAGTTTAAGGAGTTGTATGCCATCTAATCGAATCAATACACATTTTTGGAAAACGGTAAATGATATGTTTGTTTATTTTTGAGAGATTATATGTCTCAGTTCCAATTTTCATGTCTATAACGCCATTCTTTTTGAAATATTCTTGGCAGGTCGTAAAACTTGTATGGCAGCTTAATGAAACAGACCTGAAATACCCATTTTCAAGTCTATAACTGTAACTTAGGTCTCTGAAATATTTTTGGAGAGTGCTAGAAGTTATATAGCAAAACCACGATAGCAAAACAAAGTTACCAATTAAATAAATATATAGAAGATAAACAGTAAAAAAATAACAGTAAAGAATTTACACATAATTTGTTGTTGTTGAAAATTCTTTTTTTGTAAGGAAGTATTGATTTAGCCAAAATATACGCAGAAACTTCGGTCAAGTTGGCATATTGTGCTGTGTTGTGACATTTTTTCAAAAATCACGTAAATATGTTACTCAGTTGATTGAAGTGATTGATTGATTTCAAAAGTTATTGTAATAATAAAAGGAAGTTAGTTTGAACATCGCACCTGACCCTTTCCCTTTCTCTTTTTAAATCTGCTTCAATAGCTTGTCTAATAGCCAGCCCCCAAGCAGCCTTGTACATTTAGCAATAAATATAAGCCTTCTCAAATTTAATTTCCTTGAATGAAATTTAAGCATTATATTCACTCTAAAAGATTTTGTTGAATTTTACTACAATTAATGTAGGCAACCTAACCACCTACATTAATTGTAGTGAAATTCAACAGAGCATAATTCTGTTAACTTTCACACTAAAAATGTGTAAAAATTTTACTATCTTAAACGTGTGAATTTCCCTACAAAAAAGTCTAATTTACTATCACATTTTGAGTGATTTTCAACAAAAATGTGTGATTTTCAACAAAAAAAATGTGATTTCTCTACAAAAGAAGTGAGATTTACAATTAAAATTTCAATTATTTCAACGATGCTGTATTTCCCTGCAAAAAAAGTGTAATTCGAAAACAAATTAATTTTTTAATTATAATATATATTTTTCAGCTTAACAATAATAATTTACACAATTACCTAAAACTAATTCACAAATATTACATTTATACATAATTTATTTTATAATTTATATGTAAAATAATAAATTTTTTATAAATGAACACTAAATTATTACTTAATTCAATATAATTTCAAAAATGATTTCAATTACATATTTCTTAAACTTAGTATATCTTATTTAATAATAATTATAATAATAATTACATACAACCTCAATTAAGCTTTTTATTATATTTAGATACTAATTTTATTAAATTCTATATTATAAAGAATTGTTTTAAATTTAATATTTTACAGAAAAATTATAATTTATTAAATATAATTATATTTTTTTGTATCACACAAACAATTATATTACATATAATATAATTAACAACACGTTTGAAATTTGACTGACTTATGAAATATGAATGCTGACGGTTATTCAACGTAAAGTATCAAGTACGGTATATTGGACAACCTTGCCATATTTTCAGATTTATTTGATTACCATATTTTTGGACAATAATCAAAGTTTTAGTTTTCTTCCCAAAAATGTCACGTCCTTTAAGATTTTTGCAGATTTTACAAACTTTTCTGAATTTATTATAAAAATTATATTATAATATATTTGAATCATATCCATTTATATGATTTTGATTTCGATGTTTCAAGTTTTTGTAAAAACGATATGGTAATACTAATAAGTTATGAACTATATTACTTTTGTGTATTTCCACGCATAATTTGACGTAATTCCAGCAAACAAAACGAAACGTGTATATTTCCAATAGACGACGTGGAATACAACATTAAATGCGTAAATACCAACAGTAAAATGTGGTATATTTCAATCGTGTAGTGCTAATTCACAAATGTGTGATCAAAAAAATAATGTGAAATTACACATTTTTGTAGTGAAATAACACCTTTTATGTTGAAAATTAAACATTAACGTCTAAATTAACTATAGTAAACTAATTTCACGCGTTTTTTTGAGTGATTTTAAAAAATACACTTCGAAAGCGTGTTTTCACTCGCTTGATCGGAATTCTCTACAAAAAACGTTATAAAAAACTACATTGATTGTAGTTAAATCTACACCATTTTTTAGAGTGTTGCCACATATGACTAATATTATTCGAATGCTGTCATATTTGAATAAAATTATTCGAAATTTAACACATTTGAGTTGTTGTCACATTTGATTAATACGCTGTATTTGTAATTTTAAATATTTGTGATATGAGCCGAAGAAATGGATTTAATGAGCGAATGAACAAATTCAAAAATACTGATTGAACGGTGTGATAGACTTGAGTATAAATATAAAACTGTGGCAGTCACACGTAACATGTTATTGCAATCAAATCAAAAATGAGATAATCTCAGAATATTTTCGTGTTTTTCAAATTCCTATCCTATAGTTGAGTTTGCGGCCAACCTCGGAGACAATGATTATCTTGATAATTATCCAAAAACTTCGCTAACACGTATTATTATTGATGATGATATCATAATTAAATACCTAAATAAACTTGACAAGAATACTTTTCCTGGGCCAGATGGCGTACCAGAAATTGTTCTAAAAAAATGTTTTAATTCACTTGCCGCTCCACTATCATTCCTTTTTAATTTTTCAATTTCCTCAGGACTCTTTCCTAATATATGGAAAAAAGCTTTTGTAAGACCAATTCATAAAAAAATATCTAAAAATGATTTGGAAAGATGAATCATTAACTATCGGCCGATAGCCAAGTAATGTGCAATTCCTAAAATTTTTTAATTAATTGTATTTGATTTTACATACAAACATTGTACTAACTTTCTTATCCCAAACCAGCATGGTTTTATGAAAAAGAAATCCACGGTGACTAATCTCATTGAATCAATATCAGTTTTTATTGAAAATATGGAAGAAGGCTACCAGACTGATGTGGTATACACCGATTTTAGTAAAGCCTTTGACCTTCTACCTCACAGTACCATTTTATTTAAACTTAAAAAATTAGGTTTTCCACCTTTCCTTTTAGAAATGGATTAACTCATATCTGACAAATAGAAGTTATAGCGTAATATTCAGATCTGAGACGTCTAAATCATTTATGGCTTACTCTGGAGTTCTTCAGGGTAGCCATTTAGGTCCACTTCTTTTCATTATTTTAATCAACGATGTAGCATCTATCAATAGTAATAGTGAATTACTAATTTACGCAGACGATATGAAAATTTTCAAAAAAATAAAAAACAAAGATGATTCAGTTTTGTTTCAAAAAGACCTCGATAATTTTTTCGCTTGGTGCACTCGAAATAATCTTATACTCAACATTAATAAATGTGCTCTAATTACATACACTCGCCGTTCTCATCCGTTTAAGTATAACTACACACTTAATGTTGAATCCTTGACAAGAGTTCAATCCATCAAAGATTTAGGTGTATTTTGTGATGAAAAGTTGACATTTAAAATTCACTATACACATATTATCAATAAAGCAAGCTCAATATTAGCTTCTGTTAAACGATGGTCGAAAGAGTTTACTGACCCGTATATCATAAAATCTTTATATACTTGTCTCGTACGAACGAACTCGTACGTCAAGTTTGGTCTCCTTTTTATGAGGTACATAAACTTAGAATTGAATCTATTCAAAGAAATTTTTTAAGGTTTGCCTTTCGTTTTCTTCCATGATCTAACCTATTATTATTACCCCCCTTATGAACATAGACTTGAACTTCTTCAAATGTGTTCATTGCAACTAGGACGCAAAGTTGGAGATATTACTTTTTTTTATTTATTTATTGCCATGATACATATTTATAATTTTTTTTTTTTTAACAATATTAAATATTTTAGAGCTTATACTATTGTATTTACACCTATGACTATTCTTAATTATTACTTAGGCTAGCTGACTAATTTATTTATTAATTTATTTATTATTTAAAGGAAAAATGGCGACAAATGGCCTTTTTGAATATTTATGTTTTTTCATAAAACTTACCACTACTTACATATTAAGAAATAAACCTAAATTAAAACCTATTCTAAAATTGCTCTTATGAGCGGATTATTTGTGTTGTTGCAATTTTCCAGGAAAGCAGGAGTCAGCTTTTCAATTTGTTGCAATATGGTGTTTATATTAGCTAATTCATGCAATTTCTTGGTTGAAAAATCTCTAGGTTTTGCAAGAATTAATTTCAATATTGTATTTTGTTTTTTTTGCAAAACTTGCATATGTGTTTTGGCAGTATCTTTCCATACGATAAATCCATATAGAAATACACTACGCAAAATTGTTTTATATATTAGGAATTTGTTTTCTACAGGATACAAAAGTTTAACAAAGAAATTACATTTTTCAATAGCTTTGTTGATGTGAGTCTTAAACAATAATTTTTTATCGAGGTGAATTCCAAGATAAGTGATGTATTCTCTCTCCCAGACAATCTCTATATTATTAACGCAAATGTTTCTGTTAGGCAAAAAACTGGATTTCCTTCTTCTGGTAAAGGAAATCGCTTTGGTTTTTTCGCCATTCATTTTTATTTTCCATTTCCATTTGTAGTAATAATCTTGAATATCTTTAAATGCATTTTCAAGATTGCTTGTAATTTCAATTGGGCAGTTAGATGTTGTTAAGATAACGGTATCATCTGCATATAACCCAAGAGTGCAGTTGTTGGGCGTAGGCAAGTCTGCTATGAAAATATTATATAACATGGGGGATAATGCTGAGCCTTGTGGAACTCGTGAGGTAATTGCCACAGAATGCGATATATCCGATGCTATTTTAACCAGAAATGATCTATTTTTTAAGAAACTTTGAATAATTTTTATGATATAGGTATTAGGACATTGAGAAATAATTAATTTATGAACTAATCCATTGTGCCAGACAGAATCGAAAGCTTTTTCAATGTCGAGTGTCATCATCCTTACAGATTTTTTATTTTTAATTTATTTTTGATGATATTTGTTATCCTACGAGCTTGATGAGAAGTTGAGTGTTTACTTTTATTACTGAAATAGTAAAAGGAAATCGTCTTTAATTTCAAATGAAATCGTTATTATTGATAATCCCCGTTTTCGATCTACCAATTTTTTTTCCCTTTCTTTTCATGGAAGGAACTACGGGATGTTTGAACCAATTCATAGGATGCTATAAATGATGGGAAACAGATATAAACGGCACATACACTTTTCAACGTCTAAACACCTACTAAAACAAAGTCTTTATCTTAATAATTAAGATATAATTTATGTTTTGTTTTAATCATTGCTAAACTTTTTGTAAAAAATTTATTGTGTATGGTTTTAAAATTTTAAACTTTAGTATTAGTATATTAGTTTATACTTCTTAATTTTAAGTTAAACTGTTGGATTGTATAAATTCTCTATTAATAAGCTTTTTTTTCTCTTTGTAAACTGTTTGTGTTAAACAAATAAATAAATAAATAAACTATCGATAACAAGACAAGATTGGTTAGTCTTTTTTGCGACATTGACGACCTTAGGTAATTTTTTATCAATTTTAATTTTGAAAAACTTTTTTCTCCAGATGCTACAGTCACAAGAAGTGTTAAAAATATTAAAAAAAGAAATATCGTACATACACACGTTCTTTAAAATTTTTATACGAATACTAAAGTCTAAGGAAGAACAAAATTCAGTAATTTTTAATAAATTAAAATCATTAAATTTTTATGTACTTGGATCTTCACAGTGTTTCTGGTAAAACAAAATAACGTTTTGTTTGCTTCTACTTAATTCGACAAAGTTGATTTTTTCAGTTTAGTACTCAAAATTAAAATCAATTTTTTTTTAATTTTAATTTTCTTAATAAATAATAGTTTGTAGGCGGCCGCCCTTCGATTTCGCCGCCCCCGCCATGAACGGGCCTGCTTAAGGTATTTTATTTCTTTTTGGCAGCACGAATGTTTATTTTTAAACAATTATAGACAATCATTGACAGCATGAATGTGAGATATAACTTTGTATTGGACTAGATCGTTTCATCGTTTCGAGAATCAATTCACAGTCCAAGATATTTATGTTCAGAAACCTTTTTCAAAATTTGATTATTTAAGTAGATATTCAAAATTGGATATAATAACCCTGTAATCATATACTATATCTTCTTGATGTTGATATAAAGTCTTTGAGTTGATCCATTTATAATTTTTTTGTAATTCAATATTTATATTTAACTGCACTTATAGTTATAGTTCTCTGGTCCACATACTATGCAAATATCATCAGCAAATAAAAATGTTACAACATTATTAAGTTAGGTATTTATATATATATTATCAATGTATAAAGTAAAAGCAAGTAGATAATGGTCCTAAGAAGCAAACTTATTGAGAATAAAGAATTTTAAATTTAAACTTAACTTATAGTGTTGTCCATTTTTCTGTAGTGTAATTAGTACACTAACATAAGCATTATGTAATTTTAATTATGTCTGAAATGCAAATTATAGTTTTCTCAAAAACATTTGTAGAATTTCCATTTCAAAATCCATTAACTAACAAATATTCCTGTTTTTCCAAATAAAAAATCCAGGAATTTTAAATTAATTTTTAAAATAATTCAAGTTTTCAGACACAGACGCATTTAAAAATTCCAGACATTTAATAAATAACTTTAAAGAATTTCCCCAAATCTTGTAGAACATATTATTAAAACAGATTTTCATATTAATAATCATTAAATGTACATATAATATTATTTTTATGTAAAATATTTTCTCCATTTATATTCCATCCTTTAAATTAGCATCCTTAAAAAATTTTAATTCCATTAATAAGTGTTTCAGAAATCAAAAGGAGTGCAAATGTAAAAACTTCTAATTGTGACTATAATAAAGTTCATGTCAGAGATGTCAGAATGTATAGTCTATGCTTTTATATATATGTATATATATATATATATACATATATTATATATAATATAAACATACATACGAACTGGACTTACAGAATTTCTTTTGAAACCAATTTTAACAAGGATATAGTATAAAAATATCTAAAAAATATAGGAATAATTGTTTGTAGGGAATATAATGTGAAACGCGGTTTACTGAAACAACAATTTAAAAATATTTTTAATAAAATTTGAGAGAAAAGTTACAAACCGAAGTCACAATTTTGTTTTTTTATTATTATTATTTTTTATTTCGGTTTAGATGTATGAAGAAAAAACTCTTTCATGGATTGCATTTTAATTGCCAAAATAAAGACCTCTGCACGATTTCATATTGTTAGTTTAGTTTGTTTTGCTGCATGTAGGATGTGACAGCAAACTATCTAAACTTTTCCATTGTGAGTGAAGTGTTAAACCGACACATTGAACATAATATATTTTCATTTTTCAATATGGATGTTAGACAGAATTTTTTAAATGTAATGTTGTTCTTGTATGAGATGTAAAAAAAAAAATTAAATTTATTTGTAAAACAGAATGTGGTAGTTGTTTTCTTTTTGATTTTGTTTTGTTTTTTATTTAACTAACCAAAACAAAACTTTCAGTTCAATATTAATAACCCCAAATAACTTCAAATTAAGTTAAAATACTGTAGTAGTCAAAAAACCATTACAGCTTTTTATTGAAAATTTGGATATTTCATGTATTCCAAACACATACATCCAAAAAGAAAAGTATTCCAGTGATTGGAGTATATTCGTTAATTCAAGTGAGCTTTTGAGTTTGAACAACACTAATTTATCAGAGGTAAAAAAAATTAACTCGTGAAGGAAAAAAGCGGTATCATTTACGTGTGCGGACCTAATAGAGACTGAACTGTAGTTTTGCAATTATTATGACTTTATTGTTTTGCTTTCAGAAATAAAACATTAAAAAAAGGAAGCACTATAGAAAGCAGAATAGGAGGAAACAAAGTATTGTAAGAATTCTAGAAAATTAATTACCTATCATAAAAATTATTTTGTTCGATATTATTTCAGCCTTTGGTCAAAATGAGCTCACTTTGTTTGTTCGTTTTGAATTATTTTTTATATTAAAACGTTTTTGTTTGAATAACTTAGTTACACTAATAGCAACGGTAAAAAAAACATGAAAACTATACATTCAAAGAAGCAAGACCAAGTTAGTAGCACTCAGAAAATACAATAGTTACCTAGATTGTTAACTATATTATTTACTAGCTAGATTAACTGCTGTAAGATTTAATGTTTAGAGCAAGCACCTCAGACGTCTATTTTAAACGAAAGCTTGCTGTATTTTTGTGCAATATTTATCATCACTAAAGGAGGTTAGTAGAATCCAAAACTGTTAGAAAATTAAAGACATGGTGCTAGAGTAGACTAGCTATATCACGCTGATAATAGAATAGATAAATAAGACTGTTAATAGATAACAAAAACTTAAAATATATTAAAATATTAAGTTAGTACTAACTGTAAAATTTGACAAGAAAAAAAGAAAATATTTAGTACATTATTAAGCAGTCCTAGTGCTTACCAAGTAGGAATGTGCATGTTCAATACTTTCGAGTAATCATTACTACTCGATACTTTCATCATCAATACTCGATACTTTCTACTCGATACTTTTTAACCGATACTTCTAGATTCGTTAACTGAAAATTTTATTAAGGAAAAATGAAAAGCAATTTATTTGTATAGTGTATGAATTTTTTCAGTTTTTTTCGTTACTTCAGTTCATTTAATTTTTTGTTTGTATATTTTGGGTTTTTTTTTTGTATGAATAAAATAGTTTTTATAATAAATAATGAATAAAAATATTAAATTATGAAAAAAATAACATTAAATAAAACATTATTCATAATAATTATTTTAGTTTAAAAAATTAATATCTTTGGTGTTATATTATATTTCGGTTTTTTTCTTTATCTCTATTTTCAGCTATTTTCTTTTTCTTTTTCTTTAGTTTGTTAATTAACAAAAAAAAAAATCTTAACTTAAAAAACTGATATTTAATTTTTCCTAACGAACTCGATATCTATCAATCTCGATTACCTCTAAAGTATTGATCAACGAACACAATAAAAACATTAATACAATATTAACCATTTGTATTTGTTTTGATATTCAGCAGCAGAGTATACATATTTTTATATCTCTATTTTTTAGTCCTAGTTTCGTTTTTTCTTTCATTAGATTCTTTATTTCGAAATTACAGTACTTATGTTTATATCACTTTTTATTTATTTTTATTTATGTTTATATTGGTCTAACACTAATCTTTTTTTTTTTATATAACAGAAAAAGAAGTACCATACCAACAAATTTGTATAAAATGTTTGTATTTTTGTATGGTATACTCGTACTCACTTCCATTTAGTTCTAATTCGTTAGTTGGGTTCCATTTAGCATAAATTATACCATATTAGCGTTATTGTGGCCTCTGGGAGAGCAAATTTAAAAATGGGATCTTATTTTCATATAAATTTTGTCTTTTGTATAATGTATAGGGATCTTATTTTGCTATATGAATAAACTGTTATTATGGTACTGTGTTATTTTTAAAAAAATATTCAAAATTTTGTATCTAAATTGGTAAAATTTACAAAAAATACAAAAACATTTTCATCAATAATTTTCAATTTAAAAAAAACAATGTTTTATTATCCGGCGTAGAAGTAGAGTTAATTATCCTACTCTACTTCTATCAAGTTCTATTGATTGAACAGTGAACCTGAACAGTGAAGTGAAAAGTGAACACTTAACACTGAAAATAAAATAATATTTTTGGAATGGAGCATATAGAACATACAGAATACAGATACAGCAAATAATAAAAAAAAAACAAAAATAATTTTTTTTGAGTGAAGTGAGTTACGCACACAATAATGACAAAAATAAAAGGTACAAGCAATAAAGTAGTATAATGTATAATATTATACAATACAAATATGCTGATACACATGTATATTATTGTGTATTATTTTAAGTAATAAGAATAATCTTTGAGTGAATTATGTTTTTTTTTGTGTTAAATGCTGTTTGCCTTTTGCTTATTATACCATATTAAACTATTGATTAAATTTCTATTAGTTCTTATTATTATAAATCAAAAAAATTGTTTGTTTTATTTATATTATTATTATTATTTTTTATTTTTCCTTATTATTTGCGAAGAAGACTAACATTAAGTTAAAAAAATATAGTTCATGCAATCAATTTTTCCTGCAAAGGTTCAGCATGGTAGACAGGGGTTAAAAAAAGCACCAAAGCAATTTGTAAATATATGCATTTGTATACATATGCAATTTGTATATGTGTTGGAGCGTTCCGTCGAACTTACAAACATCCAGATAAATGCAGAATAATATATATATAATACACTATACCCATTTTTAGTTTTTCAATTCTGTTTTGTTCCCTATTCTCTTTTTTGAAGAAGAAAATTTTTTTTATTGTTACATACTCTTATCGATACTTCGAGTTGAAACAATACCAATACTCAATAATAACAGTAGAGATTTTTGTTCTTGATCAATATTCAATACTCGATATTTTTACAGAAAAGTAACCGATACTTTTATTCTTGATCAATACTCGATACTAAGTATCGAGTAGATACTTTTCGCACATTACTATTACCAAGCGGTCAAAAAAGCTTGAATTAGAATTTATTTCATTAAGTATTCTACTAATTGCCTCAAATCTGTCGTATTCTGTAGGGTGAAATGGAATATGGAATATCTCTGCAGTCCTGAGATTATTCCGATTGGTTTTTACAACCAACGAGTTTGATATGGCTAACGTTTTGCCTGGTGGATAAAAGATATGTCCGAATTATCCAACAATCAAATAATGACTATAAATCAATAAGTTTAATACGGTGGAAATAAAAGATGGAAGTTCAATTTCAATTCATTTAACAAAAATTAATTTAATTTAATATGCATGAAACGGTTTGTCTCTATAAATGTGTATAAACACTATAGTTTTAGATTTACATAATTTGTTTCAATATTTCAAAACGAAAATTAAAAAAGATATTCAAAACTCAATTTTCAAAAATTAACAAAATCAAAATTCAAAATTACTGTTATAAGTATTTGACAAACAAGAAATCAAATTATTTGTCTCTTCCAAAAACATAATTGTTCCTCATTGTGTTAAAATAAAAAATCAAAAAAAAAAAATTTAAAATTAAACAAATAAAATATATAAAAAAATCAACAATAGTTAAATAACTACGATTTTTGCTTGAAATTCCCAACAAATTTCAATGAATTTACAATGTAAGGTTGCGGATCTAATGACATTTGGCAACGTATTGCAAAGTATTGAGGTTTATCGAAAAATGCTTGATGGAAGTCTTAGTCTACGATCAAAATGTATGTGCGAAACGAACAAAATTTCGGTGAACAGATTTCTACCAATATGAGTTAAGTAATGACGTAATGACTGCATCTTATATATAATTCTTCGACGGTGTCAGCATGTACCGTTATAATTTTTTGTTTTAAAGAGAAATATTGTTTCTGTTTCATGCATAAATGTTTGTTTTTACAATAAATGAAGAAGCGAATTTGCAAACAAATTGGAAGAAATTTTTTTCTTTCTTTCTTACACCTCATCAAGGAGGTGTGCCTTTAATATAGGAGAAAAAAATCAAACTTTACTCAAATTGATTTAAATGAAATCTCGGTACACAGTTTTTGTTATTTTCTTTTGTTGTTTTTCTTCTTAAAACATCGTAATAGGAAAGAATATTCATTAATAAGAAGATATGCAATGGGGTGGGGAAGTCAAGAAATTTTTACTACGCCTTTTACAAAAACCTCATTAGTTAAAGAAGCCAAGAACTATTATTTTTGTTATGTAATCAGTTGTCAAACCACTTAATTTTTGCAATGTAATTTTAAATAGGCCACGGGAGAACAGATTTTTCATGTGTATGGTCGTCTGAAATTTTGTGTTCGATTTTTTAAAAATGAACGTATTAAATTTATTAGGGTATGAGAGTAAGGATATTTTGAATGATTGATTTTTTACAGGTACCTACATAACATAATATTGGTTCCAAAAACATGTTATTTCTTAAACATAATGTTATTTTCTTTTATTGTCTTATTGTCAGGTAGTTAAAAAGAATACCAAGAACCAATAATTTTTTTTTATGAATGCCTCGATGCATTTTTATTTCCTTCAAAATTAAATTTTACCATTTCATAATCAATGATAATTTATTACATATTAATAATATTAGAATTTATAAATAGGAAGGAAATTTGAATATTAATAATGTTTTTTATTGCTATGCATTTTTAAGTGTAACACATCCTTAATTATTGATAACTAAGATATTTCTTTGAGACAAAAAAAGTCGTTCGATAATTTTTTCCCACTTTGTCTTTTGAATTTTTATCTCTCTCTCACAAATGAAATTCTTATTACTATCTATTTCTTACAATTTTGGAAATCGACTAGAAAAATGGTAACCAAAAATTGACAATTTATAAAAATTCATTCCAGTGCATTTTCTTATTAATGGATATCCTTTGATAGTAGATGCGTGTGCGGCTTTACATTATATAATAATTTATGTACGTAATCTTTCTCTTTTTATTTCAATCTACTGAGAATTGTTTTTCTTATAGAGAAATTGCTTTTGTTTTATGGATGCATTCATACATTTCTTTAACGCAAACGAAAGAGAAAAGAAAAAATAACAACAAAAAAAAACAAATAAATGTCGAATTAGCACGTAATCCTTTCTGTTTCCTCCCCTTCTAAAACAAAATGGATTAAAAATATTTAGAATAATAATTTCAAAGCTATTGAATACATTCTTATATACTTGAGAATTAAAATCATTTTTAGAATACATTGATTAGCGTAAGTTATTATGTATTTTTTTTATGAAAAATAATCAAGAAAACTTTAATCAATTTATATAATCAACTACAAAAATGTTGACGCAATAGCATTTAGGGCAGCGTTTATATATCAGATTTTATTTGATGAAAGTTACATATTTATTTATTTATTTAAGGTTAATTTAGGTTAAATAAAAAACATTGATTTTAAATATAGAAATTTAAAATTATAAACAAATAAAATAATAAATAAAAAATACAACAAATTCAAAAAAAAAAAAATGCAAAAATACAATTAAGAAAAAGTTGAAAAAATCTTATAAATGTAGGTATTTTATTATCTACTAATTGTTATTATCAATACTATTGTTTATAACAATCAATAACAACAAAAATAATCAAACACAACAAACATTAAACAAAAAGTTTAACAAATGACAAAAGTCGATTTCGATTTAAAGGAAAAAATTAGTTCCAGCATTTTTTGTTTCAAAAATGTTTGATGATAATAGGATAATATTCTATTTTTTCATTAAACAAAGTCGGATATCAAAATTTGTGGAACAAGATTTACAGGACAATCAAACTTTCAATAGTACAAACTAAATCTTGATATCTAAACGTTACCTAATCGTTAGTACCTAATTTTAGCGGTTTTTTATTTGTAAATAAAAAACAATAGCTATATTAAGTTTACTTTATTTCTAATATTTTAGTGTTTTTTATTTAAAAAAAAAAAAATAAACAGTATAGATAAATAATAAATGTAGCTATGTAATATATGAATATATCCTTTATCTATTTATTGATATTTGACATTGTAGTCTTTTTTATTTTAAAATAAAAAAAACAGTAGTTTTTAATTTTTTGGTTTTTCTAATGTATAAAAAAAAAATAAACAGTAAGACGCCAGTTTCCCGTCCGAGCTGCCTTTGCAATGACCATGAACAAAGCGCAAGGACAAACTCTCAATAAGGTTGGTATTTTACTTGATGCACCAGAGTTTTCACATGGACAACTATATGTCGAGATTTCGCGCACTACTGGGAATATAAATCATTTGAAAATTGTCACCGAAGAGAATAGAACTGTTAGAAATATAGTTTTCAATGAAATATTAGTTGATTAAATATTTCAATCTATATCAATCCAATAGTCTGTCTGCTATAATCTACTAATTTAACTAAAGTATTACATAATTATTACTAAAATATTGTTGATAGTGGAATTTTTGATTTTGATAATTTATAATGTAGTACAACCTAGAATGCTCTAATTTTGATTTTTCACTATATATAACGGTAGCAAAAAGTTACATAGTAACGGGTATTTAACTAGTATATATAGAAAGTCAATTTTTTTGAGTCAACCGGTTTTTAAATAATGTGACATTATATCGCAGAATGAGTGAATCTTTTACTTATCCTTCGACTTGTGATAAAAAGTAAATTCTAGTATTTTTTTTTATTCCTATTCTGAGAAAAACGATAACTTAATTTTTATTTTCTAAAATTTTATTTAATAAAAATTATAATCAAAATATTGACATTAAAATAATTGACTTGTAGCACCAATTGATTTCGCTGCGACTTAGCAAAGTAATATGTATTAATAATTTCTATAAGTGCGGCCTTATAATTATTCAATTCTTCATATATTTCAAACATTTAGCTATTCCATATTTATTTTTAAATCTCAACTGATGAATTTACTAATTTCCACTTAAAGCTAAATAATCTGATGAATTTAAAAAACGTAGTCCCGATTCCGCAAAATTTAAGCTAAATATTGTGTAATTTTTGTTGCAGATGTGAAATTGTAGTGGTGAAATGAGAATATTAAAAATTATATAGCCTTCATCCACCTTCCATTATCCACTTCAGACCTCCTAATTATTATTTCTGTTTTTTTTTTTTTATTTTTTGTTAAGAATATCTATAAAGTAAGCCGTATAGGTAAAGGCTGTAAGCTAGCCTTGTAATTTGTATTTTATTTTTACTCATTAACTACAGTCATAAAGGTATTATCTACTAATACTTATTCATTATTATTATAATAGTCTTGAACAGAATGAAAATTCATTACGTAATCTTAACACATCGTAATTATTATGAGTAATAAGAAATGAGAATGGACTAAATTTAATAACATCAAGATCTGATAAGAAAATTTCAATAACCACCATAAAACACAATCTTTTTTGAACAAAGGAATGTAGATATCCTGATCTTTTTATCCTATGCACAGAATTTGTAAAATTTATAATTAGAGAATAAGTGCTGTATTTGTTGAAAATATAATACATTGCAAAATTGTTTAAACAAAACAATAATTGATCCCAAACCGAAACACAAAATTGTCGGAGTCCACATTAGGAAACCAACAAAGCTTTGAAGAATTATTTTTTTTTACATTGTTTTGTTAGCATATACAATTCAATAGCATTTATTCAGAATAACTTGACTGGCTTACAACGACAACTAATATTTTTAAATAATTTGAAGTTACGATGTAAAATTATGTTAATTTTTTTATTGAACTGATAAAATTTTAATTTTGTCAATTTATTAGAATTTTCATTTAGAATTTAAATTACAAAACTTTTTTTTAATCCATTACAATTATTCCTGTTCAAAATACCATTTAATGGGGTCATTAAAAGTTGTTAAAATAAAGTTATATTAAGGATAAAAATAATGTTCATATTAAGAGGATTAACCAAAATTTGTTGATTTGTTTTTCTTGTGTTTAGCATCGTTGAAAACTTAAAAAAAAAAAATATTTTTAATTTAAAAAATTTAATTTCTCTCTTGTGCTATACAAAGAAAAATAAATAAATTGTCAATAAATATTAAACAAAAAAATGATATACACACATACACACACAAAGTATACTACTACTAAACAAAAGAAAATTAAAAATGAGAAATGATTTTGTTGTGTTGTTATTGTTGTTTTTTTTTTTCTCGAAATTAATGTTTTAGAACAAATGATGGAGACAATATGACATTACTGATAACGTTAAAAAAAGATAAACAAAAAACAACAACAAAAAGTGTAGAATTTAATTTTTAAATTTTGTTGTACACCCACCCCCTACACTAAATTTAACTTTAACGAAATGACATAGCTAGCTGTCTTATGTCATTGTGATGTACACAATAACCAAGAACCGGAAAATTACAAAACAAAAATAGAAAATTTAAATTTTTGAAAAAAAAAAATTAAGTAAAAAAGCAACGGTAATTTTTGTATTTTTTTTTCCTTTGTCCTTTTCAAACATGACTGGTTATTTTCACAAAATTATTTTCCGAAACATATGGACTATGAAAATGAAGAAAAAAAAAAAGAAAACAAATTAAATAAAATTCGAAATGATCTGGTCCTCAAAATGATGGAGAAGATGGGATTATTTAACACTAAAACAATAATAGCAAGTCCAATCAAATCGTGGTTCATAAAGCCATATATAGAGATAACAAGACCACGAATTACAATACAAAAAATAACAAACAAAGAAATAAAGTAAGATAAAATAAAAAAAAAAATTATAAAATTAACTGTTAGCTCTTGTGTTCTGTTTCTTTCCTGTCTTATTTCATAATCTTTTAATTGGAATTTGTTTTTTTTTTTAGTCTCAGTTTATTTCAGAGTAAAGATTGGGTATTGTAGTTATGTAAGAAAAATACAATTTTTATTTTTTTGTTTTGTTTTTGCTAATAGCAACTGGATAGCTAATATCATAATGAAAATAAAATTCTGTAAAGAAAAAAAACCATCATAAGAAGGACTTTAAGAATAATTTAATTAACTTAATGTCATTTCATTTTATTCTACTAATTTTTAATTTTTAACTTTTTTATACCCTTCTCTCCTACTTTGATCAAACTTCGCATTCTTCCCTGTTACTTAATTTAATACACACACCCACATTATTGCTTATACCTTTCCTTTTTACTCATCTATAGTTAAGTATACCTCTCTATTGTAAATTTATAAAAACGATGGTGGTGTAAAAAAAATTTCTGTTCATTTTTTTCTAGTTTTTTTATTATAAAAATTCTTGTCTTAAATTTTCTCAGTTAGGGGTTGTTTATTACTAAATTTAACCTTTTTCACTTCTAGCATCATTAGTTAATTTCAAGTAAACAAAATAATTTTCTACTTTCTTTATTTTCATTTCTTGGTTTCATAGAAAATTACCAGAGAAAAATTTTCTTGGGTAAAAAAATGCTTGTGATAAAATGCGAGTAATTTAAATTTTTGAATAATCAATATTTTAAATGATAAATATTAAATTTTCTGATTACATAAATAATAATTGAAATCATTTCTAATAAAATAACGATAATTAAGGAATGAGAAAATTTATAAAATATACATACTTACCTACGAGTATATATAAATATAAAATGATAGGTGTACAAAATTAATTAAATTTATTTTGAAAATTTAAAAACTTTAAAATAACAAATAATATTTTATTTTGTTATAACGTATCTTTCTCATATAAAAATAGAGTCATTTCTTAGGACTAGAGCCAAGTATTGCTCGTTGAAACGCCCCTACTTACAAAGAATTGTTTCCAAGTGGGAAACTACAGAAGCTAAAAACATATAGGATAGTTACCATCTAAGGCCTCTTTTAAACTTGACATTATTGATTAAATTAGGTATAGTCAAAGTGACTAGTTTTAATGTCAGAAGACTGACACAGTTTATCGGGATGGGACATCATTCATTAAACAGTCATCTGTTCAAGATTGGTAAATCCAACACAGACAGACCTCTAACATTCTATTTGTGTGCGACGCCATAGCTCGCAAAACGACATAAATATTTCCAGGAATACACTTCACTAAATTCTGAAATTAACATTAAAGCAATAATATTGTTCACTAAGGACATAAAATCTGAAATAGGAAGCACAACAGATCTGAAAAGGTCGCATCTACATAAAACTTTCCATCATAAAAATATAACGTCGGTCTAGTAATAAAATGGTGTATAATATTTTTACATCATTTTACGATTATAGTTCTATTAGATTCCTCAATATCGATTCTATAAGAAAAACTCTTTACTTTACGTAATTTCATTGTCTAACACAGTTTTTATAACGAAAAATTAAAATATTGTATCTGCATGAAACATCGCATGCTTAAAAAAGTATTAGCGTAAAGGCCATTACACTATACTGTATGTTAGAAATTGTTTCAATTTTTTACTAATAAAATTACTTTTAATATGTATACATCGTTTTATATTTAAAATTTCGTCAAACTAAATAATTCAGAAGAAATTGAAATAACGTAAAACATTCTTACTTAATTTCTTTTGAAAAAAATACGTTTAAATTGATCTTTCTAAACAATGTATAGCAATAATACACCACTTCAAATTTTAAACAAAAATTTATTTTCTTGGAACCTCAGGAAATTAAACAACGTAAGACATGTATAAATTATTTTATTTTTATTTATACGCTGTTTTAATTTTGAAAACAATTGTCTCGCATTGAAATTCAATGATATTGAATTAGTGTATAAATGGGAAATGTGTAATAGTGTACCATTCATTATATTTGCCTTAATTAACTTGCCTTGGACTTTATATGTTTGTTTCAATTTGCTTCAATTCAACAAAATACCCATTTCAATAACCATTTAACCAAAGTATATCCATAAAAAGAGTAAGAACTCATGTATGTATTCATTTGTTTTCACACAAATTCATATGCAAATTTGATAAACATTGTCAGAAATAGACGATAATAAGAATTTTACGTGTAAGAAATAGAAAAAATATAGTAAACAAAAAAGAGTAACAAAAAAAGTTGGCTAAAATTAAATAAATAAAGTTTATAATTTTGAAAAATATTTTCGACAAAAATTTTCGTTGAAATATTTAACAATATTATTTTCTAAATTATATCAACTATGCATAAGATTTTTAGGAGACCTAACTAAAACAGCGTTATCATATTTTTTAAATTCTGTGATTTGTAAATAGATGTTGTCCTCAGTATTATTTTATAATCGTATACCAATATAATAAATATTTAGGTTTACTATAATTTAATATAATTAATAAAAAATAATAATGTTTGTAACTCCAAATTATTACTGACAAAAATATTAATAATATTTTATATTATTGTAATGTAAT
Source organism: Argyra leucocephala (assembly GCA_963942445.1). Classification (NCBI taxonomy): domain Eukaryota; kingdom Metazoa; phylum Arthropoda; class Insecta; order Diptera; family Dolichopodidae; genus Argyra; species Argyra leucocephala. The sequence goes on along the minus strand of OZ012681.1, from coordinate 82,007,981 downwards.
TATAATTTAATATTTTTAATAGCTATATACGAAAATAATAATGTTTAAAACGAAAATATTAAAATAATAAAAGATCAGAATTAATCATCGTATAAGGGAACAAACTAAATTAGAACTAACATTTTTTGCCATCCTGCCTCATATAAATAATGGGAGGAAACGTAAGCAAATCCAAAGGAGAATAATGAGAACGCAAAATTATTTTACAGTATAAAGCAAAAGGCAAACATCTGTTTTGTACCTTTCTCTCTCATAATAAATTTGGTATACGATAAGTAAATGTAAATTTTACCTCTTTTAACTAATGATATTTTGCTGGGTTTGATATTTCTTAAAAATTAGGTTGTCGTAAAATGAGAGTGCATATTCTTGTTAATCATTCAACTAAGGTGAAATTTACATATGTGTGTGTACTAATAATGGAATATGGATATTTAATAAAGTTAAAATTTGGTTTCTCTTTAAATTCACTATATTTATTGACATTTCTATGGTGTAAAGAAGCAAAAATCAAACAAAAAAGGAATACAAAATAAATGTGTGCAATACAAATCATTATCATTATATTTCAATCATTTTCTATTACTATTCAATTATATTTTCATTATATTTTTTTGTGTTTTTAATTTGTTTTCTTTTATTATTTCTCTTTCTCTGACTAAGTATATGCAAATGTACGTACATGTGTCATATAGGGCTTGCATTTGTTACATACATAATCATATGGCTTAGTTTAATTGAAAATAAAATGCAAACATTATTTATGGAAGAAAACAAAATTTGAACCTATCAGTTATCTATCACTCAGTTAGAAATTACTCTTCTCGCATGTAAAAAAAGTTTAAGTTCGATTTATGCATGCATATATTATACTTTTATATGCCAATTTATGCTTAGGTAGCGTTTACACGTCGGACAAAATCGAATTTTATCGTAGATAAAGTCGGATGAGTGTTTACATTTCAGACTTTTTCTCAGGTTTAAATCTACGATTTTACGTCAAATATTTTTTGTATTTAACAGGGTTTCTTTTTATAAAGTACGTAATTTTTTATTGGTGAAAATTTTTTAATACGTAAATTAAAAAATTCAAAGGTATCTAATCAAAAATCTCCAAAAATTTTTTAAAAATATACATATTTTTATAAAATTTGTTACAGTAATATAAAATATAATTATACATTTGAAGTATGAGCAATAATAACCAAATTTCGTTAGAGTGATTTTAGTGCCATTTGATTATATGTGTTGTTCTTTGAAAATATATTATTTTTCATTAAAAAAATATTTTCACTAAAAAGTCGAAAATAAAATAAGGAAAAAAAAATTTTTTTTTTAGAAATATTTGCCTTCAATTTAAGCGTACTAAAACTACAAAAATAAAATTTAGAATCGCAACTTGATATAATGTTTTCATAGCAAGCTATGATTGTAATTATGGAAAAAGCAAATTAGCCGAAATTCTAGGAAGTCTTGACATGAGATTAAGAGAGTTGGTAAAAAGTTCGGCTAATTTGCTTTGTCCGTAATTACAATCATAACTTGCTATGAAAACATTATATCAAGTTGCGATTCTAAAGTTTATTTTTGTAGTTTTAGTACGCTTAAATTGAAAGCAAATATTTCTAAAGAAAAAAAATTTTTTTTCCTTATTTTTTCAATGTAATTTTGATTGGATTAAAATGTTTTTGCAAGAATATTGTTTTTTGGTGTAAAAAATTATTGGAATTTTTTTTGGATGCGCGTTAATATCGTTTTTATTTTAACAGATTTATTGTTTATTCTAAAATAGATCATTGTAGTAGAAGGTTGTAGTAAGTTTTTTGTTTTGAATAATTAAGTTTTAAGTGAGAAATAAAATGGAAAAAAGAATAAAAAAAAAATAATTGAAAATAAAAAATTAAATTTAAAGGGTAAGCATTAAAAATTGAAATGAATATTGTTGAAATTTAATACATTGTATAGTTATACTAATTATTTTATTGAATCATATTTTTCAATTCATAAAGATTATGAAATAGCGGGCGCATTATATTTTTCCGAAGGTGAATTAGATGATTTTTCTAATGATTTTGACGATACTTATAAACCTAATGATATCGACAAGAGTAAAGTGAAAATGATACGTCTGAGAACAATAAAGAACATGACAAGAAAAATATTGTTAATAACACCGGCGAAGAACAACAACTAGTTCTAGAGCAAACCACAGTAAATTTAGAAGTTGAAATTAATGATGGAAAGAAACTTACAAGAAAACGTAGATGCAATGAATCTGAATGGAAACAAAATAAAAGAAAAGCGTTACGTACGAAATACTGGTCAACAACATTTGATCAAATCTGGTATTTTAAAAGCCAAAAAAACCGCAAAAACTTGCATCTGCACTTGCAAGTTCAATTGCAATGAAAATTTTAGTCAAGCTGACAGAATACGAATTAATGATTCATATTGGTCTCTTGCGGAATATGGAAAACAAAGAATGTTCATAAACAACACAGTATTACGATAAGACTTGTAAAACGAGACGAGAAGACTGGTAAAAGCTTCAGGAAGATGCTGAACATTTCAATACGATTTAAATGAAAAAATTGTATGCAAAAAATTTTATTTAGCAACATTGAATATTTCTGACGGAGCTGTTATGGTGGTCAAAAAGAAGGAAAAACAAAATATTTCGGTGGATAAAGATCGCCGTGGATTACAACAAAATGCAAAAAAAATTGACAATGAAATAATTAAAAAGATTATAGAACACATTGAGTCGTTCCCTGCTGTAGAAACACACTACATAAGAAAAGACTCTTCAAAATTGTACTTAGACAGTGACCTGAATATACGAAAATCCCAAAAAGGACGCATGTAAGAAGTGTGAACAGTACAAAATTTTAAGCGATAAATCTTTAATGGAAGAGGATTATCAAAAGCACATAAAAAATAAGCAATTAGCTAGAAATGAAAAATTGCCGATAAGATGCAAGCTGAAGCAAACAAAGAAATTAGGTTTAATAATAATACTTTCGATTTAATAATACAAGTTTTAAGTTTTTTGTTATTAATAAAGGAAAAAAGAAAAATATTAATAAAATAGTTTTTTTAAATTTTGAATAACAAACAAAATTGATTACAAGTTCAATAGTGCAACGAAAATGAAATGGTGTATCCCATACAAATGAAATAACGTATGATACATCTTCGTACAGGAATTAGCAAAAAAGAAATAACGTAAAGAGTATTCACTGACATCTTTGAACTACAGCTTTTATGCTAGCGAAGTTAGGATATCGGCATAAACTATAATGCATTACAAAAACCTCAAAGAATGTTACGGATTGAATTTTTTAATACCAAGATTAATTTTGAAAGAGAAATAAAGCTTTTACTCAACGCATAATTTTCCAAAAATCTTAAAATATAAATTACTCAAAACTATACAATTTCATATACACTATTTCATTACTAGGCCGACGATAATATAATATATTCTTTCTTTCTAAATAAAAATGTTTGTGATTTACTTATAATATTTACGATTAGTTATTAAATTATAAATTTATTTTTAAGTAGAATATTATTCATCATGTTACAATAATAAGTAAAAAATATTTAGAAAATTTAATTTCACCCAGCAAGCATGTTTTTCATTCATCCAGAACACAATTTTTTAGAGCTGTTTATTTTCATTTTTTGGGTTAAAATGTGTTACTAAGAAAAACATTTTACAATGGAATTAAGAAATGGACACGCTATTCTAATAAATCTCGTAAGGAGATAGTAATTGTGATGTTCTAGAATAAACTATAATTGTAACGAAACGAAAATAAAAAACTGCCAAATATGACGAATTAAAAATAGATATAAATAATATATCAAACAGAAAGACTAGGTAACCGTTGGTTATTCGATTAATCTATTTTGTGATGATAGCAAAAAAAAATTGGTAGCAATGATTGAATATAGAATTTGTCTGATATTGTGAAATCAAATTCCACCATAGATATCAACACGAAACCAACGCAATTGGCTGATAGTCAATATCAGGCATTATTAGATTGAAGTAAACCAAACTAATCTGTAACTGAACTTGATAGTTTAGATTTTGCTTCTTTACCTTAGTTAATGTTTTCCATGTTAACATTGAAATTCGTAATTTTTTTTTTGTAGGTAATCAAAGTCTAAAGAATCAATGTTGCCCAATTATTGTAAAATCTGCTTTTTGTTTTGTTTCATACCCTAGAATATTATCGTTAATAACGGGATTTAAAATAATTATTTTAATAAATAAATATCAGTTTTTTTATAGTGAAATAAATAATAACTAGCAGATTTGATTTATTAAATAATAGTAGTGTATGTAGTGTCTATGTTAATACATACTAAACGTTTACAGCCTTTAAAAACCTATTTAGAAGCTTTCTTTTACAAAGCCTAAAAAACAGGTTGTAAATAGGTATTGAATTGTTAAAACAATTTATTTTTTTGTTAGTATGTCAAAGCTCTGCGTGAGAAGGCGTTGAAACCGTTGGAAATTGTAAAATAAAAAAAAAACTGAAATATCGTTACAGAATCAATTCATCACATTAAGCTAACTTTGGCATAATAAAATGTTGGTCAATTAGTATGTGTGGCGTATATTTTGTAGTGAATCATGGCAACTGCGGTGATAAATTTTATCACAAAAAAAATTTCACACGCTAAAATTTAAGCAATGCTTCTACGCATACAAAAGCCATATTCAAATTTAAAATCCTTAACAGGACAATTAAATTAAGAATGTACACCATATGATACAGCCAGTTGTAATCTATAGCTGCCAATTTGCCTGGACAATAACAAATTGTGATCAAAATAAATTGAAAGTACTCCAAAGAAGACTACTGAGAAAAATATTTGTCCCAAAATAGGTGACGATAGCGAGTACTAAATAAGATCAAATGAGGAGCGGGAAGCACAAATTGATGGACACAATATTGTAAAAATAATTAAGACACAAATACTAATATGGATGGGAAAATGAATGATCGAAGAATACCACAAAGAATATTAGACGAAATACCGTACAATTAAGTCCGGCTGGACAAAATCGAATAAAATTGTCGAAAGATTGGAGTTAACGATGGAGGACAGTTGTACAACGAGGTTAAGACTTGTCGCAGTTATACAATTGTCTAGTTTAACAACTTTTTGATTGCACATTTGTATTTCCATTAGTTTATATGAAAACGCGCACACCTATAACTGATTTTATGTGTGAGGGTAAAGATTGGATGTCTGCGTCTAAGCTAAGGCTCACCCTGGACTGCGATTCTGAACCAATAAACCAAACCAAATTTGAAAATACCCAGTATTTGCTATTTGGGTATTTTTTATATAAAAAAACACACACATTTCAGGAAAATTCACAATAATTTTTGAATCACGAAAACAATTTTAATTATAAAGTTATTTTATCCTTATTTTGAAATATGATCATATGTATTATTATATATACTTTTACAACCTTTTTTTATTTTTAAATTATTAAGTCTAACTATTACCATCATTATTCTTCTCTTCTCTCACTTCAATTCAAATTATTTACAAGATTATTTACAACCCAAAATATAGATGTAAGAAACCCAAAATATAACTACGTGATAATTCTAGTTAAAGCCTTGAAAATTCATCTTAATTAAAGTTTTCATAGACCAAGACTGTGTGAAATGTAACTAAAATAGCGCGATTTCAACAAATAAGATTTCTCTATCTCTTTATATATTTCAACTTATTTTGAGATTATTAAAATGATGTTGATTGTGTTGGTTATCATTTTATTAATAATATTATAATCATGATAATCATTATCATTGTTGCTGTTGAACACAGTTAAAAAGGATTAGTTGAAAAAGAAATCAAGTTGAAAAAACCATTAATAAGGATATTGTGGCAGATGGTAAGTATCAAGGAGTCATCATATTTTTAAAGGTTCTCATTTCATCTCTATTAATTATAATAAAATAATATAATTCTTAAGGATTGCTTTCATTTATTAATATAAATTTTATTAAATTAAAAAATAAGGATAATTATTATAGTAAAGGATTCCTGGTAAAATAAAAACAAAAAAAAATATTGTGAGAATTTTATATATTTTTTTTTTAATTTTGTAGACGTGTTTTGTGCATGTTTTTGTTATTAAATAAAAAGGTAAAAACATAAATAATAATGTATTAGTCAGAAAAAGAAAAAATTTACAGAAGTTGTGAATGTCGAAGGCGTATAATAGCTACTATCAAGTTATTTACTATAAATAAAATTAAAAATATATTTTTTCAATAAAAATTTAATTTTTTAGTCTGGATTTTGACATGGATTTAAGAAGAAACATAACATAAATTTTACACAAAACTAATTTTTTTAAGTTCTTGTCATCAATTTTTCAGGCCCTATTATGACCTCACGATACCTATTATTTCCCAAGATATTAAAATTTCATTAAAAACTAAAAAAAAGAATAATAAAAACCGAAAACCGTTATTTTTATTTTTAGTTTTTTTTTTCGATTTATGGTTTAACTGGATTATGCCGCTAATATTGTGCAAAAATGAAAAAAAGCAAAAAAAAAAAAAAAATTTAACATTAAAATGAAAATTGAAATTCTCTTGTCGCTACTCAATTATCAAATTGACAGCTTTTATTTTACTTTTACCAAAGACAGTCAGACATTTCCGAAATTAAAAAAATACATTAAAAAAAAAATGCTCATCAAATCAATTTAAGAAATATAGACCAAAGCAAGGAAAAAACCAAAGTATATTTTTTTTCTCCCAAAACGGGTAGTTTTAGACACTTTCTTTCTTATAATAAAAATATTTTTTTTTTTTAAATGGGTTACCTACGGTACAAAATATTTAAATTTAACTGAAATGAATTTCTACTTTTTCTGTTACTGCTTGATTTCTGCAAATTAAGCGACCATTTTAATTTTTTTTTTGATCTAACCTAATTTCTTCCAAATAAACAAAATACAAAAAACTTAACTAAAGCCAAGTGCAAATCGGTTGGAATAAATTGAGAAAAAAATAATATCTACTATGCCAATTATTTAAGGAGATGCAAGTGGCTATTTAAATTAGTTCTAGAAATACAGTCACAATCTAATGTTGACTTTGAGACTTTTGCTGCTTTGAGACTCGAGTAAACTCTGTTCTAAACTGCTAAAAACTGTTCGGGTTTTGTTTTTAAAGATTTTGTTAAGATACCATTTATAAAAAATTGACATTGAAAAATTGATGAAGTCGACCAGATTTCTAATTTTCCTACTCAAGATAAAAATCATAGGAATAAAGAATGAAAATTTTACTGAAACAAATAAATATATAATAACAGAATACATGTTGTTTTATTTAGTTGAATCAAGTTCTTGCATTGATATAATTTTTTTTTCAAAAACTTGCTGCGAATTAACCTATTCTATTTTGTGAATCTAAGATATTAATTTTCTGTATTTAGTAATCTACGAATTAACATTTAGAATTAGTTATAAATAAATTAATCATTGCATAACAATCGTACACTATGTAACAATTAGATTGTTTCCAATAATTTTGACTCATAATCTAGTCTAATACAGAATTATAATCAATTCCAAAATAAAAGACATTTTAATATTCACGCACTCTTCGAAATTCAATTAAGAGTTTGGTAGCAAATCGTAATGAATTGTTTTCAATTATTTCAATTTATTCTTATTACTATATTTTATTTTGCTATTGATTTAACTTAGACAATAACTATTATAATATATAATATAACTATTATAATATTATAATATCATTTAAAATAATAGTAATAAAAATCCGTTGTGAGATGGTTCAGATATTTGTACACTTACTTTTTTCAGTTTATGATGATACCAATTTGAAAAATGATGCATTTTCAAACAAGATAGGTTTATTAAATTATTTCTGTTAGGCCAGTTATTTAAAATTTACAACCATACATTTTCGAATTATATAAAAGTAACTATAATTTTATCTAATACATTTTACTTGGTAAGTCTAATGAAAATATAAACAATATCAATGCAGAACTTGAGCTAACCACAACTTTGAATAATGGTAAGGCCATTAATGTTACACCAAGAGTAGAATTTGTCAAGATCCTGCTGCAGGAGATGGCAATCTTCGTCCGACTTAATAACCGCAAAAAGTTTAGTATCGTCAGCAAATGATAAGATGAAAGACATAAAATAATAGTGGCCCCATATGAGTTCCTTGTGGAAAACCAGACGTAGCTTCGAAGTTATATGACGTGCAGTTTTGTATTTTAACGCAGAGTTTACGACCAATCAAATAAGATTGAACCCATAGAAGGAAGGTACCATGAATACCAAGAGCCTGAAGTTTAGAGAGTAGTAAAGAGTGGTCTACTTTGTCAAAAGCTTTAGAAATATCCGTGAATATCGTATCTACTTGATAGCCTTTTTCAATTGCATTGATAGCTGTGTGAAGAAAAACTGCTTAATTAGTGGATGTAGATCTTCCATCCATAAAGCCATGCTGATTTGGAGATATGTATTCTTTAATCAAGAAATACAATTTATTTGTGACAATAGCTTCGAAATGTTTAGAAATAGAAGATAATTTAGCGATAGGTCTATAATTTTCAACGACAGTTTTAGACCCTGATTTGAAAATAGGAATAATGTTTGAGAATTTCCAGTCATCTAAGAAAATTCCTTCATTTAGTGATTTGTTAAAAATTAAGTAAAGAGGATAAGTCAAACTATAAATGCAGTTCTTCAAAACTAAATTAGGGATCTGCTATCCATTAGCATCTGGACCAGAACTCAGATTAATATCTAAGGTATTAATTTTGTTGAAAATATCACAATATGATAATTGCATGTGTCCTAAATCAACAAAAGATTGTAGGTAACTTTGCAAATTTATTCTTGATTGTGGTCTTATAAAAACTGATTCAAAATACTTAGCGAATAAATTGCAAGTTGAGACTGAATCTGTAGCTGTTTCATTTTTATAGGAAATGCCTTGAGGAAATCCACAGGATTTTCTTCGGATATTTATAAATTTCCAGAAGTTTTTGGAATTTGATTTTATATTAGACTCATAGGTAAGAATGAAATTATTATAAAGATATTTGCTCAAAAAATCAAATTCCTTGCGTAGTCTCTGAAATACAATTTTGTCTGCTGAAGAGGAACTAATTATATACTTTGTATGTGCTTTATTTCTCGCATTTTTCAAAGAGAGAAGCCTTTTATTGTACTACGGTGGATGATGAGTTGAAGTGGGTTCTTTCAGAGGAATAGATGTAGTAAAACCGCCAAATAACAAATCTATAAATTTCTTATAACAACAATCAAGACTAATTTCAGCACTTTATACTTCATTCCAATTGATATTTAGCAAATAATCGTTTAAAAGAGAAAAATCACCATTTTTAAAATTAAATTGAGGAATGTCAATGATTTTTCCTGTTAAATCAGCAATAAATTTAAAATTTAATAGTAGTGCTGGGTGATACAAATCTTTTTTAACAAATGGAAGTTCACATTCACAAATAGAAGTTGATATATCTTTTGATATAAACACTAGATCTAATTATAACTATTATAAAGGATTCATTTATATTAAGATTAAATGGAACTAAAAATTTATTTCTATTATCATTTGGATATTTCCACGATCGGTAAGTTAAAATCGCCTAAAACACAAAAAATATTCTCATCATTATTGTGAGCTTCGAATATTGATTCAACCCTAAAAGCGCTAAGTTTGCAACCCTAAAAGCGCTAAATTTAAAATAACTTAACTTGGAGTAAAAACAACGGTATGGTATATATAATATAGCTATATATAATATGTATAGGCACATTTGTCAACCTGTCAATAAATTTTCAAAAGAAGTCTGAAGTTACTGTTATCCGTATTACCGAACCTTCACCAAAGTTTAAGATGAAATATATAAACAATGAAAATAATAAGAAAGTAAAAAAATAGTAATAAGAAAAATATGAAAAGTAAAAAAAAAATATTTGAATTGAAAAGAGAATCAATACAATGTAGGTACAGTGTATTTATATTTTATTTCTGAAGCGGACAAGAAAAATCTATTCAAGAAGGCTTTACTATAAAATAAGAAATGTTATGAATTTTTTGTTTTCCTTTTTTATTTTAGTTTGAATGAAGTAAAAAAAAAATACATTTTTTTTTTTCATTTTAAATTTAATATGTGAATGTGATAAATTTTAAATGCTGTTTAAATATTGATTACTGGTTATGAAAATAAGGTTCTGAATTCGCATGGAAGTAAAAAAACTATGTTTTAACATAGAAAAAATTCTACTAGGTAATACAATAGCCATCAATTTTATGTCGTAGTAAAATATTTTTTATTTTTGTTGATTTAGTTCTCATCTTGTAAATAGAAACGAGCGAATGGAAAAATAACAGATGATTCTTTAGAATTTAGATTGTTAAGAATTTGAATAAAATATTCGAATCAAAGGAAAATTAGGAGAAATTTCGTTATAAAATTGAAAATTTCGTTTTATTTCAATGGTTTTATTTTTCTTGAAATTTAGTTAGAAGATGAAATGGAAATAATTGATGACAAACAGTACTTTATTTAGTGCCATGTTATATACCTGCAATGCGACTTAAATTAATTTATTATACACATATTTATGTAACTTAATCGTCATGTTCCATTTATGTCTGTAGATTACAGGAACCTCAGTAAAACCAGATTAATGTCAAATTCAATTCAACAATAATCAATTCTCATATTAAGGTATTATGGTGTTATCAATAACTATTGTGTTGCCGCTAAGCATAGGGTCCTAAATTTTGGATGCACATGTGCAGTCGAAATAACAAAATTAAATTAAATAAATTCCTATTGTTGGCAAATTCGAATTTGTGGAAAAAATATTTTTGAATATTCGTTAATTAACTTGGATTATGATTACGATTCGTTGATTGACTGTGATCTTTCATTGTTTTTTGGATAGAAAGACCCTTTTTTTTAAATAAAACTATAGATTTAATACAAAAAAAAAAACAAATTTAATTATTTAATACAAATTTATTATTACTTTCATTGAGTCCAACTTCAAACAATTTTGTTCATACAAATTAATTAAGAATAAATTTATTTTGATGTTCACGATGTTGATCCCCTCGGCTCAAATTATTGAAGGAATTACATTTTTCCAAGATTTCTTTCAACCCACATTCCCGATTTTCCTTTTGTGTTGTTTCTTAGTCTGACGCCTGTTTGATATATCTTCCTACTGTACGTGATGCCGTCTAGTTGGCAAATTTGGAAATATACCAGGCGTGAAGTAACATCAAAATTTTCTGATCACGAATCACTGTTTTTCTATGTCTTTATTCTGTACAACTTCAAAATTAACAAAGGTATTGAGTTGATAATAAATTACAATATTGGAGAGCAATTGGAATGTATTTAATGTAAACCTATATTTGAACTACTCTTGCTTTTTGCTCAATTTTAAATATTTATGGAGAATAAAGTAAACTTGGTTTTCGAATCGAGTATGCTGAAATGTTTCAGTCTATGCTCGCCTGATGCTCCTCTCTGAATGGTTGATGCGCAAAAGAATTTTAGTGAATCTCTAAATTATATGGATTTGTTGCTTGTTAAAATTCAACTTTATGGTGTCATTGCGCACGTATTAGAGGGAGCACTAATGATAGATGTTAGTACATTGGACTGGGATCCTTCAATTATTTTGATGTTGTTGTAACTATAAGCTGCCAATAGCATACCTTATAACTCCATACTGAACTGATGAGAGCTTTACAGTTAGGTGATTTACATTCTAAAAACACTGTGGAGTACTTTTCCAGTAAAGTTGATTGAACTTAATTCTTAAATTTTATTTCGCTCTTAATGTGAATTCTCCAAGTGAGTTATCTGTTCAGATTCACCGACTCACAGTAGTTTATTAACTCTCTGTGTATCAACTCTCTGTTCTGTTAGCAACTCTATGTTATTGAAATGAAGGACATAACAAATTCCTTTACGTTTGGTAAAAATAACCGGACGGAGATTTAGATTCATTGGCTTCAATTCTCCATTTTGTTAGCCATGTTCTGAGTATCGAGCAAGTTATTTTGAAGAGTTTTTGATAACATTGTATTGTATTGTAAATCACAAGGACACCAGGACAACTGCGTTATCAGCAAAAGTAGCGGTAAGAACATTCGATTATATTCTAGGAGAAAATGGTGAGAAAATGAGATATAACAAAACTTCTAGGAGACTTCCCTAAATTCAATTTATCTTAATGCAGTTTCTTCAACATTTTCTGTAACAAAGAACGTTCTCTTTGACAGATAGAATTACAAAAGTTGATGATAGTGGTATACCCTACCATTTACAACCCCTATTCACACGGGTAGAGGATTATTTTTAAGCTTATAAATAAACTCCTCGCCCTAAACTCGTGTCGAAGCTAGATTTCGTAATGTGCAGTAAAACTGCAGTTATTTAAAGTTTAATCTCAAAAACAAAATAATGACTTACACCATAATAGAAAATATGATTATAGTTGTCTCTTTTTAAGAATATTAAAATATTTTTGATTGAGACCACTTCTCTTTATTCTTCCCTGTTTTAATAAAATGCAAACATTGTTATAACTACTAATTAGTCAAGTTAATTATACAAAATAGTATTTATGTAAAAGTTGCGATTCTATTCACAAGAGGATGAAATCTAAAAATCAAAGGGAAAATGAATATTTTACTAATCATTGTAATGTGAATTTTAAAGAAAAAAATCCATTTTTACGAATATTCGGGTCTGTTTGAACTAATGATGGAATTAATAACTGAAATCGATCAAAATACAAATTAATATTAGTGAAACATACCTTGAGTTTCTAGTTTTTATTGTTTAAAAAAACAAAAATTGTTTTATACTAAATCAGAATCGGATATTATGGTTTAAGTTTAGAACATATTGGTGAACTGACCAATCATAGTATTAAAAACAATTATGCAAAATTTAGAAATTCTTGTCAAGGTCACCTTATTTTTTAATGAAATTTCAAGGCAGTATTCAATTTGTGTCAATTCTTTCGATGAATATCATAAAATCTATTTCATGAAAACAATGTAACCCACGCAGTAAAAATGTAAAAAAACTTTAGATATTTAGAACTACTCTTCTTAACATTAAAAATATCCGCAGATCTATTTAGAGAATTAAATTTTTTTACTCGAAAAATTAAAATGCTGGATAGTAACGCATTCCTGTATTTCATTTGACTGCAATTCATTTGCCTGCTTTTTATTTGACTGGATATATATTCATAATAAAAAATAATAAAGTAAAAATAAAAATTTTTAAAATATACTTTTTTCGAAACCAAACTAGCCCCCTAAAAAGTATAAAATAAAACTAGTGGTGAATGTTGAGCATCTAGAACTACTATAAGATAAAACACAAAAGTATATAATGAATCTTGTGGAATATTGTTAACGGACATTTTTAATATTTTTAGGGGGCTAGTTTGGTTTCGATAAAAGTATATTTTAAAAATTTTTATTTTTACTTTATTATTTTATTTTATACTTTTTAGTTTTAAGTGAAACCCATAGGTATTATAATTTCAGAAAGAGTATATAAGTGTAAGCTCTTCTGTCTATAACACAATTGGTTTTTGAAATATGCCTGAGACGTGCTAGGCGTTGTTTGGCAGCAACCAGAACCAGTCCATATTTTCGAAATCGGTAACAGTCGTATTTCTTTATTTGTGAAAAAGTATCTAAGTGTAAATTTTCATGCTTGTAAAACAATTGGTTTTCAATTATGCCTGAGACGTACTAGGAGTTGTTCGGCAGCAACCCGAGTCTGTTATTTGATAGCTTTGTAAAGTACTGTGTCCGGTTGCTTTTTTCATCATGAGTAACTGTGCAAAATTTCAGAACTCTATCTTTAAATTTTGTAAACAAAATTATTTTTTTTCTTTTTGCGTTTGGTTTTAATATAAACAAAAAAATTCCAACCTACCTACCAAACATATATATATATACATATATACATATATACATATATACATATATACATATATACATATATACATATATACATATATACATATATACATATATACATATATACATATATACATATAGACACTGGCAAGTTATTATAAAAGTATATAAAATATCATGTAGCAAGTTTTAATGTAGTGGGAAGTGCTAATTTCAAGAAATTGAGCAGCCTCCAGCAAAAATAGTTCCGGTTCCGTGTCACAAAGCCTTGACAAAATTTTTTTTTTCTTTTTTTTTACTTATCTTTGGTACAATGGCTCATAAGCACGATGCAAACATGAGGTCCAGCGTCCCAAGTGTCGCGAGCTACGAGACCTTAACATTTTTTTTGTCATCAGTACGAGAGGCTTTAAATTGTGATGAACACAATAGGTCCGGGGTCCAAGTAATTTTGTTTTTACAGTCGGATATTCTAGATATCGCAATAAAAGAATAATATTATACACGTACTTACATAAGAAAAATAAAAAAGCAAATTTATTCCGTAGTAAAAGTGAAAATAAGAATAAAATTTCATTAAAATTGGCACTAAAATTAAATAAATAATTATTCAAAATCTATTACCATAATTACTTAGTTACTTAGGTGGCCAACATCCTCTATTTTTGCCGGTCACAGGCGGATTCTCTCCAGTTGAAGATTCAAAATTGCTTTAAGTCCGCCGATATTTCGTCTCTCCAACGAAGGTTTGGTCTGCCCCGACGTCTTGTACCTTTGGATCTGGATTCGAAAATCCTCTTGGCTGGAGCATTTTCGTCCATCCGGTCTAGGTGTTCGAGCCACTGTAGTCTCTTGACTTTAATTTTCGTGACTACGTCCACCTCATTGTACAGCTCATAGAGTTCGGAATTATATCTTCTCCTCCAGACCCCGTCGTCGTTCTCAGAACCATATATCCGACGAAGAATTTTCTTCTCGAAGACACCAAGTGTATGCTCACTTGCCTTAGGCAGTGTCCATGATTCTGATCCGTAAAGCAAAACTGGAAGTATGAGCGTTTTGTAGATTTGTACTTTGGTGTTTCGAGAGAGGACCTTTGTAATAATAACCATAGTAATAATAATAATAAATTATTTAAAATGCGATAATAATGCAAAAATTTATAATATTCCTACTTACATTTAATTTTTTCTGAAGCCATTTTATTTTTTTTAGAATTCGAAACAAACTGAAATAAAATGATAAGAATGACATTTGCATAAAATTTAAAATTTATGTCGTTGTTGTAATGACTATGTCATTATAAATATAAATATTGCTGGAATAACGCACTTTTTTGCTGTTTTCAAAATAAATTTGGCATAAAAAGTTAAAAGATTATGTATTATGGCAATATTGATTTTATTCCTAAAAATTTATTAATTGTAATTTTTTTCATAAATTCATTGAAATAGTGCAACTATCTAGTGTGAAGTGCGCACTGTTAGCGCAAAATACCAGGTTCGGAAATGCCCTGATTAAAGAATAAATATTAAAATAATAATTTATTAATAATTTATTAACCAATAATCTATTTAAACGAAA
Source organism: Argyra leucocephala (assembly GCA_963942445.1). NCBI lineage: Eukaryota > Metazoa > Arthropoda > Insecta > Diptera > Dolichopodidae > Argyra > Argyra leucocephala. The sequence continues at coordinate 81,992,364 of OZ012681.1, read as the reverse complement.
TCTAATCTTCTATTTTTAGAAGAGAAACAAATCCATATTCAAACTATCCAAACGTTCCAAAATAAGATACTGCGCAACATAGTCAATGCTCCATGGTATGTTCGCAATGCCGATATTCATCAAGATCTGAAGATCTCATGTATAAAAGACGAAATAATGAAATGCGCTGAACGGCATAAAACTCGCCTGATCCAACATTTCAATATCGAAGCTTCTAGGTTAATTGACAATCAAAACTTTGTTAAGCGACTAAAACGAACAAGCGGTCTTGTTAGGTTAAAATCTATTAAAACCTTATTGGATTTTGGTAGATCAAAGGTATCTTAGTTCCTTTGAGTTAAATGTAAATAAATGGTTAGTCTATAAGAATAGTTTTAATGTTGCAATAATGATAGTTTTTAGTGGGTTAAAGTTCCACAGTCCTTCAAACTGCCTTCCCCGGTAATAGGTAGTCCCTGAAGCCTCTTTCGATAATTTACTACTATCTGGAAAAAAAGAAGAGAATCTATTCTATGTACATTGTTAAAAAATTATTCCGAACATCTTAAATTTCTTAATTTATTTTGTTGAGGGTGTCGTTTATTTCTGTAGAACGCAAAATAAAGTTAATATTACTTAGAATAGACTTCCGGTCGCCTTTTATTTTTTCCCCATTTTTTGACATTTTACTTTTCTTGTTTTGTTTTTAATTTAATAAAATTAAATAATTTTTTTTTGTTGTTTCCTCTATTTTGTCTTGCACACTTTCTTTTTTTTTGTTTTGTTTTGTATTTCTTTTATTCTTCAAACTCTTTCTTATTTGGTTTTTGTACTCAAATTTAAAAAAACAAGAAAATTCACAATCATGAAATCATAAACACCCCTTTAACTTGAAAGTCTACATCGATTTGATTTAACTGTTATTCAGTAACTTATTGTATTTCATACAAAAAAAAAATTGTGTTTTGCTTGACTTAAGACGCTGTCAAAATTTCATTGTGGATTCCAAAATGAAAAGAACAAAAAATAAAACGGAATGTTAAAAATGTTTCATTTCAAAAGACCACAGACAAAAAGTATAGAAAAGAAAATTCATAAGAAATCAAAATAAAAAAGTAAATTTAAATTTGATATCAGGATGGGGGGTTTGAATTGAACCAAAAGTAACATTTTGAAAATCTTTATATTTTTAGTTCAACTATATGGATAACACTCATAAAGGGGTTGAAATTTGGTTGTTTTTACAACAGTTCAAAATTTAATGTAAACAAGTAAACATTTTATTAGAAAAATAATTCTGTTTATGACACAAGCATAACTGTTTAATAACAAATTTTAATTTTCATACGTTGTAATTATTCAACCACATATTGATTTCTTTCATTGTGAGAAGCTGTTGCATTTTTTTAATGGTTGTGGCACAAAAGTATTAAGAAACTTTGACGGAAATTAAATTAGAAGAATAAGAAAAAAATATAATTTAGTTTGAATGTGATTTTAAGGATATTTAGTTTCTGCGCAATGAAGCGCATGCATTTAATACAAAGTATTCGTAATTATAATTTTATATAATTGATTATATTTCATTTTAATAAAATAAATTTGAAAAATGAATAAAATTAATTTAAAATAATGTAAAACTAATTTTAAAAAAATTAAATAACGAAATAAGATAAACGTGTAGATTGATGGAAAATTCTATGTGTATACAATTAGATTTACTATGCAGTTTAAGGAAAGCGTTTTGAAAGCCGGTTTATCATAAGCCTGCTTTTCAAAATCCTACTTTTCAAAATTCTGTTTATCAAAATCATTCTTCTTCTTCTTCTTCATTTAGCGTTACAGCTCGGGATTAGCTAGAGCCTTCTTCGTGATATTCCTCCATGTAAATCGATCTTCCGCAGAACTCTGCCAATTTTGTACATTCATTTTTTGGCAGTCATTTTCGATATTATCTTTCCATCTGATTCTTGGTCTGCCTCTTGTTCTATTATATAGTGGTCTTGTTTTGAAAATTCTTTGTTGAGGGCGATTTTCGTTCATTCTTATCATATGCCCTGCCCATCTTAGTCGTTGTATTATTTTTACTTTACAATATCTTCATGTTGTATTATATTATTGACTAGGGGCCCCTGTTGAGTAATTATATTTCAAGTTGAAGTCAAATTTAAAATCTTTAAAAAAACAGTAATTTACGTACTGACATAGACTTCGCACGATATAGCAGAAACCACTCGTGTTTAATAAAAAGAACTTACTACACTCGTGGTTAGTAACGTTTATTTAGGACACATAAATACACGTCCCTCATATACGGCTTCGTTTCCGATATATTCCCTATAGTAAGAAGCATTTAGTGATAAAATTACTAAAAATAAAAAGTTTTGTTATTAAAGAGGTATGTATATATATACCTACATAATACATAATTTTAATAAAAACTATATTATTACTACAAATAACCAAAATTTAGAAACAGTTACTTAAAAAGATAAAAATGAAGAATTCAAGTGATTTGTTTTTTTGTTGTTTTTTATTTTAGATGAATTTGTTTTTTTGTTTTTTTTTTTGGCATATGTACATAGATTCATTTGCAAGTATATAATCAAAATTATAATAACTGATTTGTTTGCTTTTGTTTATTATTTTAATAAGTTCTCACTTATGCATAATGTATTTGCTGAATAATAAAATCATATGAGTACAAAATTTTCAACTGTGTGCGCATTTTTGTTTTATATACAATCTTATATATTATATATATTAGAAGTTCATTAAGGAGTAGGAGAATTGAAATAAAATAAAAAGGTGTCTACTGCGCAAGACCTTAAATGCTTGTCAATTATAATTATAGATTTCTTCGTTATTCCTTCTTTGATATTCTCCGTTCTCCGTTTTGTAATCTTTTTGTGTCAAAGATTTTTCGGATTATTTTTCTTTCGAATATACGTAAATGTTCTTCGTCATTCTGTTCAAATGTTGTTCTTAATGTAAGTGTCCAGAATTCACATCCATATGTTACTATTGGTTTAATTATTGTTTTATATATCTAATGTTTTGTTTGTCTATTATCAAAATCATTATTAAAATTATTATTAAAGTATCAAAATTAGATAACACTTAAAACCGTAAATTTTAATCCTTTTTTGAAATACTTAATCCTCAAAAACTCAGTTTTTTTTTTCATTTTTCAAAATAATTTATTAAATGAAAATGAATTAAATAAACAAAATACTTAGATAATTAAAATACAAAAATAACACAAAATAGATTTTATCTTACGAGTTATTATTTAAAAAAAAAGAGATAATTTGTCCGTCTGTTGTCTTTTCTTTATAAATTTGTCTAATTATTTTATTTCTTTTATATCAGCTTTTATTTGCTTAGCTGGCGTATCAGCCCTTCCTTCATTTGCCCAATTTTGTTTAATACTACAATTAATTCTATCACAAAAGCCTTAAAATTTGCATTTAAGGATAAATATAAGCAAATCTTCTTAGGAGGAGTAAATAAAAACACACAATGTTATTGCCCGCTATTTCGTTGGTAACTCATCATCTAGTGGCGGCGCTGGAGCAACTTCAGTATGTTTTGTTTATCCCTTTGGCTTTGCCAGTACAAGATTGGCGCTGATATTGATAAAAATGGTACTGAACGTGAATTCAGTGGTCTTGAAAATTGCTTAGATAAAATTTTCAAAAAAGATGGTATTGGAGGTTTATAACGTGTTTTCAGTGTCTCAATTCAAGGTATTATTATTTATCGTGTTGCATATTCTAGATTTTTTAATACAGCCAGTTATATGGTCTAAGGGAATCTAAGAATAGACCAATTTGTATCAGTTGGACCATTGCTTAATTCATTACAACAATCTCTAATATTATATTATATTCATTCGCTACAGTACCTCGTCTTGTGATTATACAATCTGATCGTTAGAAGACAAAAACTGTCTAGAAGAGTATATTACATTTTTGGGCCACTGTGCCCAAATAAGAGTGTACATCAGCCTTTTTCAACTGTAGGTTCTCTGGATCACCCGGTATACATATTGTCATATTAATTGATCCATTTTATCATTCACGGTTTGATTTATATCTTAATACGACGTTACCAAGCTTAAGCATTATTTTGCGTGCTAGAAAAATTTAGCTATTCGAAATCCATAATATAGAGAATTATAATTTTGAGTAGATAACTGTTGATACCAGATTCTCAACAAAATTACCAACACAATACTTATAGAATCGATTAGAAATCACTTTTGGATCATTACCCGTTTTGAAAGATTATTTCTCAATACAAAAGATATAATCGAAAACTTCTTCATGCAATCAATATAAAGGCTGAGATTTGTATCATAGAAATTTTAAGATTAAATTTTACATTTAGGCCGTATTTTACCAACAAACTTCTTGAATGTATATTTCGTCACATTATTATTGACGGAAATAAAAAAAACTTGCTTTTAAATTGTAATTCGTTGACTTGCAGTTTTGTTTCTTTCCTTAGCAATCTAAAATATTTTTCCTAGTTTTCAATTTAAGGACAATTATAATCAGTAACATTGATTCTTATATAAATATCTGACTTTACCTTTGAAATATAACCGGAAAAACTATTTACTATAAAATAATTATAATATGAATAAAATTTCCAATTCAATGGTTTTGAAATTTACTATTGAATAATTTAAATTTTCATATCAAATTAATTATTATCTATTTTACATCAAATTAACACAATTTAATGTCATCAATTTAACGCTTATACTAATAACAATGGTATAATAGTACCAAAGAATTTTTCAACCAACGAATATATCTAATAAATTTATAAAATTACACTATAATTTTAGCTAGCTTACCTATTGAATTGTAGAATAATTTTCGAAATTTCCACTCAATTTGTTAATTATTTACGTTGCTATTGTAGAATATTTTATAAATCATTCCTGATGACAGCTCATAAGATAACTATTCATCAAATTGAAATTTTGTATCAATTCAATTTAGTTTTAATTAATTTAATGACAAAATTAAATTAATTTTTTCCACTATTTCCACTCTTGCCTTGTCTCTGATGTTAGTTATTTTTCAAAATATTATACAAGTGCATCAAAAGTATCGGTTCAAGAATTTTTCATGATAATTTGTCACAATATTCAACGGTAGGATATATTATATATTCAATTTATGGCTAGCATGTACAATGCACAATATTAATCTTCACTCATAAAAGGAATGTTTGTTTGTTTATTTATTATTTGTTTCAGTTTATTAGCCATATTAGCCCAATCTGTCTACAGTTTTAAAGATAGAAGCAAATATTTCAAAAACAAATTATGTTACAAGCCTACAAATTGACACATATTTCCTCAAAAACAGGCAAACAATTCTTTTAGCATATTCCAAGCCTCAGACAGATTCGGAATGGTTCTCATATAACTCCCAAGCTTTTATCAGCCGCTAAGAATATATCAAATATGTTACGGACCTAAAAATTAGTAATTAGATACTCTCGCAAAAATAAAATAGTAAATTTTTTACTGTGTTCCAAAATTCTGTGTGGCTGCTCGAAAAAATGTTTAATGAAAATAATATTTACATTATGTTTGTGCGGAACTTACTAATGCTTAGTGAAAGAAGAATTTCTGAAGACTTAAATGATAAAATTGATAATGACGATGAAAGAGTCATCAAAGAAAATGAAGCTGCTAGCTATCCAACAGAATTTCGAACTTTTGATGGTTTTGCCACAGTATTTGACATTTCATCTACGCCAGCTATAACTAAAAGTATGAGCTCGGTTTATTCTTCTTCGAAATTTTAACCACCCACTTACCAATTTCATCAGTTCACTATACAATAACAAATCACACAATTATGTTATTGAAGCACAAATTCAAACAAATTCAAGCTTACTAACATGGACTCAGTATATACTGAAATATCTCTTATTGTGTAGCGACGTAATGTTGAGGCAAGGGATACTATACAAATTTACTTACCTAAAGAAATAAACCTATCACTTGTTTCTAACAATTATTATTATTAAATTTTCTTTGTGTAGTAAACAGTTATACATAGACAGATAGATAGATTCGGATGTTAATCTGTATCCTACATCATTGGAGTCACAAATGGGCTTTTTGTAATAACCGGTTTTTTTAGTAGTCTTCGAGTCTTAAACGATACCTAATTTTGTGATCGCACTCAGAATATTCTTCAATGGTATACTGAATAGCTCTCATTGTTCGAGGAACGCTGTTTCCAAGTGCCAAGTCTGCTACGAGTGAGTTCTTTGCATTCACAGAGCAGATCTTCAATATATTCTTCCTCTTTTTCACATATTCGGCATAAGTTGTTTTCGGTTAGACACATTTCATAAAGATGTTTCTTTATTAGGCAGATTTGTTATTATCCCTGCCAAGATACGTACCTGTTTCCTATTGAAACTTGAGAGAGTTTTCTCTTTCTTGAGCGAGCGTTTAGATATGAGCATTTTTGCTTTACGATTTGCCGGAACGTTGGCCTAGAAATCCTCAGCTTTTTCATCTTAGCTAATCTCAGAAGAATCCCGCAGAACGGGCATTGCCCTATGAAAGACGTATTCGATGATGTTTTTCCTATACCAGGTGTACCAGAGCATGCGTATCAGCTTTTTAACAGGAGAATGAGCAATTAAGCTCAAAAAACGAGGAAGCTCTAGCGATTGGTTATAATTTCAACTTCCGGTTAGGATCAGAAAAGGTTTTTTAAGCTGAAAATACGCCGAAATTGGCCGAAATTAGGCAGAGAGACGCTCGACTTGGCATGATTATATTAAAAGTTTTATCAATATTATTTCTTGGCAAGAACTAGTCGGATACTGTTATTGAAAGCGTTGACCTTTTTTAAATTTGCGGATCATCACCAGTAATACATTTGTATGTGTAAAGAGTTAATTATACATACAATTTATAAAAATTAAAAAAAAAAATATTTTACAGGTACGGCTTTGAATTTTATTTACATTATAATAATACTTTTTATAATATAAATAACAAGGAAAATTATTAACACTGTCAAGAATATTTTAAACAAGCTATTTAAACGATCTCAATGAAGTTAATTTTGTTGTTGTCTAAAAATTTAATGGTGAAAGTGTCGACAAACGCTGAATAAAGGAATTAAACCAGTTAAACCACTTTTTTCTACTCTAATCGATTAATATACAGGGTAGTCCGGTTTAGAACAATAATTTTTTAAGGGGTGATTCCTTGGAGTATTTTAGGAAAAAAATTGTTATAGAAGAGGGGTCTATCTTTAAATTTACCTGGGCTACAGAGGGTTAAAGAAAATGGGATTAGAAAAATTATGTCTAAAGAATATTCACTACAGCTCAGAAGAAATTGAAACTAGAGCAACATCTTCTTCATAGCTTTTTTGAGAATTAATACACCTAATTAACGGTGTTGATGCGTTACATCATTCCCTACAACTTTTTCATACACAACTTTCATATCAGACTTGCCCTTTTTTAGGTAAAGTCATATTTAATATTTGGGTAACCCATGTTTTAATAAGAAAAATAATAACTGAGAGTTGAATACTGTAACAATTTTATTTTTTAGTCAAAATTAGTTAAAATTACTGAAATTAGTATGAAATTTTATATGACTTTACATGAAACACGGCAAGTCTGATATGAAAGATGTGTATGAAAAAGTTGTAGGGGAAGATGTAGCGCATCAACACAATAAAAAAGAAAAAAAAAAATAGCGAATTTTTTCGAGATAATCAACGTTTTTTACAAAATGTTTAGTTTTTAAAAGCAAAATTTTAAGTTTATGCAGTTATTATTTAAAAACGGTAAGTCTGATACTCATTCAGCATATAGCGTTAATTAGGTGTATTAATTCTAAAAAAAAGCTATGAAGAAGATGTTGCTCTAGTTTCAATTTCTTCTGAGCTGTAGTGAGTATTCTTTAGACATAATTTTTCTAATCCGATTTTCTTTAACCCTCTGTAGCCCAGGTAAATTTAAAGATAGACCCCTCTTCTAGAATAATTTTTTTCCTAAAATACTCCAAGGAATCACCCCTTAAAAACTTTCTGTTCTAAACCGGACCACCCTGTATAATTGTTTTTCATAACGATATGATTAAAATTAATTTTGGTCTATTAATAATATAATTATAATATTTTTCTTAAAATGATGGGCTTAGAATGTGGCTAATCCTATACTAAGATTAAAAAAATGGACAAAATAACAAAACAACTTTACAAGTGTTACAAATAACATTTTTTGATGTAGAATATTCAATTGATAAAAATTGAATTGAATATTTATTTTATAATTAGAGCATTTACGCAATATTTTATATATTAATTATTTTATATAAATTTCGAAGCTACAAAGCATGCTGTCTTTATTATTGTATTATATAGCTTTTGCTATACTATTACAAATTTTTTATTTGATTTTACACTTAATTTTGAAATTGATTTCAATAACTTTTTACCTGATTATAAAATAAAATAAATTTTGCTCTCATTAACATTATTTGCTTCTCTCATTTTTATTCACAGACATTAAACATCGTTGTATCATTTACTCATTTTAAATAGTTCTAATTTAAGTATAAATATTAATCATTGATTAAAAATTTGAGTTAGTTGATAAATATCGTTCTCACAAACAGTTTTAAATCTTAGAACGAAAGTGCATATAGAAAGAGATTTAATAATTATTATCCAAAAGTAAAATTTTAATTTAATTTGTTATTGATGACGTCATTCATGTGATTATTAAAGTTTAAGTGAAACAATTTAAAAATGAAAATATTTTTTTTTATTATGGTAACGGTGTATGTAACTGCATCAGCTACGGTAATTTATAATAATACTTATTTTTTATTGTAAATTTTGAATTAATTAAGAAAGTAAAAAAAGTTAGACTTGAAATTTTAACTTTTATTGATTACCTAATTATTAAAAATGTTCAATGTTTTCGAATTATTTTTATTCAAAAGCTATGGTATAGTGCTTGAGTCATCTGACTACTAACACGATAGTTGTTTGTTTAAGTCCCGCTTGTGACATGCATGTTTCGCACTTTAAGTACTCTAATTAATTATTATTAAATTCAACAAATTTGGTGTTACGATTATGTATTTATTTATTTATCAATTGAATCCAGAAAATTGATAAAAATGGAAATTAATATTAGATTAAATAAGTATAATATTTATTCCACATGGATTCAGTAAATTTTGGAAGCTGCAACTATCAACTGTCATGAACTGCCTTCATAAATAATTTCATTCTAATTAAGTCAATACCAAATTATACTTTTAACAAATAAATATATAAAAGTTTATTATTTTAGGAATAATAAATGGAAAGAAAACATTAATTATAACATCCGTAATCTCAGTGGAATAATAAGGGAATCTTTTCACTATAGTTGCAAGATGTCATAGCCAATAAATAATATCGGTTTTCCAAAGATTTTGAAGAAAGTAGCTTGGATGCTCATCTCATAATCTTACCAACTATAAGAAATACTTCACTTTAATATTCCAAAACAATGCTACCCAAAGTATCCCGCAAAATATTAAACAAATAGTACAGATCAAGAACTACAAAACTAACGCTGGGTGGCGCAGTAGGTATAGCGCATGCCTTTCAATCGAAAAGTCCCAGTCTCGATTCCCAAAGCAAAAAATAAAAAATTCTTTATTGGTTTTTCGACCTGAACTAGTACCCTTTGTCATTGGGATAAAATAAATGACCAAAAATAATTGAGAGTACAATCTGGTAACAAATTAAATAAAATGAAACTATTCTATTTAAGAATGCTTAGTTCCTGACAATAATAGTAGTAGCTTTCCACATTTAATGAGTAGATAAGTCAGTAATTTGTTAAATAAATAGTCAAAATATTTGATGTAGTGTAAAATTGCAGTACCGTACTTAATTAAGCACGAAAAGGTGATTACCTAAGTTATGTGGAAAAAAAAAACACTGAACAAAATAAAAATTGATGCACAACGAAAATATTTTTGTTGAAATAAAATATTGAATAAAAAATTTCAGTAAATCTTTACTTGAACATTTTTGATGATTACACATTAACACCGGTTCGGTTTATCGGCTATGAAATCGAATAATATTGAATTCTTGAATAATAGTTATTTTGCTAGTTATTACATTAATTTTGAGTGAACACAAAAAAATTTTAATTAGTTGGAAATACAATTTTGTTATCTTTGAAATTATTTGGAATTACTTTATTATTAAAATAAAGACAAAATTTTTGGCAATAGATTGTGTTTTCCAAATGTAAATTAGTTGTCATACTATAAAATACTCATAAGAAAAAAAAAAGTATAGAACAATGCAGTTAGGGTGTTCATAGTAAAATAAAAATGCAGTTAAAATTACTCAAAATCAAATTTTATAAAAAAAATAACAGTTAAATCCAAATTAAAATATATTTAATACAGTGCAAAGTGAAAGGAAGTAGGTAGAATAATGTATAGGTGTAAATCTAAATTAAAATATTTGATACAGTTATATGTTTTGTTATTCTATTTTAAATTATTTGCTTTTAATATTAACCTTTGTCTACATCAAGTAAATTTGGTTTAAATTTATTTTCAATTATTGAACTATTGGTAAATATCCACAATTAATATCTTCAAATTGGGACTTCAAAGTACGTGGAAGATTTAGAATGATTTACGAAAAATCGTGCTTATCGTGGTATATGTTCATCTCAGCACGCTAAAACAAAACAGTTCGTCGTGGTCTCCAAGCAACAATAAAATAATTTTCTTGTGTAGGCTGTTTATATAAATTTAAGATTGACGTAAATTTGGATCCAAAAGACTGGTCGATGGTAATGAAGTTTGAGAGTTTAATCAGGTTTATAAAAAGGTAAATAAGTTCCAATATAAAAAAGAATTACTTTCCAAAACCTACTACAGTTAATGGACATATTATATAGATTTGAATTCCAAAACCACGGTTTAATTCCCATCACTTAAAATAATATATACGTATATTCGAGATTTCGGTTTTTATTTGAGTGATCTGTAAAGCTTTTTTACTCATCTAATATAATTAATAAATTGAAATCATTGTCCATGGATTTTTTTACCTCTATAACAGGTTTTAAAGACCTAGATCAAAATTTTTACTTAGGAATTAGGTGAATTGACTTTAATTCCATAGATCTTACTTCACGCCATCAAATTAGATTGGTTCAGTAAATTTTTCAATAAAAGTGTGTACTTTAATCGTTTCACTATGCTTTGTGTCTGATTTTATAAAAGATCAGATTTTAGTCTTAAAATAAATATAGTTTATTAATTATAATGCTGTAAATTAATATGATTTTAACGCCTAATAATTCAAATTGTAAAATTTTCAATAACCAAAATTCAGATAGATTTACTTGTATTTACATATTTGATATTAAGTTGTGCAATTTAGTTGTTCATTCAAATTTTGTATTTGATTTACCGTTCTCCATTTTTCTATTAGTTCTGGCAGCTAATGCTCAGTTTTATTATAAATTTTATTATAATAAGTAAATATTTTAATGAAGTAAAGAATATATTTTACATATAGTACAATTCAAACAATGAATTTCCATTTTATATTTTTTTATAAATACTGGTAATGTCAATGTATGACTCTAAATTGAATGGATTTAGCTATATTGGTACGTTATAAATAAAACTAAATCAATGTATGCATATATATAAAATAATAGAATCTAACCTACATAAATTTATCATTAGTTCATTAACTTATTGTTGAATTTCAATTTAAGAATTATGATTTGAGGATGAAAAGTAGTAACACTGAACTAACGTTCATACGTGATTTTAAATCAACTTCGCACTTGTAGGTTAATTAATTGTTTTCAAATTCTCTTTACTATATTTAAATAATACGAAATTTAATTTAACTTTGGTTAACCTTGAATAATTTTTCGGAGATTCACCTATATTATATTATAGTAGAAGTGTACCTACTCTATTAGTCTATTCAATTGTTATATTCGATTAGGTATGTAAGCAGCAATAATACTATTTTTAACATGAACCATGATAATATTATTATAAATTTCTAATTTAAGTATGTTAATTAAATTCTATTCATTAAAATTAAAAAGCATTCAAAAAGTTGTTAAATTTTCGATGATCAATAAAATATTTGTTTATTATTTTTTTTAAATACTAAAATATCATATTATGTACAAATAAATTTAATTAAATTTAAAACATTAATTTCAACAAAAATTTAAATAATTTTCGAACTTTTGAAAATAATTGTAACTACAGAACTAAGCAGAATTTTCGTACTGATTATCCAATTTGCGAGATTTTAATAAATATAAAGCTACAAATAAAATTATATTATATATTAATAATAGTGGGGGTGTAGATATATAATTTCAAATATTATAATACCTAACCATTTTTTAAATATCCATAAAAAAAATTAATGTATGTATCTAGAGAATAAAGCTATTCTAGCAAAACTATTGCGGTGACTAATTTGAACAGAATGCGAACAACAGAACATGACAATATTAATTACGATAGGTACTGTTATTTTTCAAGTATGGATAGAACATGTGATTTGATAGATCTATCCGTAAATTTAAAAAATTCATTCTAGAAAAGTAAATTAAAATATTTGCCTCTTTTAATGCCAGAAAGTTCTTACCTATATATTAAAATTAACCTATACAATAAATTTAAAATTAACACTTTACAAAAAATTAATCTTTAGTGGGTTGCAGCACTCTGATGGCATTAATTAAATGCAAAATATTGTATAAATATTTAGCTTGTAATTATTTGTCAATTTGTAAAAACCTCTACGACCTTCAAAAACTGAAACAGTTTTTAAATATTTTATCCATGACACGTTTTTAATTTATAGAAATCCGCCATTTAATGGGAAATACAGTTGTAGTAGTAGTAGGTAGTATAGCAATCCCAATTGGCGCAGCTGCAAAATAAAAAATGAATGCACACTTCCTTTGCAGTGACCCAACATTAGCTAAAGTCAAAACGGGCTTAAGGTGAGACTTTTCCTAACAATATAGCTATTATTTCGAAAATCAAAATTGACAATCTGATCAGCAATCACAATCGCACAGGGTGGCTCTAGTACTGGAGGTCCTTGGGAGAATGAAAATGAAACTAAGTTGTTCCTTGGGAGCGATCCTCTAAAACAACCAACAACAACAAATAACTCACTCGAGTCGGGGTGTCAAAAAGGCAAAATTAAGTGCTAATTAGTTTTCCAGAAACAATTGGAAAGTCCAGTTTTATCTACCTATAGAACCATCATTATTTTAATTTTTTTTTATTATCAGTAATCTACAGCTAAGGTAGAATATTTTTCTGTACAATAAGAATGATACTGAGATGAATCACATAATGTGATAATCTTGAATAATAATTAAACATATTGTTTAGCGAATATTATTGATATTATTGTTTATAATTTTGTTTTGGTATATCAAATGATTAAATGTTCAAATATACTACCATTGTCAGCAACTAGCATTTCTTAAATGGCAAATTTTACTTTATACTCTCAACCAATTCAACACGCTGGGTGGCGCAATAGTGCCTGCCTTTCAATCGAAGTGTTCCAGGTTCGATTCCCGATGAAACAAAAAAATGCTTTATGGGTCTTACGACCTGGTCAAGTACCCTTTGCCATTGGGATAAAATAAAATACATTTTTTGTTTTTTTTTTCATTATTCTATACAACTATCTACATAAAATATAAAAGATATTGAGTATAATGTTGGAATTAAAATTGACGTGATGTAACTGACATGTAATCTAAGTCAAAAATCCATTGATTCTTGACTTAATATTCAAATTTATATTTATGGAGTCTCAGGTAAAGTGAATCTAGTAGATAAATCCAGCGGTCTGAAGTGTCTTAATCTGCGCTCGCTTGTTCGTTCATTATTGATGAGTTGAGGAGCAAGTAAATTTGGATGGTTTTCCAGTCGAACATAGTATTTTTCAGCTTTCTTTTTAATGAATTTCTTAACAGATGGGATATTTAAATCTGATCTAATTGTGTCATTTCGGACATACCAAGGCGCATTGACTGCAGACCTTAATACTTGGGACTGGAAGCGTTCTATTATTTCGATGTTGGAGTTACTAGTTGTTCCCCATAACTCCAACCCGTAGCTCCAGATTGGCTTGATGATAGCTTTGTACACTGCAACTTTACATTCTAGGGATAAATTGGAGAAACGACCTATTAGCCAAATTAATTGGTTGAATTTTAATCGTAGTTTTTTGTTTTTGTTGATGATGTGACTTTTCCAAGTAAGGCGTCTATCCAATTGCATACCAAAGTACTGAACCGACTCTTGGTGAGTCAATTCCATGTCGTTAAGGTGAACAGCGGGGCAATTTCCCTTGCGATTAGTAAAGGTGATATGAAGGGATTTCGATTCATTGGCCTTTATTTTCCACTTTTTCAGACAGTTTTGAATGTCCAATAGGTAGTACTGAAGAACTTCTGAAGCTAATCTCGGATTAGTATGAGACACTAAGACCGTGTCGTCAGCAAAAGTAGCAGTGAGTACCCTCGGTGATGTTGGGAGGTCCGTTGTAAATATCAGGAATAGTAGTGGGCCAAGCCCGCTGCCCTGAGGAACCCCAGATTTAATTTCTTTTAGTGTCGATTGTTCCCCATTGTATTTAACGAAGAACCTCCTATCTGACAAATAGGTTGACAAAAGTTGCTGATAGTGGTGAGGAAGTAGCTTTTTAAGCTTGTAAAGGAGACCTTTGTGAAAAACTTTGACGAAGGCTTGCGAAATGTCCAGAAAAGCTGCAGAAGAGTATTTTTTCTTGTCAAGTGAATCATTTATATGGTTGACTACTCTATGTATTAATCTGGCTAGTTTGTTGCCAATGTTTCCTAAGGTTTCTTTTTTCCATGATTTTGGATTTTATTTCAGGTGGAGAAATAACATATTTTCGGATGTTTCCTTACGTTTGAGTTGATGACATTGCTGCTTCAATCATGGTTGTATTTAGGTTTTTATAGCTTCATTGATATCTTGGGGGTTTTTCAGTCCTATATTTAGAGAAGTTTTCATTTCAATTTCCTTTCTATAATTATCCCAGTTAGTTTTCCTTGTATGTAACCGTTGTTCATTTTGAGTTATTACTACTTTGGATAAGGCATAGATAATGATAGGCGTATGATCTGAATGAGGCGTATGAGTAAATAGTTTTGGTGACATACCTTTCGAGACGCAAAAATCCAAAATATAGGGTGTCTTATAAAAATAAAATACATGACAAAAAATAATTGAGAATACAATCTGGTAACAAATTAAATAAAATGGAGCTATTCTATTTAAGATGGCTTAGTTCCTGACAATAGCAGTAATTTTGCACATTTAATGAGTGGATTCGGCAGTAATTTGATAAATAAAAGGTCAAAATATTGTAGATATTGTAGTATGAACTTGCAGTAACGCACTTAATTAAGGACGAAAAGGTGTATCTACCTAAGTTACTGTCAAGATGATAAACAAACAAAATTAATTAATAGAGATAAAATCAAAAAAAATATTAATATTTGAAGCGGAATACGAAGCAAGTATCTTCTGAGTACTAGCTAGGATGGTAGAACCACTACACCATGTAAACCAGCAAATTTCTCAGATAAACCTACTAAAAAATGTTCGGATCTAACGGTATTAGATTGAATGTAATTTTAATTAAATTTAATTCACTTGGCTTTCAATAGTAATTATCATTATGCCGTTACATTCCTCTTCATGCCTAAACGCTTTTTTTTATCAATAAATTTTTTTTTAGTTTACTTACCTATCTTATATAATAAAACGTAACAATCCTGCTGCCAACGTGCCGTAGCAACCGTTGCTGGACAAAAAAAAAAAAAAATAAAATCTGTAAACAAAAATATTTTTCTTGTCTACTGAATTTGTTTATGTGTATACTAGTGGCCCCTGTTGAGTAATTATAATTCAACTTATAATTTTAAAAAAAACGGTAGTTTACGTACTGACATAGACTTTTCACAATAAGGCACAAACAACTAATGCTTAATATGAAGGTTTGAGGTTAGTAAGTTTTATTTTAGACTCATAAATACACTTCCCTCATATACTGATTCGTTTCCGATATATTCCCTATAGTCAGTGGCATTTAATGGATAAAATTACTAAAAATAAAATATTTTTGTAAATAAAGAGGTATATACATTATACATATGTTTATGTGGCTTAAATATAGAAAACAATAATTTGAGACGATAATTTGATAAAAAAATTAAAAGAATAATTCCTTTAATTATATATAAAAATAATAAGATGTGTAAATAATGACACAAAATGGGTGTATTTTACTTAAAATTTTGAATATTATAAAACAAAATAGAAATTTTTTCAACACGTATGCGCATTTCTGTTGTGTATACAACTTATTTATATATTAAGAGTTCATTAGGCAGAAGCGAGATAAGGTGGGAAGGTGCTTACTGCGCATGTCCTTAAATGGTTGTCTATTATAATTATAGATAGTTTATTTATATATCTATTATGTATACAGTATATTTTATTTATTTCATATGAATAAGTTGTTGTTAGTGTAAGTGGATAATAATTTTGGATTTTAATTTTATTTTTTTAAATGTTTTTAATCAAAATAATTATGTTGTGAAACTGTGTATTAGCTGTGGTAGATTGTGATCTAACGAATGACCAAAATTGCCAAATTTAATCGAAGTTCCTTCGAATATGATTTGTAATAATTGTATCGTACAAGAAATTTTTGGAGATGGTCTAAATGAGGATAAATTTGCTAACTATTCTTTTAATCTTACCCAATACATTCCTATATTTTTGCACAAAAAATTCTGGTGTTGATACAATTAACGAACGAGTTTTAAACATTTTGGAGAGAAATGTAATAACTTATCTTAGTACCAATCCTACTGATGATTGCGGTGAAAATGTTGCAGTGAATTCCTATCGAAATTTAGGACATAAACTTTCAAATGGTTGTATAATAATATAACAATGTTAAATTGACATTTTATATGACCATAAATAAGTCGCAAGGTCAAACATTGGAAAAAGAAGGAGTTTATTTGCTTGAAACAGTATTTAGCCATTGGCAACTGTATGTAGTGAAATATAAAATTGTCTGGAATGTTCGGACATGGAGAGAAAATCCACCTTAACTATTGTTTCTTTATTAATTTTTACTAATCATGCAATTTAAAATAAATATTGAATATCTTCCATTTTTAATATGTACCTTCAAAATATTTTTAATTGACTTATTAGATTATTTATTTTTTTTTTTTACTAATAAGTTAATTACTTAAATTACTAAAACAAAATTTTGATATATTGTACAGACTTATTATCAGAATGTAGAGGCAATTGAAATTCTAATTAAAAAAAAATATGATTATAAATAAATTCTCATAATTAACTATTGTTAAAATTTTAATTAGGTATAGAGCAGGTGTAGCAGCAATCAACAATTCTTTTGTAATATTTTGGTTGAATATTTTTTTTATAATAGTAAAATACAATTTACTTGCTATCATGATTGCATAATCAGATAAAAGTTATTGTAATAATAATAATAATAATAAAAATGCATTAATGGAAAAATCGATAATGTTTCGAATAATATAATGACATTTCATTTAGATAAAAAATAGTATTATGCATATTGTATGTGAATATACTATATATATATATATATATCTACTATTGTTATTACTAGTTCAATAAGAAAATATCTCTGAATTGAAAATTTCAAACGGATATTTTTTGTTTAGAACTAAAAAATTACTGTGACACTGCTATTTATTTTTATAATAGTCAACTATGGACTATGAAAGCCAGTGTACTGTACAAGCTGATTTTTTTCTTATTATGATGTAAAATACTATAATTAAATAAATATGGAAACTCTAGGTATGTTTCATAATTTTAAAATCTATTAGGATATTTAATGAAATTGTAGAACATTCCTTGAGTTTTAATATTTATTTAATTTCAACAATATTTCACCTCGAACCTACAGCATATTCTATAAATTATATTAAAATACTGTAATGAGATATAATCGTATTTTGCATCTTAATTCGATATTTTCTTTTGTTACTATTCGGGCGTTGTATTGTTTTATTAACACAATAATTATGGCATTTGTTGTCTTATTTTAGATGGAGCTCTATGGCTTCAGAGTCAACTTAGTAGGAAATTTTCTTCAATCTTTATCAACTACTAGTATTTTGCTGTTACTTCTTAACACTTTGTTATTTTATTCCTATATACGCTGCTGTGAGAAAAGTTGGGCAGTTATAAATTTTTACTATTATTTTTAAATTTGCCTTAATTAACTTGCCTTGGACTTTATATTTTTGTTTGTTTCAATTTGCTTCAATTCAACAAAATACCCATTTCAATAACCATTTAACCAAAGTATATCCATAAAAAGTATGAACTCATGTATGTATTCATTTGTTTGCACACAAATTCATATACAAATTTGATAAACATTGTCAGAAATAGACGATAATAAGAATTTTACGTGTAAGAAAAAGAAAAAATATAGTAAACAAAAGAGAGTAACAAAAAAGTTGGCTGAAATTAAATAAATAAAGTTTATAACTTTGAAAAAAATTTTCGACAAAAATTTCGTTGAAATATTTAACAATATTATTTTCTAAATTGTATCAACTATGCATAAGATTTTTAGGAGACCTAGCTAAAACAGCGTTATCATATTCTTTAAAATCTGTGATTTGTAAATAGATGTTGTCCTCAGTATTATTTTATAATCGTATACTAATATAATAAATATTTAGGTTTACTAATATAATTAATAAAAAATAATAATGTTTGTAACTCCAAATTATTACTGACAAAAATATTAATAATATTTTATATTATTGTAATGTAATTATAATTTAATATTTTTAATAGGTATATACGAAAATAATAAAGTTTAAAACGTATATATTAAAATAATAAAAGATCAGAATTAATCCTCGTATAAGGGAACAAACTAAATTAGAACTAACATTTTTTGCCACCCTGCCTCATATAAATAATGTGAGGAAACGTAAACAAATCCAAAGGAGAATAATGAGAACTCAAAATTATTTTACAGTACAAAGCAAAAGGCAAACATCTGTTTTGTACCTTTTCTCTCTCATGTAAATTTTACCTCTTTTAACTGATGACATTTTGCTCGGTTTGGTATTTCTTAAAAATTAGGTTGTCGTAAAATGGGAGTGCGTATTCTTGTTAATATAGATTATAGATATTCTTTGCATTCAACTAAGGTGAAATTTACATATGTGTGTGTACTAATAATGGAATATGGATATTTGATAAAGTTAAAATTTGGTTTCTCTTTAAATTCACTATATTTATTCACATTTCTATGGTGTAAAGAAGCAAAAAACAAAAAACAAAAAAGGTATACAAAATACACATTTATTACAATACAAATCATTATCATTATATTTCAATCATTTTCTATTATTATTCAATTTCAATTATTTTCAATCATCATTTTCATTATATTTGTTTTGTGTTTTTAATTTGGTTTCTTTTATTAATCTCTTTCTTTTATTATTTCACTTTCTCTGACTAAGTATATGTAAATGTACGTACATGTGTCATATAGGGCTTGCATTTGTTACATACATAATCATATGGCTTAGTTTAATTGAAAATAAAATGCAAACAGTATTTATGGAAGAAAACAAAATTTGAACCTATCAGTTATCAATCACTCAGTTAGAAATGACTCTTTCGCATGTTAAAAAAGTTTAATTTCGATTTATGCATGTATATATTATACTTTTATATGCCAATTTATGCTTAGGCAGCGTTTGAACGTCGGACAAAATCGAATTTTATCGTAGATAAAGTCGGATGAGTGTTTACATTTCAGACTTTTTCTCAGATTTAATCTACGATTTTACGTCAAATATTTTTTGTATTTAACAGGGTTTCTTTTTATAAAGTGCGTAATTTTTTATTGGTGAAAATTTTTTAATACGTAAATTAAAAAATTCACAGGTATCTAATCAAAAATCTCCAAAAAATTTTTAAAAATATACCTACATATTTTTATAAACTTTGTTACAGTAATATAAAATATAATACACATTTGAAGTATGAGCAATAATAACCAAATTGCGCTAGAGTGAATTTTAGTGCCATTTGATTATATGCGTTGTTCTTTGAAAATATATTATTTTTCATTAAAAAAATATTTTCACTTAAAAGTCGAAAATAAAATAAGGAAAAAAAATTTTTTTTTTTAGAAATATTTGCCTTCAATTTAAGCGTACTAAAACTACAAAAATAAACTTTAGAATCGCAACTTGATATAATGTTTTCATAGCAAGTTATGATTGTAATTACGGACAAAGCAAATTAGCCGAACTTTTTAACAAATCTCTTAATCTCATCTCAAGACTTACTAGAATTTCGGCTAATTTGCTTTTTCCGTAATTACAATCATAACTTGCTATGAAAACATTATATCAAGCTGCGATTCTAAAGTTTAGAAACGCTTAAATTGAAGGCAAATATTTCTAAAAAAAAAATTTTTTTTTCCTTATTTTAGTTAATAATTAAACTTCCATAACTAGAAAAAGCTAACAACTTATGGGACATATTTTAATTTTCGATTTATGTTTTCAGTAATTTTTGTTTTGTTAGAAAATACTGGATCAAAAATTCACGACGATTAAAAATTGGGTATAATTGAAAAAAAATAATATAAGAACGTATTCTGCTATCTTACAAATTTTTATTGCAAAAACTAATTTATACATTTTTTTAAATTTTTTTATATTATAAAAAGAATGATTCAAAATATTTATTAATATAGTTTATAGGTATTCCGTTAATCGCAATTACTGCTTCACATTTTATTTTCATGGAGTCGAAAAAGTTTCTCAATATTGAAGATGATATGAAATTGAACTCAATGTGGTTCTAATTAAAGTTTTGAGGATATCCGTTTTTTCGGGGCGATGCTTTGCAACCTGTAACTTTTACATTGACCAAATATTTTCAATAATTTTAGATCAAACATTAGAATAAAACTTGTAACAATTGAATGAATTTGAACAATTGACATGTATTTTGTCTTTAGGTTAAAATTAATATATGGAAATAAGCTTTTAAGATTTTATACACTTTTTGTTAGTGTCTTACTTTTAAGAAATATTCAAAAATATTAGTTATTAAAAAAAAAAAAATTTAGATCTGGGCTAGATGTAGACTATTCCATTACTGAGATATTTTTATTTCTCATGTGATCTTGAATCTAAAAATTATGTTAAAAAGAACTAGCTATGTTATAAAAAAAAAATATTCAGAGATGAAAGTTTAATATCTAAACTACTTAAGAAACATAAAAAAAAATATATTCTTACATTTCTAGTAGTGTATCAAGGTCTTGTTGAAAAAATAAATCACAAGTGTATCCAAAGAATATATGAACAATTATTCATTTTCCAAAATATTTATATAAAGCATAATCTTCTTATTTCTGGATCGGAGCAACATTTCCATGCCATTACATCTTCGGATTTTGATGGCAACATTTGCAAGCATTCATTGCTTAATTGCTTTTTGCCGAATCAACTGTCTTCCATCACTGTCGTGCACTTTGAATTAGGTTTCTTCTGAATATTACTTACTCCCACATATCCTCTGTCCAAAAAACGTGTTCTTGCGAATACAAGTCTTTTACGGCTATGTGTTGGCTTCAACTCAAGCTTCTTGACTAGACAATATGCATTTAATCCCTTGTTAAATAGTCTATTTTCTACCAAACTGGATAAAATCGTGGTTCAACTTGTTCTATAGATATCACTACAGAGCGTTTCCATAATCTGTAGACGTTTTGAAACAGTTTTTCTAACTTTAATTTCAAAATATAAGCTACTTTGCCTTTAGAGCAACACAATCTCTCAGCGTTAATTTTCCCGTGATAGCTCTTTAACTCCTTACTTATTTTATCCATTATTATTTTCATTATGAATTAATACACTTCACAATTTATATTTACAGGTAAACAATAATTAAACTGTTGGTATGTATCCAATTCAGGTAGATATACATATATTGGATAGAATATAGATAATAATATCAGAAGAACAAGAAAGTTAACCTGCTTATAAATTTCGGAATAATTGCATTTGTTACATGAAATGCAAGTATAAATTTTAATTGCCAAATTTTTTTTTCACAGCAATGTATTTTTATACAGTTTGACTTATTGAAGAGGTGCTCCTTGATATTTTAGTTTTTGATAGGGTTCAACTGAATATATTATTTGTATACTTCCTTCTTTATTTAAACCACCTATTCTAAGCTGATATAAATGTTTTAATTAAGAACGCTGTTTTCCGAATCCGCTGGTCATATTGTTATCCGCTTGGTGTTTTCAATAGAAAATAAGATCTTGGATTTACAATTTGCCAATATTTTGTAAGAACTGCTAGAACATTATTTGCTATTTCCAATTATAAAATATAAAATACGAATACGTAACGTTAAGTTAAGTTAAATATTTATTTTTCATTTTTAAAAACTTATTTTATTCAATAATTTCAGAGCAAAGTGACCATACCCTAGAGAATTTCTGTTTCTGCATTAAAAATCACTTTATAATATTAAATTCTGATTTTTATTTAAATGAAAAATTTTATACCAAAATCGTTGACCTTCCTCAATATATATTTATTTATTTATAAAAAACAACGTTTTTAGTTATTTTGAATTTATACATAAATTAATTATTTATATTTTGAATTTATTTAAAAATTAAAAAAAAATTAATTTATTTCCAAATTTTTATTTCTATTTTAGATATCTGAAGAAGTAGAACTAGAAAATCATGATGAAGAAAGTAGCACAGAATTATTACCAAAAAATGGTGTGTATGCAGATGATTGTTTAAAAGAAGTTCAAGTACCTGAAGAAGATATAAAAAAACTAAAAAATAAAGATATTTCAAATGCTAGCAATAAATTACAATGTTATTTAAATTGTGTCATGGAAAAGGATGAAATTATTTTTGATGGTATTTTAAATGGTGATGTAATCTATGAAAGATTACAAAATATAACGATGTTAAATGAAGAAAATGCAACAAAAATTTCAAATATTTGTAAAAGTATTGAAGGTGATGATAAATGTGACATTTCATATAAATTATCAAAATGTTTTATTGAGCATAAAGCAAATTTTATTTTATGGAGAGTTGCAACGATAGTGCAAAATTAATATTAAAATTTCTTTCAATGTTAAAATTTAATTTTTCTCATTTTCATAATTTATTTATTATAAATATTTTTATTTGCATTAAGCTTTTGAATGGAAATCTTATTAATTATACATTAATTTATAAGTAATAATTTATATTATTTTTGAAACTGAAATAAAAATGAAATTGTAACAGTGTTAATACCTATTAAATATTTTTAAACTTTATGGTGGTACAAAGTTGCTTAAACCATTTTCTTTCAGAAATTATTATTACTTTGTTTTTCGTTTTAATTTAATACCAATGACTTTTATTCAAGAGTTAGATAATTATTAAAATAATAATACTAATAAATAAATTTGTTAATAATATTATTTTGAATGTATGAATTAAATATCAAATCATGTAGCTTCAAAAAACAATTAATATACCTATCCACACAAAAAATAATTTTGCAATTAATAATAATCATCTTTAAACTCACTCTTCTTTCAATTTTGAAAATAACAAGTTAAGTACTTTAGACAGCATTAATTAACTACAAAATAACAATAATTTGTGTTTTATGTAATAATAAAACCGACAAAAAAAAATTTGAATTTTCAAATTTCTTTTTATATTTCTGTGGCAATAATATGTAGCCGCTTAAGTCGATACAAGCGAAAAATAAGATATTGTCACTATCGGAAAAATTATTTATACGTTCGGAAAAATTTATTTTCCACAAGAATATTGAGACTTCTATGAAGGTTTAAAATTGAGAAAATCACATTACTTTATCAAGTAGACTGTCAATAGTCTACTGACTAGACTGTAATTTATCACATTATATTATAACAACTTACACCAACTCTTTATAATATAATCAATAAATTATTATTTACATGCCAAATATTTTATAAAAATATATAACAGTTTATAAAAAAATTTGTTCTGCTGTTCCACTTTTCTAAAACTGACTTAAGGGATTGTGTCCAAATTTATTTTGTGATTTTATCTTACCTAAAACTAAGTGATTGTAATTTCATTTTGATTTTATATTAGAGTAGCTTTTTTTCTTTAATTTTGAATTATAGTTTGTTAATTCAATCAAATATATTTAAAACTTTAAGTTAAAAAAAAAATGAATATTATCAGCAACGTTCCCTCTAAGCTGCGCAAGTGCGCAATTTTGTTAATTCCGAATTAGAAATTTTATTAGTTATTTAAAATAATTATTATATTAGTTATTTAAAATAATACTTCCTTAGTAGGCTGTGCAAATTGTTATCGATTTAAATATTATAGCCAAATTAATCAGAAAAATTGCAGCAAGATCGAGAAGATTGTACAGAAACCATTTCTAGAACAAAAGTTGGTAAAGATAACATCAAAATTTTAATAAATAATGTTGTTCTTGCCATTAAAATGAATTTTTCAATAAACTCAATAAGAAATAAGAAATAAGAATGGCACAATTCTATTGCTTAATAGTGGATGAAAATACTGATATTTCCGTTCACAAAATGTTAATTATTTATATAAAATACCACTTTAATTATTTAATTACAAAACTGTTTTTTGCTGGTGTAATACAATTAAATGTATGTGACGGCAAATCAATTGTGGAGTCCATAAAGTGTTTTTACAAAACTATTAATCTGGATATGCAAAAAATGGTAATGTTAGCATCCGATGGAGCTGCAGTAATGCTGGAAGCCTATAATGGAGTAACAGTACTATTAACACAAGAAATTGGTTACTTAATTTCACAATTTGTCACGCATTGTGTGGCACATAGGGAGGATTTGGGAATCGATGATGCCTGTAAGGGTATGCTTCTTGTTGAACAGTATATACCACGTTCCATCGTTCAGCCGTTAAAAAACATAGTTTTGAAGAAATGGCAAGTTTAATGGATTTCCAAGTTTTGATGTTCCGGCTTCTTAATGAAATACGCTGACTTTCTCGTAATTTTGTGATTATTCCGTTTATTCGGAACTTGATGTCTTAACAGAATATTGCAAAGAAAAGATTGATAGTTCCAATTCAGTTGATCCAATCTCAAGATATTGCTTTACATCTTTAGAAAATAATTTAAATCGTATATCATTGATTGCATTGCAAGTGATGTTTTTACCGAATTAAAAGAATTAACAAAATATTTAAAAAAAAACTGTCACCTATGGAAGCGCATCAATATTTTAAACTAGCTTGGTAACCCGCCATAAATGACGGAAGCAAAATAATATCTAGCATTTCTTTCTTTCATTAGACTTTTCATTTCAAGTTTAAGATAACTACGTATTTGTTTATTAATTTATCTTACCTTTATTTTTGTATTATAACGCTTTTAATTACCATATGAACAGAATATTTGTAGTAAGGTGTAAAATTTTCTATTCACTAAGGGTCATTTACTCGATCATTTTAGCGAAATCCTTTTTGCTAACATTGAAAATTTATCTTATAATTCAGAATTAAGTTAATCCTGTTAACATTCAATAACATTCGCTGCGTAAGTTTAGCGTCAAAGTATATATCGAATAATATTTATATATTTTATATATATAATATTTTATAATGAGCCACAACTTTGAACGAAAACATTTTTGAAAACAAAAATAAATAAAATTGTAAATATAAAAAAACAATAATGTTGTAGGTACACATAATATTTATTTTGATGAATAAAATAAAAACTCGTGTTGGAGAAAAACTAAAATAAAAATATTTACTGCAAATAAATAGGTATTGACAAAACTGTACATAACTTGTGAACCATTGATCGGTTATTTAAAATTTCATTTCATTTCAAAAAATTCATTATCGAACTGTTCATGTTACAATTCAAACATAATTATTATTTATAACATACCTACATTAAAAAGAAGAACTACAATCAATATGGTTTAACCGATACCTATATATACCTACTATATTAAAAAAAAATATCACTCTCTACAATATACATTTCTACACACTTGAAGAAAACAAATATACCTAAAAATTATAAATTTACAAAGCTAAGAAATAAAAAATAATAGTACAAAATTTCATTTAATTTCAAAATGTTGTTTTTATGTGTAAATCAGCAGAACTAAAACCTAACCCCATAATATATACTAAATATTATATACGATCATAAATTTATATATCATATAGATATATATATATATATATATATATTAAAAAAAAAAAAAACAATAAACAAAAAAAATAAATTTTAACTCATCATTGCATCACATTTCTGGCTAGAGTATATATACCTATAGTACTATAGTACAGGCAATGCATACAATAGCAAAACTATGATGCTATGATTATTATCATAACAAAAAAAAAAAAAAAAATCTAGACACATATGCATATTGTGTATAATTTTAAGTAATAAAAATAACCTTTAAGTGCATTATGTTTTTTTTTCTGTTAAATGCTGTTGGCCTTTTGGTTATTATACCATATTAAACTATTGATAAAATTTCTATTAGCCCTTATTATTATAAATCAAAAAAATTGTTTGTTTTATTTATATTATTATTATTATTTTTTATTTTTCCTTATTATTTGCGAAGAAGACTAACATTAAATTAAAAAAATATATTTTATGCAATGGTATTTTTACCTGCAAAGGTTCAGCATGGTAGACAGGGGTTGAGTGAAGCAAGAAAAAGCAAGTGTTGCAGTATTCCGTCGGACTTACAAACATCCAGATAAATGCAGAAAAATATATATATATATAATTGATCATCACAAAATGCAAAAGTCAGTATTTTGGTGATATAATTTGCTGAAATTTTTGAAGATGAAAGTAAGAATTATATGATAATATCATCCGGGATAATTATATTTGTTGAAAAGTTCTGCTACCATTTGAATAAAATATTTCCTGATGCTGACATGGACCTTTGGAAAGCTTTTGACCAAAACGCTATTGTCAACATGATTTTAATTATGGCAATGAAAATTTAAAACAAAATAATTTTGAAATATGGAAATCTCATCCCAAACATGGATAATAAAATAATAATGGATGAGTATAAACATTTAAAATATTTATTTACGGAAAGATTCAATAACAATAGTCGTAATTTCAATCATTTACTTCAATTGCTTCTTCGTGAAAATAGTTTTCAAAATATAAAAATTTGTTTGATATATGTGGAACCTTCTAAGTGTCGAATTTTGATTTTAAAAGAGAATTTAGCCTGACAAATTTGATTAAAATAAAATTTAGAAATAAGTTGGAAGTAAATCATTTGGGTAACTTACAAAGAAAAATAAAGACAGGAGAGAAAAAAAAATAATAATGTAATATGTAATTAATAAAAAAAATTTAAAAACAATAAAAAACTTAAAAAACTGCAATAAAAAACTTTTATTTTTTTATAAAATATCTAATTTACCAAATTGTTTAATTTTGTTTAATTTTTTAAATAATTTCACAGCGCAATTTATTTTTCTTTTGCTTAGCTAAAACAAAAATTAGAGGGAACGTTGGTTATGAGCATATTATGACTTTTTATATCTCCCCAATTTTTTAACAGAATAATTTCAAAATGGTCCTACTTAAAAATTTTAAATTTCGGCTTAAGTTGTTATACATTATTGGCACAGATTTATATTAATAAGTTCATTAACTTAATTCATAGAGTCCGTATTTCATTTTCATACAATTTTTCAAATTTATAACTTGAAGACCAATTTTTGATTGTTGTATAAAAATTTTAATTTCAATGAGCGTGGGAAATTATTTTAAAAACATTATAATGTAATGTGTGTTAGAATACATAATGGCAAATCAAGGTAAATCAAAAATATTCTATATAAAAATAATATAGACACTTTGCGGTTTGCAAAAAGTATTTTAATTAAATTAAACATTGAAAAAAAAAATTGTAATCGAGAATAAAAACAAAGCAAAAAAATTAATTTAAAGTGAATGCGTTAAATTTTTCTCTATTCCATGAACTTCAATATATTTTGGGCTCTTCTGATAGAGATGTTGTATCGGCGTAAGACCTAATGGCCATATCCCAAGGATAGTTGAAATTGCTAGCTTTCAAAAAATTTATATTTTTAGTGGCGCTTCTTATCCTTTAAGGACGAAAAGGACATTTGAAAGTATGCTTGTTGTTTTGATTTTTTGTATATATATATTCAGTTATACATTCTGAAAAGTCGGAAAAATAACGGTCCGGAGCATATTTTACGATTTATATTTAATGATAACTGGTGCTGCCGTTATGGAGATATTGTAGTTCAAAGTAGAAAATTTTGGAAAAAAATACAATCTTTATTTTCTTTCTCGAAAAACCAAATACCCCAAGATTTTAACATAAAACCCTCCCAACATTTAAATACTGTTGAAAAGGTATATTTTGTTCTATAATTCATACACACATACACGACATCTGTACCTTCTTCAAAGTTATGATTACCGATTAAATCAGGTAATCAGAGAGAGCAGATCCAATATCAGAACATTGACATGGCTTATCACAGGACACGGATCATATTTAACATATATCTAATTTATTTAAATCTCAAAAGGAGCTTAAAAAGATCGTATACAGTTCATTTACATTTGGATTTTTATTCATGTTATCAAAAATTAACAAATGTTTAATCGTTAATGTATAGTAAAGTCAAGAATAAATATCACTCACTCCGAAAAAAAAAGAAAATATAGAAAAAATAGAAAAAAGAAAATAGAATATTAAATTACGTTAAATTACTGTTTTTACTCATCAAATTTAATAAATGCACTCTACTTAAGTATATTTTCTAAAATTGTTTGATGAATATCCATTTATCCATTAAAAGGGTTTAATTTTATTATTCAAATTTTTATATGGTAAATTATGAAGATCTGGAAGTCTGGTTCAGCATATCGTTGTACTTTTGTATACTTGAGCTTAACAACTACCTTCAAGACGATTTAAATGAATTTAATGATTTGCTACTAGATTCATATTAGATTTGATTTTATTATTTTGTATGGATATGTAGAATTTAAACCATGTCTCGATGATCAGCGAGTTTTAATATATTCAATTTATTGTGAATTTGATTAGTAGATGTTCTAATTGGTATACGGAATAGATTTTTTACAGCTTTGTTCTGTATTTTCTGTTTCTATATTTTTGTTGTAAGTGTTTTCCCATATATTTATAGCATAACTAATCAAACTGTAAAATTAGCTATAAAAAACTTGCGTATTCATTTCAATAGGTACTCTAAAACAATTTTTTTAAAAAACACCTGCAATTCTTGTAGTACTTTTAATTAAATTTATTGTTTGATCATTCCAATTTGATCATCAATAATGATACCTAAATAGTATTTATAAGTGTGAACTCTTTGAATGGAATTGTTGTTGTATTTTACTGAAATATTACTATTATATAATATATTATTATATGCATATCCACCACCACCATTACCAGTTAAAAATTAAATTTGATAATTAAATTTTGATTTTTTCTAATCTGCTAAAAATTGGTAAATCCAACACAGATATATGTAGATTCGAGAGCTAATAAAAATTACTTTTAGGTACACATATCGCTTGATTTAGAAAATGAAGGTAACACAATAATAGCGTTTGGTATTAATGTGCATTTGGACCTTGCAGTCTTAAACGACCAAACGGGAGAGCCCAGTAGATCTGATATGGCCGCATCTACAAAGAACATACCATAGTTAATAAAAAAAGTCTAATTTTTACATATTCAAATTGTAAAAACAAAAACATATGAGGTACCTGGCTACTTGCAACCATTCGCAATAGTCGACTGCATTAAAATATGGCTTATAAGATTACGTAAATTTATATTTTGTCCAAATATTAACTAATCTAGCTGTGTGTTCGACCGGTTCCTTCGAATTATTTTTAATATATATTTTTACTTTTCTAAGTACTTAAAAAATAATTTTCTATTTTGAAAATGTTTCAGAATGCTCATCAAATCTTATTGTATTCAAGATATCGTTTGCCAGTTTTTAGCTATTTGCGTTGCGATTCAAAATTTTCTCCGATCCTTGTAACCATCGCAAATCTAAAATAAACTGGGTCGTTCTTGCTTGTTTGTAAAGGCTGAATTTTTATGCATAGTACATATTGCATGATGATGAATGATGATATTTTGTGCTCATGCTTCAATGATAGAGTTGTGAAAATTTTCATATTATTGTAATTAATTTCTTTATATATCTTACCTAAACCATAACTCTTGTAATGGACCATGAAAATGAAGACTGGTTTTTAAAACTTTGAAATAGATAAAATTTATGAAATAGCAACTAGAAAAGATGATTCGGGAAAATAGTGTTATTACACGGCCATCCTGTCCAAAGTATTTTGGGTATCACATAACAAGAATTAAATGTCAGCAATCCAAGTTGTTGAAAATTTGCAAAAAATCAATATCACCTTTCGAACAATTTTTTGTAAATTTTCAACTACATCTTGTTTTTTTTTACTTTATTAGACCTATTTTTTTTTTTATTTGATTTTTAGCTTTTAAAATTTCTATTCTTTTTATAAAATACAAAAAAAAAGACCACAAAACTATATTCTTGTAGATTGATGAACATATAAAAAAAATATATGTAAATGTTTTTTTTTTTATTTTGTTAATTTTTCTGTCTCCACAGAACTATTATTTATTGCTGCGGTCATGTCTTATCGAAAAGCACTTTTTAGTGAAGCATCAAGCTGCCTACACCCAGACTAGTGAAGTTATGTCAGGCATACCACATGGAAGGGTCTTAGGTTATATTTTGAACCTCATCTATGCTGCGGACTTAAGAAAAAGAAATGAGGCAATCACCGCCACTTTCGTTGATAATACGACCATATTGACACCGTATAATACCCAGTACATGCTACAGAGGTTCTACAACACATCATAAAACTGTAGGTTAACTACAACTAACCCTAATGTGTAAAAAGGTTACTACATTTAAATGAACTGATTAACCTCCAACAATCAATACAAGCAAACACTTATACTTAAAAAGAATATAGCTAAATGTTATATTTTAAGCTTCAAAAGTCAAAACAATTAGTGTAAACACTCTATTTTGGTGTATGTAGGCCATTTACTAAACTGGAATAGTAGTGCGGGACGTACATTGCTTTGGTTTTTGATAAAACCTTTTTTCTGTATAGTTAAATAAAATGTTCGGGTGCTATTAACCCCGATTTTAATGTTCTTTTTTTTACCTGTTCTTTGTTTTACCGAACATTACAAATATTTTTTTTTACCGAACAATTGGGTGCTATAAACCCCGATTTGTAATGTTCGTGTACTCCCGTTACGGTAGGATATATGGGATATTCACCAATTTCGAGAGTGTTAATAGCAAGATGCTTATGAATAAAATGTAATATAAAATTATCGATTCTTGTTCATTTTAATTTTTCGTATATTAATTTGAAAAATAATGTACGAAATTTGTTTCCGGTTTCCTAGTTTCATTCACACTCTTACCCAGTTGAGCAAATTGGTTGGAACTCCAATTGGATTTCCAAATATTTTTTCCGAAATTGTACCACGTAATCAACCAAATGTACAGAATGGTACATATTTTCGGAAGAGCTGAATGAAAATTAATTGGAATTCCAATGTTTTTTCCTATGAAAGTGGCCACATTTTTTTAAATTGTACCAATGTCGG
Organism: Argyra leucocephala; assembly: GCA_963942445.1. Taxonomy (NCBI): domain Eukaryota; kingdom Metazoa; phylum Arthropoda; class Insecta; order Diptera; family Dolichopodidae; genus Argyra; species Argyra leucocephala. The sequence continues at coordinate 81,960,374 of OZ012681.1, read as the reverse complement.
AATTTGTATCTGAACATGTACCTTAAATGTACCTAATAAACATTAATGACGTGATAGTTTTATATTATTTTTCCGTAATAAATTCCTATAATTATTCCTAAAGGAATTTTAACCTTTTTTTCCAACAATGTTTCCACACTTTGTACCAAATATTATTCCTATACTTTTTTATTTGGTTTTTCCCATAATTTTTCCTACGTTTTTTCCAATACTATTTTACCCTGTTGTACCTTATGTTGTTCCTATAGTTTTTCGTATGTTTTTTCCAATACTATTTCACCGTATTTTACCTTGAATTATTCTTAAAAATTTTCATACTGTTTTTCCTATAATTTTTCCCACATTTTTTCTAATACAATTACACCTTGTTGAACCTTCTATTATTCCTACTATTTTTCAAACGACTATTCCCATAATTTTTTATACATTTTTTTAAAAACTATTTCACCCTGCTGTACCTTGTATTAATTCCTGTAATTTTTCATTCGGTTTTTCCTATTATTTTTACACATTTTTTCAATACTATTTCTCCCTGTACCTTTAAATAAAATTATTAAAAAAAAACAAAAATTTGTGGAACTGGAAGTGGAAACAAGTGTTATTTTATTCAAAATAAGGTGTTTATTAATATTTATTTGGCATTCTCATTGGCATCCATTTGTTCATTGTCACGAATTTCAGCACCTATAGAAAAGTATTTCAAAGTTATGAATAAAAGAATTATTATACAATAAGCTAAAATATTGAACTACAAAAATAAAAATTTAAATTTTTAAATATAAAAATGTGATCACGGTTTTTTTTCCATACTACCCAAAATCTTATTAAAAATTTGTTTCAAATTAGTAAAAAGAATATCTGTTATTTTATTTGTATTTTTTAAATTTAATTCTTAAAAAGTATAATTTACAAAACAAAAATTAATAGTTACACTAATATGTTATAATATTATGAAATTAATATTTAAGGAGTATTTGTTGGAAATACTATTGGTACACGAAACGTACTTAAAGCGTACCAACAATATATCCAACTAAATTTCCTAATAATTTATATATAACATATGAATGTAATGTATGAAAATACATTATTCTAATTTGTTTTATAATAATTTGTAATATAAATATTTTTAAAATTAAATTATTTTATACTTACAAATTTTTTCCACTATTTAATACTTTTTAACATTTATAACTAATTTCAAGTTTTTTTTTTATATTTGTTTGTATATTTTTAAATTCACACCTTCACTCTCGCACAAATATCAAACGACTAATACTTAAATGTTCCAATATTTTTTTAGTACTTATGTGCTTTTTCTATTTAGGGGAATAATAGTTGAAAAAAGTATTGGTACATTTTATAGGATAAAGTTTTTATAAACGTCTTGATCGTTGTACTAATATTTTATCCATTGTATTTTCCGTTGGTAACAAGTTAATATTTATTATTTGGAATATATGTTGGAAATATCTTGGTACAAATTCAGTGTTTTTTCAAGTGAAAGGAAAAATTGATGTAAATAATATTGGTACATTTTGTATGATAATGTTTTTATAAACGTGTAAAATAGTTTACCCATTGTATTTTCCCGTTATTAATAAGTATGTGCTTATTCATTGGAATATTCGTTGGAAATATCATTGGATATTTTTTCCAGTAAAAGGAATAATTGTTGGAAATATTGCTGGTATAATTAATGTGAAAAAAATTTTAATGTGACATAATTGAAGATTTTTTGTAGGAAAAGAATACGGTACTTTAAAAATAAAAGTTTTTGTATGACGCCATACAGAATTTTAAAGAGTACTCGTACCACTACTTTTCTGTATTCATAAAGAAAAATTATTGGTACTATGAGAGAAAAATTTCTTATAGTACAAATTCTAAAAAAATCCATATAAAATTCCTAAGTTGAATCTGGAAATTTATGTGGTACATTTGGTACTGGAACAAGTTCGAAAAAATTCGGTCTGAAAATCCTTATTTTGAGTTAGGAAATTTGCATGTTACAACTTGGTACTGGTACAAAAATTCCAAGTTTGGTCAACTGGGTATGCACTTGTGTCAGTTTTTCCATCAGGCTAGCATTTACTTTGTACCAGGTTAGTTAAAAAATTTGCAAAAAATCAATATCATCCTTCAAACTATTGGACCTACATCTAAAAATACTTTTTGCAATTTTTCAACTACACCCAATCATCCTTTCAAATATACGAAATGAATAAGTCCCTTAATATGTTTAACCTATTTACAAGATTATTAATATTCTGCAAGCAATTCATAGCTGAAAAGTAAGCATTTTTACAAAAATCAAATTAATTTTGAAATAATTTTATATTAAGTATTATAAAATATTTTTATTTCATTCAATTAACAGTAAACTGAAATTATAATATTAGAGCTTTAATTTTTTTCGATATTATAACTATATAATATTTATTATCCCTATAAATATGTCAATAATATTACAAGATTACAAATTTAATTCAAAAATTGAATCATCATCCTCCCGCAACTATACTATACATATTACCATCAGTACATTGATTGGATAATCTCTTTCGATTTCTAAGAATTATATATAGTTGAGCAACTCAGAATCAAAATTCAATATCTCCGAGGAAATTAGTTTCTCGATACTGAACATATTTTATTTTAAACACATGCTACATTTTGTACTGTTAATACTGATTATTATTTGTGGTAAATCTGAAATAATGTGTAATTTTAAAAGGTAAAAATGTAAGTTTCACTCTACAAAAAATTCTAAATACCAATATTTTTAAATCTTAAAAATGGTGATATTAACATTTGTCACCCAAACAAACGATATATTAAGTTTTGCATTTTTTTTGTAAGTAAATTTGAGCAAAAATATTATTTTTCAAAATAAATCTTTACTAGTATTCGTCTGTTCAATTCAAAAACCGTAGTAAAAATTTCATTATGAATTTCGTTTTCCATCATTTAAATTTATGGTGGACACTATATAATTGTTTTTTATTTTATTTATCTTGAACAACAACCTCATATGTAAAAATTTATTAATAAACAAAAAAAAATTAAATTTAAATCGGTGGTGTTGTAGCGCTAATTTGATAAATTAAAATTTTTGTATGTGAGTTTAAATTAAAATTTTTCATTGAAAATTTAAAAAAGTTGAAAAAAAAATCGATTTTGCTACATCTCTTTTTAAATAAGGATGAAGCATAATAGCGATGACAACAGTATTTTTATTTTTCCCACTGCAATCATCTCAGATTTAAAGATTTTTTTAAGTATAGTACAAAACAGAAACAGTATAGTAGTTTTAAATTCGTTACTATTAAATTAAGAACTAAGGGATATAATTGAGTTTTGTAAATTAATATTATTTTAAGAACGGTTGCTTTGCCGTTATGCAGCTTTGCATCTAAAATTTTATTTAGTAGATATATATTTATTTATTTATTTTCATTAATTTCTCCAAAATAGCTTACAAGCTCGCACAGAGTATATGTACATATTATTAGTTTTATTACATCAAAAAATAGTGCAAAATTAAAAATTATAATTATTACGAAATAAATCTAACGTAAATAAAATCTATAATTATAATTGACAAGCATTTAAGGTCCTGCGCAGTAGACACCTTTTTATTTTATTTCGATTCTCCTACTCCTTAATGAACTTCTAATATATATAATATATAAGATTGTATATAAAACAAAAATGCGCACACAGTTGAAAATTTTGTAACCATATGATTTTATTATTCAGCAAATACATTATGCATAAGTGAGATCTTATGAAAGTAATAAACAAAAGCAAACAAATCAGTTATTATATTTTATATTATGTACCTGCGAATGAATCTATGTACATATGCCAAAAAAAAAAACAAAGAAACAAATTCATCTCAAATAAAAAATATAAAAAAGCAAAAACAAAAAAAATCAGTTGAATTGTTCATATGACTAGCAAATTCATTTTTATATAGTAGAGTTAGAGTAACTATAATTATAATTGACAAGCATTTAGGAACCTGCGCAGTAGACACCTTTTCATTTTATCTCGCTTCTCCTTAGTGAACTCAACTCATATTAGAAGGGAAACTCTTCATTTACGTAAACCTAATGCAATTTTTTACATAAACCACAACAAAATATTTCCTGATTAGTTGAAACAAATAAAAACTATCATACTATACCTACTTTAGCATTGTTGTATAAATGAAAAAGAAAGAGAACACAGCATATGCTTGCCTAAATTTTTATATACAAATTTTTATTGGGCTGACGAAAGATTTGAAAACGCTTATGAAATTTTTATATGCGGGATTATGTATTAAGTACATAATGAGAAAAAAAGTTCGGACAATAATTAAAGACTTTATATTGAAATATTAAACAAAGACAACAAAAAGCTAAATTCCCACAGATGACAAAAAGTAAATTTTTTTTATGTTAAAATTTAACTTTTAATAGATACCACGATAAATAGTTTCATTTTAATACGAAAAAATTATTACTTACACACATTCTAATTGAATTTTATCTTATTAATTTCGTTACACCTTTTTGTTTCCTATATTTCACTTCATTCGTGAACATACAATTCTTATTACCGTCTATTTCTAACAATATTTTTTTAAATGTTTGGGTGTCTTAGCAAAAATACATATCCGAGTTTGACTTCTTATTGTTTAGAAATTCTTTGCTTACAATAAACCTATTTAAATAACCCATCAAATAAAAACAAAAAAACAAGTTAATCTAAAATAAAAAAATATAAACAACATAAACAAAAATAGCTTATCTATAATTATAATAGCCATGCATTTAAGGACAAGCGCAGTAAGCACCTTCTCATTTTATCTCGCTTCTTCTTAATGAACTCTTAATATGTAAATAAGTTGTATATATGGCCGAAATGCGCATACGGGTTAAACAAATTTCTATTTGGTTTTATAATATTCAAACTTTTAAGTAAAATAGAGCCATTTTGTGTCATTCAACATTTTATTATTTTTATACTATTCTGTATATATAATGTCTGTATTATTATGTTCTGTTAAAAATTTTAAATTTGGCTTCAACTTAAATTATAATTACAAAACAGTGGCCCCTAGTCTAAGTATATTATTATTTGTTGTTTTAGTATGAGAACAAGAAGAGAAATATAGTATGTAAAATAGAGTATGAATTTTTATATTAATTACTTATGTACAATTTATTGTTTTTTAACATTTTTATTGATTCTTATTGAACGTGGCAGCCTGTTAATGTCTATACAACAACTAATTTAGTATAACCTAGATCTGGAATTGAGTATTTAGTCGATACCATTTAAATTACTGGTGAGATTTAACTTTATTTGATTAGCAGCACTAATATTATATTCCTGTATGTATGAGTTAGATACAGCGTTAACATTTGATTTTAAGTTATTGTTTGGAATATAATGCATTTGTACATTAATAGATCTGCATCATTTCGTTATAATCATTTAGTTTGAGAATACCTTATTTTATATGTATCTAATTTGTAATAATTCTGAGTGTGAGATTAAAAAGGTTTTTAATTGCTTTGTTCTAGATTAGTCTAAAGGAAGATATTTCAGGTTTTTTTTCAAATGTATTTGCCCAAACAGCAATACCATATGAAATTTTTCTATTAAATCTACTGTCGTATATTGTATATACGTATATAGTATAAGATTTTGAGGAACGTATCTGTATCGAATCTGTACTTTTTGATTCCAGTTGAAGTCATCATCTATTGTAACACCATGATATTTGTAGAAGCTAACTCGTTCAATTGGATTATTATTATTATATATGCTACCGAGATAGTAGCTTTAATTAGCAAATATTTTAAATTTTTGTTTATACTAAGTTTATGTACTGATATCCAATTGTAAATGTTTTGCAATTTTTTGTTCGGCAATGTTGTAGTTGTTTTTAGCATGTACGATTACCTAATCATCAGCATACATATACGATGTGATAATTTGATGTGGAGATATGTACTTTCGAGCTTTATCGATATTTTAATCGTAAAACTTTTTGATGTGTAATAATTTTTGTTTATATTTTCGAAAAATCATAAAAATAATCTTTATAAACGAACAAAATGACATTTTCAGTTTAATTTGACAAAAAATGAGATATTCAGTTTTGCATCTGAACTACTCAGTTTAATTTTTATTTCCAAATTGAACGTACATAAAGTATTTTAATTTTTTTATGCATTAATTTAAAACTTTTATAAATGACAAATTATTTGTAACTATCTAGCTATTTCCTTTTTTGTTGTGGCAACAGTCTTAAAACGAGTAAGTCTCAAATTGAAAATAAAAAGAAAAGAAAATATTCAAATGGTCGTAAAAGTGCAAATGTAGCAGAAAAAAAAGAATTATCAAAATACAAACAAAACTGGAGTTAATATCAATACACTTAAAATAGAAAAACAAAAACAAAAAAAAAACAAAAAAAAAATTCATAGGCAGAGAAGGTGACACCAGTATAATTTTTCCTAAAATTAATTTTGCTATCGTCGATGTTGTGCCATAAAGTAAATATCGATTGTATATATTTAAATGTTTTGTAAATCGAAATGAAAATAAACGAAGAAAATTCTTTAAACCAAGAATAGTTTTCAGGCCTCATTGAATTCATGTGCTTCAGAATTCATATTATACTAAACAAAATATTAATATTGAATATCAGTTAAAAAGTAATAAAAAGAATGAAAAAATTTTTATTTTATTTTTTATTTTCTTAGATAATAATGCCGTCGTCTTCTTCTTTCATATTATTAAAGTTTTTGAATATCTTAAGCTTAAATTATATTTAAAGTATTTGAATTAGTAATGGTTATTGCCAATTCTTATTGTGAAAACAGTCGGCAGTGTTTGTTGTTTTTCAGAAAAACTATGGTTAAAATTGTAAACTTTTCTAGTCCTTTTTCGTAATTTTCATTACAGATATTCTTCAGTATTATTATTATAAAATAGGGAGTGAAGTTATTATTATTATTGATTGGGGGGAAAAATTTTATTTAATCAAATTGGGAATGATAAACTAAAGCAAATAAAGTTATATTTTTTACTCATAGGAGAGTTAAGTGAGTGGAATATTTAAATAAAAAAGGGAGAATACCCTTTGAAATTAGACAGATTGAAAGTAGTTAAAACTTTTGAAAACATTAAAAGGCAAGAAAAAAAAGAAGGAAGTTTTCTTTAAATAGAATATGTTAGAAGCTGGACATATTTCTTACAAACTATGATATAATCTTCAAAGCTTTGCAAACTGCAATTAGACAAACAGAAATATATCAAAGGGTCGAGTACGATATCTTGTTTTCAAAATTTTGTCTTTAAAATTTTAATTTTTCAAAATTTCTCTCTTTCTTGTTTATTTTTATTCATAAAAATAAGTATTCTGAATGTTCTTATGCTCCATACGCCATTTTTAGATATTGTGACTTAAGAGTAGTTTCATATGTTTTAAATCAAGATCTTTTGAATGCCCTATTCAAAGTAGTCTAAAAGACTCAGAGTTGTTATTTTATTTATTTATTTCAAGCTTAAATCAAGCAGCTTAGCAAGCAGTCAAGCAAAATAGCTTACGTCTATAAAAATCTTCTTATTGAAGAGGTTAAGGAAGTTTCTAAATAACAAAGGACTTTTCAGTATTTACTTCTCTTATATTTTATCCCAAGTTATATACGTAAATCCAATCTGGAACGGTGCTGCTCAGAAATATCTTATCAGAATTGAAACCATGTTTAAAAAAGCTATCAAAATCATTCATAATTATAATAAAGTTCATCCTACCCATTTGCTGTATAATAATACATATAATTTCGTTTTAAATAGAAACATGGATATTCATAGTCATAATACTCGTAATAAAGCTAACTTTTATTTGTACTTATTCAGAACAAATATTCAAAAGAATAATTGTGTTTATAATTGTCTAAAATTTTTTAATGAATTACAGAATGATATTAAAGATACAGAAAATAATTGTGTCTGTTTAAAAAAAAAATTTTGGAATTCTCAATCAAAAGATTCATTTGCTAACTGATTCCGGTTATAAAATACATACCTCTGATATACTAAATTTTTTCTCGGTGTACAATATGTTTCAAAGGCTCTTTTGATAGCTTTCAAATCTTTCTGCTGATCTCCAGTAAGGTCTAATGTGTTATAAATTTCAACTGCTTCTTCCCCAATAATGCTTAGAAATATTGCTACTTGGACTTCAGGTTTCTTTTCTTCACCACCTGTTTCTTTGAGATAAATTTCAAATGCTTGTTTGAATTTTCTCCAATTTTCTGAGAGACTTCCTTGTAAATTTAATTCTTTTGGAACTCTCAACTCCATATTTAAATTTAATTTTATTATTTAAGTAATAAAATAATTTAAAATTTAAATTTATAATTAATTATTAATTTGATAATTAATTATTTTTTTATCACCACGTTTAAACCGACTGCGCCATGTTGTGTCTCTGTGCACATGTATATATTTGTTAATTAAAATTAAAGAGATATTACTTGATCGACTTCTTATATTCAAGTGGTCTTTTATTTATTCTTCCATCATAATATGTACTTAATCTAATTATTAACTAACTAGCTTTGTAACCCGTCATAAATGACGGAAGCAAAATAAATCCCAGTTTCTTTTTTTCTTTCATTAGATTCTTTATTCCGAAATTACAGTACTTATGTTTATATCACTTTTTATTTATTTTTATTTATGTTTATATTGGCCTAACACTAATCTTTTTTTTTTTTATATAACAGGAAAAGAAGTACCATACCAACAAATTTGTATAAAATGTTTGTATTTTTGTATGGCATACTCGTACTCACTTCCATTTAGTTATAATTCGTTAGTTGGGTTCCATTTAGTATAAATTATACAGTATTAGCGTTATAGTGGCCTCTGGGAGAGCAAATTTAAAAATGGGATCTTATTTTCATATAAATTTTGTCTTTTGTATAATGTATAGGGATCTTATTTTGCTATATGAATAAACTGTTATAATGGTATTGTGTTATTTTTAAAAAAATATTCAAAATTTTGTATCTAAATTGGTAAAATTTACAAAAAATACAAAAACATTTTCATCAATAATTTTCAATTTAAAAAAAACAATGTTTTATTATCCGACGTAGAAGTAGAGTTTATTATCCTACTCTACTTCTATCAAGTTCTATTGATTGAACAGTGAACCTGTACAGTGAAAATAAAATAATATTTTTGGAATGGAGCATACAGAACATACAGAATACAGATACAGCAAATAATAAAAAAAAAACAAAAAAAAACAAAAATAATTTTTTTTGAGTGAAGTGAATTACGCACACAATAATGACAAAAATAAAAGGTAGAAGCAATAAAGTAGTATAATGTATAATATTATACAATACAAATATGCTGATACACATGTATATTATTGTGTATAATTTTAAGTAATAAGAATAACCTTTGAGTGAATTATGTTTTTTTTGTGTTAAATTCTGTTTGCCTTTTGGTTATTATACCATATTAAACTATTGATTAAATTTCTTTTAGTCCTTCTTATTATAAATCAAAAAAATTGTTGGTTTTATTTATATTATTATTATTATTTTTTATTTTTCCTTATTATTTGCGAAGAAGACTAACATTAAATTAAAAAAATATAGTTCATGCAACCAATTTTTCCTGCAAAGGTTCAGCATGGTAGACAGGGGTTAAAAAAAAGCACCAAAGCAATTTGTATATATATGCATTGGTATACATATGTAATTTGTATAAGTGTTGGAGCGTTCCGTCGAACTTACAAACATCCAGATAAATGCAGAATAATATATATATAATTACAATACAACTATAACTGTTACTTAACATATGCTATACTAATACGGAGTATACTTATAAGTATCAAGTATATGTAAACATAATACATATACATGTATTAATATAATATATAACAGCTTATAATACTTTTAGAAGTTGTAACGCAAAAGTGTGGTAACAGTTAAATATCTACTTAGTAGCATTCTGAAATGTTTTCCTTATACAAAACTTGTTTAGCAGATCGATATCTAATAGGAGCTTTCATTTTATGGGCTTAAAAGCTTATTACAAAAAAAAAACCAAAATTACGATCTCACCCTTAGCTGAATGGTTTTATAAAGATAATAAAAATGACAAATAGAAGACATAAAAAAAAACGATTCTTAAATTAAATTTGACATACTAAATACCAGCTATTTCTTATTTTGTTATTGTAATTTAAGCATCTAGGGTTTTGCTTCGTAAAATTGTTTTCAAAAATCTTCTGTCAATATTACCGTAATTTTTATATCTTTTTTGGTGCTCATTGCTATTCCGATTAGTAGGTTATGGTGAAAGGCGAAGTACCAATGCCTCTTTGGAAAGAACTATTTGGGGACTTTCTGCAAAATTCAAATTTATTTATTTATTATTACAACTAGCATTATGAATGCCTAACGAGATATCTTTCTATATAAGGCTTTGGACAAACTTTTTTTTTTTTAGTAGTGTAACAAGTGCAAAATCTGAACAAGGTATGAATAAAAAATTAGAAAATTTACAATAATTGATAATTATTTTGATTTTGATAACGACTATGAAAAATAAAAATAATTTAATATTCTTACTATTGAATATTTGAAATTGACATTACAAGGTTGTTTAAAAATCTTATATTCAGTTTTGCTTATACGAATTTAGGGAGGGTTATTGTCGTAGTTATTTAGGAATTTTTTGGCACATTTTTTTTTTTAGTTTATATTTACCTAATGTTTTTAGTTTAATCTCTAGTTTATTGTATAACTTTGGTGGCTACATAAAGTGTTGTTGATGTGCCTCCAAAATAGTTCTTTTCTTATCTAGGTGAATTAAATTTTTGTTCCTGGTATTAATATGGTGTTTGTTTTTATGTTTATTTATTTGCGTTGTTGTGTCTATTTTATATATTTCTATGAATAAGTAATGTTAATTTTATGTTGAGCAGGTCCAGGTCCTTTATTATTAATATACTGTTTATACTGTGAATATATTCATTCCTCTCATGCCAGTTCTATATATATATAGATTTTTTAATGCTTTATTTTGGACTATTTGTAGTTCTTCTAATGTCTGTTTTGCTGTAGTCCCCTATAATTTTATGCCGTTGCCCAAATGGCTATGAAAGATTGCATAAAATAGGGCCTTCTAAGCTTTATACGGCTAATAAATGGTAGTTTACTGAATATTCCCGTAATAGAACTTAGTTTTTTAGTTACGTATGTATACCTTGTATGTGTTTTCCATTTAAATCGCGAGTCTATCCAAAAGTCTAGATATTTGAATTGATTAACATGTTCCAGTTTCGCTTTTGAAACTTTTACTTTAAAATTAGGTGTTAATGTATCGATGATCATTATATTTAGTGTTAATGGTTAATTTATAAGTTATCATCCAGTTGTTAACTTTAATTATTTCTATATTCAAATTTCTTTTCTAACTCTTCGTAATTTTGGACTTGGGACACCAAACATACATCATAGGCAAATAGAAAATTTTCTACATCATGTTTATTTTCTGTAAATCATCTACATTTTATACCGAAAACACTAACGGTGCTAATATACTGCATTGTATCATCAACGGTCCTAATACACTGTATTTGTTCAATATCAGTTGACTTATTTTCTATTTGGGTATATAAACACGCTGGGTGGCGCAGTAGGTAGAGCGCCTGCCTTTCAACCGAAAGGTCCCGAGTTCGATTCGCGATGAAGCAAAAAAAAAAATGTTTCATTGGTTTTTCGAGATGGTTATTACACTTTGTCATTGGGATGTAATAAATGACAAAAAATAATTGAGAGTGTAAATAATCTGGTAACAAATTAAATAAAATGAAACTATTACCATTTAACAAGGCTTAGTTCCTGACAATAGTAATAGTTTTCCACATTTAATGAGTAGATAAGCCAGTAATTTGTTAAAATAAATACTCGAATTATTGTAGATATTATTGTAGTGTAAAATTGCAGTACCGTACTTAATTAAGCACGAAAAGGTGATTCTACCTAAGTTACTTTCAAGATCATAAAAAAAAAAAAAAAAAAAAAATTGTTTTCGGCCATTTAACCTTTAACTTATGACGTGGTGGTAAATTTTAGACTCACTTTTTTTTCTCTTTATTATTTCTGTCCATTGCTCTCTCACAAGGTGATATTCTCAGTACCCTCTAGTTATATATATTATACCAAAGAATATTCATAATAAGAAGGTTCACTGGAAGTCAAGATATTTTTACTACATTTACAAAAAAAAAACCATTAGTTAAAGAAGCAAAGAACTATTGTAAATATTTTCTTATGTAAGAAGTTGTGAGAAAGAAAGAGTGCGATATAAACCATTTAAAAAACCACTTCATTTTTGCAATGTAATTTTAAATAGCCCACGGGAGATTTTTGTTTATTTATTTAGCTCAACAGAGATTTTTCATGTGCATGTACGTTCGTCTGAAATTTTGTGTACGAATTTTTTTCAAAATAAATGAATTAAATTTATTAGGGTATGAGAATAAATAAATTTTGAATGATTGATTTTTTACAGATCCCTATATAAAATAATATTCGTTTCAAAAACATATGTTATTTCTTAAATATCATATTATTTTATTTTATTGGCTTATAAGGGAAGTAAATTTTTTATCATTCATGTATTTTCAATATACACAGTTTTTCAGGCATTGAAACAGGTAGTTAAAAAGAATATCAAGCGGTTTTTTTTTATGAATGACTCGATGCCTTTTTAAGTTTCTGAAAAATTAAATTGGGCATTTTAATCATCAATGAACTAACAATACATATTATATTATAAGTAATATAATGCATTTAGGTACCTGTTAATTTTATAAATAGGTAACAAAGTTGAATATTAATAATATGAACGTTTCAAATTTGAATAAATAATATTTTTTATTGATATGCATTTTTAAAAAAAATTAGTATATAAGAAAGTACTTAGAAAAAAATAAATGAAGAGTATATATGAAAATTAAGTAGTGTATGTTATATTTAAAAATAAATCAACTCTAACGCTACAAAAAAAGTTTTTGTAAAAACTATTCTATATACAATTTTTTAAAAACGTTTTGAAAATGAGAAAACATCTTCGTGTTAAGTGTTTGGTGTGCGGTGCTGAAAAAAATCATAATTTGGAAATAAACTAACTAACTAAAAATAAATACGATATTTCTTTCATATAAAAAAATCGTTCGTTAATTTTTTTTCCACTTTGTATTTTGAATTTTTATTTCTCTCTCACAAATTAAATTCTTATGACTATCTATTTCTTACAATATTGGAAATCGACTGGAAAAATGGTAACCAACACATTGATAAATTATAAAATTTTATTCCAGTGAACCTTCTTTTAATGTATATTCTTTGATTATACTTTTATCCACAGTATTATTTGTCATGTTGTAAGTAATGCAGGTGAAGAGAAATTTGGTAAGAGGTGTAAAAACTACCACTCGTCATTAATTGTGGAAATCTTTTACTACCACGTCTAAGTTAACGTAAGCAATTAATAGAAAATATTTTACTACACCTCCAGTTTAATGTTGGTTTTTAATAGAAAAATTTTTACTACACACCTATATTAAAATTTTAAGAAAAAAAATCTTTTAAAATCATCCATTGTGAAGTTCTATACAACTTTTTAACCCTTTTTCTATAATTTTCCGATTATAGAGAAAATTGCACGATCAAACAAAATGAACGAATCTAGGATAAGACAGATTATAAAAAATGATAATCAAATTTCTGATGAAGAAAATAATTGTGATATAAGCGAAGTTGATGACGAATTTTTTTTATGGAAAAAACCGTTTTAAGTGGGCAGCAAATGAACCACAGATATTTAGTCTCCACTTTAGAACTCCACTTTAGAACTGCATCGCATAATATTTTAATATTAAAAACTTCAGTAAACGCAGCTAGTAACGATGAAACAGAAACTAAAATGTATAAATATTGGTCCCAAATTTTTGATGATTCTATTGAAGATAAAATCATCGAATACACCAATACAAAATTAACACTGAAATTTGAATCAACGGTAAAAGTAGAAACAAAACCTTTAGATAAAATCGAGTTTAGAGCATTTCTAGGAATATTATAATTTATACATCAGTTTTCAATAATTGAAAACTGATATATTACTGATATATTACTGATATATTTGATAAACTGATATTATTCGAAGAATATTGGGTTCAGATTCTCCCCCACCATCTGTAATGCTGCTGCCCTCTACTTCCACATCAAATAAATTGTGTTATATTTGTCCAAACAGATTAAAACGAAAAACACCACACAGATGATTTGTGGTGTTTTGTGATGGTTGTAGCAGGCGTATGTGTACAAATATATAAGCTGTACAAATACTGATTTTGAAGAATAAAATTATTACATGAAAAGACTTGTTGTTATTTCGTCGGCTTTGTGCTTATTTCGGACAAGCGCCAACGACCAGAATTTTGGGAAAACGAGTTTAAAGTTTAAAGTTTAATTACTCAAAAACTGCTCTATAGATTTTAATAAAATTTTCGGTATTAAATGAAAGTATAGTTTTTTATTAATTTTGAAAATGTTAAGGATTGAAGTTAAGTTTGATGTAAGTTATGAAGCTTTTTATAAGAGCATGATTTTTCACCATTGGCTAAATCCCATGACTTAGAAATTTTTATTTATGCGTTCATGGAGTTGTCCGAATGCATTTGGAATTGTCCGAAACAAGAAATAAATTAAGATCAATAATTTTTAATGTTTAATTAGAAAATAATATACATTTATTTAATAAATTAAATTTATTTCACTTTTTTAACCTTAAGTACAAAAGATTAATATTATTTTGATTTGGCAGTTTTTAGTTTATTCTACATTTAAGATGAATTCATTGATTCGGATAGATTTAGCCGAACTCATGCGCACTCATAAATTTTGTATGAAAATTTGAATTCTGTCATTTTTCATACAAAATTTATGCATGCGCATGAGTTCGGCTAAATCTATCCGAACAAGTAAATTCACCTTTATTTAAAAAATAAATTTATTTCAGTTTTTTAAACCTGAACATAAATATTATTTTGATTTGACAGCTTTTTGTTTTACATATTTAAAATAAAACATGGTTTTTTCATCGTCACTTAGACTCCAAAACGAATCAAAAATTTTTTGTCTATCGTTTTCACCAAAAATCTTTGAACACATAAAGAAACAGGTGTGTTTACAGCCAGTCATTTGTTTTTCCTCCCATGACTTACCCTTTTCATTAACATAGGGCTGTCCAGATTCTCTGAGCTTCTTTTTGATATTTCGCTGCCATAATTTTGGTTGTCTACGTTTCCTTTTTTTTGGTATGGGTGTCGAATTTGTAGTAAGACTGGATGGTAAACTTCTTAAACTTGAATTTTCTCTCTCGGAAAAATCTAGTAAGACAATTCAATTAAATTTTTTATAATTAAATATTTAAAATATTTTTACCACTGATATCACTGAATTTAGTGGAAAGTCTATTTTCATTCGCTTCAGTTTGGGGAGAAAAATTTGGATCGTTAATTAGATCATCATCTGTAATAAATAAAAGGAGGCCACATTCAAAAGATATTATCTTTCACCCAATAAATTTATTAATAATTATGAAAAATGTTCTTATTTGTTATTATTTACATAGTTTATTAAAAGTTATACATATACAACTTCCGTCATTTATGACTGGTAACGGAGCTAGTGAATTAATAATAGATTATCATACTAAATAAAAACAAAATAAAATTTTACCTGAAAAGTCAATTATGGAGTTTTCTGAGGCAATTCCTTCCTGTAATGACTTCCCTCTTCCTTTTGCAGCTGAAACGAGATATTCACTTTCAGAACTACTTCCAAAAATCGATTCCATCATACTAAAATGCATAATAAATAAAATAAATATCATTTAATAATTTATATAAGAACAAAAACACTTACTTAGTTAATTCTAACGACAAATCTGGTGGTGGTGATTCCATTGTTCAACACAACCTCACGCTTCGATGCTTGGCGAAAGAATGACTAATGTAAAAAATATTGTCTTCTCTTTTATAGTTTTTTATAAACTCTCACTCTCGTTAAATGGAAATGTACGAAATTAAAGTACAATAAAATATTTCCTTTTCGGACAACTCCACGCTAACAATTATATGTAAAAGTATATGCATTTGTCCAAAATAAGCACTGATATGATTTTTTATTTGTTCGGATATATTAAATAGGTTTAACACAATATAGTCATTTAATAAATGGATTAAGCAAAAATAAGTAACAAAACAATATATATATATGTTAGGACATTTCCATTGGAAATGTAGTTGTCCGACTTAAGTTTTCTCAACCAATTTTTAGCAAACTATATGGCGGCAGGCGGACAAATCCGAAAGACATGGAATTATCCGAAATAAGCAATAATAAGATTTAAAAAATGTGGATTTGTACGAAAACGGACATAACATATCTCAAAACTTATTGGAGATAGGACAAATCCGATAAGAAATTCTGAAAGATCACCCTCATAAACACTAGAAAACATATTTAGAACAAAAAATGTAAAAATGGCGTTTGTCCGAAACAAGCACTAAGCCGACGATTTTCTAAGATATAAAACTTTTTGAAATGTTCTATTTATTTGTTTTAAATATGTATATTAAGCTGTGAAAAAATACAATTTTATTTTTTGTTATGTAATATAGGATCTATTACAATTTTATGAATTTAGAAAAGGCTTGTGAAATAAAGTGCCAATTTTTAAAAAACCCTCACTACTAAATTCATTTTATTTTTAATATAACATTTAGAATTAACTTAGCCAGCTTTACGTGAAAAAAAATTTATAAAAAATATTATATTCCTTCTAAAATATAAAAAAAAGAAAATGGTGTAAAATTTACTACCACGACCAGTACTATGTTACAAAATTTCACCTCCTAAGTTAAAGGTTAAATATGAGGAGGACCATATATATGCAATTCCTTTAATACGGAAGCTTTGTATTTTTTCAAAAGTATGGAAATTACTTATTTGTTTATGGGCAGCTTTTTCCGTTAATTTAGCCACGACAGACATATGTCAAACATATTGGTCTATAGTTGTTTAAATCTGTTTTATCCCCATTTTTAAAAATAGGTATTATTTTACCTAATTTTAATTTATTTGGAACCATACCTTCTTTTAGCGATTTATTTATTAAACTTGAGATTGCTTCACATAATGATTCATTGCAAATTTTTAACATGTGAGCTGATATCAGTTGATTTTGTGTTCCTCAATTTTTTAATAATGTTAAAAGTTTGTTGTTTGTTAACGTATTTAAATTCAAAGGTTTTATCTGTTTTGTTTTGTGTATAAAAGATTCTGGATTCGAATTTCTTTGTCAGATTTTCTCCAATATTGACAAAATGCTTATTTAGCTCATTCAACTCGTTATTATTTGGTTTCTGGATGAATTTTTAATTATTTCAAATTCCTTGCTTTTTTTACTTTTACAATAGTGTACTTCATTGATACAGCCCCACGTTTTAGCATAATCTCCATTTCAATCTTCAAATTTATTTTCGTATTATGAACTTTTTTATGTTTTTAATGTTTTATACTAGTTACTTTTTGTTTCTGTCGTATTTGTATTGTATTTCTAAATCAACGTTGCTGTGATCTTTATAACATTTGGAGTACCATACATTTTTTGTCTTTAACTAATGGAAGTAACTCTTTATTAATCCATAATTTCGTTCTTTTATTGTTATTTATGATTTTTTTGTTGAAAGATTTTGGTTTTTATATTTAATTTGGTAATAAATTCATTAAACATCTCTGAACAATTCTTAGAATTATTTAAAACAAACAAATTACTTTTAAGAAATCGATTTAACAATTCTACATTAGTATTTTTTATATTCGTGCCATCTCATCTTCATTTTCGTTTTTTTTGTTATCTTATCATTTGACACTTCTAAGACAATAACGTGAGGTCTAATAAGTCAGTATTTGCATGTAATATTACTAAATTTTCTTTTAAGCTATTCGAGTAAAATGTGGTCATTCTTACAATTTTAAAAATTACTATTATTACACTGCGACGGCGATCACGAGATACGAAACATTTAGTACAGAATTAAATATTTTTATTATTTTTTATATCCACGAATTTTTGATTTGATAACTCTACTACATTTTTTTATGGAATGGTTTCTTATATTCTCCGTCACAAATTATTAATCAAACAGTTTTTACCAGTTAATTTACAACTTTTGTTACACTTGTTACAACACGATGTTACACTGTTGGGCACCATATTGAGCTTTATAAATGCGTTTATACCACTTTGAACCACTTTGCCTCCTAATGTCATTTATGAAAGTACTGAAATTATGCAGCAGTTTATCCATGCTACTAGTTCATTTGATTTTGGCATTCCCGTTGTTAAAAAAATATACAAAAAAATGTATAAGCTTCCAATATAAAAGCTGGGCCACCAGCGCAAATTATTCGTTTTGGATTTCCCAAAACACTTTGCTATAACATCAACTTTTCTAAAACTTCTTGTGTGCTTTTATTGTTTTGGTCGGGAAAGTCTAGACAAACTTGGTGAATTCATCAATTATTACAAACATAACGTTAATTATAAAAACTTCTAATATCGGTTTCAGTAACTCGTTTCATCGTTGATTATTGAATTTCAATGTTCAGATTCTCTTCAAATGATATCTTCAATATAACTCTGTTTATACGTACTTCACTTGTGTTTTTCTTCGTTGATCAATTTTATGGTCAAATATTTTTGTTATAATAAAATGCAACGAAAGGCCTTAGGACATACATTCCTCTCAATCATTAAAATTCATATTCGACATATGAATGTGCTAATTTACCTAAAAGTGAAATTTTATTACCTAAATTTTAGAATCCCATTTTCTTTAATTCTTTTTTTTAACTCAGGTATTGTTAGCTTTTCAAATCTCTTAACTCGTGTTTTCTATGTTTTTTATGCTTCTTTCTTGATTTACCCCCTTGACCATCTTTTTCTACTTTATTGCATCTAATTATTCGACTTTCAAATTCAATCCTTTTCGTCTATTATTTGTTGATTTTATTTTATTTTTTGGTGGGACCCCCATAATTTTGTGGAATATACAAGTGAGTCAAATTAACAAAATACAATTCTTTTAATTAAGATGCTGAAGGAACATTAACCTTACATAATATTTTTAAGTGTAACTACACAACATGTCATAATGAACAAAAAAAAAAATCATAAATTTTACATACAAATTCCACAAAACTACATGTACTATTACTACATTCTTGTATTCTACATGTATAAGTAATAAAGAACATAATATAAATAAAATTATAGAAGGCACAGAAGAAAAAATCAAGAATAACCGGAATACCTACTGACCGTGTATTTAAACAACGAGCCATCAAAGCACGTATAAAAAATTTGTAAAAAATCAGAAATAAAATCAATTTACAAATATTTTAATAAAAAAATTAAATCAACATATTTCCCTATCAACCAATCGTGATGGTCGATTGAATGCAGATATTGATTATGTAAAATTATGTAACAATCATTGAAAAAAAATTGGGTCATTTCTTTTTTTGTTTTTAAATATCTGGTAATTTTACTATGACATATTCGATTGATTGATTTCATCAAATCTACCATCATTAATGCTTCGAATTGCTTTTAACTATTTTTAAGACAGATATTCGGATACTTATCTGTCACATATTTATCATAGCATTTGGAGTCTCGTGCGAAATTGACACTAATAAAGGCAAAAAAAATCACCATAAATGCATACATTCCAAACATACTTATTGAATGTCTGCCTGAGGCTGAGATATGTACCAGAGAGCTTTAAAGTGACGCAGATAATTATGCTACGGAAGTGATATCCAATTTGCATTTAGAGAAAAACATTCAATTGTAGACCAGGTGGATAGTGTTGATACGTTATTAGAACGGGCGTTTGAAGAAAAGAAAGACTGTGCGGCACTATTTTTTGATGCTTCACATGTATTCGATAGAGTATGACATGAAAGTCTAATACATAAAATGCGCAAAACTTTACCAGAAAATTTTTTTAAGATCTAAAGTCTTACATTTCAAATAGGAAATTCAGAAGAGCACATGGAGTAGCAACATTCAATTTATACCAAATACTAGCAGGAATTATTCAAGGAAGCATTCCAGGACCCATTCTATACTTGTTATACACCTCCGATATTACGATAACACCACAGATCGAAATTGCCATATTTGCGATTCACAAACAGAAGCAACAGAGAAATTTCAGGAAGGGCTGGATAAAGTAAGCAAATGGACCCAGAACTTGAAAATTAAAGTGAACAAGCAAAAATATGTTTGCATTTCAGGATCCATCCTATACTTGTTATATACCTCCGACATTACGATAAAACCACAGATCGAAATTGCCATATTTGCGATTCGCAAAGAAAGCAACAGAGACATTTCAGAAAAGGCTGGATAAAGTAAGAAAATTAACCCAAAACTTGAAAATTAAAGTGAACAAGCAAAAATAGGTTCACATTGCTTACGCATTAAGACGCAGAGCACCACAACATAATATGTATATAAACGATATTCCAGGTACCAGGGACAGTACCGAGTTGCAAGTATATAAAAGTATAATCAAACGTATAATGCTCTTACGGTATCCAACTGTGAAGATGCACAAAAAACTAATTTATTAATTATACAGTGCTGCCAAAATAAATTTCTTAGCACTATCCCGAATGCATATCGCTATGATTTAAATAAAGATATTCACAGAGACCAAAAAATAAAAAAAATAGATGGCGTAATTAGTGACTATGACATTAAACACGAAAATCGATTAACTCAACATAGCAATCTTAAGGCGATTGAGCTATTAGACAGATTTTGTGATATAAGAAGACTCAAATGGCTAAAACTGCACGATCTACAACACGAAATACAGATTTATGTAATCCCAATACAGGTCCTGCTTATAATCATTTTAAAAGTAGTAATAATTTATTTCAATAAAAAATAAGATTTTATCTTAAAATAAAAAAAAAAAAACTATAAAAATTTAGGTAAAACATGAATTGTATCAGTTGAATTATTCTATATCTTAAATATTTTTAAATGCTACCGGTTGTTCTTCCAACTTATTTCTCTAGGACATGAAAAGTGATGCTATTACATTTCATACCACAAATAGCCCTAGTATTATTGTTTTCACAAAGAACTTCCCACGTAACATTTTATTGTTATAAAAACAAAATTAGTGCTACAAGACTTCTATACGACTCCGGATAAGCACTAAAGGTGTTATAATGATGTTTTTATGGGAATAATGTGATTAATATTGCTATAAAGTATGGTTATTAATGGAGGAAGACAAACTGTAATATTGAGCTTAAATAATCAAGAGATTGAATGTGTAACAGAAATTAAGTACTTTGTTTACATTGATAATAAATTGAATTTTAATTTGCATGTTAATTTTGTATGTAAAAAGGTTTCGAAGAAAATTGGATTTTTGGCTCGTATTAGAGATAAGGTATCGTAAAATTGTGCAGTTAGCATGTACAACACATTAATATTGCCACATTATGATTACTGCTCATCTGTGCTTTTTCTGGGTGATGCTGGTAGGATACAAAGACTGCAAATTATGCAGAATAAAGTAATGAGAATGATACTAAAATGTGATAGGAGAACACATATACAAGAAATATTAGAGCAGTTAAATTGGATGAGTGTAAAACAAAGGTTGAAGTTGGTTGAAATGGATTAATTTTCATGTTTAAAACCAAATATGAAATATATCCTGAATATCTGAGGAGAAATTTAGCATACATATTAGATAGTCACACTTACAATGTTAGAAATGCAGAAAATTTTAGATTGCCATTGTATAGAAGAGCTAGGACGCAAAACAACCTACTATATAGAGGATCAGCACTTTTTAACAGCTTACCATATAAAATAAAAATAGAAAGAAATTTTGTAAGATTTAGGAAAGGATTAAAAGAATTAATTAAAAATAACTTAATTTGAAAAAGTAATTTAAAAATTTAATTTTGAAAGCTTAAATTTGTTTGTGAATTTTGAATTATGTTTTATATTATATAGTTTTTACTAATTAATAAATAAAATAAAAAAATAAATAAAATATAAGAATGTTCTTATAACAATTGCGGGAGTAGTTATAATGGGATTTTCCGCAAGTGATACAGCAATGTTTTTATAAATCTAAAAGTGCGTAATCCTATATTAAGAGTGAAAGTGTTGTTATAAGAATAGAATTGCTGGAATAGGGTGGTGTTATTATTTTACTGTATTCCTATAATGTTACTAATAAACTTACTGCAGCCATTATTTTCTACAAACGAGGTAAATTTTTTTTAAATAAACAAAAACTGAAAAGTTTTATTTTGCATTCTCTTCGCAAAAATATCATTTTTACTTAAGAGAATAATTATTTAAATATCAAATTTGATGTTATGCATTAATTAACATACATTATTAAATATTTTAAAGATGCTATTTAAAAATATATTTTCTTTTATTTATTTAAAAATTGGTTATTTTTGGAGGGCATTGTATTTTTTCGAATTATTTTTATAATAAATGTCAATTATTTTTTACCGAAAAATATTATTTATTAGTAAGACATTTTTTATATTTTTAACTAATATCTATCTCCCTTTCTCAGGAAATAAATATAAACTCCATAAAATTATTATTAGAAAATAAAAGATAATACCTTTCTTACTCTCACATAACATAAATTATTTCAAATGAATATCATTTCAAAATAAAAACATATACACTAATACATGTATACTAATGCTATAACAATATTACAGCACTTGCTCTGGTACCTTATAGGATTCTCCATTTTAGTGCTATAACGTATTTATAACCTTTCGCAGCAATTGCGGAGCACTCAAATTAATACTAATACTGCTATAAGAGTATTTATAATAGTGTTATAAGAGTGTGCAAGAGTCTTATAGCAATAAAATTGTTACGTGGGTTAGTCAATACGTAATCGAACTTTGTAAACTAATTACGGTAAAACTATTTCAAGAGTAGATATAAAACAATGTAAGAATATGAATTAATAAAGTTTTTCAATATACGAGTAGGTATCTATCCTAATACGGTTTGGTATATTGGTCAAATTTTAATATAATTGTGATTAAAATCAGTGTTATTCACTTTATATATTTTGTTATTAAGTTTTATTTGATTTCTTCCAATAAAACTTTTCCAACACTGTTTGAATTTCCATAAAGGAATTTTTCATTATTGAGTTTAATCATTAATTTATTTTGATCTACAATTCCAGGATGTGGACGACATCACAAACTACATAACACCAGGTTGCTATGTATACTACATCGTTTGCTATTTTAAAAATTTGTTAAGTTATTTATTAGAAATTAAGAATACATTATCTAGAAAAGGATACTGTTTTAAGATTTTATTATAATTTCTGTAAAATTTAACAACAAAAACAGAAATGTAATAAATAAATATATTTAATTTATACAAAAAAAAACAATCGACCAGAGTACCTACCTTGGGCTTAAATTTTCATTTTAACAATAATTTCTCTCTTTATTTACATTCACTTCTAGCCATATACATATTACACATACATACATAATAACATAGTCTTCACTATTTTCACAACTTCTGTAAAATAACTTTTAATTGCATTTTCGCACATTATATTAATTCCCATATTAATCCCTTATGATTTTAACAACAATTTTATATATACATAATGCATTATATATTAATGTACAAATGTATATACATAGGAAAATTCGTGTTCGCTTAGACGGGATATTGAAAAACTTGAAACATTTTTATTAACTCGGTTGTTGCGAATGCAAAATAAAATGAAGAAATAAATCCGACATTGCAAATTATAACAAATATGCAGATTAAAATTAAAATTTAAATTCAATGTAACGGGTCTTTAAAATAAAAAAAAAATCATGGTTTTTTTATTTTTTTGTACCTGGAGGTATTTTTTATTGTTTTCACTGTAGAATTAAACTACGTTGTAGAATTTTAAACAAATAAAAGTAATAATTTCCAATTATCAGAACACGACTGCTGCCGCAATAATAAAAAAAAAATTGTTTTGTTATAAACAAAATTAATTTTTTCTTCTCTATTATACTATAAAAAACTATTTACCGTTATATTTTTCTTTTATTTTTTGAAGAAAAATTATGTTTTTTTTTTTATTCGAGTATGAAAAATAACGAATAAAAAAGTAAAATGTACGATTATTTTTTATTTTTTAAATACGATTAACCATCTCTTATGTTATTATGTTATATTAGCGGTATTTACAGCTGCTACCTTATTTCAAGATTAACAAAAAAATGACTATAAAGCCACGTGTACACAGTGTTGCTTAAACATGGTATTATTTTTCACAAGTTGGAGTCAAAATAAATAGAAAGATTTTCTTCCATTAAGCTCTAGCCGTTGAAAATTAGGGTGATAGGCAAATTTTAATTGTATATGCAAATGCAAAAATCATCTTGGACACTGGATTGTATTTTAGCCATGATAGCTATTATTTTTTGTATTTTAAAAACCAGTTTCTTTTGGTAGACATTTATAAATATAAAAATAAGTTCATGTAATTATAAATTTACCTAGAAATGATTAAAATTTTTATTGGACTTTACTTTAAGAATAAGTTCGATTTATTTTACATTAACACATAGATATTGAATTATATCAACATTCTATCTATAATTATTAATTACTTATCTTAAAATGCTTATAGTGTTGGACTACCTATACAACTCCTGATTTTTATTTTTACAGATTTTAAAACTTAATAAAAGATGTTAACCTATTCTGTGAGTTAAAAAAATCGACCAAAATTTCTAATTAAATTTTTGTTCATTCATTTTTACTTCTCACTGTATATAGAAAATTTTTTAATATTAAAACATTCAATAATAATTTAATTCTAAAACGATTGTATTATACAGTTGGGTTTGCTACAACGTTTTAACCAGGATTTTATTTTTTAATATCTTCCCAATAAATTATAAAATATTTCACCTCTGTCTAATATCGTGCAGAAATTATTATTTATATTTTTAATCCTCTTATGATCATATTTCTATTTAGATCTTATCGTTTAGAACCTAGTGAAATTATAGGTATACTAACATTTTGCATTATAATTGTGTAAATAATATGTTTTAATTTAAAAGCAAACAAATACCTAGTTACGTATAAGTTATATAAAAAAAAAACCAAAGTTATACTAAAAAACTATTCACCAGTCTAGAATGATGGTGTAGAAATTTTGATCTAAAGAGGGTATATTAATCTCTAATGTAACTTGTAATACCGACTTCAGGAAATTAAAATTATTTTTAATAATTTTGTATGACATGATCATTATCATCTATTGATTCTACAGCACGGGGTAAGCATTAACCTCTTTTACAAATTTCCCTCATTTTGCTCTATCTTGTACATTATTGTCTTCCATTTTTTGATCCAATTTTGGGACAGCCATCTGGATCCTGGTCTATTTTTTGCTCTAGTATTGTACGGTACTGCGTCTTATTTGTACGGTACTGCACAGTTTTATCACCAAATATTTTTCACAGTATTCTTCTTTCAAATACTGTTAATTTATTTTCGTTACTAATCGTAAATGTCCAGGCTTAGCAGCTATAATTTAAGACCGATTGTATTATGGTCTTGTACATTCTTAATTTAATTTTCCTGTTCAAAATTTTAAACTTGGAAAGGTATTTTTATGCGTGGAAGCTTTTTTTGCTGCTTGGATTATTACTTGCCAATTGCATGACATTTTCTTTTCTTTATTAAGCCACTCAGATATATGATAAACTAAGCAGTTTATATACTTATCTAAATGGCTTAATAAATAAAAAAAAAAATTTCATGCAATTGGCAAGTAATAATCCAAAAAAAATGTAGTCATCATATTTCGGGCAGGTCGTCTTACTTCTGTGTGTGTCATTCTCATATATTTGGTCTTATTCTCCTTAATTTTTAATCCTATTACATTAGCAGCTTCTTTTCCTAGAGTCAGAAACGTTTTTTTAAATTCCCCAAAGGATGTGGCTTAAATTTCAATATTGAATGACATAATATATTATAAAATACTAATAGAATCTGCCATGAATAGCTTGATAGACTTCCTAGATAGACGATAATCACAAATTAACAGTTAGTCTCTTCGACTCATACAGAAAAGATGATTTGTTTTTTGTTTTTTTTTTAGACAATTTATTACGCAGTGTACGCACTCCATGATGCAAATCCCATCTTATGCCAATTTTTTGCTGCTTAAAATTTTTTTCGCTTGAATTACAATATTTTCATTCCGCATCAGGGTAAGAATGGGATTAAAAAAAATTTAAGACCTAAAATTTAATTAAATCCTGCATGGTATGAATATTATATATGTAGTTTTTTCTATATTACTGGAGTAGAATTCTGTAACGTAATAATGAGCCAACAACTTTCGCAAGTTTTAAATTGTAATTTTGAATACATTTGTTTTTATAAATTAAAAATAAAGAATATTGAGAAAATTAAATTATAAAACACATAGCTACACGCATTAAAAAGTGCTTCACGAACGAATGAATAACACGCATAAAGCATTCATACTTCTGCCGACTAAACCCACACACACACCTATATTATAATCTTATTCTATACTGTGATATAATAATTAGAGTTAAAGTAATTGAATTAATGTTTTGTTTTTAGTTTTGTTTTAGTTATTATTAACTAACATAAGAAAAATATTATATATTATAATAATGACTAGGGGCCCCTGTTGAATAACTATAATTCAAGCTGAAGCCAAATTTAAAGTTTTTAAAAGAACAGTAATTTATGCACTTCTTACGATAAGGTAGAAACCATTCATGTTTTCATAAAAATTTGGAGGTTAGTAAGTTTTATTTAGGAAGCATAAATACTGCTCCCTCATATACTATTTCGCTTCGACATACTTCCCTATAGTAACGTGGCATTTAATGAATAAAATTACAAAAAATAAAGTATTTTTGTAATTAAAGAGGTATATTCACATACATATTTTTAACCAAAACTATATATGATTACTACTAATGACCAAAATATAAAAAACAATACTTTGAGACAATTACTTAAAAAATTAATAGAATCTATTTCCTTTATTTATATATAAAAATGTTGAATGTAACCAAATGGATATATTTTAAGTTTGAATATTATAAATCAAAATAGAAACTTGTTCAACCCGTAGGCGCATTTCTGTTGTATATGTAACATATTTACATATTAAGAGTTCACTAAGGAGAAGAGAGATAAAATGAGGAGGTATTTACTGCGCAGGTCCTTAAATGCTTGTTTGTTATAATTATAGATATCAATTTATTGTTTTTTTATATCATATTTATTTTGGATTTTTATTGCAACAGTTTTATTCCTAAAAAACTTTATGACTAGCTACTAAAATTACCATAGATGTTTAACGAAAAAAAACATTAGTTGTTTAAAAGCAAAGATAAACTGTAAAATTTGTTCTTGAAAGTACACTGTAGTTAGTTTTGTAATCAAAAATAAACATCTCAATGCGTGTAAATTTTCATAATTTTTGTTAGTTTTAAATAATGTCGAAATTTTAAATATAAATATCTAACTTTTTTCCCTCGGTCACTTTTGCCCGAACATCGACGATATAAAAATTTAAAATTTTGCGAATTTAATAAATTAACACTTATACATGTTCCCTATGTCATATATGTAGTTGAAAATGGTTACTTCAACTCACAAGTCGGAAAGTATATATTTTATTTTTATACAGCTAATTCCAAATTAATAGGATGAATACCCTAACTGATTTTACACAGATATTTGGCAAACGAAATTACTAACATATTATTATTTTAATAATAATTTTAAATGTAGAAAACTAATATCTATTGCAGAGTACTTCGGCTTCATAATAGCATAGTTCCATTTTATTTTTAGTGATAACAAAAGTTTCAACTAATTTTTTTCATTTATTTTAACCTAATCACAAAGGGTATTGGACCAGGCCGATAAACCAATTTTTTTTTTTACCGGCAATCGAACCTAGGAATCGAGTTATTCAATTTTGAATATACGTTTTTTTTTAAATTTCAAATTGTATATTGTCTGTTAATACTATGATATTTAGACAACCTTACTATTTAGACTCAATTGGTTCTAGAAGCAATTGCTTTTTCTCACTTTGTTTACAGACTCAGTATGCAAAAGTAGTTGGTACTTCCTAAAAATGCAAAATTAAATGTTGCGCAGAGCCTCATTATTAAAGAAAACTGAGGTAGTCTAAGAACGACTTCTTCTTATAATATATGAATTTAAAAATTTATTGGAAGGTTCTGCTAGATGACAAAAATTCATAAACGAAAAAAATTTATTAATGTTTTTATCATAATAATTTCAAGCAATACGAAACGAAATGTTGCATAACATTTATTGTGCTCATTGCCAGCTGTTATGATATTAATACGGATTTCTAATTACACGAGCTTAGTCGATATTCGAACACTAATAAACTTCTTAAACACTTAATACTCGCCTGTAAAACTATTTAAAAACTTTTCAAATAAAATAATTATCCTTCCATTTTGGACCTGATCGATTCTTAGAAAATTTTAATTCGAAAAGCCATGAAAGAAAATTTCCAAGTTAACATATTGTACTTTAATAGCCTTCTATAATATCCTTAATATTAACACGAATCTTTTAAATTATATTTAATATAAGAAAAACAAATTTAACACGATGAAGATAATGACAAAATGAATATGAAAAACATTTAATTCCACAAATTCCTTATGATATCTTCCTTATGAAATGAATATGAAAATGACTCCATCAAATAATCATCTCTTTTATCAACTCTATTAAGATTTCACTTTCATTTTCAATAAACGGTGACAATATACATATACATCATATTTTTCAGCTACTGTTATTTAAACTTTCGAACTCACTAATTCCAAATGTAATAAAATTATATCAAAAACAACAACAACAACAACAACAAAAACAATTATTCAAGCTTTTCAAAATGTTCTTTAACTTCCCTTCTCATAAGGATAATGACCTGGTAATTATTTTCTCATTTTGCCTTATAGAAACAAAAAATAAAACATAAAAACAAAAGTAATCCACACATCATGGTGTCTCGTCATTTTCCTCGCGTATGGAATTTTACAAAATAAATAAATAAAAAAAAAAAACGAAATTATACTGAAAAATCTAATGAAAAATGAAAAATGAAAAATGAAATAAAAAAAAGCAAGAAAAGGAAACAAAAATGAGCTATACACGAAAAAAAGCGAGCAACTCAAACATAAGCTGCCACTGTTTTTCGTCATTGCCTTGTTTTATTTTTATTATCATTACCGCATAATTTCACATATGTGAATAAAATTATGTTTTTTCAACTGTATCTTGCTACACTATATATTATATTATATACAATTATATGTATTCATAAAAATATATATATACATATATCCATTCATACTCGTTATTATATTCGAATATATTCACATTGGTAACCACCAGTACAACCACCATCATCATATATCATTAGCGGAACATAATTAAGGGAAATTTAATTATATTCGCATATGTCAGGAGATTATCTTTCAGAAAAAGGAAAAGAAAAATTAAAAAATAACAAAACAAAAAAAAAAACAAAAAAATGCCAGGAGCGCCTTGTTTTTCGGTAAAACTAGGATACAATTATATAAAATGAGTATGTAAAATTGTTTAGCAGGAAATGAAATGTAAATAAATATATAATATAATATGTTATATATATTTTATACAAGGTGTTTCAATGAAATTCTATTGTATTATTACAATTATTAATCCATTAATTTAATATTTTTGGGATATAATCACAAACAAAGCCAGTAACTCATTACATAGAAATTAACAATAATAAATTAGTACTAACAAGCAAGTTAATTAGAAATTAACAAGCAAGGATTAATACAGCAATGAACTAGTACTCATCTATCAAATGATTAAAATATCTATATGATTGTGAAAAATATTATATTCAACGTAACTAACTATGTACTTAATTTATCCGTATACAAATAAAGTTTAAAATTATATAATTTCTAAATTAGATAATCTCTATTATCTTAAATATACCCTCTTTTGAAACTACCTTATTGAATATATGAAATAAAAAAATAAAAAATATAGAAATCATACACACTTTATGAATTAATTCTGTAATTTTCCAATAGGTTTTAGAATGGAGTCCGTAATGTTGTAAAAGCCAAATTAACCGTAAAAATAGATCGAGAAGATAGAAGAATGTAGTGATTTCGAAAAAATAAGAAAATCATAAGATAAAATCAAGGTTATGCTGAATGATGAAGCTGTGTTGAAATTTTCTCTTCATTCATGGAATAGAATAAGATTTTGTAAAGTAAATCATTACCACCTTTAAATTCGGCAAACTAACATACTTTCTATAGTCTAAAAACAATACATACACTAATATAAAATAAAAATATTTTTAATGATATGAACTTAAAATTTGTAATGTAATTTAGCAACCTTGAAGGGTAAGATAAGACTTTAATTTAAATAACATATCATAATAGCAATGTACTTTAGTTTAAGACAACATGCAAAGCAAATAGCCCTGATAGCTTGCATTAAAACAATATGAATTATAATTTGAATTGTAATGAATAGATAAAAAATAATAATAATAATAAAATAATAATACAATATTTAGATACACTCTGTACATATATGATTTGTATTATGATATTTACAAATATAATGTATGAGTATATGTAAAAGATTTAAGTGTGCTTTTATGTACAAAAAATAATTATATTACCATAATCTAGCAGTATCATTTAGGAGTTCTGTTCGTATTTAATAAAGAAAATTAGATAAAATAAGTTTGAAAAAATGTTTATTAGAATTTATCTAAAATGCAGCTTCGGTAGTCGAGTGGTAAAGCACTCGAATATAAGAATGTAACCCGGTGGAGCACGAGTTCAAACCTCGTGAAAAGCGAAAATTTTTTAAAATGATAAAAATACAACCAAATCGGTTCTAATATAATATAATAAAAAAAAAAAACAAATAAAAAATAATAATAATATACAATATTTACATACCAAATAATTAATAAATAAAAGGCCCACATTTCGAAAGGGAAAAGGACCTGTAGTTGGACTGCAGATTTATCTGAGCTGAAAAATCATTAATACTGTTAATAACCAAATTTCGATATCTAAAAAATATTCCAAATATCAACTAAATGTTTGTAAAAAATTGTGTACTTAATCATATTAGTTGGCATGAAGTTGAAGAGCTAATAAGAGTCATTAGATAATATTGTTACTGATATAATATATTATAGTATCCTGTTGCTGATATCTATCTATATTATTATTATACAGCTTTGTTTGTTCTTTTCTTACGCTTAATTTTTTGCTTTCTTTTATTTCTTTTCCTTTAAATTTAAATATTAAATCTCGTTCTAAAACATATATAGTAGTTTATAAAATTGTTTAATTGTTTTATTTTCTTTTTGTAAATTTTCCTTCAATTCACTTATTTGTAAGTTTTATCTATAAATTTAATTCACATTTCTATATTCTACTTTTAATTATTTCTTAAATTAAATTATTTTTTTATACATAAATATTTAACCAGATTAAATTTAGTATATTCTATTTTTCTTTACGAATTTAGTTTTCCAAATTAATATTTACATCAAAATTTGTTACTCCACAAATATTGAATAATTTAAATTGTTTATTTCTTGTGATGGACCATTCGAAACTTGCTTTTGCAATAGAATGTTTCCTAACTATTTTATTTTATTTATATTTTGAATTCTGTAGATGCTTTTAATTTAGTACTATTATTATATTTGTTTATTTTCTATTTTTAAGTTTTGAATTTTAGTTTTAATTAATTTACTATAATTGTAATGAATTCTAATATTTAATAAAATATAATAAATGAATAAATGAAAAATGTAGAAAATAAAAATAATTGATTATGTATTTAATTAAATTTTAAGCCAAACAATATTTGGACTTCAACTATAAGGATTTAGTAAATAAGTCTTACAACTTATTTTGATTATTGAATCTATAGAAGTTTATTTTTTACAATAAATTATTTTCAAAATAAAAGTAGCAAAGTTAAATACCTAAATCCCGAAAGGAAAAAGTGTTAAATATAGAAACAACAATCCTCCACAATTGTTACATGAATAACACAATAAAATTTAGAACAGGAGTTAAACAAAGCGGCCCAATGTCCCCCCCCCCCCCCCCTCCTCTTTAACACATTACTTAATGAGGTTATTAACAGAGTAACAACCCCAACCAGAGGAATAAAATTGACTCTAGCAACGAGACTAGAACACCGAGAATACGCGGATAACATTGCCCTTCTCGCCTATACACGCAATGACATGCATGATCAAATAAGAAGTCTTTAAAAAAAGCGTTAGAAGATGGTCTTGAAATCGACACCAATAAAATAATATGGCCAAGACATAACGCAAGAAATAGTGCTTCCGTTAGTATAATCAAGAAAGAAGTGATAGAAAATATTATCGAGATCTGTTACCTCGGCAGTATGATTACTACAAGAGAAGACATTAAAGAAGACATGACAAATCGATTAAAATTAGCCAGAATGAGTTTCAAAAGGTTGTGGGCGACGACACAACCCCACATCACAGGTACGCAACTTGGAATATATATTCCTGCCCAAAATTACAACTTTAAAATTGTTATTCAATTTATTTATTATATTGAATTAATTTGTAACTATTTTTGAATTATTAAAATTGTAAGTGAACATAGATAAATAAAGAAAAAAAAAAAATGAACCCAAATCAACCTAAAATGCAGGTCAACACTTATGAATACTTGCGCATAATATGCAAAATATTCTTGCCCAAAACAATGAACTCTGTGAAATGGGCTAACAAGAACTAATAAGCACAAAAATAAAGCAGAGAAAATGAAAGTGGATAGCCCACACCCTTAGAAGGTCTACGAACAATATAACAACGGCAGGCATCATTTGATTGGAATCCACAGGGTAAAAGAGGAAGAGGTAGACCGCGGTATACATAGCGTAGATTAGTACAAAAAGATATACAGAATAACAATTGAACATGGAGTACAATCAAACACTTAGCGCGGAACAGAGTCAGATAGAAGAGCTTTGTGGAAACCCTATGCTCCCAAAGACCCAAAAAGAGTGAAGTAAGAGAAACCTAGTACTATCAACTTAGTACAATTTGCACGCTGGGTGGCGCAGTAGGAAGAGCGTTTACCTTTTAACCGAAAGGTCCCAGATTCGATTCCGATGAAGTAGAAAAATACTTTATGGGTTTTTCGACCTGGTCCAGTACCCTTTGTTATTGGGATAAAATAAATGACAAAAAATAATTGAGAGTATAATCTGGTAACACGTTTATTCTATTTAAGAAGGCTTAGTTCCTGTCAATAGCAGTAGTTTTCCATATTTAATGAGTTGATAAGCCAGTGAATTGTTAAATAAATACTCGAAACATTTGTAGATTCAGTAGTGTAAACTTGCAGTACCGTACTTAATTAAGCACGAAAAGGTGATTCTACATAAGTTATTGTCAAGAAGATAAAAAAAAAAAAAACCTTTCAAAATTCAGTTTTTGAATACAAATTCCAAATACGAACTCAGTAAAGTAAAATAATTGTTACAACACTGTAGTGCGATTTCTGACACATTAACTTTAAATTTTAATTATGTGTTTTCGAAATTAATTAAGTTTTGTAGAGTATATAATTTTATTTAGGACTGTAAATTTTCATTTCTAATATAGATAATAATAAACAGGACGCACAGTACCTATATAAGTTTTATGAAATGTATAGGTGTATATCTATAATATTATTTACGAATTACTCAAACTTTATTCATGCTGGTGTCTAATAGAAACGAAAAACCATTCTTACACATTTAACATTTTTATTATTATTATTATTATTATGGTTATTTTTATTATTATACTCTTTAAGTCTTGAAATTTGAGATTAATGTACCAAATACCAAATGCAAAAACAACAACAAAAACAAGATAAACAAAATGAAAAAGTAAAAAAGTAAAAACAAACCTCAGACTCAGAATCATAATAAGAGTGTGAGATTATCTTCGATTTTTCCAATTCTATATCTCACTCACTCTTACCTATAAACTTTAACTATATCATTCTCATTTTTGATAGATATAGAAATAATTGTTTTAGATGTTTGCAGAACAATCAACGGTCCAGTTTCTGTTGTAGGAAATACATCGCAGATAATAGTTTTAGATCTTTACAGAACTAATAATTTACATATTTATATGAATATATTGGTAAATAATATAAGTGTGTATTCTTGTGTATATAACCTACATTTTTTGATATATTTTGGTTTTTGTTGTGAAAAATGTGAATACGCAAAGGATTTATTGTTTAGTATTTTATTTCAGTAAAACAAAAAAAAAATTAAATCCACAATTTTCTTACGCAAAGGGAATATTTTTTTATTAAAATGTTTTTTGTTTTGTTTTTTTTTAAAGGATCTTAAAAAAAGTAACCGTGTACATTGTTTTTCAACATCAAAAATGTAACTACAAATTCTTACCACTAACTTTATTAAAAATGTGTTTTGAATTATTATATTTTTAAATAAATAAATTTAGTATACAACCATATTTGAGTGAATTCGAACTTGCGAATTTATTTTACAGTGGAGGTAATTGAGTCAGAACCAAAATTTACCATAATCAATCATACT
Organism: Argyra leucocephala; assembly: GCA_963942445.1. Taxonomy (NCBI): domain Eukaryota; kingdom Metazoa; phylum Arthropoda; class Insecta; order Diptera; family Dolichopodidae; genus Argyra; species Argyra leucocephala. The sequence continues at coordinate 81,925,361 of OZ012681.1, read as the reverse complement.
GTTTGCCGCAATGTAATTCATTCAAAAGTTTTCAACTTAAGTCAACGCCATATAGTTTTTTATCATATACGCTTTCTCTAGCCTTACAATCACATTTAAGTGTTAACTTTTCGAAATCTACATAGGATCTGTGTACAATATGGAATGTAAAAATTTCCACAACTTCTACTTCACGATAACATTAAAATTTGGTTTATTGGCAATCTTATATTTATTTATTTATTTATTTTCAATTAATTGAAGAAACTTGAGTTCTCGGAAGAAGAAGGATATCATGATTGAAATCTTTGTTTCAAAATGCAGCCGATAAGAGTCAAATTGTGGTCATGATAATTCAGTTCCGCAACGGATATAGAGCATACAAAAGAACACAGATTATATCTCTGAGATTCGTGTGTAATTTTTATTATGAAAAAATAATTTTTAAATTTGTAGAGGTATGTTAGCAATTTGTAAAATATTATTTTATTTTTCATTCAAGTAGTCAATTATTTTTTGAAAGTTCTTATCATTCTTACGGGGGGACATGTTCAAAAATGATGTTCTGATGTTGATGTATGTCCATTGTTTCAAAGTGTATAATTTCATTAAAGCGTTTTTATGTTTCTTGCATTTTTACGTTTGATGACAAAGAACATCGCAAATTACAAGTTAGATCGCAAATCAAAACCATCAATATTATTTGTATGATCCTAGAGAAAATCTATCGCAGAATTTTCTATTTCGTGTTAAATGCCTTCGAAAGTTTACATTCCAAGTGTAAGCACAGAACATATGGAATAAAGGCTGACAGATTCCTAAACAAGTTTTTGAGTAAACTTTTAAATTTATCTTAGTAAGTATGGTGGTACACCTAGAAGAAGCCACGAAAAACGAGTAGCAGATCCAAAGTTGCAGAACACATCATCCAAAAAAATCACAGTATTTCGAAAGAACAAATAGTAATGGTAAATTACATTAAAGATTCTGGGAAACTAGATTCAGCTGAAAGCATAGAAATCTACAAAACTAAAAATGATTCATTGCTAAATAAAGACCAAAACAACGGATATTCACCTTTATTTAAATTTTTAGTTAAATATAATGGAACGAATAACACCACCCCTACCTGTCACTCTAACGTAATAATATATTACAATATAATAAGTAATAATACAATGTAATAAGTAATAATATTATTACTCAATTCTCGGCTGTGCTATTTCATTGGGTAATAAACAACAATCCAGCTGCGAAAAAAGAGTCGGTCTACCTCAGTCGAGTACAAATCACTGAAGAAGTTTGCAAATAGTGGACAAAATACGTGTATCTGTATAATAAGCATATCAGTAAAATTAAAACGAAAATATTCGACTATTTTCATTATTAAAACATTGAACTTGTTCTAGAATAATTTCCTCCACTGTACCAGTATGTATTTAAATATTTCAAGTTGAAAATGGAATTTTTTTGTTCTTTTAAAATGTTATTAAATAGAGATTTCCGTTAATTTTAAAGTCATATCATAAAAAAAATATTTTGTAAATGATAGTGATGTTGTAATGTAAGCTTAGTAACGTTATTTATTAAGGTTAACATATATGAACATAATGTACATATGTACATACATGTTTACATGTTATTTTTTTAAAAATAATCCAAAAGTGATTTGTTTGTTTTGAAGAGTACTGATATAAAATTTGTAGAAGTAGAATTAAAACTCAAATAAATACATAGATACAACTAAATATATTTCGGTTTAATCTTTTTACGGAAAAATATTTGAGGTTAATATAAATATATTCTTTGGTAAAAACTATTTATTTTGATGTTGGGAATTTTGAATATTTTATTATTTATCGTGAATTTTTATTAAAGTCGATAAAGTGAAAAATTGTATTTTTGTATGATTTAAGTATGATTTAACTAAAATATTTCAATAATAAATCAGAGTGTTTAGGAGAACATTAGATAAACTTTATGAGAAACCTGAATAAACTTAATATATTATTCGGTAAAAATTTATTTATTTATTTATTTTAGTTGCTTGACCAAAAATCCTAATCTTAAAAAGTGGTATATAAATTACTCTAATTTTCATCAGTGGCAATATGACCCAGATGCTAAATTTGGACTTTAATGGAAAATGAGATAAGTATACAGTACTTTTTTATCTTTTATATCATGACTATGAAATTGGCATCTGATGGGTACTCGTATATGTCTTATCACCATCGAATTAATTGTAAATTAGTTTTTTTATTTTATTTATAAATTTTTGTATAAAGGTCTTATCATGCTATTAGAATTTATCAAGGCGGTGTAAATTACTTAAAATAATGTACCAAATTTAAATACCAAAATTAAATAAAATACAAAATAAAACGCATATACACCAATTGTGTCTCCGTACAAACAAACATAAAAATTTCAGTAAATTTTTGAAAAAAAAAAAAATGAGCATTGCAATTACAGAAACCAAAATATAAAATAACATAATACGTAAAAATAAAGTTTTTAATATACGTATATATTTTTATCGAAACAAAATAGTAAAAAATATCGAATTAAAAAAATTAAAATAAAATAGATAGTAGTTAATCTGCCGATTCTAGAAATTCTGTGGCAAAAACAGTTTGAACGAGATTTGTGCCATACAAAATGACCAATGGGATAATATTAACTAAAAACAGAAAGAAATCTTTAAAATGTAAAATTTTTAAAATACAAAAAATTGAAATGAAATAAGAACATAATAAGAGTTCAATATAAAATTAGTTTTTCATAATTTTTCAGTTAAGTTCAATACAAGTTTTTATGTGAAAATCATGTTGTACAAAATACAAACACAAATTGTTTTTCTTCATAAAAGCTAAAGTAAAAATATAATTATTTTATTGCAAATCTATGTTATAATACACAAGAGTACGATTTTGAAGGCACACTTTTCGTGGGTTTTCGTGTGCTTCTTTTTTTTCATTCAATCAATCAGCGATGATGATGATGCAGGTCGTGACGATCAAAATCAATTTATATTTTATGTGTATATTTTGGGTAAACAATTTTTATAAGATATATTCGCTGGGTTGGTTAAAGCATCATTTAATGTCAGAAATTTTTTATTGTTTTTTTATTTATCGCATTTGGTTTTTTGCACTTTTAGTAGGAATAAAATTATTAATATAGGTTTTAATATCACAAATTTTTGTGAGTTCGATTCTCTATTAAATAATTTTTATAAGATAATATTAATAACAAAAAACAATATTTTTTTAATAAAAAAAAGATAGTTTTTAATTATTATCCTCTTCTCAATTTTTTCAACAAAATACGAAACCGATTAGTTTGAAATAAGTCTAAGTATACAAATTATATATACTTATTACTTATTGCATGTATTACCATCCATGTATGGGAATGTATTCACAGTTGACAGTTTTGACACTATGATGTATCATGTAGATGTATGCAAATAATATATATTATACAAATTAGCATTATTTATTCTACCTTTATAATAGAATACTAAAACAGCTAAAATGTAAAAATGTAAAAATGTAGGTACAATAAACATAATATAATTTGTACTGTATTTTGGTTAGGAAATCTTATTAGTATATTGGTGAAATGTTATGTATATCGAATATATGTATGTTAAAATTTTATTGTTCAAATTTATTTTACAGATTTTATAATACTTAATTTCAATAAAAAAGAAACATATTTTAATTTATGAAAAATTTTAAATTCGTATTTTTTTTTTATTTAAATAAACAATAAAATAAACTTTTCATTTCGTTTAAATTATATCTTATATATATTACACAAGGAAGGCCATGTGGGGAATATCTTATATTATAATACACAAGATGAACGATGTGGTGAGTAAAAAAGCAAGAATAATTAAATAGTAAATTATTTACACCACAAAAGCATTAAAATTTTAGCAAGTTTTTGGTGCTGAATACTTAAAACATTTCAAATTTTTACACCAAATAATGACGTTTATTTCCAAGTTGAGCGCCAACTATACTCTAAAAGAAATTTCAATTACGCAAAATTTTAAAAAAGGCTTCATAAAAATTTTGTCTTTTTAAATAAACGCACAAACTTATAGAAAAAGTACAAAAACAAAAACACAAACAATAATTCAAAACAAAACAGAAAAACAAAAATCAGATCAGATCATACTCTTCAAAAATTATATAATAAAATAATGTTATTTCATTTGCTTCTGCTATCAATAAAAAAATATATGCAGTAAAACACGGTTATAGTCATTCGCTAAATTTCTTTATAAACAAAATCAAATTCAATAAATTATCTTTCGTATAACAATTTTAAACTTTATTTTATTCATTAATAGCAATTCTGTTATGTAACCACAAAATATACATATTTGTAATAAATAACAGAAAAAAATTATATATATATATATATATATCAGTGTTTTAATAAAATAATTCATTGTTGACCTATTGCTATAACAGAATTGTGACTACAAACGTTTTTGACTATAAACGAATTAAAATATATCGATCTAATAGAGAGTAATGGGATTTTAATGTATTAAGTTATATTGAAAATAGTGTTAATTACGTCATAAAGTAACAGGTATTATACTTTAACTTCATTATATATATATATTGTATAATCAGGCGATTCAGAAAACAACTACAATTATACCAAAACAAATATTTCTTTTTATATAAAATTGTGTTTGCAAGAACTACTTCTGTGAAATTGCACAGGGGATCCACTAGTAAGTTTTTATTATACATTCATTTTTCAATTTAAATAATAATGAAATATTCAATTTAGAAGTATTTTGATGCAAAACACAAAATTTAATTCATAAAAATGGCTAAAAATGATGTAAAATGTAAAATTGGTGTACATAGAATTTAAACAAAAAATAGTAGGTAACTCATTTCCTCATACATTTTTTTCAAGTAGGTATTAATTCCAGGTTAAAATAATCTTCAATAATCAGCAAAATCTGGATGTATATTTAGAGTGTTCTGATTCACTATAAAGTGTGATAAAAGTTATGATAACCTTTGGCAATGTACGGAAGCATAGAAATAAAATCAATCTTTTAAATCATGTCCTGTAATCAAAAACTTATGATTTATTGTGTTTATATGTGTGGAAGTTTGAAGGAAAGTCAAAAACATAGTAGCCACTTAAGATTCTGTTCTGGCCTGGGCAACAATTGCTGTAATATCTAACAATGTTTAAATTAGGTGGCAAATACGAATGTTCAAAAACACAACAAGCCATTTTATTGCCCTCTCGATTACCAATTGTTTCATGCGACATGAAACATGAAGGATTGTTGGTGTCACTTTCATGTATTGTGAAATTGAATGTCTATGAAGGACGTTTGTAAAAAAACTGATGATTTGATAAAAAGAGAGCGAAAGCACTACTGTAGACCAATTATGAACATTGTAATAGTTAGAATGTGTTTTATATTCGTTTGTCCTGTTTTTTTTTTGCGGTTGCTTCCTGATGATTTTCGGCTTCTTCGTGATGATTTTTTTGCTCACGAATTAAATTAATTTTTTTACTCTTCATCAGTTTCGGCTAATATTTTTATTTTTAAAAGGTCGCAGCTGTTACATGAAATTTAATATTCATTTCTAAAAATCAAAAATATCACTCGGCGCTTAATAAAAATACACTTAATTTATTTATTTCCCCTGAATTATAATATTTTATTTTGTTTTAAATAGTTTACTCTTATATGGAGCTTATACTATATGCTTACACCTACGATTCTTTTTATTTAGCTTATTGCGATACTTTTATTTGTTATTTTTAATATTTAGTTTTAAATTTAAGTGAAAAATGGCTGAACTAAAATTATCCTAAACTTAGGTGCCTATTATGTATTTCGATAACGATTACGATTTGATCGAACGAAATGTCAAAATGCAAAATTGCCATTACGTATTACGATATCGTTCAGAAATTGTAGACGAAATCGATAAAGTTTATCGATGTAAAATTTTACCACGAAAGAGACATCGAAAGAGGGATTTTGTACAAATTATTTCAATTTTGAATTGAAAGGATAAAATAAAAGAGATACAAATATATTTTATTTATATTGGACACTTGGTGTTTTGTTTTATATTTATGATATTTTTTGAAATAAAAATAAATTTAAAAGTTGAAATGAAAGTAGGTATTTTTCTTTATTCTACATAATAATTTTTTATTGAAATAAATTTTAATAGGAATGAAAGGCCTGTTACAAATAGACTGCAATATATAAAGTTATAGTGTAAATAATGAGACACCATTATAAATTTTCCAAAGAGGTACCAGGATATCTTGCACTCACAAAACCAATTACCTGATTATTATCACATATCTAAAAACAAAAACTGTTATAATAATGTAAACTAATTACAATAAAGTATAAACTTATCAGAATTGCATTAATGCTACAAAATCCCTTTCTACTATAACATAAATGTTGTACGTTTTGCTTCGGTGATTTAATTTGAATAAGCTTTCCATCTACTGCTCCAATTATTTCAGTAATTCTGCTCAAAAAATCATAAAAATAATGTTTGCCTGACTTTTTTCTTCTAGTGCGTAATGGAATTTGATCCATTTTGCACATAATTATAAGCTGCAAATACATATAACACTTCTTTAAGAACAAAAAAAAAATTAGCTGTGCTAGTCCGACATGAAAATCATTTCCTACGTTGAAAATCATTTGCTTGGTACAAACCGCACAGGATCTTAATACACTAACCAATTTAATTATATTTGGAATCGACGTATTACTTATTGGCTATTTCAATTCTTGTCCTAATTTTATAGTTTTAATAATGTAGATAATAACTCATCAAATTTATGTTTAAATAACCTACGTATAATCTTCCAAATCTAGTGGATTAGAATAATCCCGAATATATGTTCGCTTGTTTTTTAATTCTGCAATTTGAAAGCGTTTTTCAGCACTATCAGAAATTGAAAAATTTAACTCTGCTCAAATTATTTTATTTATAAAAACTTATAATATTATAATTATATTTTATTTAAACACTTCAACTTATTTTCAACTTAAAAATTTTAAATATAACATTGTTTTGTTTTTTTTCGTATAATAATTTGAATTTGACAGTTAAAGAATGAAACATATGTCATTTTCATCGTAGATTTGAATTTTACAATGGCAGCATTTTTAAACACTTTCGATCAAATTTTCATCGAAATACATAATGACACTAACGATCACAATCGAATAACTTTAACGATAACGATGAACGATTCGATTAATTTCGATCGAAATACATAATAGGCACCTTAATCTATAGTCGATGCGATGAACAGATTTTCGGAGTATTGACAATTTTTCAGAAAAGCGTATAGCTTTTTATCAATTTGTTGGTATGGAGTGCATTTGATAATGTAATGGAGAGCATAATGTAAAGATCTATCTTGTTAATTGATTTCATGATGTGGTGTCAACAAAAATTACTTAACTGGACACTGTCATTATTGTAAAATTACTTTTTTGAAAAAACTAACGGTTTTACATTTTGTAAACCACTTAATATCATTTAAATTTTATATATTATCATAATTATTTAAGATTTTTGAAAACTCACTAGTGGTTATAAATTGTTTTAAAAAAATTATGCTTACTATTAAAATCTGAAAATTCAGTTTTGAAAAAAGGTACTTAATATATTTTAAGTGATGATTCGAAATCTTTCGTTTGTTGCAAAGAAACGAGCGTTAGAAAAATATAAATTTAAATCGTTTTTCAATGCCCTAAAAATATATTAAACAACTTAAGTACACATAAGTGGTTATTACTTATTACCACAGAATTATAAGGTAAATGAAACTTGCTGGAATAGTGTTGATGACAATTTGTAATATTTGAAGCTTAAACAATCACGAGCATTAACAGAATATCAAAAGCTTAGCGTGATTTTTTTTATATATAGAAAATTTTATATTAGAAAAAAAATTAAACAATTAATTAGATTAGTGAATAAATAAATAAATAAACAAATAGATCCTACCAAGTTAATTTAAAAGTATTATAATAAATTTAATTGAAAACTTGTCAATTGACAACGGAGTTTTCAATCTCAAATAAAAAAAAATATTCTATAAGCTTGTCTTATTTGGTATCTAAATATTATATAGAACTTCTAGACAATCTATATAGAACAGTTTGCTGTGTTTTTTTATTTTTTTTATTATTCTATATTTTTATAATAGACCTACCTCTTATTAAATACAAATGAAAAAAATTGTATGAATTTTTTACACTCTGATGCATCTTCAATACGCTTTGATATCCCTTCTATTTATTTATTTATGTATCTGTAGTTTACCGTTTTCCCTTACGGAATGTGGGCTTATTATTTCTTTTATGTTATTCATTTTATCCCAATAACAAATGGTACTAGACCATATCCAAAAATTAATAAATGACTTTGCTTTCATCGTGAACTGGACGTGAACGGAATCTACCTAAAATGGGTCATCCAGAATGTGCATTAATCTTCCTTTGTAAAAAAATTTGAGTACATATAGTTACAATAAAAATATTGATTAACTTTGGAAATAGATTTCTATTAAATCCCTAATTTAGCTGGTTATATTTTAAATTTTGGACACTTGCTGTTATGATCCATTTAAAATAACAAGTTTAACATTTAAAACATGACGTATGGTATTTTAATCTTTATTCGAGCACATTATAATTGTGTGAAAAATTGATTAAAATCAAATTATTATTAATTTATTTTAACGTTTGAAATATGGGTCAGATAATTCTAATCTTACTGAGGTATTTTTACCTCATATAAAAAAACAAAAAAATATAATTTAGTATTTAATATATTATGTGGTTTCTTTTGCTCGTTCATCAGTCATTTTTCGGATCAGATTTTCATATAAGTATTTATTATTGTTTTATAATATTTTTATAGCACGGTTTGTTGTGGAATAATTTTCCATTATTAGTTTTGTTTCGTTTGAATGACTATCGAAACAAGAACATTTTTTACCAGAAAGAGTATTATATGTTGTTCATTATGTAGGTCTTACAGAAACATCAGTATTTTACAGTTATTGTATCGTGTATTACGTTCTGTACGTGTATACGTGTTTGAAATTTTGTTTTGTTTAAATTTATTTAGTATCTTGCTCGAATTATGTTCACCAATCTTCACTACAGTGATAGGACCTTAAATATATATATTCACTACAATTACTTCATAGTCTGTCAATTTAATTCAAATATCGTTATTTATTTATTTATTTTTATCTACTGGGAAATTAACCCTTGCATATATTGTTTAAAAACTAAACTTCATGAAATATATCTTGTGTAAATTTAAAAATTTAAATATAAATATTTAGTAGTAATTAATCTATTCGATCTATTTAATCTACTGGAAATATCCCTTACAGATTTTTGCTTAAACTAAGACAATAACTAAAAGTACAAAATACAATTAATTTAAAATAATGAAAATCTATCAAGGACGAGATAGTAATAAATAGACGTTGAGAGTTAACTATACAGGCTCAGAAAGGCCATAATTAGTTCTATGACATTCGATATTATAAGAATCTACGAGATCGTATATTGCTCATTGGAGCATTTAAATTATACAAATTTAAAATAGATGGGCAATTTATTCTAGCTGATAAAACATCATAATATGAAACCATCACTGAAACAATATTAGTAGATTCAAGAGTTTGAATATCAATGATATTTTACAATGTACCTATTGACAACCTGTCAATTAAATTTGCGAAGGCAAAATCTAACCGCATTTTTCTGAATTGATTCAATTACTTTTATATCTTAACATAAGATGGCATCCAAATAGGGGAAGCATATTTTATGACAAATATTTTAAAATATTTCAATATTTCCTTTGCTTTTAATAAAGTTGTTTTGAATTACTCTGTTTATTAAAAATATTGTAATTCGAATATTTTTACTTACCACATCTATATACTAGTTGATTTAAGAAGGGGGTAGTTTGCTTTCGTAAAATAAAAATTAAATAATATTTTTGTATCTTATTAAAATAAAAGTAATTCAAATTGAAATCATTATCTAATGTTTTATAATTTTTCATTTATTAATTTTTTTAATTTGTTTTACGAAATACTTAAATATTCGTTTGGAATTTAACAATTTTTTAATTATTTAACAACTTCTTACAAATTATAATGTAATAATGATTACTATACATATTAATTATGAATATATATTATTATAAAATTAAAATTTTTATTATTTAAATAAATTATTTAAACAATTGCAGATTTATTTTCAGAATAACATTTTAATATGTTGAATGCTAGCTGACATTCATCTTTTCCTTTTATTTCTTTACAAACTTTTAATATTTTTTCAACTTTATCTTTTGGTTCGGTTTCTTGTAATTTTGCTGTTATTGTTTTTTCATTCAATTTACCTTTTTCCATGAATCCACCACGTTCCAATAAACATTTTGTAAAACATTCTAATTTTTCATTTGTTTTAGTGTAATCACCTCTTTTCAAATTTTCAACATCACTTAGAGTTGTTCCACTTTCTTTGATACATTCTTCACCAAATTTTTCAACATTTTTAGATTTTTCAGCATCTAGTGACTGATGGGTAGAAAATATAAATTAGATATTAAATTTTATTTTTAAAAACAAGAATCTTATTATTTTAGGTTATAATTACTTTAACTGAACTAGTGACTGCAACAATTAAAATGATTGATGTGATTAAAAAATTCATTTTTATTATTTTTTATTTGTTTTTAGTAATTTTTAATATTTTAAATTAACTAATTAATAGCTAAGCTAGATGGTTACTAATATTTTTTAGAATTAAATATTCTTTTATATAGAAAATTTTATTCTGAGAATAATCGCATTATTTTTGTATTCATTCAAAATTTTTATTTAAGTTCAAAGTCAAAGACGAACCAAGCGCAACCGTTTGAATTTTTTGTTTTCATAGTTTTCATTGAATACAAACACAAATCATCCATGAATGTCGGCATTTTTTTTTTAATTCTTTAATCGCATTAATTAATAAATTAGTAAATTTCTTCAAGTCATATTATTTTAGTTTTTGGAATAGTGCATCTTGGCTTAATGTTGGGATTAAATTTAAAAAGACAATTTTGAGATGAATTCTAGGAGTTTCTTTATGACACTGGGAATAGGGGATATAAAATAGCACCATATAGTATTAAATATTTTTTAACAAAAACTTCTAACAACATAGAAAAACCACAAATCAATTTTTACGGATGGGTCAAAACAAAACAATTTAGTAGGATGCGCATTTAAAAATATACGCAAAACATATTCAAGTGTAAACTTAATGAAGAAACGACAGTGTGCCGGAACTACAGAGGAAGGAAGTTCATCTGATGTACTGACTCCCTAAGTAGCATGTATTCCTCTCATCTCATATAGTAACTTCCAGAAGGAAAGTATTTGAAGGAAACAATACTTTTCAACCGTTTTCATAGACATAGCTCAAACCTTTGACAAGGTATGGCATGAGGGCTTAATCTTTAAGATAAAACTATTTCTACCTACAAACGTTCATCAACTTCTAGAAAACTATTTATCTAACAGGAAATTTAAAATTAAGTATAAAAGTTTCACATCACGTACACAAAATTTCCAAGCTGGTGTTCCCCAAGGAAGTGTGCAATTAGAATTTAATGTCGTGAAAATAAACTTAAAAATAAATTACCACAAAACTAAATATTAAATGATGTTGCAGATTAGACGCAAAATATAATGATAGGAAGTTATGGCTTCTTTTCTACGTTTACTATACGAATTGCTTTATCCATCGTAATAATAGCATTTATCAAGAACATTTTAGTTGGGTCCAATCTTGTATTTGTTGTATATATCTGACATGCCACTCAGCAGTCAAACCTTAACATATCTACATTCGCTGATGACACAGCAATACTAAGTAACCATTTTAACGCTAAAAAAGCTACTAAATATCTACAAGATCACTTAAAACTGGTTGAAAACTGGCTAGATTACTGGAAGATTAAAGTTAACGAATCCAAATGTGTTCAAGTAACATTTACACTAAAAAAAGAAACGTGCCCAATGTTAAAAATCAACAATCATACTATCGCTCAGAGCAACGAGGTTAAATACCTAGATAATCACTTAGATCGTAGATTGACATGGAATAAACACATCGCAACAAAAGTAACTCAAATAAAACTCAAAGCAAACAATATGCACGGGTTACTTAATAAATACTCAAAACTAAGATTAGAATACAAAGTTCTTATGTACAAAGCAGTCATTATACCGATATGGACTTATGGAGTTCAAATATGGGGCACTGCTTCTCCATCGAATGTAGAAAAACTACAAAAAAATTCAATCATAAGTCCTACGGAGGATATCTGGAGCCCCCTGGTTTATTAAAAATGTCCACAGAGATCTAAAAATTCCGATGGTCAGCGAAGAAATCGTCAGATATAGTCGAAACTATCTACGAAAACTGGAAGATCATCCAAACCCTCTAGCAAAATAACTAACCACAAGCATAGGTCATATAAGACTTAAAAAAAAGACCCAAAAGATCTAAGCAATCTATAATGTTAATTACTTTTGTTATTTTTATCTTTTTATATTTTATTTTTAATTTTTGTTGTTTTTATTTATAGTTATCACTTAACTTACTTTAGATTAGATTATTACTTTAGATAGATTATCCCACAATAATATTAACTGAGAAGATGCTGCCACGAAATTCAAATGTAGTAGACTTACTTTGTCTACGAAGCCATGCGAATATTGCTGGAAATGAAGAGGCTGACATATTGTCGAAATATAACGCTACTCGATATGGAACACAAATTATATTATCAAAATTTCAAATACCTGTGCAACAAAATTATATGGAAATTATATGGAAAAATATACTTTAACATGGCAAAATGAATCTTCTGCAAATAAACTAAAAACAAATCCGAAAGCTAAACAGAAAACCCTCTGTCATAATGACTATACTGTGCACAGGTCACAACAGGCTCACACACATTTACCACTTTTATGGCAAACAAACAAACCCACATGTAGTTGTTTCATAGAGCCCATCATCACAAATCACATTATATTCTTGAGACTTGTCCCCTTATACAACAATGTGAGAATCGAACTTTGGTATTACAGGATTGGAATTCCTGAAACTCGAAACAATTGAGACTTGATAGTGTTTAATATATGATAGTCATTGATATAACACCGGGATGTATTTTATTTAAATCCTCGGTTTTATTATTTCTATAGTTATAGTTGTTGAAAGAGAAAGTACTCCTAAATAAAGAGTTAACATAAAAGAAGCACATCAGCATCCAATCAAAAATTTTATATATCATACAACAATTACCAACACTTCATTGAAAATGAAAATAACCCAGGCTCCTTGAACTTAAAAATATTAACCTTTATTAAGATTTTAATATAACCTTGGTTACAGAAGAATTTAAAAAATGTTAAAACAGATATGCAACCAGACTGATGGTGCAACAGCCTAACCTTTTGGCGAGAGGTTTACAAAACATTGCTGCAACCAGCAGACTAAAAAAAATTCCGATAGCAGTCATAAAAGGCAGATTATAGGAATAAACGAGCAAATGCATGTATTATGTATAATGGAAAATGGGTTGGTGACCAAGTCTACAAACCGAGAACCAGAAAACAAAATTCAATATATAAACCCATAATTTCATCCTTAAAATTGTGGCGAGATTAATCCTGATGGAAAAGGAGATATCTTCTTTTTTATATCCAATAGCGGCTACGCATACAAATGATTTAGGTAAAAATTGTGGAAAAATATTTTACCTATAAATAAGATGAAATGAATTATGGATTTTATTTTTTGGGGATTTATAGACTAATCCATGGAAAACTACATTTTGTAGAGTAATTTCGCCTTCATAATGGCATACTTCCATTTTACTTTAGTAATAACCAAATTGTATTCCAAATTAATTTCAAAGAATAAATTATGGTTTTTCAACATCTATGCCCTGAGTGGGATTCGATCCCAGGATCTTCTCGTTCGGCTTATTGTATTCAAATAGCTACGGTGTTTAGAAGTACATAATAAATTAATAAGGTTGTTATTTTGAGAAATCCTCTTACTAATTTCCGTTATATACTGATGGTGCTAACAAAACAGTTTCTTTTTATGTGATTATGCTACGGATGCATTATATTTATCCTTTAAAGGATCATTATACGCAACTATTTGATTTAATCTTGAATTAAATGATCAAAGTAGCCTAACTTTTCTGGCTCATACTAGACCATAAATAGTACGTTAGATGTAGTACGTGAAGATTAGATATCAGTACAATGGCATGGATTATCGGATCACATTACCTTGGGCTCCACTCAAATGAATTTAGCAGAGCCTACAGAGATGAAGAAGGGAATAAAACAATCCGATAGCATATTTTTTGAATCTGCCAGCACCACTCGACAACAGAAAAATTCATCTAGAAATCTATTATCTAGAGTCGCTGGTGATTTTATTAAAGGTATGAAAATTAAGTGTCTCCGTCGCTTTTAAGATTAATCGCTTCCATCGGAAATACAAATTTCTGTACTATCAAAGTAGATTGCCTTGGTCTAAATTTGTCCACTTAGACAGCCACTTTGTACCTATCTACCGTAACCGACATACCTAACATTTTTTTTTTTTTTTTTTTTATACGCAAGCTGGTGGGAATCTTCAAAAGACACAATGAGCCCCGTAGCTTGACATTGTGTGTGGGATGCTTACCCACTAAACCACACCCTTCCTATATCGCGATCTAGTCCTACAGGACTAATGAGCAATTTTTTCTTGGCTTTATTTTATTTTTCAATGTAGACTACATCCAGCGATGTCTATCTAACTTTTCTTTGGCGTATTCATCCATAACCTTGAAGACGCATCGCATCAGCGACATCGCAAAAGCCAACCAACCAGCTCTCCGAACGAATTTATAATTATGTAAGACTTGTGAAAAACCTCGTTTCGTTGGCAGTCAACATAACGAAATTTTTCATCAATCCCGTAAAAACAAATTTATCTAAACGTGGGAGCGGGTCAACCTCCGATCACCAGCGCGACGAGTCCTCAAGAATGTGGGTGATTATTGCTGCACTAACTCAAAAGGTTTTACTCTTTTGAGTCGTCTGGCTATATTTCTATTATCCAGGAGCTCGACTACCTCCACATTTACATGGTGCTGAAGCCGTTTTTCGTGACTTCTTGCAAATTTCTGTATTTCCTTGTCGACAGATTCTATTTGCAAATCTCTATGTAGGTCATAGTTTCTTATGAACCAGGGCGCGTTCACAATGTTTCTTAGGACTTTATTCTGGAGCCTCTGAATAATATCTCTATTATTTTTTTTGCTGCATCCCCATAGTTGGATGCCATATGACCATACTGGTTTCAGTATTTGTTTATACAGCAGAAATTTGTTTTGTATTGTTGAGGTAGAATTCTTACCTATGAGCCAGCTCATTTTTCTATAGCAGATTTGTAATTCTTCTTTCTTGTTTTTTATGTGAGCTTTCCAGCGAAGTTTCGCATCTAACGTCATACCAAGATATTTGGCAGTATTTGAATGGGGTATTTCTTGACCATTTATATATACTGGTTTATGGTCAATTTTTTTATTTGTGAAATCCACATGTACTGACTTAGCTTCATTTAATTTTAGCCTCCATCTTTTTGTATAATCTTGGATTTTTGTTATAGCTCTCTGCAGCTTTTCGATGGGTTCTTTATTATTTTCCCCAACAGCCAGAATCGTCGTATCATCTGCAAACGTCGCAATAATATTATTTTCTAGTGCAGGCACTTAACATTTAATTTTTTTTGTATGCATAGCCAAAATACTAGATTCGATCGGTACATTTGACTAGGGAGGGAAAGGAAAGTTATGAAAGAAGAAAGGTAGAAGAGAAGGAGCACAACTATGATCGAAGGTGTTAATGTTCTTCTTGAAATTATGTAGGAACACATAAAATGTTATTTGGCCCCACATTATTATATATTCCATAATTTACTTTTCACATAATTATTTTGCTGTAAAAATTATTGTACTCTGAAATTATTAAATAAGATATACAATATTATTTCCCCTTAACACTGCAACCACTCACGAATTAGCGAACATTTTCTAGAAAATCTCTATAAGTCAATTTTTAATGTGACGTTCATTCATGCTCGGATACAACACTCTAACAATATTAAGCCTTGTACGTTATTTGAATACTACAACATTTACAATTAACATTCATAGATTTGTATTGTTATTTCCATTTCTAAAACTTTATACCAAACAATTCAGACAAACGACAACAAATACAAGATCCTTTCTCTTGTAAAAACTAGAAAATTTGTCAATTTTTTTTTTCTTTATTTAAAGAAAAGAGGTAAGAGAAGAAATTTTTCAAAAAGTCTTTGGATTCACATTACAAACAAAAGAAATTTCATATTTTCATATGTTATAAAAATGCTAGCCAGAAAATACACAAGCAAATGAAAATTTGAAAAAGGGTGACAGATGAATGGCTCACAGACAAATATTTGAAATATTAAAGTAAATAACTGAATTGAAGGGTTGGAATATATAATAATAAAATATTATGTGTATGTGTATTTCAAAAATATTTTCTAAAAACGCTTTATGGTGTTGTTTCATTTTTAATATTTAAAAAAAAAATAAATAAAAATAAAAAAAAAAATTCTGTATATTCAGAGTGTTAAATCGTTTTTTAAAATCCATCCTTCTTTTATCACCCCCCCCCCCCACCACACCCATCTTAAACACAATAGAATTCTCTAAAATATCAGCATGGAGTTAAAAATTGTTTTGGGAAATTCATTTTTGTTTATTTATTTTCTTATTTTTGTTGAATGCCAGAGAAAATTTCAATTTGAACGAAATGGAAAGTATTTTTTTTAACAATAGAAAAAAAATTATAGACCATAACATGAGCGTAATCTGTGGTTCTTGTATTCGAATTATTATGAAAAAAAAACATAAAAACAAAACAAAAAAAAATAAAATAAAAGTTGTTATGACCGGAAATCAGACTATATCAGCCAGTAAATTGATTTTAACGCTTAAAAGTTTTCATATAATCAATTTTATTTTGATTTAGGGGGTAAGTAATTTTTTGACACTTCAGAATATAATGAGAAATTTTAGAATTAAGAATGAAAAAAAAAACAAATTGGTAAAAAAAAATGTCCCTTAAAATAATTTACTGCCAGATTTACGATCAATACACTCTTGTATTTTTAAAGTTATTTTTTATAATATGTAGAAAATATTACTTTAATAATATTCCAAATTAAAGATTTTGTATTTGTATGTAAACCCCCTTCATCCACTCGTGTCTTCAATTTATTAATGAATGTTACTGTATGGAAGTTTTCTAATTCCGATTTTTTTTGTTTTTTTAATTTTTATATCCATTTCTTAGGAAATATTGGTTTAATTTATATGGAATTTTCACTTAGTTCGTATGAATGTCTTTTGATTTGTTACAATTTTGATTTTAATATTTATGTTATTTATTCATTCGTAAATCTAATTTTCAGTAGCTGAGTTCCGTTAAACTAATTTTTTCTCGGTAAACATAAGTACAATTTCGTTGTTAGTTGATTCAACAGTATCTAACCCATGAATAATATTACCACCAACTTGTCTATGCAATAATCACCAAGAATTATGTTGCTGCCATTGAATCTGCTGAATTTGTAGCACCAAGGATCTGGCGACTAGTTTTTCAACATTCCAACATTCAAAACTTCCCATCCCATCGGAACTAATTGTTCTAAGCTCAAATTCTACTAAACCATCAAAGAAAGTACGGCAAGGTCAGCATAGTGTTCTAGATTGTTTTTTCGTCGCCCGTTTTAATTACTTGCCGTATACGCCAAAATGGTTTTACGATTAAAATGAGTTTTGAAATTAAAAATAAAATATTAACTAAACTAGTAGATAGGACTTTTTTTTTTTATTTAATATTTCTATCTGTAAGATGAGTCTTTGAAATTTATATCAGAAAGATGAAAAGTTTTAGTCATAAGTCTATCATAGCATACCCAACTCAAAGATTCTGGAATGGCGTATCCGGCAAAGTAATTATCTGGAAGACGTTTTGCTGCCCACGTACATTTCGTTGCCACTAATTTATATCATTTTTTTTTCAATTCTTTCAATCATTTTTGCAACCAAGCCGATCGATTTTTCAACATTGGACCCGATCATATTCATAAATAAAAGTACATAACCATAATAAAATACGTTTTTTATTAGCCGCCATTGGCATTGAAAAACAAGAGAAGAATCTTTTCAAGTGCCATAGATTAAATGAGTGTCTCAGAACCATAGTGGCCTAACCAACATTAACATTTTATTGAATAAAATGCATTTTAAAAAATACACAATTTTAAAATGCTTATAAAATATCTATTTTTAAGGTATCGACTTTTAAAAAAAATGTTTGGGTTTATGTTTTTAAGTACTTTAGTGGACATATTTGTAATGGGCTCTAGCTTTAAAAACGCGCCATTTTTTGTGGGTTAGGCCACTTTGGCATTACATATAAATGATGAAAATCAAAAAAACTAGAGGCTTAGGCCAAGATATTTTTTAGTAAACTTTTTTATTTCATTCTTTAAATAATAAATAATAATGTAATAGATCAAATCTTGTATTTTTTACTCCTC
The DNA here is from genome assembly GCA_963942445.1 of Argyra leucocephala. Classification (NCBI taxonomy): domain Eukaryota; kingdom Metazoa; phylum Arthropoda; class Insecta; order Diptera; family Dolichopodidae; genus Argyra; species Argyra leucocephala. Next base: position 81,906,574 of record OZ012681.1, on the reverse strand, counting down.
TTCCGACTCCGTAAAAATAATATCTTCAATAGTTATAATTCAAATCACAATTATTATAATTTCATGCAAAAACTATACCTTGGCTGGAGTTTAGCTGATACTGGTATTCAAATAACGACACTTCTGAAATCTGATTAGATTGAAAATAATCAGACTCAGAATTTGCAAAAATATCTAAATTTTAAATTAAAACGATAATAAACGCTTTCAAATAAAAATCTTTTTTGTGTATAAATACCTGGAGAAGTTGAAAATTAGGATTTATTTTCATAATAATTTTCACTTTCAAATTGAACTTGAATTTAAAATAAATTATTTACACTCTTAAACTGTAGGTAAAATAACTTTAAAATTGCTCAGCGGAATAATATCAGACACAATTAAGAAATAATTGATGACTTACTAAATTAATGAAATTGGTACATCAAATTTACGGGTGTGAGTCGATTTGTTGAAAAGCAAAATGCCAAATTAAAAATGTTGAATGCAAAAATGTTGAATATGAAAAAATTTAAAAAAAAAAATGATGAAATAAAAATATACTCGTATGTATGTAGACTTAAAATAATGCTTGTTTTAATTGTATTTCTGTACTTTAATACGATTATAACCATGATTAATTCGGACATTGAAATTTTTAAAATTTAAAATTTTGTCTTGAAAAAAAAAACCATTTTATTTTCATAGTGAAATAACTCCGCAAATATATAAATATTCTGTAAAAGGCAAATAACCCTGATTTTTCAACCAACAATAAAATCCCTCGTAATTGAGGATGTTGCATATACATATACTGTATATATACATTTTCTGGAAATAGGGAATACCCTGTAATATTTTGATTGGTTTATTTTGAATCCTGGTCTTAAATTCCCTCTAATTATTTTTATTAAATATGCATTTCCACAAAAAAGCACTTATAACAGTGGAACAGTGGAATTCTGAATAATTCTAATTCTAAGTCTTCTGATGGCATCTCAAATTATATTTTAAAGAAAATTTCGTTACAGATAGTTGATGTACTTGCTCATATCTTTAATAAAAGTGTTTTATCTGGTATATTCCCTGATAAATTAAAAATTGCCGATGTTCTTCCATTATTTAAGAAAGGTAGTTATCTCGATACTAATAATTATAGACCTATTTCAATTCTATCCGTTTTTTCTAAAATTTTTGAAAAAGCTATGAAAAAACGAATGTGCGAATATTTGGATAAAACGAAATTCTTTAGTAATAGCCAGTTTGGATTTCTAAAAGAGAAATCTACTGAAGGAGCACTTCTTAAATTTTGTACCGAGGTATATGAAGCTTTAAACAAGAATAATTTTTGCTCAGCATTATTCGTAGATATTACAAAGGCGTTTGATCTTGTAAATCATCACATTTTGTTAACAAAACTGCATAATGCTGGTTTTAGATGTTTCATAAATGATTGGTTTCGTTCGTATTTGTTCGAAAGAAAACAGAGAGTAAAAATAAAGGATGAATATAGTGAATTACTAGCTATAAGCAATGGTGTTCCTCAAGGGGCCGTTCTTGGGCCTTTACTTTTTTTGATATTTATTAATTCTCTATTTCTTCAACCGTTTAAAGGAAGTCATACCGCATTTGCAGACGACACAGCTTTTACTTATTCTTGTAAAAATAACTTTGATGTTGTGGTTAACATGAACTACGATATTAATATACTCCGTAACTGGTTTTGTAAACACGAACTGATTATTAGCTCTAAGACTAAGTATATGAATTTTAATATCCGTAACGCTAATGACGATAACTATAATTTGTACTATCATTCACCTAATTGTAAAAAATATCCTCTATGTCTTAATTCTGTTTCTAATGTCAATGATTCCTGTCACTGTTTTAATAATCATCAATGTGACTCAAATTGATTTTTAATTGAACCTGTCTCTACTTTCAAATATTTAGGATTATTGATTGATTCTAAGCTTGATTGGAGCGGACACACTTTTTACCTTAAGAACCATTTCAAAAACGTGATTCGGCAACTATACTACGTAAATCTATATAGCTCTGCTAAAGTGTGTTCAATGGTGTACTTTGCGATATTCCATTCTAAACTTCAGTATGGTATAGTTTGTTGGGGTGGTACTCACTTTAACAAGCTACAACCACTTCTAATATTTCAAAAGCATGCTATTAGATTAATTTGTAAGGTTAACCGTCTTACACACACTGCAAGCTTATTTAGTAGTTTAGGTATTCTTCCCATCAGGAACTTATACCTCTATAAAACCCTGAAAGTATTTTTTATTAAATCAGGATATCTTGATGTGAGACATACCGTTATCCATAATCTAAGAATTAATAGCAGGAATTTAGTTGTTGTACCCCGCTTTTATAAGTTTCATATTTCTCATTTCTTTAAAATTATTGCACCGAGAATTTTTAATAAGCTACCTATTGAAATCAGAATTATCAGAGTTTTATCCGAATTTTTAACAAAAACTAAGAATTGGCTTAAAAATATTAGTTGGCATGAAGTTGAAGAGCTAATAAGAGTCATTAGATAATATTATTACTGATATATATATTATAGTATCCTGTTGCTGATATCTATCTATATTATTATTATGCAGCTTTGTTTATTCTTTTCTTACGCTTAATTTTTTGCTTTCTTTCATTTCTTTTCCTTTAAATTAATTTAAATATTAAATCTCGTTCTAAAACATATAGTAGTTTATAAAATTGTTTAATTGTTTTATTTTCTTTTTGTAAATTTTCCTTCAATTCACTTATTTGTAAGTTTTATCTATAAATTTAATTCACATTTCTATATTCTACTTTTAATTTTAATATTAATTATTTCTTAAATTAAATTATTTTTTTATACATAAATATTTAACCAGATTAAATTTAGTATATTCTATTTTTCTTTACGAATTTAGTTTTCCAAATTAATATTTACATCTAAATTTGTTACTCCACAAATATTGAATAATTTAAATTGTTTATTTCTTGTGATATACAATTCGAAACTTGCTTTTGCAATAGAATGTTTCCTAACTATTTTATTTTATTTATATTTTGAATTCTGTAGATGCTTTTAATTTAGTACTATTATTATTTGTTTATTTTCTATTTTTAAGTTTTGAATTTTAGTTTTAATTAATTTACTATAATTGTAATGAATTCTAATATTTAATTTTAATAAAAAATATATGTCTTGAAAATTAAAAAAAAAAAAAAAAAAAAAAAAAAATTTGTCGTCCCAAACCCCCGCTAAACAATATTATTGAATTTCTTATATTGTTTAAGTACATATTTCGTTAATGATAAAAGTTGATTTGTGTAATTAGATCTAAAATATACTTTTATACATTTCTTTTTCGATATTTTTTTTTTCGACAAAAAGACCATCTTCCCTCATTTACTAATCCCTATTTATAATAACGGTATTATTTTAAAAGTGTATATTAGCATTTTTAAATAATATCGAAATTATAGAAATTTAATTATAACAATAACATTAAAGAAATGATTATTGAGTTAATTTACTTCTACCATAGTTAATTTAAAAAAAAAATGTATTATCATTGTTAATTCAATTGTTTGATAAAAATATTATTTGTTTAACCTATAAAAAGACTTTCTGTTAAAAGAATAGTTACCCGGCTACACTAAATATTAATAAAATACAAAAAATGTAACATTTCAAGAAACAAAATTTAGGTTTTTCTATTTTTAATTCTGAAATAATGTATTTTTTTATAATATATATTGAAGTGGACAGGTGTCTATATGAATTGAGGGTTTTAAATGAACCCCTTTCCGAACTACAAGCACTCTTACTTTGAAACTTTCAAACAAATATCTTGCTACTAACACAAAGGTCAAAAACTGATGCACGTTGATAAAGAGTTTAAAACTTTTTGTTTATTCAAATTTGAAATCAATTAAAATTTAATTAGAAGGTCAATTATAGGTTATTCAGGTCCATCAAAAATCATTAAATTCTGTAATAGTTATTATTATTCCGATTTTCTATTAATTTTTTTTCATTATTTTTTTCATTATTTTTAAAATTCGAACATAGTTTAATTTTTTCACAAAATGTTTTAATTTTTTTAAAACCAAAGTGGCCTAACCAACAATGTGGGTTAGGCCACTTTGGTTTTTAAAAAAATTTTAAATTATAAAAAACCAAAACAAATTTTGTGATAAATAATAAGGAAAAAACTATTTCTGAAACTGGAAATTCAAATCACTGATTCTGGGAGACAAACATTACCGATTAAAACAGTAAAAAATTTTTTTTTTGTATGTGGGTTAGGCCACTATGGTTCTCAGACACTCATCAAATAGATGAAAGCTATTGTTTTACACCATATCTTATATTGCGTACGTTTATGATGTCAATTTGTACTCTAACTTGGACTTTGGAGTTTTTCACACAAAATTGGATAATGCGAAATTAATTCCATAAAAATCTTGAATACCATATTATGGTGAACACTGTAGGTAATATAGGCTTGCTTAAAGTTTACAAATATCTTATTGTACTTAAACTATGAAATCCCCTAGCATATTTCGAGAATCTTTTCTAATTATTTGATCAGTAAATGAAGTCCCGAATACCGCCTTTTTTATGAATTGAGTGTATAATACTTAACTATTTAAGAATATCAAACTTTTGAATAATTTAACTAAAACATGAGAAGGAGAATATTACTTCAATTTTTTTTTTATAACTTTATTTAAGTGGCCTTTGAACACAATATATGTTTTTTTAGGCCAGATCTTTACATTAATTTTTTAATTTTTTTAATTTTTTTTTTTTTATTATTTTTTAAATACATATTCTATTATTCATATAATACATTTTTAATTTTTTTTTTTTTTTGTTTTGATTTCTATATAAAATAATTCAATAGTTAAATTTTTCTTATACATATATTAATTATATGAAGTTATTATAACTACATATTTTCTATTTTATTCCGTTTTTTTTTTTTAACATTTAATATTTTTCATTGAACATATTTTATTGATTTTATTTAATCTTTTGTTTTAAATTGTTTTGTATAGTTCAATAGCTTTTAGGAAATTTATTATTTTTCTATAATTGGTTTCATCAGCACTCCTTAAAATATCTAGACTATTACTTTTTAAATATCTATCTCTATCTCTTGAATATCTAATACCAGTTTCGAACAGATGTCTAATAGTAAGGTTTGCTCCACAAGCACAATTTGGTGGTGTTGTATTATCAAATATAAATTTGTGTGTTAAATTAGTGTGCCCTATTCTTATTCTAGTAATCACGGTCAACTCTCTTCTGTTAAGTAAATTGAGATTTTTCCAAGGTCTCGTATTTGTTTTGATATTTTTTGCGTCCCTTTTCATAATATACTCGAGTGCTTTAAATATTGCGTATAGTTCAGCCGTAAATATAGTGGCATGCCTTTGAAGATGAAATTTGTATTCTTCTTGTTTGTGTTTGAATGCGCATCCTGCCTCTTGATCTTTGAAAGACCCATCAGTAAAAATATGTTCATATTCACAGTATCTTGTCTTTGTTTTTTCTATGAATAATTCTCGAAACTGAATTTGGTTTGTACTATCTCTTCTATAATTTGCCAACTCGAAATCTATATTTGGGTCCGGAACAAGCCACGGAGGGCTACTTGAGAATTTTTGGGTCTCCATATTATTTTGGAAAGGTATATCATATTTTTCAAAAATTGTTCTTGCTCTAAAATTCTAATAAGCGTCTTACGATCTGAGCCATATCGTGTATTACTTAAAATTTTTAGTATATTTAGACTTTTGTTGGCTTTGTTTTTAATTGTGTTTATGTGGTCTTTCCAATTTAATTTAGAGTCTAGTATGAGACCTAAGAATTTATGTGTGTTAACATATTTTATACTGATGTTATTCAAGGTAAGTCTTGGTTGATACACATTTTTCCTTTTTCTAGTAAAAAGCATTGCTACTGTTTTCTTCTCCGAGATTTTGAATCCGATTTTTTCACACCCATTTATCTATTTTACGTAGTGTATTCTGTAGATTATTTTGTAATATCTCAAGATCCGAGTGCGTCATAAATATTGCGATATCATCAGCGAAAATCATAAATTTCACAGGTTGTTCTATAATTTTGGAAATGTCATTTATGGCTATAATGAACAGTACTACACTCAACACAGATCCTTGTGGTATTCCGTTTTCTTGTAATTTTTCTGAGGAAACTGCGTTTGCAGTGTACACTTGGAAGGATCTGTTCGCTAAAAAGTTTGAAATAAATTTAACAAGATTCCCTTTAAACCCCATTTGTATCAGTTGCTGTATTACTCTTTGTTTCCATACTCTATCAAAATACTTTCGGGGGACGAACCTTTCACTTTTTTTAGGACGGATATTCTAGTTCAATTAATCTAAATGGAAGATTATACGTTTCATTTTGATCGGGCGGAATACTTGGAGGATTGTGTTCATGTAAAATTTTGAATTGTGCGAAAGGTTCTTCGTAGTTACTTGAATTGTAAATTTCTTCAAAAGACTCAGCAATTCTTTCACATATTTGTTTTTGAGAGGTAATAATGCAATGTTCATTTACGATCGAGGTTATTAAATTTTGTTTTTCTTTTCCTTTAATTTTTTTGATTTTTTCAAAAATCTCTTTACTAGTAGCCTTACTATTTATAGATTCAACATAATCCTCCCATGATTTTTTCATATAATATCGTATTGTTTTTCGGGCCTCACTTTTAGCAATAATAAAGTTTCTGTAGTCCGTTAGATCGCATGTACGATCATATTTCCGCTTCAGACGTTTTCTTTTTTGTATTAATTCTCTAATTTTTTTATTCCACCATGGAACACTTTTTCTATACGGTTTTGGTTTAACTAGTGGCATTGCAGTTTTTGCTGCTTTTAAAATGTTCGTTTTTATATGTTTTTCATATTCATCTGTGTTTGTAAAAGTTTCTCTATTTGCGAAGAATATGCACTCTCTATATACATCCCAGTTTGCTTTTCGAATTATAAATTTTTCTCTAGTGTATACCTTTTGGTTGCTATTCAGTATAGGTATTACAATAGGGTAATGGTCACTACTGTATAAATCATCATTCACATACCAATCAAAATAGGTCTGGATTTCTGATGACCATAATGAAATATCTATTGCACTATGAGTTTTATGAGAGAAGCTGAAGAATGTTGGGTTTCCGTTATTCAGTATATGTAAGGACATGTCATTGATTATGCCTTCGACTATTTTTCTTCTAGGATCTAGTTTTCTTGAACCCCATAAGGGATTATGTGCATTGAAGTCGCCTAACATTATAAAGGGACTATCAAATTGTTTTATTATGTTTTCTAAATCTAATCTTGTAATGTATTCATTACCTGGTAGGTATATATTGCATATAATAAGTTTAATCGGATAATATATTTTAACTGCTATTGCTTGTAGGTCTGTATCTAAATCAAAATTATTACAATCAAAATTTTTTTCTATGAATATTGCAACACCCCCGTGTGCTACAGTATTCGATATAACACTATTATAAAAAACTTTATATTCTTTTAATTTAGGTATTTGAGTAAGTTTAAATTATTTTGTTTCTTGTACACATAATGCAAAAGGATTTAATTCTTTTAATAAAATTTTAAGCTCTTCAAAGTGTGAGTAAAACCCGTCGTAATTCCATTGAACTATATTACAAGATTGGTTTTGATAATTGTAAGAGTTATTTGAATTTATGTACATAATATATAATTATTGTTTTTATTATTTATTTCTGTTTTATTTTTTTTTAATTGAAATATTACCTGAAAAATTCTTCATTAATTTATTGAAATTTCAGAATTAGAATCTTCTGAATGACTATCATCCAAAATTCTAATTTCGTTAATATTTGATTCTTGTCTCTTTTTTTTTATTTGATTTTTAAAAGCTTGTTTTTTCCTCTTCGACAAATTTTTTGGTAGGATTTGTATTTTAGTTGTTGTTGTTATTTCCTTATCTAATAATGTTTCATTCTTATTAGGCGTTTCTGCATTTATTTTTAGTTGTTGTTGTGTATGTAGAGTTGGTTTTGTTGTTGTTGCTTTTCCGTTATCATTTGTTTTAGTATTACTTCCATTTATAAATTTCAATTTTGTTGTATAATTTTTATACTTGATTTGTTTATTTCCATTAAATTTTGATTTTCCATGAAATTTTGTTTTTTAACAGTGTCAGCAAAAGTTGGTGTGGTGTTTTGTTGTTGTCTGCTATAGTATCGTCTTTTCGCTTCATATATACTAATTTTTTCTATAACTTTAGTTTTTTGTATTTCTTTTTCTTTTATAAATTGTGTACATATTTTTTTAGAGCATTATGATTTTCATTGCAGTTAAAACATTTTTGTATATTGTTACACTTATCTTCTTCGTCTGTCTTGTGATATCTTTCTCCACAATTACAGCATTTTTTCTCGTCTGTGCATTTCAAGGCAATATGTCCAAATTGGAAGCAGTTAAAGCATCTCAATGGAGCTGGAATATATTCTCTTACACTAAAACTTTCATATCCAGCATAGACATGGGTCGGTAGTGAAGTTGTGCCGAATGTTAATATATATAATCCTGTATTAATAAAGACTTCTTTTTCTTTCTTTTTTATTGCTCTGATACCTTATTACATTTTGTGCATTTAGTTCTTCTAATAATTCATTCTCTTCAATATAATTAAACTCCGGGCAAAAAACAACACCTTTGGAGTTATTAAGTGATCTGTGTTCAGATACTTTTACTTATATATTTGGTGTCAACTGTGTTATCTGTATTAGTAGTGATGCTTGGTGGAACGTTTTGGTTTCAATTAGGAGAGTACCATTTTTTAATTTTCTTGCTTTCGTGACTTCTCCAGCAACTAAATTTATAACTTTTTTAATTAAAAAAGCTGAAATTTTTTCCATTGTAGCATCATTTTCTTTTCTTTCTAATTTGGGTCCGGGGTTTCTGTTATTTAATTTTATTGAGGTATCTATTTGTATCATTTTACTGCTGTCTTGTGTCATGCTGCTGTCATGCTGCTGTCTGTCTAGGTAAAGAATTGGCTAGCAGCTTATCTGGCGGCTTATCTGGCGGCTTATCCAGTTTTTCCTTCATTGCTGATTGTTTGTTATTTAGCTTTGTACTTTTATTTTTTTATTATTGGTATGTAGTTTTTGGTTTTTATTTTGGATTTATTGGTAGTTTTCTTATTATTGGTATGTAGTTAGACCTCTTTCTATAGTATTTTTATTTTGTATTTGCAATTGTTTAGTAAAATGCAATAAAATAACATTATTATTTTATTTTAATAAAATATTATTTTTAATTCACACACTAATATTTTTTCAAAAAAAAGTTGATGATTATTTCTTCACAGCCAACTGTGAATTGATTACTCCATTAATAATTTTATATCTACGTAATTATTAAAAGTACCTAAGGAGGCAAATATTAATAAAAAAAAAATATTTAAGTTTTAAACAATTATATTATATTTGTGTTTTAATAAATTTATTATATAGTAATTGCAATAACATAATAATTAATAATATAAAATTTCATTCAACTGCATTGAATAGAAATGAATAATAAGTTTGTGCATCTAAATTATAATCAATTTGAATTTTAATTATTTCAGCCATGTAAATTCAACGTCAAAAATGTATTTTCATTTTAAATTAATTTGACTTTATTATCAGAATAGCATTTGGATAAATTAAAAGCAGCTTGGCAATGATCCCGTCCTGTAACTTTTTTGCAAGCAGCAATTGCTTTATCAATTTGTTCTTTTTTATATTTTTTCGAAAGTTTTTGTACCAAAATATTTTCACGAATTATTCCATCTTCTAAGAATTCTGAATGATCCAAGATACATTTGGCATAACATTCAATTTTTTCATTAGGTTTAGAGAAATCACCTTTGTTTAATGAAGCAATTTCAACAGCTGTTGCACCAGTTTTTGTTGTACATTGTTTGGCAATATTTTCTGGAGTTTCTTTTTTCTCAGAGCCAGCGACCTGTTGTGTAAAAACAATTAAATTAGAAAACTTTTTAATAATATGAAATTAATGAATATTTTGAAAACTCACCATTTGGAAAGCGAAGAGTCCAAGTGTAAAAGTAAAGATTGCGAAATTTCTCATTTTCGAATTTTATTTTTAGTTAAAATGGTTTTGTAGGTAGATAATGATTGCTTTGATGACAGAGCTTGATTGACAAATAACTGAAGATTTTCTTTAGCTTTTATAGAAAAAACTTTTGCAAGAAAATTCATATTTTTGGAAATGACAAAAGTTTTTTTTTTTTAATATCCGTGAAGAACATTTTAAATTTTCTTTTTTTTTCGGTTGAAAGAATTCGATGATTTGAAGAAGTTACAAAAATTAATTCGAAAAAAAAAAAATTAAAATTGCTGTATTCGTGAAAATTTAGTTTTCTAATTAGAAAAACAATGTAAACGGAAAATTGTGTTACGTCTCACTTTTAGTATATTTCTTTTGGCATAATACTAGTTATAGATGTTCCTCAAGGCAGCCATCTAGGATGACTCTTGTTTAGTATTCTTATATCTGACTTATTAGAATGGCTTACTGGCGTTCCACACCTAACTTATGCGGACGATCTAAAAATGTATCAAGTTATCAAAAATGATGCAGACGCTAGACTCCTGCAATCCAAGTTGCTGGATTTAGAAATTTGGTGCTCCTTGAATAAATTTTATCTTAAAATGTTAAAAAATGCTATTCTATTAGTTTCTCTCGTAAAAAATGCATCACCTTAAATAATTATAAAATAATTCAATAATTTTCAATTAAAACGCGTTGAGTAAATTGTTGATCTGGCAGGTATTCTATTTGATAGCAAGTTAATTTCCAAAGCCAGTAAGATGTTTGGTTTTGTTAAAAAGGAGATGCATGGAAATTAATAATGTATGATATCCGAATGTTATGTTCCCTTGCGTGTTCTATACTTGAATATGGCAGTATTATTTGAGATATCTCTGATTTTTGATTCATTGGAAAATAGTAGAATTTCTTTGGGTTTGTCTTAATTGCTTCAAGGAGTCGTTATAATCCCAGAGATTTCCAAAATCTTCTTCAATATACTCTCAAGCTAAGTTCCCTAAACATGTTCAGTCTCTCGGCACGATATAACACTGCTGATATCTTGTTTTACGTTCGTCGTTTTAAACGGTAATATCGACGTTCATTACATTAAAAAGGGAATCATTTTTAACAAGACATGCAAGAATTTTGTTAGAACACACTAATCAAAGTGATAATGGTAAAAACAAACCAATAAAAACATATCCCACGTAACATTTTATTGTTATAAAAACAAAATTAGTGTTACAAGACTTCTAGATGGGTCCCGATAAGCACTAAAGGTGTTATAATGATATTTTTATGGGAATAATATGATTAATATTGCTATAAAAATATTCTTATAGCAATTGCGGGAGTTGTTATAATGGGATTTTCCGCAAGTGATACAGCAATGTTTTTATAAATCTAAAAGTGCGTAATTCTATATCAAGAGTTAAAGTGTTGTTATAAGAATAGAATTGCTAGAATAGTTAATGTTACTAATAAACTTACTGTAGCTTTTAGATAAATATTTTGCGACGGCCATTATTTTCTGCAAACGAGGTAAATTTTTTTTAAATAAACAAAAACTGAAAAGTTTTATGTTGCATTCTGTTCGCAAAAATATCTTTTTTACTTAAAAGAATAATTATTTAAATATCAAATTTGATGTTATGCATTAATTAACATACATTATTAAATATTTTAAGGATGCAATTTAAAAATATATTATTTATTTAAAAATTGGTTATTTTTAGAGGGCATTGTATTTTTTCGAATTATTTTTATAATAAATGTCAATGAAATTTCATTCCCAGCCAAATTTTGCATTTTGGTCACAACAATTATAAATATTAATACAATTATTTTTAACCGAAAAATATTATTTATTAGTAAGACAATATTATTAACTAATATCTATCTCCTGAAAATAAAAAATAATACCTTTCTTACTCTCACATAACATAAATTATTTCAAATGAATATCATTTCAAAATAAAAACATATACACTAATACATGTATACTAATCCTATAACAATATTACAGCACTTGCTCCGGTGCCTCATAGGATTCTCCATTTTAGTGCTATAACGTATTTATAACCTTTCGCAGCAATTGCGGAGAACTCAAATTAACACTAATACTGCTATAAGAGTGTTTATAATAGTGTTATAAGAGTGAGCAAGAGTCTTATAGCAATAAAATTGTTACGTGGAATGTTGCAGCACATTTAATAAATATAGTCACCTTTTCTCACATAGCATTTCGAAATCTATTTTCAGAACAAAAGTCCACCGAATATTATTGCAGTAAACTATTTTTTATCGATGACAAATCTTAACTCACATACATTTCAATATTAATATTCTTATGGCCTTAAAAAATCGCTGACATATTATCAATGCTTTTAATTTCCTTAAAATTTATTTTGTTAAAATAAAAGCATTTTTTAGGATGTAATTTATTTTGTATTTTTAACCAAAAACACAATATATTATTATATAAGTAAGTTTCTAGATTGTAATTAGACAGTAGAGGTTTAAACATATTATATTATATAAATATATTGCATTTGTATTGGTATTTCATATTTTATATTATGTAAAATACCTTGTTTGGTAAATTATTAAATAAATAAAAGCATTCTCCGAACAATAAGAACTATCCTACATACGATTGAAGATTTTCTTAAGTGTAATCAATAAATCAGGACTCAGATAAAAGAATTGAATTGCTACGGCTAATCATAATAAAATTGACTACGGAAATTTGGGGACAGAATCCAACCTGAACTATAATCCTATCTATATCTAATCTACTACCAATTATTATTTTTAGAAGAATTATACAAAATCATCATATCATCATTAAAAATATTCCTAATGCACAAAAAACAGTAATCTCAGGAATCAATTATTCATCATTGATAACTTTAACATCCCGGCCTTTATTCTAATTCTGTGTCGGAATTATATAAAAAATTTTACTATTGGTTTGTAAATGAGTAATTTTTAGAGTGGCAGAAAACTTTTATTTTACTTAAGTAGCTAGTTATGGAATAAAACAATAAGTGTTTTCTATAGAAATGTTGAAAAATCTAAGAGATACAAGTACAATTTAAGTTGTAATTTAAAGATTGACGGCAACCAAAACAACTGACTATGATCTGTGGAAGGCAACAAAAAAAGTCAAACAGCCTCAAAAGTCAAACCCACCAATTCGACAGCTAAATGGCAAATGGGCAAGAAATGATGAAGAAAAAGCCAATGCATTCGCAGAACACCTTGCTAGCGTATTCACACCTTGACCTCTACCAACAAACTCGGAAGTCGAAAAAGAGATACAAGAACATATGGAAGCTGCTTATCAGATGGAGTTACCAATAAAAAAATTTAATAAAAAAGAGGTAAACCAAGTAATAATGCAGGAAATCAACGGGAAAAAGTCACCAGGATATGATTTGATCACTGGAAACATATTACGCCAAATTTCACCACGGGGCCTTATTCAACTGACACAAATCTTCAATGCGGTCGTAAGGCTCAAATTTTTCCCGAACCAATGGAAGATTTCGCAAATCATAATGATACTAAAACCAGGCAAAATATCTGAAGACGTCAAATCATATCGGCCAATCAGTATTCTTCCAGTATTATCTAAAGTGATGGAAAAATCCTACGACGACTTCAACCAATAGTTGAGCAAAAAAAATTAATCCCGGCACACCATTTTGGCTTCAGGCATAAACATTCCACAGTGGAACAAATACATAGAATTGTAAATAAAATAAATGAAGATTTTGAAAACAAAAATTATTGCTCTGCAGTTTTTCTCGACATAAGCCAGGCATTCGACAAAATCTGGCACAAAGGAATTCTCTATAAATTAAAACAAAATTTGCCATATCACTACTATGAATTGTTAAAAAGCTATCTGGAAAATCGCTATTATTTTGTCAAACAAAATGAATATTTCACCAACCTCAAAGAAATTCATTCGGGAGTTCCACAAGGTAGCGTTCTAGGTCCAGTGCTTTACTTGCTATACACTGCCGATTTACCGCAAACAACAAACACAATGATAGCTACATTTTCCGATGATACAACCATTCTTGCATCGCACAAGGATAAGAATGTGGCTTCTGGGCTCGTGCAAGAGAGCTTAAACAATATCGAATTATGGTTGAACAAATGGAAGATTAAAGCCAATGAAACTAAGTCTAATCACGTTACGTTCACATTAAGGAGGGGTACATGTCCTACAGTATTTTTAAATAATAATGCTGTTCCTCAAACAGAAAGTGTCAAGTATCTTGGAATGCATCTGGATCGCCGTCTGACCTGGAAAAAGCACATCTACACAAAAAGAATCCAACTAAACACAAATTTCAGGAAATTATATTGGCTTGTCGGTAGAAGGTCTCAAATGACACTGGAAAACAAATTGCTGATATATAGGATGATACTCCAACCAATATGGACTTATGGTATACAATTATGGGGAACAGCCAAAAAAACAAATATTGAAATATTATAACGCTTCCAAAATAAGGTACTGCGAGCTTTAGTTGATGCACCTTGGTTTGTGCCAAATTACATAATACACAATGATTTGCAAGTGTCGACGGTCCAAGACGAAATTCACCGACAAAGCCAGAGATATCGTGCTAGATTAAATAGGCATCCCAATGTAATAGCAAGTACACTTATGAATATTACACAAGATACAAGATTAGAACGAAATACACCAGGAGATCTGTAGAAATTTCTTGACATTATTATTAATATATTTTTTATTATAAATTAAGAAATTACTTTTATTGGATTGTAATTTCACATGTCTATTATTAACTAAGTCAGTCAAAAACATATTCACTTATTGTATTATTTTTAATTAACATACAATTGTAATAAAAAAACAAACAAAAAAAAAAAAAAAAAAAATTAAAGATAAAAATTTAAAATTTATCAATATTTGAAACTAACACTAATTGTATATTATTTTAGTATCTATATTAATATGAATTATTTATATTAACTAAAATTAATAGAAATCCACCAACGCTACTTGAACTCAGGTAGTATAGTAAGTAATGCACTACCTAAAGAAATTACTACTGGGATGGTACCTCCATAATGGGAAAAAATGGATCTAAATTTATATGTTACTGTTTCTTCATTTTGGTTGGTTCATTAAAAAAATACCGTTTAAAATACACTGAAACGGTTGAGTAGTTTTTACATATTTTTTTTTTAGAAATTAATATTAAAAAAAATAAACGGAATTTCCGACGCCTGAGCTAAGTTCAACTTATTATAACTAAAGATTAAGTTGAGTTGAGAGAATGCCATTTAATTGTTACATTTTTAATAATCAATTATTTTAATTAAATTTAAAGATGTAGTTAGTTTAAAGGTCACTCGTACTAGTAAATTAAAATAAAATACATAGAGGTACCTGCAATTATGGGAGTATTCAAACAAACAAACCATTATATTGTGTCCGTTGAAACTATAACTTAACATTTTTACCGCAAAAGTTTCTATCGAATTATAAAATATTATAATATTTAGCTATTCGTTGGAAATATTATTATCTAATAATATCTATAGATAAAAATAATTTAATGCAATTAATATCTTCTAAGTACTTTTATTAGTATTGTAAGACAATATTTTTAATTAGGATTTGTAAAACACTTAATTAAAAAAATTATGAAATGTAAATTACTAATACTACTAAACTTAATAAAAAACAAATGATGTAGTAGTAGTGCTTTATTTGTAATATTTTAATCTTATATTACTGCTTAACTTAGTACTAAGAGATATAGACACTAAAGTAGATCTTTACAGCTAAACATTTTGATTTTATTTTATGTAGTATTTTAATCTATTGTCGGTCGCATGCTTGATTCATCCATAAGCCAAAAAGTCATATTGAAAAAAATGAGTTTAAAGTTTGAAAGACTATAAAAATTAAACTGTTTTATAGAATTCTTTCAAATTTGACCTACTTATGTATATGCCCCAAAAATATGTTCATGCAAATTTTTAGACTAATAACTCTTGGTTTGTTCATTTTAAAAAGAAAATTAAATTTTCACCTTTGATTCATATCCAATTTTAAAGTGAATTTAGTTTTTCATTGTATGACGTGAATCAAGGGTGGCGCACGTGAGTCAAATAATCAAGCATTAAATTTTTCTTGAAGCAAGAAAGTTCTATATATTCACCACAACAAAAAACATAAAACTAAAATACGATATTGCTTAATTTTTAGTTTTTATTAAATAAAACAAAAAAATATTTCTAACAAAAATTAAAAATTGCTTTCATAGCTAAATCTTATTCTAAATATTACTTATTAACAGTGTTATTTTTTAATATTTGTTTAATAACATTCATCTTCTTAAATAAAATCAAAAATAGCAAATTCATTTACCTTAAAAATAATTTCACAGGTTTGTTAAGTAGCTTTAGTTTTAACAAAGAAATTAATATTTTTGTACTTAGGTTTTAGAGTAATTGTAGCTTTCACAGCCATTATCTTGTTAGCAGTTAGGTAAGCAAAGCAGTTAGATAAGTTACGTTTTCACGAGGAGGATATTTCAGTAAGCCCTTTATGTCACTGATTTTATTTTTGTCAATTTTGGACGGCTTCGAAGTAAGAGGCTGAACATTAACAAAATTTTTTGGTTTTGGAAGGATCTTTTTGGATGGCTTTTTTTCTTTGATTTATTCTAATGTAATTAGAATCCAAACCCAAAAAGAATGTTTTATATTTAATAGCAAAACATTCGTCCTTTTCATATAATATTCATTTTATTATTGAAAACGGAATCTTCCTAAAGTCAAATTTTGCGGCAGGGATAAAAAAAAATTTAAAATCGTGATGTCTTGTTATCTGCATTACTTTCAAACAAATTTTCTTTGACTGCATTCCGTTGAGTAATTTTACAAGATGTAAGGAGCTATGCACTTCCAAGTTTTTTGAATTTCTGTCAATATACCATTTGAATATTTCATTATACTTTAGCCTCTTGAATATATATACTTTATATAATATACGCTCTTTATATATACGGTAAAATTGAGTAAGTATATAAATAAATGTACATGAATCAAATTGACATTAAGAAAAACCGTTTATTTTTGATCTATGTGGATTGCAAAATTTCATAGCTTATTACACTAATAATGGTTGTGGATCAAAATTGAATTGAAAAAAATTATAAATTAGTGATCCATGTGTATTATACAGTAACGTGGATCAAATAAGCACATATAATTTCAATAGTAGATATTTCATATATTTTGTGATACAAACGCCAAAATTTTGGATATAGATCAAAGTTGCATAAAAAATTATAAAAAAAAGTGGATGTGGTTCAAAGTTACCTCTCATTATTTCAAAAAGTATTGAATATAGAAGAAAACGGGTAAGACAGAAAGAAAGAGCATATCGCAAAATCCCAAGAAATGTCTAATGTCA
Source organism: Argyra leucocephala (assembly GCA_963942445.1). Lineage (NCBI taxonomy): Eukaryota > Metazoa > Arthropoda > Insecta > Diptera > Dolichopodidae > Argyra > Argyra leucocephala. The sequence continues at coordinate 81,888,981 of OZ012681.1, read as the reverse complement.
AAATTGTCAAAATGGTGTATGGATCAACCAAGCATGCGACCGACGCTCTGACTGTAATATTATTAATTTCACCCAAATATTGTTTTTTCTCTTCTTGTCGATGATTTACGACCTCAACTTCTTATGAACCATAAGAACCGTAAATATAATGATGAAAGAAAAAATTATAACTTTAAAATAAATCAAGTTTATCGGAATTTAAATGAAAATGCGAGCAGAATTTATTAAAAAAGAGTGTCACTATAAAGAATGAAATTAAAACTTCAGAGAGTATAATTAACTGGAATTTTTTTTATATTTTAAATAGGAAATTATTTTTTTCTAGGATATATTTAAATCTTGATGACAACTTCAACGTTCAATTTCAACGTCAACGTCTAATTTTTAATTTTAATTTTTAAATTTAAAAAAAGAAAAACGTCCACATAGATGGAAAATAAAGAAAGGAAAAATATTTCCTATTTAAAATATAAAAAAAAATGTTATTTGTCGCGTGGAAAAAGAAAGTAGAAACTACTAAAATATAACTTTCTTTCTTTCAATCTAAAATATTCTTCTTGTGTCACTTTTCTTAGTTCATCTTAGCAAATAAACGTTTTAATTAAATTGATTAGTTTAGTAACCACAGTTTTAACATGTTACTAAACATGTTTTCATTTAGTTTTATTTCTAGAAACTAACTTGCTGAGAGACACAGTAAGTAGAGTCCCTGCATTGAAATAGAAAGGTTATACATTCGATTAAATGCTGTCAGATTAACCCATTCCCGCCGGTTGGCCTATATATAGGACAGCAAAAATTATGTCACACAAATACGTATAACTTCCATCAAAATTAACTTAGCTCGGTCAAAAGTACCTTATTTTGAAGTTAAAAAATAAAATAACATTTTTCACTATAGTAACACCAACTTTTCAGTATACAAATAATATTTAAACTCAATTCATAATGTACTTTTTTCAAAAAGTTAAATAGTAGAGGTGAATGCATAAAATGTTAAAAAATAAATACTGAAAATAATTTAATTGTGTTCAAACTACCAACATTTATTGGTTTAAGCATTAAAGAAGCTTCGACACCTATTAAATATTGGATTTTAATTGAAAATATTAAATATTTTTTTATTTAAAAATTGGTGTCCTATATATAGTCCAACCGGCATAAGTATGTAAGAATTTTCATTTCGTTGTAGTTTTATTTTGGAACATGTAAAGCGTATAAAGTATAGAAAGATTTTAATAAATTAAAGTATTCAGTATGTAATACTGTGACGAGCATACACTCAATGAACTTTCATTAATTAAACTTTAATATTTATTATTATATTTTAGTTTTATTCAAAAAAGAATACAAGCACGTGATAACCCTTAATGAAGAATGTGTTAGTAAGGAGAGAATTGGGTCATGAAATGCTTAAAACAAGCATGTAAAACAAAACAAACAAAAAATGGGAATTAATAAACACGATTAAGGAAATTAGTAATAAATTGATAGAATACTAAAAACAAAAACAAAAAAAAAATCCATTAACGGAAAAAACGGTTAAAAATTAATTTAGTAACTTTGATTTGCCTTCCAACATGTCAAGGAAAATCAAAGAGGAAAAATCAATAAGCAATATGCTTACAAGTCAAAAGTTGAAGCAATTTAAAATCTTCAATCAATTAAAAAATTATATCATAGATTTAGACCACATGTCAAGATAGACTAAATCTAAATTTCGCGATTTTAAATTATGCCGAAGAAGCATTAGTCAATTTATTTAGGTATAAACTAAAGAAATAAAAAAAAAATAAAAAAATAATAAAAATATATATCCATACTTATATAAAAATACAACACATGCAAAACGCAATTAGTCAAAGACACAAAAATAAAAATTAACATAATTTATATACACTTATGTATACATGTTAAAAGTATGAAATACTACTGATTCAACGTGAACAACTACGTATACTACATGTATTACATGTCCTTCAAAAACTTATTACCTGTTTGAATAAAGCAGAAGAAAATTCTTTAGTTTGGACCTACTAATGTGAAAATCGAAGACATTAGAGTTATTGTTTACGTTACGCAACATTCTTGTAATTGGCTCATTCTTTCCATAATCCGTGCGATGAAACTTTAAACGAAAGAGGGCAGAATGCCTAAGAGAACGAAAGTTGATATTGAAGTTTATGTGTTCTAAGATACCAACCGAGTCAACGGCACCTGAGAGAATTTGGTGTACAAATATAATATCAGCCACTTCACGACGATTAAAGAGACTTTGCAGACCTAGAAGTTTAAGGCGGTCTCTATAAGGGGGTAAGTTATATGGGTCTGTCCATGAAAGGCCACGAAGAGCGAAACGAACGAATCTACGTTGAACAGATTCAATACTGTCTATGTGAACTTGATGAAAAGGTGACCATACCTGAGACGCGTATTCAAGTAATGGTCTTACCATAGTCAAATATAAAGCTCTGGTGACATATGGGTCGGAAAATTCTTTTGACCATCTTTTGATAAACCCAAGAGATGAATTAGCTCTGCTGCCAATATTATCTATATGAGGTCTGAAATTTAGTTCGGTGTCTAATAGAATACCTAAGCCTTTTGTGGATGTGACATTAGAGATAATAACGCCGTTATTACTATAATAACGCGCTGATATTACCGTTTTACGGGAAAAGGTGATGCTTTGGTATTTGCTAGCGTTAAGTGCTAGGTTATTCTTACAACACCAAATAGCGAAGTTATTAACGTTACTCTGAAGAAGATGAGATTCACGCGGAAATTAGATTTGTTTAAATATTTTCATATCGTCAGCGTACACTAGAATGTGAGAATTTTTTTATAATATTATGTACATCGTTTGTGGTTAAGATAAAGATCAGAGGGCCTAAGTGGCTACCTTGGGGGACACCCGATTTAGCAGTGAAGAGATCTGAAACATTAGACCTAAAACGGACGTTATACACTCTGTTGCATAAATATGAACTCATCCAATCTATAATGAGAGGTGGAAATCCTAGAGCACGAAGTTTGAATAAAATAACACTAGTAGTGGATTTCCCTTTAAGGAATACAAGTTGAAAACAGGAATGAAACAAGTAAAAGCAATTGCATGGTAAAAGTGAGTTCAAGGGTCTTCAAGTAGCTACTTTATTGGGAGTTCAAAATAATTTTGAAGATCATAATGTCATAAACATAAACATTTTCCCACCAGAATTAGATAAATTGACGAATTGTGAAAAATTTTATGATAAAAGCTTTGTAGTGGGCGATTTTTGTTTCCCTAATTGGTTTAGCAGTTGTAAACGTTTGGAATTTATACTTGGTATCATCAGACGACTCATCTCAACACATCGCAGCTATCACTCTTCTATATTTTGTAAATATCTTCAAAAAGGAAGAATTTTTTAAAAGAAAAAAAAACAAATCCTTCCTCAACAGTAGACCCCGAAATAACAAATCGCGTTCTTCCCAAAATAAAAGAACAGCTTCGCTCATTATTCCATCACTTGCAAAAAGACCTTATGCATTAGTCGTTTATGTTTTACAAGGTATACTAAATTTTTATCATATAATTGAATTTCTTATTTATTTTTAATTGTTTTTGTCCAATTTCGGGAATATAATGTTTAATAATTAAAAAAGTTTCTAAAAGTTATAATATTTAGTTAGTTTGTTTCAATGTATTTATTTTTGTCATTGGAACTCTAAAAAATATAATAAACCAAAATAATATTTTTATTTGTTTAAATTTATGCACCCATATTTGCCTGTTGGCTAATTTATAGGAAGGTCCATAGATCGGAACCTACAAGGGTAAGAAGAACCAAACTTGACTTTTGGCTTATCTAGCCAAACATTACTCTGGCTTTAAAACATTATTCGTTTTAGACAACGGGAAAGGGTTAATAGAACAAGCACATTAGACGTCTATTGCAAGATGAAAGCTTGCTAAAATTTATTGCTCTAATATATCATCACCCTGTAGGGTTAATACGTCACCTCTAATTAGAAAAATGTTAAAATAAACTAAATCATAAAATAAAATAATTATGGCAAGTGGCAAATAGATTTCAAGATAGTTTCGTAGTGATATTGAAGCACCGTTAATTTAAAGGAAGCAATTTTTTTCACGCCCTGTATGATGTTATTTGAGATTTTAGTTTTACAGTCAACCTCAATACGTCGGAATAATCTCGGAATACGTTTTCAATAAAAGTAAAATCCTTTGTAGATTTTTACCCTGGTCCAGTACCCTTCCTCATTGGGATCAAATAAATGAGAAAACAAAAAAAATATCATGTTCTCTTAGAGTATTGATTTTGAATTAAAACAACAACAAACATCATTGAAATTAAGCCATCCAGTTTAATTGATTAATCAAAAGTTATCTTTATAGACTTTTTTTACATATATGTATAGGTTTTTCCAACGAATTAGAATTAAATGGAAGTGACTATCCCATACAAAAATACAAACATTTTGTCCATATTTTTTTAGTACTTCTCTTTCTGTTTGGTTTGTTTGGGTTTGCTTTTGTCAAAAAAAAATTTTTTTCAGTGTTAGGCCAATATAGTTTTTTTAAATAGAAAATTAGTAAAATCTTTGAGTATGAATAAAATAAAAGGTATCTGTTGACACCAATCTGCATGTCCTAAAATAAACAAACAAAAATTCCATTAGTATAAAAAAAATTCCAAAATTTACCTTTTTATGATAAGTCCTTTTTTCCCATCGCTCATACTCCTCCTATTGGTTATTCGTTTTCATGCCCTTTCATAATCATTTAGTTATATATAATTAATTATTAATTATATATAACTAATGATTTTAATTAATATTCCTTATTAATTAATCTGCTGCATTCAGTGAAGGTGAATTTCTTGTTTACTAATTATTTCTTATTTTGACATTACTTCACTAAAAGTACTGTCTATACTTCTCACCCTTAAAATGAATGATCAAACAATGTATTAGAAAGAGAAAGGGGCATCATCAGAATTTAAAACGTTTATAATTTGTATTGCATCTATCTTAATTCAGCAAGATATTCAGCTACAGAGGATAGATACTTTTCTGTAATAAATCATGTTCGTCAAGTTTTATATTATAGAAATAAAATCAAACTAAATCCATATGTAAAGGTTTTAATCTTCCGTCAAGGTCAATGACCATATAATATTCCATATGAACGTTATATCTTTATATGAATGTTATATTTTCACATACATATTAAATCGGTTTGCCTTTATTAGAATTAGCGTTTAATTAAAAATCCTTTTCATTCCGTTGTTACATTTAAAGAAGGAAGGTATTGAAGCGAATTAAATAAAATTAAATAAAATTTAAAATCAAGAATTGAAAATAAAGGTTTCCGTTTAAACTTAAAGGTCTTTATTCTCAAATAACTAAATTTAATAACTATTATTAAGAACTACTATTAATAACTAAAAATAGTGTTGGATAGTTTATGGATATCATTCATATATAAACTTTAAGTTTTAAAGATTTAAGACATTAAGAATAAAGAATAATCATAGTATTATATTAAAATTATAATAAAAGAATAATCATAGTATTATATTAAAGAATCATTAATTGCCTTTATTAAAATCTAATCATTGAATAAATAACAAGTGTATAATTGAACATTTCTAAAATTGTATGAAATATACTTTAAGTTTTTAAAATATTAAAAAATCATAGTTCATATTTAAATCTAATTTGAATAATAAATCTAATTTATAAATCTAATAGTTCATATTTAAATCTAATTTATTTGAATGATAAATATTTAAGAGTAATTAAAATTGTATATTAAATCCAACCAGTTAATATATATTAAGTGTACAACTAGACATTAAAAATATATTTCAAATATATATCTAAAAAAAAATCGAAATACAAAATTTTGTTTCAATTATCTACGTGGACGCACCGACGTAAAAAGTATCAAAATATAATCTTAATAAAAATAACAATGTTTTTTCAATTTAAACTTTCTTTTACTTTATTACCGTATTCTATTATTACACAGAAAAGTATTGCTGTTAAATTATTTGAAAAAAAAAAATCATTCATGTTTCTGAATTATTGAAAATGTAGCAGTAGTGTGTAATATATGGATATATGAAATTTTCAAAAAGTACGAACACTAGCAATGAAGTAGGCAAAAATAAAATTTGTTATTGTCAAATAAATATTAAAAAAAGTCAATAAAATTTTTGATTTTTATTATAAATTGTTAAAAAATTACAAATTTTAAGGAAAAATGGAACGTAAAATGAATATTTGTATTATTCCAGGCTGTAAGTCTCATTTGGAAAAAGAAAATTACGTGTCTTTACATATGTAAGTATTATATTTTACATCTTTTGAATTTTTAAAAGAGAGAAAATATATTGAACGAATATATTCGTCTATTTCTGTTTTTTGACAATAAGAAATACCAAAGAAAGAGAGGAATATACCCAAAACATTGGACACTTTTTTGTATGGATAGCCACTTCCATTTAATTCTAATTCGTTGGGTTTTTCACTTCTAATTCAATTTTTTTTTATTTCAAATTCAATTTTATTTATTTCAAATTCAAATTTTTTTATTTCAAATTCAATTTTTGTAAATTTTGTTATTTTTATTTTTAAATTTTTGGAAATTAAATTTTTTAAACAAACCAAAATAGATTTTTTGAACAAACCAAACTTTAAATAAGTGTATTAAATGTAACAATTATTGTAATGGTTGCCCAACTACTGTCAATGGTAATTTCATTGCCATATCCACGTAATAAGTATTGCAATCGGCTGATGTAACAGTTGCCACGGATGTTTCTATTACGTTTACCAAATTTATATTAGTTTGTCGATCCGTCAAAAAATCTTTCGTTGATAATTTTATTTTTTAAAATACTTTTTTTTTTTTTCTATAAAATATCTTGGTATTACTTTAGATCCAAAACTTACTTTTAAAGCTCATATCTTAATAATTATCGACAAAATAAACAAAACCATCCGTTGTCTTTATCCATTTATTAATAGAAATTCCTCTTTATCTACTGAAAATAAATTAATCATCATGAAATCAATATTCCAACAGATCATGCACTATAGTTCTCCAATCTGGGGGGACTGTACCAATTCTCATATTGCCAAATTTCAAATAAAACAAAATAAGATTTTATAAATGATGCTGAATTTGCCATATTATTTTTCTACAAGAAAACTTCATCAAAAGTCAAAAATTAATACTATTGTTTACAAAATCCTACAATTAAATAATAATTTCAACCATAAATTGCAATTCTCTAAAAATACTGTCATAAGAAATCTATATCAGCCGTAGAGGCATACAGCTTAGTTTTAAGTAGTTTTTAAGTTTAAAATAATTAAAATTTACATGTAAGGTTTTTACCATTTTCCTTGCAAATTTAAAATTAATAAAATTAAATATTATCATAGAGTAATTATATAAGTAGAGTATTCACGTAGAACAATATTTGTTAATCATTTTCTTCTAAAAATGCCGTCCCATTTTTACTCAAAACACGAAAATGCCGTCCCATTTTAACTAAATACCCCAAAATACTCAAATATAATTTTCGAAACTCAATTATTTTTACTCAAAATTTTTTATTTATTGAGGAGAATATTTCATACAATGCCTCTATACTTCTAGCCTATTCACAGAATGATTTTTTCGGCATTTTATCGAATTACGATTTCGTTTTAAGTTTTGTTTTAGTTTTGTGTATAAAGTTTTGCTCTCCCAGTGACAAGGCTAGGAGTATAGAGGCATTGTTTGATAATTTGAAAAGTATTTACATACGTACTTTTGATTTATATGAATAGTGTATATCGTAATATCGTATATGTGTTCACCATACATTTACATATCTAATTCAATACAAAAAATATATGTATATAGAAAAATGTAAACAAAAAAACACAATTAATCGCAAAGATAATGAATGAAATTGTATCCATACAATAATAGGTTAATGATAGCATCACATAATCCAGAAATTTTTTTTAAAAATAATGCTAATAAAAGAATAAAATTTATTAGTAATGCATTACAAATCGTGAACTTTGTACGGAATACCGTTTTGTTTTCTTTTCTCAGAAGTTGGTTAAAAATCGTATTTCTATTTCAGATGAAATAATTTCTGAAGAAATAAAAACAGCCAACAATCCATATAAAGAATAAAATGTCCAGTTTTATTTTTTTTACTTACTTTTTTTATATTTGGATAGCTTGTTTGTTTGTTTGTATTCATAATTATATTATGAATTCATATATATATATACTATTCATACTATTATCTACGGTAAGAAACAGACAAAATTAACAAAACCAAAATTGTTGAAAATTTAAAAATACATGTAGGTACCCACTTTTCAATAGAAATGAATTTGAATTATTTTTAATTTTACAAAACCAACATTAATTTTTTTGTCCCTTTCTTCTATAAAATTTGAAATCACAAATTTCATAAATCACATTGACCAAGTCCAAAACAAAATATTAATTCTTCAAATTTTAAAAATTAAAGCAAAATACAACAAATCCAGCAATAATCTTGAATTCTTTCAATTTCTAAAAAAAAATTCAATACTTTGATTTGTAATATTATTTGTGGTCTATTGAAAGGACTTTAAATGCATGTATAGTTTTTTATATACACATTGTGTAATTTTTAATTTTTATCACATAAGTAAAGTAGAAATGCGAGCAGCGAAATAAAGAAGTATGTATATCCCGTAGCATGCACATTCGCCTATATACATTTTTAAGTACCTACACATACAACTTTTATATCGTTGACACTGTTGGCAGCATAATAACAAATAAATATGTTAATAAGTAGTAGGTACACAAAATCTTTTTATTTATGAGTACAAAATACATTGCGCTCAACTTATAAGCAGTTAAAAATTGAGTAATATTATTTTGAGTGAACACAGAATTTTGATATTTGAAAAAGTGACTAGCAAATTTTGTTCTACGTGAATACTCTACTTATATGATTACTCTATGATATTATACTCAAAACTACCATGTTTCAGTTGTAAAGGTAAATAGAAATAAAAATACCTAATCTCTGTAAAATATACTCTAAACTCTGTCTAAAAACAATTATGTAAAATATTAAGGTTATAAATAAAAATTTGAAAAAAAAAATACTTTTTTAATTGGAGTGAACATTGGTGAGTATGGAGAAAGAAAAATTAAAGTATGACTTGTCGAACTAACTTTTTCACACACTTCTAGAGTTTTGTGGATTGTGTAATTGCCCAAAACCTGCCATGCTCCTGTTGTGTTAGCTTCAGCCAGTTTAACAAATAACTCATCAAGGAATGTAATAAAAATTGTTTGAATTAACAGATGCGAGTTTGCTATTATTTGACTATTATTCCATGTAAATTCATAGATGCTATTAATGAAACATGTCGCCCTTCTTACAGTTGGTAATTTGATATGAGCAGCAGTAACGATATATTATCAGTTTTAGCAGTTTTTGGTAACGATTTATTATAGACATGGCAGTATTTTTATTGATTGACTCAATTATGCTTTTGCCTTCTTCATAGCATTTTATTAGGATCTGCTTTTTGTCTAAACTAGTTTTACTGTATGGTTCCCTATGGTATCTTCAACGACGTACAACCAAGTGTAATGTATTTTCTGCACTGCTATCATCAGAGGATATTATTAGCCGATAATTCCTTCCATTGGGACTGATCAAAGGACTCTCGATTCTATGGACAAAGTGTTATTCATTTTTTAGATTAACAAGACTACTGCAATTGCTAAAACTCATTTAAAAGTTGCTTGTTAAAAAAATTTATTTTTGTTTGTATATGTATTTAGTTTTTCTTTCAAAAATTTAAAAATAAAAATAACAAAATTTACAAATATTGAATTTGAATTGAAAAAACTTGAATTAGAAGTGAAAAACATATAAAAATCAATAATATAAAAGTTATATCTATTATCAGTTATATTTATTATCATTTAATTTTGTAATTTACTGAAGAGAAACAAAATATTGTTCGTTCACTAAATAAATCAATGGTTGAAGACTTTCTAAATAAACATTTTCTTTTTGAGTACGTATAGATAACTTTCTTACATTATTGAAATTTTATGCAGAAAATAGGTTGAAAGCATTGTGATTTCTCATAATTTCGCATGTCATAAGTAGAATAACAATAATTTATTACAATTTTAGTAGTAAAAATTTTTTTTTTGTCGTTATTTAATTATTGTTAACAAATAAAATTTTCGCAATTTTTTTTTAAATATTTTTTGTAGTATCAAATTCAGAAGCCATTTGAATTAATTTTTCGAAATTTTACTAAATTAAACATGTGTAATAATTTTTAAAAATACATATTTTCATTAATTCTTAAAAAAATACTAAGATGTAAGCAGCTATTTACTTCAAGGACGTTATTATATTTGCCTTAATTAACTTGCCTTGGACTTTATATGTTTGTTTCAATTTGATTCAATTCAACAAAATACCCATTTCAATAACCATTTAACCAAAGATATCCATAAAAAGAGTATGAACTCATGTATGTATTCATTTGTTTGCACACAAATTCATATGCAAATTTGATAAACATTGTCAGAAATAGACGATAATAAGAATTTTACGTGTAAGAAAAAGAAAAAATATAGCAAACAAAAGAGAGTAACAAAAAAAGTTGGCTGAAATCAAATAAATAAAGTTTATAACTTTGAAAAAAATTTTCGACAAAAATTTCGTTGAAATATTTAACAATATTATTTTCTAAATTGTATCAACTATGCATAAGATTTTTAGGAGACCTAACTAAAACAGCGTTATCATATTTTTTAAATTCTGTGATTTGTAAATAGATCTTGTCCTCAGTATTATTTTATAATCGTATACCAATATAATAAATCTTTAGGTTTACTAATATAATTAATAAAAAATAATAATGTTTGTAACTCCAAATTATTACTGACAAAAATATTAATACTATTTTATATTATTGTAATGTAATTATAATTTAATATTTTTAATAGGGTATATACGAAAATAATAATGTTTAAAATGAAAATATAGAAATAATAAAAGATCAGAATTAATCCTCGTATAAGGAAACAAACTAAATTAGAACTAACATTTTTTGCCACCCTGCCTCATATAAATAATGGAAGGAAACGTAAACAAATCCAAAGGAGAATAATGAGAACGCAAAATTATTTTACAGTATAAAAGCAAAAGGCAAACATCTGTTTTTTACCTTTTCTCTCTCATAATAAATTTGGTATACGATAAGTAAATGTAAATTTTACCTCTTTTAACTAATGATATTTTGCTCGGTTTGGTATTTCTTAAAAATTAGGTTTACGTAAAATGGGAGTGTATATTCTTGTTAATATAGATTATAGATATATTCTTTGGATTCAACTAAGGTGAAATTTACATATGTGTGTGTACTAATAATGGAATATGGATATTTGATAAAGTTAAAATTTGGTTTCTCTTAAAATTCACTGTATTTATTGACATTTCTATGGTGTAAAGAAGCAGAAAAAAAAAACAAAAAAGGAATACAAAATAAATGTGTGCAATACAAATCATTATCATTATATTTCAATCATTTTCTATTATTATTCAATTTCAATTATTTTCAATCATCATTTTCATTATATTTTTTTTTGTGTTTTTAATTTGGTTTCTTTTATTAATCTCCTTCTTTTATTATTTCACTTTCTCTGACTAAGTATATGTAAATGTACATCCATGTGTCATATAGGGCTTGCATTTGTTACATACATAATCATATGGCTTAGTTTAATTGAAAATAAAATGCAAACATTAATTATGGAAAAAAACAAAATTTGAACCTATCAGTTATCAATCACTCAGTTAGAAATGACTCTTTCGCATGTTAAAAAAGTTTAATTTCGATTTATGCATGTATATATTATACTTTTATATGCCAATTTATGCTTAGGCAGCGTTTACACGTCGGACAAAATCGAATTTTATCGTAGATAAAGTCGGATGAGTATTTACATTTCAGACTTTTTCTCAGATTTAATCTACGATTTTACGTCAAATATTTTTTGTATTTAACAGGATTTCTTTTTATAAAGTGCATAATTTTTTATTGGTGAAAATTCTTTAATACGTAAATTAAAAAATTCAAAGGTATCTAATCAAAAATCTCCAAAAAATTTTTAAAAATATACCTACATATTTTTATAAACTTTGTTACAGTAATATAAAATATAATTACACATTTGAAGTATGAGCAATAATAACCAAATTGCGTTAGAGTGAATTTTAGTGCCATTGATTATATGTGTTGTTCTTTGAAAATATATTATTTTTCATTAAAAAAATATTTTCACTAAAAAGTCGAAAATAAAATAAGCAAATTAGCCGAACTTTTTACCAAATCTCTTAATCTCATCTCAAGACTTCCTAGAATTTCGGCTAATTTGCTTTGTCCGTAATTACAATCATACCTTGTTATGAAAACATTATATCAAGCTGCGATTCTAAAGTTTATTTTTGTAGTTTTAGTACGCTTAAATTGAAGGCAAATATTTCTAAAAACAAAATTTTTTTTTTCCTTATTTTATTTTAAAATTCAAATCTAACAATTTACAATAATACAATCTAAACTACTATTTTTCGATATGTACATAGTTAATATTGGATTAGATATATTTAATTTATTATTAGCTAGTGGTCTGAAAAATGGTTTTTTTTCAGTTCTAGCATTACTCCCTCCTCCTACAAATAAAGTTTTGATTAATTTAAGTGTATTTTTTGTGGGTTTCATGATTTTCCGCATATAGTTTTAAAATTAATTAATAAATTATTATGTGATATTATCAGCATCTAATGAAAATCGAAAAAAAAAAAATTTGGGGGAAATTGTTTGGAAAAACAATTTTATTATGTGATAATTCTCGGCAAAGTATATTTAAACAGTAATTCCTCATGCTAAACGTTCAACTCATATGGAAAATTGTATAGCACAGTACGGCAAATTCTACTCTTGGTGTAACATTAATATGGCCTTACCATAAATATTAATAAGTGCAGTTACATGTCATTTTCTAGGAGGCAAACTCTAATTGCATTTTGTTATAATATTAATGGTTCTATTATTGAACATGTCTGTGAAACAATAGACCTGGGCATCTATCATTCTCGATAATAAATTAAATTTTAATGCTCACTTTGATCGAATTATTTCTAAAGCTTTTTCCATGTTAGGTTTAGTTAAGCGTAACTCACAACAATTTTCTGACATTCAAAAATTTCTATACTGCACTCGTTCGTATACAAACCTCGAATGTGCTTGTCCAATTTGAATGCATTATTATGATAAGCATATTAAGGGAATAGAGTCTGTTCAAAAGAATATGATTAGGTTTTGTCTACGTAAGTTCAACTGGCAACCTTATATTACTGGATATTTAGCTAAATGTCAACTTATTAAGCTTTCTACTCTTTAGGTTAGGCGAAATGCTGCTTCCGTGATGTTTTCCTATGATAACTTATCTGTCAGAATAAAATGTCCATCTATTCTTCGGCTTTATAATATCTATACTCCAGTGTGCGATTTCAGAAGCCAAAGATTTTTATATCTTCATAATTATAGAATGAACTATGGTTTTTCCGAACCTATAACAAACTCTGAGCGCTTATTTAAAACAGTTTTTCACTCAAGTCAATTCAACTACAGTAGATTTGTTTTTAGGAGAAAAATCATCACATTTTTTGATACATTACAATAATTCTTCTAATTTAAATTAATTATAATTTTATTCTACAAATTTTTATTCTCTATTATCATTTGAATGTACTGCCTACCTTTATAATTACTATTGCTATTACTATTAGTATTTATTTATACGACTTAAGTCTGAATTTTTCTTTTTTTTAATTTCTTTTCTTGAATTAATGTTATTTTTAACTTGAAATTGTTAATGCATCTTATTATTAATGTTATTTTATATTTATAGAATTTTTGTTTTCAATTTCTAATTTTATCTTATTTTAGTTTTTAATATTTTATAAGCAAAATCTGTAAGAGATTACCCAGTAGATTGAAATAAATAAATAAATAAATAAATTAATAACATCTTGGTCTGAATATTCTCTATTTCATAAAATGTACTATCACAAAAGATGAGCGGTTTGCCCGCCGAAATTTATGAGTTCGTTGAATTTCTTCAAAAAATTAATTAAGGTAATATATGCCAATTTTTCCTCAATTTAGTTCAAATACAATTAAAATTCCAAATCATTTAATAGGCACATATTCTAATATTAATGATATTCATAGTAACGTTGTCGATATTGTTCAATCTTCAGGAGTTTTAAGGCGCAATATATAAACTCCAGAAAATGAAAACTACTCTTTAATAAATTCAAAAATACTTGAAAATTTACTCGGAGCACATTAACACCAGTTACGACTCAAATATAACAAACGATGAAAGAGAACGCAATCTATATCCCATTGAGTTTTTAAATTCTCTAGCACTAAATGATTTGCTTTCACACAAATTAGTTTTAAAATAAAATTCAATTGTTTTACTTATTTGAAATTTAAATATTGGTAATACATCCCAAGTAACAATTTTTGCTCTGTAAAAGCTTTTACAGCTAAATCTAGAACTATGAGCTTCAATTTTAAGCTCTATATCCGTTCTTAGAGATTTTATAGAGCTCTTACAACAACAAAAGTGTAGCTTATACGAATTATGAATTACCTCAATTTTAGCTCTCTAAAAGTATTTTACGCTCCTTTTTTAGAGCACTCTCTTTCTCTCTCAAATGTTTGCAAAAGATAAAACAAACCTAAAAAATGTTTATAAAATTCAAAATATTTATTTGAATTTATTTATTTCGAAATTTTTCAATGTTTACAATTTACATTCCTTTATTTCAATATTAATTTCAATAAAAAATGGCGATTGGGTATAGAGGTTTTCTTCACTGATATAGAGCACTTGTAGAGATCCAAAATGTATTATAAAGTTAATCAGTTTTTAGAGAGAGATAAAATAAAATGACTTTAATTTTTATGAGACTTCAATGTGTATGACAAGAACAATAAACATATTACATCACGTGGCAAATAACTTTGTATCAATAAAAAAATATTGTTTAAGCTCTAAAAGATCATAACAATTTAATTAATAGAGCAGTGAATAGTAACTGCTCTATTTCAGAGTACTATGACGCTGTTAGCTTTTAAACAGCAATATAATTACACTCTTAAGGAGCAAGTAGAAGAATACAATTATTCCAGCCGCTCTAAAGCTACATAATATTATACATTACTAAAGCAAACATAAGAAATAAATTATTAGGGATTTTCGTAAACGTAATATTGGAAAAAAAACAATAATGGCAACATTTTTTTTTGCATGATTCTGAAATAGCATTATTTTTGGTTTTGGCGATACTGCGTTTATGAATGAACAAAATAGCAAAGGTTTTTCGAAATATTATCATACATCAAGTAATAGATTTATGTAGTGTCAGAATTCAATATAAACAAAAGAAAAGTAAAAAAAAAAACAAGAAAATGAATAAGATGTTATTTCTTGCATTCCTTGAAAGACAGGTTCCGAAAAATAAAAATTATGTGGAGGTTATTGATTAAATGCCAAATAATGTTTTTGAAAGTCATTTTAGGATGGAAATTCAGACATTTAAGGTAACTTTAAAAATAATCTAATATATGAATCTTTACATGACCAAATATATAAATTCATAAAATTGAGTTATTGCTCAAACAATTGGAAGCTTTTTGGGAAGTCAAACAAACAGGAAGACCAAGTTTAAATATTAAATCATGTGCGTATGCCAGTCTATGGATGTTAGGCAACAATACAAGTTATCGAGATATATCAGACCGATTTAATATGGTGTAATATAAAGGTATAAAGTATCAGAAATTGTAAGTTAATCAATTTATGATACATACTTTGAATAAATTCCTAAAACATTATTTTATTTGTTATTTTTTCATATTTCTTAAATTCCTAATTTCGTAATTAAACTCTCTAATTTTTTTATACATTAATAACTTAATAAAAAATACTGCTATGCATTATTACCTAACATAATATCAAATTCTAGGTAATAGCTGCATAAGCAATTTTATTCCATAATTTAGTATAGATCGTTTACCTTTCAAAAAAACCTTGAGAATTTAATGTTTTAGATTTAAGTTTGTTAGTATTTAACAAAGTATATTTTTTTCTATTATAAAATGATTAGTAATAAGTTTTTAATAAATTTATAAAAAAATATATAATAAAGGCATTCGAAGTTAAGTAAGAAGAGAAAACGATTGTGTTTAATTTAAAGAATAACATTACAATGGGGATTGGTATCACTCACAAAATTATTCTGAAAATGTGCAAATCGTTATGCCTATTTTAAAAAAAATATATTAAATGGCCTGACAATAACGAAGCACTAAACATAATTACCAGATTTAATAACTTGACAAATTAAAATAATTTTATAAATGTCTTGGGTTATATTGATGGAACTCACATTGAGATTCTTCAACCAAAAGAAGATCCACAAAGTTATTTTAATAGAAAATCATTTTATTCACTTATACTACAAGTACCCAAGTAACACCAAATAACTATTAAGTTAGATATCTCCATACAAACGTCGTTATAACGTCGTAAATTTAAAAAAAAATAACTTTATAGTGTAAAATGTAAAAATTGTAATTTATCCGTCATTACGACTACAATACGACGTTTTATTCTATCAGTTGTCACAAAGTTATTTTATATCTACTTCACAACTTTTTTTACATTTTATAACTATGACGCAACTATTAAAACTTAAGGGTGTCCGAAATAACGTTATACCGACGACTTGCTTATAACGTCGTAATAACTTATATCTTACAACCATTCTCCGACTACTCTACTCAACCGACTATGAAACGACCAAATTAGAATAAAAGAGATAGATAGATTATATTTTAACAATAACTTTGTCCTTTTTGCTCTCACTGTAATTAAATTAAAAATATGCTAATGTACCTATTATAATTTTATAAATATGAATTTATTATTGTAAATTATAATTATTGGAAATATTTCCACGAAAATTGTGCAATATATGACATCTTTTTGCAAACGAACAAAGATTTTTCGCGAAAATAAACATTTTATTGAACTAAAAATTTATGGGCCTTAAAATTTGTTTAAATTTAAAAAATTTTAAAATTAAAAAAAAATATATTTTTTCTTATTATTATTTATTATTTGCTCAGATCCATATACATTTTTTTCAAAACAATCCACTTATTAAAATAATAAAAGCTATTTACTCGCATTAGTATTAAATTTGGAATTAAAAGATAAAAATTTTTTTTTTATTTTCTCATACAAAATATATTTTGCAATAATAATTTTCGCCATATATAAAATGGTGAAGTTATAAATATCCTAAAAATGACCAAGAAATAACCAAAAAGTTATGAACAGAAAACTACATTATATAAAAACGTATGTAAAATACAGAGATGAAAACAATAGTTCCTTAAATCGAATTAAAAATTTCTTAACAGTTTTAGAAATGAAAATGAAAACTAAATTATTTAATTCCAAGTCTGTGCTCAGAAATATGGTATAAACGAGAATGTAACATCTCTTTTAATTTGGGGTTATTCAATTTGTTTCACTTGGTGTGCTCCACCACAAAGAAAATTTAGTTATGATTTTCTTTTATTTTAAAAAATTTATTTACAGGATATTATTTTGTTTAAGAAAATTTCAATGTTGGAAGTTTTTTGCCCCTTTGACATGTTTCCGGCGTACTCTTGCTACATATATTCATGGAGAATAACAAGAACTTTCTCGTAAACAAGTTGAGATCAATTATTAGTTGTAGGGTAGCGGGATGGCATAGCTTTCGGTGGATAACAAATTTTTAATGTCAATTATTTTTACCATATTTCTGTGCACAGACTTGGAACTTGGAATTATTTAAAAAAAAAAAAAATTTAGTTTTCATTTCTAAAACTGTAAAATAAATATTTAATTCGATTTAAAGAACCAGTTTACATCTCTGTAGTTGAGATTCTTTTTATATAATGACTTTCTCTGTTCATAAGTGGTTATTTATTGTTAATTTTTAGGATATTTATAACTTCAACATTTTAAAAATGGCGAAAATTATTATTGCAAAATATATTTTGTAAAATTTTTTTTTAGCTTCCAATCCCAAATTTAATACTGCGAGTAAATTGCTTTCATTATTTTAATAAGGTGATTGTTTTAAAAAATTTTAAAAGAATTGAGCAAATAATAATAATAAAATATATATATTTTTTTTGATTATTAAAAATTTTTAAATTTTAAAAAATTTTAGGGCCAATAAATTTTTAGTTGATTAAAATGTTTATTTTCTCGAAAAATCTTTATTCGTTTGCAAGAAGATTTCATATTGCACAATTTTCGTGAAAATATTTCCAATAATTATAATTTACAATAATAAATTCATATTTATAAAATTATAATAGGTACATTAGCATATTTTTAATTTAATTACAGTGAGAGCAAAAAGGACAAAGTTATTGTTAAAATATAATCTATCTATCTCTTTTATTCTAATTTGGTCGTTTCATAGTCGGTTGAGTAGTTGGATAATTGTCATTTTTACTACGGTACAACTCAATAATTATTGCCCAATAACGTAATAATGACGTTGTCTGAAAGTTATTTCAACGTCATGTAGCCGACCAGTAGTTATTTAGCCAACGATAGTACGACGTTGTTACAACCTATTTGTGTTACTTGGGTATAATATAAAGATTGTAAAAATATCGAATTTCTTAACTTACTTTTTTGAACTATTTTTTAGGTAGTTTGCGATGATAGACTACAAATCATGGATGCATTTTTCGGCTGGCGTTTTTCGTGCAAGCCCATTGGTTTGCCAGATAAGAAATAATACATTGACTATTCCAGATAAGTCACATGTATTGAGAGACTCTGGAATCACACCATATAAAGACACTGGATCTTTGTCAAGAAGTCAGAGAAAATTTAATTATGTACATAGTTCCACAAGAATTGTTGTTGAACAATGTATAGGGTTACTGAAGGGCAAATTTCAAATATTAAAGTTTTTGAATATAAGCAATTTAAAGAACGCCAAATATTTTGTTATGGCATGTATTGTTCTCCACAACTTTATTATAAAAGCAAAATATGACAACATATTAATTGAAAACTCAGCTCAAAAAATGCATATCTTATCAGATTATAGTAACGCTAATGACAAAAGAAATTTGCTTTGTAATATGCTCTAAGCTTCTTTCAATTCCTGTAACACATTAATAATAAAAGTTAATGATTACAAAAACAAAAAAATGTATTTCTTGAACTTTATAACATAAATTAAATTTTATTCACAGCACTCTCTATTGTACTTTTCATGTTTTAACTAATACATAAAATTTTCAGATCACATAAATTGTTTCAAAGTTTCTGTTAAATTCATTAAAGCTAGAACTTTTCGTTCCTCTATTGCCATAATTTTTTTGAATTTCTCTTTTTCAGCTTTTTGTTCTTCCATATATTCTGTTTTTTCTTCGGCGCGCCATTCTTTTAAAAAAATTATTATTTCATCAGATTTATGAGTTCTTTTTCGTTTATTTGGTGTATTTATTTCAATTACTTCTGCAGATTCTTCTTCTTCAACTACTTCTTTATCTCCTAAACTCGAAGTAAGAAGTGAAGATTGTGGCTCCACAGAATGTTTTGAACCGAAAACTTGGTCGAAAATATCATAAAACTCCCATTTAATTCTGTCTGTACCACTTTATTTTGTACGATCTTTTACTCTCTTATAAGTGGTAAACATATTATTGAACTTCCTTAGTAGATCGTCTTTTTCAAATGGAAAAGTAGGATTCACATTTTTTATATCTTTTAAAACATCATTCCATAACACTTCTTTTTTCTTCTTTTTCTGCAAAAAGTTTTCTTGTTTGTCCAATTTTACTTTTACCAACAGTTTTGTGTTACATCTGCTCCAAAATTTGCTGCTTTCATTCATATCAGTTTCCATTTCAATATCTTCCAATAACAGTCTGAAATAAAATTAATTGTAAAATAAACCAAATAATAGTTTTCGAATAATTACTGAAACTCTGTATCTTGATATTTTTGCATTTTTTTTTTTAAATAAAACTTTTGAAACCTTACGTTTGACAAAATGACAACCAATAAAAATTGAAAAAGCAAGTCAGCTGGATTTCATGCGCTAACAACTTGTTTTCACAGTTTTCATGCTGACATATTTGATGTTAATGAACAAAATCTTTTCACAACTTTTGTTTATGAACATCATGCTGTGAAATATTGCCAATATTGCAAAGCATGAAGAGTTTACAAAAATCCCTATTATTTTAGCTCTATAATAGAATAAATATATTGTACGCACCTATAGAGCTAATTATTCTAGAGAGTAGAGCTGAAAATGTATTTTTATGCCGTTTTAGAAGTCATTTAGAGCAAATTATGCTGAAAGCTTTAAAAGTGTTATGTGGCATTAGTTAATGGAACACACATGAGTGTTAAGAGAATGTACCGCAATACCATAGATTTAGAAATTTTAATTTTAATTTCTTTTGGGCAACCAGATTTTAATACCCAGAATTAATTTAACCTATGGTGGCACATTATTACCACTTTCTATAAGATGAACACAATTTACAATCATTCTAGCATTTGCTATGACTATTAATAAATCTGAAGGACAAATTTTCGATTAATTTGGTGTTCTTTTATTACAACCCGTATTTGGTCATAGTCAATTATATGTGGCTGTCAGTAGAGTTCGTACATTTTATGGTATTCGTTTTTATATTAAAGAGCAAATAAATCAAGGGCATCTTAGCGAAAATAATAATGACCAGGTTTTTATAAAAAAATATCATTTCTAAAAAAATTTTAAGTTAATAAAAATATATTAAATTAATTTTTACTTTTTAAAAATAATCAAAAATGAATTGGTTACCTTAGTTTCAAATTACATATCAAAAATAAATTAATGTTATTATTATTTATCAAAATGTATAAAAAAAAAGTAAATCCAAATATAGACAAACATTAACACAAAAGACCTCTTTTTTTTTTTGTTTTTTGTTTTTTATATTATCTAATCTTAATCAATGATCAACCGAAATTATTTTTTTTTATAAAAAAATGCTCCTGTCATTAACTCTTTAAGTCCCAAACATTTTTCCTTTATCCGATTGTTATGAAATTTTAGACATTGTTTGAATATGTGCTAAAAAACCTAAATCTAATAGACGATTTTTGGAAATTTCTTAAGCTACCATATCTTGTCTGAACCGATGTTGCCAGTAAAGTCTCATTTTGGGAAGAGGAATACAACCAAAATACAAATAAGCATTATAAAATTTGTATTCATCAAACGGAAAATGCTTTGCATATATTTCGGATCAGACACTGAATTTTTCAGTTAAAAATATAGAGAAAAACACAACCCATATAGACAAAATTCAAAATTGAACGTGAACGAATTTAATATAATTGCACATTTTAATATGTATTTAAAAGTATATGCAAAATCCCAACTAACACAATTGTGTGACTACATAATAAGCAAAAAATATGTATTTATATTGAAGTAAGTCCCAACCCACACAATCGTGTTACTTACTTTTTTCTGCCATAGTTCTGCTTATTTGTACAAATTTGGAATTTGAAATATAGCAAACAATTAAATTTAAACTATTTTCTACCTAAAAGAAACTTAAGAAATTTTTACACTCCCTAATACAGCCCAAAATCCGCCAACAATCCCTGTTGTTAATTCTTCGCTTGGAAGGATATACTTCAGAACAAGAGCTGTACTAAAAGTCTTGAAGAATCTTGATATAAAAAAATCTACCGGTCCCGATGGTATACCTGCGATTGTGCTGCGACACATTGCCTTCGCCATTTCTAAACCTCTGCGCAACTTATTCTATTTGTTCTTTCTTCAGGAACTTACTCGTCCTATTGGAAAGTTGCCCAAGTTTATCCTATTCCTAAAAAAGGTGACAAAAGCAATCCTTCGAACTATAGGCCCATAGCTATTTTACTTCCATTATTTCCAAAACGATGGAAATCTTAATCAATCAAAAGTTGAAGAAATATCTTGATAGTAGAGGTATAATTCATGATAGTCAATACGGCTTTCGAGCTCAGCGTTCCACCGGTGATCTCATGACATGCCTTTGCGAAAAGCTTAACACCAGTCTTCATCAATCTGGTGAAGCTGCTGCTGTAACTCTGGATATATCTAAGGCTTTTGATCGAGTCTGGCATTCTGCTCTTATAGCAAAATGCGATGCTGTAGGCGTCGGTCCAACCTTTTCTAAATGGATTGAAAGCTTTCTCTTAAATCGATCTATCATAGTTTTAATTGACGGTAGTTTTTCCGACCAATTTCAAATCAATGCTGGTGTTCCACAAAGCTCCGTCCTTTCACCCACCCTATTTTTCATTTTCATTAATGACCTTCTCAAATTAGCTTTCAATCCAATGCATGGTTTTGCTGATGACAGCACTCTAGTAGCATCATATGATTTTCTTAAAACAAATAATGCTACAGCTTCAACAGTCAACTCCAAAAGAATAGTGATGGCTGGTGCACTCAATCACGACCTAACCAAAATTGTCGACTGGGGTAAAGCTAACAGAGTCGAGTTTAACACTTCAAAAACTCAAAGCTGTTTTGTCAGTAACAATGTTCAAAATGAAGTTATTCAGCGACTCAAAGACTTGAACATTGTTGGGATGCGAGTGAATCAAATGGAATGAGGAATGAGCATATTTTCGATATTGCGAAAAGCGCCGCCAAATGTTTGGGCTTTTTAAGTCGCTGCAAAGCTTATTTTTCATCTCGAGACCTCTTAAAAATCTATAAAACATATATACGACCCAAGCTCGAGTATAACTCACATTTATGGGCAGGTGCACCCAAAACTGCTTTAAATTTTTTGGACAAAGTTCAAAACCATTGCGCCATTCGTCTTATAGGCGACATAAACGTGACCTTATCCCTTATACCACTTGGTCATCGTCGTATTGTTGGAGCACTTTCTCTATTTTATAGATATCTACTTGGTGTTGGCACTTGTTCCGAGGAATTAAAGTCACTTCTTCCTCTTCTCAAGCAATTCTGTCGCATAACACGAGAGGCATCAAGTGAACACCCTTTCACAGTGAAAATTCCGAGATGGTTTAAGTCCGGGTATGGAAATTCTTTTATAGTAAGAACATCCCGCGAACCGCGTCCCAATCGAAGCATTCCCAATGAGAGAAGGATTTTTTATTTATGATTTACAGAGATTTAAGACGAATATTAACAACATTGTTCGCTCTTTGCCACAAAACTTTTCTTCTTCCTTTTTCTTTCCTTTCCTTTAACTATCCTTTCCTTTTTCAAATTGTACCGTTGACAATTGAAGTGCAAGTTGAAGTGCTAAAAGGTTCAAAACCTAAGTTTTGGCTATAATATAAAAAAAAAAAAAAAAAGTACACAACATTTAAAAAAACATATTATTTAAATAAATATATAAACAAATACTTTATTACTTTTAATGACTCATGTCCTGCTGCACTTCAACACGCATTAAACCATACTAAACCACAATATTTTT
The DNA here is from genome assembly GCA_963942445.1 of Argyra leucocephala. Classification (NCBI taxonomy): domain Eukaryota; kingdom Metazoa; phylum Arthropoda; class Insecta; order Diptera; family Dolichopodidae; genus Argyra; species Argyra leucocephala. Next base: position 81,865,245 of record OZ012681.1, on the reverse strand, counting down.
ACTTACTATGAAAGAGAAAGTAAAAGAGAAAAGGGTAACAAAAAAACAAGACCAAAATTCTATGGGCATCTGGTAACTTTTTATTGCAGTTTGAATATTACCCACACAAATGGGGTCTTGATTCGTAAATATAATGGTTGAATGTTGAAAATTGCTTGCAATCCAAAATCAGAATACACCAACCAAAATAGTATAAAAAACAACATTTATTTAATGTTAAAATAATAGGTAAATTTATTTATAAAAGAATTTTCTATAAATTAACGTAAATATTTTAAAAATTAAATCACATTCAATAATTATTAAAACAAATTTTAAAAAAAACATTTTTTAAATTAAAAGAAAATTTTAAACCACCAAACTAGTCCTACTGTTTTAATGTTTTTTCTCTTCTCTTCCATAACACTCAGCTAAATTAAATTCCCCTTCACATTCAATTTCATTTGGACTGTAAGGACATGCATTAAGCAAGCGATTAACCCATTTTTTTGGGTGATCCTGAATTAAAATATCTCGGATTGCCTTGTCATCCAAAACGTCATTTTTGATAAATTCTGCTTTTTCGAAAACACATTTAATAAAACATTTTTGATTTGTTGATGCATTTCTAAAATCTTTTTGGAATAATTTTTGTAAATCTTTATCATCCAATGGAACCTCTGGAATACATTCTAATGTATGAATCATAAGTTTATTTTTCATTTGATCAGCTTCAGTTATTGTCTAAAACAAAAAAATTATTTTAAATTATTTTTAAAAATAATTTCTAAAAATTAACTACCATATATAACATGATGACTGCAAATATTGCAAAAATAATAGTAGCACCTTTCATTTTAAATTTATTATTTTTCAATCTTATTAGCTGCAACAGCGTTAACTTACAAATTGTAACTAATTCCTTAAAGAGAATTGCTTGATTTTTATATGAATAAAGAAAGCTATCAAAAGTTTAAAGGTTAATAATGTTAACATGTTAATTATTGTTAAAGATGTGTCTACTCGTGTAGCTATAATGATTGAAATGCGTTACTGTGTTTTAAAATAAACAAATTAAAAAATCATTCAAGGTGTGTACTATGAAGCAGTTTCTTTTTCAAACGAAATATTTGAAGTTGTATTAACAACACTATTTAAAATTTTATGCAATAAAATTGCAAGTATCATGAATTATTTGATTAAACAATTTGCAATCCCTTGCGACTCATAACCATTTTTGAACTTTCAATTTGTGTGTACTTCACTGTAACTTAGGTAGAAATAGCTTTTCGTGCATTAAATACGATTCTGCAATAGTGTTGCAAGGAATTAAACTCTAGGACGCTGCAGTTAAATCCAACATTGACGTAATTTAAACATTCTAAGAATGGTGGTCGTTGCCCCTTGGGTCCTAAACAATTTAGTATACAACAATTTGTAAGTTCTTTTAGTATATAAAAAATATTAAAATATTGTACAAAGTACAGAAGTTAACTGAAAATATGTTCAAATATTCTTGCAAATAATCTTATGGGAGACCCAGGCGCTAGAGATCAAAATGTAAAATTTAATACAACCTGTAAAATTATATAAAAAGTATTGAAATGTTATCATAGGAATAGGATACTCTTGATCAAGCCATGCACAAAATAATTTAACTTATTGAATTGTAAATTATTCAGATTGTAAATACGAAATTGTAAGCGAAAAAAAAGAGTTAAGTTTAAGTACAATATTTTATTGAATTTTATGAATTATAAAACGGACCACTTCAACAGCTCAGTATTCAATAAAATATTGCTGTTTAAATGGTCAGTTTTATAATTCGAAAAATTATATCAAATCAGGACTTAAATGAGATAGTTTAAATTTTTATATGCAATATTATAATGGTTTCTGGAGTGTTTGATATAAATGATAATAAGCAAATAATGTGGGGCTTTGAGCGGAACTGGTTTGATTTTCAATCAGGTTTTTAAATTTTTCACTATTTTATTCTTTTTTAAATTTATTCATTACAATTAATTACATCTACAATTATTACAGGATGTGGTCACAACCGATATACTAAATAACATCAAACCGTGAATTCTCTGTGCTTTCTAAGACATCCGACAAAAAAAAATAATATCAGACGAATGATATTGTAAATTCATCCACGGGCAGGTGTTCAATGGAAAAACGCTGCTACAAGTCAAAACAAAAGAATTATATCACACATATTTGTTTATTACATTTATTTATTTTATTTATTTATATTTACATTTATTACAATAAAAATTACAATAAATTTATTTGTAAGGTTTAGCTAGTTGGGTCACTTTATTCTATTTATACTAGTATAATGCCATTCCTAATCTAGTAAAGTTTGGGTCACTTCAAAAATGTATGAACATTATAATTCAAAACTTTACTGGTAAAGTAAAGTAAATAATAAAGTAAAGTAAATAAAAATGTAAAGTAAATAATAATGTATCATCACTCATCATAATGCATTAATAATATTTTCTCACTATATTGTATTTGTACCTACACCTACTTTCGTAATACATTAAAAAAAATTGATTTATTCTCCCAATTCTGATTCTTTCATTCATACCTAATGAACTGCTTTTAGATTATTATTGTTGTTGTTATAAAAGGCTTCAGACAAAACCAAAATTAGTATATATAACACTTAATTGTAAATAAATTTAGGAAGTTAATAAAAAAAAAAAAAAAAAAAACTATTTTATTCTTTAATAATCAAACAACTTTATTATTTTATTAAAACTCTTCTTTTTTTTATAATATGAAAACTAAATATTTGTTTCGAGTTACATGATTGACACATTTTAAATCTAATCTGTCATTCTATACGTAGTTATCGTGAACACTTTATATATCCTATAACTAATGCGTTTTTCTTTTTAAAATTTTCAAATGGATTTATGTTACAATCTGATTGGTATTTTACCTATATAAAGTGTAATGTCGATGTAGTAAAGTGTAATTTAAATTTTTCTGACAGAAATTTATTCTAAAATTTCCACTGGATTTGTTTGTCAATGAAAGAAAAATAACAATTTTTCATTCTGTCAACAGCACTAATAAATTATATGTTTTCAAAAATTCAATTTAAGAACGTGATTTTTTAATAAATTCAACTACTTTTTACACTTCATAACATTTAATTACAGTGCTATCATTTTATTTGTTTAAGTTACATAATATTTTTGTTGTAAATTTATTTATTTATTAAAAACTAAAGGTGAGTTGTTATTTCAGTATTTAAAGATTGATAATAAATATTATTTCTAGTATAATATAAAATTCAGTTTTTATATGAATTATACATCAGTAACCAGGAGTAATATTAGCATCCTATATGCTGTGGCAAATCAGATAGCTATCTTATGTCTATCGATACTTCTATATCGAACTACTAGTAAGTGAAAATTATTAAAGTCGTATCGATCTTACTTTGTACCTAAACAGTTATGGTAAAATATGTTTCGATAATATGACAAAAACAAAATTAATTTTTCATATAAAAATGCCATTTTTGCACAAAGAAAACCGATTTTGTGGTTTACGTTAACGTAATTGATAATAATATAATATAAATTCATTTTATAAATCGAGGTTTTTACTTTCTACCAGATTAGCTTATCCTAACTTGTTTATATACCTATCTTTGGTAATTGTACGGGCTAATCTAGGTTTTGTGTATTTTGTTTTAGAAATTTAAGGTTGTTTAAAGATAAGCAAATTCTAATTTTCAATAGCCATTTTAATTAATTAATATTAAAAAGAGTGTACACAGAATGCTTACGAAATTTGATAGATTATCATTCAATATAAACATAATTTCAATCGGCAGCTCTCCCAAAGCACACCCCTGATTTATTTTTTATTTTACATATTTTTATTCTTTATTAGTTTGCCAGTAAGCTTTCATAAAAATACAATTTAAATTGTTTAACTTCTGACAATATATATTTTTATCAATAATACGGCATCAAACATAGTATTAGACAATTTTTCTACTAAACTCCATAATTTTCAGTTTTTTATTTTCCAGCAGATATCTCTACTAATAAATTAATTATCATTAAATTTTTAAATACGATATTATCGCAAATTTATCTTATATGCATTTGTGTCGTTCAAACGCAAACACCGATAACTACACTTGACAAAAATTTTGACATATGCATATCAAAAAACGTGTAATTTGTAGATTTATAACCTTATTTATAAAAACTGAATCAAATCCCGATATTTTAAAGCCTTTTTTCTTTTTTAAAATTGACGTTTAATCCAAAACTCGATACATGTTGAAATGGTTCCATACCCAAAACCGATATATTAAAGTATATTTTAACTGGTTTTTTGCAAAGCCGATATGATTAAAATAAATACTTTGGCGCCAAAATTTGACAAATAATATTTTTGAAAATTCAAATAAATGTTAATGCAAAGTTATATTTCAGATAAAGGAGATTAAAATTTTTTAAAATATTATCAATGTTATCTATACAATAATTTCCGTAAAATCATGTTAGAAAATGATGAGTGAAAATTATCCAATTCGAATTTCAAAAGAAGAAAAACGTAAAAAGAAAGCGAAAAATGTAAGTAAACGAGAACAAGATAAGTTGCTTAGGTGAATATTTACATTATTTTTTCAATAAACTGTGGAGTTATTAAGTTTTCAAATTTGTCTGCAAGATATAAACAGATAAGTCGTCCAGTAATTCCAAATTGTGTTCAGCAAAAAATCAAAAGTTTCAAATGCAATATTGTTAAGGCACAAGATGCTATGAGATTTGTCAAGGCACTTTACTCTTCACATAATAACAAGATCAGTTTCCTTGACATCGTAAATGTCTCAACACAAAGTTGAATATAACGTTCACATGATCTTAAAGACATTGTCTCCATGATCACAATTGTTGTTGACGATGTCTCCGCGACCGGTTTGACAGATATTTTTGTTTACAAAATTTTTTAAAAACCCAATGTTGTACAGTGTTAATAAAAATTGTCTGTTCATTTTGCTTGCTCTAATTCTACAATGTTGCCAACTTAGTTTACAGATAACATTGACAACTTAATTTTTTTACATTATATCAGGTTGAAGTTTTTTTTAAGACATTTACGATGTCACAGTTTATTTTGAAATATACTTCCGATATAAAAAAAATGTTTTTCAATACACTTAATGTGAGTTGTTAAAATCAAACTCCGATAAATTACAATATATAAAATGCAAATCTCGATATAAACATGTGTCAATTTCAAAACCCGATATTTACAAATTTCAAATTAATATTATGCTTAAATCCAATGAGTTATGCTATTTTTTTCTCTTTATTATTGTTCAATATGCTAGCCTATATATAAATTAAAAAAAAAAATGTGAAGACTATGTTTAAAAAATATGTTACAGGTTTTTCACGTTTTTCTCAGAATCGCTTAACATGTATTTATCGATGTTTGAATTTGAACGACACATTTGCTTTCATTTTATTTTATTTAAAACTTTGAAAACTATAAACAGCCCCTTACAATTTTACCTTATTAATGGGAATAAGAAAAAGCATTAGTCTTAAAATTTCGATCTGAATTCCTCCTAAATTTACCACATTTATATCTGAATATACCGCTACCTTTATATTTTGCTTCCATCGACAAGCAATCATTTTTTTTTATCATTATTCTATATTTCGAATGCACTTTTTAAATCTAGAAGAAAAGTACAACATTCATCTAATAATTTATGCTGCTATTTTGTGTAGCACTCATTACTGTAAATTAATTTAAAACCAGTTTTGAAGTATCACAATAATTTTAATTAAACAAGAAATAAAATATAAAAATTAGTATTGACTTTGCTAATACTTACATTAATGAAGATCAACAGTAAATGACCTTTATTAATGCTAGTTATTCGATTTTTTTTGTTGTGTACAAATACAGGGTGGTGCATAAATAACGATAGTGTTTGAGTGTTTAGCAACTGTTTAACTTCCTATAAAATATTGATATTTTTTTAAACAAAATAAAAGGTTGAACCCAGATATTTATTACCAATAAAACATGGAAGATTAAATTGTTAAAAATAATGACGATTTGTTATACACCGCACCTACATAAGATCTTTCTAATTTATTTTGCTTAAAAGTGAGTATAATATAAATTTTAAAAATTAGATTGCAACTAGCTTATGTTATATTTTCTGGGGTGGCCAGCGTATAGTGACCAGCTCTAAAACGTTTAGATGATTGTTTAAACTGCAAGATAGTTTTAAGTGTATCATCTGACTTCTTACTGGATGATTAGTATTTCTAAGTATTTTTGTTTTACAACATTTGAGACAAAGTAAGTTGTATTGACCAGATATAACCTTGAGTTGGAAAACTTTGTAAGATTTTAAAATTTGAATTGGAAAGGCTATTTTGACATTAAAATGAATTTCATAAATTACTTCCATAATTATGACGAATAAATTCATTAAAGCAATATTTTTAATTTTAGTTCAGAAAATTATTTGTGATAATATGACTTAATTTTGTATTAATTTAACTTTTGCAAAATAATTTTTTTTACCTGTTTACAAGTCTGGTTTGCGAAAAAGTAATTTTTAGGACGTAAATCATTAGTAGAAAATTTGCATAAATAACTAATTCGGTATTTGCTTGGTAAATAATAAAGCGGACTTCTTACGCTTACTACTTGATAAATTGTAGAGACCTAATGAAGAATTTTTTTTTTAATTGTATTTTGTCAAAATAAAAAAAATCGTTGTTTATTTATTTACAATTTAATTCAAACAGTTTAATAAAATAATAATATTGTAATTTAATTATTAAAATTCTCAATTTACAAAATGTATTAAATAAGATTTAATTATTTTTAAATTTAAAACAACAGTTTATTTAAAAAAAAAAAAATAAAAAGATTCAGAAATAAAGAGTTATTAAAATGATTAAAATTTAATTTGGATTAAGATGACTAAGAATTAGTAAATATTCATAAAAATAAGATTAGTAGATGGACTAAGGGGAGCAAATGAAACAAGGTTTTCATTATACTGGTCTTGTTAAAAGTCAACATCGTTTTTGGATTGATTAACAACCATTGATATTGTATTAACCCTTCGGCGGATATGTTATTGATACAAATTGATACACCCGAATCAATTTTTCTATACGATTTCTAAACGAAAGTAATCGATCTATCGGGTAAATTCTTTTTTTTTCTAACGATTTTTATTCTAATGTACTTAAGTATTGTCTGGACCTTTGTAGAGTGGTGTTATAAAAGATTTGTTGAAATTTATAAAGTGCGCCGAATTCCGTAATTTTTTGAAAGTTGTGAATTTTCACACAATTACTGCATGAACTAGTCCTACCTCATTTAGTTCGGAGAAGCTCTATGACTATAATTTGAACTTGGATTTTTAACATCGGCTCGATACATATAAACTAGGGCTTCCAATCCCGGACATAAATTCCGATCCCGGGATTTCGGGATTGCATTTTACAAATCCCGGGATCCCGGGATTGATCCCGATATTGAGTTCCTCTGCTGAAAAAAATAACATAAAGTAGAAAATAATAAAAACTTGCAGTTTTTTTTAATTCAGTATAAAATTAATCTTTTTATTTAAATTACTAATAACATATATAGTAACTATTAAATTCATATATTAAGAAATTCATATTAAAATTCTTAATTAAGTATTTTTTTGTTGTTGGAAGTGGCATATGAGGAAACAGAGCTCGTCTAGAACCTTATCGCCCAAAGAATTTCGTAATTTATTACAAAATAAACCTGCAGAAGAAAAGGCTCTTTCTGACTCGATGCTGGTTGGTTTTGAAGACTAACGATTCGCATCGATGTGGTATCACTTGTGGACGTGACATGCCATCATTTATTAATTTCTTCTGCTGTAGTTAACGGTTGTACAGAAACAACTTCAGCAATTTCCTCCTGCACAGAAACATCTTGAAATTCATCAACTTCTATTGTAGAACATGCTGTTATGGAAGTTGCATTCAATCTTTCAAGAAGATCTGCAATTAAATTACGGCACTTAGTCGGTGTTGGTACTATAATGAATTCTTTGTCGAAGTGAGAGATTCCATTCAAGCCATTATGTAGATAATACAAAAGTCCGCTCAAATCCGTACGACGTTGCTTCAATCGAATAGGCTGTAAACAGTTTTTGACTAATAATATGATCCGCATCTTCCAGTTTCTTCAACGTAAAGCTAATAGCGATATCGGCCGTAATAAGGTGAGAGCCCATCTAGTGCAGTTAAACGTGACCGGGTTGCAGGAAGCGATTTTTGCTTATGCTACAAAGCAGGAAAAAAATTAGTTAATGTTGTAGTTTTTTTCTTCGGAAGTTCACCTGATGTACTTGCGACATCAGAATCGTTTTTATTCTTTAGTTGGATTTTGTGTATCGAAAATAAGTGAGTGTGTAGACCTATTGTCGTTCCACCACCAATTTTTAAAATTTTTTTGCAATCGCTCACCTTACACGTTGCAGTCTCACCTTTTTCATCGCGTAGGAAATGTTTCCATACTGCTGAATTACTTCCTGTGAAATATTCTTTGTAGACAGCCATTTTAATAAAGCCCTAAATATAAAATAATATTAATTAAAAATACCGCATTCAACTAACATCATTTTTTCAATATACTTACTTACAGGGTATTGCAATGCAATTTAGAAATACGATAATACGATTAATTTAGAAATAGTAAACAATATTTTAATTTAACACTGAAGAAAACACTGTAAATATAAAATATTAATTCAAAAAATATTAATCATATCGCATTACCTTTTCAATATAATATTTACTAATTATAATTGCACAAAGAATACAAAACTATATATTATTTTAAATACTATTTTCACTTTGTTAATTCGACTACTTTAACTTTATGTTCACAAATTCTCATACTATTTGATAAAACTACGTTAAGTATGTGAATCCCGGGATTTCTATAACATAATCCCGGGATCTCGGGATTGTAAAAAACCTCAATATCCCGGGACTTCGGGATCCCGGGATCTCGGGATTGGAAGCCCTAATATAAACCTATGAATAAAATAAAGGATAAAACAAATGAAAACTCGACTTCAAATATAAGAAAAAGGTGTCAGATCTGTATAAACAATAGAAAACTGAATAAATGTAACTGCTAGAATTGTAAAAAAACCAATCTGTTTGGACCATGTTCAAGTTTTTTGCAAAGATTGTTGACATGTCAATATCTGTATAGATTCTATCTAATATAATACCATATTATAATCTTTTTTATGTTTTAATAAGTTGCTTTTTTTTTAATAAAAACATAATTTAAGTTCGGTTTTTTTACGTTTTTAATAAAATGTAACGAAATATTCACAATTATATAGTTTTTTATTATGCATTTTAAATTAATTAAACATGGTAAAATTTAAGAAATATATAAAAGAATATTCATCATTGAAAAAAAAAAGAAGAACAAGCACTAATGCATCAATTTCATACAACGCGCCCGATTTTGTTTTAAAAAAACACCCGGCCGAGGTAACCCTTCCGATGGCTCAAATTTTTCGTAATTAGTTCTATGAAAAGGAAGATTCAAAATATTTTCTATACGAAAACTCGTACTTGTGTTAATGTACCAGTAAATTTTTTATCTTTTATAATTTGGGAACCAATTTCACTATTGTATACTTGGGATTCGAATAATATATCCGCAACAACCGTTTTTGATTGCAATGTATACATTTGATTTGAAGGCAATTTATGTATGGAGGTAGGATTATTGAGTTAGAGCAGGGGTATTTTAATTATATCAAAACATTTTCATATCGTCATATACGATCACGCTTCTTAATGAGTTTGTTTACATCATTAATTGAGATAATGAATATTAAGAGACCTAAATGGTGCTTTAATACGATGTGGTAGTCTCGGGCTCGATTCCCGTAGGTGATAAAAATATATAATAATAAATTTAGCAATAATATAATGTATAATTGCATATAATTTATAATTAATAATTTCTTACTAAAAAAAAATAATCAAATATACATTATTAAGGATTAAAAAATAAAATAATTAACTATATCAACATATGCTCATATTTATATCTCATACACCACCATATTGTTATATAATAACTTATTAATTTGTTATTATATAATATAGAATTAGTTATAAGTTAATAACTAATTCTAACCGTAAAAACAATAACAATATCCGACAATATAAATAGAGATGACATATGTGTCGTGTACGCCATATTGTTAGGTTATACACAACATCTGAACGTCAAGAGATAAGGTAAAATGTAATGACATTTGGCGAGGATATGTAAAATGACATTTGGCGAGGATACGATTTTATGTATGAGATATGTAAAATCGCAGTGACATTTGGCGGAAAAATTTGGCGTCGTCTTACAAGGCGTAAGATGGAACATCATGTGGAATAGCTACACCAGGCCAGTCATCTCGGTTAGTGAACAAAAACGACTAAAGAACCTGAAACTCAGCCTCGGTTATTATGAGATAGATGGGAAGGCTTAGTGGATGCCCTATGCTCCCTAGAACAGTTGTAATACTAAAACAAAAATTAAAGAGTTCAGGAAATCCATTGTTGAGTTACTATAGTTTTATTGCAAGAGTACGATGAATATTATGTTGCAGTATTAATGACATATTAAATCTAATACATTTTTTGTTCAATGAAAAGATAGTAAATCGATGCCAACCGTAAAATATTAACGGTAGAGAAAAATTTGTATTATAAAAAAGAATCTACATCAAATTTAAATTTTACAACATGTTTTAGGTTCAATCAATTTTTTAAGCTGCTCATAGGGAAAATCGTTTCTCGAAAACTCAAAACGATAAAAAAGATCCCATGTTTTGATTGCGAAACAACTAATTATTTATTACTGCAAAATATTTATAATATTTTTAATAATTTTTTTAGATAGAATTAAACAAAATCTTCCTGGAAGTCTCTATGTTTTTCGTAAAAAAAATTCAGCTGTGAACTTCATCATTGGCACCAAATGTGATGTACCATGTTTTAATATCGCGAATAATATGACGTTAGTTATGTCAAAATAATTGAATGCTGATTTTTTCAGTTAAATTTTCAATTCTTATAGTACGTATCTGCCTGTATTATCTACCCTTATGAATTTGTCACATAAATATTATGTTTTATTATATTCTAAAAAATAAATATACTTACTATTAAATTCTCAAACTCATTTGATGTGTAATCCACCACCACCCGGTATTAACATAATATGAACAGAGGAAATCCCTTCAGTTGATTGAACACATTTTAATTTTCATTTAAGCTGAATGACTGTCACGATCACAATCATAAATTTAAAAAAAAATTTAATTTTTAATATTCTTTTTAATTTTTTAACCTTTCAATTTGCAATTTTATTTTATCACTTTTATTACTTTTCTAGGTCAACAGATTTATTTATCTTCTTTAAGACCTTTTAAATTGTTTTTAAAATATATCAATTTTTATATTCTTAAATTCATCTCCATAATTAGGTATTCACTATTTTTACGATTTATTAAATAATATCAGAAAATACTTACCAAAAACTGTTACTATAATATTGTATTAGGGTTTGGGGTATTTTTTTTTTCTTCTACAGAGGTGGCCCTAATATGTCAGAGCCGGCATGTAGGCTTTTTAGCCCTTTATGCCGTCCCCCACCCCTCAACTTAGTCGACCCTTTTGATAAAGGCCGATAGGTTTGGGAGATTTATCCTGCAGAAGTTTTCTGAGATTATGTAGTGCGTTTCCAGCAGCCTGAGTCTCACACTGAAAAAAAAAATGTTCGTAATATCAATGAACAGCGATTATTAACATATTTTTTGTTAGCTCAATTAATTATTCATTAATATTACGAAAATATAACATCTCTTATTTTTTTTCTTAATAAACTGATTATTGATTCAACGAATTAGGATTTATTGACACAAATATGCAGTTTTTAATACAATAATTGAACAACTAATTCATTAATAATGCGAACACTTTCATTAAAATTAGATTAATAACAGTGTTCGTTGTTTTAACAAATTCGTTTGTTAAAATCAATAATTTTCGCTTTGATTAGCAATGCCTTCATTAATATGTATGTATACTTTTATATTTGTTACTTGCATAATATCAACCAAATATAAAATGTTTCGTTATGTCAACGAATTCATATTTTAAATTTCGGAATTTTTTCTTTATTTCAACGAACTAGTTTATTAAAACTAACAATTTTTTTGTTTACTTAATGACACGACGCGTGTTACTTGTAATTTATGTACTCGTATTTTAACAGAATTTTTCAGTGTAAAAAAGAATTTATAATTGTAAGAGCTTATAAATTAGCGTAATTTTAAATTCTTTATTTTCTTTCCGGTCAATTCCAATATAGTCTTAAATATACATAAGGAAGGAAAATTACAAAGAACTATATAAAAATAAATACAATAAAACTTACAATAATTAGATGGTTCTATCATACACAAAACTTAAATCAAATTCCAAAATAAAATATAACAAATTAAAATTAAATACAAATGTGCAAAAAAGAGAATAGTTAGTGACATTTTTTATTTAAAAAATAGTGTTAAACGCCACAAAAAAAAAATTATTTACAATAATTAAGAAGTAAATTTATTGTGAGAATATAAACGAAAAATCCAAAATAAATATAACAAGTAAAGAAAATAATAATTAAATAAAATGTTATAAACTACTTAAGAATATAATTTAAAAATTGAAAAAACATATTTAATCATTTCACATTTAAAACTAATGAAAATTTAAAACTAATGAAAATTTAAAACTAAGAGTAAAAAAACATTGTATTTTTTATTTAAAGAAGTGATAAGTGAGGGAGAGTGGGAATTAAGAGGAGAGTTCAGAAAGCGGGGACAACGATCAAATAAAGGATAGAAGTGGAAGACGTGGGAACCGACAAAATGAAATTTTCAATGAAATATTTGATTATTTCAACAAACATGTTTATTGAAACAAAAATTTATGTTATTAAATTAATAAACAAATTTATTAAATCAATGAAATGTTTTATTATTTCAACAAACATGTTTATTAAAACAAAAATTTATTTTAATAAACACATTTAATAATTGTTCATTGTATTAACGGCGAGGTAATTAAATTAATAAATAGCTGTTCATTGGCTCAATGAACAAGTTCATTGGACAAATATTAATAAATTTTTAATTGTCTCAACGAATTTTTTTATTGTAGTTATGTACCTTTTTGGTTCAGTGCAGCCTTGAAAGAGCTAAGCACTCTCCTACAACGTGTGTGGAGGTTTCTTCCTCTTCCAGACAGTGTCTACAGGTTGGGTCGTCACTTAGTGCTAGTCTATACATGTGTTTATTCATGTGGTTATGACTAGTAAGTATGCCCACCATCTTCCTATAGTCTCCTCTATTAGGCTTTGGGGTATAACACTACGACATTATTTTTCAAATTAGTTTATAAGACTTTAATGCATTTTTTATGAAATTCGCTGGGTCTAGAAAACCCTATTCTTAATCCCGTAATTTTGATAATATTGTATTTAAAAATTAAATGGTAGTTAACTTATGAATAGATACATCTTTTCAACGAGACTGTGAAAACACAGACTATGATTCAGCAATTCTGGAGTATACCACAACGATAAGAGCATAAATATTTTATTAATTTTTCCACCAAAAATGAATCAAAGAACACCAAAATCGACCATACTCTTATTGTTCACGCTCCCACTCTCCAATACCTTAAAGAAAATAAAATTTGTTTAAATTAAAAAACGTAATATACATCTATTCATGTAAATTTAACTTTTAAAGTGTAAACTGTCACAAAGTTAAAATCAATGACGTAGTGATTCTATACCAGAATAAAGCAAAATATATTGGCATGACCAGCTAAAATCATCCTACCAGATTCGAGCCTACGCAACCAGCAATTTAGATCTAATAAAGATTTAATAAGCGCTTAAAGAACTTCTTATAAGTCCTCAAGGCTTATAATTTTGCTCTATACGCTTCTACAGAACCGCTTTAAGTGTGTTACAAGCTTATTTTGGAGAAAATTACAGAGCTTTGATATGTTGTATAAAGGTTTTATAAACGCTTTTAATGCTTTTTTAAGTAATTTATAAGTGCATTATGTAACTGTAATAAGCCTAGTACAAAATGTTTATAAAGCAATTATAAGAGTCTTATAAGAATATCAATAAGACTAATATAGTGCATTTATAAGTATATAATAGAGCTTGATCAAAAATGAAAAAAAAAAATTCATTTTTTTATTATTTTTTTTTTATTCTTATATATTTTATTATTTTTTTTACATTACCAATTAAATTTTTTATTATTAGATATTTTTTTTTGTTATATAGTAATGTATTAACATGATTTGAAATTAACTTACCTGGAGACTCGAACTGTGATATCTTAAGTGAAAGACCAACCACTACACCATCGACCTAGCGCGCCTCTTAAATTTCATCTTTTTTTTTTCATAAATACTTTTTGTTTCGTGTACTTATAACATTATTATAAGTCTATTTTAATGCTTTTATAACAGCATTATAATATAATTCTCTTATAATGTTATTATAACAGCATTGTAATGATCATAATTTTAGTTATGAAATTTTAGTACAGTTCATAAAAGTGCAATTACGAAAAAGTAAACGTGGAGTCGAAATAAAAGAAAACAGCCGAAAATCACGATCTAAAAAAAGGGTAAAATTTCGAAATATAATCCTCTTATCAAACAGAAATAAGTGTAACGATCGTAGCCTTATAAATATTATCCAGGAAAATACTACTTAGTGTACCTAATGAAAATAATTTTTTTTGCTCAGTCAAATAAAGCTAAAACTTTAATTTAATTTCAAACAACCATATTTATTTTAATTTAATACGTAAAGTCTCATAATAGTTAAAAGTGCAAATAGAATTTTTGTAACGAATAAAAATACATTTTAAATTATAAATAAATGATACTTTTTTTTATTCATTTTTATATGTGTGCAGCAAAGGTACAAAAACGACTTCTCCATTTTTATATTTAATTGCTACCATTTTGCTCTTAATAACATTCAGTTCATACAAATCAGGAGCATTTTCTTCACAATTTGACGAATAAATATTTAGAAATGAAAGTAAGATATTCTAAATCTTTCCAGTTGGCCAGTTCATTCAGACCACGCATGGTACGATGTATTTCTCTTGGTAATTTATACGATGTTAAAGTTTCTGTAATTTTTTGAATTTGTTTATACTGCCATCTGACTGCAAATTAGCGTTATGCCACCAGTCCATCCATGTAGTAATCTTTCATTACACCTAAGTCAATCAAATGTAGTGAATCTGCTACTAGAGATCGTTCTATCATATCAATAGGTAATAAATAACATTTATGATGTGAATCATATTTTCTCAAACGAAAATCGTAATCGGTTCTTCTTAAACACTCCGTTCTTGAGAATATAGTACATCGACTGTTGTAATGATATTCCCCGATAGTGGTGCATTTTTGACATTCAGATTGACTATTAAAATACACAACTCTTAATATTAAATAAAAATTCGAAATGTGAATAGGGTATAACGTTAAAAAGATGGTAAGTCTTACCTTTTATAAAGGATCTGGCAGGTGGATCACAAATAAAACAACGAATACCAACGTGAATCTTATGTTCATTTATAAAAATACCGTTTGTCATAACATCTTTCATTTCATCGACAAAAGTCTTTAAGTATTCTGATACATTAGTTAGCTTACCAGCACCACTATAAATGCCAATTGCCATAACCTTACAATCGTGGATATTCATGTATATTCGCCAAAATAGGCCAAAACTCTTGTTTTGCTTCGAAATAGAGGCAAACCATCAATTTATGTTAATCATTTATTTTAATAGGAGTTTGCAACATTGTAATTTTGTAGATAAAGACGTTTCATTTAAACAAAGTAATAACGATTTTAATGCTGAATGCGTTATTCTATGTGTCAGTGCCCATACTCGTAGTTCATAACGAATATTTTCCTCACCATTAAAAGCTTTTTCTATGTCATCTTCTGACATTTCATCATCTTATAGTTCAATATTCCAAATACATTCTTCTTCGTTATATGCAATTCCTAAAAACAAATATTATATAAATTTGGCTTTGTATTTAAAATAAAATAGATTTACCGTTAAAAGTTGTTGGAGAAGATATTGGATTTGCAATAGTAGATGGCTCGTCTTTTATAAGTTGAAAGTTTTCGCTATAACTTGACTGAGCAAGATTTAAAGAATATTTCGCCTTATTTCTGTAATAAGTACCACTCCCTTTAAATTTTCGCCATAAAGAAACATCCATTTTAAGTTCGAATTTTTAATATTTAAATTTCAAAATAAAAGTTGTACTTCTTTATTTTATAAATATCATCACCACAATGACAATAACATCCGATAACGTATCTTGTAAAAGTCTTATAAGACTATAATTACAAGACAATTAATCCTATAACTTTATAGGCCTCCATTTTCACCCATACTATATTAATCATTTATTTTAATAGGAGTTACAACAAGTCTTATTAATATGGTATCTTAAGCCCTTACTCGATTTAACTTATAGGACTTTACCGAAAAGTGAATAAAAAGATCTTTGTTCCTTTAAAAATAGCTCTATAAGATATTATAAGACTTACCTTACAAGACTTTAATACTTATTAGTTATAAGATTAAAATTTAGCTAATACAGCTTGTGTAAGAGCTTTATAAGACTTTAAGTGTTTTAAAAACCAATTACTCTTATTTATTGTTAGCTGGGTATCGCTAGAAAACAAAATATGGCATATTCGGGCCAATTACTAGAACGTTCCGTGAAATAAATTCAAATTCTATTACTTTTGATCATTAAGTAAGTATGTTAACTCTTAAAAAAATATTATGTTGTATGAATGTATAGCTGAAACTAACTAACAACTTTTGTTGTTTTTAGCTTTGATATCTACTAGTTCAGCCTATCTTTTCTAAAGTATTTTAATTTATGTGTATAATTATTGACAATAATGTATTAACTTATAATCTTTACTTCTCAGCTAACCGCGTGTATTTGGTTTAATTTATTTTAAAATTTTTCTAAGCAAAGGTGGTGGGACTTTACTAACCCTACTGGATGATGATAAAATATTGTACAATCTAATCTAGCAAGATTTTAATCTAGCTTTTAGTTCTGACAGTAATCATCTCATTAAAATGGACAAGGCTTATTAAAGTTAAAAAACAAGAATACCGGTTCATATATAGAGAGCTATATTGGCTGATTAGGCGGAATTCTATAGTATCGACCAATGACAAAATTTTGATGTATATATTCAAATTGAAGTGAGTTAGGGCTAACGGTATTCAAATATTCAAACTATCCCAACATTCCAAATTAAGGTAGTGTGCAACATAGTTAATTTCTGCATTGCATGGTATGTTCGCAATTCCGATATTCATAGAGATAAGATGGTCTCATTTATAAAGGGCGAAATATTGAAATGCACTGAAGCATAAAAATCGTCTGATTCAACATTGACAATTCGAAGCTTCTAGATTAATCGATAACGAAAACTTTGCTATGCGACTAAAACAAACAAGATTACTTGAGTTAGGTTGAAACCTTCTATCGATCAAAACCTTGTTGTATTCTGGTAAATCAAAGGTATCTAATTTTTTTCTAGTTAAAAGTAAATTAATGGTTAGTCTGTAGGACTACTTTTAACGTTAGAATAATGATATGTACTAGTTTTTATTGTATTAAAGTCCCACAGTTTTTTAAACTGCTTTCCAAGGTATTAAGCAGTCTCTGAACCATCTTTCGATGATTTACGTTATCACAAAAAAAAAATCAAAAGTACTAAATCATATAAAATAATACCTTAACTATTTCCTTCCTTTAAAACATAGTGTAATAAATTTTTTAATCTATGGAAAGAAAGTTAATATCTTCTTTACTTCACAAATGACTTATTAGAGTTTTCATTAAAAATTCTCTTTCATGTAGATAAGAAGCACCTAAGGAGAAAAATGTTTGATGTTTAATTATGTCTTAGGTAAGCTAATTAAGAAAATAATTTCTAATCGAAAACTTCTTAAGTACTGAAAAACTAGTTTTCAAAACGCATATAAAGAAAACCGTCAACAAAATAGATCTTTATATAAAATTGTTATATTCAGTTATAAATAAAAAAAATATAGTTTAACTGTTAAAAATAAAATTCTAATTTGAATTTGTTTCAGAGAAAACAAAACGGTGTTATTAAATTAATTCTAAGTAAACCTGGAAGATTGCACCTATCCCTAGGAGATTGCACTTATTAGCAAAAACTAACACTATTTTCGAAAAATAGCACCTGCCTTTTTTTAAAGAAGAAAGCAATTCCGAAATTTCGCTTATAAGAGCAATAGTAGATTAAGGTTAAGATCATGTTAGTAAATAGACCTTAGTTAGCTTTAGGTTAAGTTAAAAAGGTTTTATATTAGCATAAAAATAATTAATTACCTGTTTTTACTTACCATTTTTTTCCTTTACAAATTAAATTTATTCTAAATATTAAATCAGGTTAGCCTAAATAAGTACAAGTGAAAACGTATATTCTAGTAGCTCTTAAATTATAGAATACTAGCAAAGTTACTCAACGTTGTCCGGGACGAAAACAAAATGCATAGAACTTGCGATTAAGTTTGATTTATGAATCAGATTGAAAAAAATTGGTTTATCAAAAATATTCTAATTTTTTTTTCACTACGATAACAAAATATCAACAATACTACAACTTAAACTATACTTATATTAAAATTATTTCTTTCTAAACAATATTTCGGGTTTTTTCTGATGGAGTATGAACAAACAAGTTCCTTGCTATTGCTGTATTTTTACCTTTTCCACAATCAATTTGAATTTATGCTTAAATGAAATGAGGATGCAAACTTCTTATTATTAATCTAGTACCGTAGTTTTGGCTTCTTTAAGTTTTCTAGAAGCAATATTGAAGGTACTACTTTTAATTCCAATTGATGAGGACGAACAACTTCATTTTCATTGATATCTGTATCTATCGATTTGTATACATAAATCCCCTGGAATACTCTGTAGTATTTTCTGATTAATAAAACGAATTATTACATTTTTTGTAGCTAATTCACATAGCCATGTACATACAATTTTTATACTGATTTTTATACTTTTTCAGTCCATTCTTCAATACTTTGTATAATTGTACTGATAGTTGCTATTCTAAATTTGACATTTAAGTGTTCTAAAATTTTGCATTCACTAAGCTGTGTTAAATTAATTAGCTTATTACAAATGTTATTTATACATAATCTGTAACAGTCGTATATCTTTATTTTTGAAAGTGTATCTAAATGTAAATTTTCATGTCTGTAACACTGTAGTACCCTGATATGTACTAGGAGTTGTATGGCAGCTACCCACACTTGTCATTCGATAGCTTTGTAAAGTTCCTTTCTTGATCATGAACAACTGTGTAAAATTTCGGAACTCTATCTTTAAAACTGTGTGCGTGTATAGCGAACAAACAATCAAACAAGCTTTCCCTTTCATAAGTATAGAACATATGATACAAAATATGTATTGTATTATACAAATCCATTAAAGCAATAAAAATAAAATAAATAAATAATAAAAAAAAATAATGATTCATTATAATAATAATATTATAACTCTCAAAAACTCCAAAACAAAATCGTTATTCAGTTGTTAATGAAACGCTTTGAATCACATTTAACAAAACAAAATCAAACGGAAATTTTTTCATCATTTAGAGAAGAAAACTCTATTTTTTTAACAAGCGATTGTCTATAGCAAATATTCTTTACAGATGCTGATAAATTTTGTAATATGTTATTATAATCTATGTATATATTGCTTATCATATACGTTATAATAAAGCAGCTGTGATAAATTGCACTATAGGTGCACTTTAAAATTTAAAATAACGATTATTAATGAGTGTTTATATTTTAGCAAAGAACTTGAACTAAATTCATTAACCTTCGTATGGATGAGTAATTATATGTGGAAACGATGTAAAGAGTTTATTTTATTTTATTTTGTTTTTGTTAATATTTTTAATACTTAAAATATTACTTAACTGGTTAGAAATTATGTACTTTTGAACTTTATGTTCAATTAAAATATGAATGAAATAAATAAAATAAGAGAAACGGGAAATGGCACGAATAGCGTTGCAAATTTTTTTTTATGTTTGTTAATTTTGTTTTGTAGTTAAATGGAAAATTTTTCATGGTGTGATAAATTTTGAATGAGAATGAAAGTAAAAAATAAAATTCAATAGACTTGAAAAACTAATTTTAAAATTAAAGCTTTATATAATAAACATTTTTTTCAAATTTTCATTTAGTTTGATCATTTTATTCTTGATGAGAAAATGTCATTGTAAACATTTTAAATATTAGTGTGGAAAAAATATTATTTTATTGGTTCAATCGCTTTTTTTTCTTTATTTCAAATGCATACAAATTTTGTTTTAA
Organism: Argyra leucocephala; assembly: GCA_963942445.1. NCBI lineage: Eukaryota > Metazoa > Arthropoda > Insecta > Diptera > Dolichopodidae > Argyra > Argyra leucocephala. The sequence goes on along the minus strand of OZ012681.1, from coordinate 81,844,638 downwards.
TTTTAATCTTAATTTATTATTTATAAGTTAAAGATCAAATCAACTAAAATTTATTATTAAATCTAATAAGTTATATAATATTCAATGTAGAGAAAAATCTTGGATAATTGATTTGATAAAAATAAAAAAAAGAATTAAGATTACAATTAATTATAAACTAGTTAATTTAAAATATAAAAATAGAGGTTTAATACATAACATATTAAGACTATGAATATCATATTATACTTATGTAAGAGTGTACACAAGAGCACGATTTTGAAGGCACACTTTTCGTGGTTTTTCGTGTGCTTTGTTTTTTTTTCATTCAATCAATCGGCGATGATGTAGGCCGTGGTGATCAAAATCAATTTTTATTTTACTTATATTATAATACACAAGAGCACGATTTTGAAGGCACACTTTTCGTGGTTTTTAATGTGCTTTGTTTTTTTTTTTTCATTCAATCAATTTTTTTTGTTGATTCTCTTTTGAGTCAAATTCTTTTTTTTTATTATTATTTATCGCATTTGGTTTTTTGCAATTTTAGTAGGAAAAAAAAATTCATTAGTAGGGTATTATTATTATTATAGATTTTAATATCCCAAATTTTTGTGAGTTCGATTCTCTATTAATTCAAATTTTTTTTTTTTATCATTATGTATTATAATAATAATTTTTAACATATTATATTATATATAACAATATTTTTTTAATAAAAGAAAAGTCATTTTTAATTATTACTCTCTTCTCAATTATTTCAACAAAATACGAAAACGTTTAGTTTAATATAAATCTAAGCATACAAGTCAATACTTATTACTTATCCATGCATGGAATGTATTCACAGTTGACAATTTTGACACTATGATGTATCGTGTAGATATTTGCATATAATATAATATATCATACCAATTAGCATTTATTCTACCTATATATGTATACTCAAACAGCTAAAATTTAGGTACAATAAATATAATATAATTTGTACTGTATTTTGGTTTTTGATTGCTGAAATGTTATGTACATCGAACCTATGTTCAAATTTTATTGTTAAAATTTATTTTACAGATTTTATAATATTTTTTTTTAATAAAAAAGAAACATATCTTAATTTAGGACCAAAATTTTTATTTTTTAAATGTAAATAGTTTTGAAAAATTATTAAAATATATGAATATAAATACGTTTGATAATTTCTTTAATATCATTGGTCATAGTCATTTGATAATACGAAATTAAAATAATTGAATTTGAAAATAATATTAAGTATGTTTAATTTATAGATTGAAAAAGTACGGTTCAAATCTGAACCATCTAACAATCGATGTTCGTTATAAAATGATAAATATTTAAAAGGAAACTAACCAAAATTATATATTTTTTTAAATTTTTTTAATTTTTAATTAGAAATTTCAATTTAAAATTTCACCCCATGTAAGACATTTTAACATATCTACAATTTTTTTTTTTTTTTAAATAAAATATAAATAAAATATAATAAAATATTTTTCACAAATAAAATATAGTATTTACCTACCAAGGATAAATTGAAATGATGGATGCAATTCATAATGAAGCTGATTTTTCATTAAACCGTATAGAAAATCAGAGGTACATCTATATGATTTCATTAGTTGTATTCCTTTTTCAATTTAAAATTATTTCGATGTAATTTGAAGTACTTCGAAAATGGAGTGATTGAATTTTTTGAAAACAATTATTTTGTGACAATTATTTTTTTTATAAGAACAAAAATATAATATTTATTAAAATTCACTCGCAATAATGGGAAACGGTATTAATCCATAGGTATGATTAATTGTTTAATAAAATTATCGAAATCTATTTTTTAATAACATTCCGACACACGTTTTCCCAATTAACACGACAATCAATTAATCGGTTAATAATATCAATTATGGTAAAGGGTTTCGGTGGTTTGAGTGGGTTAGTGTTCCACATAGCTAAGCAACCTACATGCGCGGCCTGCTTAGTATTTTTCGAGGCTTTCACCTTCCCTCGAAAAATAAAAAATAATAAAAACAAATTAAATCTTACAAAAAAAGGTTAATGCTTTCTGATATTTTTTTTATTTTATTTTAAAATTAATATTAACTTAAAATTTTGAACATTTTTTATTTTTTTTTTGCTGGGCCGGGTATGTACCCGGGAGTTTCTTCTGGTAATAATATAAGTTCATTGAATTTAATTTTGTTACTTTATTACTTCATTTTTACATTACTATTTCCATTACTTTATTTACTTTTGATTTTTTTATATTTAACACAAGAAGAATGAATACATATAAGCAAAAAAGTAGGGATCAGAATAAAATTTTAAGTTAACCATTCGAAAAGAAGAATTTATTAAATATTCGTATTCTAGTATGATACCTAAGTCAGTTTTAATAAAATTTACAGAATATGAAATTCAAATCCCAAATATTTTAACGTTAATGTTATATGTTAATAAATAATAATCTTATATTCATAAAAATTTCGTAAGTTAAGAAAAGCTAAGTTATCATCAAGCTTTGATTTGCCAGATTAAATTTTTTTATCATTAATAATTTTTTAAATCGTTGTTGTGGCTTAAAATAACTTTAGAAATACTTTATTATTTTAATCCACTGGATGTAATTATACATGCATTTGATGATTTACTATCTACATACAGTGGTAGGCAAAATTAATTACACACTCAATAAATTTTAACATTTGTTTTTTCTTTTTCTAAGAGTGGCATTTACAAATGTGTTAAAACAAACTTTGGGAATCAATTTCACAAAGTGTTTTTAATTTAAATTTAAATTTTCGGCTGAAAAAAATCTCAAATGACTCAGGTAGTAACAGGTTTCTTTTGCTATGTCATCCGGCAAAAGTAATTACACATTTTTTTAATGCGGCATAATTAATTACACATTATTGCATTTTGATCTATTGAAGTGAATAAGTGCATTTTTTGATAGCCTTTAATTAATTTTTCTTTTTGAATTTGTATTCTAATATTTAAAAGTGACGAAGTCCAGCTCTTAATAGAGTTCAAATAATTTTATTCTGTTAAGATTACTGATTCATTTTTCATCAATAATGCGTAAAACAAATTAATTAAATATTGAAATCGCGCAGAAGTTGTTGCTAAACACTAGCTCGATTGCTAGCAGAAATTTATGAAATTTCATTTAAAGCTGTTTAGAACCTTGTAAAGAAAAAAGAGGAATACAGTAGGTTGAAAAACAGGGAAAGATCTAGTAGGAATGAAATTGTTACTAAGAGACCGAAAGAAGGCTATTACAAATTGTTAAGTAATTAAAAAGAAAATCAAGTCCATTTAAAATTGCTTTTGGGTTAGCAAAAATTATTAGAGAAAAAGTGGGAGTGAACGAACAATACGAAGAATATGTAAATATTTTAATATTCAAACTTATGGGGTGCCTAAAGTAGTAAATATTTTACCAGCAAATTTTTCAAAACGTGAGGCTTTTGGTCGAGAATATATTAATGAGTCATTGGAGTACTGATATAACGTATTGTGGACAGAGGAAAGTTAATTTACATTCCACCGAAGCTCTTGGAAAAAAATACATTCATCTTTCAAAAGAGTTAAAGTATAAAGTGGTTTAATAATTTGATTCCCATGGCGATAGAAGTATTATGACTTGGGGATGCATTTACTACTATGGCTGTGGAGCTTTGTTTCCAAGAGATGCAACATTATTTCAATGTATATATTAAAACTAGCTTTGTAACCCGTCATAAATGACGGAAGCAAAATAAATCCTAGTTTCTTTTTTTCTTTCATTAGATTCTTTATTCCGAAATTACAGTACTTATGTTTATATCACTTTTTATTTATTTTTATTTATGTTTATATTGGCCTAACACTAATCTTTTTTTTTTTATATAACAGAAAAAGAAGTACCATGCCAACAAATTTGTATAAAATGTTTGTATTTTTGTATGGTATACTCGTACTCACTTCCATTTAGTTATAATTCGTTAGTTGGGTTCCATTTAGTATAAATTATACCGTATTAGCGTTATTGAGTCCTCCGGGAGAGCAAATTTAAAAATGGAATCTTATTTTCATATAAATTTTGTCTTTTGTATACTGTATAGGGATCTTATTTTGCTATATGAATAAACTGTTATTATGGTATTGTGTTATTTTTAAAAAATATTCATAATTTATATATTCAAAATTTTGTATCTAAATTGGTAAAATTTACAAAAAATACAAAAACATTTTCATCAATAATTTTCAATTTAAAAAAAACAATGTTTTATTATCCGGCGTAGAAGTAGAGTTAATTATCCTACTCTACTTCTATCAAGTTCTATTGATTGAACAATGAACCTGAACAGTGAAGTGAACAGCGAACACTTAACACTGAAAATAAAATAATATTTTTGGAATGGAGCATACAGAACATACAGAATACAGATACAGCAAATAATAAAAAAAAACAAAAATAATTTTTTTTGAGTGAAGTGAGTTACGCACACAATAATGACAAAAATAAAAGGTATAAGCAATAAAGTAGTATAATGTAATGATTGGGCGGAATTCTACGGTCTCGACCTATAAAAAAGTTTTGATGTATAATCAAATATTGAAGCCAGTCTGGGCATACGGTATTCAAATATGGGGATGTGCTAAACAAATCCATATTCAAACTATCCAAACGTTCCAAAATAAGGTACTGCGCAACATAGTCAATGCTTCATGGTATGTTCGCAATGCCGATATTCATCGAGATCTGAAGATCTCATCTATAAAAGACGAAATAATTAAATGCGCTGCACGGCATAAAACTCGTCTGATCCAACATGTCAATACCGAAGCTTCTAGCTTAATTGACAATCAAAACTTTGTGAAGCGACTAAAACGAACAAGACCACTTGAGTTAGGTTAAAACCTTTTATCTATTAAAACCTTATTGGATTTTGGTAGATCAAAGGTACCTATGTTTTTTGAGTTAAATCTAAATTAATGGTTAGTCTATAAGACTAGTTTTAATGTTGCAATAATGATAGGAGTTTTTAGTGGGGTAAAGTCCCACAGTCCTTCAAACTGCCTTCCCCGGTAATAGGTAGTCCCTGAAGCCTCTTTCGATGGTTTACTACTATCTGGAACAAAAAAAAAAAAAAATATTAAGATCACTTTGTGAAATTGATTCCCAAAGTTTGTTTTAACACATTTGTAAATTCCACCCTTAGAAAAGAAAAACAAAAAAAAAATGTTAAAACTTATTGAGTGTGTAATTAACTTTGCCTACCATTGTAATTAAAACTTTATTTTATTAACAGTTTTCATCAAAAGTTTCGGTTAAACAACATTGCTTATATGGATGCATTGGAAAAATTAGGGCAATATTTATTGAAATAACGAAGAAGTAAAACGTCGATTCCAAATATAACTAAATTGGCCACTGTATTAAGTTTCTGTGCAGTTTGTACCAAGGAAGTGATTTTCATGTTGGACTAGCACACTTGGACACAGCTAACTTTTTTTGTTGTGCTTAAATTTTTTTTATATGTATTTGCAGTTTATACTTAGGTCCGAAATGGATCAAATTCCATTACGCCCTAGAAGAAGAATCAGACTAACATTATTTTTATGATTAAAGTAAAATTACTAAAATAATTGGAGCAGTAGACATATTAATCACCGAAGCAAGCCGTACAATATTTATGTTATAACAGAAAGGGATTTTTTAGCATTAATCCAATGTTGGTCAGTTTAGACTTTATTTACGTAATTAGCTAATTTACATTATTATAACAGTTTTTGTTTTTAGATATGTCATCATAATCCAGTAATTCGTTTTTTGAGCGCAAGTTATATTTTTTGGTGGATTCTCATTATTTACATTAACTTTTCATAGTGCAGTTTATTTGCAACTGGCCATTGATTCCTATTAAAATTTATTTCAAAACAAAATAATTATAAAGAGTAAAGTAAAATACCTAATTCCATTCAACTTTTAAATGTATTTTTATTCCTAAAAATATAACAAATACAAAACCAAATACCAAGTGTTCAAGCGTCACTCTTTTATTTTATCCGTTCAATTCAAAATTAAAATAGTTTGCACAAAATTTGTCCTTCTATGTCTCTTTTACAGTAAAATTTTACATCGATAAAATTTATCGATTTGGTCGATAATTTTTGAACGATATCGAAATACATAAGGCAATTTTACATTTTAATGTTACTTTCTTGTTTGATCAAATCGTAATCGTTATCGAAATACATAAAAAGAGCCTTAAGTTGATGCTTAAATGGCACAATGCAGTTATTGTTTTTACTGTAGAAAGAAAATATAAAAACAAATAGCAATTTTGTAGTTTTTGTTCAAACAAAACAATGCTCTCATATCATAAGTAAGACTTTAGTCAAATAACCTTGTAAATTTACCTCATCCAAATTTAACAAGAATAGGTACTTTTGGTTTTGTAAAAAATATTCTGTAAATTTTTGCAATCAAATAACCTAGCCCTAGCTAATTGGCTTACGATTCATTTGATGCCCACATCGCGAAATAAATTATAAAGATTACAAAATTGTCTTTATTATTTTATTAATGTGCATATTCATACCGGTAGAAAAGTAGGTAGAAATCTACCAATATTTGTTGGTGAAGAGTAATTTCGGTAAGGAAAAAAAAAATTTAAAATTTTTGGTAGATTTTTAACGTTTGAATTTTTTTTTCTACGAAATAATGTCAGTGTCAAAATATTTTATGATATTTTACACATAAAGTGCAAGGAAATTGTTGTTGACAAACTAATTTTTGGATCGAATATTAATAAAAAAAAAAAAAATTGTATATGCAAATAATATTGTTGGATTGACGTTAGAATAATAATAAAATTTTATTTATTTATTTATTTGCCAATAAATTCATTTTCGGCCATCATGATGTTTCAATAATCAGAAATCTACCAGTTTTTTTACGTATGAACATATGAAACGTATGAAAGTAGATTTCTGCGGGAGATATGCGGTAGATTTCTACCTCATATAAACATGGGCTGTAGAATGATGTTAATACTTGCTACGTGTAAGTCAAGATATTTTCTAAAATTAACTTACATTTAGGATTACTCAAGATTTCTTCAAAATCGTTTTATATTTGTTTTTTTAAACAAGCTTTGATTAATAATAATATGACGACTAATATTTTTGAACTATACTTTTTTGATTAGCTTTGTTCTTTCCATCTAAAATTTGAACCACCCGAATTATAATACTTTAAAAATATGCTTTTATAGAGGCATGGGAAAAGAAAAATTTAATAAGTTGTTGAAAATATGATATAGTGTGCCGATGCACTAGGAAGGGCATAATTTTGTCACAACGGTGAATGAAAAATAAAAATTTTCGTATCAGTTATTTTTAACTAAATTTTGATAAAAATTAAAATCACCTGAAAATATGCAAGGAAATTTTTTAAGTTGAAATAAAGGAAATTTAATTAAAAGAAATAATAACTAAACTAACAAATGAAATAAAATTATGTAATTAAAATTTTTTTTATTATTATTATTACTTTTATGTTTTATTGAATAAAATTTAAATTATACCCAACAAAATAATTTACAAGTACTAGCTGCCACGGCTATCGTCTTTAAAAAAAAAAATAAAAACACTTTTTTTATTATGAAATGGATCAAAAAGCGAAAAATAAATTTTACTTTTGTCTCTAGTAAAGATTTTTATAGAGCTTATAACTATTGACATAATAATATTGTTTTTCAATAAAGCTGTATTACTAAAGTTTATTCTAGTATCACGCTTTTAATGTAATAAATCAGTTTAATTTCTTAAAAATTAAGAAAAACTCTATACAATCACCGGTTCATAATAAATTTAATATTAAAACAGTTACACAATCACAGAAAATAGAAATAATTTTGGGTATCTACTGTACCAAGTATGTTCCAGGTAAACAAAACCTTTAATTTAAAAAGTTGATCATAAGAATTTTTAAAAATACAAAAAAGTCGTTATTTTTTTACAGTTAAATTGTTACAGTTTATTTAATATTAATTGAAAAATATTGTTGTTTTATTTTAAGCTTACCACTAGAGAGCAAAAATGAATTCTATCAAGTTAGTAAATGTGATCCTTTCAACTGGTTACAAAGGAAACATGTATTCAACGCAAAAAGCAACTCAACAAAGTTTAGTTCAGGACAAATGCAGAAATTGTTATGAAAATGAAATATGCTTTTTTTGTAAGCTTATATTCGATTATTAAAATTTTACCCTAAATTTAATTCCATCTTCTTACATTTCCATTTCCAACAGAGAGTTAAGTCTCTATACAAAATAAATGATATTGCTACTCATTAAAAGATTAAATATTTTAAAATAAAAAAATAAAGATTAAAACACCATTTTCTGGAAAAAGAAAAAAGATTTGATATTGTCCCGGAGCCACCTGAAAATCAAAAATAATTTTTTTGCTATCTATTTGGATAGAGTATAACTATTCAATTACTATGTAGTAATTATTTCTCAAAATCATTTACATAATGTTTTTTTTTTTACTTTTTTTTTAAACTTAAAACCTATTTATTAAATCATGTGGCCTGTATTTTTCCCAAGCTCTTTTTCTATTTCTTAATTTTCCTTGTTCTGAAAGACTGTTAATTTTATTGTTAGAACAGGTTAATAATAGTTTTTGTTGATATTTTGAACATGTGTTTTTTTAAATTTTTTAATAATTTTTAATTTTTTCATTAATTGTCAATATTTTAAAATGACGGTATAGATAGAAATTTTTCACATGCTATTCACCATCGTTCTAATTATTTGTGCTCTTTGTATTATTGTGGTATTTAATGTTGCTATTGCTTAAAGTACCCCAAATGTCTGTTTAATATGTCCATATCGGTTTTATAATTGTTTTGCGGTTGTTTATTGTTAATTTAGATTTATTCCCCGAAAGTCATTGTAGTTGCCCGCAGTTGTGGATTATGTGGCTCAATGCATCATTACTTATTTGTATTAGATCAGGATCGTATCGAGTTTTAGTGGTAACCTTTGTAGTTTTATCTTGATTAATTTGGATATTCCAGGTTTAACCAAGATTTTTTTTTATTTATAGTTTTTTATACTTGTTTACTATCTGCTCTTATGTGAAACAAGTAGAACAGTATTATCTGGCGAATCTTGCTAATAATGTATCCTGTTTGTTTGGTATTGGAATATCGGCTACATACAGAAGATATAAAACTGAACCCAAAACACTTACTTGTGGTACTCCTTCTTCTATTTTACACATATTGGAATATTCAGATTTGTATTTACCAAAGCAATAGCGATCACTTAAATAGAAAAATTAAATATTAATATTTCTAATACTGTCCAGGTAAAGGTTAAACAAAACATAAAATCATATTTGCTTCATTTTCATTTACCAACTATGCATTTACAATACCGTAGGAAGATACATACACATTTTGTGAATATCATTGAATAGACTCTTTACATCTGTGAGACCATTGGCAGAGTTCAAAAGTGTATTACAAAATTCATAATTTGAAAATTTGATATTATAAAATTTGAATTTATTTATTTTAACTCAAATGAGCCCAATCGCTCATACAGAGAATTTGTTTTAAAAATTATAATTCAATGCAAATAAAAACAAAACGAAAACAATGAAAAGCATTAGGTAAAGTACAATTTATTTATTATGCCGAAATATATTACAATCACTAGAGTTCATTAAGTTTTATTTTAAATTTATTTAGCTTGTTATTGAGTTTTAATTCATTGGGTATCAATGCATTATAATATTTAAAACCTAAATTATAAATTGTATCGAGTCCGTTGAATATTTTTTTTTTACATTTTATTTTCTGCATTTCTAGTTCCATATTCATTATATTCATTGTTATAAGTTGCTGTATTCGTATTAATATTTTTTATAATAATCAGATGTGTATGTAGTGTAGCCAATTTACATTTTATGAGGCGATTTGTGCTTTTAAGATATATGAAAGTCTTGTCCTGAAGAATTTGGAGTTTACTTAACTCTTTATCAAAATTATTTCCCCAGATTTAAATAGGATATGTTATATTACTGCGAAAAACACTATAATAAATAGATGTTTTCAGGCTTAGTGAGACTAAATGGCTTAGTAGTTTGAAGAGTCCGTCAATTCTTCGCGTTCGCTAATTTGTGTATTCGAACGTAGATTGCTATTTATAACTATTACTAGGTATTTCAATTACTCTATCATTTAAATGTTACAGTTACCAAAATATATATCCAGTTCATTTGTTATTTCAGAATTAAACAGCATATATTTAGTCTTATTGGAATTAATAATAAGCCACGGTGTATATCCTTTGCTATTAGATTATCTTGATTTATCGCGCTATCCAGTTCCTTACATGTATCCATTCCTCTTGTGTATAGTCCACTTATGTAACAGGAGAACTTAGTATAGGACCAATAGAACTGCCCTGGATTACTCCAAAGTCAGAGTTTTCTATGTTAACACCTTCCAATGCATTAAATGAAGTTTGATTTGGCAAGAAAGATAAACTCTTTTCCACTGATCCCAAGTTCATATAAAATTACAAAGTATCGAGTTAAATTTTGAGTGCCATTTAGAATAAATTATGCTCAAATGCTTAAACGCTAAACGTTTTATTTTGTTCGAGTTTTTTCAGTTACCTATTTTCAAAATGATCCGACAAATAAAAAAGTAGAAAAGTTTTTATCGTAAGATTTTTTATTAGGACAAAGCAACAATTAAAAATTTTATCATAAAACTTTTTTTTACTTTAAAACATTTACAATAATAATTTGTATTCGTATGAATTTCATATTATCTAGGATAGATGATGCTTTTACTGTTAAACTTTTTTTTTCTAATTTTAAATAAAACAAAAAATCATTATTACTTAAGTTATAAAAAGTGCCTGACCCCATTTCACAATAATGGTCACTTCACTTTACTTTAAAAAAAATTCCATTTTTTATTTAAATATTCTAAATAGAACACAATTATGTCCACAATGTGAGAATCAAAAATCGTATGTTTGGCAGCAAATGAAAATCAAGAAAACTTAGACACACACACACTGTTACAATATAATTTTATAAAAACGAAATGTATATATATATTTCAAAACTTATTTATTTTTTTTATTTTTGTTTTGTTTGAATTATCTTCAATAGCTTTAAATTATTATGCAAATTTTATGACATTATACTTGTTTCGATGTCACGGCTGATGTCATGAATTTAATTTTAAGTTTTCCTTTTGTTGTTATTAAATTTTCTCTCCCATGGTGTTGTAAATTTTTTTTCATTCTTTATTATTATTCTGATTTGTTTCTGAAACAGGAAAACGGGAATGGAAAATTTGTTCAAAAAAAATATAGTAACAAAATTATACAAAATAAAAAATATATACAAATCTATATAGATAACACAGAAAGGAGACGCAGAATGACAACGGAAACTAAAGATGAGCTAGAAAATTTAATTTTTAGCGTTCTCTTTTTGTTATTTTTATTTTACTAAGTTAAGAGTGTATTTTAAAACAATTAAGAACCGTTTAGAAGTACAGTTTGAGTAAAAAATTATGAAATGAATATAAAATGTTATAAAATTTTTATGAGCCGAATTTTGCTGAACAAATACTAATTTTTAAAAAAAATTGAATTGTATTTTTTTATAAATATTTTGAAATTTCGATACACTTATATGGTACTAAACATGAGTATCAGCTAGTTTGAAGGAGAATAGAATATATAGACTTCTTTGCAAATTACAAAAATAATATTTAGACCCCACTTTTGAATTAATCTTATTGAACCAGTATGAGATTTGCTTCATAAAGAGATTCTGTGAAAAATCATGTCTTCAAAGTAGTTACAAAAACCCCTTCAATTTATTTTACTAAATTTATAGATTAGATTAGATTCTTAACTAACGTTTGGTAATAATTTAGGAAAACAGTGCAAAACAATCTTTTAGTCCCCATTGTCGTTATGATTATTCTAACTTTCAAACAACCCGTTTTATACGAATGTGACATTTAAATGAATGAATGTCACATAAACTTTTTTAATTGTTATTTTACTATTTTAAAATCACATTCAACATTTGAAAGTTTAAAAATGCAACAAAGAGCAAAGCCTACTGATTTAAATTTCTAAAATTCAGTTATTAACTATTTTATTAGTGGTAAAAGTGAAATTGTTTAAGGTGTGAAAAATATGAGGTAAGAAAATTAATCATTTTAACCAATTAAAAAGCTATTTTATAGTGAAAAATATTAAAACTTATAAAATTTATTGAAGTATTTTTACCAAAAAGTGATTTAAAATATGAAATATTTGTGTAAATAGATAGATTGTGTGACATATATGTCACATTAGCCATATATCAACCAAAAACAATATTTGGCTTTTTCGTTTTCTGTAACTTATATGTAACATTCGTAATTATATCTAATTTTAGCAACTCTATTAACAAAGAAGGAATTCGCCGAACTCGAGGACTAACTGTTGTAGAGCTAGTTGGTATTCTTGAAGATTTTTCAGAAGATGAAAACATAGAGCCAAATATATATATTTTACCACCACATGCAGCTATTTTGACAGATGAAGATTCAGCAGGAGAAGATGAATGCGGTGGAATTGATGATTTATCATCAAGACAATTGAAAGCCCCTACTGAACTTTGTTCGAAAAATAATGTCAATTTATTAATAGAGCATTATATTCTCCAAAATGAAGTTGTTGATGAACAATATATTTCTGAAAATTACAAAAACTTTTTCGATGATGGCTTACCTGCTCACAAAAATATCAAACGTACTTGGATTGATGGTGATATTCTATTTAATGGTGGTACTCTAATTGAAAATTATGATATTTATATCGGAAAAACCCCAACTGAAATATTTGAAATGATGTTAACTGATGATATAATTGACATTTTGATGAAAGAAACTAACAATTACACAAAATCCAAATGTTACAAAAGAAGAAATAAAAAATTTTTATCGCAATTTTATATTTGACTGGTTATAATTCGTTACCTTCACGATATTGATATTGCAGTATGTAATCAACTGGTATCTCAGTCAATGCGTCGAGATCGTTTTACACAAATAATGACTAATCTGAATTGCTGTGATGTATCAAAATTTAATAAAAGTGACAAGTTATATAAACTGCGCCCACTTATAAACTTGCTGAAAAGAAATTTCTCAAAAAACTTTGTTCCATCCAATAATATTTCTTTTGATGAATCTATGGTAAAATATATTATGGAAGACACAGCTGCAAACAATCCATCAAAAATAAGCCTATTAGATTTGGATACAAAGTTTGGTGTATGAAAACAGAAAGTGGTTATTTGATAGATTTCGAAATATACATGGGAAAATTTTTTAAAGAAATCTCCAACTATGATAAGGCTTTTGGAAAACCGGCAACTGTTTTAGCTTGCATGATAGATAAGATTCCGAATAATCATTTAAATTATCATTTTTACTTCGATAATTTATTTACATCAGTCAATTTATTATCACATCTACAACATAAAGGTTATGGTGGTACGGTTACAGTTCCATCAAACATACATGGCATAGAGCCTTCCGCATCAGTAAACTAAAAAAATATTCTTCGGCAGAAAAAAAAATTTTAAATATTAAATGTCCTGCTGCAATAATGAAAGACAATAAATATATGGGAGGAACTGATAGGATAGATGAAGACGTAAATTCATACAGGATTGGTATTAGGGGAAAAAAGTGGTACTAGCTATTAATAACTTGGATGTTTGATGTTTGTATGAACAACGCTTGGACGATCTATAAGCGCGCCAATAACACAAAAATTAGTAATCTTGATTTTCGTCGGATTATTGTTGAAGATTATTTATCTGCTTTCAAGAATCTACCATCAAAGTCTGGACAACCAGCTAAGGAACTTCTAAGCCAAAGGTAAATTGTAATTAACTTTTCGCTTGGATATTTTTTTTTTAAATTTTTATAACATCTTAGGTTTGATAATATTGGTCACATTGTTACATATGTTCCCACTTGCAAACGAGGGAGCTGTAAGGTAGATCACTGCAATTCAGTATCCCTGTACCATTGCAAAAAATGTGATATTTTCATTTCTTGCTTTGACCACTTTCATACTCAAAATAATTAGATTTTATATATAAAAAATAATGGTTAAAAATTAAACAAAAGCGTATGTTAATTTACGAATGTAACATATATGTTACACATAATTTTTCCATTTCCCGGAAAATTCTGAGTAAAATTTCCAAAAAAAACATAGATCTATTATATTTAAGTATTTTTCTTTAAAAAAATAAGATTTTACAGGAAATAAAAATGTCGTAAGAAACGGGTTTTAAATTAAATATTATTTCTTCTGGTTGAAAAAATATTGCAAAGAACAATACAAAGAAATTGTAAAAATTAGTCCCAGTAGAGTTGACATAAGTGTTTCAGATTATTATAACATAAATATTGCTGGCATGAATGGGACTCAATGAATATTCTTCTAAATTAATTTTTTAATGAAACTATAAATTTTGTTTTTCGCTTCACTAATCGGCAGTAACTTTGGATAAGCATTTTTGAATTAGTTAAAATTTTGTAAAACCTTTGGATCCGCATTTTTCTTATTTTTTTACTGTAGGATCGATTGAGTATAATTTTTTTTCTTCATTTTTTTGCTATCACAAGGGTACCAACTGCAACAGATATAAAACTTGCGGCTTGCCAAAAGAAGGTTAAAAAGGATCCAACTAAAAATCCTATGAGAGATTTGCATATTATAAACTTACTAGGGGCCCCTGTTGAGTAATTATATTTCAAGTTGAAGTCAAATTTAAAGTTTTTAAAAAAACAGTAATTTACGTACTGACATAGACTTCGCACGATATAGCAGAAACCACTCGTGTTTAATAAAAGTTTATTATTACTACAAATAACCAAAATTTAGAAACAGTTACTTAAAAAAATAAAAAATGAAGAATTTAAGTGATTTGTTTTTTTTTTTTTTTTATTTGAAATATGTACAATGTACATTATGTTCACTGCGAGTAGCTATAATAACAATGATTTGTTTGTTTTTGTTTTTTATTTTAATAAAAACTCACTTATGCATAATGTATTTGCCGAATAATAAAATCATATGAGCAAACAATTTTCAACTGTGTGCGCATTATTGTTTTATATACAACTTATTTATATATTAGAAGTTTATTAAGGAGAATCAAAATAAAATCAAAAGGTTTCTACTGCGCAGGTCCCTAAATGCTTGTCAATTATAATTATATATATTTGAATATTTGTGTTTGTGAAACTAAGGTATTGAAGCAATTAATTTGACACTAACCAATTTTTTTAAAAGCTAGATACACTGTATGTTCCTTTGATATTCGGCGTAATGAGAAAATTGCTGTACATTGTACGGAACGTGGTGCCAAAGCTGAAGAAGTTTTAAAACGTAGTCTAAAGTACGTGAATACGAATTACGACTTGATCATTTCCCAGCCAGCGGTTTTTTTTTTATTCGATATTCAACAACATATTGATTTTGATACGATCCGTCAATATTAATAAATATTAGTATCTCTGGTCTTGATTTCTACATTATTTTAGGGCGTCCAGTTTTCGTTGTAGGTAATCTAAGAAGAAAAACTGGAATAGTTGGATTTCAATATCATTTTTATAAAAGAAGATGTTATGAAATGGTTCCAACGTAAATGATGCATTCTTAATAGTAAAGCTAAGTAAATAAAAAGTTTTAACTTAAAATGAAAAAATGTTTTATTAAATAAGAAAATTGCAAAATATAAGACATAATAGGGGGAATTGAGATCGTATTTACACTGGATGATGTCATTTGGTTGTTTGGTTTTTTCAAAACGAATATATTTTATTTTTTAGTCAACGCACTATATTATTAACCAGTACCTGTTATTATAAAACTCAGAAAGGGTAAGTTTCTTATCATATCAGTGTACTTTAGGTTTGACAAAATATGTTGTTATGCTGTCTGTGGAATCATTATAAGAACCAAAGTTTTTTTCATACTTTTAATATTTCTGCACTAAAAAAAGAACAATTATTGTGGAACTATGGTATCGAAATTAACCATTAAGAAGAGTTTAAAGTAAAACTAAGCCATATCTGCTCAGTTTTATATTATTTTGGTTATAACTAATTGCGAACGAAAACATGAAACAAATTATAAAACTCAGAACAATATCATACATAGTCAAATTTAAAATGTTCAATTAAAAGAACACATTCTATCGAATTGATTAATTTCTATTATTCGAGACTAGGTTTACTTCGATAGGTAGATTTGCGTTCCAAAAATGTATTACAATTTTACAATGTTAATAATTATTACTGTTAAAAAATATACTTATGAAAGTATGACTAACTGAATTCAACCTAATTAATTCTGAATAACTATAATACATATTATATAAAAAAATCAATGAATAATAAGATATATTTAACTTTTTTTTTTATATATTTTAACGCAAGATGTTGCGCGCATCATTAAAAAAGTTTTCGTTTCCCAAAACAAAATTGAATATTTAAAAACAAAAAACAAAAAAAAAAAAAAACAAACGTTTGGGTGTTGAAAACCTTAATTAATCTCATCGAGGTTTTTCTCATTATCGTTATTAAGAAAATCAGCCAAAAATTATGGTACAAAGCTAAAATAAAAGTTAACACTATTAGTAAAAAAAAAAGAGGCAAAAGAAAAAACATAACTGTACATTAACAAAATGAAGAATTTTACCTCGAAATGGACAATATGAGAAATTTTTAAATTGAGGAGATATGAAATCAAAGACAAAAGCTTAAATTTTCACAGAAATAATTTAATTATCGTGTTGGTGGAAATGATTATAATTTGGGTGGGGAGGCGAGTCATAATTAATTGATTTTACCTTAACTAATTTATCTAATTTTGTTACTGTTGATTTCAGCTGTTTAATGTTTTTTTTTATATTTATTTTAAAGATTCACTGTCAATTCAAATAAAAATTCTATCGGCAGGAAAATCAAATGTTTTAAAATTTAATATAATATACAGTATCAAATAATTTTTATTTACTTTTAAAGTGAAATAGCCGACATTATAATTATCTATAACTGACATTTTCAGTTATATCATTATTATCACAGAAGACCTTCTGGCTTTATAATTAGTACTAGCTATTCCCGGCGTAACATTCGCCCGTCTAGCATTAGCATTATAAATGAAACAATTTATTTTCTTTATTTTCTTAAAAAAATCAATGTTTTAAATATTTTTTTATTAACTACATAATAAATAAGTTAAATTGGAAAACTTAAAACTAAAATTCACTTTATTTAATATCTTAAAAATAGTTTAACATTTTAATACTTATTCAAACATTTCATAATATTTTATATTACGCTAACCCTATCAAAAGATCGTAATCTAGACAAAGCAACATACAACTGTGAAATAGAGAATTGTGTTTTTAGGGAAATAATAAGTATTAAAATGTTAAACTATTTTTAAGATATTAAATAAAGTAAATTTTAGTTTTTCAATTTCTAACTTATTTATTATGTAATAAAAAGGTAAAACATTGATTTTTTTAAAGAAAATAAATAAATAGAATAAATTGTTTCATTTATAATGCTAATGCTAGACCGGCGAATGTTACGCCAGGAATAGCTTATAATTTACAATATTGTTTGATCTATCTATAACTTTTTTTTTTATATTTTTTATTTAGGTATTTATTGATTTATTAAACAGTGGACCTGTAGATAAATCCGCAGGCCTACTTCAGGTTTATATTTTTTTTATTTTATTTTGAAAGCACTTTCACTGTATGTATTAAAATTTTATTTTCACAACAGGTAGGTAGGTATTATAATACGTACGGTATCATAAATTATTATAATTGTAATTATTATTGTTATTTAAATAATAATAATAAAATGAATAAAAAATGAATAAAATTATAATTTACAATATTTATAATATACATAATATGTATAATACAATAAATAATAATTTTATTTGTTTTTCATAGAATCAAATTGAAAATTTTGACCGCTAATAGTCTTGAAGAAAACTTTTATATAAGGCAGCGTTTATACGTTTTTGAATTGTATTGATAACGTATAAATGATGTTCATTAAAGTTTGACATCCGACTTTGTTATAGAATATCATAAATAATTTTTTTTAATAATAGTGCTCGACACGCATTTTCGTATTCCGCTAGTTGAAAAAGTGAATTTTGCTAGAAAAGGTATTTATATACTTCTAATTGTGTTATGCCAATATATTGAAAGATATACATTAAAAAATATAAAAAATGTGTATTAAATATTATTATTATTTATCAACACAAATACTTAGAACAATTGATTTACTATTTAAATATTTATAGTGTTCTGAAATTACACTGAATATTTATATTTGTTTATAAGTATTTATTATTAGTACTCGTCACGCATATTCGTATCTTCGTATTTTGCAAGCTTAGAAAGTGGATTTTGCGTGAAGAAATATAGTATACTTTGCAACTATATTTGTTTATTTTTGAAATATGTAAATGAAACTTTTGACATAAAATTTGATGTAATTGCAATAAAAATTGTAAATGATAAGTAAAACAAAACTTTCATGAAACAAAATCTGATGTCTAAACGCTCCCTAACAAATACTATTAATAGAGACGTACATTTCAACAAAATGTGGCGAACAGAGATGTCGCTGGAAGTATAAATATGAAATTAAATGCATTTAAACTAAATACATACCACACTCACATTAAAAGCACATTAAAATAGCCATAGATACGTTTTTTGTGTTTTTTTTTTATTATCATAATAGCCCTAACTATTTAAAAACCCAAAAATAAAAAACAAAACATCTATTTATAGAATTTATATTTTTATTTCACTTCTTTTAAATTTTGGTTTTGACATTTTGGTATGATTAGATATGACCATTATAGTAAAGGTTATGATTGGTTATGACTTTGTTAAATCATATCGAATCATATAGGCCATTTAACGAAGTATCATATGACATCATATGACGCCTTATGACTATTATAGTTATGGGTAAAGCCAATAATTATGCTTTTTCTCTTTTTCGTCAGTTTTTATTGTTATATTGTTATCCCGCTAGGGTCTCTGATGTAGATAAAGGTAGTCTGTGATTTTTCTTTTTAAAGTTTTTTTAATTTTTATGTATATTAAATTTGCCGTGTATTGAATTGGAACTTGATAAAGTCATAACATATTTTGTTTTTCTTGTTCTTAGCAGATCGTAAATTTCGGTTTATGATTCTCCATGCCCAATATAATATTTACTCAATGCTACTGCGCATTTGAGTTTATACTTTTGAATTATTTGTTAATAAAATTTCAATTATTAGAATTTGTGAACATGGTCTGGGTGAGGTAAAAAATATATTTTCTAAATTTACCGGTAAGTTTTTTTGCTGTAATATCGTAATATTTTAGCAAAGTTATTTTAATTATTTATAAATCGATATAATAATTATATTCTGATAATTCGGTTTTTGTCTTTGCTACTTTGTTTTTTTAAATTAATTCATATAATCAGATATAATCAATGCTATTGCTCAATAGGTCAATTGTTTTTAGGTTAATTTCAATTTGTTTTTGGTTTTATTTGGTTTTATCGTTTTGTGGTTTATGTCTTTATATAAAATTTTTCACACTATCGTAATTCTTAATAGTTCTAATAGAGTTGTGTAATCTAGTTGAAAAAAGCTTCGTCTTGTAAAAGCTTTGTAAAAAGTTTAACAGACGTTTAAGCGTATTAATATATAGGATTACTTATATACTACAGCAGATATTGAATGAACATAGAAGAACCTATTCTCAGTATTCTCAGAATACTTTGAATGAGCTTTGTTGAAATTAACGTAAAATCAAATCATTATTATTTTTATGATAGGTATTCTTATGATTACGTAAATTCTTGATATAACCCATCCTACGGAATTTTTATTTCCTGCAAAACCTTATTTTTTAAGAAAAAAAAATTACTCAAAATATAAAATTTGCCCAGAATTTTCGGGAATTTATTTAGATTTTTAACCATTCTTTTTTATAAATAAAATCTTATTATTTGGAGTATGAGAGGGGTCAAAAGAAGAAATGCAAATCGTCGGCTAAGTTCTGAATAGACCATAAACCATTTTCACGTTTTTTTTTAGAGATTCTAATCAGAGATTCTAATTAGAAGATTATTCATTTCTAGCACCATCAGGCTTTCTTCAATAAAGATGGATGGCTGTAGTTTTGATATTGATAATTCAATCTTGTCATTTGTTGATGACATGATCTTATTTGCTGTTATTAGATGATTATGTACACCTAAATTTGATGTTGAAACATTTTATAAATGATATCCTTTGAATGATTTCGTCTTAAATATTATTAAGTGTGAGAGAGGGATGAGATTTTATAAAACCAATAATTTTATGGAATTTAATTATAAATCAAATAATTCTAATATGAATATGAAATTAATTAAAAATTTGAAAGTATAAAAGAATTCGAAATGCTATATTTGATCAGTGCTTTTGCCTGCAGTATAAACATGGAAAATGAAGCAATATTCAATGAATATTTCGGAGTTATCTTTATTGAAAAATATTGGAAATTGCAAAAGAGCTGAGAACTATATCAGAATTAATTAAATTCATACAACGTGAGACCTAGAATAATAATTAAACATTGTTGCCTGGAAACAGAGCGCACACAGAGCACAAGACATGTTAAATAAAACATAATAAAGTTAGTTGTTGTTTTAACAATAGTGTAACTTTCTTTTTTTTTTTAAATTACTAACTTCCACTAGTGCCCTATGCTTGCTATCCTACTAGCATGACTCACTTAACTTGATTGCCACGTCATCCTCGTCCTCCATTACCAATTAATAACTTGTCATGTCCGCTCTTTTATTCTCTACCTCTTTCTAATACTATGACTTATTCATTCATTCACATACTATTTCATTTTTAATTTATTATTATTGCTACTCTACCTACAATGATTATATGACATATATTTGTACTTTTTTAGTTGCTACAATACTAATGCTATCTCATTTATCACTCAATTAATTTCTGACATAAGCCACGGCATGTTTTTCAAAATAGCAAGCCACTAGTGGAAGGAAGCCGTCATAATACAGATTTGTAACAGAACAACACAAATGGTGGGATTTTATCTGTTATTCATGTTACAATAGTGTGTAATTAAAATTATCTTACCTTTGGTATTCGTTGAGCGATTTTTAACATTTTTTGTTAGAACTGAAACTCATTGAGCTCTTCAAGAAAATTACAAATAAATGATTCCTAAATAAATAAAATTTAATATGTTTTCCAATATAAATTAGCACTTATTTGAAAATATTCATATATTAAATTTAGTAAATATCATTGCTAAAATATTAAGAACTATTAGAATACTACAAAAATTAATTATATTTTTATTTTTAGTATTCTACATGGTCCTCATTTATTTTTCCATAAATTGTACCTATTCTGGAATATAAAAAATATTTCAAAAAGACAATGCAAGTAACTTATTTGGATCGTGTTATCGTCCTTGTAATCAATTTGAAAACTTTTGTAATCAATTTGATTTCTTTCCAAATTTTTTCTTATTATATTCAACCGCTACTAGAATCCGTTTCCATTAACTTAGTAATTATATAGTTTAAGATTTTAATTAATTTTACCTCTTATTTCGAAATTTTTTCTATTAAAACTTAAATTAAAGAAAATAGAAAAAAAAAAACAATTTTATTATTGAGAAGTAGTTAGAGTTCAAAGAAGAAAATGGAAAAACCATCTTTTTATTTTCTTTTTATTATATTTCAAATAAAACTTTTTCACCAACGAATCCTAAAGAAATTGTAATATTTAAAAGAATAAAAATAATATGTAGGTCCTTATAGAAAGGATATAATAATTATATAGGTTCATAAAACAAAAAAAAATTCTCATTAAAATTAAAAAACAATGACCACTCTTGCGTTTTACTATCTTAGTGTTTTCAAGTTCTTCTTTCAAAATCAACTTTTAAAGTTAAAACAAAAAAAAAATTATTGGCCAATAAGTGATTTTCTATTTTCAACTTATTATTAAGAATTATTACAAAATTCATAGTTAGAATAGTGTATTTCCTAGTAAGATAAAATCAAACAAATTAAACTAGTATTATTTTATTTTGTACTTTTTGTAATAAACCTAGCTAATCTTCATATTTGCATAGATCTTCCTTATACGAGTAACAGGTTTGAAAAACTACCTATAGATGTCGATTGTGATGAAGAAGCCATTGTGATGGGCAATGCGCCAAAAAACCAAAAACGCCACCTATATTCGTCTACGGAGTAGAGTCCATTAGGCCGCTAACCGGTATGCTTAAAGTTATTAGCAAGGACAAATTTGAAATCAAATCTGTTAGTAGAATGCAGGTAAAAATACAGCAGAAATCTAGCGAGCATTACACTGAGGTAGCCAAAGAACTCCTAACCAGAAACACGGAATTTCACTCATTCAGAGCTAAACAGGACAAAACAGGACTAAAGTTTCAAAGCCGTAATAGTAAACCTTCACCACTCAAGTGATAAAGAGGCAAAAACATAGGAGTTAGAAGCTCCGGGCCATATGACGTCATCTATGTAAATAACATCATGAAGTTACCTCTCTTGCATTCCAATGCCACGATTCATGCTCGAACTCAAAGCGAAAGACAACAACAAGGATATATATATATATATGAGATCCAATATTTGATGCACAGCAACATATGCATTGAACCACCGAGAAGCAAGAGAGAAGTAGTACAATGTATTAACTGCCAAAGATATGGCCACACGAAGAGCTATTGTAAAAGACAACCAAGATCAAGATGTATAAAGTATGCTGAACACCACCATTAAAGCAAGTATTCACGTAAAGCGAATGAAATCATCCGGCAAATTGGAAAGATTGTATTATCGAGAAATTCGCAATAGAAAGTTTCCATCCCTAAGACAAAAGTTTATTCTTAAAAATACAATAAACACAGTCACATCCAGATCTTCTACAGTACCAACAATAGATAATCTATTCTTATGGATGAAGATGTATTTTATTTTTGTTGTATTTACAGTTATTTTAGGTTTCCTTGTTCAACAACTTTGATGACTCATTGATGACTCCTCAGCATTAACTAAAGCCAAGTCATCAGCAAACATAAACAATTTACCTGCGAACTGTATTTTATATAAGAAACAATCTAAGATCATCAAGAATACGAAGCAAAAATTATTAAGAAGGCAGGTAAAATATTCAATTTCACATATACTGTAGCAGAACACATCGCAATCGAGAAACATGACATCAACATAGATGACCCAGAGCTAATCAAAAAAATCAACGACACCAGAAAACTAGATGTTTGCGAAAGCTTAGAAATGATAAAACAACCGTTAGTAAATAGTGATCACGGTAACGGATACACGTGGCTATTTAAATTCATAAGAAAATAAAAATATAAATCATTTCTTTATCAGGTAGAAATAAATTTAAAAAAAAAAAAAGTATGTATAACTAACATAGCTCTTAACTAAATTTAATTACACCAATGCACTGAAGAAGGCAACATATTATTGCCGAAATATCGATATTTATAAAAATAGGCAAATAAAAATTTTAGTAAAATAAGAGGAATTATGTGTTTTTCTTTCTTTTTAATTTAAGAGTCTTAAATAACATACTACAAACGAAACTACATACTACAAATTCGTACTACAAACGAAAAAAAATTTAAATATGTTTTATGAAATTGATTTTAGACAATATCATCTTAGGTTAAAAAATAATAAAAATATAAATATATATTAGAGCCCACTGTACCAATTTTGGCACGGTTTTTTAAAGGACTCTCCTGACATCTCTAATAAATATATTATGAATTTAACGCAAGTTAATTATTTCTACATGTGTTATGAACAACGTTCCCTCTAAGCTGGGCAAACGGGCGGCGGCCCAGTTAAAAACTGACATTTGCCCACTCAGCATTTCTATCCGCCCACCAGAAATTATTGCAAACAATAATTTTTTTATTTGTCACCATTTTCATTGCGTAAACGCACCCAGTTGAAAATTTCGTATAGATTTCCACACTAAATTTTTGGGTTATTTGTTTGCTGGGTTATTTGTTTTAGTATGTCTCAATTGGCAACATTGAAATTAAATGTCAATGTTCACTTTTTTGAATTCAATAAATGTGGATGTGAAATTTAAATTAACTAACAGATAACAACACGATTTGATAGAAAAAGGCTGTGATATTTATTTCAAAAATTATTTTAAAATGCAATTCCTTTATTTTTTATACATTTAGTATGTCAAAACGAAAATTCGATGAAAGCTTAAAATCCACAATCAAGACATCTTCAAAATTCAAAAAAGAATGGTTAAATGAAAATGTTGAAACATGCGTCTCATCGTCAACTATAAACGAAAAAATTAAATTAAGTGATATTTTTAATTATCAAATTGAAACCAATGATGTTCTTTGCAAAATATGTACCGAAGCAAAAGGTGAAAGTGAGTTTAAAAATGGCAAAAACTGGACGAATTGGAAGTTGTACTACTTAAAGAGGCATTTAAGCCAAAAAGTACATTTAGATTCGGTAAAAAAATTACGTAATTGCAAAAAAGGTGGAATTGTTGAAATGTTAACTTCCTCTACAGAAGAACGACAGATACGTGCAGATTTGATAGAACGTAAAAAATCTAATAAAAACGATACCAAAATTTTGATAGACAACGTTATTCTTGCAATAAAAATTAACACTTCGATGTCATCAGTACAGGAAATTCATGAGCATATGGAAAAATATTATTTTATTTTTATTTATAATTTCTTATGACCATAAAACCGTATTTGCAGGAATTTTAAAATTGACTGGATGTACTAGTTCCTTCATATTTGAAGCTATTTATGAATTTTATATAAAAAATAATATCAATATGCATAATATGGTAATGTTTACATCAGACGGTGCTTCTGTAATGCTTGGTAAGAATAATGGGGTGGCTGCATTGTTACGGAACAGAATCCTTCATTTATCGCAGCAGCATTGTGTAGCACACAAGGAAGATTTAGGAATTGATGATGCTTGGAAAAAAGTACCAATAATGTGTGATATTGAAACATTATTAAAGACAGTATTTACCATGTTTAGTAGATCAACCGTAAAGAAAGCAGGCTTTGAAAAATTGGCAGGCGTAACTGAATGTGATGTATTAGCATTTCGTCCATTAAATGAAGTTAGATGGCTGTCAAGACATTTTGCAGTAAGAGCATTTATTCGTAATTACGATCTATTGATAGAATACTGCACTGAGGAAGTGGAGAAATGTAATGATCCAATATGCAAATATTACCTAAAACTTCTTAAGGATCCAAAATATCGCCTTTCATTAATGGTTTTAAATGACGTTCTTGAAAAGTTGTCATCTCGTAAAATATTTCAGAGGAGTTTGTTGACAATAATGGATGCAATGCAATTTGCTAAAGCAAGGATCAACAAAATCGAAAACCAATATTTAGGCGAAATAGTTCATTGGAATAATGATATAAAAGATCTAATTGGTAAAAATCCTGGTATCGATACTTCAGCAATTTTACGATTTATCGAATTGTTATGTATACATTTAAAGAATAGGTTTCCAGAAGAAGACGTAATGGATTGGCATGCATTTGATCATAATGCTATAATAAATTCAAAAGATTTTAACTTTGGTCAAGATTGTATAGAAAAGCTGGTTAAAAAATATAAAAATATAATTCCCGGATATGACGAACAAATTGGAACAGCAATTTCAAAACAATATAACGATTTTAAGTTTTTAATAATTGAAAAGATGAAAAGTAATTCCGTAGCTAATTTTTTTGATTTAGTTAAGCTGGCTAATGCAGATTCACAATTTAAAGAATTGACAGTGCTTCTAGATATCTGTGCTACATTTCAGGCATCCAGTGCAGATTGTGAACGTGGTTTTAGCTTGATGAATGCTATAAAATCAAAATCACGAAACAGATTAAAGACTAATAATTTAGATAACATGATGCGAATAAAAACGTTTATCACATCAGGAGGCAATATTAATTTAGACAGTATTTATGAACATTGGGTTGTTAATAAGGACAGACGTGAAAAACATTAAATTTTGATTTTATATTTTTTTATTTTTAATAGTTATTTTAACTTTTGAATATAATATAGGTATATTGTTTTTGTTTTCTATTTATAACTTTTTATTAAATTAGTAATACTTGCTTGAATGTAATATAATGCAACGTGTAAAATTGTTTTAATATTTACATATTACAAAAATAAAATGATAAAAAAATTTTTTTTTTTGAAATTTTGCCCAATTTTTTTTTAATTTAATATACTTGCCCACATTGCAGTTAGCACACACACCAATTTTAAAAATTAGAGGGAATGTTGGTTATGAACAAAATATATTCAGGGGATTCATCAATTTTTTTTTTTTAAACTTTTTACTTTTTGTTTTGATATTTGATTTTTCAGTTTTGAGTTTTTTTTCTGAGTTAGTCAGCAAGAAGTGCTTGTGAATTAAATATCTAATCAATTTTTTCCCCAAAAACGGTTTGTTTATCAAACTGATATTAAAAATAATTAATAACAACAATTTAAAGTGAAGTAAAGTTTCATTTAGTAAGTATTCTATTTATTTTTTGTTTCGTTTACCAATTGTGGCATACTGGGGTCATGTACAAAAAATCATATTTCTGCTATGTTTTTTTCTCCATTGAAATAGAATAATTTTTTTATGGCCGAAGAACGTTTTATAAGTAAAAATAACTTTAGAGGGCTACAAGAATTTGTATACTATTTTTTTCATGATGGTTTAAAAGAATTGGATTGTGATATTATACCACCGGAGTAACATATTTTAGGGGGATTTTGATGATGATGATTTGAATAGATGAAGGGGGATTTTGATTTACCAGAAATTATTCCAGGAACTTTAGAAATATTTGATCGAAGTGGAAGTTCTGATAGAAGTGAAGATGAAACTTTAGCTACAAAAAAGATTGGGTTGCTTAAATCTACCAAACGAGAAACACCACAAAAGCAATATTGGATAAAATTTTTTCCTACCTACACAAAATTTGTTAGTAATGCTGGAACAATTACATCAGATGATGAAACAGTAAAAATAGCATTTACACTTTGAAACCAGATGAAATTTTTTAGAAGCTTTTTGATAACAAAATCTTGAGTCACACAATCAAATATTTATGCTGCTCAAAATAATAAACATGATTTGAATGTTACTTCTTCAAAGATGCAAACTTTTATTTCAATACTTCTTTTTTCGGGATATCATAAGCTTCCAAGACAAAGAAACTATTGGTCGTTAGACGAAGAGTTGAATTGTGACATAGTATCCCAATGTATGTCACGAAATCGATTTTTAGAAATTAAGCGATATATACATCTGACAAATAATTTAGAAATTGGTGTTTCGAAAGACCGAATGTACAAAATAAGACCATTGATGTCAATGTTATCCAAAAACTTTTGCCAATGGTGGTATTTTCATAAAGATATGTCAATCGATGAATCCATGGTTAAATATTTTGGTAAACATGGATCAAAGCAGTTTATTCGAGCAGAGCCTATGAGATGTGGTTACAAGAATTGGATGATGAGTAGCTCAACTGGATACTGCTACAATTTTGATATATATTGTGGACGAAATATAACTAATATATCCGATTCTTTGCCACTTGGTTCTAAAGTTGTGCTCAGTTTAATTGAAGGGATCCATAATCGAACTATTTTGATAATTTTTTTTTGAAACCATGATTTGCTAAAAACTTTAAAAGAAAACAATTTTTAGAGCGACCGGCACTGTACGCGAAAATCGTACTAAGAAATGCCCAATGATATCCAGTAAAGATTTTAAAAAAATGGAAAGGGATCATTAGATTACCGATTTGAAAAAAATGATGAAATCTTCTATGTGAGATGGAACGATAACAAACCATGTACAATAGTAACAAATTGGTTAAACGCTGGTCACGTGAACAAAAAAAAAAGATTGACATTCCACATCCGTTATCGCTCAAAAATTATAATCAAGGAATGGGTGGAGCTGATTTGTTTAATCAATCACTGTCTAACTATATCCGTGAATCAACGGAATTACTATCCGTGACAAAAAATGGTGGTGGCCTCTTTTTACCTACATGATTGATATGGCTGTAGTAAATGCATGGAAGTTACATCAGTTTTTTTTTCTCTGAAAAATTAGATCTTCTCAACTTTAGAAGTAATATAACTAGGTATTATTTATTCAAATATAGGAATTCCAGTTCTCAAAGTCCTAGGTCTGGAAGTATACCACAAGGATTGGCTTCAAATCAAATTGGACATTATCCAGAAAAATTACAAACACATAGAAGATGTGCTGTTTGCCATAAAAGAGGCATCTGGAAGTGCGATAAATGCAACAAAACTCTTTGTATCGAACAGAATTGTTTCAAAAGTTTTCATGCTTAAGAGCCCAACTTGCCAATTTGGGAACACCCCTTTAAAATACAAATAAATTATTTTTTGTGCCAAAATATGTTGTTTTTTAATTAATAAACCCCCATATTTTTATATCTTAACTAATTTTAATGCGATAGGTTTCGCATGTGCTCTAATGGGTTATTTAAATTCTACGTTGCAATATTATATACTAGCTTTGTAACCCGTCATAAATGACGGAAGCAAAATAAATCCTAGTTTCTTTTTTTCTTTCATTAGATTCTTTATTCCGAAATTACAGTACTTATGTTTATATCACTTTTTAATTTTCTAAAACACATAAAAGAAATATTTTTTTTGTAGTCAAAACTTTGCCAATTTTTTTATTTTTTTTATTTTTCGTAGGCTGGTGGGGATCTTCAGAAATATACAATGAGTCCCGTAGCTTGACACTGTATGTAGGATTCTTACCTACTAAACCACACCCTTCCTTAAAAAAATAATTTGTTTTGAGTGAAGTGAGTTACGCACACAATAATGACAAAAATAAAAGGTTAAGCAATAAAGTAGTATAATGTATAATATTATACAATACAAATATGCTGATACACATGTATATTATTGTGTATAATTTTAAGTAATAAGAATAACCTTTGAGTGAATTATGTTTTTTTTTTGTGTTAAATGCTGTTTGCCTTTTGGTTATTATACCATATTAAACTATTGATTAAATTTCTATTAGTCCTTATTGTTATAAATCAAAAAAATTTTTTGTTTTATTTATATTATTATTATTATTTATTATTATTCCTTATTATTTGCGAAGAGCACTAACATTAAATTAAAAAAATATAGTTCATGCAATCAATTTTTCTTGCAAAGGTTCAGCATGGTAGACAGGGGTTAAAAAAAAGCACCAAAGTAATTTGTACATATATGCATTTGTATACATATGCAATTTGTGTATGTGTTGGAGCGTTCAGTCGAACTTACAAACATCCAGATAAATGCAGAATAATATATATATATATATAATGTGTATAAATTTCAGCCCTGTTTATTATAGTTTGCGACAAAAATTAACACCTTAACACCACAAAATTTATTCAATTTTTCCTAAGACTTCAATTTATTCAACTTTTCTTAATTAATTTTTCTTACTTTCAAAATATGGAGTCTAATTTTTATTAATTTTCTCTTATGCTGTCTACATGTTGTAACTTATACACTATATTACACTTATGAAGTTAGTATATTTGGGAAATCTTACCACTAGAAGTGGTCATAATTATTAAACCTTAACTTAAACTAATCATGAATTATTTAGTTTATTTTTAAAACTTAACTTGAATCATTTTTACTTTAACTATTGTGAATGGATTAAGCTTTAAACTGTACTCAATAATTTCGAATCAAAAGTTTTCACTTCTTCATAAAAGTTTTTAGGCAGGAGGTAATGGAAAAAAATAAAAAAGGGCGATTCTCTTTTGTTGCAGCAGCCGTTAAGCTCACCCACAAATTGATAATTAAATAAAACGTGTTAACTAAAACTTGTAATCTAAACTTGTATACATTTAATTAGAAATTATTCAAATTTCCATAGCATTTTACTTTTAATAAAAAGAACTAGCAAGTTAATATTCAATATTTGAACATTGATACATTAGATATCTCTAACCTCACTAACCTACTCACTGATCAACAACCCATAAGAAGAGTAGCATTGGAGTTTAGCAAGATTTCTCTCCCACTCAGAACGAAACTAGGAAAACACGGGTTAGATATCGTATATAGCAGTAGAACTAACCAACTCAAGTCTGTTCTAGGTTCAACTAAAGACCCCAATCGAACAAATGGAAAAATCAGGTGTATATAAGGTAACTTGTAGTCATTGCAACAAAGTTCATATTGGGCAAACTAGGAGAAACATGCAAACACGACTCAATGAACACCTGAAAGAAGAAGAACTGGCTAAAAAGAAGAACTCAACAGAGTTCCGATCCAAAGTAGCAGAACACATCATCCAGGAGAATCATAGCATTTCGAAAGAAGACATTGTAATGATAAATTACATTAGAGATTCTAGGAAACTAGATTCAGCTGAAAGCATCGAAATTTACAAAACTAAAAATGACTCACTCCTAAATAAAGACCAAGGCAATGGATATTCTTCTTTATTTAAATTTTTAGTGAAATACAATAAAACAAATAACACCACCCCTACCTGTCACCCTAACGTCGGAAAAATTATTTTAAATACCAATAATAAAATAAATAAAAATATTTTTATTCAACCCCCTACCTGTGCTATTTCATTGCATAATAAACAACCCATGCAGCTGCGAAAAACATCAAATTGTTACCAGTGCGAATAGAATAAATAAGACGATTTTAGATTTCTTTCCTCAGTCGAGTACAAAACACTGAATAAGTCTGTAAGTAGTAGACGAAATACGCGTATCTGTATGATAAGCATATCAGTAAAATTAAAAGGAAAATATTCGACTATTTTCACTGTTATTAGATATAAATTTATATCACCGCATTGTATCTAAAAATATTACTTACTTATAGTCAGGCCCGTTCCTGGCGGTGGTGCAAAAGGTGCCCTTGGGCGGCGAAGTCGAAGGGCGGTCACCTAACAACTATTATTTAAGAAAATTAAAATTAAAAAAAAAATTGATTTTAATTTTGAGTACTAAACTGAAAAAACCAACTTTGCCGAATTAAGTAGAAGCAAACAAAACGTTATCTTATTTTACCAGAAACACTGTGAAGACCCAAGTACATAAAAACTTAATGATTTTAATGTATTAAAAATTACTGAATTTTGTTCTTCCTTAGACTTTAGTATTCGTATAAAAATTTTAAAGAATGTGTGTATGTACGATATTTCTTTAGAAATTTCTAATGGATTTTTTATTTCTTCAATAACGCACGCAGTATTTTTAATTTTTTTCGGCCTCTCCATATAAATGGAATATGTTAAAAATTAAAATTAAAAATGTAACTTTAACTTCAAAGTCGTATTGACGCTATAAGACCCTTGCAGCAAAATATTAAAGAAATTTCTGAAAGTTTAATCAATTTAAGATGAGAAAATTAAGATGACCAAAGCAGAGATATAAGCACATGGAATGTGTCAAATTTGTTATCCATAAAGTCATTTAAATTTTTATGTTCATTAATTATCTGGCAAGATTTCAAAAATTTATGTAGTTAGCAAAATGCTACAAAACTCTATAACATTGAGATTAATGAATGTAGTAAAGCGTTGGGTAATTTAAAAAGATTTTTATATGTGAAAAGAAATGATGCCAGTTTTAATGAATATATAAGTCAAGCTACAAACCTTGCACGTGTTATTAATGTAGAAAACGAATTTCCCAGAGACCCGCATCAGAAAAAGGCATTGTCAATTTTTATATGAATCAAGTGACAAGTTTGCACAAGATCCTAAACAAAACTTTAAGATTAATTTTTATTTTCGCATTATAGATAGAGCGAACAATTCTCTAGAGGAAAGATTTACGTTGTTAGAGCAATGTAATAATACCTATGGTTTTTTGTATTCCTTCCTTCCTTTTTTGTATTAGACTTAGATACTTCAAAAAAATGTTGCTTGGATTTGGAAGTTTTTCTACAAATAAATATTAAGGATACCATAGAAAAAGACCTCAATGGATATGAACTATTTAACGAAATATTATGTTTTAGGGAAAGTGTGTGGCAAAGCCTGTAATGACTTTGAATTACATCATACAAAACTACGGTTTCCATTACCGGTATTACCGAAACCGGAATTCCGGTATTACCGAAGAATATTAAAACCGAAATACTGACACTACCGAACCAAGAAAACCGGTATTTTGGTATTGACTAATAAATTTGTAAGATTCTTGGAATTTTACACCAGACCATTCATTAAAAAAAGTTTAATTTCCTACTTTTGTTGTGCACCAAAATTCAAAATGTTTTGAATTTGAATCGCAGCAACTAATTTTTTCAAATCAAAAGCATTGTCAAGAGACGATTTTTGTGAAGAACAAGTTGACCTAACTTAAAACGAGCATATTGAACCCTTTAGTGTCAAAGTAAGGAGAGTTGTAAAAATATTTCGGCAATCTTCAACAAAAAATGACATGTACTTACAAAAACATGGAAAAGAATTGAAGTTAATTTTAGATTGTAGAGCCAGGTGGAGTAGTCTTTTGTTTATGCTTGAACGGTTCTATAAATTGAAAAGCTCTTTTCAAAAAGCTTTAATTGATTTGCATATGGACCGGTTTCAAAAAAAGAGTTTGACTTAATTTTTCGTATAATAACAGCGTTAACTCCTATTAAACTAGCTGTAGAAAGTTTATGTTGTTCAGATGCTGATTTGTATAAAGCCGACATTGCATTATAGTTTATGTTTGATGAACTTTCTAAGCAACTAAATTCGTTCAATAATGATCTTAAAATCGCCTACGAAACACGTAGAATTATATTAACCAAATTTTGGTCAATGCTTTCGGATGACAGTATAAATAATTTATGCTTTTTAAAAGCCTATTTCTTAAAACAAATATAATATTTAAATTATTTTTATTATTCTTAATTTTCTTATAATTAAATACTTATGATTTCAGTTAATTTTTCGAAAAATGAAATAAAGAATGTTTTTTTTTAAAAAAATTATGTTTTTCTTATCGCTGACTTGAATAAAATAAGCTTTTTTTGACTACCGAAAATACCGGTATTCCCGTTTTCGGTATTGACATCAGTACCGAAATAACGGTTTTTAAAGAAACTCTTCGGTACTGGAAACCCTATACAAAACGACTTAATATCATCATTTCCTAATTTTTGTGTAGCGTTAAGAATTTTTGTAACACTTCCTGAAACTGTAGCTGGAGAAATGTCTGGAGAAAGGAGTTTTTCAAAATTAAAATTGATAAAAAAATTACCTAAGGTCGTCGATGTCGCAAGAACGGTTAACCAATCTTGCCTTGTTATCGATATTATTCTCTAATTCTCGAAGATATCTGTGAGAATTTAAACTTATCTCAAGTATTCTCAAGTAATTTATGATTTTGTTTCAACAAAAGCAAGAAGAGAAGAATTGTGAAATCTGTTTTTGTTTGTTAGTTACACCGACTTTGTTTTTTATGAAACTAATAGGTATTTTATTTTATGATTATTGAAATTAAATATTAAACTATTTTTGTTGAATTATAAATTTTAGTTTTATTTAAAAAAAAAAAAACCAAAATAAACAAAAATTCTCTTCTTAATATAGCATGGTGTCGTAAATAACTAAAAATTTTTTCTTCACTTAGTTTGATTACCTTTTCATATTCTATATTCAATTCTATAAGGGTTAAATTTTACATGAAAATTATCCCTCCATCGAATTCTAATTAACAAATTTAATTAATAGGGGCGGCAGTATTGTTTTGCGCCTGAGAGGCCAACAACTCAGGAACGGCACTGCTTATAGTATAAGTTTATAATTATTTAGGAATTGTTTCGTTCATCATAACACTACTAGAACTGATCAGTAGGTATTCAAAATAAAATATATTTAAATAAAATTTATAAACGGATTTATACAAAATCCTAGTTAATTAAATACTTAATTACAATAATCTATAAAAATACTTATACTAATTAATAACTATCCTATAGCTATATGTAAAATGTAGGAATTTAATGTAGCAATACATTTATTTTATTTCATACATACAATAAGACGGAGGTCTCTATAAGAGAATATCTAAATATACAATGTAATAAATTCATGAATAATATATTTCTCTAAAACTAGGTTTTATACACGAACCAGCGGTCATTATTATAATTAAAGCCAACTATTTCTTTATCATCATCATCATTACTGTTGGTTACGCAATCCTATGATATCTCTATGTAACCGATTAATATACGAAATAAGGTCAATATTGATTTGTTAATAGTGAAACAACAAGCAACCCAACAGCACAACAACCCAAGTCAAGTTAAGCCGGCGCAATTAAAAATTATACTTGACTAAAATCTATCATGTGCTAATGAAGATTATGATGATGATGATTACACTTATCCTGTTGAGTAGAATTTTAAATTTTCTTACTTTTCAAATTACACACTTTCATATTTATTTAATTAGATTTACTTAGCTCTTGTATAGATCAAGGCATTTCAGATCATTCAATGTGCTACGTATTTCTTCGGAATTTAAATTCTTCACCTAGGTATACAAGAAATCTGAACTCTGATATATCTTCTTACTCAAAAATAAATTTTGTGGAACTTAATTCTCAGCTCAGATTTGAGACCTGGGATGATATTTTTGATGAATTAAAACCCCCTGATAAGCTTCGATTTATTTATAAGTAAGTTGAAATATTATCTCAACTCTTCCACGGTAGTTACGATGCGAAAAAGAAAAAATAACTTGCAGCCTTTAAAGCCATGGATGAATTCGAGTCTACTTAAACTCATTGAAAAAAAAAAGAAATTACTTAAATCATGCAACAAGTTTCCCAATAAGTCTAGCCTAAAAAGAAAATATTTAAAATTTTCAAAACTTCTCAGGAAAAAAATTCAGGAAATTAAAGAAGAATTTTACATAAAACAATTGTCAAATGCCAAAGGTAACGCAAAAAATGAATGGAAAGTTGTAAACAATTTACTTAATCGAAATGTAAGTTCTAGCAGTTCTATTACTTCTCTATCTATTGGTGATTTTCTTGTATGTGATAAAAAAGTTATTGCAAACCATTTTAATGAAAAATTCACAGATATGAGTAGTCTTACTGCAGAATTTAGTTCTGAGATTTGTGACAGTAACCAGCTGTTATTTTGAAGAAATAAATTCACTTGAACTCCATAGACTGATAATGAAATTAAATAATTCTAATTTCGATACGCTAGGTATTTCAAATTTTGTTTTAAAAAAAATTAGTCTTAATATAGTGGATGTTCTAGCTCATATTTTTAATTGCTGTGTTGAAATTGGAATTTTTCCTAATGCTCTAAAAACTGCTGAGGTAATTCCTTTATTCAAGAAAGGAGATAAAAATTGCTCAGATAACTATCGTCCCATTTCCATATTAAGTTCTTTCTCTAAAATATTTGAAAGAGTGATAAAAAAAAGAATGATGCAATTTTTAGATCTTACTAACTTTTTAAGTTGTAAGCAATTTGGTTTTCGTAGTGGCAGATCTACTGAAGATGCACTTCTGACTTTTTGTTCGCGTATTTATGAAGCTCTTAATAATAAACTAAAAAGTGCTGCGTTATTTATTGATATTAAAAAAGCATTTGATACTGTGGATCATAAAATCCTATTAGGCAAATTGTATAAAGCTGGCTTCCGAGGTAATTTTTTTGATTTACTTTCTTCGTATTTACCGGGTCAAACTCAGAAAGTTAAAATTGATGACAACATCAGTGATCTTAAAAGTATTTATTTGGGTGTACCTCAAGGATCTGTTCTGGGTCCTACATTGTTTTTAATCTTCTTTAATTCTGTTCTTCTTCAAAAATTTAAGGGTTGTTCAACTGCCTTTGCTGATGATGTTGGTCTATCCTACAATAATAAGTCATTTTTTGAAAATGTGTGTAATATTAATTATGACTTGGACTTATTACGTCGCTGGTTTTGCCATCACAAATTGTTATTATTAAGATAAAACTATGTATTTCAGTTTAGGTATAGCTCTATTCCTATGGTTTATAATACTTTGTATCACTGTGCTAAATGTAGAAAATACCCACTTCCTCATAATAATTCTCTTCCTACTCAGAAATTATGTACTTTGAACGAAATGTATGACTGTTCCGCAGGTTGTTTTAAAGTTGATTGTGTTGATTCCTTCAAATATTTTGGTGTTACAATAGACTCTAAGTTAGATTGGTCAATTCATACACGAATTTTGAGTAAGTATTTTCATTTAGTTGTTAGACAGTTTTATCACCTTAAGCAGTTCTGTTCTTCTAAACTGCTTACGTCTGTATACTATGGTTTATTTAATTCTAAATTACAATATGGAATTGTTAATTGGGGTGGTACTTTTAATAATTATCTTAAACCTTTGTTAATACAGCAAAAGTGTGTTATCAGACTAATTTTAAAAAAACATCGTAGGGAAAGCAGCTTCCCTTTATTTCAATTTTTGAATATCTTACCTCTGGAGCATCTTTTTTACTTCCGAGTCCTCAAAGTATTCTTTAATAGAAGTGGTTACTTACGAAGTTGGTATTCTGAAATATATAATCTGAGAATCAACAACAGAAGATTAGCTATCATACCCCCTCATAATGTACATCATTTTTTACGCTCATTTTTAGCAATTGCACCTCGGCTTTATAATTTATTACCTCCACCTTTAACTAACAATTGTTATGGTTCTAAATTACTCAGTTTGGTTAAACTCTGGCTTTTTAATTTCAATCATGATCAAGTAAATGACTTAGTACGCATAGTTACGTAAATTTTTTGTATTTAATTAAACTTAATTGTTTTTTTTTTATAAGATATTGATTTTTATTTTTAGATTTTTTTGAATAGGGCTATAAGCTCTTATTATCGGTTTTTATTCGTTATTATATTTCTATTTTTATTTTGGTCAAATATTTTTTTTGTAACTACACTCGCTACTGCATGCTTTTTGCATAGAGTGTTTTTAGCTTTTATTTTTATTGTTTGCTTAATTTAGTATATAATATTTTGCTTTTGTAGCACACTTTTCTTTTCGTTATTTTATAATTCTTAATATATAATTATAAGTTTAATTGATATTTTACTCTCTAACTTTATTTTTGAATACAATTTCATATCTTTCTTTTTTTCT
The DNA here is from genome assembly GCA_963942445.1 of Argyra leucocephala. Taxonomy (NCBI): domain Eukaryota; kingdom Metazoa; phylum Arthropoda; class Insecta; order Diptera; family Dolichopodidae; genus Argyra; species Argyra leucocephala. The sequence continues at coordinate 81,807,183 of OZ012681.1, read as the reverse complement.
TCTATTCTTATAATTATATTAAAATAATTACTTACTTAAATTTGTTAATTTTGTTAATTGTGTAATTTATAAATTATGTTAATTTGCATTTTTTTATTTATTCTCTTAAATTTTTTTTTTAAATTAAAAAAAAATTTTTTATATTAAAAACCGCTTGTCTATAGAACAGTTATTATATATTAGTTAAACAATGAAATAGAAATAAAATAATCAAAAAAAAAAAAAATTATATTTTTTTACACAAATTATACTCATATAGATTGTTTTCATTCTTTTTTACTAATTTAAAATAGATTTCACGATGATTTATAAGGACATAAACCAATAAAACATGTACACAAAAAATCAAAAATTTAGTTATTTTTATTTTATTTTTTATTTTTATTTATTATGCTCCATAAATTGTACAATTTGTTTTTTTTTTTTTTTTCTCCTATTACTCCGCGTGGTAGCATAGGGCTTCGATAGTGAACCTCCATTCCTCTCCGTTGAGTACTACTTCCTTAATATCGTCCCAGGTATAATTGTTGACTGTTAATTCTTGATCGATTGTGCGTCTCCATGTGTTGTATGGTGTGCCGGGTCTCCTTTGTCCTTGTGGATTCCACTCTAGAGCTCTTCTTGCTATATCGCTTTTTGATTTCCTTAGTGTATGACCTATCCATTTCCATTTTTTCCTATTTATCTGTCTGTTGATAGGTTCTTCTCCAGTTATCATCCATAAATCCTCGTTGCTAATTCTTGCCGGCCAGAATATTCTGCATATAATTCTCAAGCACTTGTTGATGAATACTTGTAGCTTCTGTTTGATTCTGACCGAAGTGAGCCATGTTTCACTGCCATATATTAATGTTGACTTAACACATGCTCTGAATATTGTTAGTTTTGTTGTTCTCGATATTTGGTTGCTCCGCCATATCTTCATTAGGCTCCCAAATGTTCTTCTTGCCTTATTTATACGGCTGTTGACATCTTCTGTTGCACCTCCTCTTGATGTTATAATGCTCCCCAGGTAGTTGAATTCTTCTACGTATTCTATCTGTTGTCCACTCACTGTTATTGGCTCACTATAACTATTGTTTGTCCTCATTGCTTTGGTTTTCTCGATATTTAATTCCAGTCCCGATTTCTTTGCTTCTTCCTGTAATCTGTTGACTTTGTTCGGTAGGTCCCTTTGATTTTTTGATATGAGGCATACATCATCTGCGTAATCTAAGTCTTCTAAGTTTCCGAAGAGATCCCATTCTATTCCGTTTATTCCAGTGCAAACTTCTCTTAGAATGTCGTCTAGTATTGTGTTGAAGAGAAGTGGAGATAGTGGACATCCTTGTCTAACTCCTATATTGGTGTAGAATGGATCACTGATCTTACCTCTGTGTTGAACTGTTGTCTCTGCATCTTCATACATCGCTTTGATGATGTTGATGATTTTTTCAGGAACTCCCTTCTTTGTAAGTGTTCTCCATATTGCGCATCTCTTGACTGTGTCGAATGCTTTCTTAAAATCTATGAATAGTAGATATAGTGGGGCATTCCATTCTACTGATTGTTCAACTATGACCCGTAAAGTATTTGACTGGTCAACACAGCTGCGGTTTGGTCTGAAACCTGCCTGCTCTTTCCGTAGTATTGGTTCTAGTACTTCTTCTAATCTTTTCTTTATAATAATTGCTATTATCTTATGAATAGTATTTAGAACCGTGATTCCTCTCCAGTTGCTGCAATTTGCCAAGTCTCCTTTCTTAGGTATCTTGACAATCATTCCTTTCTTCCATGATGGTGGTATATTCTCTTCTATCTATGCTTTCCTGATGTGGGGTTCAATTGTTTTTTCGAATAATTCGGGGTCCAGTTTGGCTATTTCTGCTGGAATTCCATCTTCACCTGTTGCTTTGTTGTGCTTCAGGATATTGATTGTAGCTTTGATTTCTTTGACAATTAATTCTTTTAAAAAACTATTTACTTAGATACAGATATATAATTATCTTTACTACAGTTGATTTGTATTTTTTTATTATTTATTTATTTTACTTATCAATAAATTCAACAAATTTAAAGATTTATTAAACACTTCTCACGATTTGGCAAAAACTCTAATGAAAGAAAAAACTTGGTAATAAATTGCGTCATTTATGACAATAGTTTTTGTAAATATGATTATTTATCTCTTCTCAATATTTGTATTTACTATCTCAAACATAACTAAGTAACAAAATCTCAAATGAACTCATGCATAGATCATGTTTCCCCTAATGACTCTCTTTTAAATGTAAATGCAGTAACAATTGAAAATAACTTAAGTGACCACAATATTCTTATGATTGTATTAGAGAAATATATTGATGTGTTTCATACTATTTCAGCAGAAAAATCAAAATTAAAATTGTATTAGAAAGTAACATTAAATTGATAGCCAGTAACGATATACTTAGTTGCAACACTTTAGAGGTGGAACAACATAAGAATTATGCCATCAAAAACAGAGAAAATTGTAGAGATACACTCTGCATCATAGGATATAAAACGATATATCGGGAAGTTCAAAATAAGATCTAATGAGTGAACTTTAAACTAGGTTATTGTAATAAATGAAACTGGAAATAAAACAACTGAATTCTGTAGATGTAGGCATAATCTCTTTATTTTAGAATATTCTGTTTGATTACCAAAATCTCTGCTTGCGTTTTTTCATGTCTACACATCGATAATTCGTCTCTCCCACAATATTATATTTTTTTGGAGTAAGATTCGCAAGGTTTCTTGATTATATTCTATATTTTTTCGCTTCTTCAACCAGAAGAAGATCCACGTTGTTGTGGAACTAATTCAATCCATCATTATATTTTCTATTCCAAACTTATTCATCAGAAATGTAAAACTTACAAAAAAAGAAAAAAATTTATCAAGTTGTTTCCTAAAACTGAACATGATTGAAATAAAAATTTTTAATTAGATTAGAATCAAGTTTTTATCTACCCTAGATATCATATTCAATTAAAAAATACATAATTTTTTGTATTAATTTTGTAATTAATAACATTTTACAAAAAAATTACAGTCACAATGGACATGTAATTTTATTGTATTTACACAAATAACTAAATTTATTTTCTATTGAAATGTCAAAATTTCAATCAAATTTTTTTTTAAAAAATAATAATGTTAATTTTTAATTATAAAAGAAAAACCTAAATAAATAAATTTACTAACATAACAAGGTATGTATATATACTTTAGCATGCATCATACAAAATTTATAAATATTTAATAATGACCATAATCAAATCTTTTGTTTTTCTTTTTTTTTTTTGTTGTTAATAACAATATAAAATTATTAAATTATTATTTTATTGTCCATATATCTGTTCTTGTTTGTTTTGTTTATTTTTTCTTTAATCTTTCAACAAACATAATTAAAATTTAAAAAAAAAAAAATTGATATTGAATTTTCCGGAAATTTTATTTAAATAAAATGACAGTAACAAAATTTAGTAATAAGTCTAGTAACTATGCAAAAATAAAAAAAGAAGAAAATTAATTTATTGGAACCTAATTAAATATTCAAAACATATAAAAGTTGCTTGAATTTGATTTTAATCAACAGTTCAAATAAAATTATCATTATAAAATCAAGTGGAAAATATCGAATCAAAAAAGCAAAAAAAGAAAATGAAATTCTTAAATCAAATTTGGATTTTAACTGTTTTGTGTTTTTCTCTTGTAAGTTAAAAAACTAAATTAAAATAATACAACAATAAATATAAATTTAAATAAATAACTTATTGTAAACAGAAATAAGTATAATTGAATCGTATAAGCGATGTGGTGATTAGAATTAAGAACAAAAAATTCGAAATTAACAAAAAAACAGAAAATGTACAATGTCCGTCCCATCAAATTAATGGTCGGTCCATTTAAACAAATTGTTTCAAGCTAAAATATTTTTTGATTATTATTATTATTATTTTATTATGCCTTAATTTCATTTTACAATTTTCTTTATTTCTAATTTTAATAATTAAGAGCTTATACTAATGTATTTACACCTATGACTTTCATTTTTTGATTATATTTTCTATCATAGTTAATAATTAGCTGTTATAATTTTTAATAGTTGTGTGTTTATAATTTTTTATCATCCGTTTTTTACTTTTTTTTTATGCTATTAATAATTTTTATTATTATTATTTTCAAAATAACCTCGAAACACTACAACGTAGATATAGTACGTTGCTAACTAATTATAGTACGTTAGTACGATACACTTTGAATACTCATTATAGTACGATAGTACATTGCTAACTCAGAAAAACTAACTCATTATTTTATGGCAACAAGTCAGAATCGTTTATGTCTAAAATTGATATTAAAATCAATTTTAGTGTTTAAATAAATAAGTTTAAAGTAACGAGACTGTTGCAGTTTTAGGTTTTTTAAAATCGTTTCAATTATGTAAACATTTAATTCTGCCGTACAAAGAAGCCTAAGCGTTTGTATTTGGCCTTCTTAATATTGTAAAAAAAACTTAACCGTAAATATTGAACAAGCTTGACAAAATATCAAAATTTAATGTGCATTATTTTATTTTTAAATTTTTATGTAATTTCGAACGAAAAAATCAGTAAATTGCTTTCATATTGCACTAAATTAATTTCTTATATATTTTTTTTTGAATCGTCAATATAAAAACCATTTAAACTGATATACATCATTTTTAGTTTGAACAATTTTATATTTTCGTATGTGAAATCAATGAGAAAATCAACTAAAATTTTGTATTTTCAATTGAAACATGCTAACGAATTCATTAAAAATTTTAATTCTTTGTGTAAATGAAATTTCTTCAAAACATTGTTTTGTGCAACAACTACAGAGTGGCAAAAGATTATATTTTTTACTTGTTTGGCTGATAGATGTTCAGCACATTCTTCATTTTCAGTTTCTTCTGGTCTTTCATCAGTAGTGCTTGATGTTAAATTTTGTTTTATTTGAAGCTGCTACTGTTCTACTATATATATTTTTTTTCTAAACTTTTTTGGCGGATATCTTCTGCTGGAGGTTCATAATCAGATTTATCATTTGTTAATAAATCTTGAATGGTATTTTTTTCTTCGAAATATGCAACTGAATCAAGTACGACTTTAAAAAATTTGTAATTGAAAAATTACTAGAAAAATATTTACATGGTTTTTACTTTGAATTTTGAGAAACTTATAATCATTTTTAACAAATTATCCAATATAAAAATCATGCAAATTATTATACACTATTTTTAATTTGTATTTACGTTTTTAAAACTAAATCAACCATACATTTGCCACGGGACGACATGGTTCGATCAAATCGTAAATACAACCTAATTATAATAAGAGAGTAATAATATTCTAAGCAAGGCAAGTGAACATGTATGCACACAAAACGTTATACTCAATATTTAAATATATGAAAGACGAACGGAAAAATAACGGTCACAACAAGATAGTTTTTGCATGGTTTTTACTTCGTACTATTGTAGCAAATTTGAAAAAATATCAACGAACACGAAATAAAAAATAAGGTAAAATATTTTGTTTATTATATACATGGTTTTCACTTTGGAATCTCTTCGTTTTTTAACAGTTACATGATGCCGAGGTTTCAATTGTCGGGAAATGATGAAAGATATTTAAAAACGGGCTCTTGCATTTTATAGAATTATGTATGTAGAATTTAAAAACCGAAAAATAGTGAAAACCGTGTAAAAAGAGTTACACGATTTTCACATTGCACTGCAGAATTCCAAACACTTTATTTTGCAAAAAACTCTGACTTACTTTATAAGGTGTAAATATTAAAAATAAAATCTTGTAAAAATCTCTAGTTGAGACACTCAATACATTTGAAAATTTTAAGTGATTCCAAACTTGTAAAAAAGTTTAATTTATAAATTTTTATGGCTCATTGTAGAAAAATATTTTCAATTATGACAAAAATTGGTTTAGGTCATAAATTGACATAAGCGGTTTTATGTATCGTAGAAAAAATTTGACTTATGGTTGTCAGAATCAAACCAAATTTTGAAAGGAGATACTTTCAAAAATCCTAAATACGGTGGTTATTTTAAATCGATTTTATCTTATGTCGACATAAGCGGTTATGATTTGTTAGTACAGCCTTTACCTTTTGATATGTTCTTATTAAGTATCATTGTTTGGGTCGAATCATTTTCGATAAACTTTGTATGAATGAATTGATGATATCTATATTATGTTGTATATAAAATAGTGCAAAATTTGTTAAAACAACTGTAATATCGTTTGAATGGAAAACAAATAAATTGAAACTGTTTTTTTTTTTTAAATAATACTTCGGTTTAGTCAATGGTTCAATCACAAAATCAAAAATAACGTACATAGATGATATTAGAAAATAGTCGAATATTTATTTTTTTTTTAAATTTTACTAAATATTTATATCAGTATTTTATTACTACTTCTACTTCTTCAGTATTTTCTCCTCGACAATAGTACAAAACACTGAAGAAGTGTGCAAAATATTAAACTGAATACGCATATCTGTTTGATAAGCACATTTATCTTAAAAATTAAAGAGCTTGAATTCGACAATTTTCAACAATTATACACATTTTACTCTAAGTATAATGTTAGTAATTTGTATATTTCTGGGCGCACAAGTCCAGTTAATTTAAAATTGTTAAATGTATACTATTTTATACCGTTATGTTTAATAATATTTGAACTAAAACCAAATAAAAAAACTAATGAAAATTATAATAATACAGATCCCAATCTACCTCTTTACTATTTAAAGTTTTTTAATTATATTAAATAAGTGTGGTTAGCTACAACATGAATGCATTATAAATTATTTAATGTAAAAATCCAATTGAAGAATAACCGCACCCATTTTATTTGTGATATCAGTGTTGTAAAAAGCAAAATCAAAATATCTACGATCATAGTACCATATTACATTTTTGTTCATCGCTTATTATTGAAATTTATCTAAGTTTATGAGTTTTGGCCAGTACATAGCATTTACATAAATTGAAATTTTGAATATACTATCTACAACTAATATTTAGAGCAAGCAAATCAAACGAGGATAAGAGACGGAATAATGTTACATTTTTGCGCAGTGTTATCTATCATCATACAGTTGGATTAGTTGAACCCAACAACGTCAGAAAATAAATTGAAAACATGCTGTTAATATAGTTCCATCATAAGTTTAGTAGAGTAAATAAACCGTACTGTTAACACAAAAATCAAAATATATTAAACACTAAGTCTAAAGTGATAAAAAATAAAATACAAGAAATAGCAAATAAAAAATAAGAAAACAAACATATTTAATTACACGAACTACTTTTAACAGTCAAAATCAAGCAGGTCAAGGTCAGTTACGTGGCAGTCAAAATGTTTCAATTAGAATGTATTTCATAAGCCATTCTAGTAATAGGCTTAACTCTGCTATATTGTGTAGGGTGAAATGTGAAATGTGGAACATCTCTGAATTTTGAGATTATTCCAATTTGTACTTTTAATTAGCGTTGCTTTATACGACGTAGCATAATTTTGATGAAACAAAAAGTCTTCCACGTCGATCTCAATTTTTTTTCAAAGTAATTTCGTGGTTCTGAAATGGTCTTCGTTGACTTTAAATTTTTTCAAACATTGTGTAGTACCTTTTAATTAGCGCAAACAAGTAACTAGAAATAAGTTTACAAAGACCTGATCAGTCTGTAATAGATTTTCAGCTAATTCATTAATTACTAACGCGAATGATAGTCTTGCGTTGCGATTTAAAACATTAAATCAATTGGATTTTGATATATCTTTACAAAAAAAAAAATTTGCGCAAAATTGTACTAAAAATATTTCAAACCAATTTCTGGAAAATAAAAAAAAAATCGAACTATTCTTATTTAATTTAAAGCATCCCCATTTGCTGTATGTGTATATATCTATACGTGCAGTTTTTCGTTTTGTTGGTTTTTGTATAACATAAAGTTTACCAATTGCTCTAGTTCTAAAGAGAACATAACACTTCTTTTGGAAAAAATTGCACAATTTGCCACCGAATTAAATTTTCTCATGTAAAATATACCATAATATAAAATAAGAGCTTTTAAAGTTCGGTCACTCTAAAAAAAATCTATCTCTCACTATTACAACCACCCACTATTATTATTTTTATTTATATAAAAATATTACTTCTAAATAACCCTAGCCTACCTTTATATGGAAGTATTTTTAGTACATTTGACAAGTGATGAGACAATACGATAAATTAATCATCATTGTCCTGCAACCCCATCCGTGCGGCATAGTGTGGAAATTATATGCCAAGGTATCTTTACACAGCATTTTGACGTACCAATAATCACTTATAATAGTTCGTATCAACTGATTAATAGTTGAATTAAATTTGAAATTGAGAGCATGTATGATTTAAACGTTATTTTTTTTATTTATAATTTGGTTACCATTAAAATAAAATGAAACTATATGCTAGAATAAAAACAAACTCTGTAGTTAGTTCTGAAGTTGTAATACACATTTAATTTGGATAACATCTTTAGTTATAATTAAAGACGTTTTTCGTTCACCAACACTATACTGAAAAAAAACACTAGGTAATATTGACAAAAATCTGGGTTAAAATGACAAAAACTAGGTAAATATAGCGTCAACAAAAATGATGAGTCAATATGACAAAAAAATACAATTTTTTTTTCATTCTTTAAATATTCCAAACTGTTGTCTGTATAATAATTTAAATCTGAAGAAATGACAAAACTAAATTTCTTAATATGACGAAATGAATTTTCATTTTGCTAAAAATTGCTGTCAATGTAATAAAATAATATGTTGAAATGAAAATAATATTTTGTTGATTAGAGAAAAAAATATATCAATTTAAATAAAGTTTTTATTAAATCAACAATTTTGTTTTGTCAAAATAACATCTATTTAGTTGTCGATTTAACAGAATTATTTTGTTAATAGGGTATTGTATGCATATACAAATAAATAACTTTATTTTTGTTTTAACATATTTTGATGATAATCTAATCTGTAAGTTATTTATTTGTATGCATACCGTACTCTACAAGTTAAATTTGGAACCATATCCTATATTAGCAAAACAAGGCAGTCCTTATAAGCACTACATAATATATGCGGGTCTGAAAAATAAATGCATGATATTATTACAGTTAGAAATAAAACAATAATAGTCTTACAATTAATTTATTTTATAGCATTTCTATTATTTGAAAACAAAAAAAAAAAATTAAATTCATTATTACATTCAAAAAGTTTAAAATAAAATTAAAAAAATAAAGTTTTTCTTATCACATTAAATTTTTCAAAATTATACAAATAAAGTTAAAAATATTTAAAAAATTTTCAGACTTCAGTTTCTGATTGTTCCAGCTCTTTGATTCGTACTGTATTAAATAATTCACTAGTTCTGTTAAAATACATATTAAGTAAATAAATTTTAGCTTTAAATATTTCACATTATGTATTTAGTTTTTTAACTTAATTCTAATATCTTTTTTTAATTTAATTCTTTAAAAAATCTTTTTTTATTTCATTTTTCATTTTGTTTTTGAAGGGATAATTATCTTTGTTTAATTTAATGTTTCAACTGTCTTTTTTTATTTTACTCATCACTTTTTTTTAATTCAACTCTTTAATAAACAAATTTAAAAACGCAACTTCACAGAAAATCGCACCTTTACTTTTATATTTTCAACTAAAATTGAAAAAACATTGTTTGTGAACTGTTTACAAAACTCTTTTGTTAATCTGACTATGACAACATCAAAACTTATAATAATAATTTTCTTATTCACAAAATAGAATTAACAAAAATTTATTAATTGCAATGAATTGCATAGTAAAATTTTTTGTCAATTTAAGATAAATTTTGTCAAATATACAAATATTGATTTAAAACGGTTTTTTTCCAAGATAACAAAATATTATTCACTTGGATAAAAATTATTATTTTTTTTTTTGTCAATTTTGCAGACTTATTTTCCATTTTATAAATTATAAATTTTGGAAAAATTATAAACAAAATATTCACAAATTAACAAAAAATTGTTGAGCAAACAAACATTTTTGATAAAGTAGAACAAAATTACTTTGTCAATCTTACTAGGAAAAATTTTTTCAGTGTACTGGTACTTTTGAATTAATGTGTGTAGTTTTTAGTTGACTGTGCCTAAAATTAGTGAGGCTTATAGTGAGGTAAGAGTGAATATTAATCCACTAGTATTGGATTAAAAAATATCAATCCCATAGTATTGGAGCTGTAAAATAAAATGTAATAGATTTTACTTACGTCAAATTAATTGCTATTAAATCTTACCTTATACCAAGTTATATCTACTAATAATATTATTTTATATTAATTCTCTATATTATATAAAAATAATATAAATACATAATAAAAATACATAAAAATATTTATAGACAATAGCTATAGAACCGGATCAAGCCAAAGACGATTGCTTAAAAACATTGACAATTACAAATGAAGAATTTGATAAAGCACAAACTGATAAATTCCAAAATCCATCACAAAAAGTCAAATGTTTCTTTGATTGTTTTAGCAAAGCAATGGGTTTCAATGTAAATGGTGAAATTAATGAAGCTGCAATATTGAAATATCATACTGCAATGAAATCACCAGTATCAGCTGATGACATGAAAAAATTAATATCTTCATGTAAGGACAAAATGACTGGACCAACAGATTGTGATAAAGCTTATCAATTTACCAATTGTACTTTTGGTATGAAATAAAATTAAGTATTTTGGTTTTTTTTTTGTTTTTTAATCAATTATGTAAAATGGAATTTTTTTTCTTTTTGTGATAAAATTTCTTTAAAAAAAAAAATTTAATATTTTCATTTAAAATTACTTAATATTAATTGAAAATTATTTGAATGTTATATAATTTACACTTTATTTCAATAAAATTTTAAACTAAAATTTTTATTCTGTGTTATAATTAATTATTTCTATATTTTTTTGTTTCTGAATAGTGCCAGATATCGACAATATATTTTTTATTATTTTTCCTTTCATTTTCATTACTAACTCTCTATCCGAAATATTTTCCAAATCCCATTCATTTGTTTTATGAATTCCCTGTTTTTTCTAGGTTTTATCAGTTATTACAATTAGGTACGCCAAGAAGTAAGACTGACTGACTGAATACTTTTGTGTATATTATTTTTTTGTTATTACAAATTTATTGCGGAATTTTTCACATTCATACAAACAAATAATATAAAAATCATTGCCGATCACTTAATTTCGATTAAAATTATAATCAATATATATATATATATTTTAAAACAAATAGGGTTGTGTAGTTCGTTGGTGAAACGATGAATTACTAGGCTCTCAGAAAAGAAGAAAAAGAAAACATTTATTTTTTTGAATACAATTATAACAATATACATACAACATATAATAAAAGAATCTTGCAAAAAAAAAACAACAACAAAACAAAATTTGAAATTCTCATTCCACAATCCACACTTGCAGCAAATATTAAATTGATACGAGATTTCTATATATTGAATGAATATGAATATATATATTATATAAATCAAATATACTAGGCGTAATTAAAAAAAAATGTGGTTTACATGTTCATATGTATGTACCTACATAATCTTGAACAGTTATGATAGTATAGCTAATTGAAATTGAATTTTTTTATAAGGGTATATGTTAAAAGAGTATAAAACTATTCATCAATTTGGTTCTGGATGCATCTATTCTATATATATGTGTAAATAAACCACATTTAGATGGTACCTACAGTATATAATATAAGTCAAAATTTTAGGGTTGCCACTTAACAAAAGGCTTCATATAAATTTCTGAAAAAATGTAACCTGAAGAAAAAGAAATATTTGAATATATTCGGATCTAATTTTTTGAATTCAAGATTTTTCAACTCTTTTCAAATTCAGTTTCATTACTTAAATATAACAAAAAATGTCAACTTGGCAATATTTTTTGAAATATTTTTTATCATTTCAAGTTCAGTTTCACTACTTAATTATAAAAAAAAATGTCAACTTTAGAATATTTTTTGAACAAAAATTATTTTCTTTAATTTTTTTTAGAATATTGAAAAAACATTGATTTTAATAATAAATTTATGAAAAATAAAAATTTTAAAAAAAAGTAGGTATATCGCTGTATAAAAAAAGTGTATTTGGTATTATCGGAATCGGAATCGGAATTATTGGACCCAAGTGGAAACCTTATAACAAATTATAATATAATAATTGAAATAATAAAAGGAAGAGTAGGCATAAACCAAAATTAATTAAAAACAAGTGCTTACATATATGCATATAAAACCTACTCATAGTCATAACTTGAAACAATTTATGATACATATAAGCAATCTTCATTTCCATAGACTAATGTGTAAAATTAAGCGATGGGCACGTCTACAATTTGACGTCAACAATATTAATTTTTTACTCGTCAACAATGTCAAGTCAACAATTCGATAATTAACTTGACGTGTCAATAATGTCAAAAATATAAAGAATAAAAATATAAAAACAAAATAAAATACACGTTTTTTAAGGCAAAATAAATCTTTATTAAATAAATTAAATGATTCAATAACAGCGACTAATGAAAAGCAAATAATTCTATAAAATAAAAAAAAGACCTAATATTCGTCAGTTACATTTCGATTACAAAACTTTAAAGAATAATAAACATGAAAAAGTTTTTCTGATTTTTCAAAACTTAGCCTATTTCTTGAATTTGAGTGTACATATGACCAATTTGAAAATGCTCTTTCAAGCTGCGCTGAAGAAGCTGGAATTTTCAATAATCGTAAAGCTGGATTTTTTTCCTTGATAAAGATTGCGTCGTTGGTTCATAAATAATAGTAATAGGAGAGTAGCAGAAAACAAGCAAACTAATTCACAAAATCAGAAAAATTTGAAAATAGGAATATTTATATACGCATCCATGCATAAAATGAATATCATATTAAGCTCTTATATCTGTCTCTTTTTTGCTTACGTTTTTTTTTGTTTTTGCAACCGTATACCAGACCGAGAAAGGTGATGCATTGAATGGGTTAGCAAATTTTTTTTCAGTTTTTTTGCTTATTGTTATTTTTTTTATTTACACAAGAAATAAAAGGAAAGAAGTAAAAGGAAACCTCATTTTTATATTAATTTAATTGATATTGAACTTTTTTCTACGTGTTAGAACGAGTGCAACATAATTTTTAAACTACTCCAATTTGGTCAGTTTTACAATAATTTGATTTGTTTTTGCTTTTTTTTTGTAAAATGGACATGAATTAGAAATATCCACCCATATAAGTACATGAATGTATTTATAATATAATAAGAATTGATAATAAATGATATAGGTATAGGTACACTAAAAATGAATTAAAAAAAAAAGTTTTTACCTACACATACCTACGTCAAAACTATTAAATATTATATTAAACAATTATAATTAAGGCATTTATATATAGGTATATAATATTATATGATATATTATTCATATATCAACCATTGAACCAATCTTCTGGCCTGGAATGTAAAACAAAAATGAAATACTTAGATGATTGGATGAGTTCAAATTGTTTTAATTATTGATTATTATATTATTATAGCTACAAACGCATATTATTTTTTTCTCAGCAAAATCATCAAAATAAAAATTAAAATTAAAAAATGAAGGAAAATTATTGAAAATAAAAAAAAAAAACAAAAATTTTATGCAAATACATATTGGTACAGTTTTAATAAAAACTAAAAATAAAATAACCATAAAAAATTCAAAAATCATATTTAAATAAAATATAGCTAATTTATATAATGTTCGGTGTTACCAAGTTCAGAATCATACCTTGACAGTAATACATAGAAAACATTTAAAGTGTTAACTACTGGACCCATCAATCACTGAATTTTTGTGCTATCATTTGTCAACATAAATATACAACATCGTCTAAATAAATAGTTATTTCAGTTGAGCACTTACATAAAGAGAGCGAGTGGTACCATAATGTGAAATTTTTTGTATATAAAATTGAAGGGTAACTAAGTTATTTCAAATAAACGTAGGAATGTATAGGATCAAATAAAACAGTGAATTGTTTTTTCAAAATTCACAAAATTGTCAAAATGTCTATATTTACCTATTAAATTTAAATATGTAGCTTCTTGCTTCCAACTTACAATTCTAATAATAGACTGTCTTATTCTAATTCTATAACTAAACTTTTATTTTAAATTACATAATGGCATTATATTAATATCGTCTGGCATTATGTTAATAGCCATGAGCAATTATCACATATTAATATTATTTTTGTTCAAATCAAAGAAGTCAAATACTCTGTTACCCAATGTTACTTTTCTGACTAATTTTGCAAGAGGTTACAATTGGTAAATATAAAATTTAAAAAAATAGCATACTGAAAGTGAAAATAGAAATTTAAATGACGTCACATATTATTAGAAACCTACTATTAACTCAAATCAATTTTTTTTAATTTATCAATCTTTTCTCTGCCTTGTTACTATTCCCATAATGTACACATATTTTTTGTAATGATATCTTTGTAGTTTTTTTGTTGACTCTTCTCGCATTGGTTTGAGCTTCTACTATCAGCTTCTTCAGTTTACATAATCACTTAGCAATGTGCTCAAAATATCTGACATGATAGGACTGGCTTATACTATTGTATGTAATATAACAATAATTGCGCTGGAGAAAATCTATAATATTCTAGTTCAATTTACATTCTACTAGAGATACTAGAGAGTACAATAATGAATTCAGATTAGATTAGATTGACAATTCATATTATTTATATTACAATAGAATAAAATTCATAAATTTATATATTATTTAATAAAGCAAAGAGTTCCGTAGATGATCCATTAGTATAGTCAGACGAAATCAAAATCTGTAATTTAATCCTTACCTTTATTAGGTTAAGTGAAATAAATGTAGAAAAAATAGAAGTTAATAAAGTAAATATTATAATAAATATATTTTTTAAAAAAGAATTAGAAATCATTTAAATTGTATATTTTTTAAGTAAGAACTTTTTAAGCATTTTGAATTTGGGCAGTTTTCTATTTAAATAATTTTTGGTTTGTATTTATGATTTTGTGCTGTTATTTAAGTGAACATAAAAATTTAATTTTTAATTTGTTAGAAAAGAATATTTAATTTAGTCATTTCAAGATCCACAAAAAACCAATCTAAAATCCCGGGTTTGAAAAAAGGCTCCGGGATTGCGACCTCTAATTCGTATTCACAATTTTAATTTTTGTTGATTAAAAATTTCTGTCTAGACTTATCTTTTTAACTATATTCCAAATTCATTTAGCTATAAGTATATGTACATTATATATGTGTGACACTAGACACTAGACACTAGACACTAGATACAAAATACTGGGCATTGGGCACTTGATAGATGCGATAGATGATAGATGATAGATGATAGATGATAGATGATAGATGATAGATGATAGATGATAGATGATAGATGATAGATGATAGATGATAGATGATAGATGATAGATGATAGATGATAGATAATATATGATAGATGATAGATATGATAGATGATAGATGATAGATGATAGATGATAGATGATAGATGATAGATGATAGATGATAGATGATAGATGATAGATGATAGATGATAGATGATAGATGATAGATGATAGATGATAGATGATAGATGATAGATGATAGATGATAGATGATAGATGATAGATGATAGATGATAGATGATAGATGATAGATGATAGATGATAGATGATAGATGATAGATGATAGATGATAGATGATAGATGATAGATGATAGATGATAGATGATAGATGATAGATGATAGATGATAGATGATAGATGATAGATGATAGATGATAGATGATAGATGATAGATGATAGATGATAGATGATAGATGATAGATGATAGATGATAGATGATAGATGATAGATGATAGATGATAGATGATAGATGATAGATGATAGATGATAGATGATAGATGATAGATGATAGATGATAGATGATAGATGATAGATGATAGATGATAGATGATAGATGATAGATGATAGATGATAGATGATAGATGATAGATGATAGATGATAGATGATAGATGATAGATGATAGATGATAGATGATAGATGATAGATGATAGATGATAGATGATAGATGATAGATGATAGATGATAGATGATAGATGATAGATGATAGATGATAGATGATAGATGATAGATGATAGATGATAGATGATAGATGATAGATGATAGATGATAGATGATAGATGATAGATGATAGATGATAGATGATAGATGATAGATGATAGATGATAGATGATAGATGATAGATGATAGATGATAGATGATAGATGATAGATGATAGATGATAGATGATAGATGATAGATGATAGATGATAGATGATAGATGATAGATGATAGATGATAGATGATAGATGATAGATGATAGATGATAGATGATAGATGATAGATGATAGATGATGGATGATAGATGACATATCATGAAAAGAAATTAAACTAATCGCCCAAGTAACATTTGAGCTCATAAGTAAACCTCATACAACTGATATATAACCTATATTAGAGTTTCAGTGAAAAGTAGACAAGTTATAAGATATATGTACATGCTTTATAGAACTTAATTTCTGAACATTGATCGTTTGCTTGAACAAATATACAACTAATTGGCCAAAACCAAAACTAAATTTTACAAATACGTATTTAATATAAATTTTAATACAGTAATTTACATCCAATTCAATCTCCCTAACGAAGTCATAGTCTGTAGAGAATTTATATTTGAATATGCACTTTGTTTTGTCATAATTATGGTCCTTGTTTTACAGAAATTATTTTTTTTTATAATTTACAACAAAATATAATGAGTAAACAATTTAGATGCGATAAATAAAAAGACTTATTTTGATTTATTTTTATAGGTTAAAAATTTTGATGACGATAAGGACATGTTTAAAATTCGATATGAATGTCAAAAATTAAATTCAGTCAGTGACGAAGAATTTGTAAAATCGCTTCAAATCGATTTTGTTAATGCTACTCAAAATATGATGTGCTACTTTGAATGTTTTCTTGAACAGATGCATTTCCTAAAGAAGGGCCAATTGAATTTAGAAAATATTGTTCAAGAAGAATTAAAAGCAGGTGCAGAAATTGGAACCGAAGAAACAGTTAGACAATTAGTTAAAAATTGTTCGAAAGAATTTGTAGGTACAGAAAAATGTGAAAAATCATTCAATTTTTACAAGTGTCTTCTATTTCAATAGCTGATTTTGTATACTTAATAATAAATGGCGAATTAACAGTTAAAAATTGTATTTAAATTAAAATTGTAATATCTTACCAATATCCTATGACTTCCGTATACTGACCAAATTTATTTAACACAAATTTATTACAAAAACATAAATATTGATAATATAAAACTCAAATTTTTAAAATTGTTGTCAAAATCAAACAACCCCCCAAAAAAGAAAACATTAAAATTGACGATGTATCTTGAGCATCTCGAAATGTTATAAAATATTTAACTTTTTATTCTACTTCTTTGATATTCTTTTTAACTTCGTTTATTATTCTTTAATTTTTTTTCATTTCCCTTGTAAACTTTGTCTCTAATGAAGACATTCAGCAGTTTGTATGATATTTGTATATTTAAGGAACATATTATTATTTATTTCTTTCATTTTTCAAGAAGAGCTATTAGTAAGGTCGTACAGTGAATTGCGAATGAAAAACCCAATGGTATTATCACGGCAATCTAGTTATATCAATCAACTTCTGTTGGGTAGATGTATAATCTTGTGACGCTTAATGCGACTAGCGCCATTCATTTGAGACCAACAAGTTGTTTGCTAGGGTATAGGATAATCTAATCTTGTTTGGTATTTGCAGCTTGCATTTCTGATTTTCTTCTTTGTAGTTTCCATTTGTAAGTTTTGACATAAAATATCTTTACTTACGAAACAGGGTGCACGTGCTATTAGTCATAATACTTTTGACTGGAATCGCTGTAATATTTCAATATTAGAATTGCTGGCTACTCCCCCACAGTTGGATTCCATATGTCCATATCGGCTTTAAAATAGTTTTATAATTCAGAAGTTTGTTTTTTTCAGCGACATTGGTGAGTGCGTTTAATATTCCAATATATTTTATCTAATTTCAACACGGCTGACATAATTACATTGTATAGGCATCTTGATGCTTCACTAAAAAGTGTCTTTTGATAAGGTATAATCTCAGTAATAATAATAATAGTTCTGTGGAAGAAATAGTTTAAGATTGTACAGCAGCTCTTCATACCATTCGTTATCAAAGGCTTGACTAATATCCAAAAAAAAAAGTTGAACAATATTTATTTTGTTCTAGGCTTAACCTGATTACATACTTAATAACTTAAAGTTATATTATAAAGTATAATTAATATTTATATATATACATAGCTAATACCTTTAATAATAGTATAATTAAAGTTCAAGGGTTTAATAAAAACAACAAACAAAAAACAACAAACAAAAATTTGTTTTAAATCGTAATAAAAAAAATGTTTTTATGGTTAAATTAATTAAATTTTTAATGTTATCATTAAAAAATTTAGAATTTATTTTAAATGGCACCTTATTTGAGGAAATTGAATACATCTTTATTCATTGCCGTTGGTCTAGGTTTTGCATTTTCTAAATGTATTGAAAGCCTCCTTTCGAATCGCTCGATTCGCGTCTTAGTCGACGGTTTCACGTCTGACAAAATTCACATAAATGCCGGTGTTCCGCAAGAATCTACTTCAATCAACCTTCAAGCCAATTCACAGCTTTGCAGATGACAGCACTCTGGTAACATCTTTTGATTTCCTCCGCAGAATCTATGCTTCAAGCGTCGAAGTTAACAATCGAAGGCAAATCCTGGTGAATATGATTAACCATGATTTGAACAAAATTGCTGACTGGGGCAAAAAAACAGAGTTGAGTTCAACTCAACAAAAACTCAAAGGTGTCTAATCTCACGCAAACTTTTAAAATTTAAACCCAATATTTCCTTCCAAGGTGTTACTTTGCAAAACTCCGATAGTCTAAACATCTTAGGTATGCACGTAAATCAAAAAATTACTTGGAATGACCATATTTTTGATATTGCGAAAGGAGCTGCCAAGTGTTTAGGCTATTTAAGTCGTTGTAAAGCTCTCTTCTAACCTTTGGAACTCCTTAATATCTATAAAGCATTTATACGACCCAAGATGGAATACAATTCTCACATTTGGGCTGACGCTCCCATTTCAGCCTCAGGCTACCTTGACCGCGTTCAAAATCGCGCCATTCGTCTCATAGGCGACCCAAATGTAACTTCATCCTTAACTTCTCTTGGACATCGTCGTACAGTAGGGGCACTTTCTCTGTTTTATAGATATCTCGTAGGTGTGGACACTTGCTCAGTAGAAATCAAATCACTACTTCCTCCTCTGAAACAGTTCCAACGCGAAACAAGAGGAGCGGCAAATGCTCACCCCTACACAATGGAAATCCCACAAATGGTTATGGAAATTCATTTATAGTCCGAGAGCCGCCAATGTGGAATCACATCCCTCCCGACGTGTTTCCACAATCAAATAATAACAGAACAGCTTGTTATAATCTCCAGAGGTTCAAGTCAAACATTAACCGTTTTTTGCTCACACTACCTGTTAATTTGTACCACACTTTCCTTTTTCCTCTTCCTTCTCTATCCCAGCCAAGCGGTACGTAAGTATCAAAGGTACTATCCTAGTGCGCGGCTGTTTATAAAAAAAAAACAACAAACCCACAGAGATTAATGGGCCTAAGAATATCTAATATAGCTTAATACAGCTGAGATATCTTGCAAAAACATAAGGTAATAGCTGTGAAGGACATAAGTAATGAAATTGTGCAAAATATTGGGTATCATTTTGTAAAATCTATTTTAATAAAAGATAAATTAGA
The DNA here is from genome assembly GCA_963942445.1 of Argyra leucocephala. Lineage (NCBI taxonomy): Eukaryota > Metazoa > Arthropoda > Insecta > Diptera > Dolichopodidae > Argyra > Argyra leucocephala. Next base: position 81,787,098 of record OZ012681.1, on the reverse strand, counting down.
TTCTCTAAGAATTTCTGGTTCTGGTATCATTATTAATAATTTCATAAGAGACACGCCAGATAATATAGAAACGTCTATTGGAATGCACCCATTGAGTAACAAATTGTAACAGAGCTTACAAGCTTTATTACTGGCCTCTCAAAAAACCATGATAAATTTTAAATATGTTATTTTTTTTTTATATTAATAATTATTTTTTTTCCTGAATTAATTATTGTTTAACCCCAGAAACATAATATGACTGTAAATGTGGATTATGAAATGTGGAAATGCGTATTGATTGAACTTCTGAGACGCTTGGGTTTATGTCAGTTATTGATAAAAACAAGTCTGTGAATAAAATTTGCCAAGATCTAGAGATGCCGTTAAGCGTTTTACGTAAAATTTTGTCATGTTTACTAAACTTGCGACGTACATTTTCTCTGCCAGTGATAGTTTTTAAGAATTTTAGTTAAAGGACATGACAATATTATAATGAGGCTTTCGTATTGTGATTACCTCATCAAAATGCTCACTGATGATTAACAGTCCAAAAGAAGAACAGTATTCTGATCTAGTGAGATTTCTTTCCATCTTGGATTAATAAAGGTGGAAAAGTAGCTGATAAACAACAAAACTACAAATAACTTAAGCTATGATAATGGCAAAAGTGTTTAAAAAGACTACTCAGCAATTAAAAATTAATTTAATATTAAACTGATATGGGAGTAAAGACTTATCAATGAAATTTATTCTGAAAATCTGATACTAACAAAATAGAATCATGTAGACTGATGAGCTACAGTTAGACGAACAAAATACTTTTTTAATATAAAAGCTAATAAACACCTGTAAAATGTTCGGGTAGCTGCTATACAAGTCCTATCAGGAGGATTTCGAAAACAAATTGTGTTCCAGAAATTAAAATGTCTGCATAGGTATAAAACCGTATTTTACAGCTTGTCGCAATTCGAGGTAGATCGGATATACTTCCAGCGTCTATAAAGAATATTTCAAAAACCAAAGGTGTTACAGATCTAAAACCTTTTAGGTCTCTCTCAAACTCTCTCAAAAATAAAGAAATACGACTGTTTTCTAAAATAACATTTGTAATAATATAATGGATTTAATACTGATTGTTGAAAGCAAAATTACAGAAGACTTAAATGTCAAAATTCAAACAAAAATGATCAGTACAGCCATACAAGTTATTGAAGAGTAGACTGAAAAAGTATTTCCGAATTTTAGGAATCAGTATAAAAATTTAACATGGCTATGTGAATGGGTTATGTGAATTAGCTCCAAAAAATGTGATAATTCGTTTTATTAATTAGAAAATATTGCAGAGTATATTCCAGAGAGTCCATGTGTTTACAAATCGACAGATACACCAATAAAAATGAACTAGTCAACGAAGTTTCTTTATTCTGTATTTTTAGTACTTTCATATACCGATTGGTTGGGATATTAAAATTATGAAAAATTAGAAAAGTTAGATTTGATTTAAATTAAATTAATTAATTATCGATTCAATTATCTTACGCCTGATTTTTAAAATATTCTCTGCAGAGCTCAACAAAATTTTTGTACCGACTATTTCAGGGTTGGCAGATTAGGGTTGCCTACTTGTAGCCAATTGGGCTACATTTTTCTTGATTTGGCTACCAAAATTCTTAAATTGGCTACTTCTTAATTTTGGGCTAGATTGGGCTACATTTGTTTAAAAATTTTAAGTTTTCATTTGTCTTTAAAATTTATTACATAAATGAATATTTCAAAAGTCAATGAATAAATATTTAAACATTTGTATCGAGTACATACTCAAGTTCCAGCTCTATTTTATTAATACTATGTACCAGCACTAAAACTTAATATGTCATAACTTAATATGTCAAATTGTCAACGGTGAAATAAGAATTCTTAATTTAGATTTAATTATTATTACGTTATAAAACAATAGATATACAAGGAATATTTATTTGAGAATTAAAAATCAAAAAAAGAGAATCTTCCAGAATTTTGAAATGTGTGATATGTGTGAAAGAATGAAATTGAAATTTTAATTAAATGTTTGTTAATAAAAATCATTAAAGTTGATTCAAATAATAGTATAAATAATGAACAAAATTATTTTCAGGAATTGTTTCGTTCATCATAACACTACTAGAACTCATCAGTAGGTATTTATAGTGTTAGACTACGTCTACGTCGTGATTGACTTTATAACTTATTACAATATGTCAATAAGACCTCTGTGAGTTATAAAATTCAATTCAATTTTGTTTGTTAACACAAACAATAATAATATTTGAGGCGTTCAGAAGCAAAGTGGTCTAAGCCCAAAAATGACTTTGCGAGAAAAATTGATTTGAAAATTTTGAAGAAATTTAACGCGACCTGCTGAACCCCGTTTCTTATATAAAATGTTCATATTTTGCAGAAATGTGTAGGGCGATATTCTTTATCACTTAGCTATCAAAAATTTAGATTCCGATGGATTTTTACAAAAAAATTGTGGGGTAGACCACTGTTCTAATAAGGAGAATACAAGATTTTGAAAATAAAATGTTGGATAGACTCACAAGTTCAGCTCGCATAATTCTTTATTCATTTTTTTAAAGAAATAAACAAAAACAAAATAACATAACGAAATAAAATATTAATAAAAATAAACTATTTAACAAAAAATTTAATTCATAAAATTGAAAAAACTATTTTTTTTTTTGTTTTTTAATATTATTAAAGGTTTGAGATCCATCAGTTAATGTTTTATAATCTGAAAAAAAAAGAAAAATAAATTATAATAATATAAAATAATTAATAATTTAATTCTTTACCTTTTAAAAATCATCTTCTTCAGATAGTCCGAAAATACCCACATCTTGAATTTCCTCTGATGATTTCAAGTTTCTATAAAATTGGTGGTGAACTGGCGGTATGAATGATAACAAGTCGTTGAGATCTTTGAATTTTAGTTTGTCAATAGCCCGACCAGAAGGAAAAAGTTTATTTAATGGTTCCACCAAAGGTTTGCTGTTTCTTTTGGCCAAGTTTACTTCGTAAAAGTAAGTGTCTTGGTTGTTTGAATATTTGTAACGCATTATGTGTGGTTTTTGTTTAGAACTTGAATCCATTGAATTTTTAGCCATTGAACTTTATTTTTATCAGTATTGATTTTGCGGTTGGTTATTCTTTGTTCAAATTGTTTAGATGAAACAAAATCTTCACTTTTCATTTCAACAATAATGAACAGATTTTTTTTTTTGCTTGTTGAATTACCAATAACCAGTCGTCAGGTACAAAAATATTGGAATGAAACTTTTTCCGCTTTTCTATTAACCCAAAATCTTCATCACACGGTAAATAAGAATGACCAGAGACTAAAAATTTATGGTCAATCTTATTCACAGTAAAATTTGAGGACGTAACAATGTAATTGCAAAAGCTGTACATTTTTATATTGCGGTTTTGCCCTCCACACTGATCACTGTACATTATAAGTGAACTAGTTTTAACAAAGTTCTTAATATAATGCATAAGGCACGATCCAATTTCCTGTGCTCCCCTTGATGCTATACTTTCATTCCAGACATACATGAAAGCTTCATTGGATGATAGGTTATGAACGCCAAGGCAGTAAGTCCACAATTGCCGTTTGTAATAAATCGTTGTTAACATTTCTGCCTTCTTCAGCGTCTCTTTTCATCTCATTCCTCGCTACTTCAGCTTTTTAATGATGCAACAATCTTTCGAGTTCAATTTTCTGTCGAACTTCAGAATCTATTGCATGCTTAATTGTTACTTCAAATGCATCACATTTTCGGCAGCTGTCAGTCACTGGTGGATGGAAATGTAGATTGAATTTCTCGTTAAAAATTTGTCTGAAAATAAATCTCGATAAAGGAACGAAATCTGGAATACTCGTTTTCAGCTCAGTCTTATATAAATCGTATATGATTGAGATATTTAAATCGGGAGAAAGATATTTTCTGTCTCCTGCCTTCTCTCTTCCATAATGCGATGAATATGTTGGAAATTTTTGAATAAAATGTTCAGCTTCTTCAAGTTTTTCATTGGAAGTCTTATTAGCAGGCGTAGATTTTCCTCTTTGGTCTTTATGAGGAGGACTACCTTTTTCTATTCCTTTAACAGCTCTTGAAAGCCTCCCATTTGAAATATCTAAAGTCGTTAAAAAGAACTCTTTGCACACTTGTACTTCCACTCCAAATTGATTTTTAAAATGGTAACAACGACTATTTTTTCTCCTGCTGTTTGGAGTTTTGGTGTAAACTCGGGAACATGGTTTTACTTGTACCTGTTGACAAATGTATGATGTCTGAAGGTCAAAATTTCCCAGTTCATAATATTTTTTGAAAATTTTTTTCCGCTGCTGCAATGATAAAAGTGTATGACACTTCTTTGTGCACTTACAATTAAAGTTATTAAACTTTTTAGCAGAAATCATTTTTCCTTTTTTTGTAATATAAGATTTTCCCGTGTTCCTTGCTAGTTTACGAACATTTCGTATCCATTTTTCTGGTTTTCTTATGCTTTTACGGGAAGTCGATGCATTAGTTTCTGCATCTTCAGAAATTGATATTGTGTCAGATTCCGATGGAGCATAAGACGAACATAGAGGTGAAAATGGCTCTGTCGTTGAACAAATCTCAGATACTGAAATTGATAATTAGTCAAAAAATAATAATAGTAAAAAAAACCGTAATAATATTAACACTTACCTTCTGAATCAGACATAATTATTATTGTGTATTAAAATAGTGTTAAATTAAAATAAATATAGTTCTTTCACTACGATATTCACTCTTCAATTGTTTTATTCACACTGATGAAATCGGAATTAATATTATAATATTTTTAAAAACAGAATACCGTTAGATTTCCGAATGAAACAAAAAGAATCATGAAAATAGCGAACAAGTCAAATCATAGCATAAAAACAAGTCAACATATGTATGACGTAATTATTATGAAATTAATTGAAATAAAAAATAAGGGCAAAATGGTCTAATCAACAATTTGTTTGTTAGACCATTTTTGCTTTTAAGAATTTGATTTTATGGCCAATGTAAAAATAAAACTTTTCTTTGTATTCTTGTTATTATCAAGAATAATGCTAGGATCGAAATTGTATGCTTTAGACCACTTTTCTGCTCAACGTTTTAAAGTATAATCTCAAAATCGAAAATTTGTGGATTAGACCACTTTGCCTCTGAACGCCTCATTTATAGATACAATGGTGATATAAAATATCTATGTATCAAGATTGAATATTAATTAATAAATCGAACTTGTTCTTTTTATTAAAAGTAAAATGATTTAAAGGTTTTAAAAAATTTATATTTATATAAATTTATTTTGTGATAAATAATGATATTAATGTAAGTTTGGAAAGTATTTATAACGAAGATAACTTAAAATTTCCTGAAGAAATCGATCTTGGATTTGAATTTCAAAACAAATTAGAGCAAATTGAAATAGAAAAATCTTCCCTTTTGAACATCAAAAAAATAATATTAAAATTTATTGTAGAACTACTAAAAGAAATAAATAAACGACTTTCTGATAATACTGATATTTTTAAAAAAATAAATTACTTTGCACCAGCAATTTGTTTAAACCAAATACGTCCAAAATTTGAAAATGTACCCCTTGTATTGTTAAAGATATTTTGATACTTGAAGATCAGTAGAATAAACTTTCATGGTTCGATTGGACTACAGTATTTTCCCCTAACGAAATACCAACAAATTCTACAGAGTTTTGGATTCATGTATCGCAAGTGACAAATGCAATAGGCGAGCCTAGATTCCACGAATTATCAAAGTGTGCACTAAATTTACTTTCTCTACCAGTAAGTAACGCTATTGTAGAAAGAGCATTTTCTTTTATGAATGCAATAAAAACTAAACCCCGGAATAAAATGCAAATTGAATGTTTGAATGCTCTAATGAGAATTCGAATAAATAAAACAATAGACAAAAATGATTGCTGTAATAATTTTTCACCTTCACAAAAAACGCTAAGTATGTTCAATTCGAAAATTTATGAAAATACTGCAGAGACTGATACAGAAGACTTAACAAATAAATTTAATTATGGAATTATAGAATTTAATGATAATATAATGCAATATCTCATTAAGTTTATATTTTTTTTTTATTTGCTTGTTTTTTCATCTGAATTTTTATATGAATTTGTAATGTATTATAAATGGATTTCTTATTTTTAATTTATTTGTGTTAAAATGAAATTGTTATAAAAAAAATTTGTTTGTTTTTATTTATTTTCAATATTTTTTTAATATCGGCTACTTTGGGCTACTTTTGTTTAAAATTTAGGCTACTTGCCTGAGTAAAAATCTGGCAACCCTGCCGACTAACACAACGAATAGTTCGGCATCATATTCCACATAGTAGCAACTCGAACAAAATATGATGTCTGATGCGACCTTTGTGACGTCATATGAGTAAGTTTGAATTACGAGGTGATCTACCAAACACTAGCTTATCGTTTAAGTAATCAGGCAGTAAATTGAGCATAATTTTTTCATAAAACAAAGATAACGGAACTTTAGAAAGCTATCGAATGTTAAGCTCTAAGTATAATTTTCGACACATCTCTAATACTCTCGTGTTCACGTCTATTCGTTACAAAACGTGTACATGCATTAAATAGAAGCTTAAGAGTATTCAACTCTCCTACACTCATGCCAGAGTAAAGTTTTTTCTTAATCCAACCGTTTAGATAGAAAGAGAACTTCCATAATTTGCGTAAGTTAAAGTAGACCTTATTGGATATATGATTAATGTGGTCTCGCCAAGTTAAAATATTATTGAAGATCACCCCAGGAGTTTTAGCTTTCTCAACATATTGAATAACTTCGTCATTCATTTTGATTTTAGGTAAATTTGATGTATCTACACCTCGCGAAAATATGATCTTAGGCCATTATTTCTAGACCAAATTAAAATTGCATCAAGATCATCATTAATTTTAGCTATGCATCTATTGATGGCATTAGCAATGGATCCACTAATATACAATTGAAACTCATCAGCATTTAGTCTGCATGTGGTTTCTAATAAAAAAAAAAGTGGTAAATCGTTAATGAAGAGACTAAGAAGAAGAGGCCTCAATAAGAATCCTTGTGGCACTCCACATTTAGTAGTTACATAATTGGACATAACTTCATTAATGAAAACAAATCGCTTTCTATCAATCAAATAATTATTTAAGGGAAAAGCAGAAGATGCATCAAAATTGAACTGGATCCTTAGTTTATGACAAAGCAGTGCATGGTTTACACAATCAAACGCTTTTAAGAAGTCTAAAAAAAGCAATATAATTGCTTGTTTATTATCAATTTCAATATACATGTTGTCAGTGATTTCAAGCAACGCAAATGAAGTACTGTGTCGCTTTCTGAATCCTAACTGAAATTTATTTGGCAACCTATTTACATTCACATAATTTATTATTTAATTATGTAATATGAATTCAAAAGTTTTAGGTAAACTTGGTAATATACTAATGGGTCTAAAATCATCAACGGTAGGGTTATTTTTTTAGGTATAGGAATAATTTTAGCGCATTTTCATAATGCTGGATACAAACCAGTGGTAAGTATAGAGTCAAAAATATGTGTGATATATGTTCCTATTACTGAAAGAATGAGCTTAAGAAATTTCAAGGGTATCAAATCTGGACCAATGGCATCAGATTTAATACTATTAATAGCACTAAAAACTTCATCAATATAAACATTTTTAATGGCGAAAGTACATGGCATATTGTTGCTAACTGAAGATAGATAAATCATTAACATCAATATTATATAGTTTATCAACATTCTTTTCTTTCCCTATTACCTAGTTTAGACAGATTATTCCAAAAATTCTTTGAATTACTCGTAGGTTGGAGAATGTTATTGAAATGCTATTTGTTTGCCTGGTTAATTCTTAAGCTAACATTATTCCGTAATTTTTTGAATTTATCTCTATCCAGAACACTTCTTGTTTCTTTCGATACCTCATAAGCAGTGTCCCGTTCAGAAATCAGAGTTTTGATTGAAGGTATAAAATATGGTATAAAGTTTTCTTTGGGAATGACAGTTTTAAGAGGCATGTGTTCATTAAATAGATCTAAGACCAGGTTGTTGAAAAAATATACCTTATCATTAAGGTTGTCAATATTATATAAAGGAAGCCAGTTAAGATTATCTGCGGATTCAAGAAGATTTGTTATATTGACATGTTTATAATCTCTGTAAGTTATAATTTTATTAGGAATTTTGAGCTTAATTTTTTTAAGATATATATATAAGATAATGATCAGATATACCCGGTAGCGTTAACTGACCAAAATTAGTTTTCTTATTTATTTGATCAGATGACGTAAGAAATATATCTAGTAGAGAATCACGTTGACTACTGTAACGAGTGGGGGAATCAAATTATTAACTACTCTAAGTGAAAAATTATATAGTCAATAAGCTGTTTTTTTCAACATGTCTATAATTTCCTCCACAGCAAGACAGAGTTTCCATTAGTTTTTGTTTCAATTAATATAAATTCAATGTCATCTGAAGTATTTGAATGACACAACAACCTTACCGGGATACCGCATTTCACATATAGAGCTACCCCACCACCACGAATTTATATTTCTCAAGTTGTCTACTCTGGAACGGTCGCACCTGTATTATAATTTTAAGCCTGCAATTTTAATCATGTATTAATGTCTATAAATATAAATTAATATTAAAAAACAATTTATATTTATACAATACCTACCTTTAAGCTCACAAAATTTTACCATACCTATAAGATTAAAATGTTTCAAAACTGGCATTCTATGGTGAAAAGAAAAAAGAACAACGAACTTTAGATATAAATACTGTCATCGATTGTAAATATATATCAACACAGGATACTGTTCATATAGCAGGACTGATGTCAAAACTTCTCCTTGTAGTACTACCTATCTAACTACATCAATACTAACTTCTTAATCGTCTAGACATGCTAAATAATGTCTATGTTGAATTTTATTTTGATAATAATGAGAAGCCTATAGTTCTTTTATATTATATATTTTAATAATGCTTTTCCGTAATGCTTTCTCCCCGCTTCCTCTTCTATTCAACTTGCAATGATCAGTATTTCTGATATTCGATTTGAAAAATTCTTATTATGCAAACGATAAACAAACAAACCAACCACGAAACGCTAACGTACATACCAAAATTTTAAGATTTAATAAATATACTTTGTTCAAATTTAATAAAACAAGAACTAATTTTTCATCGTTCGAACTAGATAATATCATCAATAAGGACCTAAATGTAGATTTTATGGATACAAAGTTATAAAACAACATTATAGTTATATAAAATTTTTGGTTATTCTATTAGCTAGAAGGATATCATATTTTATAAACAACAACAACAAAAAACTATTGCAATTCAACTTAAACCATAATATTGCTCTACTACCGAATGCAGAAACTTGTATTAAAAGAGCATAGGAAAGACTTAGAACTTATTCCAGCACTATCCATGATGACACACTAAATAAATATCAAATTCATAAGCCATAATCTACTAGAAATTAACTTTTTTCTGTATAACTGTATAACTTCAGTATAACTTTTGACTAAATAACTCTCTACGTACCACGGAAGTTCAGCAATTAATAAAAAAATAGTAGAATCTGAGAAATTAGGAATAAGCCATATTGGAATTTGTGTTCTTGTTATCTATTTTTTCCAATAGACATTCATGTCTCGAATTTATCAGTATCATTTTAACAACCACCATAATCTGCAGCCCCAAAAGGGTTAAACCAAATTGCTTTATTTAAATAAATAAAACAGAATCCTAAACAATAATGAGTACCTAATTTTGAAATAATAATAAAAAAATGTTTTTATTTAATTACAAATAAATTATTAACAAAATTTTGAAAATATTGAACAATTGACACTGGGAAGCTGGTTTGCAGTATGTCTCAAAATTACAAGTTGGGGTTTCAAGCTTCAAGGACTATTAGCAAATATTTGTAAAGATGAATACATTACGACAATTTCTCCAAAAAATTTTGAAGATCAACAAATGTTAGCTTCACATCATACGGGAGAAAAATTAACGTGCCCAAAACAACACAATACTTGTTTTTCTAATTTCAACCTAAAAAAAGACATAAAGAGATAAGTTGAAAAACATCAGTTGAGGCTTTTTAATGCACAGCCCAAAAATTACTATTGAATAAAAACAGGATAATTGGAAGAATGGTGCTTCAAAATACTCTTCATAAATCTTTTGCAGAAATAATGCTCTCCTCCCAGCTTTTTATAATTTTTTTTTAAATTTTGAAATACGAGTAGTTACACGCAGCTAAACTTCAATAACAAATATGTCTCTCAAGGTTGGAAAAATTCTGAAAGTTAAAAAATTAAATGAAAAAAAAATCTGTTTGCTAATTACTGACATGGTAATTATAATCAACATCCTTCGCAGACTTTCATATTTTAAGAATGGAACTTTCGAGTATAGTATTTTGGTCCAAAAATGTATATTAACATTAACAGAGCAAAAAGACATTCCCACATTAAGATATCAAATTATTTGGAATTTTCGGCAAACATCATCGAACCCACATTAGCTAAACTAATAGAGAAATAAAAAAAAAATGGTTCAAAGATTTAAATAGAACGTGATAAAAAGTCTAAGTCTAATATTATCAAATGGCGTTTACGACATTTAAATACCCAAGCAACGGAATAATAAAAGAGCACATAGTAAAATGTTGTTGTTCTCAAATAGAAGCAAATTATAGGTATACTAGAAGAATATTAATGCTTATTATAAAAGAAAATTATGTTGATTATATATGAATATTGAAAGAACAGCAGTACAATTTCACAAAATCAAAAATCTTAAATGTTTTTAGAAATTAATTTTTTAAAATCTTTTTGGGGAGAAGCTGGAAATATTTTCCTCTATTTTGTTATAGATTCAAACAAACATGCTTTCGCTTATATATTTGATATTTATTCAAATAGCTGAGTGGGTCTCATGGAACATTATATACCTACGTCTAGACTAGAATTTTCTCCAGGGTTTTCTTTAAGACTTATCAGAGGTCCATATTTTCAAAAATGTAGATGCAACGTTTCTTTAAGTAAGTTGTCCCATAAATTTATAAAGGGCTATTTGAATCTTTGAATACCCGTATCTTAATATATTTTATACCGTTTCTAGTGTTCTAAGGTGTGTCTCTGCAAAGTTTGAAAAATATCTGACAATGTTCCTAAAGTGGAGTATATCCAAAATAACTAAATATTGCAGTAGTATATTTTATTATTAAAACAACAATAAATATGTTGAAAGTGCTTGATACCGTCATTGTAAAGTGTCCAAAGTTTTATTTTAAAAAAGTTTAGTAAACATTTTTTTACATTAGAATTTTTCATCACCTAATCTCTTCGATTATGTTCTAAGGGTTAAAACATTATATAGTTATATAATTGATTTAATAAATGGTGCATGTAGTTCATGATAGGTCGTGTATCGCATGTGGTCGATTTTGGTACTTACTTCTACATAATATAATTGCTGAATATAGTTCATACCTACTACAGTACTACATGTAAGTACTGAATTTTGTAGGCCTCTTTTTCTTTTTAATTTTATTCGTTCTCAGAAATTTCTTACTCAGATGCAAATTTTTAAGTGTTCGTCGTTTAGTTTGTATTGAAATACATTTTTTCGTGCTTTTGAATTCTGTTCTACATCAGTATGACGTGTCCAAAGAATATTTGTCCACGCCTCGCATCTTATCTTGTCAAAAAAAATAGGTAAATAATATTCTATAAGGTCCTTGTATGTCTAAATGAATGATTTTGACTGTGATTCACGGAATATGTCTACATTATCATGGTTTAATTGTGCGAACATACTAAAAACAAAAACTGAAATTTAGGTATTAAATTTTTAAACAATTTTTAGGATTATTCAATTTTTATTCTAATGACCAGAATACAAATTAATAATAAATATTTTTGTTTTTAAGCTTACAATTACATTATAATTTTGCATAATTTGTTTCTTGTTTTTCTTTTTGTAACAATAATTAAATAATTATTTATTTTTAACGTATGGTAATCTCAATGTTGTTACCAAAAGTAGAAATAACTATAATTATGTTGATAATTGGTAAATTTAACAGTCATTAGAATTTAAAAAAAAAGTAGCTCTAATTAAGATCACTACTTGGTAACATTCAAATAATAATTTGATATAAAAAGGGTCAAAAATTTCAAATATATCACATTAAGTCGTTATATTTTAACTTTAATAGTTACCAAAAAATATCACAAAATATTTTCAAAACTAAAATCAAAATCAAAATAAAAAATTAATAATTAAAAATGAATTCATTTGGAGCTCTTTTAATATTCGCTTTATTTGCATGTCACTCTTCCATGGTATGCAAATACTGATATCGCTCTTTCTCTTGAAAATATATTTTTATTTTTTTAATTGTTTTCTTTAAAGGCAGCTCCACCCACAACGGATCAAGTTAGCGCTGAATGTGCAAAAAAATTCATAATACCACAACCTGAAAAAGATGATCTTACAAATGGAAATTTTAATAAAATATCAGCAGATGGAAAATGTTACCTTGATTGCATTTCAAAGGGAATGGGACTTTCAACGAATGGTGTCATTAATGAAGCAAATGTTGTTGCTTTCTATTCATCTGTTTTACCAAAAATGTCACCAGATGTGATTAAAGCATCCGTAACTAAATGCTCTGCATCTTTAGTTGGTAGCAATGATTGTGAAAAATCATTCAATGCACACAAATGCATTCATGCAGCTTTAAATGCAAGTCAAGCATAGTTTTTTTTAAAAATAAATGTTATGTTTTCGTAGATAGTTTATTTGCTCATCTATATTTGCTCATATTATTAAATTAATAAATAAATTGTGTTTTATTCGGAATTTGAAATTTAATATGAAAATTTAATTGCATTTATTAAATTAGGGCTGGAATGTATAGAAGTACAACAATTTTGTAACACTATACTGCATATTATATTTCACCGATTTTAATGGAGACATAAGAGTTGATTAAATATATCAAGAGATGATAATGACATTAAACTCGATATTGACTCCGTAAATATTGAGCCTAGAGCTAAAAATGCATATCTAGATCGAATTGAGTTTTTTTTTTCGGAAAATAGGAGGTAATAACCGAATGACTCCAAGAATTTAATCTATATTTTTTCTTTATGTTATATTATAGCCAACGTAGTTAGTTAGATAGACTAACAAATGTTTATCGTAAATTATTTCTATCGCGTGTTCGAATTGAAAACAACGCTTTCATAAATTAGAAATGTGAATAAAGGCGCAAACAAAACAAATGAAAAAATTCTGAAAGAAATTTGTAATAATTGATGATGCAAAAAATTTAGAGTTACAAAGATGTTGTATTTTAACCCTTCAAAATAAATTGGTTGGTCAATTTTGGTCATAAGTTTGCTCAGGATAAAAATCTGTGGTGAGCATACATCAACTCGGCTCTAATTTATTGAATTATACAGTTATGAAAAAATTTGTGGTTGATGATGGAAGAAATTGTTGCCAATGCACAAATATACCTACGTACAATCTACAAAAGTTCAAGACTAATATTAATAAATTTATTCAAAATGTCCCTACTGATCAAAGGGATATTTTTCTTTCTACAATCCTCAATTAGTCCAAGCTATATATTCGTGTATAAAGGTACCGTTTGAAACCTAGTGTTTGGCTTAACTTAAAAAAAAAAAAAAAAAATTCATTTAATCACACAGTTAAAGTGTGTTTTAAAAATATAGCCATTATAAATATGTAAATTGATCAGGCCCGATTTAATTTTCTTTTTGATTTATAATAGAACCGTTAATGATAAGCTTTACTTAAAAAACTTACCTTTTTTTTTTAAATATAATTCATTTATCATAGTAAAGCTATCAACATTAATTTATATTTTGTACTTGATTTATAACCCGTTAGGTTTGAGGACATAATATTTAAACGATCAATAAGTAAAACATCAAGTAAAATTATTATGTAATTGTTGATTGTGTTATGAATATAAATATAATATATTAAAAATAGCACTTTAGACTTTATTTTTCTAAACGACGTCATAATAATTTCCATTACGTCTGTTGTAACGCAAAATCAAAATAATTGAACTTTTGAAGTTATTAAAATCTAATGCGAACTCACTAGAAATTAAATAATTGGTGCGCAGCAATTAACTAAAATGGAATTATGCACCAATGAAGATGATTTATCATATTTAATTAAAATTACAAATAATTTGAAATGTGAATTAATATTATCTCTTGATAATATAATTATTGTTTAGTTACTTTGTAACTGAAATCAGTCAGTGATCATCATCAAGATAAAAATAAATAATTTTTTATGATTAATATTGTGAGCAATTTAAAAAGATAATAATTATAGTAAATTATATGTGTTGTGTGGTTGAAGGTGGTTGTTTTTGTTTTTTGGATGATGATTCTAAGTGAAATAAACATGTTCATATGAGATTTAATTTCACAAATTATTGACATTATTTTTTTTCTATCTAATTTTTATAATTGCTTCAATTTTCAAAAACTGTTCAGATATGTTTAATTTTTTTTTGTTTATTTAATTAATTCCCCCTAAATGTTATCTCTCTAATTATCTTAATAGTTCTCACTAAAATAATTATTTACTTTCAGAATGCTATTAAATTTGTAAATATTACCTTAAAATCAGATGAGTCTGAACTAAAAGTTTAAACAATTTTTGTCAGTATACTGCCATGTAATGGACGTGTTATAGAATAATGATATATTTTCAATTTGTGATAATTTTTTTTTTAAGGTTAATTTCGTTGAATACAAGGTATTCCTTTCAGCTAAATTTTCTAAAATTATTGAAATACAACTATTATCTTTGACACACTATTTTATACATTTCATGGACATTGCTATACTGTTTTAAGTTATTTTATTAGTTAAAAGTACCATCCAGCAATACACTTTTTCTTTATTTCTTTTTAAGCTGGAAATCTTTGGAACGTCCATATTTTTCATCATATTGTGCTATCGTCTTCGCAAAAGCTGCATTCGCTCTTAGAACAAGTCTTTGTTTTAATACTAACTATTAATTTTTTTCTATTGCTCTTTAATTTTCTATGTGGTAACACATGTGTTTAATATAAAAAGTTTAGCTGGTAGTAGAAAAAAAAACTTATCACACTCATTTATATAAAGAATTTTAACAAATCTTATAGAATCAGCCTAAACGTTTTTGAAAACTATGGAAGTCGGTAAGCAAACAGATGTGGTTTATAGTCACCTTAGCAAGGCTTTTGATCTCTTACCACATATTGTGATTCTCTTCAAACTTAAAAAATATGGTTTTTCGTATTTTCTAATTAAATGGATTGACTCTTACCTTAGTAATAGATGCTACAGTGTTCTTTTCAAAACAGCAACTTCGACGTCATTTTTTTAACTCTGGAGTGCCACAAGGGAGTTACCTCGGATCACTGTTATTTATTATTTCTATAAATGATGTCACTAAAATTGTCCAGAGCAGTGGTATAAAAAAACTCTATACTCTGACGGTAGGAAAATGGTGACGGTGGGAAACTCTGGAGGGTATATAAAAATATTATGTATAACGTTGATTCTACTACAGTCAATTCTGATATTTTACACCTCCACAAAGATTGTTATCCAAATAAATCTGAGCAGGAAGTTACTGAAATGGTTAATGATCATTTTATTTATTCCACAGAGAACTTAAATCCCTCAATTTTTTCTGAATGCCTGAAAACAAGTATCATCACTCCTATTCATAAAAGCGGTAGTGAGGGTAATCTTAATAATTATCGTCCAATTGCCATCCTCCCAGCTTTTTCCAAAATTTTTGAAATCATAATGAAGCATCGACTAAATACTTTCTTGATCTCAAATCAAATATTAAACAAGGAACAATGCGGTTTTGAAAAAAATTCGAATACCTCTGTTGCGTGCTTGAGTCTGACGATCGTCATTACCAAAAACATGGATAGTAAAAAATTCGTTGCGTGCCTGTTCCTAGATCTTCAAAAAGCATTTGACTGTGTAGATCACAAAATCCTTCTCTACAAACTTTCAAAACTGAACTTCAATACCTGTAAGTTATCCTTCTTTACATCGTACTTAAAAAACCGTATGCAAAAGGTACGTTCTAATAAAGCGTATAGTACTGCCAAAATTTGTAAGAAAGGAGTCCCCCAAGGTTCAATTTTAGGACCAGACCTCTTCAAAATATATATAGATGATATATTTAAACTTAATACAAAAGGCTCTATCCAATTGTATGCAGATGATGCAGTATTAAAATATGCTGAAAACTCGGAATTGGACTTAAGAAGCGCAATTGAATTTGACTCTCAAATTCTCCAAGAATGGCTAAAAAAGTATAAACTCTCATTAAATATGGAAAAAACAAAACTGTTATTCTTTGATAATAAATTTCTATCTAATACTAGCTTTGTTATAAATGGGGCACCAATTGAGGTAGTGGAAAATTTTAATTACCCAGGTTTAATCATTGATAGCAAACTTAAATGGAATAACCATATTGAATTCATATTAAAAAAAATTACGCCGTATATTTTTTTAATAAAAAGACTACGAAACCACCCTTAAACAAAAATGCATTATTTGCCAAATTTGATGGTTTAAGATTATTTGGAATGAATTAAGTAATTTTATATTAAGTATAAAAAAATTAAAATGAAACTATATAATTTACTAACTTTATAATTTAATAAGCAAAAAAAAAAAAAACAAAATATGTAATGTATGTATAAAAAATATTTGGTAACGAATCAATAATAAAATTTAGTAATTTAGGAAAATGGAAAATTAAAAATTAAAATATAAAAAATAGAAACATGTCTAATAGTCAAAAAGACCAGACAGAGTTCCTAGAATTTTGAAAAGGGAACTATTATGTGATGTTTGTCTGTTAGTAAACTATCTGTTAAATGTTTTAATATGTAATTGTTTTTTTTTTTGTGTGGAAAGTTTGAAAACCAATACAAAGAATAATACGCCCGTGCTTTGTAATAGTGTGGGATCCACCCCCTGCAAGTTTTTAAAAGTTTAATAAAAAGCTAATTCATTAAAATTTTAAAAATTATTATAGGTACTTATCTACTTAAATGAAATACAAAAAAAAAATCAAAAGTGAACGAAAATTAAAATGAGTTTCAGTTTTGAACAAAAATAGTACTTACAACTTAAAATAAAATCCAAACATAAGTCTTAGGCGTTTTTTACAAATTTCAATTAGAATTTTGGGATTTTAATTAGAAGTATTTTTTGAAAACTAAATTATGGTCCGTTTTTTATGTTAGCATAAATCTTTTTTTAGGAATTAATAATAAACATTTTCATTTTTATAATATTCAAACATTAAGTACTTATTTCTATATGTTAGTATAAAACTAATGCTACATAAACTTATGCTAGATGTTAGTAGTTCACATTTTAATTTTTGAAGTCTCCACATAGAAGTACTAGAACTCCTCCCATAAGGTTGTAATTTCCTCTCAGATCTCTCACAGTCACGTCAAGGACTTCGAGAGCTTTCTTGTGAGCCATGGTACATTCATCCCATACAATAATTTTGCATGTCTTGAGCACTTGCGCCCGACCACTTGTTTTACTAATGTTGTAGGTAGGATTTTCCTGTCTGAAGATGTCTAGTGGCAAGTGCATAATGGGCTGTTCTTCCTCCTTCCATTAATGTTGCCGTGATTCCTGAAGATGCAATGGCAAGAGCAACTTCTCCTCGAGCTCTGATTTCGGCTAGAATTAGGTTGGTTAAAAATGTTTTATCTCTGCCCCCCGAAGCATCAAGAAAAACGGTACCATTTTGTTGGTTATCTACCTCATCCATGATAATTTTGTATGCTTTTTTCTGATTTTGATTTAGAAGTTGTATTTTTTCCGCGATATTACGCTTTCAGCTCTTCGACGTTGCAGTTCTTTTCTCGTACGTAATCTGTATAAAGTTCGTTTTGTTGGTTTCATACTGGTGAAGATAGACCGAGTTGCAGTAATGTTTTACCGATCATAGCCACAAATTTATCTTCAAGAATAATTAATGCGTTGTTGAATATGTACGGACCAAACGTGATTGGTAACATCGGATTTTCGAACTTTGGCAGAACAGTATACACCCGACTCAAAGCGTCACTCTTGACCACAGCATATCCGGGGACGGGCTTTTCTTCTCTATTGCTTTGAAAACCTTATATCAAGCTGCGATTCTAAAGTTTTTTTTGTAGTTTTAGTACGCTTCAGTTCAAGGCAAATATTTCTAAAAAAAAAATTGTTTTCTTTCTTTTATTTCATTGAAAGATAGAAATAAATAAAAATGAGAATTTTGTTTTGCTGTTTTCTTCACCCCTTCTCCTTTTCCTCTCTAAAAATAATAAAATAAAAAAAAATTTAACAACTTGCTTTTTGAATGACTATCACCAATATTTTGTACCAATATTAATTGCACTAAAAAGGGTCAAATAAATAAGCTAAATTGAAGCTCCATTAGAAATATATAATTTTTGTCTGCATAGCAAATGAAATTCAGGCATTTTAGACCCACTTCCTGTTAAGTTAGGGACTTGACCTTGGATCCCGATTACGGCAGTTTCTGCCAAATTTGTTGAACCTGCTTTCCGCCAGAGCTCTTTTCAACGAAAATTCATATCTCAGAAACTGGACCGATTTGGTTCCAATTTAATACACATATGTATGTTGAGTTACAATGAAAACTATTTTTCTTATTAGAAAATTTGAGGGATCTGCGGAGTTATACGACAGTTACCCGAAGTAGTCATAATTTCGAAAAAATGTGAAAGTCCAATTTGTTTATTTTTGGAAGAGTACCTGTGTGCAAATCTTCAGCTCTCTAGGACCTTTGGTTTTTGAAATCTTTTTGTCGGGTGCTGGGAGTTGTATGACAGCTACCCGAACCAGTCATAATTTCGAAAAAATGTGAAAGTCCAATTTGTTTATTTTTGGAAGAGTACCTGTGTGCAAATCTTCAGCTCTCTAGGACCTTTGGTTTTTGAAATCTTTTTGTCGGGTGCTGGGAGTTGTATAACAGCTACCCGAACCAGTCAAAATTTCGAAAAAATGTGAAAGTCCAATTTGTTTATTTTTGGAAGAGTACCTGTGTGCAAATTTTCAGCTCCCTAGGACCTTTGGCTTTTGAAATATTTTTGTTGGGTACTGGGAGTTGTATGACAGCTACCCGAACCAGTCAAAATTTCGAAAAAATGTGAAAGTCCAATTTGTTTATTTTTGGAAAAGTAACTGTGTGCAAATTTTCAGCTCTCTAGGACCTTTGGCTTTTGAAATATTTTTGTCGGGTACTGAGAGTTGTATGACAGCTACCCGAACCAGTCAAAATTGCGAAAAAATGTGAAAGTCCAATTTGTTTAATTTTGGAAGAGTACCTGTGTGCAAAATTTTCAGCTCTCTAGCACCTTTGGTTTTTGAAATATTTTTGTCGGGTACTGGGAGTTGTATGACAGGTACCCGAACCAGTCAGAATTTTGGAAAACAACATATCACGGGTTCGATTCCAAGTAGTAAAAAACCATCCTGTAAAATTTTGCTGAAATTGGTCCATGCGTCTCGGAGGAGTTCTGACACAAACATACATACAAACATCCTTCTTTATATATAAGATTATTGTAAAATGGTTTTATTATAAATTTTAATATTGTAATTTGTAAACACTTGAACTAAGTAAGAATAAATAAATAAATTTTAACTTACAAGATTTAATATATGTTTAAGTCATTTTGTAATTTATATATCCCTATAGTTGAAGTACTTACATTAATCAAAACATAAAATATAAAATACTCATGAAATGTTACAACTCATAACTGTTTTACATTCGCAAAACGAATATATGGGTAAGTTGATACATTGAGGGTGTCAAACAATATTATTGTCAAAACAGTGAAACGGACAACGGTAGAAAAGCTAACAATTTGTTAAACTATCTGCAAACCTTGTGATGAGTTATATTTTATAGAATGCAAAAGGCCATTGTTACATTGAATATGATATGAAATAGAGGAAAAATCTATATTGAACATCTTCTCAGCTGTAAATGTGAGGGTTACACTCGTATTAGACTTAACCATTTGGGAAAAGTGTTGCATGAACGATGAGAAATGCCCGAAACACTACTGCAAAATGTACTAACTCTAAAAGTTATATAATTTACCCAGAGGACTCAGATACATTATTATGTTGTACGGGTTATCACAATATCTCCATTGCGGCTATAGGGCTATGAAGCTAGAGCTTAACCATAATTATAATTTGATCAAATCTATGGTCGATATAATTGTGTCCTAAGTCTTAGATGATAGAAGAAAAACAGAATATTAGGTACAACTGTTACAAGGTACAGTTAATACACCAATACTGTTTTCAATATATTTATCAGAATTATTGTCCTTATTAGACCGGGTTATATCAGTTTTAATTTATTTTTTATGTACATTATAAAATAAATTCAATATTGTAAATTTACTAATAATTATTTTTTGTAAAACAGTTTTTATGGTATCCAAAATCCTTTAGTTGAATAATGTGGAGATATTTTCACAATATCCAATTTCAGCAACAACAATTGACAACTTAAATTTAGCCTTTCAATTTTTAACCGCAATTTGAATCAAATCATTTATAATCTTTTCATTCTATTTCTAATATTAACTTCAAATTTATAAAAAATATCTATTTTATTTTTAACGTTCACTTGGGCAAGATTAACATATGTTAATATTTTTTTTATTCATACAAAATGTATGGTATTCTATAAAATTTTTGTAATTATTTCAATAAGAGCTGAAAAATAAGATAAAAGGTTCTGAAATATTTTAAATTGAAATAGAAATATAATAAAATTAATGTATTTTAAAACATAAAGTAAATAAAGCACCAAAGGTTTTTTGAAAAAAAATTTTGTTTTGAATTTTATTTTTGGTATGTTTTAAAAAGAAAAATTCTGTTACGAAGTTAATCATAAAAACATAAAAATCACTTATTTTTGTCAAAAAATTCTCCATACAAAATATATGGAAAACCCATTCATTTTAACAAGAGTCGGAAAAGGCTAGAAAAAACCGACTTTAATTTTACATATTTTTAATAAAACCTTACAAACTATTTAAAAACTAACTTACAACAAATTAACCTACTATTACTAAACCAGAACTGTAATGTTTGGTTGAATTTTAAATTTAGCATACAAGTTAAAAAAATTGTTTTTGTTGCCAATTTTCTTAGTAGCTTAACCGCCAGAACTTATTAATATTTATAATATGGTGTACGTCTTTTGGTGAGAGGCTCATGTTATATCTCCAAATTGTTAGTGGGGTATTGAGGTTAATATTTGGCTCGAAAGTGATCTGTGTTTGGGTGCTACGTCTAAAAGCATGGTAAATAATAGGGATATTGCTATAATTGGATTGAATATATCTATTGCGATCAAGAAAGAGAAATGCTTCTGGGGGAATGAAATCTGAGCTTAATGAGTCTTCAATGTATTTATTTTCTGGATATGCAGAATGTGAAACTAAGCTATTATCTATTATATTAGTTGTGAGTTTAACATAATGTTTTCTAATTAAATGCAAAACAAAAACATCAATTCTAAAAATATTTGCCCGGCTATACAGCGTTCTATTGGAAAAGAAATGTTTATATTCAGTATCTGGCTTACGATAAATACCTGTACACCCTCTCAGAAATTTCCTTTCTAACTTTCTATATAATTCCATAAGTGAGGCACTAATATTATACCAAATTTGGCAGCCGTAAGTCAAAATGGGTCTAATAAGCGCTTGATAAGCTATTATTTTAACCCTGGCAGACAAGAATTTTCATTTAAACAATTTTTGGGTTATAACGAATGCCTTTCTCGCCGAATTAATTTTATTTTTAATATGTTCAGTAAAATTGAGATTGTATTGCAAAATTACCCCTAGATATTTCACATATCTTTTGTTTACCAATTTAGTATTTCCTGGCGCTTGGATATGGAAATTCCTCCAATTTTGTCGAACGTCCTTATTACATTTATCCAATGATGTTCGAAATAAAATGACTTCACATTTCCTAAAACTAACTCTCATTTTCCAAGAGTTAGCATAGGAAAGAACTTGATTAAACATTGACTGTTTATATTGAATATTTGCAGTTTTTTTTCCCGCCACGTAAACTATGAGGTCATCAGCAAATGCTAAGTTACTCTTAGCGTCATTATTATTATTAAGGCTCTGTAATAAGGCGCTCAAAAAGATATTAAACAAAATTGGAGAGTTTACCGTTCCCTTTTGCAAACCGTTTTTAATGTGGAATAGTTTTTCAGAATAAATGTTACCAATTTTAACTACAAACGTCTTATCATGTCATAAATAATTTTCGTTAGATGAATCGGGTATTTGTAGTTTATAAGTTTAAATATTAGGCCTTCAGTCCATACTGAATTAAAAGCAGATTCAAAATCTATTAGGCAAGCACCCACGTAGTTTTTATCATTAAGATACCAACATACGTCTGATGTAAGCTTATTTATAGCATGTATGGCGGAATGATTTGACTCTGAAACCAAATTGATTATTAGGTATGACACCTTTATCTGCTGTAACTTTAATCAAATATTTGTTAATTAGTCTTTCAAATATTTTACTTATGTTAGGTAACATACTAATTGGTCTGTAGCTTTTACGGTCTGTAGAAACTTTTCCAGGTTTTTTAATTACAATAACGTTAGCTTTTTTTCCAAAGTTTTGGGAAATATGAATTATTCAACATATTATTAAATAAGGTACAATATTGAGAAATTATAATATCAGGTAAATTTTTTTAAAACTATGTTAGGAATATTGTCCGGTCCCACAGATATTTTGTTATTTAGTTTTCGAAAAGCGTCATATACATCCTCAAGAGTGGCGAAAAAGTTATTATTATTTCGATTGGTAAGTAAAGAGTTGGCTTTCATATTATCACTAAAATTAATTAAAGTTGTATTGTTTAGAGCATCATTATTTTTTAAGTTGAGAAACTGCGGTTACTGTTTCATTTATTAAATTATATTGTGTTGTATTAAGTGGTGGAGCGATATTTGAATGACTATTCTCAATTTCAGAACCAATAACATTAAGAATATCCTGTTCGTTTGAAATAATTAAAGTGTTATTATGGGCAGTGTTCGGATGAGCTGAACTTATATTAATTGCGTTGAGTAAGTGAGTGTCGTTGGGGTTTATTTCCAATGATACAATTTTCATATTTTCATTTCTGAAAATTTTATTTATTTGTGGGAATATGTTACGGGAGGGGAATAATTGCTTTAACTTTTTTTTTCCCAATGATTGCTTATAATTTTTCTTAAATTTTTTTTTATTAAAATATTTAGGTTTGTCAGAATGGATTTGGCTCTAGTATACAAGGGATTATTTCTATTTTGAGTCCCCCTATAAATATTTTTCATGGCAGTCAAAAAAAATTAACAATATGTTAATCTTGCCCAATTATGTATATTTCTTTTGACGCCCAAGCGAAGGTTAAAGGAATTCATTTTGTAAATAAAATTACTAAATTTTGTTAAACACTGTTGAATATTCTGACATATCAAATGTTGACGGCAGGGGTGTGAAAATTTTGTACTTTAAATCGAAAAAAAATTATATAACCCAGAAACTTAACTAGCGAGATATACCCAGGTTTTAAGAGGTAAATTTTGACAGCAATTTATATGCGAAGAGAACTAGGTAACCAGAAATACAACTAGGTTACCGACACATTAGTGGCATGGCATGAATAGGGTATTAGGTTATGTTTTTAATAAATAATTATTGGTTTTTAGTCCCTACTTTTCCAATAATATAATTCGAAGACAACAAATTTTGTAAAGTTTGTACATAGTATAAAAAATGCATACAATTGTGTGTAAAATTAACATAAAAACGAAAAAGTTGCTTAAATGTTAATAAAATTAGAAATAAATAAATCTTTTTGAAAACTTTTGTAGGCTAGACTAGTGTAAGGGTTCTATCACACATCAATCAATGGTCAATCATTCGTCATTATATAGTCAATCATTGACCGTTGATTGACCGTTGATTGATGAGAAATGATTGATGGTGGTTCTATTCTCATCAATCATGCAGGCAAAATTCCCATCAATCATGCTGTCAAAATTAGCGGAATTAAAGAAATTGATTTTTGGGAATGTTCAGATAAGGTTATAATATTAATTTGTAATAAAATTCTAAAAAAAATATTAATTATATTAATTTTAATAATTATAGTAATTATTGTAAAAAAACAATTGATATATTATTCAAATGTGCAAAAAAATAATTTGTTGTTAAAAATTCAAATTAAACTTCAGTCAAAAACATTCCTCCAGAAATTATATTTTCAATATTGATATATGTTTCGGAATTATCGATATATTCAGAACACTTCCACAATATGTCCTTGCAAAATGGATAAAAAGATTGACGAGTGCATGATTGATGTGTCATCGGTCATCATTCTTTTCATCAATATATTTTATATATTGTCAATATATGGACGAAAAGATTGATGAAAAGAATGATGTGTAATAGTGGTAATAGGCACCTAAGATTTTAAAAATAGTGGAAAAAATTAAATTTATATTAAACAAAAAAAAATGTTTGATTCCTGACTTCAGCAATATATTTTTAAACTACCAGAAACCCATAAAAAAAATCAAATGATTTCAAAATAGGCAAAATATCAAATTACAAGTAGAAAACGGAAAAGAAGGGTTATTAAGTTAACACTCAAAGTTGTGCTTTAGTTAGACCTAGTTAGACCCTGTAATTTCTAAAATACCAAAAAAGAGTTCTGGTTGAAAAAACCAATTGTAAAAAATTAGGATCGCTGAGATATTGCATATTCAATTTAACCCCACAGAATATGGCAGATTTAAGCCAATTACTAGAATGCTTCGTAAAGTAAATTCTTATTAAATTTTTGTTTTTCAGCGCATTGTTTAGAGCGCTGGTACTGTTAAAACTAAACTAGCTAAAAGATTTTTTTTGTTTTTATTTTTTTTCACGTCGTTTGGTTATTTTTTTCGTTTTCGTTTTCGTTTCTCTTTCATTTTGTTTATGTATTTTTTTTTTTTAATTTCATAATTAGTATTAATTTAGCCTGTTTCAATTTTTTGTAATCTACTAACAATATGTTTTACCTACTTTAAAAACAGTTTGATGTACCTACTCTAATAACAGCATGTCTTTTAGTTTATTTTTTATCTAAGTGTGTTCAGGGCCGTCTTTACAAATTTGGGCGCCCTGGGCTTTGGTTTAATATAACGTAAAAATGGGAAAGAGAATGAAATAGTTTTAAAATAAGTTTTATTTTAAAAACGCAATATTTATTTCTGTAATATATATGCATGCTTAAATATAATAATTAATTATTACTTAAAAAACTAAAAGATACAATTTAATATTAAATATTTCCGACATTTATTATTGGCAAAGTTATTTATTATTTCATTAAAGTCTGTAGTTTCTAATATATCAGTTTCAATAGATAATACACTTAAATTATTTAGTTTAGATTGTCCTAAAGATGAACGTAAATAATTTTTTATCCTTTTAAGGGTCGAAAATTACCTTTCCCCACTGCAATTTGTACATGCAATACTCAAAAATATCCATAGGACTGTTGTTATATTTGGAAAAGTGCATTCAATTTGCAACTCAATGATTGTTTTCAAAATCAATTGACCTTTCGAAAAAGCCTTTAAATTATCAGATAATAAGTTGAATAAGCTTGAAATGCATTCATTCCTCAGCTAAACCTTCTTCTAGATCTTCATGGTATTCTTTATATAAAATATTCGCCTTCTCTCGAATAAAATTGTCATCAAGTTTCCCTAAATTCATCATAAATCCAAATTTGGCAGCAATGTTATCATAAGCTGATTTTCACTTATCTATTTCAGCCAAAAGTGAATCAAAAAGTGAATCTTTTCCTCTTGAAGGCTCTCGAAGTCTTAAATTCTTTAGTACTCGAGCTCTTCTCCCTTTTTTTATAGTAATTAAACGAATTTTCATTTCGTCGTTCTTTTACATATTTTTCTAAAGAGTTGTAAAATTCGACTACTATTTCGATTTCGATTTCCACTTTTTGGAGACTTATATTAATTTTATTAGTGGTTTCCCAAATATCATTCCAAAATGATAACATTATTGCTGTTTACAGAGAATTAAACTGCTTCTCAAAACCTTCTGCTTCAATTCTGGTTGAAGGTTCCTCTGTCACATCTATATATATGTCATTTGGAGCAACTTTAAAAGAGTCATATCCGAAATATAACACATTCACCGATTCCACACGTGCAGACCATTAAGTTTTGCTCAATGATTTTGGGACCTTGAAATTTTCAAGCGAAAAAACATTTTGGTGTTTTAGGTAATTTAAAATTTATATTTTAATATATGATCTGAGGGCGCAATATATTGGAGAATAATATTATTATACTTCAATAGATTTCGCCCTCAGATCACCTCAGATCAATGACGCCCCTGGGCTATAGCGCAATTAGCCCTATGGATAAGTAGGGCCTGAGTGTGTTGGGTTATACTAACTTTACTGAAGGATGATAAATATTGCATAAAAATGTAGCAAGCTTTCTTATTTAATAGATGTCTGATGTACTTATTCTAAGCATTAAATCTGATAGTAATAAAAGGAAAATAAATGATAATAAATTTGGTAAATTCGTTGTTTCAGTCCTTTGCATATTTATAATTTTTACATTTTATCACACATTAAGCCTGTATTATAGGGCTATTCAAAAATGTTCATTTTCAAAAACAGAAAATAATTAAGTACAATTATTGTAACACAAAAGCATTCGACCTTCAACAAAATTCCTAATGATTTTTTTCATCTTTTCTCATCATGGTTACAAGGTCTACGTTAATCTCCTCGTGATGGAAAATATTTTCTATATTGTTAGTATCCATGAAAAATTATATTTCCATAGATTAGTACGGAAAGTACCTTACTGTGTCCGATTAAAGATGTTAGGTGAAGAATTTTTTATTGAACTCCTGTTCAACTTTACTGAACATTCAAAGTAAATAACTAGACATACGCAAAATAACTTAAATTTTAAATAACATTTATTATCTTATATTTAACTTTAACTGTAGCTGTATCTTATTTTATATACATTTTTATAAAAAAAACTATAAAAATAAATTTGATTAAAACATTTTATACCTTTCTAGAAGCTTGAAACCAAAACCAACATGTTGACACTGGGATAATAAAATCACTGTACTGTGTTGTTTGATGTAATTTGACCAACTGTAAAATTAAATCAACTGTACTTTATATTTCTTATTACATTGAAAATATCAATTGATATTTCGCACAGCCTACTGAAGCAATATGATGAATAGATTCCAATTTATTTGAACAAATCAAACAATTTATCACTACATAGTAAAAGAGAATACTTATTTAAATTATTATATCTAAAAAATCTTCCCAAATTTTTTTTACTCAAATAATGCAAATGAATGCCATTGGTTAATTAAAATATTAAAAATATTAAATATTATTACTAGCGAATTATTTATTATTGTTTATAAACGATTTTTCTATAATTGTATTAATAGTCAATTAATTATATTATTATAATTTTTATTAAATAATCTAAAAATACTTCCCCGAAAAATTATTTAATTAACAAAAAAAAAAAAAAACAATTAACATAAAAAATTAGATTAGTAAGTACCTAAATTTATTATTGATGTATCACAAATTACGTAATTTCATTAAAGATTAATCTGACGTTTTAAATAAAAACAAAAAAGCATACAAAACTAGGATTGAATGAATGTAAAGAATAGATAGCTATCATAGTGAGCAATCGATTCTAACTTGGGAAATAATTTTCAATATAAATATCGGAAGAATACCTATTTTGTTTTACAGTAGATATTAAGTATTTCAGAGTTATACAACACTGTTTAGATATCTTTTTGAAAGCTTAAAATGAAAAGTTCGTGTACATTAATTGCAATTTTTGCATTTCTATTTGTAGTTGTAAGTACTTTAGTATATAGTCAGGTTTTAGATTTTAAACTAAAATTTCAATATTTTAATATCGAATATAGATAATAATAATAGTATAAAAAAATTATTGATAAATAATAAAACAAAGTGCCAAATTTTAATTTTACTAATTTAATTTAAAAAAAATAATTAATTGAATTCTTAAATTTAATGTTGTGTAAAACATAGAAATACAAAAACTGGAAATTCATTTTTAAATTTTTATCACAATCAAATAAACTTGGATAATATTTTAATATAAGAACTATATTGACCGAACCACTCTCATGTGGAATAATTTTTGAAAAGTTGATTTGAATTGAAAAAAAAAATGGTTCGCTATGATTATAGACTACTAGAACTAACAAACACGGGTAATCACAATCAGCCTATTTGCGGCTGCGCTGATATCATTTTTTTTATCAATTTGGATTAGAACAACGAACCATTTGATTATTATTTAGTTAAAATAACAACTACACTATGTAAGTCGGTATATAATCATATGATTTATTATACATAGTTGATCTGTCCTAACTTTATAATTCAGACATTGTTAATATCATTTTGTTTGTTTTTGTATTTACTTGTATAAATTCAAATTTTTATATAGATTAACTAAATAGAAAAATATCTTTTTATAGATTAAATTCGGTACTGAAATATTTCATCTGGAAAATTGACTGAAGTAATTACTTAAAATTTAAAATAAATTCTGTGATAAATTCATCGATCTTCTACCTACGATAACAGACATTTCAATTTATTTTTATCGATTGAATTCATTAATAACTTTTATGATACAATCAATAGATAGTATGAGACGGACAGCCAATAAAGATGGGGCAACGATTATATCATTTAACTACTAATCAAATGGTCCCAGGCTCGAAGCTCTATGCAATGCAATCCGAAGTCTTTTTCACAAATAACCTTTAATTAAAACACTAAATCCATTCGATCAAGAAACACTGTAGAACGCTCGTATAAAATCCTGCCGGACATTGCTTGGAAGTGCTACATCATCATCATCATCAACATCACTATCACTATAATTCCGGTCATGGCATGAATGTTAGGATGTTAAATTGAATTTTTTTTTTTCATTGTTCTTAAAGAAAAGTGAAATTTTAAAAAATAAAACTAAAATCAAACTATTTACGAAGACTTAATTCCTGATTATAAAAGTAGTTTTCCAAATTTAAAGAGTTAATTAGTAAAAAATATAAAAAATCAAATAACTAGTCGCTGACAGTTTATGAATAAGGTATAAAGAAGGCTACTTAACCCATGTAAACCCAGAGTGTCGAAAACGAAACATATGACTTTTTTCGGCATAGTGGTTACCCGGTGTGTTTTGATTTAAAATTCAAACTAAAATTTATTATTTAATTTGAAAAAAATATCTAATTTACCTTTTTTTTTGTTTTTTGAAACGTGACAAAAAGCATGTTTGCCGATGGGTTGAAAAGTCCGAATTTCGAGTTTTTTTTCATTCTTGTTAAATTAAGAAAAAAAATAAAAAAAAAAATATTTTAAATAAACTAATTCAAAGCCATAGTAATAACTTAATCACAATATAAAACTAATCAAACAAAATTTGTAGCTACAGGGTGACTTTTTCAAGCAGTGTATCGAAAACGGAACATCAGGTTTAAACGATATCTAAAAATTTTCATATAAAAAAAAATGCTAGATTCTTTTTTGTAGTTTTTTCCTCCTCCCAGCTATGATTATACCAATACTGTTTTTTTTTATTACGGACCACGTATTCTGCGAAAGACTACCTGGAAATCAAATAACAAGTTATGCTAAATCGGCGTTAATAGCTTGATGATAAGAGATACCTGAGTTTGAATTCTTGGAAACACACTAGCAAGACACGCTAAAATCGGCGTCAGTAGGTAGCTTACAAGCCAAGAACTTAATACCTGTTTTTTAATTCTTGGAAATATAATAGCAAAACACCTTTGAACGAATATATGAATAAACGGTTTATACAATTTGGAATATTTTCTCACAATTTATCTATAGATAAGCAAATGATTGCTTATTTTGGACACCATTCCTGCAAAATGTAAAACAAATCTAAGCCTATTCGATTTAGATTCAAGTACTGGTCTTTTTATTCTGCCGAAGGCTACTTGTTCTCATTTATACCTTATGAAGGAGCTTCAGAGGAAAATGATAGCCTATATGGACCTAATGTTAGCCTATATGGAGGAGAAAACGTAGTTTTGCGCTTATTAGCAAATATATAAAATAGAAACCAACACACCGTTACGTTCGATAATTTCTTTACATTACACAAACTTATGTGCCACCTCTCATCACTTGGTTATTTTGCAACTGGTACGGTTCTTGGAAACTGCGTTGTTTACTAATAAAAGTTGAAAAAAAAGCATTATACACCAGCTTGAATTCCGAGTTTTTTTGTTGAGTGCTTGGTGAAATCCCCGAAAATTCCTTTAAGAAAAGTTTTAGCACTAAGAGAGAGCGGACAAAGCTCTGGTACTTCAATTAGATATGACCGTGTTGATCACAATATCATCCATAGTGAGAAACGAGCTCGATGCCGTCACTGCAAAAAACAAATCGTTTTTCATGCACCAAATGTGGCGTTAATTTGCATACGAAATATTCTTTACCATATCACAGCTTCCCTAAGATCTGATAATTTTTTAAGATTAAAATTTATAAAATAATTTATTTTTTTTTTTTTGTAAGAAATTCATTGTAGTAGATTTTTGAAGAAATATTTTTTTTTAAAAAAATTATATCGTTTGATCCTGAAGTTTCGTTTTCGAAACATGTAATATCTCCTTTCCAGGATGTGATATCAAATACGCTATTTTTTTTTCTTAATTAAGTTAAAAATACTTTATGTGTAAATTTTTATGACTCTGGGTGAACTGAATCTAGGTGCGGGACTATATGGGCTTACTGACAAGACGATAAGACAAAAAATAAGGAAAACTTTTATTCAAACACGCTATGTTTGCTTAATAGTTATATTCTAAAACTGGTGCCGTGAAACAAGAAAAAAAATTTAAAGTAAAGTGGAATTAAATTTTTTTTAATTTTTAATTAGTTTTATTAAAAATCTTAATTCAAAAAAACGTGTTAAGGAAATTAAAGTCGAATTTAATAAAAATCGATTGATTTTTTATTTAATTTTTGCATCATTTTTCTTTGAAAAATGAGGGAATAAAATTTAAATCAATTTTCTTCCCAACAATTTAGGAACATTTTTTTTTATGAAATATGGCAGAATTTTTAGATATTTTTAAATTTTCTATTATTATCGATTTTATTTTGATAAAAAAAGACGATTCGCTTTTCTCGGGCTTATTTCATGGTACCGTCATATATCGATTATGGTACCGATTATATTATGTATTTTATTTTTAATCTTCGGCAGAAATATTCAAATAGTCTTTGTCTTTTCAAATTTGTCGTATACAAGATTAATTTTTTCTTTAAAAATTGTTTACACGCTGGGTGACGCAGCAGGTATAGCACCTGACTTTCAACCAAGTTCGATTCCCGATGAAGCAAAAAAATGCTTTCTGAATTTTCGACTTGGTCCAGTAACCTTTGTCATTGGGATAAAATAAATTATATAAAATAATTGTGAGTATATTTTGTTAACAACTTAAATAATAATGGAGCTATTTGATCTAAGATGGGTTAGCTCCTGACAACAGTAGTAGTTTTCCACATTCAATAAGTTGATAAGCCAGTATTCTGATAAATAAATTCTCGAAAAAACATTGTAATTGAAATATGTGGTATAAACTTACTTATATGCAGTACCTACCGTATACTTAATTAAGCACGAACAGGTAGTCCTTCTACCTAAATTACTGTCAAGAACATAAAAAAAAAAACAAAAAATTTTTACTATTGACTTGAATTTTTAACTCGCGATTAGATTAAAGTATTTGAAGGCCATAAGATAAGATTCAAAAATATTTCCTTTGATTTTAATTAGTTAAATATTTTTAGATATTTAAGTCTATTGCCAATTCAAAAAGTGATTTGAGTGAAAAAAGTATTATTAGAAAATTTTACTCTTTTTATTCAAAATCTTAAATCACAATTTTTATAACAAATTTTTCTGATGTCAGAATTTCTAAAACAAGAATCAATAATAGCAAATAGCAAAAATAAAGAAGAAAATATTATTAATAAATTTATTACACAAGACAAACATTTTGTCAACTCATAATCTAATTTTGTAATTCAAGTACTTAATTATTTATTGATGTCATGTCCCTGATGGCAATAATAAAATAAAGTCTTGGAACTTTGCGCTAGCTAATAAACCTTCTACTGATAGACAACACACCAGCGTAATGTACAGCTGTCTAAAAACGCTGTAACAAAATTAACACGGACATTAAAATTAAATTGCTAAGTGAAAATTGTATTATTTTGAGTCTCTCTTGATATTTAAACGTTTTAATGAAATTGAAAGGTTATTTTTACATAAAATTAGCTTAATTGATAGCATAAATTTAAAAGAGTGATCAAAATGAAAATATTTTTAATTAACATGTTCGAAAATGTAAATTTATCAATTCTAATACAAAAAAGTTAATTTATCTTGCAAAATTACAATTTTTAAAAACCTAACATTTTAGAAATTTCTTCAATACCATTAAATTGGCATATAATAAATGACAAAAAATAATTGAGAGTATAATCTGGTAACAAATTAAATAAAAACGAAACTATTCTATTTAAGAAGGTTTAGTTCCTGACAATAGCAGTAGTTTTCCACATTTAATGAGTTGATAAGGCAGTAATTTGTTAAATAAATACTCGAAACATTTGTAGATTCAGTAGTATAAACTTGCAGTACCGTACTTAATTAAGCTCGAAAAGGTGATTCTACCTAAGTTACTGTAAGAGTTAGAACATCATATCAATTTTATAATTTTTTTTTTTTTTCGCGTGGATTGGTGGGAATCTTCATAGACACAATGAGCCCCGTAGCTTCCATTGTGTGCCAGATTTTTACTGACTAAACCACACCCCTCCCATTAATACTAGTCCAACGGACTAACCATTAATTTATTGCTATTTTGATTTTCTTAAAGAAAAAGTTAACGAAATTCTATCGTATTAAATCTAGTGGCTTAGTTCTTTTAACCTTCTGACATCATTTTGATTATCTAGCAGTTGAGTGGCCTCAACGTTAACATGTCCCTCCAGACGAGCTATATGCTTTGTTGCATATCTTTTTATTTCATTTTCTATGCAAGGAATTTTTAGATGTCTGTGCAAATCACTATTGCGAACATACTAGGGGGCATTTACCATGTTGCGCAAGACTTTATTTTGGAATTTTTGTATACAAAGTACAAGTGTTTGTTTGGCACATCCCCATATTTGTATGCCGTACAACCATATCGGTTTGAGTATCTGATTATATAAAAAAATCTTGTTATGTATAGGCAATTTAGAATTTCGACCTAAGAGCCAGTATATTTCTCTATATTTATTTTCAAGCTCAGAGTTTTTCTTTTTCACGTGCTCTTTCCATCTAAGTTTGACATCTAATGTCATTCCTAGGTATTTAGCATTATTTTCTTGGGGTATATTGACCCCATTCAGATTTACCAATGGTGGTTGATTTTCTAATTTTTTATTTGTAAAATTTACATGTACTGATTTTAACTCATTGAGTTTAATTTTCCATTTCTTTGTCCAGAGGTATAGCTTATCGCTTGCTCTTTGCAATTTAATTGTAGCCTCGTCAATATTTGATCCTACTGCCATCAACGCAGTATTGTTGCTACAGTTATATTTTCCATTTCTGGTAAATCATTGGTGTAGAGCAAATACAGTATGGGACCCAGAATACTACCTTGAGGCACACCCGTTTTAATATCTCTAATAGTAGAATACTCTTCGTCTTGTTTTATTCTGAATAGTCTGTTTTCTAGATATGATGAGAGTACATCTACGTATTGTTTAGGTAACATATTGTTTAGTTTATTTATTAAGCCTCGATGCCATACTTTATCAAAAGCTTGGGCTACATCTAGAAATATGGTAGAGCATACTTTCTTTTCCTCTAAAGCTTTTTCTATTATGTCTGTTATTCTATGAATTTGATCGATTGTCGAGTGCTTAGATCTAAAGCCAAATTGATAATTTGGAATCAGATTACTATTTTCTATGATCGGTCTCATTCGAATCAATAATAGTTTTTCAAATAATTTTGATACTATTGGTAGTAATGATATTGGTCTGTAGGATTTGACCTCATTTATGGGCTTACCTGGCTTTGGTATCATAATTATCTCTGCTGTTTTCCACACACTCGGCACATACCTTATTCTTATAGCAGCGTTTATAATGCGTGTTAGCATTGTTATAGCTTTTTTCGGAAGTTCTTTCAGGACTTCCGATGTAATTAGATCAAAACCTGGAGCTTTTTTATCTCTGAGTTTTTTAATTGGTTCAACTATTTCTCTCTCTGAAAATGGTGATATAACATTTTCTTGCCAATTATTATTTTCTTCAGTGAGATCATCCGAATCTGTCTCGTCTGGACAAAAAATTTCTTCAAGATGATCTGCGAATGTTTCAGCTTTATTTTTATTATCTCTCGCCCATTCACCGCTTTTCATTCTGATTGGCGGGATTTGAGAGATCGAGGTTTTTGTACTCTTTGTTGCTTTCCACAACGAGTAGTTATTTTCTCTTTTAGCTGATAAATTTTTTATATATTTTTCAAAATTTTCATTTTTAAGATCTTTAATTTTTCTTTTAAGATTCTGAGTTGCCGGATCACGCGATTGTTGCCATCTGCGTCTAGCTCTTCTTTTTATTTTTATCATATTTAATATTTCTCTAGGGTAGTTGAATCCTACCGATTTATATTCACAATTTTTTGTATTATTCCATCCAGCATTTTGAATAATTTTAATAAAATTTTCTACTTCAGAATCTATATCACATTTGGATCTTACTTTTGTTTTTATGTTTATTTTGTTTTCTATTTCTTGTTTAAAGCTAGCCCAGTCAGTTGTCTTGTTCGTTAGCAGAGGTTTCGACTGTTTCTTAATAACCTTTTCATATAGATCTAGTATGACTGCAGAGTGATCTGAGTCCAAATCATGGTTATCTGCTAGCTTAATATAATTGGGTGAAATTTTTTTTGTTATATAAAAATCAAGCAGATCAGGAGTTTTATTTCTATCAGTTGGCCAATAGGTTGGCTTACCGGTAGATTGGTAAATGCAGCCTTTTTCTTTTATAGCTTTTCTTAGCTCTCTTCCTCTCGTAGAGGTTACTCTAGACCCCCAATCTATGTGCTTGGCGTTTAAGTCACCTCCCAGGATAAATCTTTCGCCAAGTAGTTTAAGAATTTCTATCAATTTTATAATGAAAAAATTTAATATATTATTTATTATTATTTTCAGCACGCAGCTCCACAAGAACACATGGAAAAATTTGCAGAAATTAAACAAAAATGTGTAGAAAAAACTGGTGTTAATCCAGAAGAATTTCAAAAATTCAAAAATGGTGAATTTGATGATGCGAGCCATGAATTCATGTGTTTTGTTAATTGTTTTTCAACTGAAATGGGTTTCACTGTAAATGGTAATTTACAAGTTGATAAAATGAAAGAAACAATGTCAAAATTCCCAAATTATAATGAGGAAAAATTTAATAGAGCTATGACAGAGTGTAAAGCTACAACCGGAGAAGATGAGTGCGAAAAATCATTTAATTTTATGACTTGTCATAAGAAAATTATGCGGGAATAAATTTTTTGTTTAACTATGTACCAAAATAAAGAAAAAAATTAAATAAAAATTGAATTAAATAAAGAAGAATAATTACAAAAAATATATTTTAAAATTTTTTGCTTTATTATTCTCAAACATAAAAAATAGAAATAAACGATAAATTAAAATTAAATTATAATTCTGTTAAAACCATTGTGAATGTTCTCTTTTAAGCATTTAATTGAATTAAAAGCATTATCACAATCATTCGTTGCTACAGTAATATTCTTACATATTGATAATGCCTTTTTAACATTTTCCGTATCAAATAATCTTTGTTGCAATATTCCGAGAACAACTTCATTCTGGAGTGTACCATTACGGATAAATGATATGCCATTTAGGAAACAATTTAAATAACATTTGTACTGTTGACTTGGATTTGTAATATTCCGATTTGATGTATTTATTTCCTTATATTCGGTTTCATTTATTCCAGCATCTTGTAAACATTTTTTTCTTACTTCGATTTCAAAATTGTCCAGTGACCACTTTTGTAACTAAAATTATATTAATTGAGAAAATTTTAAAATTTTTGTAAAATTTAATCCAACCTGAAATTTTTATAAATTAATTTGTATATAAATAACATTCATAGGGACTTAAGTATTTCATTTTCTATAATGTAATATTACTGAGCTTATGACACACCTACAATCTATATTAGTAATTTTTCCAAATATAGTTTCGATTTTATTGAATTTTATAGTGATTGACATTCTGTAATTTAAAAAAAGAACGGTACAAATATCTGAACGATTTAAAAACCGATTTGCATTATTATTCTTTTAAATGATATACCGGCTGTTCCAGAGCATGCGTATCAGCTTTTTAAGAAGAAAAGGAGCCGTTATTTTAAAATTAAAAAAAAAAAAATTATTTACTAAATCGGGGGTGATCTATCGATTGGTAAAATTTTCAACTTCCGAGAAGCCAATCACAGAGGTAAAGTTTGATTGATGCTCAAAATAATTCGAGTTTGAGAAAAATATAAACAACCCTTACGAAATACCATATATCTAGGAACATGGATGAAACTAAATATATCAGAAATAAACTAATCGATTTCTACAAAATATTTGACTGCGTGGATTACGATATTGTACTTCTTAAGCTAAAAATTGTGCCATTTACTCAGCAGTTAATTAGTTATTTAAAGGCTTATTTAGTTGGACTATCACAAAGGATGTAAATAAAGACAATTTACAGTTCCACTAGATTAAGTAGAAAAGAATAGTTTTCCTCAAATATTTATTTTAGAAATATTATCTATTTTAAATATTATTATATGATTTGATACGCTTTAATCTTAAAAGAACTTTGAATTTGATGCGATGTTAAAATATTCCGTAAACAGCGAAATGGATTAAATTCAGCGACAGCGGATCAGCTGAAAATAATAATTTATAGTTTAGTAGAAAAAGCCAATTAAATAGGTAAAATTTGTTGGTTTCCAGCCGATTATGTTTTTAAATCTTTCCGAAATTCATTTTAATATTGGTGAATGATTTCAGTTCAATATATTAATTTAGTGGGGACATAAAATACGTCTTTGTAAAACACACAATAAATAAGAAAGTAGCAAAGTATACATATCAAGTTTAAATTCATTCAAATATGTTTGTTATTCAACTTTTAAAAAGCGAAGAATCAAACGAGAAAAGATTAAACAGTTTCAGACCATTAGATTTAAAAATCAGATTTTTCTGAGTCTTATTTAATGGTCTTTTTGAATCTTTAGATTTTTGCTTTAGGTCTTAATTATTATCTAATATTTCAGAAGTAATTTTAGTAAGTACATAATAAAATCCATAGAGAAAATTACCACTCTTCTGATGATAGTGGTACTAACCGAAATCGATCAAAATAATATATTAAGAAAAGTTAGTGAGACATAACTAGATAAAAATAAAACGTTGGTCTAAAGAATTTTCTGATCCCTACCTCACAAAACATCTTTATGTTACATATGTAAGGCCTACCCTTGAATATGTCAGTCAAGTATGGTCTCCACATTACCTGACTGACATTAACCGAATTGAATCTATGAAACACTACACTACGGAATCATCCATTGCGACTTTTTCCCACCGTCTTAAGGTCATTGACTTACAGTCGTTGTCTGATCGTCGAATAATTGCAGATATCTTTTTTATTCACCAGATCCTTTCGGGTATGACGGTAGCCTCTAAATTTTAAATTATTTGGTTGAAAAATCCAATCAGAATAATCTCAGAACCGTTGAGTTGCTCTACATTCCCTTCCACCCTACTGAATATGGTAGATTCGAGCCAATCACTAGAATGCTCCGTGAAGTAAATTCTAACTCTAGTTCTTTTGATCGTCAACTAAGTGTTTTAACTTTGAAAAAACGATTACGTTTTAATGTACGTTCAACTGAGACTAACTAACAACTGTTGTTCTTTTTAGCTTTGATACTTTAGGCCTAACTTTTGTTAGCTAAGGAAATGTTTTCAATAAATGTATAGCTATTAACATAGGTATTAATTTATGACTTTTACCGTTCTACTAATAGCATGATTGGTCTGGTTTAGTTTATTTTTAGATTTTTTAATCAAAGGTGGCGGTGATTTACTAACCCTACTGGATGATGAATTATTGCACAATTAAATGAAGCAAGCCTTCGTCTAGTAATAGACGTCTGATGTGCTTGCTCTAAGCATAAGTCTGACAGTATTAAAAATGTGTTTAGAAATTATTAAAAAAATCTTATGAACAAGTCCGATTTATTTATTTACACTGGCTGATACATAGATATAGAGATTATATCAATATTGTATTTATTAGTATTAAATGATGAACGAAACACTATTTATTTTTATCTAGTTATATATAAATTTTACGTCTGAATTTTGGTCGATTTTTATAATTCACAGATGTATGAACAACATCTTGTAATAAGTTGTAAAATCAAACAAAATGAATCAGAAATTGTATAGTTGTAGTATAACACTATAAATACCTACTGAAAAGTTTAAGTAGTGTTACTATGGACAAGAAACTCCTAAGAATAATATTATTATTGTTATGTAGGAGTGAAAGTGAAACATACCTACACTTTTTAACTTTTACGATATAAAAAAAAATTTATATATTATAATAAAAATTTATGTCACCATTTTCGGTGAATCTAATTTTCTAATTTCTCACTACAATAATAATTATTGTTGTTATTTTAATTAAAATAAAACTACAATTAATATTAATTACAAAATAA
The DNA here is from genome assembly GCA_963942445.1 of Argyra leucocephala. Classification (NCBI taxonomy): domain Eukaryota; kingdom Metazoa; phylum Arthropoda; class Insecta; order Diptera; family Dolichopodidae; genus Argyra; species Argyra leucocephala. Next base: position 81,747,786 of record OZ012681.1, on the reverse strand, counting down.
TTAATTAATTATATATAAATTAAATTTGCACTAATATAAAACTTACAAATCCAAATTTGAATAATGACAAAAATAATAATCCAATTATAGCAAATGATTTCATTCCTTTGATTATGTTTTCGTTTATATATAGTTCACTATCGGTTGAAATTAAATTTGCTCTTCTACCACAGTAATCTAAGTTCTGATAATATACCGCCGTCCGATTTTGTAGACAATATATTGAGAATTTTTTTATTTAAAATAAAATAAAATTATTTTTATTATTCTCATATTTTCTCAATTTACCAACTATACATTTTTTGATAAAAATTATATTTTTTATTTTAGTTACTATAAATAATACTATAAATTATACTACGTTTGTTTATTAATAGAAATTGCGTCCAAAAGAAAAACAAATAGAAAATAATTGTATGAAAAAAAAAATTATAAAATAACCTATCAAAATTGAAATGACCTGTTAATTTGACTTTTTTGTTAAATTTCAAACACACTTTGAAAAAGTTATACAAAAAAAAAAAAAAAACAAAAAGTAAAATTTAATTTGAATAACATTTAAAAAAGTTGAAAAATAATTGAAGCGTTAAAATTATATAGCATATCACCGAAATTTGTTTTTAGATTTTAATTGAAAATATTTCATTTGGATAAAAACTATTGTGTCTGAACAATGAAAATTAAATTGTTATATTAAGAACATAATTGAAATGATTTTGGATATTTATAGTTAGTTATACGCGTTAAAATTATTGATCGAAAAAATATGATTTCATTCGATTGTATCTCTCACAAAAGCAATGAATTAATTTAGATACATTTGTTTAAAAATATAATCATATTTTATACGTGTTTGGTTTTACTAACAATAAATTATATTTAGAGTAATATTTAGTACAGAATTGTACTTTGGAAGTACCACAGTTAACTCAAAAACCTATTACAGTATCTAAATTTTAGGTAGAGATTATGTATTAGTTAAAATATTATTTGTTATAATTGAAAAATTGAATATTAAAAAATTGTTTTATATGAGGCACACTGTCTGGCATCGGTTAAATAAGACATTTATTAATAAATAAAGTAAAATATTTATAGTGATATCAATATCATCATAAGTATCAGATAATTTTTTAGAATCTGGAAGAAATTATATGAAATAAGGGTGTGTTCATTTAACGTTATTATTACAAATTCAAAGAATTTTATTTAAATAAATAAATAAATCAAGGAGCCTGTTGTGAAATACAATAACAACAGAGTGTCCCTTTTTATATGAATAGGGATACAGAATACAGTTAACTAATATTATATCTAACACTAGTTTTTGCACAATATATGATACCTCTAACATTATTCTATTCTTCATAAATACATTTTGGTATTCAATTTAATATCCAGCCATTTTTGTATTAAACAGTATTATTCTCTTATTCCTCATCATCATTATCTGTTGGTCCTACAGCTCGGGTGAGCCTTAACCTCGTCCACAACTTTCCTCCATTCTGCTCTATCTTGTGCAACTGAGTTATTTCCTCCATCCTCCATCCGTTAACTCCAATCTTTCGACAGTTGCCCTCGACTTCGTCCAGCCATCGTGATCTTGGTCTACCTCCTGCTCTTGTATTGTACGGTACTGCGTCTAATATTCTGCGTCTATTTCTTTATTCTTATTATAAATTTTTGACCTGAAAAGGCCTTTGTGTGCGTAGAAACATTTTTGTGCTGCTTGAATTCTATCATTAATTGTCAGATGCATATCATTTTTATTATTTATTAAGGCACCTAGATATATAAAACTATTTACTCCTTCAAAGTTATAATCATTTTGGGCGGATCGTCTTGTTATCGTGCGCGCCATCTTCATATATTTGGTCTGAGCCTCGTTAATTTTGAATCCTACGGATAATCCAAAGGATGTTGCTACAATAGCAATATCATCAGCATACGCACTTATTATAGATGATTTTATGAATATGTGTCCGCCTCTGTCTAAATCTTTTATTGCGTGGTGAAGCATTAGATTGAAAATTGTTGTTGACAGGGCATCGCCTTGTCTAACTCCTGTTTTTATTTTAAATTCGTCCGTTATTTTATTTTGCATTGCTACCTTGCATTTGGTGTGTCTGAGTGTTAGCATACTTAAATTTGTCAATTTTCTTGGGATTCCCGTGTTATTAAATACAGCTTCTACCATATCTCTTTTTATTGAGTCAAAAGCCTGGCGGAAGTCAATCATTAATTGGTGGAGATTTTTCTTGTACTCATAGCATTCTTCCATGCTATTTGGTCTAAATCCACTTTGATATTCTCCTAGAATATTATCGGCTATACTTCTGAATCTGTTATTTATAATATTGGAGGGAGTCTTGTACGCTGTGTTTAATAATGTGATACCTCTATAGTTGGCGTAGTTCCTTCGTCTGTATATTCCCAAATCGTAATGTTGCTATTTATAGGTATCACAGTTTCCAGTTCCACTGATTGTTCAATATTTAATAATTCGTCAAAATATTCTCTCCATCTTTCTAATATATTTTTCTCTTCACTCAGTATCACTTTATTTTTGTTGTAACAATTACTTAGTCTGGGTTGGAATCCATTTTTTATTGTTTTTATCTTCCTGTAGAATCGCCTTATTTTATTTTCGTCAAAGTCCGTACATATTTGTTCTACTTTCTTTCTTAGGGCGTCCTTTTTCTTTTTATTAATTATCTTTTTGGCATATTTTCTTAAGCTATTGTATACTTGTCTGTTATTTCTTGTGTTTCTGTTTAATAACTTATTTCTTGCTTCATTTTCCTTTTGGATCGCTATTTTACAATCATTGTCGTACCATTCTTCATTTCGTCTTATTTGTGCTACACCTATTATTTCACTCGTTTCTTCGTTAAGTTGTCTTTTCTAGTTGTAAATGAAATCTATCTTTTTCTTCGCCAGCTGCGTCTTCAGTTGGAGCATATGTACATATAAGTGTTATATTATTAAATCGTCCTTTTAATTTTATTGTGCATATTCTCTCGTTTATTGGTAAGAAGCCTAAAACACTATCTTTTGTATTTTTTGATATCATAAAGCCTGTTCTGGCATACCCGCTTCTGTTTTGCATACCGCTGTAGTATAGAGTGAAATTTTTCTTCTCAATTTTTCCGGCCTCTTTCCATCTTATTTTTTGTAGTGCCAGAATACTTAACTTATAGCGATTTATTTATGCAGCTATTTCTTGCATTTTTTCAGCTTGTAGCATTGTCCTCATATTCCAAGATCCGATATAAATATCGTGTTTTACAAAACCGTATTTCGTCGCCAGGGTCGTTTGAGGTTCTGATAATATCCTATCGGTTCAGTTTGGAGTACTTGTTGTATCCTTTCCGTAGTAAGTTGTTTTTTTTCATATGGGGCGGGTTACTAGTTCAACATCGAACCTTGATCCTATACTCCAAGGGAAGGATTTAGCGCTCTTGCAATTTTTGCCTAAATACGTAACGGTTGCTACTTATTTAGTTACCAGTGGTCACTGTGTGAAGGTAAAGCAAGAACTTGGCTAGGGATTCAACAGTCACAACACTGGGTTGAGTTTACCGGTTAGAGTTTACCCTGTTGATCCTTACCCAGACCACCATTCTCTTATTCCTAACCTAACTTATAATCAACTGTATTTTTCTAAACAAAATTTTTTCCACGAAATAGGATTTTATAAGGATTTTCTTTTTAATAATAGGATCAATACGTTAACAAAATATTAAAGGAAATCTTGGATAACAAGAGTTGCTGTCCCAGTGGTAACAAAAAACAAATTTGTTGAAACAATCAAAGTCATATCAAAACACTATAGAATATTAAAAATAAAATACAAATAAATAAAAATATAATAATGTAAAAATAAAATTTTTAACTTTTATCGCAAAAAATCTAGTTTCTTAAAAAGTAGAAAATAAAATTATTAGTGGATGTTGAGCATCTAGAATTATTATAAGATAACACGCAAAATTATATAATCAATCTTCCTGCAATATTGTTAATGGAAATTTTAAATATTTGCGGCTTGAAATAAATCACGAATATTAAAAAAACATTACAAAGCGTGTTTCTTTTAACGTTCGTATTTTTTTAAGCCGATTTTCACAGTGAGTTCTTGCTAGTATATAACTGTAAAATATAAAAATTCTGTCATCAACCGTTCCTCTAAACTTTGGAACATTATACCATCTTATGTATTCCCACAAACATGTAACTGAGCAGTTTTCAAGAGAGGGCTAAATTTATATCTTTTAAGCTGTCCGTACATTTTATGTATACCTATATTAACTCTTCTATTCTTCGTATACTACTTTTATACTCTTATATATTAGATTCTATTACATTCTATTCTATTCTTTTTATTACATAATTTTGTTTATTTCTTTACTATTCTTCTTTTTATAATCGTTTGTTGGCTTAAATTCTGCGACGACGAACCCGCGATTATCCGATTAGTTTGACCTCAGTGTGATTTATCAAATTAGAACTTATTATCTATATGCCGATATTCTGCGCAACCAGTTGAGATGATTATCTAATCTATCTATGTATATATAATATCGAAAATATGAGCTTAATGAAACTTTATGCTAACTTTATGTTTTGGAAGCGAAGATCATAAAGGTCTAATTATTTTACTATTTGAAAAAAAACACACAAAAATACCGCTCCGCAATATTTTGAAAAAAATTTGTTTAGACGAAAAGAAAAACCATACCTTGATATTGATTTCATTATTTTATATTTTATTTATTCGTTCATTTATTGTGGAAGACGACTAGTCTCTACAATATGTACAATCTATGTGACTGAGTTGAAAATTATTAAAATATTATAACGCCTAAGCTTTGAAATGAAAATGAAAAAAGAAGGAAAAAAGGAAAACAATTGAAATTGAAAAAATATATAAAATACAGTACACACACAGTATACAGGACAAAAGCAAAATACTTAAAAATGTATTATTTTTATAAAATTAAAAAAAAATACTAAAAATTAATTTTTTTTTTTTTGTTTATGTTCTTGACAGTAACTTAGGTAGAATAACCTTTTCGTGCTTAATTAATTACGGTACTGCAATTTTACACTACAATATCTACAATAATTCGAGTATTTATTTATCAAATTACTGGCTTATCAACTCATTAAATGTGGAAATCTACTACTATTGTCAGGAACTAAGCCTTCTTAAATAGAATAGCTCCATTTTATTTTAAGTTGTTACCAGATAATACTCTCAATTATCTTTTGTCATTTATTTTATCCCAATGACAAAGGGTACTGGACCAGGTCGAAAAACCGATAAATAATTTTTTTGCTTCATTGGGAATGGAACCTGGGGCCTTTCGGTTGAAAGGTAGGCGCTCTACTTACTGCGTCACCCAGCGTATAAATTTAACTAAATTAATGTCGAAACTCTTAAAATATACGAAACGAATAGTCAAAAATTAAAACTTATTGTGCGTAAAGTATGTCACTTTTGGCGAGAGGCTTAAATAGAACACTTTGTCAAGTGCTCCGAATGGCATTCCGATCCTTCATCAAACCAGTTTTGTCCAATCAACGGAACCAGTTTTATATCATCAAAGTTAAATAATGCATGTACATTGATGCCAGGTGATGGGAGACGTGAATTAAGTAATTTTTTTTTTTCTGATGTAGACTCGACCTCTTTAGATCTATTGTATTTCGCGGTCATTATCTTATAATTTCAGGTCTATGTTTTTGATACGCGCTATTATTGCTTTGAATTCTCTCATGCTCTAATATTATAGTTTTTGCGGGGTCAGATGTTCCAGTAGATTTCAAACCATTTTACTTGTCTGAAGTCAGTACTATTCTTAGGGCAAAATTAGAAGATATTTTAAAGTATTTTGCAAAGAACACAATTTTCATTACGGATATTATCGCATATAAGAAGATATTATTTATTGAAAAGGGCTATACGAATGATGTACCGACATCAAGTTTATTGCAAATACCTATGTTTAGTATTATATTGAACAAGAAGCAAATATAACAAAACTAAAATATGTACACTAGTTAGTAAACAACCTTTAAATGTACCATTAAAGGTTAATTAGTTAAGAATAATAGTTACACTTAGAGTAATCAGAGAAGACAAACATTGAAAGTAACATTCAAGCTTGAACTATCAATTATCATTAGCCCTAATTGATAAGTACAGAATATATCACATTACAAAAAGTGTGGCAAGAAAAATGCTATCAGGAATTCATTGACACCACATTTAAAGAACCTGCTGAATGGCGCAAGCATAAAAAACACAAATACGCCGCACCATAACCCAGTCAACTCCGAAGAAACAAATACAACCAGTCCTGCAGAAGCGAAAGCAACTATCCGAATATTGAAGAACAACAAAGCTGTTATATGGTTCTGAATCGTGAACATTACTAAAAGCAAGCGAGCATGCACTTGGTATTTCTGAGAGAAAAATTCTTCGTTGCATTTATGGTTTTGTGTCTGATGAAGGGGTTTGGAGAAGAAGATACAATGTCGAACTATACCAGCTGTTCAACGATATGGACCTAGCCAAAAAAAAAGGCAGAATAAAACGTCTTCATTAGCTGGGCCATGTACAGTGTATGGATGAAAATGTTTCAGCTAGAAAATTCTTCGAATCCAAGCCCCAGAGAACGTGTCGTCGAGGTAAGCCAACGTTGAAGAGATAAAGTATAGGCAGATATGAAAAAAACTTCAAATCACCAACTGGAGAGATTCCGCTCGTGACCGAAGTCAGTGATCAAAGGCCGTCAAGGTCTGTAGCGCCCAAGAAGTAAGTATTTCCGTTGTTGATATTTGATTGGTAATAATTGTGACAGTTTTTATTTGAATTGAAATTTGTAGATAATTTTTTTTTTGTGTTAAGACTGAGATTTAACATTATGTGCACCTACTCGTACAACTCAATTTTTTACAATATTTTTTAAGTTAAAATTTGTTTAGTCATTCATCTTTGATTTTTTTAGTTATTCATCTTTGATACCAAAGCAAGGTAAGCCCTTAAATGAGGTCAAATCCTACAGAACAATATCACTACTACCAATAATTTCAAAATTATTTGAAAAACTACTATTGATTCGAATGAGTCCGATCATAGAAGATAGTAACCTGATTCCAAATTATCAATTTGACTTTAGACCTAAGCACTCGACAATCGATCAAATACATAAAATAACAGACATAATAGAAAAAGCTTTAGAAGAAAAGCAAGTATGTTCTACCATATTTCTAGATGTAGCCCAAGCTTTTGATAAAGTATGGCATCGAGGCTTAATAAATAAACTAAACAATATGTTACCTAAACAATACGTAGATATACTCTCATCATATCTAGAAAACAGACTATTCAGAATAAAACAAGACGAAGAGTATTCTACTATTAGAGATATTAAAACGGGTGTGCCTCAAGGTAGTATTCCGGGTCCCATACTGTATTTGCTCTACACCAATGATTTACCACAAATGGAAAATATAACTGTAGCTATATTCGCTGACGATACTGCGTTGATGGCAGTAGGATCAAATATTGACGAGGATACAAATAAATTGCAAAGAGCAAGCGACAAGCCATACCTCTGGACAAAGAAATGGAAAATTAAACTCAATGAGTTAAAATCAGTACATGTAAATTTTACAAATAAAAATTAGAAAACCAACCATCGGTAAATCTGAATGGGGTAAATATACCCCAAGAAAACAACGCTAAGTATCTAGGAATGATATTAGATGTCAAAGTTAGATGGAAAGAGCATGTCAAAAAGAAAAAATTTGAGCTTGAAAATAAATATAGAGAAATATACTGGCTCTTAGGTCGAAATTCTAAATTACTTATACATAAAAAGATTTTGTTGTATAATCAGATAATCAACCCAATATGGTTGTACGGCATACAAATATGGGGATGTGCCAAACGAACACATATACTTGGTATACAAGAATTCCAAAATAAAGTCTTGTGCAACATGGTAAATGCCCCTTCGTATGTTCGCAACAGTGACTTGCACAGACATCTAAAAATTCCTTGCATAGAAAATGAAATAAAAAGATATGCAACAAAGTATATAGCTCATCTGAAGGGTCATGTTGAGGCCACTCAACTGCTAGATAACCAAAATGATATCAGAAGGCCTAAAAGAACTAAGCCACTAGATTTAATACGATAGAATTTCGTAAACTTTTTCTTTAAGAAAATAAAAATAGAAACAAATTAATGGTTAGTTTACTAGTTTTAATGGTAGAGTGTGGTTTAGTCAGTAAAAATCTGGCACATAATGGAAGCTACGGGGCTCATTGTGTCTATGAAGATTCCCACGAATCCACGCAAAAAAAAAAAACGAATCTTTGATTTTGGTTAAAAAAAATTAATCGAAACCAAAATGTTTGTACTGAACTGCTCTTGCAATAGTTTAAAGCATATGCGTTTGAGTGAAATTCAAACCTCTGATATTTTGATTAATAGTCAAAAGTCACAATCACTATACCGTATCGATGGAAAATTAATAATATTTAAAAAGCAAGTTTTTTTTTAAATTATTTTCAAACTTTTTTTTACATTCTGATAAAATACATAGTACCTGCGTACATATTATGGTGAATAGTTTAAACAAATTTTTGTTTGTGATCTTAATCTGATTTCATTTTTTAATACAATTTGATGATTATTATAAAAATAAATACCTACGTCATAACTACCTAATATAACAAAAAAAGTGAAAGTTTTACCATTGTCAACACTTTTGCTTTGTAATTACCACTAATTTTATAATAAATTTGTGATTTTATATTATTATTATTATTTTTTTGTTTTGGTGTAATTTACTAATTAATTAACAAAAAATGAATATAATAGATATTCATTAGCATAATTAGCAAGTCAAAAATATATTTAAAATTATTATAAATAATGAAAAAAAAGAAAATTAAAAAATAATGCGACTATTCCAAATTATTAGATTCATTAAATTATTATTGTTCAAACTAAGTTCGCGTAGATCATTCTATTTAGGTGATTTGCGTAGTAAATAAATGCAGTATTTTCGGAAATTATGAATAAAATAATTATTATAATATTTACATGTATATTAATTATAAAATATTCGGTAATTATTATTTATGTGTTTTGTAAAATATAAATTTAAATTACTAAATTAATTATTTAGAATTATTAATAGTTAACATTATTGTTCTTACTGTGTTAACCAAATACGATTTCATATTGTATCAATGTCAGTTTACATAGATTCATAAAAAATATTGTACAGAATTTAAATTTGTACAGCTTAAATTTGTAAATATGTACAGCTTGCGAACAATATTTTAATATTGGGTTTGTAAATTTTTGATCCTCATTTGGTCACCGGAAAACACAAAGATTGAACAATTATTCAAAAAAAAAGTATTGATCTTCTTTGACCATTTTTTTACATTAAATTTGGACTTTTAATATTATTTTTAAGATGACTTTAGACTTACGTTAAACATTTATATTATAGTTTTAAATCCCATTTTTATAAATTGTAAAAAAATAAATCAAAACCAATATTACAATTTTAGAGATTAAATTAAAAGTTTTTGTTTACTATATTGTATTTACATTTACCTATATGGAATCTTTTAATTTATTTATTTTCACATATTTCAGTTTTCACAAAATAATAACAAAGATGCTATTGATATTGTAATCGATTGTTTCGAAACACTGGATATTAAAAATGAAACAATAAATATGATATTAAATGGAAATGTATCTGAACCAATACATGAAATAAAATGTTTTATAAAATGTTTTTTTGAAAAAGCTGAATTCATCAAAGATAGTGCATTACAAAATAATAATATTATAAATATGTTAAGTGAACAATTTCAATTTACAAAAGTTAATATTGAAAAATCTCTAGAATCATGTAAACATTTAAAAATAAATGAAGATGATTGTGATTCAATAATTGAAATTCAATTATGCATTAAAGAAAATTTACCTAGACGTGGAATACAAGCAATGGAAACTTAATATATTTACGAAATATTTTCATCATTTTATATTGAGTAAATTTTAATAATGTAATTATTATTATATTAAAATATTTTTAAGAATTATTAAAAACGAAATTAAAAATTTGATTTACAAAGAAAATTATTTTTTTTATTTTTATTTTATACAAAAAATTAAATAAATTAGTTTGATTTTAATAGGTTTAAATATTTTATGTGATGTGAAATTAAAAGCTATAATTTATGTCGATGAATATAAGAAAAAATTGTATCCCTTACCTTTAGTATTGCGATTACTTTAGATTGAATATATTTGGTTTTTTGTATTTATTGTTGTATATTAACAGATGTATAATATAAGATGTGTATATATATAAAGATATATATAAGCTGTATATCAATTACAAAAAATTAAAGCCGTAATCGTGAAATACAAAAATAGTACAAAGCTCGGGAATTCAAATTTCACGTCATCCATATATAATATATCATCTTTATCCTTATAATTTGGTATAATAACTAAAAATAATGTGGCATTCAGATTTACGAAGAATACGTTACTAAGAACCATTTTCCAGATTAAAATAATGTTCGAAAACATTAAGGGTCAAAGCAGTATTAATCTAATGATCAAATAAAAATAAAAAGTTCTTTAACAATTTTAAATTTTTGTGTTAGAATTCAAACTTATTGTATTTACATCTATTATTATTGTTTTTAGGTAAATTTTATTTTTTCCAAATATTTTTACATTCTTAACTCATATAATCCCGGACCTAGATCCAATTCACCCAGAGTCATAAAAATTTATACATAAAGTACTTTTAACTTAATTAAGAAAAAAAACAACGTATTTGAGATCATATCCTGGAAAGGATATAATACATGTTTCGAAAACGAAACTCGAAAGGATCAAACGATATAATTTTTTCAAAAAAAAATCTCTTTAAAAATCTAATACAAGAACTTCCTGAAATTAATAAATATTCTTACAAAAAAAAATAGTTTTTATAAAAACTTGTTTTCCAGCGTTAGAGTAAAATTTTGGTATAACAGTGAAAATAGTCGAATATTTTCCTTTTAATTTTACTGATATGCTTATCATACAGATACGCGTATTTCGTCTACTACTTGCAGACTTCTTCAGTGTTTTGTACTCGACTGAGGAAAGAAATCTAAAATTGTTTTATTTATTTTATTCGTACAGGTAACAATTTGATGTTTCTCGCAGCTGCATGGTTGTTTATTATCCAATGAATTAGCACAGGTAGGGGGTTGAATAAAAATATTTTTATTTATTTTATTATTGGTATTTAAAATAATTTTTCCGACGTTAGGGTGACAGGTAGGGGTGGTGTTATTTGTTTTATTGTATTTCACTAAAAAATTTAAATAAAGAAGAATATCCATTGCCTTAGTCTTTATTTATAAGTGAGTCATTTTTAGTTTTGTAAATTTCGATGCTTTCAGCTGAATCTAGTTTCCTAGAATCTCTAATGTAATTTATCATTACAATGTCTTCTTTCGAAATGCTATGATTCTCCTGGGTGATGTGTTCTGCTACTTTGGATCGGAACTCTGTTGAGTTCTTCTTTTTAGCCAGTTCTGCTTCTTTCAGGTGTTCATTGAGTCGTGTTTGCATGTTTCTCCTAGTTTGCCCAATATAAACTTTGTTGCAATGACTACAAGTTACCTTATATACACCTGATTTTTCCATTTGTTCGATTGGGGTCTTTAGTTGAACCTAGAACAGACTTGAGTTGGTTAGTTCTGCTGCTATATACGATATCTAACCCGTGTTTTCTTAATTTCGTTCTGAGTGGGAGGGAAATCTTGCTAAACTCCAATGCTACTCTTCTTATGGGTTGTTGATCAGTGAGTAGGTTAGTGAGGGAATTCCGTTGTAAACTTCTTTTCCGTTTACTAATTAAGGCCGTGATGGTTTTTTCCGGATATCCGTTTATTCTCGCAATTTCAAATATGTGTTTAGTTTCTTTTACTAAACCTTTTTGGGAGATGGGAAGTGTTAACATTCGATGGATCATGTGGTTGAACGATGCCATCTTATGTTGATAGGAGTGGTTAGAGGTATTCGGGATGACCCTGTCAGTATCCGTAGGTTTCCTGTAAATCTCTAGTTCTAGAGATGTTCCTGTTTTACTTAACAGTAGATCTAAGAATGGTAGTTGGCCTTCTTTTTCTACTTCGACTGTAAACTGTATATTCCTATGGAGCCCGTTAAGAGTAGTTAAGGTTGATTCTAAGTCCCTTTCCTTTATTACAGCAAAAATATCATCTACGTATCTTTTCCAAAATCTTGGTAACCGTTCTTCTGATGCTAAATCTGACTCCAATTTAGCCATGAAAATTTCACTGATGAATGGAGAAAAGGGATTTCCCATTGGGGCTCCCTTTAATTGCTTGTAGAAATTTCCTCTAAAGGTGAAGTAATTTTCTTCCATGCAAAGCCGGATCAGCTTTATGTACTGTTTTACTTTTGTTCTCCACTGTGGTCCAGTTTCTTGTTGTAGTAACCATTCTTCTACCAGAATAATAGCCTCTTTGACTGGGATACTGGAAAAAAGGGATTTTACGTCAAAAGAGACCATGATCTCGTCTTCGTTAAGTCCTCCCATTGATTGTAATTCTTGAGCAATTTCCTTAGAGTTTTTCACTGATTGGGTTTCGAACTGCTTATCCAAAGGCAATGGATATTCTGAAACTGAATATCCAAGGCAATGGATATTCTTCTTTATTTAAATTTTTAGTGAAATACAATAAAACAAATAACACCACCCCTACCTGTCACTCTAACGTCGGAAAAATTATTTTAAATACCAATAATAAAATAAATAAAAATATTTTTATTCAACCCCCTACCTGTGCTAATTCATTGGATAATAAACAACCATGCAGCTGCGAGAAACATCAAATTGTTAGCTGTACGAATAAAATAAATAAGACAATTTTAGATTTCTTTCCTCAGTCGAGTACAAAACACTGAAGAAGTCTGCAAGTAGTAGACGAAATACGCGTCTGTATCTGTATGGTAAGCATATCAGTAAAATTAAAAGGAAAATATTCGACTATTTTCACTGTTATAAAAAAAAATAACAATTTATTTTATGAAAACAAAACAGTTCCTTTTAGAAATAACAAGAATAAATTTTATATGTAACATAGTATTTATAACTATTTTATGAAAACAAAAACCTTACCAGTTGCAAAATAACCAAGTGATGAGAGTTAGCACATAAGTTTGTGTGATGTAAAGCAATTATCGAACGTAACGCTGTGTTAGTTTCGATTTTTTGCATTTGCTAATAAGCTCAAAACTACGTTTTTTCCTAGTTTATATAGGCTATCATTTTCCTCTGAAGCTCCACCATAACATATAAATGTGAACAAAGTCTTCGTCATCTGAACTTTAATTTAATAATTCTTCTACTTCTCATAAACTGAAATACTTTTTTTTGAACATTTTTGCACAGTTTATCTTATATTCACTTTATTTTAGCTGTATTTTATATTACGACTGACGACGATTGAACATCGGTTGTGATATCTTATATACTAATTTTGTTTTTGGTCTGAGGACATAGATGCCGTACATATTTTTTTAGTCACCATACACGTTACCTAGAAACGTTAATCGTATGTTTCTTTGCATTTTTTTTTTGTTTTTTTTTATTTTTTCATTTTTTGTTTGACGAAATGTAGATACATTTTAAATTTGAACAAACAACCAAACCAATGCGTTTTGTGAGAAATTTAATGAAATTTTATACTACTATTTTTGATTTATTTTTAAATTTATAATTCAATAGCGAAAGTCCTAAGATAGTTTTTCACATAATTAAAGAAAATTTAATTTCCTTCGAAAAAAATCCTCGAACGGCTATACTGGAACCAGTTCTTCAGAAGTTATGAGCTATTTTGTACACTGCTACACTCCCTATTTTTTTGCAGTAAATTTTTTTTAATTTCATTTATATACAACTACAAAGTTATCCGACGTTGTCCGGATCGACCACAAAATGTATCGAATTTGTTTCAATGAAGTTTGATTTATGAATCGAATTGAAAAAAATTGGTTTATCAAAAATATTCTAATATTTTTTTTCACTACGATAAAAAAATATCAACAATACTACAACTTAAACTATACTTATATTAAAATTATTTCTTTGTAAACAATATTTCGGTGGTCTTTTCTGATGAAGTATAAGCAAATACGTTCCTTGCTATTGAGGTCTTCTTGACATAAAGTTCCACAATCAATTGGAATTTGTACTTAAATGAAAGGAGGATGCCAAGTTCTTATTCTTAATCAAGTACCGTAGTTTTGGCTTCATCAAGTCTCGTAGAAGCAATATTGAAGCTACTTCTTTTAATTCCAATTGATGAGGAGGAACAACTTCATTTTCCTCGATAACTGTATCTATTGATTTGTACACATGGACCCCCTGGAACTCTCTGCAGTATTTTCTGATTAATAAAACGAATCGTCACATTTTTGTGGCTAATTCACATAGCCACTTCACATAGTCATGTAAAAATTTTATGCTGGTTCCTAAATTCGAAAATACTTTTTCAGGACAATACATGTTTTTTTATTTTTCAAAGAATACCTATGAATAAATTTTCAAGTCTGTAACACAATCTTTTTTTGAAACATTTCTGATACATTATGTAAGTGTAAATTTTCATGCCTGTAACACTATTGGTTTTTTAAATACTCCTGAGACGTGCCAGCAGTTGTACGGCAGCAACCCGAACCAAACCAAATTTTCGAAATCGGTAACAGTCGAATTTGTTTATTGGTGAAAGAGAATCGAAATGTAAATTTTCATACCAGTTACACACATGGTTTTTAAAATATTCTAATATTTGAAAAAATCTATCTTTAAAACTGTGGGCGTGTATAGCGAACAAACAAACAAACAAACAAACAAACAATTAAACTTTCACTTTTATAAGTATAGATAAACATACACATAAACATATATACAAGCATTTTTATTTTATTAAAAAAAAAATCAATTATACAGTAAGTTAGTAGTAATTAGTAAATAGAATTATTAATGAGAGTGACAGTATTAACAATTCTAACGGTGTTTTAACGGTGCGGCGAGACATCCTTTATATTATGAATGAATGAAAGATTGAAAATAAACCAAATTTTATTTAATTTATAAAATATGCTGCAAGCTCTAGGTGGAACATTATAAAAATTGATAATGGTGTAATAACCGAAATCGGTTAACAATATTTAATAAAATTGTGAAACAGACCTAGAGTTTTAATATTTATTTAATTTCAAATTTTATGTCATTGGATTATAAAAGTGGGCGTATATGATGTAGCATTATGATGAATTTGTTATTGGTGCTTTGAGCTAATAATTTAAGTAGTAACAGACACTGCGTTTACATATACTTGTAAGAACAATTTTGAGATAGCTGCATGCATGAACTTTGATCTGGATTTAATTAGGCACTGGTTTAATAAACATATATTAGTAATAAGCTGCAAAATTAAGCATATGAATTTTGGTATCTATAATCCTTCTTGTGATAACTTTGATATTTATTATCATGCTCCCAATTGCGCCAAATTTCCAATAGACTGCACTAATAACTGTTTTGGTGGTACTATCCAATGTGATAATAACTGTTTTTTAGTTGAATTTGTAAAATCGTTCAAATATCTTGGCTTATGGGTTGACTCCAGATTGGATTGGATCACGCTTGTTATTTGAAGAATTATCTCCGTAATATTATTAGACAGCTTTATCATTTAAGTCTATACTGTTCGGAAAAAATTATGTGCTCAATTATGCGCTTTTTCATTCAAAACTTCAGTATGGTATTACTTGTTGGGGAGGAGCATACTTTACTAAGATTAGTCAATTACTTGTGTCACAAAAACATGCTATTCGAATAATTTGCGGGAAAAGACGTACTTGTCAGTCTTTTCCTTTACTTTTTAAATTAAAAGTACTTCCTATTAGAAATTTATTTTACTATAAAACTTTAAAAATTGTTTTTTATGAAGTCTGGATATTCCCAAGCGGCAAAATGTTACTATATTGACGCAATTTGGTAACGTTTTGGTAACTTCTATACCTTTTCGGTGACTATTACTAAACGGTTAAGAAACAGATTAGAAACACTTGAATGGTAACATTTTTGTTACATTTAATTCTATTGTTTCTAAAATGCTACTCTTTTTTCCCCTAAAAGTTACTTTCTTGTTTTGTAACTAAACCGATGCTTTCCCGAGTCTCTTTAATGTGTTTAAACGGATACCACACATTTTAGACTTTGTTACCAAAATATAACCGAAATGTGTAAGAAATGTGTGATGTTAAAATCATTTTTTTTTTGGTTCCAAATTTGTTTAGTAACCGTGTAGTAGCACACTTACTAAACTGTTACTATTTTGGTTATTTGATTGATGGTTATCTGAACCCAAAATGTGTGTTATATGTATCGAAAGGTGTTTATTTTTTGTTGTCTTTCATTTGTTTACAAACTTTAGTAGAATAGAGTCTAATATTGTAACTGTTGCTAATTTAATTATTAAATAATTGTTTGATCCACAATAAGAACAGAAAAAAATTAAAATGATCAATTTATTAATTAAATTTAATTTAATGATTAATTATTATAAAAAGATCAAAAAATATAATCACTGTAGTAACTACTACAGGAAGGTGAAAAAACAAATACAATTATATATAACATAATATGTCAGAAGAAAAGTAAAGATTTCGTTCGATTGGAATAAATGGTTCAAGTTATCAGACATTGCTGGTAATATAAACAGTGTAGCTTTAAAATAAATAAATAAATTAATATTAGATAATAATTGTTTAATTTATTTAATTCAGGATCATCAACACAAATTTTGGAAATATATGGGATTTTAAATATTTCAAAAAATCGAGGAACGGAATACTTGCCTAAAGATACCATAAGTATGAGTAATCAGAAATTTTGGTACCAAGGCTTAGAAAATAATTTGTAATATTTGTAATAAGTTGGAAAATCATTAATATAATAATAATAACTATACAGAAATGCATTTTGTAGTTTTTTTTTTTAAATTAAATTAGTAAAAGTTAAAATTGTTTACGTATTTTCATTTTATGTAAATGGCTTATAAAATAATTTTTGAAAAGTTGGTGTTAAGTGTACATTTGCATATGTAACTGCATAAGTGAAGTTATATGTTTATGTTAGAAAATTAAGATATTTATGATAAAGTGGTGAATTTAGTACAAGTTCATTACTATAAAATGATTTCAATAACATTGACAATTAAATTTTCAAAGAGGACCTTTTATGTTTATGAACTAAAAATGAATTTCAGTCGGTAAAGTGTAGTTCGTTTATGATTTCAGAGTTAGAAGTCCAATTAAATCCAAACTTAAATGTTCGTATTAAAAATATTTAGAATATTTTATTTCCATCAGCATATATTTACTTGTTTATTAAAACCAAAACATAGTAAAAAATTAAACATATTATTTTTCCTCTCACTCGCATACTTAATTTAATACTTATTTTTAAAAGTGAAAAAGAGAAAGAATGATTCTTGTAATTTGAAATAAAGTACACACAGTTACTAAACGCTTTCCAAACTGTTACACTGAATGAAAGGTATTTTAAAAACACATTTTAGTAACAATTGTTACTTTATAGTTACATTTTAGAAGCATTTGTAAGACACCGTTTCTAATCTGTAACGTACACAACCCCGTATCACCAGATTCTAAACCATTTAGTATTGGTTTATAAACGGATAAGAAACTCTGTTACTAAAAAGTCACAGGATTACTAAACAGTTTAGAATTGGTGTTTAATCTCTGTCTGCCGCTCTGCCGATGTTAGATATACTAATAGGAATAACTTTAGAGTTAATTATCGTAATTTGGTTCACGTTCCACGTTGTAGGAAAAATCATTTTTGTCGTTTCTATGATATTGTAGCACCTAGAATTTTTAATAAACTTCCTGACCACATCAGGCAAATTTGAATTTTATCGAATTTTTTAAAATTATTGAAAGCTTGGCTTTTCGAAATTAATTTTGATAGAAGTGAGGAGTTATTAAGAGTAGTTGTTTACCTGAGTAAGATTTTTGAAGTTCTTGCGATTTATATATGGTGTCTATTTTCATGATTAGCTTAAGTAAAATTCTTTTCAACTTTTAACATATTTACTTAATATTGCACTGCATAAAATTATTTTAAATTTTGTATTTTTTATTTTTTATTTTTTATTTTCTCTTTGTATTTAAATTTTAATTTCTCTTTTGCACTTTCCCCACTAAGGTTATTTGTTGATTTGTTTTTTTTAAGAAATAAGCATCATTCCACTCTTGCTTTATGCAACAGAATGGTGACTAACTATTTTTATTTTTTATTTTCTCTATTAATAAATACTAAATGAATTTGTATTGTACAGATATAATTTTGAATTAATATAACTTTTAGCTATAAGATTAATTTTATTATTTGTATATACCTACTATATCAATTATATTTTATCATAGATTGAGAAAATAATGAAAAATAAAAATATTGAATTTACAAAAAAAAAAAAATAAAAAAGAGTTGTGTCAGTAGATTTAGAGAACAGAATATGACAGAACAATTTTGGACAATGACAGTTAACTGTCAACCTTTTTAGAACCACTTAGAACAGAAGAATCTACTGAACACCTTTTTTGATCTTTTTTGAACTTGTTTGTTCTAATTTTTGTCAAAACTTAAAGAAAAAAAAAACAACAAAAAAAGTTGTCCAAAACTGTTCACAAAAAAATTCAGAACAAAAAAGATCAGTTTAGAACAGTTTCGCACAATCTAATAAAGACAAAACTTTCGGACAAAAAAGAAATTACTTTATTCAAAATTATTTAGAAAGAAGAGTTTAATACATTGATATAAATTTTAATGGGTATTTTCTAAAATATTTTAATGTAGATATGGAAATCCAGGAGTAAATGGGTCCACGCGCTATGTCCCAAGAGTACAATAAATTTATAATTTAAAATGGTAATAATTTTAGTTTATAAATTTTATTGTACCTACTCATGAGACATAGACCATGGACCTATTTGCCCATAGAAGTGCTGGTAGAAGTGCTGGAAAGAAACTATCGAAACAAAATAAGAATGGAAGCTAAAGAACGACCCGAAGCACCGTCATCGACAACATTGCAGGCAGCAGATGATACTACTGATGAAAACGATTCATCATTTAGTTATTTGTGTTTTTGATTATTTATCGGATTTTGTTTTTTTTAAATAATTAATTATATTTCAATTAATGTTCTTTCTTTTCAGTAATATTTTATTTGTATTTGAGATATAACTATTTTTATTTTTATTTATATTAACTTTAAATAAAATAAAGCAGAGTAACAAGCAAAAATTAATTTAATTCAATATTTTTTGTTAAACTATACTTTAAAATAAAAAAAAACATATGTAAAGAATTAACAAATACTTATTATTACTTTAATTAAACCCTAGAAGCTATAGAGCGCCAATCCAAACGCATGAAGCGCTATTTGCTGGGCTCTTGTCCATCGCACGAATTCCTCAAAATATTTCGAGTCTCGATCACAAGAGCATTAGTTGTGATTGATTCAAACCAACTCTTGCATTCAGAATGCGTCAACCCGGACCCATGTAGCGGTATTTTCTGACTCTTAACCACAATTTATACGGACACAATGCAACGACACATGTTGGACTTTTGTGTGGCGACTGAGCGAACGCGAGCGGTCGCATTTATGGACACAAATTGAAAATTATTTGTTTGGTATATTTTTATTTTTGTTTTAACTTTTTTTAAACATATAATGTTTATTGAAACATTTTTGATTAGTACCTCTACAATACAACGAGGTATTATTTTTTAAACTGCACACAAACTTTACTACAGTTGGTTAGCAGTGGCATTATACTAATTTACTGACGTTAATTTTATAGTGGCTTGGTGTTATATTTTCTAGAATTCAAAACCAGGTATAGAATTCTTGTCTCTTATTATCAAACTATTGACGCCGAAGTATAACTTGTTATTTCCAAGTATTCAATCACGAATACGTGGTCCGTAATAAAAAAGGTAGTATTTGTATAAATATAGCTTGGAAGAGGAAAAAACAACGAAAAAGATTTTTTTTATATAAAATTTTTTAGCTATCGTTTAAACCTGATGTTCCGTTTTCGATACACTGTTGATTAAGTCACCCTGTAGCTACAAATTTTGTTAGATTAGTTTTATATTGTGATTAAATTTTTACTATGGCTTTGAATTAGTTTATTTAATATATATTTTTTTTTCTTCTTAATTAACTCGAAATTCGGACTTTTCAAGCCATCGGCAACATGCTTTTTGTCACATTAAAAAAAAAAGGTAAATTAGATATTTTTTTCAAATTAAATAATAAATTTTAGTTTAATTTAAAATACACACCGGGGGACCACTATTCCGGAAAACGTCATATGTTTCGTTTTCGACACTCTGAGTTTATATGGAACTAGTCTAGCCTACAAAAATTTACAAAAAAATACCCATTTCATTATATTTTATTGACACATAAACAAATTTTTTTGTATATTGGAAAATTATTAAGTAAAACTTTAATTAAAAAATGAAAAAATAACAAAAAAAACTTAGCCTAACTAAGAAAATTATTCTATGCACGGACTGCATAAGCAGCCTACTAACTATGAATACGTATAGCCGCAAAAATCGAGCGGTAGAAACAATCCAGGAATTGGTTCAGGAGAAAAGACAACAAATTTGTAGTCCTATGGACAGCGGGGCTATAATTTACAGGGACTATAAAGAACCACTTAACAAAGCTTTAGCAAATTGTTACGATTCGAACAAACTGAAGAGGATTAAATTGTCCACTAAAAAATGGAATAATATAGAATCTCGTAAGAACAATCGTTTTTACGAGACTCAGGATTGGGCACACCAGGATTATACACAGATATCTGTATGAAAGAACTCAAAATGGTGTCCTTCGATTGGCAACTGTGACCAAAATTCCCCAATTACAATTAAACATATTCTTGAAGACTGCAACCTGTACAGAGATGAAAGAAATGAACTTGCTAAAAGAGGATTTCAAATTCTCAAAGACAATAAGCTACAAACCACGGTGAATGTAAGCACAATTAACCCTCATATTATCCTAAAAAAAAATTACAAAAACACTCACCGGGTGAATTTTTACCCAGGATGTAAATTTTATTTGGGTGATATTGGGTGATATGAAAATATCATTCCTGTAAATTAAAGAAGATACTTTATAAGAAAAAAACATTTATTTGTGCACTTTATTTTATGGGTAAAATAAACATTTAAAATGTATTGGACATTAATTGGTTATTTCAAAGTTCCTGTTTACGATTATTGTGGCACGGAGCACAAAAAAATGGATGTTTATGTTCTGCACACAATTTTTTTTACACACTCTGCACTTGTTTTTCCATCCTTTTTTTATGAAAATTTGACAATGAACACCCGATGAAATTTTTCGTTTTTTACCTCTTCCACAGATGTTTCTCCAGAAGTTGTCATTAACTCGACTATGGAAAGCAACAAGTTGTTCATCAACCGTAACATTTTAATAAGGAGTACATAAATATGGAGAATTGTTTACCCATTTATTCCATAGCTTTCTAATTCAGTCCTTAGCTCGGCGTTATGCTCAATCATGTTTGTCGTCAATTGAAATTACCCGATTAATCTTTAAGAAAAATTTAGCGGACTGCACAAAATATTACCCGGATTAGGTTAAAAAAAAACAGATAAAAAAAAAAAAATTTAGAATCTAGATAGCTATACTAGAAAATAATTTTAAAAAAAATATTCATATAACTCCAGGATTACTCTTACGTCAAAATTTTTATATTTTTTTTTTTGTAGTTTTGTAAGTAATTTTGTAGTCTTGTAAGTACGGATTAATATTGTGAAATAAATTTATAAATACATAAAAATTAATTTGTCCCTTTATAAATCTCTTATCTGACATTTCGAATTTAAAATTTTCGCCGTTTATATTGATGAGGTTATACACACTAGTTGTACATTTTTTTTTTTTTTTTTTTTTTTTTTTTTTGTTTTTGCGTGGATTGGTGGGAATCTTCATAGACACAATGAGCCCCGTAGCTTCCATTATGTGCCAGATTTTTACTGACTAAACCACACCCCTCCCATTAATACTAGTCCAACGGACTAACCATTAATTTATTGCTATTTTGATTTTCTTAAAGAAAAATTTTACGAAATTCTATCGTATTAAATCTAGTGGCTTAGTTCTTTTAAGCCTTCTGACATCATTTTGATTATCTAGCAATTGAGTGGCCTCAACGTTAACATGTCCCTCCAGACGAGCTATATGCTTTGTTGCATATCTTTTTATTTCATTTTCTATGCAAGGAATTTTTAGATCTCTGTGCAAATCACTGTTGCGAACATACCAGGGGGCATTTACCATGTTGCGCAAGACTTTATTTTGGAGTAGTTGTACATGTAGCCCGTTTGTTATAATGATATGATTGCGGTAAAGGAAAAAAGATGAAGTGCTCAGGAGCTATAAAGTCCGTGAACAAGGTCTTTTTGTTGAACTCCTCATTATTGTAGAATATACATATGCGATAAGAATCCTTTTTTTGGAATATTTTTTCATCATAATGTTTTTGAATTAATTTTATGATAAAGTTATCGATTTCTATAATTATATTTGTTTCCTTGTATAAGTATTTCTTAGGGTAGTAAGGCTTGTATTCGGAATTGGGATTTTTTAATACATATATTAGTTACACCAAATATATTATCAAACTCTTATACACTTTCTTTCAAATTTACGAACACTTTCCAGAAAACTTGCACTGATATGTTCGTGTACCATATGCAAGCGGTGGTCTTATTAATAAGCAACATACTAACATCTCACTTTGACTTTTCATAAAGTAATTTCGAAAGTTTTTGCATGGACAATGGATTTTAACACCCCGGTGATTATTTTAACTCTTTTACTAATTATTTTATTGGAGAAAAGTTTTTTTTGAAGCCATGAACGTTTTGTTACAGTTTGTTATACATACTTCATTGCAAAAAAAGTAGGCCCTTATTTATAGTTATCATAGTAAAAAATTTTAAATATACAATTAATTCAGTAATTAGTAGAAGTACTAGTAGTATTATGGATAATTTTTGATTTTATCTTTCAAATGTAAAATCATTATATGTCAGGATTCAAACGAATTCAATATAGGATAACAAGATGTGAACCAACTTTTTTGCAATAGAGTAGTATATTTTGATTTGCTCGATATAATTTAAGTTACGATTTACAGACAAAATATAATTTATACGATTTATTTTCATTGCCTAAGGCTACATAATATAGCTCCGTTAACCAGAAATTATAGAATGGATAATTTTTTTTTATTGGAGTTCTCACGTAATATCTAAATAGTTCAAGCACGATTTGTAAAGCAATTTTCACATGTAAGGCTTAGTATTGCAATACTAGTAAGACGATTAATTAAGCAGATGATTTATTTATTTATTTTTTCAGCAGACTTGGAGATAAATCTTCAGGTCCAACTTCAATTCACTTCCAATCAACTTCAGGTCCTTTTCCCTTATTGTTATTATTTTTATTATTATTATTATTACTATGATTTCTGAAAAATATTCTAAAAATTCCATAGTGGCTTTTTAAGGACATCGGTGCTATTTAAAATCTGTAGTAGACTGAAACTTGTTTTAATTTATAACTGTAATTTCGTAGAAGCATAACTGAAGCTCCTAAATTTAGTTCTGACTCGTGAGGAATAAATGTTAAACGTTTCATCAAAAACAACTTCATTTTCCCTGCTGACTGCTATTTCAATTTTATCATTTAAGTCTTCAGAAATTCTTCTTTCATTAACCCTAAACCTCATAAGATATTTTGTTATGTAAATTCATAACATGAGCCTGGCAGGCTAACCTTATAATGTAATAGAAAAAAATTACTTTTAATGAATTTTAAATTTTTTATTTCAAATAATTAATTTTTAGATGTTTAAAAAAACAAAATTAACAAAATAAACGCTACCATTTTTGAAATTGTAGTACGATATGGTGGTAATTGCAGCTTTTTAGTACTAGCACACTTTTTGATAAGAGAATTTACTAAACTTTCACCAAGAGCTCTTAGAAATAAATTTCTTTTATTGGAATTTTTTTTGTCCAAATAATGTTGATCTCTATTTTTACTTGGAACAAATTGGAATATAAGTTTTATTTCGACGTAAAGTTCCTACAATCGTCTATCCATTAGATAACAAACAAATTTGCAAGTTCTAACGTTGTGAAATAGTTATCCATTGTAATATTTCGTCCAGTTCCAAAATATGGTGTCTACAAATTCTCCGCTACATTTTGAGCAAGTTGAGCCTGTTGCTCTGTTATTATCTTTGTTCCCAGTATATGGAATTCCTTTGAGTGGGTATCCCGTCTGAGACTTACAAAGCCACCAAATTTTAATACCATACATGCCACACTATGTTGGCATTAATTGTTCATCTGTGTCGAAATAAAATAATTTTGTGAAATTAACAAGTGTCTTTACTTTGAAGGTATATAATATTTTTTTCCAAATTCTTATTTATTGCTTAAAACACGCCTCGAATTGGGCTAATTTTTCAAATCTACGTCGATTACTTCTTGTGGTTTTTTCATCAAATCGAATAAAACGTAAAATTTCGTCAAAGCGGTTTACGCTTATATTATAGCTTTGAATATAATTGAACCATAGGTTCCAAAAACGATCGATAACTTTGGTTATTTGATTTCAAAGAAGGCGTGCAATTCGTTCATATCTAAAGCTTTCCATTTACGATTATTATTATTGTATATTCTTTCACATTCTTCATTAGTATATTTTAGGATAGTCTTACAAACATCACCTCTTATAAATAATTTGAAACAATCAGTAGGACCAACTATCTCATAATTTGGTGGAAGCACAATTTTGTTTGCCCGACCTTTTATTATATTATGACGGGCAGTTCTTGATTGAACAGAAGACTTAAGTGAAATATCTGGTTAACTGATACAAGAATAAATAAAGGTTACTTATATCAAAGCGGTGTTGCTAGACTTGGAAGACCTTTAATTGTTTTTTGCGGCAAATGGTTTCCAGCCCAAAATGTTAACTTAGACAAAGTGTTATAATTTCACCGCTATTATCAGAGTCATAAATTAATTTATCTTCTGCTTCTGAAGCTTCAGATAAATGATCCTCTTTAGAGTCAATTGCCACATCATCGAATTCTATGTCGTCAGTTACTTCATCATCATTTATTCACGTCAAAACTTGCATTATTAAGAAATTTTTATGAAATATTATATGAGATCCTCTCAGGCTCATGTTATGAATTTGCGTGGTAGTTTTTTTTAAGCAAAAATAAAAAAAAAAAAAAAAATATGTATTTTTGTAATTGTAAAATGTAAATTTATAATGTAATGTGTAATAAATGTAAAAAAAAATTTAGAAAACCCGTAGTTTTGAAAAAAAAAAAATGAGCCTGATAGGCTCATGTTACACTCAGGGAAAAACATACTATTCAATTTACATAAAAACATACTATTTCAACTTGAATTGGTTGCATTGAAGGAGCAGTTAAAAGATTAAATAAATAAATCAAAAAAATTAAAGTATTAAAAGGAAATTTAAAAATCAAAATAGAATAAATTAGAAATAATTGAAATAAAAAAATATGTAGAAATTTAAAAACAAAAATAAACTTTAATAGTGCTTAAGTTAAATGCTATAATATAGTTTAAAAAAAAAATATCTAATTTCGATAAAAAATGTAAAGTTAAAAGTTAATAAACTAAATACTATATTTGAGTGGACATTAAAAATAAAAATAAAAATAAACGTTATTCAAATAATAGTACTTAACAATTATAATTAAATAGTGATAAACAATTTCTGCTTAATCAACTATAATGAAGAACTAATATTTCATTTAAACAAAAACATTGAGTTGTCCGAATCTAAGTGTATCAAAAAATAATATTTTCAGGACAAATTTATAGGAAAAGTTTCTATTTAACAAAGTTGGATATTCAAAAAATTTCACTTTAACAAATCGAAGAAATAGTTTTACACAAAACTGGGCCTTATATCTTATGCAAACAGTGGCATGATAATTATTTTAACGAGCATTTCCAAGCCTGTGCTGTAATTGTTATAAATAATTAATCTTAAGATTATTTTTTCTTTTTGTTAAATCTAATTTTAATATAATTATATGTTTAATATTAGTTAGTTATTATTGTTATTAGTGATTTTGATAGACTTAAGCTATATTTCTATGATAAAGTAGAAACAAGTCTGTTGTACAAGTAAAATTAAATAATGTTTATGGAATAAAATGATTTAATAAATAATTAATATTGTTTCATTTAATTTGAACTGCTTTAACCTTACATAACAAATATAGGTACTAGAAAAATATGATTTAGCTCATTAAATCAATATGAAGTATAAAAATAATAATATTTAATATTAATGTGATGCTCCTATTATAAAAAAAGTATACCACTTCGACAATGCTATTAAAATGATTGTATGCATACTATTAAATTTATTAAATTAATATTATTAAAACTATTGTTGTAATAGAATATACTATTAAATTATAATGTGGTGGACTATAATATATACAGGACAATACTATTAAAATAATGGTACATTTCAACTATTGATTTGATAAGATTCCATTTGTTATTTTAAAACTGTATATCCCATTGACGAGTTTTAATAGTAAAATCTAATTGAATTAATAGGAAATAACTTTAATTTTATAGGATTTTTCCCTGAGTGTATGAGCTTTAAGATTAAGCTAAAGTAAATTGCGGGCAAATATATATATTTTTCTGATACAAACTCTTATGTCTGTTACTTGTTTAGTGTTTGAAATATTTTTATAATTATTGTTGGGAATTGAGTTTTATATGGTAACTAACCGAACCCGTGATCTGACGGCATTATAAAATACTACTTTAATTCTCTTTTTCGTTATGAATAATTGTGAAAAATTTCAGAACTACGGACGTGTATAGCGAACAAATAAACAAACAAACTTTTTCTTTTATAATTATTATATTATTAGATATTAATTATCCTTTATTTATTATGCCAGCACTTTATTATACAGAGTTTGTCTTATTTATTTACGTTATTCCTATGACTAATTTAGACAAAGATTTTTTACTAGATAATTGGTTTTTGCGCTAAAAAAAGAGCCAATTTTAGAACAATTTTCCCAATCTTTAAATTTGATTTTGTTAATAAACCTCCAAAGCAACTGCTTTTTCACTCATAAATTAGTTTATTTTATTTTTCGGTTCTATATAAAACTTAATTTTTTTTTTTAATTTTCCTATTCAGCTAAAAAATATTTTGTGAGAGTAGAAATCTAATGTTCAATCTAATGTTTCAGGTAATAAAGCTTAGAACAAAACAAACAGAACAAAAATTTATTTTAGAACCCACAATTACTTATTCTTTTATTTTTATTTTCTTTGCTTATATAAAAATTCAATTGAAAAATCGTCTGCAATGACAAAAACATCCAGCACTAACACCATAAACATTAATACTTTTTTTTACCAACCTATCGAAACACCAGAATACCACGAAAGAACAAAATATACCTTAATGAGTCCCTCAGGGATTTGTGATGTACTGTGAATGAATTGAAATTTGGCATTCTGGTATATATACAAGTATACAATGCATATTAAAGGGTATGGTGTTGTTACTATACAAAATAGAAAAACACAAACATTTTGGAGTTTTTCGTATTCTTTTTTTTTCGTTAAAATAAAACCCAAATAAAAGACAAAAAGAAAAAAAAAAATACTAACCAACATAATTTCTACACGCTTTATTTATACGCAAGGATATCCTGATGTGTATGAATTCAAACCGAGGGAATTAATTCAAAGAGTATCTCTAGGGTCTCATATATTCCGCCTATATTCATATTGTATGTAGATATGGTATATGTTTGTTTGTTTGTTTATTTTGTATATTATTTTATGAAGGAAACGAGGAGAACCAATATTGCATTTCATTCAATTTCATTTACATTATGTTGTTTGTTGTTGTTTTTTTTTTTTAATTTATGAGTTTGTTCTGTTCCGAAAGTATACTCTGCTGTTTTAAATGATTGCGGGCAGTGGTATACATACAATGAATTAAATGAAAAGCAAATTTAATTGTCTTCCACCCTTTTGGGGATGTTTATAAGAATAACAAACCACAAAATAATTTCATTTTAGAGTTATTTAATGAAAAGAAAAAAAAAAACTGAATTAAATTAAATATGTGTGAATTGATTTGAATAAAATTTTCACCTAAAACTATGATGTTAAAATTAAATTCATTTCTGAGAGTGTACAGGTTATATTTAAAAAAAATTTGAAATATAAGATGGTTGGCTGATTTTGAAATTCAAAATGTTGCCTAAATACGATATAAATGATACTCTGAAATAATGCCCTCGGTTTGAATTCATACATATCAGGGTTTTCTTTCTAGTACATTAGAACAACAACAAGAATTTACTATTTTTTTTTTTTTTAGAATTGATTACGAAAACAATATTCTAAACTAAAATATATTTAAAATTATAATTACTGAATTCGACAATAGTAAAAAAGAAAAACTGGTACTATGTCATCAAATAAAAAGGACCCATCCTATTCACAAATTTATCTGTCTATTAATAAATTTTCTTCTTACCGTAGGTATAATATATATAGCTGAGCAAAATAGCTCAAGACTAGATTTATCAAACAAACCTGGTGATTTTCATTACATGCACGTATAGCTCAATATAATTAAATTTTTCAGCTGTGTGGTTCAGGTTAGTAATAGTTAATTTAGATGCAAGATATTTAATTTTTCTGATTATAGTCTAGTGTTTTTTTGTCAAATTCAATCAAATTTCATTTTCAAAAGTGTAGTTTTTGTCAAAAAAATAGTCAAAATTTTTTTATAAAATTATATACAAAACTTCAGCACAGGAAATAAATCTTTAAGCCTGTAATTTACATAATCCCTGTCGATTCATAAAAGATCCTTTTAAGGCTCAATTATTAACAGTTATAGCCACCAAACTCTTGGTATTAGATAAAAAAATGATTTTAAAAGCATGATACCAAATTTGGATTATGATGAAGCTGTTTTAATGCTATTTTAAAATAATTTCACTAATTTATGCGATACGTAAACGTAGCTATCATAAAAACTGAGTTGAAGGTAGAATATTGATAAGGTTTTTTCTAAATATTCGCCCTTATTATGAACATCGTAGTCGGCCGATAAACGATAATATTTCGTAAAAATATTTGTTTTGCATTACAAACATCGCAAATTTTTAAATTTTATCGTAATCGAAAAAAGCTTTATTTTAATATTAGTAGTCGTTGAATCTAAATTATAAAAATGATAAATTGTCAGTTTTTTATAATTTTGTAATCGAATTCAATTTTTATGACGATTAAAAAATAATTTAAAAAATCTAAGTAAATTTTAGATGATTTTTTTTAGGAATTTAAATGTTTATTACAAATACATATATATAAATACAGGAATAAAGTAGTAAGCAATAAAAGGCAAATTGCTCTCGAAGAAGATATGAATCTGGCCAAAAATATATATTCTAAGGTTGTTAGTACCAAAAAATGGAAAACTTTAGAGATAGAATTAAATATTTTAGGACCACCTTAACGAGATTTTGACCAATGGCAAAGGGTAATTAAAGTAAAAATTTATTTGTTCAGCCAAATCAAAGGACAATATATTGTACGATTGCAGGTTTGAAATGATCTAAAATATAAAATTAAAAAAAAAGTTCTTGAAAATAAAACTGAAGTTTTTGCAACTGGCGGTGGTCTCAATAAGTTCCACAACTTTATGGATGTAGAAGAAGCAGTTATTAAAATAATGAAATTGGATCCTCCAACTAATTCTTCTAGTTCTGCTTTTGGTCTTGAGGGATCTTATGTAGAAACAAATTTCGCAAAACTAGAAGAAGTTCCTATCGAAAGATATACTGATGTTGAAATCAGGGTTTAAAAAACTACAGCAGAAATAGTAAAAGCACTTAAATTATTGCTGTTGCTGACTATCACAGCATTTCAAATTAAAAAAAAAAACTATTACTGCGCTTTGCTGTTACAACTTAACCGAAGTAAAGTAATAGTTTTATGCTTTTTACACATACAAATACTACGCATGTGCTTTTGCTTTTCAAAACCTAATAGTAACAGTAGAATTTTGCTGAATGCTTTTCAATATTTTAAGTCAAAGTAAAAA
Organism: Argyra leucocephala; assembly: GCA_963942445.1. Taxonomy (NCBI): domain Eukaryota; kingdom Metazoa; phylum Arthropoda; class Insecta; order Diptera; family Dolichopodidae; genus Argyra; species Argyra leucocephala. The sequence goes on along the minus strand of OZ012681.1, from coordinate 81,717,324 downwards.
AAAAAGCTATTTGCTGTGCTGAGTAATTATTAAAGCTATACTGTGTTGGTTTCTCTAAGCAAATACATTGTATAGTATTAGCGTATTAGTATTCTGATTTATTCATGCAGAATGGTTGAGTTGAATGAATTTAAATTTCGTGGTAAATAAAAAAAAAGTCCTTTTTTACTTATTTCTATTTTAATACTTTTTGTTTTTGTTTTACTACTTAGATTATTGATACTAATAATGTTTCCTTCTGATAACTGGTTTCTATTATAATTGTGGATGTTTATCATATGCTGTTTTAAATTAAAATTTCTATTGTTTTTTAGGATAGCTTTACATATTTTACAGGACGCATTACCAAGATCAACATTCTCATCAAAATATCTCCAAATACAATTAGTTTTTCTTCGTGACATTTTTACTTTTTATTGTTAACAAAATTAATATTTATTATATGTATATTTTACAAAATCAAATCACAACACAACAAGATAACGAACAAGGAACAAAAAAGCACAGGTACTGAAAGTAAAACCAAAGTGCATTGTAAAGTGCTATAAATGCTGAAAATAGTAATTCAAAGCAACAGCAAATGCTGTTTAGCTGTATTCAACTCATTTTGCTGTAGCTATTTAAAAAAATAATGAAAAAGCTTTTCCTGCATATTACTTTTTGAAATAAAAATGCCCAGCAAAACAATTACGAAAAAAAAGCTTTTGCTATGCCTTTGCTGAATCGATGTTAGAAAGCAAGAGTAAATAAATAGTAAAAGCTTGAAATAACTTCGAAGTTTTTTAAACCCTGGTTGAAATTAATGAAAATATTAGTGACAAAAGCCTACAAAATAAGAGAACGCCACGAAAACGTATAGTAGTAGAAACAGAACGAACACAATTACTAAAAAGAGAAGTAGAAGCTAAGATCGAATTTTTTTGTAAAGTAAATAATGATTTGAAATATATAAGAAAAGGTGTAGAGAAAATTCAAGATTATACTAAGAAAATGTGCAAAATAAAAGATGAAGAGCTACAACTTAAAAAGGAAAAATTCAAATTTTAAAGAATTATAAAAATAATAAGGAAGTACATAGAAAAAACACTTATTTTTAATTTTTCGTAAATTCATATTTATTTATTCGATTAGTATAAAATTTATTAATTTTAATTTATTAAAAAATGGATTGTGATTTAGTTTACGTTTTGTTTTATCTTAGTAAAAAATGTATTCTGATTTTAATTTTTGTATCTTTTTTATTTAAAATAAAAATTTTGTTAAATGACTGAAAAGTTGTTACACATATTTACATAAACCTTAACAGGTTATCCCTTATTCTTCTTGCTTCATTTAATCTATTACCTTCATTTTCAACATTGTCATTGATTTCTTCATTTTCAGAATAGGTATCATCTATTTTTTCATTCTGAATAGGAATATTGTATTTGATACATATATTATGTAGCGCCACACAGACATTTACTATTTGTGTAGCTTTTTGAGGACTGTAATGTAATTCTCTGGCACTGAGCAAGCAACGAAATCTGTTTTTTAAAAGCCCAATTGTTCTTTCGATTATATTTCGTCCTTGAGCATGCTTCTTATTAAAATGCGCTTGCAAAGACCCCTCTTCGGTATTTCTATATGGAGTCAATAAGTAAATTGTTAAGGGATATCCTGAGTCTCCTAATATTAAAGTATTTTCTTTAAAACTGAAATCGAGTACAAAACATTAAACCTACCAAGAAGTCGCAAATAAGTTTCTCTATTGCAATACTCATTTTCAAATTTTGCTTTTAGAGCTGATAAATTCCAAATTTGTGAGGCATGATAGCTACCGGGATATTTGGAATTTACGTACCGTATATACATTCTATGATCACATATACCTAAAAAAAACGACTTTACTTTAATATGCTTAACTAAAATGTTTTAATACACTTACTATTAAGACATTTAAACTACAATAGCCTTTCCTGTTGTAATACAAGTGTCTAATATTTTCTTTCGGCCTTATAATTTTAATATGGGTACCATCTAAACATCCTACAACGTTAGGGATCTATGATTTTTCAAAAAAATATATTTTAGCACTTCGTTCATCCTGTTCACTGTACTCAAAGTTTATCCATTTTGAACACACAAACTGCTCTATTTACATTAAAAACTTCAGTAAATATAACTGAAACTGTTGGTTGTGATAAACCTAAATGGAAATCGTTTCCAACACTTAGTTGATAACTTCCCTGTGCACAAAATTTGAGAACAGCTGCAACTTTAATTATATTAGGAACAGCACGTTGAGTTTTCGTCACTTTTAATTTATCATCGATTTCTTCTAATAAATCACGAAATTTTTCTTTAGATAACCTAAAGTTTTGTGTGAATCTAAGAAAAATATATCAAAATTGGAATGATTTATTTTTCTTTTTAATCTACATTTTATTTTCTAATTCTAAAGGATTAGAAAATCTCTGATGTTCCTCCGTATATTAATTCCTTCATTTTGTTCACAATTTTCATCTTCATCATCCAAATAAAAAAAATACCTCGACATTTTGTTTATAATTTTATATTAAAAACAAACATTTATTTTTGACATTTATTACAAATATTTTTTTTAAAAAAAAGCTATATAGCTTTTATTTCTATCGTACGTATTAATTTTATCGAATACCGTTTCTTAATATGAAAATAAACGATAACAATTTTTAGTCGTTTATCGGCCAACTACGATGTTCATAATAAGGGCGTATATTATTTATGTATTTTGTAGCTTTTTATATATTTTGTTGAAAACTAATAACAATTTTGAAAACTAAAATTTTAAACGTAAAACTTCAAGTGTTTTGACGTTTATGTATATAAAAAAAGTACACAAGTACAAAGTACACACGTATATAAAAAAAAAATTAGGAAAGCTTTTTCGTTTTTTATTTGTTTATCGTTTTTATCGGATATCGTGCCATAATATCAAAATAAAACGATAACGATACGATAATTCATCGTGTATCGTACATCGTATATTTTTGATAATAGGCATAAATATTTATTGAAGTCTTTTTTTAAGATATTATTTTTCTATGGTACAAAAATATTAAAGCACAAATGAATTTAAAGTGATAAAAATGTTACTAAATGTCTTACTTTTATATGTAAGAAATTCGTTTTGTGTTACAAAAAATAAATCAAAATTGCCAATTGTGATGTTGTTAGTAATTATCTTTACTCTAAAAATTCACTCTTGGGAACAGCGTTCCCTGAACAAAATATCATAAAATCAGGCAATGAGTCACACACTTGATACCATAATACCGAAACTTTAAAAAAATATATTCTAAAAAAGAGAAAATTTTTAATTTTCAAACAATTTTTATTTTTACACTAGCTTTGTAACCCGGCTCAAATGACCGAAGCAAAATAAATTCTAGCTTTTTCTTTCCTTCATTAGAACTTTTATTTTGAATCTAAGAAAAATACGAATTTACTTTTTTATCATACCCTTATTTTTTAAAAAATTATTTAATTTGATTAGAACGGTTTTAATTACCATATAGACAGAATATTCGTAGCAAGGTGGAAAATTTTCTATTCACTAAAGGTCATTTACACGATCAATTTAGTGACATCTTATTTGCCAATATTGTTAATTTCTCGTATAATTAAGAATCAAGTTAATCGTGTTAACATTCAATAGCTGCGTAAGTTTTGCGTCAAAGTGTGAAAAAAACGATCAAGGTCTTATTAATATGGGTCATTTGTTTAATTAATTTGGTATTTTGTCATTATGTTTGTATGACGTTGCCAGAATCTAGATGACGTTAGTGTCATATTAAATTTACTTTTATCAATTTATTTCTTTTTTGTCTTTAATTTGTCAATGTCAATTTTGAAGACTTAGAATATTTATTAACTAATACTAAAAAACATATCTACCATACATATAATTTTCTGCATTTATCTGGATGTTTGTAAGTTCGACGGAATACTCCAACACACAAATTGAAATATATATACAAATTATGTAATTGTCATCATGTAATTGTCATAAAGTAACATCATGTAATTGTCATAAACATAGTATCTGGTTTTTAATGCTTATATATGCTATCTGTCATCTATCATCTGTTATCTGTCATCTGTCATTTGTAATCTGTTATCTGTGTCATTTGCCCATCATTTCATAATTATTGTCATGTCTTTCAAGTGTTAAATTTAGATGGCGTCATAGAATTTTTTACTTTTATTATGTCTTCATTAATTTCATTTTTCAATTTGAATTTTACGAAATTTAGGAAATTGAAAATTTTGCACCTTACTACAAATATTCTGTTTATATGGTAATTAAAAGTATTATAATAATTCTAATAAAGGTATAATATTGATAAATTAGTAAGCAAATACATATTTTTCTTAAACTTGAAATTAAAACTCTAATGAAGGAATAAATGCTAGAATTTATTTTGCGTCCGTCATTTATGGCGGGTTACAAAACTAGTATTATAATAGAGTTAGTTGTCAACATTTCATCTCAAAATTATTCAATCTATTCCCCAAAAATGAGAGAAAATAAAAAGTTAAAAAAAAGACTACCACAACCACACCCACACCGATTTCTCACACCTTCCTGCTTCGTATATAATATGAATATCACAATATTTCCATTAGTTAAAACAAGTAAAAACTACTATACCTTCTTTAAGATTGCTGTATGTGGAAATTAAAATAAGAAAGAAAGAGAATACAGCATATGTTTACGTAAATCACCACCCCACACCTGACACCAGATCATCCTAGTTACAACTTTTGTCAAAAATATTACTGTTATGTATTACGTGATATTACGCAACATATAAAACCTTTATTTCAAAGTTTTAATAATTTTCAAACAAAATAGAAGAGATTCAAATGTATATAGTAGTAATGCATTTCTATTGTAAATTATTATATATATATTATTCTGCATTTATCTGGATGTTTGTAAGTTCGACGGAACGCTCCAACACATATACAAATTGCATATGTATACAAAAACATATATATATGCAAATTGCTTTGGTGCTTTTTTTTAACCCCTGTCTACCATGCTGAACCTTTGCAGGAAAAATTTATTGCATGAAATATATTTTTTTAATTTAATGTTAGTCTTCTTCGCAAATAATAAGGAAAAATAAGAAATAATAATAATAATATAAATAAAACAAACAATTTTTTTGATTTATAATAATAAGGACTAATAGAAATTTAATCAATAATTTAATATGGTATAATAACCAAAAGGCAAACAGCATTTAACACAAAAAAAAACATAATTCACTCAAAGATTATTCTTATTACTTAAAATTATACACAATAATATACATATCAGCATATTTGTATTGTATAATATTATACATTATACTACTTTATTGCTTATACCTTTTATTTTTGTCATTATTGTGTGCGTAACTCACTTCACTCAAAAAAAATTATTTTTGTTTTTTTTTTGTGTTTTTTTTATTATTTGCTGTATCTGTATTCTGTATGTTCTGCATGCTCCATTCCAAAAATGTTATTTTATTTTCAGTGTTAAGTGTTCACTGTTCAATCAATAGAACTTGATAGAAGTAGAGTAGGATAATAAACTCTACTTCTACGTCGCATAATAAAACATTGTTTTTTTTAAATTGAAAATTATTGATGAAAATGTTTTTGTATTTTTTGTAAATTTTACCAATTTAGATACAAAATTTTGAATATTTTTTTAAAAATAACACAATACCATAATAACAGTTTATTCATATAGCAAAATAAGATCCCTATACATTATACAAAAGACAAAATTTATATGAAAATAAGATCCCATTTTTAAATTTGCTCTCCCAGAGGCCACAATAACGCTAATATGGTATAATTTATACTAAATGGAACCCAACTAACGAATTATAACTAAATGGAAGTGAGTACGAGTATACCATACAGAAATACAAACATTTTATACAAATTTGTTGGTATGGTACTTCTTTTTCTGTTATATAAAAAAAAAAAAGATTAGTGTTAGGCCAATATAGCTTTTTTAAATAGAAAATTAGTAAAATCTTTGTGTATGAATAAAATAAAAGGAATCAAAATCAATCTTAATAAAAATAACAATGTTTTTTCAATTTAAACTTTATTTTACTTTATTACCGTATTCTATTATTACACAGAAAAGTATTGTTGTTAAATTATTTGAAAAAAAAACAATAATTATTCATGTTTCTGAAATATTGAAAATGTAGCAGTAGTTTGTAATATATGAATATATGAAATTTTCAAAAAGTACTAACACTAGCAATCAAAATAATTTCCATTAAAACGAGAGAAAATATATTGAACGAATATATTCATCTATTAATAATATACATGTGTATCAGCATATTTGAATTGTATAATATTATACATTATACTACTTATACCCGCTTATACCTTTTATTTTTGTCATTATTGTGTGCGTAACTCACTTCACTCAAAAAAAAATATTTTTTCAAGGTAGGGTGTGGTTTAGTAGGTAAGAATCCTACATACAGAGTCAAGCTACGGGGCTCATTGTATCTTTCTGAAGATCCCCACCAGCCTACGAAAAATAAAAAAAATTGGCAAAGTTTTGACTACAAAAAAAATATTTCTTTTATGTGTTTTAGAAAATTAAAAAGTGATATAAACATAAGTACTGTAATTTCGGAATAAAGAATCGAGAAAACATAAGAACATCGGAATAAAGAAAAAAAGATACTAGGATTTATTTTGCTTCCGTCATTTATGACGGGTTACAAAGCTAGTTTATTTATATACAAATACAGTATATAGTATAGTATAAGTATACCTATATCTGCCTATATCAATAAAACTTCTAAAAAGTAAATTATGGAATTAAATTCACCACACCGCATTGGCAAAACAAAAAACATTTTTTGTTTCGTTTTTCTTTGTATTTTGTATTCTTCTTCTCTCAATAATTTTGGTTTACCAAACATCAAGTTTCTACATCATTTCTACACGCTGGTTGGCGTATAATAGGTAGAGCGCTTGCCTTTCAACCGAAAGGTCTCAGGCTCAGGATTCCCGAAGGAGTAAAAAAAATGCTTTATGGGGTTTTCGACCTGGTCCAGTAACCTTTGCGCTTACAATTGCAGTAGTTTTTTGACATTTAATGAGTAGATAAGCCTGGAATTTGTTAAATAAGTACTCGAAATATTGTAGATATTGAAGTGTAAACTTGCAGTAACGCACTTAATTAAGCACGTAAAGGTGATTCTACCTAAGTTACTGCCAAGAACATAAAAAAAAAAAAATTTTAAAGGAAAAAACAATCAGTTTACTTTGCTCTGCTTCTTCTTATAATTTGATGCAAGTGTGGTCTGTGACGAATAAAGCATTAAGCAACGATTGAACTGTTTGTTTTTTTATGAATATGGAAAAAAAAACATAAAAATAATTTTTAATTTTACTTTTGTTTTTGCAGTTTATAGGTATTTTTTTTTTTTTAAATCATTCAAATTTATAAAGTACACGTTATTTGACTAAATTAAATATAGTACTGTAAAAATAAGTTCAGTAATTTAAAAATAGCTGGTCTAAAAAAAGGTTATATCCAGATCCTCTCCAGAATTTGTTTAATCTAATCTATACTCCAAATATTTAAAAATATTTGAGGTCTAATCGCATAAAAAATTCACATCGAATTTTGTCCCTTTCAAGCCGACATTAATCGCCGATTGTGCGATGTGATGACTTTCTTCTGTATTTTATAATAATTTATATTTTAATTTAAAACTCAATTAAATTGTGTAACAGGAATGAACCGAAGTGAACTTTTTTCTTGGGTCTGAAAGGTTTATGAATTTCAAATTTGATGCACAAAATATGTAAAAAAAAAGACGCGAACGAAACAATACGACAGGCAGGTATAGGTATTAGGCAGAACAAATTTTAAAATTTGACAATCGTTTCGCGAAAATACCAATACACTTTTAAATGCCTGGACTCCAAAAATTTTACTTAAAGATGCAATCAAATAATTGAAATTAAATTACCTAGTGTTCAAATATCAGAAAACCAATATATTTTTTTTACATTCTTATGCTCTCATGATTATTATCAATGCTTAATTAAATTAATTAAAAATTTGTAAAATAAAATTAGAATTTAATTAAGTGTAAAAAAAAAGTATTTCAAAAGCCTACCAACAAAAAAAAATTAAATAATTACAAAATTTAATAAAAATTAAGTAATTTGTGGCATTCATAGTCAATATTATTTATTTTTCTCATTTATTCGTGCGGAAAAACGATACCTCAAAGCAAAAAAAAATGTACACATACTAAAGCATAACAGTAAATGTTAATGAACAGAGTAGTAAGGTATTTTTAAAAGTCTACAAAAAAACGACACTCTTAATTCTTCATAATGAAAATTTTAAAAATTTTCATAATCATGTGTTCATTAATTTTTTCTTCAGAAATGGTGACTTTTTATGAAAAGCATTTTCAAAAAAAAAAAAAAAAACACACACACGTTTTGTAATTATACAATTTTTCTTTTTTTTTGTAGATTATAGAGAAATTTTTCAAAACAGCAGATTCTGGTAAATATTTTTCAATTTCTTTAATTCCATTTCAAATATGGAAACCATGTATGGAACAATTCAATGGAACTTTTACAGATTTGCGTTCTCTACAAAATAATTCACTTGCAAATAATCGAATACAAATTGTAAGTTGTATCTTGAATTGTGTTCTGGAGCAAATAAATTTAGTAAGAAATGGAGATTTATTGGAAAAAAATGTTGAAAATTTATTAACACAATATTACATATTTGGTACATATGGTAATTTAACAGCTGTTGTATATAACTGCGGTAAAAAAAATGGTAAAAATAAATGTGAAAATTCAATGCGTTATTATCAATGTTTAAATAGTTTTGTTAATCAAACCGCGGTAGAAATTTTTATTTTTGCTGATTTATAATGTAAAGAATAATTAAAAATTCGATTATTTCATAAGAATAATATTAAATATTTAATTAATTAAAATTAAGTGGTTAATAATAATTAATAATTAGATATCAAAACAAGAATAATAAAAATTTGTTAAAAGGTGGTAAAAATATTTCATTTAATGTTAATAATTATAATAAAATATGCTGTAATAAATAATTTATGTCTCATCTATCAAAAATAATGTATTTTGCTATTTTACTTACTGTTATTTATATTATTACAGAACCAAAATTGAGCTATAGTGATTTGTTGTTAACACATTACTTCCTATTTAGTAATTGAATACCCAAAAATTTTAGGATTTTCAAACATCGAAAATTTCCATCAAAACTGTTTTTGGGAAATTGAAAAATGGAAAAATTGGAAAAATTTCTAAAGACAATTTAAAATCAATTTTTTTTTGGATTGGAGTACTTACCTCTTGTCTATAGAGATGATTTACGCTTTTGAGTATGTATTTAAATAATTATCCACAGGAAGAAAAAATTCATATAAAAATTAGTGGAAAAAACAATTCATATTTTTGTGGAAGTAAGGCACAATTTGCAGTTGATTAAATTTAATTAAATTATCAATTATACAGCTTTAAGTTTCTTTTCCTAAGGTTAGTATCAAAACAAGCTGCTCTCGAGCTAGATTCATGTAACATTCTAGGCACAGGCTCAAATACACCATAGTCAGTAGTACTATGGTTAGCAATACTAAAGAGGTCAATGGAATGCAAATTACGCGGATTCTTTCTAAAAGTTATTAAATTCATAATTTTAGGTGCCAGGATATTTCCTGCAATATTGTTCTGGATAAACGTAATATCAGCCACTAATCGACGTTGTTGAAGAGATTTCAAGTCTATCTACTGGTCTATTATCGCCGTAAGAAGGAATGTGAAAACGGTCAGACCATGAAAAAGCACGAAGTTCAAAGCGTAAACAATTATTTATCTTCTTAATTCTTATTTTGTTTCGTGGTACATTATTATGATGTTCCTTCCATAAAGCATTTGGGATGTAAAATAATCGAACACTTCCTGCAACTTAATTGTGTTTTAATAACGCGTTGCTTACAACGTTTATGCATTATTTTCATTGAATGGCGACTCAATCCGTACATTTTGCTATTTGTTGGGCATTAACAAGAACACCCTCACATGGACGGCGTTGATCTGGATTTTCCACATGAGACAACAATTTCAAGACAACGTTTTCTCCAATGCCATAATTACAATTTGTGCTTGCAAATACAACACGCTGGGTGGAACAGTAGGTTGAGCGCCTATCTTCCAACCTAAAAGTTCCAGGTTAGATTTCCAATGAAGGCAAAAAATGCTTTCTGAATTTTTGTTCTGGTCCAGTACCCTTTGTCATTAGGATAAAATAAATTAGAAAAAATAATTGAGAGTATAATTTAGTATCACTAAAATATTCTATTATGATGTCGAAGCACTCTACAGTTTTTCACATTTACCACTTCATTTAATAGACTTGAAACTAAATTAAAAAAAAAAATTGATGAAAGTTTTTCTTAGAAAGAAAGGAGGTATGAATATAGCATTTCAATTGATTGTCAATCCAAGATATTTGAATTATTTACCTTTGGTTAACCTATTAAGCCGGCTCATAGAACCCGTCCTACAATCATTATGAAATTTTCTAAGGATGGTCATAGAGGTCATAGAAGTTGCCTTGAAAAAATTTAGACCTCTAGCTTTCGCCACGTCTGAGATTTAGAATGGGTATTTAAATACCAAATCGGCGTTAGCGCTACTACATTTCATATAAATTTTTTATTTTATTTTTGAAAAAAAATTAAAATTTCCAGTAGAAATAATCTATATGAAATAATAGATCCATCTGATATCTATTGATCTGATATCTATTGATGGATAGTGGATTATATGACAAAATATATAATTGTTCTGTATTGTAAGATTTAAAATATTTTTTAATTTAAAAATTTTTTTTTTGTTTGAAGTTTGACCGTTGTGTTTTCAGGTTTTAGAAATCCAAAAGAGAATTGATAAAGTTATACAGTTTCAAATGTAGTGTTATGTAAAACTAATTAGTAGACTAAGATTTATATAATTCTGTTTAAATTACTATAATGTCCAACTTTTTGAGACATGGCCCAATGTCACATACAAAGCGGTACGACCGAAAAAACCGTAAGATAACAATTGACCAGCCAGTCATTCATGAGTATAATAAATGGATAGATGCTGTTGATCTGTTTGATATTCCTATGAACAATTATCGAATTAAAGTTCGTGGTAAAAAATGGTATTGGCCATTCCTCACAAATGCATTTGATGCCGTAATGGTGAATGCATGGAAGTTTCATGTTTTCTAGCAAGGTATGAAGGTGTGACTTCTATGGGTATATTGGATTAAATTAAATGTGGTGGAAGCATTAGTAACACTACCACAAGTAGTCAGCCGTCCATGTGGGCATGTACTTGTTAATGCCAAACAAATGGCAAAACACACAGATTGTGTCGATCATATAGTGGAAAAAATGTCTAGTCGTTGTAGACAATGCGGTATTAAAACACAATTTGGTTGCAAAAAGTTGTTCGACTTGCATCCCAAATGCTTTTTTGACTATCACAATGATAATTTAAATACTTTACTTTTTTAGATTTCTTCAAAAAAACACTGTGAATTCCTTACTTTCATAAAAATATAAATTTTTTTTCACTAATTTTTATAACAATTTTTTAATGCTTTAGACGGTTGGGTATTTAAATACCTATAAAGGTGAATTATCTCTAGAGACGACGTAAGTACTCCAATCCAAAAGAAATTTTCTATTAGATTGAGAAAGTTTGAGATTAAGTGATCTTTAAAAATTTTCCCAACTTTTCCATTTTCGAATTTCCCAAAAACCAGTTTTTATGGAAATTTTCTGGGCTTAAAAAATCATTAGTTTATGAGTCCCACTAATAACAACAGATCTTGATAATTTTGATTAGCTCAATGAGAACGAATTATGGTCCCGCCTTTTTTCTCTCTAATAAAATCAAAACTAGCTCAATATCTACACTCTAAAAAATTTTGTTGAATTTCACTACAATTAATGTAGGCAACCTAACCACCTACATTAATTGTAGTGAAATTCAACAGACCATAATTTTGTTAACTTTCACACTGAAAGTGTGTAAAAATTTTTCTATCTTAAACGTGTGAATTTCCTTACAAAAAAGTAGTAATTTACTATCACATTTTGAGTGATTTTCAGCAAAAATGTGTGTTTTCCAACAAAAAAAGGGTAATTCCTCTACAAAAAAGTGTAATTTACAATCCCATTTTCAACCATTTCAACGATGCTGTAGTTCCCTGCAAAAAAGTGTAATTCGAAAACAAATTAATTTTTTAATTATAATATATATTTTTCAGCTTAAGAATAATAATTTAATTTAAACAAAACAAGAAAATCTTAAAATAAAAAATAGAATTCATGTACTCATTATATTCATTAAATTATACTATTATTTTAATATTACAAAATAGTTATTTTTTAATAACATTACCAAAGTTAATTTAATGATATGGTATATATTAAATATTGTACGCAGTCCATTGTTGTTTTTATGCATACTATTTTATTAATAAGTTAATAGCCATACTATTGTTTTTAAGTAGAAATTTAATACAAAAATAAACTTTAATAGTGCTTAAGTTAAATTTTATATTAATATAAATAAAAAAAGTAATATTTTTATAGGTTGAACCATCATTATAATCATAATAAACGCCATTTTTTGAATTTTTTAGGTTCATTAAAAACGCTTAAAATTGGAATATAATGAAACCAGCATTCTTTATGAAAGTCATCGATTCCCAAATATACTTTTTTTGGTTCAATGTAGTTAGGATTTTCTTTAATATGTTTAGAAATTTTGTATGTTGAATTAAACGTAGATAATCCAGCACTAAAACTGTTATTTATTATAATACTATTTAATTCGATATCATTTTCAGCAATATGTAATTTGTTGCATACACTTTTAATTTTATATAGCTGTTCTTCCTGGTTTAAATTTGAAATTCGAACTAGTTCATCTGAAATATATGATAACGCATTTTCGCTAAGTTGAAATTTGGTTTTTAAATCAGTAAAAAATAAAATGATGCTATCTGTTATAATTTCGGCACGACTGTTATTACAAATTTTTGAACAACAATAATCATATTTATTGGAAAATTCTTCATTTCTCTCTAAATTCGGTGAATATTTTCTTTTAAAATTTGTATAATTATTTATTAAAATTTCTTTGTGTTTTCTGAATACATGACACTTAAATGCGTTTTTATTCGAAAAATTTTTTTTACAATTTAAAAATGGACACTTAACTGAAATGTGCAACGTTAGGTGATTATTTAAATTGGAATTAATTTTTTTCCAATCATTTGTCATAAAATAACATTTATTCACATTACAAATATAAGTACTTTCTTCTGAAAAACTAGACAATGCAACTTTATTGGAATGATTTCGGATATATTGCATTTCAATTTCATAATTTTTATACCTATTAAATTTTTTGAAACAATTGTTCCACAAACAGTTAAATTGCATATTTTCTAATCTTCTATGTTTATACAAATGCTTGTGATATAGATCACAATTACTTAAAACTAATTCACAAATATTACATTTATACATAATTTATATATTTTGTTGGTGATTTCAATTAAATATTTCTTAAACTTATATCTTATTTAATAATAACTATAATAATAATTACTTTTAATTATATTATAAAGGATGATTTTAAATTTAATATTTTATTGAAAAGTTATACTAGCGCATTTCAAATCATTTTTAATTTCTATGCAGAAAATTCGGCAACACTTAAATATAATTAATTTAATTTACTTATTTTAGTTTTAATTATTTATTATTAAAAAATATTTTTGTATATATTCAATTACTTTTATCACACAAACAATTAAATATTTAATTAACACCACGTTTGAAACTTGACTGACTTATGAAATATGAATGCTGACGGTTATTCAACGTAAAGTATCAAGTATGGTATAGTGGACAACCTTGCCATATTTTCAGATTTATTTGATTACCATATTTTTGGACAATAATCAAAGTTTCAGTTTTCTTCCCAAAAATGCCACGTCCTTTAAGATTTTTACAGATTTTACAACTTTTAATTTATTATAAAAATTATATTATAATATATTTGAATCATATCCATTTATATAATTATTTTTGATTTCGATGTTTCAAGTTTTTGTAAAAACGATATGGTAATACTAATAAATTATAAACTACATTACTTTTGTGTATTTTCACGCATAATTTGACGTAATTCCAGCAAACAAAACGAAACGTGTACATTTCCAATAGATGGCGTGGAATACAACATTAAATGCGTAAATACCAACAGCAAAATGTGGTATATTGCAATCGTGTAGTGCTAATTCACACATAAAATGTGTGATCAAAAGAATAATGTGAAATTACACATTTTTGTAGTGAAATAACACATTTTATGTTGAAAATTAAACATTATCGTCTAAATTAACTATAGTAAAGTGATTTCACGCGTTTTTTTGAGTGATTTTAAAAAATGCACTTCGAAAGCGTGTTTTCAGTCGCTTGATCGGAATTCTCTACAAAAAACGTTGTTAAAAACTACATTGATTGTAGTTAAATCCACACCATTTTTTAGAGTGTATTACCCAACGGCAGATATAGCTATTTTAATGCACTAAGGTTTTTGGGTATTTAAATACCCAATAGACAGTAATGGGTTAATAGATATTTTAAGTTGGATAAGTAAAGAAGACAATGAAATAATATTATCATAATTTTTTTTTGTATTGATTGTTGATTTTTAAATATTCATCCAATTTAATTAATTCGGTATTAATTTTTGTTTGTAATTAGCTAAGGTTTTCGTCTAGGAAAATGAGACAAACATCATCGGCGTTTTTATTATGAGAATTATTTTCACATCAATGTTATATATACCTATTGTTTATAAGTTTTTAATAGCAACAGACCTAATATACTGCTCTAAGGAACACCCTGTAAAACTTTTTCTTTTTCTAAATTTTTTTTTGAGTATGTAATAAAAGTCAAAGAAGATGTGCGAAGTTGTATTCAACATAAAAGTCTAAACTAATTTTATTAACTACATAATATTATGATAACTATTTTTATCTGCAGGATGACATTTTCATCTATAGTATGTGTTGTGGAAGAAAAAATTTGTGCAATTTTCTCAATTCCCTAAATTTGCAGAAATATTTCTAGTTTTTTAGTTCAATTCACCACCAACGCTCTACTATATAATATAATACTAACTTACAAAATAACTTAGGTATTTGCATAATATTTTTAGAATAATTAGTCAAAAATTTTCAAAATTTCTATTTATTCCAACTTTGTATCAACAAAGTTTTACTATCCCAACATAACTTTCTTCTATTTATTCCTTTTATTATACATTAAGAGTTAATCTCTTAACAAAATATTTCATTATAATCAATAATTTTATTTTGTGAATAATGGCATCATAATATAAAATATTTTTTAAGATTTAAATAAAATTACAATAAATTATTTTGTTTAGTTTTATTTTATTTATCTGTATTTCCCATTATTATAAAATTTAAATTTTAAATAATTTGTTTTTTTTTCTATTTATTTTATTTATCGATACCGATTTTAAGCCAATCTTCTCAATTTCCAATTTATATTCAAGTACGTCATTAACATATGTCAATTTTTATATTTGTATATCGTATTGAGCACCCCTAAAATCCCATAGGGAAATATATTTAAAAATAAAATATAACAAAAAAAAAGTAAATAAAAAGAAAGTCATCAACAATAACAACAACAACAACAATAATGTATAATTTTTGATAATCCTTTTTAACTGCCTAAAATGAATTTAAAATAGAAAACATAAAAATCGAAAATAATAAATACAAATCCTTTATCCTTAATCAATTTTGAATCAAATACATACACATATATTTCAATTCATTTATATAGTATGAGAGTGTGATGAAAATAATCTCATTTATTGTCTCTTACTCTCATAGTTTAATACAAAATATTTTGTTACTGGAAAGAACTGTTCTTGGGCACAATAAATTGTGTAGAATCTAATGTTAGGCAGATAACAATAACAAAACGAAGGGTGGCATTATGTAACTTTGTTTCAGATATTTCGGTCGAAACAACATTTGTATGACATTACGTAATTTGAAATGTTAGTTTATTTTGGAAAACTCGAAGAAAGTGAAACACAAATGCATTTTTAATTTATTTCGTTAAATTTTTTTTTAATATTCCACAAAGAAAATAATTATAAATCTACTTAATTTTCAATTTTATTGAAATTTTTTATTTCTGTGCGTTTTTAAAATAAATATTCTAAAAGAAAATGATGTATTAAGTTGTTATTTTTGAAAACTTACCTAAAAGCGTCAACTATTCAATCGCCAAAATTTTGTCGCATCAAAAGTCAAAAAAGATTCGTTTCAACTTTAGACATAACCAAAATATGTATGTCGTACCAATTTTGAAAAGACTGAAACAAAATAAAAAAAGTCAAAACAAAATTATGCAAATTTTGAAAAGAGTCGACAGAACACGACGTTACAAATTACATAATGCCACCCAAGCCAATTTGTTTTTGTTTAAAATTTAAAAGTTGCAGTATTAAAGAATTTGAAGATTTTAATAATTATAGTATTCCGAATGTGACTAGGACATGTATTCCGAATGGGACTAGGATTTAGGTGGTTGGGAAGGTATATGATTAGCAACTAAATAAAGATCTTTTTTCTTAGCATGTTCACAGATTTCATAAGTAAAGATCTTCTTGGAAAATAGGTCCAGTTTATATGTTAACCCTTGCTTCTAACCCGTGTTTTGAACTGACTAAGCTAATATTTCATGATCAAAGCATTTTTTTTTTGTGGTATTGATTTAATTATTTTATTTAAAATTTTGTGATTCAATAACAGTGTCTAGACCATCAGTGAACACTGTCAGTTTTCAATGAAATACATGTATTTTGTTGTTGTTTGAAAAAAATAAAAAAAGTTGAAATGCTTTTAACTTGTCGTCAGTTTTTCGATTTCAATCATTTCGAATTTGATAGCCAACTTTTCTAATTTTAACCGTAACACAGAAAAAAACCGTTTTAGAGAAGAAATATTTGAATAATTTGTCAGTTGGAAATTCTAAAAATTAATTTTTATTATTATTGTCTCACTTCCACTTGTTACATTAACCTCTTGAACAGAATGAAGCGCAGCCATGACGCAACCAACAAAGTTTCTAAATGTCAAAAACGCAGTAATCTAACTTTGTGGACAAAATGCAAAAAGTTGAAAGTGTATGACATTGTTTTGTTTACTTTTTTTTAAATATATGTTATAAGCTTATAAATTAATTATATATATATATTATTCTGCATTTATCTGGATGTTTGTAAGTTCGACGGAACGCTCCAACACATATACAAATTGCATATGTATACGAATGCATATATATACAAATTGCTTTGGTGCTTTTTTTTAACCCCTGTCTACCATCCTGAACCTTTGCAGGAAAAATTTATTGCATGAACTATATTTTTTTAATTTAATGTTAGTCTTCTTCGCAAATAATAAGGAAAAATAAAAAATAATAATAATAACATAAATAAAACAAACAATTTTTTTGATTTATAAAATAAGGATTAATATAGTATATAGGATAATAACCAAAAGGCAAACAGCATTCAACACAAAAAAAAACATAATTCACTCAAAGGTTATTCTTATTACTTAAAATTATACACAATAATATACATGTGTATCGGCATATTTGTATTGTATAATATTATACATTATACTACTTTATTGCTTATACCTTTCATTTTTGTCATTATTGTGTGCGTAACTCACTTCACTCAAAAAAAATTATTTTTGTTTTTTTTTTGTTTTTTTTTATTATTTGCTGTATCTGTATTCTGTATGTTCTGCATGCTCCATTCCAAAAATATTTTTTATTTTTAGTGTTAAGTGTTCACTGTTCACTTCACTGTTCAGGTTCACTGTTCAATCAATAGAACTTGATAGAAGTAGAGTAGGATAATAAACTCTACTTCTACGTCGGATAATAAAACATTGTTTTTTTTAAATTGAAAATTATTGATGAAAATGTTTTTGTATTTTTTGTAAATTTTACCAATTTAGATACAAAATTTTGAATATTTTTTTAAAAATAACACAATACCATAATAACAGTTTATTCATATAGCAAAATAAGATCCCTATACAGTATACAAAAGACAAAATTTATATGAAAATAAGATCCCATTTTTAAATTTGCACTCCACAATAACGCTAATACGGTATAATTTATATTAAATGGAACCCAACTAACGAATTATAACTACATGGAAGTGAGTATGAGTATACCATACAAAAATACAAACATTTTATACAAATTTGTTGGTATGGTACTTCTTTTTCTGTTATATAAAAAAAAAAGAAGATTAGTGTTAGGCCAATATAAACATAAATAAAAATAATTAAAAGTGATATAAACATAAGTACTGTAATTTCGGAATAAAGAATCTAATGAAAGAAAAAAATAAACTAGGATTTATTTTGCTTCCGTCATTTATGACGGGTTACAAAGCTAGTTTTATTATATTATATCTGAGCTCTGCCGCTTAATTTTTTTCATTTTAGTTGATTTTATGATTTGATTACATGATATGGAAGTGAATTTAAAAAAAAACAATTCAATTGTACTACAGTCACACAATAATTTGACTTTCACATACACATTCAAATAAAAAATATTTTTATTAGTTGTCAAAGTAGAATTCCTGCGTTGAAGTTAAAACTTTTTCAACTTCCGCGTGATGGCTGCGTTGACAACTTTTCATTCTGTGCATTTGCATATGTTTTCATATGTTTCAACTCTCAAAGTAGTATTTTTGCGCGATGACTGCGTGATGGCTCATTTTGTTCAAGGTAGAATGGCAATTCTCAGTTTTCGCCATTTGTAAATTTTTTCATTGAAAACTGAACGTGTAGACACTTCTCAGTTTTAACTGACTTTTTGATTGAAAAAGAAAGAAAGCTAATAACACTTCAAAAATAAAATATTCAGCTACGGCTACGGCTCAGACTTTAAATAATACGCACACTATTTCAAAATTCTTCAAATTTAATAAATTAAACATATTATAGACATTTTTATTACTGATTGTTGTAAATAAACTGATTAGTGTAACTTTTAGAAATAAGTACAAATAAAGAAAAAAAAAACAAAAAGAACAAAAATGTGCAAAGACCGGTTTAAGAAAATTGAATTTTTAATCTTCTCCAAATAACTTAATATACTTAAATAGTGTTCATTTAGAGTCGAATTTAAAATTCTAAATCTGATTTATGGCATTTGATATGGAGTTGACTAGTTTCTACATTTTGATACATATTAGAATGTTTTGACTCTCTGCATGAGGAAAACATTCTATGGAGGAGAGAAAATATTGCTACAAAGCTGCGGACATAAAAGATTTCAGTACAAGACATTTTTACAAATAAAGATTCAATAAAATTAGAAAAAGAAAACCTCTCAACATTTTTCAAAAATTAAAACGTAACCATTAATAAAAAAAAGAGTAAAATTTAATTATTATGGAAGATTATAACAACTCACATAAAATAAATTTTTAAAAATCTCAATCTTGAAATAACAGGTTCGAAATCTAACCAACTACAAAATATGTTATGAAATAAAAAAGATAAGATTGAAAAGTGCAACAAATCAGGAATCTACGAGGTCAATTGCGCACAATGCAACTTGAAATACTTAAATGGGTAAAGTAAAAGACCTATATCAACTAGTTATAACGAACATTTATACATTAATACGAAATTTAACGAAATGTGGCTCTTGAACAAAGCTATCAAATGACAGGTTCACGTAGCTGCCATACAGCTCTTAGCACCTATCAGAAATATTTCAAAAACTAATGGTGTTACAGATCTGAAAATGTACACTTAGGTGCTCTTTCAAAAATAAAGATATACGACTGTTACCGATTTCGGAAATAAC
The DNA here is from genome assembly GCA_963942445.1 of Argyra leucocephala. NCBI lineage: Eukaryota > Metazoa > Arthropoda > Insecta > Diptera > Dolichopodidae > Argyra > Argyra leucocephala. The sequence goes on along the minus strand of OZ012681.1, from coordinate 81,697,222 downwards.
ATTTGCATTAAGCTAATGAATTTAATACAGCTAGGTGGAAGAAAAATTTCAGAAAACTTAAATGACAAAATTGAAATAGCAACGACCAGTACTACAGTACAAAGTTATGAAGAGTTGACTGAAAAAATATTTTTCAGTTTTGGGAATGACTATTAAAATTTTACGTGGCTATGTGAATTAGCTCCAAAAAATGTGACAGTTCATTTTGTTATCTAAAAATACGGTAGGGTACTCTAGAGAGTCTATGTATAGAAAATGAGCTACCCAACGGAGTTTTTTATTAATTAGATTTAACAGTGTTTCCTGCTCATCAATTGAAATTAAAAGTAGCAGCTCCTATCTACTTTGCTTCCTCATTTCATTGAAGCATAAATTCAAACTGATTACGAAAAAGGCGAACACATGTATTCCAATGATACTATTAATATCATTAAGAGTACCATTTGAGCTTAAGCACTTACAATTTCCGGTGAGATTAAATTTTGGAATGATTATTAACAAATTGTAGGGCCAAACTTTAAAATTTGTTGGTCCGCAAATGAAAGAAGATTGTTTTTCTCATGGACAACTATATGTGGGTTGATCACGGATGGGAATTGCAAGTGACGTATTTGTTTATACTTCATCAGGAAAAACCTGAAATATTGCTTACAAAGCAGTTTAAACTGTAGTCCTGTTGGTTTTGTTATCGTAGTGAAAAAGAATATTTTAGAATATTTTTGATAGGCGAAATGTTTTTAATTTTGTTCATAAATCAAATTTTATTAACCAACGTCGGGTAACTTAATAGCATATATAAATAAAAAAAAGTAAAGTCAAAAAAGTGTTTTAATTAACATAAAATAAAATCTTTTAAATAAATTATGTGTGCCTAAAAACAGCTTATACCGGTAACATATCACATATTCCATAGAGAAATAAATTATTTTGAACTTTGGATTGTTGTATTCTTTTTATTATTACTTACTGTCTTCGAATCGCTGTGTCCTATCTCTATTTTCTTATGATTATGTTCAGTGTTATAAATTTCTCCCTTAAATACAAATCTCTACATGTGGGCTTCAGTTTTTATTTTTTTTTTTGTTTTTTAGTGGATATTTGCAGAAGAATATTTTCAATTTAAAATGTTTGTTTTTTTTTTTTTGTTTTTGGATTAGGAAAAAATCTATCAAGGAAAAATTTATTTGTCTGAATTGGTCTCGAAATAATAAAAAGGAGTTAAATTTTAAGAAATAATAATATATTATAAATGAAATGGTATCGAATATCCCTTACTATTTATTAATAGATTCATAATAATGGATAGAATGCTTAAATGTTGGTCGGGTTAAAAGGGATAATAATAAAAAAATAAACAAAAATGAAAATGAAAAATCTAAGTGGAAAAATTTTATACGTCTAGAAAAGTAGAAAAGTATCGAATTTGTAGTAGGATTTTATTTAGAAAAATGTTATTTCAAAGAAGGAAAATAATAAAAATATTTTTTTTTTTTTACAAATCGAAAATATATTCAAAAGAAATTCTAATAAATTTTGATTTTATTTTTTTATTTTATTTTTTTTTTTTATTTTTTATTATTTATTGTAGAGGAATACTGTACACAATTTCAATATAATATTAAAAAAAAAAATATATATAAAATTATGATTGAAAAATGATTCATGGTTAGAATTGGAGTCAAAATAATTTAAAATAAGAAAGGATAAATTCATGTTTTTCTCATGAGTCGTGATAATGGAATAAGGCATCTTTTGAAATATGAAAATGTTAAATCCGTGAAAATGATTTTTTTTTTCTATTAGTAAATCTAAAGTAAAAATTTCATCATTATTGGAAATTTTGGTAAAATAAAAATCTTACAAATTAATTTTAATCTTATTACAAAATTTCATTTTTTATTTTAAACCAATATGAATCCAAATACAAAAGATTGCTGGTGCCGGTAGGACAAATCAAATTTCCCGTGTTCGAAGTGGTATAATTGAATAATTTCCTCTTTATGCTAGGATATAAGTAAGTAGAAATTTGAAAATCTTAACGATATTTTTTAATAATTTGATTTTGGTTTAGGAATTTGTTATAAATTTGTTTGTTGCAAAGAGTAGTTTGGATAATGTAATCAGGTTGTAGGTTTGTTATTGAATAGAATCTTAAATTTTTTCGGGTTAGTTGCTACATTTTTGCAGTATCAGTATGAACAAATTTAAAAAATTTAAAAATTTAACAATATGATATAATTTGAAATTTCTGGAACAAACTTCGGTTCAATACTTTTAAAAACTGATTTAAAAAATAGTTTCTTATTTATTAAGACTTGTCGGACTGTTCACATGAATTTTCCCATGAAGATAAAGCATTTATATATTTATTTATTTATTAATATTAATTGCATAAAGACTATTATTAGCATTTTGGTTATATAATTATTCCAATAGTTTAATTTAGTTAAATTTGCTTTACACACCCACACCCATAAAATTTAGTAAGTAAAAAATTTTAAAAAGCTAATCAGAGGTAGTAAAATATCATTAAGGATAGGAAAATGTATGTGTTTCTGTGATTGCTTCTGACCCTCATAATTGATCTGTGATTGCCTCTGTATGAAAATAATGAGCTGATATATGCATTAATCAATCCCAGTAACATTCATTGCAGGGTTGGTTTCATTAAGTGATAAATTTTTATATATGTTTTTTTCTGCTTTCTGTTACGTTAATTAAATTTTTGTAATATACGCGAACTGTCAACAAATTTACATTCCATTCCAAAAGTCATCTGCGGTTACAAAATCCAGCAATTTTAGCATTAATTCAGGCTTTAAATTGCATACAAAATATTTTATCTTAGCAAAATATAGTTTAATTTCGAAAATAAATAAAAATGTAAATGTAAATCGAATATTTTTCACTAATAAATTATTTTAAAATGCATAAATATTATGTAAACATACATTTCGTTATCTTAATTTGTTGCTATAGTATTAAGTATTCTTAAATATGTACATATAATTTTGTTTAACACTGATAAATAATCAGTTGAAGTATCTATAGTGTTATGATGAACGAAACAATTCCTAAAAATAATTTGTTTATTATAAACATCTTACTATAAGTAAGCAATAATTATTAATTAATTAAAGATACAATAGTGATATAAATCTATATCTATGTACATAGTATGTGTCAATGTTGAATATTAATAAATCAAATAATTGTTCTTTTTATTAAAAGTAAAATGTTATGGAAATTTTAATAATTTCTAATTAAATTTATAATTGCATAAATTTATTTTATAGTTAGTGATAAATAATACTTGTTAATTATAAAATACTTTATACGAGCTGTGTAGCTCTTATGAATTCAGACAACAGTTGTAATTACAAATAAATAAAAAAAAATAAATACATTAAGTGAGTCAGAACTCAATAACAGAGATATAAATTTTAATATCAACAATTATATTCAATGGTATCAGTTTTTGTGGATTAATCTACACATACGAAATTATGTTGTTTTTAAAGCTCTTTGTAACTCTTCGTAACCAAATTTTATGATTGGCTTAAATTACATGATCAGACATATACAGATATTTCCAATCGAGTACGCCAGAAACTAATATGGAAATTGAAAGTTTATCAAATTAAATTAACTTAATTCTAAAAACCTATCCAAAATCCGAGATTGTGTTGATTTGAGATTTCAATACTCATAACAAGGACTGGCTTCGTTTTTCTGATCACAATAGTCCTGAAACTAAACAAGTTGAACTTTATATTTGATCCATTTTTTTTAATCTTTTTTAACTTGTGGAAAATATCACAAGGATATCAGACGAATACTACCAGAACGAGCATCCCTTGGACTTATTCTTGATCCCAAATCCAAAGAAACACATCACCTCTGTTAACTCTGGTATGCATCCAATATAGGATGTAGTCTATGTATTTAAAGTATTCTAAGAGTTGTTAAGCTAAACCATAGAGTAATCATATAAATAAGTTTTCACGTAGAATAAAATTTGCTAGTCACTTTTTCAAATATCTCAATTTTTGACTTCAATTTTTGATACCGCAATGTATTTTGTATTCATAAATAACAACAATAAATTATATGCTGCCAACAGGTACTATAAATTGCGATTGTGCATAATATAGCTTCTTATTATATATATATTATTCTGCATTTATCTGGATGTTTGTAAGTTCGACGGAACGCTCCAACACATATACAAATTGCATATGTATACAAATGCATATATATACAAATTGCTTTGGTGCTTTTTTTTAACCCCTGTCTACCATGCTGAACCTTTGCAGGAAAAATTGATTGTATGAACTATATTTTTTTAATTTAATGTTAGTCTTCTTCGCAAATAATAAGGAAAAATAAAAAATAATAATAACAATATAAATAAAACAAACAATTTTTTTGATTTATAATAATAAGGACTAATAGAAATTTTATCAATTATAGTTTAATATGGTATAATAACCAAAAGGCAAACAGCATTTAACACAAAAAAAAACATAATTCACTCAAAGGTTATTCTTATTACTTAAAATTATACACAATAATATACATGTGTATCAGCATATTTGAATTGTATAATATTATACATTATACTACTTTATTGCTTATATCTTTTATTTTTGTCATTATTGTGTGCGTAACTCACTTCACTCAAAAAAAATTATTTTTGTTTTTTTTTTGTTTTTTTTTATTATTTGCTGTATCTGTATTCTGTATGTTCTGTATGCTCCATTCCAAAAATATTATTTTATTTTCAGTGTTAAGTGTTCGCTGTTCACTTCACTGTTCAGGTTCACTGTTCAATCAATAGAACTTGATAGAAGTAGAGTAGGATAATAAACTCTACTTCTACGTCGGATAATAAAACATTGTTTTTTTTAAATTGAAAATTATTGATGAAAATGTTTTTGTATTTTTTGTAAATTTTACCAATTTAGATACAAAATTTTGAAAATTTCTTTAAAAATAACACAATACCATAATAACAGTTTATTCATATAGCAAAATAAGATTCCTATACAGTATACAAAAGACAAAATTTATATGAAAATAAGATAACATTTTTAAATTTGCTCTCTCAAAGGCCACAATAACGCTAATACGGTATAATTTATACTAAATGGAACCCAACTAACGAGTTATAACTAAATGGAAGTGAGTACGAGTATACCATACAAAAATACAAACATTTTATACAAATTTGTTGGTATGGTACTTCTTTTTCTGTTATATAAAAAAAAAAAGATTAGTGTTAGGCCAATATAAACATAAATAAAAATAAATAAAAAGTGATATAAAAATAAGTACTGTAATTTCGGAATAAAGAATCTAATGAAAGAAAAAAATAAACTAGGATTTATTTTGCTTCCGTCATTTATGACGGGTTACAAAGCTAGTATTGTATACTTTTCTACTTATATTATACTACTACTTACATGTATTATTTCTGCTCGCATTTCTAGTTATGTGATATTATTAAAAATGACATAGTGTATGTATATTAAACTACTAGTAAGTCAGCCCGTTTAAAAACGTTTAAAAACGGGTCCCGAGTAAAAGGATACCGAATTTTTTTTCACACATAACCACTCAGTGGCCTTAAGAAATTTTTTTTCTAGAAACACTTTTTTGTTATAATTTAAAACAAATTAATAATTTATTTTCCATCCATTTTATTTTTTATCCAATTTTCTTTTTTTTCACAATTTAATTGAAAGGAAAAAATTTAAAAATTTAAAAATCAAAAAATCATATAAAAATAATTGAAAGGAAAAATATTTTTTTTAAAAATTTTTTTAAAATTTAAAATGTCAAAAAGCGTCGTTGTATGTTTGCAAAATGGTTCTCTGGTCTTTTATATATGTAAATAATACACGAATTTAAAGTTCTGTAAACCTGTATTCACAAATAATATTACAAATAATAGTATTGAATTTTTTTTAATTAGAAATTGAAGGAAGGCAAGATTATTGTTGTATTTGTTGTTATTTTACTTTAATTTTTAAAATTTGAAAAATTAATATTTTTTATATGGTGAATGTGATTTATGAAATTTGTGATTTGAAACTTTATAGAGAAAGGGACAAAAAAATTAATGTTGGTTTTGTAAAATTAAAAATAATTCAAATTCATTTCTATTGAAAAGTATACTGAAAAGTATGTACCTACATGTATTTTTAAATTTTCAGCAAAAAATTTTTTTGATTTTGTTAATTTTGTCTGTTTCTTACGTCTGTAGATAATATATGAATAGTATATATGAATATATATAACTAGAAGAAACCCCCGGGTACATACCCGGCCGAGCAAAAGAAAGGAATTTTTCTGTGACACGACACAATAAAATTAAACATTTGACACGTTGAAAGTATCTGACAACAATATATAGAATAGTAATATTAACAGCAAACCACAAAAAAATGAAAAATGTTCAAAATTTTAAGTTAAAATACAAAAATATCACATAGCATTAAACTTTTTTTGTAAGATTTAATTTGTTTTTATTATTTTGTTATTTCTCGAGGGAAGGTGAAAGCCTCGAAAAATACTAAGGAGACCGCGCAGGTAGGTACTTAGCTATGTGGAAAACTAACCCACTAAAACCACCGAAACCCTTTACCATAACTGATATTATTAACCGATTAATTGATTGTCAAGTTAATTGGGAAAATGTGTGTCGGAATGTTATTAAAAAATAAATTCCGATAATTTTATTAAATCATTAATGATACCTATGGGTTAGTACCGTTTTCCAGTTATTATCAGTAATTTTTAAAATTCATCATATAGGAAACAATTGGATAAAATGAAGTATTCTAGACCTGGTATGCAACATTGTCATATTGTCAACCTGCTGGTATGCAACATTGTCAGTTACAGTGTCGTTGTCAGTTACAGTGTCGTTGTCAGTAGAACTCTAATTAATTAAATAAATAATTAATTAACGGAAGAATTTTAATTTTTAGAGCAGTGGATTGTGTAGAGCTGACCATGGGTAAAGGTAGGTTGAGGGAGATAAATTCCGACTCTTTAAAATATTTGACCTTGTGATTTATTGATTGATATTGCATATGCAAGACTTACTTATAAAATAATTTTCGTTCTATATCTGATATTTTTTTTTTATTTTATAAATAAAATAGTTAATTTTATAAAGATTAACTTAAAACTTTGAGCAATTTTTATTTTTTTGTGGTTTCCTATTAATATTATTATTCAATACATTGTTTTCAGATAATTTAAACATGTCAAATGTTCAAAATTTTCTTGACTTGACTATTCAGGTGCTCAAATTAAAAAAGATATAGCTACAAAATTTTTGAACAAAAAGATTCGGAATAAAACAGATCAATTTAGAACTATTTTAAACAATCTACTCAAGCGATCAGATCACTTTTGGGCAAAACATTTAAATTGACGGAAACTACTAAATAGGAGTACAACTATCAATAAATAGTCTTATAGATATACCTCAGATTTGCTATACGGTTTAATGGAAAATCAGCTTCATTATGAATTATTGTATCCATCATTTCAATTTATCCTTGGTAGGTAAATACTATATTTTGTTTTTGTATTGATTTTACTTAGAAAACAACCGTATAAGTATATAATAATTTATTTAAAAAAAAAAAAAAAATTGTAGGTATGTTAAAATGTTAATAGGGCTGAAATTTTAAATTGAAATTTATAATTAAAAATTAAAAAAATTGAAAAAAAATATATAATTTAGCTTAGTCTCCTTTGAAATATCTATCATTTTAAAAAATAATAATGAATATCGGTTGTTAGATGGTTTAGATTTGAACCGTACTTTTTCAATCTATAAATTAAACATACTTAATATTATTTTCAAATTCAATTATTTTAATTTCGTATTTTCAAATGACTAGGACCAATGACATTAAAGAAATTATCAAACGTATGACTATTCATATTCATATAGAACTATCTGGAACGGTTACTGAAGAAACCTAATATTTTACTATTTTTCTTGTTTGTACTTTAAATTTTAGTTTGATTATTGGCCGTGAGATGGTTTTTTATGTAGATTTTAATAAATATATAATTTTGCTCCTATTTTTTTTTTTAAATAAATTGTCAGTTTTATTATAAAGTTATAATAATATACATACACAATGTATGTATGTAAGATATTTTAATAACTTTTCCAAAACTTTTTAAATTTAAAAAATAAATAATTTAGTCATAAATTAAGATATGTTTCTTTTTTATTAAAATTAAATATTATAAAATCTGTAAAATAGATTTTAACAATAAGATTTTGACATGGGTTCGATATACATAACATTTCACAATATACTAATAAGACTTCCTTACCAAAATACAGTACAAATTCCATTATATTTATTGTACCTACATTTTAGCTGTTTGAGTATACATATATAGGTAGGATAAATGCTAATTGGTGTATATCTACACGATACATCATAGTGTCAAAACTGTCCTTCCATATGGATAAGTAATAAGTATACATAATTTGTATGCTTAGATTTATTTTAAACTAAACTGTTTCGTATTTTGTTGAAATAATAATTAAAAATTACTTTTTTTTATTAAAAAAATCTTGTTTTTTTGTTATTAATTATATTATACTATAAAAATTATTATTATAATACTCATAATAAAAAAAGTTTGTTTAATAAAAAAAAAAAAAAAATGAATTAATAGAGAATCGAACTCACAAAAATTTGTGATATTAAAACCTATATTAATAATATTATCCTACTAATTAATTTTTTTTCCTACTAAAAGTACAAAAACCAAATACGATAAATAAAAACAAAATAAAAAGAATTTGACTCAAAAGAGAATCAACAAAAAAAATTGATTTAATGAACAAAAAAACGAATCACACGAAAAACCACGAAAAGTATGCCTTCACTAATCGTGCTCTTGTGTATTATAATATAGATATAACACGCTGGGTGGCGCAATAGGTAGAGCGCCTGCCTTTTAACCGAAAGGTCCCAGGTTCGATTCCCGACGGAGGCAAAAAATGCTTTCTGGATTTTTCGACCTGGTCCAGTACCCTTTATCATTGGGATAAAATAAATGATAAATAGTTGAGAGTTTTTGGTTATCACTAAAAATAAAATGGAACTATGCTATTATGAAGGCGAAGTACTCTACAATAGATATAGTTTTCCACATTTAAATTAGTCTAGACCACAAAAATTCTACAGAAAAAGCTATTGTATGTGATTGTGTATTCCAAATCTCTGTTTAAAAGCAGTTAGCGTGTTCATCCCATAGACTTGGAATTATATAAAAATATATGAATGCAAACAAACAAACAAGCTATCAAAATTTAAAAAAGTAAGTAAAAAAAGTAAAACTGGACATTTTATTCTTTATATGAGTATTGTTGGCTGTTTTTATTTCTTCAAAAATTATTTCATCTGAAATAGAAATTCGACTACCAACCGTACACAGTTCACGATTTGCAATGCATAACTAATAAATTTTATTCTTTTATTACTATTATTTTTAAAAAAATTTTCTAGAATCACAAATTTCATAAATCCCATTTACCATTCCATCATTGACCTATTATTGTATGTACATATTCTATAATCTATTCTATATCATTCATTATCTTTGTTATTAATTATGTTTTTTTGTTTACATTTTTCTATATATATATATATATATGTATATCTTTTATATTACATTAGATATGTAAATATGGTGAACACAATATACGATATACTCTTAATATAAATTAATAAATAATACAAATACTCTTCATATAAAAGTGCATACGTATGTATATACTTTTCAAATTATGAAATAATGTCTCTATACTTCTATAGCCTAGTCACTGGGAGAGCAAAAATGAAAACAAAAACAAAACTTCAAATGAAATCGTAGTTCGATAAAATTCCGGAAAAATCATCGTGTAAATAGGCTAGAGAGGCATTGTATGAAATATTCTCCTCAATAAATAAAAAATAATTGAGTTTTGGGGTATTGAGTGAAAATGGGACGGCATTTTCGTGTTGACGGGATTTTTAGAAAAATATTATTTTACGTGAATACTCTTTTTATATTATTACTCTATGGTTAAACTTTAAAAACTAACATGTTAAAAAAAAATTTCGTCATAAGTTAAAATATGAGTTGTCATATTATTTTTTTATTAAATTCTACATCAGAATATACCTGCATACATACAATATTGAAGTAGCTCAAGTGCTGCACTTTTGGAAGTTACAGGCGTTTTCATTTTTCTTTTATTTTCATTTACTTAAGTAGAATTCCATTTCAATACTTTAACTTTTTAACTCCAGCCTCGTCCTTTTATTCCAAATTATGGATTTTCATGATATTAGAAAAATCAAGGAACTTTTGTAAAATGCTGCTGTAACAGTTATTGGTCATATGAGACTAAGAGCCCGAAGTTTTTTTTGTATTGCAAAAAAAAAATATATTAACCTCAATTGACAAAATACAAAAAAAAAGAAAAATATTTTCTGGAATACCAACATTGGACAAAAAAGATTAAGGCTCATGACTTTATATTAGATTAATGCCTAACTGGAACCTAATATTTTATTCCTTTAAAATTCGGTTCATTTTACTTTTTAAGATTTAATTTAAAGTCATTATTATTAAATTGTCTTATTTATTCTGGTTATATGAGAAATGCTGGCATCTGCGATGCGTTTATGATATATGCCATAACTAACATAAAATAGGTAAAACTAAAAAAAAATTCTAAATTCGTAGCAAATCTGTTAAAAGCTTCCTACATTTGGAACAGTTTCAATGTTTTCTTTTCTATTGTCTTTTCTATGTAATTACTTTATTTTTTTAAAGTTTTTTATACGAACGAATTTGCAAGAGTATTTTTTTTTGTCATTTTAATAACGGGAAAATTTAATTTTGTTCTAACGTAAATAACATGAGCTAATATAAGACCAAAAATACATGCGGTATATGATAGAGATAGACGATAAAAGAGAATAACTCTACATACCTATATGAGCTTATAGAGAAAGATAATATTGTATTTTGCACAAATGTCACCATGCATAAGTAATTTTGTAGTTTGTTTTTGTTTAATCTTTATACAGAAATACACACCCTAACACAATACAATTTCAGATAAACTACTTTGGTAAAGTAAAGATTTTCAATTTATTGTTGTTGTTAAAATGTCAGCAGCATTGTACAGCTGATACGTTTTTTTTTTCGTCTACTCTAATCCTTATTTCATATTTTTCCACCCACAAGTCAAATTTTGTGAAAATATTTTTTTTGCTTTTTATTTTGTTGTTGTTTGTTTATTCTTTTTTTTTTTTGAAGAAATTCAATTATAACACAACATGTGTGGGATAATTGCATAATTAATGAAAATCAAAATGTTTCTAAATATTAATGAAAAAAAATTGCTAAAGGGACTTAAATAAGTAAATTCTAAATTTCAGCGAGGTACGAGATAGAAAAAAGTGTAAAGAAAAATAAGGTAAATTAATTCCCAACTAACTAACAAGAAATTTAATAATTGGGTATTGTGAAAAACTTTCAAAATAGATTTACCGGCAGAGTAGATAATAAGAAGATTTTCTGGTAATTCAAATATCTATTTTTATAGGGCACTTAATAATACAATACAATACAATAGCCAACTTATACCATAAAAGGAACGGTTTAAATTACATATTCAGAAAAAACGAACCGTAAACCATCAATACCAAATACTCTATTCTAAAATGTAAATATAAAAAATTTTGAAGCTCTAAGAAATCTTCGTGTAGCAACTACCAGTGCCACGAATACATTTTTTCTGTCATAAAGGATGCTGCGAAATGTTTAAGATTCTTAAGCAGAAGTACGAAATATTTTATATCTTTCAAACTTCTATTATTATACAAGACATACATTCCATTCTAAGTTACAATATGGTATCACTTGTTGGGGAGGGGCCTATGAAAACAAAATTAAACCACTATTTGTTATTCAAAAGTGTGTTATAAGAATTATCTGCAATAAAAATCGCTTGCATCATACTATTGATTTATTTAGTCTGTTAAAAATTCTTCCAGTGAGGCATTTATTTTATTTTAAAGTTTTAAAAATATTTTTCTTAAGAAGTGGGTACTTAAACTCAAGAATACATGACAATTATAACCTAAGAGTAAATCATGGATTTCTTGTTCAAGTACCACAATTCCGGACTACTAACTATAAAAACTCTTACCCTCTAATCTCTAAGACTTTTTAATAAGCTTCCATTAGATTTACGCACACAAAGAAATGTAAAACAATTTTTAAATAATACTAAATATTGGCTTCTGAATTTTGAAAATCATATTATTGATGTTATACTGAATGTCATTGCCTAATTTCTTAATTTTTACTTTTAATTTTCTTTGTTTGGATTCTCCTTTTGCTTTTTAACATAATAATACTACTTCTGCGTTTAATATACTATTAATATATTTTTCCTTATTCTTATAATATACCTATTGCTATTTTTTATATCTAGTTTTTAAATATTGAGCTACTATTGTATGATGTCCCCGGCGGGTTGGGGTACGAAATATCCGCAGTAAGGCAGCATGCTTGTGGTAAAAGTCCACTAAAATCCTAGAAAAATCCAGAAGCGACTGACCCAGAATAGGCGGCTTTCTGGTCTGCGACTGATCCCAGAGGGACGGCAGGAATAAAAGGTACCGCCTTGTACAAGGGAAATATTATCCTTAGGCTAGGAGATGGAACTCCGAATTAAAACAAAAAAAAAAGTATGCAATGAATAAAACTCAAAGATTGTATACCCCAGGTGGTAATCCAGATCTTCTGGAAAATCCACCCTCTTTCGAGGCAGGTCTCACGGATTCTGGGGGAGACCACTTATTGCAAAACCACGAAAGCAGAGCTGCTTTAATTGACCCATTCAGAAGAAAATCTGGGGTCCAGCGAACACCTCCAACAGGGTCTCAAAATATCTACGAAAACATGTCCCAAAAAGACAGATATAGAAAACCCGACGAGGGTAATAATAACGAAAAGGCACTTGAGGCAAAAAATAATCAACTTAATGCCAGAGTTACAGAATTAGAAATCTTATGCAGGGAATTGAAAAATGAACTCTTCATAATTAAAGAAGAAAATGTGAAACTAAAAAATTCACAAAACATGTCTACTAAAAGAGTAGTACTAAAAACTGCTGAAGAATTTCATACAGATGATGAAGAACTAGCTCGAGAAACCGACTGGATCTTTAAAACAAAAAGAATCTGTAAAAAAAGAAAAGCAGAAAAATCACCTACTTTAAGCCCAGAAAATGTTGCGGACAAAGTAGAGAAAAATGTGCAAATAAATGAAGTTGCGAAATGTAAAAGAAAAGGTAAACCTCCTCCAGTTATACTTAGTAATGTAGTGGAATACCCTCAAATAAACAAAAAATTAAAAGAAAGCAATATTAAATATAAAGTTAATATGCTTAACAATAAACAACTAAAAATTAATGTTGAAGAAGAAAAAGAATATAAAGAGTTGACTAAGGCAATAAATGAAGCCAATATTGAATGGCACACTTATGAAAATAAGAGCACCAGGCCTATTAAAGTAATGGTTAGGTATTTACATCCGTCATGCCAACCTGAAGATATAAAAAACGAATTGAAAGATAGAGGCTTCAAAAGTCTAGAAGTCACAAATAAAATAATAAAGAAAAAGGAAAATAACAAAGAATCTACGGTACGTCTTCCTCTCTTTATGCTAACATTCGAAAACTCCGAAGATATAAACAAAATATTCAAAATTGAATTTATCCAGCACATGAGGGTTAAAATGGAGGCTATTCGTAAAACGACTACCATTCCTCAATGTAAGAGATGCCAAAGATTTGGCCATACACAAAAGTTTTGCCAGCGTCTAGCTCAGTGTGTTAAATGTGCTGGTCCCCACTTAACAATTTCTTGTAAAGAAAAAAAAAAATATTAAGCCTAAATGTGCTAATTGCCTTGAGGCACACCCAGCGAGTTATCGTGGTTGCCAGGTGGCTAGAGAGTTGCAAAAAAGGAAGAAGCTACAAAAAAATGCCCCAAAACAAATGCAACATAGACAAGAAAAACAAAAGACAAAACCTAGGCAACCTAGTGCACAGAAACAGAATTGCATTGAAACTTCAGAGAAACCTAAAACTTTTACGTCGAAAAAAGTCGTAGAAGGCTTATCATATTCACAGGTAACACAAAATAACCTAAGTCAAAAAAGAAACCCGAAAGAACAAAATAAAGTTTCTACACAAAAGTTGACTGAAAATACCATTATGCAGATGATGCAAAATATGATAAAAACAATGAATGAAATCTCAACAAGACTATGCACATTAGAAAACAAACATATGCAAATCCGCAAGGCATGGTTAAGAACGCACTTCGTATAGTCACGTGGAATGCCAATGGTATTCTGAACAAGAAAAATAATTTGGAAATTCTATTGAGAACACAAAATATTGATGTATGTCTCTTGACTATACATGCTACAGCGCAAACCATCCAAGTAATACACCCAGAGGTGGTAGCTCAATTTTAATAAAGAAAGATATTAAGCACCACAAGGAACTTAGTCTAGAAATAGATGAATTCCAACTAATCGTGCTACGAATTATGTCTGTTAAACAAAGCCTTTGCGTCGGTGCATTATACTGTCCACCCAAATACAACATAAAGAATAACATGTTTGAAGAAATTCTTAAACTACTTGGCGAAAGATTTATCCTGGGAGGTGACTACAACGCCAAGCACATAGATTGGGGGTCTAGAGTAACCTCTACGAGAGGAAGAGAGCTAAGAAAAGCTATAAAAGAAAAAGGCTGCATTTACCAATCTACCGGTAAGCCTACCTATTGGCCAACTGATAGAAATAAAACTCCTGATCTGCTTGATTTTTATATAACAAAAAAAATTTCACCCAATTATATTAAGCTAAAAGATAACCATGATTTGGACTCAGATCACTCTGCAGTCATACTAAGTCTATATGAAAAGGTTATTAAGAAACAGTCGAAACCTCTGCTAACGAACAAGACAACTGACTGGGCTAGCTTTAAACAAGAAATAGAAAACAAAATAAACATAAAAACCAAACTAAGATCCAAATGTGATATAGATTCTGAAGTAGAAAATTTTATTAAAATTATTCAAAATGCTGGATGGAATAATACGAAAAATTGTGAATATAAATCGGTAGGATTCAACTACCCTAGAGAAATATTAAATATGATAAAAATAAAAAGAAGAGCTAGACGCAGATGGCAACAATCGCGTGATCCGGCAGACAAAACTGTGCTAAATAGGTTAACTCAGAATCTTAAAAGAAAAATTAAAGATCTTAAAAATGAAAATTTTGAGAAATATATAAAAAATTTATCAGCTAAAAGAGAAAATAACTACTCGTTGTGGAAAGCAACAAAGAGTACAAAAACCTCGATCTCTCAAGTCCCGCCAATCAGAATGAAAAGCGGTGAATGGGCGAGAGATAATAAAAATAAAGCTGAAACATTCGCAGATCATCTTGAAGAAATTTTTTGTCGAACGAGACAGATTCGGATGATCTCACTGAAGAAAATAATAATTGGCAAGAAAATAATTATATCACCATTTTCAGAGAGTGAAATAGTTGAACAAATTAAAAAACTCAGAGATAAAAAAGCTCCAGGTTTTGATCTAATTACATCGGAAGTCCTGAAAGAACTTCCGGAAAAAGCTATAACAATGCTAACACGCATTATAAACGCTGCTATAAGAATAAGGTATGTGCCGAATATGTGGAAAATAGCAGAGATAATTATGATACCAAAGCCAGGTAAGCCCATAAATGAGGTCAAATCCTACAGACCAATATCATTACTACCAATAGTATCAAAATTATTTGAAAAACTATTATTGATTCGAATGAGACCGATCATAGAAAATAGTAATCTGATTCCAAATTATCAATTTGGCTTTAGATCTAAGCAATCGACAATCGATCAAATTCATAGAATAACAGACATAATAGAAAAAGCTTTAGAGGAAAAGCAAGTATGTTCTACCATATTTCTAGATGTAGCCCAAGCTTTTGATAAAGTATGGCATCGAGGCTTAATAAATAAACTAAACAATATGTTACCTAAACAATACGTAGATATACTCTCATCATATCTAGAAAACAGACTATTCAGAATAAAACAAGACGAAGAGTATTCTACTATTAGAGATATTAAAACGGGTGTGCCTCAAGGTAGTATTCTGGGTCCCATACTGTATTTGCTCTACACCAATGATTTACCAGAAATGGAAAATATAACTGTAGCTACATTCGCTGACGATACTGCGTTGATGGCAGTAGGATCAAATATTGACGAGGCTACAATTAAATTGCAAAGAGCAAGCGACAAGCTATACCTCTGGACAAAGAAATGGAAAATTAAACTCAATGAGTTAAAATCAGTACATGTAAATTTTACAAATAAAAAATTAGAAAATCAACCCATCGGTAAATCTGAATGGGGTAAATATACCCCAAAAAAAAAATGCTAAATACCTAGGAATGACATTAGATGTCAAACTTAGATGGAAAGAGCACGTTAAAAAGAAAAAATTTGAGCTTGAAAATAAGTATAGAGAAATGTACTGGCTCTTAGGTCGTAATTTTAAATTACCTATACATAACAAGATTTTTTTATATAATCAGATACTCAAACCGATATGGTTGTACGGCATACAAATATGGGGATGTGCCAAACAAACACATGTACTTTGTGTACAAAAATTCCAAAATAAAGTCTTGCGCAACATGGTAAATGCCCCCTGGTATGTTCGCAACAGTGATTTGCACAGAGATCTAAAAATTCCTTGCATAGAAAATGAAATAAAAAGATATGCAACAAAGCATATAGCTCGTCTGGAGGGACATGTTAACGTTGAGGCCACTCAACTGCTAGATAATCAAAATGATGTCAGAAGGCTTAAAAGAACTAAGCCACTAGATTTAATACGATAGAATTTCGTAAACTTTTTCGTTAAGAAAATCAAAATAGAAACAAATTAATGGTTAGTCCGTCGGACTAGTTTTAATGGTAGGGTGTGGTTTAGTCAGTAAAAATCTGGCACACAATGGAAGCTACGGGGCTCATTGTGTCTATGAAGATTCCCACCAATCCACGCAAAAAAAAAAAAAAAAAAAAAAAAAACTATTGTATGATAAATTTTTTCCTGAGTCACCATACTATGCTTGTAATATTCTTCTATTTTTTTTTTTCTTTTAATTTAATTTAATTAAACAGTGGACCTGCAAAAAAATCTGCAGGTCAACTTGAGGTCCTTTTCCCTTTCGGGATGTGGGCCTTTTTAACAAAAAATTAAAATTCTTACAATTCATTAGGATCTTATATCTAACTTATGTACTACAGAAAAATTAAATAAAAGAATAAACTATAAATATAAGAAAAATTAGGGTTAAATTTCATTTTGTACTTAGTATCTTATTTACGTACTAATTAACATTACTAACTCTATTTTAATAAAAACAAAAAAACAAAAAAATTAACTAAATACATTTCTTTTGAGCTTCAAATGTAAATTCAAAAAAGAATTCCATGTAAGTGTAAATCTAAAAAAGACTAAAAACAAATATTAATTTATATAATTATAAAAAACTTTAATTAACGAAAACCTTGCTAAATACATAGAGAAAAAAAAAAATTTATTTATTCTTCCTCTTTTTATTCCTGCTTTTATCCAGGCCACTGACCCTAGATGTGCAGTGGATTCTATGTTACAGTAACGGTGTTTTTTAATTGGTTAAGTTGTTTTGACTTTAGGATTGGCTGAATGGTGGCGTGCTTTGTTCCCAGATGTTGTGGTGGGTAAGGAGTGCTTTAATTATGGATATATGGGATGAATTTGAAAATTGTAGGGCTTGTAGCGGGGTGGAGGTGTATTGGGACGTGATTGGATTATTGGATGGACATTCTGTAAGAATATGTTTCATTGTTAGGATTTCTGGACAATGAATACATGTCGGTGGTGGTGATTTTTTTTTTTTTTTTTCTTTTTTCTCACTATATATATATGTACATATATCAAAATCAAAAAGTCCAAAATTTTATAGTTGAAATACTTTTGAGAAACTTTTTGATGCAGCTTTTTGATGTTTTACCAAAATATTTCACATCACTGCTCCATAATATCTAATAAAAAATATATTATTAGTGAATTGTTGTTGTTAATCATAGTACATTTAATTTAAGTCCCTCTTCAAAAACTTAGATATCAGTACTATTAAACTACATATATTAAACTTTTTTACATAAAAACTGAAACCTTTTATTTTTTTTTTTTTTTTCTAAATAAAAATTGTGTCACAAACATTTTTACAATAAATTAAAACATTGTTATTCAAATTTTTTTGTTTAATCTTAAATCTATTTTTCGAAAATTATTCTTCCTTCATAACAGCACAACTCTTCAAATCTTTGAACATAAACATTTCTAATGCAGTTTGATTTACAATTTTCCGGAAACATCCATAGAAAACTAAAGCATTTTCACAGTTATCTTGACCTTTTTGTTCAGTACATTTTCTTACAGCTGGTCCAATATTACCATTAGTATCGTATTGTTGTAATAATGTTAAAATATTATTTTCAACAAGATTTCCATTTTTCATTAGATTTAAATTTTCAAATACACAATTCATTGTACAACTAACGGATCTAGTTTGATTGGTTAATAAATTATAAAATGCTAGAGCACGTAAATCATGAGCAGTTCCATTAAATTTTGCGATACAATCTTTCCATAACTGTGGTGGTATAACAGCAACTGAGAAATATTTTCCTGAATCGAATTCATCTGGACTCTCATGTGGTATCTGTTTATAAAAATAAGAAATTGAAACAAATTGAATCAGAATTAAAAAATAATATAATCGAGAACAAATTATGAAAAATGATAATGAAGTGAAATTTTTGTTACAACAGTGACAATAAGTATAGGCTTGTTGACAATATTATTATTTTAGATGATTCTAAGCTTTAATGGTGAAAATGATATTTAAAAGTAATTAGTGTTTAAGACAAAAAAAAGTTCAAAAAGTAGTATCAAATGAATATATTTATTTAATCGATAGCTTCAAACATTCAAAAAATAACTAATAACAGAAAATTGTAAGAGGTAAATTACAAAGTGAGGGCGGTCATTGATATCATTATTAATTTTTGTTTTAGATTCAACCACATTAGATAATACTGTAGATGAATAACTAACTTCTCTGTTTTTAATTGTTTATTGTACACACTTTGTTAGTTTTATTTAGACATTCTGTTTAAAACAGCGAAAAGACATACAAACAAGTTGTTCCCAACTTATTCAAAATTACAACAAGCTTTCATTCGAATTTTTTTGATTGAAAATATTTTTTGCCTTGAGATGAAACAAAATGGTAAGTATTTTTTTTATAACTAAACGAATTAGGCAATTTCTATTTCTACATGAAATATCTAGAACAATAGTGAAGCACAATTATGATTCACTGTATGTAGTTAAATGTTGTATATGTTAACTCTTTCAGGGGTAAGGGTTGAAATAAAGTGAAATGTAAACATTTTTTGGTTACATTCTGTTTAATTCATTCATTTGAAACTAAAAATAAAAAATATATACATAATATATACATCCTTAAAGAGTCCTGTGTAAGGACGTGGTATAAAAATCATACCACCGCCCAAATAAAAATGCATTTAGTGACGAAAATTATTAAATCAACTTTTAGTTTGTCAATTGGTTCGTCTTTGATCAATACACGGCTTTTATTTGAATGATTTTTTTAAGTAATTTTTTTTTTGTTTTTTTTGTTTTTTACACTCTACAGTAACTTAGGTAGAATCACCTTTTCGTGCTTAATTAAGTACGGTACTGCAGTTTTACACTACAATCTACAATATTTCGAGTATTTATTTTAACAAATTACTGCCTTATCAACTCATTAAATGTGGAAAACTACTGCTATTGTCAGGAACTAAACCTTCTTAAATAGAATAGTTTCATTTTTATTTCATTTGTTACCAGATTATACTCTCAACTATTTTTTGCCATTTATTATATCCCAATGACAAAGGGCACTGGACCAGATCGAAAAATTCATAAAGCATTTTTTTATTTTTTTTGTTTCAGCGGGAATCGAACCTGGGACCTTTCGGTTGAAAGGCAAGCGCTCTACCTACTGCGCCACCCAGCGTGTAATGTTTTTTAGTATTTTGTAGAGTTTTCATAAGATTCCGACTTATATCTAACTTGAACACTTTCAGGGGTTTACAGTTATCATAAAATATTGATAAAATGTATGCATTTATCACGCATTCATTGAGAAAATGGAAGAAAATTCGATGCCACCATTTTCTACTTTTCCTATCGATCTCATAATATTTTTTTAGTTGATCGAATTTGTTCATATTTGACACGAATTTATTCAAATGTTGATTATAATCAGCTATTATCTGCGGACATATTAATAACCTCATCCTGAGTTCCACAAACTTTTCGCCTCAGAACTGTCGTTAGCTTAGATGGATCATGAAAATTAGACAATACATTGACTGCTTTTTTGTCTTTCCAATTCAGAAATAGTAACCCAGAATTGCTTGAGCGCCAGTTATATTCTCCGCTGAAAATTTATTATCAGCCCTCAAATCTGATGGATCTGCTTCTTCGTCAAGTAAAAAATTGATATAATTTTGCAAAATGTTTTCTTTATTTATATCATCACTGAAAGCCGACCAAAAAGATTCAAGATCAGGTGGTATTTCTGCGATCTCATCGTCATCCATCAATATTTTTTTTTTTGTTTTTTTTTTTTTTTTTTTTTTTTTTTAAATTCAATATTTTTATTTTTCCGTATTTTCTTAATCTATGATATAATATAATTGATATAGTAGGTATATACAAATAATAAACTTAATCTTATAGCTAAAAGTTATATTAATTCAAAATTATATCTGTACAATACAAATTCATTTAGTATTAATTAATAGAGAAAAAAAAATAAAAAATAAAAATAGTTAGTCACCATTCTGTTGCATACAGCAAGAATCGAATGATGCTTATTTCTTAAAAAAAAATCAACAAATAACCTTAGTGGGGAAAGTGCAAAAGAGAAATTAAAATTTAAATACAAAGAGAAAATAAAAAATAAAAAATAAAAAATACAAAATTTAAAATAATTTTATGCAGTGCAATATTAAGTAAATATGATAAAAGTTAAAAAAAATTGTACTTAATCATCTTAATTGTGCTAATCATGAAAATAGACACCATATATAAATCGCAAGAACTTCAAAAATCTTACTCAGCTAAACAACTAAGCTCAGCTAACTCAGCTCTTAATAACTCCTCACTATTATCAAAATTAATTTCCAAAAGCCAAGCTTTCAATAATTTTAAGAAATTCGATAAAATTCTAATTTGCCTGATTTGGTCAGGAAGTTTATTAAAAATTCTAGGTGCTACAATATCATAGAAACGACAAAAATGACTTTTCCTACAACGTGGAACATGAACCAAATTACGATAATTAAGTCTCAAGTTATACCTATTAGTATATCTAACATCTAAATATCCAGACTTCATAAAAAACATTTTTAAAGTTTTATAGTAAAATAAATTTCTAATCGGAAGTATTTTTAATTTAAAAAATAAAGGAAAAGACGGACAAGTACGTCTTTTCCCGCAAATTATTCGAATAGCATGTTTTTGTGACACAAGTAATTGACTAATCTTAGTAAAGTATGCTCCTCCCCAACAAGTAATACCATACTGAATTTTTGAATGAAAAAGCGCATAATAAACGGAGCACATAATTTTTTCCGAACAGTATAGACTTAGATGATAAAGCTGTCTAATAATATTACGGAGATAATTCTTCAAATAGCAAGCGTGATCATTCCAATCCAATCTGGAGTCAACCCATAAGCCAAGATATTTGAACGATTTTACAAATTCAACTAAAAAACAGTTATTATCACATTGGATAGTACCACCAAAACAGTTATTAGTGCAGTCTATTGGAAATTTGGCGCAATTGGGAGCATGATAATAAATATCAAAGTTATCACAAGAAGGATTATAGATACCAAAATTCATATTTTGCAGCTTATTACTAATTTATGTTTATTAAACCAGTGTCTAATTAAATCCAGATCAAAGTTCATGCATGCAGCTATCTCAAAATTGTTCTTACAAGTATATGTAAACGCAGTGTCATCTGCAAATGCGGTTACCATCCCTCTAAAATGTTGCAAAAAAAGCGAGTTAATATAAATTAGGAACAAGATAGGTCCAAGTACAGAGCCCTCAGGAACACCACAGGATAGATTAAGTATGGCACTATAAATATTCCCAATTCTGACTTTCTGTCTTCTACCAGCCAAATATGACCTAAGCCAAATAAAACCTCTAAAACCAGCATTATATAGTTTATTTAATAAAATATGATGATCCACAAGATCAAAAGCCTTAGTTATATCAACAAATAATGCTGAGGATACTTAACCCTCATTTAATGCACCATATATCTCTCCACAGAATTTAAGTAACGCACTTTCTGTTGATTTGCCTTTCAAGAAGCCAAATTGATTTTCACTGAAGAAGTTGGTTTTGTTGAGAAAATATAAAAATCTCCGTTTCATTGCTTTTTCAAAGATCTTCGAGAAAGAGGATAGGAGAGATATAGGTCTATAATTGTTAACATCCAGTGTATCGCCTTTCTTGAATAAGGGAATAACTTCAGCAATTTTTAGTTTCTCAGGAAATTGCCCTAATAAGACACTCTTATTAAAAATATGTGCCAAAATGTCCACAATTTGGAAGGAGATTTTCTTTAGGATGTTATTTGAAACATCCTCAGATGTCTCATAGTTCGAGTTCCTTAAACTAGTTATAATTCTATGAATCTCAAAAGCTGAGATACTGTCAAAAAAGAAACTAGTACGTTCAAAGTTCTCCTGAACAACAACATCAGAAGAGGGGTATTAACTAAAGTAATTTCCATTTTCAAATTGTTTATAAAGAAACGATTAAAGTTATTAGCAACCTCAAACGAATTATTAACAATTTCATTATTGACAGAAAGACTTCGTCCATCACAACTAGTTGAGTCCCTATTCAACAAACTATTAACCAGTTGCCACTCCTTTTTCTTATTTCCCTTATTAGTTTCAAAGCCTGTAATATAGTACCTATCTTTACAGCTGTTAACATTGTTTTTGATTTCTCGACAGAGTTTATTATAAAAGTTCTTTAAAAGGCGAATATTATTTGGATGCTTCAAACATTGTTTCCTTAGATTATTACGTTTTTTGATTTTATTTAACACCGAATCAGTAATCCACGGTTGAAGTTTACTTGATTTATTCCGACCGACATTAGTATTCGAAGAGCAATCCCTAACATTTATGACCAAAATATTTAAAAATTTATCAAAAGCAATCGAGGGATCTTCTTCAGAATAAACATTCTCCCACATCTCACAATTTAAATTCTTTTAAATAATTTTTGTATTTAAAAATTTTTTTTTTTTTTTTTTTATTAATAGTAAAGAAAAGTTCGAGTATGTAAAATAATATTAAAATTAGAGTAAATCCTCGCACTTGTGTTTCCCACTAACACTCGCGAGAGAATGCGAATATTTCTTTCTCTGACAATCATTTTTTATCCATTATGTCCTAATTATTCGAAAAATTATTTATATTATCACAATAAGTTCACTTTTATTGTGAAAAAAAGTTACTTGCCGTTTATTTTTGATCAAATAAATAACTGTCAATATTTCGAATATGTGCGGTGGTACAAAATTTATACCACCGTGATCAAACTATTAAGACTTTTAATTTTCTGCACTAAATCTTACCAAAACTCAACTGCCCGTTTGAATATTCTTAAACTCTTAATGAATTTTATAATATATTTATAGACACTGTAATAGAAAAAGCAACATAAAATCGAATAAAAACAAAATTATTCTAAAAAAGTTAAATCCGTTATTTCATGTCTCAACTTGAACATAATACAGAAATCAAGTGCTCTTTTTTATTCTTATTTTTGTAATACGCTGTAGATAGAAGTATAATGAAATAGTTTATAATCGTAGAAATGTATATGAATCAGGGATGATATCTTTAGTACTATAGTACTAGATTTAGTACTTTCAGTTCTAAAAAAATACTATAGTACTTTCATAACAAATCTAGTACCCATTCAGAAATTTTTGAATTTTTTAAAAATATTTCATTATAAATTTGCTTTTCTTTAAAAATACTTTTCAAAACTGCGTATGTAAATTAGTGGTAGCGAGATAATTTTGTGTTAATTGTAAAAAATTTATTTGACTGTTGTAATCGTTGTAATTTAAATTTTTTTGAGATGTTGAATAAGTAAGCTTAAAATAACATCAATATTATATATTATTGCACCTTAAAACAATATTTAAATTATTTTTACACTAATGGCTTATACAACCTGAAAAATTATCCCCCGTACCCATATTTGAAAAAAATCAGCTGTTAGTGAAAATGAAAATTCATTTTCGTAAGTATAATTGTTTGTAGTAATGATGTACATCCTTAGATAATGAATATACATAATGTACATAATTAATTTTAATAACGATGAATCAAATGATGAAAATTAACCGAAAACTAAAAAGTCAAAATCTTATCCTCATAACATTTATATTTAAAAGTTTCGCGAAACTTGGAAAATAAAATATAGCTTTATTGGTTGGTTTATTTCGGACAATTCGAAACAAGGTAAATAATGTGTTATTTGTAATATTGTTCGGTAGGTATTGTTGGCGGAAAATCTCACATTAAAAGACATGAATTGGGGCACAAACGAATATTAAGTGTAAAGAAACAAGAGAAACAATTAATTGCGATAAGCTTGTTCATTGCAGAACTTTCAAGGCTTTGAATCATTTGAATTATTGCCTTAAAACTCATTTAACCGACTCCGAGATTATTAAGAAGATAAATATAAATATAATAAAGGGACAAAAAATATTATAAAATCAATTACCGGTCCGAGCAATTTTAAAAATATTGCTAACATTAAGAAGAGGCATTAGATTAAAATAATTAGTAATTATAAATTAGTCATAAGATTTTTTTTCAAATTTATTTAAACTTAAAATAATAAAAATTTGAAATAAAAGTGAAAATAAAATTGAATTAATTTTGAACATAATTATGAATTATGACCACATTTTCATTGAATTGCAATATTTCGTTCTGTTTCACCTTTTTCATGTATTTAGTACTTTTAGGAACTTATCTAGTACTATTTTTTTATAATTTTAGTACTTTGAAAATTTTTAGGTTATCATCACTGAATGAATGATAATATAAAAAGACAACACAGAAAAAGCGAACCACTTTATTGGTATATACCAGTGAATACAGCCCTTGAAAGAATTAATTGAATGGTAAACCATGACTTAACCCAACTGAGGTTGAGTTTAACGAATCAATCGTCATTCGAACAGATTACAAAAAGAAGGCTTAAAACGACTAAAAGACTCAAACAATATTCTCGAAATGGGACTAGCTAAATCAAAATATACTCTGGAATAAATATATATTCAATATTGCTCCGCTAAATGTTTGCGTTTTGTTAGTCGGGGTGAGGCATATTTTTTATCTGAAGGTCTGATTAACATTTGAAAAATCTACGTATAACCCAAGCTAAAATATAATTCACACTTTTGTGCGGGTGCGTCAACGACTACTCTAAGCTTTCTTGACAGAGTACAAACATCCACCATTCCCATCCCCTTATAGATGATGTAAATGTCTCATCAACACTTCTTTCACTTGGTCATCATTCTTGTGAGAGTAGGTACATACCCAGAACAGCTAAAATCACTACTTACGCCTCTTAAGCAATTCCATTACTAGACTGCGGAAATACCAAAATGTCAGAATTTCTAAAAGTGGAATTGTATTCCACTGCAAGCCTCCCGAGAAGGGATACTGTTTATGGGTTTGATTTATAAAAATTCAAAGTGAACATCAATAACATATTTCGCAATTTCACGCCGAACTAATAATATAAAAAAAACTATGACTTATATTGTACATTTTATCGAACTGTAATGCTAATCAAAAATATAAAAGAAAACAGATGAAGGATGCTTAACAACGAAAAATAACGAAAAACTATCGAAAATTATGTCTTCTTCACTGAAACATTATTCGAAAGAAAATTATTATTAAATTAAACAATTTAACTATTCGAAAGTTCAATCTTAACTGCAGTTGAAATAAATAAAAAAAATATATACAAAACTAGATAATCCAAACTCGATCATAACTTAGATAGACGACGTTGTACCAAACTATACAAAACCCGAATCTTCCACTAGAGTCCGCTTCTACTACTGACAATAATTTTTACAGTGCACCGACAAGGGTCAGCTTCAATATGAAACACGTCTATCATAACCCAATTTCCATGTATATGCAAACATTGAATATCAAAATACATTTATTGGAAGGTTAGAGTTTTTTTATTTTACACAAAATACAAACATTTTCTATTTTAATCAAAGTTAAAGACTTTTTCATTTTAAATACTCACAGACTTAGATCCAATTATTATACAAATTGATATAAATACTGTACATAATATATTCATATTTCTATTATTTAATATTTTTATACTCAAAATTTGTAGAATCTTCTCAACTGTTCACAAGATACTAAATTAATAAAAATAAAAACTTATTTAAATTAAATTTTAAATAGAATTGAATTACTGGTATATTATTTTCATTTAATTGTTGTATTATTTGCACCACTAAATTTAATTTCTTCAATTGGATTTTATAAAATAAAAAAAAAAATTAATTTATCAAATTATTATAAAATTTAATGATGTGTAATTTAAAACTTAACAATCGCTTTAGATTTGTTATAAATTATTACAATTATGGCTAATGGGGCTAATAATGGTGGTTAATTTCATTTAAACACTATACACACTCCAAGGTGTAATTTAGATTTCATTAACCAATAATTTTAAAAATAATTTCATGTTCTTGTAAAATGTTGTTTAGTTATTTTGATAATTTACGGAAAAAATTCCTATATGTACTTGACTAAACCATTCAGATTGTATCTCCTCAAGACAATATATATTCATTATAGCACAAGGAAAGAAGAAAATAACATGCATACAATAACTCACAACATTTCTGAGTTTTTCTGGCACTTTGAACAACTAAAGCACTACAGAAAGGACTAGATTTTAATTATGTTATCCAAAATTACACTTTTTGTGCATTAAATGTTTGCAACTTCCTAACTCCAGATTTTAATCCCAGGTGCAATGAAGTTCTTTATATAAACTTTAAAAATTAAAACTTAACCCCAAATTATTTTTACTGCTAAAATATTTATGTTTTTTGCGAGCTGCGTCTACTTGCAAAACAGAATATGAGGGAAGCAGAATCTGCACCTGTTTGGGCTCGATATGCCAAACAATCTTGAACATATGTTTGTTAAATGAACAGTGACCTGTGATTAAATCATGCCAGTATTCTGACGTTGGATCTAGTTGCCCTGAT
Organism: Argyra leucocephala; assembly: GCA_963942445.1. Taxonomy (NCBI): domain Eukaryota; kingdom Metazoa; phylum Arthropoda; class Insecta; order Diptera; family Dolichopodidae; genus Argyra; species Argyra leucocephala. Next base: position 81,669,556 of record OZ012681.1, on the reverse strand, counting down.
AACCTGATTGATTCAGTACCTGAAACCATATTTCAAAAATTTATCTAGACAATTAGCTAATTAACATAACACTGTAGAAAATACTGAAGCTATTTTGAAGGCAAAACCAACATTTTGTATAAAAACTTTGTAAAATAGCGATATAACGGCATAACATGAACAATGAAATATGACGACAACCACATCAAACCACATCAAATTATTGCAACGAATTGCTTTCCCGTCCCGAGCAATGTTTGAAGCAATTGAAACTGAATCATAATTTGACAAGAGATGATTTTTTTATAAGATACAGTATCCGTTGTCAGTTCTGGTTTTTTGTACAAAATACGAACAAAATCTGGATGGTCCATGATAACGGTTTGTACAGAAAACATCCAAGACATTAGACTTTTTTGGCAAAACAGTGAGTGATTGATTGGCTGGAAAATTTGGAATTAAAACCATCTGTTAATTATGTACTTTTGTAATTGTACAGACCTAACGGAGATTTTGTACTTTTGTGATTGGACCATGCTTTATATGGGACTTTGAATTCCCTAAAGATCAACAGTTGACGAACAGATTAAAATATTCGCTATAAATTACAAATGTAAACTCTAACATCATAATACATGTTGAAACTTCGAAACTGTTAGAACACAAGGCATCTGGTGATGAGGCTGAAAAGAATAAAATCAGTTTAAAAAGAGATAAATTAACAAAAATATATATTTAAACAAAAAGAACTGCACAAAAGTCGGTTATATCTGATTTAAACTGTAATGAGTAAATATTTTAATATCAATTCATAGATGGTTTTATCAATATTAAAATTACTATCAGTTTTTCATGCAATTGTTTTTACCACATGCATATTTTACAAGTAAAAGTTTAAGTCTGTTCTGGACCTAAAATGAGTATTTATTAACAATAACGATTGAATAGATGCCTCAATATTAAAGACTCAATAGTCAATATATTATTATTGTATTATAAATTTGTAGTCAATCGATATGCAAAATGAAGTAAAATGAATGTTTAATTTTTTAATTAAACCGAAACTTGAAATGATAATAATATTTAAATTATTTTTTAAAATTTATTATGTTTTGTATTACATAATTTAAAACCTATACATACAAAGTTTACACTCAAATAAATAACATAATTTTGCACATATCTTTGTATAGATAAAACGAGTGGCGACACAGAATAAAATATCTTGCTGTTATCTCTTCAATATAAAACTAAAACTGTAAATAACATTACATTTATAATGAACAGTATGTTGAATTTTATAGATTTATTTTCCAACTTTTTATTAATTTACTGATATGAAAAATTTCCCAAAAGTACGTATAGTCTCATATTTAATCCAATATATTCAACTGAAAATTGTTCTTCCTTTGATTAATTTTCTCCTTTGTAGGTTTATCAGTTTTGTGCATCACAAAATTGCATCTAAAAGTGACTTGGTAAGAGTATTATGGCAGCAATTAAAACTGTGATTCATAAATAACTATGGAACAGCACAATTCACTACATTTAATAGGATTTTTCTTCGTTCTTTAAACACAACTTAATTAACTTTATCGAAAACTCTTTATTGTACTAATCATGAAATTTATGAATCCGTTAAAACAATAATTTATTATATATCATTAAAACTTATTATATATCACTAGATGTGGGCATGATTAATAAAGATTAAAGAGTCATCTAATAAAATATTCAATTCGAAGTTCAGAAATTTCAGAGTCTTATATAAAATATCATCATAATTGTCCTGCAACCCCATCCGTGAGGCATAGGGCGGAAGTAAATTCTTTCCAACGGCTCCTATCTGCGGCTAACCTCTTCAATTGTGGCCACGTTCTTTGCTGGGTACTTGCTTCGGCTAAGACAGTTGTTCTCCACGTTTTTCTCGGCTTACAACGCGACGTGTACCCTGAGGATTCCATTCGAAACATTGTTTCGTGATGTTGTTGTCAGGTTTCCTCAAAGTATGCCCGATCCAATGCCATTTCCTCTGTCGGATTTCCACGTCTATTTGTGTTTGTTTCGTTTTTTGCCACAGCGTTCTGTTGGAAATGGTTTGTGGCCAATGAATGTTTAGGATGCACCGGAGACATCTATTGATGAACGCTTGGAGGTTCCTGATGATATTTACTGAAACTTTCCATGTTTCGCAAGCGTACAGGAGAACAGATTTTACACTTGAATATTCTTATTTTTGTGCGCAGAGATAGGTTGCTTGCCTGCCATATTTTTGAAAGCATCCCGAAAGCAGTACGGGCTTTACTGATGCGGGCTTCAATATCCAAATCGGTGACTCCATCTGATGACACGATGCTGCCCAAGAAATTAAACGTAGTCAACTGTTCGATTCGCATTTCTTCATGGAGGATCGGATGTTGTGATGTGTTAGTTGTGCGCATGAATTTAGTTTTAGTTGAATTGACTTTTAGGCTCGCACTTTTTCCAGTGTCATACAGCTTTTGGCACATATCGTTCAAACCTTCATTCGTATGTGGCAATAAACACAAATCGTCGGCGTAATTTAAGTGGCTGATACGTTCGAAATGACGCCACTGGATACCGTTGCTCTTGTTTACACCGACAGTAGTAGTTATTATGTCATCCATTACTACTCAAAACAATATGGGTTATATAATACAATATAATATAAAATATACAAACATAATAATACCTAAAGCACCCCTAAACTGCAAATAAAAATTTGGCTGAACAAAAAGGTGAGAATTTCTGGGCCAATAATAGACATGGGAAATCGTCAAGTTAAAATGCTAATGCCAAAGCTAAAATTCTTTTAAGCATCAATGACAGTAATAATTATTCGGTCACTGGCTAGTAAAAAGTATCTTTATAAATTTAGCCTAACCGAAATTAACTTGCCCTCCCACCACAACTCTACCACTGAATAATATCCTGAGTATGATTATTAAATCAAGTTAACTTAAAAGTTACCGTTAACCATAGAATAATACTCAATATCGTAGAACTAATTATAGTAGAAATAAAATAATTTCAAGATGTTCCGTTATGCTAAGTGCTTTTTTAGCTGTAATTAATAAGATTAAGGTTTTTTTTTACTAAATAAAACTCAATTTAAAGATCTTGCGTTGTGGTAATTATATTATTTTTGAATAATGTTTAGTACTGTTTTTTTGTTGTTGTTGGTGTGGTTATTAGTCTGTTAAATCTCTTTTGGTAGACGAGTAAATAAATAATCACAATAAACTTATTTGAGCCTGCTGTAATAGAGGGTTCAAACCCCCACCCATTATGTACCTAAATCTTGTTTTATATAAATACAACAATACAGTAACATAGCAAATAGGTCGCAGATTTGATACAAAACCGATAAGTCAATAAGAAGAAATCAGAAAAAGAATAAATATTTTTAATTATTTCTTCAGGACTTAAACCAGATCTTGAAAGACAATGGTATTTTTTTTTTTTTTTTTTTTCTTTTTTTATATATTTATTTGTAACATAGCCAACTTATTTCTATCTCGATCATACAAAAAATTAACAAAAAAAAATGATTCACATTATGACTTATAAACTAACTTATTGAACCCCTTACGATTACTCTAAGTTATTACATTAGAATTAAAATTATTTTAGTATTTTTGACATACGTTTTCTTAGTATTTTTACAACTTTCTTGAGTTACAATTTTATTATTCATTTTAACAAGAGTTGGAAAACGCTAGAAAAAACCGACTTTAATTTTACATATTTTTAATAAAACCTTACAAACTATTTAAAAACTAACTTACAACTAATTAACCTACTATTACTAAACCAGAACTGTAATGTTTAGTTGAACTTAAAATTTAGTATAAAAATTAAAAAAATTGTTTTTGTTGCCAATTTTCTTAGTAGCTTAACCGCCAGAATTAATTAATATTTTTAATATGGTTTACGTCTTTTGGTGAGAGGCTCATGTTATATCTCTAAATTGTTAGTGGGGTATTGAGGTTAATATTTTGCTCGAAAGTGATCTGTGTTTGGGTGCTACGTCTAAAAGCATGGTAAATAATAGGGATATTGCTATAATTGGATTGAATATATCTATTGCGATCAAGAAAGAGAAATGCTTCTGGAGGAATGAAACCTGAGCTTAATGAGTTTTCAATGTATTTATTTTATGGATATGCAGAATGTGAAACTAAGCTATTATCTATTATATTAGTTGTGAGTTTAACATAATGTTTTCTAATTAAATGCAAAACGAAAACATCAATTCTAGAAATATTTGCCCGGCTATACAGCGTTCTATTGAAAAAGAAATGTTTATATTGAGTATCTGGCTTACGATAAATACCTGTACACCCTCTCAGAAATCTTCTTTCTAACTTTCTATATAATTCCATAAGTGAGGCACTAATATTATACCAAATTTGGCAGCCGTAAGTCAAAATTGGTCTGATAAGCGTTTGATACGCTATTATTTTAACCCTGGTAGACAAAAATTTTGATTTAAACAATTTTTGGGTTATAACGAATGCCTTTCTCGCCAAATTAATTTTATTTTTAATATGTTCAGTAAAATTAAGATTGTATTGCAAAATTACCCCTAGATATTTCACATATTTTTTGTTTACCAATTTAATATTTCCTGGCGCTTGGATATGGAAATTCCTCCAATTTTGTCGAACGTCCTTATTACATTTATCCAATGATGTTCGAAATAAAATGACTTCACATTTCCTAAAACTAACTCTCATTTTCCAAGAGTTAGCATAGAAGACAATGGTATTAAATTCATCATTTTTGTCTTTTATAATAGAATTTTTAATTCACTACAAAATTTGTATTTTTTAATTGTTTGTATATTATATTTTAACAACCCTGTATAACAATACAAAATTTATTAAAAATGAATTATGTAGGCTATGTGACATTATTTGAAGTAATCTCGTTATAACTCGAGAACAACTCAACCGATTTAGAAACCAATACAAGAAAAAAACATCAATAAATGTCAACGCATATGCATTCTATGCACACTGTTGTGATGATGTATTTTTCACATATAAAATGTGTCAATTCATTTACATGTTTCTTATGAGAAATACATTTTATCGGTATACAAGACGCGTTTCATTAATTTGACTAATTTAATTTCAGTGTTTATTTTTGGTCATTGTGAGTATTGACATTTTTTAATCAATGTTGTAATCGTTCAGTTAAAATTGAATAAAAAAAAATAAATAAAGACAATTTCTCATGTTAACAAAGTAAAATTATTCAACAATGCCGCGACGAAGGCGTTAACAAATTAAATGACGAACACGCAACAGTAGTCAAATACATTTAAATAGGTCTAGAGATGTCCGTAGAAATCAAAATTAGTTTGTTTGGTGGTACTTTGATATTGTTAGCAGGAGCTTCAAGCTACCTGTTACCTCAAAATCAAGACCAGCTTCGTAATATAAATGCACCAAAATTATGCAACGGAACAAGACTTGCGGTCAAAAAATTAATGAATTAATGTAATTGAAACAACAATTTTAAATGGGAAATTCAAAGGCGAAAATGTTTTAATAAAACGCACGCATCCCACTGATACCCGCTGATATGCCATTTGAATTTCAACGATTACAGTTTTCCGTTCGTTTGGCTTTTGCAATGACTATCAATAAAGCTCGAGGTCAGTTCTAGCAAGTTTGCTGCTTGAATTTAGAAGTTCCTGTATTTTCAACTATATGTTGCATATTCATGTGTTGGAAAGTCGTCTTTATTAATTTTTTGTGATATTGAAAATACTAAAAATGTCGTTTACCGTCAAGCGCTGCGATAATTTGTTTTTTTTTTTATGTTAAAACATTAATGTTTTTTTGCACTTCTTTTCAGGAAAATGTAAATTCTTTTTAGAAGATTTAATTTTTAATGCAAAGACCTAAACGTATATTATTGTATTGTCCAGCAACGCGGACAGGGTTACTCTAGTCATTTATATAATTAAAATTTTGGTAAATTTAAAAATTAATAAAACATTAAAGTATTTAATAGTTTTCTTGATTTTTAATTTATTTATTTGAAACTTTGGATGTTATTATTATATTTTTCAGGTAGAAGAAAATCATCAAAAGAGCCCTCCACTTCTGTTCTATGTGCCGGAGAAGAACAAAGTAAAGGACTGTGCCGCCTTTAACGCTTTAAAAACTCCTATCCTTTTGTTAAAATTAAAGCTAGTCTTTAAAACTAACCATCATTAATACAATGTTAGCTCTGTTACTTTAGATATCTTTGATCAAACAAAATTCCATTGGGAATTACTGTATAAAATAAAAGATTTTATCCTAACACAGTTCGAACGGCTTTGCCCGTTTAAGTCTTCTAACAAAGTTTTGACTGTCAGCTAAACGTGAAACTTCGGCCTTGACATGTTGAGAGAGACTACTTTTATGGCGTAGAGCCAATTTTTTTATTTCGTCTTTTATGAGGGAAACCCTAAAGTCCGTATGAATATCAGCATTGCGAACAAACCAAGGAGGCATTTACAATATTTCGCAATACTTTGTTTTGGAACGTTTGGATAGTTTGAATATGTAGCTGTTTAGCACAACCCGACATTTGAATACCATATTCCCGCACTGGCTTTAATATCTGATTATAAATCCAAACTTTATTATACGTCGAAAGCGTAGATGTACTCCCAATTAGGCAATACAAATGTTTGTATTTTAGATCTAGTTCTTTTTTTTTTTTCTTGATGTGTTCTTTCCATCTAAGTTTTGCGTCAAGCGTCAAGCCAAGGTATTTTGCAGAATTTTAATATGATATGATGACGTTGCTTAATCTTACTGGAATGTGCGTTTTATTTGTAAAGTTAGCGTGCGTAGATTTTGGTTTGTTTAGTTTGATTCTCCACCTTTTGCACCAAATGCAGATTTTGTTATTTTCTTGTTGCAATTTATTTGTAGCTTCATTTATATTTTCACCGACTGGTAATTTAGCCGTGTCATCTGCAAAAGTAACTACCGTCAGATTTTCTAACTCTGGAATATCACTAGCGTGTAGTAATTACAGTATGGAGCCCAGTATACTACCTTGTGGTACTCCTCTGCGTGTATATTTTGTAGAGCAGAGTAATATTCTTGTTTCATTTTAAATAATAAAAAAGTAAATAAGAAAATGAAATAATAAAAGAAAAACTGAATAAAATTCAAAAACATTATAATAAAATTAACAGAAAAAACTTCATGTGAAAACAAAATTAAATAAAATTATAATAAAAATAAAACAAAAATGTTGAGTGAAATTAAAATTAAATAAATTGGATTATTAAACAAAATCCAATAAAAGTAAATAATATAAGCATTGATTTAAATATATTATGTATAAAATTTGTTACAAATTAAAATAACTGCATTATTTATAAAATTTTTCAAATATATTTTTTGATATTTTGTTTTTTTAAATAATTTTTATTTTTAGTTTTCTTTCCTTCATTAATTTTATCTAAAGTCTGTGTTTCTTTATTAGTGATTTCAAGACATTTTAAAGTTAGAGTAAATTCACAATATACTACCTCAATTGGTATTGGATCCATGTATTTCAACATTGATTCATATCAGATTTAGTATTTTCACAAATTGAAGGGTAATTTATTATTTAGTGGACAGTTTTTAGGAAAGTCTTCGAACTCATTTATAATAGTGGTCCTTCTATTAATATCATTTTGGGTTGTAAGCTTTAAGGTTCATTATTAGAGTGACGGTTTTTATAGTAAATTTTAAGAGCAGTTTAACAGCCGTACATATTTAATATATCTAGAGTTTAAAAAATGGCATTTTAATATTTATAAGCTTTGCAGTTGCAGCATAATCATTAAAATCGTTTTGATGCATTATTGTAATATCTCTAGTTTTACATTATCTTAGGTACTGAATCTTTCGAAGTTTGCGAATCAATGATACTGGACTGCAAATTGTTGATTCCTTCAAATGTCGTTCAATTACGCTATGGACTGCGTTTACTTCCTGAAGATTCGAGTTACCCACTTCAGAATATTTGTGTTACTCTTGCCCCACAATTATTTTGTATGAATTTAAGTAACATTAATGAATTAATTTGGTTTTTGTTTTGAGGTATACAATTGTCAGACCACAAAATGATGTTTTTTACATTTGAGATACCTGGTAGAATCTTGTTCAAAATATTATTTAACGCACCAGCAACGTCATTGCCTCCTCTACCTCTGATACACTGAGTTCAAATAGCACAAAGTGTTTTCTTATTTAAATACATAATAATATTAAAAATACATAAATAATAATTACAGTGTCCTGTTAAATTAAAAACTGAATATTTCCTTTTACAAAAGAAATTAGAAATTTCGGCCTTAGGTAATTGAAAGAAATTTTGTAGATCATAAGCTAAAGGTATTATCAGGTATTAAAGGATCATAACCTAAAGGTAGGTAAGGTGGAGGTGGAGGTATTTTTCATATCCAAGTTTTGGGGATTCTGAGGGAGATTATATATGGGCGTAGGACGTAATAACCTAAATATATATCTTTAGGTGGCGCATCTTATCCTTTAAGGACGAAAAGGACATTTGAAAGTATCCTTGTTGTTTTGATGTTTTTGTATAAAAACCGTTATATCTGTTGATTCATTAAATGTATTTATCTCGTTCTATTATACGTTCTGGAAAGATAGCGGTTTGGAGCATATTTTAACATTTAATTATTTCATAATAATTGGTGCGGCCGTTATGGAAATATTATAATTCAAAGTAGAAAATTAAAAAACAAGAAAACAATCTTTTTTCCTTTTTGAAAAACCAAATACCTAAAGATTTTACTTTAAAACTATCCCAATATTTATATACTATTGGAAAGGTATCGTTTTTTTCTATAACTCATACATAATACTTTATGTCTACGTCCAATAGTTTAGAAGATGTAAGCATTTATTACAAAAAATTGTTTTGTGCCTTTTACGAAATAACAATCTTCTGAAGTAAATGTAACACTTTGAACTACAATATCTCCATAACGGTAGCACCAGTCATCACTAACTAAATGTTAAAATATGCTCCAGACCGTTATATTTCTAGAATATATAACTGAATATATACATATATCTAATGGATCAACAGATATAACGGTTTTTATACAAAAACATCAAAACAATAAGGATACTTTCAAATGTGCTTTTCGTCCTTAAAGGATAAGGACCATTAAAGATATATAATTTTGGAAAGCTAGCAGTTCCACCCTTATCCTAGGAGTATGGTCATTATGTTTTACGCCGATACAACATCTCCCTCAGAAGATCCCAAGTTTTTTTCTAGTGTATTGATATTTATTTTATCATGCCATGATCAAAGTAATATTAAATTTGTTCACATGTGACATATTTGAAGAAATACAACTTGTAATAACCACTATGTAATTGATGAATATAGTCCGGCATCCATTTATTTGATGAATATAGCCCGGCATCAGACCTCATCAGATAATATTTGACATTAAGTGATGCTATCACGATCATCACTTACAGCATTTCATTCGAAAGCTTTTAAGCAGTTTTTAATAATAATTCATTTATTAGTTGCTTATATGTTATTAAACATAAGGTTTTTTTTCAGTTGGTAATTTGCAATTCTGATTAGGTAACCATTGTAGTTCTCTACACAAAACAAAAACAAAAACGATAAATATAAGTAAAAAGATAAAATAATAAATTATTTTTTTAACATTATGTTTAATTGCACATAACTCGACGGCATAAAATATGTTCTCCACTGCTCTTCACGAAAAATGAACACCATGGAATAGGTAGTTGTGCCAACTGTGTGCTAAAAAACTTGAGCAAAAATATTATAATCGAACTTCATTTGCATTTGATTAGAGAATTTTATTCAACAAAAAAAGATTTTTTCCCAAAAAATTATCAATTTAAAATATCATCGGCCCAATACTTAATTGTTAGATAGATTAAATATTTTTTTTTTCGAGAAAAACAATTTTTAAGGTAAAATTACCGGCGATTCGTTTCTTTTCTGTGTTAAATTTTAAGTTTAAATGCGTCCATTAATCACTGAGTTTTTTTGCAAAATGAAAGTATTGGGCCAGCGATATGCCAGTTGATAAAATAATAACTAAAATAGTGCTTACTATAAGTTTGAAGATCTGCATTTGCTGTGCGAGTTTTCAAAATTCTACATTTTTTCCTGGAGTTATTTTTCAACTGGTTCTCAAAATGAATTCAAAATATAATTTTTCCAAACTTACACTTGAATTTTTTTTTCATACGTTCTACATTTTTTTAAAAGTTTATACGGAAACGTGAAATTATTGAAATTTCAATGGCCAAAATTGTACTGTAATATGAATTTATTTTCTATTCAGATTTCCATTATTTGTTCCTGACTTTTCTCTTAGATACACAAAGAAAAGCCATGATGTAATTTTTTTTAACCTATTTTTATTTTTGAAAAAAAAATAAAAAAAAAAAAACAGAACAAAAAATTGAAGTTGAACTTGAAGTAATTTTTGATTTTGACAAAGAAACCGATTTATTTTATACAATTGAAAGGGTTATAAAATATGGACAGGTCATTCTTGTGGAATAGAACATAAAGGAAAACTTCAAATAAAAATTTCCGTACTGAACTATGAAACATTTTCATGATTTTCATTTTAAATTAATATTAAAGATTAAAAAGATTAGAAACGAAATAACAGGAAGAACTGAATTTATTTTCCTTAGTCAAATCAAAATCGTTTCTTTTGTGAAACATTTGTAATTTCCGAGGACAAAAAATAATAATGAAAACACGAATATGGTATAATGAATTTCTTTTTTCGTCCACAATTATTTAAATTCTACAAAAATTATGCAAAATGAAATTTTATCGAGCTTTAACTCATATAGGTCGATCTTTCGGCTGTGATAAAGAAAAATTATTGTAAGAGGGTATTGTTGGAGGAATTATATGAGAAGTTATATTATATAGTTAGTTAATATTCACATAATTTTTGCTAAATAAATATATTTTGAAATTGTTTTTCAACAGTTTGGAAACTCTTCGGAAAGTAAAATTGAATCGCTTATTAATTGCCAACTTAACTCGATCCAGTGAAATAAATTATTCACTGTGGAAAACTACAAAAATTCTAAAATGACCACAAAAACAAGATGTGTTACCAATAAGGTTGTATAATGAAGATTGAGCCAAAAGCAATTGCACCAACAGTGAAACAACAGAGGCCTTCGCAGAACATCTAGCAGAAATTTTCAGGCCATCATAACATCAATAACATAACAACGATAAATCTACTCATAATAAGAAATCAAAATAATTTAATAAATTCAGTTAAAATTAATAATAAAACAGTACAATTTATAGTAAGTCAAACAAATTTACGCATCAAACGCAAAAAGTCACCAGGATATGACAAATTTAATGGCTTAAAGAATTACTTGGTATAGATTTCATTTATGTTAACCAAATTTGCAATGCTATCTGCTAATGCTATTTGCAAAACGCTGGGCGATGCAGTAGGTAGAGCGCCTGCCTTTCAACCGAAAGATCCCAGGTTCGATTCCCGACGAAGGCATAAAAAAAAAATTCTTTCTGGATTTTTCGACCTGGTCCAGTACCCTTTATCATTGGGATAAAATAAATGATAAATAGCTGGGAGTTTGGGTTATCGCTTAAAATAAAAAAATGGAACGATGCTATTATGAAGGGGAAGTACTCTACAGTAGATATAGTTTTCCACAATTTACAACAAATTAGTAGATATACCATAAAAATTCTACAGAAAAAAGCTGTTGTATGTAATTGTGTATTCCAAATCTCTGTGTAAAAAGCAGTTAGGGTGTTCATCCCATAGACTTGGAATTATATAAAAAAAAAAAAAAGAAAAATCTATTTGCCGTCATTGTGGATGCTTTCAAACCTGTTAAGGACTCAACAAAAATAGATACATATACACCTAATTAGTCTTTTATCAACACTAGTTAAAATATTTGAAAAAGACCTAATACATAAAATAATGCCTAAGATAAAAAATAAACGTATAATCCCTTTACATCAATTTGAATTTCAATTCGAACACAATGCACAAAAGGTGCACAAGCTAGTTGCACAAATCACAAATGTTTTCGAAGAGAAGAAGTTTTGCTCTTGCTTTTCCAAATAGATTACAGAACATCGCAGAATCACTCAATTTGCCACCTCGAAAGGTTTTTCCCAGAATTAGAACTATAGCTGTGTTAAGTGATGAAACATCTACTTAAATGCCAAAATTTGGATAGTTTTAATAAACTAAATATGTTTAGGAAATTTTTTCGTTCATCATAACACTGTTAGAACTCATCATTAGGTATTTTTAGTGTTAGACTACCTATACAATTCCTATTTTCATTTTGATTGATTTTACAACTTATTAGAAGATGTCAATAGAACATCTGTGAGTTATAAAAATCGACCAAAATTTCTTTTAATAAATAAAGTTTTATTTTCATGATACCTGCAACAATAAATTTGTTTTCATAAGCGTGTTAATTTGGCTTTGGTTAGGGGTTTCATGAGAAAATTCACAACTAAAAGGGATTGTCAACATATTTATAAGTGATTTGCTTATTAAAGTGTCCAACCATTAATAACTCAGTCTACATGATATTGGTATATCGATTTATATCGGTTCTTCGAATTAAGTTATTGTAATAAACAAAACATTTCCTTTGTTAATCTTTCAATTAGTTTTTCATTGATATGTTCACCAAGTTAGTTTCCAATTTTACTTTAAGTTGTTTACAAGAATATGCTTAGATAATAGAAAATACTGATGTTAGATTGCTGATAGACCAGAAATTGCGAGATAAGCATAATATGGAATGCAAATGGATATAACAAAAAAAAAAATAAGTGAAGTATCATGAAGCCATTTAAAAAGTACCATGACTGTTCAAACTCTTCTGAATTGATAGTTAATGAAGATATTTCTAATTTTGATTTTTTTCATATTTTTTTTCCTCAGGTACTTAACAAAAACTAATAATATAAGAAGAAATATACAAGTAAAATAATTCAACCGAATTAATCTAAGAGCTAATATTTCATTTGGCAACACCCCACAATAGCCTGTTATAAAACTATAAAAAAAAATTAATTATTATAAAATTTATTTCCAAAGAGTTAAAATACCGTTTCCATATTTGTTTCTTATTAAATAAACGAAGTCCAAACTGCAAAATAGAATTCTTTGTATATAAATTTCGAATGACCCCCCAATGGTAGTTTATAATAAATACAAAAATACTCTCTGCCATTTAACACTTTATTAAAACAAAACCAAAAAAAAAAAAAAATCAAAATGTTCAACCATTTCTATAAATTTAAAAGAGTAATCAAAAAATTTAAATGAAAACTAAAATTTCAATTCAATATCAATGATAACGTCTCGGCGTTTTTTAAAAATATTTTTTCAAGTGGTGGCATTTTGTCTCATTTTCTTCTACAAAATTTATATTAAACGTCTTCGACTGGATTTTCTAAAATATTTTTTTTTTGTTTTTCAAAACAAAAGGAAGGAAGTCCATAAATAACCAACTGATGGTGCAGTCATGATTTGTAACGTTATACACAAATACATATTCAATGATAGCGGTGTTCACTTTTATGTATTAATGTCTAAATATATAAAACGCAAGAATATGTCCTTTTGGTTTGCAAACAAAAAATAAAAAAAAAAATAAAAAAAACGGAAATAAAAAGGAAAATAAATTTTATATAAAGAAAATCAGTGTTGTTCTATGAAAGTATTTGAAATAAATTGTGATATATTTGTTAAAACATGGACTTTTCTAAAAGGACAAAATAATATTGAAGAAAATTTTTACACATTTTATTTATATTCAGTTTGTTTTTTGTTTTTTTTTTCATCGATTTAAATACATATTTTACCGCTTCATTGTTTTTTAAATAAAACTATAAAAAGAAATTTAATTTATTACGTCGGCATTAGCCGGCAACATTAGTGATTGCTGGCGATTGCAAAATTTTTATCATTTTAAAACAACGATTCAAAAGAGAAATGAACTCCTTGCTACGCAAACAAATTTTTTTTTTTTGTCATATTGTAAAAAAAAAGGATTTTTAAATTTCGTTTATTTTTGTTGTTATTTTTTATAATTTTATTGTTGCATTTTGTGCAATTATTGTATAAAAGATTTGCTAAAGGAATTTTCAATATTTACATTCAAGTTTTCTATATTGAATATTTTTGAAAATATTTCTGAGACATGCAAAAGCCAGAATAAAATTTTTTTTTACTATAATATTTTAAATTATTGTTTTTTTTTTTGTTTAAGAATTTGTATAAAAATTGAAATATTTCATAAAAATAATAACAATATATTTCTAAAGAGGCAAAAATATATTATATATTATATTAGCTAGGTATATAAATAATATTGAGAGCTTAAATTTAAATTTTAGAATTCTTTCACCACCAATAAACACGGAGACTGATAAGGAAAAACAATTTTTCAACCCATTGGATACTAAAAATTTATTTTCGCGTGTTTATCTCATATCAAAAATCTATATTTTGTTTAGTTGTTTTTCAAATAATATAATGTGCTGCCATCTGCAAAACAGAAAATAAGTAATAAATTATTTGAGTTAACATTTAAAATATCTTGTTACAAACATTTAAAAAATTTATTTTTAAAATTTATTTTACCCAAGATATCAATTTAATTGTTGAAAGGACAATGACTTTCTACTTGTTTCAGTTTTATGAATAATATTCATTTGCATAATTTATGAGGAATGGCAATGTTTCTTGTATTGTTTTCAGTAAACACAGGCTAAATAAATTCATTAATTTTTATAATTTTTTTTTAAGTACACATTTTTTTTACACTTTATATATATGCCTTTACTACAAGAGCGTCTTCATATAAGATTTTTTTTTTTTTATTTTAAAATTAATCGTTTGACTGTAATATTTTGTCTGATAAGCTTCTGCAAACTTTAGAAAATTAGAAGATGGTTACAAGAAAATAATGAAAACGAAATAAATGAAAATTCTTTCTAATACATACTAATTTTCGTGTTGATTGATGATCCAAAGTTTTTGTAGAAATTTGTTTCTTTTCATTCTTCTAAATCGGATCTGTATTGCTGATATTGTAACTTTATATAAAATAAATATTTTCATTTAAAATTTAATTAAATTTTATTATTTTTTTTTTTTATTTATTTTATTTAACTAACTTAGAAGGATAATATTATTATCTACAATTAACGTATAAAATTTATAGCATTGGAAATATGAGCTAAGTTAAATAATTTTTTGTATTGCATACACTTTTTTTTTTATAAGATAAAAATGCAAGAAATATTCCAAGCAAATTTATTTAAACAAATAGTAGAAAATTATACACGAGTAACTGAATCCTCAAAAACATTAATTGACTGGGTTGTATCGAACTGTTATGAAAATATTGAAGTTGGGATAGATAATGATGCTAAAGTGAGTGATCATGAAACGCTATACATAAATGTTGTTGCAGATACAAGTATTAAAAACTAGTTTTGAAACCCGCCATAAATGACGGAAGCAAAATAAATTCTAGCATTTCTTCCTTCATTAGAGTTTTCATTTCAAGTTTAAGAAAAATATGTATTTGCTTACTAATTTATCAATATCATACCTTTATTAGAATTATTAGAATACTTTTAATTACTATAAAAACAGAATATTTGTAGTAAGGTGGAAAATTTTCAATTCCCTAAAGGTTATTTACTCGATCATTTTAACCATATCTTATTTGCCATCATTGGAAATTTAAACATTATATTATCCTAAGACATCAATAATTCTAAATAATCAATATTCTTAGACATTCTATTGTATTCAATTAATTATAATATAAGTTAGTCATAAAGATAATTTCAATTTCAATTAATATAGAAATACTAAATTCAAATAATATTATTAATGAAAACAAAATCTAACTACAAACTTACAATAATTACAATATTTTTACAATCATAGCTCAGCGTTCTATTGTAAAATACAAATTGTAAAATGAAATTAATTAAGACATAATAAAAGTAAAAAGTTCTATGGCGCCATCTAAATTAAACTTAATTTATTTTTTAATTAAATAATCATTATGGGCAAATGACACAGATAACAGATGACAAATCACAAATGACAGATGACAGATGACAGATGATTAATTAAGAAATAATAAAAGTAGAAAGTTCTATGGCGCCATCTAAATTTAACTTAATTTATTGTTTAATTAAATAATCATTATGAAATGATTGGCAAATGACACAGATAACAGAAGACAAATGACAAATGACAAATGACAGACAACAGATGACAAATGACAGATGACAGATGACAGATGACACAGATAACAGATGACAAATGACAAATGACAAATGACAGATGACAGATGCCAGGTGACAGTTGACAGATGACAGATGACAAATGACGGATGGGATGTAGCAATATATAACGAATATATAAAGAATAAGCAATAAAAAACAGATACCATGTTTATGACAATTACATGATGTTACAATTTGTATATATATTTCAATTTGTATATGTGTTGGAGTATTCCGTCGAACTTACAAACATCCAGATAAACGAAGAAAATTATATATATAATAATAACACGTTTCATCAAATAGTATATTTAAATATAATAAAGATAGATTTAGAATTAAAATATGTAGAAATGACATGATAACTACTTATTATTTAGATTGCAATTCTAAAGCTGAAAAGTTTAGTGAAAGCTTACATAACGTAGTTAATGAATTTGTCGTTAAAAAAAATGTTAATGATATAGAAGGTAACTGGTTCTCTAATGAACTTGCGGCATTAAAACAAGAAAAAAAGACACAATATTATGCTGCAGTATGGTCCTATAATAGCGAAGAATGGCGCAAATATAAAATCGTGAGAAATAAATTTAAAAATAAAATAAAATATGCATAAAATAGTTTTATAAGACGTAAAATTGACAATTCCTACGATCAAAAATCTATGTGGTGCAATATAAAAAAATATGTATTGAACAAGAAAAATTTTGAAATAACTAACATTAATTTTGATAGAGAAATTATTGAAGAAAAATTAGCAATTTCAGAAAAATTAAATACTTATTTTATAGAATAAGAATAAGATTAATTTTTTTTTTTCTTCTACGGAGGTGGCCCTAATATGTCAGAGCCGGTATGTAGGCTTTTTAGCCCTTTATGCCGTCCTCCACCCCTCAACTTAGTCGACCCTTTTGATAAAGGCCAATAGGTTTGGGGGATTTATCCTGCAGAAGTTTTCTGAGGTTATGTAGTGCGTTTCGAGCAGCCTGAGTCTCAGCCTTGAAAGAGCTAAGCACTCTACTACAACGTGTGTGGAGGTTTCTTCCTCTTCCAGACAGTGTCTACAGGTTGGGTCGTCACTTAGTGCTAGTCTACACATGTGTTTATTCATGTGGTTATGACTAGTAAGTATGCCCACCATCTTCCTACAGTCTCGTCTATTGAGAGTTAGCAGGAAGTTGGTTATTTTGGTGTTTATTCTTGGTGCATATATTTTGGAGACCCTGTGGCCTTCGATACGCTCCCAAAGAATATTTGCTTCCCTTTTCAGGGTGTTTTCTATTGATAATTTAATACTACCAATATATATACCAACTGCTGGTTCCGGGCCATAAATGTTTCCCGCCGATGATCTGGCTAGTTCGTCAGCCTTCTCATTTCCAGTCAGGCCACTATAACCCGGTATCCAGATCAGTTGTACCTTGTTTCGGAGCCCTATGAGGTTTAGGGCTTCCGAACATTCTCCCACCAATCTAGATTTGACGATGTTACTTTCAAGAGCTTTTAAGGCAGCCTGACTGTCACTAAAGATTCTAATGACTTTGTTAGACCATCTTTGCTCTTTTATTGTATTCACTGCTGCGTTTATGGCAAAGACTTCAGCCTGGAAGACTGTGCAGTGTTTGCCAAGAGGAAACTGGAGTTCAAGTTGCTCTTTTTCAAAGAACACTCCAGCTCCCGCGCCTAGAGCCGTAAGGGATCCGTCAGTGAAAATGTCCGAGGTATTTGAGGACCTGGCCTGCTCTTGTGAACCACGCCAGGTCTCTCTTGTCGGGATTTCTACTTCATATCTCTTCTTCAAAGATACGTATGTAGTGATGTCATCTGTTGGCATGAGAACTCTTTGTGCTCCTCTTCTAAGTCATTCCATAGCCTCTGATGTTTGTGCCTACATCCTCTAGTATTTCCTAGAGTTTGCAACCTTCTTGCAACTTTAAGGACCTCCATTCTTACATAAAGATGTAAGGGCGGAAGCCCAAGAAGTATTTGCATAGCCGCTGTAGGTGTGGTTCTAAAAGCACTTGTTGCACAGAGACACGCAAGTCTTTGTATTGCTTCTAGTTTTTTTATGGAATTTGCTGTGAATGTTCTCGGAACCCATGCAATGGACCCATAGCTAACAATGGGCCTGATACACACTTTGTATAGTCTTAAGGCTATTTTCGGTGTTAGGCTTCAATTGTTGCCAAAGGCCCTTCTGCACTGCCATAGGACTTTCATGGCAGTAAGATTAATAATGAGATTCCAAAAATTGAATATAACACTATAATTCAACCAGTTAATAATACTTTTAAATTCTAAATAGTTACACTTGATGAATTAAAAAATGTCTTAAGAAGTATGAATAATAAAAGAGACAATAATATGGTGAACACAAAAATATTTATTGATCCATTTGATCTTATTGGCTCTATTTTTTTGTCTATAATTAACAAATCTCTAGAAAATGGAATCTTTCCAGAGATTTGGAAAGAAAACATAATAATTCCATCAGAAAAAGTAAGAGGTTCTTGTAAATGTAACAACTTTAGACCAATAAATAACATAAGTACTGAATCAAAAATTATGGAACAAGTTGTTAATGTTCAATTAGAAGATTATTTAAAGAAATTCAACTTAATCACAGAGAATCAATCTGGTTTTAGAAAAAATCATAGTTGTGAATCTCTATTAAATTTGGTAGTTAGTAATTGGAAAATGGATGTGCATGATAGAAAATTTATATTAGCAGTTTTTATAGATCTTCAGAGAGCTTTTGAGACAGTTGATCGCCATATTTTGCTAGAAAAACTAAAATGCTATGATGTTAGAAACATTGAACATAAATGGTTTCATTCGTACTTAAGCAATAGAAGACAACGAACAAAAGTTGGTAATGCTATATCGGCCCCAATTGAAGTAAAGTTAGGGGTGCCGCAAGGCAGTATTTTGGGTGTACTATTGTTCTTAATTTTTGTAAATGATATGTCTAAAATTTTTCAAAAGTCCAAGTTAGTTTTGGTATCTGGTAATAATAAAAATGAATGTAGCAATGTAATAAATGATGAACTGGATAAACTTTGTTGTTTGTTAAAGCAAAACAAACTTAAATTAAATACCAAAAAAACTAAATTTATGAAAATTAATTGCAATGAAAGTGTTAAAATCAAAATGGATAATATAATGATTGAAGAAGTGAATGAAATGAAGTATTTAGGAATAATTTTGGATAATAAAATGAATTTTAAGAGCCACATAAACTATTTAGAAAAAAAAATTGCCAGGAAGATATACTTCTTTTCCAAAATCAGATGTAGAATGTCGTATATGAATGCTATAAAAATTTGTAACGTCATGATAAAGCCGCATTTTGAATATTGTTCAACTATTATATTTATGTCATCGCAAGAAGATATAAGCAGATTACAGAAACTACAGAATCGTGCAATGAGATTAATTTTAAAGTTAAACAGATATACTGCAATAAGTTTTATGCATGAAACCATGGTTTGGATGTCGGTGTACCAAAGAATTTGTATGAATGTACTAATTATTGTTTTCAAAATGAAGAATAACTTATATCCTGAATACCTGTGCAATAGATTGGTGTATAATGATGAATTAAAATTTGAAAACAATTTGAATATCTTTGAAAAAACTGTTATTAATTATGTTAAAAATAATTTAAAAAACAAAACAATATAAAATTTTATAAATTAGTTGCTAAGAATAGTAAAATTATACTAAATAAAGAATCAATAAATAAAACAAAAATATAAGTCCAAGACTATGGGATGAACATTCTAACTGCCTTCACACACATATTTGGAATACATTGTATAGATTTCGACTACTAAGATAAAGATCATATGGATACCAAATTCACTTGAGTTGTTTTTTAAAAATATTTTCATTATTTCATGATAAATTCGAGTATAATTTTATAATCAGTAAAGTTGGACAATTCTAGTATATTGCGTTGAAGGTAGTGTGTTCTGCATGAAAATGTTATAATAATGAAATAAAATACCAGAATTAATTAACCTTCGCTTGGGGGGCAAATGAAATACACGTAAGCGGGCAAGATTAACATATGTTAATCTTTTTGGTTTTTCCATATATTTTGTATGGAGAATTTTTTAACAAAAATAAGTGATTTTTATGTTTTTATGATTATTTTTATATGTGCATTACTGTTACTTTTATGTTTGCTTTTATTACCTACGGATATCTATCCTCTAAGATATTTTTTTGGAAATACCAGTATTTTAGAAAAAGGAAGTGCTACTGGAGACCTCCATTTGTTACAAGGTACTTATAACAGAGTTAGTAGTTCCAACAACAACAGTGTATCTATTTCAGTGAAATAAAAAAAATAATAAATAAAATATTATTTTGGTAAGATTATTTATAGAATTTTTAATATTTGCAATAATATGGAAGAGTTTAATATTTTATCTACCGTTCAGGTAGGAAGGTAAGTAAATTTTGTAATTTTTAGTAAAAGTTCAAAAAACACAAAAAATTAGTGTTCTTCTTCAAAAAACCCATTTTTAAATTTCTTATATTTTAGTGTAAATATTAATAAATTTCTTCGAAATCAAGCAAAACTATTCAAAATATATGAAATTTAAAAAAAAATGCCGTTTTAGGTATATGGTACTTTTATTCATTGAGTCTTACTATGAGAAACACAAAAAATCAAAAACAAAAAAAAAAAATTAACACAAAAGATACAAAAAACTTATCTTTACAGGTTATCGTTTGAGGAAGAACAAGCATATTTCTCTAGATTGGTGGAACATATGCTAGATGATGAACATGATGATGTAGGACCACCGGCAAAAATAGTATTTGAACCAGTTGGTGGTGCCTCAAAAGTCAAAAGTGATGATAATGATGACAAAGATGAAAATGAAGAATCAGATGCTCAAAGAATGCATCTTAGACCTAAGTGATGGTCATAATTCTGAGGATGAATCACTAGATGATGAATCAAAAGTACAAGAAGAAAATAATTACATTGTTGATTCAAATCTATATTGGAAAGGATAAAGTGAAATAAAATTCTATCAACATATCAAAGGGCTAGACAACAAAATATTTTTCGACAGAAATCGATAGGTCCGCTATCCATTAACAAATAGATTAACTGATTGTGAAACATTCTCCTAAACTTTCAATACATCAATGGTTGACATAAATTTTTAATTTAACTTCGTAGGAGAATTTTTCTTTTTTATAACATACCAAAAATAAAATTCAAAACAAATTTTTTTTTCAAAAAACCTGTGGCGCTTTATTTACTTTATGTTTTAAAATATATTAATTTTAGTATATTTCTATTTCAATTTAAAATATTTCAGAACCTTTTATCTTATTTTTCAATTTTTGTCGAAATAATTACAAAAATTTTGTAGAATACCATACATTTTGTATGAATAAAAAAAATATTAGCATATGTTAATCTTGCCCAACAACGAGGAAAAAAAATTAAATTGCCGAAAAATTGGGCATAGACACGTTTTTCCGAACTTTTCTTTATATATTCAATATCTACTAACAAAATTAGGCACTGATATCTGATTTCATTAAGATCGGCCAAATAATGAAGTTTTTGTGCAAAAGTAAAAAAGTAAATATTCACATAAGTTAATCCTGCCCAAGTGAAGGTCAACAACCAATTATTTCTATATCTTTAACGATTGTACCATCATCAGAATCCTGGTAATAAACCACAATAGATATATGTGGTTACGATTTTAATTGGCAGAATATTGTAAGATATTCTGGATATGTAGATATTTATTTATTTTTTTTATATTATTTAGCTCAAACAGTTTACAATTTAGTATTACATTTCATATATTAATTAAAATACAATTAAATTTACTTAGTATACATTCAAAAATAACAAAATTCAAAATACAAAAACAGTAAAATTTTTTTTTTTAAACCCATATAGTCCCGGACCTAGATCCAGTTCACCCAGAGTCATAAAAATTTATACATAAAGTACTTTTAACTTTATTAAGAAAAAAAAAATAACGTATTTGATATCATATACTGGAAAGGATATATTACATGTTTCGAAAACGAAACTTCAGGATCAAACGATATAATTTTTTTAATAAAAAATATTTCTTCAAAAATCTACTACAGTGAATTTCTTACAAAAAAAAAAATAACAATTTATTTTATATAAAAAAAGAATTTTATTGTTTTAACAAATTTTAATCTTAAAAAATTATCAGACAAGCTGTGATAAGCTGACATTTGGTGCATGAAAACAGTTTGATTTTTGTAGTGACGGCCTCGAGCTCGTTTCTCACTATGGATGATATTGTGATCCACACGCTCATATCTAATTGAAATACCTGAGCTTTGTCCGCTCTCTCTTAGTGCTAATACTTTTCTTAAAGGTATTTTCGCGGATTTCACCAAGCACTCTACAAAAAAAACTCGGAATTCAAGTTGGTGCATAATGCTTTTTTCAATTTTTCTTAGGAAACAACGCAGTTTCCAAAAACCTTACCAGTTGCAAAATAAGCAAGTGATTAAAGACAGTACATAAGTTTGTGTAATGTAAAGAAATTATCGAACGTAACGGTGTGTTGGTTTCGATTTTATATATTTGCTAATAAGCGCAAAACTACGTTTTCTCCTCCATATAGGCTAACATTAGGTCCATATAGACTATCATTTTCTTCTGAAGCTCCTCCATAAGGTATAAATGAGAACAAGTAGCCTTGGGCAGGATAAAAAGACCAGTACTTGAAGCCAAATCGAATAGGCTTAGATTTGTTTTACATTTTGCAGGAATGGTGTCCAAAATAAGCAATCATTTGCTTATCTATAGATAAATTGTGAGAAAATATTCCAAATTGCATAAACCGTTTGTTCATAAATTCGTTCAAAGGTGTTTTTGCTATTATATTTCCAAGAATTAAAAAACAGGTATTAACTTCTTGGCTTGTAAGCTACCTACTGACGCCGATTTTAGCGTGTCTTGCTATTGTGTTTCCAAGAATTCAAACTCAGGTCTCTTATCATCAAGATATTAACGCCGACTTAGCATAACTTGTTATTTGATTTCCAAGTAGTCTATCGCAGAATACGTGGTCCGTAATAAAAAAAAGACGGTATTGGTATAATTATAGCTTGGAAGAGGAAAAAACAATAAAAAAGGATCTAGCACTTTTTTTTTATATGAAAATTTTTAAATATCGTTTAAACCTGATGTTTCGTTTTCGATACACTGCTTGAAAAAGTCACCCTGTAGCTACAAATTTTGTTTGATTAGTTTTATATTGTGATTAAATTGTTACTATGGATTTGAGCTAGTTTATTTAAAAGATTTTTTTTTTATTTTTTATTTTTTTGTATTTTGTTTTTACTTTAACAAGAATGAAAAAAAAACTCGAAATTCGGACTTTTCAACCCATCGCAAACATGCTTTTTGTCACGTTTCAAAAAAAAAAAGGTAAATTAGATATTTGTTTTAAATTAAATAATAAATTTTAGTTTGATTTAAAATACACACCGGGTGACCACTATGTCGGAAAACGTCATATGTTTCGTTTTCGACACTCTGGGTTTATATTGGTTTTAATATAAATTAAAAAGGTCAAGTAAACAAAATATTCAATTAATTTCATATATTTTTCGTCTTAAAAAATCTTTAGATATTGAAAAATTTATACTATTCTTATATTATTATATTTATTACTAGCTATTAACATTCTATTAATAGATTCATATTTGCCATAATAAATATTCTATGTAATGTTAATGTAAAGAGATTTGAGTGGCGTGGCGAGTATTTGTGTTAGTGATAATTTTATTTAAAGTTGAAGGGGAAATAATACCGCCTTTAATAATTTCGAAAATAAATAAAACATCAGCTACTTCCCGTCTTTTCCACCTAGACTTAAGATGGATAAGGTTTAGCCTATGCTCATATGGAGGAAGTCTTGTACATCTCAAGGCAAACTACGTAGTGCAAATTTAAAAATTTTTTTTTTAACAGCTTCTTTTCATTCTTTGTATATGTGAATTATAAAATGAAGATCAGACCTGACATGTATATTCAAGATGGGGTCTAACCAGGCATGTATACAATGATTTAAAAATGTAAGGATCGCTAAACTCCTTTGACCAACATCTTATAAAGCCCAACATTGAACTAGCTTTATTAACGATGTTATCGTTGTGGATTTTGAATGATAGTTTATTATCGAAATAAGGTTCTAAGTCCTTAATTGAATTAACCTTTTCTAAGGTTTCGTTGTTTAGAGTATATCTAAAGCTAAATGGTTGGCTTCGACGTGCGTAACACACGAGTGCACATTTACTAATGTTTAGAAATATAAAAATAGACTAATAGCAGAAAAAAGTTAAGCAATTCCAATACTATGAAAAAATACTGAAAATAGGAAAATACATTAATTTTAACCATTTTATATTTTTTTTTTAATTTCTAAATCACTTTTTTAAAGCTCTCAATTAATTTTAATTTAAATTTCCTTTAATATTTTACAAAAAAAAAAAAATTTTAATCAGTAATACAGAAACATAACCACAATTTAAATAATGTAAAAAAACATATAGTTTTTTTTTTCTAAGAGTAAGAATTCATTAGTCGATCTATCATCGATTAGGCTTAAGGCACTCACTACCAGTGTTGGCTTGCGCACGCGTGACTGAAACCACTTAGTATCCTTCTAGGATTCCTACCTACCTGCCAAAAAGAAAATAAATAAGTTTCATATAAATTGATATGAATAAATGATATTATCCAGGAGTTTTTAAATAACGTTACTACTCTGCAATTGTACAGGGACCCACTAGTAAGAATAAAATAATATAAAAATTGAAATAATGCTTTTTTCAAAAATTTAAAATTGTTAAGCTCATAATTATAGTTCGAAAATAAAAATTTCCCTAACTAAATTTTCTTTCAAGTTCCGTTTTTGATCTTCCATTTCCATTTCCTTTTCTAATGATTTTAATGAAAGCTTTTTACATAAACAGGACATCGAATTATAAATATGTATTAACTAATTTCCATAAATGTTCATTAATATATCCAAAGTCATCAATCATCAATCTAAAACAGATTTATGTAAATCAGGATTTGGATCATATTATATATTTTAATATCACTAGGGGCCCCTGTTGAGTAATTATAATTCAAGTTGAAGCCAAATTTAAAGTTTTGAAGAGAACAATTGTTTACGTACTGACACAGACTCCTGAAGATGAAGCACAAACCACTCATGTTTAATAGAAAGTTTTGAGGTTAGTAAGTTTTATATTTGTCACATAAATACACCTCCCTCATATACTGATTCGTTTCCGATATATTCCCTATAGTGAGTGGCATTTAATGGATAAAATTACTAAAAATGAAATATATTTGTAATTAAAGAGGTATATACATTATACATATGTTTATGTGGCTAAAATATAGAAAACAATAATTTGAGACGATAATTTGATAAAAAAAAATTAATATAATAAATTTCCTTTAATTATATATAAAAATAATAAGATGTTGAATGACACAAAATGGGTGTATTTTACTTAAAAGTTTGAATATTATAAAACCAAATAGAAATTTTTTCAACCCAATTTTTTATATACAACTTATTAATATATTAAGAGTTCATTGAGGAGAAGCGAGATAAAATGAAAATGTGTCTACTGCGCAGAGCCTTAAATGCTTGACTATTATTTTAATATCATTTTCCAAGTTTTATGTATGGTAATTCTTTTATTTGATGATAGTTTTTCAATGAAAAGTAGTTTTATACGTAAAATAACGTAATGAAATTATAATATAAATTTTTTTACATATTTTCCACACTACTCTGACTCAAGTTTTTCATAACAATATTTCTAAAAAACGATACAGCAATTAAAATTGCAGGGACGAACTACTCAAATTTGATACGATTTTGAGAAAATCCGGTGCCGTTCTAATTTTGTTTGACATAAATTTTTTTAAAAAGCGTATGGAAAATCAAGATGGAAATCAAGAGATTTTGATCATAGGGTATCATATTATGTATTCAAAATAGGATTTACGGTCTTCAAATTTATAAATAATAATTACTTAAATATAGTGTTATTTGAATATGTATATACTAGAAACCACATGCAAATTTTAGAACACACCAATTGTCCAAATTTATTTTAATATGAAATTATTCTACCTTTTTACGAAAGCAAAGTTAATATTTGTATTTATTTAATGTTCTTGAAAGTAGCTTAGGTAGAATTACCTTTTCATGCTTAATTAATTCGTTGGTGCAAGTCTTTCCTACTAACCACAATGTTTTCTCCACTATTTATTGATCGAATTTCTAGATAGATATTAATTTATAATTGTATGTAAATGATTTATAATATAAAAAATGTCTTACTAATAAATAATATATTTTCCGATTAAAAATAATTGTTTTAATATTTATAATTATTGTGACTAAAAGACAAAAATAAAATAATTTTCAAATAAGAGAATATTTTTTTTTAAATTGCATCTTTAGAATGGATAACATACAATTTAATATTTAACTAATTATTCTTTTAAGTAAAAATTATATTTTTAAGATAAAAGATCCAAATTAAAGCTTTTATTTATTTTTTTACCATGTTTGCAGATATTTATTCTAAATATTTATTCAAAAACTACAACAAGTTTATTAGTAACATCATAGCAATACAGCAAAATAATAAAACTCCTACTGCTATTCTAGCAATTCTGATCTTTTAACAACACTTTAATTCTTGTAATAGGATTACGCACTTTTAGAGTTATAACAACAATGTTGAATCACTTTCTGAAAATCTCATAATAATTCCGGCAATTGCTATCAGAATATTCTTATAGCAAGGCTAGTCACATTATTACCATAAAAACGTAATTATAACACCTTTAACAGTTATCGAGAATCATATAGGAGTTTAATAGCACTAATTTTGATTTTATAACAATAAAATGTTACGTGGGACTAAGCCGTCTTAACACATTGACTACCAATAAGTTACTGGTGATGTCAAATTTTCTTCCTCACTGCCCAATGTATCACCAGTGAACATATTATGTTTCCACCCTCCGGGGCCGATGAGTCATCGATGATACAATTCGAACCTAAATTTCATAGTCATATAACATGCAAGTTGTTAAAAAAAATAAATTATTTCTTTCAATATTATTTATTACAGCATTTCAATGTATTTTTTGAAAATGTTTTCAGCAAAGAAATATTTTTTGATTACATTGTCCACAATACGTACTGACGATCTTAGATCTTTTTCGAACTACACTAGATCCAGATTGACTTAGTAAATTTTTATAAAGTTCATTGCATCGAACTCGTTTAATTCGATTCTATGTTTTCCTTTCTTCACTTTTAACCAAAATATGTTTTTGAGCATTCTCGTTTATTCATCACAAAACAAATATTAAAATACTAGCTTTGTAACCCGTCATAAATGACGGAAGCAAAATAAATCCTAGTTTCTTTTTTTCTTTCATTAGATTCTTTATTCCGAAATTACAGTACTTATGTTTATATCACTTTTTATTTATTTTTATTTATGTTTATATGGGCCTAACACTAATCTTTTTTTTTTTATATAACAGAAAAAGAAGTACCATACCAACAAATTTGTATAAAATGTTTGTATTTTTGTATGGTATACTCGTACTCACTTCCATTTAGTTATAATTCGTTAGTTGGGTTCCATTTAGTATAAATTATACCGTATTAGCGTTATTGTGGCCTTTGAGAGAGCAAATTTAAAAATGTTATCTTATTTTCATATAAATTTTGTCTTTTGTATACTGTATAGGAATCTTATTTTGCTATATGAATAAACTGTTATTATGGTATTGTGTTATTTTTAAAGAAATTTTCAAAATTTTGTATCTAAATTGGTAAAATTTACAAAAAATACAAAAACATTTTCATCAATAATTTTCAATTTAAAAAAAACAATGTTTTATTATCCGGCGTAGAAGTAGAGTTAATTATCCTACTCTACTTCTATTAAGTTCTATTGATTGAACAGTGAACCTGAACAGTGAAGTGAAAAGTGAACACTTAACATTGAAAATAAAATAATATATTTGGAATGGAGCATATAGAACATACAGAATACAGATACAGCAAATAATAAAAAAAAACAAAAATAATTTTTTTTGAGTGAAGTGAGTTACGCACACAATAATGACAAAAATAAAAGGTAGAAGCAATAAAGTAGTATAATGTATAATATTATACAATACAAATATGCCGATACACATGTATATTATTGTGTATAATTTTAAGTAATAAGAATAACCTTTGAGTGAATTATGTTTTTTTTTTGTGTTAAATGCTGTTTGCCTTTTGGTTATTATACCATATTAAACTATTGATTAAATTTCTATTAGTCCTTATTATTATAAATCAAAAAAATTGTTTGTTTTATTTATATTATTATTATTATTTATTATTTTTCCTTATTATTTGCGAAGAAGACTAACATTAAATTAAAAAAATATAGTTCATGCAATCAATTTTTTCTGCAAAGGTTCAGCATGGTAGACAGGGTTTAAAAAAAAGCACCAAAGCAATTTGTATATATATGCATTTGTATACATATGCAATTTGTATATGTGTTGGAGCGTTCCGTCGAACTTACAAACATCCAGATAAATGCAGAATAATATTATTAAAATATCCTAAAATTATTAGCAATGTATCACGGGTGAACATGCAGTTATTAACATCTGCAAACTTTTCTACTCAATATACGAAAAACATAAGTAATTATTGTTGCGGTATAACAACTCTAAATGATAACAAACAATGTCGAGCCATCGAGTAAAATAAATAATGTGTTTCACCGTTGATTCATTGGGCTGTGGAAGAAGAAATTTTTGTTGCTCACCACTGATACACTAGTATCCAACATGTTCAATAGCATAGTTCCATTTTATTAAAGTTTAATTCGATTAGACTCTCAATTATTTTTTTCATTTATTTGATCATTTATTTGGTCGGTTCACATATTGCGCCACCCAGGACATATTTTCAAGAAAATTTAAATTTTTTACATTTAAATTATAGTGCTAATACCAAAAGATTGAGATATAGTTCTCTTGTATTTAAATACATGGCTAGATTCGCAATAATAGTTAACACTGTAATGCAGATAATATTAAGTATTTTGGTATGATTTGGGAATTGAGGTAGTTCAAATCAAGCTGAACAACAATAATTACTCTGCAATAAAATATTCAATTCAATGATTTAGGAATTTGTAACTAGTTTTTAAATATACTATTCACATAACATCTTGAACTGTCAATTACAGACACAGCCAATGACTGATATATTGTGCTAAGCTCAATTTATCCGTTATAAAATAATATTGAATGCATAAACATTTCAGTAAGTTGCCACAATAAATTTCAATTTTCAAAACAAATTATTGGAATCTGTCAAATTAAAATAAAAATTTTCAAAAATATTAAGTTTTCGAAGAAAATTTTTTTCTTTATTTTGATTATGTGAGACACAAAACAGAGAATTCGCTTCATATCCAAAATAACACTATGAAATACTTCGAAGCGGGCATTTAATGAAATTTAAAAAAATTAAAATTATTCTTAAAAAAAACAAAAAATGAGTGTACGAGTCTATTCTCAAGGTGATTTCTAGAACTAAAATAAGAAATTATTTGTTTTGAACGTGATGATGACTCTACCCTTGAAACAAAAATAATTTTAATTTCTGATTATTTCGAAAAAAAAAGAAAATTAAATTTTTTTAAATTTAGAAATTTAAGTCATACGTGTCCTGTTATTTCAATTATTATGCATAGAGAAAAAACGTAGCTATCTACTTTATTAAGAAAACCTTAGAAAAAAAATATTAAGAAAAAAATTCTTCAATGTTCAAATGTTTTTAATTTGATTTTTATTTGTGCAGATAGAAGAATCATTAAAAAAATATTTTAAATAAAAAAAAAATGTTTTAATTTTATAAAATACAATTTTAACTATTTCTTTTTATACAGAAATTAGTTTAATAAATATCTTTTTTCTAAATAATTAGAGAATTAAACATACAAATTTGAAATTTAGTTAAAATTAAACAAATTCAATAAATGAAAGAAAAAATTATAATTTAGAATTTAGAATTAAAAAAACTGAAAATATTTAAAAAAAAAATGGAAATCTTAAGTTTAAAGCTCGTAAAATATAGCGAGAAGTTAAAGATGAAGTTTGTAGTTTTTGTTTTTAGTTAAAAATACTCCTTTGGGGTTATGGGCATTTGCTATTAAGCCCTAATTTCATTATGTTTTAATAAGAACACTTTTTGTTAACACTTTTGTCTACGATATTGTTTAGGTTATCCTTAAGACTCATAAATATAAAAATTTATTCTCCTTTTTTTTTTAAAAAATACTTTCTCTTATAGTTTTAAATTTTTTTGTTCTACACATTTTTGTGCAAAAATTCATCATTAAAATCAGTACTCGTATATATCTGAGTTAATCCAGCAAAAATAAAAAACATTATGGCTTTGAACAATCAATTTTCAGTTATACGATATCGTTTCTGAATATTCAGTACACAAATGAGAACCGAAAATAACAGAAATTTTAAGAGGCTATACCATGAAAATTTAGAAATAAGATGATTTTTGTATGTGTACTTGAGTGGCTAAAGTTGTATTGAACACAATGTCTTCCAATTTTTGTCTTCTAATTAAATTTTAAATCTTCATTTAAGTTTGAAAAGGTAACGGGTGTTTTTTTTAGAATGATAGAACTTTCGATAGGGATAACAGTGATTTGACAGAAGATAGAAGCCATATAGTTTTGACATTTCTGTTCAGTAAGCATTGACAAATTATCAAATTATCATTATTTACAAATTGTTGAAATTTATTTTCAAAATCAGTGTTTTATTCGCCAAACTCAAAGAGCACTTCGTGAAATTTATGGTTTACATAATCGTCCATCAGAGCAGATTATTCGTCGAACTATCGAAAGATTTCGGACAACATTTTCTCTACTCGATGCAACAACAACAACAAGACAAAGAACTGTTCGTACAGAAGTAAATATCGGTGCTGTAAGAGCTAGTGTTAATGAAGATCCAAATTTGTCTATTCGTCGACGTTCACAACAAGTTGGACTGTGTGCAACCACCACATGGAAAATTTTAAGTAACGATCTTGGTCTACACCCATATAAGATTCAACTGGTTCCAGAACTTAAGCCACTTGACCATAATAAGCGTCGTTTGTTTGCTGTTTGGGCTCTAGAATAGCTTCAAGTTGATCCATTTTTTTATATAACAATTGTGTTTAGTGATGAAGCTCATTTTTGGTTGAACGGCTATGTAAACAAGCAAAATTGCCGTATATGGAGCGAAAACAAACCTTAAGAAGTTCTGCAGGTTTCATTGCATCCCGAAAAATGCACCGTATGGTGTGGTTTACACGCTGGAGGTATCATCGGTCCATATTTCATTAAAAACGATGCTGGAGCAAATTTTACAGTGAATAGTGCTCCTTACAGATCAATGATCAATGATTTTCTGTTTCGAAATTTGAATAGTATCGACCCGGAAGTGTTTTGGTTTAACAAGATGGTGCTACACCTCATACCGCTACGGCAACAATTGATTTATTGAAAGAAAGATTTGGTGATATCATTATTTCGAGAAATGGTCCAATTAATTGGCCTCCAAGATCATGCGACATAACACCACTGGATTATTTTCTTTGGGGTTATGTGAAGTCATTGGTTTATGCTGATAAACCAGAAACAATAGATGCTTTGGAAGCCAACATAACCCGTGTTATTGATGAAATAAGGCCTGAATTACTCAAAAAAGTGGTCCAAAAATTGGACTGATCGAATGCGGTTCCTCAGAGCTAGTCGTGGTTGACATGTGAAATTCCAGAAAAGTCCGGAAATTATTTTTAAAACTTAAATGTCATAAAATTATCTTCCAAATAAAAAAAAAATGTGTCTCTAATCTTAATTTAAATGTGTTTTATTTCAATTTAAAGTTCTATCACTCTAAAAAAAACATCCTTTACATAAAGTACCGGGAATGATTATATTGTGATTAAAATATGATGAAAAAATATACTACTTTTGGTGATTGGAATATTATGTATATCCGCTGTTGGATACAAATAAGAAAATACAGCTAAGGCCAGATAAAATTGCAAGCAATGTTTTTTTTACTTTCTATGGAAATGGATTAAAAATTATAAATTAATTAATATTTGTATTTGTTCAAATACTGCTTTATTATTTACAAAAACAACTAAACGTGTGAAATTGATGAGCGTTTGTACAATTGTACATTGGTATTTTGGAATAGGAGCTTTGAACCCAGTTGTTTGAACAAACCGAAATAGCAACGGTTTGCAAGAGTAATTTTTTTGCCTTACTTCAACATCGATGTTATTGTTGGAGTTGCTGTTGGTTTCACGATAGATGAACTACTGAGCGACCTTAAAATTATATGAGCCGACAGTGATGTTGTGTCCTATATGATGTTGTGAGAACACTTTATTTGTCGACAGCATATGTTTCGTTTAATTCTCGTTTATTAGAAGACCCGCTTTACCTGCTCTCTCTTCAATCCATTTAAAGGCTTCGCTGACTGCTCTTCGCGATATTACGATAATATCGGCGTCATCAGCGAAACCTATTTAAAAATATATAGCCCTGTGTGTTCACACCGGAACGTTGCACTATATTGCTCCAACACCACATTAAATAAATTAAATGACAGCGAATCGCCTTGTCAAAATCCAGAGCACGTTCGAAGTGAATCATGAATAAGCCTCCTTATCACCAGAGTACACCGGGTGTTTTCCAAAGTCATTTTTGATAAACGGCTGGGCTGGGAAACCAAATTCCGACACTGCTTCGTAAAACACAGATGGATGTATGCTGTCATAGGCAGATTTAAAATCGATAAAACTATGGTGCATATTGATTTGAAATTGGTGGGGCTTCTCCAAAATCTGCTTTAATGTGAACACCCGGTCGATGCTTGATTTAGCCGGGCGGAAGCCGCACTGATAGTTTTAAAAAATTATAAATAACTTTAAAATATTAAATTTTATTAAGCTTAAACTGTATTTTTAGTTTTTAACAAAAACAAAAATTGGGATTTCAGAATATATTACTCGGTTGAAAAAATAAAACGTATTTTTGAATGGCTTCTAGTTGGCTGTGACCGAATCTGAAATTGCAGATTTAGAAAATTGTTCGAGAAAAATCGTCCTTGAAAGCTAACCTTGTTCACTTCGAATTCACCTATTCACCTGCGAAACATAAATTTGTAGTTTTCCATAATAATTTTTAGTGTAACAAAAAATGCTCTAAAAAATATGCACTCTGTACTTTTAACTCTTTTTGAAATAATAATTTATATAAATAAAATAAATAAATATTATGAAAATAAAAGTAAATATAATTGTTTGAAGTTTTATCGCATTATTTTTATATTATTTCCCCATTTTTCACACAATATCCACTAAACTCAATCCATTGTGAATTAAAAACCACTAGTAAGTGTTAATCTACTTCATTTTATTATAATACAAAATATTATTTCCTTGACGGAATATTCATTCTGTTTTTAAATACCTACTTTCATATTCATTATGACACATTTTACCTACTTATTATTATTCTCAATTCAAGATAAAAGTCTAGATATAGGTAATTGCTGTTAAACTCAGGAAATTCTTAACTGTTAAAATTTATGTATGAATTCATGCAATAAAATTAAGACGAAAGCCTTATGTTACCCACTTAAAACCACTTTTGCTGCAGTATCAAATACTTTTGAAGTCAAGGTAGCAATTTACTTAGAGAGTTATTCTTTTCTTTTGCATGGTACCGAATGCAAATTGGTACTTCAAAAAATTTTACATATTCAAGACAAAGCAAAAAGTATGAAGTAAAAAAAAAACTGTTAAATAAACGGCCTATCACCTACCAAAGTTTTTTTTGTGTAATTTTTTTCTTTTTCCTTGTTTTTTGATTTTTACCACATGAATGTCTAGACATAATTTTTTACCTTTATCAAATTGCATACATTTGGTCATTAAATTACCTAGTTATAAGAAAAGTATTCATAGGTGGAACAAAATTATCTTGGTGAGAAAATTTTACTAATTTTACTTTGTATATGCGATTACTGCCTATTTTTACGTCAAGAATGTGTAAGTTTCCTTCTTCAATAGAATTTTTTTATTATTTGGGTTGAGTATTCTTAATTATAAAATAAAAAAAAAAAATAAATAAAACGAAATAAAACTGGGAGATTGTTTGGCTCTTATGTTTTTTAATATTTTTATAAGTTTTTGCTTTAATATATTTTTTTTTTTTTTTAATTTTTAACCACGAATAGTGGTACTTATTTTCTATATTAAAACAACACATTTTTTTAATATTAAAAGTTCAACAAACAGAAGCAAAATTTTTAACGGAAAAAAGAATTTAATTGAAAAAAAAAATACAATTTTAATTTTGTTGCAGTAACTCTGTGTGCATCTCATACTCTAAAAATGTGAATAAATAAAATTTTATATAGAAAATTATGTACGAGAATTTCTATGCAGCAAAATATTTTATGAAGTAGAATAGAAATCTTTACCGTATAAGATAAAAAAGTTAATTCTATATATTATCTAAGTTTTGTAGACTCATAATATTTAAATTAGATTATTTGAATTTTTGGATTTCATTAAAATTACTATTAAGATAAATTAAAAATATTGTGTTATCATTTCTGGAGCAAATGCGTTGTAATTATTAGGAGACCATGTGCTCTTCGGAATACACGCGCCTCTTTATTACAATGAGAGATAGGTACATGTTTCTAGAAATTACCTGTGGATAAAAGAATGGTAGCTAAAAATTTTGTACGAAAAATTAAATGAACTTACTAATATGATAGTTTTTGATAATCAGATTTGTTTTAGTGACATATTTAAATGATGGAATAAAAGTCGAGTTTCCTTTCATTAATCATTTATATTAATTTTGCAAATATCTATATTTCGGAAGCAACTTATTTACTTCATCAGTACTTGCGGCTAATTTTTCGATTTATTGTTATTTGATTTTGTGTACGTAATAAACACAATTAAACATAAAAGAAATAATTTCTAAAATGTATAAAAAAAATAGGTTCTATTGCAGTCACTAACAAATACAGTAATTCATTTAATAATAGTGTTTTAAGCATAATTTTATTTTAACTTTTGCAAGTAAAATAAACACAATTTACTCTCAGAAAAATATTAATAAATTTATTAAACAGGTAAAATAAGTAAAATTCGTAAAATTAAAAGGAAAATATTCGACTATTTTCGACAATTATACAAAAATTTTACTCTAACGTCAGAAAACAAATTTTTATAAAAACTAGGGCCCATATTTTGATAGTCATTTCACTGTCATTTTTTATGAAAAACAAATTTTACGATTTCGATAGTCGTAAAAAATGAAAAAAATCACCAAAAATAAAAACAAGGCAATTTCGATAGTCGCGCTTTATGACAATACTCGGATAAAATGACAAATTTTGTCATTTTGAAATTGTTAAATGACGGCTTATGTTTACTTGAAAAATTTTGTTGTTTACAATTTGAAAAATGGATTTACAAAAAAAATCGTAAGTATCTTATTTGAAATTTATAAATTTGTTTTAATTGTCATGAAAAAATAAAAAATTTAAAAATTTATAACTTCAAAGGAAAATAACATCAAGACCTCAGTTTGAGCTATTATTGAATATAATGGAGGAAAATAAATATTTAGCTAGAGGCAGTTCCCATTATATGGACAAAAATGAATCAAAATGGGATAGTTTTGCCAATCGCCTTAATGTTATTGGACCAGCCCAGCGTGATACTAAAGGTTGGGAGAAGGTAATAAAAGTTTTGTTTTGTATTATTGTTTTGTGTTAGGTATAATGTATTCTGTTTTTAATAATTTGTAGGTTTGGTATGATTTGAAAACGAAGGTAAAAAAAAAAATTGGGCATAACAAAAAAGAATTCAAAGCTACTGGAGGAGGTACTAACTCATTAATTATTCTTTCTGCTTGTGAAGAGAAGGTAGCAGACATATTAAATTTTTCGCAAATAAGTACCTCAAATTCCAGAATATTTTGTTTAACTCAACCATTAACTGAGGAAGTGTCTAATTTAGAGGAAACAATAATAGCGGAAGAAGTTATAACAATAGGGGAAACAAATGAAAGTCCGGTAAATTTAGAGTTTACTTCATTATCAAGTACTACCATAACACCAAATAGAGGTAAAAAGTTTTTACTCAATTGTGAACAAATTTTTATTAACTGAATTTTGATTTTCAAGCATTGCCAAAGTAGATATGAAAAGAACCAGACAAATGGTGCAAGATTTGATCTAATAAAAGAACAACTGACATGTCTTAGGGAAATTCAAGTTCAAATGAAAGAGCAAGGGAGAGAAAATGCTAAATACTTAGAAGAAATATGAAGATATAAAAAAGAAAAGCTAAGTCTGTATAAAAATTATTTGGAAAAAAAGGTGGAATCCAAAATAAATAAAGAAAACTGGAGAATAGCAATATTAGAATGCAAAAAAGAAAAAATAGCGATGAAGCGAATGATGTTAGAATGCAAACAAAAACAAATGAATCAAGTTCTAAAAGATTGAAAAATTCAAATCTCTAGTTTATGGTTGTGAATTATATAGTTTTTATTTACATAATTAGTTTTAAGTTGAAATAAGCTACTGTGACTGAATTTTTTTTAAATATTTTTATTCGAATTACGTACTTGTTTTTATTTTTATAATTATGATGTTGAAGTTGTTAAAGAATGAAGATACATTTTTTTTTAATACTATTGAATTTTTTGTCTTTATTTTTATAATTAGGTTTAAGCTGAAATTTTTAAGTTATTATGAATTAAAATTGTTATTTTAAATTTTTATTTAATTTATTATTATTGGTTAACAAATTTTTTAATTTGAAATAGACATCATTATTTGATTTCGAATCCTACTTCCTTCGTTATATCTTTCTTCGTTTTCAGGAAACTCAAAAGGTTCATTTTCAAAAACAGTAAAGTCTTCTTCAAATGGAATTTTATACCGGATACATAAATTGTGCAAACAACAACAAGTATTTATAATTTTCGTGATTTTGTCAGGTTTATAATGAAGTTGTCTTTCTCCCAAAATGCATCTAAATCGATTTTTTAGTACTCCTATAGTACGTCCTATTATAATTCTGGTCTTGCTGTGTTTAGTGTTAAAATTTATTTCTCTCTCATCATTATCACGATGGCGTTATTAAGTAAGGCTTTAAAGGATAGCCGCTATCACCTAAAAAAATGGCATAAATTTACAAGTAAATAATGCAAATAAAATTTTTAACCAAGAAGCCAACTGTTTCTATCACCTTGTTCTAAGTTGTTGGAAAAATAACTATCGAGTTCACTTGAGTTCCAAATAAATGAATCATGACAAGATCCAGGATTGGAAGCATCGACATAATATCTTATCAACATCTTATCATCGCATACCTGCATCACATAAATGTTTGATTGGTTAATAATGTTATGTTATATGATGTTCAGTAATTATATTACTTACAAGCATCGCATTGATGCTATAGAAGCCCTTACGATTATAATATAAATGCCGAATATCTTCTGCTGGAGTCACTATTTTGACATGTGAAACATCTACAACACCGACAACTCCAGGAAATCCCGTTTTGTTATGAAATTCTGTCTTAATTAATAATTTTTCAGATTCTGTCATATCCATTTTTATGAATTCGGGACACATTATAGTTTCAAAAAATTCTAACCTTTCCTTTAAAATTGTAGAAAATTTTGATTGTGATACTGCCACATGAAACTCTTGCCCTGTTGCTCTCTGATAAGAGCCATCGGCAAAAAAACGAAGAACAGCTGCCAACTTCAATATGGGAGGAACCGACTCTGACCGTACATTTATTTTAAGTTTCATCTTAGATAAAATAAATGAAAACGCCTCTTTATTTAAACGGAAGTTCTTTATAAAACTGTAATTTTTATTTTATTTAGTAATATTACCTATATTGTAAAAGTTATAAATGGACTTACATGGAATTGGCTAACTCCAAATGATTTATCTCTCATTAAACGATGTTCTAATGCTAAATTTCAACTCTCTTCTTCTTCACTTGTATCACTGAAAAATAATTCAATTGAACACATTTTAAATTTTATTTCTTAATTTTGTTTTTTCTTCACTTTTTCACTTAACTTTTTTCTTTGCAATAATTTTTTTTTCTTTTTTAATAATTATAACCAACAAAACACGTCAAAACAAAAAGTGCTGCCGGTTTAAGAAAAAAAATCATTTCATTTCAATTTCAAATTTCATTTCATTTTTCCCGACTATCGAAATCTCAAAAAATCATTTAAATGACATGACATTTGTCATTTTCATTTTTATGAGATGACTATCAAAATATGGGCCTAATTGAACAAAACCAATACTAATTAAATCGATCCTTTCATTTAATTATAAAATAATATATTAACTTTATGATTTTTAAGACATAACATTTTTAATACGCATTTCAATAATTTTTTTTATTTTAATTTATAGGCGAGTAATCTTTAGCCATTTTTTATGACAGCAAAACCTGAAAGATATTAATAAGAGACCATTCATTGTACATTTATTTGCACCTAAAGGTTATTGTAATAAAGAGTAATTTTAAAAATTCACATTTTGTAATTTTAATTTTTTATTATACAAATGTAGATTGCAAATTAATTTTAAAATTAGTTCTTATTATTTCTGTAAAATCAGTTACTGCATAATATTTTAAAAGTGTTGCAAAAATTGGTAAATTTTAGAAATTGTAATTTTAAGTACAATAATTGGCGGAATCTTTGAGGTTTGTCGGCGTTTGTAAAAAATAAAAAAATTAGTAAAATAAAAGGAAGTAGCGTTGTTTTGCTTTTTAATTATAAACTAAAAATAAATAAAGTTTTTAACTATAAATTCTAAAGTAATAAAAATTATTACATAGTAAGAATCAAGATAATTTTAAATTTTAAATTCAAGGATAGTTTAAGATAAGTTTAAATCACTTTGCATCAAGATTATTTAATTTGTTTGATGTGTATTTTAGTTTTAATTTGAAGTGAAACCAAGGTTTTTGAGTAGTAATAATCTATAGCTATATTGGCAGCACAAAATTAAGATGTCAGCCAATGAAATAAATATTTCAAATCAAAATCAAATAAGTGGCCAAGCAATTACATACAAGTCAACCGATGGCGTTATTGATCCTGATGAAGTTGTGAATTACCCAATTGAATTTTTGAATTCACTCGATTTACCAGGAACTCCACCACATATTCTGCATTTAAAAATTGGTATGCTCATAATTATGTTACGCAATTTGAATCAACCACTGTTATGTACTGGCACAAAATTAGTAGTGGAAAAATTAATTAACAATATCATCGCAACAACTATATTAACTGCCAAATACAAAGGAGAAATTGATTGTATTAATTCCACGAATACCAATCATTCCATCAGATATGTCATTTCAATTTAACCGTATTCAATTTCCAGTTCGTTTAGCATTTGCAATGACAATAAATAAATCGCTTCACTATGCCTGGGTTAAATTTTAAAAATGACTGTTTCTAACATAGGCAATTTTACGTAGGATGTTAACGTGTTGGTGAACCTTCGGCATTATTTATATTTGAACACGAAGGAAAAACAAAAAATATTGTTTACCAAAGAGCAATAGAATAATAACATTGCAATAGAATAGTAGCATATCTTATGATTTCAAACTTTGTAATCATTTAAAATTCAAAATAAACAGTTATTATTATTTGTTTTATTAAAGAATATTAGAATTAGTTAACACAATTTTTGATTTCACGAATAAATTTTATCTTCTACAGGTATCACTATGCTGCATGTAATACGAAATTTATTTTCAACTGGGTGTAGCGAAGCGCACCAGGTCCCCTAGTATTTAATATTTATTTAAAATTTTATGTCATTGGATTATTAAAGTAAGTGTATGATGTAGCATTATAATGACATATTCACTTTACATTGTTATTGGTGCTTTGAGTCAATAGTTAAAGTAGTAATGTGTGAGACATATTGCGTAATTAAGAGATAACGCAAAGTTACTCTTAGATTAAAGACTCTAAATTTTTGTTACATAATATAATAGTAGGTATAATAACCTCTTTTTCGAAATTACTTCAAGTTAGGTAGATATATCTTATTTAACAATCTCAAGGTACTTATTCTCAATAAGTTAAACTTCTTTATATAAATTTATTTTTATTTTTGTTTTTACTTCTTTTAAAAATATGTCGGAAGTAGGATTGAAACATATTTGATTAGTACCTTTACAATACAGCGATGTATTCTTTTTAAACTGCACACAAACTTTATTACAGTTGGTTAGCAGTGGCATTATACTAGTTATATATAAAAATAAAAAATGTCTCTTTTATATCTTAAATGTAATTCCTTTTGTATATTTTAAGAATTTTAAAATAAATTCATAGAATGTCTTTAAAAATATTTTTGTATGTTATCTTTAATTATAAATATTAGTATTCAAAGCGTTATGTTGGTATGTTACCAAAATGAAATAAAAAATTTCAAAAAAAAATTTAATTGTATTGCCATCCTGTCCACCAAAAATTGGTATGCTATTTTCTTAAATAGTCCAATTTTTAAGGTACCTAGGTAAATACAAGAGCAAATATCTTAAATGTAAATAAAATAAATAAAATAAAAAAAATATTCGATGATTCTAAATTTTTATTTTCATCAATTTTATATCAGAACAATAATCCTAGTCTAGTACTTGTAATATCCAATTTCGGGGTCTCTAAGACATATACCAAATAGGCAATGAAAACCTACAAATTTTTATTTATTTATTTATATTTTTTTTTTATTTACTTTTTTTTTTTATTGCCAATCATTCTGAAGAATATGCTAGACGAGAGGGAGAATATTTGTTTTTTTAACCTTAGAATCAATTTACATGCAGCTTAAGAAGATAAAATGAAATTTTTAGAAATTAAAAATAAGAAAAAAAAAACATAAAAAATACAACAAAATTTATTATTTAAAATTAAATTAAATTCCAGTGAATTCGTACAACTGAATACTAAATCTAAAGCGAATTACAAAAACAAATATTTAGTTTACGCTTGATTAATATTTTTGGTAAATATTTGTGGGTAATTTGAATCATAAAGATACAAAATCACTTTAAGGTGAATTCTAGATATGTTTTTTCCCCTATAAATATGACAAATTTTTGGAAACTCATGTGTTGAAAAAATGCTATGAAATAATAAAACTACAATAATTGTTGAACAATTTATTTGGAAAATTCCATTTAACCAAAACAGTTTATAGATTTTTGTTACTTACAATTCTTTTTATTATAATCTATCTTATATGCACCTCATAGGGATCTAAAAAAATTTCCTACTAAACTCAATTCTACATCCTACCCTACGTTTACGTAGCCTCTTTTTGTTTAATTTTATTCATCTCTGGGCATATTTGAAATTTTTCATCATCGTTCTATCAATGCAATTATCACAATCGGAATTAATATTGTTTTAATACTTACACAGTTTTTAGTCGATGGTAAATTTTTCAATTTGTTACTCAGTACCTACCCAGATACTATCACAAAATACCCTACCGACTTTATCATGTATTGAACCAAAAATACCAAACATCATCACTATACTATTATAAAAAAGGGCGGTCATCAAACATTCCGTTCTAATGACTAATCCAAAAGTCGTTATTTTTGTTTGAAAATGGTTACTGCCCTTTAACTATGTTGACCATCTGCTGAAAAGGGGTGTCTAATTTTGATAAAAAGCAAAACGGTTACAATAAAACAAACAATGATTGTGCCATAATAATTGTGCCATTGAAATTGTGCCATAAAAATTGTGCCATTCACTATGTGGTCCTCTCTCTATATTATTCAATTATTCTTTAACTTCTGGTATCTTTCCTTCAATCTGGAAAACTGCCCTAATTAGACCAGTTCACAAAAAAAATCTAAAAAATAATGTAAGTAATTATCGTCCAATTGCTAAACTTTCTTCTATACCTAAACTATTTGAACTTATTGTATTTGATTCTATTTATGATCATTGTACTTGTTTCTTATCATCTTTTCAACATGGCTTTGTAAAGCTTAAATCTACTGTTACTAATCTTATTGAGTCAACATCTACCTTTATTAATAACATGGAAGATGGGTTTCAAACGGATGTAATATATACAGATTTCAGCAAAGCTTTTGATTTGCTTCCACATAACATTATCATCTTTAAGTTAAATAAATTAGGATTTCCTAGTTACTTTATTAATTGGGTTCATTCTTACCTTTCTGGTCGTAGTTATAGTGTTTCGTTTAGATCGTCAATTTCCACTCAGTTCGAAGCTCCCACAGGTGTGCCTCAAGGTAGTCATCTCGGTCCTTTACTCTTCATTATTTCTATTAATGATGTTTTATCTTTATTAATTAATAGTCATATTAAAATCTACGCCGATGACATGAAAATTTATAAAAAAGTTGTTAGTTTAGAGGATGCATTAGCGTTACAAGCTGATCTGAATCGTTTCTATAGTTGGTGTTCGTATAATAATCTGCAGCTTAATGTCAATAAATGTGCTTATATTACTTTTACACGACGATTATGCCCAATTTCTTATGTATATTCTTTTAATAGCCAAAGTATTCCAAAGGTTACATCAATTAAAGACCTAGGAATACTCTTCGATACTAAACTTTCATTCCATCTTCATTATTCAGATATTTTAAACAAAGCTAATTCTATGCTCGGTTTTATTAAACGTTGGGCTAGAGAATTTGAAGATCCGTATGTATTAAAATCCCTCTTTACCTGCTTGGTTAGACCTAATTTAGAATATGCTAGTCAGGTTTGGTGTCCATTTTATGGTGTTCACATAGACAGAATTGAATCGGCTCACAAATTCCTTAGATATGCTTTACGTCTTCTTCCTTGGGAAGATCCTTTAAGATTACCTCCTTATGAACATCGACTAAATTTAATTCACCTTAATACCCTTGAAAAACGGCGTAAAGTTGCTGACATTGTATTTCTAATTGAGTTAAGTAAAGGCAACATTTCGTCTCCCCAATTGTTTGCTAAACTTAATTATTGTTCTCATTCTAGACTAAGAACTGCTAATATGTTTAATTTGCAGTACCATCGGACTAATTATGGTAAATATGAACCAATTAATAGGATGATGTCTCTTTGTAATGCATACAAACCCCATATTAACTTTTCCCTAACTAAACAATCATTAAAAAATAATCTGTATTTGTGTAACTAATTTTTTTTTGATTAATCTTTGACCTGTCTTCTTAATTGAAGTTTTTTCATTTTTATTTTTTAATTATTGTTAAATATAAGATTATGTTTTCTTTTTTAATTTTGTTATAATATAAAAATTTTGTTATTTTTTTTTTTTTTTTTTTTATTAATTCTTTTTTGAATGTTTAATTTTTAGTTTATAAATTTAATTTAAGTATGATTTATTGTAACTTGCTTGAATTAAGCTCGAAATAAATAAATATAAATAAATATAAATATAAAATTAATATAATGGTGGAAAAGAGTTGTTTTTCTTAGTTATTTGGCCATTGTACTATAGTTGATGTCAATTAATCAAACATACCTCTGGCCTTAAGAAATTTGTTTTTGACATTTGCTTCTGTACGTATTTAAATAAACGTAATGCATTTATTTTTCTATCTTAATCTTTCAATTACATTTTTACATTGACTTATAATTGACCATACGATGACTGATTGTGATTGCGCAATCAGTCTTCGTATGGTGGATTTGGGTCCAGGTAGAAAGGTTTGAAAGCATTTCGATCTTCTGCCGCTCTGAAACACTAATATTTGATATTATTACAAAACACTTGAAAAATTAGTTTTTCTGTCAATGCATTTTTGGACATAGAGCTTGAAAGTTAAAATTGAAAAGGAATCCTTTTTTTTCTGTTATTCAACGGCAAATTTTATTTTTAGTAAATATATAAGAAAATAAAAACTGTATGACGTCTTAAGATGACTCAAAAATTTGTTTTAAAAATTCTTGAAAATGCTATAAAAAAATTCAATAATTATATAAAAATTATTAACAAAATCTAATAAAAAAAAAAAAAAAAAAATGACGGAATCATTTTCCAAAACACTTCAATGTTTTGTAATAAAAATCAAATCAAAAATCATGAA
The DNA here is from genome assembly GCA_963942445.1 of Argyra leucocephala. Classification (NCBI taxonomy): domain Eukaryota; kingdom Metazoa; phylum Arthropoda; class Insecta; order Diptera; family Dolichopodidae; genus Argyra; species Argyra leucocephala. The sequence continues at coordinate 81,624,782 of OZ012681.1, read as the reverse complement.
TATAAAAAGTGCCATCTCACTGTAAACAAAAAACAATAAAAAATCAATTCAATTTTGAAAAGCTGTATGTGAATAGAAACAGCGACGAAAACGACATAGACGACATTTTTGTTCCGATTGATTGGGTATCAGAATATGTCAAACTTTTCCAGTAGAAGTCTAGAATTTTCTGTATAGACTTTTTAGTTAGCATTTATATTAAAATATTTTCAAACTATACATAGAGACTCCGTCAAACAAACTTATCTTTTCAAAAGGGCGGCATAGAAGCTCGAATTTTCATGGAATTTTTTTCTTTTCTTTTCTTAACGGCAAATTGAAATTCTCATGAATTGAATGAAAACACATAATATATATAAGGCAGAGAGAGAGAGAGAATATTATTATTATAAGTTATAAGAGAAGTTGAAATCACAAAAAAATAACAAAACTAATATAATAAAAAGTCTATATCAAAAAATTGAAAATCAAAAATTGAACAAACAACTGAACCGTCTTTTAAAAAGTTGAAAAAAAAAAAAATTAAATAAAACAAAATTATTTTATTGAATATTTTCTGTTGAAAGAAATATTTTTTTTTTTTTTTCATTTAAAGAAGAACATTTTTTTTTTAAACTCAAAATAAATCCCTATTCCCCAATCTAAACAAAATGAATCGAACAGGATGAGAGAAGGGAATTTTGATTTTGTTGTTTTTTATTCTTGTTATTATTATTTTTTTTTACTACAAAACAGTCAGTTAAAGTACTGTCTTTACAATACAATAATAATATATTGAAAGAAAAATGAAAATTCCGTTGAAAAGAAAAACGAGAAGGATAAAAAAAATCACAACAGAAGAAAACTAGATGAAAAATCTCTTGACGGGTTTCCAATTTAATTTTCAAGTTTATTCGATTTTTCTTTTTCTCTCGTGTTTCTATTCGCGTTCCTTTCTCTGTTTATTTTTAATTTTTATTTTTTTTTTAAATTGAATAAAAAATTTTTTGATTGTTGTTTTGTATTTTTATTATTTTGTTAGTTTTCAACACAACAATTTTTCTAATATTGGCCACCAACAACGCCATCGCTATCGTCATTATCAACTCCATCTATAAACTGATAATCATTAAGTAGTGATGATGTTTGGTATTTTTGGTTCAATACACGATAAAGTCGGTAGGGTATTTTGTGATAGTATCTGGGTAGGTACTGAGTAACAAATTGAAAAATTGACATCATGGAAATTAAGTTTCATTGTATTGGGTCGATCGGTTTGTTTTGTATATTCGTTTATTGTGTTTTTGTTGTTTATTATTATTATTTTAGAGTTATGCAGACGACGCTCAGGTTTAATCGAAATGAAAAAAAAAAAATACTAAAGTTTAGAAACTGTTTTAAAATACTCAAATATTTTATAAATAAATAGATAGAAAAAAAATAAAAAAAAAATAATATTTACAGAAAAAAAATGTAGATAAAAAAAAATGTTGGTTTGTTTTGAATTTTCAAATAAAATATTAAAGTGGGTTTTCAGCAATTATATATGATATAATGTTATACTATATATAGATATATGTATATTAAATATCTATTGTGTATATAAAAAAATTGATAAAGTGACGTATGTGTGTGCTTTTAAATTAAAAAAAAATTATTTTGAAAAAAACAAATTTGAATATACCTAGACTAAATTTCTGAAAAAAAAAAACTGAATTCAATAATTTAATTATAAATTTCAGTTGGCTTGCTTACTTGTTACTGTTGATTGATTATATTATGTGAGGTGAACTGAAAAGCTTTTTTATAATATTTGTTTTTTACTCATAATCTGTGCAATAATTTAAAAATTATACGAAAAAATAAATATACAATGGCCTTGGGGAGTTACCTGTGAAGTTGCAATCCAATAACCATAGTGTCTTAAATTACAATAATAATTTCTGTAGTGCCTTATATGTGTATTGGGCAAAAGTGTAGATACTATATTTATACTGAGATGACCACTTAATATGTTACAATATTTTTAACTGTGCTGGTGAATTTCATTCCGGTCCGCCGATACTCTTGCGTATTTATAATTTGGCACAAAGAAAAAAACTCGCAGAATGCTTTGGTATTTCAATATTTAATTTTTTTTACTGTTTCAAATTGTTGTATCTAAATCTAGATTAAATGTAGTATAACCGTATATCTTTTATAGGAGTATTTTTTTTCCAGAGTTACTTTATATCATCACATCACAAACTTAGAGGATCCATTAAAGAGATGGAGAGAACATTTCCAAGAACTGAGCAACGAAGAAAGTACAAATAATGAAGCAGACATAAGAAACAGAGACAATGCAAATATCTACCCAACTGAGGGACTGCCAATATCTACTCAAGCTCCAAATATAGAAGAAATCAAAGCTCTAATCAATATCCTGAAGCACAACAAAGCAACAGGTGAAGATGGAATTCCAGCAGAAATAGCCAAACTGGACCCTGACTTATTCGCAAAAACAATTGAACCCCACATCAGGAAAGCATGGATAGACGAGAATATACCACCATCATGGAAGAAAGGAATGATTGTCAAGATACCTAAGAAAGGAGACTTGGCAAATTGCAGCAACTGGAGAGGAATCACGGTTCTAAATACTATTCATAAGCTAATAGCAATTATTATAAAGAAAAGATTCGAAGAAGTACTAGAACCAATACTATGGAAAGAGCAGGCAGGTTTCAGACCAAACCGAAGCTGTGTTGACCAGGCAAATACCTTACGGGTCATAGTTGAACAATCAGTAGAATGGAATGCCCCACTATATCTACTATTCATAGATTTTAAGAAAGCATTCGACACAGTCAAGAGATGCGCAATATGGAGAACACTTACAAAGAAGGGAGTTCCTGAAAAAATCATCAACATCATCAAAGCGATGTATGAAGATGCAGAGACAACAGTTCAACACAGAGGTAAGATCAGTGATCCATTCTACACCAATATAGGATTTAGACAAGGATGTCCACTATCTCCACTTCTCTTCAACACAATACTAGACGACATTCTAAGAGAAGTTTGCACTGGAATAAACGGAATAGAATGGGATCTCTTCGGCAACTTAGAAGACTTAGATTACGCAGATGATGTATGCCTCATATCAAGGAATCAAAGGGACCTACAGAACAAAGTCAACAGATTACAGGAAGAAGCAAAGAAATTGGGACTGGTATTGAATATTGAGAAAACTAAGGTAGTGATAGTGAGCCAATAACAGTGAGTGGACAACAGATAGAATACATAGAAGAATTCAACTACCTGGGGTGCATCATAACATCAAGAGGAGGTACAACAGAAGATGTCAACAGCCGTATAAAGAAGGCAAGAAGAACATTTGGGAGCCTAATGAAGATATGGCGGAGCAACCAAATATCGAGAACAACAAAACTAACAATATTCAGAGCATGTGTTAAGTCAACATTAATATATGGCAGTGAAACATGGCTCACTTCGGTCAGAATCAAACAGAAGCTACAAGTATTCATCAACAAGTGCTTGAGAATTATATGCAGAATATTCTGGCCGGCAAGAATTAGCAACGAGGATTTATGGATGATAACTGGAGAAGAACAGACAGATAAATAGGACAAAATGGAAATGGATAGGTCATACACTAAGGAAATCAGAAAGTGATATAGCAAGAAGAGCTCTAGAGTGGAATCCACAAGGACAAAGGAGACCCGGCAGACCATACAACACATGGAGACGCACAATCGATCAAGAATTAACAGTCAACAATTATACCTGGGACGATATTAAGGAAGTAGTACTCAACAGAGAGCAATGGAGGTTCACTATCGAAGCCCTATGCTACCACGCGGAGTAATAGGAGACAAAAAAAAAAAAAAAAAACTTTATATCTACCGCGCCGGCGTACCAATATATTTTTCTAAACTTTATGTGCTAAGTTGAACCCTTATAATATAAATGTATTTTCCTCTACTCTAACAGCAATGCAAATTCATATCACCATACTTGACATTTCCTTTTTGGAGAACATAATAATTGTTGATTTAAAATACTGAATGGCATTCGGCTTTAATATAAATACGTACTTTAATTTTACATTTATTTAACCAAATTTCGATTTCGTTTAAATTTTCTTGTACGACTTTGGATGTAAGGTTCTTATTGTTGAGAAAGGCAACTATCACCGTATCATCTAGAGAAATTGCTATCATTGTGGTGCATTTTTCTTGGTAAATTGACAGTGTGTAGCAAGAAGTGGTACTTGGCTGAGAAGGCTGTCTTGTGGAACTCAACCGATTAAATTTATTTGAAGTTGGTCAAATTTTGTAACATATTTTCGGTGTTTAAAGTAAAAGCGATTTTCTGTGATAACACTAACGTCATAGGTTCATATAGGAGTATTATTATCCCATGCTTAATCGAATCTTTACTTAAATACGAAATTTTTAGTTAGTATTATAGTTTTTATTTCCCTATGAAATAATAAGGCCTGTCTTTGATGAAGACTACATTTAGTTAGGTATCTGTCTTATTTCTTTTATGTCATAGATTTTAATGGATAACCCAACTATTATCTTCCTGGATCAAGCAAAATACAGTAAGTTGAGTAAAAAATGATTAATATTATTAACGTTATATAATTAGTTTAATAGTCTTGTTTGATATTTGGCATTCAGGCTTCTAATTTCTACTACCTTAATTTTTTTTTTTTTTATATAATTCCAAGTCTAGGGATGAACACCCTAACTGCTTTTACACAGAAATTTGGAATACACAATCACATACAATGGTTTTTCTGTAGAATTTTTAAATGTGGAAAACTATATCTATTCTAGAGTACTTCGCCTTCATAAAAGCATAGTTTTAACCAAAACTCTCAACTATTTATCATTTATTTTATCCCAATGGTAAAGGGTACTGGACCAGGTCGACAAACCCAGAGAACATATTTTGCCTTCGTTGGGAATCGAACCTGGGATCTTTCGGCTGAAGGGCAGGCGCTCTACCTACTGCGCCACCCAGCGTGTAAGCGTCCTAAATAATGATTTATAATATCGTTACTCAATATTATTTGCACTGAAATAACTGCAATATTTCAATTTTCAAATTGCTGTGTACGATCTATACCTGGCTGTCACAGATTCACATTGACCTTAATATAAGTATATATATGAGCAACAGTTATATTATTATCTTTATTTGATAATGAAACTCTTATTTTATGGTTTTTCAAATAAGATTTTTTTATGCACTTCTAAGGTTATAATCATTTGAAAAAGAAAAAAATAAATAAAGAAAAGAAAGAAATAGGAAGAAGGAAATTTCTGTGGGAAAGAGCGAACAATATTTTTAATATTTGTCTTAAACTTCTGCAAATCTTAAATAAAAAATTCTTCTCTCATTGAGAATGCTTCGATTGGAATACAATCCGACATTTCAGATGTTCTAACTATAAAACAATTAACATAACCGGACTTAAACCATAACGGAATTTCCACTGTGAAAGGGTGGGTATTTAACGCCACTAAATGCGATGGAATAGATTGAGAGAACGAAAAAGTGATTAGAGTTCACCAAAAACTGAAACAAGGAAAAATTACATATAGATATATCCATAAGGACTTGTGATACTTTTGAATTGTCAAAAGTCCCTATGCAACCAATTTTAAAATCCCTCCGAATTCAGAATTTATGCATTGTAAATACAGGGGTTATATCCTCTGTAGAGTTGGCAGACGGGTGAACCATTCGCGATTTCCATACACATTAGGCCGTCGGGAGCCGTCCGGTGAACGGACGGACATAGCCAACACGGAGGCGGTGGCCTTACCAAGCGCGGCGGCTACATTAGAGGTATTTGTGAGATTATGAATGATGAGGGATTTTAGAATTGGCTTCAAAATCTGGGTTTATGCCTTTTACAGAATATAATTCTCCTAATTCAGATTCTCTCATACACATAAAATCTTACAATAATTAAATAATCCAAATATAACTAAAAACTAAAGAAAAATTATTAAAAATATTATAAAATGTACAAAGAGAGAATATTTAGAGGCCTTTTTTATTGAGTAAAATAGTGTCAAATGGCACATCAAAAAAATGTATTTACAATAACTATAATAGAACTGATTGTGGGGTAACAATATATTAATATAATTAAAAATATAGGAAAATAATAATGTAACATGTAAAAATGAAATACTAAGTAAATTATAGGAAAAGGAAACAGTATTTAATAATTAGTAAAAATAAAAAAAGTACAAAACTAAGACTAGCAAGTACGAAGAATCATAATCAAAAAAATTTTAAAAGTAAATTATGAATAAAAAATAGTAAGCAAATGAAAACGACTTGAAACTATGATATCTAATTGAGCTGCGATTTCTCTACGATTAAAACCCAAAAGTCCTGTTTAAAATGAGACTTTTATTGAGAAGAGTTCTAATATATTCTGGGAGCTTAATAAAGAGTCCGTTTGACAAGACGGTATAAAATACGAAAATTAGCAGTACGATAAACTGGAACAGTTAATGTCCCTTAAAATTGCAATTGAATATAGCACATTGATATAAATTTAAAAAAAGGATCGGTTTAAAATCGACCCTTGAGGTACTCCAAACTTGATACACAGTGGCAAAGTCTTTTTATCGCCAACAATTATCCCCTGATTCAGATATGGTTTAAACCAATTAAAAATAGAGCTCCTCTAACCAACATTAAATATTTTTTTTAAAAGAACATCATGATGTAAGATGTCAAACGCCTTCTTAATATCAACAAATAGTACAGAACAAAACTTTTTACCATTTTCAGTAGAAGTACCCTTCCTGAAGCCAAAATGCTTCAAGCTGAAAAATTATTTTTTGTTCAAATAGTCCAGAATTCTATTTCTTACTCTTTGTTCGAATACTTTCGAAACTCAGTAAGCAAATTGATGGTCAACAATTCTTAATAACTTTTGGGTTAAATATTCCTGAAGATATACTTAAATTAACCTTCATTCGTCCCTCGGGTCTCGACCCAAAGGAAAATAATTTCTAGTACTAGTTAATATGCATTTATTCATATAGTATTATGAATATAAAATATTTGTTTACAAGCATCTAATTAGGGAAATCCCCGAATTGTAATTTTTTTTTTAATTCGTCGTATAATCCTACACTAAGAGAAATAATATGTCTATCCAATGGTTGCGATAAACATATTATGGTTTCTTTAAAGTTTAAACCTATTATGTTAGATATAGTTGACACAAACATTTGATATGTTAATGATGAATATAACTATAGTCTTAAAAATATTATAGTTAATCGAAATATATACCTAGGTTGTAATAAATTATGGTTGCTACAACTATATTTAAAAAAAATATAAACCAACTTTAAATTAACATATTGCTTACAAAAATATTATGGTTGTGGATATCATAATATGGTTAAGAAGCTCATAATCCAGTATAGTTGTAACAAACACATTTTGATTAAATTTGATTATATTTGAGTTGTTTTAAAAATATTTGTAGTAATATTAATAATATTATAGTTGCCTTATGATTAAAGTAATCATAATATTGGTTGAAGCAATCATCTCATATAGTTGAAGTAATCATATTATGTTTGAAGCAAACTATGAGGTTAAAGTAAATATGATATTGGGATTGAAGTAATCATATTACGGTTGAAATAATCATATTATATTTTACGTTAAAATAAAACCCTTCAAAAATATAAATTCACTATAATTTTCAGTTTACTGTTGCTCTTTACGAAGTCAAAACGTGTTTATAAATGCAAGCGTAATATAAAAATGCTCAATTAATTGATATATAACTATCTAGGTTGGTAAGTGTTTGCATAAATTTTTTCATAACATTTTATAAACTAACCATTAATTTTTCTCTTGATTTTGATAGACATTGAAGTACCTTAGGAGAAACTGGATAAAATTTTTTTAAAAATTAATTAATAACCAAATTCAAACAGGTTGGTTAAATAATGATTATTTAATAATTTGTTTAAATCAAAAACTTATTTATTTTTATGGCAATTTATTACGAAAGTTGAGGCTTTCTTTAGAGTCTCTTGTCAAATGCTGTAATATAAGTACTTTTTAATTTGAAGGATAATCTTAACTATTAAATATGTTTTTTTTTATTTCTTACAGTTAAAAATAAAAATTATCAATTCTGATTTAAAGAAAGAAGCAACAATTTAACCAAATACTTATTGGAACTCATTAGAATTAATTCGTTGCAAATATGTATTTTAAACCACCATTTTATAATTGACATAAAAATATAATCCTATATAGAAATTAAATATATATTGTTACTTCAATCATATTTATTTTTGTTTCAATTAAAAATAATGTTGCTACAACCATAATTCAAGTTTGTGAGAATAATATTATTATTGAACCTACTATAAATTATGTTTGGGGTAAACATAAATATTTTTCATTCAACCATATTATATTTATTTTAAACATAATATATTAGTGAATCATATTTAAAACAACAAAATTATAGTTGAGAACAAAATATCGTGTTGTAGAAAGTAACTATAATATGCTTACTCCAAACATAATTATTTTTGTTTCAATTATAAATAATATTGCTGTAAACATAATTATGTTTGTGAAGATAATAATATTGTTGTGTGAACTATGAACTAGTTTTGTTGCAACCATATTATATTTCATTCAGCCATATAAGAAACTTTATAGCTTCATATAAAACCCATAGTTATGTTACATGATGTAATATGGTTAATGTAACTATATTTTCCAACCATATTATTGTTCTTTAATTTTATAGTTGAGCCAAACATATTTTTTTATGTTTTATGTATTCTCAGTGTAGTAAATATCCGTCTTCTGAATCATAAAATAGATATAATATGTATATTTTAGTTCAAGCGAAAAACTGGTCAGTGTTACTTTTGTGAAAGTTTTATGTGCTACGTTTAGAGTTCAATAAATTTTATAAAGTATCGATTATTAATTTTGAAAATTGTTTTACGAAAAATAATATAAAAATATTTAAACCAAAAAAATACAAAATAATTTGCTTTTTCGTACTAAACCATATATGGGTCTATTTTGACCCTAGGGGCTTTAGCATTACGTTTTTTATGGGCCGGATGAAGCTTAAAGATGAGTGCTAGAATATCAATAATATTATGTGTTTATATGAAACAATCAATGTTAGATGTGAGAAATAGAAGGGGAGCAGATATACACAGCGATCATGAATTACTAACTGGGGACTTCAGAATGAAACTAAGCCAACAAGGAAGAGGCAGAAGAAATAGAAAGAAGAAAATAAATATAAACAACTTAAAAAATCCGCAAGTAAGAGCTGACATAGTTACGGCGTTACGAGAAAATATTAGAAATAATAGAGAATACACTTGGGAAGAGATTCTGGAAATTTACAACCAAACAAGCGAACAAAATCTTGGAATTTCACAACCACAAAGAAAAATCTGGATAACCGATGGGCCTTGATTAAAAGAAGAGGTGAAATGAAGAAAATGATAAACAACAGTATGGCATCAAGAAGTGAATATGAAGAAATAGCGAAAACAGTAAAAAGAGCAGCAAGAAGAGATAAAAGGAAATTTCTACAAAATTTAGCCGGAGAAGCAGAAAAAGCAGCACAGCAACATAACCTGAGAGAATTGCATCGCATAATCAAGTACTTAACAAACCAGTCGGAACAACAAAACAAACCAATTAAAGATAAAAATGGTGCGCTCATCACAAACTTAGAGGATCAATTAAAGAGATGGAGAGAACATTTCCAAGAACTGAGCAACGAAGAAAGTACAAATAATGAAGCAGACATAAGAAACAGAGACAATGCAAATATCTACCCAACTGAGGGACTGCCAACATCTACTCAAGCTCCAAATATAGAAGAAATCAAAGCTCTAATCAATATCCTGAAGCACAACAAAGCAACAGGTGAAGATGGAATTCCAGCAGAAATAGCCAAACTGGACCCCTATCTATTCGCAAAAACAATTGAACCCCACATCAGGAAAGCATGGATAGAGGAGAATATACCACCATCATGGAAGAAAGGAATGATTGTCAAGATACCTCAGAAAGGAGACTTGGCAAATTGCAGCAACTGGAGAGGAATCACGGTTCTAAATACTATTCATAAGATAATAGCAATTATTATAAAGAAAAGATTCGAAGAAGTACTAGAACCAATACTATGGAAAGAGCAGGCAGGTTTCAGACCAAACCGAAGCTGTGTTGACCAGGCAAATACCTTACGGGTCATAGTTGAACAATCAGCAGAATGGAATGCCCCACTATGTCGACTATTCATAGATTTTAAGAAAGCATTCGACACAGTCAAGAAATGCGCAATATGGAAAACACTTACAAAGAAGGGAGTTCCTGAAAAAATCATCAACATCATCAAAGCGATGTATAAAGATGCAGAGACAACAGTTCAACACAGAGGTAACATCAGTGATCCATTCTACACCAATATAGGAGTTAGACAAGGATGTCCACTCTCACCACTTCTCTTCAACACAATACTAGACGACATCCTAAGAAAAGTTTGCACTGGAATAAACGGAATAGAATGGGATCTCTTCGGCAACTTAGAAGACTTAGATTACGCAGATGATGTATGCCTCATATCAAGAAATCAAAGGGACCTACAGAACAAAGTCAACAGATTACAGGAAGAAGCAAAGAAATCGGGACTGGAATTAAATATCGAGAAAACCAAGGCAATGAGGTCAAACAACAGTGACAGTGAGCCAATAACAGTGAGTGGACAACAGATAGAATACGTAGAAGAATTCAACTACCTGGGGAGCATCATAACATCAAGAGGAGGTAAAACAGAAGATGTCAACAGCCGTATAAATAAGGCAAGAAGAACATTTGGGAGCCTAATGAAGATATGGCGGAGCAACCAAATATCGAGAACAACAAAACTAACAATATTCAGAGCATGTGTTAAGTCAACATTAATATATGGCAGTGAAACATGGCTCACTTCGGTTAGAATCAAACAGAAGCTACAAGTATTCATCAACAAGTGCTTGAGAATTATTTGCAGAATATTCTGGCCGGCAAGAATTAGCAACGAGGATTTATGGATGATAACTGGAGAAGAACCTATCAACAGACAGATAAATAGGAAAAAATGGAAATGGATAGGTCATACACTAAGGAAATCAGAAAGTGATATAGCAAGAAGAGCTCTAGAGTGGAATCCACAAAGACAAAGGAGACCCGGCAGACCATACAACACATGGAGACGCACAATCGATCAAGAATTAAGAGTCAAAAATTATACCTGGGACGATATTAAGGAAGTAGTACTCAACAGAGAGGAATGGAGGTTCACTATCGAAGCCCTATGCTACCACGCGGAGTAATAGGAGAAAAAAAAAAAAAAAAAAAATGATATATATAAATATTCTGTAAAAGGCGTAAGACCCTGATTTTGAATCCTATTCTAAAATTTGTCCTAATTCACATTCTCACGAATACCGTATATATGTACTTGTACTGAATATGAATTTATTAAGTGAATTCAGTTTTCATTTGTGAACTTATTTCTCACTTGAATGGAGTAAAATCTCATGTCGATTTAATATTATGTGAACTTATTGCCCCTTGCTTTTCTGTAATCACCATAAATTTAGTTTTGACTCACATTGAATATTAATTTTTAGAGCGACAATAATCAGTTGACATTAATCATATCCTAGTTTATTTTCGTTTCCAATTTTTGTAAATATTATTCTTAGCATAAAATTAAAACTAAGTTATCTGCATACATATTACATAAACAGACTACCAATGATACTGCACTAACATTACAATTAAATAATGCTGGTTCAATGGACTTCCTTGTATTACACCGTAGTCAATTTTGTTGGTAGTGCTTTTGATATCCACACACTTAATTTAAAATTAATGTTAGTGCTTATTTGTAATATTTTAAGTAATTTTTATTGAATAAATTTATTTTATTCAGAACAATTTGACTTTCATGAATAATTTCATAAAAATTTTATATTAAATTTATTATTTTTAATAAACTTAATCGAGACCAAAATTTCTAATGTAATATTTTAATAAATTGAAAATATTTTCAAACAATTTTTTCCTACACATACGAGTATTATTTTCCTCGCGTTTAATAAAATAAAATGAGATTTACTCAAGAAAAATATCGCTTCTTTTTACCCAAAATGAAAATAACAAAAAATATTTCTTAATTCTTTTCAATTTTTATTATTATAACACCCAAAGGACATTTTTAATAAAACAATTTATCTAATTTTTTTTACTTAAACTTAAGTGCTCTTAAAAAAAATTTTATTGAAATCATAAAAATATTAAGAAAAACTTTTGCATAATATCTTTCAATTCCATTACATCCCATCCCTACTACGTATACCTAATATTCAAAATATATTCAACTACTTAAGCAAATAGTTTTACATTTTTATCTTATATGTCATCAACTGAGGCAACGAAATTTAAAATAGAAGTGACAGATAAAAACAAAAAAGAAAATATAAATTTTCACTGAGTGGAGTAAATACACCCCTATGGATGTAAATAATAATTCTTGGAATTCCAAATATTATGGGTTGAACATTTTGTTCTTCTCTATTGGCATTACAATAGTCTAAGGTATACTAAAATGTTATGAATTTTTTGTTTCTACTTGTCTCTACTACAAGCTATTTAAAAAGTTGTATTTACAAAAACGTTATGGATAGTAACTAATAAGAGAAGAAATTCCAAAAATTAAATTTTTGATTTGATCATTATAAAAGAACAGTAACTGGAAATCGAATCGGAGTTTGAAGTAAGAGTAAAAAATTTTGGATCTAACCAAGTTATGTGGTTGTAACAGTAGTTAGACCGATCAATTGTCAGACCGATCAAGAATAACACGAATAGCTCAGTTAAGTTTCCAACAATAATATTAATTAAAGAGATATTTTTGTTGATGAGTACATCAATTTCTAATGTTCATGTTTTTATAATATCTAGTTTTTGACTTACATACAAACTGAAACTTAAAATCTTTAACTCAATTAATATTATAAAAATTAAAACAACTTCAATTTCAATATTCAATTGTTAATTTATTATAACAATTTTTAATATGTGCTTTAGTGGAATACATCTTAAATTGTGTGTAATCGGGTCTACCATGCTTAACATTTTTTATGAATGTAAGTTTTGATTACAAAAACTTTACCATTATAAGTACAAATATTTAAACCAACCATTTCTGATACAATAATCATATTTCTTAAACGAGTTTTGACGATTGAACATTTTTCTAGTGGTTGGCTTCTTTTTTAAGCTCTTCCTAAATTTTTATTAAATTGGCTTGCACTTAAAACCACGGGTAAAATATTTCCTAATCCTGATGTGCATCAATTCTACAAGTTGGTCATTTGGCATATCAAGAAGTTGGTTCAAATCAACACCTCTGTATGCCAATTTCCCGAAGGTATTTTGAATTTCCAAAGAGGAAGTTCTATTATTATGCGTTATTTATTAAAAATAGTTTGTTTGCTGTTAAGATTAATTTCTGTGAAAATAAATTCAATATAATTCAACGAAACGTTTGTCGCATGTAGAATTCAAACATGTAGTCACATATTTAACTATTTACCAATCCATATTCAGGAAAGTATGAAGATATGGAAATTAATTCATACTCTTGGGTCAGCTTCGATTTAATCACAACACATCTATTTTGGATATACTTCATACTGTAACATTGTTACACTCCCTGTAGATATTTTTGAATGCATACACAGAAAACCTTACACTTCTGCATCATTGTAGAACACAAGGATGATCAACTAATATAAAACATGTACTGAGGAATCTACAGAGGTTCTCTTGACTGTCTATGTTCAGATATTTCTTCCTTTTTACAACTTCATCAAAAGTCGATTCTAAAATATTGACTATGAAACATTGACCTGTTATTAGACTTCATCCGTGCAAATGGTATATTAAAATGGAAACCGTAACTGATAAGATTCTATAATCTTAACTCGAATTTGAATAATAAAAAAACTCTGTCATTATATTATGAGGTATAAACAAATTTTTAGAAATAAATCTGATCTAAGCCGAACTAATGAATAATCACAGATAATGTTAATATTACCTTATTTTTGGAAACTATGATATTGATCCAGTTTAACAGAGAGAACATTACTTAAGGTGTTGTTTTGAAACTATCTGTTATTATTGTTACAATGTGAATATCATTCGTGGTATTTTATCTAAAGTTTAGCTACTTTACAAATTATTTATTTATTTTGCCGAGAAAAGAAAATTGCTGAAAATTGTAAAAAATTTGAATATTTAATTTGAATATAACATTGTTGATGTAGATAGAGAAGTAAAAATAAAAAAAAAATATCTAGGTGCATACCCACTTGCAAATTTAATAACTACATTAGCAAATATTACTCTAAGTTTGCATATTTTAATTGAATTAAATTTTAATATGAGGGTTGGAACAACAGTGTCTAGTTACCTATGTGGTCAATAGACTATATGCAGGTGACTCTGGGCAGACTCATCAACATTCTCCATTTTTGTCAGTCACGGGCGGCTTTTTTCCAGTACGAAATTGTTTCATGTCTGCAAATATTTTGTCTCTCCAGCGTGACGTTTTGTAAAATGTTTTCAAGCTCATTCGATTACTGATAATGTATTGAGAAATACTTGTGCATGTAAAATTTCTTTCGGTCAATGTCCGGAATGGATGGGAAGGGATGATTTGATTTACCAGCATTTCAAACTGGAAAAAATATTGTTGTGTATCTCCATTTCTATTTGTTTTATATGAAATTAAACTTAAAAATTTTTAAATGAAAAAAAAGTTGTCAAAAGGAAATTATTGTTTGTGGATTCAAACAAGCTACCTTGGAAATACTATTTGCCGACAAAATTTTAGTTCTTCTGCTATGATAGACCATTTTACATTGTTCACCCCAACTATTTAGCATACCCTCATCAAAGTTTGTTGTTGTTTCTTACATATAAAAACGGAAACAAAACAATACCAAAGCCTGTGTCAATCTACGTTCTCCAACCTTATTAGAATTTTTTTTTGTTTTTTTTTTTAACATCTCAACAAACAGTTGTGGTTCAAAAATAAAAACAAAAAGAAAGAAAAAAAAACTTTGGAGGAGTTGATTTTTATTTTTCGGTATTATTTTGGTTATTTTTTTTTTTGGCGAATTCGCAAGGGAATTTTTTATTTTAATTCTCTTGTGTGAATAACAAAGAGAAGAGTGAGAAGGCAATCTGGAGGTACAATACTTTTAGCTTTTAAAATTTTCATCCAAAATAAAAAAAAAAAAATACTCTACAGAAACTTTCTAAAAACAGAATTATTGTTTTGTTGTGTTTGTTTGTATACTGAGAAGATGATAGTGGATCGAGACTCGAGTTTATATTTTAGACGCCTAAAATCAGAAGAAGAATAGGCATAAAATTATGTGGTTTTTTTTCTTTATTTTAGAATTTTTTTCTTATTTTTCTTGTTCTAAGCACCATGAAGGGTAGTAAAAATTTACAAAAATACATTGTACTTATGTCATTCAGGAAATGAGTCGGTTGTTCATCACAAGTTATTTTAATTTAACTGATTGACATTTCATATTATATAATATATTACATTTTGTTGTTGTTGTTGGTTTTTTCTTATTTTCTACTGCTTTTGAATAATAAAAGAAATGAACAGATAAATAAAAAAATTAACCTAAAAAGTAGTAGGTAAAGTGTAAAAAAAAGTTTTTTTTTATTTCAAATTTTTCATGATTGAAAGTAGAAAATTTAGAAATGAATATATTGAAAAGGCTAAAAATATAAACGAAAAACTTTTTTCGTTTATTAAATTTTAAAATAATCGACATGAGAGTGATAATATGAAATGATGAAGTTAATGAAATTCAATTCACTGAGGGGTGGAAAGTTAGACTTATCTGAACAAAAATATTCGTTTAGTTGGTTTTGTAAAGTTTAACTTAATAGAGAATTGTGGTTTTATTCTTATAATATTTTTTTTGTTTATATGCCATAACTAAATTTATCATAACCGGATCAGAATTATTGTTTATCTAGTTATTTTTTTTATTATTTTTCAATATAAAATTATATATTTAAAAAAAAAAAAATTAAATGTTTTAATAATTTATTACAATACCTGTTATTACTGTTTTACATTAAATTTAAGACAATAAGAACAGTTCAATTTCTATGAAATTAGTAGATACAAACGATACCAAAGACAAAACACATTATTTACATACACGAACTTGTTTTTTTTTTTTTTTTTTTTTTTTTTTCAAAAGTTATAATACAATAATTCATTAGATAGTTTCTTCGCCTAAGTGGCATTGTAGACACATACATACTATAAAAGAAGGCAACAAGCGCTTTTAGAATAAGCTTATGAATTCTTAATTTTAATGTTCTTAATGAACATATATAAAAAAAATAAAAAAAAATAAAAAATAAGAATAAAATACAATACTAAATATAATAAATTATAAAAACTTAAATAAATCTTAAATAATATTTTAAATTTTAAATTTAAGATTATATATTATTAAATTTAAATTTTAGATTTTATATTAAGCATTATATTAATTTAACCAAATGATCCGACTCCAAAAGAAACTCCTTTAGTCGTTTTTTAAAAGAACCCACTAATGCTATATTTTTAATATTACTAGGTAACCGATTGTATAACCCAGATCCTGACACTGAAATTCTCTGAGATGCTAGCACATTATTAACTCTTGGTATCCTAATATTATTTCGGGTTCTAGTATTAAAATTATGAGTACAATTTTCAATGGAATTTATGTTGTAGTGCCCGATATTATTAAGTATTTTATAAGTCCCCAAAATTTGTTGAAATTGAAAAATTCCTTTTATAGGCATTATTTTTAAGTTTAAATATAAGCGATGAGTATTATAGCGTAAAGGTAAATTTAGAATATTTTTCAAAATTTTATTTTGTGAAATTTGGATTTGAGAAATTCTATTATTGGACGCCCAGATTGCTGTGCCGTATGAAAGAATAGAATTTATATATGCATGATACATTTTTAGCTTAATACTATTAGGAATTTTGGATTTATATTTAAATAAAATACCATTAAAAGTATTAAGCTTTCTATCTTACATATCAATATGTGGCTGCCAACTTAAATATTTGTCAAATATGACTCCAAGAAATTTAATTTCATCAACTTCTTTCAAAACTACATTGCCACTTTTAATTTCTATACAACCTATATTTCTTTGACGCTATATAAAATGGATGATTTTAGTTTTTTCCGCGTTCATAACGATTTTGTTTAATCTGAAATACTTCGTTATTATCATCGTATCATGCTCTACATGAGATTAAATAGCTTCTAAATTATTACCAGAGTAGAACAAGCTGCAGTCGTCTGCGAATAGGTATAATTTACCTATTAATGGCAATTTGTGTATATCATTTATGTAGATTAGAAATAATAAAGGACCCAATATAGGCCTTGAGGAATACCAATGTTAACTGAATTGTAGGAGCTAAAGCAGCTATTATACGAAACAAACTGATTTCTATTCTTTAAATAGCTTTCCATTAACTTCAGCGAATCAAATCTAAAGCCTAAAAAAGATAATTTTGTTAGAAGCAAATTATGGTTAACTGTATAAAAAGCTTTTTTCAAATCGATGAATAAACCTGTAACAATATTAAAGTCAGAAATTTTCTTAAAGATCATATCTACAACGTCAATTAAAATATTTTGAGAACCATTACCCTTTTGGAACCCATATTAATAAGGAAACAAAAAGTTGTTGGATATCAGATGATTATTTATATCAATATACATGGCTTTTTCAATTATTTTAGAAAATACACAAGGTATAGCTATAGGTCTGTAATTTGAAACATCAGTTTTTAAACCCTCTTTGTAGATGGGAACTATTTTTTGAATTTTAGGAATATTTGGAAAGGATCGTCGACTATTTTATTGTATAAATCAGAAATTAAAGAAGAATAAATTGTTTGAGAGTTTTTTGTTATTTTTGTTGGATTTCCATCATGTCCCACAGACTTTTTACTTTTTAAATTAGCTAAAACGTTTGAGATTAACGTTACATTTACTTTTTTGAACTGAAAATTGGGGAAATCATTATTTAAAGTAGAAAAGAAATTAATATTATCATTAGGTCTCACATTTACTGAATTAGATATAATTAAACCAATGTTAGCAAAATAATTGTTAAATTCATCAGCAATAAGCTTAGGGTCTTCAATGTAAGTATTATCATTACTTATTAAAAATTTAATTTAATTTTTATTTGATTTACCCGACTGTTCATTTATAAAAGACCATAGTTTTTTCTGGTCACCCACACAAGACTCAATACGGTAAGTATAATAGTTCTTTTTACAATTTTTAATTAATTTAGATACAAGTTTATTTAAACTAACGAAAGCTGACCTTAAATTTAAAATATTTCGATTACGTTTGTATTTATTTCTTAATTTGTTCTTCTCTCTAATTAGATTTTTTAAATTATTATTCATCCATGGAACTAACAAATCTCTACAGTCAATTATTGAATCCCTTACTATTGAATTTGAATCAATAATTTGTTTAGTATCAGAAACTAACATTTCACACATGTTATTAGCATTTAGATTACTGTAACTATCACTACTTTCAAAAACGAATTTATGTTTAATTAGATGGCATCACAATTAATTAGATGTTGCAGATTTTACCGCTGATTTCAAACAAAACGAGAAGATCAAAAAACTTTCTGGAACCTACTTTATATTACACATACATATTTAATTTCATCTTGACTACTGGTCAGTACCCTCTAATTTGCAAATATGTCAAAGTCGTTCCCGTTGCAAAAAAAAAAAATAATCCAACGATTGATATGTGCTTAGACCTATGAACATACGGTTAGTTATTTCGAAATCTTTTGTACGGTTACTGCATGCACAATTCAGTTAATACGTATAAGTGCTAATAATCTCTTAAATACGAATTCCAATCAGGTTTCCTTAGAGACCTTATTTTTCAGTAGAGCACCACCTCAGCACTCACATAGAAATAGAACAGATAACATATATTGTGCAATCGATAAAAAGCTGTAATATTGCTTCTTCTGATTTTATAAAAGCTTTTGATTGTTTCTATCATAATTTATTATGTTTAAAGCTTAGAGTAACTTTTAATTTTAAATTTTCTGCTACTACTCTCATTCAAAGTAGAAGTATCATTCAATATAGAAGTCAATTTTTATTTCTAAAAGTTTGTTAATTCTAATAATCTACCTGTTCAATGCTAAGTACCTCAAATATCCATACTGGGTCCGTTACTTTTTAGCCAAGTTTTCCACGCTCAAGGTTATATCCAATGCTTGCACTCGATTTGTAACTATAACCATCGTAGATTTGATAGCATCATTACAGATGTTTCAAAATTTTTAATTGACTTTTGAAAACTATCTAAACTATAAGTAGCTACATCTGTTTTACGAAAAAAATCCTATCTAAAAATACGCCGGTATATCTTCTTAAGAAAATAACCCCTGGACGATGATTAAGAAGTGCGAATTTAATTTTCTGAAGACACTCTGGAAGATTAAGACATCTATCCTTTTTTGTAAAGACAGTTGTGTTGTGGGATTCTTTGTCGATTGTAATCAGGCCTGAGTTCTCTATTTCTAAATTACTTGAGCTTTTCTGGGTATATTTAAAAAAAAGGTGTAGTCATTAATTAAGAAAATTGTAAAATAATGTTTGTTATGTAAGTGACGTTTGGAAGATAGTTTCGTTTGGATGAGAACATTTTTGGATTTTTTTACTTGATCTCCGTATTTTATAGTTTTAACTTTGATTTTTATTATTAATATTATTATTATCACATTCGTGGACACTTACTGCAATTGCAGTAATTAGGCATATTTCGTGTGGGACACTGTACTTTTTTACAGTCCTTTCATTTTATTTCTGTTACTGATTTTATTGTTTGAGTGCTGCTCATAGTTTATGGTGACTCATACCAAATTGTTGAATATACTATAAATATATTGCGATGGTTTTTGATAAATAATCATGTTTATAAGATAAATAAATAAATGTGAGTTTATTTTTTGTAGGAGTATTCACGTGGTCTATTGCAGTTGGCCTTTCCAGAAGAAGTACATTAGTAGGAAAAATAGTGGCGTATCATAAACAAATATTTCAAAATATTTCCGTTAAATTTTAAATTTTATAAACAAAGGTATGAAAAATACTTTCGATATTGTACACAAAACTGATTTTTGAATTAAAATGAGTGAGGAAAAGAGAATTTTAGATTTTTTAACGACAGTGACAGTAATTTTTATTATTTTAATTGAACTGCAAACGCAATGGTGGCTTTCCTATGAAAATTCTTTGAGTACCACTGCAATAAGCAGAACTGTCGCATTACAGATTATCTTAACATCAGATATATAGCAGTGAAGTTTAAAAAAATTCACTAAATATTGAAATTATTTTCTATAGTCATCTAAAGCAAAATGCTTCGATGAAAACTAAATTATCTTGACTATTACCAAAGCTATGGCATGTGCCACTCTGAGAGCCTATTCACTACAATGTGGTGTCTGCGAAAGTGTTATTTTTTTTCTTTTTTTTTGCTTTATAAATTTATTTTTCTTTATTGTTAATTTCTCTAGGTTAAGGTTTAATTCAAGAACAATCAATTTGCATTATATTATCTATAATTATAATTGACAAGCATTTAAGGTCTTGCGCAGTAGACACCTTTTTATTTTATTTCGATTCTCCTACTCCTTAATGAACTTCTAATATATATAATATATATAAGATTATATATAAAACAAAAATGCGCACACAGTTGAACATTTTGTACTCATATGATTTTATTATTCAGCAAATACATTATGCATAAGTGAGATATTATGAAAATAATAAACAAAAGTAAACAAATCAGTTATTATATTTTATATTATGTACTTGCAAATGAATTTATGTACATATGCAAAAAAAAAAAACAAAAAAACAAATTCATCTAAAATAAAAAATATAAAAACAACAAAAAAACAAATCACTTAAATTCTTCATTTTTATCTTTTTAAGTAACTGTTTCTAAATTTTGGTTATTTGTAGTAATAATATACTTTTTATTAAAATTATGTATTATGTAGGTATATATATACGTACCTCTTTAATGACAAAATTTTTTATTTTTAGGAATTTTATCCACTAAATGCCATTTACTATAGGGAATATATCGGAAACGAAGCAGTATATGAGGGACATGTATTTATATGTGTCCTAAATAAAACTTACTAACCACAAAGCTTTTCATTAAGCACGAGTGGTTTCTGCTATATCGTGCGAAGTCTATGTCAGTACGTAAATTACTGTTTTTTTTAAAAACTTTAAATTTGACTTTAACATGAAATATAATTACTCAACAGAGGCCCCTAGTATTTTATATACTCTTATAGAGATTCAACGCGTCACATGTATATATATGTACGAAATAAAATAAAATAAATAAATAAACTTGCTGATAAACTGTTTGGTACAAAGTAAAAAAAATGTTGCTGTTCTCAGTGTTGTTGGACATATTACTACCAGGTTGGCAATTGAATGCATAATTGGAAAAAAAATTAACGAATGTTAAATAACGTTGGGTGAAGATCAATATATTCCAACTGTCGAAGAAGACGGAGATGCAAATGCAAGGGAGAAATGTTAATATAATAGTTAATATGCGGTTGTAGGAGTTAAATTGTTTTGTATGGCAATTGAATACAGAAATTATTTAATAATTTTTACCTTTTTGTTAAACGAATTGAGAAATAATTATAAGTGTGTTATTTATAACTTATATATAGCTTAGGACATATAAGTTAAACTTGAATAGGGCTGTGTAGTAACATAATCATTCAATACACACACATAATACAGCTTTAGTTGTTTTAACGAAACATTTATTTGCTATACCAACCTAAGCTCATTATACCGAATCACATTAGCGGTATGAAAATTATTTGGTTTAAATGGGTATGGCTCGAAATTCCTCTTTTAAAAATATCGTTTTATCAAAATCTCGCTTTTAAAAATATAATTTTTTGCATATTTTTCAATCTTGTTTTGTTTTTTTAATTTTATAAAAATTCTGGAAAAGGAGATACCACGTTTTTTTATCTATATAGCGGCTCTAGGCATGAAATAAAAATATTGTGGAATTAAAATAATTATATTTTTTAAAAGCTAGATTTTAAGAGACGAGCTTTAGCTACGCAATCGGTCATAGCAACTGGATTTCTAGAAATAAGTTGACCAAATTTTTATTTGATCCGAAAATTTTCATACAAAGTTCCTGCAATCGTAACCGCATTTTGTTCTAACCACCAGTTTGCATTAATAACTATGTTATTATATCAATCGAAAGTTGATAATAAAAACTAGCATTTAGTAAAAGCAACTAAATAGGACCACCTACTTCATTCCAAAGAAATATATTTATTTTTTTGGATTTTTTCATACGATTGCGTGGATCATAAAATATAGGTTTAAATCAAGATAAATAGATCGTATATTATTATAGAGGAATGTATAGCCTGACATGTAGTTTAACATGTCAGTTGGAGTGCAATTTGGAGTATGGTATTTACTAATCACTAAAAGGAAGTAGAAACAATGTTTGACAGTGTAACTACTTGACGAGCAAAAAAAAAATGTCAGCACCGTAAGTTGAACGAAGAATTCCTGTACCGTTATGTAATACTAAAAGATGTGTCAAATATTAATTAATGTAATAAGTAGCGGATCTTCATGATTTAGTTGCTATGTCATCTGATGACTATCAGATGGTCCCCTATGTTCGTATACCTTGCAGAAATGGTTGTTTAATTAATTTTTCCTTGATTATTCATAAAATAAAATTTGAGAAAACAAATATACACAAATCTTAGAGCATATATCCCACGTAACATTTTATTGTTATAAAAACAAAATTAGTGCTACAAGACTTCTATATGACTCCCGATAGGCACTAAAGGTGTTATAATGATGTTTTTATGGGAGTAATGTGATTAATATTGCTATAAGAATGTTCTTAAAGCAATTTCGGAAGTTTGTTATAATGGGATTTTCCGCAAGTGATACAGCAATGTTTTTTTAAATCTAAAAGTACGTAATCCTATATCAAGAGTTAAAGTGTTGTTATAAGAATAGAATTGCTAGAATAGCAGTAGTGGTGTTATTATTTTACTGTATTCCTATAATGTTACTAATAAACTTACTGTAGCTTTTAGATAAATATTTTGCGACGGCCATTATTTTATACAAACGAGGTAAATTTTTTTTAAATAAACAAAAACTGAAAAGTTTTATGTTGCATTCTGTTCGCAAAAATATCATTTTTACTTAAAAGAATAATTATTTAAATATCAAATTTGATGTCATGCATTAATTAACATACATTATAAAATATTTTAAAAATGCAATTTAAAAATATATTTTCTTTTATTTATTTAAAAATTGGTTATTTTTGTAGGGCAATGTATTTTTTCGAATTATTTTATAATAAATGTCAAAGAAATTTTAATCCCAGCCAAATTTTGCATTTCGGTCACAATAATTATAAATATTAATACAATTATTTATGCCCGAAAAATATTATTTATTAGTAAGACATTTTTTATATTTTTAACTAATATCTATCTCCCTCTTTCAGGAAATAAAAACAAACTCCATAAAATTATTATTTGAAAATAAAAAATAATACCTTTCTTACTCTCGCATAACATAAATTATTTTTAATGAATGTCATTTCAAAATAAAAACATATTCACTAATACATGTATACTAATGCTATAACAATACAGCACTTGCTCCGGTGCCTTATAGGATTCACCTTTTTAGTGCTATAACGTATTTATAACCTTTCGCAGCAATTGCGGAGCACTCAAATTAACACTAATACTGCTATAATAGTGTTTATAATAGTGTTATAAGAGTGCGCAAGAGTCTTATAGCAATAAAATTGTTACGTGGGGTGGTAATTAAATTCTTTAGACCAACGATTTATAAAACCTGCCTTTGCTTTATTACAATCTTTATAATCAGTAATTAAAACAGAGTAATTAAAGAGTAATTAAAATAGAGTAGATTAAGTTGACGTGTGAAACATCTAAAGTCCACTTTTTTATTTACATACTAGCTTTGTAACCCGTCATAAATGACGGAAGCAAAATAAATCCTAGTTTCTTTTTTTCTTTCATTAGATTCTTTATTCCGAAATTACAGTACTTTTTATTTATTTTTATTTATGTTTATATTGGCCTAACACTAATCTTTTTTTTTTTTATATAACAGAAAAAGAAGTACCATACCAACAAATTTGTATAAAATGTTTGTATTTTTGTATGGTATACTCGTACTCACTTCCATTTAGTTATAATTCGTTAGTTGGGTTTCATTTAGTATAAATTATACCGTATTAGCGTTATCGTGGCCTCTGGGGGAGCAAATTTAAAAATGGGATCTTATTTTCATATAAATGTTGTCTTTTGTATACTGTATAGGGATCTTATTTTGCTATATGAATAAACTGTTATTATGGTATTGTGTTATTTTTAAAAAAATATTCAAAATTTTGTATCTAAATTGGTAAAATTTACAAAAAATACAAAAACATTTTCATCAATAATTTTCAATTTAAAAAAAACAATGTTTTATTATCCGGCGTAGAAGTAGAGTTAATTATCCTACTCTACTTCTATTAAGTTCTATTGATTGAACAGTGAACCTGAACAGTGAAGTGAAAAGTGAACACTTAACACTGAAAATAAAATAATATTTTTGGAATGGAGCATACAGAACATACAGAATACAGATACAGCAAATAATAAAAAAAAACAAAAAAAAACAAAAAAAAAACAAAAATAATTTTTTTTGAGTGAAGTGAGTTACGCACACAATAATGCCAAAAATAAAAGGTAGAAGCAATAAAGTAGTATAATGTATAATATTATACAATACAAATATGCCGATACACATGTATATTATTGTGTATAATTTTAAGTAATAAGAATAATCTTTGAGTGAATTATGTTTTTTTTTGTGTTAAATGCTGTTTGCCTTTTGGTTATTATACCATATTAAACTATTGATTAAGTTTCTTTTAGTCCTTCTTATTATAAATCAAAAAAATTGTTTGTTTTATTTATATTATTATTATTATCTTTTATTTTTCCTTATTATTTGCGAAGAACACTAACATTAAATTAAAAAAATATAGTTCATGCAATAAATTTTTCCTGCAAAGGTTCAGCATGGTAGACAGGTGCTAAAAAAAAGCACCAAAGCAATTTGTATATATATGCATTTGTATACATATGCAATTTGTATATGTGTTGGAGCGTCCCGTCGAACTTACAAACATCAAGATAAATACAGAATAATATATATATAATAAAAGAAGATTTGTTTTTGTACACCACCTAAAGAAATTATCCAAAATAGCCTTATAGAAGTTAAGTGTCATCTAAAGAAGTATATTTTTTTATTATAGTAAGTAATCGACTTATATCCGAACTATTTGTAAGCTTAAATGTTAAAATACCAAAAATACTCTATTCAACCAACCCTTTAGAAGTTGTCTCAAATTCTGAAATTTTAATTAAAGAAAAAAATTCACATCGTAATAAGAATATACATTATAATATGTATGTGCTTACTGTTAATACTGAAAACTGAAAATTTATGAAAAATTTCACAAAGTACCAACGTTTTTCTACATATTTTTTTCAATAAAATCTAACAATATGACACCACTCATGATTGAATTGTAAATAACTGATGTGAATATTAATATTTTTTTTTACATTTTTTTATTTTTTAACACGAAGTCAACAATACAGTAATTTTTAACCAATTAATTTTGCATT
Source organism: Argyra leucocephala (assembly GCA_963942445.1). Classification (NCBI taxonomy): domain Eukaryota; kingdom Metazoa; phylum Arthropoda; class Insecta; order Diptera; family Dolichopodidae; genus Argyra; species Argyra leucocephala. The sequence continues at coordinate 81,598,748 of OZ012681.1, read as the reverse complement.
TATTTAATTCGAAAATTTTAATATTTATTTTATAAAAATTAAAATTCTGAATTGGTTTTTATTTTTTATTAATTATTAGTAAACTTGTTTTTTGTAAAAATAAATGTGAGCACAACTTTATTCAGTTGGTCAGGACATCATTAAAAATATAAAAATTGAGTAGAATGAGTAGTATGATGACTGTCTTTGTAGTTGATTTTACTTTAATATTATTGGGTGTGTCGTAACATAAAATTTAATAAAAATTCAAAATTTCAAATTGAAAAATTGTGGTTTTAGTATTTTAAAAATGGAAGCAGTAGATAGAAGAAATTGATTAGATTGGCATGCCTAAATTAAACAATTTTTTCTTTTTAAATAGTAAGGAGATATTTTATAATTAATTTTTTATATTATAGCTCTAAAATGGCCAGAAACTGTCAAATGACATTATTTTTATGAACTTGAATATTTTTAGTCAATTGCATATGATATACACAAAAGTTGTTATCAGCATTTAGAGAGTTTTATTATTTTTATTACTCGATTTTCTATTTTACTTATAATTTTCATTAATCTAATAATTAATCTTCAGATTTATTTAGGTCTATATACTGCACCATTGAGCGTGCAATTACAAATATTGTTATTTATAAAATCAAATAATGACGCTTTGTTTACAATTTGACAGCCAAAGAGCAGTCTTGTTCTCGCCGGAATTAATTTTTATTGATTATAAAAAAACATTAAGAAGTAGCTCCCAGCTGAACATAATTGATTGTTGGCTTTAATTTATCCACTTGAATCAAGTATTAAGTTCAGTTATATGCACTGAGTTTAAATATATTACCAATAAAATACAAAATATTAAAATGTTGGAACACATTCATAATGAATTTTAAATAATTATAAAATTGAAAGCATATTAATAGCAAAAGGATATTTTTAATATTTTGTATTTTAAAGAAAAAAATAATTGTATAAATTGTATATATTGTTAAGGTATAAAAAATATATAAATATTCAAACATAAAAATAGTTTAACCGAAAAATGATAAAAACGTAAATGAATATTTTGTTAATTTACGATAAGACTTATTATATTGATTCTTGTTCTAAGAAATTGTTTTATATTTCAGGATTTAACTAACAGTAGTAAAAACTTATTAAAATTGTGTAGACATTTAATTATATTCTTTCTTCTGTCCATCTGTCAATTGCTGCTTCCATTTATTTCAATAATACTCAATTCAAGATCGTTTGACCATATCAAAAATTTTAATATTGTGGAATTTATTTATTTTAGGTTAAACTTCATTACAATTATTATTATTTTTTTTTTTTTTACAATACAACATAACATATTCAATTTACAAATTAAAATTATATCTAACTTAGAACTATAGTTAAAATACATTGAAATAAATTGCACACATATTTTAATTACTACAGATTACTTATATAATTTAAGTTTTTGAGTCTGTTTGAAAGTGTGAAGTCAATATAGCTTATGTGTTTATTACCAATTAGTAACATTCTATGAATTGGCTCATAATTGTCATAATTGGTCCCGAGGAAACTTAATGTAAAGAAGTTTGTATTTCGTAAGCAATTATTTGAATCAATGTTGATATTATTCAAAATCTGTTTCTTTTAATAATTTCATTAAGAAAAATAACACCCGCCACTTCTCGCCTTAAAGTTTTCAAATGAATTAAGTTCAACCTATGTTTGGTAAAATTAGTGAATTTGACCATTGGAAATTACAAAAGCAAAGCAAATCTTAAAAATTATTTTATATTGCTTCAATCCTATTGATATGAACATCATAGAAAGGTGACCAAACTCGACTAGCATACTCCAACTTTGGTCTAACGAGACTAGAATACAAAGATCTGAGAACATAGGGATAGTTAAATTCATTCAACCAACGTTTAAAAAAACCTAGCATAGAATTAATTTTATTGATTTATAAACTTGTCGTCAAAGTAAACCCCTAAGTTTTTAATTGAGCTTGTTTTGGAATATTAGCCTTTCCCCTTCCCTTTTGAAATATTAGCTATTTAACGAATGATTAAAACAAACTTGATTGCATCGGCGTGTGTAACACATAAGTGCACATTTATTCACATTTAAAATAAGATTATTATCTGTACACCATTTAAAGAAGTTAACTAAATCGCCTTGTAGGAGTAAAGGGTCTTCTAAAGAAATGATTTTTTTTTTTTAAATTTTCATGTCATCCACGTAAATTTTCAGTTCACTATTAAGAATTACTTAACATACATCATTAACCGAGATTATAAAAAAGAGCGGTCCTAAAAGACTGCCTTGTGCGACTCCTGAATTAACATAAAAGATTTAAAAGTATTTTTTTATAAATAAAGTACTATAAAATCTATCGTTTAGTTATTATGATTTTACCCATTTCAGAAAGAATCCTGGGAAACTAAGTTAGTATCATTAATTGTAGCATGTGGTAAAACATCAAAGGCTTTACTATAATCGGTATAGATAACATCTCTTTGAAAACTTGCTTCCCATATTTCTCGTAGAAGTTGAAACTGACTCAGCAAGATTAGTAACTGTGGATTTTTGGTCCACAAATCCATGTTGGTTGTGAGCTAAAAAAGATTTACAATGATAATAAATGGAATCATACAGAATGGAGGTTTCGCGATTGGTCTATAATTAGTGATTTCATTCTTGGCATTCTTCTTATGAACTGGTCTACTAAATGAATGCTTTAAAATAGAGGGAAAAACTACTGAGTTGATAGAATAATTGAACATTAATGACAGTGGAATTGCTAAGGCAGCTGAGCATTTATTATCACATCATATGCCAGTAGTAAATAAAAAAAAATGTTTTAAGACACTGCAAAAAAAAATTGGCATTAATAAACGTACTCAAATATTATATAAGTGTATTTGTGTAGTTCAAAACTTTACAACAATTTCCCAAAAATCGCGTACTGAAAATTGTAACAAAAAAAAAATTATTTTTGATTATTTATCGTGTAAATTTTATAAGTCAAGATTAATAAAAAAATACAACATTCTTTGAATATTAGAGTGCGCAACTGAATTCCAAAAAAAAACAATATTTGCATTAGTTCAATCTAATTCCATATAGATTAGTAATTGGATATTACCATTTCTTTATATCCAATGCTTCTAAATCTTATACTTATAAAACTGGTTGGTATACACGTATTTTTTCAACATATTCAACAAATTTATTTGACTAAAAAACAGTTGATTTCTTTCTCAACTGCTACTTTCTCCAATGTGTCCTATTTATGATAATAAAAAAGGTTAATTTAACGGGGAATAGTCAAAGTCTGAGAATAAATGACAATTCTGTTGTAGCTGGAGATAAATATATTCTGGGAATAAATTGTTTCTTCAACTTTCAAATTAAAATTATGTGGAAGCATTCCACTTGGACAATAGCCATTTAAAATCCCACGGGTTAATTGTTGAATCTTATAATAGTTTTTCTAAAATGTTTAATACTTGTTCGTTAATTGTATTCGTTCGATATCAGAATTTTTAAAGCAAAGTATCTACTTTTTTGAACAGGTAGCAAAACTATCTACATTCAAACCATTTCCAAAAATAATTACGCTCGTGTTTTTCCTTTTTCTCTTTTCTACATATTATCATCATATACACATATCCATGAATTGAATAACTATTTCTTAAATCAAACAGAACAAAACAATATTTTTTTGTTATTTCCTTTCGACATTATTCGCCGTTCTCTTGAAAACAATGGGTGTATTCATAAATGCTGCAAAGTGACAACAAGTTTGCCACCAATTGGCGTACTTTGCAATAATGAATACAAATTCTACCTGTATTTTACTTTCACTTGACAATTCTGCAAAGTTTCTGTTCATTAATACTGGCATTTTGAAAATAACATTTTTTTTTAAATAACAAAACAAAAACTAAAATACTCAAAAAAGCAAAAAAAACTACTTCAAAAAATTTTATGCATACTAAAAATTTATTCGGTCAAGTTGACACCCAGTAGACTTTGAGTCTGCATTTATGAACAACATTCAGAAAATCTGACAAGTGTGTTCATAAATTCAGAATATGCAGATTGACTGCAAGTTTGCATTTATGAAAACAAGAAATTTTAAAATAAAAAAAAAAGCAAAAACAAAAACAAGAAATTTCAAGAGAGATTAATTTTATGTATACATTTTTTTTCAAATGCATGTAATGGGAGTGATTATTTTTGTGTTATGAATTCTGCTAAATAATTTCTGTTTGTTATTATTGTAATACTAATAAAATGCCACGCTAACGCAGCAGCAGCAGGACATTGCCTTTTATTATATCAGATAATTTCGGAAATACCATCTGGTCCACGAAGGTTATTGTCCAGGAATTGAGAAAATGTCATTCTTAATTTATTACTCATGTTTTCAGGATTAATACTGATTAATTTTATATAAAGCTATTTCTTTATCAGCCAGCAAATTCTATACAAAATTTTAGATCTTAATTATGTTTATAAAATTGATACAATTCGACGAGTTAAATTGTCACAATAATAATGTCTTATTATATTTGCCTTAATTAACTTGCCTTGGACTTTATATGTTTGTTTCAATTTGCTTCAATTCAACAAAATACCCATTTCAATAACCATTCAACCAAACAATATCCATACGAGAATATGCACTCATGTATAGGTTCATTTGTTTGCACACAAATTCATATGGAAATTTGCTAAAAATTGTAAGAAATAGACGATAATAAGAAACAAAAGAGAAAAACAAAAAAAGTTGCCTGAAATTAAATAAAAAAAAGTTAATAATTTTAAAAAATAATTTTCCACCAAGATTTCGTTGAAATATTTAACTATGCATAAGATTTTTAGGAGACCTAACTAAAACAGCGTTATTATATTCTTTAAATTCTGTGATTTGTAAATAGATTTTGTCCTCAGTATTATTTTATAATCGTATACCAATATAATAAATATTTAGGTTTACTATAATTTAATATAATTAATAAAAAATAATAATGTTTGTAACTCCAAATTATTACTGACAAAAATATTAATAATATTTTATATTATTGTAATGTAATTATAATTTAATATTTTTAATAGGTATATAAGAAAATAATAATGTTTAAAACGAAAATATTAAAATAATAAAAGATCAGAATTAATCCTCGTATAAGGGAACAAACTAAATTAGAACTAAAATTTTTTGCCACCCTGCCTGATATAAATAATGTGAGGAAACGTAAACAAATCCAAAGGAGAATAATGAGAACGCAAAATTATTTTACAGTATAAAGCAAAAGGCAAACATCTGTTTTGTACCTTTTCTCTCTCATAATAAATTTGGTATACGATAAGTAAATGTAAATTTTACCTCTTTTAACTAATGATATTTTGCTAGGTTTGGTATTTCTTAAAAATTAGGTTTACGTAAAATGGGAGTGTATATTCTTGTTAATATAGATTATAGATATATTCTTTGGATTCAACTAAGGTGAAATTTACATATGTGTGTGTACTAATAATGGAATATGGATATTTGATAAAGTTAAAATTTGGTTTCTCTTTAAATTCACTGTATTTATTGACATTTCAGTAAAGAAGCAAAAAAAAAAACAAAAAAGGAATACAAAATAAATGTGTGCAATACAAATCATTATATTTCAATCATTTCCTATTATTATTCAATTTCAATTATTTTCAATCATCATTTTCATTATATTTTTTTTGTGTTTTTAATTTGGTTTCTTTTATTAATCTCTTTCTTTTATTATTTCTCTTTCTCTCACTAAGTATATGTACGTAACGTACATGTGTAATATAGGGCTTGCATTTGTTACATACATAATCATATGGCTTAGTTTAATTGAAAATAAAATGAAAACATTATTTATGGAGGAAAACAAAATTTGAACCAATCAAGTATCAGTTATCTATCACTCAGTTACAAATTACTCTTCTCGCGTGTAAAAAAAGTTCAATTTCGATTTATGCATGTATATATTATACTTTTATATGCCAATTTATGCTTAGGCAGCGTTTACACGTCGGACAAAATCGAATTTTATCGTAGATAAAGTCGGATGAGTGTTTACATTTCAGACTTTTTCTCAGATTTAATCTACAATTTTACGTCAAATATTTTTTGTATTTAACAGGGTTTCTTTTTATAAAGTGCGTAATTTCAAAATTAAAAAATTCAAAGGTATCTAATCAAAAATCTCCAAAAATTTTTTAAAAATATACATATTTTCATAAACTTTGTTACAGTAATATAAAATATAATTACACATTTGAAGTATGAGCAATAATAACCAAATTGCGTTAGAGTGAATTTTAGTGCCATTTGATTATATGTGTTGTTCTTTGAAAATATATTATTTTTCATTAAAAAAATATTTTCACTAAAAAGTCGAAAATAAAATCAGGAAAAAAAATTTTTTTTTTTTTTTTAAATATTTGCCTACAATTTAAGCGTACTAAAACTACAAAAATAAACTTTAGAATCGCAGCTTGATATAATGTTGTCATAGTAAGTTATTATTGTAATTACGGAAAAAGCAAATAAGCCGAACTTTTTACCAAATCTCTTAATCTCATCTCAAGACTTCCTAGAATTTCGGCTAATTTGCTTTTTCCGTAGTTACAATCATAACTTGCTTTGAAAACCTTATATCAAGCTGCGATTCTAAAGTTTATTTTTGTAGTTTTAGTACGCTTAAATTGAGGGCAAATATTTCTAAAAAAAAATTTTTTTTCCTTATTTTATTATATGTCTTAAATATTTCCGAAATACTTGTTTGTTTAAAATTATTCCAAAGTACTACATGCCATCTTAATTTATTTTCTAAATACATAAAAAATATTGAAAAATTCATACGGATAGCTTACGACCATCAATTATTCACACAACATTAAAATATTAAAACAGCCAAAATAATTACAATTTACTGGCCTGCATCTCATGTAACAAAAACTAAAATATTGAAAAATAGTAAACCAAATTAAATTACATTATAATTCATACCATGTGGATTGATGCGGTGAGTAGCAGAGTCACTAGATCGATTTTGCTATACCAGTTTCTATTATACATATTTACAGTCTCAGATTCGTGTAGGTGTAAATTTAAATTTTTGTAAATTTAATTACTGTTAATTTTTGCGAAAATAAAAAAAAACTTCATTATTCCATCAATATAACCTTGAACTTGAAACCAGATGAAATTTTAAAAACATTAAATTTATTTTTGAAAATGTTTACCAACTTTAATATCAGCAACAACCAAAAGAATTTAAATATTTCTTACATAAAAAAATTAAAACCCTTAATGGAGTATACATTTTGTACATAATCAACATAAAATGCTTGTAAGTAGATTGAAAAACCTTACCTTAACCACTACCTTTTTCTTAAACCTCAAATCTTTTAATGTTCCTTAATGTTTACATAATCAAATCAAAATAATAAATACTGGCACTAAAACTATGTACCAACCTTATTTGAGAAAGAAAAAAAAAAAACAAAAAAAAAATAAAAAAAAAATTTAATCTTCCAAAAGAGAAAAACAATAATTCGAAATTTAAACAAAAACATCCTACCAAAAAAAAAACATTTTACGGTTATGAAACATATACATACATAATAATATTATATAAAAACAAAATTAGATTTTTATATAAAATTAACCATCCAAGTCATTGTTAGCAATATTATATAGGCAAAAAATAAAGTAAAATAATAACAATAAAAAAAAGAAAAACAAAAACAAAAACCTCATAATACTGTTAGTTGTGTAGAGTGTCAAATTTTCTCCCAAAATATCAAAGGTAAACAAATTGAGAAAAATAAAAATCTGTATTGGTACCATCAACAACATCCTTTTGAAAAGAATAAAATGTCACCTTTATTTTCGTAAGGATATAATAATGAAAGGAATTTCACGTAAACAATCGCACAAATTTTTAAAATTTTCTTCTATGATGTGAGAGTGTAATATTTTTTTCATATACATTAACTTAGAATATTACCAAAAATAAAAAAACAAAAACACACAAAAAAAGGATAAAATTTTCACTTGTTTTACCTGAAATCTTTCAATAAAAACTTTTTGTTGTTGTAATTGGTGTGTTGTGAAAAGATGATGATTTTTAATGCGAATATTTGAATATAATTCAACAGTGTTCTAAATAAATATTTTTGTTTCGCGTTAAGTTTTTCTTACCCAACAAAAAATATTTTCTCTAGATATTTCTTAATAGGTTATATACGAGCAGGTGTGTAAATTATCAAAAAATTATTTGTACACGACAATAATAAAAATTGTATCGAATTGTTTCAATACGACCTGGTATTGTCTTTGAAATCAAAATAATTTTTTAATTTATATTATAAGTGGTATATAGCATAAATTTTAACCTATTCCCCACGGATGCCAGGACCATAATGATGATGATGATGATATAGTATATAAAAAAAGTAAGTTTGCTATTTCAATATTTAGTATTTTTATTGAATTTAGTTGTGGTTTAGTAACCCTTTCTGCTCTATTCTATTTCTTTTATATTCTTTCCTAATTTTGTTTATTATTATTTAGGTACTATTCTTCTTTTTTCTTTCTTTCATCTTTAATCAGCTTAAATTCTGCTTAAATTTTGCGAAGACAGTTGGGTTGGTTATACCATTATTTTGGATTCAACAAAAACAAACAAAGAAATTAAAAAAAAAAAAAATCACACTGAGAACTTAAGATTGATAAAAGCCAGGAGGTAAGCAATTATTATCATATCGATAGACTAACTATTTTGATATGACACAATAAACTTTCAAAAGTACAAAATAGACTCAAATACTAAGAGAAAAATATTTAACCAAACATAATGATGAGTATTAGTACCATAATTAATCATCATTAGGCTTCGTTTCCAAGATCAAAGGGTTTGTTGGTATAAGAAGTAAAATGTTGTAAAATTATATGAAGGGCTTAGAACCAAAGTGGGATCATGGTTTCGTTGTGTTACTTTAACATTGTTTTCATTCTGTTTCCGATTTATCGTTATAGATTTTAACATTAGTTCCAATGAAAAAAAAACCTTCGGAAATCATATTAATAACATCAATCGGTTTTTTTAACCTTTAGAAGACCAGCAAAAAAAAAACGTAAAAGACTGGTTGTGTCCAACGGACACATATATGAAAAATAGTAAGAAAAATCTTTATTTATATATATACATCTTTTAAAAGTAAATCATTTTTTTATACATTGAGTACATAATATTGTTTTCTTCGAATGTTCCGTGCAAACTGCTAAACAGCAGTTCTCACAAATTTGCTTGGAAGTTCTGGATATTTTTGGTGGAAAAAAATTACATCTTTTCTTTTTTCGAGGAGGTTCCAAATCGGTAATACTGCAGCTATTTTGAGGCTTATCTTGAAATAGGGTTAATATTTATTTTTGCTGTTCGGCACATATGCCTCTCATACTTCTTCACCTAATTTTTCGAGACAGTTTACTTTCTGGATGGCATTTCTTTTACGGTACTTGTGCAGCTATTCCTCCGACATCAATCAAATTTTTTAAATATGCCAAAGGTTATCTATTTGTTTTCGTACGTACTATATAGTTATGGGCCATCTGATCCAGTGTATCTACACCACCTTTTGTTTTGTTATAAAACAAATATATTTCTGATTTATTACTTCTTTCTACAGTAACATTTTCATGTTTTGTGGAAAGCAAAATTACTGCACGATTTGGTTTTGGAACATATGAAACCAAAGTGGCATTCTTTTGAAATCCGAAAATATTAGTCTACGCAGGTCTGCTTTTATTAGGAAGAAAGTTTTTCGGAATATATTTTTTATTTTTGCGTAATGTAATGGTCAACAGAAGTTAAGCCGTTTGACAATAAAGGCTCCGCTAATGGTAAACTAGTAAAAAATATCAAATGCTACATTACTATTTGTATAGAAGTACGGTTCGCACAATCTTTCCACAATATTTTGAGCTATGTTCGCACCTCTAGTTGAACCCTCTTTTCCTAAATATGGTATACCATAGAGTGGATAACTAGTGGCATTGTCACATATCCACCACATTTTCATGCCGTACTTATCAGGTTTACTCGGTATGTACTGCTTGAACGCTACACAACCTCGAAAAGGAACAAGCTGCTCATCGATAGTTAAATTTTCTCATGTATGTATGTTTTCTTCAAATTTTTATTGAAAATTTCCCAAAGGTCTCGTATTGGAGCCAATTTATCATTGGTTCTGCGTTCGGATCTGGTCATCAAATCTGATAAATCTCTGAATCAGTTTGAAGCGAGTTTTACTCATTGCTGCACGATAAATTGGATTTCCAAAAAGAGGATCCCAAAAATTTAAAATGTTGACTTTACTCTGTTTGTTTGTTCCACATGACAATAAAAGTCCCAAATATGCTTTTACTTCTAACTTATCGAGATTTTTCCCACTCTGTTCCTAATAATTTAGAAATTTCGTCGAAAAATTCATCTTCTGCGGAAGCATCATCTATCTGTTCATCTTCCTCTTCCGAATCTGTTCCAATTATTTCTTCTTCGCTTTCTGATGACTTATAAAATGCAGCATTTTCTTCTCCCTCCTCATCATCACCATATGGATTTATTTTATTTTCTTCATTTTCACTTTCGTCACTATCCAGAAAAGCTCGACTAATTTCATTTTCAGTTAGTCCTTTTGACATTATTTATTGGATTTTATAAAAGTGTAAAGTCGAAAATTCGTCTGTTATGAATTATTCTAAAAAAACTCAAAATTACTAATTTATAAATTCAAAACTTCAAATAAGCTGTTTTCTGATTTCAACCTGCGTTTATCAATATAATTATTGAAAATTATTGAAGATGAATAAAAGATGTTTGACATAACACCAGAATAGGGAATACCCTTTTTCTAAAAAAATATTTTTATTTATTCGTTGAAATTTTATTCATGTGTCTGATGGACACATTGCGAACTCTTACGTTATCAAATTCAATTACAATAATTCTACCGTTTCAAAAATAATTTATCATTATTTTTTATCAACTAATTTATTGAACTACTTGCATACAATTAGGTGGCTAATATTTTTTAAAGATATCATCAGAATTAATATAAATATATCTCTTTAAAATTCAAAATGTGTCCGATGGACACTTCTGGTCTTCTAAGGATAACGTCTAACACCATCTGGATGGATCAAAAACTTGAGAAAAGTATCTTTTGTTCCATATAACATTATTTTTTTTTCTTGACTTTAAGAAAAATGTTATTCTTATCAATAGCAAAGTGGTCTAACAGCCACTTTGGCACTAAAAAAAATAAGAAAATGGCTTAGTCAAAAACAAAAAAATAAAATAACATAGATGTAATAGGATCACAATATCAACAAATCTCAATTTATTGATTATTTTAAAACTCTGGGAAATAGATTTATTGCCGGTGGAGATTATAATTCTAAACATTCGTTCTGGGGCTCTAGGCTGATTACTCAAAAAGGAAGGCAGCTACTACTAGCCATGCAAGAATTCAACTTGAATTATCTGTCTACTGGACAACCTACATACTGGCCTTCTGATCTTAATAAGACACCGGATCTTTTGGATTTTTGCGTCTCGAAAGGTATCTCACCAAAACTATTTACTGTGTATTCAAGCCTCGAGCTGTCTTCAGATCATACGCCTATCATTATCTCTGCCTCATTCAAAGTAGTAATAACTCAAAATGAACAACGGTTACATACAAGGAAAACTAACTGGGATAATTATAGAAAGGAAATTGAAATGAAAACTTCTCTAAATATAGGACTGAAAAACCCCCAAGATATCAATGAAGCTATAAAAAACCTAAATATAACCATGATTGAAGCAGCAATGTCATCAACTCCGACGCAAGGTAACATCCGAAAATATGTTATTTCTCCACCTGAAATAAAATCCAAAATCATGGAAAAAAGAAACCTTAGGAAATATTGGCAACAAACTAGATCCCCTGAAATCAAAGCCAGGTTAAACCGTGCAATCAAAGAACTTAAATTTTTGTTAAATAAAAGCAGAGAAAGTTCGTTGAAGAATTACCTTGAAAGACTGACATATACCGATCTTAATGACTACTCACTGTGGAAAGCAACAAGAAAACTGGAACGGCCACAACAAATTATACCTCCACTAAGGAAATCAAATGGTAATTGGGCCAGAAGCGATGGTGAGAAAGCAGAGCTTTTTGCATCACATTTACAAAAAGTGTTTGTACCGTATCCACCAGTAATTTCAACCGACGAAAACAACAAGATTGAAAACTACCTTGAAGTGCCTTATCAAATGGATTTACCGATAAAGAAAGTCCGGATAAGGAAGTACAGGAAATTATAAAAAACTCTGTGTCAGACAAGAAGGCTCCTGGGTATGATGGTATCACAGGCAAAATGGTAAAGGAACTTACGTATTGCAGTATAAAATTCTTAACCCACATTTTTAATGCTATATTAAGAACTAGCTACTTCCCAGATATCTGGAAAACTGCTCATATCATAATGTTAGCTAAACAGAGAAAGAGCCAAATGAGACTAGTTCATATAGACCAATAAGTCTTCTGCCAGTAATATCAAAATTAATCGAAAAACTAATAGCCAAAAGATTGATTAAAATAAATAATGAACGAGATATCGTACCAGCTCATCAGTTTGGCTTTCGTCACAATCACGGGACAATCGAGCAAATACACAGAGTATTCAACCATATAAATAATGCTTTTCTGGACATTTCGCAAGCCTTCGACAAAGTTTGGCACAAAGGTCTCCTTTACAAGCTTAAAAAACTACTTCCTCACCACTACCAGCAACTTTTGTCAACTTATTTATCAAATAGGAGGTTCTTCGTTAAATACAACGGGGAACAATCGTCACTAAAAGAAATTAAATCTGGGGTTCCTCAGGGCAGTGTCCTTGGCCCACTACTTTACCTGATATGTACAGCAGACCTCCCAACATCGCCGAGGGTACTCACTGCTACCTTTGCTGATGACACAGCGGTCTTAGTGTCTCATACTAATCCGAGATTAGCTTCAGAAGTTCTTCAGAACTACTTATTGGATATACAAAACTGGCTGAAAAAGTGGAGAATAAAGGCCAATGAATCGAAATCCCTTCATATCCCCTTTAGTAATCGCAAGGGAAATTGTCCCGCTGTTCACCTTAACGACATGGAATTGACTCACCAAGACTCGGTTAAGTACTTAGGTATGCACTTGGATAGACGCCTCACTTGGAAAAGTCACATCATCAGCAAAAATAAACAACTACGATTAAAATTCAACCAATTAATTTGGCTAATAGGTCGTTTCTCCAATTTATCCCTAGAATGTAAAGTTGCAGTGTACAAAGCTATCATCAGGCCAATCTGGAGCTACGGGTTGGAACTATGGGGAACAACTAGTAACTCCAACATCGAAATAATAGAACGCTTCCAGTTCAAAGTATTAAGGTCTATAGTCAACGCGCCTTGGTATGTCCGAAATGACACAATTAGATCAGATTTAAATATCCCATCTGTTAAGCAATTCATTAAAAAGAAAGCTGAAAAATACTATGTTCGACTGGAAAACCATCCAAATTTACTTGCTCCTCAACTCATCAATAATGAACGAACAAGCGAGCGCAGATTAAGACGTTTCAGACCGCTGGATTTATCTACTAGATTCAATTTACCTGAGACTCCATAAATATAAATTTGAATATTAAGTCAAGAATCAATGGATTTTTGACTTAGATTACATGTCAGTTACATCACGTCAATTTTAATTCCAACATTATACTCAATATCTTTTATATTTTATGTAGATAGTTGTATAGAATAAAGACAAAAAAAAAAAAAAAAAAAAAAAATGTAATAGGAAATGGACCTTTTCAAGTATATGGGCTCTGTTATGAATATCACTATCATTTATTTTTATTTTTGGTGGTGAACAAAATATAACTTACATTTTTGAAAACTTAAACGAAACAAATTTTTAAATTCGAAAAAAGATATAAAATGGCGTAATGCTAATAGGTACATTTGTCGTTTCGTATTAGTATTATCAGTATTCTTTATAAATTTTTTAATTCACTTGTTGAATTTTTAAAAATCGATTCGAAATACTTGTAATAGTGACAGAAGTCTATAGTTCGGTTCTACTTCTAATTCTTATGCGGACCCAGAAATATTTCTATCAGTAAAATTTTAAATTCGACGACCTAAATTCTAGACTTTGGCGTAAAAGTTTTTTTAGTTTTCAGAATCATAAAATTACTGAAATATCTGAATTTCTATTTTAAAATTCGGATTTTATTTACATTATACAAAAATCTTTAAAGAATTGAATTTATTAATGTATTACAGATAGCAACAATTTATATTTTTTTTTCCATTATTTTTTGGCATTCCATTTTCCTCAGGCTCTTCATTCAAAAACTCCATCAAAACTAAACTCATTTTCAAAAATTAATTTATTCGTACAAGAAAAACATCTTTAATATTTCACAATTAAAAAATAAACACTAAATTATTCCAAACTGAGAAATTTGTATTTTTTAGAGCATCTTAAAGTACATGTAGCGACTTTTTTTTTGAAAAGTCTATTAGTTTACTTCCTATCAGTTTAAAAGTCTAACAACATTTTTTTTTTTATAGAATTTTATAAAATCGACTCTATTGAATGTTATAATATAGACATCTACGATTGACTTCCATATTCACTAATCTTATTTTCTAATAATTTCCCATCAACATGCGAATTTTTATACATTAAATTGTATGCAACTAAATTTGAAAACATTTAAAATAAAAATTTGACTTGCACAAATAATTATCCACACCGAAATATATGTGAACATGGTTGATTTGAGATATGAACTTCTAACAGCGGTAACCTAAATTTTGTGTGAAACGAAGAGAGAATTAATATAGAAAAAGGTCTAATATCTACTTGTTGTAATATTTACAAAAATTTTCAATAAAGGTAATCTACCTACGTAAATAAATTGTTATGCAAAAATAATGGTAAAAATTACAAATTTTAACTTTCATTAATTAAAATACAGGTTTCCGTTTTTTGTCTTTCATTTTCAACTTTGTTCATTACTTAAATGTTTAGACTAAACTAAATTAAATAATGTAAATAACGTTTTGCTTCTGTGGTCTTTTAAAAAGCAAAAAAAAAAAAAATGTCTGTACATTAATAGAATAAAATGGAAGACTAATAGAAAGTTAAATATACCTATTTTCAATACGTAGACGTATCGTTTTCCAACCAAATATTTTTTTTTCATATTTTTTAGTAATTAAATTTTAATTTCGATAAATCTTTTAAAATATTAAAATTTTGTAACAATAAATTTCGATGACTTGATTTTTGTTGCTGCTGAATTCATTTTCCATATTTTTTTTGACATTTACTCCTTATACCTTGTTCACACTACACTAAAGACCTCGTAAAGATAATGATCTTTCGAAAGATCATGACCTTTATGAGGTCTTTCTCGGTCTTGTCTTTCCATACATTTTTTAAACGTCAAAAGAACGAGGTCTTTCAAAGACCACCTAAAGACCTCGTTCATTTTAAGGGTTGTGTTAAAGATTTTTTATGATATCGACGTTTTTTTTCGAGAGTCGAAGTTATTTTTTTAGAATATTAAAATGACATTTTAAAAATGTCAAATTTAAAATTAATAAACATAAACAAAATATTTGATTTTGAAATTAATATCAAAAATCACTGCACATATTACAACGGGTGAATACATTTAAAATAAATTTTTTTTGGCGGTTTTAGTTTTTTTTTTATATTTACAGATATGAAAAAATACAAACAATGGAGTTATGATGAAGCCAAATGTTTCTTAAATATTTGGCTTCATCATAAAGATGATTTAAATGGGAATAAAAGAAATTCCCATGTCATAGATAGAATGAAACATGCATTAGGTGAAAGTTGCATAATACTTGATGCAATAGAAATTAAAAACAAAATGCACAACTTAAAAAAGAAATACAGGTAAATACATTATTTTATTTATAATAAATAATTTATTAAGATACAATTTTTTTGTATATATTTTTTTATATAGAGAGGAAAAAAATATCGTAGGCGTCATCAGGTGGCCATCAGGTGGTTCACCGTCAAATTGGCCATTTTTTGATGACCTTAATAAAGAAATTTTCATCCAAAGCAAATTTATCAACTCGATGGACTTAATGGAGGAAAGTTTTCATTTAGGTAGGTATCTAAAATAAATAATTAAAATTATTCTAAATTTTTATATTTTAGTTGCTACTTATCTTATCTTTATAATTTTAGATTATTTATCCGAAGAATTTATAGAAGAATTTGTAGAGTCACCAGTTCCTACACCAAGAACAACAACACCATCAGCATCAACACCATCAGCATCAACACCATCAGCATCAACACCATCAGTATCAACAGCATCAGTACCAACATCAACTCCAGAGAGGCGGATATTAAAATTATAAAAATTGGTGAGGAAGGATTAGAAATAGAAAAGAAAAGAAATCAAATTTTTAGAGAAATGATGGAAGATAATAAAAAATTTTGCTAGTCAGTAATATTTTAAAAATTTATTTTTTTATTAAATTTAGTTGTTAATTTTTATTTATATTGAAATGAATTGTTATTTATTTTTTTTATTAAATGAATTTTGAATTAGATGAAAATATTTATATAAAATAAAAAACATTACTTACCAAAATAAGAACTAAAAGCGTTTCTCACTGTTACACCATGAGGAAATTTAAACACTTCGGTATCACTTTTAAAAAAAACTTATTTATTTTTTTGTTTGTAAACAAATTATTTTTATCGATACGTCATCGACTGTCAAAATTTACCCACTTAAAAATTACTGTGCAGTGTGAACGCTGTCTTAAAGACCTTGTAAGATCATGATCTTTACGAGGTCTTTAGTGTAGTGTGAACAAGGTATTATGTCGATTCAACGTTGGATTTACGTACAGTTAGTTGTTCTCTATCTTAAAACAAATAGGGTTGTGTAGTTCGTTGGTGAAACGATGAACTACTAGGCTCTCAGAAAAGAAGAAAAAGAAAACATTTATTGTTTTGAATCCAATTATAACAAAATACAAGAATCTTTAAAAAAAAAACAACAACAAAACAAAATTTGAAATTCTCATTCCACAATCCACACTTGCAGCAAATATTAAATTGGACGTAATTAAAAAAAAAAAGGTGTTTTGGCCCTACATAATCTTGAACAGTTATGATAGCATAGCTAATTGAAATTGAATTTTTTTATAAGGGTAGGTATATGTTAGAAGAGTATAAAACTATTCATCAATTTGGTTCTGGATGCATCTATTCTATATATATGTGTAAATAAACCACATTTAGATGGTACAGTATATTATAATATAAGTTAAAATTTTACGGTTGCCACTTAACAAAAGCTTCATATAAATTTCTGAAACAATGTAACCTGAAGAAAAAGAAATATTTGAATCTATTCGGATCTAATTTTTTGAATTTGTAGAATCATATTTTTTAATCTCTTTTCAAGTTCAGTATCACTACTTAAATATAAAATAAATGTCAATTTTAGAATATTTTTCCAAAATTTTTTGAACAAAAATTATTTTCTTTAATTTTTTTTAGAATATTGAAAAAACATTGATTTTAATAATAAATTTATGAAAAATAAAAATTTTAAAAAAAAGTAGGTATATCGCTGTATAATAAAAGTGTATTTGGTATTATCGGAATCGGAATCGGAATTATTGGACCCAAGTGGCAACCCTATAATAAATTATAATATAATAATTGAAATAATAAAAGGAAGAGTAGGCATAAACCAAAATTAATTAAAAAAAAGTGCTTACATATATGCATATAAAACCTACTCATAGTCATAACTTGAAACAATTATGATACATATAAGCAATCTTCATTTCCATAGACTAATGTGTAAAATTAAGCGATGGGCACGTCTACAATTTGACGTCAACAATATTAATTTTTTACTCGTTAACAATGTCAAGTCAACAATTCGATAATTAACTTGACGTGTCAATAATGTCAAAAATATAAAGAATAAAAACAAAATAAAATACACGTTTTTTAAGGGCAAAATAAATCTTTATTAAATAAATTAAATAATTCAATAACAGCGACTAATGAAAAGCAAATAATTCTATAAAATAAAAAAAAGACCTAATATACGTCAGTTACATTTCGATCACAAAACTTTAAAGAATAATAAACATGAATAGGTTTTTTTGATTTTTCAAAACTTAGCCTACATATTTCTTGAATTTGAGTGTACATATGACCAATTTGAAAATGCTCTTTCAAGCTGCGCTGAAGAAGCTGGAATTTTCAATAATCGTAAAGCTAAAGTTGCTAGCATAGGGTGTTTTATTCGTGCTGCTTTCCAATAAACAAATTGGTTTTCGATATTTTTTTCATTTAATGTTTTAAAAAATGCAGATCCTTCCGCAAATTCTGCCCAATCACTTATGCCAGAACTATCGAGCTCATATACAAAAAAATTGCATGTTGCAAAATATTTTTTTTGCTTTGTTTTTTATAAATTAATTAAAGATTTTCAAAATTTCGATTTATTTTCTACCAGCCATTATTACCTTTTTACTTAGTATAATAATAACAAATAATAGTAATAATTAATATTATTCTCTAATTAAATCTAATTAATTTTAATTTTTTTATAATTTAACTTTCTAGCAAATTCAAATTCAACACTGAACTGAATTTAGAATGACACTTTATTGTTTACATTCTTGACAAATTATTGACATTGTCGTCATTGATTACGTTGATGACTTAAAGTTGACGGTGTCATGTCCACAATAAAAGATGGCGCGTCGACGCCCATCGCTGGTAAAATTAAAATCGGAATTGATTATAGGTACTGAACGCGCATTTTTTTATCTTTCCAAAAATAATTTTTGTTATTCTTTTTTTTATTTACTTCCAATGTTTCTTTCTCTTTCAACAAATTTTTTTATTCAATTTATGTATGTACTACATACCTACATATATGGTCATAATAATTATTTTGTTTTTGCTTTTGGCTAATGAATAAATACTAATAATAGTGAAAAAAATAAAAAGGATAAAATAAGAAAAAGAATTGTTTGTTGTTTTATTTTTAATGGATTTTTTTCCTTGATAAATATGAGATTGCGTCGTTGGTTCATAAAACAATAATAATAGAAGAGCAGCAGAAAACAAGCAAACTAATTCACAAAATCAGAAAAATTTGAAAATAGGAATATTTATATATGCATCCATGCATAAAATGAATATCATATTAAGCTCTTATATCTGTCTCTTTTTTGCTTACGTTTTTTTTTTTTTTTTGCAACCGTATACCAGACCGAGAAAGGCGATGCATTGAATGGGTTAAATTAAATTTTTTTTCATTTTTTTTGTTTATTGTTATTTTTTTTATTTACATAAGAAATAAAAGGAAAGAAGTAAAAAGAAACCTCATTTTTATATTAATTTAATTGATACATATTGAACTTATTTCTGCGTGTTAGAAGGAGTGCAACATAATTTTTAAACTATTCCAATTTGGTCAGTTTTACAATAATTTGATTTGTTTTTGCTTTTTTGTACATGATAAGCGAGAGCGAGTGTTACCAATGTGAAATTTTTTTTGTATATAAAATTGAAGGGTAACTAAGTTATTTCAAATAAACTTAGGAATGTAGGTTTAAATAAAACAGTGAAAAGTTTTTTCAAAATTCACAAAATTGTCAAAATGTCTATATGTATTAAATTTAAATATGTAGCAATGATGAAAATAAATAATTTTTTTTCGTACACTTTAAAATAAACAAATATTTGCTACAAATAAATTTTTTAAATTGTCAAAATAGAAAATATCAAAAGTACAGAATAGAAAATTCAAAACGTTGATGAACTGAATAACTGATCAAAAAAATTGGAATGATAACATTTACGCGCACATATTATGAAGATGCAATTGCAATTCAATGTAAACGCATCCAATTGACGCGTGATCTATTACTCTTTCTTCTCTATGATAAGTCTATTATTCCTTTTATGAAAGAGGGTTGGTTTAGATAAGTTAAGATATAATTTTGTGATAAAGTTTATTTAAATGATTAAACCGTGCGTGAGCATGGGCCGTTCCTACTAGTTGATATTAAAAATACCAGAGTAATGTCAGAAAAAATATTCACAAACTATTTTTATGAAATTTAGTAAAAAAAATATTATATATAAGTAATTTTGTTTAATATAATATTAAATATTTTTTTTTAATTCAGAAATTTAATTTTTTTTATTAGCTGCTGTTTTGTAATAATGCTATTAAATAACTTCAGTCATTGAACATTGTAATGTTCTGGCAACAACATGAAAGAAACTGGAAGAGTATAAGAGCAAAAATTTAAAATACTGGTAGAAAGTAGAGATACCTAAATATAATATTATTAAAATAATTTAAAAAATTGTATTAAAGAGATGCTATATTATATCAGTTTTACTTGCGTCCTAATTTGAATACATAGCGTTTGCGAAAAATACACTTCTTTTTGATTGTTTTCTATAGTCATACTAAATTTTATTATAGAGGAAAGCGAAAAAATATATTTGAAGTGGAAAAATTTGTTGTTTTTGAAAATAAATAGGTACCTATTTTTTTTTTTTTAATTTGATTATTTCGTTGGCAAAAACCTGACTTGGTCACTGTTCTTATCATTGCGAGCAAACCACCAATATTTTTAACGGAAATTTTTCTGAAAATTGGTATGTTCGATTTTCAATTTGTACCCAATAGCTCGATTTTACAATTTTAAACCTGAATTAGTCAAAAAAATAATAGACAAGGGAAAGAAATAAAAAATATTGTGGTAAACTAGAGTTACATCTCAATTTTACTAGCACTTCAAATTTCAAATACAAGTGACGAAACACGCAGATTGATGAAATATTAAACAACTTACAAAATTAGTAACAAAATGGTGAAAAATTCAATATAAATTAGTGTATAGAAAATTTGTTAATTTCTTCACTCCTTATACGACATTTATTTTTACAACATATTTACTTAATATTCTACTAATAGTGTTGTTTTACTAATTACCATGGTGTGCTAGATAGTAACTAATTTCAAACAATAAGGCAAACAAATTTTCCAAAATTCCACTTAAAAAATAGGCCATTTTGCATAAATCATTCCTTGTATGTGGAAGTCATTTTTGTTATTTGTTTATAAGAATAGTTTAAAACAATGACTAATATTAACAGTTCTTCTCCTACATCTATCCTGTATAATAGTATTAAAAATTATTAAATATAATTTAGTTTTTACTAATATAAAATAAAAGAGCTGTTTTTTGTAAATTTTTGTAGGCTAGCCTAGTTTAAGAATGTAAAAATAGTAGAAAAAAAAATAGTTGAAGGTGTAAATGTAATAATAATAATTTAAAGAAAATTATAACCTATTAAAATTTTTAAATACAATAATATGTAATAAAAATAATATACAACATTATAGTAATTAGCGATAACTAAAATTTACATACCATTCTAAGTTAACAAGACAAATATTTTTGATAATATGGAACGTATACTATACTTTAATGTTTATCAATAATTTTCTAAAAATATTTAACTTTAGAAATTAAAAAACGAAAAACCTGATAAATGAATTATTGAAATAGGATATAGTAAGTTAATTATTTTTATGATTTATTTAACACAACAAATGAATTGTTAGAAGAGTTAAATAACCTAAAGGGTAATAAGTTATTGGATAACTTAACAGATAATGATTGTTAAGATTTGCATGGTAACTGCGAATTTTACTTAATTCTTTTCGTTTTAATTCAAATTTTACCATCTGGTACACTTCATATGATGTAGCTGTTTAAAAAAAAACAACCTTCTACAGTGAGGTTTCAAAAATTTCAGCATTCTATTCAATTTTATAAAATATCTTTATATGTATATCGTTCTATATAATATGTTTACTATGTAATCTATATATAATTGGTTAATTTTAAATTTAATTGGTCAATAAATCCATTAGTGAAGGTACTGTTCCATATTTACTTAAAGTCGGAAAGGTAATCCCTATCTACAAAGGTAGGGGATAAAGCAAATTACAATAATTACAGACCAATATGTCTGGAACCTATTTCGGCCAAAATTATTGAAAAAGTAATTTATCAACAAGTGCATGCCTTTTTGATGAAACATAATGTATTAAACGATAGACAATATGGTTTCAGAACCAAGTCAAGTACTGAAACTACAATTATTGATATGGTTACACATGTTAAAAAACTTAAAGAAAATAAAAAAATGGTATCATTAATGTTTCTTGATTTGTCAAAAGCATTTGATACTGTTGATCATAATATACTATTTAAAAAATTATACAGTTTTGGAATCAGAGGATCGGCCTATAAGTGTTTTTTGTCATACTTGAGCAATCGCACACAACTTGTACAAATCAAAGATAATCAAAGTAACAAAGAAAGTATAAATTATGGGGTACCACAAGGTAGCATTCTTGGACCTCTCTTATTCACACTATATATGGATAGTCTTCAAGAAATTAATTTAGATGCTGAATATTTTTATTTGCAGATGATATTTGCATAGTATTTGAAGATATAAACTATGTATTATTACAAAATAATATGAATACAGAGATTAAAAAGATACAAAAATGGATGCAAACACATAAACTAACTATTAATACAATGAAAAGTAAATATATTATAATTGGTAGTAATACACCCGAATGCAATGTCTGCATTTCTAATGATAAGTTAGAAAAAGTAGGAAAATATAAGTATCTTGGTATATGAATTGATGAAAGTTTGAAATGGAATACACATATAGAAGTACTAAGTCGAAAATTATCATCAACTGCAGGAATATTTTATAAAATCAAACAATGAAATCAAACAGTCTATTTATTATGCTTTATTTCATAGTCATCTTAGTTACGGTGTTAAACTATGGGGTACTAATTCAAAAAATTATATTGAAAATATTCAAGTAATACAAAACAAAGCTATAAAAAATTTATATATGTAATTATAAATGGAGAGAAAGAACAGATTTCATACACAAAGATAATAAACTTCTAAAAAAGTCAGGGACTTTATTGAAATGAAACTAATTATGCATATACATGATATTGCTAATGATAATATCCATATAATGTCTGCTCTTACGCAGAGGAAGGATATACATAGTGCCAACACCAGAAGTAAACATTTTTTCCATTTGAATAAAATAAGAACTTTACAATTTGGATCTTCCACAACTCTATACACTGGTACCAAGTTATACAATAAACTAGATATACAATTAAAACAAGAAAATTCAACAAATTTAAAAAAAAAATTAATAGAATCATTTATAAATAGCTATAGTAATCATCAATATTTAATTTCTCAATAATAAATTTTTTTATTCTAAATGTATAGGATAGACTTAAGACATAGCAATTATTGTGCACAATTTTTCTTCTTCGCTTTTCATTTTTTATTCTTGCACTAAACAAATTTCAATTTCCGCAAATTTTTTGCAATTTTTTCATTATGCCTGTTACATTCATTTTTTAAATTTTTATTTTTTATTTTTATAGTTTTATAATTATATATTTTTTGTAATAATATTTTTATAATTTTAATTATCTTATTGTTATATTAAAAACCTAAATGTAAACTTATATAGTCTGTAATGAGATAACTCTCTTTAGACATTTTTTTTTTTTTTTTTTTTACTCTACAGTAACTTAGGTAGAATAACCTTTTCGTGCTTAATTAAGTTCGGTACTGCAATTTTACACTACAATATGTACAATTATTTGAGTATTTATTTTAACAAATTACTGGCTTATCTGCTCATTAAATGTGGAAAACTACTACTATTGCCAGGAACTAAGCCTTCTTAAATAGAATAGTTTCATTTTTATTTAATTTGTTACCAGATTATACTCTCAATTATTTTTTGCCACCAAGGACCAGGACCAGGTCGAAAAATCCATAAAGCATTTTTTTTGTTTTGCTTCATCGGAAATCGAACCTGGGACCTTTCGGTTGAAAGGCAGGCGCTCTATCTACTGCGCCACCCAGCATGTTAATGCTTTTGAAATAAATAAATAAATAAAATAAATTATGTAATCTATATAATTGGTTTGGATGAAAAAAGTGTTCCAATTTAATTTTAATATTGTACTCAAGTCAAATATCCAATGGAATATAACTTTTTATAAAATATATAATAGTACCTTTACAAAAATGCATTGACAAATAATTGTAGTCAATAACAGTTTGAGCTATAAATTAACTAAAGAAGGCGATAAAACAATATATTATTAACCCCAGTTACAAGTTTTGAACAAATTTAAAATTTTAACTAATTTGTTCATAATTTATTGTAAACATATTAGAAATTAGAAGTATACCAGATGGTAAAATTTCAATTAAAACGAAAACAAATAAGTAAAATTCGAAGTTATTATCCAAATTTCTAAATATTAGTTTTTACATCATACAATTATAAAAATAAATTTCCCGAAATTTCTGTTAAAAAAGCCATCAATCAATCCTTGTGTTGGAAAATACTTTTAATGGAATGACTAGATTAAACAGATACTTCGCCTAATAACGCTATATTACTAACTTAGTGGCTTTTATAAAATTTTTAATATTTCATATATTTCAAAAACAACCATCAGATTGATGTTGTATAACATAAGATAACCTGTATAGGTATGATTATGTTTTTTTTTAATTTTCTGTGACACAAAAACTAATTTTGTCGCTTGAAAAATTCCAAAAAATCTAATTTCGATACAATCTTATCATCTTCAGTCACAATCACGGAGTGCGGAGTGCGATTTCTATTATGGTTTGAACATACGATTTTTGTATACGTACAGTTCCATAAGTGGACTTACGCCAGTGAAAGTCTATTATGATTAACTCTTTAATTTTTACATAAATTTTACAGCTATGTGTGTGGAGCTATGTAAAAATATGTATGCAGATGTGATAGGAAAAAAAAGTATCATATTTTGAAATAAGCAGTCCGTAAAAACATAGATTAGTCTCTAAAACCACAAAATATTAAATCTATAATGACTTTTATCACAAAAAAACGATCCTAGTTATTGCTTTTATTCATTTCACTTTATTATCTACGGTACTGCAAGTTTTTACTACATATTTTTACTAAAATATTTATTTTTGAGTAATTTAATTGATCAAATATCTGGCCTATCATCGGGAGCATGTCGAAATCTCACCAGTTAAAATCCCAGCCGGGTTTCATCATTTGAAATGCTTTAGGTAAAATATAAATATTTAGATATTCATTTTATTTTGTCCAGAATATTTACCTTAGTCGTTTTTAGGCATAGCTGTTGTTGGAAAAAAGATAATATATTTTTTTTTTTATTTCTGGATTTCATTTTGTAGATTTGGTCTGCACAACTCTGACAAAATGACTCAACTGAAATATTATTGTAATTATTGTTATAAGTATTGAAGTAATTGGTTGCAAAAAATTGAATCGCAGCCCAACCCCTATATGTTGAGTATAATAAACCAATTTGTGATATATGAAGCGAAAGAACCAATTTTAATATATTTTCAAAATGTAATATAAATTATTGCCACTGAAGTTACTATATTTTAGTTTTCTATATTATTACAATGTAATGTTTTCAATAAACTTTGAAAAAATAAAAACAATATTTATATTAAAAATACCAGAGTAATGTCAGAAAAAATATTCACAAACTATTTTTATGAAATTTAGTAAAAAAATACTATATAAGAGGAAATATACGGGTTGTCAACTAAAGCAAGCTCAAATTTTGATTCTTATAATGATTTTTTATTATATTTTGATTTTTAAAATTGGATATTTTAAAACCTCACTTTTAGAAATTGTTATTTAATTTCAATTTTCATCCAGAATCTCTTCATTTGGAATATGCAAAAATTACATAGGTGTACATAAATGTTAATATTTCAAAAGTAATCATCATGTTCGATAAATTGTGTACACGTTAAACACTTATTAACCCAAATTTACAAAATATATTAATTACAATTTTATTTTATTTACTTGTATTATATTTTATATAGCATTATAACATTTGAAATTTCGTCCTCTTAATATTATTGCTATAATTATTCAGATAAACAATATATTCTTCCACCTACGACTAACAGACAAACAAATTTTCCCGAACTGAGAATGAGTGGTATTGAACTAATAAATGATCAATATGAAAAAAATGTCAAATGAAATGCATGGAAAATAATAATAGTAAAATTTAAAGCTTCCTCTTAGTCCTAAATTAATCCGAAAAATTTCAATATAGGTATATTTTTTTTTTTTTTGTTATTTCTCATATAACAATGAAAATTTCAGATAATAATAACAGATAAATTTCATCAACAAAAAAAAAAGAAATATAAATCAACATGTGTTGAAAAAACGAAACAAAAAACTTTTTACATTTATTATAATAATAATAAACACCGTATTTTTGAATACCTACTCAAAATATCCTTTTTCAATTTTAAACTTTCTAAATAAATAACAATCCAATGACAAAAATCAAAAAATTATTTTTACGTCAACAATTTGTTTGGTTTTTACTTGTTATAATTCTAAAGCAAAAGAAAATCTAAAATATTTTTGCTAAAGTATAAAATGTATATAGCTACCTATAACTTTGTATTATAATATAGAATTTTCTAAAAATAAAACTAAAGAAAATTAATAAAGGACAATAATGTGAAGAATTAAGTAGAAAAAATGCTTCTTATTTATTAATTTATTTGTTTCTTCTATTCTTTTAAATCGATTTTATTCCTGGTATTTTCGTTATTAAAATCTCTTGGTTTTTGTTTTTTTTTTTAGTAATAGTTCTAAGGGATCGGAATATCAATTATTATTAAAAATTAAATTAAAATATTTTTAATTAAATAAAAACCTTAAAAATAATAATTTTGTGGCAAACTAAAAATTATAACTGTCAGGAATAAATTTTCTAGGTCGGTAAAATAATATTAATAAATAATACTAGTAGTAGGTAGACAACCGTTACTTATTTAGAAAACTTTTATAACCAACTAAAAATCAAACCAATAACTCATCAGTCTTGAGCTTGTTATTTTTGTTACGAAGATAGAGAGTCTCTAATAATATTTAAAAAAAATCTCTCCGGAAAATGATTTTCTATTCAAATTTTACAATACAATCCACAAAATTCTCTTAATTTTAAAAAAATACTCTTTATTTCAGTATTAATTTTCTTCATTATATCATTTATTACAAATATTCACCGTTATGGGAAAAAATGGCACTACTGAAATCGGATATTGTTAAAATTGTAGAGAGAAAAAAGAGAATTATTTTTGATTTTTTTTTTTTTTTTTTATTGATTTTGCGCAGTTCTTAAAATGTCACAATTATTATGTTTTTCATTGTTGTTTTATTATTTGGTTCTCTAAATTATAAATGAATACTTTACACGATTTAAAATTGCCTGTCTTTCATTTCCTATTTTAAAATATGCTTATGCTTTTTTGAATTATAGAATATTTTCTCCATATACTAACTTTTTTTATTCAACCATCATTATTTTTATTCTTTTCTTTAATTTTTTTTTTTTGCTTTTTATAGAAATAGAAATACATTTCTTCTTGATTTGAACTTGATTTCAGAACGGGATTCAAAGCCTAGGATATATTAAATATTTTCCACAAATTTAAAAAAAAAAATGTTGAAAAATTGTCTAGCAGGTTCAAAGTTATTGTTTTTATTTTTATATTTTTCTAGATAGGCACAAACAAATGAAATTGAATACTTTTCAATATATATAACTGATGTATATTATGTACCTAATGTTATTATTCAACCACATAAAACATAGCTATATATTTTAATATACGATTTTTCCATTGAAAATGATTTTTTCTTATTGTTTATTTTTTTTTTATGTATATCCTGATGATACATAAGGTGTAAATAAAAGATTGACTATAATAATAGAGAAAGAAACAACCGAAGAGAATATAACCGGAAAATAAATCTTTTATAGTATTCATATAAAATTTATTTTAGAAATTCAGGACTTTTAAATGTTAAGAAAGGAACAAAAAGTAAGAAAACAAAAAAGGATAATTTTTATTTTCTATTTTATATGAGAATGTTTTGTTTGCTTTTTTTTTTTTTTTTATTTTTCTATCAAATTAAAATCGTAACATGCAAGGTAATACTGCAAAAACAAAAATAGAAATAGAACAAAAATACAAGACCCCAAAGGAACTGAGTAAATTTGCCGCGTGTGCAAATAAAAAATATTTTGTGTTTCTTTTGTTTAAATTTTTTTATTTTTTTTATTTTTTTTGTTTAATTTTAGTACGTACTACAGTACACACAACAGCTGTATAAACGGATTCTATTTTTATTATCCTACTATATTTGTACAATATGTGTGTGAAGAGAGTGTTGTGTATTGTGAATGATTAGAAAATCCTGTTTCGTTATTTGAGACAGGTGAGAATAGTTTATAGTATGTAAAGTAAAAAAGTAAAGTATAATGAAAAATGGTAAATACTTTATTGCAGACTTATTAAACATTGTCAATTTACTATAGAAAAAAAATAGAAGAAAGATGAAAAAAAAATTTTTTTTAAATAAACAGAAAAAATGTTGTACATGGCAGTGCAGAGTATATGAAAAGTGATTTTATAAACGAAACATAAAATGTCATATGATTTTATTTATTTTTATAAAACAAATTGAATCTACAGGCTTCATATCAGTCCACTGTCTATGATTAAAACTTTTCATTATTTTAACAAATGTTTTTTTTTAAATTAGCAAATTGTCACCCCACAATTATAATGTTGTACAGCCAAAAACTTAAATGTTGGCAAATCGACTTTAAAGGTTTGAGAATGTTTTACGAAAAAATGGAACGAAAAAATAGGGTTTTTTTTTTAATCGATAATGTTATTCATTGGCTTTATTTCTACGTCACAACCCACATCTATCTAGAATAAATTTTCGGAACTAGAGGGATTTTTCGCTCGAAAGATTCGAAAACTCTTTGTCGTATACGCCACTTTCGGGAGGTTTTTTTTACATTCATATACGTACGACAAAAAATTTGGTAAATACGACAACATAATTGTATAAAATATGCAATATTTTCACGCAAATTATACAAAATTAATTTTTCGTAAATATAAAATTTAAATATTATGCTTCAATTACAAAAATTAATTTTTTATTATTAATTGAAAAACGAAAATTTTTATTGTAAAAATTCTTAACCGTTGAAATAAAAAATTGGTTTCTTAATTTAAAAATATTTTAAATTTCTTTAATATATTTTTTTTTCAGTAAAATTTATATAATATATTTTTTTTTCAGTAACCTTATTTTTAAATTAACTTAAATATAATATTCAGATTAAACATAAACATGAACTGAAAAACGTAAACATTACATTAAAATTATTCAAAAATAATAAAAAATAATAAATTTGTACTTTTTTTAATTGCACTTATTGTCGATAGATTTAAGAAAACTAATTTGTTATATTAAATAAAGTTTTGTAACACTTCACATCCTCTGCTGGTAAAAAAGAATACAAACTGGCAATATTTTTTTTCTCAGATTTTGGTTTTGCAGAAGAAATTTTTATTTGCGTTTGAAAAATATTATTTGGAGAACCAAACACCCCTTTTCTAAATTTTTTTTTTGTACACACCACTTTAAAATCTTGTTCTGCTGCAGAAGTCTTCAGTTTTAAATTAAATAAATTATTTTGATCGTATTGAATATATTTTATTTGTAAGAATGGAATTAATTGAAAAGTAAGTTTAGCAGTTATTTCGGAATATAATGTGAAATCTGTTTTATTAATTTGGGTAATATTCAGTTTAACATTCTTATAATTTAAATATTGTAATTTTCTCGCTAAATCAACTGGGCTATGGATTTCTTTATATTTAAAACTACGATCAATTGTGCTATGAACAGCGTCAATCTGTAATAAATTTTAAAATTATTTTAATTTTGTAATGATTTTATTTTTGTTTTGTAGTGCACACGCATCGCTCCACAAAATTAAATGTTAAATGTTGTATTACGATAATCATTTAAAATTCTTTTTAAAAGTTTGGCTAATGAACTAGCGATGTCATTCATGTACGACCACTTTGGATTTCATTCCAAAGAGCACAGTATGTTACATTTGGATTTTCATTTGTTTTACAGCATACAGTTGCAGTTAGATTTAAGACCGTCAATTTGTAATAAAACGTCGATGCGAATCCTTTTGGTAAAGTAAAGATACGTTGTAAGTCAAAACATACGACTAGAGTACTTTCATTGATGTTATTTCGATCCATATCACGTTCAGGTTTAAGTAATCTATGTTCTTGCCTATGATGCTGATAACTGTCTTTATCTTTTTGATTCACTTTTTTTGCCTCTTCTTGCTTTTCGAATGATGTACATCGATCGCATTGATCTTTTTTTGACTTATAAAATGAAAAATTGAATTCCCTTTCAAAAACTCTGGTATAAGTGATAAGTGACGTGCTGTCTTCAGGATATTTTTGTTGGAAAAGATTATATATTTTACAAATTGACAGACCTTCTTCTAGATATTTTTTTGCTGAATTAGCTCAACAATAGTTAGAATCGACTGTTGGAAAACTCTTAATGTGATTTCTTATTTTATTCATTGACTCTTCAGATGTTTTGCGCTTAACGTGTTTACGTCTCTTCAAAGGTTTAACTTTTCCAGTTTTCGCGTCACACAAATTTTTAAAGTGATAGTAAACGCGTTGTTCTGAGATGTTCAAAGTATTTAAAAAAAATGTCTTACACATTTGAAGAGTGTTGTTATCAGTTTTAAAATAATACAAAAATGTGTTTTGTTTTTTCACCGAGCTTGCAGTAGGTCTTCGTCCAACAATGTCCTTTTTTATTATAAATTGGCTTTAAAATGCATTTTTTAGTTCGTCATTCAGAGATCTAAAGTTTGTGAAAATGTTTCTTCTAGTCTCTTCATTAAAATTTTTGGTACAAAGATAAAAGTAGGATTCTTACAACAGCTATAACTAAAATAATTTCACATTTTACTTGAAATTGTCAGAAAACAACAACAAATTTCAAACACGTACGACAAAATAACATTCATTCGAATTACAATTATTCTTCGGTATAGACAATGAATATTAACAGATACGATATTATAATAGTCAACAAAAAAAAGAATCATACTTTGTTGTTTATGTATATACGATAAAACAATTGTATGCTAATTATTTTGATAATTTACACTAAATTTTATCGTATATCCAAAAATTTGGCGTTTACAATACTATAATAGTAGTTTTATATCTCGGCAATTATAGCTGCTAGGTCAGCACCGATTGCATAGATTGATAGAGCTTAAAAATTGACTAAAATGGCATCACTAACTAATTTTTTTCGGATTTTGTACGACATTATAATTGTGGTGTGACGAAATGTTTTTTTATTTACTTATACCAGAGTTTAATAATTTTTTAATATATAGTTTCGAAAATATTATTTTAAAATTAGTCAAACGTATGATATGTATGGTGCGTAAAACTTCATTAAATCAAATATGTGATAATTAACAAGAAAAAAAAAGCTACAATTATATCAAAAATAGAAATAAAAATTTATCATAATATTATATCGTCCCCTCAATGGCAAACTCGCGAATGTGTAAATTTTACAATTTTCAGGAGGACAAAAACAAACTTTAACCTTTCATGTAAAATCAGGTTTTATACTTTTCGCTTTGATTTTTTTGGCATAGGCTTCATTATTAATAGTTGTTTATTAATTTTTTTGTGAAGTGTGAAAAATATTTGGGTAAAGCAAAGATTTACGAAAGAGACGAAAAGCAATTGCAGTTTCGTTAGTTTGTTGTTGTTAGTTTTTCAAAGTTCCTCAAAATTTCGAGTTAAATTTTTTGCATGAAGTAACGAATGTGCATATAATTTTTGAAAAACTTGAATTTAATATTTAAAAAATTAGCAAAAAGTATATAAGTAATAGAATGTAATAGAATTTATTTTGTATTGGAATAGAAAATACAAAATAAATTTTATTGCAAAACATTTTATATAAAAATAAATGAAAACAACAATTAAAATTTCTATCTATAATAATGAATAATAAACAAAACATAACAATTCATTTTATTATGTATAAAAGTTAAATAAGTTTATTTATGAAAGGGTTCTTCAAAAGTATCTGTTATTGCAAAAGCATCTCTTACTGAATCAGAGGGCGTCAAATTCTCATAAAATACGTGATAGACTGGAATTTGCAATTCATCGCACAGTTCTTCTAAATCCCATTGATATTGAAAAATCCCATTGATATTGATAATCTTATCGAATAGGCTCGTATTTGTAGTAAGTTCGAAGGGTAACCTCTCCTTTGCTTTAAACTGTATTGTATAAAAACTTGCTCATAATCAGTTTTTATATGCAATTTATCCGGGGGTGACCTTCGAATACTGAAACCAAACAAAAATTTTGATAGGGAATATTGTTGTTTTCGTCTCCTATAAAAAAACCTTCTCTGAATTCTACATAATCTATAAAATCTGTGTGTGGTAGCGAAGAAACGCTATACGGAGATGGATTTTTCCGTGAATTTCTTATTTGCTGAACCCATTCTTCTGGAGTACACACCGGAAGTCATTTTCCCTCATAAATTTTTTTTGATGTATTGAATCGCATTTTATGAAGCTTTTTCTTGATTCAAAATATATGTGAATTATTATTTTAACGTAACGTGTGTGTCTCCTAACTAACTCTAAACACATACACACAAATTTAGTATTTTTCTGTTGTATACTCCACAATTATCAGACATCATAAATACAGTTTCTACTTCAGAATACTGCATAATATATTTATATATGCTGGTAGAAACTTCAATGCTTCCACTTTTTCCTTCGGTCTTATCCCATCCCATTCTACTGAAGCATCCCCCAAATTATATACTGTTAAAAACATATACTGCTAACTTTACGTAGAAAAATGGACTAGTAGCTCCCTTAGGGGTAATCAAAACGGCTTGTAAATCGAATTCAAACGCCAAAAGTGTATTCTCATTCGCCATCTTTTTGAGTCTTTTCCTTTTGAATATTTTTTAAGTTACGAGCAGCTTTTTTTCATTTTATGTGAATGTCAAGTTGGTATTTTTCTATAACTGACAATTCACCTGTTTTTTGTTTTTCATTATATATGTTACATATCATTTATTGCAACCTTACATTATAACCTTACAGGGCTTTCGATTTTTAATTAATAATAATTTTTTCGTTACCTGAATTTGGTAAACTTAATGTTTCTAAAATTTTTAATCGGAATAAATTTCACTCAAACGTTTAAAATTTATAAATTTTCACTTGACATTTAATTATAACTCGATCACAACCGATCACAATTCAATTTTATAAACTGAATACCGAAAGAAAACCCACAACATCTATTTATAATGTTCATTATTCTTTGCAAATCACAAGTTTTAACGTGACATTTTTCATGCTGTAACAAAATCTTTTCATTCTGGTTCTCTATTTAAAATCAACTAAACATTTTAAAACAATTTTGAAATACATAAATAAGGTCAAAGAAATTATAATAGCTATTTATTATGCATAAATAGGGATTATTGTAGAAATATTATAATAATTAAAAGATTCGTCACTTTACTGAGTGTAGATTAAGTAAATTTTAAGTTTAAATTAAAAATTCACAACGACAGTTCAAACTAATCTGACACTTTCGCTACTTTTTCAAAGTGAAAATTAGCATTTTAAAAAATAATGACAAAAGTAAATTAACCCAAAAGCACATTCGACAGTTTGTTGTAGTGATAAATGTTAGATATGTACTTTCGCCAAATTACAACAGTCAATTACATCGATTTAGAGACAAGATAGAGATTCGGGACTTTGCCACAGTAAAGAACTTAAAAAAACATGTAAAACTACGATGTCAGCTCAAATTCGCTGATTTTGCAGATTCGATAGTTTGTCATTGCGGGGACGATATGTAAATCGTTAATGTTATGTTATTTTATTATTTAGAGAAAAGACAATAAAAGTAGAAATTAAAATTTATAATAATACTCCAAAATACATATTATGCAGTTCGTTGTATGGTTAAATTATTTTAACATTTATACATAATTTAGATAAAAGTATTGTTTTATATGTTTTTTTTTTTAAATTTTGTGGCCAAGGTTTTCACGTCATCCGCCAGTTCATTAACTTCAGTCGAACTACAGTGTTGAATATAGGTTCTAACTCTAGTAGATGAAAGCTAGCTGAATATCTTATATGATGAGCTGGTCCACTTTCATATCAAGTCTTTTCTCTAATTTTTTTAATAGACCAGCAATATGGCGTATTTTCGGTATATAAAGTTTTGCATTTGGACATTCCAATTTAATTCATCATCTATAATGATGTCTAGATTTTTGGCTTTAAAAAGCATACATTTAGTTTTGTTAACCTTTTACGTTAGTTTATGTATGCACATTCAATCATACATTTTTAACATATCACTGTTTATTTTATCTTCTAAATGCTTGTAATTTGTTTCAGCGTATACCATTACCAGATCATCAGTCATCATCAGTATAAAATGGATCATCAGTCATCGTAGACCATTATCAGATCATCATAAGTATAAAAATGCTTTACCACTTAGCTGTACACAATTAAACTTACTAATGTAGCAAGAAAACAGGGCTGGACCTAAATAATTTCCCTGAATTACACCGTATTCTATATCTTGTTCTTAACTTTGTATTCCTTCACATTTATATATCAGTGCACTACTATACTGTTAGTGATGTATTCATTTCTACAAATAGCCCACATTTAAGTATGGAACATGGGCTCCTTTTCGAACGCTGATACTTAAAAGAAAATTTGTTTTGCTGTTTTATTTGTTTTTTTTTTAATATTATCCGCGCGGTATTTTAAATTATAAATGTTCTATCAGATCGTTATATGAATTTGGAAATCCAACAAATATTCAACAAAGAAAATTTATAAAAAAAAATAAATAACTGGACAATCACGATTTTGTTACATCAAAAGAAGTAAAAAACAATTGGAGAACGATGTTTTATTAGATTACTTCGAAAATTAGTTTAATTGAAATTAAACCAAAATTGAAATATTGTTAGTCTAATAACTCTAGAACGTAAAAGTGTTTAGACTTTCATCCAAAAGTCATCAGTTTACTCATTCAATTTGTGATTAAAATATTTTTCTATTTGATCTGGAAACAAAGTTATAAATTATAATAATTTATAAAAAATAATAACAAATTTCAAATTTCCATTGGACCGCAACATATTGGAGTACTTTTGATATGGTATCTTTATTAACCTCTAATGAGTGTTTAAGCTTTTGACTTACAAATGTAATCTTAAAACGCATTAACTTATCGACTTAACCAACTGGTAATTATTTTTGATGAAAATCTCTCTCGGAGAATAATATAAACCAAAAAGGAGCATTTTATAAATAAATTTAACCACATTTGAATTTTCTGTATTGCAAATTAAAAGAACAAACCTATGTACAATAAATATCTAAATAAAACACGAATTGTAGGGATAAGATATTTAAATCTAAACTCTAACCTCTTTTTTCAGATAGAAGAAAATCATCAAAAGAGCCTTCATATCCACAACGCAATAAAAACCCATATCGTTTTGTTCAAATTGAAACTACTCTGCTACTACTATAGTATAGTAAGTATCATGAAGAATAATGTAAATTGATTAATTGAAAAGTACAATCCATTAATATAATTTTGGCTCCATTTTATTTGGATATCACTGATCAATTAATATCCCATTGATGTTATATATTGAGATTATAGCCTAACACAGTTCGAGCGGTTTCCATCGTAAGTTGTTGGATAAAGTTTTGACTTCTACATTACTTAAATATCACTTAAATATTAAAAGGCCCTCACTTAAATATAGAAAGAGTTTGGTCCTTATACATTATGTTAAAACAAATTTTAGAATAATTTTACTAACTAACCAAACATATATAACTAGATTAACCATTAGATAACCTGCTTGGTCAGATTTAATTTAGAATATGCCAATAAAGTATGTTTAACGGGTTTCATACAGATAAAATCGAATCGGTTAAAAAAAAAATTCTTAGATTATTGGTTTACGTCTTCTTCCATGGGATGACCCTTTAAGATTACCTATTCACGAACATACTTATTAACTTTTTGACGGATATGACGGTATATGCCGTCGTAAAAGATCGAGTCTGGTGGCAAATGACGGTAAATACCCTCCTAACTTGTATTTGTATTATTTTGTTCAAAAAACTGTTTTGATTTTGTTCATCAAGTATTTTCGTTTTGTTTAATATCTTTCTAAATAAAAATGACGCAGTAAACAGTTTTTTGATGTTTTAGTAGTATTTATATTGCGTAGAATATAATTTTAAAAATTTGTGAAATGGTCCAACAAAAAATTTTATGACGTTTATGCAGTTTTATGTACATGTAAATTAGATTAGTAGTGGAAAAACTGTCCAGTTGTAAGCATCGTTGTTGATTAGTTTTCAAATTAAAAAAATTTTTTTTTGTTTTATTTCATTGTAAAGTGTACATTTCTGTATTAAATACAAAATATATTAATTATAAAATATGTTTTAGTAAAATGGACCCTTACAAAAGAGAACAACAAAAAATATTTGAATTATTTGAAGAAGAAAGTGGTGAAGATTTAGAAATAACGCCTAATTCTTTTTCTGAATCTGAATCCCATGTTCTGAATTTGACGAAGATGCTTGTGGAATAAAAATAAATATAGACCAAAACTCAAGCTCAAGAGAAATTTTCGGTCATCTTTTTATCCCACAAATAGTTGACACCATAGTTCAAAGCACAAACATATATGGAACAAGACTTTGTGAGAGTAACCGTCCTAAAACAAGAAATTCCAGAACAGTGGTGTTTAAGAATACAAATCAAAACGAGATATTAAATTTTTTTGGTATATGTTTACTGCAGGGACAAATTAAATTTCCATCAATCCGGCAAATTTTTTCCCTCCATCCACTTCACTTTCACCCAGTTTTTTTATACGTTATGACTGGTAGAAGATTTGAACAGATTTTACGTTGCATAAACGCACACTCTATGGAAGAAAATCATCAAAACCAAGTAAAATTATACAAGGTTCGTCCAGTTGTTAAGGCTGTTGTAGATAGCATACAAAAAGCTTTCATTCCTTCCAAGTATTTGTCTCTAGATGAGTCGTTATTGCTATTTAAAGGAAGGCTACATTTCAAACAATATATATTAAAGGAAAAAGGGCCCGCTTTGGGAATTAAATTATATGAATTAGGAACAAGCGATGGATATTTATTAAATTTAGAAATTTACGAAGGAAAGGGAAGTGATACTGAAAAATTTGGAAAAACTGATAGTATCGTAATGAGAATAATGGAACCATACCTCAATCAAGGAAGACATCTATATATGGACAATTTTTACAATAGTGTGCCATTATCTCAAAGACTTTTGACATACAAAACAAATACTACTGGTACCCTAAGATCTAACAGAATTGGAAACCCTGCGGAAGTAACGAAAGCGAAATGAGGTGAACATATTTGGAGAAAAAAGGAACACATTTACGTTTCGAAATTCAAAGACAAGAGAGATATTCTTACAATATCTACAGCACATCATCCCGACTTAGCAGAGACACCAAATAGATATGAGAAAAAAATTATAAAACCTAATTTGGTGGTTGATTATAACATGTACATGGCCGGTATTGATCGTTCAGATCAAATGATTTCATATTATTCTTCACCAAGAAAAACACTCCGTTGGCATAAAAAAATTATATTTCATATGCTGGATATATGTGTCTGGAACTTGTACAAAAAATTTGATTTGTACAAAAAATTCCATCCGAAACGTAAATTTTTGGAATTCAGGGAACAATTGATAATGTCTTTGATAGAACTGCCTAACACAGTCATAAATGAAAAAGAATTGATAAATACAGCTCCACCGAGAGGGCGTCCTCGAACATCAATAAATTTATTAGCATCATCAAGTACAGAGTCCCTTTCTTAGAGAAAATACCACCAACATTTAATTATAAACGAAATACATATTACAGACGGTGCCGAGTATGTTCTGCTAATGGAATCAGAAGAGAAACATCATTTCGTTGTAAAACTTGTGAAGAGAAAACTCCAATGTGTCAGAACTGTTTTGAACCTTTTCACAAACAAAAATAAAAAAAAATATGAAAGTTTTATGAAAATTAAGATTTTGAATAATTTAATTATAATATTGTTATCTTTTTTGAATTCCATTTATTTATTTTTAATTTTACGAAGAAAGACTGTAAAATTTTTTTTATGGGGAACTCATCCCAACTGAACTGAATTACATTTTTTTTTTAATTTGTTATAAAATAAATTGTTTTTTTTATATACTTTATTTTTTGATAACTTTGTTTTGTCATTGAATATTTACGACTTTCAAAACAATAAAACATGAATTTTTATCCAAGTGCATTCTGACTGCAAGCGCCGTCATATGTTTTTGGAATATATTTTTTCCTTCAAGATTCAAAAGACGATTAATACCGTCAGAACGGTAAATACCGTCATTTGCTTACTAAGAGTAACACTTTGTTCAGGAACGCAATGACGGCATATACCGTCTCGCCCCCACCTCCTCAAAAAATTACAAGATTGGCTATTTAGAACCATTAAACAACGTGACATTAATCCTAGAGCTGAAAATCAATTTTTAACTGAGTTATAAAAAGTGCGTTTCGGAGTGACCCTTCACAATTTTAAGTGTCCGTCAAAGGGTTAAATCTTAACACTCTTGAAAAATATCCCAAAGTTACTAATATTTTTTTTCTAATTCAATTAAGTAATTGCAACATTTGGTCTTTTCAACTGTCTGTTTACTAAACTTAATTTTTGTTCATATTCTAGACTAAGATCTGCTAAAATCTTTAATTTACAGTTTCATCGAAATAATTATGATAAATTTGAACAAATTCATAGGATGGTATCTCTTTGTAATACATATAAACTCCACATTAACTTTTCCCTAACTAAAATCATTAAAAAATAATTTGTATTTTTGTAATTGAAATTTTTCATAAAACTTTAACCTAAATTAATTAATCTTCTTAATTGAAATTATTTCCATTTTTATTGTAAAATATTAAATATAAGATTTTGTAATCGTGTAATTTAAAGCTTTGATTTTTGATAATTTTTTTATTCAATTTTTTTTCTTTGTTGTTTTTGGAATAACTTTTGCTTATAAATTTAATTGATTATAAATCATTGTAAGTTGCTTGAATTAAGCTCGTAAATAAATAAATATATATATTTAAATTAATTAATTAAAATATTTTTATTTTAAATTAGAAAAACAAATTAATTTAGCAAAAAAATTAATTTTTATTTATAAGTTAATTCTAATTGATTGTACTTAAATTCATAAAACTCATTAAATTAGTAAATAATCTAATTTTTAGTAATGAGACCAGAAGTCATAAGCTTTATAAGTTAGAAACAACTGAAGGAATTCCTATTCATCTTATAAAAGGCGTTTAACCGCTCTCGGCATTGCCGGATCATATGAAGACCTAGTATTATTGCAGGTATGTTGTAGGAGTTAGAGTTGGTACAGGCTCATATCAATATACGAAAACATATTTCTACCTAGTTAGTGGGGATGGTATAGAATAACAATAACTTCAACTTCTTAAAAAAAATCTTCATAAGGTCGTTTCTTTGTCATCAAAACTTAATGTAAATTTCTAATAAAAGTCAGTTACATCAAATTTTCAATGAAAAAATGGTAATTGTACAACGATTTAAAAAACTTTCAGACTAATATTTTATAATATGATTTAGCATACTCGTAGTATAGTACATATAGTTACACAGTTTTGAAATTTTATAGTCATATTTCTGACTGAAAAAATATATTAACTTATTACTATGAGAGTTAGATAAATTCTATTCATATAGTCAAATAACGGTGCAGTTCTAAGTAAGAAGCAGTGTACTGCATGAATCCATTCATTATTGTGAACACTTATGAATATACTTACATTTAACGACATACAAACAATACAATACAAATAAGAAATTATTGAAAATATCAATTATACTTATTCTGTATCTGTATTTATATTGTATTGTATTCCTTGCTAAAATGAATTATACTACTTTCAAATATAGTGAATAGAGAAAATGTATTGAGTATATTGAATATTTAAGTTTTTTCAACATTAGTAATTTTATTAGATATGAATATGTATTGTATTGGCAAGTTTTTTCAGAAATTCAAAAGGAAGATGAAACCTTTGTTGAAAATGTAATTTATTGCCGGAAATGTTAGGGATTATTAAAATTTAACGGTAAGCAAACTACAAATCTTTTGAGTCACAAATGTTTTATTGAATTTTGCCATAACAAAAAAATGTAGAAACAAAAATTCTTCAAAAAGTGGGAGCTGAAGAATAAAAAATATTTTGGATTAATGCTGTAAGTGGGCTATTAGAGATTGTCGATCATTCTCTGCAGTTGATGGAGAGGGTTTTATAAATTTAGTTCAAGAACTTATTAAAACTGGAGCAAAAAATGCTGATTCTGTGGACGTCAAAGATTTATTACCCCATTCTACAACAGTTTCCGGCATGTAAATAAAACTGCCGTAAAAGAAAGAAAAAATATTCGAAAAGAATTCCAAAGTGTAGTTAATGAAGGTGTTATAACATCAGATCTTTGGACGGATAATTTTATTAGAAGAACTTACTTGAGTGCAACATTTCATTATAAAAAAGAAGCGAAAATGCAAGAAATTGTTCTCGGAATGAAATCTATGGATTTTGAAAGATGTACCGGCAATAAATTATTATCAAAATTAAAGAAATTTTGGAAGATTTTGAAATACAAAATTTTGATAAAATTGTATTTGTAACTGATAGAGGAGCTAACATCATAAACGCATTCAAAGATTATAAGAGAATCAACTGTTCGGATCATCTATTCAAATCGTAAAAAAGGCTCTTTCTTTGTTATTAATAATGAGTTTTTCAAATAGTGCATAGCTATTTAGAACTAAAAAAATGTGATCCTTTTTGTAAACATGAATGTACGTACATATATTTTTTTTTTTTTTTCTTTATTTCAATCATACTAATTTAATATAAAATTTCATTAACTTTAAACTAAATTGTAAGTTGTAGATCTTAGCCTAGGCTGTCTGATCTTAAAATTAAAAAAAAATTAAAGTGCAAATAAAAGTTAATATACAAAGAAAAGCTATGGAACTGTCAATAATATGAAATAAAATAAATTGCATTATAGGAAAACTTAAAAAATAAGATAAACTTCAATGCTTAAATTTATAAAACGAAAAAAAAAAAAATAAAAAAGAAAACAAAAAAGTACTAATTCTATTATAAAAATTATATATAAAGACTATTTAAAACTACTTATGAAATTAACTTTAACATTTTTACTGCAATTACTACTGTCAAACATTTTTAATTTTTTATTATTGTTGTTGTAATAATACAAAATATTCTTATATTCAATTATTTTTGTTTATTTATAATTTATTTTTACTTTTTTCCATTTATTTATTTTTGTTTTTTTATATTTATTGTCAACTAATATTTAATATAAATTTTTGTATTCCGGTTTTATATATTTATATATATTTATATTGTTTATTTATAATATATATTTATATTTATATGTTATGTTTCTTTATTATATAAATTATTTATTTTTGAAAATTGTTCAATTAAAAAAAAAAAGAATAAGCAAAGAAAATTATTTTTATTTAGAAAACAATACAATATATACAACTAGTGGCCTCGGTAGCCGAGTGGTAAAGCACTCGAGTGTAGTAATGTAACGACCGAAGGAGCACGGGTTCAAACCTCGTGAGAACCGAAAAAATTTTCAAATGGTGAAAATTACTGAAAATGTAATTTTCTATACAACCACATCGGTTCAAATATAATTTAATAATTAATAAAGATATAATATAACTAATAAAAAAAATAATATAAATATATAATATACAAAAATATATA
This sequence comes from Argyra leucocephala, assembly GCA_963942445.1. Taxonomy (NCBI): domain Eukaryota; kingdom Metazoa; phylum Arthropoda; class Insecta; order Diptera; family Dolichopodidae; genus Argyra; species Argyra leucocephala. The sequence continues at coordinate 81,556,433 of OZ012681.1, read as the reverse complement.
CCAAATAATTAATATAGTTTAATAAAAAAAAAAGGCCCACATTTCGAAAGGGAAAAGGACCTATAAAGTTGGCCTACAGATTTATCTGTAGGATCAATTGTTAAAATAAATAAATAAATATACAACTATAAATAATAAATATTCATATGTATGTACAACGGTTCACGTACAATATATCAACAATTATAAAATTATTTTATTACAGTATTGATTGAGAAAAATAAAATATTTTTTTTCTTAAAAGCCTACTCGATAAAAATGATATCCATATTTGAAATTTTGGAAGTTAGAATTTCAAAAAATTTTTAAATTATATAAAATCAAATAACAAAAAATGAAAAACAATAATATACATTCAAGAACAATTATACAGAAACAGATTCATAAAAATTAAAAATCAACTATGTATATGTACACCAATTTATAACTATAAGATTATATACTATACATTATAATTTATAATACACCATTTGATATATTGTAATCGTCAATATATTCATTATACTTGCTATACTTACTCAATAAGTAAATCATATTCAACTCATATCAAGTATGAATTGATATTTCATAAATCTAAGCAAGTGTAAATTGTTGTTGTAAATTGTATTGCATTGTATTATGATTTAATGAATTAAGTTATTTTTGTTTTAAAGTGGTATTATGCAGTACACTGGTAAGAAAACCCTTGTAAACTCTTCCAAAACTTCATCAATTTCACAACCATTTAACTTGAAGTTGAATTGTCAATAATTGTGTCATTAATTTTTGCCATCGAACGCTTTGCAAATCGAAGACATTTTGGAATGAAAAATTGATTCGTACTTTATTCTGAAAAAACTTTCTTGTAATAAATTTTTGAAATGAATTCTTTAAAAAAAATGTTTATAAAACAAATAATTACAGAGTGCAATAATAAAAATTTAATTTTAAGAAAAAAAAAAAACAAAATTAGCCAAAAAAAGATTAATAGCTACTAAGTGCTTAGAGAAAAAATAAAAAACAAAACAATTGCCAAAATTAAAAACTATAAAAATTCAATCGATAAATACTCAGAAAAAACATTTAAAACTATTTTTGTAATAGTAGAAATACTTTTTAGATAATTTACAAATTTAATTTTTTTCTTATAGTACGTTTTCAAGCTCATGTTTATGGATAAACATGTTGTTTATGATAAACTGGTTGTTTACGTAGTGGTTTTCCCATACAAATTTGCTGAAAATCATAAACAAGTAGCGAGGTGTTTATATCATAAACCACTTCAAAAACATGTAACCCAACCATGAAATTTCGATTTTTTGTCGATTTTAAATTTTTTTTTGCATGACCCTTGATTTTTTTGTCATAAATTCATTTTGTCATTTGTCAAAAAAAAACAAAAACAAAAAGAAAAAGAAATCAAAATACCAAGAATAGATGAAATTATGTGAATTTGTGTGAAATTAGTTTAGCTTCAATTAATGATCATCAAAAAAACGAAAAATCAAGTATAAATTCTCAATTATCATCAGCACGATTAATTCGAAAATCTTGTATAACTTTAATAGAAAAAAGTGAAGAAAAATTATATGGAGTTATAGAAGTGATTGAGAAATTACAAGACTTACATGGAAAGTTAACAGAAGAATTAAAACAAAGGATATTGTAAAAGATGGATTTTTATTTTTAATTCACTTAATTTAATCAATTTTATATATTAAAAATGTATAAATAATAAGGCTTTATATATAAGTAAAAAATTCAAATGGAAAAAGAGATAATAATTTAAAATGATGATTATTTTTTTTATATAATTGTAAATTGAATATTTTTGTATTTCGTTTTTGAAAGATTCTCAGAACTAAATGTTGAAGTGAGTAAAGTGGGTATGGTAATAAACTAAATACTAATTATTTTATTTGTTTCTCTGATATTATTATTTTTTTTAAATCCTCCATATTTTTTTTTATTTTATTCATTTATCGTATGACCAATTATAATAGCTTAAGTTCTACTCAAAGATAATACAAAAAAATTTTTTATATAAACAGTAGTATAGTTTTATATAAACAATAAACAGCTGGGGGTTTTCCAAAAAACCTTGTGAACACTTGACATTTGACTGGTTTATGAGTTAGTTGTTTATCCATAAACATGAGCTTGAAAACGTACTATTAGTGACTTTTACTTCCAATTTAGAAACTTGTAAAAGAGATAAATAGAAAAAATACAGGTAGGAAAAAAACAAACATCATAAACGGTTTGAAGACTGACAAATCGATCAAACACTTACAGACAATTTATTGATAGGTTCGGAGTTGGACAGGGAGCTTCACACATATCGTTCCCAAGAGCAGTATTTTTAACCTTGGCTCGGGCGGCAAATGAAAAATACGTAAGCGGGCAAGATTAACATATGTTAATATTTTTGGGTTTTCCATATATTTTGTATGGATAATTTTTTGACAAAATTAAGTGATTTTTATGTTTTTATGATTATTTTTGTATGTGCATTACTGTTACTTTTATGTTTACTTTTATTACCGGCGAATATCTATCCTCTAAGATATTTTTTTGGAAATACCGGTATTTTAGAAAAAGCAAGTGCTACTGGGGACTTCCGTTTTTTACAAGGTACTTGTAACAGAGTTAGTAGTTCCGACAACAACAGTGTGTCTATTTCAGTGAAATAAAAAAAAATTTAAATAAAATATATATATTTTGGAAATAGTATTTATTGAATTTTCAATATTTGCAATAATATATGGAAGAGTTTAAAATTTTATGTGCCTTTCAGGTAGGCAGGTAAGTAAATTTTGTAATTTTTAGTAGAAGTGCAAAAAACACAAAAAATTAGTGTTTTTCTTCAAAAAACCCATTTTTTAAATTTCCTATGTTTTGGTGTAAATATTAATAAATTTCTTCGAAATCAAGCAAAACTATCCAAAATATATGAAATTTAAAAAAAAAATGCCGTTACAGATATATGACACTTTTTTTATTGAGTTTTACTTTGAGTAACACAAAAAATCAAAAAACAAAAAAAAAAAATTAAAAAAAAAAAATGCACACAAAAGATACAAAAAACTCATTTTTACAGGTTATCGTTTGAGGAAGAACAAGCATATTTCTCCAGATTGGTGGAACATGTGCTAGATGATGAACATGCTGATGTAGGGCCAGCGGAAGAAATAGTATGAACCAGTTGCCGGGCTCTGAAGAACGTCGAACGTGATGATAATGATGAAAATTAAGATTATTGTACTTCGCAAAATGAAAATGCAGAATCAGATGCTTATAAAATGCATCATAGACGTAAGTGATGGTTATAAATTCTGAGGATGAGTCACTAGATGACGCACGAAAATACAAGAAGAAAAAAATCACATTGTTGATTCAAATCAATATTTTATTGGAAAGGATGGCACAAAGTGGAATAATATTTCATCAACATATCAAAGGGCTAGACAACAAAATATTTTCCGACAAAACCGATAGGTCCGCTATCCATTAACAAAAAGTTTAACTGATTGTGAAACATTCAATGTTTGACAATGATTCAACATCAATGGTTTACATAAATTTTTAATTGAACTTCGTAAGAGAATTTTTCTTTTTTCTAACAAACCAAAAATAAAATTGAAAACAAATTTTTTTTTCAAAAAACCTTGTGCTTTTTTTATTTTATGTTTTAAAATATATTAATTTTAGTATATTTCTATTTCAATTTAAAATATTTCAGAACCTTTTATATTAATTTAATTTAATTTTTATTTATTCATTCCAAAATATAGTTAACATATACTGACATTATCGACTTATATTAATTTAGAGCTTAGATTAAATCATCTTATCAATTACAATTTACATTTTTTTACATATTACTATATTGCCTGCTTAATTATAGATTACAAAATACTTTCACTTGGACAAAAGGAAAATTGGAGAAAAAAAACCTTTTCGATTATTTTTATTTTTATTTAAAATCAAACTTAGAACTAAAACTAAAAAAAAAACTTAGGAAACTATAACTATAATTATAACTATAACTACCACTATAACTATGACTTTAGCTTAAAAGCGAACGGTACAAACAGTAAAACTAGACAAGCGCAGCCTGTCAATCATCAATAATTAACCAGACTCCGAACTAAGTAATTACTTGAGTATTCGCACTTGTTGAATTTTGTTTGCCTGTTTGTAATTTTATCAGCTATCGGCAGACTTTTTGATTTCAAGTGGTATATCCGTCGTGCTGTGATACCATGGAAGATTTAAGATCATTTTTAGAAGCTTGTTTTGCGTAATTTGTAATTTTTTTATGTGGCAATTGGCACAATCTCCCCATATTGGGGATCCATATAAATATAAACTTTGGAATATTGATTTAAAAATCAAAATTTTATTTTGTATAGATAGGGAAGATCTTCTGTTTATTAAACCATAGAGAGATTTAATTAAAATTAGGTTTTTTTTATTTTATCCTCAATGAGGGGTCCGAAAGTAAGTTTTGGATCTAGGATAATTCCTAGATATTTAATTCTGGAACTCCATTCGATAACAGTACCATTTAGGTTAAGGTTTCTGCTTGGTAAATTACATGGTTTTCTTTTCCTTGAGAAGAAGCAGGCGGCCGTTTTAGAAGCGTTGATCTTAATTTTCCATTTGTAATAGTATTGGTGAAGAGTATTGAACCCGCTTTCCAAATTTTGCAATGTGACTGCAGGATTTGCATCAGTACTATACAGGCTGTTATCATCGGCAAACAAACCAATGTAACATGAATCTGGGATGATAATATCAGATATAAAAATATTGTACAGGATAGGACTTTGAATTGATCCTTGGGACACGCCTGCTGGCAACTGGAAATTTGAAGAGTGAGTGTCATTGATTTTGACACAGAAAGTTCTATTATATAGAAAATTTTTAATTATTTTGACTAAGTATAGGGGAAACTGCAGACAATGTAGTTTGTAGATCAAACCGCCGTGCCATACAGAGTCGAAAGCTTTTTCTATATCACAAATTAAAATACCCACAGACTTCTCTTCTTCAAATTTTTCTCTGATATATTTCGTTATGCGTACTAGTTGGTGATCAGCAGAGTGTTCAGGTCGAAAACCGAATTGTTCATTGGGTAAAATTTGATTGTTTTCGACATAATTACAAAAATTTTAAATAATTACAAAAATTTTATAGAATACCATACATTTAGTATGAACAAAAAAAATATTAACATATCTTGCCCAACAACGAAGAAAAAAACTTAATGCCGGAAAATTGGGCATAGACACGGTTTTCCAAACTTTTCTTTATATATTCAATATCTACTAACAAAATTAGGCACTGATCTCTGATTTCATGATGGTTGGACCTCAACTCTTGTTGAGAACGGACGTATAAAATTAAATCGGTGGAAAAATATTTAAAAAAAAAATTATTAAATGAATAAGTAAATAAGAAATAATCTAAATAATATAAAAACCAAAAAGAAAAAATAATTATAATAAAAAAATACTCAATAATTTTGTATCCCATTTTGGGATTGCAATGTAATCCGAAAGTGAAAATATAAATATAATTAAAAATCATGACTTTAGTTACACTAATAAAAAATTAAACGAAATTTTTAAGGCAAAAAGAAGAATAGTGAAAAAAAACGCGACTATGTCGGAAAATAAAAAACTTAAATCACTACGTAGTGAAAATACTAAACTAAAAACTAAACTAGAAAAATTAGAACTCCAAATAGAAATTTTACTTAAAAATAATGAAAAAAATTCAAATCCGAATAAAATAAATGAAACATGTGCTTCTGTCTCGGTACAGAATAATAACAGATTCTCTCCCCTGATGGAGAACCAAGAGATGGATGAAGATAACCTCACTATCACATCAGAGTGAGAGGAAAATAATAATGACGAGCTTGGAGAGTACATAAAAGTACTTTAAAAAAAAAATAATGAAAAAAAACAAGAAAACAATAAAAACAAAAAATATAAAGAACATATAAATGATAATAAGAATAATAATAATATTGACAAAAATAATGTTAATATTAACAATGTAAATACTAATACAAATAATAAAATCAATAATAACAATGAAAATAAAAAAATGCCTCCAATCAGTATATTTGGTACTGACATACATTTAATTAAAAAAATAATTAAGGAAAAATTAATGTTTAATGAATTCTTAGTAAAACAAAAAAGAGAAGGTAACGCTATAATTTACACATATAAGTTAAATCATTATACAGAGCTATGTGATTTACTCAAAAAAACCAACACAAATTACTATACATATACGCCTAAAGAATTAAAAAAGAATACGTTTGTGCTGAAAGGCTTACCATCCGACTATACATGCGATGAGGTACTTAACCTGCTAGAGGCACAGGAAAATGAAAATATTATTTTCGAAAAGGTTACCAGATTAACCACTAAATATTCCTTGGCAAACAACATAACTTTGCCACATTTTATCGTACAGACTTCAAGCTCCACAAGAAGTACTGAAATAAATAAAATTAGAGCAATAGATCACAGTATGGTCTGTTGGGAAAATATTAAAAAGCAACCCATTTTGCAATGCAAAAGATGCCAGAGATTCGGTCACACGGCATCCAATTGCAACATGGATTTCCGTTGTGTAAAATGCGGCAAATCGCACAACCCAGGTGAGTGCGAAATCAAAAAAAATGATGACCAGAATCAACTATACTGCATACTTTGTAAAACAAATGGGCATCCGGCAACCTATAGAAACTGCACAGAATATAGACGTAGATTGGAACAAAGAGAAGATCTTCGAAATAAAGTAAGAGAAAAATTAGCTGAGCGTCATAACATGTTTACGGCCTTTAGCACACCAACAACATCATATGCAAATATGGTAAAGAAAAATACTAACGTAAATTTAAGAAAAGACACTAACCCTAATACTAATAATCTTAATAACAATAGTAATAATACAATTGCAACCGTAATGCAAATAATGCAAGAGATAAAGTCTCAATTAAACAACTTGGAACAAAAGTTCTCACATGTTGAAAAAAAAATAAATATAAACTCTGAGAGAATCGATTACATGCTAGATTTAAGTGCATTACCTAACGAACAATATGAATGATCGAATATTAAAAATAATTTCAGCCAATGTGAATTCTCTCGTTTCATATAACAAGAGATTCTCTCTAATAGATTTTCTGAACACCAACAAACCTGATATTATGTGTATATAAACGAAACACATTTAAATGATAAGCATTACATTAAACTCGACGATTACAATCTCATAAGAAGAGATCGTAACAAAGAAACTCAAGGTGGGGGTACAGCAATCTGCATTAAAAACAAAATTAAATACAAAGTAATAAAAAGAAATTTGTTCAACAGTTTCATTTGTATTGAATCATGTATTATTTCTGTAGTACTAAAAAATAATAAAAAATTATTCATCATATCCATATACGCAGTAAATGGAAATGATAATGAATTTATCAATGAACTAAATAAATTGTTCGAAACCTTAGACTTAGGAAACTTAAATAATTTATACGTCATAATTGGTGATTTTAATGCTAAGCACCAGTCATGGCTAAACGAAAATAATAACAATAGAGGTTTAAAACTCTATAGGTGGCTAGAAAGTAACAAAATATTATATAAATGTAGCTTAAAAATTCCGGACTCTCCTACGTACCCCAGAACAAATTCATATTTAGATCTGGCTATAGTAGATGTGAGATTAAAATTGGGTGATACTGGGACCTATAACCGATTATTAACAATACCATATGATGGCGACCATAAAGCTATTAGTATGAACGTAGTAATCGAAAATAACAACTCTTTGCTCCAAGAGCCTATTATTAAAAATAAATTTTTATACCATAAAGCTGATTGGAATAAATTTCGCAACCAATTGGATAAAAATTTTAATTTTGAATATAATAATAGTGCCAATAAAATTAGGGACACTGTATAGTGCAATAGCAAACATAGTTTACCACTTAAAAACATTAGATAAAGTAATTTTAGATACTGTAAATGAAACAATACCGAAAGTAAATATCGAAAACGCCAGTAATCTGCGAAAATACTATTCTTTTAAATTGAAAAAACTCTTAAAGAAAAAAAATCAAATATTAAATGACATACATAGAATCTATAAAGGCAATCTAAATTTTAGCAGTCAAGATATTTTGTTGTTAAGAAGTCTTCTTAAGAATATCACCAACCTTATAAGCCAGCAAATTAAAATAGAAGTAAGCAGCTACTGGAAAACCAGAATAAAACAAATTTCTCCATCAAATAAAAATATGTTCCCAGAAATTAAAAAATTGTTTATAATAACAATATTAGAAAATTATGACGTGTTAACAGAAATGAACAACATTTATTTATCAACAACAACATTAATGTTAATATTTTAAATAAAAACAACTTAGGGCAATTTATTATTGACAGAAAAGAAGACATAAACAATATTTTAGGAACATATTTGCAACAAACACATAGTATAAATCTCCCAAATAGCCATTTCCATACAAGAATAACCAATAGTATACAAAACTTTAAAAACAGCCATAAACAAAATTTAGAAAACCATAATGCTATATGTAATTTTAGTGCGATAAACAAATCAACAGAGCAAGATACTGAAAATAGTTTTTTTACTAATTTTGACGAACTTTTATCAAAATTTAAAAACCTCAGAAATAAAACTTCATCTGGTATTGATAATATACCAAACATTGTATTAAGAAATTTAAGTGACAAGATTATATTAAATTATACAATCTTGTTTAATAATTTATTAAATTATTGCCATTTCCCAAAAATATGGAAAACAGCAAAAGTCGTAATGATAAAAAAACCAGGAAAAGATCCTACTTCTCCGGGTAATTATCGACCTATTAGTTTGTTACCTAATATAAGTAAGCTTTACGAAACATTAATAAATGACAAAATAAATAATTTTGTCAAAGATAAAAATTTACTACCAGAAAACCAATTTGGCTTTCGGCATAAACATAGCTCAGTTAATGCAATAACCAAATTAACATCTGACATATGCTGGTATATAAATAAAAAATTTGGGATAGGGGCATGCCTAATCGACCTAGAAAAAGCGTTTAATACAGTATGGCTAGACGGCTTAATTTTTAAACTGATTCAGTATAGATTTCCAAACCATCTTGTGAACTTAATCCAAGACGTGGTCTCGGAAAACGAATTTGTTATAATGAATCAAAAACATAGCTCACAAAAAAAATATAAAATGGAAAACGGTTTACAACAAGGAACAGTTAATTCTCCTATACTGTTTACAATTTATACTATAGACTTACTAAAAAAATTAAATAAACTAAAAGGCTTAAATTCAATGTTAGCGTTTGCAGATGATATCATACTTTATTCTGCAAGCGATTCTGTACAAACGATCCAAAATAGCGTTCAGAAGATGTTCAACCTTACAGTAGATTATTGTAGGGTTTGGATACTTAAAATTAATATTCATAAGTGCGAAACAATTTTATTCCGCAATACTGTGGATAAAACCAGCTACAATATTAAAAAAAATTGGAGAAAATTTAAAATAAAAACGACTAATGGTCAAACTTTAAATAGTAAAAAAGTAGTTAAGTATTTAGGTATATATTTACACCGAAATTTAAAATTTACTGATCATGTAAGTTATATTCTAACAAAAGGAAATAAAGCCTTTATGGCGGCCAAAAAATTATTTTATAACAAAAATATTAACCCCAGAGTAAAAATAATTGCTTATCAATCACTTATCAGACCAATATTGGCATATGGAGCACCTATATGGTTTAATATAAGTGCTAGCCTAATGGAAAAAATAAGAAGGTTCGAGAGAAAATGTATTAGAGCCTGCATTAACAAAACGCGTAAGCCTGAAACAGATTTCAAACACTTTTATTCAAATAAATATATATATAAAGAAGCTAACATTGTTAGGTTTGACAATTTTATAATAAAATTGATCCGAAACCACATTGATCGCTCGCTAAAAACTTCGGAAAATGGATTAATATCCAAAATATACTATCATAACGAGGAATATATTCAGTATAGTATGAAAACGGGCTTTATTGCTCCCGAGCACTTCATATATATAGATGCAAATGGTTTTATGCAAAACCGTGAACATGTGCCCCTATTATATCATTATAATAGGAGGGCCACATGCAAAATCATTGATTTTAATCCTAATATTTTGGATAACTCGATCTGTAAATACGATATGTTTATTCCAAACAATGACAAGCGTATTGTAAGAAAACATTGGTGGTTAGAGGATGCATACGTGTAGAAAGAGGCAAAATATGGTGTTTTGCTTCTTTCTCTTTCTCTCTAGGTTTAGATAGTTTAAGTTTTTTTTTTTTTTTTTATATTATAGCCAAAACTTAGGTTTTGAACCTTTAAGTACTTGCGTACCGTTGACTATTTGAAAAAGGAAAGGATAGTTAGAGGAAAGGAAAGAAAAAGGAAGAAGAAAAGTTTTGTGGGAAAGAGCGAACAATGTTGTTAATATTCGTCTTAAACCTCTGTAAGTCATAAATAAAAAATCCTTCTCTCATTGGGAATGCTTCGATTGGGACGCGGTTCCACAATCGGGATGTTCTTACTATAAAAGAATTTCCATAGCCGGACTTAAACCATCTCGGAATTTCCACTGTGAAAGGGTGGGCACTTGATGCCTCTCGTGTTGTGCGATTGAATTGCTTAAGAGGAGGAAGAAGTGATTTTAATTCCTCGGAACAAGTGCCAACACCAAGCAGATATCTATAAAATAGAGTAAGTGCTCCAACAATACGACGATGACCAAGTGGTATAAGGGATGAGGTCACATTTATGTCGCCTATAAGACGAATGGCGCGGTTTTGAACTTTGTCCAAAAAATTTAAAGCGGTTTTTGGTGCACCTGCCCATAAATGTGAGTTATACTCGAGCTTGGGTCGTATATATGCTTTATAGATTTTTAAAAGGTCTCGAGATGAAAAATAAGTTTTGCAGCGGCTCAAAAATCCTAAACATTTTGCGGCGCTTTTCGCAATATCGAAAATATGCTCATTCCAGTGCATATTTTGATTCACTCGCATTCCGAGAATGTTCAGATCTTTGAGTCGCTGGATACCTTCATTTTGAAGCCGGAGAATTGGTTCGAATGTTGTTAGCTTGTTACTAACAAAACAGCTTTGAGTTTTTGAAGTGTTAAACTCGACTCTGTTAGCTTTACCCCAGTCGACAATTTTGGCAAGGTCGTGATTGAGCGCGCCGGCCATCATTGTTCTTTTGGAGGTGACTGCGGAAGCTGTAGCATTAGTTTGTTTTAGAAAATCATATGATGCTACTAGAGTGCTGTCATCAGCAAAACTATGGATTGGATTGAAAGTTAATTTGAGAAGGTCATTAATGAAAATGAGAAATAGGGTGGGGGAAAGGACAGAGCCTTGTGGAACACCAGCATTGATTTGAAGTTGGTCGGAAAAAGAACCGTCAACTGAAACTATGATAGATCGATTTAAAAGAAAACTTTCAATCCATTTAGAAAAGGTTGAACCAAGGCCTATAGCGTTGCATTTTGCTATAAGAGCAGAATGACAAACTCGATCAAAAGCCTTAGATATATCCAGAGCTACAACAGTAGCTTCACCAGATTGATGCAGGCTGGTGTTGAGCTTCTCGCAGAGGCATGTCATGAGATCACCGGTGGAACGTTGGGCTCGAAAGCCGTATTGGCTATCATGAATTATACCTCTACTGTCAAGATATTTCTTCAGCTTATGATTAATTAAGATTTCCATCGTTTTTGAAATAATGGAAGTAATAGCTATGGGCCTATAGTTTGAAGGATTGCTTTTGTCACCTTTTTTAGGAATAGGATAAACTTGGGCAACTTTCCAATAGGACGGGTAAGTTCCTGACGAAAAGGACAAATGGAATAAGTTGCGCAGAGGTTTAGAAATAGCGAAGGCAATGTGTCGCAGCACAATTGCAGGTATACCATCAGGACCGGTAGATTTTTTTATATCGAGATTCTTCAAGACTTTTGCTACAGCTCTTGTTCTAAAGTAGATCCTTCCGAAGGAATAATTTAGAACAGGGATTGATGAAGGATTTTGGGCTGTAGGAGGGAGTGTGGAATTAGCTGCAAATAATTTTGCGAAGAGATTAGCCTTTCCAACAGAATCTGATATAATAGTACTATTATTATCAATCATAGGTGGAAACGAAGACTTGCAAAAATTTTGCCTAACATTTTTAGCAAATGTCCAGAAAGACCTGCTGTTGTTGGGGAGATCAAAGATTTCTCGTCTCAATCTTTGGTTATGCAGGAATTTTTGCTGATTGATAATTTTTTTACATTTATTCCTAACCACTTTATAACTCTCATACGTATTGACTGTTTTATTGTTCTTGTATTTTTTGTAAGCTTCTTCTTTGGATTTCAGAGCTTTGCTGCAGAGGTCGTTGAACCAACCTGAGGGATTTCGTTTTATACTTCTAAGGCTATTTGGAATGAAAGTTTTCATTCCTAATAGAATCCTCTTGGTAATCACCTCTGCAGCAAAGTCGACATTTTTATATTGGAAACACAACGACCAATTCGATGCATTTAAAAAGTTGTTGAAGCCTTCCCAGTCAGCTTGGTGATAATGCCAAACTAGTCTTTTGGGAGAATTAGAAGAACTGGTTGTTGTGCCTACTTCGAAGCTTGTGCTTACAAGACAGTGGTCGGAACCACCTAGCGGAGAGTTTACAGAGATTGAATATTTCTCTGGATGGGTAGTTAGGAATAAATCCAGGAGGTGTCCGTTCTGGTCGCGTCGGTCTGGTATCCTCGTAGGGCTTTTGACAAGTTGAGAAAGGTTGAAAAAATTGGAAAAAAGTTCAACTTGTTTGCCTTCAGGACTGTTGTGACTAGAAAAATTAAGCCAGTCTCTGTTATGAATATTGAAGTCTCCCGCCAGAATAATCTCAGACTCGGGATTGGTTTCCAGAATTGAGTTTATCTGGTTGGATAGTCTTTCTATAAGCATATCAGTTTCTAGCTGATTCGCTTGAGGCGATCTGTAAATAAAACAGAAGTGAATGATGTGCTTATCGGCGTGTATTTTCATCCAATTATATTGATAAATTGGATTGGAGCACTCAAAATTTTGAAGAGTCTTATAAGCTACATCATTTCGTATATACAAAGCAATCCCTCTATGGGGTATAAAAAGTGGCACAAGCGAATAATTATTGATATTAAAGTTAATATCATTATTCACAACTTGTGTTTCACTTAGTGCTAAAATTGCTGGATTTTGGAGCCGTAGATGGCTTTCGACGGAATGGAAATTTGTTGATAGACCGCGAATGTTACAAAAATCTATCTTAAACATAATAACGAACAATTTACAAAGAGAAAAGGAAAATAAATTAAACTTAACAAAAAGTACCGAAAAAAAAAAAAAAAAAAATATATATATATATAAAAAAAAAATATATAAATTAAATTAAATTTTTTTGGCCCACGTACCACTTACTTATACCACCCCTGCAATGAATGCAACTGAAACCAATATCTACACACAACAGTTTTTAATACCTTATTGGGTGTAGAAATACTCTCAGAAACATTCACTGCAGGTTAGCACAATGAGAAAATTACGGTAATAACAAAATAAAAAAGGAGAAAAAATTATAGTGCATAATGAGAGAATTTTGTAGAAGAAAAAGAAAGCCGGAAAAGAAAAACGAGAAAAAAAAAAAAAAAAAATTATTTTAATGTGAATTGAATCATGATTTTATTATTGTCAACTAAGACGAACAGTTAACAACATTTTGAATAAAGGAGAGAAAAAAGAAAAAATTGTTTTGGCTATTTTTAAGTTATGTATTATTTGATTTTATTATTATTCTAAAGTAAATTTTATTATTGACACTATTTTTAAATTGTTTTTATAATTTAAATTTTTTATTATTTTAATTTTTTTTTTTTTTTTATGCACTCTGATTTTAGTTTATTAATCATTAATTGCTTATTTAAACGTTTATTTATTACACCGCACTTTTAATTCACATGTACCTAGGTTGAAGTACAGTGGCAAACTCAGTTAGTTTAAGTTTAGTTGTAGTGTTTTTTTAATATTAAAAAAAAAAAAGAAAAAACATTTTTTGGTTTTTGAAATTTTCCAAAAAATAAATGTAAATATGAAAGTGCTAAGGAGTACGAAATCCTATAGGTAAAATAACTATAAGTATATATAAAAATAAAATTAATAAGAAAATGAATAGTTTTAGGTTCATTTTGAATTGTTTAAATAAAAACCAATTTTTGTAAATTTTTTTTTTTGGTTGTAAAATATAAATAAAAAAAAAACAAAAAAAAAAAAAAAAAAAAAAATCTCTGATTTCATTAAGATCGGCCAAATAATGATGTTTTTATATAAAAGTAAAAAGGTAAATATTAACGTAGGTTAATCCTGCCCAAGTGAAGGTTAAAAAAAGTACTAGGAATGAAGATTTTTCATTTCAAAAGAGTGAAGGTTGTTCAAAATTAAAACTTGAAAAATCTCACCTCAATTTGAGTGACCTATTTCCTTTTAATATAACTTATGCGAAATATAAAAATTTAATGGATCTTCTGGCATATTTACCTCCTATATACCAGGATTTTTATAAAACCATAGCAGCAAAACTAAAAGCAAAAATATGCAAAGTAAAATAATGCTTCAGAATGAGGAAGAAAAAGTTAGTAAAAGTTCAAGAATAGTTTTAGAATCAGATTATGAATAAAATTATGATTACAACAAAAATTGAATAAAAAAATACATTAAAAAAAGTTTCTGGTTCATTATTTTGAGAAAATGCACATGAGTTTGGTAGCAAAAGGGTATAAGTACATTTTTTTTCTAAAATTCACATACCACAAAAGCAGGTTAAGGTTCTTTAAGAACCTATATTCGGTTTACAAAAAACACCTACCAAATAAATTTTGCAACTATCTTTCAGAATTACCGAAAGCGTGTCAACTTTGACATATACTGATATTCTGAACATTTTTGTTTTAAGCACTTATACCCTTTTGCTTCTAACCCCTTCAATTTAATTTTATTTTTACTTACCTATCAATTTCTTTGTTATTCATTTTTATTTTTTAATTAGAATTAGAATGTTTAAAATTTAGAATTTAATTACGTTAATTACGTACCTAAACTTTATAAAACTTCACTTTTTCAAAAATATTAAAAATTCGTTTTAAATCTGATATGCACAAAAGAAAACAAAGCATCAATATCTACATATAAAACAAATATCAAATTGACAAGACAGTTGCAAAAATTTATGTGTTGCCAACAGTTTTGGAATTTATTACTTTCATCAATTGCGCGTCGTCGTTGTCAATTGTTGTGGAAAAGTTGAATTCAATTAAAAAAATTGTTACTAATCTTTCATCAGTCAAGATAATAAAATTTACATACTGAAATGACTGGAGTAACACCAAATTCGGTTTCTTTAAAATTTCTGTACTTCCAAAACAAAAACGATTAGCTATCTAACAAATGCCTAGCATTAAATTTTATTTTTTACATAAACTTCCACAAACAAAAAATAAAAATTTAATCTAAAAAATACATAAATTTAATTCATAAAGTAATTTTTTAATCTGGAACAAAATTTAATTCTTGAAACAAAATTAGTTCTTAGAATGGTGTAAAATGAAAATATTTTTAATTACTTATTATTTTATTTTAAACGAGGCTGTTGAGCTAATATCATTATCTTCATTTCTTTGAAATTATCTATGTCTTAAATTAAAATAAACAAAACCAAACTTATTGTCATCATTTTGTTTTTCTCTCCCCTGAGCTAGTATATTTTTTTACTATGTACTAAAATTTCGTTACAAAATGAAGAATGCACTGACCTAATTTGAAATGAAAACATAAACCCTACGAAAAAAATACTCCATTTTTATTGTTGTAATTTTCTTTCTCTATTTAATTTTTTTTTATTATTTTATTTACCTTTTGTATAAATTTTTCTACATATTTTACTTAACGCTTTAGTTTCTTTCATCATCTGTTTTATATGTATGTGTATGTGTGTGTGTGTGTTACTTTTGTATGCTATTATCAGTCATTGTCGAATCCTTTTATTCTTGAAAAAGAACGAAAGAAATTTAAAAGAGACAAGGTACAACAAGGTAGGACCTACTTACTTACAACAATAAAAATTTTGCATAAAAAAATTTTCTTTACAATATTCTAGTATGGTTATTTTTTCTATGAAAATTACAATTATTATTCCATTGTTTTGAAGCGTATTTTTGAAACAAACAAAATAAATAAAAAAAAAAAAAAAAAGTGGGAAAAGATTATTTTTTTAATCAAACAATTACAAAACATTGTGCAAAAAAAACTTTTGAAAATGCAGAAAACTCATTACAAAAAATTTTCCAGAATGTTTGTTCCGCGAACTTGAATTTTCGTTTTTTGTTACAGTAAAAAGTAGGTAGAATGTAGGTAGGTTGTCTTTTATAGTTTGACGCAAGTTTCATAATTAACTTTTGAGAAAATATAATTCGTGTGAAACTATAATTAATTAAAATATTTTTAATAAATTTATAATTAAGTTTTCTTTAAATATTTATTGTTTTTTAAGGCATTAGTGTTGAATTTCTTGATATATAATTTATGGAATTTGTTGTTAAATTTAGATTTCAAACTTCGAAATACTATCTTTGTACAAAATTTATTTTAGACATAGTTTTTTTTCTATTTTCTTTCATATAGAACTTCATCACTGTTAGCTTTCAACACAAGTTATCTGATTGTTAATCAAAAAAATACATTATATTGTAACTGTTGTCATAATTGAAGGCTTCGAGTTTTGGGATTTAAAAACCAATTCCTCTATATTTTTAATTTTTAAGTTTTTTCGTTTTAACTTTTATTCACCCAAACTTGAAATTTTCACTAGTTCGATCTACCTTTTTAAAGTATTTTAATTTAAGTATTTATAATTGTAGACAAATATTTTAAGTTATGATTTTTACCTCCCTACAAGTACGTCGTATCTTATGGTTTATTTTACTAACATTTTTCTAGTTAAAGGTGCAGGCGGTGTTTTACTAACCCTACTCAGTGAAAATATTGCACAATGAATTGCAGCAAGCTTTCGTCTACAAAAATCCATATTATTTACTTACTGCGATACTTGAGCGGCTTTGTATTTTATTTTTTTCTAAAATAACGGTAATTCAGTAAAATTCCGCACTAAAATATAAAATATTTTAGAAAATAGATGCCCACAATAAAACTAAATTCAATATAGTAGGAGTAGCACGAATATAAAAATAACCACAATAATATTGTACGAATATTGTGCTTACTAAATTAAAAATTAAAGAGCCGATTGTTTGATTGATAATTCAGGCGAGACGACTTAGGTTTTTTTTATACGAATTCAAGCTACAAAAAAAAAGGAATCTAAACATTACATTTATTATGCTTGGTTTTTTATGTTTACATATTTATTCCACTTGTATGTATTCTAATATAAATTTTATTAAGTCCTAGTCGACGCTGAAGAGCTTGATTCTTTCGTAGTGGGTATTTGTTATAACTTTGACAAAATGAGGTGCAGCTTGTAGATGGTGGATTAAAGTGGCAGGTGATGTTTTCTTGTGATAAATGATCAGTGACAATGTTATTTGGTGCATATTATCGAGTATTCGTTTTACTCTTAGAATATTTGAACCATTTTCAGTGAAAATATTAGATAGTTTACGTCTACGAGAACAAAATCCGTCTAAGATGGCTAAAAAAGCTGATGTTGTTAAATTTTCGACAAATTCCAGGTGTATAACTGTAAAACAGATTGTATATCAAATGAATATAATAATATGATTTTCAAGATGAACAGCTATTTTTAGACCTGATATTTGTATTGTAATTTGTTCAGCATAACAGCATATATTGATTCCAACTTCACCATTTGATAGACCACAAACACAACAAATAGGAGAAGAATATAATTTCTCCTCTACATTACAAAATTTGTGATATTCTTGGGTAGATGGTAAAATATATAATTTCCTACCGATTCTTATATTTTTAAAGCTAGTCAATTGTTCTCGGATTGATTTCCATTTATTGGAGATTTCAAGATAAACTTTTTTATTCTAATCCTAATTTTTTAATCAAATTTCTTGTAAGAGTGTTTTAACGACAATAACTGGATCGAACAATTTGGATAAGAATTTTTCTTTTTGTTGATTTTAGGGCTTTTGATAATGAAACCTTATATGCTAGAGGCTAAACAATCAAAGATTGGATCCCATAGTATTCCTAATAGTTTAATAGAATAATAATAAATTCATCAAATCGAGCGGAGTGTATTCTTTTAAATTTGCTGGAAAAGTTGAGTTGTTCGGGACAATTTGATATACATTTTCTAAGAGTAATTTCACTTAAACGAAAAACAATTACAAGCTCTCTTTGTAGTTGAATTAATTTTTTAACAGTGTGGGTACCGGTAATTCCATCGTCTACGTAAAATCGTCTAATATTACGTGAGAGGCTAATGGATGTGTGTTTTTATGGTCAATTCAATACAAATTGAATTGTTTTGTTGCTAAATATGTTGCAAAGGCAGTGCCATTATGTTACAATTTTTAATTTATTGTAACGAATAAGTTCTGAAAAATTAATTCTCCAAACTATATGCTGATAATGTGTATCAGATTCATTGACCAGAATTTTTTGAAACATTTTTTCAATATCAGCAGCAAAAGTAAATTGACGTTTACGCACGGATAAACAAATCAAAAACAAATCCATTTTGTACTGTTGGACCAATCAAAAGTTGTTGAATTACATCGAAGCGTCGCAAATTATTCGAATTCTTGTTTTGGTAATATCTTTAAAAATAGGATGATTTGGGATATATGAAAAAAAATGTTGTTGTATTTAGTTGCGATTCAGGTATTAACTCCATATGATTAAGTTCGATATATTCTTGCATGAACTTTGAATAACTATAATTATTAAATTTTGGGGACATGTCACATTACGTCGAGGTTCATATTGGCCATGAAAACATCGCATTTTTGATTTAATAATATTGTAAATTATTATGTTTTGTCCCACTGAAACCCATCAAAAAAGAATATTTGTCCCTTCAGAAATATTATCGAAACATTTTTGAATTATAAATATATAATTCTTCGACGGTGTCAGCATGTACCGTTATAATTTTTTATTTGAAAGAGAAATATTGTTTCTAAAATATTGTTTTTAACATAAATGTAGAAGAGAATTTGCAATCAAATTGGAAGAGATTTTTTTCTTTCTTTCTTACACCTCATCAAGAATGCCTTTAATATAGGGGAAAAAAAATCAAACTTTACTCAAATTGATTTAAATGAAACGGAATATACTGTATACATTTTTTGTTATTTTTTTTTGTTGTTTTTCTTGTTAATACATCATAGTAGAAAAGAATATTCTTTAATAAGAAGATATGCACTGGGGAAGTCAAGATTCCATTTACAAAAAAACTCCATTCGTTAAAGAAGCAAAAAACTATGGTTTTTCTTATGTAATAAGTTGTGAGAAAGAAAGAGTGCGATATAAATGATTTAAAATACCATTTAATTTTTGAAATTTTAAATAGCCCACGGGCTACGGGAGAAGAGATTTCTAATGTACATGGTCGTCTGAAATCAACGTATTAAATTTATTAGGGTATGAGAGTAAAGAAATTTTGAATGATTGATTTTTTACAGGTGCCTACATAACATAATATTGGTTTCAAAAACATATCTTACTTCTTAAACATCATATCTATTCATTAAACATTGTCTTATAAGGGAAGTAAAATTTTTTTTTATTTCAAACAGATTATAATTGATGTATTTTCAATATATAAATTTTTTCAGGTATTGAGCCAGGTAATTAATACCAAGAACCAATAATTTTTTTTATGAATGACTCGATGCATTTTTATTTCCTTCAAAATTAAATTTTGACATTTAATAATCAATGATAATTTATTAATTATTAATAATATTAGAATTTATAAATAGGAAGGAAATTTGAATATTAATAATGTTTCTTATTACTATGCATTTTTTAATGTAACACATCTCGATATTTGTTCGATAATTTTTTTCCCACTTTGTGTTATGAATTTTATCTCTCTCTCACAAATTAAATTCTTATTACTTTCTATTTCTTACAATTTTAGAAATCGACTAGAAAAATGGTAACCAATCATTATATAATCAACTACATAAATGTTGACGCAATACCATTTAGGGCAACTTTTACATATCAGATTTTATTTGATAAAAGTTACTTATTTATTTATTTAAGGTTTGTTTGGCTCAAATAAAAAACAATGATTTTAAATATATATAGAAATTAAAAATTATAAACAAATAAAATAAAAAATAAAAATACAAGAAAATGAAAAAAAAAATTTACCTATTAAATTTTTAAATAAATAAAAAATACAATTAAGAAAAAGTTGAAAAAATCTTATAAATGTAGGTAGTTTAGTATCTACTAATTGTTATTATCAATACTATTATTTATAACAATCAATATAACAACAAAAATAATCAAACACAACAAACATTAAACAAAAAGTTTAACAAATGACAAGAGTCGATTTCGATTTAAAGGAAAAAATTAGTTTCCAGCATTTTTTGTTTCAAAAATGTTTGATGATAATAGGATAATATTCTATTTTTTCATTAAACAAAGTCGAATATCAAAATTTGTGGAACAACCTTTATATGACAGTCAAACTTTCAATAGTACAAACTGAATCTTGATGTCTAAACGTTACCTAATCGTTAGTACCTAATGTTAGCGGTTTTTTATTTGTAAATAAAAAACAATAGCTATATTAAGTTTACTTTATTTCTAATATTTTAGTGTTTTTTATTTTAAAAAAAAATAAACAGTATAGATAAATAATAAATGTACCTATATGTAATATATGAATATATCCTATATCTATTTATTGATATTTGATATTGTAGTCTTTTGTATTTTAAAATAAAAAAAACAGTAGTTTTTAATTTTTTGGTTTTCCTAATTTATAAAAAAAAATAAACAGTAAGACGCCAGTTTCCGGTCCGAGCTGCCTTTGCAATGATCATCAACAAAGCGCAAGGTTAAACTCTCAATAAGGCTGGTATTTTACTTGGTGCACCAGGTTTTTCATATGAACAACTATATGTCGGGATTTCGCGCACTACTGGGAATATAAATCATTTGAAAATTGTCACCGAAGAGAATAGAACTGTTAGAAATATAGTTTTTAATGAAATATTAGTTGATTAAATATTTTAATCTATATCAATCCAATTATATAGTCTGTCTGCTAATCTACTAATTTAACTAAAGTATTACAATTACTAAAATATTGTTGATAGGGGAATTTTTGATTTTGATAATTTATAATGCAGTACAACCTAGAATGCTCTAATTTTGATTTTTCACTATATATAACGGTAGCAAAAAGTTACGTAGTAACGGGTATTTAACTAGTTATAATAACATGTTGGATACATACTTTGAGCCCAACAAAGTCCAGGATGTTGATGGGCCGATTATAAAATTCTATAAATTAAATTAATAATTATGTTGCTACAAGTATGACCTTTATAACGATAATGACGGTACTTAACGTATAAACGTATAAATTCATTCAAATTATATATTGTTCATCAATAAAATATTGTTATGTAGGTAAGTAAACAAATTTATTTATTTAAGCTCATACTTTTTAAAAAATTACTTTATAAAAATAAATTTTATTTTCTTGAAAACTATGCAGGAAAATAATTATGTTAAATAACAAAACTAAGTTATAAAATTATTTAAAGAAGTAGGAGACTTGGTGTCAGATATAAGTAATATGGTGGATATTAGTGGAGGAAGTATAGGTATAGTTAAAATGAAGAAGATAATTTGTAAGTAAGTATAATGAATTTAATGATCAGGTTCAGATGGGCCATGAAAAAATCGTCTTTGAAGCTGCTGTAGAAAATGTTATGTTCGATAAATGGGTAGAATTATTTTCATAATAAGACGCTTTAATAAAAAAATAGTAAAATTTATTCTGTTCTTCCATATCATTGAAATTGAACCAAAGATGTGCCCCACTAGAAACCTTATGTTCCACAATGGTATTCAGTAGACAGTGCGTCGGCTGAGAATTATTTTATCCCATACGCCATTTTTATTAAATTTGAACTAATATCAGGGTTAAATGTTTTTGGTGACTTGCTTTCAGAATCTGTAACCCATTTTTCTCTATCTCTTTTGGTTCAATAGATAATGAGCATGCAATTTGTCCCATATCCACGTTTTTTACTCTTTTTTATCACATTTTGTCCCATTGAACATTCTTTGAAATTTTTATCCTATTGTCATGCCATAGTAAATCACAAAATTTTATTTTATTATTATATTGACCCATATACATCAATCTAGGAAATAGATTAAAATGATTGAAAAAATAAAAATTAATATTATTTTATCCCACGTCCATAAAAAAGTTCAAATATATGGAGGTAGAACAAAATAATTTGATTTTATGTTTTTTTTTAAACATGAATATGAAACAAAATAATTTGTTTCAAGTTTGGCTGTGAAATTTAATATGTAGTATTGCGTGTGTACGTGTACAAACAAGATCAGTACATGATTAACTTTCAAAGTGAGTGGAAGTAATTTTTGTGCACGTGCGCGAAATTAATATTTTTTAAATTAAAATGTCATCACCAGTACCCGTTATTTCGTCGTTTTTAGCAAGGTGTATTTTTTTTTATTTTAATTTTATAAATTTATACCTATACTTATTATTTTTCTTTAGTATGGAGCATGACATTTTGGAAAGCTCAGAATATACAACTTCTCTTAATGATTTTTCCGGTAAACTTTTAAATTTTTTAAATTATTTTTATAATTGACTTAATTTAACTTTTACAGATGATGATGTTTACAGAGACCCAGATTTTGTTCAATCATTTAATCGAAAACACTCTAATATTATTAGAAAGTATATCAAATAAGGTTGTATTAGAATCGACAAGTACAATAACTAATTCAAATATTGAAAGAATAAGAAGTGTGACATCTAGTATAAGTAGTAGCTCACAAAATTGTAAGACTTGAAAAGATATTTAAGTTGTACTTTCTAGGTTCAGTATCATCTGTGTCATCTACTAGAAAACGTAAGAAAAAGTCTGACATGTGGAAATCAAATATAAGAAAAAAATTGCGTCAATCAGGAAAAACATACATTAATGTCAAAAACATAGAATTTCCCCAAAAACAAATGAAAGATCCATGTATAAATTGCATTTTTTTCATTTACCAAAAATTTTACCCAACATGATAGAAAAGAAATTTTTGGCCGCTTTTGGGATTTAAATGATGACGAAAAATTAAAATTTTATTTTAACTTCGTCAAACAACAAAAAATAAAACGTCGTCGTACAAAATCTGAAGTAAAACAAAATTCTTTTGAATTTTACTTGAAAAGTGATGGCGTAATGCATAGAGTTTGTCGCAAATTTTTTCTTAACACATTATCAATTACACAAATTCGAATATACTATAAGCATCAGTTAAATAAAAATTTTGGTTCACCCCTTCCAATAAAAAAAGGTAAACATGCTAAAAAAAGTTACACCTACAGTAAAGCTGGATGAAATTCGTGAACATATCCGTTCATTTCCAGTTATCGATTCGCAGTATTGTCTAGAAACTAAAATATCTAGAAACTGAATTAAGTATAACAAAAATGTATAATCTGTACAAAGAAAAAGTAAATGAACCCGAAAAAATATCAATATACAGTTGAGTATTTAATAATGAATTTAATTACGCTTTTTTCAAGCCAAAAAAATACCAGTGCAATAAATGTTATTTATTTAATATGAACAAAAATCCATCTAGAACACAGTTTTTAGAATATACATTACACAAAAGAGAAAAGGACATAGCAAAAATGGAGCGGGATACAGACTCTCTAAACACTGACCTAAGTCATTGTGTATTATCATATGATTTACAGAGCGTTTTTAATTTGCCGAAAGGAGCAGCTTAAATTTTTTTTTACAAAAGAAAGTTAAATACATTCAATCTTACCGAAACTGCTGTAATGGGCAATAGAACTAAACTTACATATTGGGTAATATGGAGTGAGGCTACCAGCGGTAGATAAGCCAATGACATATCTAGCGCTTTATATAAAATACTGATTCATCTAAATAAAGATTTTCCTCGTATTAAAACTGTTACACTTTGGAGTGATTCCTGTGTTCCACAGAATAAAAATCAAATAAATTGCGCAGCAATAAAGTCATTTCTCCAAACTAATGAAAATATTAGTGAAATTTGTCGAAAATATGAAGTACCCGGACATTCATTAATTCAAAATGTTGACTGTGTTCATTCGGTAATTGATAAATTTTTGAAAGGGGTTGAAATACACAGCCCTTTTCATTTAATTAAATTATTTGGTAAAATCGAATCTAAAAAAATTAAATTAAAAATTATACAGATGGTTCCAGATGATTTTAAATCTTTTTCTTACATATCTAGTCAACTTGATTTTCAAAAAGTGCCTTTTAACAAAATAAAAGAATTAAAATTTAAAACATGTTTTGAAAATTTATATTAAAAATTATTATTGAATAAAAAGGAAATAAGAAAGTTTTACCAACTTCCAAAACGCTTTTTATAAAAAAATTCCTATTCTCATCAGTAATCACGTAATCAAAAAAAAATTCCAAACGAGAAGACTTCTGATCTAAAAGCTTTACTTCCATCTTATATATTAATACGCTTAAACGTCTGTTAAACTTTTCACAAAGCTTTTACAATACGAAGCTTTTTTCAACTAGATTAGACAACTTTATTAGAACTATTACGAATTACGATAGTGTGCAAAATTTAATTGAAAGACATAAACCACAAAACAATAAAATCAAAAACAAATTAAAATTAACCTAAAAACAATTCACCTATTGAGCAATAACATTGACTATCTGATTATATGAATTAATTTTAAAAAAAAAACAAAGTAGCAAAGACAAAAACCGAATTATCAGAATATTATTATAATAGCTTTGTTAAAATATTACAATATTACAGTCAAAAAAACTTACCTGTAAAACAAATGGTAAATTTAGAAAATATATTTTTTACCTCACCCAGACCATGTCCACAAATTCCACAAATTGAAATTTATTTATTTTATTAACAAATAATTCAAAAGTATAAATTCAAATGCGCAGTAGCATTAAGTAAATATTATATTATACATGGTGAATCATAAACCGAAATTTACGATCTGCTAAGAACAATAAAAACAATGTTATGACATTATTATCAGAAAATATGTTATGAAATTATTATCAGTTCCAATTCAATACACGACAAATTTAGTAAACATAAAAATTTAAAAAAATTTAAAAAGAAAAATCAAAGAATACCCTTACCTACATCAGAGACCCTAGCGGGATAACAATATAACAATAAAAACTGAAGAATAAGAGAAAAAGCATAATTATTGGCTTTACCCGTAACTATAATAGTCATAAGGCGTCATATGATGTCATATCATACTTCGTTAAATGGCCTATATAATTCGATATGATTTAACAAATTCGTAACCAATCATAACCTTTACTGTAATGGTCATACATAATCATACCAAAACGTCAAAACCAAAATTTAAAAGAAGTGAAATAAAAATATAAATTCTATAAATAAATGTTTTTCTTTTTTATTTTGAGTTTTGAAATAGTTAGGGCTATTATGATAATAAAAAAAAACACAAAAAATGTATCTATGTCTATTTTAATCTGTTTTAATGTGGGTGTGGTATGTATTTAGTTTAAATGCATTTAATTTCATATCTATACTGCCAGCGACATCCCTGTTCGCCACATTTTGTTGAAATGTACGTCTCTATTAATAGTATTTGTTAGGGAGCGTTTAGACATCAGATTTTATTTCATGAAAGTTTTGTTTTACTTATTTTTAGTACATTTACAAATTTTATTGCAATTACATCAAATCTTATTTCAAAAGTTTTAATTATTTTCTTTAAAAAAATCAATGTTTTACATATTTTTTATTTATTAAAAATAGTTTAATATTTTAATACTTATTCAAATATTTCACTAAAAACACAATTCTCTATTTCACAGTTATATGTTGCTTTGTTTAGAGTACGATCTTTTGATAGTGTTAGTGTAGTATAAAATATTATGAAATGTTTGAATAAGTATTAAAATGTTAAACTATTTTTAAGATATTAAATAAAGTGAATTTTAGTTTTAATTTTTTAATTTGTAACTTATTTATTATGTAATAAAAAAATATGTAAAACATTGATTCTTTTTAATAAAATAAAGAAAATAAACAAATAAAATAAATTGTTTCATTTATAATGCTAATGCTAGACCGGCGAATGTTACGCCGGGAATAGCTAGTATCTTCCTAATATTGATCAGCAATATTTAAAAGCTATATATGCAAAATATAAGAGTTTTTATATTAATATTTTTTAAGCTATGAAAAGGCTGTATTTTTATGTTTTAGTATTAAATTTGATTACTTTTTAAGTTTAAGTTACTTTTTACAGTGTAAGTTATATATATAAGTAAATTTATATTTCTGATTTATTAAGTCTGATAATAAGTTGATGATGATCTTAATAAAAAATTTGATTACTAAAGACCAATTAATAATATATTTTATTTAATTAATTACCGAAATACTTGTCTTATTCTTCAATATTTTAATAGAACTTTCAATTTGCTTTTTATTCTATGTCATATATTTACTTAATATTTTCCCATATTTTTTTTCAAATTTTTATATTGTCTCATATCCAAAATAATCTTCTATACTTATAAAAGGGAAAGTTTGTTTGTTTGTTTGTTTGTTTGTTTGTTTGTTCGCTATACACGCCCACAGTTTTAAAGATAGAGTTCTGAAATTTTGTACTGTTATTCATGGTACCGGTATGCAAATAACGCGGTACCTTACAAAGCCATCACATGACAGGTTCGGGTTGCTACCGTACAACTCTTACCAAGACTCAGGAATATTTTAAAAACCATGTGTGTGACAGATATGAAAATTTACATTTAGATTCTCTTTCACAAATAAAGAAATTCGACTGTTACCGATTTCGAAAACTTAGACTGGTTCGGGTTGCTGCCGTACAACTCTTAGCATGTATGTCTCAGGAATAAAAACCAATAGTGTTACAGGCATGAAAATTTACACTTACATACTCTATCAGAAATGTTTCAAAAAAAAAATTGTGTTACAGACTTGAAAATTTATTCATAGGTATTCTATGAAAAATAAAAAAACATGTATTGTCCTGAAAAGAGTATTTTCGAATTTAGGAATCAGTATAAAATTTTTACATGACTATGTGAAATGGCTATGTGAATTAGCCACAAAAATGTGACGATTCGTTTTAGGAATCAGAAAATACTGCAGAGTGTTCCAGGGGGTTCATGTGTACAAATCGATAGATACAGTTATCGATGAAAATGAAGTTGTTGTTCCTCATCAATTGGAATTAAAAGTAGTAGCCTTAATATTGCTTCTATGAAACTTGAAGAAGCCAAAACTACGGTACTAGATTAAGAATAAGAACTTGGCATCCTCATTTCATTTAAGTACAAATTCCAATTGATTGTGGAAAAAACGAACATTTCTTTATTTCAAGAATACCTCAACAGCAAGGAGCGTATTTGCTTATACTTCATCAGAAAAGATCACCAAAATATTGTTTACAAAGAAATAATTTTAATATAAGTATAGCTTAAGTTGGAGTATTGTTGATATTTTGTTATCGTAGTGAAAAAAAATATTAGAATATTTTTGATAAACCAATTTTTTTCAATTCGATTCATAAATCAAACTTCATTGAAATAAATTCGATTCATTTTGTGGTCGACCCGGACAACGTCGGGTAACTTTGCTAGTATCCAATAAAAAAAGCCATGTCATAGTATTAAGAACAAAATAGTTTTTCTTAATATGAAGTGGGAGAAAGTGCACAATTGACCATTGATAAATAAAATATCTGTAAATTTTTCAATTATTTACCAATGTTTTTACAAATTTAAATTTAAATACAAAATGGTTCAATTTGAGTTCCCATAGCCAAAAAATCAATACTTTTTCGACTAGTTTTCGAGTTATTTCACATTAAACCTTAAAATCGATTTATTCAAAATTTATCAAATGCCGGATGGGATAAAATAATTCTGAGCCAACGAGTGATCTGTAAAAAAGTACAATATAAATCAATCTTCTTTTCATCACATTTGCATTAGCTCTTTTTAAAGATTTTGGCTTGTCTATATCCTTATCTTGTTTACCAATGATATTTTGATTGCAATAATTTTTAATTATTTTTATAATGGGAAATACATTTTTTTTTATAAAAACTTTTAATTTATTTTCGGTAGAGATTTTACATTTTTTAAAATAATTTACTGTTTAAATTCAATTAAATGAATCTTTAAATTAAAATAATTTCCTTTAATTTTTTGGAAAAACGATATTTTTAAAATGAAATATGGTACATACCTAGCTAGTTAATTTTATTAAATAACATAAGAAAATATCTGAAAATTTACTATACATAAACTTACAGTTACAGCATAATAAAATATTCTTGAAATTTAGGAATCTCACACTTATCTCATTAAATCCAATTTAAAGATTTAAAATTTTAAACGTGTAATTTGTTCAAACTATTTTCTTAACTCTCTTGCAAAAGAATTTAGTTTAAAATTTAAATTATTCTCATTTTAAAATTGAAATAAAAATTAAATTTATATCTTTACATTCTTACCTCAGCCATTAAAGAAATTTATCGCAAATTTTATAACCACACAACATGGATGTATCTCTTTTTTTCCGCTAGATTTTATACACGAGCATAGTTTTTCACCATTATAGAAAAGATTTTAAAATAGCAATTAACTATTTTTTTCTACAACAGAAAACTTTAATAGTTTTTCATATACCTAGGGTGTGTATTTATTGTTTTGAAAAAATATTAAATTTCTTTAAAACATTTATTTTAGATAACTATACAGCATTGTTTAAATATAAAACCTTTCCTAGTCAGTCCATTATCATTGAGCAATAAGTTTTTAACCCTAAAAAATACTAATATTTAACTAACGTAAATTGAATCCGGGATACTAATACATCTATTTAAAAATAAAAAATTATTATTTCAGCAATTTCTTCGTTCTGAATCATTGTTGATATAAAAATTATCACTCAAGACAATTCTAATTTGAAGTAATTCTAACATATAAGACTATTTTTCTCGAAGCCAAATAAAGTATAACGTTATTGTACTTAACGTACATAAGTACAGCTAATTTAGGTAAAATTATTTATTTTTACCTAGACTACATTTATTGATCAGATTAAGATTTCAATGGATCCCAAGATGTGGCAGAATTTCTCTAATAATTTTCTTCATAATTTAACATGTTTAGAATATATTGTCTACTTTTCCTATATATAAAATAAATTCGAATCGATGAGAAGGTCACATAACTAGAAATTTTTATTTAATATTTTGTAAGGTGTGATATCTGAATTACTAAATCTAATGGTTTTAATTTTGCTTGAGCGATAATAACTATTATATAGTAAGGTCGAGTGTTGTTTTATTTATACCCATTTTATTTGTTTGATATTTCTGAAATCATACCTTATTTTAGTAAATCAGAACTTATTAATATGTTCCAAGTACTTGGAAAGTGGCAAAGATTACAATGACTCATAAGACAAGAAAGACCCGGAATAAGGCAAAGTCATATGGACCCATTTCAATGCTTCCCATTATTTGAGAAATTACTCGTTAAAAGATTTGATCGAAAAGTCACTAAAAAAAATGTATCTACTCTTCAGTGTTACTTGATGTTTAACAAGATTTCAAAAAAGTATGCTCCACCGTATTCTACACAAAATCCAAGTCGAAATAATTGAATTTCACTTTTCAAAAAGAATATTGAAAATTAAACAACGGCCACATTACTCTACGTGAAACAATATATATGCAGAAATACCCTAATGGGGTATTCTGGGTCCTATTCTGTATTTACTCTATACCAGTGGCATGCCAGAGCTAGAAGAGAAACGATGGCAACTTTTGCAGATAATACTGTGGTATCAGCGGTTGGTAATAATATAAACGAAGCAACAAATAAACTGCAGCAAGCATCAAATAACAAAATCTCCTTATGCTGCAAAAGGTGGGAAATTAAACTAAACCAGACCAAATCCATGTCAATTTTACAAATAATAAAACAGAATCACCTGTTCCAGTCACAATAAATTTGGTCGTTACTATATCAAAATTCTGCAAAATACCTTGGTATGACTCTAATGGACGCAAAGGTCAGATAGAAAGAACTTGAATAAAGAAAAAAAAAAACAAGAGTTAGAACTGAAATTTATTGCTGAGCTGTATTGGCCCTATTGACTATGTAATTGTCTTAGAAAAAAATATTTTATCTTTCAATATCTCCTAATGGAATTTTGTTTGATCCAAGATATCTGAATTAATAGAGCCAAAAGTGTATGAATGGTTAGTCTTAAGGACTAGTTTTAATTTTAACAAATCGATGGGACTTTTTGGTGCAAGTGTGCCAACTAGTCTTTCATTTCGTTCTTCTCCGGAAAATATAACAATAAATTAAGGCTCTTTTGATGATTTTAATCTATTTGAAAAAAAAACACAAACAATATTATATTAAATTTTTCTCTTTTGTTTTATTACAAAAATATTAAATTTAATTTAAATTAGAAAGCTATAATTAAAAATTCAAAATAACTCCCAGTTCGAAATTATTACGAGTAATGTAGTATTACGTGATATTGGTGTTTACCTAACAACATTACCAGTACTAACTATTTTTTATATAAACTCAATTCTTTAATTACTATTTTATGGAATATATCTACATGCTATGTATTATATTATTTAGGTTAAATAAATTAAGAAAAACTAAAATGCTTAACGGTTTCTTATGTAAACCATTTTGACGATCAATTGATGTTTCAGCCGCCTGGAATCTCGATTCTTGTTTATGCCTTTTCATAAATGTGTAGAATCAATCTTTGCCAGCAGACTTATGAAGTTATGAAAAACTATTGGACATATTAGTTTTTCTGGCTATCTAGAATGCTAAGGATCGCACACCATCAGAAACGATTTTGCTTTTCGGCATACCACTTTATAGCCGATAAATTCGTTAATACTATAAATTTTAACTTTCAAAATAAAAACAGCAAAAAACTTGGTAACTCACCTACAAATTTAGGTTTTTAAATTATTGACAAAAAACGAACAAGCGCTATTTGAATCCAATAAAACACAAAAATGAATACTTATTCAAGAGCGTTCTCTCTAAAAATTGACCGCGATTCAACCAAAATAATGTTTTTTTTTACATAAAAATTCAAAAATACCAAAGAAAACGTTTAAATTAATAATAAATAAATTAGAAAGATAAGTTGCTATACAGAGCTATACTATCGCCAGAAAAATTTCCGGAACATACATTTCTGCGGCTTGAAAGCTTAAGCATATAAGGTACACATTTAAATCGAAAAATTATCTAGAATGATCATAAATATTCGATGTTGCAAAAAAGGCAGCCATATGTTTAGGTTTTAAGCCGAGTCGCTGTAAGACTTACTTCTAATAATTCTTCATCAAGTAGTTTCTATGATTTTGATGTCTCTCTTGTATCTCCTAATATCACTAATGTAATATCAACCCATTTACGTCTTCTGAAATCTACAAAATAATTTTAAGTTTAAAAAATTTTAAAAAAAGTTTTGTGGTTTACTTTCAAATTATGTTTTAAAAGAAATAGTTTTTCAGATTGAAGATGTTTTGTCTTATATTTTTAATTTCAGTGTCCTTAAAGGAGTTTTTCCTGAGGACCTGAAACTAGCAGAAGTAATTCTTCCTCTTTTTAAGAAAGGTAGTCCGTTTGAACTCAACAATTACCGTCCTATTTCACTTCTATCACCTTTTTCAAAAAATTTCGAAAAGGCTGTTAAATTTAGATTAGTTAATTTTTTATTTAAAACAAATTTTAGAATAGAAGCACAGAAGATGCCTTGCTAAAATTTACTAATGAAATTTATAACAGTCTGAATAAGAATAGTAGTTGTGCTGCTCTTTTCATTGATATCACAAAAGCATTTGATACAGTATCTCACAACTTACTATTGAAGAAAATGGGCTATAATGTATAATGCTGGTTTCCGAGGCTTTATTCTCAAATGGTTCGAGTTGTATCTAAGAGATAGAAAGCAAAAAGTCAGAGTTGAATCTAAAGTTAGTGAAATGATTTTCATTAACAAAGGTGTTCCCCAAGATTCAGTGTTGGGGCCGATATTATTTCTTATTTATATTAACTCTCTCTTAAATCAAAATTATAATTGGTTGTCGACTGCTTTTGCAGATGACACTGCTTTTTCTTATAGTGGCTCTAATTTGATGGATGTTGTAATTAAAATTAACTACGATTTGCAGCTTATTAGGAACTGGTTTTTTGTTCATCATTTAACTATAAGCCCTAAGACTAAGTTAATGTTTTTCAAAACTTCTTGTAATAGTAATGAAATTAGCGATTTATCTTATCACTCGCCGGTTTGTAAACGTTTTCCTTTATTTGTTTCTCCAACCTCAAACATGTCATATTGTGATTCTGTCCTCTGCGATAATGGCTGTTTTTATATTGAAAATGTTCGCTATTTCAAATAGCTAAGAATTATATTGGATAATAAATTAAATTGGTCTGAACATAGTCATAATTTAAAAAAATATTTAAATAAAATTGTTCGTTACGGCTACCATTTGAGAAAATGTAGTACGTTGGAAATTTTAAATATATTTTACTATGCCTTTTTCAATTCCAAGTTGAATTATGGTTTAGCTTGCTGGGGTGGTTCTTACAATAACAGAATTCGCCCACTTCTCCTAGCCCAAAAACATTACTTAAGAACCATGCTTAATGTTAATCGTCTATCATCTAATTTCCCACTTTTCAAAAGAGTCTGTATTTTGCCACTCAGACATCTCTATATCTACAAAACTATGAAAATTTTTTTCATTAGATCTGGTTACCTCGATCAAAGGTTAACGCCAACTTACAAACTACGTATTAATTATTTGAATTATGTTGCTGTTCCAATGGCCAGAACAACACAATTTACGCATTTCTTTGTTAATATGGCACCACGAATTTTTAATAGACTACCAATTCACATCAGAAGTGAACGTAATTTTTACTCATTTCTTAGACAGTTGAAAATCTGGTTATTTCAGTTTGATCACTCTCAAATTGAATCACTATTTGATGGTGGAAATTTGTATTAAATAAGTGTTTTATGTATGTATTATAATTAAATGTGGTTTTCTCTTCATACTTCAATTATACTATATTCTTTAATTTTGCTTGAACTTATAGTATACTTGTAAATTTTTTACTTCAATATTAAGCTTTTCATACATTTTTTATTTGTTATTTCTTTTTTCTTTATATTTTTTGATACATTGTTTACACTCTTTTTAATTTTATTTTTAATTATTTTGTCTAATCTTAATTTGTAATTACTTATGATTTTAGTACCCCTCTAAAACATTTATGTTTATATTTTTTTTTTTCTTCATTTATGTTTGTTTCATTCAACACGTATTCTTTTGAATATATTCGAATGATCCTACACTGAACCAAAAAGGTACGTAACTACAATAAAAAAATTCGTTGAGACAATTAAAAATTTATTAATATTTGTCCGATGAACTTGTTCATTGAGCCAATGAATAGCTATTTATTAATTTAATTACCTCGTCGTTAATACAATGAACAATTATTAAATGTGTTTATTAAAATAAATTTTTGTTTTAATAAACATGTTTGTTGAAATAATAAAACATTTCATTGATTTAATAAATTTGTTTATTAATTTAATAACATAAATTTTTGTTTCAATAAACATGTTTGTTGAAATAATAAAATATTTCATTGAAAATTTCATTTTGTCGGCATTTTGTCGGTTCCCACGTCTTCCACTTCTATAATTTATTTGATCATTGTCCCCGCTTTCTGAACTCGCCTCTTACTTCCCACTCTCCCTCACTTATCACTTCTTTAAATAAAAAATACAATGTTTTTTTACTTTTTGTGTATTTTTATTTTAATTATTTGGATTTTATTTTTTTAAACAATTTTTATTTTATAATAAATTTTTGCTGATAACTTATTTTCTTTTGTACCTCTTAGTCTTAGTTTTAAATTTTCATTAGTTTTAAATATGAAATGATTAAATATGTTTTTTCATTTTTTAAATTATATTCTTAAGTAGTTTATAACATTTTATTTAATTATTATTTTCTTTACTTGTTATATTTATTTTGGATTTTTTGTTTATTCTCACAATAAATTTACTTCTTAAGTATTGTAAATAATTTGTTTTTTATGTGCCGTTTAACACTATTTTTTAAATAAAAAATTTCACTAACTATTCTCTTTTTTCAAATTTGATTTTTAATTTTAATTTGTTATATTTTATTTTGGAATTGGATTTTAGTTTTGGGTCTATTAGAACCATCTAATTATTGTAAGTTTTTTTGTATTTATTTTTATATAGTTCTTTGTAATTTTCCTTCGTTATGTATATTTAAGACTATATTGGAATTGACCGGAAAGGAAATAAAGAATTTAAAATTACGCTAATTTATAAGCTCTTACAATTATAAATTCTTTTTTACACTGAAAAATTCTGTTAAAATACGAGTACATAAATTAAAAATAACACGCGTAGTGTCATTAAGTAAACAAAAAAATTGTTAGTTTTAATAAACTAGTTCGTTGAAATAAAGAAAAAATTCCGAATTTTAAAGTATGAATTCGTTGACATAACGAAACATTTTATATTTGGTTGATATTATGCAAGTAACAAATATAAAAGTATACATACATATTAATGAAGGCATTGCTAATCAAAGAGAAAATTATTGATTTTAACAAACGAATTTGTTAAAACAAAGAACACTGTTATTAATCTAATTTTAATGAAAGTGTTCGCATTATTAATGAATTAGTTGTTCAATTATTGTATTAAAAACTGCATATTTGTGTCAATAAATCCTAATTCGTTGAATCAATAAACAGTTTATTAAGAAAAAAAAATAAGAGATGTTATATTTTCGTAATATTAATGAATAATTAATTGAGCCAACAAAAAATTAATAATCGCTAATTATTAAAATGTTAATAATCGCTGTTCATTGATATTACGAACAATTTTTTTTTCAGTGTACTTATTTTCTTACATATGTAAAGATTTGTTATTTTTACTAAATTATTTCTTATTGAATTTTATATTATTATTTGTTCCTATTAATTATTCTAATAAACTATATTTATATTTTTTTTTACTTTTTTTAATTTTATTGAATTTATTATATTAGTTTATTAGATTTAAGAGCTTTATGTTTTGATAATATTCAATTTTAATTTGATGTAGTTTGTAAAAAATTTTATATTTAAGAAAATAAATGAATTTTAAATCTAAAATCTAAATCTAATCTCCTCCTCGTGTAATCTTTTGACATTCTATAAAGCTTTCATACGACCTAAAATGGAGTACACTTTTCATATATGGGCTGCTGCTTCTAGTAATGCGTCAAAAGATTTGGATATGGTCCAAATCCGGATGTTCGTCTTATCAATGACAAAAATATTATTGATCATCGTGCTACCCTTGTAAATCGTCGTATAGTCGGAGGTCTTGATCTTTATTATATATACCTCGTAGGCACGCATACAAGTTCCAGTGGAAATTCAATATAAAAAAACAACATTCGCCTTCTATACCACAATACCCGACTTTAAACAATTTTTAATTTTCCCAAGATATTCATCCAAAATTTTGCTGAAAGAAGTTTAATTTTATATATTTTGCTTTTTTAAATATCTCATTACTAAGTTTTAGGCATTTTATATATGGTAATAGGATAGGATCTTTCATCTTTTCATATAGAGACTCTAAAGCATTGTCGTGCATTTTGGTACTTCTTTTTATTTGATCATTTCAATTTAAATATCGAACAATTATTTCAATATATTAGCATCAGTTTAATTTCAGATTAAGACAAAGATACTATGGTGTTCCTTATCGGGTTAAATTTCACTTTTATTTATTTTGTGTCAATCTAATTTTTGATGAATTTTTAATTAATATTTGATTAAATGGTTTTGTACTAAACATAATACATATACTACACATACTAAACATAGCTACAATCTTAATATAGAAATAGATAAATTATATTATTTTAAATTACCTATATAAAATTATACAACTAGTTATAAAGTTAAAACACAACCGGTAAAACTAAAGTTGCAAGTTTTCTACTAAAATTAAAATAAATTTACAACCTAGATAAATTAAATTTTTTTGAATTACACTATTTAATCTTCTTTTTCTGGATGAACTTAATCAACCTGTACCACAACTAAAAATATTGCAATGCAGTTCTGGAACTATTTTTATAGCGTGCTAAAGTCATAAAATTAAAAAGTGAGAAAAAAAAAAGAAAGCAAATAAAAATAAGTGGAAAATTACAAGGATTTTTTATTCTTCCTTGTTAAGATTTTTTGTTGTTTCATTTTCAATTTTGAGTCTGAAGTTTTTATGGTTTTTATCCGTCATTAATTTTTATATTATAATTTAAAAAATAGGATCGTATTTTAGGTAGTGTAGGTAAAGTTTATACTACTATTACTGATATATTGTATATGGCTTGTATTTCTTAAAATATAAAGAAATGAGTTTAAACAAAAGAAATATTACTTACCAGTCTTTTTGTTTATGTTACACAGGCTTTTACAAATAAAAAAATAAAGAAATAATAAAAAAAAAAAATTTTAAATTTAAAAAAAAAATACGTTTTACAAGTAACTGAATGGATTAATTGTTTTTAAGAGTTGATCGTAAATAAAATAACAGGATTGTTTGTAGTAAAGAAAAGGCATTGTGTATTTTTAAATCAATACAAGTGTTATTGTTTTTTTATAAAAATACTAGAAGAAACCCCCGGGTACATACCCGGCCGAGCAAAAGAAAGGAATTTTTCTGTGACACGGCACAATAAAATTAAACATTTGACACGTTGAAAGTATCTGACAACAATATATAGAATAGTAGTATTAATAGCAAACCACAAAAAAATGAAAAATGTTCAAAATTTTAAGTTAAAATAAAAAAATATCACATAGCATTAAGCTTTTTTTGTAAGATTTAATTTGTTTTTATTATTTTGTTATTTCTCGAGGGAAGGTGAAAGCCTCGAAAAATACAAAGCAGACCGCGCAGATAGGTACTTAGCTAAAACTAACCCACTAAAACCACCGAAACCCTTTACCATAACTGATATTATTAACCGATTAATTGATTGTCGCGTTAATTGGGAAAATGTGTGTCGGAATGTTATTAAAAAATAAATTCTGATAATTTTATTAAACCATTAATCATACCTATGTGTTAGTACCGTTTTCCAATTATTATGAGTGAATTTTAAAATTCATCATATAGGAAACAATTGGATAAAATGAAGTATTCTAGACCTGGTATGCAACATTGTCATATTGTCAACCTGCTGGTATGCAACATTGTCAGTTACAGTGTCGTTGTCAGTAGAACTCTAGTTAATTGAATAAATAATTAATTAACGGAAGGATTTTAATTTTTAGAGCAGTGGATTGTGTAGAGCTGACCATGGCTGAAGGTAGGTTGAGGGAGATAAATTCCGACTCTTTGAAATGTTTGACCTTGTGATCTATTGATTGATATTGCATATGCAAGACTTTTTTTTTTTTTTTCCAGATAGTAGTAAATCATCGAAAGAGGCTTCAGGGACTACCTATTACCGGGGAAGGCAGTTTGAAGGACTGTGTGACTTTAACCCACTAAAAACTCCTATCATTATTGCAACATTAAAACTAGTCTAATAGACTAACCATTAATTTAGATTTAATTAAAAAAACATAGGTACCTTTGATCTACCAAAATCCAATAAGGTTTTAATAGATAAAAGGTTTTAACCTAACTCAAGTGGTCTTGTTCATTTTAGTCGCTTCACAAAGTTTTGATTGTCAATTAAGCTAGAAGCTTCGGTATTGACATGTTGGATCAGACGAGTTTTATGCCGTGCAGCGCATTTAATTATTTCGTCTTTTATAGATGAGATCTTCAGATCTCGATGAATATCGGCATTGCGAACATACCATGGAGCATTGACTATGTTGCGCAGTACCTTATTTTGGAACGTTTGGATAGTTTGAATATGGATTTGTTTAGCACATCCCCATATTTGAATACCGTATGCCCAGACTGGCTTCAACATTTGATTATACATCAAAACTTTGTTATAGGTCGAGACCGTAGAATTCCGCCCAATCAGCCAGTATATTTCTCTATATTTGAACTGGATGCAAGACTTACTTATAAAATAATTTTCGTTCTATATCTGATATTTTTTTTTATTTTATAAATAAAATAGTTAATTTTATAAAGATTAACTTAAATTTTTGAGCAATTTTTATTTTTTTCTGGTTTGCTATTCAATACATTGTTGTCAGATACTTTAAACATGTCAAATGTTCAAAATTTTCTTGAGTTGACTATTTAGGTGCTCAAATTAAAAAAGATATACCTAAAAAATTTTTGAACAAAAAGTTTCGGAATAAAACAGATCAATTTAAAACTATTTTAAAACGATCAAAGCAAACGATTAAAGCACTTTTGGGCAAAAAAGTTAAATTTACGGAAACTACTGAAATAGGAATACAACTAATGAAATCATATAGATATACCTCAAATTTGCTATACGGTTTAATAGAAAATCAGCTTCATTATGAATTATTGTATTCATCATTTCAATTTATCCTTGGTAGGTAAATACTATATTTTGGTTTTGTATTGATTTTACTTAGAAAACAACCGTATAAGTATATAATAATTTATTTAAAAAAAAAAAAAATTGAAGGTATGTTAAAATGTCTTAAAAGGGCTGAAATTTGAAATTGAAATTTATAATTAAAAATTAAAAAAATAGAAAAAAAATATATAATATTGCTTAGTCTCCTTTTAAATATATTATCATTTTCAAAAATAATAATGTACATCGGTTGTTAGATGGTTCAGATTTGAACCGTACTTTTTCAATCTATAAATTAAACATACTTAATATTATTTTCAAATTCAATTATTTTAATTTCGTATTTTCAAATGACTAGGACCAATGACATTAAAGAAATTATCAAACGTATGACTATTCATATTCATATAGAACTATTTAGAACGGTTACTGAATAAACCTAATATTTTACTATTTTTCTTGTTTGTACTTTAAATTTTAGTTTGATTATTGGCCGTGAGATGGTTTTTTATGTAGATTTTAATAAATATATAATTTGCTCCTATTATTTTTTTTTTAAATACATTGTCAGTTTTATTATAAAGTTATAATAATATACATATACAATGTATGTATGTAAGATATTTTAATAACTTTTCCAAAACTTTTTAAATTTAAAAAATAAATAATTTAGTCATAAATTAAGATATGTTTCTTTTTTATTAAAAGTAAAGATTATAAAATCTGTAAAATAAATTTTAACAATAAGATTTTGACATGGGTTCGATATACATAACATTTCACCAATATACTAATAAGACTTCCTTACCAAAATACAGTACAAATTACATTATATTTATTGTACCTACATTTTAGCTGTTTGAGTATAGATATATAGGTAGGATAAATGCTAATTGGTATAATATATTATATCATATGCAAATATCTATACGATAAATCATAGTGTCAAAACTGTCAACTGTGACTACATTCCATGTATGGATAAGTAATTAGTATACATAATTTGTATGCTTAGATTTATTTTAAACTAAACGGTTTCGTATTTTGTTGAAATAATAATTAAAAATTACTTTTTTTTATTAAAAAAATCTTGTTTTTTTGTTATTAATTATATTATATTATAAAAATTATTATTATAATACTCATAATAAAAAAAATTTGTTTAATAAAAAAAAAA
Organism: Argyra leucocephala; assembly: GCA_963942445.1. NCBI lineage: Eukaryota > Metazoa > Arthropoda > Insecta > Diptera > Dolichopodidae > Argyra > Argyra leucocephala. Next base: position 81,516,191 of record OZ012681.1, on the reverse strand, counting down.
CAAAAATTGAATTAATAGAGATTCGAACTCACAAAAATTTGTGATATTAAAACCTATATTAATAATATTATCCTACTAATTAATTTTTTTTCCTACTAAAAGTGCAAAAAAACAAATATAAAAATAAATAAAAACAAAATAAAAAGAATTTGACTCAAAAAAGAATCGACAAAAAAAATTGATTAAATGAAAAAGCAAAACGAAGTACACGAAAAATCACGGAAAGTGTGCCTTCAAAATCGTGCTCTTCTGTATTATAATATAGATTTTTTTATCATTATTTTCTTATACGAACGAATTCAAATGTCCAAGCCATGTTTAAAGATTATCTACGTACATACTCTTGTTGGTGTAGGTCATCAAAACAAAATGACAAGGAAACAATTTAAATCAGTGTTGTTTGACAAACTACATTATGTAGATTACGTTATGATCTACGCGTTGACAATACTTTGTGGATTTGTGGATAATACCATTATGGCTACTTCTTTGCGTAGGTATAATTAAATAATAATAAATTACAATTAGCTAAGTTAAATAAAATATCTTTAGAAAAAAAAAAACAAAAATTATATTATTTTTTTTTTTGTAACATAATTTATTAACATAAATTTAATCCAAGTCATCAAGATCCTCTGTTTCTTGAAACAGTCCAATGACTGACAAGAGTATTAATCAATTCACATATTGGTACAAAAAGCTTTATAGTTTCTTTAACCATATGTTCTATGAATTCATCATCAAATTTTCATACTTGTTGGTTCTAAGATTGACTATTCTAGGAGCACATAGTTTAATCTTAATTCCTTCTTTATCAACAAAGAAATTTTTCAAATCAACTTATTAAATTCTTTTAAAATAGATGTTGATTTGTTAATTTTTTATTTAAAACATTTTTTGCAAATATATTGCCGGCGTGGAAGTTACAGTTACTATGTCACATGAAGTGCTGAGATAATTTCCCCATCTATTTATGCTATTGTCGAATACAAAAGTATAAACAACAGTAGAATACAGATCCTTTGAAATTTCAACAGACTCCACAACAATTTCACACAAATTCTCAACTATTTCAGAATCTCGAGTTAAATTCTAAGCGTTCAGAAAGGCTTGCTCTCCGGTAACATTGAGCAACATTGAAACATTCGTTTTATAATTGATTGAACAATTTTTTACACCCATAAATTAATGCAACCGATTCTAAGCTTATAACCTTAGCTGATGTAATACATTTTTTATAAGCTTTGTCAAGCCAAGTTGTGGATAGTGTTTTCCTATCAGGAACTTTATCTAAAGATGCTGGCCAATTTTTTTTTAATAAAGCTCTTGAAATGAATCGAATCTCATAACAAAATAATTATTGCTTACATCATAGTTGACATTGTTTTTATTCTGTACAACATAGTTTACACTGTCTACAGAAAATTGCTTGTTTACACTAAAGTTTACTTCATAGAGTACACATTTAAACATTACACTTACATGTAAAGGAATACCACTGATTTAATTAACTACCTTTAATATTAATAATTTTTCAAAAAGTACGAACATATGTACTTACACATACACTAATTTCTGTATTAACCCTTTCGCCACGATTGGTACACATACGTACCAGCAAAATTCAAAAATGTCTAGAAACAGGAAATTGTACTTCAATTTGTTAAAATATGCACCAAATCTTCTTTAAATACACATTTGCAAGCAAAACATAACTAACTTCAAAAATAAAAAGGATTCTTCATTAACAGAATTTGTCTGGGGTACCCGATTAGTTTCACTCATTTGTAATACGATTATTGTCAATAAAACAAGCTGTTATTAAAAATCTTTGTGATAAAAAATTAGTGAATACACAGTTATTTTAATATTTTTTAACAAATTAAAATATTATATATATATTATTCTGCATTTATCTGGATGTTTGTAAGTTCGACGGAACGCTCCAACACATATACAAATTGCATATGTATACAAATGCATATATATACAAATTGCTTCGGTGCTTTTTTTTAACCCCTGTCTACCATGCTGAACCTTTGCAGGAAAAATTGATTGCATGAACTATATTTTTTTAATTTAATGTTAGTCTTCTTCGCAAATAATAAGGAAAAATAAAAAATAATAATATAAATAAAACAAACAATTTTTTTGATTTATAATGAGAAGGACTAAGAAATTTTAATCAATAGTTTAATATGGTATAATAACCAAAAGGCAAACAGCAATTAACACAAAAAAAAAACATAATTCACTCAAATGTTATTCTTATTACTTAAAATTATACATAATAATACACATGTGTATCAGCATATTTGTATTGTATAATATTATACATTATACTACTTTATTGCTTCTACCTTTTATTTTTGTCATTATTGTGTGCGTAACTCACTTCACTCAAAAAAAATTATTTTTGTTTTTTTTTATTATTTGCTGTATCTGTATTCTGTATGTTCTATATGCTCCATTCCAAAAATATTATTTTATTTTCAGTGTTAAGTGTTCACATTTCACTTCACTGTTCAGGTTCACTGTTCAATCAATAGAACTTGATAGAAGTAGAGTGGGATAATTAACTCTACTTCTACGCCGGATAATAAAACATTGTTCTTTTTAAATTGAAAATTATTGCTGAAAATGCTTTTGTATTTTTTGTAAATTTTACCAATTTAGATACACAGTTTTGAATATTTTTTTAAAAATAACACAGTACCATAATAACAGTTTATTCATATAGCAAAATAAGATCCCTATACATTATACAAAAGACAAAATTTATATGAAAATAAGATCCCATTTTTAAATTTGCTTTCCCGGAGGACTCAATAACGCTAATACGGTATAATTTATACTAAATGGAACCCAACTAACGAATTATAACTAAATGGAAGTGAGTACGAGTATACCATACAAAAATACAAACATTTTATACAAATTTGTTGGTATGGTACTTCTTTTTCTGTTATATAAAAAAAAAAAGATTAGTATTAGGCCAATATAAACATAAATAAAAATAAATAAAAAGTGATATAAACATAAGTACTGTAATTTCGGAATAAAGAATCTAATGAAAGAAAAAAGAAACTAGGATTTTGCTTCCGTCATTTATGACGGGTTACAAAGCTAGTTTTATAATATTTTTGTGTAAATCTGTTACAGTAGGTATTGAAAATTGTTGTTGATTTTGGAACGATTTTGAAAAATTATTTTACATTGGTAAAAATATGTATGACACCATTTTATATAGTAATTATTTCACTTTCAGAGCTGGAAAAAATTATCACAAAAATTAACCCATAGGAGATAGAAGACTTCTTAAAAGAAAGCTGAACCGAATAGTCAATCAAGTTCTGATGATTTTCCTTCTGGAAGCAATGAATTTTAGTATCCGAATTTATAATAAAAAACGTGAAAAATATTCGAATCTGATGGTTCTGGAATTGATAATGATATTTTTTGTGTGGAGCAGCAGTTTTATTCAACAATAGAAAATAACGATGTTGCAGTTAATACTGTTAAAAAAGATCAGGTAGGTGAAGATCAAGTATTCGATGATATTATGTGGTAAAAGAATGATCAGTGCCTAAAATAATTCTTAGTGTTGACGGAAATTGTTCAATCGCATAAAATATAAATCGAATTTTTTTTGCTTTGAAAATGTTCCACAAATTGATGTTGCCTTCGCTGTTTACATATTATATATCGCAATGTACATGCCATCGAATAAATATGTATGAACAAAAATATCAAAAACGACGGAAATGTGTACAAGCTAATGTTGGCGAAATTCAAGTAGTTATGAAATAAAATATTTGTAATGTCTTATAACAAAGTTCTGGCCATAGAAGATTAGTCGTCAAATTATCTTTCACTAGGTAACAATGCAGTCAAAAAGGTAATAGTTCGCGACCGTAGTGTCAAGCTAGTCTCCTCAAAAAAGCATTTTAGTCGTCGATGAGAACCTGGTGGTCTAACTAAAACCTATTACGTTGATGACATGCTAGAATGTTTAAAAAATTATATAAAGTGAAGACAAGATAGTACATAGTAGCAAAGTACATATGAATCGATGACAAAATTCAAGGGATATTTAGCATTGAAACAATATTATACGATATATGAACAATATATGAAGCCGATGACAGGAGCTACAAAAATGTGTCTTCGATATTATACGACTTCTGATTATACCTAATTGAAATATAATATGTTGTTGAAAATAGATAGAAGAGGTAAACTTTATGTAAACGAGCTGTTTACAATATGCCAAGAATGCAATTAATGTACCACTATATCAAATTTTGCTAAATATATGCTAAAAAGTTTTTTTTATTTGACTGACCCCGACTTTATTTGCTAATCAATTTCGGCTTTATTTCCAAAATGTTTCAAAACTTTCAACCATATATTTGAAAATATAATGTGGAATTATGCCTTATAATTCAGGGAATTATTGGCTTATTCATCAGCGTTATAATATCGCTAGGAGACTATTGATTTGGGGCTTTTAGTACACCGCCATGAATATTACTTTAAGGAATACCAATAAATAAACAATCATATTATCCAGTTTCACTGAATTCACGTTCCATATACAGTGTACATAGATTTGTAATCATACTTTGATCATTTATTCTCTTAAGACCTTCAATGTTTTCTTAATTTTCTATTTTGATGTAATTTTCTATTTAAATAGGTTCAAAACGATAATTTTATATTTTACAATCCTTATCAAATTCAAACCTTTTTCAAATTTTTTTCAACAATTCCCATTAAAGATTAAGTAAAATTCCAAAAAAAAAAAAAAAAAAACTCGTAAAATGATTTTTTTTCTTCCTAATACGTGTGTTCATAAAAATATACAATATATCTACATAATAATGTTAGTGTATTTATATTTAAATTCAAATTAAATATTTTATTTTCCTTAAACAGAATGTAATAAATTTAATGTATTCGCGAATATATTATTATTATTATTATAAATAAAATTTAAAAAAATTAAAACACAAAAATTATATTAAATATCCATCCATCTCATCATTTATAAAATGCAAAAAAAAAAGAAAATAAGATCAAATCATCAGAAAGAGAAAAAAAAGAATGAGAAGAAAATTCAAAATAAGCAAAATACTGGAACAAACAAATAAAAAATCCCGTTGACACTTTTAATGCCATAAAAATACGGAAGTCAATCCCCATATAAAATATTATTCAAAATTATAAAACAGTTACTTGATTATATTTGCTTCAAAAATAAAAAAATATTTAATGTAATGTTCTAGTTGTCGTGTTTCGTTTGTGATTTCATGAAATGTGCTTGTATTTAATGTAGGTGACTAACGGTAGTCTGGTAAGAAAAATAACTGAAATTACTGTATTACCTCTTCTAAATCCGTTATTACTACTACGCTTTTTTAAATTTAATGTATGGATTTGCTATTTAATCCTCAATAATTGTCCTATTGTTAAATTCTATTGTTTTTCTTTTTTGTTTTATTTAAAAATTTTTTTATATAAAAATATGAAGCTCAAAATGTTGAAGTTTGGAACTGAATTAGTTTTTTATAACATTTTTTTATAATTCCTGTAACTCTATATTAAAATTTCGTAAGTAGAAAAATTGAAATAGAATATTTTTTTGTATTTTGGAGTGGCAGCACGTAACTTGTTCACGTTCGTCAAAAAGACATATTAGTACTTTTGGTAGCATGTAAGCAACGTTGACGTCGATTTAATTCCGAAAACGTAAAGTATACATTTTTTCGGTAGAATGTAAGCAAGCTGACGTTCGTTGATTTTAACGTATACGTTTATTTATAAACGTCAATGAATTTCTTACCGTTTAATAAAATTTATACCGAAAAGATAGTTTTTTTTAATAAATTTGTGTTGTTTTAATAATAAAAATATAAAATTTAAATATTTATAATAAAATTTGAAATCTTAAGAACATTAAATTTTATAGTTTTTAATAATTATATAGTAATGTAATTTTTTATTTCTTTTGATAACATTTTATTTCTGGAATAATTGAAGTATTTTTGTTTGCAATAAAAAATTTATTTTATTTCTGTGATAATTCAAGCATTTTTTATGTGATAATAAAATAATTTTTTTTTAAATTTCTTAATAATTGAGTGTTTTAATTTATTTAAATAAAATACTATATTTATTAGTTAATTGAAAATATCATATAAAATATCAACTGAATTGGTTTGTTTACATTTATTTTATTTATTTATTTTTTATTTTAGTCTATTATAAATTCTATATCTATTGAAACGGGCACACCGTTTTTATTATTTTTCCGATTTTTATATAATAATTTTGTTCTTCAAAACTGAAATTAATAAGCCGAAATACAAGAATTCAAAAAAAAAAATTCTGAAAAATTTAAATTCATTTCTTTTTATTTGAAACCTCCATTAAATTTGAAAAACATATGTTTTTTGAAGTTTTAAATAGGTTAGTTTGATTGTCAAAATAATTTTCGAACATTCGGAATATTTTTTCGAGTTTTCGGAATAAATTTTCAACGTGATGTTTTACATGCTACCAAAAAAAATCTTTGACGTTAAAATACTTCACGTTGATTTTGTAACGTAAACGTTTTACGTGCTGCCACTCCTGATCACTATAACCGCAGTCTAATTAGGTTTTGAATTTAAATTTAATAAATATTGAGTGAGCTGTGAGAATCAAATGCTACGGATTATAATCAATAATTTTGAATAATTTGACTAAATAAATAGATTAATAATCAACATTTATATTATATTTCATATGACCCACTATTCCATGCCTATTATTTAGGTAAATAGCAAATCTGATTTACAAAACGACGGAGTAAATAAAAAAAAAAATACTACAAATCTTCGGAATCTTAAATTCCTTGTGTTTACTGTAACAACTGTGAATATTTTATTTCTATTTTATTTTTATTTATTTTTTTGTTATTCCAATGGGGGATGGATAGCTACTCTTTTTATGTTTGCGAACATTTTTTTCTCATAGCTCTAGCCTAACTCCATCCCTATTATAATATTATATTATACCTACATCATATAGATATATTATTATATCTTCAAAATGTTAAAAATAACAACAACCAAAAAAAAAAATTAACATTATTTTTTTCGCCATCTTGTATAGACAACAAAAACAAACAACCAAACATAATATAATAAAATTTCATATACCATTTTAATATGTAATATTATTATTGAGCTTAAGTTTATATTATAACGGTTTTATTTTTTTATACCATCCTTACTTATATAATCAAAAATCCATTCATTTTCTTTGATAAATATGGTATGTGATATATTATTCCATGATAGTATACACACATTTACCATAAATTTTATCTATATACACGCATAGGATATAAATATTATATATAACAATAATATTATGTATATACATAATATAATCAAACAATATATGAAGGATTACTTATCCGAATTTTAAACCTCGAATTACTGGTATATTTGTGATAAATGCTAAAAATTAGAAAAACAAAAAAAAAAAAATTTGGAAAGCTTAAATTATCACATTGAAATGTCAAACTTTAAGAGTTGTTTGAGAAGCTGAAGAAGAAGGATATCAGTATATTATATTGTATATATGTATTATTATTATATAAAATAGAATTATATTTGTGGATGCATGTGTGCACATTTATATGTATAGTAATAGGATATTAAATTCGAATTTTCATCAAAAAAATGTTATTGTTGTATTGTTATTATTATATTAATATTTAATTTTGAGACCCTCTTATTCTATATTATTATATCAAATCAAATTTACTATAAAAGTATATATTATTTCGCATCTATTTAAAAATAAAAAAAAAACAACAACAACAATAATATGTATGTAATTCCATTTGATGCAAATAATAGCAAAATGAAGAGAAAATTTGCATTTTTATTGAAATTTTCTTTGCTTTTATGATTTTTTTGTACGGAATTTTTTTAAAGGGCTATGAAAAAAAATTTCATTCTCATAATTTTTAATGCATATTTATATATTATTATTAAAATCACATATGTATAGATACAGTGTTATAACTTAGGTATATGAATGTAGAATGTAGGTATAGGATAATTTTTACAATTTTCTTTAAATTTCAATATTACATTTTTATTTTCTTTTTGACAAAGTTGCCATATATTAATTTCAGAACAAAATAAATTAAATAATAAGTTAATATAAAAAAATTATAATTTTACATAAAATAAAATCAAGCAAGACTTTCTTATCTTTCATCTATGACAATTGCACGCCATAACAAATTAAATTTTGAAGAAAAATAAATAATTATTTGGCTCAAATTATAAATGAAAAGCAAAAAACTAATCACTAGATCGGCTCTAAATGTAAAACATACTTTTTTCCAAAATAACTGTCCAATATATACAAAACATATCTAACTGGAGCTTAGAGTAAGTTTGAAGCATCCCAAATTTCACTACTACGTTACCTCGATTATATCCAAAATCGCGTATTTTGCCTAATTCGTGACTACCTGGTTCAGGTAATGTTTACTCCTCTTCGCAGCATTAATCAAGCATAAATCGCAGAATTAAGAAGCTTTATTACTATGTTACATACATCTTGTTCGAATGACTTTTGGTCAATAGAATTAAATCAATAATGCCAATTCTAGCGTAACACTAAGAGGTGTTAAATATTCGTTTCTACGCTGTACAAATTTCAGGTGATTAAAAAATCTGGTTTCTGAAATTTTACCCTGATAACCGTTAAAATATTGAACATGGTTCCATCTAATATATTCTCCTTTCGATCCTATACATTTCACAATTTATTACTATTTACTAATAACCAATTGAAGTTCATTTCCATCTTACCTTACAATTATTTTTGGTACCTATCATATTACAATTAGATGAGAATCGGATCCACCTTACCCAAATTTGGTATAAAAATAAATAAGTTAAATTAGGTTATTAGTTTATTAATCAGTTGTTCGAAAAACATCTGATTATGTATATATATTTTTTTTGTATAAACAGTCAAGTGGTAGTATGTAATCTTTAGTACTTGAACTCCTTGGATGGAATAGGACCGGATAGGAGAAAAGAGAAAGTTATTGTAAGAATTGATAGAAATTTACAGAATGAGTTTATTGATATTTTTCTGGAATTTCTGTAAGTTATACACTATATGGTGTTGTTTGAATGCGGAAACACACTAGAAGGGATGTGATTCCACATTCATGAAGTCCAGACTATGAACGAATACCCGTAATATGTTTTATGCCATCTCAGTATATGTACTGTGTGGGGATGAGTAGCTGCGGCTCCTCTTATTTGTCGTTGGAACTGCTTATGAGGAGGGAGTAGTTATTTTATTTTTAATGAACGTGTATTTATAAAATAGAGAAGGTATAATACTTCAAAAAAATAATTACAATTTAATAATTTTAAAACTTAATTCTATAAATTTTGCTCATATTAAAATTTACATTTTTATATTTAACAAAGAAATATTAAAAATATTTCAACTAACACAATAAGTCTCCATTCCAGACTTTCCTTTATTTCAGCCCAGATGTACGCCTTCTTTCAGATTACGACAATATCGAAGAACACACGAATACAATATTTTTTATCCCTTAGCCCCTTTTCACAGAAATGATGGTTTTGGAACAGTGACAAAATGTTAAACAGTTGGACGGTGATGGTTATACCGTTCTCATTTTCAGCTCAATTTTAACAAACTACTTAACAATGTCTTATACTCATTTATTTATGTTAGAAATATTAAATAAATATTCCACAGATGATAATAATTTATTGTTGATAAATGTCCCACACAATAGAGTTATGTGAAATTTTGTGCAAATAGAAAAAAATAAAATATATAAAATTATTGATATGCAAATGAGTGTAATAATAATAACTGTCCGTTTTATATACAGTGTTTATGGTGTGTTACCTATATTTTCGAGAATAAGTATTTTGGTGCGTAAGCTAAGTTTTTCAAGTGTGATTTTGAAAACCGTTTTGTTTATTTATGTATTATGTATTATTCGGTACAATATCAGTGCAAGTTCAATGGAAAGCTAAGAAAATTCGAAAGGAAGTGCTTAAGATTTTGTACTAGAAAGCCCAACTCCGACTACAAGCATTACAATTCTAACAAATGCAGCAAACATAATCAGGATCTACAATTTACTAATAAAATTGATTCAAAAACATTATGACAGAGCACAAAACACTCCAGAAACTGGTTTAATATCACATATTTTTTACCACAACGAGGAGTACATTGAAAAAACTTTGCTCACGGGCTTCATTTTCTTTTTCAGGACAAAAAGGATTATAAGTATTCAAAACCAAAACCATGTCTCTATACTATATCACTATACAGTACGCGGGCCACATGTAACAACGGACATGATTACAATCTGGGCTACATAAATGGAGAGAACTTAAAATACAACATGTACATACCAGATAAAGATAACAAATTAAAAGAGATTTTTTCGTGGTTGGAAAAAACATTCAATTAGAGACAGGTATGAAATACACATTAAGTTTAACACTGAGGTTAAAGTAGATTAAATTGGCTTAGTAATTAGGTTAATTTAGGTTAGTTAGATCTTAGATTTCATCTAACAAACAGATTTTTTAAGCCTTATTTTTTACCATACATGTAAGAAGAAATATATTAACATACAAAACGCTTACGAGTGAAATAAAAAAAATAGTACAGCAAATAAAATTAACATAAATTAATATTAAAATTAGTTGCATAAACAATAAAATGTTGATAGTTTGTAGTTATAGTATATTAAAGCCCTTTTTCTTAAACTTTTTCTAGGTTAAGTTAGTATTAAGTTTGTACTTTAAAGGTATATAGAAAATGTTTAAAAAAAATTTATAAAGATACTAGTGGATCCCCTGTGCAATTGCACAGAAGTAGTTCTTTCAAACACAATTTTATGTAAAGAGAAATATTTGTTTTGATATAATTGTAGTTGTTTTCTGAAGCGCTTGATTATTGGATATATATACTTTATAATGAAATGAAAGTATAATACCTAATACTTTATGACGAAATTAACACTAATTTCAATATAACTTAACACAATAAAATTTCATTACTCTGAAAGTAGTAGATCACAATTCTGTTAGAGCAATAGGTCAGCAATGAATTATTTTATTAAAACACTGATATATATATAATTTTTTTCTGCTCTTTATTACAAATATGTATATTTTGTATATGATTACGTAACAGAATTGCTATTTATGAATAAAATAAAGTTTAAAATTGTTATACCAAATATAATTTTTTGAATTTGATTTTGTTTATAAAGAAATTTAGCGAATGACTATAACCGTGTTTTACTGCATATATTTTTTTTAATGATAGCAGAAGCAAATGAAATAACATTATTTTATTATATAATTTTTGAAGAGCGATCTGAACTGATTTTTGTTTTTCTGTTTTGTTTTCAATTTTTGTTTGTGTTGTTGTTTTCGTACTTTTTTTCTATAAGTTTGTGTATTTATTTAAAATGACACAATTTTTATGAAGCCTTTTTAAAAATTGTCCGTGATTGAAATTTCTTTCTTTTTTCCTACTAAAAGTGCAAAAAACCAAATGCGATAAATAAAAAAATAAATAAAAAGAATTTGACTCAAAAGAGAATTAAAAAAAATTTCTCATATTAAATAATCCTTTAACCAACTCAGATAATATCTTATAAAAATTGTTTGCCCAAAATATACACAATAAAATAAAAATTGATTTTGATCGCCAGGGCCTGCATCATCGCCGATTGATTGAATGAAAAAAAAAAAAACGAAGCACACGAAAAACAACGAAAATTGTGCCTTCACTAATCGTGCTCTTGTGTATTATAATATAGATTTCGTCAAGTAGGTGCAAGAATATTAGATTTTCTTTTACATATGGTTTTTTGAACTCAGTTTTTTTTAATTAGTTGCAATAAAATTGAACGGTCGTCTGATGAACATAACCGACATTATCTTTTTTAATAACAAAGATTTTTAATCGGGCCAGTCACAAAAACCGAATGAATTAATTAGATTTATATTAGATTTATAACCATAGTTAAATTAATTAACAACCGTATACTTAGAAATTTTGTACTTCTTCAATAAGAAATCTACCGGTTTTTTTTAAGTTTTTACTATAAGAAGAAAAAATTACTTTGAAGAAAAGTCGTTCAATATCAGTAAAAAGCAAAATACTGTCTAGCCATTAATGATTTGCAGAGACATCGCTCTATAGGATAATCATTAGGAAGCAGAAAAAATATCTTCTACAACACGATTAGTAACGCTAACGAAAATAAGATATAAAAGCAAAAATGTTTATTTTACTTCGAACTTTATTTCAGTACGGTGTACTAAATAACATCAATAATGGTTTGAAAATTATTTCAAAAATAGAAATAACAATATTCTGAATGTGAAGGCTTTACAAATAAAAAAAATATTGTAGATTATTATGTAGAGTAGGTCAAGGAAGCTAATTTTGACCAGTATTGTTCTCCTGCTACGTAAGTAGCTTCTCAATGTTAAATTTATATAGAAAAGCTTTTGAATTTTCAGACGACTTAGCTGTATAATGTACAAAGAAATAAGGTTACATTAACTTAGAATTAATAAACGATTGATGTGCTACAAATGGATGGCTCTACAGTCTGCAAAACCTCACAGTTAACACAACAAAAACTATGTTGTTTAAAGCCACAGGAAAGACAATATCTGTTCCATACTATAATGAACCTGTATAGAATATATTTTGAAAGTTGTATTATTAATATATTGGCATAGGTATGCATATGTATATGAAGATATATTTATATTTGCACTGAACTTGCTAATTGTTTTCTTTAATTATTTTGACTATATTTAAGTTTTAATATGACCTTTAAGCTCTCATGAGATTTTATGAAATAAATAAATAAATAAAAGTAGATTGTTTAATCAAATATGTACTGCCTTTGTCCAAAATGTATAAGTAAATACAGCACAGGCTCACAATCAATGGATTCGAAACATGGCTTACTTATGACATACTGATGTTCCCAAAAGAGTAGAGTTGAAAAATATTTTGTAACTTAAACAAAACATCTACACTTTTACTTGAATTTATTGCTTGAATTCTATTTATTAATATTTTGCCGTATAATTCAAAAAATATAGTTTTCTTTTATAGTTTTCAACAAAAATAGTTTAACAAAATTTTCAAATTTCAATCATATGGTTACCCTTTATATTCCATATTATACATCCTCCATTATAACAGATTAAGTTTAAATTTTTCATAAGGATATCTGATTACAAAAGAGGTCATCTTCTATTCATTTGTTTGTATTTTTGTTTATTCTTCTTTTTTTTTTGTCTTAAATTGTTTTCTTTTTTTAGTTTATATTATGGTATAGGGGTATTTTCATTTTATTTTGGTCATCTCAGTACAATAATTTTTTTTTTCTGTTTCTACTCATATGAGAAAAATAAAAAACATCTAAAAAATAAAGAAAAACATTGAAAAAATGAAGGGACTTAAAAATATTTTCACAGACAATACAAATTTCCATACAACATAAAGTGTTGTAATCCTATATATTGAACTAAATAATATATATGTATAGTCTATATGAAAAAAAAACTGGAGATGATAAAGGAAGACACGATTTTCTTTCATCTTAAAGTAATCTAAGTTGAAAAGAATTTCAATATACGAAGCGAGACAGAAAGTAGAATGATGAGAAAGAGGATGAGACCAAGAGAGGGAAGAACATTTTTTTTTATATAGTGACATTATTTATGTTATTCATTGTAAAATTCAAAATACCTTAGAATCTTTGTATAACAAAAAAGAAAATAAAGAAAATTATGGGTTAGAAATGAAAAAAAAAATAAAAATACAAATAAAAAATATGAATGGAATATATAAGTATATATGTGTGTTTTTCAATCAACAATAGAATGTTATAAATAATAAAAAAGAAAAATAATAGAAAATGGAATAAGAATATTATATAAAGCAAATAATAGTAGAAAAATATTATCATATAAATATCGAAAACATTGAAAAATAAATTCATATTACACTCAAAGGATATTCATAATTTTTTATTGTATTTTTTTGTTTTTTGAAGTTAAACTTGAGATTTAGAAAATGACAAGCCAAATGCTGGACTATGAACTAGTAAATGGGCTTGAAAATAGCTAGACTATTTCGTTGTCTAGCATTAGCATTGAAGACCTTCTATCTACGTTATAATATTCTTATAATTTTGCATTCACGACCTTAGAAATTTTCTCAATATTTCAATTTTTGCAGTTCTGTCAGATTTTTCAAATCTTTTGCACGTTCCTAGTTTTACTTAATTAATTTTTATATTTATTTTACAACATTCCCTTTTTAATTAGGTCATAAGTTTTTTTTTCTCTATTGTGTTCATTGAATTATTACTTAAAACTAAGACTATAAAAAAAAATTAAAATTATAAAATATGTAATTATAATGAATAGATTAATTTTTTAGATAATTAATTAATGAAAATTAATCTATAACTTAAATATTCTGATTTTCGACAATATAATCTAAAACGTATAGAAGCTAAATAATAAATATTTCAAGCTAAATTGGAAAACTTTAAAAAATGTTGAGACATTGTAGTTCTACTCAATAATTGCAAGGTTCATTGTGAATACATTTTCGTTTATACATAACAAATGCATAAGAATACATAAGAATAATCCAACCTATACACTGGCCTTCTTTACAAGGTCTAAAAAAAACGATGTTTCATTAATGAGCTTAAAAGTACAAAATTTCTACTATATAATTTCAAACTTTATGAAAATTGATTGTCTGTTTGAGAAATTGATAATATTTCCATTGTCCCACATATAATATAGCGGGATAACAATAAAAACTGAAGAATAAGAAAAAAGCTTATTATTGGCTTTACCCTTAACTATAATAGTCATCATAACGCGTCATATGATGTCATATGATACTTCGTTGAATGCCCTATATAATTCGATATGATTTAACAAAGTCATAACCAATCATAACCTTTACTATAATGGTCATACCTAATCATATCAATACGTCAAAACCAAAATTTAAAAGAAATGAAATAAAAATATAAATTCTATAAATAAATGTTTTTCTTTTTTTATTTTGAGTTTTGAAATAGTTAGGGCTATTATGATAATAAAAAAAAACACAAAAAACGTATCTATGGCTATTTTAATGTGTCGTTAATGTGGGTGTGATATTATGTATTTAGTTTATTAAAATACATTTAATTTCATATCTATACTGCCAGCGACATCTCTGTTCGCCACATTTTGTTGAAATATACGTCTCTATTAATAGTATTTGTTAGGGAGCGTTTAGACATCAGATTTTGTTCCATGAAAGTTTTGTTTTACTTATTTTTATTACATTTGCAAATTTTATTGTAATTACATCAAATTTTATTTCAAAAGTTTTAATTACATATCTCAAAGATAAACAAATATAGTTGCAAAGTATACTATATTTCTTCACGCAAAATCCACTTTCTAAACTTGCAAAATACGAACACACGAATATGCGTGACGAGTACTAATAATAAATACTTACTAGCTATTAACGGCGTAACATTCGCTGGTCTAGCATTAGCATTATAAATGAAACTTTATTTTATTTATTTTCTTTATTTTCTTAAAAAGAATCAATGTTTTATATATTTTTTTATTACATAATAAATAAGTTACAAATTGAAAAACTTAAAACTAAAATTCACTTAATGCAATATCTTAAAAATAGTTTAACATTTTAATACTTATTCAAACATTTCATAATATTTTATACTACACTAATCTATCAAAAGATCGTACTCTAGACAAAGCAACATACAATTGTGAAATAGAGAATTGTGTTTTTAGGGAAGGGAAGGTATAAGTATTAAAATGTTAAACTATTTTTAAGATATTAAATAAAGTGAATTTTAGTTTTAAGTTTTTCAATTTAACTTAATTATTATGTAATAAAAAAATATATAAAACATTGATTTTTTTTAAGAAAATAAATAAATGAAATGAATTGTTTCATTTATAATGCGAATGCTAAACCGGCGAATGTTACTCCGGGAATAGCTAGTAATGACATAAACTACATAACTTATTCATGGATTGACCAAATAACATAAAAAATTATAGTTTTTAAAAAAACTTATTTTTTAGCGGTGCATCCTATTCACACTACGAAAGTATAATATTATGTTATCGAGCTTGGGTATCATGCTATAGAAATTGCTATTCACATAACTCGTTTTTATTTCACGTTTAAATCTATGTAAATATTTTTTTTTTTGCTTTATAATAGTAAAATTAAATTTTTATTTTTATCATAAAAGAATAAACAAATAATTTCACATCAGTATGACATTGACAATATTTTATCTGCAAAAAATTTGCTAACAAAATAATAATATAACCAAAAATAATCGATCTAATTTTCAAAGGCAACCCTTGTGTTTTCACATTTTATACTTGACCGCTTCATTTACATACAATATATCTAGTTACCTATCCAGACATCTAGAGACCCCTATTTATTAATTATAATTAAAGTTAAAGCCAAATTTAACGTTTTTAACAGAACAGGGACTTAAATATACTGATATCAATGAATAGGTATAAAAAAAAAAAACAATAATAATTTTGTTTACAAATTACTACGATACACATTACATTTTCTATACCTAAGTACTTACCTACATTTATGGATGAAAATAAAACTCATATGCTACTGGTGTAGGTGTGTACTGATGTAGGGGTGGTCGTGGTGTGGTGGTTTATTTTCTCTCATTTTTGATGAATAGATTGAATAATTTTGAGGTGAAATGTTGACAACTAACTCTATTATAATCTAGTTATTATTTATTTATTTATTTATTTATTTATTCAACCATTATGATGCCTAAAGAGACTTCTCTCATTTTAAGGCTTTTTACAAAATTACAAAAATAAAGTTCAAAAATTCAAAAATTCAATAGCAAGTAACAATAAAAAAAAACAAGTAATTATTATAGAGACAATTATAACAAAAATTTTTACAAGAAAAAAATAAAAAAATGTAAATGAAAATTTGGATTATATAATATGTTAAGAACAATTAAATGAGTATATGAGTGATTTCTCAAAAATTATGCATAAAAACAAAAAAAAAAAAACAAAATAAAATTTAAAAAAAATTAAAATCAAATACAAATAACATAAAAAAAATCTTATCAGTTTTAAGTGCAAAAACCAGTTTAAGAAATTGTAATTATAGTGATTTTAATATTGATCAATATATTTTCTAGTTAATTCTTTTTTTAGTTTATTATTGCTTAATGTTTTTAAGCCGTTATTAAGTTTGTTATATAATTGGATTGCCAGATGTATTGTTGTCGTTGTGCCAAAGTGTGTTGTTTTTTTCCTTTCAAGATGAATCGAATTCTTATTTCTTGTGTTGATCTGATGTGTATCTTTCCGTCTTTGTATTGATGTTGTTGTGTGGATTGCTAATGTTTCCATATTATGAATATGCAACATTAGTTTAACCTCAATAAAATCTTTAACTAGAAGTAAATTGTTTAAACTATGTATATACTTTGTTCTTTCCCGCCAGTCATATCGGTATAAGTTTTTTAGTGCTTTGTTTTGTATTACTTGTAAGTCTTCAACATTATTTTTTAATGTTGTTCCCCATAATATGATACCATAGCTAAGATGACTATGAAAAAGCGCGTAATACAAACTTTTTTTTACTTTGAGTGGCAACAGATCTGATACTTTGCTAAATACTCCTGCTATTGCACTTAATTTCTTACTTAGGTAATTTGTATGTACGCTCCATTTCAGTTGTGCATCTAACCATAAACCTAGGTATTTAAATTCATTTACTTGTTCCAACTTATCATTCATTATCTTAACTTTTAACTGAGGTATCATTGAACCAATTAGCATGTATTTAGTTTTTTTCGTGTTAATTGTAAGTTTCTGACATAACATCCATTCATTAATAATATCCATATCCTTGTTCATTTTCATTTCAAGCTCTTTATAACTATCAGCTTGAAATATTAAACAAATGTCATCTGCAAATAAATAGATTTCTGCATTTAACCCGAGTTGCTGGATAGAATCAATATAAATCGTGAATAAAATTGGTCCTAAAATGCTACCCTGTGGTACACCATAACGGACATGCTCACTATCACTTTCAATCGACCCTATTTGAGTAAACTGTGTTCGGCAACTTAAATATGAAGAAAACCATTTGTATGCCATACCTTTGACCCCAAAGTTTTGTATTTTTTTCAATAATATGCTATGATCTACTGTGTCAAATGCCTTTGTTAGATCCATGAATAATAGCGACACAAATTTTTTCTGATCTTTTAATTTCTGTACACAGTTTACCATATCCACAAGTGCAGTCTCAGTATTTGATTTTTTTTTAAAACGATATTGCCTTTCCTAAAGTAATTTGTTTTTTTCTAAAAATTCAGTTAATTGTTTATGAAAAATTTTTTCAAGGATTTTAGCCAGTATTGGTGATAGACATATTGGTCGGTAATTATTCAAATCACTTTTTTGTCCATTTTTAAAAATTGGAACTATTCTACCTATTTTCAATTTATCATTTACCAAACCTTCCTTAAGTGACCTGTTAACTAATATAGAAAGAGATTCACTTATATATTCTTTACATTCTTTTAGCATGTGTGCTGACATGTTATATGTATCTAATGATTTTGAATTTTTTAGATGTATAATTGTATTAAAAATTTGTTGCTTGGTCACATAGCTAAATTCAAAAGATTTATTCGTTTTGTCCTGACTGTAGAATATTCTTTCTGAGATTTATGACACCTTGTATAACTATTTAATCACCAATTACATGAATAGGTTATGAGAGTAAAATTTATATCATTATTGAAAATTGTCGAATATTTTCCTTTTAGTTTTAATAAGATGTGCTTATCATACAGATTAGCATATTATATTGTCTACTACTTGCGGACTTTTTCAATGTTTTGTTCTCGACTGATGAAAGAAGTCCAAAATTAGCTTATTCATTTTTACTGATCAAGAGTTTGACAAATTTTCGCCAGTTGTTTACTTTCCAATGAAAGGCAGTGACGGTTGAATAATTATATTGTTATTATTCGTAAGCCCAAAATTTTATAAAAATAGATCGATTTTAATAAGTCATTTTATAAGAAAATTAATACTATTATTACTATAGAGAGGCACTAAAAATTGTAGGAAAAATTACTAAGACACAGGAAGCGTTTTAGCTGCTTGCTAAACTTGAAAGTGTTAAGCAGTGGATATAATAGTAAATCTTTTTATTACCAAGTTGTATCCACCTATCGCACTGGAACTAAGGCAATGAAATTAAGCCTTTTTAATTTTAACCCTGGAAGGATAATCTATACGTAAATTTTACTCACATATTTTTTTCCTTATAGTCTACTACGAAACAAATATATTTTTTTAAATTATGTAACTGTATTTTATTCTTTCATCATATTTTTAAGTAAACAAAAAATATATAAATAAGTAATTTGTGTTTGAATGTTTAGTAAATTCTACTCATGTTATTTTGTGTACCTAAATAGGAATATTCATATGTGTAAATTGTACTCATGTCTACCTAAACAGTGAATAAATTTTAAACACGTTTAGTTTTAGCTAAATAATAGATAAAATCAATTCAAATATAATTTTGCTTTATCCTGGAAGTACTGCAGTTATAATATTGTAATTACAGAAAAAGACTATACACGCCCATTTTCTAACGGCAATATACCTATATTTGGTGAACACCAAATAAAAGTCTTATTATTATTTTTTTTTTTAATGTTATGAATTACTTTAATAAAAATTATTTTTCTAAATAGTTTCAATTATTTTTTTTAATATTTTTAATTATATTTCAATTTGAAATATCGTTTTTACACTTTATCATAAGATTCGCAATAAAATTTACTCATATGTTTATCTTAAAGCAATAGTACCCAAAATATGATTACATTTCTAAGATTAAACTTTTTTAAACACTGAATTTAGTTAAAATGCACAAAAACTTTATTTTCATTGTTATTTAAAATTAGAATTAAGTAAAAAAAGTTTAAATTTGTTTTCAATTGAATCATCATTGATACCATAACAAAAATAACTAATTTTGTGTTAAATGTAATCAAAGTAGACAATACTAAAGATTATCTGTAGTTTTTAGAATAAATTTTAAAATATATATATCAAGTATTTTAGTGGTGAATAATGAAAATATAGATCCTAAAAGTTTCTAAAGCCTCTTAATACAGTTAACCCTCCTCCAACACGGTTTCGTAAAACATGGTTTCTCTTCAGCAAGTCTAGGAAGTTTCGAATTATCTTTTTATAACACATTATGTTACCTTTTATGGCTACCTTTTTTATGTATATACACACACAGGAAGTCAAAGTTTCAGGATGTTGCTAGTCAAGATCTTCAAAATTTATTAGTTGCAGGAGAATTTGACAAAACCGATTTGATAGAATGTCCATCCGAAACTATAAATGAAATTCTTTTTAGAAAACAGTGACTCTGATAAAGATTATAAAATCGTGAATTTAACACTAAACAATTTAAATAAGTCTTAAATTCAAAAGAGAACACTCTATCGCTTCAACCTATATCAAACTCCGTGAGGATGAACAAGCAAGCGAAAATTACAGATTTTTTAAGAAAATCAAAAATGCATGAAAATTATTCAAAGAATGGCGATGGAGTCATTCAACCAAGAAAACATTTGCCTTTACGAGTATATGTATATAGCAGTATTACATATTAAACTATACATACACACATACTATCGAAATTCAATTTAAATTCTTATTTGATCTTTTGTTTTTTTTTTCGTTATTATTTATTTAAAATGAAGTTATTTAATATTTTTAACAATTTTACAGAACCTGACACCGTTTTTAATACTATTTCAGATTTTCGTACCCCACAACTATCACGTTATAATGAAAAACTTGAATTTAATTTTATAATACAATTTTGTAAGATTTTGTTTTACATAATATTTTAACATAAAATATTCTTTGTTTCTTGGTATCCAATAATTTAATCTTTGTTTTGTGTTGGAAAACCTTTTCTTGAACTCAAACTTGCTTCATGAATATTATTAGAATCAACGTACATAATATATGTGATGTAATAATAAAAAAAGGTCTTCGCATAGCCATTATTATTTCTTTACAGAATAAAAAAAATTCCAAATTTATTTTGTTTTTATTTTAGGGCCCGTAAAATATATAATATGAAGCCAGTACAAATGTCTATTCCTCATTTTTTCATGTATAAATATAAATATGTAATGTGTGTCTTAAGTAAGTAGATGAATATAAAAAATAAAAATATATTAAATATATTATAACAAAAACTAAACAAAAAAAAAAAACAATTTATTAAAAACACAAAAATTTATATTTATGCCATGTGTTCTTCCTCTAAAAATATTTTATTTTGACGGCAAAGTTACCCAAGAATTTAGTGAATTTTTTAATCTGTTTCAGTATATAATAATCTTGACCCTCACTCTTTTTTTTTATTGTTTTATTTTGTTTTATTTGAAAAGTAAAACAAAAAAAATATTAAATTTATTAAATTGAACGCCTTACTTTTAATATTAAAGATAGTAAACAAAATTTAAAATTGAATGTTTTTAAAAAGACTTTAAGAGAAACTATAAAGAGTCCTTATAGTAAAAATTTTCAAATTTTGGAAATATTTTTATGTAAAATTATTTTAGATTTTGGAAAATTTCGTGAAATAAGAAAAAGGATTAATGGTAATTTGTTTGATTAAATTTAGTAAATTAGATGAATAAAAACTCCATTTGATAAAAATATTGATTACACTCATAATTTTTGGTTGATTACAATCCTTTATTTGTTATATTATATTAATTATTATTATTATTAAATTAATCCATTTATTTCAAATATTATTTACATAATGTAGTACTTATAATTAATAAATTAAACAAATTATTAGATTCCAAGAAATCATTCGAAATATGCATACTAATAAGTTAATTATTTAAACGGTTTATTTAATTACACTCAACCAAAATTTTTATTTTTATTAAATATAAGAAACAAGAATGTAAAGTATGTATTAGAAATAAGTTGAGATCATTCAGTTGCTACAAATAAGCAAGAGTTAAATGACCTTATATACAGTTCCAATGATCTTTAAAAAAATTTAAACATAATTATATTCAAGTTTCACGACAATAGCAAAAAAAAAAAAAAAATATTTATAAAAATACTTAACTTTAATTTAGTTTTTTTTTTTTTTTTTTTTTTTTTTTTTATAAAGTAACAAAAAATTTTGATTCTAAAATTAAATTTAACAAACAAATTAATGAAATAAAAATTGAAAGAAAAAGTAAGCAAGAAGTTAAAAGTCTGAGAGAAATTAAAATTTAGTTAATAAATAATTCAATTCGAGAATTGTCAAATTGAAATAACCAATGTTTAAGGTTTTTAGAAAAGGATGAACAGCAATGTTCCAATCTTAAGCTTTCAGGGAGGCTGTTAAAAATTCTGGGAGCCAAAGAAGTATAGAAATGTTGAAAATGAGCGGTATGAGCTCTAGGTAACAATACAAAATTCCTGTTATTGATTCTAAGGTTATAATTTAATACAAATCGCTGATTTAAATAGCCCGACCTAATAAAA
This sequence comes from Argyra leucocephala, assembly GCA_963942445.1. Taxonomy (NCBI): domain Eukaryota; kingdom Metazoa; phylum Arthropoda; class Insecta; order Diptera; family Dolichopodidae; genus Argyra; species Argyra leucocephala. The sequence goes on along the minus strand of OZ012681.1, from coordinate 81,493,380 downwards.
AATACTTTCAAAGACTTATAAAAATATAAATGGCGAAGGGGTAAAATTCCAAGGTTAACAAATAAAGGGAAGCTAGGAGTAAGTCGATTTTTCTTGAGAATAATCCTTACTACATGTTTTTGTGAAACAAGAAGTGGGGAAATTTTATTAAAATAAGCACCTCCCCAACAGGCGATACCATACTGAAGTTTTGAGTTAAAAAGAGCATAGTAAACCATTCTCAAAACTTTAGTTGAACAATACAGACTTAGATGGTACATATATCTCGTAACCTTAGTACAATAATTCTTCAAATTACGTGTATGATTAGACCAGTTTAATCTATTATCTAGAACAATACCCAGATATTTAAACGATTCAACAAGTTCAAGCTCAAAACATTGTTTGTCACAGGCTATTGAGTCATTATAAGAATAAATATTATTATCATATAAGTTAAGAGAAAATTTACAGCAACTTGGAGCGTGATAGAATAATTTACAATCAAGTGGAATATTACCGCTTAGGTTGAATAAGATGTACTTAGTTTTGTGACTAACAACGAGGTTGTGACAAAAGAACCATTTCCTAATCAAATCTAAATCATAATTAAGATCTATAAAGGTATTTAGTAGGCTATTACTATTATAAGAAAAGGCGGTATCATCCGCAAATGCAGTCAAATTACCTTTAAAATTTTGTGTGGTGAAATAAAGAATTTATAAAAATGAGAAATAGAATAGGACCAAGAACCGAGCCTTGAGGAACGCCCACTTTAATATTGTTAGAAGAACTGTTGGTACCATTTATTCTAACTAATTGATTTCTGTCTTCGAGAAAAGATTCAAACCAATTTAGAATGAATCCTCTAAAGCCTGCATTAGAGAGCATTTTCAGTAACAGTTCATGACTAACGGTATCGAACGCTTTCGTAATGTCAATAAAAAGAGCCGCACTACACTTATTATTATTTAGACCACTATAAATTTCAGAACAGAGTTTAAGTAGCGCATCTTCTGTAGATTTCTTTTTTCTAAATCCAAATTGATTATTACTGAAAAAGTTAGTGAGATCGAGAAAACTTACAATTCGCACCTTAATTGCTTTCTCAAAAATTTTAGAGATAGGAGATAGTAGGGAAATGGGTCTGTAATTATTCGGGTCCAGAGGAAGACCTTTTTTGAAAAGAGGAATGACAATTGCAGTTTTTAGTTGGTCTGGAAAAACGCCATTGAATATACTTAGATTGAAAATGAAACATAACACAACAACAATGAATAAAGATATTTCTTTAAGAATATTATTAGAAAGAATTTGAGAAAAATCCGATTTTGAATTGGAATTATTGAGACCCATAATAATTCTATGAATTTCAAGTGATGAGAATGGTTCAAAGAAAAAACTTTGCCGTTGATAAACTTCATCATTAAGTTCCGAAGAAATAAATGAAATGTTGAAATGGGTAGTAAGAGTGATTTCTTCGGCAATTCCTGAAAAAAAATTGTTAAAATGATTCCCAACAATTGAAGGATCGTTAACTAAGTTCCCATTTATTTCCAAAGAAATATTTGAAGACGTGGAAGAATTCCTGTTTAATATAGAATTGATGATTTTCCATTCAGCTTTCGTGTCTCCTCTGTTACTACTTAACCGTGAAATGTAAAAATTATCTTTACAACTCTTAATTTTTAATTTAATATCTTTACAAAGCTTGTTATAAAAATAGACCAACCTTGCATTGTTCGGATGTTTTTTTAAAGTTAATCTTAACGTATTTCGTTTAATGATCAAGTTAAGTAAATTATTAGACATCCAAGGTTTCAGTCTTTTCCTAATCTTTTTAAAATTTGGAGGATTAGAACAAACATTAATATATCCACACAAGATTTTGAAAAAATTAGAATAAGCGCCGAAGGACAATTAGATTCAAAAACGTTTTCCCAAGATTCAACCAGTAAATTTTGCCTTAAACGAATAAAATCTAAGGAAGCAATGTTAATAAAGTCATTATTATTATTTTTTAATTTATCAACAGAAAACGAAACACTTAGACTGGTTATACAATGATCAGATAAACGAATTACACAATTATTTTTATAAACATCAATTGTGGAAACTAAGTAATTATAAAAAATTAAATTTTTGTTTTTTAAATATTCTTTCCTTTTTATATATCAAAAATAAATATGTAAGTTAAAAATAAATAAATTAAGTAGCTCTGTCTTTCAAGTTTTATGCATGTCAGGTCTGGTCTCTATTTTATAATTCACATATACAAAGAATAGAAGCAGTTCAAACAAAAATTTTAAAATTTGCACTACGTAGTTTGCCTTAAGATGTACAAGACTTCCTTGAGCATAGGCTAAACCTTATCCATCTTAAGTCTCGGTGGAAAAGACGGGAAGTAGCTGATGTTTTATTTATTTTCGAAATTATTAAAGGCGGTATTATTTCCCCTTCAACTTTAAATAAAATTATCACTAACACAAATACTCGCCACGCCACTCAAATCTCTTTACATTAACATTACATAGAATATTTATTATGGCAAATATGAATCTATTAATAGAATGTTAATAGTTAGTAATAAATATAATAATATAAGAATAGTATAAATTTTTCAATATCTAAAGATTTTTTAAGACGAAAAATATATGAAATTAATTGAATATTTTGTTAACTTGACCTTTTTAATTTATATTAAAACCAATATAAACCCAGAGTGTCGAAAACGAAACATATGACGTCTTCCGACATAGTGGTCACCCGGTGTGTATTTTAAATCAAACTAAAATTTATTATTTAATTTAAAACAAATATCTAATTTACCTTTTTTTTTTTGAAACGTGACAAAAAGCATGTTTGTCGATGGGTTGAAAAGTCCGAATTTCGAGTTTTTTTTTCATTCTTGTTAAAGTAAAAACAAAATACAAAAAAATAAAAAATAAAAAAAAAATCTTTTAAATAAACTAGCTCAAATACATAGTTATAATTTAATCACAATATAAAACTAATCAAACAAAATTTGTAGCTACAGGGTGACTTTTTCAAGCAGTGTATCGAAAACGGAACATCAGGTTTAAACGATATCTAAAAATTTTCATATAAACAAAAAATGTTAGATTCTTTTTTGTTGTTTTTTCCTCTTCCAAGCTATAATTATACCAATACTGTGTTTTTTTATTACGGACCACGTATTCTGCGAAAGACTACCTGGAAATCAAATAACAAGTTATGCTAAATCGGCGTTAATAGCTTGATGATAAGAGATACCTGAGTTTGAATTCTTGGAAACACAATAGCAAGACACGCTAAAATCGGCGTCAGTAGGTAGCTTACAAGCCAAGAACTTAATACCTGTTTTTTAATTCTTGGAAATATAATATCAAAAACCCCTTTGAACGAATTTATGAACAAACGGTTTATGCAATTTGGAATATTTTCTCACAATTTATCTATAGATAAGCAAATGATTGCTTATTTTGGACACCATTCCTGCAAAATGTAAAACAAATCTAAGCCTATTCGATTTGGCTTCAAGTACTGGTCTTTTTATCCTGCCCAAGGCTACTTGTTCTCATTTATACCTTATGGAGGAGCTTCAGAAGAAAATGATAGCCTATATGGACCTAATGTTAGCCTATATGGAGGAGAAAACGTAGTTTTGCGCTTATTAGCAAATATATAAAATCGAAACCAACACACCGTTACGTTCGATAATTTCTATACATTACACAAACTTATGTACTGTCTTTAATCACTTGCTTATTTTGCAACTGGTAAGGTTTTTGGAAACTGCGTTGTTTACTAAGAAAAATTGAAAAAAAGCATTATACACCAACTTGAATTCCGAGTTTTTTTTGTTGAGTGCTTGGTGAAATCCGCGAAAATACCTTTAAGAAAAGTATTAGCACTAAGAGAGAGCGGACAAAGCTCAGGTACTTCAATTAGATATGAGCGTGTGGATCACAATATCATCCATAGTGAGAAACGAGCTCGAGGCCGTCACTACAAAAATCAAACTGTTTTCATGCATCAAATGTCAGCTTATCACAGCTTGCCTGATAATTTTTTAAGATTAAAATTTGTTAAAACAATAAAATTCTTTTTTTATATAAATTAAATTGTTATTTTTTTTTTTGTAAGGATATTTATTCATTTCAGGAAGTTTAGTGTAGATTTTTGAAGAAATTTTTTTTTTGAAAAAATTATATCATTTGATCCTGAAGTTTCGTTTTCGAAACATGTAATATATCCTTTCCAGTATATGATATCAAATACGTTATTTTTTTTTTCTAAATAAAGTTAAAAGTACTTTATGTATAAATTTTTATGACTCTGGGTGAACTGGATATAGGTCCGGGACTATATGGGTTAAAAAAAAAAATATTACTATTTTTGTATTTTGAATTTTGTTATTTTTGAATGTATACTTAGTAAATTTAATTGTATTTTAATTAATATATGAAATGTAATACTAAATTGTAAACTGTTTGAGCTAAATAGTATAAATAAATAAATAAACTAAGCAACAAAATATTACGTCATCAATTCCAGTGCCATTGAAAATAAACTGGAAGTTGTGAAATGTAAATTATGTATTAGATAAATTCATGTAGTATTGAGACGTAATCTATGCGGCTTTGGGTCAGGATTTTGTCTATAAGGATTCTAATAACAAAGGTTAGCCTTGTAATTACGAAGCTTCATTCAAAATAATTGAAAATGATCTCCGTAGTTACACCACCAAATGTGCTGAAAGAATCAATTCTAATACACTGTTGTTTTAGGAGAAATGTGAAATAGCTTCACGTAGTATTCAGCAACTTTTTTGATTAACAAAAATTGTGTAAAGGAAATATGATGAGAGAAAGAACAAGTAAAACCACTTCGGCTTTAATTTCCTTCTTAACGAGAAATAACATTTAGACAGAATTCTATGCCATTAAAAAAAATGCAGATTAGATGTTAATATATTATAAACAAAATGAACATGATCATAAGGTACTTCACAGAATACCATCCTTAACGATATAGTTATATGGAAGAGACAAGTTGATGAAGTTAACTTGAATATAAAATATTATTGCACTAGTCCTGAAAAAAACCTATATATATTGTGTGCGAAGGCCACTTAAATAAAGTTATAAAAAAAATTTCACTAGTTCAATCAATGAAATTATGCAGTAGAAATTCTAGGTATTCAAAGACCACTGATGTTGATGCTGATGTTAAAATATTAAAAATTTCTCCAACTATTTATTGTTCAGCAAAAAGGTCTCCAATTTCATTTTCATCAATTATACAAGTATTGGAACCAACTCCACATGGTGATACTAACACCTACTAATAGTTAAAGTTACATCTGTGGAGGCTGCTCCATTTAAGTTCAAGTTCCAGCTTATAGCTTGACAATATGGCACCTTTTGAGAGGGGAGTTTGGCAAGATATATAAAAAATAAATGTGTGATTCAAAATGTCAGTAAATGTTAAATTAATAATTCCAATGAAACTTAAATATACTTATAAATTTCATTCTTTCAAAATCAGTGCTCAAAACCACCAAATTAAAAATCAAATAAAAATATTTGTTCACCAATATTTCTGTTGTTATTATAATCTTTAGAACACATCTGAATAAGTAAACAAGACTAATAAAATATTTCAGTTACTTTAAAATATCTCATTTCAGATTCCGAAAAAATATTTTGTATTACGAAGCGACAATTATAATAAAATCTCCAGAAATTGTAAAAGGTGCTGAATTTAATTATATGAATCATAATCTACAAGTTGATTTTACACATCGAAATAATAGAGTTTCCCGCATTACGGTCACTATAAACAATGTCATTACTAAGCTCAGATGGAAAGAACATGATATGAAAAAAAAAAAATAAATAAATAATAATTCGGTGTGTATAGATCCACTTTCAATCTATATCAAAGATTTGATATAAAATCAGTGTGAGCATATTGTATTCAAATATATTGTCATTGTCCTGGAACCCCATCCGTTGGATATAGGGCGTAGATTCATTATATTTGATTTATGCTAAAACAACTTCATATTCAAACTATCCAACCATTCCAAAACAAAAATTAGTGCGTAATATTGTCAATGCTTATATACACAGAGATTTGAGGATCTCAATCATAAAAGACGAAATAAAAAAACTGAATTTAGGTACTCCACAAAAATCATCTATCTCATCATTATAAATCTGTGGCTTCAAACAATAATCGCTTAAGTCGACATAAGAAAGAATCGAGTTATGACCACTATGAGATTCGTCATGTTGTTTTACACATTTCTGCATTGGTATGGTTCTCGTACGATACTTGTAGCAAAAGTTATCGTCAATAGCATAATGGCTTATCTCAATATTGCATTGAAGAACAATAATAACTTAATTAAATTTAAGAATTATAATTAAAGTATTTATTTTTTTGCAATATTAGCTTAATTTTATTTTAGGCTATTATTGTTTACGAGATATATGGCATATTAGTTTATAACTATATATAGGTTAGTTTATAACCGCTTATCTCAAGTAGGCGATTATTGCATAATTAAAATTGCAATAAATAAATTCTTAATTTGAAATAAGTTCTTATTGTATGTTGATATTGTACTAGGGAAATCATTATTTCAACTTCAGAGATTATTGTTCAGTGTGATTTTATCTAACGGTTACTTAACTGCTACTAAGTTGTTATAACGCATGTTTTGTCAGAGCGAAATCTCAGTTAACCTTTTATTGTAATGCGATAAGGTTTATTGTTTTGCTGATTAAGTGAAGTACTAGCAGTGTTATAAATTATTAAAATAATAATAATTGGAGAAAGCAAATATTTTTGATATTTTTGTGGAAAACATTATTAGAATGTCAAAACGCATTTTAGAATAAGCTAAAAATTATAATAGGAAAGCAGTACTGATTGTAGATGAAGGTAAATATTTTTATTAAAATACATACATACATACTACATTTGAATTTACTAATAATATTAATTTTATTATATTATTTGGCTTTATTAACTTGTCGCACTTCTGGTTTTGTGGTTTGTTTATTTGAATATGTTTTCTCTTTTTTTTACTGCCTGTAATAGAATTGGTTGTAATAAGAAGGGGAACGAGATGTATATGTAATATATTCATTTCAAAGTTCTTTCTCTATGAAATTTACTGATTAAAACAAATCAAAGTCGTATTGTATTTAAAAAGAAAAAAAACAACAAAAAGAAATGTGTACATGAATAATGATAGATACAGAGTCATTTGAGTAAAGTTAAATATTTTTTCTCTAAAAGGCAATGCTGACTGTATAGGTGACATAAATTGAAAAAATTAGTATTGGCCTCCAAAGATTCAACTGTTAATGTATACACATTCGACTTGCAACAATCTTTACCAACTCCTTATTTGCAAAATTCATCATCTTTCTACAAAAGAAAACTGTGGACTTTCAATTTGACTGTGCACGATCATGTAAAAGGAACGCCTATCTGTTACATTTGGCACGTGGTTCTAGCTGGTCGTGGTGGGAATGAAATTTCACCATGCCTTTTTAAGCATGTTAATAGTCTTAAAATTGATAGCCAACTAAGGCAATTGATATTTGATAGTGTTTCATGCGTTGGACAAAACAAAAATTCATTTGTTTCCACTATGTTTGGCTTTTGAACAGTTACCAATTCTTGAAATAATCGACCATAAATTTTTAGAAGTCGGACACACTCACATGAAGTGTGAGTCAGATCACGCTACCATAGAAAGAAAAAAGAAAAGAACTGATTTAAAAATATTTCATCCGCATGACTGATTCGTTCTGTAGACTCAAAAAAAAAAATGTATTGTAACTAAAATGAAAAAAAAAGATTTCTTAAATTTTTCACTTTTTTCAAAAAATAAATTCGTTTGGAAAGATCGCAATATAATGACAATGAACAATTTGTTTAGAAAAACGTAAAGTGGTGACGATATTGCAAAGATGAGTTTGGAAATATATTTTATAAAAACTCTTCACATGACCAAGAATCATTCAAAATATTAAATATCTTAAAACGTGATTATAGCTCAGTAAATGTGAGCTCTATTCCTATAATCGATGGAACTGTAAAATTATCTTTGAATAAAAAAGCCGATCTTCACGATTTATTACGTTGTAGTGATCCCTGTTTTCACTAAATTCTACGAAGCTTACCAAGTTAAGATACTCATGATATTCATCCAGATTTAGTTGAAAAGGATTCTGATGTAGAATGAAGTTATTAATTTTATAAAAGTAATAAAAACAATTGTTGATATTTAAAAAAACTTTAAAAATTACCATTAAATATTTAAAATAATTTTTTTATTTATTTAAAATAGTTCATTTTCATTTTCTAAACACATGGAATATTTTTAGTTTTATATAAATGAATTTATTATTAAAATAAAATATGAAAAATATAAAAAAAAATGTTTACATTTTGGTCTATATAAACTATATGCTCCAGTTTCAATTTTACAATAATAAACTAAATCAAGGTAAGTTCCCAAAATTACTGAAATGTGTTTTACAATAAGAGCGTAGGTCATTATAATATCAAAAATGTTACGTTATTAAATTTGCAATAATCGCTTAGCTTCGTTTTTTTTACTTTTTTTATTCAAATTAAAACTAATTTACTCTTTTGAGAATTAAAAATAAATTATCTGTCAACATTTATTGAAAATTTACAAATATTGGTTCTTTTACTTCAAAAACTTTTTTAAAAATTTAATTTAAACCTTTAAATTATTTTTTGAAACTGCCATTTCAGACATAAGCGATTATTGTTTGAAGCCACAGAAATATAGAAGTTTTACACTTAACTACTAACAGTTCCTAAAGTCTGTTAGACGATTTAAAAAAAAATGAGTTCGAATTGTGTTAGGCTAAAATTGTTAGTTTCTCAACAAAAAAAAATTAGGGTTTTTCAACTTGGTCATTGGTCAAAATAAATAGCAAAAACGAATCGAGAGTAACAACTTTAATATAATGCACATACACTATTTAAGAAGGTCTAGTTTCTGTCAATAATAGTAGTTTTCCACATTTAATGAGTTGATAAGCCAGTAATTTGTTAAATAAATTTTCGAAATATTGTAGATACTAGCTATTCCCGGCGTAACATTCGCCGGTCTAGCATTTGCATTATAAATGAAACAATTTATTTTATTTGTTTATTTTCTTTATTTTCTTAAAAAAAATCAATGTTTTACATATTTTTTTATTACATAATAAATAAGTTAAATTGAAAAACTTAAAACTATAATTCACTTTATTTGAATAAGTATTAAAATATTAAACTATTTTTAATAAATAAAAAATATGTAAAACATTGATTTTTTTAAAGAAAATAATTAAAACTTTTGAAATAAGATTTGATGTAATTGCAATAAAATTTGTAAATGTACTAAAAATAAGTAAAACAAAACTTTCTTGAAATAAAATCTGATGTCTAAACGCTCCCTAACAAATACTATTAATAGAGACGTACATTTCAACAAAATGTGGCGATCAGAGATGTCGCTGGCAGTATAGATATGAAATTAAATGCATTTAAACTAAATACATACCACACTCACATTAAAAACACATTAAAATAGCCATGGATACGTTTTTTGTGTTTTTTTTATTATCATAATAGCCCTAACTATTTCAAAACTCAAAATAAAAAAAGAAAAACATTTATTTATAGAATTTATATTTTTATTTCACTTCTTTTAAATTTTGGTTTTGACGTTTTGGTATGATTATGTATGACCATTACAGTAAAGGTTATGATTGGTTACGAATTTATTAAATCATATCGAATTATATAGGCCATTTAACCAAGTATCATATGACATCATATGACGCCTTATGACTATTATAGTTAGGGGTAAAGCCAATAATTATGGTGAAAATAGTCGAATATTTTCCTTTTAATTTTACTAATATGCTTATCATACAGATACGCGTATTTCGTCTACTACTTGCAGACGAAAACAATCTTCAGTGTTTTGTACTCGAGTACAAAACACTGTAAGTCGAGTACAAAACACTGAAGAAGTCTGCAAGTAGTAGACGAAATACGCGTATCTGTATGATAAGCATATTAGTAAAATTAAAAGGAAAATATTCGACTATTTTCACTGTTATACCAAAATTTTACTCTAACGCTGGAAAGCAAGTTTTTATAAAAACCCAATAATTATGCTTTTTCTCTTATTCTTCAGTTTTTATTGTTATATTGTTATCCCGCTAGGGACTCTGATGTAGGTAAGGGTATTCTTTGATTTTTCTTTTTAAATTTTTTTTAATTTTTATGTTTACTAAATTTGCCGTGTATTGAATTGGAACTGATAATAATTTCATAACATATTTTCTGATAATAATGTCATAACATTGTTTTTATTGTTCTTAGCAGATCGTAAATTTCGGTTTATGATTCACCATGTATAATATAATATTTACTTAATGCTACTGCGCATTTGAATTTATACTTTTGAATTATTTGTTAATAAAATAAATAAATTTCAATTGTTGGAATTTGTGAACATGGTCTGGGTGAATATATTTTCTAAATTTACTATTTGTTTTACCGGTAAGTTTTTTTGCTGTAATATCGTAATATTTTAACAAAACTATTTTATCGATATAATTCATAATTCGGTTTTTGTCTTTGCTACTTTGTTTTTTTTTTTTTAATTAATTCATATAAAATCAGATACAATCAATGCTTGTTCAATAGGTAAATTTTTGTTAATTTAATTTTAATTTGTTTTCGGTTTTATTTGGTTTTATTGTTTTGTGGTTTATGCCTTTAAATTAAATTTTACACACTATCGTAATTCGTAATAGTTTGGATCTAATAAATTTGTCTAATCTAGTTGAAAAAAGCTTTGTGTTGTAAAAGCTTTGTGAAAAGTTTAACAGACGTTTAAGCGTATTAATATATAAGATTGTAGTGTAAGCTTGCAGTACCGTATTTGATTAAGCATACGAAAAAGTAATTCTACCTAAGTTACTAACGACAACATATTGTTTAATCAAAGATGTCTGAAATAATACAACAAAAATTGGAATAATGGCTAGTTTAAAAATTAGAGACGGCACAGTACCTCACTTCTTTCTCGAACGGAAAATAGAAGGATAGATAATGCACCTTTGCTCATTTTCTTCTTTCACAAAATTATGTTCATATCTTTGTAGTCCCATGCTTAAAACCCTGTATTGTATGTTTCTGTTAACAAATCGTAATTTTAGTTATATAGTTAATTACAGCGTTTTTTAAAATTCTGATGAATTCAATTAAATATGAATTTTTATTTATACATTTTTTTATTTTATAATAAAAATAGTTATTTTTCACAAACAAGTAGAAAAAAAAAATTATTAAAACTTCTTATTATGAGTTTTTTAAACTTGACATGCAAAATACATTTTTATAACGTGATAATTTTGTAATAAATAAAAATAAATGTGGTTTATTCAAATAACACCTGCTTATCTATAATAAAAAACAAAATTCTACAAATTTATGGTACTTTCAAATAAAAGTTAAAAATAATTTTCACTTATTTTCTTACTTAAATAATTAAAAAAAAAAAAAAAAAAAACCATCAACATTTTTTACGAAATTCTTATTATAAAGAATATGAATGAATATAGAAAATGAATATTACAGTAAGAAAATTCTTTTAATAAATTTTTACTAACATTAATTCATTTCTACACAATCTTTAAAATAAAATAATATCGGAAAAATAATAAAAAAACAATACAACAACAAAAAGTGGAAATGTATAAAAATTGTACAATCTTTTATCGTTCTATGCAAATTTTCTTTTATTTTGACATTTAAATGAAAATTATTCAAATAAAATGAGGAAAAATAACATCCGAAATGTATGCAAATAAAAAACTTTTTCATTTATCTTACTGTTGAGTTTGGTTCGATCTTATCTTTTTCTTTCTCTCTTTCTGCTCTAAAGATATTTTTCTTTTTCATTTTTTATTTGTAAAATGTTTTTTGGTTAAAATTCCGAAAGACTTCCGGTTTATATTTTTTTAAATTTTTAACTTTATAAATTTAATTATGTTATATCATTTCGATCTTTATTAATTTTATTTAATTTCGTACATATATGTATATGTATGTATGTATGATGTGATATGATATGATATGATATGATATATTAAATAATATTTTATAAATCACATTTAATGTGAAGAACCATAAATAATTGATAATAAATAATTTATTTTAACCCTTTTCATAGCGTGGTGGAATATTGCTGCGATAATAGCCTTGTGGGTCCATTGGACCTCCATTTTTAATTTCCATTAAAAACACAATTAAAATATGTTTCATAAAGTTTTTACTTTACATCTATTTATTAAATTTATTAAACATATTCAATTTTTAATTAAAAAACACGAAAACTAACGCTTATAGAATTACATTCAAAAATTTTCAGTCCAATTTCAAAATTAAAAAAATTAAAAACAAAAATTTGTAAAAGAAAGTATTAAAAAAAAAAAAATTCACAAAATTATATAAAATTCTTAAAATACATATCTTAACTTAAATTATTTCAATATTTACAAAAGAACTAATACAATCATATTTTTTTGGGCGTTATTAAATTCGTTCGTTTTTTTATTTATCACAGCACGTTTTGCAAATTATTTTTGAGCAAGTTAAGCAAATTGGAATTTTACATTTACTGCACAGATGGCAAGTCTTTGCTCTCTTCCCGGGAATGCACAAAGCAGGCACATCTCTTTCTTTTGTTCCTTTCTAATTTACTTTCTACTTCTGCTTTGTCTTTTAAGCGTAAACGGTCAAGTTTTTCATTGGTCCATTTCAATATGATTTCTTCCATTTGCGCACCAAAAATACTTCTAAAAATATCGAGTGGACTATGATTCAAGTCTCTTCCTTCTCGTGTTATAGTAGGTATTCTCAGCAAGTTATGAGACAATGTGCGAACATTCCTTGTTCTTTGCCATAAAAATAATTTCTAGTATCTCCTAAATCATCTGCATCGCCCTCCTCACCCAAATCCATAGACATTTCGGAACCGATGTCATGATCAGATAATATGAAATCACTGTCTTCATTATCGGAATTATCCTAATCTGACAGCTGATCTTGTTGCGTGCGAGATTTAGAATTTCAATTTCGTTGTCTATTTCACAATTTTCCTGAAGCCATTCATTAATTATATCTTCCGCGTCATAGTCATAGACTGTATTTTGTCCAGCTTTACTTATATTAATTTTTACTATACTTCTAAAAAACAAATAAATTTAAAAAATAAAATAATTTACGGTAACAGCGTTTCAGGTCCATTGGACCCCATATTATATTTATAAATAAAAAACATTACTTTTTTATTGATAATAGAAATACGTTTTTATCAATCTGCATTCGTATAGCGACTAAATGAAGGTACTCAAAATTTGAGAGAGATTTTATTAAAAAGAAGTTGAGAAAAATGAGAGAAAAATTTATATGTGGCAACACTATTTTAAGGTTTACTGTTTGCGTTTTTTATAAGAATCTCAATCTTTGCTAGTCATTAAACAAAATCACAAGGTGTTCGTTGAAGTATTGGAGGTCCGCAGATATTTCTATTATGGAAACCATATATTTAATTATAAAAACATATCACGTTAAGCCCATTTATTAGCAAAATGTCAAGCCATAAGTCATGAATCGTACAATCCAAGAGTCTTAGTTGATGGATTTAAGTTCAATCAATTTCAAATAAGCGATAGTGTTCGCAAGGATCAGTTCTCTCACCTACACGATTCCTTTATTATATATATAAATTACTTACTCCAAGCCACTTTCAATCCAATTCACAATTTAACCCTTTAACAATCATTGTATGGAAATGGAATCAATATTTAAAATTTTTTTTATCAGAGGCTAATGTGAAGGTGTTATGATAATAAATTATTCTGTAGTACTTCACAAGACCACTGTTAAGTTGATCTTGCTCTTTTTGGCCATCGTCGTAAAGTTGAATCTCTGTCCCAGTTGAATTTCTTTTATAGATATTTCGTCGATATGGGCACATATGCTCAGTGAAAATTAAATCCATATCCCCCCAAACATGATCAATTCCATATTTATGACCAACATAAACCCAAGACGAATATTAACATCTTCGTTCGTAATTGTCCTCTTAATTATCCTTTTAATATTATATACATAAAATTTCAATAACCTTTAAAAATATTGGTATTCATTTTATTTGTGGGTACAAAGAATTTGTGTCCTTGATGCGAAACAAGCTTACATGAGCTAAATTTGATAATAACTGGGCACAGTGGTCTTTCGGAATGTTTGCCTATTCTAACTGAAGTTAGATGACAATAACTTCGGTTTGTGTTTTTGTTAATATTATTTTTTTGTTCAGTAAAAACCCCGTTTATCATTATGTAATTTTACAAAGTGTTAACGGCTTTATTTACGTTTTTTTTCTACTTCCAAAATTCTTCAAATTTATTTTCTATTCATAGGGTAGTTATTGTTATAGTTTCACAGTTATATTTTTACAGTTGATGACTGCAGTTTAACGCATTTTTATTTTGTGTATTGTCCTTAAATTCTTTAAGAATTAAACTTTGTTCTGATAAAAAAATTCGAAAAGAAGTTGTATTCTCTGCAGTGTAAATTTTATTTGTTAGAAAAACAAAAAAGAAACAAGAAAAAAAAAAGATTTGAAATTCTTTGTTTAAATCCATCCATCTTACTCAAAACAACTCACAACAAAAGAAAATACAAAAAAAAAAGGAAATTTTTTTTTCTTGTCGCTGTTGAGGGGAAAATGAAAAATTAACAACAATTTAGATAAAAGAAAATAAAAATAAAATAAAATTTTCTAACATTAAAAATACAATTCTCAAGGTGAAGAAATAAATAAAATTAAAAGAAAATAAAAAAAAAAATTGTAAATAGTAGAGTGAGAGAAGTTGAAAGTCTCCTTTCAAAGAAATTGAACGTGAAAATTAGAAATAATAAAAACATTTCGAAAACAACAAAAAAAAAAAAACAAAAAGAAAATGACTAATTTTATAATCATTGATGATAATTTTCACGGTTTTTACACTTTACACAGTAAAGCTATATTTATACATTTAGAGTACCTTAGGTAGGTATGTATAGTAAATTACTAGTGGCAATTTTCAGCTACTTATCCACTCTGATATATGTATATGACCAGCTAATGTTAGCCCTGGAGATTTTAATTTTGTTTTGGTTTTTTTTCTCATTCATTTTAACAGGAAGAAATTTTAATGGTCATAATAATGAAATCTGACTATAAATGAATTCGGACATTGATATATTTGGGAGCTAATTTACGTGGATTTTATATAATTTATTACGTTTAAAATTTAAATAAAAAATAGATAAATAAAACTACACTTTAAAGAAAATAATTGAGAGAGAAAGAAAGTGTGTTTTTTTTTTTTTTTTTTTTTTGTTTTAGATCAGATAATTTATATTATTATTTATTAAACATTTACCTATTTAAAATAAATTTCCGAATTATTTAAAATAAAAATACTTCTTCTGTTCTAATGCGTAACGTAATTTTAGATATTTTTTAATTAAAATTGTTTTCTCAGAATACCTAAAGGTTTTTATTGGAGTCGATACCAGAATTTCAGAAAGTCAGAATAAGCAAAGGAGCAAACAAAATGTTAATTACCAAACCAATATAAAATCTCTGTGTTCATATCTTTTGATAAAAAAAATTCACAGATTTTTGTTGGCATTATATTGGTGATGCATAGTTATAAAAATCGGTTTTACTTCTTAGAAGGTATTCTTGATCTGACAATAAAAATTTCTGTTCTTAATATCCAAAGAGAATGAATCTATCTTGATAATTGAATTTATGTTATTTTGTAAAATAAAAATTAAAGATTTTCTATTAAAAAATGTTCCATAAACTTTTTCAATGGATTTGGGTACAGTATTTCGCTTCACTTAATTGTGTTATTATGCTATCACGTATTTATTATAATATTGAAACATAATATATACCGTATTAGTTAATTCCCTTTTTTATCATGCATTCAATTGAATTACAACTGATATTATTTACAAGTGTATATTCAAAACTGAATTAAGGTCGATCTGTAATGTGGACGTTGATCTTTGACGTTCTTCTCTCTGAGGTCGAACGTTTATTATTGGAATTTTGCATTCTATAATGCTGGCGTTGGGGCTTTGTAATAAAAACAAACAAAAATAATATAATTTTATTTATTTATTTATTTATGCTTAATACATACATATTACAATATACATAAGTGTACAAAATTAAACAAACAAAATATAAATTTAAGCTTAGTCTTATTCTAAATCTTAATATTAAAATTGATATTTATAATTTATTACCAAAGAATGTTAGAAAATTGTAAATTTATACTAGCTCTAAGATAATATGTGTAAGTGCAGCTTCTTTTTTAGTTGGGGTGTAAAATCAATGTGGTGTTTTTATTTATTTATTAACATATTCTATTAACAGGCTCATATTTACCATAATTGGTACGATGAAATATTGGACGAAAAATATTTTCCGATCTAAAGCGGTTTCTGATGTTAATATATAAGTGCATCATATCTCTAACATAAGGAAAATCACTTTCATTATTTAAAACTTTAATACTGAATATGATATCAGCAACCTCCCTTCTGGATTATAATGATTTAAGATCCAATAACTTTAACCGGTTCCTATAAGGTGGCAGAATAACTGGATTTGACAACGGTAAATTATGCAGTGCATTTTTTATTAGCATTTTTTTTGTGTAGCTTCAGTTCTTTGCATATGATTAAAGTAATGAGGCGACCACACTTGACTGGCATATTCAAGACTTGGTCGAACAAGAGACGTCAAAATTGATTTAAGGACGTATGGATCGTTCTTTAGAAAATCTTTTGATGAAACCTATCATGGAGCTAGATTTATTTATTATGACGTTTAACCCTAAAGCTCATAACATGAGCCTATTAGGCTCATTTTTTTTTTCAAAATTACGTGTTTTCTAAATTTTTTGTAATTTTGTAACGATTCTTCTTTCTAATCTTCATTTAGGTCAATATTTACATATCACAATTACAAAAATACATAGTTGTTTTTTTTTTTTTGTTTTTGCTTAAACAAATTACCACGTAAATTCAGAATATAAGCCTGAGAGGCTCTCATATAATATTTCATAATAATTTCTCAATAATGCAAGTTTTGACCTGAATAAATGATGATGAAGGGACTGACGACATAGAATTCGATGATGTGCCAATTGACTCTGAAGAGGATCATTTATCCGAAGCTTCAGACGCAGAAGATGAATTAACTTATGATTCTGACAATAGCGGTGAAATTATAATTTCTCATGGAGAATTTTTGCAAAACATAGTAAAAAATGGGCTCAAAGGCCTTAACGCTATGTCTAAATTAATATTTTGGTGTGGAAACTATTTTCCGCAATTGCCATTTGACGCCTTTTTCGAAATCAAATAACCAAAGTCATCGATCGTTTTAGAAGCCTATGGTTCAATTATAATAAGCATGTATAAGCGTAAACCACTTTGACAAAATTTTACGTTTTATTAGATTTGATGAAAAAACCACAAGAAGTATCGTAGATATGACAAATTAACCCCAATTCGAGACGTGTTTGAAGGAATAAATAAGAATTTGGGAAAATATTATTACCTTCAGAAAATCTTATCGTAGACGAACAATTATTGTCAACATATGTAATCCAATCAAAGCCTGACAAGTATGGTATTAAAATTTGGTGGCTTTGTAACTCTCAGACGGTTTACCTACTCAAAGGAATTCCATATACTGTAAACAAAGATAATAACAGAGACACAGGACTTGTTCAAAATGTAGTAGTGGTACAAATTTGTGTACACCATATTTTGGAACTGGACGGAATATTACAATGGATAACTATTTCACAACTATTTCACTATTTCAGAACTTGCAAAAAGTTTGTTTTCTAATCCTAATGGATTGACGATTGTAGGAACTTTACGTCGAAATAAAACTTATATTCCAATTTCTTCCAAGTAAAAATAGAGATCAACATTATTTGGACAAAAAAAATTCCAATAAAAGAAATTTATTTCTAAGAGCTATTGGTGAAAGTTTAGTAAATTCTCTTATCGAAAAGCGTGCTAGTACTAAAAAGCTGCAATTATCACCATCTCCTACTGCAATTTCAAAAACTGTAGCGTTTATTTTGTTAATTTTGTTATTTTTAAACATCTAAAATTTAATTATTTGAAATAAAAAATTAATTATTTGAAATAAAAAATTTAAAATTTATTAAAAACAATATTTTTCTTTACAATATAAGGTGAGCCTGCCAGGCTCATGTTATGAATTTACATGATGAAATATGTTATGAGGTTTAGGGTTAAATGTTGCTTGAAACACAATTTATTGTCAAAGAGAACACCAAGGTCTTTAAAGTGTGAAATTCGTTCAATAGAGGAAATAGAGACTTATTTCCAAAAGTACACTCAACCATTAATGATTCAGAAGACTGCGAAAAAGTCATTACAGCACATTTATTAATATTTATGGTCAGATTATTAATTTTACTCCAATTTAAAAAAGAGCTTGAGTCTTGTTGAAGAAGGGATGTGTCCCTAGCTGAAGTCATTTTTTTATAAATTTTCATGTCATCTGCATAAATAGTAATTTTACTATGATTAATGACGGAAGTTACATCATTAATGGAAGTAATAAAGATAAGCGGACCTAAATGGCTGCCTTGTGAAACGCCAGAGTTAGCTTCAAAAGGTTCAGAAGTAGCGGATCTAAATAATACGTTGTATTTCCTATTAATTAAGTAGGAATTAATCTAATTGGTAAAAGAAGGAGGGAATCCTATTTCTTTTAATATTTAGTATAATAATGGAATGAGGAAGAAGATCAAAGGCCTTACTTAAATTAGTTTATATGACATCTGTCTCAAACCCAGCTTCCATACAGTTTTTTAATTTAGAACAACATTCTATTAAATTGGTTACTGTGGATCTTTTTTTCATAAAACCATGCTGGTTAGGGGACAGTAAGTTTGAACAATGATAATAAATAGAGTCAAATACTATTAATTCAAATAGTTTAGGAATACTTGAAAGTTTTGCAATTGGACGATAGTTTTTTATATAATTACTTAGAATCTTTTTTATGAACTGGTCTGAAAGATTTCAGGAAAGATTTCTTGAGAATGTGAAAGCTTAAATAAAATTGATAAAGGAGTGCAGAGAGATTCAGAACACTTTTTTGAAATAATTTCTGGTACATTATCTAGTCCAGGAAATCAATCATCGTTAAGTTTTTCCAAATATTATTTCAGCTTACTCGGTTCAAAGTCTATATCGTCGTGAGCGGGATTCTAGAAAAATTTTCTAAATCATGAAAATTGTTCATATTTAATACATAAGAGTTATTTATGTAGGAGCTTGAAAAAAAATCTTTAAAAAGGTTCGCGATTACTTCTGAATTATTAGAAGTTGTGTTTTCGTAAGCCATAATATTTGGAAATTGATCTGATTTACGTTTTGAATTGACAAACTTCCAGAATAATTTAGGATTATGTTTAAATTCAAATGCCATGTCGTTAAGGTAATTTGTATAATTAGTGGTTAAAAGGGATTTATAAGAACTAAAGAGAATTACGAATTGATGAAATGTATCTTCATTTTTGTTTTTTAAATATTTTGACCATGCCTTATTTTTCTTGTTCCTTAATGACTTTAATTCCCTGTGAATCAAAACGGGACTGGAATTTAGATTTATTTTTCTGGACAATGGAACATACAAGCAAAAATCATGTGACAAAACATCATAAAACTTACAAAGCGCTGCATTAATACTCACATTGCTCATTAATGTGTTAAAATCAATAGATAATTAAAAGTTATTAAGACCTGTGAAGATTGTGTTACTGAATTTATAACGATAGTCGGTGTAACACTAATGGGATTATCATAGCGGTAGATGAAGCTAATAGAATGATGATAGTTATTAATATTGACGAGGATTGCTGTTGAAGTTTCATTGATTATAAGACTATTCCAGTCTGATGTGAAAATAAGATCTAATTTTAGACGATTTTTAATGGTAGAAACCTGTTGCAGAGAGTTAGCATTACAGCCGTCTATTAACACAACTTCGGACTTAGTTTAACTGTGACTTGGAATTAAAAACCGTTCTTCATCATCTGGAATTCATTCGATATTATGAAGGTTAGAGTCACCGCAAACCACAATTTCGTCGGTTGGATTCAATAGAGATAAAATAAAATAATAGTACTAATAGAGTTAATATAATTTTCAAGAGGAGAATTTGGTGGTATATAACAAGAAATAATAAAAACTGACTTATTACGAAATTCAATTTTTACCGCAATTAGTTCTGAATCCATATTGGGTTCAACTGCAATAGCAGAACTATTTAGGATATTTTTTATCGCAATTAAAACGCCGCCTTTAGGGGTTATTAAATTACTAACAAGGGTACAATACCCTGTCTTTCCTATATAGTGCATATGAGGGATCAAATCAGTTTCAGGGATCAACCAAGTTTCAATTAAAACAGAAATATCAGAGTTCAAAATGTTTGAGTTTAAGTAAACTTTTGACGTTTTAGTGCGTAACCCCCTTACGTTAGTTCATAGGGTAATATATTTTTTAAATTAATGTATTAATTAACTTTAAGGTTGAATGCGGAGGCTTACATTATTTTTAATAACAAACTTAATATATTTTGTTATAACAAAAGATAACATTTTCATTAAATAATCAAATGAAATTTGAATACGAGCATTGATGTACATTTATCACTACACACATTACACTCTCGATAAATGAGTTGTTCTCTAATGAATTTTAAATGTTTAAAATGATCTAAAGTAATAATTTCTGAACAATCACAAATTGTTAATGAAAAACTCAATAACCCACAAGTATATAGTCTTTTCGCTTCAACAATTCTAACAGCTTTCCTGACAGAGGAGGAATATATCCCTTCATTTTACTTATTAAGTGTATATCGTTAGATTGCGACAGAAAGTGGTTATTCCAAACATCTTATATAATTTAAAATTTTCGTAGGAAATATAGTTTGTTATACTTGAAATTGCGAAGTCTTAGTATTGCAAAAGGCAACTCTATTTACCGTTTTCATTTAATTTTAATGTACCTAGTTATTTTTTTTAATTTTACGATTTTGTGTGGAAAATAAGATCTATTTCTACTCAAATTCAATGACCTTATTGTAATTGAAATAGTTCCATTTGTAAGCCTTCCCAATCTTTTAATGATGAATTTTAACCTCAATTATTGCTTGAGAAACTTATTTCTAATTATTTTAATTTACCGAACTCGCTAGGTATTTTTGAAATATTATTTTAATTTAAATTAAGATTTATTTAGATTTTTTAAGAAAATAGTTTGTGAATAAACTTCAAGTCAACTAATTCCTGAGACTGTCAGAATTTCATGATAGTTTTTTAACTGGATGTATTTTTTGTATAACTGTTCTAGCTAAAGTACTCACACCAATTTTATTAAATTCAGCTTTTCCATCATGACACAATTTTAATGTGGTCAAAAATGATTTTAATGGAATTGGATTACATTTTATCAATATATCACATTATATGTATGACCCTGAAATTTCTCAGAACGCGTTTATTATTGGTTGCATACAAACATGTACAAGAAGAACTTCTGGATCAGAAAAAGCACCAAAATTAATGTCACATAATGTTATCATCTGTTCAGGTTTGTTTACCATCTTTCATAAATATTTTGCGAATAGGAAAAAGTCGAGTTCGTAGAATATGCAAACGTTTCATTACAATTGGGACAATACCAAATGAAACACGAGGCGGAGATCGGAAATCGGAAGCTTTTGCACCTCGAAAAGAGGCTGTTAAAAACTTTATAAAAAAATTTTATGTTCATGATACACACTACTGCCGCTCTAAATCTACTAATAGACAATATCTTCCAGGGAATTGTCCTGAAATCGCATGTACTCTATGTACAAAGATAATGAGGATCATTCTTTATGATACAAGGAAAAAAATGGTCTTTCAAAATATTTTCCGAACTAATTTAAATATTAGTTTTAAAACGCCTTCAACAGATCAGTGCTGTAAATGTTTAGAGTGTAAAGAAATGTTTGCAGCATTTTGAACAATCCTGGACAACATGAATTAAAATTTTACAAAATGGTATTTTTCCGTGAATAATAATTATTTAAACAATGATAACATTGCTGATGGCGATCAATATGATACTTTTTTTGAAGATAATATAGATTTAAGAATTTAGCTCTAGAAGGACGATTATTTTTATTTTTATTATTTTTTTTTAGCATTTGACTTAAAATCAACAATGTGTTACCTATTCGCACAAACTGAATCACTGAGCATTTCTGTTTTTTAGAATATAAATGAAAAAAATATTTTTTTAACAAATTGAATGAATTATTTCATTTTAGATTCCTAATTTTTTTATTTTATCAAACATGATGATAGTGGCAACAAAATAAGACATATGCACGTGCAGTGGTAACAAAATCAAACATTTGCAAATAGTTGCAACAAAGTGATTCATTTGCAAAATTAATACTTGTGTTTAGGCTTCAATATTCATTTTGGTTTTAATTTTCCAATACAAATAATATTTAAATCTATTAACTTAAATATTTTAAAATAACTTAAAAATAGTATAAATTAATTAAAACAACAAAGAAAAGGTTTTTTGCATTTTTCTCAAAATTAACTTTAAAACAAATGTATCGGTTTTGATTCTACTACACTCAAATAATGCTCAGTATCGAAAATTAAGTTGTAATCCCACTACATCCATTTGGATTTCCAACCGAACATAGTACAATAGAATAATTATTTAATTATTGAATCGTGCCTAACTGATTTAAAGTAAAATATTTTAGGCGCTTATTTAACTAAAGAACATCGAAGCTGGTATACCACAAGATAGTGTGCTCTGACCGCTTTTATATATTATAAATCTATACCGCCGATAGACCTGATAGTAGACAAATACTAACGTTATATAGGCAGATGATACGGCTATCTTGAGCTCACACATAAACGCTCTTGTTGCTTCCAAAAATCTTCAGGACTATGGTCAAATTTTTGTAAATTAGCCTAATAAATGGAAAATAAAAATAAATGAAAATAAAATTGTTCATGTTACCTTCACTCTAAATGAAGACATATGTATCCCAGTAATGATAAATATGGAATTACCATCCAATAATGCAGATTCAAGTAGTGATAATTATAAACGTAATTGTTATACAAAAATACCTGAAAATGTAAAACATTTTTTACTAAATTTAATAAATTTGGATATACAAAATATGTATGAAAACACATTTCCTCAATTAAGTGATCATCATTTTGATAAGTGTTCGTGTCCTGATGAAGAAGAAGTAATGCAACTTTTTTCAGATGATAAAGTTTTTATGATTTTATACAAAGAGCTCATTTACATGCTAGAATTTCTGGTAGACCAACATTACATCAAAGAATTTCTTGATTCTTTAATTATTGTGATTTTTTTTATTTAATTTTATGAGCTACTGAACCCGTTTTGATTGAATTACCAGATATTTGGTTATGGGAATTAGTTGATGAATTTTGTATATCAATTTCAAAATTTTGCACAATATCGAGCTCGCTCAAGAGATAATGCCAATGAGGAAATAAATGACATGTTGAATAACAGCAACAACGCATGGAGTATTTTATGTATTCTTAATGTTTTACATTCGTTACTAGATATTTCCAATATTAAAAAACAATTGGAAGTTGTAACTCAAGGTATCGATCCAGAAGTTGTTGCAGCAAAATTTGGAAGTCATTCATTTTACAAAATGTTGGGATATTTTTCTTTAGTTGGTCTCTTGCGTGTTCATTCTTTGTTAGCAGACTATTATAAAGCTATCAAAGTTTTAGAACCAATTGAAATACATAAAAAATCACAATATTCGCATATTCCAGCTTGTCAAATTTCTACATCTTATTATGTTGGTTTCGCATATATTATGATGCGTAGTTATGCTGATGCTATCAGAACTTTTTCTGGTATTTTATTATATATTCAACGTACTAATCAATTATATAGTACACGTTCGTATCAAAATGATCAAATTAATAAACAAACTGATCAAATGTATCATTCATTGTCCATATGTTTGGTATTACATCCACAATATATCGATGAATCATGATACAACAAGTATTACGAGAAAAGAATTATCATGATGCTATGTGCAAAATGCAATGTGGTGATTTGGATTCATTCAAAAAATTTTTTTTATCTGCTTGTCCAAAATTTCTTAGTTTACAACCGACAATCAAAAATATTAAGAATCATCACCAAAGCCCTTGGTGCGGTACGTAAAATATTGCAGCATACACAATAATCTGAACATGTATCTATGGTCCGGGATGAACTCCAAAGAATAACAAGGAACCATGCTGGCAGATTGTCAAACTATCTAGACTATATAGCACCACAATTTTTATGCATATCTTTAGCGAGCAGATTAAATAGGAGCACCTTAGCAATGTAAGTGTGTTTAACCTGAATTGATAACTAATCAGTGGATTATACGTTTTCAACTTTAAAATATAGGATTTGACTAAGTCAAAATGCTAAATGATATAGTCAATTTGTAATGGAAAAATTTAATAAATACTTGAAACTGTAAAACAAAAAACACATATTGGATTTTATAAATATTGAATCAAAAATTCATCCCCATATTCGCTTGCCAAACGAAAACAAATCTAAATATTATCGTTAATAATTAATACAGATACATATTATCATATTTCATAAATAATATCTCAACGAAGAAATATATTTCTCATTCATTAAATTTTTCCTTCATCTTCGTTCCTAATGTTTCTAACAATCTGAGCAATACGATTGAAATTATTATGTTTTAAAGAGTTATGTTATCATTTGACTAGAAAAGTTATTATTAATATACGAAAATTAAGTTTTCTTTTCTATTTTCTATAATTAACATTTTTACAACTCATTTTGTAAAACTTCATAATTAAATGAGATTTTACAAATTGTAGCTATATTTTTTTTTACTCTAATTCATTAATGAAAAAAATTTCTATTGTTGAAAACTATTTTTTATAAATTTTTATTTTCATAATGTGAAATAACTAGTATTTCTTTCTTTATTCAATTAAAAACATTTTTGTCATCCAATTAAATCAAAGAATTCCAAAAAAAATATAGAATAACATACCTGTAATATAAATTTTAAAAATTAATATCATTAAATTTTCCTGAAATTTTCTTATTTCTCATAAAACAAAAATCTATAATATAAAATGACCTCATTACCCAAAAATTCAATTTCATTATTTCTATATTTCAGAGGAAAACCCATAATAAAAACAAATAGGAAAACACAAAAATTCTATCAGATTTTCTAACAAGTTTTCCTTTTTTATATATGTATATACTAATCATATACATACAACTATATTATTATATTTTGTTATACTTTAATTCTTTTTATTGTTTTTGTCTTTTTAATTTTTTCTATTTTTTCTTTCCATTTTTTCAAAACAATCCGTTTAACTAATCCACTAATTTTTTCCGTTTCTCATAAAAAAAAAATCATTTTTCAACTCTAAAAGCTCTTTTCTTTTACTGAAATCAGAAAATATTATGAATCGCATGTCGATAACTCATAAAGGGTTTTAGCACATAGTGCTTACATCCTTTTCTATTCTAAAATAATAATAAGGGCGGAAAACGACAACCTAGTCATACTATATACTATATTACGTTTAAAAATATAAGAACATGGTATATTATAGTATATATAACATGGTATACCTATATAGGAATATATGTATATTATGTTTAAAAATATAGGAACATGATTATAAAGAATTGAAAAAAAATATATTACAGTTACTCGTGCAATCTACCGGCAGTGTACATAAATGCCTTGTAATAGTAAAAAAAAAAACCAGAATAAAGTAAAGACAAAGTAGTAACGAACAATTATTGAAAAAACAAAAATTTTTAATTTAAAAAGAGTTTTACGGACATTATTTTATAAGGAAATACTCTCAAAAATTATTCTTAAGAAAAATGTCCTGAAATTAGCTAAAGACATGTCAGACCAACTGAAATTGATCTAAAATTGAATGGATTGTGCAAAACAAGCTTTTACTCGAACTATATAATTAAAAATTAAAATATTTATAAAAACTAACACTATTTGAGTGATCGAGGATATGTATGTTACCTATTTAGTAACAAGCTTTAATGGGACGATACTATATCTCCATTGTGACACGTCACCTGAGAATTATCTTTTTCAATAGACCATTTTTCAGGAAATCGACTTAGGAGTGCTTTTAGGGTAATTTTTGAATTCTTTTTCGTTTAGTAAAATCGGTTTGGTTCTATCTCTTCCCATTTTCAAGTTGTAGGGAATCACTTTGTTCAAAGCGACATAATTTGGCTGTCTGTTTTATTCAATATCCAACCTGTAATTTTTGTTGTATTGCATTGAACATGTTTCATATATTTTTTTCTTAATCAACTGTATTTTGCTATTTTGGTCAACATTGAATATAAAATATGATCTTGTTCTATGTACTTCAAAAACTTGAGTGTGCTAGCTATGTTGTTCAATACAACTGTGTCAATATTGTAAATATTGATTTGTATGATATTGAACATAATTTGATTTTTTTTTTCTTTTAATAAATGTGCTTTTTTGTTCAAAATATCCTAAATGTAACTCAATATTGCTCAGTATTTTTTGTTTAAATTGCATGGTGTCTTGATCCTAGCATTGAGGAACACCCTTGTCGTCAAATCAATCTCCTGAAATGCTACGAGGTGTACAACAAAGAGAGCGATTAATTCAAAGTTCAAGTTGGGATATTAAATGTTCATATAATTGCTGTCTGAACTTTAGTGATTCGGAACGAAAACATATATTCAATTCATTTCGGATTAAGAAAAAAGCCATTTTTATTCTAGATTTGTAAAACGTGTCACACCAAAGAGAAAAAGAACGCAAAAAATAGATTCTCGTAAACAATTTACATTTCAATATCATTTACAAACTAAAAGAATTCCTGTAACGGTTTGCCAAAAGGTTTTTCTATCTACCTTGGATATTTCGAAACAATGGATTTACTACTTTTTTAAAATTAATTATGATGATTGCCATGAAAGCAAGGTTATTACATTAAAAAAAAACTAGTTCAAATGAAATAAACGACGTGAAGCAACAAAAGTTTTCCTGTAATGGAATCGCATTATTGCCGTGCCAATACTAAAGTTCAATATCTGGAAGCTGGTCTCAGTTTACAACGAAAGTATAAAATGTATATGGATAAATCAAGGAAACCAGTCGAATTTAACATATACTCTCGCATTTTCAATACATCATTCAATTTACCATTCTTCAAGCCAAAAACAGACTTGTGTGATCACTGTGTTAAGTTTAAAGTTATTTCTAAGACACGCGATAAAGAACTACTAAAACTATAGGAATATCAAAATGACCATAAGAAGGCAAATGAGGAAAGAGACACTGATAGGAATAACTTTGAAAACGATGTTGCCGTTATTTTGTACGATCTCCAAAATGTGTTTGCTTTACCTAGAGCAAATGTATCTAATTTTTTCTACAAGCGCAAATACGCTGCCAAAAATTTGACTAGTTTTCGTCAGAACAATAAAATTACTTATTGTAGTTTGTGGCATGAAAACCAAAATGACCGATCTGGCAATGAAATTGCGTCAGCTTTAATATTTTTTTTAAAAAACGCCATAAGATCTACCTAACATGAAAAAAATTATACTGTGCTCGGACTCATGTGTTACACAAAACAGAAACAGAATAACATCACTGGCTTTATTTAAATTTTTAGAAGAACATCGTCAAATTAATACAATTATCCAAAAATTCTCAGAACCCGGCCACTCTCTGGTACAAGAACTATATGCCGTCCATAATTTAATTGAAAAGTATTTAAAGAACTTGGAAGTTTACGGTCCAGTTTCTGTGATGAGAATATCAAAAGGTATAAATTATGATAAAGTAAAACTAAAACTCATTCAAATACAATTTAAAGACTTTAAGAACTATGACCAACAAAGTCTTAGATTAGTATTTATTCCATATCTAAAAGTAAAACAAATCAAATACAGCAGCCAAAACTTGCTAAAAATTGAATACCGATACAAGCACAAAGATGAACCTTTTAATATTACCAAAATAATGAAACAGTTCAGAAATACAAAAAAAAATTTAAATAACTAAACTACCCGACATTCAGTACAATAAATTTATCTTATAAGAGACTGAATTAATGTGACAGTTAAATACAAAAATGTATTAAACATTTTTTTTCTCAATAAGTGCCATTTAAGTGTAAAATTAAATTGTTATACTTTTATGTTTGTTTGAATGAATAAATAATATTGTTTTATTTTTATAATTTTTGCATTTTCATTAAATGATAAAAAAATGTTACTCACAATAATTTTCTCTTCACTTTTTTCACTTTCTCAACTATTTATTTATTGCAAGCACTTTTTTTGGAAGCAACTCATTTCCTTCTTCATCATAACTTGCGGTTTAAAATAGAAAAAAAAACATGAATAGTTTTGTATGCAATATGATTGCAATTCGCTTAGATCAATAAATGTTGTTCCAAAACAATGTTCAATATCCAGATAAATTTAAACTATTGTTGGTTTGTAAGGGGCACTGTTCAATATCCATTTTGAACAAGTTTTCGATCTCCCACATTTTTTCAATCATTTTAGGACATTGAACAATATAATTCTCAGGTGACGACATATCAAAAAACATTTCATTATGTTATTCTATACTTTACGTCTATCATTATTACTTTATGCAAAATAAATTTATACAATTGTGTGATGGTAGGTGTAAATAATGGAGTTTATTAAAAACTACGTTTAGAGAATGAAAATTTTATATTAAGTCCATATATATGCCATAATCTACAGCCAGCAGTATCTGTAGCTACAAAAGATTTGATACCTAGAAATGTTGAATTTATGGCTGCTGAAATATATAATTCCAGTTTATAAGGTCTGTGAACATCGAATTTGCTTATAAGCACCTTTAAAAATTAATTAAAAATAATATCGATCAATTAAAAGTTGAACAATCATATAAAACGTGGTAGCTATCAATTTATTGTACAGTGGATAGATTGATTACACAATATGAAGAATTGAAAACTCAGTTTGCTATGACAACTTTGTCAGAACAAGTTACACGGCCAAAATGCTTTCGGAAATGTATAATAACTACTTGGTAATCCGCCATAAATGACGGAAGCAAAATAAATTCTAGCATTTCTTTCCTTCATTAGAGTTTTCATTTCAAGTTTAAGAAAAATACGTATTTGCTTATTAATTTATCGTACCTTTATTTTTGTATTATAACGCTTTTAATTACCATACAAACAGAATATTTGTAGTAAGGTGCAAAATTTTCTATTCCCTAAGGTTCATTTACTCGATCATTTTAGGGACATCCTTTTTGCTAACATTGAAAATTTATCTTATAATTCAGAATTAAGTTAATCCTGTTAACATTCAATAGCATTCGCTGCGTAAGTTTTGCGTCAAAGTTTACAGCGAACAAATAATATTTTATAATGAGTCACAACTTTGAACGAAAACAATTTTAAAAACAAAAATAAATAAAATTGTAAATATAAAAAATTGT
Source organism: Argyra leucocephala (assembly GCA_963942445.1). Lineage (NCBI taxonomy): Eukaryota > Metazoa > Arthropoda > Insecta > Diptera > Dolichopodidae > Argyra > Argyra leucocephala. The sequence goes on along the minus strand of OZ012681.1, from coordinate 81,463,526 downwards.
GTATTGTAGGTACAAATAATATTTATTTTGATAAATAAAATAAAAACTCGTGTTGGAGAAAAAATTAAAATAAAAAAATTTACTGCAAATAAATACACTGAGCAAAAAAATATGTTTGGCTCAACTATAAAATTAAAGAACAATAATATGATTGGAAAATATAGTTACATTAACCATATTACATCATGTAACATAACTATGGGTTTTATATGAAGCTATAAAGTTTCTTATATGGCTGAATGAAATATAATATGGTTGGAACAAAAATAATTTATAGTCCACACAACAATATTATTATATTCACAAACATAATTATGTTTGCAGCAATATTATTTATAATTGAAACAAAAATAATTATGTTTGGAGTAAACATATTATAGTTACTTTCTACAACACGATATTTTGTTCTCAACTATAATATTGTTGTTTTAAATATGACTCACTAATATATTGTGTTAAAAATAAATATAATATGGTTGAATTAAAATTATTTATGTTTACACCAAACATAATTTATAGTAGGTTCAATAATAATATTATTCTAACAAACTTAAATTATGGTTGCAGCAGCATTATTTTTAATTGAAACAAAAATAAATATGATTGAAGTAAATATATTATATTTGAAATAAAAGCACAGTATAGTTAATTTCTAGATAATAAAATTTCTAAAAAATAGATGTCCAATAAACATTAAATTTGGTTAAATTGGTGGTTTCTACATCAGACTTTATAACATAACTTTTAAATTTATCATCTTCAGCTGTTGATGACTGTAAAAAATAAAAAATAAGAACATAATAAGTATATTGTAATAGTTAATATTACCTGCAAATTAAAAAGTACTTATATTATAGCATCTGGCAAGAGATTCTAAAGAAAGCCTCAACTTTCGTAATATATTGCCATAAAAATAAGAAACTGTTTGATTGAACAGATTATTAAATAATCATAATTTAACTAACCTGTATAGTTTCCTTTTCTTGGTTTTTCAATAGTTCGTCTTAACTTAGATTATTTATTCTGTTTTGTTATTATTTTAATAAATTATTTCAACTTATATTGAAATATTTCCTCTGACAACATTTTATTCAGCTTCTCATAAAGTACACTTCATTGTCTATCCAACGTAGATACAAAATTAGTGGTTAGTTTATAAAATGTTGTGATGAAATGTATGCAAACATTTACTAATTTATATCCATCAGTTTTAACATGACGCTTATATTTGAAAACAACGTTTTAATTTGGCAAAGAACAACAGAAGACTGAATATTAAAGTCAGTTTTGATTTTTGAAGCATTTTATTTTAACAGCAACTATAATATGATTTTTTTAACCGTAATATGATTACCTTAACCACAATATTTAAGTTACTTTAATCATAATATGATTATTTCAAACATAATAACCATATGAGATGATTACTTCAATCAAAAATCAACTATAACATGATTGCTTCGATCATAATATGATTAGTATTACTACAAATAGTTGTAAAACAACTATAATATTATTATTTCTTTAACCAAAATATGTTTGTTACAACTATTGGATTATGAGCTTCTTAACCATATTATGATATCCACATCCATAATATTTTTCTATTCAATCGTCACTTATCGTTTGGATAACAGATTGAGCCTAGCTATTTCATTAAAATACTAGGCTAAGAAATCTAAATTAATTTGTTATATAATTTTGTAAATTTAGTATGTAAGTTAGCTTAAGTTGTTAATGAAATAAAGAATTATTATTATTATTATTTATAGTTGTTTATATTTTTTTTAAATATAGTTGTACCAACCATAATTTATTACAACGTAGGTATATTTTTCGATTAACTATAATATTTTTAAGACAAATATAATATGTTTCTATCAACCATAGTTATATTCATCATTAACATATCAAATGTTTGCTTCAACTATATCTAACATAATAAGTTTAAAGTAACCATAATATGTTTATTGCAACCATTGGATAAACATATTATTTCTCTTAGTATAGATATTTACAAAACTGTTTATAACTTGTGAACCATTGATCGGTTATTTAAAATTTCAAAAAATTCATTATCGAACTGTTAAAATACAAACATAATTATTATTTATAACATACATTAAAAAGAAGAACAACAATCAATATGGTTTTACCGATACCTATATATACCTACTTACTATATTAAAAAAAATCTCTCTACATACAAATGTACACACTTGAAGAAAACAAATATACCTAAAAATTATAAATTTACAAAGATAAGAAATAAAAAATAATGGTACAAAATTTCATTTAATTTCTTTAAAAATGTATAGGTTGTTATTGTTTTTATATGTAAATCAGCAGAACTAAAAACTAACCCCATAATATATACTAAATATTATATACGATCATAAATTTATACATCATATAGATATATCGTGGCGTCGGTAGCCGAGTGGTAAAACACTCGAATATAGTAATGTAACGACCGATGAAACACGGGTTCAAACCCCGTGAGAACCGAAATTTCAAATAAAAAACAAAAAATCACTGAAAAAGTGATTTTTCAATACACCACATCGGTTCTAATAATAATATAATTATAATATAATATAAAAATATAGTACAATATATATAATAATATAAAATAATATTAATACCAATATAACTAAGAAATAACAAGTATACCAATCGTTGTGATTAAAAGAGTCTCGCTTTCAATCATAATGGCAGCTTGCAACTAAAAAAAAAACTTGACACGGTTCTCTCTACTTGACCGATAGATGGCTTGGAAAAAACACTAAAAATAGACATCACAAGCAGATAGCTACGGTAGACTAATCATTTGCCTAGTGAAAAACTTACGATTCTTGAAACAGAAACAATGCCTCGGATATATAATGGAAACACCGAAATGATTCTCTGCACACGAAAAAGGACACGGCTAGCACAATGGAATATCCGTACTCTTCGTGAAGCATCAAGGTTAGCACAACTTGAAGACCAGATGACAATGTACAAAATAGACATTATAGGGCTCAGCGAGGTTAGATGGAATGGAAATGGAGAATGCAACACGGCTAATGGAAGTAGAATGATATACAGTGGGAAAACAGCAAAAGCAGAAGGAGGTGTAGCAATTGTAATCTCGAAAAGAATGAAAAACTCCCTAGAAACATGGAAGCCAATCTCAGATAGAGTTATAATGGCAAGATTCAAGTGCAAATTCCGACACACCACTATAATTCAATGCTACGCTCCAACAGAAGATGCAGAGGAGAATACCAAAGATGAATTCTATGCACAAGTCACCACAGCCCTGAATAGTACTAGAAGATCAGACATAATTATACTAATGGGTGACTTTAATGCAAAAGTGGGATCAAACAACAATGGACTTAAGAGTGTAATGGGCACACATGGATGCGGTAAAAGAAACAATAATGGTGAAAGGTTGATAGAAATATGCCAAACATTCAACCTCACTATCGGTGGAACCATCTTCCCGCATAAGGACGTACATAAGTATACATGGACGACACCAAGTGGCAACGCCAGAAACCAGATAGACCACATATGTGTAAGCAGAAGATGGAGAAGCTCAATGATAGATCTGAGAAACAGAAGAGGAGCTGAAATGGATAGTGATCACGAACTGGTAACAGGCGACTTCAAGCTGAAACTAAAAACCAACAGAAGCTACAACACCAACACCAATAGAAGAAAACAGCTAAATCTTCACTTGTTACAACATACTGAAATCAAGTCCAACATGACCACGACCATCAGAGAAACAATTCGTCCGAATACACAGCAATGGGAAGAACTGGTTGTGAACATAAATCAGATCGCAGAGCAATCACTTGGCACTATCCAACACGAGAGAAAAAACTGGATTAGTGATGCAACTTGGGAACGGAACTGATAAAGAAAAGAAGTGATCTTAAGCAGCGTACTTGTAACAGAACTACAAGAGCTATAACAGCAGAATACAAAAACATAGCGAAACAAGTAAAGAAAGCTGCCAGAAGAGATAAACGCAGACACTTCGAGAAACTCGCAACAAACGTGGAAAGAGCTGCAAACCAAAACAATCCTAGAGAATTATACCTACAAATAGGTAAAATCACTAACCGCAGACACACGAAAATCCAATCAATCAGAGACCGGAACGGTATCCCACTCTCTAATACGGATGACCAACGCCAGAGATGGAAAGAATACTTTCAGGAAACAAGCAACATCAACAACATCCCAATAAATAGTTTCCGAAGTAGTCCGAGTAGTCCAGAACTGAATATCCACACTGAACCACCAAGCTTACAAGAGACTAAAGAGGGCATAATAACGCTAAAACGGAACAGGGCTGCAGGAATAGATGAACTTCCATCAGAATTGCTACAAGCAGACCCAGAATTAGCCGCTGAATTATTAGAACCTCATATCACGAAAGCCTGGGAGGAAGAAAGACTACCTAAATCCTGGAAAAAGGGCCTGATTGTAAAACTTCCCAAAAAAGGAACTGCTGAACATCATATATAAAGTTTTCGCAACCATACTGAATCGGAGAATACAGCCTAAAATTGAACAAAATAGAAGGGACGAACAGGCAGGATTTCGTCCAGAAAGGAGTTGCACAGATCACACCAACACACTACGGCTGATCATAGAACAATCTGTAGAATGGCGCTCTCCGATATATCTCTTGTTCATCGATTTCAAGAAGGCTTTCGACACGGTTCAACGTATTGCGATATGGAATGCATTAAGAAGAAAAAGAATTCCCGAAAAATTAATAAGATTGTCAGAAGCTTTGTATGAAGATGCAGAATTAGCAGTTCCTCCACTGCGGACAAATAAGCGACACATTCACCACAAATTCTGGAGTAAGGCAAGGATGTCCACTGTCACCACTTCTATTCAAGCTGGTAATAGATGAAATAATGAAAGAAACGGGTTCTTCCGGAAGAGGTATAAGGTGGGATCTCTCAAGGACACTTGAGGACCTTGACTATGCGGATGATATATGTCTGCTAGCGCATAGATTCTGCGACATTCAACATAAAGCAGACCTACTTCAGCAAGCAGCGCGCAGAGTCGGGCTAGAAATTAACATAGATAAAACCAAGGCCATGAGGATAAATAACACCAACACAAATACCATAACCATAGAAACAGTCGAATATGTGGAAAGCTTCTCTTACCTAGGTAACATTCTAACAACAAACGGAGGTACAGAAGCAGATGTCAACAACAGACTACGTAAGGCCAGAGCTGCGTTCGGTGAACTAAGTCCAATATGGAAGAATGGCCAAATAACTAGAAAAACAAAGATTAGAATATTCAAAGCATGTGTAATGTCAACACTTATGTATGGCAGTGAAACTTGGATGACGATAAATAACATCAGTCAAAAACTTCAAGTATTTGCGAACAAATGCCAAAGAAGAATATGCAGAATATTCTGGCCAAACACCATCAGCAATAAGGACTAATGGCAGATAACAGGTGAAGAACCGATAATGCATCAAATTGAGCGCAGTAAATGGAGATGGATAGGACACACTCTAAGAAAACCATCAAATAATATAACAAGAATGGCCCTAGAATGGAATCCCCAAGGGAGCAGAAGGCGAGGAAGACCCAACAACACCTGGCGTCGGACTGCGACTTCTGAGGTAATAAGATATGGACGAACTTGGGAGGAGATAAAGTCCATTGCGTACAATAGAGAACAATGGAGGAGGCAAGTTGATGCCCTATGCTCCCACGAGGAGTAACAGGAAAAAAAAAAAAAAAAAAAAAAAAAAAAAAAAAAAAAAAAAGATATATATATATATATATATATTTAAACATAAATAACAATTTTAACTCTTCATCACATTTCTGGCTAGAGTATATATACCTATAGTACTATACAGGCTATGCATAGGGTAGCAAAACTATAATGCTATGATCATTATCAAAACAACAAAAAAAAATCACATAGACACATATGCATATTGTGTATAATTTTAAGTAATAAGAATAACCTTTAATATTGCATTATATTTTTTTTTGTGTTAAACGCTGTTTGTCTTTTGGTTATTATACCATATTAAACTATTGATAAAATTTCTATTAGTCCTTATTATTATAAATCAAAAAAATTGTTTGTTTTATTTATATTATTTTTATTATTTTTTATTTTTCCTTATTATTTTTGAAGAAGACTAACATTAAATTAAAAAAAATATATTTCATGCAATGGTATTTTTTCGTGCAAAGGTTCACCATGGTAGACAGTGGTTAAAAAAAGAGCACCAATTTGTATACATATTGCAATTTGTATATGTGTTGTAGTATTCCGTCGGACTTACAAACATCCAGATAAATGCAGAATAATATATATATAATTGTATTAATAAATCATACTTGCTTTTTCTGAAACCAATTCTATGCGAAATAAACAAAGCAATAAGATATCTGAAATGAAAAATGCTAATTTTGCCTTATTTGAAGAAGTTTCGAATTTAATTATAAAACTTTTCATGAAAATTGCGCAGTAATGGATCATTCAAGATTTGTTAATTTAAAAATTGAAGATCATTTATTACAAACATTTTATTTTGGCTACAATTTTGAAGAACATATTAAAGAAATGAAAATGGAAAAAAAAATTAAAGACGAGGATGAGAATATTTTACGAAAAAGATGTGTGAATTTTCTAATAAAATTGACTTATGAATTAAGACAAGACTCTTTCCACACAACTTTTATTATATTAAAAAAAACCATAAAATACTTTAAAACATTTTAAAGGTCAAATTATTCCAATTTTAAAATTTTTCAAGACAACAATTACTTCAGCCAATCGAAGATCAGTGGAATAATATACATTTTAATAAATGGGAGCAAAAAGATTTGGTGTTATTTTGGTGTGAAATATTAATGAAAAAAATGGAGGAGGTGATCTCAACCAAAGAATTATCAAATTTTGTAATCTCTCTCCTATGCTTACCTATTTCGAATGCAGAAATAAAGCGATTTTTTAGCCAATTAAATTTGATATAGAATAAAGTTCGTAAACGTATGCATCTAGAAATGGTAAAGAGTACTCTTGCAGTTAGAAGTGCCTTAAATAATGTCTACTCCACAAAATGTTATTCAGCGAATTCGGAAAGCCGACAAATATAATGAAACTTCTTTGTCAGAAAATTGTGATGATGAATTTGAGCTTTGTAATTCATTGTAATTAAACACGAATTTAATAGAAATATGCTTAATTTTTATTGTAATGAGGCTATGAAATGTATTCCTCATTGGTCTTTTTTATTCATTTATTAATTAATGAGGCTGTTTACCTGAGCTATTTTATAAACACATTATTTTTTAGCTTTTTTTCAGGAATGAAATTGCTATCGAAAACAAATATATCTGGCTATATTGCCAATACACCCATGTTAAATTAGACGCTCGGGATCGTGTGTCATCGTGTGAAAATATAGCTGAATCGATACTTTTCTATTCTGTTAGAATTTTTATAACTTAAAAATTTTGTAATCGATGGCGTATCGCGTGAAATTATTTTCATTTGTTGGTTAAATACAATTGGATAAAACAGTTAAGTAAGGATTTTAATAAACCATTTTCAATTAATTTTTTAGCATTCAACCGAAATATCCCATGTTCGATTCCCGATGAAGCAAAAAAATACTTTATTGGTCTTTCGACCTGGTCTAGTACCCTTTGTCATTGGGATATAATAAATGAGAAAAAAATAATTGAGAGTATATATTATAATTTGACTAGGGGCCCCTGTTGAGTAATTATATTTCAAGTTGAAGTCAAATTTAAAGTTTTAAAAAAAAAACAGTAATTTACGTACTGACATAGACTTCGCACGATATAGTAGAAGCAAGTCGTGTTTAATAAAAAGTTTTGTGGTTAGTAAGTTTTATTTAGGACACATAAATACACGTCCCTCATATACTGCTTCGTTTCCGATATATTCCCTATAGTAAGTGGCTAATAAAATTACTAAAAATAAAAAAATTTGTCATTAAAGAGGTATGTATATACCTACATAATACATAATTTTAATAAAAACTTTGTATACACACATAAAAACTATATTATACTACAAATAACCAAAATTTAGAAACAGTTAGGTAAAAAGATAAAAATGAAGAATTCAAGTGATTTTTTTTGTTTTTGCTTTTTTATATTTTTTATTTGAGATGAATTTGTTTCTTTGTTTTTTTTTTGGCATATGTACATAGATTCATTTGCAAGTACATAATGTAAATTATAATAACTGATTTGTTTGCTTTTGTTTATTATTTTAATAAGATCTCACTTCTGCATAATGTATTTTCTGAATAATAAAATCATATGAGTACAAAATTTTCAACTGTGTGCGCATTTTTGTTTTATATATGCATCTTATATATTATATCAGAAGTTCATTAAGGAGTAGGAGAATCGAAATAAAATGAAAAAGTACCTACTGCGCAGGACCTTAAATGCTTGTCAATTATAATTATAGATAACAAATTAAATAAAATGAAACTATTCTATTTAAGAAGGCTTAGTTCCTGACAATAGCAGTAGTTTTCCACACTTAATGAGTAGAGCCAGTAATTTGTTAAATAAATAATCGAAATATTGTAGATATTGTAGTATAAACTTGCATTAACGTACTTAATTAAGCACGAAAAGGTGATTCTACCTAAGATATTGTCAAGAGTGTAAAACAAAAAAAAAATGGTGTTTTTATTCTTAATAACCTTTTTGACAGTAAAAAGTGGTCATTACTACCAACATAATAAAATGTTCTACCGCCCCGTTTACAAAAAGGCTTATTCAGCAAGATGTAGCTAAATAAACGTTTTCTCCGCATCACTGATGCATTTAAGAGAATATAGTTGATATTATTATCTTCGGAACTATCAAAAGTATTACTACCCAATTGCCTTATGTTCAGCTTTTGTAAAGCCTAGACACACCACCACCAAATCAATAGACTATGTTATGTACTTAATGTCAAACTAGAAATAATTGAAATTTTCTTTTAAAACATATTTAATTAACCTACGCATAAAAATGGTCTTAAAATGTAGTTCAATTATCTTAAAATTAAAAAAATTTGCAAGCCAAATGAAATTTTTTCAAATTTCAAATCCTTTGGTAAAATTAAATGAGTGAATTACAAAATGTTACTACAGCCAAGAATGAAATATAAATAGTATGAAAAAGTACAGAAAGAAGAAGATAAAAACAGAAAAAAGCACAATATATTATGCAGTGTATATATACACGTTAGTATACAAATTAATATAGTTGTGCAATTGTGGTATTTTCTTTATTATAGGTAAGATATTTTTTAACAATAATAACATTTACAAAAAATATAGCTAGGTATTGATTTTAAAAAAAAATTTCCTAATAAACATTACAAAATACTTCAAAAATACGAATTGATACGACTAAAGTATCGACTACATGTACATATTATTATATTTTCAAAATTGTAATAAAAAAAGTACTCTGCTAAAAAGCTAATTTGAAGTGAATTCGGAAAACAGGTCAAATGTGAGTTTGAATAGAAAGGAAAACATTTAAACATGGTTTTTTTATTTATGAAAATTGTAGTAAAAAAAAACTATGGATTCGTATTTCAATAATTATAGAATGTATATATGTAGATAGCTATATGTTTTTTGATTGATTGATTCTAGCATCGTTAGTTGTAATTTTTTAAATTAATTTTGATTTGTAGCCTAAGTAGCTCTAAGTTTAAACTTATTTGTGTTAAAAATTATTGAAATTCAAAGTATTTCATTTTTACAAATACTTATAGTTTTGAAACAAGTTCAGCAACTGATTGAATCAAAAAAAAAAATTATTTCAAAATCTTGTGACACACCTAGTAAACCTTGCGGAAACCCTGAGAATTTTATTAAATATTTTAGAACTCACATGTGGATTTATTTTAATCTATATAACAATTATAAAATAAATCATAATCAAATTAGAAGTCTAGCTAGTACAATTCTACAATACCTACCTACAACTCTACAATACCTAGTTTCAGTAGTGTTGATCGAAATACTCTTTTAATTAAAGGTATTATTATGATATAACTGATACAACTGATCGTCAAAAAACTTTCAAATTCGATAAACGATCGCAGCAAATTTTGCGACTTAAATATTAATAGAACTAAAACTAAATTTATAACACTTTCATTAACCATAAATAACACCATAATTGAACGAGTCTGCCAGTTTTAAATACCTAGGATGTTGGCTAAATAAAAACTGAAGCTCAGTCTCAAATATGGTTCAACCGAATAGAATATGCTCGTAGCAGTTTTGTACAATATAAAAAAATTCTATGTAAACTCTTAAAAATCCGATTATTTAACTGCTATGTGTGGTCGATACTCCTCTATGGTATGGAAGCGTCGACCCTGAAAATAACGACCATGATTAAGTTTGAAGCATTTGAAATGTGGGTATACCATAATATACTAAAGATACCGTGGGTAGATCGAGTAAACAATAATAATGTTCTAAATAGAAAAGGTAGAGACCGTGAATTGTTATTAAGAATCAAACGCAGAGTAAAAACTTATCTAGGACGCATATAATGCGAAATGATAAATATCATATTCTACAACTGATTCTGTAAGGTAAAATTGATTGGCTAAGAAACATTAGGCAATAGACGAGCCTGCAAACTGTGTAAGAACTAATGTTCGCAGCACAGGATAGAGAAAGCTTCAGAAATGTTATCGCAGACATTCAGAAGAAGATATGCAGCTGAATAAATATGTTGTTATGTCGAGAAAATAAAAAAACGTCGTTAATATACGTCAAATAATCACAAGGACTGATGAAAAGTAGGTATTCTGTCTCCGAAACATTGACCAGTAACATAATAAGTTTTAGTGAAAGTAAACTTTCTTTCTTTCTCTCTTCTCTTTAAAGTCTTTTTACAAGACTTACAAAAAGCTTTCGATTATAAAACTAAATTTTACTACAGAACAAGTTCAATTCTTTAGATCGTACCTGTTTTATCGTAAACAAAAAGTTCAAATTAGTAATAGTTTTAGTAGTTTAAAAACTATGATTAAAGACGTTGCACAAGGTTCTATATTAGGACCAGATATCTTTAAACTCTACATCAATGACATTTGCAAACTTAATTTGATAGGATGCTTACAGTTGTATGCTGATGATGCCAGTATTAAAATATGCTTCAGACAATGAAACCCATTTGAAAAATGCAATAGATAAAGACATCCATGTAATTAACGAATGGTTATTAAAACATAGGCTATTATTAAATACTAGCTATTCCTGACGTAACATTCGCCGGTCTAGCATTACCATTATAAATGAAACAATTTATTTTATTTATTTATTTTCTTTATTTTCTTAAAAAAAGTCAATGTTTTACATATCTTTTTATTACATAATAAATAAGTTACAAATTGAAAAACTTAAAACTATAATTCATTTTATTTAATATCTTAAAAATAGTTTAACATTTTAATACTTATTCAAACATTTCATAATATTTTATACTACACTAACTCTATCAAAAGATCGTACTCTAGATAAAGCAACATACAATTGTGAAATAGAGAATTGTGTTTTTAGGGAAATAGGTATTTATATACTTCTAGTTGTATTATGCCAATATATTGAAAGATATACATTAAAAAATACAAAAAATGTGTATTAAAAATTATTATTATTTATCAATACAAATACTTAGAATAATTGATTTACTATTTAAATATTTATATTTCATAAATATTCTGCAATTACACTGAATATTTATATTTGTTTATAAGTATTTATTATTAGTACTCGTCACATATATTCGTATCTTCGTATTTTGCAAGTTTAGAAAGTGGATTTTGCGTGAAGAAAATAGTATACTTTGCAACAATATTTGTTTATTTTTGAAATATGTAATTAAAATGTTTGAAATAAAATTTGATGTAATTGCAATCAAATTTGTAAATGTAATAAAAATAAGTTAAACAAAACTTTCATGAAATAAAATCTGATGTCTAAACGCTTCCTAACAAATACTATTAATAGAGACGTACATTTCAACAACATGTGGCGATCAGAGATGTCGCTGGCAGTATGGATATGAAATTAAATGCATTTAATCTAAATACATACCACACCCACATTAAAAACACATTAAAATAGCCATGGATACGTTTTTTGTGTTTTTTTTTTATTATCATAATAGCCCTAACTATTTCAAAACCCAAAATAAAAACAAAAACATTTATTTATAGAATTTATATTTTTATTTCACTTCTTTTAAATTTTGGTTTTGACGTTTTGATATGATTAGATATGACCATTATAGTGAAAGTTATGATTGGTTAAATCATATCGAATCATATAGGCCATTTAACGAAGTATCATATGACATCATATGACGCCTTATGACTATTATAGTTAGGGGTTAGGGGTAAAGCCAATAATTATGCTTTTTCTCTTATTATGGTTTTTCTCTTATTCTTCAGTTTTTATTGTTATCCCGCTAGGGTCTCTGATGTAGGTAAGGGTAGTCCGTGATTTTTCTTTTTAAAGTTTTTTTCATTTTTATGTTTACTAAATTTGCCGTGTATTGAATTGGAACTTGATAATAATGTCATAACATATTTTGTTTTTATTGTTCTTAGCAGATCGTAAATTTCGGTTTATGATTCTCCATGTACAATATAATATTTACTCAATGCTACTGCGCATTTGAATTTATACTTTTGAATTATTTGTTAATAAAATAAATAAATTTCAATTTGTGGAATTTGTGAACAGGGTCTGGGTGAATATATTTTCTAAATTTACTATTTGTTTTACCGGTAAGTTTTTTTGCTGTAATATCGTAATATTTTAGCAAAGGTATTTTAATTATTTATAAATCGATATAATAATTATATTCTGATAATTCGGTTTTTGTCTTTGCTACTTTGTTCCTTTTTTTTTTAATTAATTCATACAATCAGATATAATCAATGCTATTGCTGCTATTGAGGTGAATTGTTTTTAGGTTAATTTTAATTTGTTTTTGGTTTTATTTGGTTTTATCGTTTTGTGGTTTATGTCTTTAAATAAAATTTTTCACACTATCGTATTTCTTAATAACTCTAATAAAGTTGTCTAATCTAGTTGAAAAAAGCTTCGTGCTGTAAAAGCTTTGTGAAAAGTTTAACAGACGTTTAAGCGTATTAATATATAAGATTAGCAAATCTAAATTATTACTATTTGATAACAAAAAATTTTATAATGCCAATTTTTATTTTAATAATGCACATATAGAAATAGTCGATACATTTAATTACTCAGGTTTAGTAATAGATAAAAGTTTAAAGTGGAATGAACATATCAATTACTTAAATAAAAAAATTGCACCCTACATTTTTATTCTAAATCCCTATTTATCATTTATTCTTCCTACATCTTATATAACATGATGTACTTAAATCCAATTTGGAGCTGTTCACCCTTAATATATTTAAATAAGTTAGACATCTTGAATGAAAAAGCAATTAAAGCAATGCACGGTTTTCCGCTAAGATTTCCAACCGAGCAACTCTACTCTGGAAGGTATCTTAATTTTGAAAATATTTGTAAAAATTAAAGGCTTTCAAAATAGTAAACAATAAAATCAAACATAATTTCATTCTCAACCGTATGTACGATATTCATAATCGCAATACTAGAAACAAATCAAATTTCTATTTAACGCTTTTTAAAACAGAACAGCAAAAGAAAAACTGTCTGTATAAATGCTTAAAATTGTAATGTTTTCGAAATAGACTTTTTGATTAATAAAATAAAACTCGTCCGTTCTGTTTGGACTTAGGAATAATAATGACTTTATTGATTTTTTCAATATCTTGCTATGCTGCAAGATATCTTCTTTTTTTTACAAATACTAATGTAAATCAAAACCAATAAATTACATACTTTCTTTATTGGTAATAATTTTCATTAGTCATTACAATTTTCTTATTAAAACTAATTTAAATATGGGAATATGATACATCAATACTGACCTAAATACTTTATCAATATTAATGCATAAAAAAAACAAAGGCACTTGACTAATCTTACAATGCAATTATAAAATATGATTAGTCAAGTGTTTAAATTATTTAGGCTATTCATTGAACCTTTTATTTTTCTAAAAAAAAAAATTGAATAATAAGATATTATGTGTAACATAATATCTACGTTTAATTTATTATTATTTTTAAACATTATGACATTATGGTATGCATACAATATGCATACCAAATGTTTATGGTGTTTGTATATTACAAAATCATATAATTAACTATCATCTGCACACTAAAATAATTAAGAGACAAATCGTAAGATATATCACATCTACCAATAATTAGATAATTTGTATCCAATTGCATACTTCCAAACAAGTCAGGTTTCAGCTTGTGTTGAGGGTTGACTCGTCTGGAAGTACAAATTGAATTGAATTTGGAACCAGTTACTCCTACGTTAGTTGTTTTTGCTTTTGCATTAATTTTATAATAATTTTATTTTAGTTTATTTTAATTCATCTCTTAATAATGAAAAATTTTAATAGACAAAGTTAGTAAGATTTGAAACTTGGTTATGCAAAAAGATTAAATAAAGAAATAAAAGAAAAAAAAAAAAAGTCAAACGATAACTTTAAGTAAAATCATAAGGCCCAACAGCTTATGCAAGGGTCGTAAAAATTTATATTATATTTACTTAAAACAAAATTTGTATAAAATTATTTATTTTTATTTCAAACTCTAATTGAATTTTCGTTATTTTTGTAAATAATTTTATTATAATTCAACTTCTAAACTTCTTTTAAAAAATTTTTTTTTTTTTTTGTATAAATTTTGGATATTTATATTTTTTATTGAAATAAAGGACAAAAACAAAAAAAAAAAAACTGTACTTTTATTCATTACAATATTGTTAATATATTATTATGTCTCATAATTTCTCCTGATAAGATAAAGACTCATAAGAAAACATAAGAAACACAGAAAGATTAACGGTTCAATATTGTCTCGACAATCTACAACCTGGTGGAACTTTGAACGAAATTTAAGAATTGAAACCAGGGTTTAAAAAACTACAGCAGAAATAGTAAAAGCACTTAAATTATTGCTGTTGCTGACTATCACAGCATTTCAAATTAAAAAAAAAAAACTATTACTGCGCTTTGCTGTTACAACTTAACCGAAGTAAAGTAATAGTTTTATGCTTTTTACACATACAAATACTACGCATGTGCTTTTGCTTTTCAAAACATAATAGTAACAGTAGAATTTTGCTGAATGCTTTTCAATATTTTAAGTCAAAGTAAAAAAAAAGCTATTTGCTGTGCTGAGTAATTATTAAAGCTATACTGTGTTGGTTTCTCTAAGCAAATACATTGTATAGTATTAGCGTATTAGTATTCTGATTTATTCATGCAGAATGGTTGAGTTGAATGAATTTAAATTTCGTGGTAAATAAAAAAAAAAGTTCTTTTTTACTTATTTCTATTTTAATACTTTTTGTTTTTGTTTTACTACTTAGATTATTGATACTAATAATGTTTCCTTCTGATAACTGGTTTCTATTATAATTGTGGAGGTTTATCATATGCTGTTTTAAATTAAAATTTCTATTGTTTTTTAGGATAGCTTTACATATTTTACAGGCCGCCTTACTAAGATCAACATTCTCATCAAAATATCTCCAAATACAATTAGTTTCTCTTCGTGACATTTTTACTTTTTATTGTTAACAAAATTAATATTTATTATATATTTTACAAAACCAAATCACAACACAACAAGATAACGAACAAGGAACAAAAAAGCACAGGTACTGAAAGTAAAACCAAAGTGCATTGTAAAGTGCTATAAATGCTGAAAATAGTAATTCAAAGCAACAGCAAATGCTGTTTAGCTGTATTCAATTCATTTTGCTGTAGCTATTTAAAAAAATAATGAAAAAGCTTTTCCTGCATATTACTTTTTGAAATAAAAATGCCCAGCAAAACAATTACGAAAAAAAAGCTTTTGCTATGCCTTTGCTGAATCGATGTTAGAAAGCAAGAGTAAAAAAATAGTAAAAGCTTGAAATAACTACGAAGTTTTTTAAACCCTGATTGAAACATTTTATAATGACATTTCATTAAAGATTTAAAAAGATAATATCATATTATTTTGGCAAGACTTTGAACTAAAGGAATGGAAGAAATTTTTACTATATATTTGAGATAATTTACCGTTAAAAACTGTAAATTTTACCATTGATTAATAATACTATAAAGATAGACATTTTCATACAACAGAAAATGTTCAGCTCAATTTTTCCAAATTCTCTTCATTATATATATTCTCCGGAAGATAATCAATGTGTTGGTGCATTTTCTATATTCAATTTGAATTTTTAAATTTTTGAGCGTTTTATACGACTTTATTCTCTAAATAATTTGTATGTGTTTAGTTTCTCTATACTGTTCTTGAATATTATTGTTTTTAACTTTTTGTTATTTGAATTTGTATAGGTAATTTGAATTTTTTTTTAATTGATAGGTACAATAATTTCAAATTGGATAGCATTTTTATCGAGTAGTCTTTTAAGAATATTTTTTTTTTATTTTTCTCTCAATATACATTGTAATAAAAGAATTTTTATAATTGTTGATATTGTGCATGTATATTATTTGTAATAATAAATTATAAAATTATAATATAATTTTATAATGTTTAGGAAACGAAAATATTTTTCTTGTTTTAATTGAATAATTTTCAAAAATAAAACAATTTCAAAAAATTCAAATAATAGTGAACATTCATTCACGTTATGATTTCTAATATATATTCATACATACATATACATATATGTATAAATTTACAAATAGAATCAAATTTTTATTTTTAAAATGCTTTCTTTTTGGTTTTTTCAATATGTGGATATGTATGTACGCATGGATTTTAAAATTATAACAGAATTTAAAAATATTTGAAAAACTCATCATTAATGAAAAAAATTTATAAAAAATCTTAACGGTAGAGTAAATTGAAAAGTATATTTAATATGCTTTTTTGTTGCAGTAAACACACGATTTATTTTTAAGATAATTAAAGCTTGCAACGCACAATTTTACAATAGTATTTTTCAAATTCAGAATTTTCTACTTTGTCATTATTTTCATAACAAGAGCATTAAATATCAATATCCAAAGGCTTGTCATGATTTACTCCAGCTTTGAAAATATATTGTTGTTGTAAATGAAATTCATCAAATTCGTAATATATTTGTAAAAATCTTATTGTGCAAGTGGATTTGTTTAGAACTTTTATTTTTTTAAGATAATCTTATTTTCTCTATGAACAAATGTGGACAATTTTTAATAGTTGTTTGTACGTATTTTTAGTATAAATATTTGAAGAATTTAAAGAAAGACCAGCAGTTTACATATTACTCACAACAACAGGTTTACTTTATTACTCATTTATTACTCATTATTATATGGAAAAATTAAAATTATAATTATTTTGTTGTCGTAGCTGCATATTTGCATATGTAATTAATTGAAAAGCTAAAACAGCTAAGATTTTTTGCAAAGTACTGGGACTGATATGAGTATTTCCAGTTTTGGGCAATATTTTTGATGAGCACTTTGCTCTTTGGAAACAATTAAATGTACCAGTTACCAAAATCATTTTTTATATAAATGAATTTCTAAAGGAAATAATTTATAAAGAAAAAGAAACATCTTACAGTATAAAAAGGGATTGTATAGATGGTGTGGAAGATTTAGATGGGGATAGAAAACAAAAACTAGCAACAGAAGCACATTTCTTTATGAATCAAAGTTTACATGAAAGTTATAAGTACGCATAGGGTTACAATTTATCCAAAAATAATTTGAAAAGAGTAACTTTAAAACCTTTCATTTTTTTATCAATTTACTACTAAAATATCTTAAGGAGCTAACAAAGATTGGTTCCAAAACTGTTGCACCTGCTTGTGACTAATGCAGTACAAATCGAAATACTTATGAATTACTTGGTGTAAATAAGGTAGACCCTTTTTTTATGATTGGAATGGAAATAAAATTTATGCTTTGTTTGATATGCCACATCTTATAAAATCTATCAGAAATTCTTTTATAAAACCCGATTTTGAAAACTGGAATAATGATATTATTAGCTTTCAACAATTTTACCCAAAGTTCGTAGCACCCATATTAATTCTAACACATTTGAAAAAATGTCAGTAAAATCAGCTTTTCAATTATTTAGTCATAGTACATATGCAGCCATAAAAGCAATAAATAACACTGATCGAATTTTTTTTAATTTATTGAGTAATAAAGCTAATCTGACTGTTGATTTTGTTTTAAGAGTTAACTAGTTAATTGATTACTCAAATTCTTCAAATTTTAACACAAACAATTAAAAATTTTGAATTCACAACCGTTACAAATTCTCCGTTTTTATTCTTAGAGAAAAGGCTAGAATATCTTAAAAATCAAAAATTAAAAGTACCAAAAAAAATGTTTCCATTAATGGAATGGCCCAAACAATAACTGCTGTATTATCTTTATCGAAAAATCAAATTGATAGAATATTAATTTCTTAATGACGCGCAGACTGAATCAAGATCCGTTAGAAAATATGTTTTCTCATATAAGATCTGCTGGTGATTATTGCAGAAATTCATCTGCACAACAAATTGGGAATATTTTTGCTAAGGCGCGAGTATTTATAACGAAAATACATCCTCAAATTGTGAAACAGATCACAACAATTATTTGGACATTGATGCCAATGATTTGGCTCATGAAGATTTTATTATTGAAAATTGTCTTGAAGAAATGAGAAGGAAAATGTTTTAGCTTCAACTTCAAATACAGTTAAATCATATATAGTAAATCAGTTAGTAATTTTGAAGAGTTAGCAATTAGATATTTTGCTGGATTTTGCACATAAAATGTGTCAAATTGCAATACATGTGCATTATACTATTTTTAAAAAATTAACACAAAATTTGAAAACAAAATTTAAATAGCTATTCATAATGAAATATTAGAGATGAAATAATTGAACGTAGGTATATAAGTACGTATGTACCTAAAAACCGATTTGAATTGAATTTAAAATTTAGAATTGTATTTAAAACAACTTTAACAAAAATTTGATTCTATTTGTAAATTTATACATATATGTATATGTATGTATGAATATATATTAGAAATCATAACGTGAATGAATGTTCACTATTATTTGAATTTTCTGAAATTGTTTTATTTTTGAAAATTATTCAATTAAAACAAGAAAAATATTTTCGTTTCCTAAACATTATAAAATTATATTATAATTTTATAATTTATTATTACAAATAATATACATGCACAATATCAACAATTATAAAAATCCTTTTATTACAATGTATATTGAGAGAAAAATAAAAAAAAAATATTCTTAAAAGACTACTCGATAAAAATGCTATCCAATTTGAAATTTTTGTACCTATCAATTAAAAAAAAATTCAAATTACCTATACAAATTCAAATAACAAAAAGTTAAAAACAATAATATTCAAGAATAGTATAGAGATACTAAACACATACAAATTATTTAGAGAATAAAGTCGTATAAAACGCTCAAAAATTTAAAAATTCAAATTGAATATAGAAAATGCACCAACACATTGATTATCTTCCAGATAATATATATAATGAAGAGAATTTGGAAAAATTGAGCTGAACATTTTCTGTTGTATGAAAATGTCTATCTTTATAGTATTATTAATCAATGATTTTACTTATACATTATTTCCAATTTTCTAAGTAAGTTAAATTTAACTACTTTTTTACATAATTATTCTCGTGTACAAATAAATAAATAAATATCTCCAACTATTAAAGGTATAAGTATATTAAATAGCCTGTGTGGCAAACTTTTGTCAGACACAGCGCTTACAGTCATTATACTGAATCAATACAGATACTATGTTATAGGTACAAAAAATATAGTACATTAATTCTGAAAATAATTGAAAAAATGAATATTTTAATCAAAATACGTATTATTAAAAATGGCATTAAAAATTAATCAAATTCTTTAAAAATGTCTGCATGTTGAATTGTCGCATAATATTCATATTAAGCCAATAAATAAATACAAAAAAGTACGATGCTATAAACCAGTGTAATGTTTTACGTGAATTCTTTAGTTTTTAATTTTTTGATATTATTTATAACATTTCAACAACTAGACCCTCTTGTATAGCATAGTTTAATTTAATATAATTAATACCAAAATATATTAGCGACTAAATTTTTCAATAACTTGAATAATGAAAAAAAAAAAAATATGAAACACAAAGGCTGTGATCTGGATTTGATTAGTAATTGGTTTCCGTGGCAGCATAGATGTTTCAATTTGTTTTTCATTCATTATTCACAAATAAATCATCATCACATATTTGTTCTACACCTCAGGGTGAGCCTTAATTATGCTTACATCTGTTCTCCGTTTGGTAACTTCAATCTATCGACATTTTTGCTCGATTTCGTTCAGCCATCTTGATACTGGTCTACCTCCGGCTCTATAGACGGCATTGCGTTTATTATTCCTTTTGGCATCCTTTGATAATTCGTCCACACTACAAATTCTGCCCATCTTAGATTTTGTATCCTTGCGTGGTTGAGCATAAGACTGAAAATTGTTGTTGAAATCACCTTATCTGACTCTTGTTTTCAAATTTATCCGTCATTTTGCTTCGCAATGCTAAATTGCATTTGGTGTGTCTAAGTATTAGCATAATTAAATTTGTCAATTTTCATGTGATGTGGTTTTAACCACAACTCTTTTTACTGAGTCGAAAGCGTGGCGGAAATCAATCATACGATTAGATTAGATGCGTAGCATTTTTCCATGCTATGCTTCAATAGAAATATTTGATTCTCAACATTTTTATAATCACCAAGTTAATGAGAAATAATTATATATAATTATAATGTATAGCTGCTTTTACCAGTCAACAAAAAAATTATTCTTTAAGAGAGAATCATAATATTTTGTTAAGTTAATATGACGTATGAGATTAGCACATATAATTTGTCAGTGATTGTTAAACATTTTTTTTATTCAGATTAACCCGTTGACTAGTAAAAGGTTTAAACTTTCATTTGCCTTACATTGTTACTATGTGAACATAAATTTGTAAGCTCCGGAAAGCTTCACTCGTA
Source organism: Argyra leucocephala (assembly GCA_963942445.1). NCBI lineage: Eukaryota > Metazoa > Arthropoda > Insecta > Diptera > Dolichopodidae > Argyra > Argyra leucocephala. The sequence continues at coordinate 81,442,265 of OZ012681.1, read as the reverse complement.
ATTCCTTTCCTTTATTAAAGGGATAATGTATGGCAGAATATTTCTGACACACTCTGTATATTTATAAAGTTTTATTCAACAATTCATTTAAAGTTCTTAAATTTTCATTTTTGTTATTTACGTTATAAATTTAAATTCACTGCAATACTTTTGAAACGCATCTCTTTTGAAACTAAACCAAAAAAAAAAAAACAAGAAATTTTCCTAAAAAAAATTTTTTTTTAAAGTTATATAAAACTTTTTATTATTTTTTATTATTATTTTTTTTTTTATTTTCTTCGTGCTCTTGATATCAGAAAAGTTGACTATTACATAGCAATTTTATAAAATCTTCCTATTCTTCCTTTACATTGTTATTCAAAACTATACAAAAAGGATTCGTCAAAATGAAAACAATATTTTTTGCATTATTCTCGCCTTTTGAATAATCTATTTTTTTTTTTTTCTTTATAAATTTCTATCACGAATAATATATGCAGCAAAAACTCAAGTAACTCATACAAGGATGTGGTTATGCATATTTGTATGTGTATATTGTTTATATATAAATATACTAAATATTAAAAGGTTTACTGCTGTTCATTAATGTTTTTTCAATACCACAATGCCAACTATGTACATGCAACTTCCAATTTAAGTCAAAATGTATGGTTGCATGCAATCTAAATAAACTATTGTTTAAAAAAATTTTATACACATCTTGAATTTTGAATATTTAAAATTAATCTATATATACCTATAATATAATATGTATGTATATGAATAGATGTATGTATATACATATTAGTAAAGCCACACAAATTTAATCAAATTAAGGTTGACTGAATCTTATGAAACAAAAAACACGTTACAATAATTTCGTTGTTTTACTATTTTGCGAGTATACATAAACTATACATAATAATTGTGTATAAAATCTACCATGAACATCAACTATCAAATAAATAAAAAAAAAAAGTAGTATAAAAGAAAGCCCTCTTCTGTTGAAAAATCACTGCATAAAAATACAAAAACACAGTCGAATAAACTTTATTAGAATATTTTCAATTTTCACAATTTTCTATTCAGTTTTTCTTTTTTGTAATTTTCATCAACAGCACAAAATTTTATTAAATTTGTCGCTTTTTACACATGTATAACATTATTACCTATATTATAGTACATTTTGTATCAAAAATCAATGTGAAACGATTTATGCATGTACTAAAAACTAACCACATTTACCATTCTCATGATTTCTTCTTTATACTCTCTCTCTCTCCCTCTCTCTCTATCACTATCTATGTATGTCACTGCACTTCAATTGACGAAAGTTTTATAATACTTTTATTTTTATTTGTTTAGCGCACTTCACCTGTCGAACAACTTAATAACATACTAACACAAATTTCAAATTGTGGTTGCATATGGAACAAAATTCTTTTACAGAAGTTGTGGTATAAAAATATAGAAAATTTAACTTTTAACTGAAGGAAAATGAAAATTAAACTTTAACAAGTTAACAATATTTTAAGTCAAAAAAAAAAAAAAAATAATTTGAAAATCGAGATAAAATAATTACATAATAACATGAATTATTATTATTATTGGAAAATTCTTTTAAAAAGCAATTAAAGCTATTTTTTTCACTACACTGACATTTTATGTATTTCAATTGAAAAACATGGTAGCACGTATCAAAAGAGTTATTCTACATGAAATGAAATTAACATACATTCAACAATCATAATAACGGCATATTATTTCAGTTACTGTAACTGAATTCGTATATTCAAAATTGACTTAATTTGAAATATGAATTTTAATTGAAAAAAACAAAAAAAAAATATAATATATAAAATGGCGGAAAACTGATATCAAACTGAAACAATAAAAGAAAATGAAAAAAAAAAAAACGAAATGAAATTTCAAATGAAAATAATAGAAAAACAAAATTACTAGTATTTCAATATCTAAGAAAAACATGAAAAAGCACTTCAATTTATCGCACTATACACAAAACACAAAAAATAAAGTACAAAATATAAAATGCAAATAATTGAAAGGAAAAAAAAGAACATTATAATAAAAAGGAGAGAGTGAATGTATAAAGCCATTTACACAATAGCTATAAAATTGCGTTTAATAATTTTTTTTTCATTATTTTAATACTGCAGTGTGCAATATTAGTAAGCCATAATCAATGTGCTGTATATTATATTACAAACAGTGTGTTACCAAAAAATTTTTCAAAATAGTCAGAGTGATTTGAGGAAAAAACAAATTGTCCAATCTATGTAATATTTAGGTTAGGGTGTATCAACACTGTGATTAATATGATCGAGGTCTAACTATGCAAATTATAAATATCGGAATATTAAAGCATGCTATAATTATAGTGATTGTGACATGACGACTATACTCAGTCAAACATTTAGATACCAATTATCAATTTGATTACATCTAATTATAAGTCCACTAATCAGGTAGGTGGCACATTTAAATTCAGCGTGACGAATGAATATTTTGTATTGAAAACTTTGTTGAAAGTACAATAGTTATTGTTTTAAATCACTAAAAATAATATGAAATAGTTTATTTTGATGGGAAGTATAAGTGCGAACTCTTCACATATATTGTACTTCCCCGTTTATTATCTTAGAATTGCTGATTTTATTCCGGTTTATTTAAAAATACTTTATAGGCTCATATCAATTTAATATTTAGAATTCAAATCAAAAACTCATTAATATTTTTCATTAAAATATATAATAAAATATCTCTTCACTATGCTGCAATAATAAAAGAAACTAAAAATATAATAAAAAGTATAAAGCAAAAATGAATAGACGAAGGTAGCAGCAGTCATATGATCTAGCAGATAAAAATATGCTTAATTGCAAGAGTTTAAAGAGTTAAAAAGCGATTAAAAGAAGAGACAATGCAGTACTATTTACTAAATTTATGTGCTATACCAAAGAAAGTTAAAATTCACTTTGCAATCAGAAAGCTGAACAACCGATCGTGCATTCTGCTCCATTTACAAAAAGTTAGTCATCATAGGAAAGTGATGCGATAAGGAGAAAACTGATACTTTCGCTGATCACTTCAATGAAATATTTAACCCAAATAACTTCCATGATATTGCCAAAACTCACATTAATAGGTACTCTTCAAGTGGCTCAAAATAAAATTTCGAAATTAATGTTTAACCTCTCTTTTTTTTATTCAACTAAAAAATTACATTATAAAGCAAATATCGCTTGATATCGCTATTAATATCACAGAAAACAGAATCTTTTGTTACAAAATTTTCGGAAAATTCAATTATAATGTGCTTCTACCAAATAAATTCGTTTATGTTATATAGTTTTGCTAATATGGCAGATTTAGATTAAGTAGTTTAGTTAAGTAGGTTAGTTAATAGTTAGACTTGATAGGTTAGACTAATTAGGTATAAGTCAAATAGCTATAAGGTCTTTTAAAGTTTCCATATGAACTCGTAAATATTTAAACAAAAATGTAAAACAAAAACCACAATGGAATATTTCAGTTGTGAACAGTACATCTGAACTCTGTATATAAATGTAATAAAACTCAAATGTAAATGTAAAAATTAAATTGAATAAAATTGAATTGAATTGAATAACCCAAATAATATAGAATCTGATATAAAGATTCAATCTGTTAAAAAATATCCAAGTAGATGGCCAAATAACACCTTTTAGTAGAAATAAAATAATAAAAGGTTCCAGGATTCAATTGGATCACAGCCGATATCTTAAGGAAACTACCGCCAAAAGCTTTAATAGTTCTAACTAAAATAATGAATGCATCATTCAAACAAAAACTTGCCTTAAGTATATTGAAAATTGAGATGAGGTTACCATAATTCATACCCCCAGACGAATCCAATGTCTTCAGACCTATTTCGTTGTTACCAGTAATCTCTAAGTTGTTTGAGAAACAGCTCCTTAAAAAAATGAAACCTCTGATTGAAACCGGAAATATTCCAAATAATCAATTTGGGTTTAGAAAACAACATTCAACTGTCGAACAAATCCATTGAATAACTGACGTCATCGAAAAAACATTGGAAGGAAAATTCATCTGCTTTTTCGTGTTTGTTGATCTTGCGCAAACCTTCGATAAGATATGGCATGAAGAGCTAATGTACAACCTACGTCGCTTGCTCCCTGAAACATATTATGTCGAACTGATCTCATCATATTTATCGAATCGCGTATTTTAAATTAAGCAAGGGAAAGATTACATGTACACGCAGGAGTAAGGAAGTATACTGCGACCTATACTATATATTTACAATATACTTTAGTATATGACGCTTGACGCAACAATTAAATAGGAAGACGACGTCACAAAAAACAATAGAACTAGATCTGAAATACAAACAGTTGTACATCTACGCTTTGAAAAGTTTTGATCTACAATCAAATATTAAACCCAATCTGCACATATACGGCAAAAAATGAAGTTGTACTAAAACTCTATATTCAAAATTTTCAAACGGTTCAAAATAAAGTATTGTGAAACATTCTTAATGCCTTCCGGTTTGTTGGCAATGCTGATATTCATAGAGATCTCAGGATTCGTTTCATAAAAGACGAAAAAAAACCACTGCCAGTATGTTACAAAATTCATCTTTCACAATATGTCAATGTCGCTAACAATCAAAACTTTGTTAGAGCACTTAAACGAACGAAAGTGTTTAAGCTATGTTAGGTTAAAATCTTGATCCTAATGGAATCTGGTTTGATCAAAGATATCCAAAATTGTATTAATGGTTAGTCTTAAAAACTAGTTTTAATTTTAACAAAAGGATGGAAGTTTTTAGTTTTTGGTGCGTTAAAGTTTTCACAGCCCTTCACTTCGTTCTTCCCTGGTAAATAGAACATAAGCTGAAAATTCTTCTGATGATTTTCTGCTATCTGGGGGGAAAAAACTAGTCTGTTAGTAAAAGAAATATTTCTCGTACCAATACAAAAAAAGACATTATTGGGATGTTATAAAATAAAAATAAATTATAAAATTAAATATTAAAAGATTTCGATTATATTCCAAATAAAGTATGGTACCGTAATGCATTAGTTTTAGCAAGACCTAACTTTCTCATTCACTTTCAGAGCACAATTAGGTTTCATCTCATTTCGAATTGAGTTTCTTTGCAATGATGTAGAGTAATTTCAGGTAATGCCAATAGACTAATGTGGACCAACACGTATACATTAGAGAAAGCCATTCGTGTCAAAACATGTAATTTACTGTTATTTTTTATATACCGAGATTTATTCATTGCAAGTTCAATCTTTTGTTGGGTTTGATCTAACAAGTACTTTTACGAGTAAAATCATATTTTTAGCAAGTGTAGAATAAAATGGTTAGAGCTTTTATTTCCCATTCAATTTCAAAAGTGAATAATTTCTGTTTAAGTATTGTAATTTATGATGTAATTTATGTCTTTATTGTGTCTATATCTTTCCAGGAATGCATTCAAGTCTAAATTTCGCAATCGTACATTCATTACAGTATTAAGTACTTCGATACTTCAATTTTTTATACTCCTTCATTTTTGATAAAACTCCTGATTATTTTACTGTTGCTATTTTAGCCGATGTCGCGATATTATTGTTTAAATGAATAAAAGACATTTATCTGTCATGTTATTTGAATTTTATAAATAAATTGTATTTCCATATTCTGCTCTATGAAGCTATAATATTACATGTTTTCTTTTTTTTATTAATTATGACTGAAGTAATAAAATTAATATTTAATATTATATTAAATTGTGGTTTTTATTAATAATAAGGAGTAAGTCATCATTATAAGCGAAAATTACCCGCAACTGTCAAGCAAATGCGTATGCCATTCTTACAAGCTCAAATTTATTTCATAAACCTAGCAGATGTCCAGGTAATATTATAGGCACAAATGCCTGTCACGGATGCATCTAATGTGCATGTTAATAATATGAGTGCTAGTCCACCATATGTGTTCATGAAATTTGCAATAGAATAATATAAGTACAAGTGCTAACAACGTGTCAAGCAAATTTGCAAGATACAAATTCACCTTTGCACTTGTGTCTAGGCGTTTTAATACATGTGGCCATGTTTGCGAAAGGCATGCGCTGATCCGCGTCTAACACAAAATTTGTGTCTGATTGGACGCATCGTTTGCACTTTCTTAGCACAAATCTATAAAATGTTGCTCGGGATAGAGATTATCTCTATTAATTCCTCATCATACTACAAAACAAAAGTGAATTGTTTCCGCCTTTTTAAGGTTGTACAAAATTTTGAAAAGAGTTATTTTTAATATTATAATGTGATATTGAACTAATTTCTATAAAACAAAAATGTTTTAAAAACATGTAGGTTCTTAATTCTATTAAAAAATTTCGTACTTTTTTAATTTGTTGTTTAACAAAAACAAAACAAAAACACATAAAAAAAACAAACCTTTAATAAAATCATTAAATAGATTATCTAATTGTGTAGTATCTACCAATGGAAAGCTCTAACCATACCTTTATACTAAGCTTCTTTAAATTAAATTTTGAATTTATGTACGAGAGCCTTTCTCTAACACTTCTCATATAACTAATTGGAAAAGTAGGTACAAATGAATACGGTAAATATATGGAGAATATTCAATATTTCTATTATAAATGGAACGTTATTCTTCATAGTATTTTCATAAATTTAAACTGTAATAACAATAACAGTAATAATTTCAGTAATGTTAATGCAATAGGTATGAATAATAGTAGTTTCAATTTTTATTTTTTCTTTATTATTTTATAACTTTATTTTATATTCATGACATTCAACACACACACCCATACATAGGCAAATGTCATATTATGCACTTGTTTAAAATTTAAAAAAAATGGAGGGTGATATATTTAATTTATATTATATACTATATAGTTATATATGAGTATAGTTTTATTATTACTTAATAAACTTAAAAGTATAATAACATGCGATAAATTACAAAATTATGAAAAAATAATAATTATTGTTATTATAGTAATATAAAAGGGGTAGTTATTAATTAACAATCATTTATTTTTGTCTCGTAGGATTTTAAATAAATTTTTTTATTGACTTGAAATTTTGTAATCGTATAATGGTTTGTCATATTGGCTTTAAATTATTATTATTTCTTGCCAAGTTTTAAATTTTTAATAAAAATATTTTTAATTTATCAAATTGGAAATAATTCTATAAAATAATTTTAATAAAAAAATCGTATATTTATAATTCTACCTAGGGACAGTTTTCTTTTTTTGTAGTTTAGACTTATAAACTTAATTTAGTAATGCAAAATTAAATGAAATATGATTTCACAATTAAGAAGGATGTCAAACTAAGATCAAATAAAAAATATTTGACGATCAAGCAGCAAAAAAGGGTTGGTAATGTTGACAAAAATGGTTTTGTTTCAATTGCATTGCAAGTTATTGTTGTAGTTTGACTTTTAACATTATAGATGGTTGTCGCAATTTTTTTATCAAAAGAATTTAACAGCTTACATCTATTTACCAAGAAATTTTTACTAATATACGGATGACAAAAGGTATTTTATGTGGTGTCGGGACAAAATTTCATAAGACAAATTACATATGGACAAATTGTCATATTTAAGTTTTTATAAAAAAACTAAAATTATGAAAGTACTTTTATAATAATATAACAAATATAATAAAAATCATAGTAAAATCCATACAAATTGTTTGAAAGTACAGGTGTACCTTTCCAGCTGAAGTAAGGGTTTTGAAATGCAAGCTGAATAAAAGTTAGAAAAGTTACATATTCAAATTTTTATAAAAATTAAAAATGATTTGGTTTTGTAATGAATGTACTTTTTTTCTTCAAAAAAAGTAAGAATATTAATTCTTTTATTTGGTTAAGCATGGGTTTTATTACTTCTATTTTATTCTGGTTTCATAAATTTAAATTTTTTAAAGTCATAATGAGCTATAATTTGTAACTACATTGTTTTTTCTACATATTTTGTACTAAAACCTTGACGTCTATAAAAAAACAAAATTTGTATTTTCTTTACAGTTTTTATTAAATTTACGTTTTTCCAAAATTGAGAAAAAATATTGTAAAATCTTATTATTATTATTAAGAAATCATTAATAATCATTATGAAAATTAATGAAAAAATAAATAGTTAAATTTTAAACAAAAACTAGAATGTTTAATTATTTAACAACATCCAGAAATTTACCTAAGTTTTCAAAAATTTTCAGAAATTTTACAAACGTTTGTTAATTAGTACATAATATGAAACCTTCCAGCAACCTGAATAGTTTTATAGGCCTAAAACTAAATAATTGAAGAAATCAAAGCTACAATCAATATCCTGAAACAGAACAAAGCAACAGATGAAGATGGAATTCCAGCAGAAATAACCAAACTGGACCCCGACCTATTCACAAAAACAATTGAACCCCACATCAGAAAAGCATGAATAGAAGAGAATATACCACCTACATGGAAGAAAGGAATGGTTGTCAAGATACCTAAGAAAGTAGACTTGGAAAATTGCAGCAACTGGACAGGAATCACGGTTCTAAATAATATTCATAAGATAATAGCAATTATTATAAAGAAAAGATTAGAAGAAGTACTAGAACCAATACTACGGAAAGAGCAGGCAGGTTTCAGACCAAACCGAAGCTGTGTAGACCAGGCAAATACTTTACGGGTCATAGTTGAACAATCAGTAGAATGGAATGCCCCACTATATGGACTATTCATAGATTTTAAGAAAGCATTCGACACAGTCAAGAAATGCGCAATATGGAAAACACTTACAAGGAAAGGAGTTCCTGAAAAAATCATCAACATCATCAAAGCGATGTATAAAGATGCAGAGACAACAGTTCAGCACAGAGGTAACATCAGTGATCCATTCTACACCAATATAGGAGTTAGACAAGGATGTCCACTATCACCACTTCTCTTCAACACAATACTAGACGACATTCTAAGAAAAGTTTGCACTAGAATAAACGGAATAGAATGTGATCTCTTCGGCAACTTAGAAGACTTAGATTACGCAGATGATGTATGCCTCATATCAAGAAATCAAAGGGACCTACAGAACAAAGTCAACAGATTACAGGAAGAAGCAAAGAAATCGAGACTGGAATTGAATATCGAGAAAACCAAGGCAATGAGGACAAACAAGAGTGATAGTGATCCAATAACAGTGAGTGGGCAACAGATAGAATACGTAGAAGAATTCAACTACCTGGGGAGCATCATAACATCAAGAGGAGGTACAACAGAAGATGTCAACAACCGTAGAAATAAGGCAAGAAGAACATTTGGGAGCCTAATGAAGATATGGCGGAGCCACCAAATATCGAGAACAACAAAGCTAACAATATTCAGTGCATGTGTTAAGTCAACATTAATATATGGCAGTGAAACATGGCTCACTTCGGTCAGAATCAAACAGAAGCTACAAGTATTCATCAACAAATGCTTGAGAATTATATGCAGAATATTCTGGCCGGCAAGAATTAGCAACAAGGATTTATGGATGATAACTGGAGAAGAACCGATCAACAGGCAGATAAATAGGAAAAAATGGAAATGGATAGGTCATACACTAAGGAAATCAGCAAGTGATAAAGCGAGAAGAGCAAAGTACAACACATGGAGACGCACAATCGATCAAGAATTAACAATTAACAATTATACCTGGGACGATATTAAGGAAGTAGTACTCAACAGAGAGGAATGGAGGTTCACTATAGAAGCCCTATGCTACCACGCGGAGTAATAGGGAAAAAAAAAACTAAATAATTTAATAAATTTCAAATTATAAGATCATAATAAAAAATAAGTAATAAAACCATGTTTTAACCAAATTAAAGAATTAGTATTCTTACTTTTTTGTAAGAGAAAAAGTACCTTCATTACAAAACCATATAATTTTTAATTTTTATAAAAATTTGAACATGTAACTTTTCTAACTTTTATTCAGCTGGCATTTCAAAACCCTTACTTCAGGTGGAAAGGTATACCTGTACCTTCAAACAATTTGTATGGATTTTACTATGATTTTTATTATTTTTGTTATATAATTGTGATTATTTTTGTATTTGTTTTACTTTCACTTCTAAATATAGTTTTATTACTTGTGGGAATCTATTCTTTAAAATATTTTTCTGGAGGTAACGCTATTTTAAGAAAAAGAAGGTCTATTAAGCATTTCTCCTTGGGACGAAATATTTAGTATGAATTTCGGGCTTGAAACAGCAAAAGTGCATATAATTAAAAAAATATTATAGAAAAAAAACAAAACAAACATTGTTCTAGAAAAGTATTTGATAATAAATTTAAGAAAAAAATACAAAAAATCAAAAACAAACAAAAAAAAACATTAAAAAAAAAAGTTTAGAGAAATAACGGCACAAAATATACATTTTTATAATATGCAGTATTAGGTACCGACCTATTCTGATTTTATATTTGAATGATAAGATATCTTCTGGATATCTAAGTACTGTTAGAATTTTGATTACTTTCATGTACCTTCTGACGATGATGTACGTTTCAGGTCCAGAGAAATTTATTTCATTTCTATAGCAAAATTATCATTAGGTACCGAACTATTCTTATTTCATAATTTAATGATGAACTGTCCTTTGGGTACCCAAGTACCGTTATTTATTATATAAACTTTATGTAAACGAAAAATGTAAGATAATGGGTGGGTATATACAAAAATAGCATATACAATTTGTTATAATAAATTATTTCTGTGATACAAAGAAAATAATATTTTCTTATTTTAACACAAAAATTCATATAAAATGCATTATAGGTAGAAGTGTACCTTTCCAGCTGACCACGTAGAAAAAAGCACCCCCCACCCCCCGATTATTTTTTTTACTTCAAAAAAATTTTAAAATATAAATTTTGATAAAAAATTAATTCTCACAAAGATCAAAGTCTCTAAGTTGATTTGCATCGAAAATTCACAAAATAAAATGCAAAAGGTACAGGTGTACCTTTCCAGCTGAATAAATGTTAAATATGAAATTTTGTCCATAATATGTAATTTTACCATGTAACCATTTAATTTGATTTGATTTATTTATTAAATTGTTATATGAATGTAAAAACTGAATTCTAAGGACCCTGCACCATATGTGACATGTGGGCTAGCTCGGTTAGGCAAATACAACGTCTAACATTTTTTTTTTTAATTTAATCTAATTGCGATTTAATTAATTTTCATTTATAGTTTATTCTGAAAAAAATTAGAAAAACAAAATAGGAATAAAACAATGAAAATACAGAAATTGTATTTTGAATCTTTACATATGAAAAATTGATACGCATAGTTTCCAACTACAGTAATGTAAACAGCTAGTTTAATAATAAATCATTTCAATCAAAAGTAACAGTCAATCGGCTGCAAATGCAGTTTTATATTTCCAATTATTAAGGTATGTACTTAATATTCCTATTATTAAATAAGGCTAATTATGTTTAAAGTTTCATTCGAATAATAATTCAATACTTGAATGGAATTTCGAGGACTTAATAATTTTCGTAAGGCAATTTGCATGTTGGTGCAAAAAAACCCACACAATATTTTTTTATTTCTCACATTTACAATGGCACTCTAATTTTGTGAAACGGTCACGTGTTAAAGTATTATGAAAAAATAAAATTATTATTTAAAATTTGTATGTTGAAAATCAATTCGCGCTTTTGTACCTCTTATAAAAGTAACGAGAAAATGAAATAAAACGAGAAAAAAAAAATTTACTTTTAAGCATTTAATAAAATTTGTCGTTGCGAAATGAAAATTATTTTCAAAATATTAATAAAATATGTATATATATTATTATACTAGCTTTGTAACCCGTCATAAATGACGGAAGCAAAATAAATCCTAGTTTCTTTTTTTCTTTCATTAGATTCTTTATTCCGAAATTACAGTACTTATGTTTATATCACTTTTTAATTTTCTAAAACACATAAAAGAAATATTTTTTTTGTAGTCAAAACTTTGCCAATTTTTTTATTTTTTTTATTTTTCGTAGGCTGGTGGGGATCTTCAGAAAGATACAATGAGTCCCGTAGCTTGACACTGTATGTAGGATTCTTACCTACTAAACCACACCCTTCCTTAAAAAATAATGTTTTTTGAGTGAAGTTAGTTACGCACACAATAATGACAAAAATAAAAGGTATAACTAAGCAGGTATAAGTAGTATAATGTATAATATTATACAATTCAAATATGCTGATACACATGTATATTATTAATAGATGAACATATTCGTTCAATATATTTTCTCTCTTTTTAATGGAAATTATTTTGATTGCTAGTGTTAGTACTTTTTGAAAATTTCATATATTCATATATTACAAACTACTGCTACATTTTCAATATTTCAGAAACATGAATAATTATTGTTTTTTTTTCAAATAATTTAACAGCAATACTTTTCTGTGTAATAATAGAATACGGTAATAAAGTAAAATAAAGTTTAAATTGAAAAAACATTGTTATTTTTATTAAGATTGATTTTGATTCCTTTTATTTTATTCATACACAAAGATTTTACTAATTTTCTATTTAAGAAAACTATATTGGCCTAACACTAATCTTCTTTTTTTTTATATAACAGCAAAAGAAGTACCATACCAACAAATTTGTATAAATGTTTGTATTTTTGTATGGTATACTCGTACTCACTTCCATTTAGTTATAATTCGTTAGTTGGGTTCCATTTAGTATAAATTATACCGTATTAGCGTTATTGTGGCCTCTGGGAGAGCAAATTTAAAAATGGGATCTTATTTTCATATAAATTTTGTCTTTTGTATACTATATAGGGATCTTATTGTGCTATACGAATAAACTGTTATTATGGTATTGTGTTATTTTTAAAAAAATATTCAAAATTTTGTATCTAAATTGGTAAAATTTACAAAAAATACAAAAACATTTTCATCAATAATTTTCAATTTAAAAAAAAACAATGTTTTATTATCCCACGTAGAAGTAGAGTTTATTATCCTACTCTACTTCTATCAAGTTCTATTGATTGAACAGTGAACACTTAACACTGAAAATAAAATAATATTTTTGGAATGGAGCATGCAGAACATACAGAATACAGATACAGCAAATAATAAAAAAAAAAACAAAAATAATTTTTTTTGAGTGAAGTGAGTTACGCACACAATTATGACAAAAATAAAAGGTATAAGCAGGTATAAGTAGTATAATGTGTAATATTGATACACATGCATATTATTGTGTATAATTTTAAGTAATAAGAATAACATTTGAGTGAATTATGTTTTTTTTTTGTGTTAAATGCTGTTTGCCTTTTGGTTATTATACCATATTAAACTATTGATTAAATTTCTATTAGTCCTTATTATTATAAATCAAAAAAATTGTTTGTTTTATTTATATTATTGTTATTATTTTTTATTTTTTCTTATTATTTGCGAAGAAGACTAACATTAAATTAAAAAAATATAGTTCATGCAATAAATTTTTCCTGCAAAGGTTCAGCATGGTAGACAGGGGTTCAAAAAAATCACCAAAGCAATTTGTATATATATGCATTTGTATACATATGCAATTTGTATATGTGTTGGAGCGTTCCGTCGAACTTACAAACATCCAGATAAATGAAGAATAATATATATATATAATTTCGGACTTTTGTTCTAAATTTATATGTATTGTTTTATAAAATACTAGCAAAGCCACCCAACGTTCTGGCAGGTGAGGATGAAATGCCAAAAACCTTGTTAAATCCAACAAATTGCATTCGGTAGTTAAATTTTCATCAGCTGGTTAAATACTTGTCGTATATTAAGTGGGGTCACTTTTGGGAAAATGGAATTTAAAATTCAAATTGCATAAACTCTTATTTTCTACAGTAGATTTCCTCGAAACTTCGATATAATGGAATGACTGATATTCAGTATAAGAATGAATTATTTAAATTACCTAAAATCATAGACTGTGACTGTTATAAGTTTTATTAAAAAAATCACATTGAAAGAGTTATTTTTTGACTTTTTTTCATATCGATTATTTGTAATAATTATTTTTAATGAAAAAATTTTTCGCTCATATAAAATAGTTAATTCTCAATTTTTATCTTTTTCTCTTATTAAAAATAGTTACGAAATAATTTTTATTTTTTCTGTTACCGATAAAAATTACATAGCAATTTTAATGCAAGTGCCATGTTAATACGTTATGTAGTTTTTGAAAAATGAGTACTTAATTTTAATAATTTCAGGTGACAATCTAGCCCTTGTCTTGAGTAGAGTTCTGGGACTTGATTTGTATGAAAATAGATATTTAACTGCTACCTCAATGCAAATATTCAAGTAGATATATTTCGAAATAGCTTCACAATTATTACAATGATTTTTATTTTTTTTTCAATTAAAACAAAAATTGATTGTTTGTGTTTTCGACTGATAGGAAAAAATGAAAATCATCAAAAAAATTGAGAATTTTGATCAAAGATGAATTTGAAAAGCTATATATTCTAAAGTACTTGATACATTTACATGGACCAACAGGTGAATTAATGGATGAGGATTAGTCTTCAAAATGAATATATTGTAATGGTAATAGGTTAGTTGAGTAGAGTTCTGGGACTTGATTCGTATCAAAATAGATACTTAGAGCTACTTCGATGTAAATTTTCAAGAAGGTATGATTTGAAGTAGCATCAGAATTAGAAAATGATTTTTATTTCGATCGAAAAAAATAAAAATTGCTATGTAACTATTGTCGGTAACAGAAAAAATAAAAATTATTTTTTAACTATTAAAAATAAGAGAAAAGGATAAAAATTCAGAATTAACTATTTCATATTATGAGCGAAAAATTTGTTGATTATGAATAATTATTACTTTTAATTTTTTTTATATAAATTGGAAATTTATGGAACTTTTGTGAGATCGATAAAAGACCTCTTACCGATCACATACATATACTTTATTCGATATTACATAAACTCCTTATGAATGATTTTTTTCGTTAAAAAATTAATCGATAATAGTTTTTTGTACTCACTGCCTAAAATAAGGGTTAAGTCATGAATATTAATTAAAATACTTAGTAAAATTTTATTGTAAGTTAGAATTTTGAACAAAATTGTTCTCAACCCTTCGACATACGACAAAATAGATTCTTAATTTCTTGAGAACTAAAAGAAAATTTGCTAAACGGATTAGACCATTTTAAAGAGCATATCGAAAAACCCATAAATCAATTTATATCGAAAAACTGACAAAAACTAACATAGGACAAGTATTTAACTAACTGACGATAATGCGTTATTTTCATTGGTATCATCCAAAGTGTTAACTGTATCATCACTATTCAATTTCACCAATTTTTCCTAAACATACACAAATGTGTTAGCAAACAATTATTTTATATATTTAAATTATTTTTTTCATTTAAATAAAGTAAAAGCAAAAGAAAATAATCAAGTAGAGGAATATGAATTTTGAAATACAACTTACTAACGGGTAGAAATTACTTTCCAAACTACTTATTTCACAAAAACAAAAGTACAAAACACGGATTAGATTCGAACCCACATCTAGAATGATGATTTGATAAGCTTTAGTGATATAACCACTACATATATATAGATTTATATACATTTTTGATTTAAATATTGAGTACGCATAAACAATTAAGTCATTTTGAAAAATGAAAATTACTGGTCATTTTTGGAAATACTTTGAGGTTCTCCTTTATTATAGTCCTAAGTCTGACAATTATATAAAATTTTGGATCTCCACGTCAACTTAAAATGGAAAATAATTTACGGATACAAACCCACAAACACACATACATACATCCAATTTTATATATTATAGTATAGAATAGGGATAATACTAAGTAATACGAGTATTAAAGAAAAATAATTTTCAAAGAGATTTTAAACATATCAATTAAATAGGATTTGGTGCTGGGGAGTAATCTCAATAAAATCTACCAATTTTTAATTTAGATTGATCTAACAAGTTTTTTTTTAAATCTCAAACTAAAAACTACACACCTACTTGTGCTAAACTTTTTTTCTTCACTCACACAATCATACATTATTATTTCCCAATAATATATAGCTTTAGATTTAAAATTTTCCGGAAGGGAATCTTTCCCCTATATAACCGCAACCCAATAAACAAATTATAGTATAAAAGCTATGTAGTTTTGAAATTTAATAACTAGCTAGTTCCTAATTTTACAAACTTTAACAAATATCATAATTATCTGCTAATGAGTTCCATTAGTGTTAATTAACGAAACACGTATTCTGTTGAACTTCCCAGTATTAATGGTATTTAATAATAAAATACTGGAAATCCTAGTAATCCTAGTAGTCATAGAACCAATCTGAAAATATTCAAAAAAATTGGTGATCATACCCGAAATAAAGAGTCTATCTCAAAATATATTATAATAGCAAAGAATTGTAAGCAATAATGAAATATAAAGAAGCAGAAAAATATTTTATTAAACAATCTTCTACATTTTACTTTTTATTTCATTTTTATTATTTCTAAAATATCATCAACCTAATAAAAAAATTTAAAAAATAAAAATAAGCAAATAAACAAGAAATTGAGAGCAAAAATTAGCTTAACTTCAAATCAAATTTGTATTTATAAAAAAATACTTAAAGTGTTTAAGAGTGCATAAGTTCAAAAAGTGTTGTTTGATTTTTTCTTTTATTCCATTCTTATCGCAGCTTAGTTGGCAGCATTATTATATATACATACTTTGTTGAAGTGTCATAAACACTTATAATACCTTTAGTATCTCGAATATGTAATTGTTTTGCGGTTGTTCTGGTATCTTTATTGCATATGACATTTTGATCTTGACTTCACTAGTTATTATATTATGTACATCTATTGCTTGACTATTTTTCATAAATTTTTTTTTTTGTGGATCTCAGCTGTTTCTGTACGTTATACTATTCCAAACAGGCTTTTTATTCCCTTTTTCTGTATTTTTTGTAACATTTTTATATTTTTTAAGTATGTGTTTCCACAATTGCTGATGTCATATGAAATAATTGAAGAGAAACTGTTTGTTGGTCCAATTAAGCTACATTAAATCATGCCATAATCACTTTCCATTAGTGCGCTTTTATATTCATCACATTCAGTATATTTTTTTCTAGTATATAGGTAGTCTTTTAATAATTTGTATTCTTTTCCTTTCATCCTGCACTCATACAGAATATACAACAATATCTTTCCGTCTACAGTGTAAAATGCTTTGGCTAGATCAAAGAATATTAACCGACCCTTCATTTGTTTTTACAAAATCCATCTTGAGCCTGTGTTAGTAAATCAAAAAGACCTGTAGAAGTATTTGTTTAAAACCGTATTGCTGTTCATTGATCAGAACATATTTAGTTAAGTATTTTACCATTAGCTTTTTTTTTTTTTTTAATTTGTTTTTTCCTCTTTATTTTCTCTTTATATAATTTACATAACTAATCTTGAAAAATAAACTTAAAAAATAGAATTAATTTTAATATTATATTTAAATTAACGACCCTCTTGTGGTTCTCTAAGATAATTTCTAGCCTAATTTTCATATTATGTATTCAGTAAACAACTTTCAAAGTCCAATATGTATTGAACATTTCATTTTCAGTATTAAGACACCCATCTTATTATTATTTTTTTGAATGAAATCTTACACTAATGTTATACTAATTAACCTATCTTAACTGGTAAGCATAAAACATTAAAACTATCTTGACTATACTTAAACTACAACTAAAACTAAGCTATTAGCTAATTTAACCACTAATATTGTGCTCTATTGATTTCCTGATTTTTATCATTTTGTGAAACGTCCATACTAAATTTTAACATGTTAGAACTGTTTAAGTCTATGACAATTCTTTTGTCTATTGCACGCCTATTAATGTAGTAAATTATTGGTACATTTTCGTTATTCTGGATATACCCCTCTTTGTCAAGGTAGATAAAGCCTTCCAATGGGATGAAGCCTTTACTCATAGCATCTTGTATATATTGGTTATTTGTGTAGGCTGCGTGTCTTATAAGTGAATTGGATTGGATTGTTACTGCTCTGTTATAATATTTTCTTATTATAGATATTATAAAATTGTCGAATCTTATAATATTGGCTGTGTTATAAATCCTTTTATTTCCTGGATTTGTTGAGACATACTCTTATGCATTTCCTTTCGAATTTTCGAACTTCTTCCATTATTGATGCACTGATATTGAACCAAGTTGGACATCCATAAGCTATTATGGGTCTGATTAATGATTGATATGAAATAATTTTTACTTTGGAATGTAGGTAGGTGTTTTGAATAGAATAAGTTTTTAGCAACGCCAAAAGCTTTCCTTGCTTTTTCCAATTGGCGTCTTATATGTAGTGTGAAGTTAAGGTTATTTTAATTATTTTATTTCTTATTTATTTTTTATTTTTTATTTCATTGTTTAATTAATATATAATAACTGTTCTATAGACAAACGGTTTTTAATATATGTACAAAAAAAAAATATATACATAAAAGAATTAAGGTGATATTTAAAAAAATTAAAGAGAATAAATAAAAAAAAATACAAATTAACATATTTTATAAATTAAACAATTAACAAAATTAACAAATTTAAGTAAGTAATTATTTTAATATAATTATAAGAATAGAAGAAAAAAAGAAAGATATGAAATTGTATTGAAAAAAAAAGTTAGGAGTAAAATATCAATTAAACTTATAATTATATATTAAGAATTATAAAATAACGAAAAGAAAAGTGTTCTACAAAAGCAAAATATTATATACTAAATTAAGCAAACAATAAAAATAAAAGTTAAAAACACTCTATGCAAAAAGCATGCAGTAGCGAGTGTAGTTACAAAAAAAATGTTTGACCAAAATAAAAATAGAACAGTAATAACGAATAAAAACCGAAAATAAGAGCTTATAGCCCTATTCAAAAAAAATCTAAAAATAAAAACCAATATCTCATAAAAAAAAAAAACAATTAAGTTTAATTAAATACAAAAAATTTACGTAACTATGCGTACCTGCTAAGTCATTTACTTGATCATGATTGAAATTAAAAGGCCAGAGTTTAACCAAACTGAGTAATTTAGAACCATAATAATTGTTAGTTAAAGGTGGAGGTAATAAATTATAAAGCCGAGGTGCAATTGCTAAAAATGAGCGTAAAAAATGATGTACATTATGAGGGGGTATGATAGCTAATCTTCTGTTGTTGATTCTCAGATTATATATTTCAGAATACCAACTTCGTAAGTAACCACTTCTATTAAAGAATACTTTGAGGACTCGGAAGTAAAAAAGATGCTTCAGAGGTAAAATATTCAAACATTGAAATAAAGGGAAGCTGCTTTCCCTACGATGTTTTTTTAAAAATTAGTCTGATAACACACTTTTGTTGTATTAACAAAGGCTTAAGATAATTATTAAAAGTACCACCCCAATTAACAATTCCATATTGTAATTAAGAATTAAATAAACCATAGTATACAGACGTAAGCAGTTTAGAAGAACAGAACTGCTTAAGGTGATAAAACTGTCTAACAACTAAATGAAAATACTTACTCAAAATTCGTGTATGAATTGACCAATCTAACTTAGAGTCTATTGTAACACCAAAATATTTGAAAGAATCAACACAATCAACTTTAAAACAACCTGCGGAACAGTTATACATTTCATTAAAATTACATATTTTCTGAGTAAGAAGAGAGTTATTATGAGGAAGAGGAAATCTTCTACATTTAGCACAGTGATACAAAATATTATAAACCATAGGAATAGAGCTATACCTAAACTGAAATACATAGTTTTA
The DNA here is from genome assembly GCA_963942445.1 of Argyra leucocephala. Lineage (NCBI taxonomy): Eukaryota > Metazoa > Arthropoda > Insecta > Diptera > Dolichopodidae > Argyra > Argyra leucocephala. The sequence goes on along the minus strand of OZ012681.1, from coordinate 81,422,337 downwards.
TCTTAATAATAATAGTTTGTGATGGCAAAACCAGCGACGTAATAAGTCCAAGTCATAATTAATAATACACACATTTTCAAAATATGACTTATTAATGTAGGATAGACCAACATCATCAGCAAAGGCAGTTGAACAACCCTTAAATTTTTGAAGAAGAACAGAATTAAAGAAGATTAAAAACAATGTAGGACCCAGAACAGATCCTTGAGGTACACCCAAAGAAATATTTTTAAGATCACTGATGATGTCATCAATTTTAACTTTCTGAGTTCGACCCGGTTAAATACGAAGAAAGTAAATCAAAAAAATTACCTCGGAAGCCAGCTTTATACAATTTGCCTAATAGGATTTCATGATCCACAGTATCAAATGCTTTTTTAATATCAATAAATAACGCAGCACTTTTTAGTTTATTATTAAGAGCTTCATAAATACGCGAACAAAAAGTCAGAAGTTCATCTTCAGTAGATCTGTCACTACGAAAACCAAATTGCTTGCAACTTAAAAAGTTAGTAAGATCTAAAAATTGCAACATTCTTTTTTTTATCACTCTTTCAAATATTTTAGAGAAAGAACTTAAAATGGAAATGGGACGACAGTTATCTGAGCAATTTTTATCTCCTTTCTTGAATAAAGGTACTACCTCAGCAACTTTTAGAGCATTAGGAAAAATTCCAATTTCAACACAGCAATTAAAAATATGAGCTAGAACATCCACTATATTAAGACTAATTTTTTTTAAAACAAAATTTGAAATACCTAGCGTATCGAAATTAGAATTATTTAATTTCATTATCAGTCTATGAAGTTCAAGTGAATTTATTTCTTCAAAGTAACAACTTTGTTGCTGCCAAACATCTTCAACTATATACAGCTGGTTACTGTCACAAATCTCAGAACTAAATTCTGCAGTAAGATTACTCATATCTGTGAATTTTTCATTAAACTGGTTTGCAATAACTTTTTTATCACATACAAGCGATAGAGAAATAATAGAATTACTGAATTATGTTTGAACACTATACCTAAATATTTTGCTGTGGTATTAGCATCGATATTGATGTCATTTGTTGATCTAATCTGAAATTGTTTCCAATTTCTCTGAACTGTTGTGTGACAATTGACGAGGTGAGGTTACTTCGGAAAAGAATGAGTTCGCATTTACTATAATTTATTATTAGTTAACAAGAATAAATATAATTTTTTGTGACGTTGAACATTTCCTGAAGTTGTCTTTCGATGTCTGGTAATTTCCTTCCTCCAACATAAACTGTTAAATCATCAGCAAAGGCAAGAGCATATTTTTTACAGTTCTTCGAGGGTTGCATCTTATTTAGGTATTTTAGCAAGTAATTTATGAATATAACAAACAAAATAGGTGAACACCCCGGTCCTTGTTGCAATCCATTGTTAATTTGAAATAACTGCTCCGATTTATATCTATTCGATTCTACATAGAATGTTTTACTATGAATCATACTACTAATTAATTTAATCAAGTGGTCTGAAAAATTTAGTTTTAAGAGTTTATTTATAAGGCCCTTGGACCATACTGTAATGAAAGCATCGCTTAGATCTACAAATAATCCTCCAACACAGATGTTACAATTGATGTTCCAGTTGATATCTGACATGGATTTGTTTGTTGCATGTGTTGTAGAGTGGCTTGTTCTAAAACCGAATTGGTTTTCTTCTAGGATATTATGTTTGTTAAGAGTTTTCATGATAGCTGTTTTTATTACTTGTTCAAAAACTTTACTTAATGTAGGCAGTAGACTTATAGGTTTGTATGAGTTTGGGTTAGTTGGGTCTTTCCCTGGTTTTCTTATAACTATTACTCTGGCCTTCTTCCAACTATCTGGAAAGTAGCTATTATTCAGCGCATATGATGCGCAGTATAATGACGTAATATATTATTATATTAACTGGAAGTTGTTTCAAAATTATGTTAGGTGGTTCGTCTGGACCAGAATATTATTTATTCTTAAGGTTGTTGAAACTGTTTTTGATGTCGTTTATTGTTATAAAGTAATGATGTTCAGGTTGATTCTCTGCTACTTTATCAGCTTTGATTGTATTTGAGAAATTAGTCTCATTGACTAAGTTGTCTAAGATTTCATTAAATATTTTACCATTAGTTAATTTATGTATGGTTTCTGTATGTTCAAAGCGTCGTTTCAACGATGATAATAGATTGATGATAATATTAAAAACTTTTGTTATTACTTTTAGCCTATTAAAACTATTTTTTATTTTATAATACTAAAAATCTCTGTTGCAAGCTGGCAGCAATATTTTTTTATTTTCATTCAATACGCAATTATATAGTATAATTAATTTTTTATAACAAAATATTCAAAAAACAAATTGTATTCATTTTATAATTTAAAAAATAAAAAAAAATAAAATAAATAAAACTGGTTAAATTCAAATTAAAAATTTTATTTTATTTTCGAATTCTCACGTACGTAATTTTAAAAAATTACTTTTCGTTTTTTCTATCAAAATCGAAATCCTAAAAACCATTATCGTTTTAATCAAACCCATAACTTTTTATTCAAGATTAAAGAAAAAAAACATTTTTTTTTCATGTTCTACAAATAAAATCTACCACCATTTTGACATTATTATTTTTATTGACATTTTGGAATCATCATTTAAAAAAATCATTACCTAATAAATAAAAGAGTACTATCTAAGATTATTATAATCATTTGATAATCATTCGAATAATAAATTCGGAGTACATTATTTGAATACATTTATATTAATTATATACCACATTCATAATTCAGGAACAATCTCATTGCAAATAAATAAATTTAAAGTTTTTGATAAAAGTTTGTCTCAAACAATATTATTAACAAAAATTGTCTGCACTTTACAAAATGTGGAAAAAAATGAAATGAAATAAAATATAAATTGATATAATATAGAGTTTGTACAGTACAGAGGAGTTCATATAATTGAATTGCAGGAGTAAATTTTTATAACCCTATATGTAACGTCTTTTCATCTTATTCTACAAAAGTTATATCATCTTCATTGGATCTGAACTGAATTCTCTATGGATCTACTTTTGAATAAATTTATTGTTATTTAAAATCCTTTTTATTAAATACGTGTTGAAAAAAATCTTACCACTGATCATTTTCCCATCAGTTTTTCTGGGAATTTTGACGATGACCAAGTGGTATAAGGGATGAGGTCACGTTTAGGTCGCCTATAAGACGAATGGCGCGGTTTTGAACTTTGTCCAAAAAAGTTAAAGCAGTTTTTGGTGCACCTGCCCATAAATGTGAGTTATACGCGAGCTTGGGTCGTATATATGCTTTATAGATTTTTAAGAGGTCTTGAGATGAAAAATAAGCTTTGTAGCGACTTAGAAAGCCCAAACATTGGCGGCGCTTTTCGCAATATCGAAAATATGCTCATTCCAGTGCATATTTTGATTCACTCGCATCCCGAGAATGTTCAAGTCTTTGAGTCGCTGAATAACTTCTTTATGACAGTCACCGCAGTCGACAATTTTGGTTAGGTCGTGATTGAGTGCACCAGCCATCATTATTCTTTTGGAGTTGACTGTTGAAGCTGTAGCATTATTTGTTTTAAGAAAATCATATGATGCTACTAGAGTGCTGTCATTGGCAAAACTATGGATTGGATTGAAAGTTAATTTGAGAAGGTCATTAATGAAAATGAGAAATAGGGTGGGTGAAAGGACGGAGCTTTGTGGAACACCAGCATTGATTTGAAATTGGTCGGAAAAACTACCGTCAATTAAAACTATGATAGATCGATTTAAGAGAAAGCTTTCAATCCATTTAGAAAAGGTTGGACCGACGCCTACAGCATCGCATTTTGCAATAAGAGCAGAATCCCAAACTCGATCAAAAGCCTTCGATATAACCAGAGTTACAGCAGCAGCTTCACCAGATTGATGAAGACTGGTGTTAAGCTTTTCGCAGAGGCATGTCATGAGATCACCGGTGGAACGCTGAGCTCGAAAGCCGTATTGACTATCATGAGTTATACCTCTACTATCAAGATATTTCTTCAACTTTTGATTGATTAAGATTTCCATCGTTTTGGAAATAATGGAAATAAAATAGCTATGGGCCTATAGTTCGAAGGATTGCTTTTGAAACCTTTTTTAGGAATAGGATAAACTTGGGCAACTTTCCAATAGGACAATTCCTGAAGAAAAGGACAAATAGAATAAGTTGCGCAGAGGTTTAGAAATGGCGAAAGCAATGTGTCGCAGCACAATCGCAGGTATACCATCGGGACCGGTAGATTTTTTTATAGCAAGATTTTTCAAGACTTTTACTACAGCTCTTGTTCTGAAGTAACTCCATCCAAGCGAAGAATTAACAACAGGGATTGTTGGCAGATTTTAGGCTGTATTAGGGAGTGTAGAATTGGCTGCAAATAATTTTGCAAAAAGATTAGCTTTTCCAACAGAATCTGATATAATAGTACTATTATCAATCGAGATTAAAGATTTCTCGTTTCAACCTTTGGTTGTGCAGGAATTTTTGCTGATTGATAATTTTTTTACATTTATTCCTAACAACTTTATAACTCTCATACGTGTTGACAGTATGAGAGTTATTTTCAATAACAATGCGCTTAGTTAGACGATGCTTATCAACAAATGGAATATTTTGGTTTTCTTCAATATAATTATTGCACTGCTGAAAATCTAAAGAAGGCATGATACACGATCCTGACGTAGAAGCAAATTGTGGTAATTTTGCAAACGAGTAGACTTCTTCTTCGGATAATTCACCCCCTATCTTCGGAAATTTCACAATTATAATAACTACCTGAAGAGAAGTTTTCTTCTGCGGAACTATCATTTTCTGTATCCATTTTATTTTTCAAATCTAAATTATTTTTTTTACCATAAAATGTTGATAGATTCACAAGGCATTAAAAATGTTTGTTGATACAAAATAAGAAGAAGTAAAATATTGAATATTTAATTATTCGGCTCGTCAACTGTAAAAACACTGTTATAAACTCTGTGAAGAAATGATTAGAACATGTGCTTTGAAATATTTTTTATTTATAAATACATTTCAAGTATTTTGAATTGATTTTTGTTGAATGAATTTAGATTTGCATTTTCATAGAATGAAACCTAGTTCAAATTGCCTACTGAAAACAGATAAAATTACGTGAATCATATATTGTGGTGTACAGGACGTTTGATAAGTAAAAAATTTAATTCTTGGTCTGTGCATCAAATCTGATACACGTAATTTTGAATTATTCTCTAATATAAAGTTTATAAAAATCTTTACACAATTTACTTTTACTAATTTGTACAAAATTATTACCTTGGTCGTACATTGGTGCAAAAAAAATATTATTGGGATAGTCATGGAGTTAAGAGTATTGTTTTTTCATAATTTTGTCTTTCTTCTTTCAATGTTTTTTTGAACACATTAATTTATTTCCACCGCGATAACTACTTCCATTATTATTATATCTTTATAAGAAAATGTCAAATATTTTTAAATACAACTTCTAAAATATTTTTCAATAGTTATTTTGGATAATAACTAATTTAGAAAACTTTACAGTCAAAGAATATTCTAATTTCGATTTTCTCCACCTAATCTCAAATGTTGTGTCTTATGATTTTTTATTTTTTACTTTTTTATTGAATTCGTAACACAAATTACACCCCTCTTGGAAATTCATTAAAAATTTAAATTAAATATTTTTTAAAAACACATTAAAAAATTTCCATATAAAACGTGATGTTATTTCCATTTTTAAAAATTAAATTGTTATAAGGAAAAACAAAACAAAAAAATACAAATGCAAAAATGAAACCTATTTTTATCAGAAAATCAAAAATTAAAGTTAATTCATGAAAATATCGTCCTCCAGGAAAATTTGAATACAATGTACAGTTACTAAATTTTTATGATACAAAGCAATAAAAAATTGTCAATTTTGCATGATAACAAATAAAAATCCTTTTTAATTTTTAATTATTTAGTTAATAATAGCAGTATCCAATAATGTAATAATGTCAGGACATTCATATTAAATCGAAAATAATTTTTTTTTTCAATTTCCAATAAAATAAAATATTGTTTTTCCGATTTAATATTAGGTCAAAATAAATATTTAAAAATAATATAAATGCTTTTAAAAAATAGAAGAGATTATGGAGGGCAGACATAAATTGCTGGTTTACTTTAATGGATAGTATTAGTGAAAATAATTAGAAATATATTCAATATAAATTAAGCCATAAAAAAAAACTCGTAACATAGTCGTCTGAATTGCCAACGGATGGCCAAGCTATCAACAGGAATATGCTGTACCATTTCATTACATATCACCAAAATCTTATTAATTTCTGAAACACATTCACAAGTTATTTTAATGTAAAAAAAATTCCATCACATATTCCACAAATTATTCTGATAGAACAGCTCATGCTGCTACTAAATTAATCATCAGGAAAAATATGCAGCACTATGAACTTCCTTAATATAAATTTAATCATATCCAAACAACAAGTGTACGGATAGCTGACTGGAATGGGTCCTTAACTATTTCAGCTATATATTGCCTAAAGACAATGTCAACGAAAGTCTATTGATTATTTTAAAACATTGGGAAATAAGTTAGTTGCCTGCCAATATTATAATTCCAAGTACGCGTTCTGGGGCTCTAGGCTGATTCATTAAAAAAGAAGACAGCTACTACTAGTCATGCAAGAATTTAACTTGAATTATCTGTCTACCACAATATAGACAAACCTGAATACAGCATTTGATATTTTGTCACACGTATAATTCTTTTTAAAGTTGTAAAGTTTCGTTTTCCACAATTTATAAATTGGATTCGTTCATACTAAAAGAGTAAAATGACAGCTCTGGATATTTTAAACTACAACAGATAGAAACATTTTGAATGAAGCATTCGAAAGAGCTTGATTTAAAACATATCAAAGTACTCTTAAGTCAAAATATCCTAAAATGGCGGATGGAGCAAAATAGCATTCACCAGACGTTACACTGTTGTAAAATAAAAACTCACCCAAGTACCAAGCTCTAGAGCTCTAAGCATAATTTACTCTAAATTTACTATTATTTATTAGTTTCTTCAATTTAACATTGTTTACTACCTTCTTTTAATAATTCTACTAATTTTTCTAGTAATAAACGATTTTTAACTTTACCAGTTAGTAACAAGAACTTTTTAAATAGTTTTTGTAGCATTAATTATATTGATAACATTGGTGACAACAACTACATAATCAATAACAACATAGACAATAGTAATGAAGCAACACAATTTCAGTTACTCCTTCGGCTTCTTCTGCCGCAATTTTGATTAAGAATAATTATCCGAATTTTATACACGGCGGTACCGTTCAACAGCCAATCATTGAACCCGGGATCGAGGGTCCTATTGTTAGATTGACACAACAATCGTTACAAGGTGAAGGTACATAATATGTGCTCTCGAGATTTAGAGAAGAAAAGTTTTATAATATAAGATTATTTTTAGCCTACCTGCACAATGATTCGTATAATCGTGTCTTAGGAGGTAACACTCGAACCAACCTTAGGGTGTTAATAAGTAACGAAGGGCTCCCAACGAAATATGATGATCTACATAAACTGTCATCATCAAATTTCATAATTCTATTGGTGTTAATGAACAAGAAGTAGAAAAGATCTTCGATCTCGCAGTCATTGTGAAAGTAATTATTACAAACACTTGAATTCCTCACGTGAAAGTATTAATAAGCTTTTTCTCCCCAGTACCTCGAAATAATCTTCTTTATGTGCCTATTAATTCTAATTTAAAAAAAATATAATATGTCTTTTTATTATCAAAACGTAAGAGGTCCTAAAATGAAGATAAGGGATGGGGGGTTTTTAAATTTTGACGTATTTGCTTCAACGGAGACATGGCTAAATCCATCCATTTTAGACTTAGAGCTATTCCATAACTCATATACTATTTTAAGGAAGGATAGACACTCTGATATTTCCAATTTTTCTAATGGTAAAGTTCCGAAAGGGGGTGGTGTTTTGATAGCTATACAAAATTGTTTTAATGCAATTCACGTTAATATTCCTTGTTCTGAATTATTTATTGAGTCTGAGAAGTCTTCAATTAATTATTATTGTAAAAATTTAGTTTCATTAAAAAAATTTATTTGTTATTAACAGTTATATTCCTCCTTCTTCCAACATTAATATTTACACTTCTGTAGGTGAAACCATTGATTCGATTTGAAATGATTTTGAACCAAAAAACGAATTGAATTTACGTGGCGATTTTAGTTTTCCGAACTTAAGATGGATAAAGCATGACGAGGAATATTTTATGATTCCGAAACATATTAGGGCGGAATGTGAATATGTATTTATTGAAAAATTAAATACTAATTATTTACAACAAGTCTCTGAAATTTGTAACTTTCAGCATAAACAGCTTGATTTAGTGTTTACCTCGGAATGGAAAAATTTGATTTTTTGTGATAATACCTTTCCTATGGTGGGTATTGATAAATTTCATCCCCCCTTAAGTTTTACGTTTTGTATAAATTCGCCAATAGAATCGGATGTTACTATAAGTCTTATTGTTTTAAGTTTCATAAAACAAATTTTGATGCTTTAAACGAATTCATTATTTCCTATGACTTTTCTTCCATATTTGACCATATGGAAACTAACCAAATGACGAATAGGTTTTATGAAATTATCCTTGATGGTTTTAGGAAATTTGTTCCAATATCTAAAGATCGGAGCCATTTGTCGAGTCCACCATGGTTCACTTCTGATTTGAAGAAATAAAAAAAATTTTCTTGCCCATGAATGAAACACATTAAACCATGAATGATAGACATTATCCCTGCGATCTGTTAATGTACGTATGGCAAAACTTATTCTTACCGGAAACTGCAAGCACTCAAAACCAAACGGTATCTATAACGAAATTATTGGTATTTCAGGATTATTGATATATTCACTTTTTCCACAACCATTTTGAATTTCTACTTCAATAATATAAGTTTTTTTTTATATAATTCCAAGTCTATGGGATGAATACCTTAACTGCTTTTACACAGAGATTTGGAATACACAATCACATACAATGTGGCTTTTTCTGTAGAATTTTTATGGTATAGACTAATTTAAATGTGAAAAACAATATCTACTATAGAGTACTTCGCCTTCATAATAGTTCCATTTTATTTTTAGTGAAAACCAAAGTTTTCAACATCATTTATTCGATACCAATGGTAATGATATGTTCTATATGTTGTATAATGATTCGATAACAATGGTAAGTATACTGGGCCAATTTTTGCCTTAGTCGGGAATCGAAATTGGGACCTTTCGGCAGGCGCTCTATCTACTAGGAACTGCATTTGTAACAATGCTGAGCTGTTTTTACTTTACTGGTGCTGCTATTTTTAATTTTAATTTTAGAGAAGGAGACCGTGTCAAATTTAACGTATAAAAAAATTCTGTTGAGTAGTTAAGAGCTTTATTTTCATTGGTAACTGTATCAATTGATTTGTTAATTCATGGATCCCCTGAAATACTCTGCAGTAATTTTATTAATAAAACAAACTCTCACATTTTTTGTAGCTAATTCACATAGTCATATAAAGATTTTATACTCATTCCGGAAATCATAATCATTTTATAATCATTCCGGTCAACTGTTCAATAATTTGTGCTGTTGTCAATTTTGCCATTTAAGTCTTCTGAAATTTGTCCTTCACAAAAATGTTGTTAAAGTCCTTAGCTTTGGAATGAGTGAATAAAATAAAATAAAATAAATTAAATATCACAAACATAACACAAATTGGTTAAATAAATTTTCCGTCCAGTACCGGTTGTTAATATCATAAAGATTAAAAAAAAAAAAACTAAATGAAATATTATTTCATTATCTCGGAGAAAATTTATCTCAAAGTAACTTTGAAAGTGTGTCCATCGAATTTACAAATTTAATTACCATAGAAAAAAAGAAATTTTTTTATAAATAAAATTAATTTTATTTATGGAAAAAATTATTTTCTAAGTAAAAAAACAAAATATCTTATAGATAATTCCAAGAAGTAATATACAAAATAAATAACATTAAATAAGTTAATGATAAGAGTGCTATTAAATTTTTAGTATTGAAATAGTAAATAGAAAAAACCCCACAAATGTTGTGCATGGTTATTTTTGCATTTTTTTATTCAATTTTAGTTTTGCTGGTCAAATAAAGAGAGAAAATGAAATATAAAAGATGTTTTAAAGTTTTCTATATAAATTATTACAGTAATCTGTTATTTCGTATTCTTTCATTTCGTTTTTATATATCTTAAAGTATACAAAATGGCTACATTAATAATATAACTATTCTAAAGTGTAGATAGGTTCTTCCTTTTTATTTCTCGGGGTAGCTTTTTTGTTTTTTAAGATATCCTGATACATTTTGTATATTTGGTAGTTAAGGATTTCGTTTTTGTATATTATTTTTCCAACGAAAGGAAATTTTAAGAAACTAAACAAACTATTATAGAGGATAGCAGCGATATGGAGATGAAATGTACCAGAGTTATTAAAAATAATGTTGTGTACTTATATTTTCCATTAAAAAATGAAAAAAAAAAAAAATATTTGGTAAAGGTGGTAAAAGTGATATTTTCTTGTTTCATAGTATTATTTTCATTCACTCTGATATCTTTTAAACGCAAACTTAACATATTTACACAAGTTTTCAAATAAAGAATAGAAAAAAATTATCATAAAGAAAAATAAATATAGTCGATTTGATGTTGGTCTTTTTGCTTATCTTCTCACTGTGAATTTAAAGTCAAAAATGAATGTGAAATTCGCTTTTAAAATGAAAACAAAATATAAGACCAAAAACAAAAAATAAGGAAAAACTATAATAGTAGAAATGACAACGGTATGAGCAGATGGTATATGGTAATGTCGTTATACAAAATACAAGTCATAATGGTAAAGTATTTAACATTCCAATTTTTTTTTTTTGTTTTGTTTGTTTTATTTTGTTTTTACTTTGTACTTAACTTGCATTTATTATTGTATTCCTTTCTCTTATTTAGCTTTTTGTATAAGGATAAACACATAACAAACGATTTTACGCTTTATTTCAGAGCTGTTTTCTCTATAAGAACGGAAAAAAAATAAAAAAAATTTTTTATATTTTTTTTACAAATTTTTCATAAACATTTAATGGACAAAAAAAATTCATTTATTAGAGGAGTTTCTGACATGAATATTTTTTTGATTTAGATATTAAAGACAATCTTTAACTTATACTTAAAAAAAAAGAAAATGAAGATCAATAAAACCAAGAAAGTGATGGAAAATTAACTTTTTAAAATTGTATGAGTATTATTTGATCATTAGCCTACGTTGATGACTGTTAAACACTTCACTTGTTATCTGGATAGAATCAATTAATTTCATTTAAATTCAATGGTTATCTCTTCATGGGTATCTTTTCATGGGTATAATTTCATGGATATCTTAACATTATAGCAACTATTAAAAATCATAACAATATCACTTGTTTAAGGCGGTCTCTGTAAGGGAGTAAATTATATGGGTCTGTCCATGAAATTTAATGAATTTTAATGTTATATACTGATGCAATAGGTCTCATCTTCATGTCAAGAACATACAATATTCGAATGTCAAAATATTACTCAATATTTTTTCTCCAAATGTTACTTATATACATCCATATTCACTTAGACGTATCACATAAAAATATCACTCAAGTAATATTTTTCTATTATCTTAAGCGCAGACGTAACAGTTTTAAATTGGCAGAATGACAAAAAAACTTCCTAGTACTACAAAATAGTAAAATTTTCTATCAGCCACCTTACAAGATCTTACGAAAATATATATTCAGCTAGACTGATTTTTCATCGTATCAGTAATGCCTCTAAAAAAATATTGGTGGATATCTGAAGAAAAAAAAAACAAAAATATATAAATGAAAAATTTATTAAATTTTTAAATACCGTTGTTGATATTTCGCCCATCGTAAACTAGCAACCCTATACAAACATTCAAACTATTACAAAGGTTTTTAAAAACGAATAGGCTCACATGTTAAGACTTCCAAGGTGACTTAAGCATATTTTTATCTCCTTCTCTTCATTGTAATAATAAGAATGTACCAACGACCAATTACCCCTCCCGTGTCACGCACGCGGGTAGCCAACATTATAATTATTATTACTATTTAGCATATGACTAGGAGTGTCATATACAAGGTCATCACAGTGCTTGGCAGAATAAAACTATTCTTAATAAAAATAGTTTATTTATTTGATAGATCGTAAAAAAACGATCACAATATTATAAAAAGATTAATAAATTAAAATATTCAGTATGTAATACTGTGACGAGCATTCACTTCAATGAACTATCATTAATTTTTAGATAACAAACATTAAAATTTATTATTATATTTTAATTTTATTCCAAAAAAATTTACAATCACGTGATAAACCTTACTGAAGAATGTGTTAATAAAGAGAGAAAAAAGTAGAATATTAGTAAACACGATTCGTAAACACGATTAGTAAATACGAGTTCCAAAAACGGAACAAAAATGGAAAAAACTGTTAAAAATCTAATAACTTTGATTTGCCTTCCAAAGTGTCAAGGCAAACCAAAGAACAAAAATCAATAAACAATAAGCCCACGAGTCAAAAGTTAAAGCACTTTATAATCTTCAACAATTTAAAATTATCAGATTTAGCCTATCTTCCAGCATGTCAAGATAAGTAAAATAAAAAAAAAATACAACACATGCAAAACGCAATTAGTCAAAGATACAAAAATAAAAATAACAACAATACAAATAAACATAATTTATATACACTTATGTATGTATTTAAAGTATAAAATACTTTAGATTCAACGTAAACAACTACGTATACTACATGTCCTTCAAAAACTTTATGACCTATTTAAATAAATCAGATGCTTCAGTTTGGACTTACTAATGTGAAAATCGAAGACATTAGAGTTATTGTTCATGTTACGCAGCATTCTTGTAATTGGCTTAATCTTCCCACGGTCCGTGCGATGAAAATTTAATCGGAAGAGTTCAGAGTGGCTAAGAGAACGAGAATTGATTTTAAAATTTATGTGTTCTAAAATACCAACCGAGTCAATTGCACCTGAGAGAATTTGGTGAACAAATATAATATCAGTCACTTCACGACGATTAAAAATACTTTGCAGACCTAGAAGTTTAAGGCGGTCTCTGTAAGGGAGTAAATTATATGGGTCTGTCCATGAAAAACCACGAAGTGCGAAAGAACAGATTCAATCCTGTCTATGTGAACTTGATGAAAAGGTGACCTTACCTGGGACGCGTAACAATTTTTTAATAGGTACTTTATTATTTAGACAATTTCAATTGCTTTGATGAGGACCTTACAAAATTTTTCTAATTTGAAAAAGCTTCATATTTTATTGATCTTAATGGTTTTTATTACTATTCAGATGATCTTATATGGTCATTATATTATTTATATAGCCTTCCTATATGGGTTTAGAATTTGGACATATTTCTTTGTAAATGATTTATTTAAAACATCGGTACAAAAATTAATACTTTTTAATTTTTTTATTTCTTAATCGGTATTTTTTGCGGTAATATTTTGAAAAAGCTTCATATTTAAATTTTTGGGCTCCAGTTACTGTTGCGCTAAATTCACCGAGGTGGAGATTTTTACAGAAATAATTAGCGTATTATTGATAACATTTGTATTGCAAATATCAAATATCAAATGTTATGTAATTAATTTGTATTACTAAAATATATTATGCCCTTATTCTTACAATGCATTTTTCAAAGCTAATTTGACATGAATGGGCCTAATTTGGTATTATGAACGATATATCTCAAAATAACAACGTGTGCTAGACGGTCAGGCCCGGAGCTAACTATTTGTGCGCCCTATGCACTTTTCAAAAATGTCGCCCTAAAAAACCATTTGCCGTAAATAACCCGTTTCCGCATCACCCATGAGGTAGGAAATGTAATGCATGTTTTTAACAAGGTATCCCAATTAGGTATAAATCCTCAAAAATATATATTAAAAAAATAAATAAAAAGCTTAAATATTGCTATCGTACTAATTCAGCGTACGAATTTATATAAAAAAAATTATAAAAACCTATTTAACAAAAAAATATTTGTATAAAACGCACTGAAATTCAAACGTGCATTTAAATACATAAATAAAATAAATATTTTGCAAAACTTATTAATTAATTAATTAAAATTTATTTTTCGTGCTTTAATTTTTGAAAAATCGTTCCTCAAGTCACTATGATCCAAGTTGCTCAGAAAATCACTTTCTATAGATATTTCAGCTAAATCTACCAGTCTTTTTTGTCCCATTGTACTACGTAAATAATTTTTAATAATTTTTAATTTAGAAAAGCTACGTTCCGCGGAAGCTATTGTTACTGATTTTGCAATAAAATTGCAAAGTGCTACAACTAGATTTGGTAATATCGATTCTAATTTCTTTTCAAATATAAAATCTAATAATTCTATATAGATGATGATCATAACTTGGATAATTTTGTGATGGTTTATCATCAATATTATTGATACTTTCAATGTCATTGGAAGTATTTATTTGGTTGGTTACGGTTTGTTGTTGTATGTTTCTGTTTCCGACATCAAAAACTTATGCAGATCATTTTGTTGATTTTTGACGGAAAACAACATTTGCTTTCTTTTTTGTCTGAAAGCGTGACCAGAAAATTTTCGTTTTGAGGATATTATAAAAAAAATTAAATGTATGTATGTAAAATTATATAATTTAAATGTAAAAAAAAGAAAAATAGCATATACAAAAAAAATGCTATATTAAAATGTATATTATGTAATATACTTACTGTACGAAAAATATACTTCTCGTCGAAAAATAAAACAACAAATATATATTATCTATAATTATAATTAACAAGCATTTAAGGTCCTGCGCAGTAGACACCTTTTCATTTTATTTCGATTCTGCTACTGCTTAATGAATTTCTGATATAATATATAAGATGTATATATAAAACAAAAATGCGCACACATTTGAAAACTTTTAACTCATATGATTTTATTATTCAGCAAATACATTATGCATAAGTGAGATCTTATGAAAATAATTAACAACAGCAAACAAATCAGTTATTATAATTTACATTATGTACTTGCAAATGAATCTATGTACATATGCCAAAAAAAAGAAAAAAACAATTTCATCTAAAATAAAAAATATAAAAACAACAAAAAAACAAATCGCTTGAATTCTTCATTTTTATCTTTTAAGTAACTGTTTCTAAATTTTGGTTATTTGTAGTAATAATATAGTTTTTATTAAAATTATGTATTATGTAGGTATAAAAAAATTATATATACATACCTCTTTAATGACAAAATTTTTTATTTTTAGTAATTTTATCACTAAATTCCACTTGCTATAGGGAATATATCGGAAACAAGGCCGTATATGAGGGACGTGTATTTATGTGTCCTAAATAAAACTTACTAACAACAAAACTTTTCATTAAACACGAGTGGCTTCTGCTGTACCGTGCGAACTCTATGTCAGTACGTAAATTACTGTTTTTTTAAAAACTTTAAATTTGACTGCAACTTGAAATATAATTACTCAACAGGGGCCACTAGTATGTATGTATAATGAAATAAATTAATAAAGCTATTTTTAAAAACAAAAAAAGCAACAAACACAAAACAACAGTTCAAAGTTAAAAAAATTAATAATTATTTAATTACAATATACGAAAAAAGTTAATTCTATTCTAATATTAATTTTGAACATTTTAACCATAAAAAAAAACACATTAATTACACTCGCACCACTGAAAGTTCTTCATAAACTAAATTTAAAAACAATAAAAACTAATTTGTTAGCTAAGCTATAGCTAGCCTAATGTATGAACAGTAATTTTAGTTTGTGCTTTGCACCACCAAGAAATTCTCATACATCAAAATTCATTTAACATAGTGATTATTTGCACACCAATATTTTTTTTTTCCCTAAAAATTTTGTATTAAAACAGAATTTCAAACACTGTTCATAAGTAATATGGAAAAAAAAAAAGCAATAAACCCCTCTTCCCTTTCTCAGATAAAAAAAAAAACCCGCATGAACAACCATTTTAGGCTGTGCTTTGTACCATCAAAAAATTCTCATTGAATAAAATGCATACTTGTATAACATAGTAATTATTTTTGCAAAAATATTTTATGAAAACAGAAGAGAGGTTTGTTGATATTTTTTCTGTCCATATTACTTATGATTTATGAACAGTGTTTGAAAACTGTTCATAAGTAATATGGACAGAAAAAATATAAATAAACTTCTCCTCCGTTTCTCATATAAAATAAAACCCCGCATGAACATTAATTCAATACTGTGCTTTGCTTTTTGTATCACCAATTCTCAATTAATCGACACAACAAAAATATAAAAAATCAAAACGAACTACGATGGAAAAGGAATAGCAGAAAACAAAATTTTTTTTTCTCAGTCGATTTCTTATTTAGATAATATGTATAGTGTATATAATTTCTTATATTTTTTGAAAAATAGATTTTACTTGAATATTAAAACAACAAATTTTTTTAATTTTATTTTTTAGTATTTATCAATAAATTTTGGCGCCCTCGAAATATCTTAAATTTCAGCGCCCAGTCAAACTGTCAAACTGTTCATACTGTTCTATGGAAGCCCCGGCCCTGTAGACGGTTGTTCATACGATATCACTATACTAAACTAATGTAGTTTACGTCGCATAACTCTTCAACACTAGTTGTGCTCAACATTATTTATTGTTAAAAATCGGGAATTTTTGGAAAAATTTAAACACTTTACGGTTTACAAACTACTTTCTTAATATTATCTTTATTATTATTTTTTTTTTCAAGGCAGTTATTAGCTTATTTAGTCATTGATGTGATGTTATGTTACAATTCCAGGCTTTTCAGTATCATTTTAAGATTATGTTTTTCTGAAAGACTTGATGAATGTAATAAATGTCACAATATAGCAGAAATACTTTAGAAAACTAAAAAAAAAAAAAATCGAAAGGGTTTGCTTGCTCATTTCATCAAAAAATTTATTTTTATAATACACCACATGCGGTAGTTATATAAACCGGTACAAACACAAATATATAACCCATAATAAAAACTTCCTATCATTCTGTAGAATGTTCTTTTTAAGATCTCTGTCTATTTCCTTATGCAAAAAAAAAAAAAAACAAAATAGAAATGAAAAATAAAATAAAAAAGTAAAATAAAAAATGAAAGATAGACAGAAAATGAAAAAGTAGAAAAATCGGTTTCGGAATAGCAAAATTTCCATTAACGTTTTAATGTGAAAATGAGTTTAGTGAAAGATAAGAAAAAATTGTCGTCGAACAGTAGAAAATGAAAAAGCAAAAAAAAAAAATTAATGACTTTGCAAAAAATATATGGCAATACCATTATAATATGCCATAGATGATGGTGGTAAAGAGGCAACAAATTTCAATTGCGATAACGGTTAAATTTCAATTTTTTAATTCAATTGAAAATAAAAAAATTAAAGACTTATTTTTGAGAAAATTCAGACGATTTCTATTTATAGATATAATTTAAGTAAATAGGTAGACTTAATACAAATAGTATTAAAGTTGAAAGATACTATAATCACAATGATAATTTATAGATTTTTAAAAGGTTCTTTAATTCTTAAAATAATAGGACTTGGATTATTTCAGATGAAATTCGGGTTTTTATTACGATAAAGAAAAACACTGATTAAACGAAGAATAATTGGAATTTAAGTCAATTTAATTCAGTATTTAAGCAGATATTATGTTATCACTGTAATAACGATACTTTTGTCAATGTAAATTTCGTGGCGATCAACCATTTGGACTAGATTTAGCTTCATTAAATATTCAAAGAGGGCGTGATGAAGGCCTTCGACCCTATAATGATTATCTTGAAGTTATGGGACATCATCGTGTTACAAGTTTTAGTGAATTTCATCCACAAATTGCAAGTCGTCTTGCAAAAGTTTATAAACATCCAGATGATATTGATTTATGGGTTGGTGGCTTATTAGAACCAGTTATTAGTTCTGGTGGTATATCTGGTCCAACATTTTCTGAAATAATTGCTGACCAATTTTCAAGAATACGTCATGGTGATAGATTTTTTTATGAGAATGGACCTGATATTAATCCTGGTTTTTTTACATTACCACAATTAAATGAAATTCGTAAAGTTTCAATGGCTGGTCTTATTTGTGAAAACATGGATTATTTATTAACAAATGAAGTACAACAATTAGCATTTGTTAGGGCTGATGTTGATAGTAATTATCCTGTAAGATGTGATAGTAAAGCAATTCCACGTATTAATTTGAATGCCTGGAAGATCAAAAAATATTAAAATTAAAGATTTATTCTTTTTTTATATATATGATTTGATACATTTTTTTTTATTTTAATACCTACTGTACATATCTGTTATATTTTATTTTAATTTGTTAATTAATTGTTCTAATTGTTATGTCAAAACAATATTCTTGTTAATATGTTGTATTTTAAAAATATTTATTTTAACTTAAAATAATTAATTCATGTTTTCAAAACAATATTCTTTTTTACTTTTGCAATTAGTATATTGGTTTAAAAGAAACACTTTTTTTTTTTGTAAATAAATGTATTGTTGTTTTCCATAAAAAAAAAAAAAAAAAAATAATACGAAAAAGGTTTTTTTTGCTGCATTGGATGAAAAAACTTCACTATTGATATAATTAACCTTTAAGTATCTGATTCCGAACAAGTGTAATTTGTAGTAGATATATATTATGTATATTGTAGGTAGAATTATTTTCTATCAAAAAAATAATAATAAATAATAATACTTTGTGACTTCTATATATTGGATTTATAACGTACTGTGACTTTCATATTGGGTTTATTGTCGGTAAGCAAACAGATTTGGCTTACACGGACCTTTGTAAAACTTTTGATATCTTACCACATAGTGTGATTCTCTTTAAACTTAAATAATGGTTTTACGTATTTTGTAATTGAATTGTATTTTGTAATTGATCTCTTACCTTAGTAATAGATGCTACAAGAACAGCAATTTCAGCGTCTTTTTTTGCTAACTCTCCAGTGCCACAAGGGAGTCACCTCGGATCACTTACATGGACATTTTTAAAGATATTAGTTCAAATAACGACTCAATTTCTTTTCAAAAAACCTTAAACAATTTTATGAAATGGTGTTATTATAATGGTTTACTAGGGACCCCTGTTGAGAAATTATATTTCAAGTTGAAGTCAAATTTAAAATTTTTAAAAAAACAGTAATTTACGTACTGACATAGACTTCGCACGATATAGCAGAAACTACTCGTGTTTAATAAAAAGTTTTGTTGTTAGTAAGTTTTATTTAGGACACATAAATACACGTCCCTCATATACTGCTTCGTTTCCGATATATTCCCTATAGTAAGTGGCATTTAGTGCATAAAATTACTAAAAATAAATAATTTTGTCATTAAAGAGGTATGTATATATATACCTACATAATACATAATTTTAATAAAAACTATATTATTACTACAAATAACCAAAATTTAGAAACAGTTACTTTTTTTTTTTTTTTTTTAAATGTTTATTTTTTATTCATACTGAAATTATTTACAATCCTTAAAAATAAAACATAAAAAAGGTTATCTGTATACTTTTATATCAGAATTACATGTTTAATTTGAAAACTCGCATTCCTTATTATAATTTTTATTTTAGCATTTCCTCCGCTCACTCAAAAATTATATTTAGTATTTAATACTATTTATCTTTTAATATCTTCTTGGGAAAATTATTTTAAAAAAACCCTAGATTTATTATTATTTTTATTTCTAAATGTAAACTTATTATCAATTTTAACCTATTTTGCTTTAATCTATGCTTAATCTAATTAAACTATAACTTAACTACCTTACGTCTAATATTATTAACATAATACTATGTAATTTTATTCATTAATCTAATCTGTTCTCTATCCACCAGTAATTTTTATTTACGTTATTGTCTATTGTCGGTATGTTTGTATCAAATTTTAATTCGCTTAGATTTGTGCTATTCGGGTTAGAAATGATTTTTTTGTCTGTTGCCCTTCTATTGTAGTGGTATGATATGGGAATGTTGTTATTGTTTTGAAAAAAATTATTTGAGTCTAGATAGTAAAATGCTTCTGGTGGGACAAATCCAGATTC
Source organism: Argyra leucocephala (assembly GCA_963942445.1). Lineage (NCBI taxonomy): Eukaryota > Metazoa > Arthropoda > Insecta > Diptera > Dolichopodidae > Argyra > Argyra leucocephala. The sequence continues at coordinate 81,401,976 of OZ012681.1, read as the reverse complement.
TAAAGTTTTCTTAATATAATTGTTGTTGAAATAATAAATGTGGCTTATGAGACTGTTTTCTTTAATATTGAGTATTCTGTCGAAATGTTTTCTATTTAAATTAATTATAAAGTTATCTATTCTACTTATATTTGCCTCTTTGTATATTACCTTGTTTGCATAATATGTTACTTGGTTATTCTGATGTTTTTTAATTTTTTTCAAGCCTATTCTTAAGCATTTTCTTTCGAATTTTCGAATTGATTCCATCATGGATGAATTAATATTGAGCCAAAGCGGTGAAGCATAAGTTATGATTGGTCTTATTAATGATATGTATGCCACTATTTTTACCCTCGGTGTTAGATGTTTAGAGAAGAACATTGTTTTTGTAGCCATGACAGCTTTGTTTGCCTTTTCGACCTGTTTTTTTATGTGAAAACTGTAATTTAAGTGAGGATGAAGATACACACCTAGGTATTTTACAGTTGTTCTATTTGTTATTATTGAACCATCAGACGCTCTAAGAGAAAACTGTTTCCAATTTTTCCGAATGTCTTGGTTCACTTTATCTACTGTGTGAAACAGTTACCTAAAAAGATAAAAATGAATAATTCAAGTGATTTGTTTTTTTGTTGTTTTTATATTTTTTATTTTAGATGAATTTGTTTTTTTTTTTGGCATAATGTACATAGATTCATTTGCAAGTACATAATGCAAATTATAATAACTGATTTGTTTGCTTTTGTTTGTTATTTTAATAAGATCTCACATATGCATAATGTATTTGCTGAATAATAAAATCATAGGAGTCAAAAATATTCAACTGTAGGCGCATTTTTGTTTTATATAAAACTTACTTATTATATATTTTTTTATAAGAGCTTATTATGGAGAGGAGAGATTATTTTTTATTTGAGATGAATTTGTTTTTTTGTTTTTATTTGACATAATATGTACATATAATGTAATTGCAACTAAATATATTTGCCTTAATTAACTTACTTTACTTACTTGTTGGGCGCTACAGACCTTGAAGGTCCTGGGCCTGGCGCAAAATTGTCCTCCACTGATTTCGGTCACGAGCGGAATCTCTCCAGTTGGTGATTTGTAGTTTTTTCACATCTGCCGATACTTCATCTCTCCAACGAAGGTGTGGCCTCCCTCGACGACGCGTTCCCTGGGGTTTGGATTCGAAGAGTTTCCTAGCCGGAGCATTTTCATCCATACGCTCTACATGGCCTAGCCAATGAAGCCGTCTTATTCTGGCTTTTTTAGCTAGGTCCATGTCGTTGTACAGCTGGTATAGTTCGGCATTGTATCTTCTTCTCCAAACCCCTTCGTCAGACACAGGACCATAAATGCGACGAAGAATTTTTCTCTCAAAGATACCAAGTGCATGCTCGCTTGCTTTTGGTAATGTCCACGATTCAGAACCATATAGCAGCACCGGAAGGATGAGCGTTTTGTATAATTGTGCCTTGGTATTTTGGGATAGGAGCTTTGAACCCAGTTGTTTCGACAAACCGAAGTAGCAACGGTTTGCAAGGGTAATTCTTCGCCTTACTTCAACATCGATGTTATTGATGGAGTTGATGTTGGTTCCAAGGTAGATAAACTCCTGAACTACCTCAAAATTATATGAGCCGACAGTGATGTTGTGTCCTATATGATGTTGTGAGGACATTTTATTTGTCGACAGCATATATTTTGTTTTGTTCTCATTTATGAGAAGACCCGCTTTACCTGCTTCCTCTTCAATCTGTGTAAAGGCTTCGATGACTGCTCGTCGTGATGTTCCGATAATATCGACGTCATCAGCGAAACCCAGGAGCTGCACCGATTTGTAAAATATAGTGCCCTGCGTGTTCACACCGGAACGTCGCACTATATGCTCCAACACCAGATTAAAGAAATTACATGACAGCGCATCGCCTTGTCGAAATCCGGAGCACGTTCGAAATGAATCAGAAATGTGCCTCCCAATCACCACAGCACACCGGGTGTTTTCCAGGGTCATTTTTGACAAACGGATAAGCTTGGCTGGGAAACCAAATTCCGACATTGATTCGTAAAGCACTGATCGATGTATGCTGTCATAGGCAGATTTAAAATCGATAAAAAGATGGTGCGTATCGATTTGAAATTCGAGGGCCTTCTCCAGGATCTGCCTTAATGCGAACACCTGGTCGGTGGTTGATTTACCAGGACGGAAGCCGCACTGATAGTTTCCTATCACAGCGTTACAATGGGGCTTCAAACGTTCGCACAGAATATTGGAAAGGATCTTATACGCAACGTTTAATAGGGATATTCCTCTATAGTTGGCGCAGGACATGGAATCGCCCTTTTTGAATATAGGAGATATTGAACTTAAATTCCAGTCATCCGGCATGCTCTCCTCGATCCAGATTTGTTTGATGATTTGGTGCATGAATTCAATCATCACTTCACCTCCTGCCTTAAAAAGTTCAGCTGGCAGGTTATCTTGTCCAGCAGCTTTGTTGTTCTTTAATTTTCGGATGGCTGCTTCCACTTCTGCAGGACTGGGTGTATCTGTGTCTTCGGAGTTGACTGGGTTAGGGCGAGGCGTATCTGTGTTTTCTATGTTTGCGCCATTCAGCAGGTTCTTAAAATGCTGTTTCCATGTCTCTAATATCCCTTGCGTATCGGTTACCAAATTTCCCGAATCATCCCTCAGCGCGTGTGTACGGGGCTTGAAACCAGCTGCAAGCTGCTTGGCTTTTTTATAAAAGCTCCGTACTTCGCCTCTGTCTCGGTTTGATTCTATATCCAAAAGTTGAGACTTTTCGAATAAACGTTTTTTGCGCCTTAAAATTTTCTTCTCGTCTCTTCTTTTCGCTCTATACTCTTCTTGAGCTACTCTTGTTTTACGTTGCAGCGCTTTCCTGTAGGCCTCATTTTTCTCTACCGTCTTTGCTAAACATTCATCGTCGTACCATGGGTTTCTCACGCGAGGTGTTTCAAAACCCACGGTATGTGTAGCAGCCATCGTGATGATGTTTGCGCATTGTTTCCATTTTCCGTTGACGGAGTGATTATGTTGTAGAGGTGTGGTATTGAGTATATTACTTAATCGCTCCTTGTATGCTAAGGCTATCTCAGGTGTTTGGAGTCTTCCAATGTTAAACTTCCTATTATGGCTGGTGCGTCCTTTTTTAACATTGGAAATTCGTGCTCTGAACTGGGCGACAACTAGGAAGTGGTCAGAGTTGATGTTAGCTCCTCGATAGGTACGTACATCCGACACACTGGTAGCATGTCGGGCGTCAATCATAATGTGGTCAATTTGATTCGCTGTACGTCCATCCGGAGATAGCCAGGTAGCTTTGTGGATATTTTTATGGGGGAAATTTGTGCTACTTATAACCATATTACGAGCTGCTGCAAAATCGATTGTTCGGTATCCATTATCTGTGGTGGTGGGGTGAAGACTATGGTTACCAACAGTTTTGCCGAAAATTCCTTCCTTACCGATTTTAGCATTGAAGTCTCCAAGCACGATTTTCGCATCGTACTCAGGACAGGACCCATATGTTTTATCTAAGATGTCGTAGAATTCATCCTTCATTGAGTCCTCCGCTTCGTCGGTTGGTACGTGCACACATATTAAGCTGATGTTGAAGAATTTGCCTTTGATACGGATGACGGCTAAACGTTCATTAACCGGTGTAAAATCAATGACGTTTCCTCTAAGCCGTTTGCCCACTACGAATCCGCATCCAAATATGTGATGTTTTTCGTGGCAGCTGTAATATATATCGCATGTTCGTTTTTTTAACATGCCAGATCCTTTCCATCGGATTTCCTGTATCGCAGTAATGTCTGATTTATACTGCGAGAGAATATTTTCAATTTTGTTAGATGCAGCTGGATGATAGAGTGTTCTTACATTCCAACTGCAAATTCTTAAATCGGAGTCCTTTAAACGTTTGCCGGGTCTGTTTCCAATAATTTCGATCGTATCCGAGGCTCCAATTGCGTCTCTCAAAACTATGTAATTTTTACGGGTAAGGGAGTCAGCCTTACGCCAACCTCAAAATTTGAGGATTTTGGCGCACTTACAATTTTGGCCTGCTTACTAGCGGATGCTATGTAAAACAGTTCCCAGGGGTCACCACGTGGAGGTAGTGTAAGCACTTGAATAGGAACTCGACAGTTGCGCATCTGGGTCAGCGACCGATCAAATGTTTCCCTGTCGATCCCAAACCAGACCCCTAATTTAACTTGCCTTGGACTTTATATGTTTGTTTCAATATGCTTCAATTCAACAAAATACCCATTTCAATAACCATTTAACCAAAGTGTATCCATAAAAAGAGTATGAAATGAACTCATGTATGTATTCATTTGTTTGCACACAAATCAATATGCATATTTGATAAACATTGTAACAATTAGGCGATAATAAGAATTTTACGTGTAAGAAAAAGAAAATATATAGTAAACAAAAGAGAGTAACAAATGAAATTAAATAAAAAAAGGTTAATAATTTTGAAAAAAATTTTCGACAAAAATTTCGTTGAAATATTTAACAATATTATTTTCTAAAATGTATCAACTATGCATAAGATTTTTAGGAGACCTAATTAAAACAGGTTTATCATATTCTTTAAATTCTGTGATTTGTAAATAGATGTTGTCCTCAGTATTATTTTATAATCGTATACCAATATAATAAATATTTAGGTTTACTAATATAATTAATAAAAAATAATAATGTTTGTAACTCCAAATTATTACTGACAAAAATATTAATAATATTTTATATTATTGCAATGTAATTATAATTTAATATTTTTAATAGGTATATACGAAAATAATAATGTTTAAAACGAAAATATTAAAATAATAAAAGATCAGAATTAATCCTCGTATAAGGAAACAAACTAAATTAGAACTAACATTTTTTGCCACTTTGCCTCATATAAATAATGGGAGAGAACGTAAACAAATCCAAAGGAGAATAATGAGAACGCAAAAATATTTTACAGTATAAAGGAAAAGACAAACATCTGTTTTGTACCTTTTCTCTCTCATAATAAATTTGGTATACGATAAGTAAATGTAAATTTTACCTCTTTTAACTAATGATATTTTGCTCGGTTTTGTATTTCTTAAAAATTAGGTTTACGTAAAATGGGAGTGTATATTCTTGTTAATATAGATTATAGATATTCTTTGCATTCAACTAAGGTAAAATTTACATATGTGTGTGTAATAATAATGGAATATGGATATTTGATAAAGTTAAAATTTGGTTTCTCTTCAAATTCACTATATTTATTGACATTTCTATGGTGTAAAGAAGCAAAAAAAAAACAAAAAAGGAATACAAAATAAATGTGTGCAATACAAATCATTATCATTATATTTCAATCATTTTCTATTATTATTCAATTTCAATTATTTTCAATCATTATTTTCATTATATTTTTTTTGTGTTTTTAATTTGGTTTCTTTTATTAATCTCCTTCTTTTATTATTTCTCTTTCTCTCACTAAGTATATGTAAATATCCGTACATGCAAAACAAAATTTGAACCTATCAGTTATCTATCACTCAGTTAGAAATGACTCTTCTCGAATGTAAAAAAAAGTTTAATTTCGATTTATGCATGTATATATTATACTTTTATATGCCAATTTATGCTTAGGCAGCGTTTACACGTCGGACAAAATCGAATTTTATCGTAGATAAAGTCGCATGAGTGTTTACATTTCAGACTTTTTCTCAGATTTTATCTACGATTTTACGTCAAATATTTTTTGTATTTAACAGGGTTTCTTTTTATAAAGTGCGTAATTGTTTATTGGTGAAAATTTTTTAAAAATTCAAAGGTATCTAATCAAAAATCTCCAAAAAATTTTTAAAAATATACCTACATATTTTTATAAACTTTGTTACAGTAATATAAAATATAATTACACATTTGAAGTATGAGCAATAATAACCAAATTGCGTTAGAGTGAATTTTAGTGCCATTTGATTATATGTGTTGTTCTTTGAAAATATATTATTTTTCATTAAAAAAATATTTTCACTAAAAAGTCGAAAATAAAATAAGCAAATTAGCCGAACTTTTTACCAAATCTCTTAATCTCATCTCAAGAATTCCTAGAATTTCGGCTAATTTTCTTTTTCCGTAATTACAATCATAACTTGCTATGAAAACATTATATCAAGCTGCGATTCTAAAGTTTATTTTTGTAGTTTTAGTACGCTTAAATTGAAGGCAAATATTTCTAAAAAAAAAAATTTTTTTTCCTTATTTTATTATAATAATTTGTTTATTATTTTAATAAAATCTACCATATGAATAATGCATTTGCTGAATAATAAAATCATATGAGTACAAAATTTTCAACTGTGTGCGCAATTTTGTTTTATATATAATCTTATATATTATTTTAGAAGTTCATTAAGGAGTAGGAGAATCGAAATAAAATAAAAAGGTGTCTACTGCGCAGGACCTTATATATAATTATAGATTTTTAATTACTGATAAATGCGCATATTGTTTATCCGCTCTACAAAACCCTAAGTGTAATAATTATACCTTTGATGCTTCTATAATGAGACGAGTCATCGAATTTCATGATCTTGAGGTGACTTGTGATTCCAAACTTACATTTAACATATTAATAAGATCATTAACAAAGCAAACTCAATGCTTGGTTTTATAAAAAGATGGTCTAAGGAAACTGTTGACCTTTATGTTACTAAATCGTTATTTACGACATTAGTCAGCCCAATTCTTAAATATGCTAACCTAATTTTTATCGCCAACACATTGATAGAATAGAAAGTATTCAAAAAAAATTTCTTATGTTTGAATTGACAGGTAATCCCTTAATATTGTCCAACTACATTGAATGTCTTAAAAAAGTGTTTAGTGTGTATAACATTTTAAGAAATACAATTAACACAAGAGCACGATTTAGGCATGAAAACATATTTTCTATTACATTTTACAGAACTCACTACGGGAAGTTTAAGTCTATTAAAAAAATACTGATAAACACAACCCAGCTAACAATAAATAAGACTAATTGGTTTTTAAAACACTTAAAATCTTATACAGATCTTATACAAGCTGTATTAGCTAAATTTTAATCTTATAACTAATAAGTATAAAAGTCTTGTAAGGTAAGTCTTATAATATTTTATAGAGCTATTTTTAAAAGAACAAAAATCTTTTTATTCACTTTTCGGTAAAGTCCTATAAGTTAAATCGAGTAAGCGCTTAAGATACCATATTAATAAGACTTGTAGGCCTATAAAGTTATAGGATTAATTGTCTTGTAATTATAGTCTTATAAGACTTTTACAAGATACGTTGTCGAATGTTATTGTCATTGTGGTGATGATATTTGTAAAATAAAGAAGTACAACTTTTATTTTGAAATTTAAATATTCAGAAATCGAACTTAAAATTGGATGTTTCTTTATGGCGAAAATTTAAAGGGAGTGGTACTTATTACAGAAATAAGGCAAAATATTCTTTAAATCCTGCTCAGTCAAGTTATAGCGAAAACTTTCAACTTATAAAAGACGAGCCATCTACTATTGCAAATCCAATATCTTCTCCAACAACTTTTAACAGTAAATCTATTTTATTTTAAATACAAAGCCAAATTTATATAATATTTGTTTTTAGGAATTGGATATAACGAAGAAGAATGTATTAGGAATATTGAATTATCGAATGATGACATATCAGAAAATGACATAGAAAAAGCTTTTAATGGTGAGGAAAATATTCGTTTTGAACTACGAGTATGGGCACTGACACATAGAATAATGCATTCAGCATTAAAATCATTATTACTTTGTTTAAATGAAACGTCTTTATCTACAAAATTACAATGTTGCAAACTCCTATTAAAATAAATGATATATATATATAGTATGGGTGATAATGGAGGGATTTTTTGGTATCAGGGACTAAAATAGTATAAAATAGCTCAAAACAAGAGTGTTGGTCTATTTTGGCGAATATACATGAATATCATGATTGTAAGGTTATGGTAATTGGCATTTATAGTGGTGCTGGTAAACTAATTAATGTATCAGAATACTGAAAGGCTTTTGTCGATGAAATGAAAGATGTTATGACAAACGGTATTTTAATAAATGAACATAAGATTCACGTTGGTGTTCGCATAAAAGATAAGACTTACCATTTTTTTTAACATTATACCCAATTCACATTTCGAATTTTTATTTAATATTAGGAGTTGTGTATTTTAATAGTCAATCTGGATGTCAAAAATGCACCACTATCGGGGAATATCATTACGACAGTCGATGTACTATATTCCCAAGAACGGAGTGTTCAAGAAAAACAAACTATGATCTCATTTGAGAAAATATGCTTCACATCATAAATGTTATTCACCTTTAGTAGAATTACCTATTGATATGGTAGAGCAGTTTCTAGTAGCAGATTCACTACATTTGATTGACTTAGGTGTAATGAAAGATTACTACATGGATGGACTGGTGGCATAACGCTAATTTGCAGTCAGATGGCAGTATAAACAAATTCAAAAAATTACAGAATCTTTAACATCGTATAAATTACCAAGAGAAATACATCGTACCATGCGTGGTCTGAATGAACTGGCCAACTTTAGAAGACCAAGATTTAGAATATCTTACTTTCATTTCTAAATATTTATTCGTCAAATTGTGAAGAAAATGCTCCTGATTTGTATAAACTGAATGTTATTAAGAGCAAAATGGTAGCTATTAAATATAAAAATGGAGAAGTCGTTTTTGTACCTTTGCTGCACACATATAAAAATGAATAAAAAAAAGTATCATTTATTTATAATTTAAAATGTATTTTTATTCGTTACAAAAATTCTATTTGCACTTTTAACTATTATGAGACTTTACGTATTAAATTAAAATAAATATGGTTGTTTGAAATTAAATTAAAGTTTTAGCTTTATTTGACTGAGCAAAAAAAAATTATTTTCATTAGGTACACTAAGTAGTATTTTCCTGGATAATATTTATTAGGCTACGATCGTTACACTTATTTCTGTTTGATAGATCGTGATGTCTTTTTAAGATCGTGATTCTGGCCTATTTTTTTTTTATTTCGACTCTATGTTTACTGTTTCGTAATTACACTTTTATGAACTGTACTAAAATTTCATAACTAAAATTATGATCATTACAATGCTGTTATAATAACATTATAAGAGAATTATATTATAATGCTGTTATAAAAGCATTAAAATAGACTTATAATAATGTTATAAGTACACGAAACAAAAAGTATTTATGAAAAAAAAAAAGATGAAATTTAAGAGGCGCGCTAGGTCGATGGTGTAGTGGTTGGTCTTTCACTTAAGATATCACAGTTCGAGGGTCCATGTAAGTTAATTTCAAATCATGTTAATACATTTCGGTAATGTAAAAAAATAATAAAAAAATGAATTTTTTTTTTTTTTAATTTTTGAACAAGCTCTATTATCTATACTTATAAAAGGGAAAGTTTGTTTGTTTATTTGTTTGTTTGTTTGTTTGTTTGTTCGCTATACACGCCCACAGTTTTAAAGATAGAGTTCTGAAATTTTGTACAGTTATTCATGGTACCGGTATGCAAATAACGCGGTACCTTACAAAGTCATCACATGACAGGTTCGGGTTGCTGCCGTACAACTCTTACCAAGACTCAGGAATATTTTAAAAACCATGTGTGTGACAGATATGAAAATTTACATTTAGATTCTCTTTCACAAATACAGAAATTCGACGGTTACCGATTTCAAAAATTTGGACTGGTTCGGGTTGCTGCCGTACAACTCTTAGCATGTATGTCTCAGGAATAAAAACCAATAGTGATACAGGCATGAAAATTTACACTTACATACTCTATCAGAAATGTTTCAAAAAAAAAATTGTGTTACAGACTTGAAAATTTATTCATAGGTATTCTATGAAAAATAAAAAAACATGTATTGTCCTGAAAAAAGTATTTTCGAATTTAGGAATCAGTATAAAATTTTTACATGACTATGTGAAGTGGCTATGTGAATTAGCCACCAAAATGTGACGATTCGTTTTATTAATCAGAAAATACTGCAGAGAGTTCCAGGGGGTCCATGTGTACAAATCGATAGATACAGTTATCGAAGAAAATGAAGTTGTTGTTCCTCATCAATTGGAATTAAAAGTAGTAGCTTCAATATTGTTTCTATGAAACTTGAAGAAGCCAAAACTACGGTACTAGATTAAGAATAAGAACTTCCTAATTTCATTTAAGGACAAATTCCAATTGATTGTGGAAAAAACGAACATTTCTTTATTTCAAGAATACCTCAACAGCAAGGAGCGTATTTGCTTATACTTCATCAGAAAAGATCACCAAAATATTGTTTACAAAGAAATAATTTTAATATAAGTATAGCTTAAGTTGGAGTATTGTTGATATTTTGTTATCGTAGTGAAAAAAAATATTAGAATATTTTTGATAAACCAATTTTTTTCAATTCGATTCATAAATCAAACTTCATTGAAATAAATTCGATTCATTTTGTGGTCGACCCGGACAACGTCGGCTAACTTTGCTAGTGTACTTATAAAAGCACTATATAAGTCTTATTGATATTTTTATAAGACTCTTATAATTGCTTTTTAAACATTTTGTACTAGGCTTATTACAGTTACATAATGCACTTATAAAATACTTTAAAAAGCATTAAAAGCGTTTATAAAACCTTTATACAACATGTAAAAGCTCTATAATTTTCTCCAAAATGCTTGTAACATACTTAAAGCAGTTCTGTAGAAACTTATACAACAAAATTATGAGCCTTGAGGTCTTATAAGAAGTTCTTTGAGGGCTTATTAGATATTTATTAGATCTAAATTGCTGGCTGGGAAACCAATACACAGCAATGAATTTTGATATGAGTAAAGATGTTGTAAAGAAATCCTTATTTAAAGTAATTTCCTAATTTCATTAGGAATTTTGTGTTTTCAAACTAATTGTATTCGTTTTATATTTTATTATTGTAAAATGGTTTTAATTGTAAATTTTATTATTATAATATTTATGATTTGTAAGCACTTGGGACTAAATAAAAATAAATAAATAACGTTTAAATTAAATTGTTAGAAAATTTTTACAAGGAAAGAGGAAAACCTTATACAAACAAAATTAATCATATACTTATACCTTAGCGTTGATGGTGCTATTGGTTTTATCGATAGTGTTGCTTATTTGGTTTTTGAATATTATTTTTTTTAGGCTAAGGTTATAACGATCAACCCGACATCAGTCCGATAAAAATCAATCAATTTAAATTACACTTTAGCTGCATTATAAATAAATCCAATTCCTTCCTAGGTTTTATAAACCGTTGGTCTAAAGAATTTTTTGATTCCTATAATCTTCAACGACTTTGATTTGGCCTAGCTTGGAATATGGCAGTCAGGTATGGTTTCTATTTAATGATGTTTCGAAGAACGAAGAACGAAGACATACGAATAATCGAATTCATTTAAAAGAAGTTTTGGAGTTTTGCTCTACGTAATATCGTCCTTGGAGAGATCCGATTAAACTAATGAAAAGTGGCAAATGATAATTACATGGCAATGACACGGTAATGGTAAATTACATTATAGATTCTAGGTAACTAGATTCAGCTGAAAGCATTGAAATTTATAAAACTAAAAACGACTCACTCCTAAATAAAAACCAGGCAATGGATATTCTTTTTTATTTATATTTTTAGTAAAATATTATAGAAGGTACAAAACACCCCTACCTCTCACTCTAATGTCGAAAATTATATTTCAAATACCAACAATAAAATAAGTACTAATATTGTGTATAATAAAAATATTATTCCCTCCACATGGGCTTTTTCATTGGATAATAAACAACCAATCAGTTGCGTAAAACGTCAAATTGCTACAAATAGAATAAATAAGACGATTTTAGATTTTTTTCCTCAGTCGAGTGCGAAATACTGAAGAAGTCTGCAAATAGTAGTCGAAATACGCTTATTCTTAATCACAAAATATTATTTATTAGTAAGATATTTTTTACATACAAATATAAGAATATGTAATTAACATCTCCCTCTCTCATGAAATAAATATAAACTGCATAAAATTATGATTTTACAATAAAAAATATTACATTTCTCACTCTCGCACAACATAAATTATTTCAAATGATTTCTTACTCTTTCTATACTAATCTTATAACAATATGACAGCAATTGATATGGTACGTTAGAGGATTCTCCATTTTAGCGCTATAACGTATTTATAAAGTTTCGCAACAATTGCGGAGCATTCCAATTAACACTAATACTGCTATAAGAGTGTTTATCATAAGTGTTATAAGAGTGCGCAAGATTCTTGTAGCAATAAAATTGTTACGTGGCTTATATTTTTCGATATCAATCCAGTGATGATATCAACACATTTAATATCTGTTTGATTAATTATTAAATTATTTTGCCGTTTGAAGCAACTTTTCTGTTATCGAGTGAAGTGAATATATGCTAATTTTTCTACATATTTACTCCAAAAAAATCCCGTTAGTAAAATAACCGATTATCACCTTGTAGCTTATTCTCGACTTCAACTTCAAGAATGGCCGAAGTAATCTAATGCTTCTTTTGTTGGATATTGATAGCAGGCAAACCTCGAAGTTTTCCAGCATATATACAAAATACATTATGTTTCATTTTGTCAATATGAGCTCGAAAACTGGAATCATATAAGAATGTTTTGATTAGTTTCGTTAAACACAAAGGAACCCTAAACTTGTGAATAAGATTGCCCTCATTCCAACCACATTCAAAGACTAGGTTTACATTTAATGTAAACATACAGCTTAAAACTTTTTTTCATTTCAGTTTTTTTTTGAAGTTATGTACATATATCTTTATTCAAATTGGTAGATGCAAGGTATTGTGACATGATATAAATACAAATTGTCCGTTTGGTTGGATGTTACTTATTCTTGCGTAATAAGGTTAATTTTATAATTGGTTAAGTAAACTAATTGGACTATCGTCCCCTCAATGGCAAACTCGCGAATGTGTAAATTTCACAATTTTCAGGAGGACAAAAACAAACTTTAACCTTTCGTGTAAAATCAGGTTTTATACTTTTCTTTTTGATTTTTTTGGCATAGGCTTCGTTATTAATAGTTGTTTATTAATTTATTTTTGAAGTGTGAAAAATATTTGGGTAAAGCAAAGATTTGCGAAAAAGACGAAAAGCAATTGCAGTTTCGTTAGCTTGCTGTAGTTAGTTTGTCAGAGTTCTTAAAAATTTCGGGTTAAATTCTTTGCATAAAGCAGCGAATCTGCATATAATTTTTGAAAAACTTGAAATTAATATTTAAAAAATTAGCAAAAAGTATATAAGTAATAGAATGTTATAGAATTTATTTTGTATTGGAATAGAAAATACAAAATAAATTTTATTCCAAAACATTTTATATAAAAATAAATGAAAACAACAATTAAAATTTCTATCTATAATAACGAATAATAAACAAAACATAACAATTCATTTTATTATGTATAAAAGTTAAATAAGTTTATTTATGAAAGGGCTTCAATCTTAAAGCTGTTCATAATCGGATTCTTCAGAAATATCTGTTATTGCAAAAGCATCTCTTACTGAATCAAAGGGCGTCAAATTCTCATAAAATATGTGATAGGTTGGAATTTGCAAGTCATCGCACAGTTTTTCTAAGTCCCATTTTTTACCACCAGATATTGAAAATCTTATCGAACAAATACGAGCCTATCATATTTGTTCTAAGTTCGAAGGGTCTCTCCTTTGCTTTAAACTGTATTGTATAAAAACTTGCTCATAATCAGTTTTTATATGCAATTTATCCGGGGATGACATTCGAATACTGAAACCAAACAAAAATTTTGAAAGGAATGTGTTGTTTTCTTCTTCTATAAAAAAAACTTTCTCTGAATTATACATAGTCTATAAAATCTGTGTGTGGTAGCGAAGAAACGCTATACGGAGATGGATTTTTCCGTGAATTTCTTATTTGCTGAACCCATTCTTCTGGACTACATTTTACCGTCATAAATTTCTTTTGATGTATTGAATCGCAATGTGTGAAGCTTTTTCTTGATTCAAAATATATGTGATTTATTATTTTAACATAACGTGTGTGTCTCTTAACTGACTCTAAACACATACACACAAATTTAGTATTTTTCTGTTGTATACTCCACAATTATCAGACATCATAAATACTGTTTCTACTTCAGGATACTGCATAATATTTTTATATATGCTGGTAGAAATTTCAATGCTTCCACTTTTTCCTTCGGTCTCATCCCAAAAAAGCATTCTACTGAAGCATCCCCCAAATTATATACTGTTAAAACCATATACTGCTAGCTTTACGTAGAAAAATGGACTAGTAGCTCCCTTAGGGGTAATCAAAACGGCTTGTAAATCGAATTCAAACGCCAAAAGTGTATTCTCATTCGCCATCTTTTTGAGTCTTTTCCTTTTGAATATTTTTTAAGTTACGAGCAGCTTCTTTTCATTTTATGTGAATGTCAAGTTGGTATTTTTCTATAACTGACAATTCACCTGTTTTTTGTTTTTCATTATATATGTTACATATCATTTATTGCAACCTTACATTATAACCTTACAGGGCTTTCGATTTTTAATTAATAATAATTTTTTCGTTACCTGAATTTGGTAAACTTAATGAATGAAAATTTCTAAAATTTTTAATCGGAATAAATTTCACTCAAACGTTTAAAATTTATAAATTTTCACTTGACATTTAATTATAACTCGATCACAATCGATCACAATTCAATTTTATAAACTGAATACCGAAAGAAAACCCACAACATCTATTTATAATGTTCATTATTCTTTGCAAATCACAAGTTTTAACGTGACATTTTTCATGCTGTAACAAAATCTTTTCATTCTGGTTCTCTATTTAAAATCAACTAAACATTTTAAAACAATTTTGAAATACATAAATAAGGTCAAAGAAATTATAATAGCTATTTATTATGCATAAATAGGGATTATTGTAGAAATATTATAATAATTAAAAGATTCGTCACTTTACTGAGTGTAGATTAAGTAAATTTTAAGTTTAAATTAAAAATTCACAACGACAAAGAAACTAATCTGACACTTTCGCTACTTTTTCAATGTGAAAATTAGCATTTTAAAAAATAATGACAAAATTAAATTAACCCAAAAGCACATTCGACAGTTTGTTGTAGTGATAAATGTTAGATATGTACTTTCGTTAAATTACAACAGTCAATTACATCGGTTTCGAGACAAGATTCGGGACTTTGTCACAGTAAAGAACTTAAAAAAACATGTAAAACTACGATGTCAGCTCAAATTCGCTGATTTTGCAGATTCGATAGTTTGTCATTGCGGGGACGATATCTATTAGATAAATTGAATTATATTCGATTAAAAAATAATACAAATAATATTAATTTTTTTTTAATATTATAATTCAACTTATTGAAATTCATTTGATAATACTTATATTATTTTCGTGTGTAAATCTCCTTCTCCCTAAAATCGTTATATAATGTATTTTTAATTTTCAATAAACAATTCAAATTTTTGCACTAAATTTAATTTAAATATTCGTTTTATTTTTTCAAGCAGTTTTTCCACTTTAAATCAATCAATTTAACACGATATTAAAGTACTTCAAGTTAAAACTGAAATTTGCCTCCATTAAGAATTTGGGTCATAATAATTTTCCATTTTTAAAAATCTATATAGAAATACATATATCGTCAGGCATTCGTATTTATATTATAAAAAAAAAATAACATGTCAGTAATTTTATTTATTTAATTATACTTACACTGTCTCTACACTAGCTTACTTAGCTGATTTTTATAAATTTCAATTTAAATAAAATTTTTCACTTATTCTCTAGGGAATTCGTTTTTTTTTTATTTATTTATTTGAATTCCCTTGAAAATTTTCATCATACACTCATGCCTACAATATTCTATGCACACTAATGAAATATACAATTAAAGACACTCAAATTATTTATGTTTGTTGATTTTAAATCTGACCATGTTAACAGAGTTACCTCGATTTATTGAATATCGATTTAGTGATATTAAGCCTATTTATACCGACATCTACAAAATAAGATTTTTTAGAAAATTACACAAAAAATTTACGATAGCGAATAAATTTTATCTAGTGCTGTAGCAGCAACAACAACATTAGTAACTGGTTGTTGTGGGATTGTTAGCATTTGTCACCCATGTTATTTGTATATTGATTAATTTGTGTTTGCTAATGCTATAGTGTTTCTGACTTGTTTGAATGACTTTCTGAATTTGTTGAAGACTTGACACCCTTGGATTGAAATTTATGAGTTTGTTAATCTAGAAATTTTAGTTTGGAATGCAAAACTTCTTAAATGTTGAAGTGATGCTTGACTATAATTTAGCATCAGCTGATGGATTAAAAGATGAGAAAATTCTTTCACTGCCATTACTGCCATCTTAGCTGGCATTAGATTGAATTTTTTTTGCAAGGCAATTGTACTTGCATATTTTGATGTGCAATACAGCTACTTTAATAATTTGACTAAACAGATGGGGGGTAGGGAGGGATGACTTTGTGTTGGGAAATTAAAATACGCTGTATTGAAGCATGCATTCTCTTGTGCAAGATGACTTTTTGTTGCTGTAGCCACAGCTATCCACAATGATGAAGACGATGAGCTTAGTTTTGTGCGTGGGATGAATGGGATTTTTGTTTAAGATCGGCGCAAGATTTTGGTATCGTACACGGTTTTTTTTTTAATTGAGACCAAAATAATGTAATTACCACCCTAATTGCCTATGTAGAACTAAAGCCATTTAAAAGATTACGTGCCATTCTTTGAAAATTTTTTGTTTTAATTTCTACAACACATACCTACACTAAAAAACTATTATTGTGTCATGTATTAGCTGGTTGTATTCGAGTTGTATTATCAGTACATACTAGATTGAAATATTGATGTTGTTATCATTATTGAACTACAATTTGTACCATAAAGTCCTTATCGTTGTTATGCTTTATTAGTTCTTCTGATTTTGCTACCTTGATTCTATTTGACGTTGGCCGAGCTTCTAATTAAGCTGTTGTTCTTTGTATTGGACTACCATGGTTTTGTAGGTGTTGGTGTTGAAAACTAGATTTTGCTAATATGACAGAAATTGAATTATAATTTTAATATATAACAATTATATTATGTTATATAGGTACAGAGTTATAGGTTGCACAGTTATAGGTACAGAGGTTCACTTTTATTTGCTATGAACTCGTTGAATGTTTTTCTTTTCATATTTTTAGTCTAGTGATTTTATAATCCATTTTTTCGGTTACTAAATCAAAAAATTTCCAACTGACCAGCTTATAACTTTTTGAATTTTAGTTAGTTGTTTGCTTTTCTACATCGGACTTCACTTTTGGGTACAATAATTGATCCGTTTTACTGTTGAAATATTTAGTTATTAGTATTACTGTAACAATTTAAAAAGCCTTCGCCTTTAATAACAATATGGTAGGCGTGTGTTAAAATTATTTTCATATTTATATACATTTTTATGGCACTATAATGAAGTGAAGCATCTATGATCGTCGGTTATTATTGACTGTTTTTATAATAGCAGTTATACTTCTAACTGCTTGTACTATTATTATTCGAGAGGTAGCTCACTATTTTATTAATAACGAAACTGGGTTAAAATATTTTTCTTTTGTATTTGAATATGATTCGCATTAAGTTTGTGTTAGGTTCATATAGCGCTTAACAAAAATAAATCATCGGAAACTAGCAATTCACTTGTTTGTCAATTGTATAGTATTTATGTTTAAGGATCGTGTAAATAATTGTGTAATTGCATTTTGGACATTCTTCAATTTTTGATAACTAGATAAGTACAACTAAATAAGGGTGTTTCCATGAATCATCATGATGCTTGGAAACACCACTTGTGCAATGATCACTGCAATGATGGTTTTTTTTATGTGTGAAAGAATTTCAATTATTTCTAAATAAAAGTTATTTAAACAAGAATAATATAGCAAATACATAACATTTTTCTAAGCCTGCTAAAAATCTTTATTTGGCATTATCTATGGGTATTTGTGCGTGAATACAGAAAATCTCCTCCACAAAGTGTGTTTTTTGGTGAAACGTATAATAAAGCCATCATCATATTGGTTCGTTGAAATAAGTCCAATGTTTGTATAAGGAGTTTTTGGAATCTTTGCCGCTTGATACCACACTTGCATCAGCTATTAAATCCATATATATTCTGATATTTTAGAAGGTTGTTTAGGTCTAATGTTAAATATAATCTAGGTAGAAGAAACGAAAAATAAATATGGTTAGTCTAAAATAAGAATGGCAGACATGATTAGTTTTATTTGTTATTATTAATTTTTGACTTGATTAAAGTTATCACGGTAGATTAATTACTTTAATATTACTCAAATTCTTATTGACTTTATTAATTTTTTTTCACCACAAAGTGCAAAAAGAGTTGTCAACGTGATTTTATAAGAAAATTGAATGTTGTTTTTGATGTACGAACAAGTTTTTGTTGAAAAATCCCCTGATTTTGTATACCTATAACAAGATTTTAAAAAGTAGTAAGCTCAAAAATACGAGCAGCTAAAAGACAGTGGATAGAAATGTCAAGAAATCGAGAATTTACAAAATCTACATAATGATTTCAATCTTTATAAAAAGGTCAAGAAAGTCGCTGGAGTTCATCGTAACCAAATGTATTGAAATCTAGTTGACATAAATGATCAAATACTCCTGAATCCAGATAATAAAAAAGAGTTTGGGAAGAGTACATAGCAGAGTTATTCAATGATCTAAATAGAACCAATGCTCACACATTAGCTGTGTTCTTTTCATACGTTTCAAGGTCTAGGTTTTATTAAATTCAAAAGAGCAATGTAGATTAATGATATGAATAATTTTTTTAAGTTGGCAAACCTGTTAATTGAATTATTAAAAATTTCTATTGAAAAACTACGCAAGTGCTACTCGTGACAAATATATTTACTAAATATTTAAGACTTGTATAAAAACCAGATAAATATCTAGGTTTTGAATTGTTATTGTATTTTCATATTAAAGTGTTGACCTAGATTGTGAACCGAATGAAAAGAACACAGCTATTATCGCAATTAATACTCTCAGGACTCCCCGATATCAAAAGAGGAGATAACAAAATCTATCAACATGGTAAAAAAAATAAAGTTACTAGCTTGATGAACTACTTTCCGAAATTCTTAAAAATTACAATCTTAAATTACAATCTTAGAAACAATCGGTACTGAAATATACCCAGAGGAATAACTAAAAGAACATTTATTACTATGCCTAAAAAATCAAATGCAAACAAATGTAAGGGTCATTGACTTATGAGCTTAATGAACCACACATTAAAGATATTTTTAAAAATCATTCACTGCCAAATTTATAAGAAATGTCAAAATACAATTAGTAGTACACAATTCGGCTTTAGAGCAGACCTTTGTACTCAGAAAGCTCTACTTGGCTTCCAAATTTTGATTCAAAACTGTCGAGATGTTCATAAAGATATTTTTCTCTGTTTCATATTTTATGAAAAAGCTTTTGACAACGTTCAACATAATAAACTAATGGACGTGTTGAGTAAGACGAATATAGATCAAAAAGAAATTCAGTGTACCAGGAACTTGTTTTGGAACCAAAAAGCCTATTTAGTTTCACAAATATTCACCACGAGAGATATTGAAATCACAAGAGGAGCACGACAAGGTTGTGTAGTGTCACCTTTACTGTTTCATCTGTACTCCGAAAAAATATTTGAGGAAACAATACCAAACACATATATTGAAGTAAAAGTAAATGGTGTTGATATGAACAACATCCAATACGCTGATGATTCGACACTATTACTCCCACTAATATAACTAACTTTCAGCCACATTTGAATTCGACAAAAAATCGCAGCAAACTTTTCGGCTTAAATATGAATACAAGTAAAAGCAGATTCTGATTATTTTTATGGACCAACACATTCAACAACATAACATTAATCATAAATAACACCATAATTGAACAACTCTCCAGTTTTAAATGTCTAACATGTTGGCTAAATGAAAACTGGAACTCCAGATACGGAACTGAGATATGTCTAAAAAATATGCTCGTAGCAGGTTTCGTACAATATAATAAAAATTCTATGTAATAGTGATATCAATCTTGAAATAAAAATCCGGTTCGTTAAATGCTATACGTGTGGTGGATACTCCTCTATGGTATGAAAGCGTCGACACTGAAAATAACGACTACAATTAAGCTTGAAGCATTTAAAATGTGTATACCAAAGAAATCATTGGTAAGGATTAGTAGAAGTAGAATAGGTAAAGACCCTGAGTTATTATTAACAATGAAACGGAGAAAAACAACTTATTTAGGGGTCATATGATGCGAAATGATAAATATCATATTCTACAACTGATTTTGCAAAGTATAATTGAAGGCAGAAAATGTGCAAGCAAATGTTATGGCTACGAAATATCAGACAATGAACGGGCCTCCAAATTGTGAGAGAACTAATGCACGCTGCGCAGGATAGAGAGACCTTCAGAAATGTGATGTTTATTTTGAATACAACAATAGTATAAAATCAACATTTTGCATTCATAATTTTCACAACTATCACCTTCTTCAATAATAGTTGAGAATTTTCTGTTATAATGACTTTCCTTTAAAACAAGTCTTTTTTTTTTGCCTCATTGCAATTTAAATAGTTTTTTTCGAATAAAAACCTTAAAATTAAATAGTATCTTTAATTGCATTTCCATAACTGTACATTTCTAGATATCTTTGATAATCGAAAACAAAGAAAAAAATTATTATATTCATTTAAATTATATTTTGCGTGTTTAATTACAATTTTGCATAGTCGTTGTGTATTAAGCGCAATCTAAAGCATGTTTACTTACGTGTATGTGAATTTATAAATTTTTTTTTTCCATTTTTCTAATTCATCATCAACATCAACAACAACAACAATTATTGTATTTGAATAGATCCTTAAATTTATACATTTTACAGGAAGGTGATTATTTTTTTGTATAATTTTACAATCCTTCAAGTTGGTAGGTACATTGAAATTGCGTTGAAGGAAAATTAAAATGAAATATTAGAGAATCAAAAAGAAAAAAAAAATAATAATAATAATAAAATGAATATAATTTTAGTACCTAGTACGTTGAATATGTTATCTGAAAGATAATATACACTCGTACATGTACATAATATTATGAATAGATTTTCTTTTTGATTTTTCGATTAAAATTATATTATAAAATTCTCATTTAGGTACACTTTATTTTTTTTTTTTTTTAATTAAGGATAATATATTTTGTATGAATTTAAATTTTCTATTATTATTGCTATTATGTTCATTATTTTTTTTTTCTCATCTTGGTTGATTTTGAAAATTTAATAAATTTATTTGAAAAGGTGAAATTACAATAAAATAAATACGACATAATGAATTTATACAAATTTTAAATAGATATGCCTAGATACTTTTATTAAAATTACAAATTTTATTTAGATAAAAATGATTTTGTAAATTGTTTTTGATCATGACTTGTATTCAAATAATAATATAGTGAATGCAAGGTAAAACTATATTTCATTATAATATTCTGATAATATTGTTTTACAGGGTCACTTTTAATTTAATGTTGATTGACTTTTCATATTTTGATTTATCTGTAATGATTTTAAGCAGGAATGGAAAAATCAATTTCAATTAGTTTATGCTGCATTTCAAAAGATTTGTTATTAAATTTTAATCGTTGTACAAAATACAAAATATATACACTTTTATTTAGATTCAGAGCATATTGCAGAGCCGGGTAAAATACAAATATTATACTACTCATTGAGTAAAAGTATTTGATTTCAAGTATTTGAGTAAATTATTTAACCTTCACTTGGGCAGGATTAACGTATGTTAATATTTACTTTTTTACTTTTGCATAAAAACCTTAGTATTTGGCCGATCTTAATGAAATCAGAGATCAGTGCCTAATTTTTTGAGTAGATATTAAATATATAAAGAAAAGTTCGGAAAACGTGTCTATGCCCAATTTTTCGGCATTTAAATTTTTTTTCCTCGTTGTTGGGCAAGATTAACATATGTTAATATTTTTTTTATTCATACAAAATGTATGGTATTCTATAAAATTTTTGTAATTATTTCGATAAAAGTTGGAAAATAAGATAAAAGGTTTTGAAATATTTTAAATTGAAATAGAAATATACTAAAATTAATATATTTTAAGACATAAAGTAAATAAAGCACCAGGGTTTTTTGAAAAAAAAATTTGGTTTTGAATTTTAGTGTGTTAGTGTTTTATTTTTATTTTGGTGTGTTATAAAAAAGTTCCGTTTCGAAGTTAAATTAAAAATATATGTCAACCTCTGATGTATTGAAAATTGCGGCAAATGTTTCACAACCAGTTATATTTTTTGTTAATGGATAGCGGACCTATCGATTTTGGTCGGAAAATATTTTGTTGTCTAGCCCTTTGATATGTTGATGGAACTTTATTCCACTTTGCGCCATTCTTTCCAATAAAATATTGATTTGAATAAATAATATAATTATTTTCTTCTTGTACTTCTAATTCATCATCTAGTGACTAATTCTCAGAATCATGATCATCACTTACGTCTAAGATGCATTTTTTAAGCAATTGATTCTTCATTTTCATCTTTGTCATCATTATCATCACTTTCGACTCTTGAAGGACCGGCAACTGGTTCAAATACTATTTCTTCCGGTTGTCCTACATCAGCATGTTCATCATCCAGCACATGTTCCACCAATCTAGAGAAATATGCTTGTTCTTCCTCAAACGATAGCCTGTAAAAATAAGTTTTTTTGTATCTTTTGTGTGCATTTTTTTTTTTTTCTGATTTTTTGTATTTCTCATAGTAAAACTCAATAAAAAAAGTGTAATATATCTATAACGGCATTTTTTTTTAAATATCATATATTTTGAATAGTTTTGCTTGATTTCGAAGAAATTTATTAATATTTACACCAAAATTTAAGAAATTTAAAAAATAGGTTTTTTGAAGAAAAACACTAATTTTTTGTGCTTTTTGCACTTTTAGTAAAAATTACAAAATTTACTTACCTGCCTACCTGAACGGCACACAAAATTTTAAACTTTTCCATATTATTGCAAATATTTAAAATTCAATAAATAATCTTTCCAAAATATAAATATTTTATTTAATTTTTTTTATTTCACTGAAATAGACACTGTTGTTGTCGGAATTACTAACTCTGTTATATGTACCTTGTAACAAATAGAAGTCTCCAGTAGCACTTCCTTTTTCCAAAATACCGGTATTTCCAAAAAAATATATTCGCAGGTAATAAAAGCAAACATAAAAGTAATAGTAATGCACATACAAAAATAATCATGAAAACATAAAAATCACTAATTTTTATCCAAAAATTCTCCATACAAAATATATGGAAAAACCAAAAATATTAACATATATTAATCTGGCCCGCTTACGTATATTTCATTTGCCGCCCAAGCGAAGGTTAAGTAAAAAAAATTTAAATACTATTTTCAAATAATTTTTAAATCAAATTATTTGACTTGATTTTTTCAAATACATGTAAAGTATTTGAAATACCGTATTTGAAAAAATTAAGTTAAATACTTTTACTCAAAAACAGTATTTGAAGTATTTTTTTCAAATAATCTATTTGTACTTGGGAACTCAAAGTAAACACTTTACTCAAAAAAAAAAGTATTCATAGTATTTTAAATACTTTTACTCGAATACGACCCAGCTCTGACATATTGTAACTGTTTGAATTAAACATGTAAATAAATAAATAAATATTTGAAGCTACTAGTGCATATAATATAAGTAATTTAACTTAATTTTTCGTTACACTTTTCTGTTAACAACTTCTATTTATGGTGAGTTTTTTTAAGATAACCACTAAAGTACAATAAGAATTATAACGCTATATATTATCGCGATGTTTCACTTAAAACCGCAGCATCAATTATACGATTGAGACAGAGTCAATGTTTGGTGTATTACGTCAAAATATTAATTTTTTGAAATACCATACCAGCAGTAAAAACAATTAAAAGTAGTAAAGTGAATTCAGAAAATGATTTATTAAAAATATTGACCAGTTATTTAGATTCTAATCGTATTCCGTACATTTTTCCAACATTTTCTGTTACTTCTTCTTCTTTAATTAAGTATTTAGTACTTTTGTTTGTTCAATGTATCTTATCCTCAATCGTTTTAATTACTTGCACCTCTTAGTTTTTTATTTCTATATTAACTTCGATTATAAATGGCTTCATGATTGTACTAATAATTTTTAGTTTTGCTAAATATGGAAAAATAACAAATTCTGGAATGCTTTGGCTTCATCTTGGATGGAGTTTTTTGCAAGGTATTGTCAGATTATTAGAATTTATCTTTGTTTTTATAAATTTTTATTTTATATATTATGTGAAGCTATATCTAGTTATACTTAACTATACTATTAGAAGTTATTTACATTACATTAGCTTACAAGATGTCCCCCATACTTGTACAAATACTACGTTCTAGCAATAATATTTTAAAAGATACTAACATAATAAGATCCCTGTGCGAAAAATTTATGTACACTCACAACCAAATAAAAAAAAAAAAATTTATAATCTATTTTGGATTGAATAGCACTCCACAATTAATTTTGCACATCCTGAATGAATGTCCTTGTTATATGGTTTTTCTTACATTTACATGTATATTTTTTTATTTATGTAAAATAATGCCTTTGAAATGTAATGTAAACGAAAAACAAAAAGAAAAAAAATAAAAATTGAAAAAAGGATTGACTGAATGTCCTATTTTATGTCATATTGTAAAATTTATAGTATTGAGCTATTATATAATTTATATTGTAGAATGAAGTTATGGTGTGGAATAATTGATTAAAAAAAAAAAAAAAAAATACAAAAACACTTAAAATAAAATACCAAAGGATACAAAATAAAAATAACTGAAAACTTACGCAATTTCAATTTGATTTAATGATTGATTTTTATAAGATTTATGACTATACCCCGATAATTTTGTATTTTTTATTTATGAGCGTATTAAAATACATGAATATGAACTGTATAATTAACAGTGGGTTGTAAAATATTTTACACATTGGTAGCTTTATATTTGTTTTATTTCATTTCAAAGTTGTATAAGTTTCGCAAATTGTATTAAATTTAACTGGATTAGTTTGAAAAGAATAAAAAAAGGCTCGAACAAAGCCCAGTTTTTTTTATTTTCAGTTTTATTTATTTCTAATGATTTGTTTTCAGTTAAATATTTCAGGCCAATATTTCAAATAAATTTTTTTGTTATTCTATAATTTTAGTTCAAATTAAATTTTTGAAATATCATTTATGACTATAAGGGTTTGCGATTTGAATTGTTTTGTATAACATTATGTTTGTATTCTTTTTATAAAAAGGGCAGGCTAGTGAATGATGGTGGAACTACTCGCTGCGTGCCTCACATCCGGTACATCGATCCAAGTAGTATTACATCCGGTAACCATATCCGATTAAATGTTCCGCAATTGATTGTTAAGCACCACTATATAAAGAGCACCTTTTCAAGCTCTGTCTCTCTCTCTCTTTTTCTGATATTTCTTAGAAGTGCACATATTTAAGAAATAACTGAAGTTATAATAAATATTTTAAAAATAAAATAATTATTTTATTAATTGTTTTATTACTAATAAATCATAATAATAATATAATCATACACCAAATGTGACCAATGAAATTAATGATCTACCTATTGATATTTGGAGAACATACTTTGTTTAATGTAAATATCTACTTCAATGTTATATATCCAAAAATAGACGATGTAAAAGATCAATTTTTATAATATGCTGTATCTAATATAAAAGGCTTTGAAAAATTAAATTTTAACAGAATTTAAGAGCAAGGCATGAATTACAAAAAACCACTAAAACTGCATACAATAAATATTATTATGTAATGTAAATTTTTAAGCTAAATTTGTGTGGGTTTACTTCCTCGTAAAATGTTAGACTTAGGACCTACAAATTTCAAATTTCATAATTAACTTAAACTGTCAAAATAAGTCAGTATTAGAAAGTCGTAGAAGAAACCTAACTCTTTACTAAGCTGCTTAACAACATTAGAATAATGAAAATCATTCTGGTTATCTAGTTTTCAATATAACCACAATCTTGATTAGTGTTGTTGTGCATCTATTTTAATATTATTTGTTGTAAAATTAAGATTACATGAATAACATAATTTTATCAAATATAAATGTTAGAGCTAACTATAAGTAAATTAAATGTATCTGGCTATTATTTTTAAATTAAAAATCAGTACCTATCGGAGAGAAGATATAGAGAAAATAGAAAAATGATTTTCAGGAAAAAGCAATAAAATTATTAAAATGAAAATTTTTGAGTTTTAAATTACATTGAAAATTTTTCGATATTGTGTACTTGAATTGAAATTGTAAATTTAGTAATTATTTTGAAGAGTCGTTCAAATAAATTTGAAGAGTTTTTTAATACATAAAATTTCCAAAATGAAAGTCCTTAAAAAACGTTTACTTTAAATATGCTTAAAAATTAAAATAAAACATTTGTAAATTTTATATAATTAATATTCAATTAAATTATTATTACCTATTGAAATCTCAGAAATCAATTGCACTCCAGAATGTTCATAATTTTAATTTTTTTTTTTTTTTTAAGTACTTGAAGTTGGTAGGTACTCATAGTGTGGTTTTACAATTAAAATGTATGAAGTAAATTTTCTTTTGAAAATTATTTAAAACTATTGATAAATACACTTTAAACTTTGAAAGATCAAAAGTGTTTAAGTACAACCTAGGTAGATATATTCAAAATAATAGAAGCTTTTAAAATAATAATAATTAAGAAATTAGTTATAAATAATAACTAAGAGAAGTTTTTGTTTTTAAGTATTTTGTTATTGAAAACTTCATTTTGGATTATAATTTTCAAAGTTTTAATAATAATTATTGTTCAATTTTTTTTAAAAGAAAATAAATTTATTATAATAATATATAGGGGGGAGATATATTTCACATTATGTTTGCCTAATTGAATATTTATTATATTTCATTTGAAAATATTGAATTTGTTGAAAATAAATGAAATTTAAATATTACTGAAAACACCATAATACATATTATTAGCCCTGCATCTTAATATTATTTATATTCTAAATAATATTAAGATCCAGAGCTTTTCAGCAGATCAACAATTGTTACTATTGAAAAATCAAAAAATAAATATATTGAACTGTATTTTATAAGGTATTATAAGATTCAATAACGGTTAACAGAGAACTTATTAAACAGAAATATTTTAAATTGTATTGTAATGGCAGCTGTGAAAAAAGAGTGTTTTTCACTTCAAACGCCCAAAAGTTGTTTTTGAGAAAAACGAAAAACAAAGTTTAACTTCAATCAAAATTTTTGCAAACATTTTTTAAATAGGAAAGAAATTATTATTTTAACTCTAAACTAGAACAAATTTGTTCTACACACCTATAGAACTAATTATTATATTGTAGAACTTATAGTATATTAGTTTTTAGATACGATACGATTATTAGACTATAATCGGTATAGATAACATCCGTTTGAAAACCTGCTTCCATATTTCTCGTAAAAGTTGAAACTGGCTCAACAAGATTAGTAACTGTGGATTTTTAATCCACAAAACCATGTTGGTTGGGAACTAAAAAATATTTACAGTTATAATAAATCGAATCATACAATATTAACTCAAAAAGTTTAGGAATGGAGGAAAGTTTCGCGATTGGTCTATAATTAGTGATTTCATAATTGGCGTTCTTCTTATGAACTGGTCTAATAAATGAATGTTTTTAAACTCCTGATTTTAAAGAAGAATTGAATATTAATGACAGTGGAATTGCTAAGGCAGTTGAGCATTTATTAAGGATAACTTCGGGAATATCATTTGGTCCAAGAAAGTTATTAGTGTTAAGATTTTCCAAATATTTTTTTATTAAAGCTTCATTAATATCAATATTAGACCAAGTAGTTTTAGGAAAATCATTCAAATGAGATAAATCGTCATCATTTGGTGCAAAAATTGAGTCAGTGTACGCTGAACGAAAATATTCGCGAAAGAAATTAGATATTATTTCTGAATCATTACTAAAAATTGCATTGTATTTCGTATGAGTAGGAAACTCATCACATTCCCTTTTGGAATTGATGAATCTCCAGAAATGTTTTAGATTAGATATTAATTTAGGAGACATTCCACGAATAAAATCGTTATAAAGTAATTCCGAAAATGCTTTGAATTCATCAAAAATGCTTTTTTTTTTCTTTTTTTTTATTAATTCATTATTATACATTTTAGTATTGTTTCATTGCCTGATTGGCATTATTGAAACATTATATACAATCGAGTTCAAATTTAATTCTTATTTCACAATAAATAAAAGGTAATATTTATAGTAAAATTAATGTACATAAGTTTTTATACAGAATTTAGTATACTACTGTTTATGAAATTGTACTACAAAAATTTTATAAGATTCACAAATAAAATGGATGATATCGTAAAATTGGATGATATCGTAAAAGTTTCTCCAATTAAACAAAAACAAAATGACGGCAGCATTGTGAATAAACTCTTTATTGTCAAATTTAAATCTTTTCTTTTTTTTTTTTTTTTGTTTTTTTTTATGCATAGCCAAAACACTAGGTGGGAACCTTTTATACCGATTGGTACGTTTAGCTAGAATCTTTTATGATTATCTTTTATGAATAAAAATTTAAATCTTTAGAAATCAAAAAAAAATTACGCATAAAAAAAAATAATATAGGAACTTGCTCACTGAGGAAATAAATATGACAAATCACGGAAATAAAGAAATTTTTTTGAGAAATCACCTAACACCATTTCAAGCTAAACTATAGAAGATGGCTAATGATATCAAAACAACAAACAATTATAGATTTATATGGGTCAAAGATAACCATATATACCTCAGACAACAACCAGAAAGTAAGGTATTTAAAATTGCATCTCTTAATGACATTAGAAAACTGCAAAAATTGCATACTACATGAATTTCATCATAAAATATATAACTTCAATTTATGTAAGACACATAATATATATAATAATCACAATATATATTATGTACATATAACTTTTATGTACCTATATAAAAGTTAAAAAAACTAAAAATATTTTAAATATTTTAATTTTAATTTCAAACTTTACTATTTATTTTTTTTTTAATATTTTAATTTTAACTTCAAACTATTTTATTTACTTTATTCTTATATAAATAATTTTATTATATACCCAATCAATATTTAATAACCGTTATTTATTATTATATTTTCATTCATACGAAATATTGTATATAAATAATATCATTATATAAATATAACACACGTATTACACAATATAATATACATATAATATTCAAAATATATATATAATATAGTATGCCTCTTGTATACATATACTACTATAAATTATTTTAAACACAAATGATTAAAATAATTGCTATATATATCAAAGAAATCCAAACTAATTTCACTTTAAATATTTTATTTTTAAATTCTAATTATTTTATTATACGATATTTAAACTTAATCTTTTATGTATTAATTTTTTATTTATTTATGATTCTTATATTTAAAGATTCACTATATACTATATTTAAATTTATACATTATCTAGAAATTTATTCACAATTTTAAATTACGATATACGGAAATTCTCTGAGACGATAGTAGAGATTGGCCACCCACAATCCTATAATATCATTTCTGTTCCTGGTGTTAAAATTATGACCGTGACGCTGTATAAAAGTAATCTTAGAGTGATCAACATTATTAATAATTTCATGTATTTTCAAAATCTGCTGATACTGAGATATTCCTTTAATAGGTAGAATTCGATTATCTGAGTATAATCTATAAGTACTATGTATAGCAATGGCAAGTTCAAAATATTCTTTAATAACTTATTTTGAGCTATTTGCAAAATGCGAACATTATTATTACATCCCCATATACTTGTACCATAAGATAACAAGGAATGACCAAGTGCAAAATACATTTTTAATTTTATTTTGCGAGGTATCTTATTTTTAAATTGGAACAAAATGCCGTTTAAGGCGTTTAATAACCTACTTACTAAGTTGTTAACATGAGGTTTCCGACTTAAATTGCTATCTAAAAGAATTCCTAAAAACTTAATTTCATTAATTTCTTCTATAAAATTACTACCTAATATTTTGATTTCTATCTTTTCAACATTCATTTTAGAAGACTTAAATTTATTATCTTAGTTTTCGAGGAATTCAGAGCAATTTTATTGATTCGAAGGAACTCTTCTATAATGATTAAATCATGTTTAATCATACTTTCAACATGTCTTACTTCATTACCTGATGGGTAAAAAATACTACAATCATCCGCAAAAATAAAGAATTTGCCATGTAGAGGTAATTTATAAATAACGTTAATAAAAATTAAAAAGAGTAAATGTACGCTTTTAAATATATTATAATCGTAAGGATTCTTTGACTTAACATAACAACGCCAGTCTTTATTTTTTTTATTTCTAAGTTTCTTCAAATCTGAAATGAACCATGGTGGACTCGACAAAGGGTTCCGATCTTTAGATATTGGAACAAATTGCCTAAAACCATCAAACATAATTTCATAAAACCTATTCGTAATTTGGTTAGTTTCCATATGGTCAAATATGGAAGAAAAGTCATAGGAAATAATGAATTCGTTTAAAGTATCAAAATTTGTTTTATTAAACTTAAAACAATAAGACTTAGTATTATCCGACTCGATTGGCGAATTTATACAAAACGTAAAACTTAAGGGAGGGTGAAATTTATCAATACCCACATTAGGAAAGGTATTATCACAAAAAATCAAATTGTTTCAATCCGAGGTAAACACTAAATCAAGCTGTTTCACTCACTCTTTCATAAACACTAAATCAAGATGTTTATGCTGAAAGTTACAAATTTCAGAGACTTGTTGTAAATAATTAGTATTTCATTTATCAATAAATATATATTCATATTCCGCCCTAATTTGTTTCGGAATCATAAAATATTCCTCGTCATGCTTTATCCATCTTAAGTTCGGAAAATTAAAATCGCCACATAAATTCAATTCGTCATTTGGTCCAAAATCATTTCAAATCGAATCAATGGTTTCACCTACAGAAGTGTAAATATTAATGTTGGAAGAAGGAGGAACATAACTGTTAATAACAAATTAAATTTTTTAATGAAACTAAATTTTTACAATAATAATTGATTGAAGACTTCTCAGACTCAATAAATAATTCAGAACAAGGAATATTAACGTGAATTGCATTAAAAGAATTTTGTATAGCTATCAAAACACCACCCCCTTTCGGAACTTTACCATTAGAAAAATTGGAAATATCAGAGTGTCTATCCTTCCTTAAAATAGTATATGAGTTATGGAATAGCTCTAAGTCTAAAATGGATGGATTTAGCCATGTCTCCGGTGAAGCAAATACGTCAAAATTTAAAAACCCTCCCATCCCTTATCTTCATTTTAAGACCTCTTACGTTTTGATAATAAAAGTACATATTATATTTTTTTTAAATTAGAATTAATAGGCACATAAAGAAGATTATTTCGAGGTACTGGGGAGAAAAAGCTTATTAATACTTTCACGTGAGGAATTCAAGTGTTTGTAATAATTACTTTCACAATGACTGCGAGATCGGAGATCTTTTCTACTTCTTCTTCATTAACACCAATAGAATTATGAAATTTGATATACAGTTTATGTAGATCATCATATTTCGTTGGGAGCCCTTCGTTACTTATTAACACCCTAAGGTTGGTTCGAGTGTTACCTCCTAAGACACGATTATACGAATCATTGTGCAGATAGGCTAAAAATAATCTTACATTATTATAAACCATTTGCTCTCTAAATCTTGAGAGCGCATATGTACCTCACCTTGTAACGATTGTTGTGTCAATTCCTTCGCTCCCGGGTTCAATGATTGGATGTTTAACGGTACCGCCATTTATAAAATTCGGATAATTATTCTTAGTCAAAATTGCGGCAGAAGAAGTCGAAGGAGTAACTGAAATTGTGTTGCTTCATTACTATTGTCTATGTATTTATTGATTATGTAGTTGTTGTCACCAATGTTATCAATATAATTAATGCTACAAAAACTATTTAAAAAGTTCTTGTTACTAACTGGTAAAGTTAAAAATCGTTTTTCTTTTCATATAAATAAATAAGATAAAATAAAATAAATGTATAGTAGTAGAGAGAAATTTGATATAGAGGAGTTTAGTTTTCTAAAAATGTGTTTTGAAAATAGATGATAGTGGTACTGATATAATAAAAACAAACATTTGCACAGTTGAATAAAAAATGTATAAATAAAAGCTCTGATTGATTATATACGTAAGAACAGTCATGTCCTGATTGTCCTACTTCAACCTATTTAAACCAAGTTTTTAAGTGTTCTCTAAATTAAATACTAGACTCTACCTTAATTACTACCACACTATTAAATTCTTGGAATTTGACACTAAAGAAAATATTTTTGAAACTATTTATTAAAGTATAGAAAAGCACGTTAAAAATTATAATATCGTGAAAATTAAACCTGTGGCAAAAAGGTTTTTCGTTTTTCTCAATTTTTCACTACAGCAATTTGAAACTTATAAACGAAATTTGAAAAATGTTTACAAACATTTTTTTCAAATTTTCTTTTGCATTTTATAGAGTTTGATTTCCTGAAGAATTTGAAATTCTCAGATGTTAGATGTTGTAATTTTCGTGGCTTCAGCAAAGTATAAACCGACCGAGATATACTGTTATCCCTTTTTGGTAAAATAATTAAAGATGAACATAACTCGAGTTATGCTGTTATTCCAAAATGCTGTTTTGAAAGTCATTTCATATAAGTCGAGTTAATATTTTTTTCCATAGTAACACAATGTAATAAAATAAATTATAATTATATAATTTTTAATTGGAAAAAACTCTGAAATTATTATTTTTAATAAAAAAGTCAACTCTTCTTAATAAGATTTAAGGATTTATACTTTTATTATTTTAACAAAATATAAGAAATTTCAAATAACATAATTAATAATTAAATTAAAATATATAACAGATTTCATGTTTTCAGTTCAGTTGTGTAATTAAAATAAAAATTAATAAAATTTAACAAAATCGTAATAAAAAAAGTATAAAAACTAGGAATAGTAATTGAGAGAACAATTTTATATGTTTATATTAATTAATTTTTTCAGTTATAAAGTATTTTTTTTTACAGTGTTAGTTTTCAAGGCTATCAATTCCGTCTTCGACTATATCAAGATCGATATTCCGAATATTACTAACACTTAGGTGCCTATTATGTATTTCGATAACGATTACGATTTGATCGAACGAACTGTCAAAATGCAAAATTGCCGTTATGTATTTCGATATCGTTCAGAAATTGTCGACGAAATCGTTAAAATTTATCGATGTAAAATTTTACCACGAAAGAGACATCGAAAGAGCGATTTTGTACAAAGTATTTTAATTTTGAATTAAACGGATAAAAAAATAAAGTGACGCTTGGTGAAATTTGTGATTGGGATATTTTTTGTGAATAAAAATAAATTTAAAAGTTAAAATGTAAGTATTTTAATTACTTTATTATTGATAATTATTTTATATTTCAAGTAATTTTTATAGGGATAAAAGGCAAGTTACGAATAAGCGGCAATATAAAAAATTAGTTGAAATAATGAGAAGTCATACTAATTTTGTAAATTGTTGGAAAAAGGACAAAAATTAAATTTTTAAAGAAAAAAAAATTAAAAAAATTAAATAATAAAGAGTTGGAAAAAGGAAAAAAATTAAATTTTTGATATAGTTTTATGTTTTTTAGCCAAGAAGGCCATTCAATATTTTGTTTTCGTTTTATATTTTATTTTATTTTCTAACCATAAGTTTTTCAGCCAAGAAGGCAATATTTTGTTTTAGTTTATTGTTTTAGTTTTAATTTAAAGCCAACAAAACATTGTGATGTAACTAACATTTTCTAATTTTAAGTTGAAAAGCCAACAAAACATTGTGATGTAACTAACATTTTCTAATTTTAAGTTGAAAAGCCAACAAAACATTGTGATGTAACTAACATTTTCTAATTTTAAGTTCAAAAGCCAACAAGGCATTGTAACGTTATCAATATTTTTTGTATTGGTTACATTAGATGTATATGTACCTAAAAAATTTTAATAAAAGACTGAAACATTAACTCCAAATTTTTTCATTTAAAAATATATTACATTAATTGCAACTTATTATAAAAACAATAAATTCCAATTATTTAAGGGTAGTTTACAAAATAATAAAATATAAATTTAGAAAATTCAAGTTTACAAATAATAAAACAAATTTAAAATTATCAATGGTCCATGAATCGTCCTCTTCTAAACTATGTACCTCATTTGTCCATGAATCGTCCTCCTAAAAATTATGTAGCTCATTTTCCCAGTCAATTTTGTATTTCATACTCTAAAAAGTAAAAGTGTAAAATAAACTGAATTTTTTTTAAAATATATTCAAGATTAGTTGTTAGAAAAATAAAACAAATTTAAAAAAATTTATGGAAACATTGAGCGTAAGATACGTTGTCTTGCAATGCTCCCATTTTGGTAATGTGGATTATCATTTCCGGAACTTTCATTTTCGTTAATAGATGAATCGTCCTCTTCAAAACTACGAAGCTCTTCATCGAAATTAACTTTGTATTTCATACAAATGTTGTGTAAAGACACATGTTTATTATTCGTGTTGCTATATCAGGACTATAATGCAGTTCTCTAGCTCCAATTAAGCACCTAAATCTATTTTTTAGTACACCAATTGTTCTTTCAATTATAATCCTGGCTTGAAAATGATTTTTATTGAAGCGAGCTTCTTGAAAATTTTGTTCCACATTACGAAATGGTGTTATTAAATAAGGAGCCAGAGGGTAGCCTGCGTCACCTGAAAGTTAAAATAAAAATTATAAAATATAAAAAATTATAATTACAATAAAAATCGACCTAGAAGCCATGTATTTCTTTCCCCATCTAGATAATTTTTTTCTAGTAAATCCTTTAAATTAGACATGTTCCATATTAAGGAATCATGCCTGGCACCAGGATATCTTGCGCTCACAAAACGGATTACTTGATTATGATCACAAATCTAAAAAAAAACAACTATTACAATAACGTAAACAACTAAAATAATATACAAACTTACCAGCATTGCATTAATACTGAAAAATCCCTTTCTGTTATAATACAAATGTTGTACGTTTTGCTTTGGTGCCCTAATTTTAATATGAGTACCATCTACTGCTCCAATTTCTCCAGAAATTCCACTTTTATCATAAAAATGACGTTTTGCCCGACTTTTTTCTTCTGGAGTGTAATGGAATTTGATCCATTTTGGACATAATTCAACAGCGAAAACATTTAAAGCTTCCTTAAGCACAACAGAAAAAGTTGGTTGTGCTAGACCGACATGAAAATCGTTTCCAACGCTTCCTTGGTATGAACCATGGGCACAGAATCTCAACACACTAGCCAATTTAATAATGTTTGGGATTGATGTATTCCTTATTGGCTGCTTTAATTTTTCCCTAGTTTTTCCAATAAATCCGTAAAAGCAATATTACTCAATCGAAATTTTTGGATAAAACTAAAATAAAATTTTAGTAATTTAAAATATTTTATACCAAATTATATATACATTACATACCTATATTCTTCCAAATCCAGTGGATTAGAATAATCCCGAATATATCTCCGCTTGTTTTTTAGTTCTGCAATTCGATTTTGCTGTTCATCACTATCAGAACTTGTAAAATATAGTTCTGCTGAAATCATTTTCTCTATTAACTTTAACTTTTTTTCACTTCTCACTTATTTATTTTAAAAAAAAATTGTTTGGCGTTCTTTTTTTAACAAAATAATTTGAATTTGACATTTAAATATTCAAACATATATTATTTTCATCGAAAATATCAATTTAACACTGGCAGCACTTTTACGCACTTTCGATAAAATTTTCATCGAAATACATAATGACGTTCAGAATTTCAATCGAATAATTCTTACGATAACGATGAACAATTCGATCAAAACCGATCGAAATACATAATAGGCACCTTAATGTGCCTATTACAGGTATCACTTTTTTTGTCGGATCCGAGTAATTTCAAGTGACAGCACTAATTACTATTACAACTGTCACGCGCCGACTGAAAAATGCGACTCAATTGTCACTTGCAATTTATATGTGACAGGATTCCGTTTGCCTGTAATTTTGTAATTTTTTGTGTCTATATAAATTTAAATAATGGATTTTGAAAAGAAAGGGTATGTAAATATTTAAAAATTTATTGAAATAATTTATATATATAATATATATTTGAATTTGAATTTATATTATATAATATATATTTTTTATTAATTCAAAAATTGGATGATAAACATTTTTGTTTATTTTAGTTTAAAAAAAACAACAAAAACACAATTTCAAAAAATGGTTGAATTATTGGCAAATAATCCAGAAATTGCAAAATGTTTTAAAGCTGGAGGAACAAAGTATGAGGTTGACCAAAGGTGGAAAGAAATTTCAGAGGAATTAAATTTGTATGGACCCCCAGTTCGTACTGAAAAAGAGTGGAGAAAAGTGACTATTTTTAAATTTATTAGCTTACGAATATTAATTTAAATTTTTAGGTATGGGATGACATGAAAAGGAAGGTTAAAGACAAATTAGGAAAAAATAAAAAAGAAATTAAATCTACAGGCGGAAATCCCAATAATTTTTCCATTTTAACACCATTGGAGCAGGAAATTGATAAAATTTTGTCATTGGCGGTAACGTTGCATCAGCTGGATGTTGTTTTGGGGAGTCGATTTATAATGATAACAATAATGATAACAATAATGATAATTTCAATAATAATAATAGTGGTATTCACACTAATAACAATAACACTTTTGATGATATAATAATATATGATAGTAATAGTAGTAGAAATATTACTAACAGTTATAATAGTAATAACCCAAATGATAATAATAATAACACAAATATTAATAGTGCAAATAATAATAATACAAGGATCGATACTCCAAATACTAATACAAGAAGATCACGAAGCAGCAGAAACGATCAAAGATTGAGGCTCCTAGAAAAGGGACAAAATTGTCAAGAAGAATTTTTAAGGGAATAACAGAAATAAATCACGGCGTAAAAGAAA
The DNA here is from genome assembly GCA_963942445.1 of Argyra leucocephala. Lineage (NCBI taxonomy): Eukaryota > Metazoa > Arthropoda > Insecta > Diptera > Dolichopodidae > Argyra > Argyra leucocephala. The sequence goes on along the minus strand of OZ012681.1, from coordinate 81,364,443 downwards.
TAATAGACGAATTGCGGGAAATTAAAAAAATTAAAGAAAAATCTTTTGAAGCATACAAAATTGAAGCCAAAAGAAAAATTAAAATTGAAATTGAGCTGTTAGAAATAAAAAAAAGGAAAATAGATTTAGAAGAAAAAAAATTTCAATTAGAACAGTCCAAAACTGAACTATATACTGAGTACAAAGTGAAAGATAAGACTGAATATGATAAATTTTGCTGTGAAATAATATTCTTTTAAAGGGTATTTATGAATTAATCTTTTATGTTTTTTAATATTTTCTTTTTAGTTTTGTTATTTTTGAAACTTAAATTGTCTTACTTTAAATAGAAAGTTAAGGATTTATGAAATAAAAACAAATTTTAATTTATTTTTTTTAATTTTTTTTTTTTATTCCAAACTTGATATTATTCGATTTCTTATTGTTTCACTGTTATGAGAATGTAACCCAATAGAAATTTCTTCAAAATTGTTTTGAGTTACATTTTCCATTTCAATTTCTGGAACTTTATATGATATGCAGATATTATGAAGTGCACATACTGCATTTATTACTTGGGTGCATTTTTCTGGACTGTAATGTAATTGCCTGGCACCTAAAATGCATCGAAATCGACTTTTCAAACACCCAATTGTCCGCTCAATTATATTCCTAGCTTTTGAATGAATTTTATTATAATTTTCTTCAAGACTGTTACTTTGAGGTGTTCGACATGGCGTCATTAGAAAAGGTAATAATGGGTAACCAGAATCTCCTAAAAAAAAAAAAACTAATAAATTTTTAAACTTAAAATTTCCTTTGAAGAAATTAGAAATATCTTTTTTATTTACTTACCTAGCAGCCAAAAGTTTTCTTTCCCGGAATCAAATTCCCTTTGAAAAATATTACGTAAAGTACTATGAGTCCATGCAAATGAATCATGATTTGTACCAGGATTTGTAGCATCAATAAAACGAATTCTCATTAGATGATCACACATCTAAAATATACATGAATATTTATTTAAAATTAAAATTAAAAAATACTTCAATTAAGTATATATTTACAATCATTGCATTTATACTGAAAAATCCTTTCCTGTTATAGTATAAATGCATAATTTCTTTTTTTGGGGCAACTATATGTATATGTGTTCCATCGATACATCCTACTACTACCGGGAAACGGTATTTAGTGTAAAAAAATTTCTTACACTCTATTTCTTCTTCAGCATTCATTTTAGAAATCCATTTTTTGCAGATATGAATTTCCATTAAATTTAAAAAATCAGTAAGAATTACTGAAACTGTTGGCTGAGCTAGAAGTACATTGTAATCGTTTCCAACACTTTTTTGATAGCTGCCATCAGCTACAAAACGTAAACATGCTGCCAATTTTATAATATCGGGAATAGATGAATTCAATTTTGAGTTTTTAAATTTTCCCTTCAAATCTTCAAGCAAAGCAATAAAAGCATCTTTGTTTAAGCGGAAATATTTAACGAAGCTAAAAACAAATTGTTTTGTTATATTTTACATATTTCTACATTAATTATTTTACAAATTTATTTACTTACTTTTCATTATCGATTTCCAACGGATTTGAAGAATTTCTAAGAATCTTTCTCTTTATACTTAGATTCTCTGTTTCTTCTTCTGAATCACTATCACTAAAATAATGATCCACACTTGTAAATATAAACATTTTTTTTTTTAAATATTAAAAAGTTTCACAAATTTATAAAAAAAACACATCAACCAACTTTGTATCTTATAAAAATATTTTTTTTAAATTCAAACGTCAAATGAGTTTTTCTGTCAAAGTACATAAAAAATACGTTCAGAAATTTTTTGCTGTCGGATGAGACTTGTAATACGAAAATAAATTTCATTCGGGTGACTGGGAAAAATGACTGAAAAAGTGGTGTGACACCTGTAATAGGCACATAAATTTTTGTAGAAATCACGATATATGGGATCAATCAGGTGCAACAAAGATAATAAGTCCGCTTTTTTTTCTTTTGAAATGCAAGGTAGACAATCAATCTCCTTCATTTATGATATTTGTACCCCGTTTTCGTATATTTAATTTTTTAAATGGTTCTTCTTCATTTAATGATGTTTTGTTTTCGATTCGCTTTTTCGATTTTTTATTTTGCGTATAGCGTAACCATTTTACATCCCGCCAAACAAACTCTTCACCACCTTCATTGCACTTCCTCCAATTAAATTTATCCTTTGATAAATTACCGAAGTCGTAAATATTATCTCCCATTTCTTCCACAACGAATGTATTATTTGTACCAACCAGCCGAACAAATTGATACCAGTCATGAGGATGACGAATTTTTATAAATGTTTTTTTCTTCTTCCTTTCTATTGTAGCATGGTCAATATTAGATATGGCTATGACCAGGAATGAAAAATTTGTAATGTATTTCTTTCAAATAGGGGGCATTTTGAAGAAGAATAACAAACATTGAACTTACGTATGAGTTTTTATTTTGTCCTGCACACGCATCACTATAAAATATTAAAGTGTCAATACTTCCGTCTTTAGGCAAAGAATTAATGTGTTTAAATAAGCATGATGAGATTTCATTGGCGCCTCTTCCGCCTTCAGCTTCATGCCACATACAGCAATATGGCTGATTGTTGGAGCAGTCATGGGTCGTAAAATTATATGTGTAAACTGTTTTTCGAAATTGACGTTCTTAAGGTGTTAGCATGCATTGTTGTAAGTCAAATGTGTAAACTTTTAGATGTAAATTAGATTTTGCTGAAGTTTTGTCATCTAGTTTCGATTTAAATGCCAATTCAACATCCTTATGATAATATTCTTGTACTTTTTTAATTAGTGCATATTCAGATGTTGTGCTGGTCTCTTCTATATCCATGTTTTCTACCTGACTTTGATCTTCTGTAATAACTGAAGCAACTTTTTCATTATTTAAAAACAGTCATTGAATCATTGCTTGAACTATTCCCGGTAAACAATTTTGACAAAAGTGTTCCTAAAAAGTCGTGAATGTGTTCCGTGCCCATGGACGACACAACAAAAGTAGGGATAAAATGGAGCAAATGGTCGCAAATGTCCAGGCACATGTGTCTCTCATTATAATAAAGTGTCGCGTGTATGTCGACACATTTCGAACACATGTGTTTCTTGATATTTACAGCACATGTGTCAAGCAATTGTCGACACTCTTCGCACGCATGTGTTCCTCATATTTACAGTAAATTAATATAGTAATATTTACAACACATATGTAGAGAAAGTGTCGACAAACTTCACACACATGTACTCCTATTTACGATAAAATTTAGTCGATAAAATGTCGACACATTTCGTATTCTCTTATAATATTATCCAAAAATTAAACAAAATTCAATTCTTGTGCCAAATGCATGATTACTGTAGCATATTTCCAGCTAGAATACAGGATAAAAAAATGGAAAAAGTAGAAATAATAACTTTTAACGTATTAATAGTTTTAATTATTTAATTTAAATAATTTATATAATAATTTAATTTTTTTACTATACAATAATATTTTTTGCCTTTTTTGTTTTTGTCTTTCGTGCCTCCGGCTCCAAAGATTTCATAGCTGAACTCAATTCTCTAGATATTGTAGTAATTTCAGATTTTGATATTTTATTGAATATTTTCTTCCTTTAAATTCTTGCAGTGCTTTTTAATCAAGTTGATTTTTAATTTCTGCAAACTGTTTCATAATTTGGGTGCTGAAAGTTGTAAACTATTTAGTTTTAAACTTTTTATCTTTTTTTTTTAAATATTTGGTCCTTTATTGATGAGTTGGGAGAATCAAACATTTTCTAATTCTATAAAAAAGTAACATAACATTGTTTTTTACTAAATTATAAATATTGCTTCAAATTTTAATTTTAACAAACCTTGAATTTTTTCTACAAAACTTGATTCAAATTCCGATTTTCTAAGAATCAAAATACAGACACAGTAAAAACACTTTAGGCAGACTGCAAAGAAAAGTCGATAAAATAAGTAAAATTGTAAGAGTAAAAATACGGACACAACAGAAACACTTTAGGGACACTGCAAAGAAAATTTGGTACAACTTATTTTTTTAGTCCACATTTACATTAATCTTGGCAACATACCTGGTATTTTAAACTTTTATTGCAATCCAATTTACAATTTTTATTTTTTTATTTTAAAAATTATAAGAATAATTCACACTTAGCTTAGTACTTACAAGAAACAATAACAAAAACAAACTAAAACCCAATAAAAAAATAACTTGTCAACCGAATACTATTAAACTATATTGCATTCGGTCGTCACAATTACCAAGCTATTTGCTATTGCTAGGATTTAAAAACTATGTTCTACGTAGATAATTATTATAGAAATGAAAAATCAAGTAAAAGAAAAACAAAAAAAAATATTTTTAATTTATTCCTCTTCTGCTGGGTACACAAATAGAAACATATTGTGTTCCTTCATCTTTCTACGACACATTTTGTTTATCGGGATTTTCAGAAAATAATTCGAAATAATAGGGAAAATAATTAGGATCTGCAATTTCGTCATCTGAATCAAAGTCAAGGTACAGGTTGTCACTGACATAATTAAATTTTGGATCAAAATAAATTCTGTTTCGTACTGCATTAATCTGTGTTCTGGATATGTTTATCATACTATTGAAACTTGATTCCGTTTCGTTTTTAATCATAGGCATACAAAATGTATTTATGATTAAACTATCTCCTATGGTAGGTTTATATTGAGTAGTTTGAAGTTTCTGTCGCCATTGAAATAAATCTTCAAATTTTTTGTCTCCTTCTTTTAATGATATATCTGTAAGGTAGAATTATCTTACATTGAGAAAAGTTAACAGTGGATTAACAAAAATCATGTTTTACAATAATAAACACTAATAAAAATTCACTCTATTAAAAACTATCAAATTCGCAAAAAAATATTTACCTTTACGAATATTACTACATTTATTTCCTCTATCATTATCGTTATCTGCTTTCAATTTGCTATTTATGATTTCTCGAGCCATTTCTAATAATTTGTGTGCACGAGACATTTTTTTAAATAATAATTTCACAAACTTTTTCACTACCTAAATTAATTTACTTTTTTTTTTGTATAAATGTCATATTAATACTAAACTAAAAACAATATTGTTCTCAAGATACAATATTTCCAGCCTATTATAATAGAATATCTTAAATATTTTTTTCAATTTGCACGCGTAGTAATAGCATACCTCGACATATGTTTGTAATATTTTAAAAACTAAAATTGGAATAACAGAATATCTATAGTTACACTTCAAAACTTTTAAATTTGTCTTTTGGAAAAAGAGTATATCTCAATATATGTTTTTATTTATAACTTAAAGCAAAATGGAATAACAACATAACTCGACTTATGAAAAATTTAATTTGAAATTTCAATTTAGAATAATAGCATAACTCGACTTATATTGTTATATTATGTTCTATGAAATAAACTTGGAACACAAAGTTTTACAATTTGGAAAAACCATACAACCAGACATATGGTGTTATTCCATTTGTAAGTAAGATCCAAAACGAGATATGCTATTAGTGTCGGACTCATATCTGCAAAACTACTTGTCGGAACTGCACCAAAATTTGTTTGACAATGTGTATTCGAATGCGGAGAAAACGATGCAAACTTGAAAATGTAAATTTGAGCATATCTCGACTTATACTGTTATTCCTTTTTGCCACAGAAACATTTTAAAACCATCACAACATATTAAATATTCTTGTCAAAGTTGCAAAATTCAAAATAAAACTCAAAAGTAGATAAAAGTTCAAATTTATTTTTTTCATAATTCAAGAAAATTTCACAAAATTATTCAAAAACAATAATTTCTGTGTATGTCAAATTCTTTCACAAAATTCAAATTCTAATAACCTAGTCTTGAAAATGTGTAATATTTTATCAATATTTGAATAATTTATCAATATTTTATTTAAATCCTTAAGGAAATATTTTTAAAATGTACCGAAGTATTTTACCACATCTTATTACAAAAAATATAAAATTTATATTTTTATCATCAATAAATTGATTAACTTGCATGAAAGAAAAATTAAAATTTGTTTATTTTGTTAAAATTCAGGGAAAATTTATTTCAAAATACAATCACTAAGAAAATGTTTTTTTTTTTGTTTTTGTTTTTTTTTTTGCTCAATCATTTTCAATTCATATTTAAAAATTTCTTTTCCAAAAACTTTTTTCAAAAATATTATTTATAAAAATATTTATTTTATCACAACCTATCCCCGTCCAAATAAATTTTATATTTGAAAATACTGTATAGACACTCTTGAGGTTAATTCTATTTTCTTTACCGAATATTATAGAAAATGATGATGTTGATATCTGACATCTTTATAATAATGATAATAATAAACTCAACATGTCAACCAATTTGATTTATGATCACCTTCTGAAGAATGATGATGTTAGTAAAATACGATAGTAGATTATTAAATTATATGGCAAATTATATTAGGTTTTTCAATTGGAAATAAATTTCATATTTTTGTTGTTGTTGTTGTTGTTGTTGTTGTTGTTGTTATTTTTGTTGCCAACACTAAGTTTTCATTCCATCATCATTGAAAATAGCAATGAGTTAAATTGAAATGAATTACTGAATTAGATAGGAAAATTCATCAGTTGAAATTTTAGTTTTTAAATTAAAATGATGTTTTAATGTGCTGTGCTGAATATTATGTTGTATTTCTTGAAAATATATTATGATGTCGGTTCCTCAATTGACTGAACACGATTATTCAAAATTATTCTAATAAGAATAAAAAATATATTTCAAATTAATAATGTTGGTTTTTAACGCTACATTACTGTAGTAATTTATTAACTTATTTTTGCTTCTAATATAATTTGGTAAGTCTACAGGATATATTTTATAGTCAAGCATTTTCATTTGTATTTTCATCTTGTGATGCGATACACTCATGTTTAATGGAATAAAGACAATTGAATTGAATTCAAAAACACAATACATTGAAGTTCTGTTAAAATTAGTAATAGAATTCACATTATTGAGAAAAGATGATGAATTTAGTTTTTAAGAGTTTGATAACTTTCATGTTTATAAAAATTATTATATTTCAGATTACAGATATTTTTCGACGCACAATTTTATCGCTATAAGACACCTTTATAACACTATTATAAACACACTTATAGCAGTATTAGTGTTAATTTGAGTGTTCCGCAATTGTTGCGAAAGGTTATAAATACGTTATAGCGCTAAAATGGAGAATCCTATAAGGCACCGGAGCAAGTGCTGTATTGTTATAGCATTAGTATACATGTATTAGTGTATATGTTTTTATTTTGAAATGATATTCATTTGAAATAATTTATGTAATGCGAGAGTGAGAAAGGTATTACTTTTTATTTTCAAATAATAATTTTATGAAGTTTATATTTATTTCCTGAGAAAGGGAGATAGATATTAGTTACTAATATAAAAAATGTCTTACTAATAAATAATATATTTCGGTCCAAAATAATTGTATTAATATTTATAATTATTGTGACCAAAATGCAAAATTTCGCTGGGAGTGAAATTTTATTGACATTTATTATAAAAATACTTCGGCAAAATACATTGCCCTTCAAAAATAACCAATTTTTAAATAAATAAAAGAAAATATATGTTTAAATTGCATCTTTAAAGTATTTAATTAATGCATAACATCAAATTTGATATTTAAATAATTATTCTTTTAAGTAAAAATGATATTTTTGCGAAAAGAATGCAAAAAAAAACTTTTTAGTTTTTGTTTATTTAAAAAAAACTTTACCATGTTTGTAGAAAATAATGGCCGTCGCAAAATATTTATCTAAAAGCTACAGTAAGTTTATTAGTAACATTAACTATTCTAGCAATTCTATTCTTATAACAACACTTTAACTCTTGATATAGAATTACGCACTTTTAGATTTATAAAAACATTGCTGTATCACTTGCGGAAAATCCCATTATAACAACTACCGCAATTGCTATAAGAACATTCTTATAGCAATATTAATCACATTATTCCCATAAAAACATCATTATAACACTTCTCGTGCTTATCGGGAGTCATATAGAAGTCTTGTAGCACTAACTTTGTTTTTATGACAATAAAATGTTACGTGGGTTTGTTTATTGTTTTCTAAATCTATCATAATAGATATTACAATACTTTTTTATCGGATAGAATAAAGGCGTAAATATTTTAACAATACAAATTTTTGTTATTTCTCAAATGAAATGAGTCAAACAAAATACACTTCCTTTTCTTTATTTCAAAAACGGGCGAAAAACTCTAATTACTTTTGTCAAACATAGTGGTCTCTAAAATTGGAAGTTCATATCATCCTGTCTATTGAAGGTTTTTATAATTCAAAATATCTCTAAAAATCTATAAGTATAGAGGTATAATATACTATGTAATTAGTTGCAAAATTTTTATTAATTCTGGAAAGCTGTAGCAACTGCTAGAAAACAGCTAAACAAGTACAAAAAAAATATAAATTCGTTCAAGACCTGGAATATTAATGTTAATGAAGAAAAAACTAAACTCGATACGATACCATGAATAGAAGAACCACATAATTAGCAAATGTAATAAAATTTAGACAAACACAATGGCTTTTGGGGGCTTACATTTATCATCATATAAAACAACATTATAAAACCGATATGGACATATGGAGCAGAAATTTGGGGTACCTCAAATAACACCAACATTGATTTAATACAAAAGAGCACAAACAAAACTAGTTAGAATGATAACTAGATATTGTGTGAGAAATCATGATCATACCTTAATTTAAAAATATTGGAAAATAATGAAAAAAACACGTTTTAAATATAAACAAAAAATTTCCACCCATTGTAAGAATGAAATCAACTCTAAGTTCGAACAAGAAGAAATAAGAAATAGACGTCTGAAATATAAATAATACAGTCCACATGATTTAATAAGTAAATTAAAAAAATTAACCATATATAAATTGTATGAGCATACCATTGAAGAATATCCTGAGTATAATCACAAAATCAGGCGTCCTTAAAGACTCAGAGACTATAACTAACAAACACGGGTTATCACAACAAACCCATTTGCGGTTGCAAAATACTTGCAAAAAAGCTCGTTTCTAATAAAACTGGTAATCCATCTATCACACTATCCGGACCAATACATATAAGAAAAACAAAAACGTACAGATATTGAAAAAAAACTAATTCGTTCTAATAAAGCTAAGTTAACTAAGGCGTTCGAGTGTAGTTCCCCCGACACATCTTGATTAAAATTACATTTTTATTTTAAATTCATTTTGTATGTTTTAATTAATTACATACGATTTAAATAATTTAATTATGAAATATAATTAAATATATTTTTAGCTTTTCTATATTATTGGTGAATGGTAATGTATGAAAAAAATGAATGAATTTATCTTAATGACGTCTTTATAGTTTTACTATAGACACAAAAAGACAGAAGCAAAACATCAAAGATCTGAAAGTAACATCGCAACCCCCATGGTGATTGCAAGGTGACAGAAGATTAGGGTTTGTTTTAAGCTTGTCACTTGGACGAAAATAGTTCCTCACAACAGACCAAAGGAAGTAGTAGATGTCAAATTTGTGACATTATGAAAGCAAGCCGAAAACATACTTACTCGTATTATGTATTACAAGTGTGTTGTAAGAACGTAGACAGCCAGAATTTTTATATCAAATGGTGATCTAAATCTTTGTGATTTTATACGCTTAATAAATAGTCTTATAACAATTATAAATAAATTAAAAAAACAAAATTAATTATTTTATGTATTATAAAAAAAAAATTGAAATTCAATACAAAATAAATAAACATTGGTTTGTTAAGAATATTACACACAATACACAATAAGTCTTTACAAGCGCTTTTACAAATAAAAATATTTATGAAATACTAGGAATTCAACTATATATGTACTTAACTTACAAGCCCTTCCCCATATAAGGTACATCATTTATTTCCACATGACTTTATTGTGTTAACTGAAACCTGGTTAAATGATAACTCTTATAGGAAGGAACAATTCAAATATTTAGACAAGATAGAACACCAAGCATATTAATTTACCGAAATTGTGGTATGATAATTACCGTTATATTTTCATTGGATGAGTGAATTTGTCGTACTTCCCACAAAGAACAATAGTGATTTATATGTGCATAATTGTTATATATCCCCAAGCTTATGCCCAAAATGACAAAACTACGGGCTATGTTAAACTTACCCAATTGATCTCATCATCATTATGATAATCTAGGTTCAGTTGGTAATCTAATTATCGTCGGTGACTTCAATTAACTAAATTGGGGCCGATAAATTAAACATCCTCTGGCTCTGGTGATTATTTTATCGGTTACGATATTCAATCTTCCACCTGAAATTGTTTTGTTGGTAATATTGACAAAACTTGTAATCTACAGAAAATCAATAGTATTAAAAACCAATTAACAAACAACTACATTTGCTTCTACTAATTTATGTGTCTTTTTAAGCTAATTTCCGTTCTATGTCCTGGACGTCGATCAATTACCTGTAGATATTATATTTGTCTAAATAGCTTTATTGTTGCAAATTCAACTTGTGAAATGTGATTTCCTTTAGCAGCACCAGTAATTAAAAATAAGGTAATTTTTAGAAAAATTCGACCAATTCACATGGGAAATTTGAGCCTGTAAGTAGAATGTTACTTGAGATTAACTCAAGAGCAGCCTGTTTCGATTGAAACATTAGTAAAGCTACTTTGAAAAATAACCTTTAAAAATTAATAATTAATACTAGGTTACAGTTATAACTTTTAATTTATTTTTATTAACTTTAACTTTTTATACGTTTGCATAATGTGTAGCTTATAACTATTGGCGATTAATAATAAAATCGAAGCTGCACAATTATAATGCTTCTACGCTTCTATTAGACAAGGACCTTTTGAAATCTAGAATTATAAACATGACAATTAAATTAAGGATATATAAAACCATAATGCAGCCGGTTTTAATCTATATCGCGAAGCTTGGACAACGACAATTAATTAAAAGTATTCGAAAGAAGAATACGATGGGGAGAAGCAAATAAGGCCAAACGAGGAGCACTAATTAATGGTTGAATTTATTAAATAACAGATGGGCAGGACATGTGGTTAAAATGAATGAAGAAATAAGGATGCCAAAGAATATTAGAAACAGTACCGTAAAATAATAGAACAAAAGGTAGATCAAGATGGCTGAACTAAATCAAGAACGATTTGCGAAAGATTGAAGCTAATGGATAGACGACAGTTACACCAGATAGACTAGAATGGAAGAAATTTATTGGCGAGTTTAAGTCTAATTCTGAGCTGTAGAAAAAAAATAAATAAAAATGAGAATGATTCTCCATAATTCACTATCTTTATTATAGTTTAAATACGTTATGCTTGAATTTGATTATGTATCTGATAATATTTATAACTATAAATATGCTAAGATTCAATAACAGTTAAATTTAAATAAATTTGATTCTTTACAAATTGAATATTGGAAAGAAAATTTTCCTGATACTATCTGGTGCCCAAATGGTCTCTAACAAATACATTCTTTAACTAATTGTTAAACAATAAAAATTACATAAATTTACTTGATAGAGTATCGAATTTAAATCTCATAAATCCTTTAATGAACATATTTTTCAAACTTAATGAAATAATATTGATATATTTACCATTTTACATGAATACTCTTGTACCTAACCTATACATGTTAAAAGTCAAAAAAAGGAAAATGAAAATTTATATTTTGCAAAGTCATACTTTTCTATTATGTTATCTAACAGTGTTTTTCTTTAAAAATTTTACATCGTCATAAGCTGAATATCGTCTTACTTTAAAATAAATATGCACAATAATTCTTCTAAAAAAATTTCTTTGAATATAGAAAATAAAAAAAGATCAAAAGAAAAAAAAAACATTCACTTGACACTACTATATTAAATTTATCTAAAATATACTGGGGATAATATGAATTGAACATTAAATGTGCAAGTATATATGTGTGTGAACATGGAATCATTACAGGTGATTTAGTTTGCACGATAGAAAATACAAAAATGCATTTTGTACTGAATATAGATCTTCTGAATTCAATGTTAAGATACCTCCTACCTTACCTACTACATATATTTACTTATAGACTACTTATGATACTATTACACGTAATTGTTATAAGGATAACTTTATACACTAACACATACAGATTAATTTAATAGAAAGATAAGAAATAACAAATTGAATGGCAAACAAAATTTTATTACTTTTTTTTTTTTAATTCTTGAAACGAATAAATTTTATCGAGTCTGTTGAAGAGATTTAGATACATTATTGCAGGTGTATCTACTTATATTAATTTAATCTTATATATTTTATTAATAAATTTTAACAGCAATCGGAGGTAAAAAAATACTTATGTAAGGGAATTTATAGGTCGACATCGATTTTGAATTTTTTTTAATAATTCATAAAAAGCTTCTTATGTCCCAATTCAAAAAATGAGTCTTAATTTTAGTATAACACATGTTGAGCATTATTTAATTTATCCACTCTAATCCAAATTGATTTTAAATAATTATTTTTACTATATTTTTTACTATGAAATTAAAAAAGAGAGGAGGCCAGTATGAAGCAAGCCATTCATACGTTGAAATAATCGTCAAAATGTTATGATATGTTGGCGATATTTCATCTGACTATAATAACAGGGCCTAATAGAAAAATGAAACAAACTTTTAACTAAGCAACTGCTGCTAACTATTAGAAGCATTCTCAAAACGGTTTATTTAAAGTTTATCAATAATGATAAAGTTATAGAGATACAGAACACAGTTAAGTATTTGGGCAAGTATGACCCTTTACGCGAAACTTATGTGGAAAGCTCTTGTGAAAATGAAAAAAAGGAGAATTAAATCTAAAATTTCACCTTTACCGTTTTCTAATAACCAACTTTCACTTAGAAGTAAATAGAGCTAAAAAATTCAATATTTAAATTAAAAAGATGTTCAAATATGGGATTTTAAGCATTTTGTTATTATGATATTTTGGTCTTCTTATGCTGAAGATGAAACAAAGACCTCTGAGTTGTTAAACAGATTATGAATATGGATATCTAGTAGAAAAGAGTGATGGAATTGTAAAATATACATTATATTCCTCTTCCTTATAATAACTCTCTTCTTACTCAGAAATTATGTAATTTTAATGAAATGTATAATTGTTCCGTAGGTTGTTTTAAGATTGATTGTGTTGATTCCTTCAAATATTTAGGTGTTACAATAGATTCTAAGTTAGATTGGTCAATTCATACACGAATTTTAAATAAGTATTTTCATTAAGTTGTCAGACAATTTTATCATCTTAAGCAGTTCTGTTCTTTCAAACTACTTACCTATGAATACTATGGTTTATTTAATTCTAAATTACAATATGGAATTGTTAATTGGGGTGCCACTTTTAATAGTTATAATAATAATAATAATTCTTTATTTCATTAACAACTTAAGCTAACTTACATACTAAATTTATAAAATTATATAACAAATTATTTCAGATTTCTTAGCCTATTATCTCAAACCTTTGTTAATACAACATAAACTAGAAGAAACACCCGGGTACATACCCGGCTGAGCGAAAGAAAGTAATTTTTTCTGTGAAACGGCACAATAAAATGATTTTTTAATACAATTATACATTTCACAGGTTGAAAGTATCTGACAACAATATATAGAATAGTAATATTATAATTTTATGAAACCATTAATCATACCTATTTAGTACCGCTAGTACCGTTTCCCAATTATTATGAGTGAGTTTTAAAATTCATAATATAGGAAACAATTGGATAAAATGGCATTTTCTAGACCTGGTATGCAACATTGTCATATTGTCAACCTCCTGGTATGCAACGTTGTCAGTTACAGTGTCAGTAGTTTGCCCCTGTCTTGTTCCTGCTAGAACTTTAATTTTTAGAGTAGTGGATTGTGTAGAACTGACCATGGGTGAAGGTACGTCCAGGGAGGTAAATTCCGACTCTTTGAAATGTTTGACCTTGTGATTCATTGATTGATATTGCATATGCAAAACTTACTGAAAATTGATGTCTAATAAATTCTTATAAAATAATTTTCATTCTATATCTCATATTTTTTTTATTTTATAAATAAAAGGGTTAATTTTATAAAGATTAACTTAAATTTTTGAGCAATTTTTATTTTTTTCTGGTTTGATATTAATATTATTATTCAATACATTGTTTTCAGATACTTTAAACATGTCAAATGTTCAAAATTTTCTTGTCTTGACTATTCAGGTGCTCAAATTAAAAAAGATAAACCTACAAAATTTTTGCACAAAAAGTTTCGGAACAAAACAGATCAATTTAGAACTATTTTAAACAATCTACTCAAACGATCAGAGCACTTTTGTGCAAAAAAGTTAAATTAACGAAAACTACTGAACACAACAAATTTTTTTACTCTAGATCGTTCTTGAAAAGTTTATTGAACAAACCTAACATTTTACTGAAATATTAACCATTTAGCGAATGAATATAATTTTATTTTTTTATTGAGGTACCTTAAATTTTAGTTTGGTATTTGCCGACAGATGGATTTTTATGTAGATTTTATTAAATACTAGCGGAGTTACCCGGCGTGGCCCGAGAAAATTTAAAGTTCCTAGAATTTTTTCTGCGTTTTTAGTTTGAAAAGGGAAGTATTATGTGATGTTTGTCTGTTAGTAAATTAACTGTTAAATGTTTTTTTTGTTTGTGGAAAGTTTGAAAACCAATACAAAGAATAATACGCCCGTGCTTTGTAATAGTGTGGGATCCACCCCCACTAAAATCACTGCAAGTTTTTAAAAATTTAATAAAAAGCTAAATCATGAAAATTTTAAAAATTATTATAGGTACTTATCTACTTAAATGAAATACAAAAAAAATATCAAAAGTGAACGAAAATTAAAATGAGTTTCAGTTTTGTACAAAAATAGTACTTACAACTTAAAATAAAATGCAAACATAAGTCTTAGGCGTTTTTTACAAATTTCAATTAGAATTTTGGGATTTTAATTAGAAGTATTTTTTGAAAACTAAATTATGGTCTGTTTTTTATATTAGTATAAATCTTTTTTTATGTATTAATAATAAACATTTTCATTTTTATAATATTCAAACATTAAGTACTTATTTCTATATGTTAGTATAAAACTAATGCTACATAAACTTATGCTAGATGTTAGTAGTTCACATTTTAATTTTTGGTACTCAAGATAAAACTTGATTATAAACAACATTTTTAGTTTCGCCTTCACACTTAAATCCACACCGCAGTACTTAATAGGCTGTCCCTGTGCCTTGTTTATCGTAATCGAGAACGCAAGTTTAACTGGAAATTGCAACCTCTTAAAGTGAAAAGGGAGATCATTTGGAATAAGTGGTATCCTTGGGATGAAAACGACTTCACCATGTCCCTTCCCTGTTAAAATTGTCACTGCAATTACATTTGCCAGCAATTTTTTAACACAAAGTCTTGTAACGTTGCAAAGTTTTGGTGGGTCGAGGTTCCGTATTCAAATAATTGGTGATCCCAGTTTCAGTAAAAGACGATGTGGCGGTACTCCAGCCGGATCAAGAGAATTTAGGAACTCTGTTGGAAAATTGACTACCTCATCAGCATTTACTACGTTATCAATGGACTTGTATTCATTTACTACGCCCGGTAATATGGAAAGTATTTGATTATTTATTTCGCTGACACAGAACTCCTCCCATAAGGTTCTTATTTCCTCTCAGATTTCTCACAGTCACGTCAAGGGCTTCGAAAGCTTTCTTGTGAGCCATGGTACATTCATCCCATACAATAATTTTGCATATCTTGAGTACTTGCGCCCGACCACTTGTTTTACTAATGTTGCAGGTAGGATTTTCCTGTCTGGAGATGTCTGTGGCAACTTAAGTGCAGAATGGGCTGTTCTTCCTCCTTCCATTAATGTTGCGGTAATTTCTGAAGATGCAATGGCAAGAGCAACTTCTCCTCGAGCTCTGATTTCGGCTAGAATTAGGTTGGTTAAAAATGTTTTATCTCTGCCCCCCGAAGCATCAAGAAAAACGGTACTGCCAAACCAAAGAGAACCAACACTCTTCCTGATCCATGATAATTTTGTATGCTTTTTTCTGATCTTGATTTAGAAGTGGTATTTTTTCCGCGATATTACGCTTTCAGCTCTTCGACGTTGCAGTTCTTTTCTCGTATGTAATCTGTATAAAGTTCATTTTGTTGGTTTCATACTGGTGAAGATAGACCGAGTTGCAGTAATGTTTTACCGATCATAGCCACACATTTATCTTCAAGAATAATTAATGTGCTGTTGAATATGTACGGACCAAACGTGATTGGTAACATCGGATTTTTGCGCCGGACTTTGGCAGAACAGTATACACTCGACTCAAGGCGTCGCTCTTGACCACATCATATCCGGGGACGGGCTGTCCGACTTTTCTTCTGTATTGCTTTGAAAACCTTATATCAAGCTGCGATTCTAAAGTTTTTTTTGTAGTTTTAGTACGCTTAAATTCAAGGCAAATATTTCTAAAAAAAAATTGTTTTCTTTATTTTATTTCATTGAAAGATAGAAATAAATAGAAATGAGAATTTTGTTTTGCTGTTTTCTTCACCCCTTTTTCTCTTCCTCTCTAAAAATAATAAAAAAAAAAAAATTTAAAAACTTGCTTTTTGAATGACTGACACCAATATTTTGTACCAATATTAATTGCACTAAAAAGGGTCAAATAAATAAGCTAAATTCAAGCTCCATTAGAAAATTATATATGGTCTGCATAACATATGAAATTCAGGCATTTTAGACCAACTTCCTGTTAAGTTAGAGACTTGACATTTTACCTTGGATCCCGATTACGGTAGTTTCTGCCAAATTTGTTGAACCTGCTTTCCACCACAGCTCTTTTGAACGAAAATTCATATCTCAGAAACTGGACCGATTTGGTTCCAATTTAATACACATATGTATGTTGAGTTCCAATGAAAACTAATTTTTTTATTAAAATATTTGAGGGATCTGCGGACCTGCTCGGAATTATATGACAGCTACCCAAATTAGTCAAAATTTCGAAAAAATGTGAAAGTCATATTTGTTTATTTTTGGAAGGGTACCCGTGTGCAAATTTTCAGCTCTCTAGCACCTTTGGTTTTTGAAATCTTTTTGTCGGGTGCTGGGAGTTGTATGACAGCTACCCGAACCAGTCAAAATATCGAAAAATTGTGAAAGTCATATTTGTTTATTTTTGGAAGAGTACCTGTGTGCAAATTTTCAGCTCTCTAGCACCTTTGGTTTTTAAAATATTTTTGTCAGGTGCTCGGAGTTGTATGACAGGTACCCGAACCAGTCAGAATTTTGGAAAACAACATATCACGGGTTCGATTCCAAGTAGTAAAAAGCCATCCTGTAAAATTTTGTTGAAATTGGTCCATGCGTCTCGGAGGAGTTCTGACACAAACATACATACATACATACATACATACAAACATCCTTCTTTATATATAAGATTATATTTTTGTTCTTATAAAAAAATAGTTGTCACAAAATAATTGTTTTCAAAAAATTCAATCATTCCATTTTTGAAGTACTTCAAATTACTTCGAAATAATTTTAAATTGAAAGAGGAATACAACTAATGAATGAAATCATATATGTAGTTAGATATACCTCAGATTTGCTATACGGTTTAATGGAAAATCAGCTTCATTATGAATTATTGTATCCATCATTTCAATTTATCCTTGGTAGGTAAATACCATCTTTTATTTTTGAGTTGATTTTACTTAGAAAACAACCGTATACGTAAATAATAATTTACTTAAAAAAAATTTTTTGTAGGCATGTTAAAATGTTAAAATGTTAATTAAAAATTAAAGAAATTTAAAAAAATATATAATATTGCTTAGTCTCCTTTTAAATATATTATCATTTTAAAAAATAATAATGAACATCGGTTGTTAGATGAATCAGATTTGAACCGTACTTTTTCAATCTATAAATTAAACATACTTAATATTATTTTCAAATTCAATTATTTTAATTTCGTATTTTCAAATGACTAGGACCAATGACATTAAAGAAATTATTAAACGTATGACTATTCATATTTATATAGAACTATCTGGAACATGTTACTGAATAAACCTAATATTTTACTATTTTTCTTGTATGTACTTTAAATTTTAGTATGATTATCTTAGTATGATTAGATTTATTAAAATTAAATTTTATAAAATCTTAAAATAAATTTGTTTCGTATTTTGTTGATTATTATTTCAAAATTATTTTTTTTATTTAAAAAATCTTGGTTTTTGTAATTATATTATATTATAAAAATTATTATTATAATACATAATAATAAAAAAAATATTTGTTTAATAAAAAAACAAAAATTGAATTAATAGAGAATCGAACTCACAAAAATTTGTGATATTAAAACCTATATTAATAATATTATCCTACTAATTATTTTTTTCCTACTAAAAGTGCAAAAAAAACAAATACGATAAATAAAAAAAAATAAAAAGAATTTGACTCAAAAGAAAATCGACAAAAAAAATTTATTGAATGAAACAAAAAATGAAGCACACGAAACACCACGAAAACTTTGCCTTCAAAATCGTGCTTTTGTGTATTATAATATAGATAAAATAAAAATTGATTTTGATCGCCACGGCCTGCATCACCGCCGATTGATTGAATGAAAAAAAAAAACGAAGCACACGAAAAATAGATGTTTGCGAAAGTCTGGAAATCATAAAACAACCCCCAGGCACTCTTTTAAATAGTCATCACGGTAATGGGTGAACCTATTTAAATTCATAAGAAAATAAAAATATAAATCCTTTCTTTACCAGGTAGAATTAAGTAAATTTAAAATTTAATTTATTTTGTAATTTTTATTGCCCATAAAAAAAAAAAGAAGATAACTAATATAGCTCGTAATCAAATTTAATAACGCCAATACAAGCCAAGAAGAAGACAACATATTATTGCCGAAATATCGATATTTATAAATTAGACATATAAAGCTTTTAGTAAAATAAAAGGAAATATGCGTTTTTCTTTCTTTTTAATTTTTTAAATTACGTTATCATTTCAAGAAACGCTTCAAGAAAGTTAATTTAATGTAGCTTCTCAATTTCATTTAATTTTAGTTGTAATTATTTCAACAAAACCTCCATTTACTTTAAATTTGACCCGACAGTTTTCTTCATACAGCCTTAATTGCTTTTTGTTTTTTTTTTTTTAATATTATTCCCAACAAAAGATATTACAATAAGAAAGAACACTTTCCGATGTTCGTTATCGGATGAAACTAACAATCATTTTGTAAGAATTTAATAAAAATATTACTAGTATCTGAAGTGAATTTTAAACTATCAAGAATATCGAAATAAAACAAATTTATAATTTAATACAAGTACCATTACAAACGATAAGTTCCATGACTCCAAAATAAATTATTATTCATTTAAATTAATAAAAAAAAAAAAAATGAAAAAATAATATTTATAAATTCAGTTGCAATAATTGACACATCACAATTTATTCAAGTCTTTCAACTCCAATTAATTCATTGAAATTCACACTTCAATCACTCATAGGCTTTCCAACACTTTCAACACCAAATTTTATTGCAATAAAAAATGCGTGAAGGTTCTATAAAATTTGTATGATGATGATGCTGTGATTATAATTTGTAAATTACAATTTAAAAAAAAAAAAATTAATAAAGGCAATGGTTTTATTAGAAATGACAGGAAAAAATGCAATTCGTGAATGCATATACCAGTAATGAATTATTGAAAATTCTTGGAATTGCAGTCGTTGTTTTGAGTGCATTGAAACAAAAGTAAAAAAATTAAAATGCTTTTCAGAAAATTAAAATCTGAAATATAAAAAAAGATTAAAAAAGGTTTTTTTTTTTGTGATACGTGCTGAATTCTGTCTTTCCTTTTTTATGCATATGTGACAGTCAAGAGTCCTACTATTAATATAATATTTTGCAATAATGAAAATTGCGTATTAATTGGAATCATTTTCAATTTTCTTGTTTTTTTTTTTTATTAATTATTAAATTGACTTCCACTCAAATTAATAATTTTATTTATTTATTTTATTTAATTGTAGCATATTAAGCGGGAGTATTTGATCAGAAAAAAAACTATGTACAACTTGTGAAATCTATGAGAGAGGGTACGACGTGGCGTGTGGCCTAAGTGGGGGGAAGATAAAGGCTTATCAATCCCATCTTATCAACAAACTATGTACAACTTTGTGTCTCTTTAAAACTAAAACTAAATCTTTATATTATACAATAATTATGGTGAAGTGAATTGTTCGTAAAACACCACGGGTCATCTACTATGACTATGTATTTCTCCATAACATAATCATTAATTCTATTCACTAACCAAAATAGTATAATAACAATTTTCATATTCAACTCTATTTCCCATCATAACTTATATTAATAACCTCTTTACCTCACCGTTCGAATTCTCATATGCAATAAATGCATGTCCCGCCTGATCTAACAAGTTACTTGAACTAAAGTATTTAATTATATGAATAAATGAACAGCTTAAACAAATATTGTTCCAAAGTTTACCAGTAATTATTATAATATCCATTTAATTTTCTCTAGCAAATTCCTGTAACTTAAACTGATACTTCCCAATCTTCTAGTGATGGTGTAATAACCGAAAGTGATTAAGATATTTAATAAAATTAGTAAAACATAGCTAGAGTTTTTAATCTTTACGATACTGAAACTTATTTTATTTTATTTAGCATCAGCAGCGAAATCAGCATACATATTTGCCATATTCCACTCAAAATGTAGCTCAGTAAGATAATAACAACACAATCAAATGACAAAAACTGGTCACAGGTCGTGCACCTATTACACATTAGTAATTTTCTTTTCTTAAAAACATTAATTGCTATCGCTATAATTTCCATCTTCAATCCCCAATTGGTGCAGTACACTATAATCGAGTGATGAAGAATATGACTACGGAAAATTGTTGATGTTTTTTAATAATTTTTTTCGCTAGCTCCAATTCGCTATTTTATTAATTAATTTGTAGATGTGGTGAAATGTTGTATAGATAACTGACAATACTGTTTTGTTCTAAGCTCTAGAAACATCTTCTTTATTTTAAACGTACTTTTCAAAGAAAAAGGGACACGTTTTATTTATCTTTATTCTGTACAACTATCTTAACCATAAACAAAAATATTAAGTACAATGTTTGAGAGTAGTTGACATATTTCTAAGAAAAAAGTCCAAGGACTCTTAGCCTAAATTAAATTAATTGGTTATTATAATTGATTGACGCGCAAATGAATTTTATTCAATCTCTGAAAGATATGAATATTTTTCAGCTGTCTTTATTATTGTGTTATTAACAGTTTTATTATATAACTATTATTATTTCGATGTTGGAGTTAATAGAGGTACCACAAAATTCCATTCCACAGCTCCATATTGGTCTAATGATAACTTCATACACTGCTAATTTACATTCTGAAGAGACCTTGGAGTAGCGTCCTATCAGCCAATAAAGTTGAATTCTTCACTGCTTGTTTTTGCTGATAATGTGGGTTCACCAAGGGAGACTTAAAATGCTTTACCGACTCAAAATGCATTAACTATCTGTTGATGGTAAAAATAATATGGAGTGATTTGGATTTATTGGCTTTCTTCAAATTTTTAGCCAGTTTTGTAGGTTCTTCCGCAGGTTTTCAGGAACTAAATGTAGACCGGAATACGACACCAGGACAACTGCCTCATCGACAAAAGTAGCAGTGAGAATGCTAGATGATGTTTAAAGTTCTGATATGAAAATGAGGCATATTAAGGATCATAGAACACTTCCCTGACGAATACCAGATTCAATGTTAGTGTAGTTTACTCACCATTAAACTTAACAAAGAATCTTCATTTAAAAAAAAAAAAAGCTTTTTTAGTTTGCGCAGAAGTCTCTCATGCCAAACTACGCCGTAGGCTTTAGTAACATGCGGAAAAGATACAGACCACGTCAAAAAGAAAAATTTGAGCTTGATAATAATTATAGAGAAATGTACTGGCTCTTAGGTCGAAATTCAAAATGACCTATACATAAGAAGATATTGTTATATAATCTAGGTTGTACGGGATACAAATATGGGGATATGCAAAACGAGCATATGTACTTTGTATACAAAAATTCCAAACTAAAATCTTGCGCAACATGGTAAATGCCCCTTGGTATGTTCACGACAGTGACTTGCACAGAGATATAAAAATTAATTGTGTAGCAAATGAAGTAAAAAGATATCCAACAAAGCTTTTGGCTTGTCTGAAGGGTCATGTTAACGTTGATGCCACTCAACTGATAGAAATCAAAATGGTAACAGTCGAACTAGTTTTAATAGGATGTATGGGTTTTGTCAGTAAAAAATCTGACACCCAATGGAAGCTAGGAGGCTCATTGTGTCTATGAAAATTCTCACCAATACACGCAAACAAAAACAATCTTTCATTTACTACCCTATAAATTTGCCCAGTTGTGCCATGTTTGTGGCATTATGTAGAATATTTCGTTCTGCAACCCTGTTCAATCTTACTTACTAAGGTGGCCATCAGACCATGTAGATCTTGGGTCTAACTCATTGACATCCTCCATTTTTTCCGGTCACGAGCACTTTTTTCGGTTCAATCTGCTGGCTATCAATTTTTCAAACACTTTTGACATCACAGGCAAAAAACTGATTTGTCTACAGAAACTTCATTCGGGACCTTTCCAAGTTTAGTTATCATTATAATCTGGTTTATTTTCTAGGGTGTGTTTTCTGGAGTGTCATAGGCTTACATGAGGAAATTCTTTCACCATTTTCCCTGTAATACCATCATACCCAAAAGACTGAATTTAGGATTATTTATTTTACTTCTTTTATCCGATAAATCAAATGATATATAAAAAGTGTAATTGCAATTTATTTGTAAAATTTATCAAACATTGTTTTCAATTTGATTTCAGGGAATCTCTACCCATAGTCTATATAGACTTAATTAAATCTTATATATCAAAAAGAATATTCCATATTGAGAAAGGGAGAGATTAATCTACGCGAAGCAATATATATGACAGAGTATCCCAAGGGAGTATTCTGGGTTCCATCCTGTATTTACTCTACACCCGTGATATCCGAAAGCTAGAAGGTGCGACGATGGCAACATTATTAGCGGATGGTTGGTAATAATATAAACGAAACAACAAATAAACTGAGCAAACAAACAGCAAAATCTCCTTATGGTGAAAAAGGTGGCAAATTAAACTAGACGAGTCAAAATCCATACAATATGTTAATTTTATAAATAAAAATAGAGTCTCCTATTATAGTCACAATAAACAATGTCATCATACCATATCAAAATTCTGCAAAATACCTTGGTATGACACCAATTGATGCAAAACTCAGATGAAAATAACATGTTAAGAAAACAAAGCAAGTGTTAGATCTGAAATACAATCATCTGAATTGGCTAATTGTGCGGTCATCTATACTTTCGATGTATAACAAAGTTTTGATCTACAATCAAATTTTAAAGTCAGTCTGGGCTTACGGTATTCAAATATATAAACAACTTCATAACCAAACTATTCAAACGTTCCAAATCAAAATGTTGCGAAACATTGTCAATACTCCCTGGTATATTTGAAATGCTAATATTCATAGAGATCTTAAGATCCCTATCATAAAAGACAAAATTTAAAAACTGTCGGTACGCAACAAAATTCCTTTTTCTCAACTTGATAATACGGAAGTTTTACGCTGAAAGTCAAAACTTTGTTAGAAGACTTAAACAGACGAAACTGTTCGAACTGTTTTAGGATAACATTTTTATCTCTCAACAAATCCAAATAGAATTTTGTTTGATCAAAGATATCTGAAGTAATAGAGCCAAAATTGTATTAATGGTTAGTCTAAAAGATTAGTTTTAATTTTAACAAAATGATATGATTTTCTCACTTTCGTTTTCACTTCGTTCTCCCCGCGGGAAATAGAACAATAAAAGGAAGGCACTTTTGATGATTTTCTTCTATCTGAACTAATTCAGGGAATAAAAAAAAAATTATCTAAAATATATTGGGAACATTATAAATAAAACGTGTAAGTATAATAATATGCTAGAAATCTTTACAGACATTTTCGTTAAATAAAATTGAACAATTAAATTGTTAAACAATACTGGGCCATATACAATATTATTATATTCATGCTAGGAGTCGGATATCACTTGATTTGAAGTGTTTTGAATTGCGCTTTGATTCCAATACAGTATAACAATAACATTACAGTGTATTTGATTAAAAAGTCGTGACAGCTGTTACCTTAAAATATTCTGAGGAACATAATACTTATGTTTTTTTTTTAACTTGAAACGAAACAATAGAGATAAAATCTTTAATACGCACTTAAACACATTTCTTCAAGTCAAAAATTACAAATAATAATTAATAAAAATCTCTAATTTTAAAATTCCAATTTTCTTTACCTATTCTTTAAAAATAAAAATTTCAACCCTTATGACTTTCTTTATATTCTCATACCATTTAAAAAAAAAAAATTGTAGCAGAAAATAAATTCTTAAAAATACCTTGTTTTAAAATGCATTCTGAATTTATTAATTAAAATGAAAATAAAGCGTAACGCAAAAAATTTTAATAAATCCTTATGGCATAATTTTGAATAATAAAAAAAAACAAACTCCTTTAAAATAAGGAATAAATTTTGTATTTAAAATATTTTGAAAGCCCTATTTTTCTTTAAGGTATTCAATAACTCTTCAGAATTTCGCATTTCCTATTCATTTCGCTTCAAGTTTTTTTTTCTTTCGAAAAACACGCATTTTTCTTTTATTCTCATCTTTGTTGACAATATCCAAATGCTGCAAATGTTGACATTTTTATTGTATTTTTGTACTTTTGATTAATGCAGTGCAGTTGGTTATCAATCAAAGATTGTGATTTTTTGTTTCTTAGAATTTTATTAAAAACAAATAATTTATACACACACACTCCAACTTCTCAAAATGCAAAATCTTGAACAAATGTCAGTTTTATATATTCCAGCGATTAACTTTAATTACACATCAGCGATAACAAAAACAAAAATAACTAAAAACAAACCCCCAGCTAAGGAATATTAAATTTTTTACGTAGAATTTTTCAATTGGAAAAATTTCTTTTCTTAAATTAAACTTAAAAATTTTTTTAATTTTAAATTGATTTGTTTTTGCTTTTTTGTTTTTTTGTATAATATGTAGGTTTCTAGAAAACAAATTTAAACAAAAGAAAATGGAAACACTTACGCATATACTTATATATTAACGATTTCTACTGTATGTATTTTAATTATGAATAAATATATTTAAAAAAAACAAAAAACAACAAAAAAAAGAACAAAAATAAAACAACTTTTGAAAATTTACTGAAAAGATGTCTTTAAATTTTGTTCTATTATAATATATTCTATTCAATGAATGAATCATAGAGAAAAATGCAATGAACATTTCAAACCCAAGCAAACACCACATGGTGCTTTTTTAATTACACAAAATAAGTGCAATGACTGCAATTGCAGAACAACAACAGCAACATTATACTAATAACATTCAATGCGATATATGTACACACATGTATACTATATAATTATACATATGCAAATTTTAAGATAAATACATATGAAAAAAAATAAACAAAAAAAAAAAACAAAAGATAAGTTGTATTTTACAGTTTACCCTATTCACCTATAATCAACATCCATATCAGAAAAAAAAAAAAATGTTTTTCTAAATCAATTCCTCAGTTGTCACATTAACAGTTGGATAGAAGTTGCTTGAATTACTTCATATCTTCAGGACTTAAATTATTATACAAACAACAACACAACACTGATATATATATATATGAAATCAAATGAATGAAATGTCATTGAACGTTAGCTTCCATTTTGTTTTTTTTTTTCTTTTTTAGCAAAAGCAACAAACCATTTGTTTGGCTACACTATAGTTTTCTTTTATGTAACTGCGTATATTCACCACACTTTTCTTGTTTTCTTTTAAAGTTTTCTTTATCTGTTTTTATTTTATTTTTTTTAGTTTTAACATAATGGTATGCAGGGATATACTGTCATATAGTCCGTCCTGCTATTTGTTAGTCATTTCATAAAATAAAAATATAATCTATAAGTTTAAACTTATGCAAGATAATATTTTATCAGTACATTCTCTTATTACCCAAAAAATACTTAATATATCTATCGTTCAAAGATATTTTTGTACAATGTAATCTATTTATCTACATTTATTGTTTTTACGTCATATACAATGTTTGTAGTATCACTTAAACTATATCAATAGCTTAGATAGTATAGGTTAATAATAATATTCACAACTTCACAATTCAGAAGCTATCTTTGAAAAGAAACAACGCTACATAAAATTCATAGCAAGAAAAATGGATATAATGAAGAAATCATAGACCTAATGATAATGAAGAAAGTGCACCGTATCGAACTGTGTAGCATAGCTATGTTCTATGTTCAAACAAAATAAGGATGTAAAAAAAAACCTAGAAGAATTTGCGTAACGAAATGTGACACTCAACATTCACTGCGAAGTTTTAAAAAAAATTTCAAAAAACATAATTTGGAATTATTAAGAACTAGCAGAAGTCAAAAAATGAGTAGCATACTTGGACCAGAGAAGATGATAAAAAAATGAAAGAAATTAATGGCATATACAAAATATCATGCCAAAATTGTTCGATATTATAATTTTTTTTTTTTTATAAACAGCCTAAGCGTTAGGTATAAAAATACCATTACACTTACGTGACGCTTGGTTGGGATAGGATAGGATAGAATAAATTAGGAAAAAAAAGGGGGATAGATTAGTAATTGGAAGTTGAAGAATGAAGGTATTAATATTTTCTTTAAACTTTTGTAAATTGTAATTTGGATGTGGAAACATGTTGGGAGGAACATGATTCCACATTCTTGAAGTGCGAACTATAAACGAACCTCCATGACCTACTTTATGCCATCTTGGGATATGCACACTGTAGGGGTGAGCAATTGCAGCTCCTCTTGTTTCGCGTTGGAATTGCTTAAGAGGAAGAAGCAGCGCTTTGATTTCTGCTGAGCATGTGTTCACACCTACGAATTATCTATAAAACAGAGAAAGTGCTCCGACTACACGTCGATGTCCAAGAGAAGTTAGGGATAAAGTTATATTTAGGTCGCCAATTAGAAGAATGGCGCGATTTTGAACGCGGTCAAGGTAGCCTAAGGCTGTAATGGAAGCGCCAGCCCAAATATGTGAGTTATATTCCATCTTGGGACATATAAATGATTTATAGATATTAAGGAGTTCCAAAGGTGAAAGGACAGCTTTACATCTGCTTAGATAGCCTAAACACTTGGCAGCTCCTTTCGCGATATCAAAAATATGGTCATTCCAAATAATTTTTTGATTCACGCGCATGCCTAAAATATTTAGACTATTAGTGTTTTGTAAAGTAACACCTTGAAAGGGGAAATTAGGTTGAAACCCTGGAAGTTTGCGTGAAATAAGACAGTTTTGAGTTTTAGACGAGTTAAACTCAAATCTGTTTTTTTGCCCCAGTCAGCAAATTTGATCAGATCGTGGGTAATCATGTTAATCATTATCTGTCTTCTATTGCCAACTTCGGTAGTGGTAGCATTAGATTTCCGGAGAAAATCGAAAGATGCCACCAAAGTACTATCATCAGCAAGACTGTGGAATGGATTGAAGGTTGTTTGGAGTAAATCGTTGATGAAAATCAAAAAGAGAGTGGGTTGAGCATTTATATTAAGTTTTTCAGACGTGAAGCCGTCTACTAAAACGCGAATCGAACGATTCGAAAGGAAACCTTCAATCCATTTTGAAAATACAGACCCTAGGCTAATAGCTTGACATTTGGCTATTAAAGCAGCATGCCATACTCGATCAAAAGCTTTCGAGATATCTAAAGCAACAATATCAGCCTCACCAGAATTATGTAAGGTGATATTGAGCTTTTCGCAAATATAAGTCATCATGTCACCGGTGGACCGATGCGATCTAAAACCGTATTGTCTATCTGAGATTATGCTTTTCCTTTCAAGATATTTCGAAAGTTTCTCATTAATTATACTTTCAATAACTTTGAAGAGAATTGAAACAATAGCTATAGGTCTATATTTCGTGGGATCGCTTTTGTCACCTTTTTTTGGAATTGGATGAACGTGCGCAACTTTCCATTGACTGGGATATTGACCAGTCGAAAAGGACAAATGGAACAAGTTCCGCAGTGGTTTCGAAATGGCGAAAGCGGTTTTTTTGAGAACCATTGCAGGAATTGCAACAGGACTATCAAAACTATCAGAGGGGATAATTAATTACAGTGAGATTGGAAGATTAATTTAAGAGTAGCCGAATTAGCAAGAAAAAAATGTCCTAATAATTTTAGGTCGGCAATAGCTAAGCACATAATTGAAGAATATCATAAAATTGATAAAAATAATAAATTTATCATCAATAAAAGAGGTACAAAGAATAAACAAATTAGATTCATCAAATCGATATTTACCGCTATCTATAGTAGTAGTAGTATTTCTAGTTATTATAAACTAATAATAGTACATACAAAATATATGGCCACTTCTCGTAGTAATATATCAAGGGTAGTAGCTATCAGTACAGGTCATTTGCTGATAGGAAGTCACGGTGCGGTAACGGTCATGGAGAGAGAGTAAAAATGGGAGAGTGACTCCATATAACAACCAATAACAACAAATAGGTCACTCGAGTCGTGGTATATCAAAAAGGTACAATTAAGGGTTAATTTGTTTTCCACAAGCAACTGGAACGGCCACTTCTACCTACTTATACCCTACAGGTAAGATATACAATTGTTAGGGATTAGGATATAAAAAGTTAAAAAAAATAAGAAAATTACTTCATAATAATAATAAGTTCATTCATAATTTCACCTACCGATTTGTGAAAAATAATGCTGTGGGGCGAAACACTTTGCACATTAGATTTCATAGACTTTAGGCAATTTTATGCATAAAAATATACTTATGCCACATATAATTATTTTACTAAGGTAATGAGTCATTGAAAAAAACCCGATACAATTTAACAATTAACAATTCAATTTTATTCAATTTAATTTTTACATTTACATTTGAGTTTTATTACATTTATATACAGAGTTCAGATGTACTTACATCTACAAAATTGAAATATTACATTATGGTTTTTGTTTTATATTTTTGTATAAATATTTACGAGTTCATAAGGAAACTTTAATTTTTATTAAAACTTATATCTAATTAGTAACTAACGTACTTAACTAAACTACTTAATCTAAATCTGCCATATTAGCAAAACTATATAACATAAACGAACTTATTGGTATAAGCTCCTTATAATTGAATTTTCCGAAAATTTTGTAACAAAAGATTCTGTTTTCTGTGATATTAATAGCGATATCAAGCGATATTTGCTTTATAATATAGTTTTTTAGTTGAATAAAAAAAAGAGAGGTTGAACATTAATTTCAAAATTTTATTTTGAGCCACT
Source organism: Argyra leucocephala (assembly GCA_963942445.1). Taxonomy (NCBI): domain Eukaryota; kingdom Metazoa; phylum Arthropoda; class Insecta; order Diptera; family Dolichopodidae; genus Argyra; species Argyra leucocephala. The sequence continues at coordinate 81,334,616 of OZ012681.1, read as the reverse complement.
TGAAGAGTACCTATTAATGTGAGTTTTGGCAATATCATGGAAGACTGAACATGCATAAAAAACCCGATACTGCTATTAGATAATGGTTAGTAGTTAAGTAGATTTCATTTTGTATCATATCGTCGATTGAGCATTTTCTGAACAATTTAAATTTACTTCTTCTATACGCCTAACGTATTATTAAGGTTAGTATGGATATAACAATCAAATTTGGGTATAGTACAATTAGCCAACTCTTAATTAACCAATTGATATATCATTTATTTCAGTTCATAGTTTATTTATTTATTTATTTAGTTTAGCTCAAACTTCATTACAATAATTATTATTTTTTTTGTTTTTTTTTTTTTTACAATACAACATAACACATTCAATTTACAAATTAAAATCATATCTAACTCAGAACTATAGTTAAAATACATTGAAATAAATTGCACACATATTTTAATTACAACAGATTACTTATATAATTTAAGTTTTTGAGTCTGTTTCGAAAGTGTGAAGTCAATATAGTTTATGTGTTTATTACCAATTAGTAACATTCTATGAATTGGCTCATAATTGCCATAATTGGTCCTATGGAAACTTAATGTAAAGAAGTTTGTATTTCGTAGGCGATTATTTGAATTAATGTTGATGTTATTCAAAATCTGAAGAGAAGCAATGTTTCCTTGAATAATTTCAGTAAGAAAAATAACATCCATCACTTCTCGTCTTAATTTCAAAGTTTTCAAGTGAATTAAGTTCAATCTATGCTCATATGGAGGTAAAATTAATGGATTTGACCATTGGAAATTACGCAAAGCAAATCTTAAAAAAATTTTTTGCACTACTTCAATCCTGTTAATATGAACATCATAGAAAGGTGACCAAACTTGACTAGCATACTCCAAATTTGGTCTTACGAGACTACAATAGAAAGATTTGAGAACATAGGGGTCGTTAAATTCCTTTGATCAACGTTTAACAAAACCTAGTATAGAATTAGCTTTATTGATAATATTACAAAAATGTGATTTAAAATTAAGCTTGTCGTCAAAGTAAACCCCTAAGTCTTTAATTGAGCTACTTTTGGAAAGGCTAATGTCATTTAAAGAATAATTAAAACAAACCGGATTACGTAGGCGTTTGTAACACATAAGTGCACATTTATTCACATTTAAAAGAAGTTATCTAAATCGCCTTGTAGGAGTAAAGCGTCTTCTAAAGAAGTAATTTTTTTTTTAAATTTTCATGTAATCCGCGTAAATTTTCAGTTCACTATTAAGAATTACTGAACAAACATCATTAACCGAGATTATAAAAAAAAGTGGTCCTAAATGACTGCCTTGTGGGACTCCTGAATTAGCATAAAAAGACTTAGAAGTATTTTTTCTAAATAAAATACTATAAGAACTATCGGTTAGATATGATTTAACCCATTTCAGAAAGAATTCTGGGAAACCAAGTATCCTTAATTATAGAAGTATTATTGCATGTGATAAAACATCAAAGGCTTTACTATAATCGGTATAGATAACATTCGTTTGAAAACCTGCTTCCATATTTCCCGTAAAAGTTGAAACTGACTCAACAAGATTAGTAACTGTGGATTTTTGGTCAACAAAACCATGTTGGTTGTGAACTAAATAATATTTACAGTTATAATAAATCGAATCATACAATATTAACTCAAAAAGTTTAGGAATGGAGGAAAGTTTCGCGATTGGTCTATAATTAGTGATTTCATAATTGGCGTTCTTCTTATGAACTGGTCTAATAAATGAATGTTTTTAAACTCCTGATTTTAAAGAAGAATTGAATATTAATGACAGTGGAATTGCTAAGGCAGTTGAGCATTTATTAAGGATAACTTCGGGAATATCATTTGGTCCAGGAAAGTTATTAGTATCAAGATTTTCCAAATACTTTTTTATTAAAGCTTCATTAATATCAATATTAGACCAAGTAGTTTTAGGAAAATCATTCAAATGAGAAAAATCATCATCATTTGGTGCGAAAATTGAGTCAGTGTACGCTGAGCTAAAATATTCGCGAAAGAAATTAGATATTATTTCTGAATCATTACTAGAAATTCCATTGTATTTCATATGAGTAGGAAACTCATCACATTCACTTTTGGAATTGATGAATCTCCAGAAATGTTTTAGATTAGATATTAATTTAGGAGACATTCCACGAATAAAATCGTTATAAAGTAATTCCGAAAATGCTTTGAATTCATCAAAAATGCTTTTTATTTTCTTTTTTTTTTATTAATTCATTATTATACATTTTAGTATTGTTTCATTGCCTGATTGACATTATTGAAACATTATATACAATCGAGTTCAAATTTAATTCTTATTTCACAATAAATAAAAGGTAGGATTTATAGTAAAATTAATGAACATAAGTTTTTATAGGGAATTTAGTATGCTACTGTTTATGAAATTGTACTACAAAAATTTGATAAGATTCACAAATAAAATAAAAATAAAATTTATAGTTAGATAGATAATTACAAAATTTAAATTCAGATATATAATCAAAATCAAATAAAATAAAAGAACATTTAAATTCACTAAAAAAAAAAACGTTAAAGATAAAATTCAAGTAATAAAATCCAAATAACCGGGCTCCAATAAATATTGTTTTAACTCCCTAGTGAAAAGCTTTATGCTTGACAAATCTTTTATTCTTCGTGGCAGAGAGTTGTATAACCTGGAACCAGATACGGTGACGATAGTAAAGATTGACCACCCACAATCCTAATATCATTTCTGTTCCTGGTGTTAAAATTATGACCGTAACGCTGTATAGAAGTAATATTAGAGTGATCAACATTATTAATAATTTTATATATTTTCAAAATCTGCAGATACTGAAATATTCCTTTAATAGGTAGAATTCGATTATCTGAGTATAATCTATAAGTACTATGTAGCAATGGCAAGTTCAAAATATTCTTTAATAACTTATTTTGAGCTATTTGCAAAATGCGAACATTATTATTACATCCCCATATACTTGTACCATAAGATAACAAGGAATGACCAAGTGCAAAATACATTTTTAATTTTATTTTGCGAGGTATCTTATTTTTAAATTGGAACAAAATGCCGTTTAAGGCGTTTAATAACCTACTTACTAAGTTGTTAACATGAGGTTTCCGACTTAAATTGCTATCTAAAAGAATTCCTAAAAACTTAATTTCATTAATTTCTTCTATAAAATTACTACCTAATATTTTGATTTTTATCTTTTCAAAATTCATTTTAGAAGACTTAAATTTATTATCTTAGTTTTCGAGGAATTCAGAGCAATTTTATTGATTCGAAGGAACTCTTCTATAATGATTAAATCATGTTTAATCATACTTTCAATATGTCTTACTTCATTACCTGGGTAAAAAATACTACAATCATCCGCAAAAATAAAGAATTTGCCATGTAGAGGTAATTTATAAATAACGTTAATAAAAATTAAAAAGAGTAAATGTACGCTTTTAAATATATTATAATCGTAAGGATTCTTTGACTTAACATAACAACGCCAATCTTTATTTTTTTTATTTCTAAGTTTCTTAAAATCAGAACTGAACCATGGCGGACTCGAAAAAGGGTTCCGACCTTTAGATATTGGAACAAACTGCCTAAAACCATCAAACATAATTTCATAAAACCTATTCGTAATTTGGTTAGTTTCCATATGGTTAAATATGGAAGAAAAGTCATAAGAAATAATGAATTCGTTTAAAGTATCAAAATTTGTTTTATGAAACTTAAAACAATAAGACTTAGTAACATCCGATTCGATTGGCGAATTTATACAAAACGTAAAACTTACGGGAGGATGGAATTGATCAATACCCACAATAGGAAAGGTATTATCACAAAAAGTCAAATTGTTCCAATCCGAGGTAAACACTAAATCAAGCTGTTTATGCTGAAAGTTACAAATTTCAGAGACTTGTTGTAAATAATTAGTATTTAATTTATCAATAAATACATATTCACATTCCGCCCTAATTTGTTTCGGAATCATAAAATATTCTTCGTCATGCTTTATCCATCTTAAGGTCGGAAGATTAAAATCGCCACATAGTTCAATCAAAAAGACACTTGGAATGCCTTTTAATTTACTCTAATCAAATATTTCGCAAAAATATTTTTTTGACACTCCTCTCAAAGATATAAAATTGTCTTTGCGAACAAATTATTTTTTTTTTTAAATTTTGATATTTTTTTTTTATTTTTATCTTTTCCAACACATGATCAATTTCTGTTTCGAATACGCTTCCGTATTATGTATTCACCTCGAATTAAAAGATGTTTTTACACTATTAAACAATCTTAATTTTAGATTTTGGATCATTTTTTCTTAAAGTGAACTCTGCAGAGCTCTTCAAAAATACTGGTTGATAACGGTGGAATAAATTCTTATTCATTCTAATAAAGTTATTATTTTGCTTATCCGGCGCTTATAATATCCTATGGATATTATAAAATGACATTGAACTTTGCTCAAAATACCTTCAGATATCGTTGAATCGTAAAAATATATTCCTACATAATGCCATCTCTAATTTTGGCTATAATTTTTAGAAATTGTATTCTTAATCTCATATATTTAAAAAGACAGCTAGCTACTGTGACTGTATGGGACGATAAAAATTTTGTTTGTTTATTTTATTTTTCTTTTAATTTTATTTTTTCTAATTAAAACAACAAAAAATTTTATTTTCAAGAATTAATTATGCATTTTTTCCTTGCACAATAATTTTAGATAGAATAAAAAGGGGTAAGAAAAAAAGGAGAATAAAATGCAAACATGTGATAATCACCATAGCGGTTGAAGGATAACAACAATAGAACAAAAACATAAAGAGAACAAGAACAAGAACATAAAGATAAAAAATAAAAAATAAAATAACAACAACAATAACAATAATATTAAGCTATAGTAGCAGTTAAAGAAAGAAATGAATAAAAAAATGCATCACAAAATAATTTACAGAAAATACAATAAATGCTTGAAATCACTTGCATCGCACTTGCATTGAAGTTCATTTTGTTTTTTTTTTTTTTCGTTAATGCATACGCAGGCACACTTATAAAATGCAATGAAAAATTCGTTGTCTCTCATTAGAAGAAGAAACAAAAAAAAAAAAAAAAAAAAACAATTTAAAGAATTTACCAACAGGGATGAGATGAAAAATTAAATTTTAAAATATTTTCATAAAAAATTCAACTGCTCAATTAAATTCCATGGAAAAATGGAATTTAAAGAAAATTTTAGTTCTATTGAAGGCTACTTACTTAGGAATTATTTTTTTTAATTTTAAAGAAAATTGAAAGAATAACGCGTGCTTAGTTTTAAATAATCTAAAGTGTGTTCTAAATAAAATTTTATCGATATTATCCAAGTGTATTTTAAAGTATACTGCAACATACTACAATAATTAGAGAAATTGTTTTGTTATACTAAAATGATTTAAGTCTGTTTTTAAGCGATTTTTATTAGGCACATTTTGATTTTGGTCGGTACAGTGCTGCAATAACTTTTTTTGTTAATTAATTATTATTTATACAAAATACTCTCGCAGTCGCGAATAAATACTTACTGTCTTTTACTAAGCCTTTCTGAGAGATACAAAATGTAAAATTGATTGAAAGATGCCATCTTATGGTTATAGCAGTGGTTTAAAGTGTTGGGGGTGACTCTGGTAGTATTCATAGGCTGACTATGGGTAGTTCAAGGAATACTCTTGTTCTAGTTAATAATAAGTACAAGAACAGTGTTGAGCCTCTTTCCCTTATTATTGTAAAAAAGTTATCCACGTATTTCTTCCAAAATCTTTGTAACAGTCCTTCTGCTGCCAAATCTTACTCTAATCTGGCCATTAAAAATTTCACTGGTGAATAGAGAGAGATTAAGATCCCCTTAATTTTTTGAAGGAATCACCTCTAACAGAGAAATAATTTTTCCATGCATTCTCTAATTGTCGGTTATATCACCTTTTGTCTCGAATTTTATCTCTCATGGGATTTGAAGTCGTTAGACTGTACTGTTTTGTAGTTCTATCAATTAAGTTATAGAGCGAGATAGTGTTATAATATCATAAACTAATTTAGAATTATGAACTATATTATATCGAAACGCATTAAGACAATATCACCTTTCGGGCAGAAAACACTGTGGAAGATTTTTATTCTGTAAACATTGAGTTAATTGAAAAAAGTCGACTAACAAATCATTGCTGTTATTATGTATGTAGGCAGTGCCCTTCCTGAGTTGCTGGCCGCTCAGGTGCAAAACAATATTGCCGCCACTATTAACCTTCGCTTGGGCGGCAAATTAAATATACGTAAACGGACAAGATTAACATGTGTTAATATTTTTGGTTTTTCCATACATTTTGTATGGAGAATTTTTTGATAAAAATAAGTGATTTTTATGTTTTCATGATTATTTTTGTGTGTGCATTACTGTTACTTTTATGTTTACTTTCATTACCAGCGAATTTCTATCCACTAAGATTTTTGGAAATACCGGTATTTTAGAAAAAGGAAGTGCTACTGAGGACTTCCGTTTGTTACAAGGTACTTATAACAGAGTTAGTAGTTGCGACAACAACAGTGTGTCAATTTCAGTGAAATAAAAAAAAATTAAATAAAATATATATATTTTGGAAAGATTATTTATTGAATTTTCAATATTTGCAATAATATGGAAGAGTTTAAAATTTTATGTGCCGTTCAGGTAGGCAGGTAAGTAAATTTTGTAATATTTCAGTTCTTCAAAAAACCTATTTTTTAAATATCCTATATTTTTGTGTAAATATTAAAAAATTTCTGCAAAATCAAGCAAAACTATTCAAATATACGAAATTTCAAAAAAAAAACCGTTACAGGTATATTACACTTTTTTTTATTGAGTTTTACTATGAGAAACACAAAAAATCAAAAAAAAAAAACATTAAAAAAAAAAAATACACACAAATTATACAAAAAACCTATTTTTACAGGTTATCATTTGAGGAAGAACAAAAATATTTCTCTAGGTTGGTGGAACATGTGCTAGATGATGAGCATGCGGATGTAGGACCACCGGAAGAAATAGTATTTGAACCAGTTGCCGGTCCCTCAAAAGTCAAAAGTGATGATAATGATGACAAAGATGAAAATGAAGAATCAATTGCTTAAAAAATGCATCTTAGACGTAAGTGATGTTCATGATTTTGAGGATGAGTCCCTAGATGATGAGTCAAAAGTACAAGAAGAAAAAAATCACATTGTTGATTCAAATCAATATTTTATTAGACAAGATGGCACAAAGTTGAATAAAATTCGATAAACATATCACAGGGCTAGACAACAAAATGTTTTCCGACAAAAACCGATAGGTTCGATATCCATTAACAAAACGTATAACTGATTGTGAAACATTTGCCGCAATTTTCAATACATCAATCGTTGACATAAATTTTTAATTGAACTTCGTAAGAGAATCTTTTTTTTTAACATACCAAAAATAAAATTCAAAAGAAATTTTTTTTTCAAAAAACCTTTGGTGCTTTATTTACTTTATGTTTTAAAATATATTAATTTTAGTATATTTTTATTTCAATTTAAAATATTTCATAACCTTTTATCTTATTTTTTAACTTTTATCGAAATAGTTACAAAAGTTTCATAGACATTTTGTATGAATAAAAAAATATTAACATATGTTAATCTTGCCCAACAGCGAAGAAAAAAAATTAAATTGCCTAAAAATTGGGCATAGACACGTTTTTCCGAACTTTTCTCTATATATTCAATATCTACTAAAAAAATTAGGCACTGATCTCTGATTTCATTAAGATCGGCCAAATATTAAAGTTTTTATACAAAAGTAAAACAGTAAATATTAACATACGGTAATCCTGCCCGTGTGAAGGTTAAATAAATTTGTTAATTAGAATTCGCTGAAGTGATAATTTTCATGTACAATTTAACCCTTATAGAATTGAATATAGAATATGAAAACGTAATCAAACTAAGTGAAGAAAATTTTTTTAGTTATTTACGACACCATGCTATATTAAGAAGAGAATTTTTGTTTATTTTGGTTGTTTTTTTAAAAATAAAACTAAAATTTATAATTCAACAAAAATAGTTTAATATTTGATTTCAATAATCATAAAATAAAATACCTATTAGTTTCATAAAAACCAAAGTCGGTGTAACTAACAAACAAAAACAGATTTCACAATTCTACTCTTCTTGCTTTTGTTGAAACAAAATCATCAATTACTTGAGAATACTTGAGATAAGTTTAAATTCTCACAGATATCTTCGAGAATTAGAGAATAATATCGATAACAAGGCAAGATTGGTTAACCGTTCTTGCGACATCGACGACCTTAGGTAATTTTTTTATCAATTTTAATTTTGAAAAACTCCTTTCTCCAGACATTTCTCCAGCTACAGTTTCAGGAAGTGTTACAAAAATTCTTAACGCTACACAAAAATTAGGAAATGATGATATTAAGTCGTTTTGTATAGGGTTTCCAGTACCGAAGAGTTTCTTTAAAAACCGTTATTTCGGTACTGATGTCAATACCGAAAACGGGAATACCGGTATTTTCGGTAGTGAAAAAAAGCTTATTTTATTCAAGTCAGCGATAAGAAAAACATAATTTTTTTAAAAAAAAAACATTCTTTATTTCATTTTTCGAAAAATTAACTGAAACCATAAGTATTTAATTATAAGAAAATTAAGAATAATAAAAATCATTTAAATATTATATTTGTTGAAAGAAATAGGCTTTTAAAAAGCATAAAATATTTATACTGTCATCCGAAAGCATCGACCAAAATTTGGTTAATATAATTCTACGTGTTTCGTAGGCGATTTTAAGATCATTATTGAACGAATTTAGTTGCTTAGAAAGTTCATCAAACATAAACTCTAATGCAATGTCGGCTTTATACAAATCAGCATCTGAACAACATAAACTTTCTACAGCTAGTTTAATATGAGTTAACGCTGTTATTATACGAAAAATTAAGTCAAACTCTTTTTTTGAAACCGGTCCATATGCAAATCAATTAAAGCTTTTTGAAAAGAGCTTTTCAATTTATAGAACCGTTCAAGCATAAACAAAAGACTACTCCACCTGGCTCTACAATCTAAAATTAACTTCAATTCTTTTCCATGTTTTTGTAAGTACATGTCATTTTTTGTTGAAGATTGCCGAAATATTTTTACAACTCTCCTTACTTTGACAATTAAGGGTTCAATATGCTCGTTTAAAGTTAGGTCAACTTGTTCTTCACAAAAATCGTCTCTTGACAATGCTTTTGATTTGAAAAAATTAGTTGCTGCGATTCAAATTCAAAACATTTTGAATTTTGGTGCACAACAAAAGTAGGAAATTAAACTTTTTTTAATGAATGGTCTGGTGTAAAATTCCAAGAATCTTACAAATTTATTAGTCAATACCAAAATACCGGTTTTCTTGGTTCGGTAGTGTCAGTATTTCGGTTTTAATATTCTTCGGTAATACCGGAATTCCGGTTTCGGTAATACCGGTAATGGAAACCCTAGTTTTGTATGATGTAATTCAAAGTCATTACAGGCTTTGCCACACACTTTCCCTAAAACATAATATTTCGTTAAATAGTTCATATCCATTGAGGTCTTTTTCTATGGTATCCTTAATATTTATTTGTAGAAAAACTTCCAAATCCAAGCAACATTTTTTTGAAGTATCTAAGTCTAATCATAGAGTAATCATATAAGTAGAGTATTCACGTAGAACAATATTTGTTAATCATTTTCTTCTAAAAATGCCGTCCCATTTTTACTCAATACCCCAAAACACTCACATATAATTTTCGAAACTCAATTATTTTTACTCAAAATTTTTTTTTTATTGAGAAGAATATTTCATACAATGCCACTATACTTCTAGCCTATTCACAGAATGATTTTTTCGGAATTTTATCGAATTACGATTTCGTTTTAAGTTTTGTTTTAGTTTTGTGTATAAAATTTTGCTCTCCCAGTGACTAGGCTAGGAGTATAGAGGCATTGTTTGATAATTTGAAAAGTATTTACATACCTATGTACTTTTGATTTATATGAAGAGTGTATAGCGTAATATCGTATATGTGTTCACCATACATTTACATATCTAATTCAATACAAAAAATATATGTATATAGAAAAATGTAAACAAAAAAACACAATTAATCGCAAAGATAATGAATGAAATTGTATCCATACAATAATAGGTCAATGATAGCATCACATAATCCAGAAATTTTTTTTAAAAATAATGCTAATAAAAGAATAAAATTTATTAGTAATGCATTACAAATCGTGAAGTTTGTACGGAATACCGTTTTGTTTTCTTTTCTCAGAAGTTGGTTAAAAATCGTATTTCTATTTCAGATGAAATAATTTCTGAAGAAATAAAAACAGCCAACAATCCATATAAAGAATAAAATGTCCAGTTCTATTTTTTTTACTTACTTTTTTTATACTTGGATAGCTTGTTTGTTTGTTTGTATTCATAATTATATTATGTATTCATATATACTATTCATATTATTATCTACGGTAAGAAACAGACAAAATTAACAAAACCAAAGTTGCTGAAAATTTAAAAATACATGTAGGTACCTACTTTTCAGTATACTTTTCAATAGAAATTAATTTGAATTATTTTTAATTTTACAAAACCAACATTAATTTTTTTGTCCCTCTCTTCTATAAAATTTGAAATCACAAATTTCATAAATCACATTGACCAAGTCCAAAACAAAATATTAATTCTTCAAATTTTTAAAATTAAAGCAAAATACAACAAATCCAGCAATAATCTTGAATTCTTTCAATTTCTAAAAAAAAATTCAATACTTTGATTTGTAATATTATTTGTGGTCTATTGAAAGGACTTTAAATGCATGTATAGTTTTTTTTATACACATTGTGTAATTTTTAATTTTTATCACATAAGTAAAGTAGAAATGCGAGCAGCGAAATAAAGAAGTATGTATATACTGTAGCTAGCATGCACATTTGCATATAACTATACAATTTTGAGTACCTATACATACAACTTTTATATTGTTGACACTGTTGGCAGCATAATAACAAATAAATATGTTCATAAGTAGTAAGTACACAAAATCTTTTTATTTATGAGTACAAAATACATTGCGCTCAACTTATAAGCAGTTAAAAATTGAGTAATATTATTTTGAGTGAACACAGAATTTTGATATTTGAAAAAGTGACTAGCAAATTTTGTTCTACGTGAATACTCTACTTATATGATTACTCTATGGTCTAATACAAAAAAGGAAGGAAGGAATACAAAAAACCATAGGTATTATTACATTGCTCTAACAACGTAAATCTTTCCTCTAGAGAATTGTTCGCTCTATCTATAATGCGAAAATAAAAATTAATCTTAAAGTTTTGTTTAGGATCTTGTGCAAACTTGTCACTTTATTCATATAAAAATTGACAATGCCTTTTTCTGATGCGGGTCTATGGGAAATTCGTAGTCTACATTAATAACACGTGCAAGGTTTGTAGCTTGACTTATATATTCATTAAAACTGGCATCATTTCTTTTCACATTTAAAAATCTTTTTAAATTACCCAACGCTTTACTACATTTATTAATGTAAATGTTAAATGTTAGAATTTTGTAGCATTTTGCTAACTACATCAATTTTTGAAAGTATATCTTGCCAGATAATTAATGAACATAAAAATTTAAATGACTTTAATTTCTCAGATAACGAATTTGACATATTCCATGTGCTTATATCTCTGCTTTGGTTATCTCTTAAATTGATTAAACTTTCAGAGACTTCTTTAATATTTTGCTGCAAGGGTCTTATAGCGTCAATACGACTTGACCATCTAGTACCACTTAAAGGTTTTATAGTTAAATTTTTAATTTTAATTTTCTTAAATAATAGTTGGTAGGCGGCCGCCCTTCGATTTCGCCGCCCACGTGCAAGGGCACCTTTTGCACCCCCGCCAGGAACGGGCCTGTTTGTAGGTTAGTATAGTACCGTATATTATGTATCTATGTAATCTACATATATATGTGTGTAAGGTACTCCATATGCTTAGAAATAGTAGGTTGTATTCAAAATTGCACATCCGATATTTTTAACTATATTTTCGAAATATTGTTCAAACTATGCTATTTTTGTGGTCTCCAATTAGTTGGTGAAATAATTTCTTTTGAACTAAGACTAGCATTAACGTATGCTGATTATTCGGTTATCTATATGCTAAAAACAATTATTACTACATTGCATAGTTTCGACAAACATCTTGGTGTTACAATAGATGATGACTTCAACTGAAATCAATAAATTAATGAATTGGTGGTTAGAACCAGAAAAATGGCAGGTGTTTTAAAAAAAAATACACTACAGAGTTCCTGAAATCTTAAGCTATATACAGCAATATACAGTTTGTTCAATAGTAAAATCTCATATGGTATTGCTGTTTGGGCAAATACATTTAAAAAAAAAAACCTGAAATCTCTGGATAGCAATTAAAAACCTTCAGAGCAGAATGGTTACAAATGAGATACATAAAAAATGAGATATTCTCAAACTAAATAATTATATAGAAATGATGCAATTGATGCACATGAATTATCTTCTAAACAAAAACTTAGAAAGAAATATTAAAACTAAGTTTAACTCAAACTTACACGAATATAATACTAAAGCTGCTAGTCAAATAAGATTAAACATCACACGTAATTTAAATGGTATCGACTCCATACTCAACTCAAGCTCTAGGCTATACAGCAATTTATCGTTAGACATTATAGTAAGCCCAATAGTTGTTCTTATAACTTAATCATTAATTTATTTTTCATTTTCATTTTAAAAATATACGAGTAACACAAATTAAACTTTTATTTTAAGAACCAATTAGCTATGTACTAATAAAGAAAACACTGAAGAAAGTACTCCAAGGTATTTCAATGAACACAAAACTATACGATTTTTAATTATTTTATTTTCTTTAGCATTAATTTGATTTATTTCCAGATTGGATGAACCAAATCAAACTTCTTTTGATTTTGTTGAGGCAGTGTCTGAATTAGTTTCCAGCTTTAATGTTGAATATAGAGAAGAGGGGTTCTGTTATATTTTTTTTTAATTCGACGATAGTTCAAAGCGTAGTAAGCTTACTCAGTAAAGTCAAACTGCAAACAAATCAGGTTGTATTCGTCTTTGAACTTTCTTCTATTAGTGATCCCATTCTATTTCCTCTATTTAATTAATTTCAATACCAAAATGCTTCCTTAACAACATAATATAAAAATTCTTAAAATAAAAAATTTATTAAAGCTTCTTTATTTTCTACTTAATAAAATAAATCTCAGAGGACTCAGACCTGTAATCAGAGAATAATACTTCATTTAAAACATGTAAAAATGAGAGTCACTTTTGACCCCCCCATCATATTATATTGTATATAATATATTGTATTCAGTAGAAGATGCATGCAAGTGTTCAGTTATACATTAAACACCATAAGTATAAAAAGAAATAAAAAAAAAAAAAACAAAAAAAAAAACATAAAAATAATCATAAAAATCACTAATGCTCCCTATAAATACCCACCCATTCCCATACATTTTGATTATACTCTGGAATAGTTCTGATAGTAACTTTCAAAATTTTATTTGATAAACCTCCAACCCTAGAGAAAAAGATTTTCATCCAATTTTCTGTGTGGTTAACGTGTTTTGACAAATTATTATTATTTGGGCACTACCCCATCATCTTTATTAAAGCAAAAAAAATATAAAAATAAAAGAAACAAAAAAAGGCTAAAAAATATCTTGATTTTAATCCTTCTAACATTTACGAAATTATTCGACTTCTTGAATTTCTTTTCAAATTCGGAGTTTTCATAGTAAAAAAAAATTATTAAGATGACCAGCATAAATATCAAAAGTTGAATAGCACCATCACCATAGTGTGGTTTCATTTTGTAATTTTTTTTTTTTATTTTGGAAAATATTATAACAAATAACAGTTATTATAGAGTATTCAGTAATGGATATTATTAAGGGTTCATAATGCAGGACAATATAGAATTATCGCAGTCTCCTTAAGTATTTGAGAAAACAAAATTTTTACAAAAGTTGTTTTTGTTACAATTTTTTTAATGTGTCGTCGTTATATGAAGAAAATTTCAAAATTCGAACATTTTTGTTTTTTTTTCTGGAAAATAACGGTCTTTATAATATAATAGAAAATAATAATATATGTATATGTTTTCGATATACACATTCACAATGTAATGTTAAAGAATAACAAATATGAGTTTTAAGAACTGTTGCTGTGGTTGATGATACTTTCAATTTTTTTTTCTTATTTTTTTCTTTAATAATGACTATTTGGTCACTCCCTACAACAAAAAATTTAACATTAAAATTTATTAAGAGGAAAATGGAAAAACAAAATTTTCTCTGCTTTTGAAATGGGAAATTATTTCATAATCGATAATATTTTGGTTAGTAAATGAACAAGCGGATAATTTTAATTTAATATAAATCCAAAAGGATGTTGGCAAATAATTGAAATTTGACTTTAATATAATATATTATAATATAATTAACTAAAATACGTGTTTGATAATACTTAATTGGTTTTATTTTTTTATTAATTATTTTCTATTAATTTTAATTATTTGTTTTCTAAAAATTATATGAAATAAGATAAATTATATTTTAATTAACCGTTATGTGAGTGATGAGATACCGGTGTGTATACCTTTTGCATTTTCAAGCCATAAAAAAAAGGTTCTGGAAGAGCTAACTCAAACTTCCTGACAACTCCTCAAAAGGTTTTAGAAGATTTGGGTTTTTATAATCAATGAGAATCGAGATCTACTCTTGTTTTGAAAAACCACCTTCACGAGAGTACCTGTGTACCTCTATACATTTTGCATGGAATTCTATAGAAATGGTCATTTTTTTTTTATTTATTTTGATAATATTTTATTTTTAAGGCTATTTTAACTTTTTTTTTTGATTATTATTATTATATTTGCCTTAATTAACTTGCCTTGGACTTTATATGTTTGTTTCAATTTGCTTCAATTCAACAAAATACCCATTTCAATAACCATTCAACTAAAGAATATCCATACGAGAATATGCACTCATGTATGGGTTCATTTGTTTGCACACAAATTCACATGGAAATTTGCTAAAAATTGTAAGAAATAGACGATAATATGAATTTTTCGTGTTTATACAGAAAAAATATAGTAAAGAAAAGAGAGTAACAAAAAAAGTTGGCTGAAATTAAATAAATAAAGTTTATAATTTTGAAAAAAATTTTCGACAAAAATTTCGTTGAAATATTTAACAATATAATTTTCTAAATTGTATCAACTATGCATAAGATTTTTAGGAGACCTAACTAAAACAGCGTTATCACATTCTTTAAATTCTGTGATTTGTAAATAGATGTTGTCCTCAGTATTATCTTATAATCGTATACCAATATAATAAATATTTAGGTTTACTAATATAATTAATAAAAAATAATAATGTATGTAACTCCAAATTATTACTGACAAAAATATTAATAATATTTTATATTATTGTAATGTAATTATAATTTAATATTTTTAATAGGTATATACGAAAATAATAATGTTTAAAACGAAAATATTAAAATAATAAAAGATCAGAATTAATCCTCGTATAAGGAAACAAACTAAATTAGAACTAACATTTTTTGCCACCCTGCCTGATATAAATAATGGGAGGAAACGTAAACAAATCCAAACGAGAATAATGAGAACGCAAAATTATTTTACAGTATAAAGCAAAAGGCAAACATCTGTTTTGTACCTTTTCTCTCTCATAATAAATTTGGTATACGATAAGTAAATGTAAATTTTACCTGTTTTGACTAATGATATTTTGCTCGGTTTGATATTTCTTAAAAAATAGGTTGTCGTAAAATGGGAGTGCGTATTCTTGTTAATATAGATTATAGATATTCTTTGCATTCAACTACGGTAAAATTTACATATGTGTGTGTACTAATAATGGAATATGGATATTTGATAAAGCTAAAATTTGGTTTCTCTTTAAATTCACTATATTTATTGACATTTCTATGGTGTAAAGAAGCAAAAAAAGAAAAACAAAAAAGGAATATGTACAAAATAGTGTGCAATACAAATCATTATCATTATATTTCAATCATTTTCTATTATTAATACATCTTCAATTATTTTCAATCATCATTTTCATTATATTTTTTTTTGTGTTTTTAATTTGGTTTCTTTTATTAATCTCTTTCTTTTATTATTTCTCTTTCTCTGACTAAGTATATGTAAATATCCGTACATGTGTCATATAGGGCTTGCATTTGTTACATACATAATCATATGGCTTGATTTAATTGAAAATAAAATGAAAACATTATTTATGGAAGAAAACAAAATTTGAACCTATCAGTTATCTATCACTCAGTTAGAAATGACTCTTCTCGAATGTAAAAAAAGTTTAATTTCGATTTATGCATGTATATATTATACTTTTATATGCCAATTTATGCTTAGGCAGCGTTTACACGTCGGATAAAATCGAATTTTATCGTAGTCGGATGAGTGTTTACATTTCAGACTTTTTCTCAGATTTAATCTTCGATTTTACCTCAAATATTTTTTGTATTTAACAGGGTTTCTTTTTATAAAGCGCGTAATTTTTTATTGGTGAAAATTTTTTAATACGTAAATTAAAAAATTCAAAGGTATCTAATCAAAAATCTCCAAAAATTTTTTTTAAAAATATACCTACATATTTTTATAAACTTTGTTACAGTAATATAAAATATAATTATACATTTGAAGTATGAGCAATAATAACCAAATTGCGTTAGAGTGAATTTTAGTGCCATTTGATTATATGTGTTGTTCTTTGAAAATATATTATTTTTCATTAAATATTTTCACTAAAAAGTCGAAAATAAAATAAGGAAAAAAAAATTTTTTTTTTTAAATATTTGCCTTCAATTTAAGCGTACTAAAACTACAAAAATAAACTTTAGAATCGCAGCTTGATATAATGTTTTCATATCAAGTTATGATTTTAATTACGGAAAAAGCAAATTTGCCGAACTTTTTACCAAATCTCTTAATCTCATCTCAAGACTTCCTAGAATTTCGGCTAATTTGCTTTTTCCGTAATTACAATCATAACTTGCTATGAAAACATTATATCAAGCTGCGATTCTAAAGTTTATTTTTGTAGTTTTAGTACACTTAAATTAAAGGCAAATATTTCTAAAAAAAAATTTTTTTTTCCTTATTTTATTTTACTTTTACTTTTAGTTTATTTTTATTTTATCTATACTTATAAAAGGGAAAGTTTGTTTGTTTGTTTGTTTGTTTGTTTGTTTATTTGTTTGTTTGTTTGTTCGCTATACACGCCCACAGTTTCAAAGATAGAATTCTGAAATTTTGCACAGTTATTCATGGTACCAGTATGCAAATAACGCGGTACTTTACAAAGCCATCAGATGACAAGTTCGGGTTGCTGCCGTACAACTCTTACTAAGACTCAGGAATATTTTAAAAACCATGTGTGTGACAGATATGAAAATTTACATTTAGATTCTCTTTCACAAATAAAGAAATTCGACTGTTACCGATTTCGAAAATTTGAACTGGTTCGGGTTGCTGCCGTACAACTCCCAGCACGTACGTCCCGGGACTATTTCAAAAACCAATTGTGTTACAGGCATGAAAACTTACACTTACATACTCTATCACAAATGTTTCAAAAAAAAAATTGTGTTACAGACTTGAAAATTTATTCATAGGTATTCTATGGAAAATAAAAAAACATGTATTGTCCTGAAAAAGTATTTTCGAATTTAGGAATCAGTATAAAATTTTTATTAATCAGAAAATGCTGCAGAGTGTTCCAGGGGGTCTATGTGTACAAATCGATAGATACAGTTATCGATGAAAATGAAGTTGTTGTTCCTTATCAATTGGAATTAAAAGTAGTAGCTTCAATATTGCTTCTACGAAACTTGAAGAAGCCAAAACTACGGTACTAGATTAAGAATAAGAATTTGGCATCCTCATTTCATTTAATTACAAATTAAGGTAATTATCGTATGTACTTTGAAATATGTAAATAAATTTTATATGTAAACTAGCTCATTTCATTTAACTACAAATTCCAATTGATTTTGGAAAAGGCGAACATATCTTTATTTCAAGAATACCTCAACAGCAAGGAGCGTATTTGCTTATACTTCATCAGAAAAGATCACTAAAATATTGTTTACAAAGAAATAATTTTAATATAAGTATAGCTTAAGTTGGAGTATTGTTAATATTTTGTTGGCGTAGTGAAAAAAATAGATTAGAATAGTTTTGATAAACCAATTTTTTTCAATTCGATTCATAAATCAAACTTCATTGAAATAAATTCGATTCATTTTGTGGTCGACCCGGACAACGTCGGGTAACTTTGCTAGTTTACATATAAAATTTATTTACATATTTCAAAGTACATACGATAACTACATAGAATATTCAGAAAAACATTATGTAAACAAAAAAGTCAAAATAAATTACTTCCAGTGACTTCAAAACAATGTTATTACATTTTTCTAATGTTGTACTATGTTCACCACAAATTGGTTTGTTGCATTCAACACACGCTTTTCTAGTTTTTCTTTGCTTGTGATTCAGTTTTCTACTAGTTTTGTAATAGCAACTGCCAACCAGTTCGAATCTACCAGTCTCTCTTTTGTTTTGTTGAAAATAACTGTAGTTCGTTACCCAGAAGTATCACATTATTCACACATGAAAGTAAAAATAGTTTTAATAAAAATAATTCCAAGAATATTAACATAAAATAATCTTTAATCAGTGTATAAATATATTATTATAGATGCTATGTAGATGTGGATCTTTATTTTATTTTATTTTAATTTTATTTTTGTTGTCAATATTTTATTGGCAGAAAAATTTATAGATCACCGAATTTGTCGCATAATTCTATAACTTTATACAATGTTCTATGTTATGTAGGATTGATAATTGATAGGAAAGTCAAATGGATAAATTTTATTCAACAAATTATCCGCGAAATTTTGCCACACCTTTTTATTCTTTGTCGCATTCATAAATTTATATCCAGAAATGCTTTTTATACCATATATTCTTCCTTTATATTATCGCACATAGCCTTTCTGAACCCAACATGGAGTGGATGAGCAAATCAGCTAATATTATTTATTTATTTATTTATTAAAATTACCTAAAAGAGCCTAATGGCTCGCATAAGGTATAAAGTATAATTAATTACTATATTCTTACAAACAAAGAAAAATTTTTAGTGCAAGTTAACAATAAAAACGAAATATAAAAATTATAAAAGTTAGTTCTGATTATAATGATATAATTAATTTTATATAATATACAAAAGGAAAGAAAGAAGCAAGAAAAGAAAAAAAAATAAGATGACATTATTAAACTAGAATAGAAATTTTAGATTGAATTTACTCATTATTATACTTAGACATTAACCTATTTCTGAGTCTTTCTTAACCTTATATAGTGTTTGATTGACTGGTTTATTATTGAATTATATCATGAGATCATACACAGATTACTTGCTGTTCTGGTGTTCTTGTTTTTACTTCAATTAGATATCATGCATAAGACAGCTATCAAACTAATTCACTTCTATCCAAATACATTTCCTACAGATATGCTATATTCAGAAAAATACACTAGCGTTCACAATATTTGCATGCGTGAATTATACTTTTTGGGCCAGGCTGTACTTTACAGATTATAAATTTAACAGTAGGTAAACATAATTTTATTCTAAATAGATAAACATATTTTTTTTAAATGTTTTATTTATTGTCAATTCTTAAAACTAAATAGAATCTTATATATTAATACGCTTAAACGTCTGTTAAACTTTTAACAAAGCTTTTACAACACAAAGCTTTTTTCAACTAAATTAGACAACTTTATTAGAACTATTACGATAGTGTGAAAAATTTTATTTAAAGACATAAACCACAAAACCATAAAACCAAATAAAACCAAAAACAAATTAAAATTAACCTAAAAACAATTCACCTATTGAGCAATAACATTATAAATAAATATGAATTAATTAAAAAAAACAACAAAGTAGCAAAGACAAAAACCGAATTATCAGAATATAATTATTACTAGGGGCCCCTGTTGAGTAATTATATTTCAAGTTGAAGTCAAATTTAAAGTTTTTAAAAAAACAGTAATTTACGTACTGACATAGACTTCGTACGATATAGCAGAAACCACTCGTGTTTAATAAAAAGTTTTGTGGTTAGTAAGTTTTATTTAGGACACATAAATACACGTCCCTCATATACTGCTTCGTTTCCGATATATTCCCTATAGTAAGAACCATTTAGTGATAAAATTACTAAATATAAAAAGTTTTGTTATTAATGAGGTACGTATATATATACCTACATAATACATAATTTTAATAAAAACTATATTATTACTACAAATAACAAAAATTTAGAAACAGTTACTTAAAAAGATAAAAATGAAGAATTCAAGTGACCTACTGGGTCTTATTCTGAGAAGCGAATTTTTCGGTACGTACTGAAATATATGATAAATTTTATTTTTGGTATTCTGTGGAGCGAAATAGAGATACTGATCGGTTTTTATCGCAACGTTTCGATTTTCATGGTATTACGAGAATCGTTTTTTTTTTTGTTCGCTGTCAGAAAAAACGATAAATATATCATTATAGAAAAAGTTAGTGAAAGATGGCGAATGAGAAAAAGTAAGTATATAATTAAAGTAAAATTCAAGTAAACTAATTTTATTTAATTATATATTTGTACTTAAAAATAATTAATAAATTTTATAATACATTTTTAATTAAAAGAAAAGTTACAAATAGTAGGCAGTTTGAATGTTTGTTGGTGCAATGTTTTTTTACATGTGTTCCATCAACGCATCTAATTATTCCTGGAAATCCAAATTTATTATAAAATCCGAATTTGATCGATGATTTTGCTTATTTTTGGTTTTAGTAAATTTTATATACTCTCGACACAATTCCGTCTCAAATATTGACAATGTTTCGTAGCTAAACCTACCAAAAAATCGTTCTCCACGCCTTTTTGATAACTTCCTTCAGCAAGGAAGCGCAATCTTCCAGCCAATATTGGATTTTACTGAATGTGGACTAATTGTACCTACGTAGGATTTAAATTATTGTCTAATTTATCTAGAACCATTACAAAGGTTTCTTTCGAGAGCCTGAAATACTTAATGAATCTAACAAACCAAATAAAATTGATCATATTTTTTTTATTTCATATCATATTCATACATATATAGTTGTTATAACTTATACCTACGTTAAAATAGGTAAATCTAATGGATTCGCTTTATCCCTCAATTCTCTTCTTTTTATTCTAAGTAAATTCATCTCTTCCTTCTCATCAGACGACGTTTCGTAATATATGTAAATGCAAAAACATTTTTTAATATCTATAAAATTTGAATTTAACTTCACTTAATTTCACTTTTCAAACAGAAAATCAAAACAAAAAATGTCAAAACATAAAAAAAAAAAAATTTGACAGTTTTAACCAGTAATGCTGTCAGTTTTGCAAAATATCGTATCATTCGCTTCTCAAAATACCAAATGTGATACAATGTGATGCTCTACCGGTACGTAGCGAAAAAGTGATTCGCTTCTCAGAATAAGGCCCACTATATCAAAATGAAGTACTCTAACTCTACTATATAAAAATAAATTTGCTAGTCATATGAACAATTCAACTGATTTGTTTTTTTGTTGTTTTTTGTTTTTTATTTTAGATGAATTTGTTTTTTTGTTTTTTTTTTTGGCATATGTACATAGATTCATTTGCAAGTAAATATATAAATTATAATAACTGATTTGTTTACTTTTGTTTATTATTTTCATAATATCTCACTTATGCATAATGTATTTGCTGAATAATAAAATCATATGAGTACAAAATTTTCAACTGTGTGCGCATTTTTGTTTTATATATACAATCTTATATATTATATATATTAGAAGTTCAATAAGGAGTAGAAGAATCGAAATAAAATAAAATGGTGTCTACTGCGCAAGACCTTAAATGCTTGTCAATTATAATTATAGATATCGAATTATAAAAATAGCTTTGTTAAAATATTACGATATTACGATCAATGTTTCCTCTAAGCTGCTAAAAATCATTCGCGCACTGGTTTTCAAAATCAGCGCACTTGTTTTTTTTTAATTTTTAGAAATATTGTTACAAAATTATTTATATCCCTATACAAAGTATACAACATATTTAAAAAAAAAATTAAAAAAACATATTCAAAATTTTGAAAATAAAACTCCATGAAAAAAAAAACTTAGTTACTTTCATCAAACTACCGAAAGCGATCTGATCAGAATATGGTAAAAATTCTTATTGATAATGTGATACTTGGAATCCAAATAAATACATCTATGCTTTCGATGCAAGCAATACATGAACATATGGCTAAATATGTATCAATTCCTCTTTCATGGGGAAATTAATTATAAATTTCATAATAAAACAAAAATTCATTAATGAATTACGTAAATCGAGTTTCCATACACTGACAATAGATGAAAGTACAGATATTTCTGTACAGAAAATATTAATAGTATAGATGAAATATCGACCAGAATGTGAATTTGTATACAGAACTGAATTTTGTGGTATTTTAAAAATGACCGGTTGCGACAGCATTTCTATTGTAGAAGCAATTAAAGCATTTTATGCTGACAATAATCTAAATTTACAGAAAATGGTATCTTTACTTCTGATGGAGCTTCAGTTATGTTAGGAAAAAATAATGGTGTAGCAGCACGACTTCGACATGAAATTAAACATTTATCTGAACAACATTGCTTAGCCCACAAAGAAGATCTTGCCATAGATGATGCTTGGAGACAGGTCTCGATCATGCAGGATATCGAAACACTTTTGAGAACAGGTTACACTATGTTTCACCGATCGTCTATAAGGAAAAAACAATTTCAAGAAATGGCTATTTTAACAGAATGTGATGCACTAGCGTTTCGACCACTCAATGAAGTAAGATGGCTTTCTAGACACTTTGCCGTGAAAGCTTTAATTCGAAATTATGATACCCTAATTGACTACTGCACCGAAAAGGTCCAAAATTTTAATGATCCTATTAGAAAATATTGTTTGGAAATGCTTAAACATCCACAATACCATGTTACAATAGTAATTTTAGATGAAGTTTTATGCGACCTTGCTGCACTAACCAAATTATTTCAAAGAAGTGGTTTAACATCATTGGAAACTATTCAGTTTGCAAAAGGAACTATAAATAAACTGAAAAGTCAGTATTGGAGTGATGATATCAAGAAACTTTTAGCTCTATCAAACAATGACGTTAATACATCTGTAATTATTTGATTTATTGAACTTTTATGTAAATACTTGGAGAGTAGGTTCCCTGAAGAAGATTTTATAGAGTTGTATGCATTCGATCCTGGTGCAATAGCAAACACTACTAACTTTGAATTTGGGAAAGAAAGTGTTCTAAAGTTAGTACGAAAATATTCTATGTTTATTCCCAATTTTAATAACACTGCAGCAGAGACGATATGTCAGCAATATACCACATTAAAATTTATTGTGGCCGAAAAAATACAAAGTTGGTTCAATTCAAACATTCACGGACTTGGTGAATTTCGTTTTAAAAGATGACCAATTCAATGAACTGAAATTTTTACTAGACATTAGCTCAACATTTCTAGCATCAAGTTGCGATTGTGAACGTGGATTCAGTTTAATGAATTCTATAAAAACTAAATCTAGAAATAGAATTGAAATTAATCATTTGGAATGCTTGATGCGAATAAAATCACATTTATTATCTCACAAAAATATAGATTTAGATGAAGTTTATCAATATTGGGCTAATGAAAAAGACAGACGTGAAAAAATTCCATAGTGGACATTCCGTCGTTTAATATTATATATTTTCTTTTATAAATCCAAATAATTAAATTTAAAAAGAATATTATAAGATAAGTATGTACATTATGAAATGTAAATTGAATAAATAAATGAAGTATTAATATGCATTAATTACTAAGTCAATATGTAGCTTTAGCTATAAATATGAATTATATACGAAAAAATTAATTACATATATGTATAATAAATTAAATATTTAATTTTTTAATTATTGTTTTAATTAATTTTTATAAAAATTTTCCGCTCACTAAATCTTGTTCTGTAAATTTACTGCTCACGCCGCACATTTTCCGCTCAGATATCTAAAAAATTAGAGGGAACGTTGATTACGATATTACAGCAAAAAAACTAACCGGTAAAACAAATGGTAAATTTAGAAAATATATTTTTTACCTCAACCATGTTCAGAAATTCCAATAATTGAAATTTATTTATTTTATTAACAAATAATTCAAAAGTATAAATTCAAATGCGCAGTAGCATTGAGTAAATATTATATTGTACATGGAGAATCATAAACCGAAATTTACGATCTGCTAAGAACAAGAAAAACAAAATATGTTATGACATTATTATCAAGTTCCAATTCAATACACGGCAAATTTAGTACACATAAAAATTAAAAAAACTTTAAAAAGAAAAAGCACAGACTACCCTTACCTACATCAGAGACCCCAGCAGGATAACAATATAACAATAAAACTGAAGAACAAGAGAAAAAGCATAATTATTGGCTTTACCCCTAACTATAATAGTCATAAGGCGTCATATGATGTCATATGATACTTCGTTAAATGGCCTATATGATTCGATATGATTTGACAAAGTCGTAACCTATCACTTTACTATAATGGTCATACATAATCATACCAAAACGTCAAAACCAAAATTTAAAAGAAGTGAAGTAAAAATATAAATTCTATAAATAAATGTTTTGTTTTTTTATTTTGAGTTTTGAAATAGTTAGGGCTATTATGATAATAAAAAAAAAACACAAAAAACGTATCTATGATTATTTTAATGTGTGTTTAATGTGGGTGTGGTATTTTTTTTTTAAATGCATTTAATTTCATATCTATACTGCCAGCGACATCTCTGTTCGCCACATTTTGTTCAAATTTACGTCTCTATTAATAGTATTTGTTACGGAGCGTTTAGACATCAAATTTTGTTTCATGAAGGTTTTGTTTTACTTATTTTAATTACATTTACAAATTTTGTTGCAATTACATCAAATTTTATTTCAAAAGTTTTAGTTAAATATCTCAAAGATAAACAAATATAGTTGCAAAGTATACTATATTTCTTCATGCAAAATCCACTTTCTAAACTTGCAAAATACGAAGATACGAATATGCGTTACGAGTACTAATAATAAATACTTAAAAACAAATATAAATATTCAGTTTAATTTCAGAACATTTATGAAATATAAATATTTAAATAGTAAATCAATTATTCTAAGCATTTTAATTGATAAATAATAATAATATTTAATGCACATTTTTTGTATTTTTTAATGTATATCTTTCAATATATTGGCATAATACAACTAGAAGTATATAAATACCTATTTCCCTAAAAACACAATTCCCTATTTAACAGTGTTGTATGTTGCTTTGTCTAGAGTACGATCTTTTGATGAGGTTAGTGTAGTATAAAATATTATGAAATGTTTGAATAAGTATTAAAATGTTAAACTATTTTTAAGATATTAAATAAAGTGAGTTTTAGTTTTAAGTTTTTCAATTTGTAACTTATTTATTATGTAATAAAAAAATATATAAAACATTGATTTTTTTTAAGAAAATAAACAAATAAAATAAATTGTTTCATTTATAATGCTAATGCTAGACCGGCGAATGTTACGCCGGGAATAGCTAGTAATTATTTTAATTGTGTTATCAGGTGTAAAATAAATTAAAAAGTTATAAGTTCATGATTAAAAAAGAACGAAAGATAAAAAGTTGAACTATTTAATTTGGCAATTATAAATTTATTTACCAATTTGTGTCTTTTGTTTTTTTTTTATTTTTATATTAATTTTACATTAATTTTATATACATTTTCTTTTCGTCTTCTTGATAAAATTTCATTAGCTTTTTCAAAGTAAATTTGATTATACTGAAAAAAAAAAACTATAAGATCAGACACCTTAGACTTCAACTATGATCAATAAAAATAAATTTAATATTTTATCTTTTTCGTATTCTATATGTACATGAATATTATAAACATGAATTATAAATTAAAATGTATTATTTACAATAATATAAAGAAACAAGAAACATCTTTACTAGGAATACAAAAGAATAACGACAAAACAATAATAAACAAATTAGAACAATTATATTTTAAGTTTAAAACTTTAAATAAAAATATAATTTTCGTCACAATTCATGACAATTTATCTGAATATTCCGAATTGGAATGATGAAAAACTAAATATGAAATTAAAAAGCAATTTCGAAGTGTATCTTTTATTAATCAAATAAATATTATGATAAATTTTTTATTGTTTTAAATTAAAATAGTTTCGAAAAAAAATATATACAAACTTTTATCATCAATAAATTAAGAATATAACTTTTTGTTTTACATCAAACGTCACAAATATTTCTACTGACTTAAATTCGTATTTTATGTGATTTTCAATAATTCACTTTTCAGCTACATCAAAACTTTTTCAATAACTTAAACGAAAACCTTAATTTCAATGGTACTTTATAATATGTCCTTTTTACATGCCTCTAATAAATTTCATAATATATTTACATTATTTACATTATGTAGGTATGTATATATAAAGAGAAAAGTTGGATATACTTAAGAAAATATTTGATACAAAAAAAAAATATTTTAGGATAATAAATCTTAATTGGTAGAAAGTAATAAAATGAAAATTTATTTTCTTGCATACCACATTAGACTTTAACTACAAAAAAATAAAATAAACAAGAAAGGAAAGTGAGTAAATATAAATACTTTAAAAAGTCCTACAAAAATATTATGCTCCTTGAAATAAAAGATTTTTTCTGGAATAAACTTATCTGAAATTGTTTTGAAAATTAATCAGAATACAATCTAGGAAGTTATTCAAAGAGTTTTTATAGAAAACGTTTTAGAACTGAATACAAACAGCAACAACACTTAATTAAATTTTCTATATAACATTAACAAAATACATTTTAATTTGCTAGAAATTTATAATCGAAGCTTTTAAATATTTTTTATTTTATTTTTAATTAAGAAATTCTCTTTTAATTTCCGAATTTTTTCTATTAGCAAGTAATTATACCATATTATTAATCCCCAATGACCATGTCAGTTCAGTATATTAAATACGACTTAGGTTTGCTCCATTTCAATCAACAATAGCCAAATATATATTAACATTTTATATTATATAATATGTATGTATGTATATACTTCTTACCTACTATATATTTTCGCTCTCATAAACACTTAATTGGGCTATAAATTGTTCCCTCATTAAAAATGAGATATGATTTCTAATTAAATACAAAAGAAAACAAACAATACAATAAAAAAAAAAAATACAAAAACGAAGCCCAACATAAATATCCTAGTAATAAATACAATTAATTTATAACCAATATAATTAATTTATTGACTTTTATTGTTTTTCTTAAATATAAAAAAATTGAGTTGCTTTGAGAGGGAGTTCAAGGCACCTGCTATATATTTATAGAGTCAAATTAATCTTTCCTATAAAAAATTAAAACAAAAAGAAACAAAAAAAAAACAAAATAATACCATAAAACACATTAAATTTTGATTCAAGAGTTATTAAATTAAAATTATTTTATATAAACAGGAAATTTTATTCGTCCTTTTTGGCTATTTTCAATATTTTAAAAGGTGTAAATTAATAAAATTGAAATTATTTTATTACCAAACATCCGGTCTCGTCCAAAAGAAATGTTTTTTTTTTTTATGTTTGCTTTTATAAATTTTTAAAGGACATATCCGAAAATTATACCCCTAAAATAAAATAATAAAATAAAAAAAAAAAAAAAATTTCAATGAAAAGAAATAATTTCCACCAAAATTTGAGGTGGATATTAACTTCTCAAATGATATCATAAAATTTTGCTACAAATGAATAATTTATTAACAGTTATAGGGTGTCTCACTTAGACTTGAATCGAAATGTGTATATAAAATGCTATATAGAGTAAAATTTCATTTGTTAATTTTGCTATACAGCTGCACTATGATGACGTGATCATTTATCAAAATAGATTAGATATAGAAACAAATCAGTAATTGCAATAATGTTATTACTCCCGGTGTGAATAACAAAGAGCTATCCCAGTTCGGTTAGGCCATAGTTTTCTGCTAGGTCATTATATAATAATAATAATAATTTTTATTTCATTTAAAAACTTATAAATACCATTTATATTATTTCATTTTATTCAATTTAACATTTTTAAAATTAAATTAAATAGTTAGGGTTGAATAAAATGGTCTGGTATTGATATATTTGTAGGTGATATCATCATCACCTACGTTCTAGATAACTTATTGTGTTGTCATAATATATCCCGGAATAGATAAAATCTGAAAGTATATAAGCACTTCAGATTATGTAATTACTTTCGGTTTAGATCAAAAACAGCACGACCACTTTTTTTGACGCCATAATTTCCAGTAAAAATAAAATCTAATGCACTTCTGGTGACGTCATAATTTCCAGTAAAAATAAAATCTAATGCACTTCTGGTGACGTCATTACTTTCAGTGTATAAAATAGATCCATCAATTTAGATAAATACTTTTAACACTTTCAGTTTAAAATATAATATCTAATTATACGTTATACGTTAAAATACGTTATACGTTAAAACATAATATCTAATTTACGGTGGCGTCATTACTTTTAGTGTATAAGAATCCATCTATCTAGATAAATATCAAAATATTTTATGTCATCACTACTGGTGTAGTTTAGGCATATAAGTAAGATAAGAATTTACGATGACGTAATCACTTTTGGAGTTATTTCAAAGAACCCCGATCTTTCACGGTATGAAGTCATTGTGTGATCACTTCCTATGTAAATTAGATATGCATTTTTGGTTAAGTCATAACTTCTGGTGTAAGAAAAACCGCCATCATTACTTTCGTTATAGATTAGATTTCATGGGACATAGACAATTTTGATGTTTTCGTGCCTACCGCCCGGGCAACACATTGTCAAGACTCTTTTTATGAATCTATATAGAAATATAACTAACGCCTTTTCACAATAAATAAAGCTTAATTGAGAAACTTGACGTTTGTTATAGAGTTACAGACAGATTAAACATATTTCGTTATAATGTCTTTAACTACAAACAACGACAAATAAGGCTGTATATAGCTATATCGATATAAAAATATTCAACGATTTTTGTTTTAAATGTCTTTAACGATCAATATTAGAAGAATATCGATTAATAACGCTATTAATAAGATATGTAATTATGTGATAGAAGTTATACAAGCCCTATAGCCTAGGTCAATAGAACTAGTAAGTGTAAGGTCGATGGTACGAGTCCCAATCCCGCCAAAATCAAGTAAGTTTATTTGAAGTATTATTTATATGAAAAATAAATTAATTATTCATATTAAATAAAGCATTCATGATTATGACATATTGAAATTGAAATTTGTAAATCAAATAATAATTAGAAATAAAAAAAGTTAATACAAAAAAATGATTAAATTAACAAAAAATAGTTCAAAAAATTAAGTTTTTTTATTTTTGTAAAAAAAATTATTAAAACTCGTTATCGAATTTTTATAGGTTTCGTTAACGATTTATATAGGTTTCGTTAACAATTTATGCAGGCTTCGTTAAGGAATATCTATAAAGAATCCTATAGATGAGTCCATTAAATGCAAACCCCGATATATGGACATTTTGTATAATTTGACTTATGGGTATCAAAAGAAAGGGTTTTCTTAGAGCTACACATGTTTCACGAAATATGATTGAAAACTAAATATTTACTTGGTATTTTTGTATGTTAAAACTCAAGTTAAATGCAAAATCCGATATTCAAAAATTCAAAAATTGATATTTGCCTTTACTAATATTTGCAGCAAAAACCTATATTTTCCAAACATTTTTTTTTATATTTTGGCGCAATTATTTGACATTTCTGTGTTAAAAAAGTTAAAATTATTGAGTTTTTTATAATATTCAATGAGATAAGACGGGCTTTTTTTGTTAGGTAAGTAAATATTAAAATTTATTAAAAAGCTATTTATTATTAATTTACAAATTAGTAATTATTAAAGCTAGTACAATAATAATTATAATTATTAATGGAGAGGGAAACAAATCCGGTCACAGTTTTAGAAGGACAAAAAGCCAGGAAGAGATCGAAAACAGTAACAAAGCGAGAACAAGAAAAATTAAATAGGTATATATTATTCTATGCTGTATTAGTTTGACTTAAAAAAATTAAATTTATGTTAGGTACAGACAAAAAGCTCCTCCAATTATTCCCAAATGCATTCATCAAAAAAAAAAAAAAAAGTTTTCAATGCCATGATGTTAAAGCCGTCGATGCAAGTAACTTTGCAAAACAATTTTACTCTTCAGGTAAAAAAATAGACCAAGATAAGTTTATACTGAAATATTGTTCTGGCATTATACCTAAACGGCAGGGAAAAGACAATTCTAAGAAGAAAGATATTTCTATTGAATATTATGTAAGAAAATTTAATAAAATGTAGTACGAGTTTGTCAGCTTGCTTTTTGTGGAATTTTGGGAGTTGGTAGAGTTATCAGAATTGCCAATACTCACTTAGAAACAGGCCGATGTCCTCAAGAAAAACGTGGTGTTGATAGAATAGGTTTACGAAATGCAGAAAACGGCCATAATGAATTTTGTATGAAAATCCAAAGTAATTGAAATACATTATTGTAGAAGTAAAACTGCCAATCGTCAATATTTACCGAGTGAGTTAAACATAAAAAAAATGTATCGTAACGAAGTTTCACCTGAGTTACATGTGAAAGAATGTTTTTTTCGTAATGTTTTCAGTACTAATTTCAACATCGGATTTAAAACTCCCGCTTCAGATTTATGCTCAAAATGCATTATGCTTTCAGAGAATCTTAAATCAAAGGAAACAGACGAAAAAAAGAAACATAGTTTGATGGTTTGATTTTTTAAAATGCTACGAGAAGAAAAAAGTGATTTGCTAACAATATCTTTTGATTGCCAAAAAACATGACCTTACCAAAAGTAGCAGATAAGGCAGCTTATTACAGCCGCCAGTTTTATATGTATAACTTTGGAGTTGATGTTGGCTCTTCAACGTCAGCTTTGGCCAAAAATAATATTTTCCTTTATCCATGGACTGAAGATCGCTATGACAAAGGGTCAGTTCAGATAGCATCGGCAGTAAATCATTGTTTAGTAAATGTCGATTTGAAAAATAAAACATCTGTTCGATTGTTCGCTGATGGTTGTGTTGGGCAAAACAAAAACTCCATCATGATAAGAATGTGTTCTTATTGGTTGTTAAAAGAATCACCAACCCATCTTCGAACTTTGGAACTAATTTTTCCTGTAACCGGTCATTCTTATATTTCACCTGATCGTCTATTTGGGCGATTAGAAAAAATAGGAAGTTAAACGTTATCTTACCTTTCTTACATTTTTTTTATTAATTATAAAAATTGAAATTATTTTAAAATTTGTTTTATTAATTTTTAAATGACTTTTAAGTTACCGAAAATTTTTATCTGAAAATAAAAAAAGTAATTTATTTTTTATTTTTTAATTTTCGGCCCAAAATTGCCGTTAATTATTTACAAGATTAATATAAAGTGTTTTTTCTATTATTTCAAGCTGTTCCTTGATTTTAAATTTAAAAATTTAAATTATAGATTAAAAATAGACAAGCCATCATCAAATATTTGGAAATTTATGAATCAGTTGGAACTGTTTTCCATCTTGGTGATCCTGATTGCCCAGTAAGGGATTGGAAATCCGCAACGGCTGACATATTGCGAGCACCTGCAGCCTGGCATTTTAAGTTTAATGAGGCCAAGCGTTTCATTTTATCCAAGTCGAAGCTTGGTACTATTTTAGTATGGGGAGAGATAGCCTACAAGTTCGATATCGGACCTGCTAAATGTATCACAAAAAAAGGGAAAAAAGTTTCACAAATGAATCCTGCTGTAATAGAACCCGGAATTAAATTGGCTCCAGCCAAAATTAAAAATGTGAACAACTCGTTGCAAAAACATTTTGGACCTGAGTGGATCCAAAATCATAGCCTTGAATTTTACAGGCAAATTATTGAGACTGACATGAACAACCTTTATCTCATGAAGAGGAATTTTTATGTTTCGATTTTATTTTGTGATAAAAGTTTAATAAAAAATGAAATATTATATTAATTTAAAAAAAAGTGTATTTATAGTTACATAAATTTTTTTTTTTATATATGTTTTCCTTTAAGAAAAATTTCAAATAAATAAGAGAAAAACCAATTTCTGCTTTCTTTACTACTTGTGCCTAAATAATAATAGTGAAAGCTATACGAAAGTCTTCAAAGTGTAAGGTGCAAATCCCGATATATTTCTATGTTATGTGCAAAACCCGATATTTGCAAATTTGAAAATCGTTTAGTTCTTTAAATTAAAAAGTTATATTTTTGTTTTATTTTTTATTATTTTTGAATAACTACCACAATACTGCAAAAAAAAATTTATTTTATTTAAGTCATAAATATGGAAGTTATAAGTTTATTGCATTTTGTGCAAAATAGCTTATCATGCACTTAACTGGTTTTGCATTTAATGGATTCAGATATTCTATAAAGAATACCCTCAGATAACTTTATAGAGTTATTGTATTAAAAATAAAGATTATAACAACAACTCTTATACTGAGTATATATACTATATAAATCCTGAGTAAATATATTATTATGTTCCAATTGTTTTACCAAGATTGTATTAATGAATCCTTGAATTCCTAATATGTAAGAAAATTTTATTTTGTTTTTAATTGGAACACCTTGTATCTTAAAATATTTTTATTTTTACTCTCATAAATTCTAATAAAAATACAATTTCTGTATATACTAAATAATATTATATATTTGTAGAATAATAGTGTAAACTTGTACTGTATATATATATATAAAACTCCCAAATAAATAAAATCAAATGTAGGCACATTAATATATTCTTAGTAACATATTTTGAGCAACATTTAAAAAGGCCAACTTATACTTTATAACAATACATACATACATAATGCATAAATATATTATGTACAGTTACTACAATACTGTACATTAATAGTTTCATTCTTTTTATTTTTCTTCTCTAAGTTTCCCTTTTCTTTTAATAATTTTTATGTGTGAGTATTTTTTTTTTATGAATTATTTCCAATTACTCACAAAAATATTTTATTGAGGTAATAAAAGTCAGTAGTCATACTTTATGTACATGGATTCGACCTGCTATATAAATTTTTCCTTTTTTTTTTTTTGCTCCTCCTTTGCCTTTTTAGATTTATACACTAACTTCTTGAAAAAAGGAAATTCATATATTTTTTGTTTACAGTTCTCACTGTAATATTCTCTTTGCTCTTTGAAATTTTTCCTCTTATACCAATTTTAGCAATAACCTACAAACTTACACATAAATACATCCATACAAACATATATTATTTTCTTTGACCACTCTTTGTATAGCTTCTTATGAAGGATATGAAAAATATGTGCGTACAAATTTTATTTATTTTTATTTTCTTAGTTGTAGGTTAATTTTTTAGGGTATTTTTTTTCATTTTTGATTTCTTCTCTGAAATAATTATGATTGAATACTTTTACTCATTAGTGTTATAAATTTTACGTTAATAAAATAAAAAAAAAATCTAATGGATATGTAAGAGATGATAGAAGTGTTTGGAATATACTAGTGGAGGATGAAACTGACGGACAGTATATTTTCATACCTGATAATAATTTTATCCTTTGCTCATCGCCTTTAATAGCACGGTTTGATTCATTCATGATAGCTCATAACGTAAGCTAAACTATGCTGATGACCTAAATATTATACACCTGTCATTCTCATCAACAGCAAAATTTTAAGTAATAATAAAATAAAAATAAATTATTAAAATTAAAAAATAAGAACTTTATTTTAATTAGAAAATTAAAAGCATTTATTGTAAATTATAACAAGTGTTTATAAATTTAATTGGTATTTATCATTACAATATTTCATTAGAAAAACTAAGTATTAACTTTACGCGGTAAAAAAAAAAAAATCTGGTGTATAATAATACCTGTAAGATCTTACGAATATATTATAAATATTTTTTGTATACTTAAAACCAAAAAATTTATATTGAAGTAATTATTGATAATACTTCCAGAAGTGTATACAAAAAAAAAACAAAATAAAACCTGTCATTTATATTTGCTTAATCTCAATATTAACAAAGACAATTATTAACTTACCCAGCAAAATCTTGGTGTTCCAGATTTATAATAAATATAATACAAAACTATTATTAAAATTGATAAACTTAGAAATTTATATCTAATTTTTTTTTTTTTTTTTTTGTCTTTATTCTATACAACTATCTACATAAAATATAAAAGATATTGAGTATAATGTTGGAATCAAAATTGACGTGATGTAACTGACATGTAATCTAAGTCAAAAATCCATTGATTCTTGACTTAATATTCAAATTTATATTTATGGAGTCTCAGGTAAAGTGAGTCTAGTAGATAAATCCAGTGGTCTGAAACGTCTTAATCTGCGCTCGCTAGTTCGTTCATTATTGATGAGTTGAGGAGCAAGTAAATTTGGATGGTTTTCCAGTCGAACATAGTATTTTTCAGCTTTCTTTTTAATGAATTTCTTAACAGATGGGATATTTAAATCTGATCTAATTGTGTCATTTTGGACATACCAAGGCGCGTTGACTATAGACCTTAATACTTTGAACTGGAAGCGTTCTATTATTTCGATGTTGGAGTTACTAGTTGTTCCCCATAGTTCCAACCCGTAGCTCCAGATTGGCCTGATGATAGCTTTGTACACTGCAACTTTACATTCTAGGGATAAATTGGAGAAACGACCTATTAGCCAAATTAATTGGTTGAATTTTAATCATAGTTGTTTATTTTTGCTGATGATGTGACTTTTCCAAGTGAGGCGTCTATCCAAGTGCATACCTAAGTACTTAACCAAGTCTTGGTGAGTCAATTCCATGTCGTTAAGGTGAACAGCGGGGCAATTTCCCTTGCGATTAGTAAAGGTTTTCGATATGAAGGGATTTCGATTCATTGGCCTTTATTCTCCACTTTTTCAGCCAGTTTTGTATATCCAATAAGTAGTTCTGAAGAACTTCTGAAGCTAATCTCGGATTAGTATGAGACACTAAGACCGCTGTGTCGTCAGCAAAGGTAGCAGTGAGTACCCTCGGCGATGTTGGGAGGTCTGCTGTAAATATCAGGTAAAGTAGTGGGCCAAGGACACTGCCCTGAGGAACCCCAGATTTAATTTCTTTTAGTGACGATTGTTCCCCGTTGTATTTAACGAAGAACCTCCTATTTGATAAATAAGTTGACAAAAGTTGCTGGTAGTGGTGAGGAAGTAGTTTTTTAAGCTTGTAAAGGAGACCTTTGTGCCAAACTTTGTCGAAGGCTTGCGAAATGTCCAGAAAAGCTGCAGAGCAGTATTTTTTCTTGTCAAGTGAATTATTTATATGGTTCACTACTCTATGTATTTGCTCGATTGTTCCGTGATTGTGACGAAAGCCAAACTGATGAGCTGGTACAATATCTCGTTCATTATTTATTTTAATCAATCTTTTGGCTATTAGTTTTTCGATTAATTTTGATATTACTGGCAGAAGACTTATTGGTCTATATGAACTATTCTCATTTGGCTCTTTCCCCGGTTTAGCTAACATTATGATTTGAGCAGTTTTCCAGATATCTGGGAAGTAGCTAGTTCTTAATATAGCATTAAAAATGTGGGTTAAGAATTTTATACTGCAATACGGAAGTTCCTTTACCATTTTGCCTGTGATACCATCATACCCAGGAGCCTTCTTGTCTGACACAGAGTTTTTTATAATTTCCTGTACTTCCTTTATCCGGACTTTCTTTATCGGTAAATAAATTTGATAAGGCACTTCAAGGTAGTTTTCAATCTTGTTGTTGTCGTCGGTTGAAATTAATGGTGGATACGGTACAAACACTTTTTGTAAATGTGATGCAAAAAGCTCTGCTTTCTCACCATCGCTTCTGGCCCAATTACCATTTGATTTCCTTAGTGGAGGTATAATTTGTTGTGGCCGTTTCAGTTTTCTTGTTGCTTTCCACAGTGAGTAGTCATTAAGATCGGTATATGTTAGTCTTTCAAGGTAATTCTTCAACGAACTTTCTCTGCTTTTATTTAACAAAAATTTAAGTTCTTTGATTGCTCGTTTTAACCTGGCTTTGATTTCAGGGGATCTAGTTTGTTGCCAATATTTCCTAAGGTTTCTTTTTTCCATGATTTTGGATTTTATTTCAGGTGGAGAAATAACATATTTTCGGATGTTACCTTGCGTCAGAGTTGATGACATTGCTGCTTCAATCATGGTTATATTTAGGTTTTTTATAGCTTCATTGATATCTTGGGGGTTTTTCAGTCCTATATTTAGAGAAGTTTTCATTTCAATTTCCTTTCTATAATTATCCCAGTTTGTTTTCCTTGTATGTAACCGTTGTTCATTTTGAGTTATTACTACTTTGGATGAGGCAGAGATAATGATAGGCGTATGATCTGAAGACAGCTCGAGGCTTGATTTCACAGTAAATAGTTTTGGTGAGATACCTTTCGAGACGCAAAAATCCAAAAGATCCGGTGTCTTATTAAGATCAGAAGGCCAGTATGTAGGTTGTCCAGTAGACAGATAATTCAAGTTGAATTCTTGCATGGCTAGTAGTAGCTGCCTTCCTTTTTGAGTGATCAGCCTAGAGCCCCAGAACGAATGTTTAGAATTATAATCTCCACCGGCAATAAATCTATTTTCCAGAGTTTTAAAATAATCAATAAATTGAGATTTGTTGATATTGTGTTTAGGAGGGCAATATATAGCTGAAATATTTAAGGGTCCATTCCAGTCAGCTATCACGACACTTGTTGCTTGAATATGATTAAATTTATATTTAGGAAGTTCATAGTGCTGTATGTTTTTCCTGATGATTATTGCAGTATCAGCATGAGCCGTCCCATCAGGATGATTTGTGGAATATGTGTTGTAATTTTTTATGTTAAAATAACTTTTGTTTGTAAAATGGGTTTCAGAAATTAACAAGATGTCTATTTGGTGATCAATAATAAAATGATACAATTCTTGTTGATGGTTTGACAGTCCGTTGGCATTCCAGACGACTATGTTGAGGAGTTTAGCTATTTTTATGTAAGTTTAGGAGAAGTGTATTAACGAGGTTAATCAAAGGCCCAACTTGTGACATTAATTCTTTCACCATGTTTTTTAATTCGAAAACTTCATTTGAATTGGTTGAGGAGCTGATAGTACAAGTTGCATTATTGTTTGATATGATAGCTGGTTTCTGTGGCGTATCACTCTTGTTTTTTAATATTTCCGCATAGGATTTATGGCCAAAAACAGTTTGAATATCACTTGTTCCTTTAACTTCCTCAGCGCTATGACTTTGTTGAGGTAGCTGCCTATTACGTAAACTGGGAAATTTTTTTTCTTTAATTTCTTTATACCGTTGACAACCCTTGTAATTAGCGGGATGATTTCCTAGACACAAAGTGCACTTTACATTAGACCCTAGGTATTTGTTTGGGCAATTCTTTGAGATATGATCACCAGCGCACTTTACACATTTAGGCAACCTATTACAGTATTGCCAAGTGTGCTCATAACGCTGGCATTTGGTACATTGAGGTATTTCCTTTTTCTTTATTAGAGCTTCTACAGTTATACGTGTATGTAACAGATATCGTATTTTGTAAATATCTTTGTTATTTTCACTTTGGCTAAGATCTACGAAGAAAAGCGGTACTGCAAATTCATTTTCTCCTCTACGCTGTTTGAGGTTGTAGATGTTAATTACTTCGTGATCTAATTTTTTAAGTTCATCTTTAATTATATTTAGTTCTACAGAAGGATGTAGACCTCTGATTACCACTCTAAAACTTTTGTCCTGTTTCAGTTGATACGTATGGAACTGAGTTTCCTTTAGTTTTAATCCTTTAACTGTTTCTCGGTAGTCATTGATGTCTGTCACTTGAATTTTCACTTCATTTCCCTTAAGAACCTTCGTGAAGTATTCGGCTGAGCAAGTTTGACTTAAAAGGTTAATAAGAGGAGACATGTTCTGAACCCCAGACACATAAATTGGAGGAGGTTTTGGCGATTTTGTATCCTATGTAGTTTCTTCAGGTTCAGCTGTTTCGAGTTCGCTAAATCTATTGGTGAATTCTTTGGAGTTAT
Organism: Argyra leucocephala; assembly: GCA_963942445.1. NCBI lineage: Eukaryota > Metazoa > Arthropoda > Insecta > Diptera > Dolichopodidae > Argyra > Argyra leucocephala. Next base: position 81,295,981 of record OZ012681.1, on the reverse strand, counting down.
TCAACCAGTAATCATTGATTCTGGTTTGTTTTGGATCAGGCAGTTTTTGAGGACTATCCTTCTTCCTTTTTTTTTGAATTAATGACAAGTTCGAAGCTGTTTATACCATTTTCAGAGAGGGTCACAACTGGTACAACCTTTTCAGTAGAGTGTTTTGATAGAACTTCCTTTAACTGCTTCTTTAGTTCTTCATTTTGCATTCGCAGCGACTGAAGCTCTTGGTGTAAATCATCTTCTTTAATCGTTGAGTTATTAGATGAGTTTGGAATGCTATTAATGTTTGAGGATGTTGAAGCTCGATTTAGTGTTGATCCTGTTGATGTCGATGTCGAGGACGAATCTTTTTTATCAGATGAGAGCGGTGGAGTGCGCAACGTCATATCCGGTTATTTATTATATAATTATATTTTTTATTATTTATGCTATAAAATAGTTGTATTTAGAAGTTTAAAAAGGCATTCTAAAGTGTTAGAATATAATTGTTATGAATATACAGGTATACACATAAAATTACACTCAACACAAAAAATGCCTGTTTAAACAAAACTAATATAGAATAATTAATATATATATATCATAAGATATATACATACAATTATATACAATTATATTTTATATTAATTATTAATTATAGATAATTAATTATAATTTAATAAATATTCGCTATATAAGACTAATAAAAAATATTCATAAATCAAATAGTACTTACAATATAATATCTAATTTAAAAAAATTAACAATAATAATTCGTAAATATTTACATAACTTATAATTAGTGCACCAAAACTTAATACAAAACAAAAAGAAAGAAATAAATATAAATTTACTTTTGTATAAAAAATAAACTAAAAGTTAATTAAGTTTAATAATTGTAATCAAAAATAATTTTTAATATTTTGATTTGAACCTTTAATAAACAAGTAAATTTCACACAGTTTTTCCAATATTGTATATAATATACACTTTATTTGGTACACATATTTATTAAACAAAATCAGAAAAAAGAAAACATAATAAGAATAATAGAAATGAAATTCTTACAATTATAAATTTTTCAAAACTGGTAATCAAAATATTTATATTATTATAATATCTATAATTATAATTGACAAGCATTTAAGGTCCTGCGCAGTAGACACCTTTTCATTTTATTTCGATTCCCTACTCCTTAATGAACTTCTAATATACATAATATATAAGATTATATATAAAACAAAAATGCGCACACAGTTGAACATTTTGTACTCATATGATTTTATTATTCAGCAAATACATTATGCATAAGTAACAAAAAAAACAAAGAAACAAATTCATGTCAAATAAAAAATATAAAAAAGCAAAAACAAAAAAAATCAGTTGAATTGTTCATATGACTAGCAAATTTATTTTTATATAGTAGAGTTAGAGTACTTCATTTTGATATAGTAGGTCACTTGAATTCTTCATTTTTATCTTTTTAAGTAACTGTTTCTAAATTTTTGTTATTTGTAGTAATAATATAGTTTTTATTAAAACTATGTATTATGTTGGTGTATATATACGTACCTCTTTAATAACAAAACTTTTTATTTTTAGTAATTTTATCACTAAATGCTTCTTACTATAGGGAATATATCGGAAACGAGGCAGTATATGAGGGACGTGTATTTATGTGTCCTAAATAAAACTTACTAACCACGAGTGTAGTAAGTTCTTTTTATTAAACACGAGTGGTTTCTGGTATATCGTGCGAAGTCTATGTCAGTACGTAAATTACTGTTTTTTTAAAAACTTTAAATTTGACTTCAACTTGAAATATAATTACTCAACAGGGGCCCCTAGTTATTATATAACAAAAAGAAATAAATTATAGAAAAACAAAAAAAAAAAAAATTATAATAATAAGAATAAAAAATTCATTAAAGCAATAAAATTAATATTAATATTTCATAAACACTTTAATCACTAATTTCTTTAATTTTATTAATATTTCTTGTATAATATACAATATTTTCTTAGTGAAATGAAATTATATTTTCTATCAAAATGTTCGGGGTCTACGTACAAAGACTTCGAATGTGTTTCGTCGTAACTCCATTACTCTCAACTTTGACGTTTACTCTTTAACACAAACCTGGTTGACTAATTCGATTCAGTCTTCAGAACTATTTAACCAATCCTACACCAATCCTACGTTTTTAGAAAGGATAGGTTTCAACAAACTTCTATCACCTTAAATTCAGGATTTGTTGCTAAAGTAGGGGGCGTTCTGGTGGCAATTAAGAATAGCTTTAATTCTATTGAGTTGTTTCTTCCCCATTGTGATTCACTTGAATTAGTTAACTATTTAAATTTGAATTTATTATTTAAATACATTATAAAATCTAGAATTAAATGAAAAATCGCTACACAAAAAAACAAATATACAATTAATTTTAAAGTGCAATTAACAATTAATCTGAATTTAAAAGTTGAACTTCTTAATAAATCGCTTTATATTGTTTGTTGTTATATACCTCACAAATTTTGTTGTTGACATATATTCTAAATTTAAGCTTTCTCTTGACCATATCTCAACCTTAATGAATCCCTCTGATGAATTATTAGTTTGCGGTGACTTTAATTTACCGAAAGTATCATGGGTACATCACGAGGATGACACATATCTAATTCCACTTCAGATTAATTCTGACTGTGAATATACTTCACTGGATGGTTGTAATTTAAATGGTCTTCAACAAATCTTTTCCATGACTAATTATACGGATAGGCAACCTGATCTTATTTTTGTAACAGATTGGGCTAATTATACTTTTAGTGTTCCTATTATGCCCTTAGTAAATTTTGATAATTTTCATCCTCCTATATTTCTTTCATATTGTTATAATAGCCCCAGTATTACCTGCTTATGATCTATCTTATAATTATAATTTTGCCAAAGCTAATGTTTTAGCGTTAAATAATATTCTTTTATCAATTGACTTTGATTTTATAGTTGAAGATGATGACATCAATAAGGCGGTTTCTAAATTCTACGAAATTTTATCTAAAGGTTTGGAATTGTATGTACCCTTGGCTCGTAATAGAGACCTTAGTTCTAGTCCTCCGGTTTAATCATGAAGTAAAAAAATTAAGAAATAGAAAGAATAAAGCTTGGAATAAGTACTCAAAAGAGAAAACCAATAACAACTATCATGAGTTTGTAATTTTGTTCAACTCCTACAAACTGACATTAGATTTCAGTTATAACAACTATTTAATAAATGTTAGCTCTCAGCTAAGGATTAATCCTAAGTCCTTTTGGAAATTTGTTAACTCCAAACGTAAATCTGATCAATTTCCCGTCACCATGTCCTATAATGATGTTAGTGCTAATTCTCCGAAATCTATTGCACATCTCTTCAAGCTATTTTTCTGTAGTTCTTATTCAGAAAATCTCTTTGAAGTTGATGAAAATAATTTTAATCACATGATAAACCAACCTGAAAACCAAGTTATCTCAATAGATTTCTCTACTCAGAAAATAAGGAGTTATTTGAATAATCTCAACAGTGATGTATTTCCTGGACCTGACAAAGTACCATCTTTAATCTTAAAAAACTGTTCTGAATCTTTTGCGTTACCATTATCCCTTTTATTCAATCGATCGTTTACTTCTGAAATATTTCCACAATATTGGAAAAATTCATTTATTCGCCCTGTTTATAAAAAAGGTGCTAAAAATATGGTCACAAATTACCGTCCAATAGCAAAACTTTCATGCATACCTAAACTTTTCGAATTAATAGTTTTTGATTCAATTTATGATATTTGTTCTAAACATTTATCAATTAATCACCATGGTTTTGTAAAGAAAAAATCTACGGTTACAAATTTAGTTGAGTTTTGCTCACAATTCGTGAACACTATGGAGGCTGGCTTTCAGACTGATGTCATTTACACAGATTTGAGCAAGGCATTCGATTTACTGCCTCATAGTGTTATTTTATTAAAACTTAAAAAACTGGGATTTCCTAAATTTTTTATAATGTGGATTAAATCATTTTTATCCAATAGATCTTATAGTGTAATGTTTAGATCAGCTCTTTCTGAATCATTTTCTGCCACCTCTGGTGTACCACAAGGCAGCCATCTAGGTCCCTTACTATTCATTATCTCAATTAATGATGTCAACAATCTCATTAACAATAGTAACGTGATCATATATGCTGATGATATGAAAATTTATAAAAAAAAATATCTTCATGTAATGATTGTACTGTACTACAGATCGATCTTGATTCGTTTTTTAAGTGGTGCGGCTATAATAATCTTCTCCTTAATATTGATAAATGCGCTGTTATTTCCTTTACTCGTAGATCCACTCCATTAATAATTGATTATACTTTTAATTCTAAACTAATCAACCGAGTTTCTCATTTTAAAGACCTTAGCGTACTTTTTGACGATAAACTCACATTTAAACTTCACTTTAATAGCATAATTAACAAGGCAAATTCTATGTTAGGTTTTATTAAAAGATGGTCTAAGGAATTTGATGATCCATACATTACTAAATCTTTATTCACTACTCTTGTTCGCCCCCACCTTGAGTACGCAAGCCCTGTCTGGTCACCTCACTATTCCACTCATATTAATAGAATTGAATTTATTCAAAAAAATTTTTTGCGATATGCTATACGTAATCTTCCCTGGTCTAACCCAATAATCCTACATCCATACATAAATCGTCTGAAGCTTCTTCAGATGAACACATTGCAATCAAGAAGGGTTGTTGCAGATATCTTATTCATATCCCAAGTATACAATGGTGAAATTGATTCCAAAATTATAAAAGATCAGATTAACTTGTACATTAACACCAGTACGCATTTTCGTATAGAACATCTTTTTAATCTTCCTTTCCATAGAACTAATTTGAGCCAATTAATAGAATGTTAATGGCAGTTAATCAATACAAAAACAGTGTTGACTTTTCTTTGAACAAAACCAGTTTAAAGAAAACCTTGTTTCACTTGCTTCCTTAGTCCTCCTAATTAATCTTGTTTTTCCGCTACTAATATTAACTAATTTGTAGTGTTATAATTAACTTTTAATACTTTTAATAACTTTTCATTTTCTCTTTTTTTTTTCTGATGAAATTTATTTTATCTAATTTTGTTTTTTGTTTTTTATAAAAACTATGTTGTATTAAATTTCAAAGTAATTTAAACTTTAAATCATAAATCTTATTTGATACATTGTGTTAATTCAAAATTTTAATAATTAAATTGTATTATATTTTGTAAAATGTTTGAACTAAATAGTAAATAAATAATAAAATTATAGTAAATGAAGTGATTCCAACTTGTTATTTTGTAATTGTCAAGAAGGTCTTTAATTTGCCTCCGTGAGGTATACTCTTTATTGTTTAAAAAGATATAACTACATTTTTTACAATTCTCATTTAGTTTTACACCAAAGAGCATTTAATGAACTAAAAGTGAAAAATTAAAAGCCATTACCGTCAATCTGTTAAGAAAGTTATTGGGTAACAGTTCTGCAAAAATTTCTTCCAATCTTCTTCTAGTTTCATCGTTAGGAATTTTTATAATTTGTTAACTTAACTAAAGAACAAATTTAAGAACAAGACTTTAAATATTAACAAAAAAAAAATTCATTTTGGTGACTCACAAAAAAACCAAAAACAAAATCATATAAATTATTGGTGGCATTGTAGAAACATACATACTATAAAAGAAGGCAACAAGCGCTTTTAGAATAAACTACGTTAGTCTTAATGAAGCTATATAAAAAAATAAAAAAAAATAAAAAATAAGAATAAAATACAAGAAATCTTGAATAATAAATTATAAAAACTTAAATAAATCTTAAATAACATTTTAAATTTTAAATTTTAGATTATATATTATTAAGATACACAAATTATATATTTTTATTAAATTTTATATTAAGCATTATATTAAGTTAAACAAATGAACCGACTCCAAAAGAAACTCCTTTAGTCGTTTTTTATAACAACCCACTGATGCTATATTTTTAATACTAGCTTGGTAACCCGCCATAAATGACGGAAGCAAAATAAATTCTAGCATTTATTTCCTTCATTAGAGTTTTCATTTCAAGTTTAAGAAAAATATACGTATTTGCTTACTAATTTATCGTACCTTTATTTTTGTATTATAACGCTTTTAATTACCATATAAATAGTAACTTGTAGTAAGGTGCAAAATTTTCTATTCCCTAAGGGTCATTTACTCGATCATTTTAGCGACATCCTTTTTGCCAACTTTGAAAATTTATGGTATAATTCAGAATTTCGATGTTAATCCGGTTAACATTCAATAACATTCGCTGCGTAAGTTTAGCGTCAAAGTTTATAACGAACAAATAATATTTTATAATGAGCCACAACTTTGAACGAAAACAATTTTAAAAACAAAAATAAATAAAATTGTTAATATAAAAAAACAATAATATTGTAGATACACATAATATTTATTTTAAAAAATAAAAACTCGTGTTGGAGAAAAAATTAAAATAAAAAAATTTACTGCAAATAAATAGGTATTTACAAAACTGTTCATTACTTTTGAACCATTGATCGGTTATTTAAAATTTCATTTCATTTCAAAAAATTCATTATCGAACTGTTCATGTTAAAATTCATACATAGGTAATTATTATTTATATATATATATATATTAAAACAATAAACAAAAAAAATAAAAATAAATAACAATTTTAACTCATCAGTGCATCACATTTCTGGCTTGAGTGTATATATAGGTATACCTATAGTACTATAATACAGGCTATGCATATACGGTAGTAAAACTATGATCATTATCATAACAACAAAAAAACCAAAAAAAAAAAAAAATATGTAGACACATATTGTGTATATGTAATTTTAAATAATAAGAATAACCTTTAAGTGCATTATGTTTTTTTTTTGTGTTAAATGCTGTTTGCCTTTTGGTTATTATACCATATTAAACTATTGATAAAATTTCTATTAGTCCTTCTTATTATAAATCAAAAAAATTGTTTGTTTTATTTATATTATTATTATTATTTTTTATTTTTCCTTATTATTTGCGAAGAAGACTAACATTAAATTAAAAAAATATATTTCATGCAGTGGTATTTTTTCCTGCAAAGGTTCAGCATGGTAGACAGGGGTTAAAAAAAGAGTACCAAAGTAATTTGTATACATATTGCAATTTGTATATGTGTTGGAGCGTTCCGTCGAACTTACAAACATCCAGATAAATGCAGAATAATATATATATAATTACTAGGTAACCGATTGTATAACCCAGATCTTGATACTGAAATTCTCTGAGATGCTAGCACATTATTAACTCTTGGTATCCTAATATTATTCCGGTTTCTAGTATTAAAATTATGAGTATAATTTTGAATGGAATTTATGTAGTAGTGCCCGATATTATTAAGTATTTTATAAGTCCCCAAAATTTGTTGAAATTGAAAAATTCCTTATATATGTTTAAATGTATTTATATGTATTAAATTTTCTTGTGCCCGAACAAAATCCAACGCAATAATTCGAAACATTTTGTTTCCTGCTGTTAAGGAAGAATTAATCGCAGAGGTGAGAACAATTAATTTTGTAACTATTTTATCGGGCGCATCTAACCACAAAGCTGAAAAATTATATCCTATTGCTGTTCAATATTTTAATAAAAAATATGGTGTGCAAGTTAAACTGCTAAATTTATCCACAATAAAAGGTGAAACATCTGATATTAGATCGAACCATATGATTGAAATTATTAAATGTAATTACTTGGAAAATAAAGTTGTTGGTATATCAGCCGATAACACAAATACTAATTTTGGAGGTTTAAAACGGAGAGGTAAAGAAAATATTTTTTGTAAATTAAAAACATTATTAAGTCGCAATATATTTGGAACTGGATGTAATGCACATATTGTTTCAAATACTATTAATACAGCCAATCATAATCTTCCTATTGATATAGCATAAATAATACCACAAATTAATTTATATTTTCGAAATTATACTGTTCGAACAGAAAAACTAAAAACATTTTGTGAGGAAACCGATGTCGAATTTCAGAAGTTACTTGGATATTCTTCCACTCGTTGGTTAGCACTTATGAGAGCAGAGGAAAGAATACTTTCGTTATACGAACCATTGAAATCGTATTTCTTAAGCGAAAATTGTATTCCAAAAATATTGGAAAATTTTTTCTCAAATGAAGAAAATCCGATTTATTTAGAATTTATACACAAACAGGCATCAATTTTTCAAGCTGCTATATTAAAATTAGAAAAACAAAATTTAACCGCAATGGAAGCTTTCGAAATTTTAAATGAATTAAAAGAACAACTAAAATTTCGATTAAATAACCTTTATTTACCACTAATTATACGCAGTAAAATTAGTCAATTGCAAGAATCGAGTCCTGGTTTCCGAAAAAAATTAGAAAAACATATAACAAAATTTTATGAAACTGCAGTGAAATATTTAGAAGAATGGACACTCTTGACAAAAAAAATTGATTTAGAAGTTGTATGTTCTTGTCTGGAAAAGGTGGTAATAATAATTGATGAAGGTAAAATAGATGAAAACAAATTAATTGAAGAAATAAGAAAAATTAACATATACTGCAATGAAGAAAAGTTGGAAATTTGGAGAGAAAATGCAATTAAATTCGACCGAAGATGGGTTGAGATATTTTTTCACTTTGAAAAAGAATCAATATCTTTTACAGAAACTTTAAAGCTTGTTGAAATTGCTTTTAGTCTTCCAGGAACAAACGCAGAAGTGGAAAGAATGTTTTCGTTAATTAATGATATTTGGACGTCAGAGAAAAGTAATATCTCAATTAATGTACGACAAAATTGATACTACATTGAAATCTCTGGTAGATGAAAAAGATAGTGTCATTAAGAAACTTGCGAGGGAACTAAAGATAAACGCCGAAAACTCTAAAGAAACTGCTAAATGCTTGGACTGTCTAGTCTCGAAATTTAATAATGAATCAAGTAAAACGTCAGCACTCTTAAAAAAATTTCATAATGACGTTATAGTATCATTAGATAATCGGGAGCATTCTAAATGTTTGACATCAGAGTCGCTCGGAAAATTTCTAGACGATTACTTTTCGTTGAAATTTGCTTTAAGTACGGAAAAGATGGATAAGCTACGTTCAGATATGGTTGCGCAACAAAAAATGCTATCTGAAAGAATAAACGTATTATTTAACAATTTCAATGAGTCTTCAGATTTGATTCAACAAAGTTCGTCGTTGAACCTTAATAAAATTAATGGGAAATTGGACAACCTTAGAACCTATGAACTTAATGTACAAATGGAGAATTTTACCTATTATTTAAACACAGTACCATCGAATCATGAACAATCCTCTCACCAACCTGCCCAACCACTATTGTCCGAACTTCTTAATACCTCATTAGTTATAAATGATGTAGAGCCAGTCCTAAGTCAGCCAATTATTCCATCACCTAAAATAAATAAATTTGGTACTTTATGGTCTAAATCTGAATGGGATATAATAGATTAAAAAAAATTAATATGTTTAACGAAGAAACAAAAGATAATTTGAATATCAGGAAACAAAAACGTACTCCAGCTACAACACTAACCCTTCAGCCTGCAGTATTCTTTTTAAAGGGGGCCCTTATTAATGCTAACACTGAATGGGTGCACCGATTTATAAAAAGTAAATTCTCCATCGATGTGACTACCTGTGAGCGCATTGAAATAAAAAAGCTAAAAAAATAGTTTTCCTGTTTCAAGGTCGTAGTTCCTGTCAAATATGGCTGGATTTTATCAGCAGACGGCATATATTACGAAGGACTCAGACTAACAATTCAACCATGGAAGGATACCAGGATAAAATTGAACATAGTATATGACGAATATGGCAAAACGTATAGGTATAATAATAAACGTAGAACTAACATTAAATATAATAATAATTGGAATAATAATAGTAATAATGTAGACATTAAGTATAATAACAAAAGTAAAACTAACATAAATTATAATAATAATAGGAATGATAATCATAATAGTAATAATAACAATAATAATAATAATAATATAAATAATAATAATAATTGTAATAATAATAATAGTAATAACAACAATAATACTAATAATAACAATAGGAATAGAAATAGTAATAATAATAATATTAATAATAATTATAATAATATTTACCATAATAATAGGCTTATCAATAATAATAATCATAATAATAGTAATAATAATAATAATAATAATATAAATAATAATAATAATAGTAATAACAAGAATAATACTAATAATAAAAATAGGAATAGAAATAGTAATAATATTAATAATAATTGTAATAATAATAATAATAGGCTTAGGAATAATAATAATAATAATAATAATTATAATAATAATAATAATAATCATAATAATAATAATACTAATAATAATCCTTTATCTTTAAATCCGCTTATACCTCCATTAAAAAGAACGATGCGTAAAAAGAACGATAGACTTTATCGTCCCTAACGAAATTAATTTAAAACACTTGGCAAACTCTCCACAAAAAAGGACTTTAAAAAAAAATCTAATTAACGTAGGTCTTACGCAATCTATTCCTTCTAAAACTGATCCTTTTAAACTATCTGTTTATTATCAAAATGTAAGAGGTCTACGTACAAAAACTAAAAAAGTTTTCCAAAATTCTGCTTTATTAGATTCTGATCTATTTGTTTCAACTGAAACTTGGCTTACTTCTTCAATAAATAGCCTTGAAATTTTTCCTTCTTCTTACACAGTTTATAGAAAAGATAGATATTATTGTTCTCTATCTTATAATGTTCCAAAAGGTGGAGGTGTATTGATAGCTGTTAAAAATACTCTTTGTTCTTCACAGTTGTTGTTTTCTCAGCACCACTCTACCGATATTTTTGAAATAATTGCTGTTAAAATTGAATTACAATTAAAAAATTTAGTTATTATTAATCTTTATATTCCGCCGGCGTCCAGTATTGATGTGTATACCAAATATATATCAGAAATTGATTTATTAGTTAGTAAACTTAATACAAATGATGACATAATTCTTTGCGGAGATTTTAATCTACCTAATATTAAATGGGTTCCGCATGACGAGGAAGCCTACTTCATTCCACTTGATTTAGTTAGTAATACAGAGTACTTTGTAATCGACTCCTTTAATTCCTTTAATTTTCAACAGATATCTTCAATTTGTAATAATCGCGGTAGGCAATTAGAGCTGCTATTTACGACAAATTGGGATAATCTTAACATCATTAATTTTCCATTTGAACTGGTTGAAATTGATGATTATCATCCTCCTATTTGTTTTTCTTTTTGCATTCTTATCTCATCTCCCAAAGTTGATTCAGCACTTTCTTATCGTTTTAATTTTCTTAAAGCTAATTTCGACGCTATTAATAATTACCTAAGTTCTTATGATTTTTCATTTATGACCTCTTCTAATTTAAATGTCGCAGTTAATCATTTCTATAAAACTATTCAATTTGCTATTTCACAATATGTTCCATTAGTTATTGACAATAGTGATAAATCTAGTCCACCTTGGTTTACCAAAAACCTTAAAAAGTTAAAAAATAAGAAAAATAAAGCTTGGCGTAAATTTATTAAAAGCAATAATAACATTGATTATAATGCTTTCTTGAATCTATTTAATGAATTTAAAATGATGTCGGATAGCTTATGTATATACCAATTATGCAAAAGATATGTCTGATAATATTAAAACTAATCCGAAAAAATTAAGATATGTATGTAAACTTTTATATACAATGAACTGAAATAAATGTTTTATTTTGTTATATAAATGTCATCTTTTTTCATTTCCAATATCTGGTCGCCTTAATTTAGAATATTTTTCAAAATTTTATTTTGTGAAATTTGGATTTGAGAAATTCTATTATTGGACGCCCAGATTGCTGTGCCGTATGAAAGAATAGAATTTATATATGCATGATACATTTTTAGCTTAATACTATTAGGAATTTTGGATTTATATTTAAATAAAATACCATTAAAAGTATTAAGCTTTCTATCTAACATATCAATATGTGGCTGCCAACTTAAATATTTGTCAAATATGACTCCAAGAAATTTAATTTCATCAACTTCTTTCAAAACTACATTGCCAATTTTAATTTCTATACAACCTATATTTCTTTGACGCTGTCTAAAATGGATAATTTTAGGTTTTTCCGCGTTCATAACGATTTTGTTTAATCTGAAATACTCCTGTATTATCATCGTATCATGCTCTACATGAGATTAAATAGCTTCTAAATTATTAACAGAGTAGAACAAGCTGCAGTCGTCTGCGAATAGGTATAATTTACCTATTAATGGCAATTTGTGTATATCATTTATGTAGATTAGAAATAATAAAGGACCCAATATAGGCCTTGAGGAATACCAATGTTAACTGAATTGTAGGAGCTAAAGCAGCTATTATACGAAACAAACTGATTTCTTATCAAATCTAAAGCCTAAAAAAGATAATTTTGTTAGAAGCAAATTATGGTTAACTGTATAAAAAGATTTTTTCAAATCGATGAATAAACCTGTAACAATATTAAAGTCAGAAATTTTCTCACAGATCATATCTACAACGTCAATTAAAATATTTTGAGAACCAATACCTTTTTGGAACCCATATTGATAAGGAAACAAAAAGTTGCTGGATATCAGATGATTATTTATAGAAAATACACAAGGTATGGGTATAGGTCTGTAATTTGAAACATCAGTTTTTAAACCCTCTTTGTAGATGGGAACTACTTTTTGAATTTTAAGAATGTTTGGAAAGGATCGGCGACTATTTTATTGTATAAATCAGAAATTAAAGAAGAATAAATTGTTTGAGAGTTTTTTATTATTTTTGTTGGAATTTCAGCATTTGTTCTTCGATATCTGCATTTGAGTGGTTTCCAATAAAATTACTGATTCTAAGAAAGTTTTGTTTTGATGTGAAGCATTAAAAGATTAAATTGTACCCTTAGATGATACTACCATTGATTACCCATTGTATTTTACTTTTGGGCTTTTAACATACATTGGTGTTTTCAATTCAAGGTTTTTTCAATTTTTTTACGGAACTCAATACGGTGAGTTTTTAACTTTCTCCAATTAAATTTTTTCATTTTGTCAAAAGAAGGCTTTATAATATTCACACCTCGATGGTTTTACACTCCTAATTAATGTGTTCTTTATTCAGGTTCTATCAAAGCTCAATCTTAAACTAAAACATGTTTTCTTACAATATTTAATATACATCTAACTTTCAATTATTATAATTAGGATTACCAGCTATACTTAATCTAATAATTTACTTTCAATACAATATTACTAATGATCTCATTTAAAATGCTTTAACAATGTACTTCTAACAAAATTTTATTAAGTATTATGTTATGTATATGCTTAAACTTTCAGAGAGTTCTTCTAACAAGTATTCAATTCTATGAGAGTTGAACTCTCAAGGCAAGTCTATTAAAAGGCACTCTAACTATAAGAGTAAAACTCGATGAGTGTTAATATCTCATAATAAGAATGATATGAAAACTAATTAGAAAATAAAAAGAGGTAAATTATGAGAGTTTCAAGTGTGTTGTGAGGATCTTATGAAACGTATGTCCAATTTTCTAGAGTTTTACTCTTGGGCAATGTTACTTGGGTATAAAAACCGCTATTCTGTACGAAAACTGTTTTATAACCTCTAGCTTTTTCAGTGAAAGAAGATTAATTTAATTAGGTTTATTTTTGGTAGTAAATAAGGTAGCCTTAGTGAAAGTAGTAACGTAAGGTAGTAAAGTAAGTGAATCTATCTTCCAAATCTGCAAATAATATACTTTACGTTATATTCAAATATATAGTTCACTTTTTGATCAACCTTAGTGCCTGAATATGATACCAAAAAATGGTACATTGATTTGAGAGCAATCACATCAAATTCTCTGCGCTAATGGTAATATATTATGCTGACTCTAATATTAACTCTATTAAATTGTTAAATATTTTAAATAAAAATACATATTGAACCAAACTATTTCATTTCACACAACTAAGCTAAGTATTATTTTTTTAATTTAAATTTTAATTATTACATCCTAGCTAGTGAATACCCTGTGCAATTGCACAGAAGTAGCTAGTTCTACTTTTTGTAGCTGTTCAATTTGTTTTGGTATAATTGTTGTTATTTTCTGAATGGCTTGATTCTTGAATATATGAATTTAAAATTTTTTTTTTTTTTTTTTATATAAAATATAAAAGATATTGAGTAAAATGTTGGAATTTAAATGGACGTGATGTAATTGACATGTAATCTAAATCAAGAACCCATTGATTCTTGACTTAATATTCAAATTTAAATTTATGGAGTCTCAGGTAAAGTGAATCTAATAGATAAATTCAGAAGTCTGAAGCGTCTTAATCTGCGCTCGCTTGTTTGTTCATTATTGATGAGATGAGGAGCAAGTAAATTTGGATGGTTTTCCAGTCGAACATAGTATTTTTCAGCTTTCTTTTCATTGCTTAACAGATGGGATATTTAAATCTGATCTAATTATGTCATTTCGGACATACCAAGGTGCGTTGACTATAGACCTTAATACTTTGGACTGGAAGCGTTCTATTATTTCGATGTTGGAGATACTAGATGTTCCCCATAGTTCCAACCCGTAGCTCCAGATTGACCTGGTGATAGCTTTGTACACTGCAACCTTACATTCTAGGGATTCTATTAGCCAAATTAATTGATTGAATTTTAATCGTAGTTGTTTATTTTTGCTGATGATGTGACTTTTCCAAGTGAGGCGTCTATCCAAGTGCATACCTAAGTACTTAACCGAGTCTTGGTGAGTCAATTCCATGTCGTTAAGGTGAACAGCGGGGCAATTTCCCTTGCGATTAGTAAAGGTGATATGAAGGGATTTCGATTCATTGGCCTTTATTCTCCACTTTTTCAGCCAGTTTTGAATGTCCAATAGGTAGCTCTGAAGAACTTCTGAAGCTAATCTCGTATTAGTATGAGACAGTAAGACCGCTGTGACGACAGCAGCAAAAGTAGCAGTAAGGACCCTCGGTGATGTTGGGAGGTCCGTTGTAAAAATCAGGTATAGTAGTGGGCCAAGGACGCTGCCCTGAGGAACCCCAGATTTAATTTATTTTAGTGACGATTGTTCCCCGTTGTATTTAACGAAGAACCTCCTATTTGATAAATAAGTTGACAAAAGTTGCTGGTAGTGGTGAGGAAGTAGTTTTTTAAGCTTGTAAAGGAGACCTTTGCGCCAAACTTTGTCGAAGGCTTGCGAAATGTCCAGAAAAGCATTATTTATATGGTTGACTACTCTGTGTATTTGCTCGATTGTCCCGTGATTGTGACGAAAGCCAAACTGATGAGCTGGTACGATATCTCGTTCATTATTTATTTTAATCAATCTTTTGGCTATTAGTTTTTCGATTAATTTTGATATTACTGGCAGAAGACTTATTGGTCTATATGAACTAGTATCATTTGGCTCTTTCCCTTCCCCGATTTAGATAACATTATGATATGAGCAGTTTTCCAGATATCTGGGAAGTAGCTAGTTCTTAATATAGCATTAAAAATTTGGGTTAAGAATTTTTTACTGCAATACGGAAGTTCCTTTACCATTTTATACCGTCATACCCAGGAGCCTTCTTGTCTGACACAGAGTGTTTATAATTTCCTGTACTTCCTTTATCTGGACTTTCTTTATCGGTAAATCCATTTGATAAGGCACGTCAAGGTAATTTTCAATCTTGTTGTTGGTGGACACGGTACAAACATTTTTTGTAAATGTGATGCAAATGTAAAATATAATATATAAACAATTAATTCATCAGATTCAGTTCTTAATATAATCAAAAAATATTCAAGCCGAAAGCCTCTGCAGCTAGCGCTTACAAAATTGGCCATAATTTAAATTATGGTCAATTCAATAATAATAATAATAATAAAAAATATTCGTCAATATTAAGCACAGCCATTATTTTAGACGAACTAAGATAGTGTGGTGGTTATGTTATCTAATAATGTTATGTAGTAGTAAAATGCTAATTTCGAATTCGAATCCTGCTTATGTCATGATTGTATGCACAAAGTTGTTCAATTATTCTTTTAAATTAATTTAGAACACATGTTAGTTGTCATTTAAAATAAAATGGGGCTTATGAAGACAAAGTTTTACTTTATAATAGATGTAGTTTTCCACATTTAAATTGGTATACCAAAAATTTCAAAATTGATAAGTAGACAAGGCTATTGTAAATATCAAGTTGTTGAAGGAGTTACAATGTTAATCGTAAAATAAACAATCTGATAATTTGAATGTGCATATTTTTTTACTTGTTTAGTGAGCAAATCTATTGGTACTCTTGTATTACCTACAGTGTGTTAACAATTAATTTTTAACAATCCCATGATTGAATGCTGTAAAACATACAATTGTATATTAATTATTAATTTTATTATTTATTTCTGGTTTGTAGGTATTTAATTTTAAATGTTCCCAGTATTTGCCACCGTTTTGCGTATTTTCATTTTTGACTTAAGAACTTGCTAAAATTTTAATATTTTTTGTAGTGTAATTTACTTTTCAACTATTCTTGCTTCTTTACTTGTTCACAATTTTTTATAAAATTTTTAATTTAAACTTATATTACATTTTATTTATCTCAAGTTTATATCAACTAGTTAAAAATATTTTTTACAAAATTTACTTAAATAAAGTTCCATAAGAGCTTACATATTTTCAAAAGCAAAAAACACAAATATTTTGTATTTTTGTTAACTTTAGGTTTGGATGAAATAAAGACTTTTTATTAGTATTATTGTATAAAAAAACAATTTTTAACTAATTTTAAAGAAAAAGACATAAATTTAACTTTTATTATTTCCAGCTCCGTAAAAATCGTAATTACAATTTATATTTATTTTATGTTGTTACTAATATTTTTATTGACCACAAATTACTTAATCTCTTCCTATTCATCAATTTATACAACTCAATTTTCGACTCAAATCTTAAAAATAGAAATATCGTATAACGTTCTAACGAATTGAATATAACAAAAATTTTTAGTATAATAAAAATAGAAAATCACAATAACAAAAATGGATCTTAAATAAAATATTTTCAATTTTTGTGTTTTTTTTTTATTTATAAATAGAAGTTGGTTCTTTCTAAATTATGTGATAATTTTAAGCGCATTTTATTATTATCTTTAATAAATATTTAATATTAAGAAGTGTGAATGATATTTCAGACCATCACATACAATTTTAAACGACACAATAAAATCCTCCCTATCCATAAAAGAAAATTTCATATCCTTATATGTAATATAATATATAATTTGTTTTAACCACATCATAAAAAGTCCTAAAATAACTAAAACATATGACATTAAACTAAAAGAATAATAATAATTTAAGAAAATGTAACCGTAAATGGAATAAAGCACTCAAATGGTTAGCCTACATTATTTAATATAGACATAAACTTACAAAAAAAAAAAACACTTTATTCGAAAATACGCTACGTTACATTTTTATTGTCGTCTATGTGAATCTATACTAATAATCTACAGTTACTTTGACGTATTGTGTCAAATCATTTTGTATTTTCATTTCATCCACACAAATATTTTAAAACCATAAGGTGTTGCTCAGCTAATAAAGTTAATAATTGTTTAGTTTTAGAGAATTTGTCCAACCCACTTGATTCCAAGTTCATTTGATGGTTATAATTTTTATTTTAAGATTTTAGTGTTTATTTTATTTTTATAAACGTATATAATAAAATTGATATTTGTATAAAATATTCAATTTAACGATATGAGTTATGTCACTTTCATATATTAATTATTTAATTCAAGAAGAAAATAACAAATATTAGGGCACACAGTAATGCTTTTTTTTTTATAAAATTTCAGTCAATGGGGTAAAGACCCTAATTATTTTTACACAGAGATTTAGTATACAATCGTTTTTTCTTTAGAATTATTATGATTATTGATTACTATATTAGGATTACTAATTTAAATCTAGAAAACTATATCTATTGCAGAGTATTTTCGCTTTCATATATAAAAGCATAGTTCAATTTTATTTTTAGTTATAGCCAACACCTTCAACTATTTTTATCATTTATTTTATCCAATGACAAAGGGTATTGAGCCTTGATCGGTTAAAAGGCAGTTTGAACCTGGGATCGGTTCTATTATGCCACCCAGCGTGTTAACAGTGCTATATTATTAGATATATAATGTGTGGCTGTGTCAACAAGTAGTAACCACTTAAGTGTATTTTTGAGAATGAGATTAAGTGATAAATTCTGTGGTCACAAGGAATAACAGCCAAAGTCTGTTTTATCAAATGTTCAGTAGAGCATTTTTAAAATTCAATTGGCTCCATGAAACCAGAAAATTAAGATAAGAACATGCTTCTTTGATGAAATTTATTTTTTTTTTTTTTTTTTTTTTAATGGCCAAAATAATGGGATAAACACCCTAGCTGCTTTCGCATAATTTTAACCAGTTAGTAATAGTAATAGAATAAAAGAAAGTATAAAGGAAATAAATAAATAACATAAACGGAAAATAAGAAGAGAATAGATGAGAAATAGAAATAGTAACACAGGTTTACAGACAACTTAACAGAAATTGATTCACTCGTTTTTTGAAAACTTCCAAGTTGTATTTTTGGGGGGGAACACATGAGGTGGTAGAGTGTTCCATAGTTTAGAGGTTCGGTTAACGAAAGAATTTTTGTATTTCACAGTTCTGGTTCGAAGAGGCTCGACTACAAATTTGTGGGAAAGGGCTGCTCTGCGAGTATTTTGTTGGAATGGTTTTATTTTTGGCATAATACTTTTAATTTCGTCAGAACAATTACCCAATAGATATTTATAAAACAGAGTGGCTGCTCCTACATTTCGACGGTGACTCAGCGATGTTAGGTGCTGTGTAACATCTCCATCATTAATAATTTTGATGGCTCGCTTTTGTACTTTATCTAAGTACTGGAGGGTACTGTTGGGTGCAACGCCCCAAATATGTGAGTTATACTCAAGTCGTGGTCGAATGTATGCCTTCTGTATTAGAAGAAGGTTGGATCGTTTAAAATATTTTTTACTTCTGCTTAAGAATCCCAAACATTTCGCGGCATCTTTTGCAATTGCAAAAATAAGGTCCTGCCACGAAAGTTTGTTGTTTATCTCCATTCCAAGAATTCTTAAGGTTTCGGAGTTTTCAATATTTACATTATCGAAACGGATGTTTGGTAGTGAAGGCCTTTGCTTTGTTGATATTAGGCAGCTCTGGGTTTTTGAAGCGTTAAATTTTACCCTATTTACACTTCCCCAGGCTTGAATTTTTTGGAGATCGCTGTTTAGAGCTCGAGAGATGTTATTTCGTTCTCTATTTACCGAAGTCTGGGTCACTTCAGCAGCTTTCTCAAAAAAATACAAGGAATCAAGGGTGCTATCATCAGCAAAGCTACGTATATGATTTGAAGACGTGGATAGGAGATCATTTATAAAGATTATAAATAATGTTGGAGAAAGAACTGAGCCTTGAGGGACACCAGCATTGATATTGAATTTTTGGGACATAAACCCATCCAAAACAATTTGTATTGAACGGTTTGAAAGGAAACTTTCAATCCACGTATTGAGTAAGTTTCCACGTATTGAGTATTATAAAGATTTAACTGGGCTTAAAATTGTGATGTTTAAAGTATTAAAAACTAATTTAATAAAGAGTAATAATTGAAAATTAAAGACTTGTTTAAAATTTAGAGAATAAAGTTTAGTTTGGCTGTTTTACCTTTTTTATCGTTTTAGTTTAAAAATTGTTGACTTGAGTTAAGCTGTTATTTCAACTGTAACAAATTTATAATAAAAGTCCTGTATCGAGTTTGGTTTTTATACCAAATTTTGAAAATATAATTAGCCGAACTTTTTACCAAATCTCTTAATCTCATCTCAAGACTTCCAAGAATTTCGGCTAATTTGCTTTTTCCGTAATTACAATCATAACTTGCTATGAAAACATTATATCAAGCTGCGATTCTAAAGTTTATTTTTGTAGTTTTAGTACGCTTAAATTGAAGGCAAATATTTCTAAGAAAAAAAAATTTTTTTCCTTATTTTATTTTATTTTATTTGATTTTGATTATATATCTGAATTTAAATTTTGTAATTATCTATCTAGCTATAAATTTTATAAATTTTATTTTTATTTGATTACAAATCATCTTATCAAATTTTTGTTGTATATCAATTTCATAAACAGTAGTATACTAAATTCTGTATAAAAACTTATGTACATTAATTTTACTATAAATGTTACCTTTTATTTATTGTGAAATAAGAATTAAATTTGAACTCGATTGTATAAAATGTTTCAATAATGCCAATCAGGCGATGAAACAATACTAAAATGTATAATAATGAATTAATAAAAATGGAGAAAAAAAACAATTTCTGTTTTTAGATTGTAACTCCAAGCTCCTGCTTTGGTTGAAACCCTGCTGTCATAATATTAATTTGTTGTACTCATCCCATACTACGTATGTAATCAATTTTCAAA
The DNA here is from genome assembly GCA_963942445.1 of Argyra leucocephala. Taxonomy (NCBI): domain Eukaryota; kingdom Metazoa; phylum Arthropoda; class Insecta; order Diptera; family Dolichopodidae; genus Argyra; species Argyra leucocephala. The sequence continues at coordinate 81,275,316 of OZ012681.1, read as the reverse complement.
CTAAAATTATTTCTTTTGTTTTTTTATACAAACACCCTTTTCCCCCCATCTAAAAACTTGTTAAAATTTTTGTGTTTTCTTATTTTTCGATTAATTTTAATAGAGATGTCATATCAATAACACCTTAAAATATTATATCCTGTCAAACAGATCTTTTTCCTAAAATATCATAATACCAAATATATAACAGCAAATTTATAATTTCATAATAATCAATTGAATGCACACAGAATAAAAAAGAGTGATTCAACAAAAATGAATCACAAAAGAAAATGTAAAGTAAAGTAAATAGGTGTGAAAAAATGAAAAACTAAAAAAAAAACAGCAAAAAATAGAAAAAACATATTTCATATTGATATATTTGACAAGAGTGAATATGATTTTGTCATCTAATATTTTCATTCAACACAAATAATAATAATAATATGGAAAACTCCTTTAATTCAATAAAAATTGCAGCATCACAACCAAAATTGAATACAATAATAATGGAGTTGACTGTATAGGTTTATCAACAATCATCTTAATATTTTCTTGTTGATTGTCAAACACCTTAAGTGCATATCAAGTAATAACAGATACAATCATCATATCGTGACATCCATATGTTGTCTTAGATTATCCTTTTAAATTCAAAATAAATAACGAAATAAATTTAAAGTGTTTATAAACTGCTATCATACTGTTTGGATATTGTAAAACAAATAAAAAAATCAAATTTAATTCTACGAGATAGAGAAAATGCTATACATTGCTAAAAGGGTAATATGCTAAAGTTTGTGGAACATTAATTTATTTTTTTTGTTCCCTCTTTTTTGTAGTTTGGATTAGTTATCACAATCTCTTTCACACTGTATGTACATATATATCCATTTTATATATAATATACAAGATGAACGACGTGGGGAGTAAAAAAGCTAAATAGCAAATTACACCACAAAAATATTAAAATTATTTTAGCAAGTTCTTAAGCCAAAAATAACAATATGCAAAACGGTGGTGAAAAAACATTTAAAATAGTTACACATTCCATAAACCAAAAATAAAAAGTATTCAAAACGGTGACAAATACGGGAAACATTTAAAATTAAATACCAATAAAACAAAAATAAAAAATAGAAGTAATAACTCATATACAGTTGTATATTGTACGTCATTGAATCAGGGGGTTGCCAAATATTTAAAAATGAATTGCCTAGTAAAACTTTTGTCAAAGAATTTGTCCAAAGGCCTAAAGGCAATACAGCAGTATTGCCGCCAATTGGATGTAATTTGGAATGCCAATTGAATATTATTTTTTTATTTAATTATTATAAAAAACCAAATCAACTGCTTCTGTGCAATTGCACAAGGGATTCACTATTATAATTTAAATAGTTTAATAAATTTTAAAAATTCTAACATTCGATTTCGAAAGATAATAATTATCTTTCTGGATCTGAAGAGTATATGAGTTTCTTTTTAAAAAAATAAACTTATGCTAGGTTTTCTTCTTCTGCGTTGGAGCTTATAGATTTATTTTGGAGAGGTAGGGTTTAGTTTGTTCAATTTGGAGATGTAAAGAGTTCAATCAGAAATATTAGAAATGGTTTTCCGCAGAGTTCTACTTTGGGCCCCTTATTATTTTTTATATTTTTATTAATGATATACATAGACTCCCTCTTTTGGGTAAACTGTTTCCTGTTTCGGATGACTGTAGTTTATTTTACTCAGGTGATGATGCCAATGGGGTTAAGACTAATGTTGAACATGAATTTCTTGTATCGTCTGAATACTTTGTAATTAATAAAATACCTATGAATATCACTTCACTACGATACAGGTAATAAATTTTAGGTGTAGAAGATGTAAATTAGATTAGTTGGTTGTTCACTTGGGAGATGATTCAATAGAAGAAGTTGGCAAAATTAAGTTTCTAAGTATCCTCTTTGATTCAAATTTGTATTGGTAATCTCATTTATCTTACTTAGATCGAAAACTTAGTAACGTTAATGAAATGATGTTTAAGTATGATTGTTTATTTTATAGTTCTATAAAGCTTAAGCATTACTTTGCTCTGCCGTATTCATTGCTTTCTTATAGTACAATTGTGTGGGTTGCAGGTACTGATGTTAGGGCGCTCCAGATTACTCAAAATAAATTATTAAAGAATGTGTTTGATTTGCCTATTAGATTTAGTACACGTTGAGTGTATACGAATAATAAGATACTACATATTAAGGGGATACTACCTATCCCTTCCGTGGCCTAAGCGGTTGGAACACAGAAAATGTGTTTTAATTACGATGTGGTAGTCACGGGTTCGATTCCCGTGGGGGCATAAAATATAACTAAAAAAAATAGCAAAATATTACATATAAAATTCATAATCAATAAAAAATAATTAATAATTAATACTTTATAAATACTGAAAATATTACCTATCAATATCTATATCAATACTCAAATATCTCATACAACACAATAAAAATAACACAATAAATAAATATTGGACAAACACTAATAATAATTACACAATTGTCAACACCTGACAAAAGTATGTGCAATGATGTACCCAGTAAAAATAGTAACGTCAGGCATTTTAACGTCAAAGATGGATAAGATCGCAGAGAAAACTTGCAGAAAATATGACGTTGTCTTACCGCGTAGGCGCAGATAGAGTTATCAAAGTGGTCTTCTATAGTAGGCCAATCCCGTACTTAGAGAGTATAAAACAGATTAAAAAATTAAATTAGACATTGCCTCGGAGATAGAAGTGATGATACCATAGTAAATCGAGTACGATGGAAATTTCAAGTGCAAGTCCTATGCAAGAGGAAAAAAAAAACATATTAAGGGTATATACAAGTTTCAACATATCCTGGCTGTACATAAGAGTGTTACCCAACAAATAAATCGCGACTGATGGGACATATGAGACCACATGCAACCGAAATTTAAGAATAAACATTTTTTTTAAAATCGCACAAGTTTTTTTTAGTCTCATGCGTCCAATTGCGTCCACATGCGTAATGTTTAAAATTGACTTTTAAAACTTCGTCATTTTCAATTGTTTTTGTTTTTTTTTTTTTATAATATTGATCTCGCATATGACATTTTACTATTTATATAATATATATTAAGCATACAAGCGCGAGCGAGAATATATATCAATACAAATAAATATGAATTGAATTGAAAACTACCAGCGCATGGATGACTGATGTGAGACGTGAGTGTAAGTTATTTATTTAGTCATAATATGCCAGGCCAGTCGCAATTATACGGTCAGTGAATTCAGTTATTAATAATTTAAAGAGTGATTTAGAGAAGAGAAGCGAGAAAAATATTTAAATACAGGTATGTACATGTAATATAAATTGTAATAAAAGTGTTTTTCAACTAAAATCCAACTAAAATAATATTATATGTACATACTTACGGGTAAATATAATTTTAATATAAATATGGATTAAAATGACCACGGATTAATGGGTCCACGCGCTATGTCCCATGAGTACAATAAAATTATAATCTAAAATGATAATAACTTTAGTTCATAAGCTTTATTGTACCTGATCATAAGACATAGACCATGAACCCATGTACCCCCTATAGAAATTACTTTATTCAAAATTATTTAGAAAGAAGAGTTTAATACATTGATATAAGTTTTAATGGGTGTTTTCTAAAATATTTTAATGTAGATATGGAAATCCAGGAGTAAATGGGTCCACGCGCTATGTCCCAAGAGTACAATACATTTATAATTTAAAATGGTAATAATTTTAGTTTAAAAATTTTATTGTACCTACTCATGAGACATAGACCATGGACCCATTTGCCCATAGAAGTGCTGGTAGAAGTGCTGGAAAGAAACTATCGAAATGGAAGCCAAAGAACGACCCGAAGCACCGTCATCGACAACATTGCAGGCAGCAGAAGATACCACTGATGAAAACGATTCATCATTTAGTTATTTGTGTTTAGGTGCAATGAATATTTGTGTTTTTGATTATTTATCGGAATTTGTTTTTATAAATAACTAATTATATTTCAATTAATGTTCTTTCTTTTCAGTAATATTTTATTTGTATTTGATTATAATGATTATTTCAGATATAACTATTTTTTATTATATTATATTAAATAAAATAAAACAGAGTAACAAGCAAAAACTAATTTAATTCAATATTTTTTGTTAAACTATACTTTAAAATAAAAAAAAAACATATGTAAAGAATTAACCAATACTTATTATTACTTTAATTAAACCCTAGAACCTATAGAGCGCCAATCCAAACGCATGAAGCGCTATTTGCTGGGCTCTTGTCCATCGCATGAGTGCATCACATTGATAACTCATGAGCCCATATAATCCCTCAAAATATTTCGAATCTCGATCTCAAGAGCACTAGTTGTGATTGACTCAAACCGACGCATGTTATGCTATTTTATAGACTCTTATCCACCGCATTAGTACATCGCATTGCTAACTCATGAGTCCATATAATCCCTCAAAATATTGCGAATCTTGATCACAAGAGCACTAGTTGTGTTTGACTCAAACCAACTCTTGCATTCAGAATGGCAATCATCAACCTGGACCTATGTAGCGGTACTTTCTGACTCTTAACCACAATTTATACGGAAATGCGACGACACATGTTGGTCTTTTGTGTGGCGACTGAGCGGACGCGGATTTAGAGATAATATTAGACAGTAATTGAGTTATATCTGCACAAAGGGTATCTGTACTGGTTTTAGGTTTTATAATGGCTTGCCGTCGCAAATTAAGGATATAACTAACATCTGTCTATTTAGGAAAAGACTCAAATTATTTTAGCTGGAGCGATGAGATTTAATTTTTTTAAATTCTTAATATTTAATTGGATATCAAATTTATTATAACTATATTTGTGATGCTTTATTTATTGAAATTATATTGAAAATGTGTTTTAAGTTTATCTATTCAATATTAAAATTTATTTTAATGTTAAATCATGGACTTCTTGATATTTTTTCTTATTATATTCATTTTTAAAGTTAAATCTTTTTGTACTATTTTCAAATAATTTCATTTTTTTCTAGATCATTAATTTCTTCATTTTGTTACGATTTCAGTCGTTATTTTAATACTGTTTATTATAATAGTTATAAGTAAAATAATTATAATTTTGTTATATTTTTTAAATTGAAACAAAAGCAAAACAAATTGGTTAATTATTATCGGACTAGAAAATTAAAGCGAATAATATGTCCAATAATAAATAATAATTAAATTAAATTAAAAAGCAAATAAATTAAAAATCTAAATAAGTACAATTTATTAATCAAATTACTATATTAAATTAAATTTCTAAAAAACTGAATTAAAAACAAATATTAAAATTAAACAAGTTTAATGCTGGCCATAAAATTTTCATCCCTTTAAAAAAAATAAAACCAAAAAATCTGTCAATAACATTTTTCAAACAATATGGATTACTTAAAAAGGTTTTACAGGTTTAATATTACAAAATTAATTATTAATTTTAATGATTTTTATTAAACAATATTTTTGTTTTATTATATAATATTATATATTTTTATTATATATATATATATATATATTATATTATGTACCTATATATATATATTTATTTATTAACTAATTTCAAAACTAATTATTATTACTATTACATAACTAATAATAAATTATTATTTAAGTTTATTGGACCTAAAACAATAAAAGCAAAAAATTAATATAATTCAAAATTAAACCCAATATCATATTTCAAAAATATTTTAATGAATGTCCCTTCTTGTATATCACATTTTAATGTGAAATTTCTAATTTCTAAATAATTTCATTCCCCCAAAAATTTAGTATACTTAATTTTAGTATTTATGGTAAAATATAACCCACATTCATTGATATGGATAATTAGATTTATAATTATTATTATATGTACTAAAAATCATCAAATTCATATGAATTTATTATTCCTTATTATTTTTATATTATGTACTTTTTATTATTATTTTTTATTATTATTATTATTATTTCCACTGAAAACGAGATCTTATTAAGTAAGAAAAACTCACTACAACAAAATTATAAACACTTAAGAATTGCTTATTATATAAAGACAGTGTTTTCCATTAGTATTTGTGCAATGTAATTTGGGTTCAAATAAAAGTTGGATATAAAATTATTTGAGTACCTATATAAGACCTTATATAAGACAAATTAGGCAAAGTTCAAAGATTTAACCAAAATGTTTAACCCCAAACTTTTAGCAAGAAATAGAAATTTGGAACTAGTCTCTACTCTCGTTTTCAGAATAGGCTGAACACATGTACTGCTTGATTTATCTATATATTTAATTAAAATTTCCCATATTCCATCAGTATGATATTGAATTAATTTAACTGCTTTAATGCATTATATCATCTAACTACCAATTAATGGATCCCGGGCTTGAGTTCGGTCTGGGGATTGATTTTTAATTGAATTTTTGTTTTATTTTTGATGAATTTATAAAATTTTATAAAATCTTTTGACTTAATGTGTAAAATAGAAATACGCTGTCTTGGAACGCCTAGTTCTGGACAATAGTAATATAGTTTTCCATATTTGTTAAGTTGATATGTGTTTTCTATCAAGAACAGCAGTTTAAAAGACTATAGTATTTTAACGAACTAAATTTTCTACCATTATTGCTACATTAAAACTAGTCTTACAGTTTAACCATTATTTTTAATAATCTAACAATATATTGTTGGTTATTATGTGCAATTGGGTGTTCGTGTTTAATGCTTCAATTATTCTAAATATTTTGGATGGGATATTTATTGTTTCCAATATTCCGATGACATTACCTTAACCCGATAAAATCAAAATTATTTATTATTTCATTGTAAAAAGTTTGAAGACATTGTTTTTCGAAATTAAATAAATTTTTGTTGAGTTGAGACCTCAAATGATATTACATAAACTTTCAAAAAAGATTTTTACAAAATATGTTACTCGAATTATTACATAATTAGTGTTAATTAGTATTTTATTGAAATATAATATTTACCAAAATTGCATATGGCATTTTGTTACATTACGTCTTACAAAACAAGATGACAGGTAACAACTTAAATAAAACAATGGAGTTATTCTATTTAAGAAGGCTTAGTTCCTGACAATAGCGTAGTTTTCTACATTTTAATGAGTTAGTCAGTAATTTGATAAATAAATTTATGCTCGAAATATGGTAAATATTGTAGAATAAACTTGCAGTACCGTACTTAATTAAGCACGGAAAAGTGATCTACCTAAGTTACTGTCAAGAACATAAAAAAAATAACTATCCTTAAAGCCCCCAGAAAAATTAAACAACTTAAACATTGAAACAAAAATTTAGCTAGGTTTTAGATAAGCTTACGGTTGAAATAAATGTTTTTGGATTTGTAGCAAAAGCTCAGTGTTCAAAATGAAAAGAGTAATACTCATAGGTGACAAATATTCGTAATTATTGGTTAAAGAAAATATTGTGTGTCAATTTTACACCTCAATTTCAATTTTAATTTTAGAAGATTTTGCCTTGATTGTGTGTTTGGATATTTCGATATGAAAGTTAAAATTCATTAATAATTATTATTCTATGGGTAGTCTTTAATAATGTAGTTTTATGGACAAAGCAAATTTCAAATCATTTTAATTTTATTTTATACCTAGTATAGTGCCATTGCGAATCTAGTAAAGTTTGGGCGCAGTTTAACCTTTTAATAGCGTTTTATAAATTTTACTTAAGCTTGACCGTTTACGCTTAAAATACAAAGCAGAAGGAAGCGCTGAATTCCGAAATTTAACATCACAGGAATTAAAATGTTTTTTCGGTTTACTTATTTACATGTCCGTGTTCAAGTCAAACCATGAGTTTTATCGTTATTTTCCACTGATGGTACGAGTCGAGATATGTTTATGCTTGGTATGTCAGCAAAGAAATTTTATATGCTATTATTAGCTTTACGATTCGATAACTTTTTGGATCGAGAGGAGAAAAAAAACGAACAAATTTAATAACGGCCAAAAAAAATTTGATTGTATTAGTTATTTTGTAAATATTGAAATAATTTAAGTTAAGATATTTATTTTAAGAATTTTATATAATTTGGTGAAGTTTTTTTTTTTTAATATATTCTTTTACAAATTTTTGTTTTTAATTTTTTTAATATTGAATTTGGACTGAAAGTTTTTGAATGTATGCTATAAGCGTTAATTTTCGTGGTTTTTAATTAAAAATTGAATTAAATTAGGTTTATAAATTTATAAAATGTATTATAAAATAAAAACTTTATGAAACATATTTCAATAGTGTTTTTATAAAAATTTAAAAATAGGGATCCATGGGACCTACAACGCTATATTACCGCAGCAATATTTCACCACGCTATTAAAGGATTAAAAAAGTAGGCACATTACAACTCAAAATACCAACGAAAATGTAAAATCATCTCTTATCATAATGCATTCATATTATTTTCTCACCACATTCTACTTCTACCTATACGTACTTCCATAATACATTAAAAAATTGATTTATTCCCTCAATTCTTATTCTTTCATTCAAAATTAGCTCTTTTTCCATTATTATTGTTGTTTGTTATAAAAGACTTCAGACAAAAACAAAATTAGTATAAATATAAGATATTATTAATTTAATAGGTAAGTACGTCAAGTAAGTCTTCACTTTAATGTATTACCACTAATAAACAAAATCTAACTTTTATAATGAAAATTAAACGAACTCTAAAAATATACAAATACTTGTGACCATTACTGTATTTATTCAAGAAAACTCTATACATTATAATAAAATATATTTTATTTTGATATGTACATATACCATTAAGTATTAATTTTGGTGTTTTTACAGTTATTATAATTGTAATAAATTGCAATTATAACATACAAATAACATTTTAAAAATTTATAAGTAACAGCGGAGATGGGTGGATTTTATACATACATATTATGTACATATTGCATAGGTAACAAATTCTCAGTTTTTCAGTTATAATTTTACTTTGTTATAATAATTATGAACGAGAATTGTTTTCAGTATAAGTAATATTATATACATACATACATACATACTTTAACAGGATATATAGGTATTTTATCAGTAAAGAAAAATTTATTTGTTATTAATATTGTTCAGAGGTGATGCTCAGAATAAACAAAATTATTTTTAGCCAAAAACATAAAATTAACTAAAAGAAACAAAAGAAGACAATAATATTATACTAAAGAGTAAAATATTATATTAACAACATTATTATATAAACACGAGCACGAACATATTCACTTACATATTACCAAGAAATTCAAATCCAAATGTTACTTACACAATAATAAAATCTATAGATCTATATTATAATATAATATACAGTTAGTACATTGAATTGATTATACGTGTGTGGTTATCATTTAATCCTACATTCCTACCTCACAAATTATTTCGTAATATTTAAGTAATAATATATCCGTATAACGAATACAGGCAGGTACAAGGTATATACGATTATGGAATTAATGTTGACGATGGTGGTTTTTGGGTGATTCGTTTTGCTTTCGAGATGTTTTTTTCTTCATACTTTGACTCATATGTTCTCAATTCTCCAAATGTATCCCAATGTATTTGGTTCTATTTTTTCGCTCCTTATTTGTTTGTTGTTATTTTTGTACTTTTCTTTGAATCAAATAAAAAAACAGAAAACAAAAATAAACAGCATGAAGTCAAACCCATGGGAAATCAAGTTTACTTTGTTAGTAAAAAAAAAAAAAAAAAACCAAAACACAATCTAAAAAAAAAATATAAAAATGGCAACAAAAATAATAATGAAAATATATAATAGAATAACAAATAGAAAATAAATTGAAAATAATTTAAAAAATTAAAATCGATTTTAATAGAGAACGCAAAATAGAATTTATAATAATAAAGTGGGGTCGATATTATAACACTCATGACTATCTTCTTTTGAATATTTTGGTTATCTTAACTGTATTTTCATTAAGCAAATCCATTCTAGTACTATGTTTATAATATAAAGGCAATAGTATTTCTAAACAGGATTAAAATTCATTATTAGTCTATGTACCTATACTAAAATAATAACATAAACCGCTTAGGACTTTACATAATTATTAGAAGTGTTCAATATACAATTTCAATAAATTTATGGAACAAGAAAATTTTCAAATCTCAACTTTATAATCAGGAATAGACAATATGAGATAAATTGAAATAAATAAATAAAGAAATAAAAAAATAAATATATGAGTAAACGAAATTAAAATCAGAACTTTACAGAATGACAAGAATAATAAAAGAAAATAAACTTAGTTATTTGTAATATCTCACTATTGGCAGGAATTTGTAATGCCGTTATAATAAATATACACGATCGAAATAAAATAAAAAGAAAAGAACAAAAACAAAAGATTACTGTTAGTCATACAAATAGTTATTAACAACTAGCTTTGTAACCCGTCATAAATGACGGAAGCAAAATAAATCCTAGTTTCTTTTTTTCTTTCATTAGATTCTTTATTCCGAAATTACAGTACTTATGTTTATATCACTTTTTAATTTTCTAAAACACATAAAAGAAATATTTTTTTTGTAGTCAAAACTTTGCCAATTTTTTTGGGCCCCGTACCTTGACACTGTATATAGGATTCTTACCTACTAGGGTGTGGTTTAGTAAAAACTTCCTTAAAAAAATAATTTTTTTTGAGTGAAGTTAGTTACGCACACAATAATGACAAAAATAAAAGGTATAACTAAGCAGGTATAAGTAGTATAATGTATAATATTATACAATTCAAATATGCTGATACACATGTATATTATTAATAGATGAACATATTCGTTCAATATATTTTCTCTCTTTTTAATGGAAATTATTTTGATTGCTAGTGTTAGTACTTTTTGAAAATTTCATATATTCATATATTACAAACTACTGCTACATTTTCAATATTTCAGAAACATGAATAATTATTGTTTTTTTTTCAAATAATTTAACAGCAATACTTTTCTGTGTAATAATAGAATACGGTAATAAAGTAAAAGAAAGTTTAAATTTAAAAAACATTGTTATTTTTATTAAGATTGATTTTGATTCCTTTTATTTTATTCATACACAAAGATTTTACTAATTTTCTATTTAAGAAAACTATATTGGCCTAACACTAATCTTCTTTTTTTTTTATATAACAGCAAAAGAAGTACCATACCAACAAATTTGTATAAATGTTTGTATTTTTGTATGGTATACTCGTACTCACTTCCATTTAGTTATAATTCGTTAGTTGGGTTCCATTTAGTATAAATTATACCGTATTAGTGTTATTGTGGCCTATGGGAGAGCAAATTTAAAAATGGGATCTTATTTTCATATAAAATATAAATTTTGTCTTTTGTATACTAAATAGGGATCTTGTTTTGCTATATGAATAAACTGTTATTATGGTATTGTCTTATTTTTAAAAAAATATTCAAAATTTTGTATCTAAATTGGTAAAATTTACAAAAAATACCAAAACATTTTCATCAATAATTTTCAATTTAAAAAAACAATGTTTTATTATCCGACGTAGAAGTAGAGTTTATTATCCTACTCTACTTCTATCAAGTTCTATTGATTGAACAGTGAACACTTAACACTGAAAATAAAATAATATTTTTGGAATGGAGCATACAGATCATACAGCAAATATTAAAAAAAAACAAAAAAAAACAAAAATAATTTTTTTTGAGTGAAGTGAGTTACGCACACATTAATGACAAAAATAAAAGGTATAAGCAATAAAGTAGTATAATGTATAATATTATACAATACAAATATGCTGATACACATGTGTATTATTATGTATAATTTTAAGTAATAAGAATAACCTTTGAGTGAATTATGTTTCTTTTTTGTGTTAAATGCTGTTTGCCTTTTGGTTATTATACCATATTAAACTATTGATTAAATTTCTATTAGTCCTTATTATTATAAATCAAAAAAATTGTTTGTTTTATTTATATTATTATTATTATTTTTTATTTTTCCTTATTATTTGCGAAGAGCACTAACATTAAATTAAAAAAATATAGTTCATGCAATCAATTTTTCCTGCAAAGGTTCAGCATGGTAGACAGGGGTTAAAAAAAAAGCACCAAAACAATTTGTATATATATGCATTTGTACACATATGCAATTTGTGTATGTGTTGAAGCGTTCCGTCGAACTTACAAACATCCAGATAAATGCAGAATAATATATATATAATAAGAAAATAGAATATGATTTTAATATAATTTTAATTTGTTTTAATGAAATGTAATTAATATTAGTATTTTAAAAACTGAAATATAAAAATAAGAAAATCTATGAAAAAAAAAAGCCGATAGCCATGGTAGCTAGAGCTTGTAAATTACTATTGTATATATTTTAAATTATATCCAATAAAAAATAATAATAATAAAATCAGAACTAAAGAGGCTCGACTGGTGATTTAAAAAAAAAAAAAAAATTTTAAAAAACTATTCCAAATGTACGATATAAACATATTTGACTTTTACTATTTTTTTGACTAAATTTACAAAGAGCTCTTCCATTTTTAGAGTAAGTTAGTCCTACGTAAATATTATAGTTCCATTTTATTTAATAATTCATCATTATTATTTTTTTTTTTTTAATTCTTTATTTTTCAAATTTCCGATAACTTTACAATATTAATTATAAAATTATATATAAGAAATTATAACTAAAAAAGAAAGAAAACTTAATATTAACTTAAAGATTAATTTATAACCTACATATTGTAAACATTTCCAAAATATTATAATTTTTAAATTACATTTTTTTTTTTTTTTTTTATTAACTATTTCTAAAATTGCTAATATACTTTTTAAGTTTGTTTTTAAATATTTCCAAGTTTTTACTATTTTTAATTTCTAAGGCTAGAGTGTTGAAAAGTTTTATAGCACTACATTTTAAGCTTTTTTGTTTTTTGGATGTTCTAGGTTTAAATATTTCTATAAGTTTTCGATTTCTAGTGAAGTAGTTATGTATATTTTCTCTATTTTTAAGAACTAATTTTGATTTAAACTTATTATTTATAATATTGTATATGTATTTGCATTTCTCAAAGTAAATTAGTTGGTTTATATCCAGTACATTAATTGATTTGTATAACTCCTTAGTACTAGTTCTGGGGTTTAGTTTAAATAAACTTTTTAGCGCTTTATTCATTACTGTTCCAATCTGTTTTACATGAATATTTGAACAGTGACTCCAACTGCATATATTATACCTAATGCTTGACAAGATATGCCCATTATACACAAATTTGGCTGCATAATTAGGAATACCACCAGATCTCTTTATAGCTACACTTATAGGAATAATTTTTTGTTTCATTTTTTTATATGTTTTTCCCATCTTAAATTTTCATCAATTATAATTCCTAAATATTTAATATTGTCGACTCTCTGTAACATATTTTCTTTTACCTTAAGTATAATATTATCTGTACTTTTTATTCTGGGTTTTAAATATTATGTAGTTAGTTTTTTTAGCATTTAAACATAGTTCATTATAATCCAGCCAATTGCATAAGGTTTTTAAGTTTGTATTTAATATAACTTCTAATTCTTTCATTGTTTTAGCTTTTGCTATCAGATTAGTGTCATCTGCCTAAACATTGTAATTTGATATGAATTGAACTTTAGGTATATTCATTATGTATAGCAGATATAACAGTGGTCCTAGAAGAGAGCCTTGCGGTACCCCTGTTTTTATAGTTACCTCGTCGCGAAATACTTCATTAATATTAACGCATTGAGTTCTATGTTAGGTAACCAATAAGAGGTTATTTATTCCTCTGATTCCCACTTTTTCTAAGTAATCAAGTTATCTGGAATGATTCACCACATCAAAAGCTTTAGTTAGTTCAATAAGTACAGCACCTACATAGAAACCTTCATCTAATGCATCATAGATTTGTTCCAAGGTGGAAGTAATTGCTGAATCTGTTCCACTATTTTCCAAGAAACCGTATTGATTTTTATCAAATCCAATTGTTTGTGTAATAAAATTTCTGATTCTTATGTTAATTGCTTTTTCATATACTTTGGATATAGAATTTAAAATTGAAATCGGTCTATAATTATCACATACTTCTTTGGATCCAGATTTATGGATTGGAACTATAAAGGCTTTTTTCAATGAATCAGGAAATATTCCTTCTATAAAACATTTATTTATTATTTTAGTTAAGGGCTGCTTTATAACATTAACCAATTTCTGTAAGTCTTTCACTGTTATTTTATCTAATCCTGGAGTTGCAAATCTGGTTCTGTGACTGGGTTGAGAAACATGGTTTTATTATTCTGCATATTATATGAAATATTATTCACAGTACTGGTTTTTTGGATATCTTTTAGTATGCATTCATCTATTTCATTGAAGAATGTAATTATAGTCTCCGCCGTTTCACGTTCACTACTTGTTTTTTCCCCATTTTTCTTTATAATTTGAGTAATATCATCCGTTTTTTCATCTTTATTATTTCCTATGGTATTATTTAGTATTCTCCAAAGTTTTCTAGAGTCACTTCCAGCTTTTTCGATGCTTTTAATAATCTTCCTACTTTCTTCTTAAACTGCATGTATTTTACTCTTTTTTCATTACTGCTTGGGTCTTTTTTGTGTGCTGCATATAAGGATTTGCGAACTCTTAGTTTTTCAAAAATAATAGGAGCTATCCACTTATTATTTCTAGTTCTGACTCTTACCTCTTTGGTGCACATTACTTTTGCTTCCTGTATTATTTTAATTAATACATCGATTTCTGTTATATTCATATTTTCAATCCTATTTTTTACAATGTCACACATTTCATTATAATTGGTTTTCTTAATAACATGAATTCGCATAGGCGTTTTCTTAACATTAACTGCTAGTTGGTAATCAGATAAACTGTTATTTTCTATTCTAAAATTAACATTATATTTATTGCTTAAGTTTGTTATTATAATGTCAATTATTATCCTCATCATTGTCCTGTAACCCCATCCGTAGGGCATAGAGCTGAAATAAAATCTTTCCTAATAAATATAATAAATAAAATTCGGCTCCTATCTGCGGTTAACCTCTTCAATTGTGGGCCTATGTCTTCCATGTTCAGCAAAGTTATAAAAACATTAGTAAATGGTCAGCTCACTGACTACTTGTATACAAAGAAATCTTAGGATATAACCAACAATATAAATTTAAACGTAATTCTAGCACTCAAGCAGAACTATTTGATATAATATCCGAAATTCACAAGAACATGGACAAAAATAATAAGGTTGCAGTTGTATTTTTCGATTTATCTATTCGGATATGATGTCAAATATGGAGGTCTTATTTTCGTGATATATAAGTGGATTTCTAAACATAAGAATGTATGGAAAACCATTTATATTTTGTTAATGATCTTTCCGTTGTTTACAAAAATTAATCCTTTAAATTTAAACACTTAGTTACGAACAATAAAAAATAACATGAAAACAATTCTAAATTGGATTGACTTACATAAGCTGACTGTTAATGCGGCAGGACCAAGTGTATAGAAAAATTTGTGAAAGATAGTGAAAAGAAAAGCTACAGATGACATGCATATTAAAATTAATAATAGTAAGATCGAAATAGTGGTGGTGTATAAATATCTCGGTATAATCTCCTGGATTTATTCCTAACTACCCATCCAGAGAAATATTCAATCTCTGTTAACTCTCCGCTAGGTGGTTCCGACCACTGTCTTGTAAGCACAAGCTTCGAAGTAGGCACAACAACCAGTTCTTCTAATTCTCACAAAAGACTAGTTTGGCCTTATCACCAAGCTGACTGGGAAGGCTTCAACAACTTTTTGAATGCGTCGAACTGGTCGTTGTGTTTCCAATATAAAAATGTCGACTTTGCTGCAGAGGGGATTACCAAAAGGATTCTATTAGGAATGAAAACCTTCATTCCAAATAGCCTTAAAAGTATAAAACGAAATCCCTCAGGCTGGTTTAATGACCTCTGCAGCAAAGCTCTGAAATCCAAAGAAGAAGCTTATAAAAAATACAAGAATAATAAAACTATCAACACATATGAGAGTTATAAAATGGTTAGGAATAAATGTAAAAAAATTATCAATCAGCAAAAATTCCTGCACAACCAAAGGTTGAGACGAGAAATCTTTAATCTCCCTAACAACAGCAGGTCCTTCTGGACGTTTGCTAAAAGCGTTGGGCAAAATTTTTGCAAATCTTCATTTCCACCTATGATTGATAATAGTACAATTATATCAGATTCTGTTGGAAAAGCTAACCTTTTTGCAAAATTATTTTCAGCCAATTCCACACTCCCTAATACAGCCCAAAATCCGCCAACAATCCCTGTTGTTAATTCTTCGCTTGGAAGGATATACTTCAGAACAAGAGCTGTAGTAAAAGTCTTGAAGAATCTTGATATAAAAAAATCTACCGGTCCCGATGGTATACCTGCGATTGTGCTGCGACACATTGCCTTCGCCATTTCTAAACCTCTGCGCAACTTATTCTATTTGTCCTTTTCTTCAGGAACTTACCCGTCCTATTGGAAAGTTGCCCAAGTTTATCCTATTCCTAAAAAAGGTGACAAAAGCAATCCTTCGAACTATAGGCCCATAGCTATTACTTCCATTATTTCCAAAACGATGGAAATCTTAATCAATCAAAAGTTGCAGAAATATCTTGATAGTAGAGGTATAATTCATGATAGTCAATACGGCTTTCGAGCTCAGCGTTCCACCGGTGATCTCATGACATGCCTCTGCGAAAAGCTTAACACCAGTCTTCATCAATCTGGTGAAGCTGCTGTTGTAGGTCTGGATATATCTAAGGCTTTTGATCGAGTCTGGCATTCTGCTCTTATAGCAAAATGCAATGCTGTAGGCCTCGGTCCAACCTTTTCTAAATGGATTGAAAGCTTTCTCTAAAATCGATCTATCATAGTTTCAGTTGACGGTAGTTTTTCCGACCAACTTCAAATCAATGCTGGTGTTCCACAAGGCTCCGTCCTTTAACCCACCCTATTTCTCATTTTCATTAATGACCTTCTCAAATTAACTTTCAATCCAATCCATAGTTTTGCCGATGACAGCACTCTAGTAGCATCATATGATTTTCTTAAAACAAATAATGCTACAGCTTCAGCAGTCAACTCCAAAAGAACAATGATGGCTGGTGCCCTCAATCACGACCTAGCCAAAATTGTCGACTGGGGTAGAGCAAACAGAGTCGAGTTTAACACTTCAAAAACTCAAAGCTGTCTTGTTAGTAACAAGCTAACAACATTCGAACCAATTCTCCGGCTTCAAAATGAAGTTATTCAGCGACTCAAAGACTTGAACATTCTCGGGATGCGAGTGAATCAAAATATGCACTGGAATGAGCATATTTTCGATATTGCGAAAAGCGCCGCCAAATGTTTGGGCTTTTTAAGTCGCTGCAAAGCTTATTTTTCATCTCGAGACCTCTTAAAAATCTATAAAGCATATATACGACCCAAGCTCGAGTATAACTCACATTTATGGGTAGGTGCACCAAAAACTGCTTTAAGTTTTTTGGACAAAGTTCAAAACCCCGCCATTCGTCTTATAGGCGACATAAATGTGACCTCATCCCTTATACCACTTGGTCATCGTCGTATTGTTGGAGCACTTACTCTATTTTATAGATATCTACTTGGTGTTGGCACTTGTTCCGAGGAATTAAAGTCACTTCTTCCTCCTCTCAAGCAATTCTGTCGCGTAACACGAGAGGCATCAAGTGCACACCCTTTCACAGTGGAAATTCCGAGATGGTTTAAGTCCGGCTATGGAAATTCTTTTATAGTAAGAACATCTCGATTGTGGAATCGCGTCCCAATCGAAGCATTCCCAATGAGAGAAGGATTTTTTATTTATGATTTACAGAGATTTAAGACGAATATTAACAACATTGTTCGCTCTTTCCCACAAAACTTTTCTTCTTCCTTTTTCTTTCCTTTCCTTTAACTATCCTTTCCTTTTTCAAATGGTCAACGGTACGCAAGGTTCAAAACCTAAGTTTTGGATATAATATAAAAAAAAAAAAAAAAAAAAAATACTGGATCAAAAATTAACTTGGGAACCCCATATACTCGAGCAACTGAAGAAATGTAGGAGGACTGCAGATGTGTTTATATTATTCTAATATTATATTAATTCTAGCGAAAGGGTTCCGATAAAAATTAAAAAAATTTGTTGTTTTTTTATTATCTTGACAGTAACTTAGGTTACTGTCTCGCCTTTTCGTGCTTAATTAAGTACGGTACTGCAATTTTACACTACAATATGTACAATTATTTGAGTATTTATTTTAACAAATTACTGGCTTATCTGCTCATTAAATGTGGAAAACTACTACTATTGCCAGGAACTAAGCCTTCTTAAATAGAATAGTTTCATTTTATTTAATTTCTTACCAGATTATACTCTCAATTATTTTTTGTCATTTATTATACCCCAATGACAAAGGGTACTAGACCAGCACGAAAAACCAATGAAGCATTTTTTTTTTGCTTCATCGGGAATCGAACCCGGGACCTTTCGGTTGAAAGGCACCCAGCGTATACATTGTATTATAGTATTTTTCATTCTACTATAACATTAATGGTATTCAAATCAGGGGCTATACATACAATAAAAATTTAAATTTATTACAACCAATTAAACACAAGGATATCAAAAACTTATAGGGATACAAGAATAGAACAACAGTTCAAATGATTTATCGTCACCATGAAATTTTACGATTGTCACTCAAAACCAAAATAAAACAGTGAAGTGCATCCAGTCTAACCCAAGAAATTATGGAGAACCAAGTATCTTGTCTCGTCAGTTGTCCAACTGCTTTTCGAAAATCTCAAATTATGAAATTCAAAACTTAAATGATATTAAGTGGTTTTATAAAATATAAAACCGTTAGTTTTTTTATAATAATGACATCAGTGTGCAGTTAAGCTGTTTTGAAATTTGTTAACTTATGTGTCAGTAAGTGGTTACTCGTTGATCAAAGACGAACAAATTTTGAATACTAAATGTTTTTTAATTAAATGCCCGAGCGCAAAGTGATACGAAGTGATTTTTTTTAATAATGGAATCTAGAGGAAAACTCATGGTTGATTTATTGAGAGGCATTATGAAAAAATATTGAAGCTGTTGAAGCTGTTGAAGAAGAACAAAATGATTTAGGTAAGTACAGTAATATTGAAAAAAAGAACAATTCGTGATTAATAATAAAAAACAATAGAAATTCAGAAGAACGATTCGCGAAAAGTTTACAAACAAAAGTCATTCAAATATTTGTCAGAAAGGGTCAAAAGTAGCAGACTTTATAGGTTAAAAATGTCTACATACATTTTTCAAATTTTATTGTGGTGTAATGGTTATGTCATCCGACTATTGATCAGAAGAGCGTAGTTTGTTTTTTAATAAATATTTTAATACTATTTTAAAAATATTTTCTCAAAATCGAGAATATTGGAACTTATTTACGAATAGAATCATTAATAGTTAGCGTTAAGTTTTACAAAACAAAAATTCAAAAAGGTTTTTCATCTCCAATTTTCCTTTAAATTTATAGTATTAAACTCGAAAACTTCTAAATAAAAATAAAAAAATACAAATCAACTGTAGTAAAGATAATTATATATCTGTATCTAAGTAAATAGTTTTAAAAGAATTAATTGTACAATATATGGAGCATAATAAATAAAATAAAATCATTAATAAAATCACAAATTGATAGGTAATTATATTATATTATTTTTGTTTTTGAACGCTTGTCTTAAAATTTCACGATTAGCCACTATAAGCCTGCTAAAAACTTTATGCCAGCTAACTTAGCTAACTAGTTACTTTAATTTATTTTTTAAAAACAAGAAAGCTTCGAGTGAATCATTCTAATGGAAGAATGTCAAATGGTTACGATAGACTAAAGAGTCAGAAAAATTCTATACAAAAACTGATTTAGAGAAGAAGAAAAATTTAAGACTCAATAAAATTTCTCAAGTTGAAAACTGCTATAATGAGCCAATTAAAATAAATAAGAAAAAAAGATAAGATTTTTTTTTCTACCGTATATTGACAAAGATTATCAGAATTTTTACCACACTTTAGAACTGAATCAGAGAACTTCAAATATACACCCAGATTTTGCTGATAATAACGACGATTTAGAAATAAATTAGCACACTAGTTATTTTAATAACCTGAACTTTATTTACAAAATTTATGAAAAAATGAATTACTATTTTTTTTTTTAAATTAGTAGGAACGGCCCATGCTCATGCACGGTTTAATCATTTAAATAAACTTTATCACAAAATTGTATCTTAACTTATCTAAACCAACCCTCTTTCATAAAAGGAATAATAGACTTATCATAGAGAAGAAAGAGTAATAGATCACGCGTCAATTGGATGAGTTTACATTGAATTGCAATTGCATCTTCATAATATGTGCGCGTAAATGTTATCATTCCAATTTTTTTTATCAGTTATTCAGTTCATCAACGTTTTGAATTTTCTATTCTGTAATTTTGATATTTTCTATTTTGACAATTTAAAAAATTTATTTGTAGCAAATATTTGTTTATTTTAAAGTGTACGAAAAAAAATTATTTATTTTCATCATTGCTACATATTTAAATTTAATACATATATAGACATTTTGACAATTTTGTGAATTTTGAAAAAACTTTTCACTGTTTTATTTAATCCTACATTCCTACGTTTATTTGAAATCATTTAGTTACCCTCCAATTATAAATACAAAAAAAATTTCACATTGGTCTTAAATAACTATTTATTTAGACGGTGTTGTATATTTATGTTGACAATTGATAGCACAAAAATTCAGTGATTGATACGTCCAGTAGTTAACACTTTAAATGTTTTCTATGTATTAGTGTAAGAGTTTGATTCTGAACTTGGTAACATCGAACATTATATAAATAAATTAACCAATTTTATTATAAACATTAACATATTTTATTTAAATATGATTTTTGAATTTTTTATGGTTATTTTATTTTTAGTTTTTATTAAAACTGTACCAAAACACTAAAAAAAAACATACTAATTTGCAATATGTATTTGCATAAAATTTTTGTTTTTTTTTTATTTTCAATAATTTTCCTTCATTTTTTGATTTTGCCGAGAAAAAAATAATATGCGTTTGTAGCTATAATAATATAATAATCAATAAAAAATCTGTTTTGAAAAAAAAAAAACAAAAACATTTTGAACTCATCCAATCATCTAAGTACATATTTCATTTTTGTTTTACATTCCAGGCCACAAGATTGGTTCAATGGTTGATATATGAATAATATATCATATTATATTATATGTCTACATATAATTGGCTTAATTATAATTGTTTAATATAATATTTAATAGTTTTGAAGTAGGTAGGTACCTATATATAGGTAAAAACTTTTTTTTTTAATTCATTTTTAGTGTTCCTATCCCTATTTCATTTATTATCAATTATTATTATATTATAAATACATTCATGTCCTTGCACTCTTCTAACAAGTAGAAAGTTCAATATCAATTTGAGTTAGACGTGGATTAAAAAAAATTAATATAAAAAGGAGGTTTCCTTTTACTTCTTTCCTTTTATTTTTTGTGTAAATAAAAACAATAAACAAAAAAACTGAAAAAAAATTTAATTTAACCCATTCAATGCATCGCCTTTCTCGGTCTGGTATACGGTTGCAAAAAAAAAAAAACTTAAGCAAAAAAGAGACAGATATAAGAGCTTAATATGATATTCATTTTATGTATGGATGCATATATAAATATTCCTATTTTCAAATTTTTCTGATTTTGTGAATTAGTTTGCTTGTTTTCTGCTGCTCTTCTATTATTATTGTTTTATGAACCAACGACGCAATCTCATATTTATCAAGGAAAAAAATCCATTAAAAATAAAACAATTCTTTTTTTTATTTTATCCTTTTTATTTTTTTCACTATTATTAGTATTTATTATTCATTAGCCAAAAGCAAAAACAAAATAATTATTATGACCATAATATGTAGGTATGTACATACATAAATTGAATAAAAAAATTTGTTGAAAGAGAAAGAAACATTGGAAGTAAATAAAAAAAAGAATAACAAAAATTATTTTTAGAAAGATAAAAAAAATGCGCGTTCAGTGTACCTATAATCAATTCCGATTTTAATTTTACCAGCGATGGGCGTCGACGCGCCATCTTTTATTGTGCACATAACACCGTCAACTTTAAGTCATCAACGTAATCAATGACGACAATGTCAATAATTTGTCAAGAATGTAAACAATAAAGTGTCATTCTAAATTCAGTTCAGTGTTGAATTTGAATTTGCTAGAAAGTTAAATTATAAAAAAATTAAAATTAATTAGATTTAATTAGAGAATAATATTAATTATTACTATTATTTGTTATTATTATACTAAGTAATAGGTAATAATGGCTGGTAGAAAAAAAATCGAAATTTTGAAAATCTTTAATTAATTTATAAAAAACAAAGCAAAAAAAATATTTTGCAACATGCAATTTTTTTGTATATGAGCTCGATAGTTCTGGCATAAGTGATTGGGCAGAATTTGCGGAAGGATCTGCATTTTTTAAAACATTAAATGAAAAAAATATCGAAAACCAATTTGTTTATTGGAAAGCAGCACGAATAAAACACCCTATGCTAGCAACTTTAGCTTTACGATTATTGAAAATTCCAGCTTCTTCAGCGCAGCTTGAAAGAGCATTTTCAAATTGGTCATATGTACACTCAAATTCAAGAAATAGGCTAAGTTTTGAAAAATCAGAAAAACTTTTTCATGTTTATTATTCTTTAAAGTTTTGTGATCGAAATGTAACTGACGAATATTAGGTCTTTTTTTTATTTTATAGAATTATTTGCTTTTCATTAGTCGCTGTTATTGAATTATTTAATTTATTTAATAAAGATTTATTTTGCCCTTAAAAAACGTGTATTTTATTTTGTTTTTATATTTTTATTCTTTATATTTTTGAGTAAAAAATTAATATTGTTGACGTCAAATTGTAGACGTGCCCATCGCTTAATTTTACACATTAGTCTATGGAAATGAAGATTGCTTATATGTATCATAATTGTTTCAAGTTATGACTATGAGTAGGTTTTATATGCATATATGTAAGCACTTTTTTTTAATTAATTTTGGTTTATGCCTACTCTTCCTTTTATTATTTCAATTATTATATTATAATTTATTATAGGGTTGCCACTTGGGTCCAATAATTCCGATTCCGATTCCGATAATACCAAATACACTTTTTTTATACAGCGATATACCTACTTTTTTTTAAAATTTTTATTTTTCATAAATTTATTATTAAAACCAATGTTTTTTTCAATAGTCTAAAAAAATTTAAAGAAAATAATTTTTGTTCAAAAAATTTTGGAAAAATATTCTAAAATTGACATTTTTTTTATATTTAAGTAGTGGTGTTTGAAAAGAGATTAAAAAATATGCTTCTACTAATTCAAAAAATTAGATCCGAATAGATTCAAATACTTCTTTTTCTTCAGGTTACATTGTTTCGGAAATTTATATGAAGCTTTTGTTAAGTGGCAACCGTAAAATTTTAACTTATATTATATACTGTACCATCTAAATGTGGTTTATTTACACATATATATAGAATAGATGCATTCAGAATCAAATTGATGAATAGTTTTATACTCTTCTAACATATACCCTTATAAAAAAATTCAATTTCAATTAGCTATACTATCATAACTGTTCAAGATTATGTAGGTACATACATATGAACATGTAAACCACATTTTTTTTTAATTACGCCTAGTATATTTGATTTATATAATATATATATTCATATTCATTCAATATACAGAAATCACGTATCATTTTAATATTTGCTGCAAGTGTGGATTGTGGAATGAGAATTTCAAATTTTGTTTTGTTGTTGTTTTTTTTTTGCAAGATTCTTTTTTTTATATATACGTATTGTATATTGTTGTTGCATTCAAAAAAATAAATGTTTTCTTTTTTTTCTTTTCCGAGAGCCTAGTAATTCATCGTTTCACCAACGAACTGCACAACCCTATTTGTTTTAAGATATGATTATGTATACACTAATTATTTGGGATAAAATTAGATTTTTACTTTAATTTTTATGATTAAAAACAATTTATGTTTGTTTTTTGTATCAAAATGATTTCCACATAAGAACTTCTATTGCAATTAACTACAAAATGATGAAAAAATAATTTTATAATAAATACTTATTATTAACTTATTTGATTTAACCCTTTCGCGACGACTATTTCACATTCGTACCAGCAAAATTCAAAAAAGACTAGAAACATGAAATTGTACTAAAATTGGTTAACCCATTTAACACCCTATTAACTTTTTTCTGAAAATACATCTTCTATCCATGAAAGTTTTATTTCCGATTTGTCGTTTACTAAAATTGGTTAACCCATTTAACACCCTATTAACTTTTTTCTGAAAATACATCTTCTATCCATGAAATTTTTAGGTCCGATTTGTCGTTTACAAGCTGTGAGGGTGGCCGAAAAAGGCCACTTGGTATAATATGAATATAATATGATTTTTTTTTTATTTAAGTTTCAGTTCCAATGTTATTTAACATTTTAGAGATTTTAATAAAAAATTGACAAATTTATTCAGAAATACAAAAATAACAATAATTGCACACTTTAATTCAAACAAAGATAAAATATACCGGGTAGAACAAAAATTATTTACTATGTGAGGGTGATATATTCAACTTCCGGAAAGGACCGGAAAGGGGTGTTCTAGTTTAAAGCTGATACGCATCCTCTGGAACACCCGGTATAATAATTATATAAACATTTTAACAAAGATTAATATGATATATTATAAAACATTTATCGTGTAATGGAATGTTTCAAGTTTTGCAACTCTTTTTCGTACGTAATTTGCAATATTTGCCGGTGCTTCGTGGTTGTCCATATAAAATTAAATGCTGTTCTCCATATCTTGCAGGATTTTCAAAAATATTGTTAATTCGGCGTCCAGGTGCAATTGCAGGTAATCTAACCGGCCTTCCTCTTGTAAATTATTTACAACCACATAACGCCCGAAGTATTGTATCATATAGTTTCTTCAATAGACAAATTCAAATGTATTGGAATAAAATATTTGAAAATACCATCTGCATAATCTAATAATGGCCGTATTTTATAAAACTTGTCATCTTTATCAGAATTTTCGTAATAATAAGAATTAGTGCAATGACGAAAAATGTCCTCAAAACGCCTTCTTCGCATATATAAGATCATTACGGCAATCTTCTGATGAGGACCAATACAAAAAAAGTATTCGTGGTCAATGGGCATAACCACTAATAATTAAAATTGCAAATAAAAAGAAATCGATAGGATTTGATTTGTTCGATAAATTTATTCGCGATAAAATAGGATTTCCTAGTATACGAGAATTATCACCAAATGCAGAAATTTTTTCTATATTACCTTTTTCCCAGAATTTTTTTTCCTTTTTTGCTTTTTTATTAACAAGTTATTTAGCTTCATCATTTACCCTTTGTCTACTTTCTAACTAAAAAACTTGAATGTAAGTTGAATTATACACAACCTCAGTATTTATACTTAACCTTCAGCCCCAGAATCTTCTTCTGTTAAGTTTCCGTCATTTTTCTGGCGGAATTACGTAAATATTTTCGCCAGATATAAGAAGTTAAAGATTTTAAGCTAAAGATTAAAAAACATAAAAGTTTGGCCTTTAATCTTTATTAGGAAACAACTAATATTTTTTTTATTTTCCATATAAAAAATTTTAGAAAATTTTTATACATACTAAATGGCTTTTTTTCGGCCACTTGAATAATCGTAAGGATTTTTGAAGGCCTATGCTATTCTCGCAAGAAACAAAAGCAATTCCTAGTCTATTATGAATGTTTTTAAAAGTATCCCATAATAATAAAACCACAAATTTAAATCTTAGTACTTACCACTCCAAAACTTTATCCAAAGTTATACGCTTAAAAACTTTATAATATTCAGTTTAAGTAAAATAATTGACTTATAACAACAAGCATGTATGGCTCTAAGTGAAAATAGCTTGCAAATTTAGTTGAAAAGCCTACTACATTATAGAATTTAAAAATAATTTGAATTTTTGTAGTAAATTATGTTAAAAATCCTACTGCCTTTTTTTGGTAGTTTAGTGTTAAATGGGTAAAAGTATGCACCAATTCGTTTTTTAATATAATGTATATACGTTTGCAAATTGGCATAGCTGTTTTTGAAAAAAGGGGATTCCCCATATAACAGAATTTGCTTGCTAAACGCGATTAGTTTCGTAAGTATGAAAATTATTATATATGTATAAAGTTGATTCTGGGAAGATTTTTGTAGAGGTACATACATGTACAGTATTTATTTTATTTTCAATGCTAAAAAAAATATCAAAAAAATTAACCAAGAGGAGATAGCAGACTTCCTAAGAGAAGGCTATACAAGTGACGATAGAAAATCAAGTGCTGATTATTTTTCTTCTGGAAGCGATGAATTTTATTATCCGAATTTAGATGAAAAAACGTGAAAAATCTTCTGAATCTGAAGATTCTGAAATTGATAATGATGTTTTATGTGGCGAGCAGCAGATTTAATCAACAAAAGAGAATAATGATATTGCAGTTAACGCATTTGATGATATAATATGGTCAAGGAATGATGACACATTCGTTCCTAAAAGAATTGTCAGTGCTGACCGAAATTGTTTATTCGCAGAAAACATAAATCTGTTTTGGATTTTTCTGCATTGGAAATTTTCCACAAATTGATGCCGCGTTCGCTGATTATGTATATAGCGCAATGCACAAACCAACGAATAAATATGAATGAACAAAAAAATCCAAAACGACGTAAAATGTGTACAAACTAATGTTGGAGAAATTTAAGAGGTTATAAGATGAATGCTTATAATGTCCTACAACAAACTTCCGTTCATTGTTGCGATCGTAGCCGAAAGAAACCATCGTTCAAATAATTTTTGGTGGAATTAACAGAAGATCCAATAGAAGGTCAAACCAAACGAAGCTGTACTAGTTGCACTAAGAAAAATAAGCAAACTCGTACCAAGACAATATGTCAGGAATGCAATGTACCGCTATGCAAGTTTTGTTTTGCACTATATCATTCATAAATTGATTTTATTTTGTTTCTGTTATTTCTGTTATTGAAAAAATAAATAAATTACTTTAAGTTAATTTTTATTTTTTAATTTCATAAAAGACTGCTGGTACACATGCTGTCATGCTGTACCGCATATAAAGGCGAATGGTACATATGTTGTACCAGTGTGCCCAGCCCAAGCCCTTGGTAATAACGGAGTTATATTGCCACATTTCATGTTCAGTACAAAGCTTTTAACTAAATTAGTTCAAATTTTTTGAACTTATTCGAAAGCCGTCGTGAAAGGGTTAATTTTTTTTTTTTTTTTTATTTTACTTTTTAAAGATTTTATTCTGTTTTTAGTTTAACTTTATTCCATTGCTCATTTTATATGAAACAAATACCGTTCAAAGTGTCACAATTTTTTCAGAAATGATTAAAAAGTTTGTTTTGCGTTTCCTGAACAATTGACAAAATTCACTTAAGGGGTTATTGAAACTTATTGCCACAGAATTTATCGAACTTATTTCATAATTATATAATTTCGGCAAAATATTGAACATTTTTATCGAAGTTATTTCGCAGCGCCCATTTAAACACCATCACTGAAATATGCAAAAATAAAGGCGTTTCAAGATCTTTATAATAATATAAATACCAAACTATGATGTTTCCAACTAAAAGATTTTAGTAAAGAACATAAAACGCAGGTATTTTAGTTTAAAGTCGGAGGCTGCTGGCCCCAAACCCCTGCTACTCATTTATTGGAACCCTGTCCGAGTTTAGTAAAAAAATTAAGAAAAAAACTATTTCGGCCACAAGCCACCATTCAATATTATTGGACCCATTTTATTAGTGACGGCAGCAACATTTTATAACTTCTTAAAATTTTTGCAAAATAATTAAAAAAAAAAAAAAAATTAAAAAAAAAGCAATAATGGTAGACTTTTTGTGTTTTTTTTTTTTTTTTTTTAAATTGGGGAGCTCTAAGTAGCCGCGACCTCTTAAGATCTATTGTACTCCCCGTCCATTTCAGAATTGCAGGTCTATGTCCTTGATGAAAGCTATTATTGCCTTGATGTCAAGGTCAGAATCAGGCGATTTGTATCCCTGGAAGTGTTTGTATCTTTTTCGAGCTACAGTGTCGCATTCAAATAGAATATGGGAGGAGGACTCCTGCTCTTCTAAGCAGAATCTGCATCTATCTGTGCTCGATCTACCAATCTTGAAGAGATGTTTATTAAGTGGGCCATGACCTGTAATGAACCATGTCAGCATTCTGACATTGGAGTCTAGTCTCCCTGATTATCTGGTTCAATACATGAATATTTAGCTTGAAAAAGAATTTAGACTGCGTAAGTCCTTGGCAGCTATCCCATATGTTCTGGGTTTCTTTGGACTCCCACTTGGAAACAATTCCTTGTAGGTAGGCGTTTGAACGAGCAATACTTGGCTCTGGTCCCAAGAATTGACTCTTCGCACCTGTTTTTGCAAGGACATCTGCCTCTTCATTGCCCTGTATTCCTTCATGCCCAGGAGTCCACATAAGAGTATCTCTGTTTCGTTCGGCTAGCTTTATTAAGCTTTTGTAACAGCTATAGATAAGCTTTGATTTAAAAATTGGGGAAGTCAGAGCTTTTAAAGCAGCTTCGCTATCTGAGATTATGTATATGTTGGCACATCTGTGCCCCCTTTTACTGCACTGTAATGCCGATACCTAGATGGCATAGGTTTCAGCTTGAAAGACAGTGGAATATATGCCAAGTACCGCGCTAAACCTGAACCTTTGTCCAAATACCCCGGCACCGGTTTTCTTCCCGATTTTTGAGCCATCAGTATACCATACTGAAGCTCCTGGAGGTAAGGCTCTTATTAAACCTTCGACTTCTTCTCTTTTGGATATTAGTACAGTGAAGTTCCTGCGACAATCAATTGCCTTTGTCATATAGTCTGACATTGCAATTGCTTCGGTTCCCAGTTTAGTTTTCTGCAGGATCATGCTATATCCCGGTCTTTTGTGTTTGAAATTGTTTGTTAGATGCAGTCTTGTTGCTGTCATTCCTGCCGCCTTCATCAATTACAGATGAATCGGTGGGGGTTCCAGAATTTTTTCTAGAGCTAAAGTTTGGCACGTTTTGAATGCCCCAGTAGACCCAAGACACGCTATTCTTTGTATTTTTGTAAGCTTATTACATGCTTTCGTCTGTTCTATTTTTGGCCACCATACAAATGTCGCGTAAGATATTATAGGTCTTATTATAGACTTTTAGAGCCATACAGTCATCTGTGGAAATAATCCCCATGTTTTTCCAAACATATTTTGACATGCAAAAAATGCCCTGTTAGCTTTTTGTTTATGTAATCTATGTGAGGATTCCATGACAGTTTACTGTCAAGTATTATTCCTAGTTGTTTTGTTTCCTTTACCATTATGATAGCAACTCCGTCCAATAAAGGCGGTTGGTAGTTTACTTTTCTTCGATATGTAAAAAGGATGTTGTTTGTTTTGTGCGGATTAATACTCAGACCCACGTTTTTGCACCATTTGAGTACTATGCTTATAGCAAATTGCATTCGTTCCGCAATTGTGTTTTCGAATTTGCCTCTGACTAGTAAGACTAGATCGTCAGCGTAACTGATACAGGAGATACCTTCCTTGTTTAGAATGGCCAGTAGTTGGTCCATGACTATTAGCCACAGCAGTGGCGAAATTACACCTCCTTGCGGACATCCCCTTATTGGTGCTATTGTTAGGGACTCGTTATTTAGTCTTGCGGTTATTCTTTTACTTTTGAGCATGCTAAGTAGCCACTCTATAGTAGTGGAATCAATTTTCAGCTTCTGCGGCTTGTTGGATTATATTGTAGTTGGTGTTGTCAAATGCACCCTGTATATCAACAAATATGCAAGACAACATCTCTTTGTTCCGAAGCGTATCTTCGATTTCATAAATGAGCTCATGTAATGCCGTCTCTGTTGATTTCCCTGCTTGATATGCGTGCTGATTCAAATTCAAGGGAAATTTCTTAAGAAATTTGGATTTTATGTATAAGTCTAATACTTTTTCCATGGTTTTAAGAACGAATGACATTAGACTTATTGGCCTATAAGATTTGACGCTGTCTCCTGTCCTCGTTGCACCTGGTTTGGGAATAAAAACTACCCTCGTTTCTCGCCATACACTCGGGATGTATCCTAGGCAGATAAAAAATAGCTTGCCCTAAATAATTTTATTAAGTAAGGAAGTAGTATATCTATGCCTTGCTGTATTTTGTGTTTGTTACTTTTAGTTTTAATTTTTTAATTTTAATTTTTGTCAGTATATGTACTTTTAGTATTAAGTAAAAAAAAAAAAATAGTTTTGCTTTACACTATGTACGAGCTCAATAATTGAGCTCACTTGATATGAAAATAAAATAAACTGAAATAAAATGAATTCAGGAAGACAATGTTCAATTGGTAATATTTTGTTTTACTACTTTCAGTAGAATATTAGCATTTTCATCAATACAAAATATCGCGATATATAGCAGAAACTGTGCTGTATTAATGTTCATAAACAAATGTTGCGAATCAATTCTGTTCGTAAACATTTATAGCGCAACTAAAAAATAGCAAAATTATCATTGATAGCGCAGTAAGCTAATTTGAACTGCGTCATGTCATTTATGTTTTTTATTTATTTTCAACATGTCGTCTGATAATGAATTGAGGTAAGAGAATTTTTTTTTTTAATAATAATAGAACATTTGAAAATATAAATTTGTTTTTAGTGAAATTTTAGAATTAGAAACATCAAAAGAAAAAAAAAAATATATGGACGAGAAGGCAAAACAAATTATTAATTACCAAACGGACACAAATGCAAAATGAATTTTTGAACAAAAGAAAGAAAAGTGAAGTAATTTGGAGGCAAGTGTTAATGAATATAAAATAAGAATGTCCAGAATTCCCTTATAATAAGGATGGAGTAATTCGAAAATTTCATAACTTATATCAAACTTATAAAAGAGCTAAAGATAGATCAAAGAAAAGTGTATGTGATAGTTTTAAATGGGAATTTTATGAAAATTTCGATGAAATTTTTGGAACAAAGCATTCTATGCATCTACCGAAAGACTTACTTATTTCCACAATGCAGGATGAAGTTGCAATAGAGATAGAGGAAGAAGAAATAGAATCAGAAGTTGAACCAAATTTTAAAAAACGAGGGACACAAAAATCTGATGATGTTTTAAGCTTTTTAAAACAATGGAGAGAAGAAGAGCGGAGATCGGAAGTTGAGCAACAAAAAAAGGAAGAAGATAGATTAAACAAAGGTATAGAAATAGAGAGGCATAATATTTAAGCAATTAAATATCTCAGTGCAATTTTAAAAGATATGATTTAATTCTTATAAGCTTGCTATTTTTGTTTTTTATAATTCGTTTTTTTTTTTTAAAGTTGACTAATATTTGGATTTTTTATGTTATGACCTGTGAATATACAAAATATGTATTATATAATGCTGTGAATAAAGTACAATTTTTTCTTAAACTTTTAGTTATTTTTATTTTCAAATATTACAATGAGGTACAGCGTTTTGATAATTTAACATAGGTACACTTGTTTGTTCTACGTTAATTCTATTAGTTTTAATGCAAAACAATGCGAAACAAAATTTATTTTTCAATAGTCCAATTGAGTTCTCCACACATACTCGTGTTGAGCTATGTATATAGTTGAATCGTTTTTGGCTTTCTGATAAATAACTATTATCTTTATATGGCACTATTAAATTTGTATGAAGAGGATAAGCAGAATCTCCTAGTATATGTAAATCTGGCGGTATATTTAGGGTTCCATCTATTAATTTTGAACCCAGAGTACTGTTACGGAAAACATATGCGTCATGTGAGCTGGCAGGCCAACCAAAAAAGATGCCTTTTTTTTACAACACTCTTAATTGTTCATCACATACTACCTAAAATGTTTATGGTGTTAAGATTGAATTTATTTAGGTGATTAATTTTGTTAATGTACGTGTAGTATTAATGAATAATATGATTTTCGATTATAATAGCTACGGGCATCTTCATTTGGCTGATGAATAGCTATGTGTGTTCCGTCAATACAACCAACAACATTTGGAAAACTGTTAGACCCTCTTAGTTTATCAAATCTATTTTTTATTATTTGAAGTCCGTTTTCATTTGGAAATTTGACATATTTCGTTTTCAATTTGCTGAAAGTTTTGAGAACGATTTTATGCACTAAACCAATCGCTAAATTAAATCTATCTGATACATCTCTATATGTTGTTTGATTACACAACATCCAAATAGTTAAAAACAAAGCTAGATTTAAGCTAGCGGTTGGTCTACCTGGTTGGTTTTCTTATTTCCAAAAAATATTAACTTCTTTATGAAGAAACTGTAAATGTATGTACAATTGTGTACAATAGTAATAAAGTTTTAATATTTACTGGAATTACCTGAAATAATTTTCGATCCATTCGATGGAAATGGTTTTCAAATACATCGGTTGGCATATCGTAAATAGTTTTCAGGTAATTTAGATTTTTGGGAATTCGTCTTGCATTTTTATATAATAAAAACATTTTTTTTAATTTCAAGCTACGTTTTTTTTTAATTTACTTTTTAGTTTTTTTTCATTCACACTTTCCATTAATTGACTTAAAATAGTGCTTAATAAAACTTTTGTCATATTTTCTGTTCATAAACACAATTATGTAAATGAAGAATAGCAGTAGTTTTGAAACAACTGTCAAAAACTAATTGCGTTAGCATTATTTATGGTTTCGCAGTATATTAATTGCATATATGAAAATGTCTTATGTTTTATCTGATTTGTTTTTGGTGTCGAAGATAAAATTCAATAACAAAAATAAAGTAAAATATTTAAACTTAATTATGAAGGACATAATTTTATTTTATTTTTCGCATCCTTTTTTTTTTGCTTCACGACCCACAGAAAAAATTTGATAAAATTATTTTGATCTAATTTCAATTTCTATAAATATTATTATTATTATTTTGCAGACTTATTGATTTAATTTCCATCTTAGAAATACGATGATTGAAATTTAGTTGTATATATAAGATTACGGTTACTTTTTGTAAATAATAAACGAATCCTTGTTGTTTTGTTTTTATTTTTTTGTTATTTATTATTATTTTATTTCTCCTTTTTAGTCATTTTGATTGACGTTTTTATTTTTAGTTTTTAATTTTTTTGTTTTTACTTTTCCAAGAACTGGACTTACACACATTTGTTATGAAATGGTATTATAACAATATGGTATCAAATACTTGAATATCTATAGTCTGACTGAATTTAGAATTCTACTATGTAGATAATGACATGAGTATAGAAGCAAAGAAAGTAATTTCTTTTCACTTTATTGTATTTCGGAAATCAATTGAACCGGAAATAGAATTAGAAAATTTTTGGTTTTAAATTTGATATTAATAAATTTTCCATTCTTTTTCAGATTTTAAATTACGGAAATAACATGTTGATCTTAAATTATTACTAAAAATAAAAAAAACGAAAATAGTTTAATAAGTTATTTTATAAATTTAAAAAATTTCCATAGATTTCAATTTTTAAATTTATATTTCTTTTTTAAAGATTTATTACTATAAATATTATTATACTTTTAGATTAATTTATTTATTTATTTTTTTATTTCAAATTAATAATTTATGAAATACAACTGAGAATCTTTTCTGGATATTTTAATACAACGGGATTTTTAACTGCTAATTTTGATGTATTTCTGTCAAAACATCAACTTTTCAAGGATATAATATTATATTTATATTTAATTAACAGCTTGTTATAAATTATTCAAAAGAAATTTTTCTTTATGCAGTCCCTGTATTCCACTGTGCATCAGCGAAGTTATAAAACAAAAATTATATCAGCGGCAACTTAACGAATTTCAAAATATTCTCTTTGTGTCTGAAAACTTTTGAAAAACAAAATATATTTTCTTTATTTTTTTTATTAATTTTTTTTGTTTTTTCAAATTTAGCTTCCTTTTAGCTTGTTTCAAATCACATCAACAAAAAAATTAAAAACAAGAAAATCAAGAGAAATATTCAACTTTACAGACTTTGCATTGAGAATTCGTCCAAAAAAAAAACAAAAAAAAAAAATAACTAATAAAAAATAAACATTAATAAGAAACTGAAAAGACGAAAAAATTAAGTGGGAAGAATCTGTCCAGAATTAAAAAACTTTTATACCATTATCGAATATTATGTTAATTTGTATAAAGCTTAGAGTTTTCAAGATTTTTCAATTATTCCGTACTTAAACATGTCGAAGAACCATAACAACTTGGATGTAATATTTTTAGAAACCTAATACTTCCAATGCAAATATTTTTATAAGGAAAACAAATTATTTAGAAAGTCTAGAACAAAACAATTTATTTAAAAATATTATATTTTTATTTAGAATTTCCGTAGTCTATCCTGTTTTTTTTTTCTCATTTAATTTGTTTTCATATTAACTGATGTTTTTGTAAAAATAGAAATTTCCAAATGAAATAATATTTTAGGATAAAATAAAGAAGGAGATGAGTACCTATTCTATTTACCTCTGATAAGAGTTTGTTGAAGTTTTGAGTAGCAAAACAATTTTAGATTGATTTTTTCTAAATTTTTATTAGACTTGCAAGTATCAGGCTGTTCCTCACCCACCCCAATATAATCCAACAAGCCGCGGAAGCTAAAAAATTTGATTCCACTACTATGGAGTGGCTACTTAGCATGCTCAAAAGTAGAAGAATAACCGCAAGACTAAATAACGAGTCCCTAACAATAGCACCAATAAGGGGATGTTCCCAAGGAGGTGTAATTTCGCCACTGCTGTGGCTAATAGTCATGGACCAACTACTGGCCATTTTAAACAAGGAAGGTATCTCCTGTATCCGTTACGCTGACGATCTAGTCTTACTAGTCAGAGGCAAATTCGTAAAAACACAATTGCGGAACGAATGCAATTTGCTATAAGCATAGTGCACAAATGGTGCAAAAACGTGGGTCTAAGTATTAATCCACACAAAATAAACAACATCCTTTTTACATATCGAAGAAAAGTAAACTACCAACCGCCTTTATTGGACGGAGTTGCTATCGAAATGGTAATGGAAACAAAACACCTAGGAATAATACTTGACAGTAAACTGTCATGGAATCCTCATATAGATTACATAAACAAAAAAGCTAACAGGGCATTTTTTGCATGTTAAAATATGTTTGGAAAAACATGGGGATTATCTCCACAGATGACTGTATGGTTCTATAAGTCTATAATAAGACCTATAATATCTTACGCGACATTTGTATGGTGGCCAAAAATAGAACAGACGAAAGCATGTAATAAGCTTACAAAAATACAAAGAGTAGCGTGTCTTGGGGCTACTGGGGCATTCAAAACGTGCCCAACTATAGCTCTAGCAAAAATTCTGGAACTCCCTCCGATTCATCTATACTTGATGAAGACGGCAGGAATGACAGCAACAAGACTGCATCTAACAAACAATTTCAAACACAAAAGACCAGTACATAGCATGATCCTGCAGAAAACTAAACTGGGAACCGAAGCAATTGCAATGTCAGACTATATGACAAAGGCAATTGATTGTCGCAGGAACTTCACTGTACTAATATCCAAAAGAGAAGAAGTCGAAGGTTTAATAAGAGCCTTACCTCCAGGAGCTTCAGTATGGTATACTGATGGCTCAAAAATCGGGAAGAAAACCGGTTCCGGGGTATTTGGACCAAGGTTCAGGTTTAGCGCGGCACTTGGCATATATTCCACTGTCTTTCAAGCTGAAACCTATGCCATCGAGGTATCGGCATTACAGTGCAGTAAAAGGGGGCACAGAGGTGCCAACATATACATAGTCTCAGATAGCCAAGCTGCTTTAAAAGCTCTGGCTTCCCCAATTTTTAAATCAAAGCTTATCTACAGCTGTTACAAAAGGTTAATAAAGCTAGCCGAACGAAACAGAGATACTTTTATGTGGCCATGAATGAATACAGGGCAATGAAGAGGCAGATGTCCTTGAAAAAACAGGTGCGAAGAGTAAATTCTTGGGACCAGAGCCAAGTATTGCTCGTTCAAACGCCTACCTACAAGGAATTGTTTCCAAGTGGGAGTCCAAAGAAACCCGGAACATATGGGATAGCTGTCAAGGACTTACCCAGTCCAAATTCTTTTTCAAGCTAAATATTCATGGATTGAACCAGATAATCAGGGAGACTAGACTCAATGTCAGAATGGTGACAAGGTTCATCACAGGTCATGGCCCACTTAATAAACATCTCTTCAAGATTGGTAGATCGAGCACAGATAGATGCAGATTCTGCTTAGAAGAGGAGAAGTTCCCCTCCCATATTCTATTTGATTGCGGCGCTGTAGCTCGAAAAAGATACAAACACTTCCAGGGATACAAATCGCCTGATTCTGACCTTGACATCAAGGCAATAATAGCTTTCATCAAGGACATAGACCTGCAATTCTGAAATGGACGGGGAAGGTACAATAGATCTTAAGAGGTCGCGGCTACTTAGAACTCCCCAATTTAAAAAAAAAAAAAAAATCAGGCTGTTTTTACAGCGATTTGTAAAATGAATACAAAAGTGTTTTTTGTCTTGCAGTTAAACTTAAAAATTTTTATATAAATTTATTGGAATGGAAAAAATATTGTAAAAAATAAGATTCAATTCGGAAGTTTAACATTTTAAGTTTAATATTAACCTGTTGTCCGATTTTTTTTTTTTTACAATAATTATTGAAATCAAAAAATTGAATTTATACCCAAATTATAATAGAGTCAACAAAATGATTGCAATCACTTTTCTTGTACCGCTTAAAATAGTATTATTTTATTGTCTTAAATTTGTGATGCACAAATATTTTTGTAAAGTTTACCGATAATAGAAATTAAGTTTTTATTGCTTCACAATAGATGGATTTGTAGTTTTAAAGGTTATTAAAGTAATGTCATTTCTTATTATAATAGTTAATAGTTTATTAAATCATCATTTCCAACATAAATAATATAAAAAGAAAAATTTAATGGTTAAAAAAAAATATAGGAATTTTTATGTTTACCTCACAATTTAATAATAGCAAGAGTTTGTGTCTTTATAATAAATGTTTTTTTTTTTAAATGAAACTCCTCAACGTACATTTCTGGTAGTTTAATTCGTAAGTTTTTGTTCTGTAACGAGTGTTTGTTTCTAAAAGTGCATTATTTTTTTTAAAAATCATTATTAGTCCGTTCAACAACTTTAAATTGTTCTTCTTGGTAATTTTCTTTACGGTTCGGTTTTTATTTCAACCGTGGTTCTGGAAATTTTGATGGAGTGTTATTTGCGACCGGGGTGATATCGAGTGGTTTTTTAGTTCTTCTTGGTGAGGTTGATGAGATATGATTAGGGCTTACAGGTTCAACATTTTCAATATCGTCATCTACTGTAATTAAAAATACATAAATCCATTTATTTTTTTAAATCAGCCGTCATATTAAAGTCTTTAAAGCTCCTAGCAACTAACAATTTGAACTGATAAAATAAAATGTTTATAAATTTATTTAAAAAGAACTTTCCACTTTACTTTTCCACTGTCTACATTTTTGTTCACATAAAACCTCTTTTAAAAACAAAAAGCTAAACAACTAAAGTCATTGACCCAAACTGTATTCTATAACGAATAAAATATTTCTTAAGCGAACTTTATATGTTATCTAACAATAAAAAAGTATAAACAGCAAATTTTGCGAACTATCACTTTTGAGTCAACAATAACAATTTAAAAAAAAAGTGATAGTTGTCGCTTTTTTGTGTCTAAAATAATTAGGGTGTTAATTAGATAAATTCAAAATTTTTGCCAGACGAAAACAAAAGAATGTACGTAGCTATTCATTTTACAAAATGTTATGATTTCAGTCTTAAAAATTTATTTAAAAGA
Source organism: Argyra leucocephala (assembly GCA_963942445.1). Lineage (NCBI taxonomy): Eukaryota > Metazoa > Arthropoda > Insecta > Diptera > Dolichopodidae > Argyra > Argyra leucocephala. The sequence continues at coordinate 81,237,035 of OZ012681.1, read as the reverse complement.
AAAAGATTTAGCTACCATGTCGAACCAATATAGCTTGTGAAAAGCACAGGTCCAGTTATATGTTATTTTTTGTTATTTCAACTGTAAGGCGCAGCATTTAATAATAATTGTTAAGATAATCCACTTAGTTGAGCCAAGCAAATAACTTTCAAGGGCTTACATTAGATGTTAATTTGCTACAAAACTAGTTACAAATTTGTTCAAAATAATTTTAATTTAATTTAGTTAATTATTTTCATATTGATCATTTTTATATTATTTTTTGTTATACTGGACTTAATCATATTGTTTTTCAACATGGAACTTTGTAAATTTTTTTTTACTATTTTTATAATTAAAGAGTTTAAAATGTTTCAAGGCTGATATGCTAAAATAGCCTATTTTTCTGTCATGTCTAATGGCCATGGACTATATTATATCATTTCATGGTGAATTTTTTAATTGGTTATAATACAATAGACGTATTATAATAGACCTAAAACCTTATGTTGGCTAATTACTATTGTGACACCCTTTAATGAATTCGTATATCTTCCAGTTTGCATATGTCATACGTCCAAATAATCTTTATTATTGCTTGGTAAATAATCTTCTAAAATAGAGTTCATATTTAATGTATTTGATATACTAGCCTATCTAATGTAATGGATTTTTTAAGATTAAGTCGAAAGTCTAACTTAGTTTGTTGCTAAGTCAAAATACCTCTATAGTTCGCTACTTTGAATTGTGGTATTTAAACTGTTTTCTTTTCCATAAGTACACGTCGTAAATGTTTGTTTTTTCTAGAAATGGTATGATGAAATAAATTTAAAAAAGTTGTATAACCCTGTGTAAAAACCAAATTCAAAACTAAGCAATTTCAAACAGAATAACAGTTTTTAGAAGAGTTTAATTATTACTCACCGAACGCAGTAGTAGAAAATTTCGGTAATAAAAAAAAAAAAATTAAAAATTAAAACTTCAGAATCTTCTAGAAATTTTTTTCCAGTATTTCTTCCATTAGGCAATTCTTCGTCTATACCGAAAATAATTAGACGGACTCTTTACACACAGCGTATACAAATATATATATATTTTTTTTATTAAATTTTAAATTATATAATCAAAATTAAAATCGAAAACTATCTATTACCATATTTAAGTTATGTTTAAAAAATGAATTAATGACTCGGTAGGAGGAATATCTTAACAACTTATATAAGTACAATTAATACAAGTTGGTGTGGTTTTATTAAACTTTTTCAACACTTTTCAACACACAAATTTTATTCTAAACTGAACTCAATGAAAATAATGAAACAATATTCACAAAGTGTCAACCCCGAAAACATGCTCCGATCCCACCATATAATTTCAGAGCATTGACTATTCTAGATCAGCAAAAAAATTTATATTGTCAATTTATATTTTAATTGTACTGAAAAGCTAAATGACATTTTTTTAAACATACTCGACCGAAGAAAGCAGTCGACTATAACAAAATAAAATATAAATTAGGATTAATTTTTTTACAACATTATAAACTTAAAAACAATAATATGAGAATTTCTTCTTTTTACGATTTTAAAACGTAATACGTAATGGTTCTAAATAATAATAACAAGTCTAAAATGGCGTTTTAACATTGAAAAGGCCGAAATAAAAAAATTATGTGAGTAACAAAATTACTATAACTTCCATGAAAATACAAAAATAAGTTTTTCGAATACATACTGTGTTGTATGTATTAATCAGTGTAATATCTAAGTAAACTGACTTGCCCTATTATTGTTTCTAGAGCTGTCCCATATGTGGTATAAATCCAGTGACTATTAATCCTTAACCTATTAAAGCCGGCTCATAGATACCGCCGTACAATCATTATGAAATTTTCTAAGGATGGTCATAGAGGTCACAGAAGTTGGAAAAAATTTAGACCTCTAGCTTTTGGCGCCAATCGGCGTTAGCGCTACTACATTTTATATAAATGTTTTAGTTTTATTTTTTTTAAAAAAATAAAATTTCATAGATATATTATTTCAAGTAGGAATAATCTACATGAAATAAAAGATCCATCTGATATCTATTGATGGATAGTGGATTATATGACAAAATATATAATTGTTCTGTATGGTAAGATTTAAAATGTTTTTTAACTGTTTCACATTATCTCATGGTTTGAAGTTTGACCGTTGTGTTTTCATGTTTTAGAAATTCAGTGGTACGACCGCGGTACGACCGAAAAAATCGTAAGATAACAATTGACCAGCCACTGGTCGTTCATGAATATAAACGGATAGATGCTGTTGATCTGTTTGATATTGCTATGAACAATTATCGAATTAAAGTTCGTGGTAAAAAATGGTATTGGCCATTGTTCACAAATGCATTTGATGCCGCAATGGTGAATGCATGGAAGTTTCATGTTTTCTAGCAAGGTATGAAGGTGTGACTTCTATGGGTATATTGGATTAAATTAAATGTAATGGAAGCACTAGTAACACTACCACAATTAGTCAGCCGTCCATGTGGGAGTGTACTTGTTAATGCCCAACAAATGGCAAAACGCACAGATTGTGTCGATCATATAGTGGAAAAAATGCCTAAGCGCAGTCGTTGTAGACAATGCGGTATTAAAACACAACTTGGTTGCAAAAAGTGTTCGACTACTTTGCATCCCAAATGCTTTTTTGACTATCACAATGATAATTTTACAATATTATTATTTAAATACTTTACTTTTTTAGATTTCTTCAAAAAAACACTGTGAATTTATTTCACTAATTTTTATAAGAATTTTTTCATGCTTTAGACGGTTGAGTATTTAAATACCCATAAAGGTAAATCCTCTCTAGAGACGACGTAAGTACTCCAATCCAAAAAATATTTGTTTTATTAGATTGAGAAAGTTTGAGGCTAAGTGATGTTTAGAAATTTTCCCGACTTTTCCCTTTTCCAATTTCCCAAAAACCATTTTTTATAGAAATTTTCGGGGCTTAAAAAATCCTAAGTTTTTGAGTCCCACTAACAACGGCAGTTCTAGAGAATTTTGATTAGCTCACTGAGAACGAATTATGGTCCGGTCCTTTTTCTCTCTAATAAAATCAAAACTAGCTCAATATCTATTATCGAACGGCAGATATAGCTATTTAAATGCACTAAGGTTTTTGGGTATTTAAATATGCCCAACAGGCAGTAATGGGTTTACTAAGTACTAAAAATCTTTAATCCTTTGGTATAAATCTAATAATCCTTAACTCAGTACTAAAAGCAAAAAAAACACACCTGCGATATAAAACAAAATAAAACCTGACAATTCGTAGAACTAAAAGTACTTTCAAAAAATTTAATATAATTAATTCGATTTTGTTGCATATTTAAAATTTAAATTATTTAGAAAAAAATATTATAAATAATATTTTTAATTAAAAATACAGTAGATATTAAAGTAAATTTTTTTGATTTTAGAATATCCTTGAACTTTTACAACTCACATTTTATATTATTGACCATAATAATACAGACCCTTTTTCTGAAACTAAAATTCACCAAAAATTCTTTTACATATCCTAAATTGGTAGTTTGAGAAAGGAATTGGTAAAAAATAAAAACTCATTAAAAGTATTATAAAAAATTAAAAAACTATTTCAAAGGATATAAAAAGGATAATATTTTTAAAATTATATGAAAAGAAATTTTTTTTTTTTTTATTTTTTTAATTTCTTTTTTATTTAAGCAAGGTTTGAATGTCATATCTCTTCACTTTTCTGATGATGATAATACCCTAACTAAACTACCATACCATTAATTAATTCATTTCCATAAATAAAAAATATCGTATAATATTTATATTGTATAATGGTGTATATTAAAAATATAACGCATACTGGGTAAAAACCAAAACAAAAATAAAACAAAAACAAAAAATATTTCCAGTCTTCAAACAAATTTTGTGTACGTTTCAGTAAAGAGTTTAAAAAATAAAAATTAAAAATAATTAAACTCTGAATATTACATGATTATTTGTTTTTCATTAAGCTTCCATCATCACAACACAAAAATATTGAAGTTCTGGTTATACTCATAGCTATATGATATTGTTATATTTTTATTTTAGTTGTTGTTGTTACTATTATTATATTCTCTATGAATGGTCAACTTCAAATTTTGGATTCCAAATTATTTATTTTTGTTATTCAGAATAAATTTATCCTGAAGTATATTGGACTGGATTTATAATTTGGAGAAATAATTGACTTTTATTATGCTACTGAAATTTAATGTTTCAACAAACTTGTAGATTTTATCCTATATCTGTGATAATCTACAAGAAATTATGGAATATACAAATATATGTATATGAAACATAATCTGTGTTATCATAACAAAAAAAAAAAAAAAAAATTGAAAAACAAACAAGAAAAAATTAAGACAAAAAAAAAATAGAAAAAAGAGGAATTTGAAGACCTATTATAGTATATAGTATATATATTGAGATACAGATGGATTACATACTTAAATTTCCAAATTCGATGATCTCATGTACAAAAATTTTCTATTACGATGTTAAGTACTTTTGATCTTTAGAAGAAGTCATTTGTATAGATATATTTATGAGAACTGAGTACAATGAACAGTTGTAACGGAATTATTTTATTACTGTGATCGGTTTTAAGACTATGCATGTACATAACTATTCAACTACATAAATAGTTAAATAGTAAAATAGTTAAACAAAACAAAATCATGTATGTGTACATTGTTATGTATATATGGATTTTTAAAAGTTCTGTTGAATCTCGTGAATAAAATATATTACGTATATATCATACGACTTTTATAAAAATTATGTTATTTGAATTATAAGATTTGATAAAATAATAAGTAGGTAAGTTAAATCACGAGAAAATACCATTTAAACCATTATATATATATTATTCTGCATTTATCTGGATGTTTGTAAGTTCGACGGAACGCTCCAACACATATACAAACTGCATATGTATACAAATGCATACATATACAAATTGCTTTGGTGCTTTTTTTAACCCCTGTCTACCATGCTCAACCTTTGCAGGAAAAATTGATTGCATGAACTATATTTTTTTAATTTAATGTTAGTCTTCTTCGCAAATAATAAGGAAAAATAAAAAATAATAATAATAATATAAATAAAACAAACAATTTTTTTGATTTATAATAATAAGGACTAATAGAAATTGAATCAATAGTTTAATATGGTATAATAACCAAAAGGCAAACAGCATTTAACACAAAAAAAACATAATTCACTCAAAGGTTATTCTTATTACTTAAAATTATATACAATAATATACATGTGTATCAGCATATTTGAATTGTATAATATTATTCATTATACTACTTATACCTGCTTATACCTTTTATTTTTGTCATTATTGTGTGCGTAACTAACTTCACTCAAAAAAATTATTTTTTTAAGGAAGGGTGTGTTTTAGTAGGTAAGAATCCTACATACAGTGTCAAGCTACGGGGCTCTTTGTATCTTTCTGAAGATCCCCACCAGCTTACGAAAAATACAAAAAAAAAAAAAAATTGGCAAAGTTTTGACTACAAAAAAATTATTTCTTTTATGTGTTTTAGAAAATTAAAAAGTGATATAAACATAAGTAATGTAATTTCGGAATAAAGAATCTAATGAAAGAAAAAAAGAAACTAGGATTTATTCTGCTTCCGTCATTTATGACGGGTTACAAAGCTAGTTTCTCATATTATTGTAACATCATCTACAGTTAAAACTGCTTCAAAATCAAAACGGTTGAGAAATTCAAGTATTTAGGGGCTACAATTAATAACAATTATTAAGCTGGGCCTAGCACATCTTATCCTTATAACTGTATTTACGTCCCACCTAGCGTAGACTTTACCACTTAAACAAGCTTTAGCTGCACGGGTTCATACGGCTCATTGCTATAAATGTCAAAAGTGTTTTTATTTGTGTTTACGAAATAAAATTTAAAAGAAATAAAATAAAATTAAATAAAGTAGTAAAAGTTTTAAAACGTTTATTTTATAAAATAAATTTATGTGAATATAAATTTTTTAAACAGGAAATATTAAAATTTCCATGTCATTTTACTTTTAATGTCATTTTACTTTTAATAAAAAGAACAAGTTCGATTTATTAATTAATATTGATATACATAGACGTTTTATGTCACCATTGTATCTATAAATATTATTATTATATATAAAAAAATAAATTATAATTTATAAAAAAATATATACTATTCACATAAATTTATTTTATAAAAATTGCATTTTACATTAAAATTTTGGTCGATTTTTATAACTCACAGATGTACTATTGATATCTTCTTATAAGTTATAAAATCAATCAAAATGAAAATAGGAGTTGTATAGGTAGTCTAACACTAAAAATACCTACTGATGAGTTCTAATAGTTTTATGATGAACGAAACAATTTCCTAAACATATTTTGTTCGCTTATTTTAATAAAATTATTATTAAAAACCAATATCGATAATTATTTACAGGCTCTAAGCTCTTGTATTATTTAGAAATCTTAAAGTAAGACAAAATAAAATTAAACAACAAAGGAAACGAAGGTTTTTATATTTCAATAAAAGTTTTAATTAAATAACATATTTTGTCCTAGGTTGATCATAAAAAATTATTTGAAAACCGTTGCAAATCTTTTTGACGCACACATTAGGGCAATTACAGTGTATTTACCACCACAAAGATCTTTGATAGCCCATTCTCGAGCGCAGGAAGTTGTGGATGATTTAATAAAAGCTGATACGCATGCTCTGTAACATCCGGCATATGAGGCTCTGTTATGAATATCACTATCATTCATTTTTTAACGAATCTATCATTCACTTTCGGTGTTATGATTTAAAAAAAATTAATGATACAGTTGGTTATAATTAACTGCATTTTTATTTCGCGATAGCAGGGATTTTTTTATTTTAATTTGTAATCAATGCAAAACAAATTGATAAATAAATAAAATAGCCAGTTAAATTTTTTATGTAATTTTTTTGAAAATTTGGAATTGAAACTTTAAAATTTATAAAATTAAGTTTATAAAAATAAAAACTTAAAAAATGAATGTGAACTTTTATTTTATTTTTATTTAATGTTCCTTGTAAAAACAAAAACATTTATGAACTTAAATTTTTCAAAACTTAAACGAAACAAATTTTTAAATTCTAAAAAAGATTTAAAGAGATGTGATACTAATAGATATATTTATTATTTTTTATTAGTATTATCAGTATTGAAATATTTAACTGAAAATAAAAATACAACAAAAATACAACGAAAGAGAAACTATCATTTACCAAAAAATGAAAGGTTCACTCATAACACCAATTTGTCTCTATCATTCATTTTTGCTTTCATTAAATTTTTTCAATTCGATTTATAAATCAAACTTCATTGAAGTAAATTCGATACATTTTGTGGTCGACCCCGGACAACGTCGGGTAACTTTGCTAGTATTAATTATAAAATTATCTATTCTACTTTTATCTTTGCTGATTAATATGTATATAATATGCTGCTTTAGACCATTTTTATATTATACATACTCTGTTAATTGTACTTTATTGTAATAACAATAAATCATTTCTCAAAGCACATAGTTTTTAGTTCAGAACAGGGAGTGAGTATATTATAGAGCACACTTTGAACAAGAATTTAAGTTCTGGCTGCTGTGTTCTGAGTTAATAAAAAATCACCATAAGCTCAAATTTGCCTTTTTCTACAGATAATATTGCAGATTTAACATAAATAAGTTTAAAATATTGAAAAAAAATTTTTAATTGCAAACAAAACCCTAAACTATGAATTCAACTAATTCTTTTACTTTTAATTCGGTTGTAATGGCTCTCTTTTGCTGGTAGTTTGCCTATAAATTGTTTAAAACATAATATATATAGCTTTATTTCGTTTTATTCGTAGAATTTGTTTTTGGACTAAGAAAGAAATCAAATATTTTATTTTTTTTTTTTTTTTTTTTAATATTTATTACTTTTATTGACAAAATTGTATACAACATATTAACAATAATTCCTGATAGCTTCAGGTAGCCCGTTCTCTTAAAAATTTCATTTGTAGGAGTAAGCCAATTAAATTTATGCAAGCCTTTTATAGCCTTTTGTTTATTATGATACCGATTTTATCGTTTAGCCAAGAGGAGCAACTAGACCAATTACATATATTATATCTAATATGTGAAATAATATGAGAAAAATATAGACTATCAGCGGTTTGTCTACTGAGTATGATTCCACTTCTTTTGACAGCACCTAATAAAGGCACAATTTTTTTTCCAGTTTATTGATATGATCATCCCATTTCAACTTTTCATCAATTACACCACCAAGATATTTATATGTAGCAACTCTTTCAATTTCGGGATTATTTACTAACAGTTTTTGATATCTTAATTTCTTATTTTGTACACTATGTATTTGGTTTTTTCAGCATTTATAGTTAACTAGCGAAGTTACCCGGCGTTGCCCGAGATATTGGGAAATTCTTAGGAGCTTTTTTTGTTTTTAATTTGGAACGGAAAATATTATTTGATGCTTCTTTTTTAGGAAGCATTGGTGATTGGTTGGCTGTTGTAGGTAGTTGCGTGAATAATTGAACTGATAAAATAACAAAATATTGCTTTAGATTCAAGCATTTCTTTTAAATGTTTTAATATTATGTAATTTTTTTGCGATAAAGACACAACCCGAGCGAATACGAATTGATACAGCTGAAGATAAAAATTGTTTTTTGGGTTGGAATTATAATAAGAAATATTTTTGACAACTACATAATTGCTTATTTCTATGTTAGTATGAAACTTGTTTTATACTTATTAGTAAGTAATTAAAATTTTTATTACTATGAAACATAAAATTCTTAATTTTGTCTTAGTATAACTTATGCTAGATGTAAATAGTTACATTTTAATTTTTGGTAGGTACTGTAAATTATTTAATTAATTATTAGTTATTCATAGATTTTTCATTGTTCAAAAAACAGCAGTACAAAAGTGGCGATGTTAAATCTACTCCACAGTACTTAATAGACAGTCCCTGTATCTTGTTGATCGGAATTGAGAACGCAATTCTTACTGGAAATTGCAATAATTTAAAGCAAAAACCAAATCTGTCGGAATGAGTGGTATTCGTGGAATAAAAACTATTTTATTCTGTCCCTGTTAAAATGGTCGCTTCAATTGCATTTACCAACATCTTCTTAATATAAAGCCTTGTGGAGTTGCAAAATTTTGGCGGGTCGAAGTTACGTAGTAAACTAATTGGTGATCTGATTTTAAATAAAAAACGATGTGGTGGTAATCGAGCCGGATCAAGTGAGTGAGCTTAAGAACTCTGGTGAAAAAATGGTGACTTCGTCGACATCTGCTATATCGTACTGACTGATAGTATATTGATTAACTTATATTGTTGCTGGTAGCATGGTATGTCTTTGATTATTAATTTGATTAGTGCTAGTGCATCTTTGAAAAGCGTAGAGTGTAGATTTTCGCACCTTGATTTTAGTGTTAGCAAGTTCATTTATTTCCTTTTTTGCTATCAAACCTACTTCTTCTTTAACTAACATTCTTTCTTGATGATTTAGGATAGATACTATGATCATATAGAATTTTCTAAGGAAGCTTGAATTTAGCTTATTTATTTTCACGTTTTTAGTGCAGTTAATATTGCAACGAAAAATTTGTGGCACCCGTTCAAAAAGCAAGTTTTTAAAAATCTTTTTTTATTTATTTTTATTTTCGTTTAAAATTTGAAATATGTACAAACAAAAATTTTTAACCTACAAAATACTGATATTTACAGTTTTACTGTATATAGTTAATAAAGTTAGTGTTTTTATTTTATTTTTATAAGTTTACCGTGGCGTATGTCACAACGTGCAGAATTATTCAGGCATTTTAGACCCACTGCCTGTTGAACCAAAATTTTGAACACACTTTGGATTCCGATGTCAGCACTTTCGGCGAAATTTGTTATACCTGCTTCCCGCCAGAGCTATTATTTGAACGAAAATTCATATGTCAGAAATGACTGGGTGATTTCGGTTCAAACTTAGGACACATGTTGGATTCTCATTAAAACTGTTTTTTTTAAATAGAAAATTTTGGAGATCCTGTAGAAGCTTTGTTTTTGACCAAATTTTTTGTCTCAGAAATTACTGCGCCAACTGGTTCAAATTTTGTACACATGTTGATTCCTGATAACAACATTCTTTAGCAAAGTTTAGAGGACCTGATTTTCGCTAAAGCAAATCTACATGGCCAATTTGGTTCAAATTGAATATATGCATCTTGGGCTCTAATCAAAAAAACTTTTGGGTGTCGGAAAATCTGAGAGGACACATCTCACCGAAGTTCTTAAGTTCTCTGTTATTTTCATATTGTCATTATTTTCTATTTGTACCGAAAATAAATTAACAGAATTGAACAAAATTTGGTTTTAAGTTTTTTTAAATCATAGCACCCCCCTTTGAAAGTGAAAAAACGAAAAAAAATGATTAGACCGGCATGGCGAATCGGGTCATTGGAATTTAATAAAAATTTGCTTTTCGCTTTTTTTAAGACCATAGAAACTTCTCTTAAAATTGGATACAATTCTTTTTCATCAAATTCGGAAAGGATCAAAAACCAGTGATGAACCAGTGAACAACCAAACAAACCAGTGATCTTCCATGCCAAGAAACAATATTTCTACAAAGTTTCCAGTCAATCAGTCACAGCTCTTAGACGGCACAACGAAACGAAAAATCTGTAGACCAACGGGCCGAAACGGATTAACGGAATTTAGCAAAAAACAGTGGTATAATATTAAAAAGTTATTCACATTAACAAATTAGTTCAGAATAAATATCTGTATTTACTCCGTTTCAAATATATATGAAGTGGGCTAGGAGTTGTATCACAGCTACCCGAGCCAATAAACATTTTTAAAGTGGTAAAAGGCATATTTGTTTTTTTGAGAGAGTACCTGTGCGCAAATGCTCAGCTCTGTATCACCTTTGGTTTTTGAAAAATTTTTGTCAGGTGCTTGGAGTTGTATGACAGCTACCAGAACCAGTCAAAATTTCGAAAAAGTGTGAAAGGCAAATTTGTTTATTTTTAAGAGAGTACTCGTGTACAAATTTTCAGCTCTATAACAACTTTGGTTTTTGAAATATGCTCGTTGAGTGTTAGGAGTTGTATAGCAGGTACCGGAACCAGTCAGAATTTTGGAAAACAACATATTACGGGTTCGATTCCAAGTAATAAAAGACCATCCTCTAAAATTTGGTTGAAATTGGTCGATGCGTCTCGGAGGAGTTCCAACACAAACATACATACATACAAACACCCTTCTTTATATATAAGATTTATTACCTTTGAGCCAATTGTTGTATTTTCTCAAATCTGCATTTATTACCCTTTCTAATTCATCGCAATTTTTGGCACTGTATATATAAGTATAGTATCATTAGCAAATATCTTATATTCAGCTACTAAATTCGAAAATTGTATATTATGAATATATATAGCAAATATAATGTAGGACCTAACACATACCCTTGAGGAACACCAATATTTATTGAAACTTGATTGCTTAGTACTCCATTTGTTCTTGTAATAGTTTTCCTATTTTTAAGATAAGAGTTAAGTAAATCCTGAGCCGGTCCCCGTATACCAATTTCATATAATCTATCAAGTAATACGCTGTGATCCACCGTATCAAAAGCGTTTTTTAAATCAACAAATACAGAACATACATAGTTTCCTTCATCCAATTTACTTATTTTTATTTTTATTTTCATTTATTATACTTAACACAAGCATATTACAAAAATATTTCTTAAAATTAGAATAAAAATTAATATTAAAACAACAAACATAATTTTTAATTTAAATATAAAAAAAGAAAAAAGAAATTAGACTATCATAATTTTTAAATATATATTCAATAACTTTTACTTATTTATGACGAAAATAAGAGGTTATGGTAACAAAGAAAACAAGTTAATTTTAAGTTGTTCCTTATTCATAGAAAGATTAATGTTGTCTCTGTACCTGTTAACTAAGAGAAACATTCTGTTAATGGGTTCGAACTTACCATAATTTGTACGATGATGAACAACATTGAATATATTTTCAGAACGAAAACGTGTACTAATATTACGATGATGATTGATCTTATCTTTGATAATTAGTGAATCAATTTTTCCAGAATTAATCATTAAAATAAATACGACGTCAGCAACTATTCTTCTGGATTCAAGAGTGTTTAAGTGTAAAAGTTTTAGTCTGTCTCTGTAAGGTGGTAAACGTATAGGATCAGACCAAGGAAGGTTTCTTAAAGCGAATCTAAGGAACTTCTTTTGAATAGCTTCAATCCTATTGATATGGTCGACGTAGTTAGGTGACCATACTGGGCTAGCATATTCTAGATTTGAGCGAACTAAAGAAGTGAATAGAGATTTAATTACATAAGGGTCATTAAATTCTTTTGACCATCTTTTAACAAAGCCTAGTATTGAATTTGCTTTATTGACGATAATGTTGAAATGTTGTTTAAATGATAATTTATCATCGAACATGACCCCGAGATCATTAAAACAACTAACTCTCTTGATAATCTTGTTATCAAGGGTATAATTCGAAATTATCGGAGAAGTCCGACGAGTGTAACTGATTTGAGCACATTTCTCCACGTTCAATTTTAATCCATTGACGTCACACCAGTTTAAGAACAAATTAAGATCTTCTTGAAGTAAAGTAACTTCATTAGGTGACTTAATTGCCTTAAAGATTTTGACATCATCAGCATATATGGATACGCTGCTATTTCTCAAAATTGTTGTTACATCATTAATAGATAAAATGAACAGTAGTGGTCCTAAGTGACTGCCCTGCGGAACTCCAGAATTAGCATTGTATGGATCAGAAATAATAGATCTAAAAAGTACATTATATGTTCGGTCAACTAGGTACGATTGAATCCAATTTATGAATGTTGGTGGAAAATTAAGGTTAGCAAGCTTCTTAGTAATAACATTGTGTGGTAGAATATCAAACGCTTTACTCATATCAGTGTATATTACATCAGTTTGAAAACCAGCTTCCATTGTGTTGCAAAAAGAAGAGCAACATTCTACTAAGTTAGTAACAGTTTACCTATTTTTCATAAAACCATGTTGGCAAGAAGATAAAAAGTTTGAACAGGTTTCATATATAGAATCATAAACTATCTTTTCAAAAACTTTTGGGATACAAGATAATTTAGCAATAGGCCTGTAGTTAGTAATCATGTTTCTGGACTCTTTTTTGTGCACTGGTCTGATAAACGACTTTTTCCAGTAGTTTGGGAATATGCCAGATTCAAAAGAACGAGTGAAAAGAATTGACAATGGCAGAGCAAGTGATTCAGAACAATTTTTTAACACGATTTCAGGCACATTATCTGGCCCGGGAAAAGAATCGTTATTTAATCGATCTAAGTAGGATTTAATTTTTAAGCTTGAAAAGTCAGCTTCAGGTAACTCAATAATATGAGAATTAACAGCCATTAAAGAATCATAGCTGTCCGGCTCACAAGTGTTGTCTTCAAAACAACTTGAAAAAAAGGTTTTAAAGAAATCTGCAATGACTGTCGCATCATTGGATGAATTATTATTATAAGACATTGACGCCGGAAACTGATCTGATTTGCGTTTGGAATTTACAAATTTCCAAAATATTTTGGGATCACGCTTTATCTGGGTAGATATACCGGATAAATAATTTCTGTAGTTAAAATTCAGAAGACTTTTATATGAATTAAAAAGACTAACAAAATTATTATAATTTGAATCGCTCCTATTTTTCATATATAAAATCCATGACCTGTTTCTTTTATTCTTCAGTTTTTTTAATTCCTGGTTAATCCAAGTGGGACTTGATTTTATATTCCTCTCACGAATTAAAGGAACAAATAAATTAAATCCAGCTAATAAGATCTCATAGAAATTGTTAATTGCAAGATCGAGATCTACTTGAGATAGTATTGTTTCAAAATTAAAAGACAAAAAATAGTTATTGAGTGAAAGGTAATTAGCTTTTATAAAATTATATTTATAAGAGATTTCAGAACTAGATATAAGAGGACTATTAAAACAATAGCAGCAGAATGGGGGATGATAATGATCAATAATTGAAAGAGGCATAAGAATATTATTGAAATACAAATTAGACCAATCAGATGTAAAAACTAAGTCCAATTGTCTGTTACAAGAATTTTTAATTTGTTTTGGATATTAAAAGAATTAAAACCATCAATAATTTCCATTTCAGAAGCCGAAGTAATTTGACTCGGTATTAAATATCCTTCTTCTTCATTAAAATCCCAACTTACATTTGGGAGATTAAAGTCACCTAATATAAATATTTCATCAAATGAATTCATTTTAGATATAATAGAATTAATTGCTATTGACAATTTTGAATAAGTATCAAAATGAGAACTAGGGGGAATATAGCAACAAACAACAAAAAGTGCTTTATTATCAAGTTTTATCTTAATAACAATAATTTCAAGGTAAACGAATTCAGGAAGTATGAATTCTTCAACTTGGAAAGAGTTTTTTATTGCAATAAGAACACCACCACCTTTTGGTACAATGAAGGCATTATTATTCGAATTGACTGATTCTTGATATCTATCTTTTCTAAAAACTAAAAAAGAAGAATCAAACAACTCTAAGGAATTTATCGAATTTTTAAGCCATGTTTCTGTTAAAGCAAATATATCATAGTCCAAAATTTTGGAATTAATGAAAACTGAGGAGGTCTTACTACGTAAGCCCCTAACATTTTGATAATAACATGTCAAACTATGGCAAGAGTAATTAATTGAATGATTATTGGAAGAATTAGTTAATTGTACTATGTTCGCAGAGGATCTATTCACAGGGACGAAAAAACCTGTAGTTAGCATCTCTTGCCCTTTGTAATCGTTCCATTCTCAAATTTTCGACATGAGTTCTGTATGCTTTTAAATCTTTGAGTGTATCATCCTTATTTACTCCTAGTGATTCATGAAATCGCACAAAAATATTAAATAATTCCGTGTAGTTTGACGAAAGACCATCTTGTTGAATTGAAATTTTCATATTAGTTTTTGTTTTTCCCTCAAAAACTGTATCATTATCTTGATCATGTAAGTACGCTAAAAAAAGTCTAATATTTTGATATATTCTATGGTCTCTTAAGCGAGAGAGTATATATATGCTATCATTAGTTTCCACTGCTTTTTGAGTTAAACGCACTATCGGAGGGGATAAAGGATTAACAAAATTAGGAAGAGAATTAATATTATTTGAAAGTGTTGCTGAAGTCGATTTGATTTTATAAAGTTGAGGATTGAGGGTATCACCTTTTATGAAATTAGAATATTTATTAGAACTATTATTATTATTATTATTATAATTATTATGATTATTATGATGAATGTTATTATTATTGTTCTTATTTTTATAGGAGCTATTACCTTTAACGTTCATTGAATTAGTGTTATTACTATTTCTATGCTTAAAGTTATTTTTGATATTATTATTATTATTATTCGTATATTTATTTTTAGTATTTGTAATATAAGAAAGGTTATTATTAGAAGAAAGGGTGTCATTAAAATTATAGATAATAGTTCCTTTACTCCAAAATTTTAAATTTCTTATGATTCTTAATTTGTTATTTGGAACACTGACTTAAAAGAAAGAAATTTAGGAGTATATTTAAATTTCCTTGGAGTTATTAATTTAACAAAAACATTTTGAATCCTAAATTTATTTTTAATATAGCTTGCCAAACTTTCCTCGGTTGTAGTTGTACTCAGATGTGATATTGCCAATCTATAAACTGGAGTTGGAACTTGAACTGCTTCAGGAACCTCGTTAGATGCAACTTTAACCGTTAGTGAGGGTTTTGCTGAAGGTTTATTAGTAGTGCCATCATACGGAATTGATTCCAATACTTGAATAAGTGGTGACAATGGAATTGGCGGCCTCATTGTTTCTTCTTCATCAATATCTTCCGCAATAGTGGAAAGCACCTTTTCTGTGTCACTTTCTTTTTTTTTACTTATAGACTGCTGAATACTTATAGACAGTGACTTATCAACTGCTGAACAAGAAGTAGTAGAAGTTCTGAACATATTTACGTCAGCCAGCTCTTGTTGAAGCGATCTTTGCGGACTTAAACTTTCAATTGCATTAGATATACTTTCATTGATTGAACTAGTGCAATTATATTTTATGTTTAAGCTTATTTCATCAAGTTGTTTCTTCAATAAAACTATATCGTTAAGTATGGTATTTTGCGATATAAAAAGCTCCTGATGATCATTCTCATTTTGTTTATTTATTAGCAGCAGATCTGAATTTATTGTTTTTAGTGTCGCTGAATTGTTGTTCGTGTTTGATTGCTCGTTAAGTAAGGTGATTAATGTCGATGTGGTTTTGCCAATTTCTTCTCTCACTATATTTCCTATAGATATCTTTTGCTTCTCAAAAAAGTTGGAGAAAGTTGAATGAATTGTTTCAAAACTGTTGCACATTTCTCCGAAAGCAACAGTATTAGCATTAATTGTTTCAGCACATTTGGTGGTGTAACTACGGAGATCATCCTTAATTACGTTGAATGTAGCTTCGCAGTTACAATGCTGAGATTTGGTAGTACATTCACTACAGACAAAATACTGAATCAAAAAAGCTGAGTACCAGCCGCGTGGAGCATTAAGACATACGCCATGAAATGTTTTATTACATAAGTTGCACTTCACAACCTCTAATTTGTTATCGCTGGCACTGCAATTGGCGACGCTGCATTTTGTAATTTTAGTAGAAGCCATTATTTATTGTTATTATTATTTATATTTTATTTTTATTTCTTATTTGAATTAAGTGAAAAAGCGAATTTGGTTTTTTTTTTTTAACGTTTTTTATTTTTTTAACGTTTTTTAACTTTATGGTAATAATTGCTTAGTTTGCACAAATTAAAGTTTAAAGTAATAATTGTAATATCACAAGCAAAATGCAATTGCACATTAATAAAGTTCAAACAAGTTCATTAATTAATTATTGAGTTCACAAAATGATTTTTTTTTTTTTTTTTTTAATAATTTGGAATTATTTGGAATTATTTTATTAATGCGCGATTAAGTACTTTATAGAAAGAAGAACAGAATGAGAATTTTTTTATAATTGAGTTAGTAGATTCCACAACTGCTGAATCAGTTCCAAGTTTTCTAATTTTCTAAAATCAAGACATTGTATAATAGCTGGAAATAATACGTTTTGTTATTAAATTATTAAATTTTTTACAAAATGTTCAAGAAATAGTTTGTTTTGAAATGAAATTCAAATTAATACATCTCATACTTTTTTGATCCATGGAAATAACTTATTTTGATGATAAGTGATGATTTTCATATAAAATAATGTATTTAGACAAGAAATAAAGTGAAAATTCAATTTAATTCAGGATTTTATATCAAATTGCGTCAAAAAAGCTATTTCGATCGAAAGTGGAAATAACGTCTTTTGAAATTTTTAGCTCGTCAACTATTTGCATGAAACAAAACTTATATGATTAGACCAACATATAATCGACAATTTACTTCATATATAGTCAGACCAAAAGATAATCAGTCCAAGGCAAAATTTATGAATATCCTAAATTACAGACCGTCTTAATTAGGGCCATAACAGTAAACAATCACAGTAAACTGAATCGAACTACATTTATTATAGGGTGCCTACCAATATTATGATGACCAATTCAAAAGATACATTTTTATCAAATTTTCAGTTTTAAATTAATTTTAAAACAAATTTGTGAATTGTTATAATATTTAAATAAAATATTATAAGTTTTTAAATTGTTTTATTATCATAACCAAGGGTTTTAATAACAAGAAGACTAAATATTATTTTATTTTAATTTAAAAAAAAACAGTAATAAACATAAGTATTTCAGTTAGTAAAAGAGATTTTCTTTAAAATAAAAATACTAGAATGAAAATTTAAAAAATGAATATTACAAACAAATATTAGGCGAAAACAAAAATAAAACAACCAAAACTCGAAAACTACTCAAATTTTCTATTCATCGTAAAATTATACCTGGGTATCTCCTGATATTTTTTCCAGCAATGTTTTGTTAAAATTTGTACCACAGTTATAAATACTAATGGAAAACATAGGGAGAAAAAATGTAAATATTGACTTGCGTTTGTTTTTTTTTTTATTTAATTTTCATTCTGTTTTTAATATGTTATTGGCAAAAGCTGTTCATAAACACATTTGTTGTGAAGAAACTAATATTTCTGGTTGAATTAAATGTTTCTAATTACATATTTTTTTTATTAGCCAGGACATAAAGGTTTATGAATACAACTGGTTCAAAAGCTACCTCACTAAGAGAACTCAGTATGCAGAATGTGATGGAATAACCAGCAGTATGAACAAAAATGAGTTCGAAGTTATACAGGGAAGATTGCTTGGGATTACATTATTCTCCGTATATATAAGTAAGGCTGCTTAACCTAAATCTGAATGGCAAGCCATAATATATGTACGTATATCACGGCTATAGTATACGCTGAAAACACCAATACAAAACTAGAAGAAATTATAAATAAAGATATTATATACTAACACAGAACTGGATGAATTGTCGCAAACTTACTTTAAACACAAATAAAACAAAGTATACAATTTTCAAAAAGAAAGTATACTAAATTTAAAAATAAAAAGTATACTGTAATTTGGAAATGGTGAGGTATTAGAAGTACTTTGGAGTAATAATAGATGAATATCTTACTTGAGAGCAATTAGCAATAGCGGAAATTTTTTATTTAACTTTTCTTAATAAATCCGTTCTGCTGAATTTATTACTTATTTTCAAATTGATGCAGTTTATGTTTTACTATTCTGTTGTAGGACATTTGTTTTATTTTATAAATTTATTTATTTTCGTGAAGTAGAATTACCTTCTAGTCTTTTGTTATAATGAACAGAATATTTTCAAGTAATTATTGTTTTGGTTTATATCGAACACTCGTTGTCTCGTTAGTTAAAATGTTATGTAAATCGCAGATAAATTCAAGCTAAATAATTGGAAAAATTTATGAAACCAATTTTTTTTATATCTCTTCCTACGAAAGTTAACAAATTTAATTTTAAAATTTTAAATTGTTGCTAAAAATAATTATTTATCTTAACACAAAAAAAAGTAGTTTATAAAATAAAAGTAAAAAAAATGTAGCTTCTCCTAATCCTGTTTATAAGTACAAATAGTTCTGCTATAAGAACTAGTAGAACTTTTATGATATATCTACTAATTTAAATGTGGAAAACTATATCTATTTTAGAGTAATTTCGCTTTCATAACCTTTATAATAGTGTGAGTCGTCTTAAGCGTACAGCAGGAGCCCCAGACAGTAGGAGCAACGGCATAAGGTTCCAGCAATACAATGTAGTATAATATGAACATCATCGATGGTTAATTATTAGGTTCATTCAACCGCTAACCATTATATTTTACGTAAAAAGATTATATTGTTTCATAGAAAAATAAAACAAAAATAATAATAATAACATAGTTTCACCTTATTTATAGTGATACCAAATTATGCACTCTACCAAAAAGATTATTAAAAGCAATAATTATGGACCCATTAGCTTAATGCCAAACATAAGCAAAGTATTTGAAACACTTATCAACGACAAATTAACTAAATTTACACTAACGAAACAAATTATACCTGAAAACAAATTCGGCTTCAGGTACAAGCATGGAGCGATTCACGCCATTACAAAGTTGACCTCAGATATTTGTTGGTTTATTAACAAAAAGTTTGGGGTGGGAGCTTTCCTGATAGATTTGGAAAAAGCTTTTAACACGGTTTGGTTAGATGGGCTAATATATAAACTTTTAAAGTTTAAAGTCCCAAATTACCTTGTAGCAATTATAATTGATATGATTTACAAAAATAAATTTTTTATAAAAAACCCAAATGATAATCATAAAAAAATTTTCACGATAGATAATGGCCTGTTACAAGGTACAGTTAATGCACCAATACTGTTTTCAATATATTTATCAGAATTATTGTCCTCAGTAGACCGGGTTAGAGGAAATAATTATGCATTGGCCTTTGTCGATGACATCATATTCTATTCTGCCGATAGTAGATTACATCAAAGGCAAAGTACAAAAAATGTTTAATATTACTCGGCGCTACTGCAAAGTTTGGCTGCTGAAAATCAACATTAACAAATGCGAGACAATTTTGTTTCGTAACACGGTTGATAAAACTAGTGTAGATATCAAAAAACACTGGAAAGAATTTGAAATAAAATCCGCAGGAAATGTTATCTTAACTAATAAAAAAGTAGTTAAATACCTAGGAGTACAATTACATCGTAACTTAAATTATATTGAGCAAGTCAAATATAGTATATTAAAAGGTAACAAAGCTTTCATGGCTTCAAAAAAACTTTTTTACAACAAAATTATTTGTAAAAGAGTTAAAATTATATGTTACCAAACATTAATAAGACCAACGGTTATATATGGTGCACCAATATGGTACAACATCAGTGCGAGCTTAATGGAAACTCTCCGAAAATTTGAAAGAAAGTGCATAAGAGTTTGTACTAATATATATAGAAAGCCCAATTCCGAATACAAGCATTACTACTCTAATAAATACTTGTACAAGGAAGCAAACATAATTAGAATCGATAATTTTGTTATAAAATTAATTCGAAGACATTATGATAAAGCACAAAACACTCCGGAAAATGGTTTAATATCTCATATATTCTACCACAATGAGGAGTACATCAAAAAGACCTTGCTCACGGGCTTCATAGCTCCAGAGCATTTTATCTATTTGGATAAAAACGGTTATATTCAAAACCGTAATCATGTCCCTATATTATACCATTATAATAGACGGGCTACATGTAAAGCTATTGATTATAACCCGGGCAATATTAACGGAGAGAATTTAAAATTTGAAATGTCCATACCAGATAAGGACAAATTAATTAAAGAAAACTATTGGTGGTTGGAAAACTCTAATTATAATTAGCACATAGTATAATATACATTATTTTATTAATTAGGTTAAGCAGTTTTAGTTAGATTAAGATAGACTAAGTTAGGCTAGGTTTTTAATAAATATAAATATTGGTTTTTACCTCCTACTTTTCCAATAATATAATTCAAAGACTAAAAAAACTTTGTAAAGTTGTACATAGTATAAAAAAACTCATAAAATTTTGAGTAAAACTAACATAAAAACGGTAAAATTGTTTAGATGTTAATAAAATTAGAAATAAGTAGCTGTTTTTGTAAATTTTTGTAGGCTAGACTAGTGTAAGAATGTAAAAATAGTGGGAAAAAATAAAATTTATATTAAAAAAAAAAAAAAAAAGCAATAATTATGTTCCTACTATTAATAAAATATGCAGAAATAAAAATAACATAAATATCAACGAAATAACGGTAAAATAAAGTGACAAAAACTTGCTAACACACGCTAACATAGACATAAACCAATTACAAAGAGATGAGCAGGGTAGATACATAATTAGGAATCATGAAGATACACTAAACATTATAGGATACCATGTTGAACAATCGCACAATCAGATAATCTCAGGTAGTCTAGTTAACTCTAGAAAAATATGTAGAGTTTAGTAGACAAATAAATATAGATAAGAAAAACAATTTTAGGTTAATAACATTCAATGAATTATGCAAGGAAAACCAACTGGTAGGTAACCAAACCTTTAATAGTTACTTGGTCAAAGTTGAGGACCTAAACAAAGTAAAACATCAACGGGAATAGATGGAAATCCAAACATCGTGCCAAAAAAATTTCCCAGACAGGATAATTCAGGGTTATTGTACAATATTTAATAACCTCTTAAACAATTGCTATTTTTCAGAAAAGTGGAAAATAGCTGAAGTCATTCCAATATTAAAACCGGGAAAGAATAAAACAGACCCAAAAAGCTTCAGACCTATAAATTTATTGCCCAACGTAAGCCAAGTATTATAAACAATAGTTAATAAGAATGTATTGATAATTGTAAAACAAAATGATGTTATCCCAGAAAACCAATTTGGGTTCAGGGCAAAACACTCAGCAATACACGCGATTAATAAATTAACTTCGGACATATGTTGGGCGATTAATGAAAAGGAATCTGTTGGGGCATGCTGTATAGATTTAAAAGAAGGATTTAATTCTGTTTGAATTAATGGTTTATTATATAAACTATTAAAATATAATTTCCCTACACACTTAGTAAAAATGATTAAAGAAATGATATGTGGAAAACAATTTATAGTTATAGAAGATAGAAATTTAGCGTTTGCAGATGATCTTATTATTTACAATTATATATATATTATTCTGCATTTATCTGGATGTTTGTAAGTTCGACGGAACGCTCCAACACATATACAAATTGCATATGTATACAAATGCATATATATACAAATTGCTTTGGTGCTTTTTTTTAACCCCTGTCTACCATGCTGAACCTTTGCAGGAAAAAATGGATTGCATGAACTATATTTTTTTAATTTAATGTTAGTGTTCTTCGCAAATAATAAGGAAAAATAAAAAATAATAATAATAATATAAATAAAACAAACAATTTTTTTGATTTATAATAATAAGGACTAATAGAAATTTAATCAATAGTTTAATATGGTATAATAACCAAAAGGCAAACAGCATTTAACACAAAAAAAAAACATAATTCACTCAAAGGTTATTCTTATTACTTAAAATTATACATAATAATACACATGTGTATCAGCATATTTGTATTGTATAATATTATACATTATATTACTTTATTGCTTCTACCTTTTATTTTTGTCATTATTGTGTGCGTAACTCACTTCACTCAAAAAAAATATTTTTGTTTTTTTTTTGTTTTTTTTTTGTTTTTTTTTATTATTTGCTGTATCTGTATTCTGTATGTTCTATATGCTCCATTCCAAAAGTATTATTTTATTTTCAGTGTTAGGTGTTCACTTTTCACTTCACTGTTCAGGTTCACTGTTCAATCAATAGAACTTGATAGAAGTAGAGTAGGATAATTAACTCTACTTCTACGCCGGATAATAAAACATTGTTTTTTTTTAAATTGAAAATTATTGATGAAAATGTTTTTGTATTTTTTGTAAATTTTACCAATTTAAATACAAAATTTTGAATATTTTTTTAAAAATAACACAATACCATAATAACAGTTTATTCATATAGCAAAAAAAGATCCCTATACAGTATACAAAAGACAAAATTTATATGAAAATAAGATCCCATTTTAAATTTGCTCTCCCGGAGGCCTCAATAACACTAATACGTTATAATTTATACTAAATGGAACCCAACTAACGAATTATAACTAAATGGAAGTGAGTACGAGTATACCATACAAAAATACAAACATTTTATACAAATTTGTTGGTATGGTACTTCTTTTTCTGTTATATAAAAAAAAAAAAAGATTAGTGTTAGGCCAATATAAACATAAATAAAAATAAATAAAAAGTGATATAAACATAAGTGCTGTAATTTCGGAATAAAGAATCTAATGAAAGAAAAAAAGAAACTAGGATTTATTTTGCTTCCGTCATTTATGACGGGTTACAAAGCTAGTGTAAACATATATGCATTAGAAATTCAAAATAAACTTAAAAAATTTTTAACGATATACAAAGTTTTGTTGATTCTTGATGGAAGCTAAGAATAAACTATAGCAAATGTGAAGTTATCTTATTTAGAACATCTCGAGACAAAGCAAACAAAGATGTTACGAAAAATTGTAGAAAGTTCCACATTAAAACAAGAGACAACATAAAACTTATAAATCAAAAATCAGTAAAATATTTAGGAGTCTATTTAACAAATAATTTAAATTGTAGATACCACATAATAATGGCATCAAAACAGCTCTTTTATGCTAAAGGAATTACAAATAGAGTAAAAATCATAGGGTATCATGCATTGATAAAACCAATTCTTACATATGCCTGCCCAATATTAGTACAATATTAGTCCATTAATTATTAAGAAAATATGAAAGGAAATGTATAAGGTATTGTACAAGGAAATTTAGAAAACCTGAAACAGAATATAAACACTATATATGTAACAAATCCCTGTATCAATGTAACAAAATAAGCAAAATAGACCAATTTATAGTAAAATTAACATTACTCTAGAGTAGATTTAGTTACAAAAAATAGTTTGATTGCTCATACAATTTACCCAGATAATAGATACGTAATAAAAACAATGAACTCGGGTTATATACCATCTGAAGGATGGATATACCTAGACAAAAATAAATTTATACATCAAATCGATGACAACGTACCCATAATATACCATGTATTTAGGAGATCAACTAACAAAAAAAATAGAATATGAATCAAACAAAAAATACGAAAATGATCCAGAAATATTTAGATACTATAGGTGCATAACAAAAATAGACTCAAAATCTACAAAAAAATATTGGTAAGAACAAAATTAAATAGTGATAGTATCAAGAAATATAGTTTGTAAGTCATATTAAGTAGTTTTAGTATTAGTGTTAAGTAAGAATAGGGTTTTTAAAATACAAAAGTGTAAAGAAAAATTGGTTTTTTAAAATTTTTAAGAGTTAAAATTTTTCCAATTAATATTATTATAAAAATAAATAATTAAACATAATCAAATAACAGGTAAAAAAAATAAGTTAAAAACTAAGAAAAATATGCATATATGCCAAATAAATTAAATAACTGAGAGCGTTCTAATGAAGGGTCAGTAAGATACAAGGCTGAAATAATTATAATTTTGTTTAAGTATTTTTGTCAAAAAAGAATTAAAATATAACTAATAAAGAATAAAACACATTTAAAACAAAAAAAAAAGCAATAATTATGCTTAAGAAAATCTTCTACCAGTAACATAACATATTATACACACATTTACATTTTTGTATGTACATTCCTCCTGTTATACAAATGTTAAGAATTCGCTTATGTTTCTGAAGGATGAATGTAAGTTTGGACAAATAAAGAAAAATATTTTTAAACGACAAATAAGAATTAAAAAAAAAAAAAAAATGTACTTAAAGATTCTATTCTATAGGAAAAAAAAAACATCAAAGGTAAATAAATCCAATGTTTGAGTATATTTTGAGCTATTCAACTGCTCTACTATTGCTGCTGCTGATATGCTTGCCCAGACTTATTATTTGTAAAGTTATAAAACTTTTTTGTACCATTTTAATTTGGATGCGGGAAATTTTTTTTTATTTTGTTTTTCTTTGTTTTTTTTTTTTTTTTCATTTTGTTATTTTCCATTTTAAATGTAAAATTAATAAGACATATGTACGTATGTGAATATACTGACTGAATGCTCATTTTTGTTTGCATCAGGACCCTAAATAAATTAAGCTTTTTCTTAAGAACTTCCTTGGGGAACTCTTCATACACAAAACAAAAACATGATTCAAAAATGTTTTTTAGTATTTTAAATGATTTCATTTGTTATAATAATGAAACATGAACAAGGACAAGGACTGTTTTGCTTATTTTTGTTGTTATTGTTTTTGAGTTTTTTTTTTTTTTTTTTTTTAATACAAGGGTATAAAATTTTAAGTAAATAGTCCTAATGCTACTTGTAAATTTTACTAAATAAACATTTTTGAATTTAAAAGAACTTTCATAGAATAAAATAAATTTTCTGAAAATGACAGCGTTTTGTTATAATTTTTACTTCAATTTTGAAAAAATTTATATTCCTTGGGGAATTTTAGACAAAAATCTCGATTTAGAGAAATTTTAAAATACAATTATAGAATTATTTACATAATTAAAGAGGGGAAATAGATTAAGAAAATTTATAAAGTTTTTTTTTTTATAAATTTTGACCTTTTTATGAATAGAATTTTAAATGACTTAATTTCTTTTGAATTAAAAAAACGAAAACAATAATAATAGCATAAAAATGTTTATATCTTTTTTTTTTGTGCTTATTTTGTTAAAGTCATGTCTTATTCAAAGTTGAGTTAAATTTACTTGATAAATCTTTTGAATCCTAATTAATTATATTTATAGCCTCGTTAATTTCATTTATAAAGGGCATCACTGAATCAAAAACAAACTATGTTAGGAAATTATTTTTTTGATCTTAATGTATGAAATGAATCATGTGCTATCCTTCAGGAAAATGAAGTATCAGCAGATTAAAAGAAATTTGTGTATTTCAACAAGAAGGTATTTGTATTTTAAGCTAAGATAGATATTATGTTATAAAAAGGCTTACAATCAAGAGTAAATTGAAAGTTTTAAATGATCACTTCAATAAAAATCTAATCTAATATGGGTCCACACTATTTTCATAACCTGGTAACATTTTGCCTTCTTTAAATATTATCTCCAAATCATAATCCATGATATCTACTTTAAATCTGGTTAGCTTGGAACATCGGTTGTTATGTATGAATAGACTGACTAAAAGTCTATGATCCGTATAGACCAGTGATGGCCATCCTACCAGTGGCCAGTGATGGCCGGATCCGACCCAGCAGTTTTTTTAATACGGCCCACCAATAAATTTCCCATTAAAAATATATTAATTTAAAAAACCCGTGATGGAAGTTTTTTTTTATTATTATTTTTTCTAAGAATTTTAAATTATATTTTTTGAGTTCGGCAATGCAATATTTTGTGCTGGTTTTTCTTGCTAATTTTTTTTCTTCAAAAAAATTCAAAGAAATTGAAAAAATCATCTAAGTTGGCTTTGTTAAAAAAAATTCTGTAGTTTAGTTGTTGATACAAAGTTTACAATTATATTCTTAAGTACTTTAAAATCAGTACGTTACTTGCGTTGTAGTTTGGTTATACGTAATAAATATTTTGAATATCGAATAATTTTGCAAAATAAAATAATTATTATAATTTTTAAAAAGTACGGTAAAGCAAAATGTTGATAAAAAGAAAAATTGATTCGGAAGCTAGAGTATTTAATAATCGATGGAATGAAGATTATTTTTTTATTGAAAAAGGTACAAAAGCCTTCTGTTTGATATGTAAAGATACAATGTCAGTTTTTAAGGAATTCAATTTAAAGCGACATTTGACAATTATAATGGACAATTAAGAAAAGAAAAATTTAACGCTTTAAAAAAAAACTTAGAAAAACAACAAAATGTGTTTAAAAAAAATCTAAACGAAAATGTGTCCGCTATAAGTGCTAGTGTTCAAGTTGCATATTTGATTGCATCTGAAAGTAAACCTTTTAGTGATTGCAAGTTCACAAAGCGTTGTATGCTAAAAGTAGTTTCCGAAATGTGTCCAGAAAAACTACCAGCTATAAATCAGGTTAGTTTATCCCGACAAACTATTACAAGACAAATTGAAAACATCGGTCAAGATTTAATACAGCAACTGTGTGAGAAATCAAATGAAACAACATATTTTTCTCTAGCGTTAGATGAAAGTACTGACATAAAGGACACTGCCCAACTACTTATTTTTATACGAAGTATAAATTTTAATTTTGAAGTATGTGAAGAATTAGCAGAGCTTCATAGTATGTACGGTACAACTACAGGTGAAGATTTATTTAAAAATCTTTGTAGTACTGTTGAAAAATTAGGTTTAGATATGCGAAAGTTAACTGGTATTACAACTGATGGAGCAAGAAGTATGACAGGAAAAAATATAGGTATTTTGGGAAGACTTACTAAAAATCAAGAAGATATTGGTGCAAAACCACCAATCGCATTGCACTGTATTATTCACCAGGAATCGCTTTGTGGCAAAGATTTAGATCTTCGTCACATAATGGACATTGTTATACCAACAGTAAATTTTATCCGATCAAGAGGCCTTAATCATCGACAATTTCGTAATTTTCTAGCTGAACTGGAGTCGGAATATGACGATATTCTTTTGCACAGTAATGTACGTTGGCTTAGTCGCGGAAAGGTCTTATACAGGTTCTTTTAGTTACGTAAGGAAATCGATATCTTCATGATTGAAAAAGGAAAAGAAATACAAGAATTATCAAGCAAAGAATGGCTTTTCGATCTTGCTTTTTTGGTTGACATTACACATCATCTTAATTCTCTCAATACTAAACTACAAGGAAAAGATAAGTTACTACCCGAAGTATATGGTCATATTATGGCCTTTGAAATATGCTGATTTTGTTTAAAAATCAATCAAAAGGGGAAAATTTTGTTCATTTTGAATGTTGTACTGAACTTAAAAAAGTTTATATATTTGAAAAAACACGCTTTGTTGATTTAATTCAGATAGTTGCAGATGAGTTTTCGCGACGTTTCACTGATATGCGTTCAAAAGAAGATGACATAAAGTTATTTGAAAATCCATTTTCTGTTGTTGCAGGCAACTACAATGCTTCCTTACAGCTAGAACTCATTGAAATTCAAGCAGCCTCATATTTGAAAGACAGGTTTCAAGAATGTAAGGGAAAATTACTTGAATTTTATAAAGATTTGTCAGTCAATGATTTCCCAAATATCAGAGATCATGCCATTCAATTTTCCACATTATTTAGGTCAACTTACATATGTGAGCAAACATTTTCTCGAATGAAATTAAATAAATCCAATATCAGAAATAGAATAAATCACGATAATCTTCATTCCGTATTGCGAATTGGTGTGTCATCTTTTCAACCTCGGTTACAGAAAATTGTTAAAGATATACAACCGCAAGTCTCTCATTAAATGTATATTTTTTTGTAATAATAAAAAATTTAAATTATGAATATGTTGTTTTACAAATTTTTGTCAATATCGGCCCAGTTATATATATATATAAATATTATCTGGCCCAATTCCTATAAAAGGTTGGACACCACTGGACTATAGACAGTCAATTTTTTGCCAAAAAAATATGGTCGGAAATATACCCCAGTGTATTGCTAAAAATTGCTTCTTTATTATGGGTGTGTTTGACTCGTGTTAGTTAAGAGTTCTACTAGCATATGCTATTGGTTTATAATTACCAAACTCTCCTTGAGATATAACTGCTTCTAAAGCACGATTCGAGGCGTCTGTTGTTGATACAAATGTTTTGGAAAAATCTGGATAACTTAATATTGATGGTGTTATTAATTTCTATTTTAACAAGTTGAAAGCAGCATCACAGTTCTTACACAAAATAAAAATTTAATTTTTCTTTAACAATTGATTTAAAGATCTGCGAAATTATGACACCTGTTTTTCTATTTCTTCCTTTGACTGTTGCTTCCCCATTTGTTAAGTTGTTGTAATTCTTGTGACAATTTTTCTTTTTGTTCCACATCAATCGTTATGTTGATTATCCTTCTAATTCCCGTTCTCTTGCGTCTATGTTGTTCCTACGTAATAATCCATATAATTTTAATCACAGTTCGTATCGTGCAGGTTCGCCATGTAATAAATTTGTACTCTTATTATTTTGTTTATATACACACACACCATATGCTTATATAATATGTCAGCTACAGTCCTGGTGTGGTGCAGCCTAGAGTCTAGTCAGGCAAGTCTTGCCAAATTAATAGGCCATAAGGCCGCTCTTAGAAAATTATTATTTAACAAGACTTGGCCAGAAGAGCCCGTCTCGTACAATAATTAAATAATAAAAAGAGTCATTTTTTTTGTGTAGTGGTCATCAAAAATATTTATTTAAACATTTTTTACTCTATTTATACAATAATTTTACATTGAGTCTTATGGACTTCATTTAAACTCTATATAAAAAAAAATTAAAATCAACTTTCAAAAATGCATTCCTAATAATATTATGATATTAACCTTTTTTATTATTAATTTAATTATATTTAAAAATATCTTAAAATACGTCACATAAATTATTCTTATTTATTAAAGTTAGTGACATTCATACAACAAACCTAAAACAAATGATTCACATAAAAACAAATCATAATATTGCAACAACAAATAACACTGGTACGAGGTAGAAATTTGATGCTCAGTATTTAAACATACAAAAAAATGGCTTTTATTTAACAACAATTTTTTATGCTAAAAAATGTGTTTAATAACAGAATGTTGCAATGCAATGTTGTATACATATGTTTGTTTTGCTTTGCGGTAGATCTGTTGTAAGTATGCTGTATAAGATTTAAATTCTATTCTATAAACCAGAGATGTCAATAACGTCGATCGCGATCTACCGGTCGATCGCGTAATGACTTTCGGTCGATCGGCAATAAATATTCATATTTTAGATATTTATATCCTTTCAAATTGCCATTTTCAATTTCAAGAATCAAAAACTATTTGTACTAAATACGTTAAAAATTACAATAAACAACTATTAAATAAGAGATGGCTCTACTATATTTTATTAATTTTGTAGGATTGGATATTTGCTAAGTAGATTTGGAATGGATTTGAAAATATTTCATATTTTTGATTTTTTTTTTAATTGTTTGAATCTAGTTATCATTGAGTATAAGCTCATTCGTTTGTTACGGATGGTAATAATCAAATTAACACTAATTAAATGTGGGAGCACGATTATTTCTTTATTATGATAAAGAAAAAATGCTGTTGTTTAATCTGTAATAATAGTGTTTCTTTACCGAAGAAAGGAAATTTGGAACGACATTTCAAAACGGTGCATAGTTAGTATGAGATTGATTATCCGCCGAAAAGTGATTTACGAAAAGCTAAAATTACTGAACTTAAGGCGTGCCTTTCGTCGCAACAATTAATTTTCACCAAAGAAATATCACAGTCAAAGTCGGCTACAATTGCTTCTTTACGAGTATGCTATGTCCTTGGTAAAAATAAGAAACCATTTAGTGATGGTACTATTTTAAAAAATGCATTTTTAGAAGCTGCTGACTCTTTATTTTGTGACTATAAAAATAAGTCAGAAATAGTTTCTGCGATCAACGATTTACAGTTATCATGCAATACAGTTGCAAAGCGAATGGACCAAATAAGTTCAAATTTAAAAGAACAATTAATGCAGGACATTACGAATTTGCAAGCTTTTTCACTTCAATTGGACGAGTCTACTGATGCAGTTGACATATCTCAAATGATTATTTTTATTAGAATGGTTTTTAAAGACTTTTCGACTAAAGAAGAAATACTTACAATCATTCCATTAAAAGGAAAAACTCGAGGTGAAGATCTTTTTACCAGCTTTAAAAACTTCTTTAAAATTGCTAAATTGCCACTCTATAAAATTGTTTCAATTACGACGGGCGGAGCACCAGCTATGACAGAGATCTAATCAATGAAATTAAGCAATTTCTTAGCGAAAGAGGCGATGATTATAAACAATTAAATGACGATGTTTGGTTATTAGATTTGGCATTTTTAACCGATATAACAGCTAAATTAAATGATTTAAATTTAGAACTACAAGGTTCTAATAAAACGATTTTTCATATGATCAGTGCTGTAAATGCTTCCAGAGAAAAATTAAATCTGCTTGTATCAAAGCTAGAAAATAAAAATTTATCTAATTTCCCAAACATGTTGGCGCAATTAAAAAGTTCTGCTTCTACTAGCTATGATGAAATTAAATATATCAAAGAAATTAAGAACGTTATTGAAGAATTTGGTAACCGTTTCGAAGATTTTAAAAAACTTGATAATGCAGTTCTATTTATGAGTTTTCCATTTGATAGCAATATTAAAACAGAAACAATTGCAGAAAACCTTTCAACTATTTTTGATATGGATAACATTACACTTGAAGCAGAAATTATTACTTTACAAAATGATATTTATATTAAAGCAAGAGCTTCCGAATATAAATTCTGGAAATATTTAGCAGAAGATAAATATCCTAATCTAAAAAAATGTGTTGAAAATTTATACGCGTGCTTTGGTTCGACATATTTGTGCGAATCAGCATTTTCATAAATGAAAATAATAAAATCGAAATACCGAACTATTTAATATACCGAATTATTTAACGGACGAACATTTAGAATCCTGCTTGAGAAATGGTCTGAGTATTTATTCACCAAATTATGTACAAATTATAGACACGATGCAATGTAGAATAAGTAATTCAAATATTGTACCATCAGGAAGTTCAAAATGATTTTTTGCTTATTCTTATGTAAGTTTTTTTTTTTTTTTTTTTCTTTATTATTTCAAACGAGTAAAATACAAATTTTGTTATAATTATAATCTTATTCAAATATTTATAAGATAAAGTTCAATTTTATTATTAAATCTATTATTAAATCTAATAGTAACATGATCTTAAGTATTGAGAATATTTATATTTGATTTAATAAAAAATGAAAAAGATAAAAAAAAGTAGTTTAGATTAAGATTAACATTATATACTAATTAATTTAAGATGTAAAAATATATGTTTAAGACCTAGCCTAAGCTGTCTGGTCGAATTGTGTATTATAAATCAATTTTTATTTTCCTAATACGTGTTAGAACGATCACATGAGTATACAATAATAATATAGAATTAATATAAAATATATGCAAAAGTGCATTTTAATTAGTTTCATACTTTTAGTTTCATACTTTACTTTCATTTAATTTTATTACTTTATTACCAATTATTTTTTTTTTTTTTGCATTGCTATTTCTATTGTTATTTCTATTGTTTTTATTACATTTTATATTTTTTATGATGGATTGAAAGAAGTATTAAGACAAGATATAAGAGCCAGAAGAAGAAAAAAAAAACAAAAAAAGAACAACAAATAAAAATTATATATTCCTGCCAATAGATCATAGAGTTGAAAATGTGAAAAGAAAAAAGAAAAAAACTCAAAAATCAAAAATATATACCGATACCTTTTCGGAAGAGTATACTAAGCGACAAAATTTTCAAAATTAACTTTTTACATTATTCTTAAAGCTTAAACCAAATCCCACAGTTTCGCCTAATCTCCATTATTCTATTTAAATAACAAAAAAAGTTATAAGCAAAATAAATTTATACTAAGCGACATTTTAAATAATTATTAATAATTATAGTTACAAAAATGTACTAAGCGACAAAAAAAAAAAAACAAACAAAAAAATCTGTCGCTTAGTACACTTTTATGCAACACATGTCGCTTAGTATATTTCAATTTGTCGCTTAGTACATAGCCCTATTAAAAGTTTCATACAGTTGTTGGCGCTTAGCATGTATTTTTTAGGTGAAAAATTAAATAATTTTAGTTTTTACGCCTTGAAGAAACGTCTTGGTTGCAGAAGACTTAACCTTTATTCAGCTGGCATTCCAAAACCCTTATTTCAACTGGAAATGTACATCTGTACCTTCAAGCAACTTGTATGGATATATGATTTTTACTATTTTTGTTATTATTATTGTGATTATTTTTGTATTTGTTTTACTTTTACTCTTAAATTTAGGTTCATTACTTGTGGGGATCTATTTTCTAAAATATTTTTTTGGAAGTAACGCTATTTTAGGAAAAAGAAG
This sequence comes from Argyra leucocephala, assembly GCA_963942445.1. NCBI lineage: Eukaryota > Metazoa > Arthropoda > Insecta > Diptera > Dolichopodidae > Argyra > Argyra leucocephala. The sequence goes on along the minus strand of OZ012681.1, from coordinate 81,203,497 downwards.
GTCTGTTAAGCATTTCTGTTTTTGATGAAGTATTAGGTATGAAGTTAGGACTTGAAACAGCAAAAGTGCATCTACTTCAAAAAGTATTATAAAAAATAAAAAAAGAAACATTGTTCTAGAAAGGTATTTGATCATACAATAAAGTTCTGTAATCAGATGGATAACTTTGAAATTTTAACTGCCGGTCAGATAGCAAGGAAAGTCAATTATATGGTTTGTCGTAAAACCCAAAACACGCAAAAAATGTGTTTTTTTCATCAAAAAAACTATTTTTTTAATTTTTTATATTTTATTGTAAATATTATTTAATTTCTTCAAATTTAAGCAAAAGTGTTCAAAATACATTAAATTACAAAAAAAGTGCCGGTTTTTTCATTAATTTTTCATGGAAATTTAATAAAAAAAATACAAAAAATAAAAAAAAACAAAAAAAAAAATATTAAAAACAAAATAGTTTAGAGAAAAAACGGTACAAAATATTCATTCTTATAGTATTTTAATGTGTAGCATTAGGTACCGAACTATTGTTATTTTATGTTTGGATGATAAGACATCTTCTGGGTACCCAAGATTTTTATTTTTTTCATGTACCTACTGATGATGATGTACGTGGCAGGTCCAGAAAAATTTTATTTCATTTCTATAACAAAATTATCATTAGGTATCGAACTATTCTAACTATTCTAACTTATTCTACTCTAGAATTGGGTCGAACCCGTAAACAGATACAACATCTAAACTTTAAAGGAGCTGAATTATTATATATTACAAATTTACCCATATCGGATTCGAAGAAAAAAGACTTTGAATTATTATTTAAAAAGCAATTAATTCCGGAAAGGTATCAGAATGAATACAAAGAAATTATAAATACCGTGGGGAAATAGAAGTTACCAGAAACTGATGATGAAGATATAGTTCCTGAGAGAGAGGAAATTTAGCTGAAGCTGAAATATAGTTATATTATAATTATTAAAATTATATTTGAATTTAATTTTGTTGAGTTTGGTTTTATTTACACAATTTATTTTTGAAATAATTTTTAAATGCCTTTTTTGTTTTTTTTTTTAAATAAACTATAATGAATTAAGCGACAAAATTGTTTTTATTTATTGTTCTAAGCGACATTTTGCATTGTACTAAGCGACAAAATCGTTGTAAGAAAAATGAACTAACTTTTTCTAGTAATGTGTTACTTTGTTTTGTTTAGGTAATGTTATGTGTGCTTAACAAGAAACAAGTAATATTTTTTTTGAAGTGTGGTAAATTTTCTATTTCTTTTAACTTTGTAGGTAAGTCATTATAGGATTTTAGGCAGTTGTAAAGGCAGTTTGTTTTTTGTTTTTCTGTTCGGAATAATGAAAGATAATAGTTTGATTTATTCCTTGTATTGTGAGTATATAGATCAATATTTCTGTTAAGAATGAAGTTGTGTTTGAAATAGTTATTTATTATTTTGAAAGCTAATATGTATAATTCTCTGGTGCATATAAAATCGAGGCTTGGAAATGCAGGGGAGTATAGTAAGTTTGTTGGATGTAGTATTGGGTAATTATTAATAATTTTGATGGCTTTTTTATGAAGAACATTTAATTTACTTATGTGGGTCTTTGATGCTCTACTCCAGATTGGATTTAGATATGTGATGTTGGAAATAATATAGGATGAGAAAATAACAAAGAGGCTTTTTTTATCTAAGAATTGTTTCAGTCTTTTTAATATGAATATATAAGGAGCAATTTTTTTACATACAAAGTCTATATGCTCTACCCATTTGAGATTAGAATCAATCACCATTCCTAAGTAATTGTAGTTCTTAACAACATTAATTTGATCATTTTTAAATAAGAAGTTGGGATAAGCAAAAGTTTTGTTTTCAAATAAGAGGATTTTAGTTTTTTTTAGGTTTATAACCAATTTATTTTTTACTAACCACTCATCGATTAAAAATAAATCGTATAGTATTGACGACTTAAGATCGGTTTCGCTATTAGTTGAATATTTTATAGCCAAGTCGTCGGCAAATAATTGCACTTTGCCTTTCAGATTTAGCCGTGCTATATCATCGATATAAATTTTAAAAAGATCAGGACCGAGAATTGAGCCTTGAGGCACTCCTTTTTTGCTTAATTTACAACTACTGTAAGTTTTTCCTATTTTTACTTTTTGCACCCGACCAACTAAATAGCTTTTAAAAAATTCAACTTGAAGGTGGGTAAAATGAAGTTTCTTGAATTTTAATAATAGGACATCATGGTCCACACAATCAAATGCCTTTTGAAGATCAATAAATACACAGGCAGTAAACTTTCCTTGGTCCATGCTCTTGCAAATAGAATCTGTAAGAGAGACGCAAGCTGCAGTTGTGTTTGAATTCCTTTCGAACCCAAATTGTTCCGGATGTAATATTCCATTTCCATCCAAAAAAAACAGACAGTCGCTTTTTAATTATTTTTTCATAAATTTTTGAAATGGTACTCAAAACAGATATTGGTCTATAGTTTGTCGGATCAGTTGTATTATCTTTTTTATGAATTGGGGTTACAATAGCAGTTTTTAGTGGCTCCGGGAAGATGTGCGTTTCGAAGGAAGTATTAATAAATTTGGTCAATAAGGGTACAAGTCTATCAGCAAACCTTTTGACAATTTTTGCTGAGATATTATCATGCTCTGTTGCTGAGTTTGATTTTAAGGACATAATGGTTGTTTCTACTTCTTCAGTTGTAGTCGGTGTTAGCTCAAAAGACTTGTATATAGTTCGCAATGTATTGTCGAAGTAATTTTGATCAACGGGTTCATGTGATATGTTTAAATTATCCGTTACATTAGTAAAGAACTCATTCATGCACTCAGATATTTCTTCACTTTCCTCAGTAACTGCCTGATTTTTATACTCGATTATTTTTATATGATCGTTGGATTGAGCTCCTCCAGTATTAAACATTATTTTCTTGTATAATTCCCATAATTTTTTACCATCATTAGGATATTTTGCAATTTCTGTGGTACAAAATTTCACTTTTGCTTCAAGAATCAAGGACTTAACTTTTTTGCTATAAATATTATATAATTCGAGAGTGTGTGCATCATTTGGGTACTTACGTTTAAATTTAAGGAGAGAGTCTCGGATTTTGATAGTTTCGAGAATTTCATTGGTCATCCAAATATGTTTTTTGCTTTTATTATTCGATGAAATTAAGATGGTATATTTAGTAATTAAAATTGTTAAACTTTGAATAAGCAGATCAAGATTTTCAATGTTATCCATTGTATTCCTAAATGGATCATTACAGAGGCCGTCATAGTTCAGAACAGCTGGACTATGTTATTGTTATTTCCGATTTCTTTTACAGGTTGCATGTTTGCACTGATTAGTTTCTTTATTTTGTAAAAATAATATAATTATATTTTTGTATTTTTCAGTTTCCTTCTTAACAGACGACATTATCATAATCAATAAAAATAAAATTATATTTTTTTAAAAATATGTAAAGTTTGTGAATGTTTTTAATTATTATTATTAATAAATATTATCGACATATAATTTTTATTTTATTTAATTCAAATAAGTATACAAATTTTTAAAAATCGTGAAATTTGGATCCCTAAATATTGCCTTCTCCTCTTACTCTTATTTTTAGAAAAAGTAGATTGCAGAGGATTTTTACTGCGCGAAGTAGATCTTATAGGAAAATTAGTTGATACCCCTGCTATAAACTCTATAATACCTAATAGACTTTATTCTGCTAAGCTGGATATTTTGTTATAACTTGAATTTTAAATAAGCTTTGTAAATCCAAAGAAGTCTTTGTTATCATCTATAAAATAAAAAGCAAATCTTAATTAGACATAGTTATGATATGACATTGACTGTCCTTGAAAAGCTATTTAATCTACGATGTATCTATAAAGTAAGTAGAAAATTGTGTTAATTGAAACTTTTATAAGATTTTTTGTTTCGGCATTTAAATTTTTATTCTGAATTAGAATGTTTTCATAAAAGATAGAATAAACAAATTTTTACGAATATTATGAATTTTATCTAACTTCAGTACTCCATTTGTAATTTCTGTCTAAGGTGAATCATGCTAATTGTTTTAGTATTTGGATAATTTTATTTCTAATTTTATGCTGAAAATTTTCAATAAAGGTCTGAATTATTCTTGGCCAGCGGAGTTTGTAAATCACTAAGAGTTCAATAGCTTAGTACAAACAATTCAATTTAATATTTAACTTAAACTAAATACTGACTGTAGATGGAAGGAAATAATTACATGGTTTCAGGTACGGATCAATATTATTACGATCTATGTCTCTTTCAGCTCTCATCTTTTGTTTCATTTGTTTCTTAATTCTTATTCTAAGAATATCTATAATTATAATAGGCAGGTATTTGAGGACTTGCGCAGTAAACACCTTTCCATTTTATCTCTCTTCTCCTTAATGAAGTCTTAATATGTAAATTACTTGTACAACAAAAATGCGCATACGGTTGAAAAAATTGCTATTCATATGGTTTTATTATTCCTCAATTATGCATTGTGAGTTCTTATTAAAAAAAAAAACAAAATATGTATAATGTTTGATCTTTAATTATAAAAATATTTTATTTTTTAGTAATTTTATCCGTTAAATGCCCCTTACTTTAGAGAATATGTCGAAACGAAACAGTATATGAGGAAGCAGTATTTATGTTTCTTAAATAAAACTTACTAACCTCCAAACTTTTCGTTGTAATTAAAAGAAACATAATACGAGACTACCTTTAATATTTATTTAAACTATAATATATACATTAAAATGTATATAATATAACAAATATGAAAAATATGCAGATCAGCGTAGTAACAATTATATTCCAAGAGCATTAATTTATTCAGTCCCGTCATGCGTTACTGTTCTTATGTGTATTCTTTTATGGGCTGAAGTGTTATACCTACGGATCTGGTCACCATTTATTTGCAGACTCCTTGCGTGTTGATCTGTTTTGCTGTTATCGTCTACGCTTGTAAGCCATACTTCGTTGGATATTTCTAGAGAGTTTAGCATTCTTTTACAGTTTTCTACTGTTTTCGATTTGCTTACTGCATTGTTGAATGCTTTAATAGCAACAATCCGAAAAAATCACAATGCTTCTTTTAGTTATTCTTTATTTAGAATTACTTCCGTTACAATTTTTATCGGTATGATTTCACATTTCGAAATATCAGCAGTTCGTATAACTTTTTCCGATTTCAGGATTCGAAGTTTATCGCAGAAGATTGCCTTGAAGGTTTTTAACCACGTTTTGTTCTACAACATTGTATTCCTAGTCTTCCTCTTCACTAAAAAGTTGTTTTGTCTCTTTAGTAATATTTAGTTACGAGATTTTTCCATGTGGCGTTTTTGTTTCTGACGGTTTCTATTCACCTGTCAAGCGTAGTCGTATAGACGTATTCAGTGCCATATGTCTTCTATTTTATTTATTTATTTATTATTATAATTCTCTCTAAAAGAGCTTGAAGCCCATACAGAGTATGTGTTATAAAATATTTACAATTTGACCTTACAAGTAAATAAATTTAAAAATTCAAAGTAATCAAATGCTAATAAAAATTCAGAATATTACGTATACGACAAAAAACCTAGTTAAAACTCTACGATTACATTATATATATACACATATATATATATATATACATACATATAAGTTAATAATTATGATTTATAGAATGCTAGATTATCAGGTGACTTATTGTTGATAGCAACCTATTGTTGTTGTTCGTGTTTGTTATTTTTTTTTTTGCAATTCCTATTTTATTAATTCTAAAAAGATTTTTTTTATTTTTGATTTTATTGAGGGTGTATCAGATGTTTTTAAGTCTATTGGTAATTTATTAAATTCCTTTATCGATGTATAGTAGGTTCCGTCTAAGCCACTGAATTTATTTTTTCGATTCTTGTTTCTTATTAAATTTGAGCTACGTGTATTATGTTGGTGTATTTTCTCATTGTGTATTATTATTGTGTTTGTATTTATTAGTTTGTTTTGTATATTAAATATTTGTAAAGCTTGTGACATTTTTACATGTAGTTCAATTGGCAAAATTTTTAAGAATGAATGTATATCAACTGTTGGCTTTCGTTTCTCAAATCCATAGAGGTTCTTGATGGCTCTGTTTTGGATCCTTTGTATCATATTTAAATTTTTTGAATATGTATTTCCCCACACAAGGATTCCATACGTGATAGTTGAGTAAAAGATAGAGTAGTATATTGTTCGTTTTGTTTCTAGAGGAACTCTTTTCTGTATAAGTTTTAGCATACCAGCTATTCTTCTAGCTTTAGTTGCTACCTCATTACATTGTGAATTCCAGTTTAGGTTAGAATCTAGTATTATGCCAAGGTACTTTTTTAATTTTGAAATATTATATTTAATGATGTATTTGTGTTGTTTTTTATTATCATATATTTTGTTTTTTTTATGTTTGCTGTTATTTTTAATTTTGACATCCATACATTAATTTCTTGTATATCTTTATTCATTGTTTTTTCTAATTTTCCGTAATCATTTTCCATGAATACCATCACTAAGTCATCAGCATACATATAAGCTTTACCATTTAAATTTAAATTTGAAAAGCTGCTTATATAGATGGAAAACAAAGATGGTCCTAATGAGCTGCCTTGAATAACTCCGTAGTCCACTTCTATAACTTGACTTTTATATTGCTGGCACTCAGCATATTGTTTCCTTCCACTCAAGTAGTTACTGAACCACATATACTCTTTTCCTTTAATCCCACATTCAAAAAGAATACGTAGCAATATTTTTCTATCCACAGTATCAAATGCTTTTGTCAGATCAAAAAATACTAGAGATACCTTTTTATCATTGTTTATACCTTCCTGAATTTGAGTGATCAAATCAAATAGTGCCGCATTATTGTTTGATCCCCTTTTGAAGCCATATTGACGATCGTCCGCTAAGTTATGGCTTTTTTATATAAACAGTTAGTTTATTGTTAACATATGTTTCAATGAGTTTACTAAATATTGTGGCTATTGAGATGGGTCTATAATTATTTATATAATTTTTATCACCATCTCCCTTATAGATTGGAACTACTTTGTTTATTTTCAATTGTTCCGACATGATACAATCATTGATGGACTCATTTATTAAACAACAAATATTTGCTGCAAGTTCCTCTTTACAGTCTTTGATGACTTTCGTTTGGATTCCATCATATCCTGATGCTCCTGAGTTTGGTAGCTTATTTATTAACTTTATTGTTTCATTAGTTGATATGAATTTGAATCTTAATCTACTTGTAGTTTTATTTATTGGTTGATATATAATATTGAAAATTAAGGCTAAGTTACGACCAATGTTCGCATAGTATTCATTAAATTTATCTAATTTTGTCACTTTCTCCTTAATACTAAGATCTTGATCGGAAAAAAAATCATTTTGATTTGTAGTATTATTTTTAATTATGTGTTTAATGAGGTTCCAAGTTTAGAGTCCACCAGATAATCTACCCGTGCATGTCACCATTGGAGGACTTACTTTGAAGAAAGGCCTCATGTTTTCCCTATGACACTTCAGCAGAACCAGTAGGTATTTGCATCTTACTTTATTCAATTTACAGATTAAATATAACGATTACTTTTTGCTTTGAGAGCCGTCGAAATGTTGCTACGAATTAATGATTACAATGTTGAATTTTTATCTTGTGTACCATCAAAAGGATATTCTATTGAAATTAAATATAATTTTGGAACCATTTTTTCTACAGTGCAACGCTCAGTATTAAACATTTTAATGACATTTTATCAACAAACAAACCATCATCATTAAATTTACCTTGTGACATAAAACTGTCAAAAAAAAACAAAAACATACATTCAAAAATTATAAAATATGTTTTCTATGAAATCTTAATTAAAAATAAATCATCGAAAAAAAAACAAACAAACAAAATAAACGAAACGAAACACAAAAAACAACAAAAAACACCACCATTAAAAATGTTTTTTAATAACTTTAAAAAAATTCATTCATTCAACTTCAATTTTATGTAGAATAACAATTTTTGGCAGAGACAAATAACCAAATGACACTATCACATAAACAAAGAAATAAAATTATGAGATAAAAAGTTAATCGTGTCCGGCACCCGAAACACACAAATTTTTTTTTATTACCAGTGTTATGGTTGGTTGCATTTTTGCTTATTATAATTCTGTGGTGCCTCTGGGTCTATTTTTTGTTTGTTAAAATTCTTCCTTTACCATACTGTTAATAGCCAGGTATTAATAACATATTTTATTTATTTAAAATTTAATTTGATGTTAAGATGGTGTTAGAATACTTGTATACCAGGTAATCATTTTAAATTTATAGCCATTCATAAAGTAAAATAATAATATGAAATGACAGCAATTAAACATTCTTAATAATGACAACCAAATATGGTATAAAATAATTTTTAGATGACATTTGGAAGTTTTATAATAACAAAAAAAAAAAAAAAATTTATCAGTTATAAAATCAGATAATGTCATAACTCTCTTATTTATGAATTGACCTTAGTTAAATATTGTAGTAAATATTATGATAGCAAAATAATCTTGGTGAGACTTAATGAAAGAAGATTTTTACTGCGTTTGCAATAATTCAGAATTTTAAAATAATTAAATTAATTTAGACTGAGTTGAAATCAAGTTGAAAATTACTAGAAAATTATATTAGGAGACGCACAGTGTTTTTGGAGGTACGAAATTGTTACTAAGTAGAAAAGAATATGTTCAAATTATTCGAATGAAAAACAAGCTCTTCTTAATTTTCTGTAGAAGATTTAAAAAAAACAAATACCTAATTGTGTGTAAAATTTTGCAATAAGCCTATTTGCGGCTAGGGTGATATAGGGGGCAGATGTTGTAGGTACTCTAGAGGCGTGCTCATTACAGCTTTTGAACAATACTCTGTTATTTACAACTAATTTAAATATAAAAATCTTAGTCTGAATATGAAACGGCAACTCTTTTCATAATTTACAAAAGTCCCTAGGAAAAGCTATGCTTAACAAAATAGCCAACGAATTGTTTGTATTTTCAGAAAGCGTTCAAACTATTATGTAAAACGCATATTAGAAGAAAATGTTGTAGAACATAATTTACGGAAAACGGTATCGAATCGAAATACGTTTTCCGCTTAGTTAGCGTTTATTAAAATTTCAATGAAATTAAAATTTCATGCTTGTTTTTGCATTAAGCTACTACCTGCAGCCGGAGCTACGTGATGCTAGAAACAAATTTTTTTATTTCTTTAGAAACATGTGTCTTAATTAAATAGATTTTTTTAGCAGCAGAACAGAAAAGCACACTTTGAAGGTAACTGAACAAAAATTTAATATGAAACAATTGGTGACTACACCAACTATCTGCGTCTGTATGTAGTTTATCGCTCACATCAGAACATAAAATTTTTAATTTGAAATATAAAATTCAAGAAAGTTGAAGTATAAAAATCAACTATCATAAAACTCATGGACTAACAAACTTTATAAGACATATAATCAAAATTTAATAATTATAAAAGTAGTCTGCAGATACGTCACATCTATGTACGTCAATTTTTAACATTGCTTTTATACAAGAACATTTTTTTATGCTAGTCCCAAATTTTTTGACAAAACGTGTTTTTTTAATAAAAAAATTAAAGTACCCGAATTAAGGCTATATTATGATTAAACTTATTTTCAAACCAACATATTTCTATACTGAAAAGTATAGAAATTTATAGAATTCGCCATCGAAAAGATGTGGCTTTAAAGTAAAATTTCTTGCCTAAAACTGAATTATGTAGAAACGTTTTATATATATAGAGTCTTAACCAACAAAAGTAAATGTAAATCCACAAAATTTTCTTTAATTTTTTCTTTTTTTTTATTCTATTTGTATCTATATGTATTTTTATTCTAGTTGCATACTCAACCATATTTCAGTTACTCCTTAAATTGATATATACATATTTTGTCTAAAAAATATATTATTAATATTATCTCATGTTTATTAATAAAAAATCTAATACCTGCATAATAATGCTAAGTAGATTCAAGGTTATTGAGATATAATTTGATTGTATTTGTACAGACTAAAATGGTATTTCACAAATTAATAACCTGGAACGGGTACTTTTCATATATGAATATTTAATGCATATATATTATATGTGTACATAATAGCTACATATTAATATTCATACAAAATTTTGAATTCTTAACTGTCTGGAATAGTATAATGAAGTGAACAAGGGTAGTTATGCTTTGTATAAATATTTATGTTACAGTTTAAATCCGAAATCTTTAGTGCCCTCTCATTCAAAACCATTTTTAATTTAGTTGGAGCAACTTTTTTTTTTTTAAATTATACCAACTTTCATCTATTGTCTAGATTTGAAACAATTCTAAATGCTATAGATATTATATTATTTAGGTCAAATTTGTTTTAGAAATCCATTTATTAGGGGTCTCTGCTTGGTAATTATAAGCCAAGTTAAAGAAAAAATTTAAAGTTTTTAAACGAACAGGGATTTGAATAGACTGATATTAGACATGTTGAAGTTAAAAACTTTGAAATTGATAAAAACACCCAAATATTTCTCCATACACCTCATCTTTACAATCGCTACGTGTCATCAAATTTGTTTTATGGAAAAACTATGTTTTTTCACTGTGACGATTTTACGCTACCTTTAACTAATTATTTTCTGTCTTATTGTCAGTCTTAACCCATCCATTTAATATTTCAGAAAAAAGAGAAAACGAGAAAACTGTTGAAATATTCGCCGCAACTTTCAATACATTAATGATTGACATAAATTTTTAATTTAACTTTGTAACAGAATTTTTCTTTTTTATAACATACCAAAAATAAAATCCAAAGCAAATTTTTTTTTAAAAAGCCTTTGGTTCTTTATTTACTTTAAAATATATTAATTTTAGTATATTTCTATTTCACTTTAAAATATTTTAGAACCTTTTATCTTATTTTTCAAGTCTTATCGAAATAATTAAAAAAATTGTATATGAATAAAAAAAATATTAACATAATGTTAATCTTGCCCAAAAACGAAGAAAAAAAATTATATTGCCGAAAAATTGGGCATAGACACGTTTTTCCTAACTTTTCTCTATATATTCAATATCTACTAAAAAAATTAGGCACTGATCTCTGATTTCATTCAGATCGGCCAAATAATGAAGTTTTTATGCAAAAGTAAAAAAGTAAATATTAACATACGTTAATCCTGCCCAAGTGCAGGTGAAATCAAGGTTGAAAGGGTTACAGACATTATTAGCGTAATATTGCATAATATGATACAAAGTGTTAAGAAATTTTAAATAATTTTGTATAAATTAAAAAGAAAGTAAAACAAATAATCCCTTTTATTTTACTAAATTCTTTATTTGTCCATTTTACAAATGTAGATATTTCCGCAATAATATATTGCCTTCTTCAGTGTATTGGCGTAATTAAATTTGATTACAAGCTATATTAGTTATATATACTTTTTTTTTATGTGAAAATGGGAGATGCAAAGATGGCAGGGAGTGGCGAAGGCATTAGGTTTATGAAATTATGTTTGAAGAACAATGTAGTTCCCAAAAGTCATAAGTTTTCAATAATCAACACCCAGCGATTTAAATTAAACATAGAAAGGTCCATCATTAAGAACACAACAAAAGACCTTTACAAAAAATTAAAAACAATAACTATAGAAGCATAAATGCTTACACCTAACACTAGGAAAATATTCAACGAATCATCAGGCGGACACATTGTATACAATGATCTCCAAAATTGAAAGAGGATACCAATGTGAGAAAGACAAGAAAAGAAAGATACTCAACAAAAAATTAAAAGAACTAATAGCAAAGTCACCATTCACAACTGTATCCGTGCAAAACTCAAAAGTAAAACATATCAAAGGTTTCGTAAATAACAAATCGACAAGACAGATCGACAGAAGAACAACTAGCCCTTTTAAATAAGGGACTCAACTATGCAATTAAACCTAAAAACTCTCCTACAGAGGATATAATCATAGACATAGAAGCATCAATAAAATATCTCCCAGAACAGCAGAAAGAAGAAATAAGAAGGATAACATCGCAAGAAGTAAATAACAGAAGGCCCAATAAGACCCAATCTAATGAGTCTTCAATCCTAAATGAATTAAAAGAGAAACCGGTGTACTACATGAAACCAGACAAAGGAAGTTCGTTGGTTATAATGGACAAAACAGACTACGACACATAGGTTTTAAAGAAAATTACCAGCGACAAATATCAGGAGCTTAGCAAGGATCCTCTGCAAGAATCAATTTGAAGAGTTGAAAAAACCTATAGGGAGTGTGCTTCGTTGTTAGGAAAAATAATTAGAGAGCTGCGCATGCCTAATCCGTATATCCCAAGGATTAAATGTTTACCTAAAATACACAAAACGGGTAACGAGATGCGCGAAATAGTCGCTGCAAACACCTCCCCTACCTATAAATTAGCTAAATGGCTTCTTAATGAATTCAAGACAATGAACGAAGACGAGAATATTAGATCAGTCAAAAATTCCATCAAATTCATTAAAAGAGTACAAAGTTTCAAAAACTTCAAAGAAACAGATAGATGTATTAGTCTCATTCGACGTCAAAGCCATATTTCCCAGTATTCCAGTTGATGAGGCATTTATCGACTTAGAAATTTGGCTATCTAAACAAGAATCAAGTCAACAATGGAGTCAAAAAGTCAAACAATATATGAAACTAACATGATTATGCATGACAGATGATTATTTCACTTTCAGAGGAAAGTTTTATAAAGGCAAAACCGGACTCGCAATGGGGAATCCACTGTCTCCATTTATAAGTGAAATATTAATGCAAAAAATAGAAGATCAACTACACAAAGAAGGAAACTTATCACAATATTGGATAAGGTATGTAGACGACGTTTTCTCATTATCATCAACCGAAATGAATTAGACAAGATCCTTAACAACCTTAACAATATTCACGAGAACATAAAATTCACAGCAGAAATTGAAGAGAATCATCAACTACCTTTCTTAGATATCTTAGTATCTAAGAGATAGACTGAAATAAAATTCGCGATCTACAGGAAGCCGACGAACACCCAAAGAGTAACCGCAAGTACATCAAATCATAGCTTCCGACAAAAGATGGCTCCATATCATTAAATGATACATAGACTAGTGACAGTTCCAATGGAAAAGAATAAATATAATGAGGAAAAAAATTATACTATCGACACAGCTACAAAAAATGGATACTCGAGCGCAACAATTACAAGAATTATCAACAAGAAAAGGAGGTATATGAAAAGGGATATGACCACATTGTTCCAACAGGAACGGATAAAAGAAGACACCAAAAGAATTTCCATCACATATGATGATGAAATAACAAAGTCATTAGGGAAAAAATTAAAAAAAACACAACATGGACGTCATAAGTACTAGTAGGCGGCATCAATTGAAAACATTACTAGCGGAATCTACAAAATATCATGCAACAAATGTGAGAAAATATATATTGGACAAAAAAAGAGATTAGCAACAGTAAGATTTCAAGAACATCTAAACAAAGCAAAAATTGCTAAGAAGACAGGTAAAATATCTAATTTCAAATCAACTGTAGCAGAACACATCCGCAATCGAGGAACATGACATCAACATAGATGACCCAGAGGTAATCAAAGAAATCAACGACACCAGAAAACTAGATGTTTGCGAAAGTCTGGAAATCATAAAACAACCGTCAAGTACCCTTCTAAATAACGATCACGGTAATGGATACACGTGGTTATTTAAATTCATAAGAAAATATAAATCCTTTCTTTACCAGGTAGAATTAAGTAAATTTAAAATTTAATTTAATTTTGTAATTTTTATTGCCAATACAAAAAAAAAAGTATTTATAACTAATATAGCTCGTAATCAAATTATCAGAAGAAGGCAACATATTATTGCCGAAATATCTATATTTGTAAAATAGACAAATAAAGAACTTAGTAAAATAAAAGGAATTATGCGTTTTTCTTTCTTTTTAATTTAAGAATGTAGTAAAAAACAACTAAATTTAAATATATAATTTAGTTATAGCCTAGAATAATATATTCTGGAAAAAAGATATAACTAATTTCTCTTTCTAGTGTTTGTATAATGTGTAAAAACGACCTTAACTCACTATTCCATTAACAAAATTAATGTTTTAGTAGCAATGAATTGCCACGAACTTCGGAGTTCAACTATATAATTTGTATGATAAATAGGTGTACACCATTTGACATTTTTAATTTTATCTTTTATTTAATTTTTTATTCCGTTTCATTTTTTTTTTATATAATTAATGTCAAAACTTGAGTTGTTGACAAAATGCATGAATAATGTATTTTTAATTTTAAATTTAAAGTAGGGACTTTTCTTCTAAAGTAAAAACTATTTACCTATACTCGCTATTATGAATATAACCCAAAATACATTAATATTTTGATAATAATATGACAGATTACAGTAGATTACTTGAGTGAGATAAAAAAATATAAAATGTGTACTCCACAACAAAACATATTAATATAAAATATTAAAATTATACAAACAAAAATTAAATATTGTATACTAAAGAGTGTTAATTATTATGTTAGTCTAAAATGTTGTATTGAATAAAAGCAAAATTTTCTAAAAGGTTCGGTTTGATATAAATAAGGCGATGTATAGTAGAACTCTTCAATTTAGTTATTTAAAATATCTAATAATCTGATAATTTAATAAATTTAAGTTGTATCTAATAAATTTTAAAAATAAAAAGGATGGTTATTTTTTTATTTTTTTTTATTTTTATTACATGATGTTAAATAATATGTAAATATTTGTAATTAAAATATAGATGTTAAATAATTAGAATTTATGAATAAATTTTGTGATGTGGTTATTTTCATAGGTTACGGTGGTTATTCTTTATTTTATGATGTTGGAAATTTGACACACAAAAAAAAATGTAGATAAAGTATCTGGTACTATATTCGAGTCCATCTGGTTTTTTATTAAATAAATTTTTTTATTGATATATCAATATTTTTTAAATAATGTGGTTTATTTATTTTTTACAATAATACATAGTTTGGAAACTGTTTAATTAATATTATTTATTCGATTGATGAACAAAAATATGAAATTTGTTATATTTAATAATTTTGAAATATTTATAAAATTTGTGGTTAATTTGTAAAATATTTTTGTAATTTAATAAAAAAAAAAAATACGTACACACAGTTCCAAATAGTTATTTGGAATCACTGGTTTCTGTTTTAAATTCAAAAATTTTTGACTTACACGTGTACAAACTATACAAAATGGGTTATTGTGGTTTTTGTTTTATGTGGATAACTGTTAATTAATCTGTTGATAGACGGTGCTAAGAACTATGTAACATAAAAATCTAAAATCTATAGAGGCTGTTTAAATGAATGACAACAGTGTGCGGACTATGAAATACCGGACATATTTTTTGTGAGTGTGAAACAGTGGTAAGCAAAAGATTGCTGCTTCTTGGGAAAGGATATTATATTATTCAAGCAAAAGAATTCTTATTCTATTCACTGAGAAGTTTTTCGAAATATACATTTTTTAGCATTAGACTATTTTAATTGAATCCTTTAAATTTTACTAAATATATTTATCAAAAGATATTATAAGATTTTTTTTTTTTGCGTCTTCATTTTATTTACAATCTGTACTACTTACATAAGTTATAAACAAATATTATTCTGTGTAGTTTTTCTCTTGAAGTCACCCAATGGTGCAGCCATACATAATTAAATTCACCTTAAAACCATCCAAGTAAAATTCTTTTGTGTCTCCTAGTTCTAGAAGTGTCTATCAGCGTGTGGGTTAAAATCTTTAAATGCTGCTGCAATTTATTGTTGTTGTTGTTGGTGTATTTTAGTAATTCATTGGGAACTGATTTTGAATGTATAAATATTTTCGGGCACTTGATTTAGCACGAACCATGCAGTATTTATACCATAGATCTTATAACTTTATTTTTTGTACGTTGATTTTTGTTGCAGCTCCCCATTGTTGAATGCCATAAGTCCATATTAGTTAGACGCAAGTACTCCTTCTTAACGTGAAAGTTATATGTGTGGATTGTAATTCGTTTACTTTCAAGCCTCCATTTGTCAAGCCATGTTTGTACTAGATTTAAACGTTGCTGGAATATGTGAGTGACTAAATATTGATCAATGTGTGAAACCGTAGTCGCAGTGTCATGTGAGGAAGTTGCTACTTTAACTTCTTTAGTATATGGCAGATCAGCGGTGTATAGAAGATACAATGTATAGGTTCAAGGACAATGCGTTGCGGAACCGCAGAGTGAATTGGCAGCAACTCAAAATACGAGTTTCGCATTTTATAGTAAAAATATCTATTTTATAAATATCTTTTTAAAATTTCGCAAGACTCACTTTTTTTCTAGTTTATACAAAAGACCTTGTTGGACAAAATATGGCCGCCGAAGGCCTGACTAATGGAGTAATTTTTCTTTTTAAAGAAGTTACATATTTCGTTAACAATACGATGGACCTGCTCAATTCAATTGTTGCATGTTTGTGACGAAATCAAATTGATGGTTGGAAATTATACTTTTATTGGATTTCAATTATTGGAAGTTTTTCAAATAACTATCCCAGAATTGGCAGCAAGCTTATTGGTTTGTACGATTATAAGATGGTTAAAATAATGGTGGTATCTATTTACTTCTTTACCTCATACAAATCTCGAATATGCTGGATAGTATGATCACCTAACTATGTCATCAATATTAATCGTCGACTGAAGCTTATCAGAAGAAGTTTACGAGATTTACTTTATGAAATCTTCCATGGTCGATCCCTATTCTTCCAGTAGGCCTTAATAATAACTATGAGTAAGAGCTAATATAATTTAGGTTTAGGGCGCATTTTCGTTCTGAAAATATATTTAATGTTGCTCATCATCGTACAAGTTATGGTAAGTTCGAATCTGTAAACAATGATTGAAAACTATCTGGTTATCGAAAACTATAGGCATATTGCTAAGTTAAGGGATAGCTCACACCTAAGTTATTCTATCTTTACTAATAAAGCCTATTTTTTTATTAAAGGTAATTTATATGATAACCAGCATGGCTTCATGGAGGGTAGATCTACAACACCCAATGTCAGTTTTTTTACATACTGTTCTGAATTCAGTGGAAAATGGCCACCAAGTCGATGCCATTTTTACTGACATTTCTAAAGCCTTTCACAAGGTTGATTATATTAAAGTTGTCTTGAAATTGAAAACTTTAGATATCTATATGGTATCATGTTAAAATGGATTCGTTCATATTTATCTCATAGGAAACTCATTGATACTATCGAAACGAATATTAAATCCTATCCATTTGTTGCCACTTCTGTTTTCCCACTGAGTACTCATATGGACCCATTGTTATTTTTAATATATTATATGAATGATATTAATTCTAAAATTTTGAATCCTATCTTATCATTGGTTGATGATTTTAAAATTTTCACCATCATTAAATCGTATGATGACTGTATATGATTACAAAGTGGCATTTAAAATTTTTATGAATTTTAAAAAAAAGTAGCGTAATTAAATTTAAGTACTTAATAAATAATTCTCAACTAGAATATATAAATCAAATTCAGGACTTTATCGCTGAGATAAATCTAAATCTGAAAGATAAATCTTAATCTGGACTTTATGTGAGAAATTGGAGTTATCTGAGATAATAAATTAACTTTCTTCCCTCATAAAGATTTAATCATCTCAAAAGCTTTTTCTATTGGTTTTATTTAGCGAATTTCTCAAAAATTTTCTGACCCTTACACAGTTAAAGCTTATATATTTCTTTGGTTCGGCCTCATCGTGAATATGCATCGCCTATTTGGATGCCTTTTTATGCTAAACATAATATTAAAAGAATTGAATTAGTTTTTTTTTCAGATTTAATTGAGAGCCTCACGTTACTCCTGAAACTAGGCGTAATGTTGCAGCAGTACGTAATGTTCTCCTATGACATTTTATCAGCTAAAATAAATTGTTCATATCGCTTAAATTTATTTAATACTAGCAAAGTTACCCAACGTTGTCCGGGTCGAAAACAAAATGTAAAGAACTTTCTTCGATGAAGTTTGAACTATGAATCGAATTGAAAGTATTTTTTTTACTACGATAACAAAAACAACAATACTATACAAGTTAAACTTAACAAAAAGCACTTATCCGCAAAGAAACTAATCGAATCGCAATTATTTTTTGTTGACAAAATTTATTTGTAATTTATTTTGTAAATATTTATTAAAATTCTACTTGAAATTTAATTCAATTTTTGTTACTATAAATATATAACAATAAAATATATATAAATATATTTAAATTGAAGTATTAATAAAATAAGGAAAAAAATTTTTTTTTTTTAGAAATATTTGCCTTCAATTTAAGCGTACTAAAACTACAAAAATAAACTTTAGAATCGCAGCTTGATATAATGTTTTCATAGCAAGTTATGATTGTAATTCCGGAAAAAGCAAATTAGCCTTACATGTTGGGTGCTGTAGTAGATAGAGCGGCTTCCTTTCAACCGAAAGGTCGCAGGTTCGAATCCTGATGAAGTGCTTTATGGAATTTCCAACTTGGTCCAGTGCCCTTTGTCTTTGGGATAAAATAAATGACAACAAAAATTATCCGATTATTGCACATAAATTTCTAAATTGGATTTGCTTATTTAAATGATTCGGGGCAAAAGGGAGTTAAATCTAGGACTTATCCGATTATGGCACAAAACTACATGCAAAAAATTTTTGTGTAGTTTATAGATATATAAATTCATCAGGAAAAATCACAGAAGCCAGAAAAGTAGGTCCACCATGCACATGCAAAAAGAAATGTTTTCAAAGTGTGCATAACACTATTATTCAAAATGTTTTCAGTGAATTTAGTAAGCTTGCTGATAAAGAGAAGCCACATGCTTATCTATATGGTTTAATTCGAAAGAAAATTATAGAGCGGCGCAGACCTCCCAGTGAAGCTGTAAGAACAAGAAGATTTCAAAATAAATTTTTTATTCGAAGTACTAGTTTATTCGAAACAGAAGTATGCAAAACTGCATTTTGCTCAATTCATGGCATAACCAAAAGCAGAGTTGAAAGACTTTCTGATTTTTTGGTTAACAATATTACTACTCCATCTGATAAAAGAGGTCGATATAGAGAGCGCCCAAATAAATTGCCAGATTGCATTTTGAAAGATATAAACGATCACATTCGAAATTTTCCAAAACGTGTTTCTCATTATAGCCAAACCGAATCGAGATATTTGAATCCTGATTTGAGTATTAAAAAAATGCATTCTCTGTATTTGGATAAGTATGAGCCTAATCTCATAACTTAAGCTGGATCTTCACCAACAATAAAATATAATTTTTACAGAGAATATTTTTTAAACAAACTTTAGGCTTTCTTTTGGTGCACCTCGTTCTGACACTTGTCAAACATGTTTCAAAAAAATTTCTGCGTTAGAATCAATTTTAAAAAGAGTTCTCTCAAAAAAAAAGAGTTTTTTTAAAACAAACTTTGAAAAGGAGAACTCAATTACGTTGGCTTTGTAGCTATTTATTTCCAAATACTTACATTCTGTTAACGGGTTCAAATCTCCCATAATTAGTTCTATGATGAACCAGAATGAAAAGATTTACGACCCTAAGTCGAATAATAATTTTATTATAAATAGGTGAAGAAATAACGTTACCTTTCACAATTTCAACAATAAAGGTTACATGAACAATTTCTCTTCTTTTCTGCAGGGTGGCCAGATGAATTAAATTTAGTTGATGTTCGTAAGGTGGCAAACTATTCGGATCTTGCCAAGGAATATTACGTAGAGCAAATCTTAAAAACTTCTTTTAAATGTGTGCAATTCTTCGTGAGAAAATGGGAACCATATCTGGTAAGGCATATTCCAAGTTAGTTCGGAAAAAAGTCGTGTACAGAGTTTTTATAATGTAGAGATCAGAAAATTAGCCGAAATTCTAGGAAGTCTTGAGATGAGATTAAGAGATTTGGTAAAAAGTTCGGCTAATTTGCTTTTTCCGTAATTACAATCATAACTTGCTATGAAAACATTATATCAAGCTGCGATTCTAAAGTTATTTTTGTAGTTTTAGTACGCTTAAATTGAAGGCAAGTTATTCTAAAAAAAAAATTTTTTTTTCCTTATTTCGAATGTAGAAGAAACAATTGATATTTCAAAAGAAAGAACATCATCACTGAGTAAAAATAAAAAAGTGGACGATGAAGAGAATTCGGAAGAGGAGGAAGAAGAAGATGAGAAAGAGGATGAAAAAGAAGATATAGAAGTTGATGTGAACGCAATAGTGAATTTAAATAAAATTAATTTAAATGACAGTTTAAATGATATCTTACCTGTTGAAGAAAATCCAAAAGCTGAAGAAGAAAATTTATCTAATGAAGATAGTGAAGACGATTCCGATTGAATAACACCAAGCAATATTCAAAAAATTAAAAAAGAAATTGAAGGAAACCTAGAAGAAAAAATCTCTATAGCAGCCTGTATGACTACTGACTATGCATTGCAAAATATTTTGAAACAAATCAATCTAAATATATACGCCTTAGATGGTAGATTAATAAACCAGTTACGCACATATGTACTCAGATGTTATGCTTGTTTTAAGACAACAAGTATAATGACAAAAATATTTTGTCCTAACTGTGGTAACAAAACTTTGAAGCGTGTTGCTATCAGTTTAAATGAAAATGGAAAACAAGTGATGCAAATTAACACAAAACAACCATTGACACACAAATTTAAAAATCAAAGCTTGCCTCGGCCCAAAGGAGGTAAACATTCCCATAATCCAATTGTTGTAGAAGATCAACCAATGCCAAAACAAATGCCATCAAGAATTGCTAAGTCAAAAACACAAGCATTGACTGAAGATTATATTGCGGGATATTCACCTTTTGCTAATAGAGATATTAATTCCAAATCAGCTCTTTTAAGATCGAAAGGTCACATTAAAGAATGGGCAAGAAATAATAATTTTGAAGAAGAAAGACGGAACAAATATTTCAATCGTGTTGTTAAGTAGCGAGGCGAGAGTAGCGTATTCAGAATCTAATTTTGTTATATTAATCAAATATAAATTGTAATTTTTATAAAGTGAAAATGTTAATATAAAAGAAATAAACTATTTTAAACTATACTTATATCAAAATTATTTCTTTCTAAAGAATATTTCGAGTTTTTTTGATGGAGTTGCTATTGCGGTATTCTTACCAAATACAGAATTTAATTTAAAATGTAAAAAATTTACTATTAAGTAGCGGGCTCTCATTAGTTAAGTCTAACTGATTATTTAATAAGTTGGCTTTTTTAAATTTTAATTTCATATTTATCCAAAACTCTGCTACCTGTTAATTCTTTTACCAATTCTAAATTGTCTATATCGGTAAAGTGGTCTGAAGATTTTAAATGTTGAGCTAAGCCTGATGACAGATAAGGAGAAGATACCGATTTTATATGTTCGGTAAATCTACCTTGGAGGGTTCGTTTTGTTTTGCTAATACATACTCCCATCACAGCCTCCACATTGAATTTTTGTTAAAATATTTTCTGGCTTCGGTTGTCTTATTTTTTTATTAACAAAAATATTTTTTAAAGTATAGTTATTAAAAAATACCGGTTGTATATTAGCATCCCTAAGTGGTTTCGTTAAATATTCGGAAATGTTTTTGATATACGGTATATTTCTATAATTAGTTATTATTTCCTTATCATCGTCAATTTTTGGAGATATCAAATTAAAAATGTATTTTCTAGATTTAAATTTTAAAATTTTGTAAACCAAGTCTTTTTTGTATCCATTATTTCTTGCAATGTCAATTATAATACTAAGCTCCTTTCTAAATTTATCGTCAGTTAATGGTATGCTAATTAATCGGAATATTAAATTATGGAACGATGACATTTTTGTTCACCAAGGATGATTTGATGACAGAGGTATAACTACATCGGAAAAAATCTCTTTTCGATAAATGTCAAAAAACAACTTGTCGTTAGAAATATTTATTGTCAAATCCAGGAAATTAATTTTTTCCCCTCCATATTCGCACAGTAAATTTAATGTTTTTATCCAATTTGTTCAGACATTTTTCAACAAAAACATGTAATTCTCTTTTCGTGCCTGTCCATAGACATAAAACATTATCTTTATATCTTATCCAAAATATAATATTTTTCATCAAGTAATATTGGAGATTAAATAAAGTAGTTTCAAAATCGTCCATAAAAATTTCAGCTCCTAGTGGTGAAAAACTCGAACCCATGGCTAAACCATCAATTTGTCTATAAAATTTGTTGTCAAATTCAAAATAATTTTGGTCAATACATAAATTTATCAAGTCCATTAATTGTAACCCTACGTCTCTATCTGAAATATTGACATCTACTGAAAACCATGAGCTAGTAGAAAAGTTTGGACAGGTTTCTCTCCCGGGTGTGTCTGATCATGATATATGATATACCTGTCATATAAAATTCCTATTGAGATACCGAAAGTGAAAATTACCTACCGTGATTACAAGAATTGCAATATATCCTTACTATTCCATTCTGCAACTAGATTACCGTGGCGCTCCATCTACACAATTAATAACATAAACGATAAAATTGCGTTCTTTAATAATCTAGTTCTGAAGCTTTTCGACCAGCATGTTCCCCTACGTTCTTTTACTCCACGTGCTGATTTTGTTCCGTATTTCTGTCCAGATATTCTAAAAATGGCGAATGATAGAGACATGGCTTATGAAATTTGGAAGAGAACAAGAAATTCGAATGTCAGAAATTCATTTAAGAGGCTTAGGAACGGGGTAAACTTGAAGATTAGACAAGCTAAAAAACATTACTATTCTAAGATACTCGATCCTCGGCTGCCTTCAAAATCTTTCTGGTCTAATACCGCTAAGCTTGGAATCAGTAAAGAAAACAAAATGGATAATATGGATAGCTTTGATGTAAACGAATTAAACAATAAATTTATAACTCAATCTTTTAACTTTATAACTTTATAACGTTGATTCTTCTAGTACTTTCTCTTTTAGAAATGTTTCAAATGATGAAGTCTATGATGCTATTTTTAAGGTTAATTCCAATGCTATAGGATCAGATTTAATTCCTTTGAAATTTATTAAACTGATTATCCCTTCTGTGCTACCTTATATTACTCACATATTTAATTTCATCTTGACTACTGGTCAATACCCTCTAATTTGGAAATGTGCCAAAGTTGTTCCCATTCCTGCACAAATGAGTCAGTACGTAAGTGATAATAATCTCCTGTGGTAAAATTTGTAAGTAAAGCTAAAAACTTGGGTGTTGTATTCAATAAAACTCTAACCTGGAATGATCACATTAACTTTATTTCTAGAAATGTTTTTTGTAAGTTACGAAAACTCTGGAAGTTCTCTTACAATATTAACGAGTGGGTAAAAAAGAAATTAGTTATATCTTTAATCTTTCCAAATTTCACTTATTGTGAAGTAGTTTATGCTGGGATGAGTATGGGCGAGTTTTCCAGGCTCAAGGTTATTTCCAATGCTTGCACTCGATTTGTAACTAACCGTCGTAGATTCGATAGCATCAGAGATGTTTCTAAAGTTTTGCTTGACTGTACTTTCGAAAACTATCTAAATTATAAGTACATCTGTTTTATGAAAAAAATCCTATCTAAAAATACGCCGGTATATCTTCCTAAGAAAATATCCCCTGGACGATCATTAAGAAGTGCAAATTTAACTATTCCTAGACACTCTGGTAGATTAAGACATCTATCCTTTTTTGTAAGGACTTTCGGGTTGTGGAATTCTTTGCCGAACGTAGTCAGGTGTGAGTTCTCTATTTTTAAATTCCTTGAGCTTTGTTGGGTATATTTTAAGGAAAAAGTGTAGTCATTAATTAAGAAGAATAAAAATTTTGTAGAATAATGCTTGTTAGGTGTGATACGTCTGAAAGATAGTTTTGTTTGGAGGAGAGATTTTTTTTTTTTTTTTTCTTCTTTTTTTTTTTTTAAATGTTCTTTTTAAATTTTCTTTTATTAATTTCTTTTCTTTATAAATTATTTTCATTATTGTTAATTTCTTTAGGTTAAGGTTTCATTTAATTTAATTTAATTTAAGTTAATTTAAGAGTTATGAATTTGCTACACATTATACTTTATATACTCCTATAGAGACTTACCGTCTCATGTATATGTACGAAATAAAATGAATAAATAAATAAAAAAAAAAAAATAAAAAATAAAATATTATTTATAGTTTTTGAGTACAAAATATCCTTCAATTTATTAATAGGAATAGAAGGAAATAAACAAAAGAAACTAATTTCACATTTTTTTTTTTTTTTGGCAATATTTTTATATTTTAATTTCAAATGGTGAGGAGGAAACGCTGTCAAATCCAATGAATAATGGAACTCTGTTTGGTATTAGCAGCTTCATTTTCAGTGGATAACTGTATTTATCTATTTGTATACATGGACCCCCTGGATTACTTTGCCGTATTTTCTGATTCATAAAACCAATTGTCACATTTTTTGTAGCCATGTAAAAATTTTTTTAATGATTCCTGAAATTCGAAAATACTTTTTCAGTCAATTCTTCAATATTTTGTATGATTGTTGATATTTCTGATCGCTGCCATTTCACTTTTGATATTTAAGTCTTCTGAAATTGGGAAACAAACCAACAAACAAACAAATATTCCCTTTTGTAAGTATAAATTTATACTCTAATCCGTAACTTTAGCGCTACGATATTGTTTTATTTCGATACACATAGAGCTAATTATGGGTTTTTGGAACCAATAGTTAATGTTCAACGACTTTAATTACAATAGGTTAAATTTTAGGAGAAAAATCATAATTTTTTTGCAACAAAAATTTTTTATATTTCTTTTTAATAATTTAGTATGTACGAAACCTAATGGTAAGCAAAATCTGTAAGGGCTACTTGATCACAGTAGATTGTAAATAAATAAATAAATATATAAAACGTTTGTTTTTTGTTATAGTTAATAGATAATGGAGACAACATTAATCTGTCTATGAATAAGCTAAAACTAAGTTTCTTTGTTAACGATTTAAAAATTAAAAGGTTTCCATAAACTTTTTCCCTTCACTATAAATAAGTTAGAATTACAGTTTTTGCATAACTTTATGCGACAAAATATGCGACAAGAATTTTTCATTTGTATCGTTTTAGATTATGCTATACATATATATCTATTTGGACTTTAAAGGTTAATACAAATTTTTACGATTTTAACAACTAAACAGAAAATAACAAAAATAAATATTATAAGAATCCCGCTTTGCTAAAAATATAGTAAATGTAATATTTTTAATCACAATCACAAAAAAAATCTTGAATTGATAATAACTATCATAACTTGATTAATTTATCTCATTAGATATTATTATCTTCTAAATCTTTTTAAATATTCCATCAACTCTTTTCATTCATATAATTATAGAGATGCCATACTTTTGAATTAATTAACGTAATTAATCACATACACACACAAAGATAAGAATATAGTGTTAAAATTTTTAGGGTTAGAGCAACTACGTATGATAATAAAAATATACCTTACATATTATTCTACTGACTAATAACTTCAAGGATAGATAATGAAATTAACAGTGGTTATAATCAGTTGTTACGTTTTCCATCATTTCCATAATTTTTTCTGTGTCAATTGTTAAAAGCTAAATAATACAGTAATCAAATCGTGTATAAAAGATTGATGAATAAATCATTTCTCTATAATAATCTCTCCTTTTACTATTACAGTTTTAATTTATTTTGTTTCTTTTAATAAGAAAAAAATATAACAATACCAGCACATCGTGAGATAACAAAAATGTCTTGGCTATAATCATAGTCTGAAAAATTGCCACGTTTCTTCGGTAATTTGTAAAAAATGTGGTGGAGAACATTTACAAAATGTTTGTATAAATCGTGTAAGAGCAAATATGAGGCTGAAGCTCAACTTGGATATGAACCATAGCGTGCTCGATAAGAATTGTTCAACCTTAAAAAGAAAAATTTTAGTTGAAAAAAAGAGAATTGGCATGAATAAGAATAATGAGCTCAATGATGGATAGTGTTTACTCCCACTTTCAAATTTTGCATCAGAATATTAGAAGTTTGAGAGAAAATTATTCTTTACTTTTAGCTTATTGAAATTCACTTTTCTGTCTGATCTCATATTATATTTATTAGTGAAATATGGATTTATGAAAATGAAAAGGATGACTTCAATATTCAAAACTATTATCTTGTTGCTTCATGCAATTCGTATTATTTGCACTATCAATATTGGAAATGTTCAATATTGCTTTTTTATGCGTTTAAAAATTTCATAAATGTAGAATAAATGATTTTATAGAAGAATTTTCAAACTTTTAATTGAAGCAAAATGTAAAAATCTCATTTTGATTGGCGATTTTAATCTTCACTTGGACAGGATTAACGTATGTTAATATTTACTTTTTTACTTTTGCATAAAAACTTCATTATTTGGCCGATCTTAATGAAATCAGAGATCAGTGCCTAATTTTTTTAGTAGATATTGAATATATAAAGAAAAGTTCGGAAAAACGTGTCTATGACCAATTTTTCGGCATTTAATTTTTTTTTCTTCGTTGTTGGGCAAGATTAACATATGTTAATATTCTTTTTATTCATACAAAATGTATGGTATTCTATAAAATTTTTGTAATTATTTCGATAAAAGTTGAAAAATAAGGTTCTGAAATATTTTAAATTGAAATAGAAATATACTAAAATTAATATATTTTAAAACATAAAATAAAATAAATAAAACACCAAATGTTTTTTGAAAAAAAATTTGTTTTGAATTTTATTTTTGGTATGTTATAAACACGAAAAATTCTGTTACGAAGTTAAATTAAAAATTTATGTCAATCATTAATGTATTGAAAATTGCGGCGAATGTTTCATAATCAGTTACATTTTTTGTTGATGGATATCGGACCTATCGATTTTTGTCGGAAAATATTTTGTTGTCTAGCTCTTTGATATGTTGATGGAATTTTATTCCACTTTGTGCTATCCTTTCCCATAAAATATTGATTTGAATCAACAATGTGATTTTTTTCTTCTTGTACTTTTGACTCATCATCTAGGGACTCATCCTCAATATCATGATCATCACTTACGTCTAAGATGCATTTTTTAAGCATCTGATTCTTCATTTTCATCTTTGTCATCATTATCATCACTTTCGACTCTTGAGGAACCGACAACTGGTTCAAATACTATTTCTTCCGGTTGTCCTACATCAGCATGTTTATCATCTAGCACATGTTCTACCAATCTAGAGAAATATGCTTGTTCTTCCTCAAACGATAACCTGTAAAAATAAGTTTTTTGTATCTTTTGTGTGCATTTTTTTTTTTTGATTTTTTGTGTTTCTCATGGTAAAACTCAATAAAAAAAAAGTATACCTGTAACGGCATTTTTATTTAAATTTCATATATTTTGAATAGTTTTGCTTGATTTCGAAGAAATTTATTAATATTTACACCAAAATATAGGAAATTTAAAAAATTGGTTTTTTGAAGAAAAACACTAATTTTCTGTGTTTTTTGCACTTTTACTAAAAATTACAAAATTTACTTACCTGCCTACCTGAACGGCACATAAAATTTTAAACTGCTCCATATTATTGCAAATATTGAAAATTCAATAAATAACCTTTCCAAAATATATATATTTTATTTAATTTTTTTTTATTTCACTGAAATAGACACACTGTTGTTGCCGGAACTACTAACTCTGTTATAAGTACCTTGTAACAAACGAAAGTCTCCAGTAGCACTTCTTTTTTCCAAAATACCGGTATTTCCAAAAAAATATATTCGCAGGTAATAAAAGCAAACAAATGCACACACAAAAATAATCACAAAAACATAAAAATCACTTATTTTTGTCAAAAAATTCTCCATACAAAATATATGGAAAAACCAAAAATATTAACATATGTTAATCTTGCCCGCTTACGTATATTTCAATTGTCGCCCAAGCGAAGGTTAATTTATTTATTAGCTATCTCGATCTCAGGACACTCTTAATAACATGATTACATGATTGCTCTCTCTTCTTTTGGATTTGATTCACTTGTATCCATGCTTACTCGTTATACAGTCTGGTACTTGTTTTGATCATATTTTTATAAGGCTCCATAAGGAAAATATGAGTTCTCACTTTAGTGTTGTTTTAGACCTTAATTTGTCTGATCATTTTATGACTAGCTTAAGTGTGTTGCCACACGCCGGGTGGCGCAGTAGGTAGAGCGCCTACCTTTCAACCGAAAGGTCCCGGGTTCGACTCCCGATGAAACAAAAAAAAAAAATGCTTCATTGGTTTTTCGACCTGGTCCAGTACCCTTTGCCATTGGGATATAATAAATGGAAAAAAATAATTGAGTGTATAATCTGGTAACAAATTAAATAAAAATGGAACTATTCTATTTAAGAAGGCTTAGTTCCTGACAATAGTAGTAGTGTTCCACATTTAATGAGTAGATAAGCCAGTAATTTGTTAAAATAAATACTCAAATTATTGTAGATATTGTAGTGTAAAATTGCACTACCATACTTAATTAAGCACGAAAAGGTGATTCTACCTAAGTAAGTTACTATCAAGATCATAAAAGAAAAAAGTGTATTTTTTTCTGTTTGTAAATTTAAAAAAAAATTTTTTGTATTATATTAACTCGGCAAATCTGAGAAACCTGGGAACATTTTTATGAATCTGATTATTATTCAACTGCTTATTCTATTGTTTTTTTTTCAAAATCTCACGTAACCATATAATCAATATAGTTCTTATAGTTCTCCCAATCTAAAAAAATTAGGAAAAAACTGAAATCTTGGATGTCTAACAATTTAGTAAGCTTAATGCACAGAAGAAATAAGCTTAGACGATACATAAAAAGATATCCGTTCAGTACTAGGTTAAGAAAACTATACAATAAACTCTGTAAGGATATCGAGTTCAAAAATAAAAAGTCCAAAGACTACATATCTCGCTTAAAAAATAACAGAGGCGATATGAAAACTGAATGGACAATTATTAATTCTATTTTAAATAAGAAATATAGAACTTCGAAAATTTCTTTAGAGCTGGATAAAATTGTAGTAAATTACCCTCTTACTATTGGGTCCCATTTTAATAATTTTTTTACCAGTGTTACTGATTAAATAACTACAAATACTCATTCAAATGCTGGAATTATTTCAATGGATGTATTGTCGGAACTAAAAAAATATGAAGTTTATCAAAGGCAAAGTTTTTTCTTTGAACCTTTTACTTCGTTTGAAATTAATAGAAATATTATGGGTCTAAAAAATTCTAACTCGAAATATGATTGTTTTGAAATGCTCTCGAATAACATCTTAAAAGAAACCTCACTATTTATTGTTGATGTTCTATGTTTTATTTTTAATTTAGGTTTAATTTTTGTTTTTTATTTTTACACTCTTGACAGTAACTTTGGTAGAATCACCTTTTTTGTGCTGAATTAAGTACGGTACTGCAATTTTACACTACAATATCTACAATATTTCGAGTATTTTTTTAACAAATTATTGACTCTACTCATTAAATGTGGAAAACTACTGCTATTGTCAGGAACTAAGCCTTCTTAAATAGAATGGTTTCATTTTATTTAATTTGTTACCAGATTATTTACACTCTCAATTATTTTTGTCATTTATTATATCCCAATGGCAAAGGCTACTAGACCAAGTCGAAAAACCAATAAAACGTTTTTTTATTGCTTCATCTGGAATCGAACCTGGGACATTTTGGTTGAAAGAAAGGCGCTTTACCTGTTGCGTCACCCAGCGTGCTACCAAGACATTTTACTTGATCAACTTAAAACTGCAGTTGTTATTCCTCTGTTTAAAAAGGCTTTCCCGGCTATATTGAGCGAAATCTTCATGAATTTTATAGAAGAAAGGATAGTAGAAGAAGGAATTATGCCCAGGATCTGGATGCGATATGTAGATGATATTATCGCAGTAGGATAAAAAACCAAAATGGAAAGTTTACTTGTTAAACTCAATAACATCCATAACAACATAACTTTCACAATGGAAAATGAAAAAAATGGTGAAATTCCGTTCCTAGATATAAAATTAATTAGAAGGGAAGGAAAAATAAATTTTGATATCTATAGGAAAATTACGACAACTAATAGAACTATCACTTCCGATTCAAACCATCCCCACGAACAAAAGATGGCAGCATATCATACAATGATTAACAGACTACTGACCACATCTTTGTCAGAAGGAAAACTTCAAAAAGGAAAAATTATATATTAAGGACACAGTAGAAGTAAATGGATTTATGAAAGAAAATATTGAGAAAATAATTGAGAAGAAGATCCATAGAACTGAAATGGAAAATCTCTCAACTTTATTCGAACAAAACAAAAATATGGAGAAGCCAAAACGAATCTGTGTAGCACATTCCGCATACACAAAAAAATTTAGCAATATATTCAAGAAATACAACTTAAATGTAGTCACTACTAGCTGAAATCTCAAATTATGTAATCTGTTAGGATCTGCTAAAGATAAGAAGAGCATAGAAGAAGTAAGTGGTATATACAAAATATCATGCCAAGATTGCACAAAAACTTACATAGGACAATCCAAGAGGTTAATTACAGTTAGATTCCAGGAACATATGAGGGAAGCACAATTGGCGAGGAAAAGAAACTACACGAATTTTAGGTCAGCTGTAGCTCAGCATATAGTTGAAGAAGAACATCATATAAATAAGAATAGTTTAAAATTAATAAAAGAGGTGAAAAAAAATAATAAACTAGATATGTATCAAAGTCTGGCAATATTTAGAGAACCTGTTAACAATAGACTTAATAATGATGTAGGTAGTGGATTCTCATCATTATTTAGATTACTTTAAAATGAAAAATCAGGTACAGATATAATTAAGATCATAAATACTAGAATAAGGGTTATTACGTAAGACTAGTTTAAATTCAATAAATAATGATTATACAAAAAAAAAAAAAAAAAAAAAAAAAAAAACACTGTAGATTAGGTAGCACTATTAAGGAATTACTCTTGTTAACAAAATGAGTATATTATTAAGGATTCAAATTATATAATTATATGTAAGAATTAGTGCACATATTAATTAGTCGCAAAGCACTGATGAAGGAAGTAAGTTGCTTCCGAAATATCTTTTAATAATTTTATTAATAATAATTGCAAAATAAATACAAATGATTAGTGAAAGGAAACTCGACTTTTATTCCATAAATCTAAATATATCACTAAAAACAAATCTGATTATCAAAAACAAAAAAGGCTTTCCCTGTTTAAATTTCCTGGCTTTCCAACGAAAGTATATTATGATTTTTTGTACCTTACAGTTTATGATTATGCGTATTCGAACCTACTCGCACTTCGAACTTTGAATTTATAAAAAACCTAGTAAAATTTATTGCACTAAATTATCATCCTAATATTATTCAAAATATCAAAAAATAGTATTAAAATCCAAGCCACATGACAATAGTGTAACTTTATTATTTTTACGAACAGACTATGTGCAGATAAAGATAACATGAATTAAAGGGTAATGTTCATCATAAGATTTTTATTCATTAAATATTATGTAAAAAAATAATAATATTTTATAGAAATCAAATTAAAATAAATAAAGGAGTTATCTTATGTCCTGCACATAACACTATTAGTACAAAATTAAAAAAAGTGAAATAAATTTAATTTATTAAATAAATGTATATTATTTTCTAATTAAGCATTAAAAAATATAGACCTTACTTTATTTCTTGTTGCGGACAGTTCCAAATGTATTCGTACAACTCCATAAACGAATAAATAAAAATTTCTAGGTCATGGAACTTAACGAATGGGGAATAATCATACTTGTATAAAAAGCTACATCAGACTTGTTAAAGTTTTCAAAATTAATAAAAAAAACTATGCTTTAATTTAACACTGAAAGTTTTATTAAAATCTCTTGCCCGAAATAAACACTAAACCGACAAAATGTACCTAAAATAACTTACATTGTAGATACTATCGTTTTGTATACTAAATTGTTGTTACCTAAAATAATTATTGAAATTTAACTATCTTCGTTTCTATTAGATGGCATTTGATAAATCTTCGTTAAATAATTTATTTATTTCTTAATGTTAGTATACTGTAGACGAAAGTGTATACATCAAGAATGTAAAACATTATAAGATTACAAACTGAACTTACAACTAACTGAGTTAAAATTGGTTACAAAACATTAAAAAGAAATTAATTAGACCTGATTTATTAAACTCAAAACTAAAATAAAAACTGAATTCATTAAAAAAAGACAAAAACAATTAATACAAATGTAAATAAAAATGTAAATAAATTTCAATATTGAGCTAAACCTGATATTCTTTCCTCACTCAACTATAAAAAATTTAACATTAAAATGTTACTATTTTATCTATATTATCTACGGTCTTTGCTTGAAGTAATCCCAAGTAAGCTCTTTAAGCCTGTTAGAAGGTAATTCTAATAGCATTTGGCATTGAACTCATGAGATTTCAACAAATTCTTATGATGACTGGGTAAAATATAAAATCATACGAAATAAATATAAAAACAAGCTAAATCAGACTAAAAATAACTTTATAAGTAATAAAATTCTCAAGAGCAAGGACCAATCGAAAATGTGGAAAACAATAAAAACGCTAGTACTAAAAAAAAAACATTATCGAAGTCAAGTTTAACGGTTTGATTTATAAAAACAGTATGGATATAGCAACAAATTTTAATACATACTTTGTAAATAGTGTAGTAGAAATTAATAATAGTATTCCAAACATACCTTACCAAAATTTAATATTTTAAGAAATAATACAAATCAGTTTAATTTTAAAACAATGGAGGAAGATGATTTAAAAAGTATTTTAAAAAAAATAAATAATAAAAAAAACTATAATCATGTAAACTGTAAAATGTTATTGAATGTTTTTGACCTAATAACACATAATTTGATTGAAGTTATAAATGGCTCGTTACATATGGGAATTTATCCAGAAGCATGGAAGGAAACAGTAGTAACACCAATAGAAAAAGTAAAAAACACAAAAATTTACAGTGAATTCCGTCCAATTAATATGACAAGCAAAGAGTCAAAAATTATTGAGAAGTTTGTATATATTCAACTTGAAAGGTATTTGAATGAGAACAATTTAATATCTAAATTTCAATCAGGTTTTAGGAAAAACCACAGTTGTGAAGCAGTTCTGAATCTGATTGTAGCAATATGGAAACAGCTTGTAGACGAAAAACAAACGATAGTACCGGTCTTCCTTGACTTAAAAAGAGCATTTGAAACAGTAGACAGGAATATTCTATTATCGAAATTGGAAGCAATAGGCGTTGAAAATATAGAACTTAATTGGTTTAATTCATATTTAAGTAATAGAAGTCAAAAAACTAAAGTCAACGGTGTAGTCTCACAGGCAATTGAAGTTTTGTTGGAAGTTCCACAAGGATCTGTATTAGGGATGTAATTGTTTCTGATATACATAAATGATATGGAGATAGCTGTAATTTTTGCGCTGTTTGCGGACGATGCACTTCTATATGTTTCAGGAAAATCAGCTGATCATTGCATAGAGAAAATAAATAATGATTTGGAAAGAGTCAACAAGTGGCTAAGAATGAATAAATTAAAGCTAAATTTAGATAAAACAAAGTTCATGATAATTAATGGTAGTTCAGAATACCAAGTAAAAATCGATGATGAAAAAAAATAAGCGAAATTAAGTACTTAGGGTTAATACTAGATGATCAATTAAAATTTCATAAGCATCTTGATTATACATGCAAAAAAATCTCAAAAAAAACATACTTCTTCAACAAAATCAGAGATAAAATGTCTCAAAAATGTGCAATATCAGCATACAATGCAATTATTGAGCCTAATTTTGATCTATATTCGAGTTTAACAGCATTTTTAAATAATGAACAAATAAGTCGGTTGCAAAAGCTACAAAATAAAAATATGAGAAATATTTTGAAATGTAATAGATTAACACATATAGACAATATATTGAAATCATTAAATTGGCTGAATATTAAACAAAGATTCATATTTAATACACTTGTGCTCATCTTCAAAATTAAGCACAATATGATGCCGATATATTTATCAGAAAAATTAACATATGTAGGTGATGTTCAACATTATAGTTTAAGAAACATCTTCAACTTTAGATTACAATTTTTTAGAACGGATCTGGCTCAAAAGAATTTAATGTATGAAGGGTTAAAGCTATTTAACAATTTACCTCCGGAAATAAAAACTGAAACTAGTATTGAAATGTATGCGGGAGCTGGAGTGTTCTTTGAAAAAGAGCAACTTGAACTCCAGTTCCCTCTTGGCAAACACTGCACAGTCTCCCAGGCTGAAGTCTTTGCCATAAACGCAGCAGTGAATATAATAAAAGAGCAAAGATGGTCTAACAATGTCATTAGAATCTTTAGTGACAGTCAGGCTGCCTTAAAAGCTCTTGAAAGTAACATCATCAAATCTAGATTGGTGGGAGAATGTTCGGAAGCCCTAAGCCTCATAGGGCTCCGAAACAAAGTACAACTGATCTGGATACCGGGTCATAGTGGCCTGACTGGAAATGAGAAGGCTGACGAACTAGCCAGATCATCGGCGGGAAACATTTATGGCCCGGAACCAGCAGTTGGTATATCTATTGGTAATATTAAACTATCAATAGAAAACACCCTGAAAAGGGAAGCAAATATTCTTTGGGAGCGTATGGAAGGCCACAGGGTCTCCAAAATATATGCACCAAGAATAAACACCAAAATAACCAACTTCCTGCTAACTCTCAATAGAGGAGACTGTAGGAAGATGGTGGGCATACTTACTGGTCATAACCACGTGAATAAACACATGTGTAGACTAGCACTAAGTGACGACCCAACCTGTAGACACTGTCTGGAAGAGGAAGAAACCTCCACACACGTTGTAGGAGAGTGCTTAGCTCTTTCAAGGCTGAGACTCAGGCTGCTGGAAACGCACTACATAACCTCAGAAAACTTCTGCAGGATAGATCCCCCAAACCTATTGGCCTTTATCAAAAGGGTCGACTAAGTTGAGGGGTGGAGGACGGCATAAAGTACTAAAAAGCCTACATGGCGGCTCTGACATATTAGGGCCACCTCCGTAGAAGGAAAAAAAAAAAAAAAAGTATTGAAATGTATAAAAAAAAACTTATTAAAAATATAAAAACATCTTATTTATTAAATTAAAATGAATGTAAAAAAATATTGTAAATAGTATTGTAATAGTTTATATATTTACATGTATAAAACTAAATAAATTAATAAATCTAAATCTAAAATTCAATAATACAGTATAACTCTAAAACAAAACGATAAGTGACAAAGTCTGATATTGCGATGTGGAACAATCAAATTGACACCTCTATGTGATCGATCTATGAAGCATCAACTTTTTGAGTAAGTATTCAGGTTTGATTTTTGAAATTATTTTCTTCGTGTAAAGGTCATGTCTAAATTAATTAAATAATATTCGCCAAACAGTCATTAAATTCGATAAATATTCGTATGCTACAAGAGTTTTGAACGGCGCCAACTGTGTGATATCACCACTGACATATCGTATTACCATAATATGATATTATGGTAATACACACATATATATATAGTTTTCCCCATATATCACTTGAGTCTTTTAAACATTATTTCTCATTATAATGCACCATTTCCATCATAACCTAAAATCAACAATGATGAAAACAAGAAAATTTGAAACATTTTCTATAACTATTAATGACATTAATAGTTAAGTTACTCCTTTATTTCTTTCTTTCTTTGTCCCTAACTTCATTTGCACATCGAAAAATACAGAAAACAAATTGAGTGCATCTTAAAGAGAAAATATTTTTGTTTTTTTTTTTTTTTTTCTTCGTTTGTCACATCATACTAGGTTAGGTAGCATTATTTGAATTCATTAAATTGCTATATAAATGTTCGCTCATCAGAGCATAAAAATAATATTTAACCACATCTAGACAGACTTCAGTATGGCTTTAATAATGTGGTGAACAATAATATGTAAGGGTAAGTAATCTATTTCATATTACTTTAATTTTGACGAAGTTCCACGACATAAGGGAAAAAATTATGAAAAATTATTTGAGGGAGATATAAAAAAAAAAAGAAAAAAAATCCTATAATTTCGTCACAATGAGTTCTGGTCCTTGATTCGGTAGGATTTATATATTGGGGTATGGTGATGTTATATAGTTCTTCTGCATTTAATGAGATGTGAAGATCTATTCTATAAGAATGTTTTAAGTACTATGAATTACGTAAAAGGATATATTTACAATAAAATTTGTTTTTGGTGTATCTAACGTTACCACCCTTTTTTTTATTACTAATATTTTTATTTTGTCAAAAATTAGAAAATTTTACTAAAAAGAGGTAACAAAAAAAACAGAAATGAATGTAACACAATTTTTGTTTTATTCATTATGGAGTAATAGCTTAAAGGGATTACTCTTCTTTTATCAAAAGGTAGGAGGCCCTTTTTTTTTAAAAAAAAAAAGGATATTCTCTATTTCGTGTTAATTTTAATAACACATTCTTCTATTTTAAGAAGAGTTTTGTTTTTTTTTTTTAAATATTTAAACGAAAATATTTTTTCTATTTAAATTTTTTGATTCAATTTCAGCGTCCTGATGAAGATGTATATTTTTAATTTAAAAAAATAGTCTTAAATATAAATATTATGAAAGTTGATGATAAAATGATATATTATGCAAATAATATGTTTTCATTAAACAAAAAAACAAATTCGTCCTTTTCTATTTCAGTGTGGTTTTAATTTGTTTTTTTTTTGTTTTTTCACTCAATCATTTTCCATCTTTTTGGTTTTATTTGTAGATGTGATGAAATGATGATGATGACTTAATTACACGCTATAGTCATCATTATGATAAATTTAATTTTTTTTTTTCGTTTTTTCACATGAATTTTTTATATTGAGAAAAAAAAATGAGAATTCCTTGGGGGAAATAAAAAAGATACACAAAAATAGTAAAAGGGTTGTAAATAGTAAAAAGAAAAAGAATTAAAACAGATAGACAAAAATAAACTGTATGTTTAAATGCAAACATTAAGGGAAAAAAAACTGTTTTGAAGGATTTTCGTTTATACATCAGCATCTGATAAAACACACAAATATAAATTTGAAAATAAATAAAATTTGTAGATATATAATGTGATGTAATAACAGTTTTTTAATTTATTTATTTTTATTTAAATAATTATAGTTTTAATAATATATCGTTGGTCTAGTGCTTATTTTGTTCTATACGCCACTATTTTGTTTTTTTTTATCTAACCTTAATTTAATGAGTTTCGTCGTATTTAATTTAATATGTTTCTTCTTTTATTATTTCCAATCCAATTTACGGTATCAATTCTAGTTACTGAGATACCCTCATGTTAGCTTGATGCATATTAAGTCCTTAATTTACTTGTAAGTGCATATACAGGTCTTATATAGACAGATCAGTCTAATGTTTGTGCTGTCAAAAGTATTTTTAACAGTAAGACGCAAATAAAAAACGATGAAATAATTGCGCTGCGCCGATTTGGTTTTAAAGCTGAACATAGCATAATCAAACAGGTACATAAAATATGGCTGCATTTATGCAGTTTTACTAATCCACATATGATATTTCCAATGAAAATAACTATTCAATTGTATCTTCAATCGTTTCTTAGATTTAAAAATTACCTAGTTGTATATCTGCCGTACAAAAATGCAATAATTTGGAAAAACAAAGTTGTATCTACAAAATTTTTGCAGTTACAATCTTGTATATCTATATTTTAAATCATTTTGCAGATACGACTTTATTTTACATTTAAATAGAGTTAGAACTATTTAAAAATGCATAAGTTTTCCAGTTACAACTTAATTGAATATTAAAAAAAGAAAAAAGTATAATGCTGTCGTCTTAAGTTTTGTAAAATCAAAAAACTTTAAACAAATTAATAGTAATTACACAACTTTTCCAACTAAATATATTTAAAGTTCAAATAAAAAAATATAAAAAACTAAGTCCTTTATTAATTATTTTAGACTTATTAAAAGTTCTATAAGTTTAGCTAGAACTCTGCAAATTTTGAAAAATACTAACTTTAAGTAAATAGGTTTTACTAACATAAAATATTCCATTAAAAAATAAATAAACTGTGCTTGAAATAAATAAATTGTTGTCAACAAGTGCTTGAAATTTTGATGCTGATTTTCACAAAACTGTGCTTCGAACAGATTGTATTATCTTATATATAAAGAAGGATGTTTGTATGTATGTATGTATGTATGTTTGTGTCAGAACTCCTCCGAGACGCATGGACCAATTTCAACAAAATTTTACAGGACGGTTTTTTACTACTTGGAATCGAACCCGTGATATGTTGTTTTCCAAAATTCTGACTGGTTCGGGTACCTGTCATACAACTCCGAGCACCTGACAAAAATATTTCGAAAACCAAAGGTGCTACAGAGTTGAAAATTTGCACACAGGTACTCTTCCAAAAATAAACAAATATGACTTTTACATTTTGAAATTTTGACTGATTCGGGTAGCTGTCATATAACTCCGAGCTCTGATAAGAAAAATAGTGGTCATTGGAACCAAATCGATGTAGTTTATGAAAGCTCTCGAAGCCCTTGACGTGACTGTTAGTCACGTCAAACTTTGCCCGTCATCCCAAAGTCAACACCAGCCGATGAAATTTACTAATGTTTAAAACATTCATCTTTGTGGAGATATGTACGAAAGATAAGTTTGAAACAAAACATGAGACTACATCTGGGGGATGACAGTGCTCACATTTTCGCAAACAAGCTACTTGAGATCGCAGAAGGTAGATTTGCAGTTGAGCCGTCTGGAAAATTAAAGTTGCTATCCGATTTTTGTAATTTGGTGTCGTCCGTCGCATAACTAATAGATGCAGTCTATCCGGATATTCAGCAAAAGTATCATAATTTGAAACAAAACTAAACTAAAACTTAAACTAAACTAAATTCAAAACTATCTGGTTTCGAGAGAGGGCAATTCTTGCTGCTAAAAGAGCTGATGTCAGCGAAATGAATAATCAAATACTTTCCATATTACCAGGCGTAGTAAATGAATACAAGTCCATTTATAACGTATAGTAAATGCGGATGAGGTAGTCAATTTTTCAACAGAGTTCTTAAATTCTATTGATCCAGCTGGAATACCGCCACATCGTCTTTTACTGAAACTGGGATCACCAATTATTTTTATTACGGAACCTCGACCCACCAAAACTTTGCAACGGTACAAGACTTTGTGTTAAAAAATTGTTGGCAAATGTAATTGAAGCGACTATTTTAACAGAAAAGGGACAGGGTGAAGTCGTCCTCATCCCAAGGATACCACTTATTCCAAATGATATCCCTTCTAACTTTAAGAAGTTGCAATTTCCAGTTAGACTTGCGTTCTCGATTACGATAAACAAGACACAGGGACAGTCTATTAAGTACTGCGGTGTGAATTTAAGATCGCCATGTTTCTCCCATGACCAAATTTATGTTTCTTGCTCAAGGGTGGGTTCACCCAATAATTTATTTATTCTTGCTCCTGAAGGCGAAACGTTGTTTATAATCAAGTTTTATCTTGAGAAAATTATTTAATCACCCGTCAATTTAATTAGTTTATTATTTTGTATTTTTTCGTCTTTCCTTTTTTCTGTTCTTTTGGTTTTTCCTAATTGTCTTTGCCTTTTTTGGATTTCTATTTCTTTTTTTCTAAATTTGATTTTGTTTTCTTAATGAAAAAAAACTGCTATATGGATAAGAATTGATTAATTAAATTAAGAGTACCAAAAATTAAAATGTGAACTACTAACATCTAGCATAAGTTTATGTAGCATTAGTTTTATACTAACATATAGAAATAAGTACTTAATGTTTGAATATTATAAAAATGAAAATGTTTATTATTAATTCCTAAAAAAAGATTTATAATAATATAAAAAACGGACCATAATTTAGTTTTCAAAAAATACTTCTAATTAAAATCCCAAAATTCTAATTGAAATTTATAAACAACGCCTAAGACTTATGTTTGCATTTTATTTTAAGTTGTAAGTACTATTTTTGTACAAAACTGAAACTCATTTTAATTTTCGTTCACTTTTGATATTTTTTTTGTATTTCATTTAAGTAGATAAGTACCTATAATAATTTTTAAAATTTTCATGAATTAGCTTTTTATTAAACTTTTAAAAACTTGCAGTGGTTTTAGTGGGGGTGGATCCCACACTATTACAAAACACGGGCGTGTATTCTTTGTATTGGTTTTCAAACTTTCAAAAACACAACATAAGCACAAAAGAAAAAAAAAAACAAAAAACAATTACATATAAAAATATTTAACAGTTAGTTTACTAACAGACAAACATAACATAATACCTCCCTTTTCAAACTAAAAACGAAGAAAAAATTCTAGGAATTTTAAATTTTCTCGGGTAACTCCGCTAGTTTTACATAAAAATTAAAAATATCTTGAGAATTTACCAATATTCTATTAATATCAGTTCTACAAATAATTTTAATATATTTACATAAAACATATTACATTTTTGAAACTTTTTAAATTAAATTTATAATTCAACCAAAAATTTTGCTTTTGATCTACATATAAGTAAAATATCTATATTTAATTCACTAGTAAGTCAGCCCGTTTAAAAACGGGTCCCGAGTAAAAAGATACCGAACTTTTTTTCGAACATAGCCACTCAGTGGCCCGAAGAAATTTTTTTTCTAGAAACACTTTTTTGTTATAATTTAAAACAAAATAATAATTTGTTTTCCATCCATTTTATTTTTTATCCATTTTTCTTTTTTTTTTCACAATTTAATTGAAAGGAAAAAATTTAAAAATTTAAAAATCAAAAAATCATATTAAAATAATTGAAAGGAAAAATTATTTTTTTTTTAGTAAAAACAAAAAATGTCAAAAAGCGTCGTTTACAAACATACAACTCTGGTCTTTTATATAAATAATTTTCCACAATTTAGTTTAGCTTAAATTTAATCTTGTAGATAATTTTTCTAATTTAATTTAGTGTCTACCGTAAGATACACGCTGGAGGACACAGTATGTAGAACGCATCCATTTAAAACGATAGATTCCAGGTTCGATTCCCGATGAAATAAAAGAAATATGCTTTATTAGTTTATTAGTTTTTTAGACCTGATCCATTACCCTTTGTTATTGGGATAAAATAAATGAACAAATTTTTAGAAACTTGCTTTTTCCAAGGGTTACACAGTTTTTGTAGCATGTTTAAATGCACGAAAAAGGAGAAATAAATTAATTAAAATAAATTAGGTAGTTCAAGGTATGTTAAAAAATTCTATGTGTGTAATTCTAACATTTGACTTCAGGCAGGAGAAAATAATGTTAGATAAAATGTTTGTACGAAAAAGGCAAATATATGAACTTGCCATGAATAAAAGCATCTGTTAATTTATGTAATAGGTAAAATAATAAAATAATAATCCATTTTTAAAGCTTCGTCCAATTCAAGATATTTCACGTTTTGTCTGCTTTTAAAAATTTCCAAGAAAAACATAGATAAAACATGTGTTATTGATAAATATTCAACAGCTAAAGTAAAATAATACGAAATAATTGAGACTAGATTTTTGTAAATTAAAGATTAAGGAATATTATTTTATAATCGTTATAAAGTAAATATAACAAAGATTTAGGTTTACTATAATTTAATAAAAAATAATAACGTTTGTAACTTCAAATTGGATTGATAAAAATATAACCCCAAATTTATACCTAGTTACAATCAAACTAAACCTATACTTTTGAAAAAAAAAATTTGTTATATAAAAATTATGTCAAACCAACACGGTTCCCGATTAATTCGAATTTAAAATTTAGCTATTTCATCTGTGACTTAAAATGTTGTTATAGTCTGCATTATAACTTTTTTCACTTAATATTAGATTAACATGTTCTAAGATGACACTGTAAATAAACAGTTCCCGTTTTAATACAACAATTCTATCAGCCACATTTTAAACTTCATAGTCGATTTATTCCAAAAGTGTATTTTGCCATATGTAACAAAGAAGCATTAAAACAACTTCTGTTTATTTAAAAATAATTTTGTTAACAGGAATTAAGAGTTATTTAAAAAAATAATATTCAAATTTGTGTTTAGATTTAAATATAAAAAAAAGAGAATTGCAATAAAATAAAACTTTTGAAGACAAAATTTTAATTGCTTAAGGTAAATCCTTTGATATTATTTTTCACATTACTATACTCGTATTTGTTTAAAAGAAATTTTAAAATATTTTTCACAGTATTTAATTTTAAAGGACCCCAAAAAAATTATTTAAAATATTATTATCTATTAATTAAACATTTTTTTTTATTAATTTTTTCAAAATCCAAAGTCAATTGAAAAGGGGTTGTCGCTACGAGTAAAACTTTAAACCTCTAACTTATATTAACAACATCAGTTGATTTTTATTAAATAACTATCAGAAACTACATGTAATTATTAAAGGTATTTTTAATAATATTTAATTTTGAGATGGACTTTTTTAAAAGCCTTAAAGAATTTCATTTGATTGTCTTCTTTGAGATAGGGATTTTATTGAAATAGACTGTCGGGGTGAACCACTTTCGCTGTAAAATTTGTTATGCTACTTACGAATTAATCTTATAATACCTAATTAGGTAGACCTTATTCATTTAATTGACATTTTATGGTTTTTAGGCGGGTACGTTACACTTGGCAACTGGACATTTGATCAGTGGGCTTTTCATAAAAGAAACACTTGACAATAAGACATTCAGCAAATATGGACAGTTAGCAAAACCACATTTAACATTTCTAGACATTTGATCACATTTTTCTAAAACCAAAATGTCTCCAGTCGTTTCTATATGTAAGAGATTTGTGTCGTCTTAATTATCAGCTAATGTTAGTTCGGTATTTTAACTTCTTCTATATTTTCCTTTTTCAGAAAAATAACAGAAGATTTATGGGCTCATTTTTCTCTTGAACTCATTTAAAACATCCTCCTCAGTAATCATGTTAAAATTTCGCACTTACATTATGTTGTATTTTTTATCGCACTGATGTTGTATTTATTTTAGCGTGGCAAAGCAAAAATTTGAATTTAATTAATTTTTTTTGTATATAATAGCATTTTTGTCTACCGCTTCAAGTATTTTTATTCCATACCACATGAAGCGCAGCTTTAGAGATTTAATTTTTCATTATTTTAAATTCATATTTCCTTCATTGCAACATATTTTTTTTTTTTTAATAATTAATGTTACAAAACAACTTTTTGTAGGATTTTTTTTATGAATACATTGTAAACTTATATTATATTTAAATATTATATTTTGCTTTTAAAAATTTAAGCCCATTAGACTGACAAATTCAGAACCTTTTAGTTCTTGAAGAATGCTTGCTATATCAATTGATTCCTGTATTGTGCTTTTTGAAAGAAATATTTAACAATTTTATGTTGGGTCCTCAGTTACAACTACTTCGTTATACTACTAAACTGTTATTGTTACAATTATAACTCATTATAAAATATTATTATTAGACCGTATACATTTTTTGTTACATTGCTTTTATATAGTTAATAATAAATATCGATAGTTTGTTTGTTTTTTATCTTAAGTTTTGTTAAAGGCTAGTAAAACTTTGAAAGCGTTTCAAATAAAATTTTTTTGTGAATTCCAAAAACACGTTTTTCTTTTATTATTTAAAACTCTAATTATCCACTGATTTTTTTTTCCCGACTATGAACTTCTGCGACCAATTATAAAGTATGCATTACCATACCAATGCAAACTAAATAATATCGTGGATTCATACTTAATCATAGTATGCATTTACTAAATTTTGAATAGTCGGTACTAAAAGTAAGAACTATTGTAATTCATATTAGTATTAGTTACTTGCACTAAAGTATTAATAACAATTATAAATTTACTTAAAACAGTTAACAGCATTTTTATTTAGTAAAGTTTTTACTGATTTTATTACGAATATCATAAATATTACGAAATGCTAAATTTAAATTTTAGTAACCAATACTTGAATGAAATAAATTATTTCCTAATTATAAGAGCCGGTTGGTTCAAAAGGAAAGAAAAATTTTTACTTAAAATAAAAACTGCGGTTTTGATATTTTAAGAGCTAATCATTTAGTTATAATGTTATTTTACTAAATCTAAAGGAATTTTCATTATATGTTAAAAAATTTTTACTTGAATTTAAAATTTGCAAAGATTTTAAAATTAAGTAGTACTTTTCTTTAAAAGAAGTACATCTAATTTTTTCAGTGTATTTCATTCTGCTTTGTTCTATATAACTCACATATGCTGCATTGGAATAAAAAAAATATCGCTTCGGGTTGTAACCCAAAAGGATAATCGTCGTCCAATATTTACAATCATTGAGTCACTCATTTATTTAATTTAAATATCATTATTCGATCCTAACAACTTTGAAAATTGTTTTCGTTCAGATGACTGCAA
The DNA here is from genome assembly GCA_963942445.1 of Argyra leucocephala. NCBI lineage: Eukaryota > Metazoa > Arthropoda > Insecta > Diptera > Dolichopodidae > Argyra > Argyra leucocephala. Next base: position 81,158,597 of record OZ012681.1, on the reverse strand, counting down.
AAAAGTCCCAGTTAGTGTCCTAACCGCATGGCCATTATATATATATTTTTCTGCATTTGTCTGGATGTAAGTTCGACGGAATACTCCAACACATATACAAATTGAAATATATATAAAAATTGTAACATCATGTAATTGTCATAAGCATAGCATCTGTTTTTTACCATCTGACGTTTGTAATCTGTCATCTGTCATTTGTCATCTGTCATCTGTCATCTGTCATCTGTCATCTGTCATCTGTCATCTGTCATCTGTCATCTGTCATCTGTCATCTGTCATCTGTCATCTGTCATCTGTCATCTGTCATCTGTCATCTGTCATCTGTCATCTGTCATCTGTCATCTGTCATCTGTCATCTGTCATCTGTCATCTGTCATCTGTCATCTGTCATCTGTCATCTGTCATCTGTCATCTGTCATCTGTCATCTGTCATCTGTCATCTGTCACCTGTCATCTGTCATCTGTCATCTGTCATCTGTCATCTGTCATCTGTCATCTGTCATCTGTCATCTGTCATCTGTCATCTGTCATCTGTCATCTGTCATCTGTCATCTGTTATCTGTGTCATTTGCCCATAATTTCATAATGATTGTCACGTTATTCAAGTGTTAAATTTAGATGGCGCCATAGAACTTTTTATTTTTATTATGTCTTAATTAATTTCATTTTACAATTTGAATTTAACAGTAGAACGCTGCTATGATTGTAAAAATATAAAATTATTGGAAGTTTATATTATATAGTTAGATTTTGTTTTCATTAAAAATATTATTTGAATTTAGTATTTCTATATTAATTTAAATTGAAATTATCTTTTTGACTAACTTATATTATAATTAACTGAATACAATGGAATGTCTAAGAATATTGATTATTTAGAATTATTGAGGTTTTAGGATAATATATGTTTAAATTTCCAATAATGGCAAATAATATGTCGTTAAAATGATCGACTAAATAACCCTTAGGGAATTGAAAATTTTGCACCTTACTACAAATATTCTGTTTATATGGTTATACTACAAATATTCTGTTTATTAGGTTTATATGGTAAAAGCGTTATAATACAAAAATAAAGGCATGATAAATTAGTAAGCAAATACGTATTTTTCTTAAACTTGAAATGAAAACTCTAATGAAGGAAGAAATGCTAGAATTTATTTTGCTTCCGTCATTTATTGCGGGTTACAAAACTAGTCTTATAATATTTTCTTTGACTAAAAATTAAATCAAAAAAATTTTATATAATAAAAATATTTTTTTATTTAATTTAGAAGTTTTTGTATTTATTTATTTATTTATGTAATATTGTTTTCAACATAAAAACTTCCTCCAATAAGCATGGAAAAACTAACATCAACAAACCCACCTTGGAAAAGTAGAATTTTATTTAAAATTTTCAAAAAAAAAAAAAACAAATCGAGTAAAAACTTTAAAACATTTTTGAGACAGCAAAAATATTAAGGACATTGTTATACATTTTCAATAGACTTTTTGACAATTCGATTAGAAGTTAGAAGATTCTTTATCGTACCATATTTACATATATACCTACCTACATAATATATATATATAAATTTTTACATAGGTAGTCAAAGTTTTTCCTTAATTTTTTATTATTGAAAGGGTATAAGCTTGTCGTGATCAAAAAATTATTTATGCATACATACATACACACACACACATTGCATATTGTATTTAAGAAGAAGAAAAGTAGGTCAGAATCATAACAAAAGTATATTAAATTTAAATATGAGGAAAATATTACAAATTGTTACAAGAATTTCAAATCGAAAATAAGAAAAGGTTCTTAAAATATTTTGACAACAAACTGGAATCAAATGAAAATTACACCTTTGAGCTGACTTTTACACCTAAGGTGTGTTTTTAAAAAGGTTTTTTCATAAAATATTTTTCATTTTACTGTTGTTTGTCTCTTAAAATGTTTTTAAATGTTTTGTTTTCTTTTTTTTTCTATTAAATAAGTTTTAAATCGAATTTTATTAAAAACAAGGGAATTTATAGAAAACTTTATGATTATAGTGAATAGCTAACTAATAAAAATTTTAATATTAAAAAACAAAAAGTCTGGAGTGGAAAATTTATGAAAATTGTATACAAAATGGATATTGTGTTCAAACTTTATAAAATTACCACTTCTTAAAATTTGATTGAGTTTTTAATGTTAACAATGAATATTACAGAGAGTAGTGACATTATCAAAAAATTAAACATCTAAGACTTCATCTCAAAAAAGGAATAGTGTGGTAAATGAAAAAAATATTAAATTCAAATTCTTTATAATGTAATGGTCAATTGGTAGAAATTTAATCTAGTTTTATTTATTTTAATTATTTCAAGAATTTATGCCTTAGGTTATAACTCTCATAAGAAGGCTATATAATACACATATTATAGAATTATAAGTCATTGTTACACAAATCAATATACATATAAAATATTCAAAAATTACAATTTCAAATAGGTCTACTAAATAGTCCATGGTACATCACACATACAAATTTCCAAGCAAAAATCTGTTATTTTGCGGTTTAAATTGTGACTTGCAACTAATTCGGAAATGGTATTATCTTCATAGTTAATAAAGTAATGAAAATATAATTATGAAATTTAGACTTAATATTGTCTCCTAGAGAATTTGAGTGTTTGTATGAATTCTCCTGATTGTCTAAAATTATTACAAACATTATAAGTGATTCCTGTTTAAATATTGAAAGTATCGATACGCGTAGGTACTTCGGTTTTATACTTTGTAATAAACTGAATTTTATCTGAATATTTAAGTTTTGGTTAACGTTTTTCACTTACATTTGTATTGTTCATTAAATGTTCATTGTTCGTTGATTTTTTCAATTATAAATTGAAAGCATCAGTGCAATAACCAGGTAAGCACCAAATCGAAAAATGTTGGGAAAACACAAAAAACCTTCTAAAAATTAAAAAGAAATATCTTTCTACAAAATTAAATTTTTATTATTTAAATAAACAAAAATCCTCGGTGGCGCAGTGGTTATGTAACAGGTTGGTGGCGATTAATAAAAAAAATCCATCATTAAATTTGTTAATTGAATAAAAATTTGTTAAAAAAATAAACAAAAAATAAAACATTTACTTCAATAACGTTAAAAAAATAACGGTTTAAATAACGGTAAAATGAAAATGAAAATTTGGACTTAACCTCTTATTGCCCCAAAATGTGAAAAATTTTATTATATCATAATCTCATAATCTGACTCTTCGTTTTCCTGAACTTCTGTTTTTTTTTGTTAAATTATTGTAAAATTGTATATCTATTTCAGGAACATATTTTGTGGCTAATAGCATTACATCGTCATATTTATTAGGATTAATTGGTATATTATTGGAATATAATGGCACTGCTAAAAATGGATCGCCTATTACATCATCCTTTTTTACTGGATGGAACTCTGTCATTGGTCCATGCTGGCTGACAGAAGTAGAAAATTTTACAATGCCTGCTTCTTTCAGGTAATCGCCTATATCTTGATATAGTCCATTGTACTTTCGATGTACTAGTCACAGTTTTTTTGAAAAAAAGAGTCAAACTGCTTTTAAAATCCAAAATCATTTCTTGGGTTACGTCGATTACAGAAAATTTATTAGAACATTTAGCAACCATATATTTGCAATCTCTTGGTAAATACAATCGCTCAACTAAGCGTCTTTTTTTTCGATTACACCAAAAGAACGATCGCACGGTAAAAAGCTATGACCGGGTTCTGGAAAATGGTAAAATATTTGAATGTTTTTGTATTTGGTTAGAACATATAAGTATTGCACAAGAACGTTGTTTTTATTCTGAGCACTAGCGTTGTCAGAGAACAAATACAATGTGGTAACATTTTTTCTCATAAAGTTTTCAATGTAATGCTGAATGAAACTGATTACTTCATTTGGGCTCTTCTTCCCGATTGTTTCATCATACATGAACATATAACTTTTTTTGGTACTATATTCATAAATACAGAAATTAAACACCCATAACTGCCTGTTGTAGAATACGTCTCCTGATGGTACTACCGGTAGAGGCATATTTTGCTGAAAGTCAAAAGTTATACACTCCGCAGCTGTATTTTATCGAAAGACCATATTAGTTTTTAATAAATCGTCATAAAACGATTGAGCTTTTTTAAGATGTTGTTCTTTTTCAATAGAAAGTGTTTGTTTTTCTTGCTGAGATTCTGATGCTGAAATTTTTTTTTCAGAACTGTCACATGTTTGACAAGTGTCAGAACGAGGTTCACCAAAAGAAAGCCTAAAGTTTGTTTAAAAAATATTCTCTGTAAAAATTATATTTTATTGTTGGTGAAGATCCAGCTTAAGTTATGAGATTAGGCTCATACTTATCCAAATACAGAGAATGCATTTTTTTAATACTCAAATCAGGATTCAAATATCTCGATTCGGTTTGGCTATAATGAGAAACACGTTTTTGAAAACTTCGAATGTGATCGTTTATATCTTTCAAAATGCAATCTGGCAATTTATTTGGGCGCTCTCTATATCGACCTCTTTTATCAGATGGAGTAGTAATATTGTTAACCAAATAATCAGAAAGTCTTTCAACTCTGCTTTTGGTTATGTTATGAATTGAGCAAAATGCAGTTTTGCATACTTCTGTTTCGAATAAACTAGTACTTCGAATAAAAAATTTATTTTGATATCTTCTTGTTCTTACAGCTTCACTGGGAGGTCTGCGCCGCTCTATAATTTTTTTTCGAATTAAACCACATAGATAAGCATCTGGCTTCTCTTTATCAGCAAGCTTACTAAATTCACTGAAAACATTTTGAATAATAGTGTTATGCACACTTTGAAAACATTTCTTTTTGCATGTGCATGGTGGACCTACTTTTCTGGCTTCTGTGATTTTTCCTGATGAATTTATATATCTATAAACTACACAAAAATTTTTTGCATGTATTTTTGTGCCATAATCGGATAAGTCCTGGATTTAACTCCCTTTTGCCCCGAATCACTTAAATATGCAAGTCCAATTTAGAAATTTATGTGCAATAATCGGATAATTTTTGTTGTCATTTATTTTATCCCAAACACAAAGGGCCCTGGACCAAGTTGGAAATTCCATAGAGCATTTGTTTGCTTCATCAGGAATCGAACCTGCGACCTTTCGGTTGAAAGGAAGCCGCTCTATCTACTACAGCATCCAACATGTAAGGTGTTTATTAAAATAAAATTTAACCTATTCTCATTGCTGAAAAGCATTGCATATTGAAATATTGAAAAAAATTAGACTAACGCATAGTGATTAACTGCGATTGAGTTAATCCGTTTTGGAGTGAAAAGATCTTATTTTTTTTTAATTAAAAATAGATTTAATACAAATTAATTTTATTTTAAAAATTTATTTGATAGTGCAATGTTGATTATCTCGGCTCATGTTCCTGAAGGAAGTCAAAACTTTCCGAGGTTTTCTTGAACCCACTTTTTCTATTTTGTTTTTGTAGTGTTTATTACTTCTGAGGCCTGCCTGGTATAGCTTCTTATAGTGACCGAATCATGTAATTTATTCATGTAAATTAATTACAATATTTGTCGTTACTCTCCCGGACTATTATTGATAGTCCGTTAGTTTTTAAGATAGTTTAATTGATATTAGTATTAATATAATTGTATACCATTTGTAATAATAATATTTAGTTTTAAGATTCCAATTATTAAAGAAGATATAAGCCTAAGGCCTAAGCTATTATCAAACAAATAAAATTATAGAGAGTTTTGATTATCTATAATTATAATTGACAAGCACTTAAGGTCCTGCGCAGTAGACACCTTTTTATTTTATTTCGATTCTCCTACTCCTTAATGAACTTCCAATATATATAATATATAAGATTGTATATATAAAACAAAAATGCGCACACAGTTGAACATTTTGTACACATCCGATTTTATTATTTAGCAAATACATTATGCATAAGTGAGATCTTAGGAAAATAATAAACAAAAGTAAACAAATCAGTTATTATATTTTATATTATGTACTTGCGAAAGAATCTATGTACATATGCAAAAAAAAAAACAAAGAAACAAATTCATCTCAAATAAAAAATATAAAAAAGCAAAAACAAAAAAAATCAGTTGAATTGTTCATATGACTAGCAAATTTATTTTGATATAGTAGGTCACTTGAATTCTTCATTTTTATCTTTTAAGTAACTGTTTCTAAATTTTGGTTATTTGTAGTAATAATATAGTTTTTATTAAAATTATGTATTATGTAGGTATATATATACCTCTTTAATGACAAAACTTTTTATTTCTAGTAATTTTATCACTAAATGCCACTTACTATAGGGAATATATCGGAAACGAAACAGTATATGAGGGACGTGTATTTATGTGTCCTAAATAAAACTTACTAACCACAAAACTTTTTATTAAACACGAGTGGTTCCTGCTATATCGTGGAAAGTCTATGTCAGTACGTAAATTACTGTTTTTAAAAACTTTAAATTTGACTTCAACTTGAAATATAATTACCCAACAGGGGCCCCTAGTAATAATATAATACAAAACTTAAGTCGTGTGATGCCAATTTGATTGTAAGATTTGGAAAATATACCAGGTGTTGAAGTAACATCAAGCAGATGGTTTTCCTTGATTTATAAAGTTGGATATTAATCAACATGCACTTACCTCTAAATTTAGATATTTATTTTTGTTTAAAACGTTTAAATTTTCTTTTAATAATGACAGCATGGTAAAGCATTTTTCTACGCAGATAATTGTATTATGGTTTATTAATGGTTATGGATAACACTTACAGAGAACTAGAAGAAAAAATTAACAAAGATATGCAAATAACAAGTAATTGAATGTCAGAACATAAGTGATTATTATATATATATTATTCTGCATTTATCTGGATGTTTGTAAGTTCGACGGAACGCTCCAACACATATACAAATTGCATATGTATACAAATGCATATATATACAAATTGGTTTGGTGCTTTTTTTTAACCCCAGTCTACCATGCTGAACCTTTGCAGGAAAAGTTGATTGCATGAACTATATTTTTTTAATTTAATGTTAGTCTTCATCGCAAATAATAAGGAAAAATAAAAAATAATAATAATAATATAAATAAAACAAACAATTTTTTTGATTTATAATAATAAGGACTAATAGAAATTTAATCAGTAGTTTAATATGGTATAATAACCAAAAGGCAAACAGCATTTAACACAAAAAAAAAACATAATTCACTCAAAGGTTATTCTTATTACTTAAAATTATACATAATAATACACATGTGTATCAGCATATTTGTATTGTATAATATTATACATTATACTACTTTATTGCTTCTACCTTTTATTTTTCTCATTATTGTGTGTATATAGTAATTCACTTCACTCAAAAAAAATTATTTTTGTTTTTTTTTGTTTTTTTTTATTATTTGCTGTATCTGTATTCTGTATGTTCTATATGCTCCATTCCAAAAATATTATTTTATTTTCAGTGTTAAGTGTTCACATTTCACTTCACTGTTCAGGTTAACTGTTCAATCAATAGAACTTGATAGAAGTAGAGTAGGATAGTTAACTCTACTTCTACGCCGGATAATAAAACATTGTTTTGCTTAAATTGAAAATTATTGATGAAAATGTTTTTGTATTTTTTGTAAATTTTACCAATTTAGATACAAAATTTTGAATATATAAATTATGAATATTTTTTAAAAATAACACAATACCATAATAACAGTTTATTCATATAGCAAAATAAGATCCCTATACATGATACAAAAGACAAAATTTATATGAAAATAAGATCCCATTTTTAAATTTGCTCTCCCGGAGGACTCAATAACGCTAATACGGTATAATTTATACTAAATGGAACCCAACTAACGAATTATAACTAAATGGAAGTGAGTACGAGTATACCATACAAAAATACAAACATTTTATACAAATTTGTTGGTATGGTACTTCTTTTTCTGTTATATAAAAAAAAAAAGATTAGTGTTAGGCCAATATAAACATAAATAAAAATAAATAGAAAGTGATATAAACATAAGTACTGCAATTTCGGAACAAAGAAAATAATGAAAGAAAAAAAGAAACTAGGATTTATTTTGCTTCCGTCATTTATGACGGGTTACAAAGCTAGTTAATAAAATAAAAGCATGTTAATTAAAAACTATAGGCAATTACTTCATTAAATATTACATTTAAAGACACTAAAATCCGTCAAGTTAAAGTATTTAAGTTTCTTCAAATGGTAATAGACTCCGAAATGAAGGGGAATCAACAATCAAATGAAATTGCAAATAAAGGGAGAAGATTAGATGGTATGTTAAAACTTGTTAAAAATAGAGTTCGATTTAGAAGTAAAAAGTTTAAATTTACTATTGTTTATTTTTTTTTATTTATTTTAATTATTCAAATCTCTAAAAGAGCTTCTTAGCTCATACAGAGTGTATATCTTAAAGTTTAATTTTTTGACAATTCAAGCAGATTAAGTAATAACTAGAAATATAAGCTTATAGACTATAAAGTTATTGCAATTCAAGTGACTAAATTATAATTATATTTTTACATTATTTATTTTTTTTTTTTTTATATTTTTTTTATTTTTGTTTATTATATTTTTATTTTAGAAAAGAAAAGTAGGTATATTTAATATAAAAGTATTATAAAATGTAAACGATGTATGTATATCAAAGAAATAAAAATACTAAATTAAAACGGGTTATTCTCAAGGTTAATCTATTAATGTAAGGAAGTGATTTTTTATAGCTGATTTTTTTGATTTCGCTCCACAAATTTTTATATCATTGGAAGACTTTGAATGTTGTGTATATGTAAGGCTTGCACCATTTTTATATGTAATTCAATAGGCAAGATTTTATTATCTTTGTGAATTAACGCAGTTGATGTTCTTTTTTCTATACCATATAAGTTTTTAATTGCCCTATTTTGTATTCTCTGCAGCATGTCAATATTTTTAGAAAAAGTGTTACCCCATATAATTGTTCCATAGGTTATGGTTGAATGAAATAGGCTGTAGTATAACGATCGTTTTGTATTTTTTAGGATTCAATTTTAAATAATTGTCATGATATCAGCTATTTTTCTACCTTTTTTGACAGTCTCATTTATATGATGATTCCACTTTAAGTCAGAGTCAATAATCACCCCCAAATATTTGATAGTTTGCACCTCCTCAATTTCTGTATTATTGAAGAAAATTTTGATTGAAGTATTTGGAGACTTTTTCATTAGCATGTATTTTGTTTTTCTTATATTTACGGTAAGCTTATGGTCACTCATCCAATTATTGATAATATGCATGTCTACGTTTATTGTACCTTCCAAATTCTTAAAGTTTTTTTCAGTGAAAACAATGGCTAGGTCATCTGCGTACAACAATGTTTTACCTTTTAGATCAAGCTTAGTAAAGCTGCTTATATAGCATGATAATAGCGATGGTTCTAACGAACTACCCTGAATCATGCCATATTCCACTTCTACTAGGTCGCTGATGTGTTTGTGACACTCTGAATACTGTTTTCTGTCATTTAGATAGCTTTTAAACCATTTGTATTCGTTACCTACCATTCCACATTCGTAGAGAATGCGTAAAAGAGTTTTTCTGTCGACAGTATCAAAAGCTTTTGAGAGGTCGAAAAACATTAATTCAACTTTATTTTTTTTTCCTATTTCTTGCTGAACGTAAGATATTAGATCAAATAAAGCGGAGTTCGTGCTGGAATTCTTCTTAAATCCATATTGCCTCTGATCTGATAAACTGTTGCTTCTGAATTAATCCGTTATCTGACTATTTACATATGTTTCTATTATTTTGTTTAATATTGACGCAATAGAGATAGGTCTATAATTACTTATAAAGCCTTTATCACCTTCTTTTTTGTAAACCCGGAATTACTCTACTAATTTTGAGTTCTAAGGGCATTATACACCTTGATTTATAGATGCATTAATAATTTCACGTATATTTTCTGCTAGTTCATTTTTGCATGTTCTTATAATTTTTGTTTGAATATTATCATAGCCTGCTGCATTAGAGTTCGGTAGTTTATCTATTATTCTTTTTGTTTCTAGCAGAGTTATATTTTTAAATTTAAATCTTGAAGTGATTCTTATTTTTAGTAGATATATAGTGTGATAACTTTTTGGCAAATCCTTGCCAATGTTAGCATAATGTTCGTTAAATGAATTAATTTTTTTTTTGTTTTTCGTTATAGTTAAGATTTGGATCTGAGATGAATTCATTTTGGCATTCTGATTTATTATTGATAATATTTTTTATTAATTGCCATATTTTTTTTGGATTACCATCAGCATTTTGAAATTTTGTTTTATCATAAGTTATTCGTTTTTTTCGTTTAATTGCAGTTTACTTGTTTAGCAAAATTTATATTTACTCCTCAGATAATCATTATCATAGTTTTTCACATGTTTCCTATGCCAGTAATTTTTAATATTATTTATTCTAATACATTCTGAATCAAACCATAGTGGCAAGCACTTGTAATTTTGAAGATGATTTTTTTGATATGATTGTGGTTTTTCATCAGCTGAATACAATTTTTGTCGATGTCCTCTACTGTAAATACAATTGGTTGTTCTCTCAACTTTTGTTTTACTAAATTGACATTTGTGTGTTTACTTTTATAAAATTTGCTTTCATTGCTTTGGTGGGTTTTATAATTATTTATTTCTACTATAATTGTATAGTAATCGGATATATTGTATTTAGGTAAGTAATGTTCATATCAACTTGCGAATTGTTGGTTATAACATGATCTAAATAGGATCTCGAGATTGGTCTGGTAACTGAGGAATCACAAAAAAAGAATCCACTGCTTTCAATTGATTGTTTTGTACATTTCGACATCTGGATCATTTTCTTTAAGAATATTGAAATTAAAATCACCTATGATGTAAGTTTCTTTGTTGTTGTGTTTATTTAAATTTTCTTCTAATATATTATGGAAAGCATTACATATTTCCCTATTATATTCAGGTGGCCTGTAAGTTCCCAGTATGTTGATGTTTTGGTTGTTAACTTTTATAAGAATGTTTACAATGCTATTGTATTCATCACAAAAAATATCAGATATATTGTAATTCAGAGATTTATTAATAAATATAGCTCCACCTTCACCTTTGCGTTTGCTTCTACAAGAAAACACGTTTCGTAGTTTCGTGCTCAAATATCCACGTTTCAGTTAATACTATCAGCTGTATCGTTGTATTGAGGTTGCCTAAAATAAGTGCTATTTCTTCGATTTTATTTTTAAGACTTCTAACATTGAGATATAAAATTTTTAGTGAATCAACATTTTTAAAATGAACTTGATGTAGAAAGTCACAATTTTTATTTACATGAGTTTGTATTGGAAAAGTCTTACTCTACTGTCACCTACGGAGTTAGAAATTGCAAAGATACTTATCTAAAAAATATACATATTCACAAATAATACAGAATAATGTCATTCAAAGTTTATATGGAATGGAAAGACGCACTTCTGCAGCAGAAATTCATTATAAATTGAAGATTCTGCCTCTTGAACTATATAATAAAATGTCACAAGTACTACAAATTTTCAATATTAAAAATAATTTGATTATCTCAGACACAATATTTATAATACATAATAATGAAATACATACATACAACACCAGATTTCAAATATAGTACATATATTGACTCGCAGAATTAAATTCAATGGTTTAGGTGGAATTTTTAATACATCGTTCAGTTTTTATATAGCTATCTGTTGAAATTAGGGCTTGTGATAAATGTGAAATTAAAAATAAAACAAGAACATAGCGTAACGAGTACAGTACAGTTATTGACACTCGTAAGAGAAAAATAAGTTCCGTATGCTATAATTATATTAAATAAGTATAATCTGGTAACAAATTAAATAAAAATGGAACTATTCTATTTAAGAAGGCTTAGTTCCTGATAATAGCAGTAGTTTTCCACATTTAATTAGTTGATAAGCCAGTAATTTTTTAAATAAATAAATACTCGAAATGTTGTAGATATTGTAGTGTAAAATTGCAGTACCGTACTTAATTAAGCACGAAAAGGTGATTCTACCTAAGTTACTGCAGAGTGTAAAAAAAAAAAAAATAGAATGTTTTGCTAATTTAATTATGATTTAATTCATTATTCTAATTTAAATTTTAATATTTATTAAAAATTAAGTCTATAAAATTATAAATAATTATAGAATTTAAATATTTTCTAAAATATGTCCAAAAAGTACATTATGTTGACGCCCTCGCATAGTGGTTGACACGATCTAAAAAGTATAGTTGTTGACACCCTGCTATAATGATAAATGTTAGCTCTTAATAACTAAAAACGAATAGTTTGAATATTTCGTAACGTGTTTTAATTCAATTAATACGTTTTAAAATAAATAAAACAAAATTAATTCAATATCGTATAATTTTTAATAAAATAAAAATGTACAAACAATATTTTAAGATATTTTATAAAATAAATAAAATAATAACAATTCAATATTAAATACATAAATAAAAAGTTCATGTAAGATTTTAAAAAAGTTAGTTAAGATATTCTTACTTCTTCGGGAACTACTTTATACGAATAGATAACTATAGGAGGGATCATGACTCCAGCAGGAGAAAAAAAAATGACTGTTTAGTTGGCTTTTGCCAGCCATTCCTCTGGCCAACACAGTTCTCGTTTTTAGGCACAACAAAAAGTTCGTTTTGTGAGATACCCATCCAATTATGTTCTCTTAGATATGCTTCCACATTATAAAATCAAGATGCAATATCTGCAGAACGAATCTACCCATCGTTACATGATCCAGTGTCCTCAATGATATTTTCGAAAGTGTTCGTAGGGAAGCTTTAAACCAACCATTTCCAGGAATGTCATATTAAAGCGATGTTATCTTGGTGTATCCGTTAAAAAGTACAGCATCCAAAACATCTGCTTTTCACAAATCCTTTTTTTTGCGATGTAAGAATCCAGTCTTCAATTTCTTGTTCCTCATCTTCATTTAAAATTGTTGCAGGACCGTGGTGAAATTTACTAAAATTTGGCCCTAATCTAAAAATCAAAGTAGGCGTTAAAATTTGATATTTCTTTGCTTCTGATTTTTTTTATAGTTTTTTAGTTATAATATCATCTAGTGTTTTTTCTAAGTCTTCCTCTTTATTATTTTTTTTTAGATTTTGGCATTTTGATATCTTATAAATAACAAAATTGATTAAATTAGCTGATTGCTTAGTTATAGGTAATAATTATTTTGTAATCAAAATTATGTTTCGGTTAACTAAAAAATCCAAACATTAATTGACACCCACAATATGTATAGTTATTGACACGGTGTCAACAAAATGTACTTCCATGTAATACAGTTATTGACACCTGATGTCAATACTGGAATACGTATCCAAAAAATGTATCAATCCTGTATACAAGCTAGTTGATCTTTCAGAGAAAAGAATAAAATAAAATAAAATAATATAGCTAATAAGTCGGGCTTCTTGCTGACCGATTCACTACTAAATATAATCTAAGAATTAATAATTTATATTTTGTCACTGTTCAAGAGCACACAACTCTCATTTGCCACTTGTATTCAACCTAATTGTTGAAAGGGCGAACATATGTTTATTCCTAAAATACCACTAATTACGTTAGAATTACCGTTTAAGCTTAACCGCATACAATTTCTAATGAGGTTAAGTCTCGCCATGTTCATTTACAAACTGTGAATATAAAATAAAAAAAAAAGTACATGATTACAATTGAAATTAATACATTGAATACATTAAATACAATTGAAAAAATTTCAACATATTTAGAGTGAAATTATTTAAGTAAGTAATTAGGAGTGTCTAGTACCTTCCCTGAAAATTGGAGAAGGGCATTACTTATCCCAATCCTAAAAGATAACAAAGATCCAAGGTGGTGCAAAAGATTAACATGGGTCCTTGAACATACTAATAAAGTTAGTATATTTCAATCTGGATTTCGACAAAATCGTAACACTCTAGATAATCTCACTTATCTGGAAACAGAAGTCATGCAAGCTTTTGCCAATAAAAAATTCTTCATTTCAGTTTTTCTTGATCTGCAAAAGGCTTTTGATAGAGTATGGAAACAAAGAGTAATACAGCAACTGATACAAATGGGGTTTAAAGGGAATCTTGTTAAATTTATTTCAAACTTTTTAGCGAACAGATCCTTCCAAGTGTACACTGCAAACGCAGTTTCCTCAGAAAAATTACAAGAAAACGGAATACCACAAGGATCTGTGTTGAGTGTAGTATTGTTCATTATAGCCATAAATAATATTTCCAAAATTATAGAACAACCTGTGAAGTTTATGATTTTCGCTGATGATATCGCAATATTTATGACGCACTCGGATCTTGAGATATTACAAAATAATCTACAGAATACACTACTTAAAATAGATAAGTGGTGTGAAAAAACCGGATTCAAAATCTCGGAGAAGAAAACAGTAGCAATGCTTTTTACTAGAAAAAGGAAAAATGTGTATCAACCAAGACTTACCTTGAATAACATCAGTATAAAATATGTTAACACACATAAATTCTTAGGTCTCACACTAGACTCTAAATTAAATTGGAAAGACCACATAAACACAATTAAAAACAAAGCCAACAAAAGTTTAAGTATACTAAAAATTTTAAGTAATACACGATATGGCTCAGATCGTAAGACGCTTATTAGAATTTTGAATACTGTTGTATTACCAATATTAGAATGCTAGCCCAATATATAGTTCAACTTGTAAAACGAATTTGAAAATGCTTGATACTATTAATAACTTAGGCACGCGAATCTCAATAGGAGCTTATCGAACTAGTTCCATTCTAAGTATAATGATAGATGCTGGTCAATTAAATTTAATTAAAAGACGAGAGAAGCAGATGTTGAATTACGCAATGAAGATTCCTTCATTTGAAAATCATCCTTTAACAAATTTTTTTAAAAATGATGAAATGCATAATAAAATGAAAAGGTTGAATACGCACTCCCAACCACTTCTGACAAGAGCAAGAACAATTTTTGAAAAATATGATATACCTTTCCAAAATAATATGGAGACTCAAAAATTCTCAAGTAGCCCTGCGTGGCTTGTTCCGGACCCAAATATAGATTTCAAGTTGGCAAATTATAGAAGAGATAGTACAAGCCAAATTCAGTTTCGAGAATTATTCATAGAAAAAACAAAGACAAGATACTGTGAATATGAACATATTTACTGATGGGTCTTTCAAAGATCAAGAGGCAGGATGCGCATTCAAACACAAACAAGAAGAACACAAATTTCATCTTCAAAGGCATGCCACTATATTTACGGCTGAACTATACGCAATATTTAAAGCACTCGAGTATATTATGAAAAGGGACGAAAAAAACTTTTTAATTTGTACTGACTCCTTGAGTTCTTTAAAAGGTATTCTCAAACTATATCCAGTACATCCTTTAGTACAAAAAATACAAGCAATGATAAATAAAAATCAAAAAAATATACAATTTATGTGGATTTCAAGTCATATCGGCATCCATGATAACGAGATAGTTGACAGTCTAGCAAAAAGCTCTGTAAACCAACCATCACCTTTTATATTATAAAGATCTTAAAAATATAATAAATAAGAAAATATATCAAAGTGTAGAACAAGAATGGATAGAAACGGACGATAGTAACAAACTAAAAAATATCAAAACAAATACGAGACCTTGGAAAAATCTCAATTTATTTAACAGAAGAGAGTCGACCGTGATTACAAGAATAAGAATAGGGCACACTAATTTAACACACAAATTTATATTTGATAATACAACACCACCAAATTGTGCTTGTGAAGCAAACCTTACTATTAGACATCTGTTCGAAACTGGTATTAGATATTCAAGAGATAGAGATAGATATTTAAAAAGTAATAGTCTAGATATTTTAAAGAGTGATGATGAAACCAATTATAGAAAAATAATAAACTTCCTAAAAGCTATTGAACTATACAAAACAATTTAAAACAAAAGATTAAATAAAATCAATAAAATATGTTAAATGAAAAATATTAAATGTTAAAAAAAAAACGGAATAAAATAGAAAATATTTAGTTATAATAACTTCATATAATTAATATATGTATAAGAAAAATTTAACTGTTGAATTATTTTATATAGAAATCAAAACAAAAAAAAAAAAAAAATTAAAAATGTATTATATGAATAATAGAATATGTATTTAAAAAATAACAAAAAAAAAAAAAAATTAAAAAAATAAAAAAAATAATGTAAAGATCTGACCTGAAAAAACCTATATTGTGTTCAAAGGCCACTTAAATAAAGTTATAAAAAAAAAAAAATTAGGAGTGTTTTTAGATACAAACCTCACATGGACTGTACATGAGTAAATACTGTATCTAAGTAAATACTTAAAAGTGTTTTTAGATGCAGACCTCACATGCTGTACAAATAAACAACCAAATCAAAAAGCGAGAAGTGTAGCACAATTACATATTGTATATTAGTGTTGGGTAACACTTAAAAATAAAAACTCACTACAACGATTGCAAAACAAAGTAATAAAAAATATACTTCAACTCCATTATAGAAGTCCAACGGTAGATAAAACAACAATTAAGTTATTGATAGAGAAAGTTAAAATCATTCAAATACACAAAATGCTAATAATGGAAATTAACACCAAAACTAAATAAAATCTGAATAAAGAATTTCATAGTTTTAATACAAGAACAGCAAACGATGTGCGTCTTACTTCATCTAGAGTAAGATTTTGTGGATAAGATTCCATATATAAAAAAATTATATATTAAGACATTCAAAATTAAAATTAATTATTATTATTTTAATAAATTGTATTTAAATTTATATAGACAATTAATAAATTTAGGAGTATAAGAATATTTTGGAATAGATAAATTGTACATTATAATTCGTAAGTTCTTTTTTTTTAAACTAAAAAGTATAAAGTTTTTTTTTTTTTTAAACTGAAAATTATAAAGTTACAATACAATATGCGATGAAGGCTTGAAATGAATTCTTTATAATGTTCGATACTTTTTGTAATTAAGTTTTATTTTTACTCTGTATATTTTTTTTGTTGTTATTCTGTAATTAAACTTTAATTTTTATATCCTCTATACAACCTGATAGCTCTTTAGTCAAAAATAAAATAAAATAAAATAAAAATAAATAAAGCAGGTACAAAAAATTCAACCAAAAGAAGATTTGTTCTCTCATGTACAACTATATGTGGGATCTTGACAGGTAGGAAGAACAAGAAATGTGTTTGTTTATACTCCATCAGGAAGATCTTGAAATATTGTTTACAAATTGTTGATCGTAGTGAAAAAAATATATAAGAATATTTTTGATAAAACAATTTTTTTCAATTCATTTCATAAATCAAACGTTATTGAAATAAATTCTGTACATTATTCGGCACGAACAACTTCGGCTAACTTTGCTAGTAATAAATAAGATTAAACTTACTGAAGAAGCAAGAAATGGATTGCAAACATAATTTAACAAAAAATACTAGCAAAGATTGTAATTTAGGCTTCATCTGCCCCTTATGAATCATGTCATCACATGGTGTAGAGCATTGATCATACAAATAATTGATATACATAAAATCGAACAATTGAAAGTTTAGATATTAAAATCTAAGAATGTTGAAAAATCAATGAATAAATCCAAATGATAAACTTCTTTGTAGACTATAAAACACAGATAATATTTGTCTATTTTAAACTTGAGTATCGGGTTGAAAAATATGACTCTTTTGAGCTGATCTACGGCAAAAGAGAAAACAATTAACAGGATAAACGCATTTTTGAAGGGAACAGAAGTATAAAATATTGAGGGACCTCAAACAATGTAACTGAGTTTTAGTCGGTATACACTGAAAAAAAAATTAGCTAAAATTGCTATTTTTTTTACATACTATGTACTATTTATATAGCTCATATCGGGATAACAGTGACGAAGCGTGAACATTCAGATTAGGGAATCAATTCATTAAAAAGTCGAAAAGTATGAACTAAACAGAACTAGGCAGATTTAACTACTTTACATTGTATTAAATTAGTAATTTTCTGGAAATAATAGTTTACTATTAAGCACAAATTTTTTTTTTTTCTCTTTGAAGGTGAAAATCTTTGATAAGAGCCTAAAAGGCCGTATCACAGCTTAATAGGACTGTGAAATTTTTAAATTACTAAATTCACCTACAACGTGATATCTTAAGATTAATTATTATAGCTAGTCACTATATGGACTAAACAATTTTTCTTTAAACTTTGAATTAATAAATTAACTTATTATGATAGGAAAAAAAAAAATTCAGGAAATGCAAATGATATATTGCAAATTTGTTAGGTTACCATTGTTTCGTAGGAGTAATACCCAAAACAATTTATTTCATAAAGGTCTTCAAATATTTAATCATTTAACAGTGGAAGTCAGAAACGCAGAAAATTTTTTCTAAAAAATCTTGATAACTTTTGTAGAGTATAGAAACGAATAATTAAATTTGTATTTTGCCTATTGAATATTCATAAATTTTTATCTTATTTTATTTTAAATTTTGTAGTTTAAATATTTTATGCATTATTTTGGTAAATTATTGTTTATAAATTTTAACAAAATTGAACTAATTTTGTTTTATGTAACTTGAAGGTAAATAGATTTAAAACTTTAAAAAAGTATTAATTACTAAAAAATGAAATGAAAAAAAAAAAAAACTTACGTTTGAAATACACTAAAAATTAATTCTATCACCGATTATCAGACAATAATTAATATTTATATTGAAGATTAATGCTCCTTTCCTTTTACATTATCATAAAAATTCTCTGATGATTTAATTGATTTCAGTAAATCTTTTTCAATTGAAATAACAGAAAGAGAACTTAATCTTTCCGATCCCATTCTATTTCGCATGAAACTTTTGACTCGTTTTAAGCATGAAAAGACACGTTCTGCTGTTGCTGTTATTGGAGGAATAGTAAAAATCAATTGACAAAGTTTTGTAAATTCCGTAAAACACCGGTCTAATCCACACTCCTTCAAAAAGTGTAGAATCTCTAAAGCATTTTTCTTACTTTGAAAATCTGAATCACTGAATGTCACTTTTCTGTTTGCAACTTGAATATCTCAAAATATTCCTAAGAATTTTCTTGCAAATTGCTTACAAGATCACTAGGGTATTTTTCTTCGAAATCCTTATATCGACTTATGTCAGTTAATCAATAAATTTAATTTTTTTGAGTGATTCAAAACGGTACTTAATTTCTGAAATGAGTTTTTGGCCAATATCTGTAATTAATGTTTTATAGTACTTTGGAATATTTTTACCACAAAGTTCCCTTTTTCTAGATGCTAATTCTAGAATGTCAAATTCCTCAATACTTTTGGAAAAGTTTTCTTCAAAATTCTGGATCATCAATTTTGATCAATGAATTTTTCGAATTCACAGATTTTTCGAATACAATAGGATATATCAAACATTTTTTATTGTAAGATTTCATAAATTCATGAGTAAAAAAAATAAAAAATAATAACATATTAACTGCTTTTTTCTCTATTATTTATTTATTTATGATTAATTATATACATAGAGTAGGAGATATAGCTAATAAGCTACATATAAGTTTTCATATTTATATTATTATTAATATCATTTTATTATAAAAGTTATCTTTTTTCTACAGCCAAAAAAATAGTAAATACAAAACTCTATATTTATATATTTTGTTTTTAATTTACAATTCTGTATGCATATTGATTTGCATGCATTTATTGTTCTCTTCTGTATCATCTTTTTCTGTTTATTTCTCCTCATTATCTCATCAATCAATTATCATTCACCTATAATACTTTATAATTATTACTAGCGAAGTTACCCGACGTTGTCCGGGTCGACCACAAAATGAATCGAATTTATTTCAATGAAGTTTGATTTATGAATCGAATTGAAAAAAATTGGTTTATCAAAATAATATTTTTTTTCACTACGATAAAAAAATATCAACAATACTCCAACTTAAGCTATACTTATATTAAAATTATTTCTTTGTAAACAATATTTTGGTGATCTTTTCTGATGAAGTATAAGCAAATACGCTCCTTGCTGTTGAGGTATTCTTGAAATAAAGAAATTTTCGTTTTTTCCACAATCAATTGGAATTTGTACTTAAATGAAATGAGGATGCCAAGTTCTTATTCTTAATCTAGTACCATAATTTTGGCTTCTTCAAGTTTCGTAGAAGCAATATTGAAGCTACTACTTTTAATTACAATTGATGAGGAACAACAACTTCATTTTCATCGATAACTGTATCTATCGATTTGTACAAATGGACCCCCTGGAACACTGCAGTATTTTCTGATTAATAAAACGAATCGTCACATTTTTGTGGCTAATTTACATAGCCATGTCATGTAAAAATTTTATACTGATTCCTAAATTCGAAAATACATTTTCAGGAAAATACATGTTTTTTTATTTTTCATAGAATACCTATGAATAAATTTTCAAGTCTGTAACACAATTTTTTTTTTTTAAACATTTCTGATAGAGTAGGTAAGTGTAAATTTTCATGCCTGTAACACTATTGGTTTTTATTCCTGAGACATACATGCTAAGAGTTGTACGGCAGCAACCCGAACCAGTCCAAATTTTTGAAATCGGTAACAGTCGAATTTCTGTATTTGTGAAAGAGTATCTAAGTGTATGTTTTCATGCCTGTAACACAATTGGTTTTTGAAATATTCCTGAAACCTACGTGCTAGGAGTTGTACGACAGCAACCCGAACCAGTCCAAATTTTTGAAATCGGTAACAGTCGAATTTCTGTATTTGTGAAAGAGTATCTAAGTGTAAGTTTTCATGCCTGTAACACAATTGGTTTTTGAAATATTACCGGGACGTACGTGCTGGGAGTTGTACGGCAGCAACCCGAACCAGTCCAAATTTTCGAAATCGGTAACAGTCGAATTTCTTTATTTGTGAAAGAGTATCTAAGTGTAAGTTTTCATATCTGTCACAGACATGGTTTTTAAAATATTCCTGAGTCTTGGTAAGAGTTGTACGGCAGCAACCCGAACCTGTCATCTGATGGCTTTGTAAAGTACCGCGTTATTTGTATACCGGTACCATGAATAACTGTGCAAAATTTCAGAACTCTATCTTTAAAACTGTGGGCGTGTATAGCGAACAAACAAACAAACAAACAAATAAACAAACAAACAAACAAACAAACAAACTTTCCCTTTTATAAGTATAGATAAATCAATATTAATATTATATATAGGTATGTCGATATATATATATATATATACATAAACAAATACAATATTCATTATAAAATAATTAATATGGCAAAATACAATCCAATTACGCATACACAATCAAAATAAAATTTGAGAGTTAACATTGCCTATTCCTCTAAAAATGTTAAATTTCTTCTTATGCGTAATTTACTATTCACTATTATATTATACAAGCTGTTAGCTGTGGAAGCGATTTTAAAATTGGTTCCCTTCATATATGTATACCTACAGAGTTAGACTTGGTTAGACTGTTACGATTTTATTTTGTAATGTAAGTTTTTTTCTTTTAATGAGTTTTATTTTATATAATGTTATGTTAAATATTTTTTGAAAAATTAAATAGTAGTAGGCTTGTAGCAAAAAACATTTTTTCTTTCTAGAATTTCAATGTATGTATGTGAAGTAATTTTAAAATTGATTCCTTTGCAATATTATTTTATAAGATATGTATGGCGAGTTTTATATGGTTTTATTCAGTGGCGTACTATGACAATTTAAATTTATTTTATTTAAAATAAATTTTATTTCCCATAATAAGAGAATGAGTTGAAATGAAAAAGTTCTGAAATTTATTTTTATAAAATGTGAAGTGAAATGTTGTAATGAACTGTAGAAGAAATATTTTTATTTTGTAACAAAAAAAAAAATCGTTTATGAATTCAGTAATGAAAATGTAAAAAGAAATAATGTTAATTATAAAATCAAAGGGAACCAATGGTTCCGTTGGTTCCATGGACCCTTCGTCGTTGGGATAATGACGCTAAATGGCATAAAATGATATAATTTATACTAAAGAATTATTTAATTATTTCTAGTAGACAAAACCATCAATTCCTTTGTAATATAATAATATTACCGATAATAATTAGAAACTCTTTAATGCCTAAAATTAAATTCAGCTGTGCTTACATAAGGAGAATTGTAGATACAAAATATGAATAGCTCTAATGCTGAAAATCAATATTGGGTATATTACATAAGAAGGATTTATATAATAAAATAGCATTTGCAATAATTTTAACTAAATCGTACTAACACGATAAAGCAAATATTCATTAATTGACTTATGAAAATTCGCAATTGTGAAAATCAATTTCAGCTAGTATAACTTTAAGAAGCAAATAAAAAAAATTAGCACAACTTACAATGTTATCTTACAAATTTAGGTAAAAGTTCTATTTTTAGAAGCTATTCCAAATATTGCAAATTTGTAAGGTAACATTGTAAATTTTGCTATTTAATTTGGTATACTCTGACTTGTAATACTAGCTGAAATTGACTTTCACCATTGCAAATTTTCATACAGCACTTAATAAATAGTTTTATCTTGCTGGTATGATTTAGTTAAGATTATTGTAAATATAGCTATTTTGTTGTAAAAATATCATATAAATTGGGAGGCAATGCTGAATCTTTTTGATGTGACGTTCTGTATTTTAAAAAGTATTAACAATAATGAAACATATACATATTATTAAAGTTTTTATATTTTAAACAAATGATATTTAAATTATCTTCATATGTAAGCACAGTTCACGAAATTTTTAAAATTTGATACAGTTCTTAGCTAATTTTTAAAACTTACAGTGTTATAAAAGTACGAACTAAAATGGAAATTAAAAAAATAATAAAATTTTATTCAAATAAGTTTTAAGTGTATTTATTTGCTTTTTTTACATCATAGATATTTAAGTCTAAAGATATTTCCTTGTTATTTATATACTTTAATCTATATTATACATTTAAATATTATCATATTTTTAATTACAAGTTTTTAACTTTTTCATATTTAAAATACCTATACATATATATACATATATATACATAAAATTGTTGTAATTACAAAAAAAAAACGCAGAATTAATTCAATTACAAATAACTTAAAAATATACTTCTTTCATTGTACTGAAAACGTGAAACACTGAAAAACGTGTTTTTTGATGAGCGAGCAATGCCTTTGAGGATTTTGTGTTGTGCACTTCGAATCGCATAGATCACAGATGAACTAATGGTTCTATAATCTAAATTTGTGTGATTTTCTTCTTTTAATTTATTTTGCTTGTTTTTTTACTTAACTTTTTTGTTTTATATTTTATTTTGATTTTTTAAGCATTATTATTTATTTTATTATCACATAATTATATATTTTCTTTCTTCTATTTGAACAAATTCACATCTGTAAATTATGGTCAATGTTAATCTGTATCTAAAACTTCATGCGTCATTTGAATAGCCTAACCAAACTATTTCATAACAATTAGGCTAAGTATTATATTTGAATGTAAATTATAAATCTTATTAGTTCATATACTATTTTGATTTAATCATTTAATTAATACTTTTATTATGATTATTAGATATTATTGCACTACACTATATTCAACTATTTATTTAATTAAATAAATTAGCTATTAATCACTTAATTCAACTTTTTATAATACGAGCAAATCAATCAAAGGATATCTATCTACTGGAATAGGTAACAAAAGTGCATTATTCTGTATTCACTAAAATATTGTGCGAATTTGCTGAAAAATTGTAAAAAATCGACCGTAAGAATTTTATATGCAAAAGAGAGACAACAAATACTAAAAGCTAATTTTTGGTAAATATTTCTATGTGGCTTTAGAAAATTTGTGTTACAAGATAATTAAAAAACGCAATTAAGCGTATCTAACAATTTATTTCAAATTAGGCAAAGTTTAAATAAATACTTTTGTAATTTTTGTTATGTGCTCAAATCAAATATAAATAATCTAATACAAAATAACAAATATTTTTAGTTAATATAGCTAAACTTTTTAAATTCAATGGAAAATTTGTTATAATTATATTTTTAATTTTCTTTTAAAACATTATAAATGTTACTATTTTTTTTATAAAAAAAAATGTTATGTTACATACTATATTATGCATTTAACTTTTTGTAATAAATTTTATTACAAGTTAACAGTGCACAATGCATTTGAAGTTAATAATTTAGTATTTTTTGCCATAATTACCATCACAAAACGTTATTTTTATACAGTCATGTTTTTTAGCAAACTAAGCATTCAGCTTTTTTTCCAGTGTATAAAAAATTTCGTAAAATCACTAACATTCAAAGATAGAGACTTCATATTAAAAATGATGTGCCTATCAGTACCGAATTCCATAACACAAATTTTCATTTAGAATTCAATCTCCTTTTTTTGAGGCACATATATAGAAATACTTCAACTCTTTATACCCAATTTTAATTAAATCAAACTATTTATCCGATAAAGCTAAGCCAGAAGAAAATATTTGAAAATCCTATAAAAACTAAAAAAAATCCAAAAATATCAAAAAAAAAAAAAAAATCACTAAACACAAATTAATGGAAAATTTTTATAAGAAAAAAAATTGTTTTTTTTTTTTTTTTAAGTGTCCCGGAAAATCTATAATTTTTCTAACTCTTATCGTAACTTATATCAGATATCCTTTAAAAAAATAACATCCTATAAGAAATATCATTTTTTATTTCTACTAACCAATTTCCCATTTTTAAAGTCTAGTCTCTAGATTTTTTTTTTGTTGTTTTCTTATTATACAGTATGGAAAATTTATCATAAAAGTTTAAAAGCAAACAAAAAAACAAAAAAAAAAATTGATCATTCGTCCTCCATTTATTAAATTGACCGGATGATTTTTAACTAAGCCATCAACATGTTTCCTGATGGCAGGAAAGGACTTATTGTTGGTAATTTATCCTTCTATATATATATATATATATATTCATTCATTATTATGATCCAATTCGGGATATGTGTGTGTGTGTAAGAACGAAGAAAAATCTAATCTCATTTAAACATATGTCTAAAAAGTACAGAAGGACATTAGTTTTCATGAGTTTATTGTCATTTTTTAAAAAATAAACCAATCTTATATTCATATCGCCCCTTTTCGTCCTTTTCTATCCAAAATATATTTTTTTATTATCATTATTAGTTTCATTTTCTCTTTTCTCTTTTTTGGAAGAGATTTTAATTCAAAATTGCGTCAACCAAAAAAATTTGTTGAAAAAGGGTGGTGTTGAAGTTATCGAATAAAAATATACATATATATATATATATACATATATGTATACGTTAAAGGAAATCTGAGGTTAAATTAAAACGTGAAATTGGTAAATCACAATTTGATATGATTTGTCATAAAGGACTGAAATTTTTTTTTAAAAATCAGTTCTGTATTATTTTCTTTTATCATTATTTTTTTTTTTTTATTATTTTTCTTTTTTGTAAAATATTTGTCATAAATAAAGGATATATTTTTTCTTCACTCATTTATTTATTTGCTTTATATTTCATAAGCTTATAATATCTTTTCTGTGTGTTATTTCCGTTTCATCTGTTGATAAAATCCTTTATGTCCTTTTTTTATTTTTCTTTGTTTTTTTTTTTATTTTTAATGCTCGATATTTTTATTTAATTTGAAAAAATTACTTTTGATCCTATATTCCCTTCATATTATATATATATATATATATATTTTCTTTTATTATATATTATATACATTATACAGTATTCTTGGAATGTAGTACGCGTATATATGTATTATGGCAGTTGAATGATATGTGATTTTTGGATTTAGAAAATTTTGTAAAAGACAAACAAATTGGATAAGAAAGGAAATTAAATAGAGGTACCATTGAGGGTTTGAATGAAGAAAACATTTTTCTTGACTTATTTTTCATTTTAAGGGTTTATTATTATTATTATTTTTTTTTAAATAAAAAGTCTTTATGATGTCAAAAATAAATGTGATTTTGAAGAAGTCCTAGAATTGATGTCTGATTATGTCAAAAATGAAAAAAAAATATTAAAGAAAATCAAAAGCAAAGATAAAAATTTGTTGATTTGTTGTTTTTTCTTTTTAATTTTTTCCTGTAGAAAATTTTTCTTTAAATTGTGAAGTCATCAATTTTTTTTTTACGTATTTTTTGTATCAAAAATAAAAAAAATGGGGAAATAAAGTTTTGAAAGTAATATTCTAGAAATTAAAAAAAAAATTTAAAAATGATTTTAATATTGCCAATTACATTAATAACAGTTTGAAGTTTTTTGAAGTTTTTATTTAAAAAATATTGAAAAATACTTATTTACTGTTGATAGAATAGAAAATTTAATTAAATTTGATTACTATAAAGTAAAACAGTTTGATAATAAAAAATGTTTTTTTGAATAAATTCAGATTTTGATCAATTTGGGTTCGTAACGTGTAATAATTAATGAGGTGAATTCGAGCTTAAAATTTTTAAACAAAAACTAATTGATAAGTCGCTCATCATCCTATTGGTTCTATAGGAACTATCCTCCATCCGTTAACTCCAATAAATTGCTCTCAATTTCGTCAACCTATCTTGATCTTTGTCTACCTCTTGCTCTAGTATTATACGATACTCTCTTCAGTCAATATTACTTTATTTTTGTTGCAGGATACTTCATGTACCTCATCTTCATGTAGAATTGTCCTAAAAGAGTCCTAAATTTTGGCTATATATGTATGTGCAATTGAAATAATAAAATAAAATTTGTATACTACAATAACAACAACCAATTCAACTACAACAATTTGTTAATTTCTAATTATATTTTTTTACTACTAACATTATCTAATTATAATTTTTAATTTAAATATTTAATTTTTTTTACTTAATTTTTGGTATAGTAACCCTGTACAGTATATGAGTTTGGAAATTTAAAATAAGTTTAAAATTAAGTAAATATTTTATATGAGGTGGCAAAATTCCCCTATAATAAAATATAAAATTAACTAATTACATATAGTCATGTTGTATTCTACTATTGATGGGAGTTATATCACGTAAAATATTTTATCACGTACCTATCATTGTATGTATCTCATTACAATGAATTAAAAGAAAATCCGCGTGAAGTTTTCTCACTATATTTTATAAGAATCAAAAAAATAAAAATGAAGGAAAAAAAAATTGTCTCAAGAAAATTAACAAGAAAATTTAAAGAAAAATAAAATAATTTACAACAAGAATGAAAATTAAAGAACAAAGACATCCTACGACGATAAGGATGAAACAAAAAAAAAAAAATGTTATATTTTCTGTATACAAACGTATTAATTACCAGTACATACTCTTTATAGTAATTTAATAGGATTAAGTAATTTATATTTTAAAATAAATTTTAGAAAAAATATAGACTTTCAAACAAATATTGTTCAGTCTATCACTTTATATACCTACTTAAAATTGAATACTTAAAAATATAATGCCAGATTGTTATTCTTCTTCTTATGTTGCTAATCCATTACTGAATGTTAAGCGATCACTCAACTTATGACTGTAAGCTTGCTGTGATGTTGGCATACTCTACTCTACATGTTGCGCTCTGAATCAATTCTCCTACGGTTCTGATATCTGTCCAACTTCGAATAATTCTAAGCTATGTCATTTGCTTTCTTCCAATATTTCTCTTCCCTTCAATCTATCTTTGCATAATCAATTGAAATAGTTCGAACTTTGGGCATCGTATCGTGTGACCAAATTAGCTTACATTTCTTCGTTTGGCATTTAAGAAGCACTTCTCTATTTTATTATCAATCTTCTAAGGACTTCTAGGTTCGTGACTCTGTAAGAAATGTTCAGCATTCTAGGATAACCCCACTTTTCGATTTCAGATAATTCAAGATTAATTATTTAAAATATTTTAAAAAATTATATTTACCTTCAAATATTCACCGAAAATAAGAAACATTTGTGTGCAAAAATATTTAATATTTTGATTTTTTGGGTAGTAAAATCAATCATGGACTTGAAGACTTGAAATACTTCGTAATTGAGTGGAATAAAAATTATTTTGCGATAATGTAAAAAAAAAACAGTCTGATGGAAATCAGTGTAACTATCCGACTTGGCTTAATATAATAAAATTTTGATAATTAGATGTTTCAATTTTGTATAAATGAAATTTTCGTATATTAATGCTGATGTATAAAACAATAATAGTCACATTCTGCAGTGTATTAAAAATAATGTACCAATAATAATAAAAATAAATTGATTACACAATCAATCAAAAGAGTTACTTGCTTACTTTCTGGGCACTACAGACTTTGAAGATCCTATGCAAGACCCAATATTGGCCTTTCTGACTGCGGTTACGAGTAGATCCTCTTCACTTGGTAATATAAAGTTTTTTCAAATCCACCGATAATTCATCTTTCCAACAACAGTGTGGTAACACGTTCGTCACGGTTTGGATTCGTAGATTTTTTTAGCTCGAGCATTTTCTATTACACAATGAAACAGTATAGTTTATAAAGATTACATAATTAATATTTTTTTTTTAAATATCAAAATTTGCAAAATTTATTTAAATATCAAAAAATATACATCAAAGCTGTGATATCAGTTATTGATGCATACTGCCACAACCTTTTTTCTCTAAATGTAATATCAGAATTAAAAATAAACCTTTAACGGATAGTTTTCCTTTCTTCAATGGAATTTTTTTTTTTACAATGACTATGTTTTCCAATAACTAGTTTTCTATAAAAATTCAAAGGATTTTGAACTCTTACGATAATAATATTATCCGAATTCAATTGGAAAGGTAAAGAAAACAAACATTTGTGAAGAGTTTCGACCAATTAATATGTTACCGAATTATGAAAAAATTTTGGAAAAAGTAGTAGAAAAACAAATAATAAATTATCTGGAAATGTTCGTTAATACTGATCGAAGAACAATCTGGGATTCGATGTAAACACTCATGTGAAAGTGCATTAAATTTGATGATTGTGGAATGGAAAAAAAGTTGTGATAGCGGAAAAAAATAGCAGCCGTTTTCTTAGACTTAAAAGGTGCTTTCGAAACTATAGACAGAGTGATCATACTAAAAAAACTATTTAAATATGGAATTAAAGACAAAGAATTAGAATGGTTCCAAAGTTACTTAGAAGACAGAAAACAAATAACTAAATTTGGGAATTATAAATCAAATAGTGAATATGTTAAGCTAGGAGTACCACAAGGATGAATTGTTGGTGCATTAATTTTTGTGGTATAGATAAATGATATTAATAATATTTTGAAGAATACAAGAATAATGCTATTTGCTAACGACACATTGATCTTTATGGAAGGTGATAATATTAACGAAATCGAAATATAATTTAAATAAAGATCTTGATAGAATTTTTAATTGGATGAATCAGAATAAATTAATGTTTAACATAAATAAAACTAAATGTATGATGATAAATAGTCCAGTAAACGTAAATATAAGAATAAATGATGAAATAATTGAATGTGTGAACTATTTAAAAATTTTGGTATAACAATAGACAAAATATTTAAAACTAGGAGAGCATGTAACAAATCTATGTGGAAAAATAGCGAAAAAAATTAATTTTTTATATAGAATACGCGGAAAAATAACTAGAGAATGTTTAGTTACAATTTATAATACAACCATATTACAGCACTTTGATTATTGTTCGTCCATTTTGTTTATGTGTAACAATAATATGATTGAAAGACTTCAAATACTTCAAAATAGAGCAATGAGGATAATCTTATAATGTAATAGGTACACATCGATTATGGCTAATGTTAAATAAATTAAATTGGATGAACGTAAAGCAAAGGATATATTTTAAAACAATATTTTTTGTGTTTAAAATAAAATATGGGTTGGTTCCTAACTACTTAACTAGAAATCTTACGTACATAGGTAATACTCAACCTTAAGGAACTGTATTGATTTTAGATTGCCAGTAGCAAAAAGCACAACGACCCAAAATCAGATAATGTACAATGGATTACAAATTTTTAATGAAATGCCGGGTTTAATAAAAGCCAAAAGTAGAATAAGTAATTTCCAAAAATTCTTAGTAAAATATGTTAAAGAAAATTTCTAGAAAACTTATAGATAAAGTATTTAAACTATAAAATTATATTAATTGATATATAAAATTAGTTTAAGTTTGAATAAAATGAAATAAAGTAAATGAATTGATATATATGTATAAAAGTAATTTAATTATTAGTAGTAGTAAATAAGAAATAATGTATATTCTAAAAGTTTATATTAAACTAATAAAAATTTAAATAAATAAAAAAATAAATAAATAAGGATAATATTATATTTAAGGAGAAATATTTAATCAAAAAAAAAGTATTAGACATTGTTTATAAGGACTTTAATTTTGTGATTTTTACTGTAATTTAAAATTATACTTTTAGAAGAGAGATAGAAAGTATGGTATGAATCTGATACAGCATACATTAAATAGTAATAATAATTAAACAAACCATAAGGATTCATATTTGGATTATATATGATAATATGTTTCACATTTTTAAATTTAAAAAAAACTCTAGAATTTATTTTCAGTTAAATAACAGCCACAAATTTTATATTTACGCCAGTC
Source organism: Argyra leucocephala (assembly GCA_963942445.1). Classification (NCBI taxonomy): domain Eukaryota; kingdom Metazoa; phylum Arthropoda; class Insecta; order Diptera; family Dolichopodidae; genus Argyra; species Argyra leucocephala. Next base: position 81,127,729 of record OZ012681.1, on the reverse strand, counting down.
CATAAAATTTCCAATAAATTTTTTGGAACAAAAAAATATGGTTAATACACAAATATTAGGCTGATACAGAAACGACACTGAAACGCACTACAAAATTGGTGTATTTAACTTCAGAAACTCATTGGCTCATTTGTTTTACCTTTTTAAATGTCATTCTTTTACAAATAAATATAGCAACTTTATTAGTGGAAATATCTGAGGATCAACCTTTAGGGACTATGCTACTAACAATTCCTCCCTTTATCTTTTATTAATTTTTTACTATATAAATTTATTACTGGTAATTAGTGTAACGATAACATATTTCTTACTCATGTTTTATTCTTCTTCTTTAAAATAAAATCTTTCCAAAAACAAAACAAACTGTTATTTTCCAAGTAGCACATAATTTTTCCTTAAAAGTTTCATGTATACAAATAATGTCCTTATGCTACTTTACGTCACAGCAAACTTATTTACAACTTGAAAAACATCGCATATATCCTTTTTTTGTCATCATTTTCTTCCTAAGTTTGTTTTTTTTTTTTGTGTTTTATTTTTGTTATTGTTATTATTCTTTACTCTTATTATTCTTGTTGTGTTATTATTAAAATATATTTTATTCCTTGTTACTTAAAATAAAAAAAAAAAAATTTCAAAAACAAAAAACGTTGTACTCCCCGAAGTATTGTAGTGGTAAATATGGTCCTGTATTTTTTTGTTTTCTGCTCTTTTCTGTTGTTTTCCGATGTTTTTTGTTTAGTTACTCTTGAGTTTTTGATGAGATTTTGCCATTATCATGATTAAGTACCACAAAAAAAAAAAATAAAAGAGAAAATATAAAGAATAAAAATAAAAATGTTTACCACAAAATTTGAAAAAAATTGCTAGCATTTCTTTGTAAAAATAGATTCAAAACGGACACCATAATATCGACTACTCGACTAAAATAAAACAAAACAAAAAATGAAGGATGAGGAAAAAACTCTTATTACGAATATTAAAACAAACATAGAAATGATCTATCACATATCCTTATTATTATATTATAAATGATATAAAAAAAAAAAATTAGAGATGGAAAGAATATGTGAGGTTGGGTTGGGCAGAAAAAAAGGGATAATAAAAAATTTTAACAAATACAACCTATAAAACCAAATAACATGTAATTGATATCTTGTGAACATAATAAGCTAAAATGGTTAGTCAGTCATGCTCTGCATATAAATACCAAATATTTTTAAATTTAAAAAAAACTCTAGAATTTATTTTCAGTTAAATAACAGCCACAAATTTTATATTTACGCCAGTCCATAAAATTTCCAATTAATTTTTTGGAACAAAAAAATATGGTTTTCATATTTTCCGCACATTTTTCAATCACATCTAGCAAGTCATATTATTGTGCGAGTAGTCGTATATCCTGTAACCACTTTCAAAACAACTTGAATCGTTGAATTCTTTTTTATTTATTTGAACCCCGGATTTTTATTTTTTTTTTTTTTTAACACCAAAAATAAAATGTTTTATTTCATTCAATGAGCACTCATTTACGTAAAGTGGCAAATTTGAGATCTCGTTGAGTTTGTAGTGAAAATAAAATCAATAACTCATTTACGAAAATACGACCAAATTGTATGCAACAATTTTTGAATGCAATTCAGAATTTGAATTCGATATTCAATATTTTTGTTATTTAATATTTAGAAATTTTTTAGTATGGTAACAGAAAGGGATAGATAGAGAATAAAAAGGAGCATCGTCTTTTATGAATTATATTCTTACTTAAACGTGTGTTGTCTTATTTTATATTTAACACTGAAAAAAAATGGTTAATAAATTTTCCTATTTTCCTATTAAGCGATTTTTTTGTAAATTTTACAATTTTTTTGAGTCAAGTTCTTATTATTTTTAGATTATTGTCTATTTTTTTAGTAAGGTTTACAAAGTCATTAATAATTTAATCGCTTGGTAATTTTCCTTAAATCTGTTGGATATTTAACTAGAAAAATAGCAAATTTTGTTATTGTTACTTGTACTTATTCCAGTTTAAATAATAAATTTTACAAAAAAAATAATACCAAGTTAATAGGAAAATTTACAATAATTTTATTATAAAAATAATAGTAGTGGTTATTTATATAGGATTCTTTACGTTTTTTTATTGTGATATCTCCAATTTCATTTAGATAACTTATTATTTTATTGAGATATTTTCAAAACATAAAATGCAAATATGTGAGATAAATTCCTAATAAATTATAGGAATTTTTACAAAATAAATAGCAATATCTCATACTTTTTTATGAAAATGTAAAAACAATTATAATAACTATTATATTTTATATGAGAAAATCTACTACAAACTATTTGTAGAATATCTGAGCTAAACTGATATTTTTTCTCAAAATATTAGGAGAAGTTATTTATCATAATAAGGAAAATTTTTCTCTCAAAGTAAAATTTCTAATAAATACTGTAATAGGTCTTATATTTTGGACAAATAATGTTAAAAATATAATAAATAAGAAATTTGTTGCAGAAAATTTAGTTTCACGTAGCCTTATGGGCTGGGCGTTGTTTTATTTGTAAAGTATATTTTATAGTGATTGATTTGTCATTAAGTAAGTGATTTTTTTTTTAAATTAATTGAGTGGAACATGATCGAACTTGTGGATAATTTTCAAGGGTAAGCAATTTAAAAAAAATATATTCATAGGTTTCTAAACTTTAATCAGTAAAACTCTGCAATATTAACACAAGATTATAAGAAATTTTATTTAAAATTTTATCCACTTTATTATTCTGTAGGTTGAATCTTACTCGGATCAAAGAAATGTTTTTTTGTCCATACTTGCTGTATTTGTATATAAGATTATAAGAAGAACCACTTGCGGGTTTTGCTGTTCTTCCATTTTTATTAGCTTCATCGGTATACAAAACTGTACAGGAAAAGTCAGAAAGTTCAAAGATAAATCGTTATAAGTTAAGCAAAACCGAAGTCCAACAATCATTTTTTATGTTTATTACTGTAAGTATAAATAACTAGTTGCTTAAAAAATATAATTTTATAATTTGAATAATTATAGCTCAACTATCTTGTGGAAGAGCACATGCAGAAATTTACTGAGAAGATATTAATGAAAAAAAAACTCTCCATCCACATCTGATTTTGTCGCACAAAATTTTCGTAGGTGTTTTTAATATAATATAATAAATAACTTAGATGTAAAAAAAAATTAAATACAAATATTTGAAAGTTACATGAACATGTAAGAAGTAAAAAGAAGAATTATGTTAAAGAAAAACATTATAAATAATTATAAAAATATTGAATCATTTATATTATTAGTTCATTAGTATATTTAAATAAATAAAAATTAAATAACTAAAAAAATCATAAAATAAATTTTTTTTCTTGAAAATAATATTTTTGGTGTTTTTATTTAGTACGTTCTTATTGAAAAGTTCCTATAAATATAAGAGCAATAATGTCTTAAAGTATAGTAAAACTTCCTGAAATTATAGGAATTTTTCATATTTTTTTCAGTCAATATTCCAATTTTTTAGGAAACATGGCTATAATTATAGTAACGTTTCCCATATTTATGATCAGTTTTTCTCGGTTTTTTCACTCAATTTTCCTATTTTTTAGCAAAAATTACTATAATTCTAGTAATGTTTCTCATATATGTAATCAGTTTTTCCTCATTTTTTAAAACAATATTCGTAATTTGTAAGAAACATTCTACAACTAAAACAATAACTATTATTTTATTAGTATATTTTCAATATTTTTTAACAATTTTTCAGAACTATTCTAAATTTTCTGGGTCTAATTCCTACATTTTTTATACGTTTTCCAATAAAGTTGTATACTTTTATGAAATTAAAAAAATAAGAAAAACTACTATAAAATTGGGAGTTATTATAAAAAAAAATATAGTTATTGTTCTAAAAGCGGATGGTAATTTACAAAAAAAAATATAGGAATAATTGTTAAAAATGTCCACTATACCGCTTGTTGTTATAAAAATAGTAAAAATTGTATAAAAAAAGCGACAACCATTCCTATTTCTTTTTTCAGTGAAAACGTAATATGATACGATATTGCAATAGAAGAGGAATAAAAAATAAAGTGAGATAGATAAATTTATTTAATAATAATATTGATATTATAATTTTAAATAACCAAGTTCTACAATAAACCACTTCAAAATAAAAATTGCAATGCACATTTAAAAAAGAGTGTAATAAAATCTAGTGTAGTAGTGTGGTTGGATACCCCGCAGGTATACTTTACTTTAGTTACACTGTCAGATCTTTTTTCAAACTTTGCTGCGACATAACTTAGGTCACGTGATGAAACAATATATGGTCTGAGCTGATTGGCAAGCAAACTAAAGGCTTCGTAAAGCCCGTTATAAATTTATAGGAGTAAATTACTTAAAGAATCGTAGCGCCTACATTTGGTAAGATATAGACCCCTAATAGGGCTTGAAAAAAAAACTAACAAAAACTCTTTTCAAAAACGTACATACTATTACAGGATCTGCAATGGTTCGGATACAGTGTTCTTAAGAAGAGAAAAATGTAAACAAAACTGATTTTTCCGGAATAAAAAAAAAAAATTCTAGTATAACGCGTATATTTTTTGTGACGTCATTAGTTTTATTTTTTTTATAGTATTTCAAAAATGGTTGCAACAACTCCTCTACCTAGTAAAGTTTTTAAGTTATTCAAAAAAATTGGAGAGATAAACACCAGAAAATATAAGAATAGAATCGTATAAAACTGATTAAAAAATGAATTTTGAAAAAAAAATGTCATTGTTGTTAAAATATGTAGGTATGAAGAATATTTAGAAGAAGTTTTATAATTGGTCTTGGCTCAGGCTTTTAATAATTTGTTTATTGGGGGTTTGGGTGCGGCAGCTTTCACTATTTTAAAGGTTTATATGAAAACGTAGATAAAATATTTACGCGAGAAAAATTGTTATAAGGGAGTTTAGAGTTTGTTTCACAATCATGATTATTCGCCTAACACAGGGTTTTACAAAGTTTTTTTTAAGCTCTACCAGGGGTCTGTAGTTTCACAAATGTAGGTTTTCCGACTCTTCAAGTAAGTTGCCTCATAAAATTTATAAAGGGATTTTTGAAACTTTGGTGTTATGCACCAAGTAACCTAAGGTATGTAAAATGTACCGAAAGTAAAGGACATCCCCGAACTATATTTGGTGACAGTATGCGGTATATCTTAATTGCGCATTCTATTTACGAGCTATTCAATGTTGTTCTTGTATTATTGATAAATGAATCACATGTATTTGTTGAATGCTGTATTAACACTGATCAATATTTTATTAATAATTATTATCTACAGTTCTACATTACACTACAACTACATGTGGTTGGTGATAATTATGTAGTTTGTAATACTTATAATCAATACCTAATTAATACTATTTTTTAATATAATACAGCTCTTAAAATATTTGCGCGTATATTTAGCAAATTAAAGTAATGGTTAGCCTTAATAACTAGTTTTCATATACCTATATACAGTTTTTTTTTTTTTTTGTCTTTATTCTATACAACTATCTACATAAAATATAAAAGATATTGAGTATAATGTTGGAATTAAAATTGACGTGATGTAACTGACATGTAATCTAAGTCAAAAATCCATTGATTCTTGACTTAATATTCAAATTTATATTTATGGAGTCTCAGGTAAAGTGAATCTAGTAGATAAATCCAGCGGTCTGAAGCGTCTTAATCTGCGCTCGCTTGTTCGTTCATTATTGATGAGTTGAGGAGCAAGTAAATTTGGATGGTTTTCCAGTCGAACATAGTATTTTTCAGCTTTCTTTTTAATGAATTTCTTAACAGATGGGATATTTAAATCTGATCTAATTGTGTCATTTCGGACATACCAAGGCGCGTTAACTATAGACCTTAATACTTTGGACTGGAAGCGTTCTATTATTTCGATGTTGGAGTTACTAGTTGTTCCCCATAGTTCCAACCCGTAGCTCCAGATTGGCCTGATGATAGCTTTGTACACTGCAACTTTACATTCTAGGGATAAATTGGAGAAACGACCTATTAGCCAAATTAATTGATTGAATTTTAATCGTAGTTGTTTATTTTTGCTGATGATGTGACTTTTCCAAGTGAGGCGTCTATCCAAGTGCATACCTAAGTACTTAACCGAGTCTTGGTGTGTCAATTCCATGTCGTTAAGGTGAACAGCGGGGCAATTTCCCTTGCGATTAGTAAAGGTGATATGAAGGGATTTCGATTCATTGGCCTTTATTCTCCACTTTTTCAGCCAGTTTTGTATATCCAATAAGTAGTTCTGAAGAACTTCTGAAGCTAATCTCGGATTAGTATGAGACACTAAGACCGCTGTGTCGTCAGCAAAGGTAGCAGTGAGTACCCTCGGCGATGTTGGGAGGTCTGCTGTAAATATCAGGTAAAGTAGTGGGCCAAGGACACTGCCCTGAGGAACCCCAGATTTAATTTCTTTTAGTGACGATTGTTCCCCGTTGTATTTAACGAAGAATTTCCTATTTGATAAATAAGTTGACAAAAGTTGCTGGTAGTGGTGAGGAAGTAGTTTTTTAAGCTTGTAAAGGAGACCTTTGTGCCAAACTTTGTCGAAGGCTTGCGAAATGTCCAGAAAAGCTGCAGAACAGTATTTTTTCTTGTCAAGTGAATTATTTATATGGTTCACTACTCTATGTATTTGCTCAATTGTTCCATGATTGTGACGAAAGCCAAACTGATGAGCTGGTACGATATCTCGTTCATTATTTATTTTAATCAATCTTTTGGCTATTAGTTTTTTGATTAATTTTGATATTACTGGCAGAAGACTTATTGGTCTATATGAACTAGTCTCATTTGGCTCTTTCCCCGGTTTAGCTAACATTATGATATGAGCAGTTTTCCAGATATCTGGGAAGTAGCTAGTTCTTAATATAGCATTAAAAATGTGGGTTAAGAATTTTATACTGCAATACGGAAGTTCCTTTACCATTTTGCCTGTGATACCATCATACCCAGGAGCCTTCTTGTTTGACACAGAGTTTTTTATAATACAATATACAGTTGCTATGATCAGTTTCCATGAGTTTTCGAAATTGGCTTATAAATGCCGTAATTTGAAATACCTAACCTTCAAAACTTCAAACAATTTTTGCCGTATTAGGAGTTCCAGTTAGAAAGTTTTAAAATAAAAATTTCCCATTATTATTGAAATTAATAATATTATTTAACGGTACTTTTCCGAACTATTTGACATGTAAGCGATTTCCAAAGTTTTACATATTTAAAATCTACAAGGACACAACTCGATTTTAATGTGCTACAAATTTTTTTATTTTTACATGATTCTTTGATAAATTATAATGAAATTAATTACATTAGGATTGGTTTTTTTGTAACCTACACTTTCTGAAAAAAAAAATTAATCTCTGATCATAGTACAGATTTAAGATCTGTACTATGATGAACCATATAGTACAACTGATCTTATAACTTTAAGATTTTGTACTAAAACCGTTGCAATATTTCAATATTTGTGTTAGTATATATAGAACCCAAAACTGAAATCAATAAAAACATTCTGTTGGCTTTAAAAATTATTTAGAAATAAGCAATAAATTGTTATCTAGTGATGTATGAGAATCAGTCAGTCAGCCAACATATTTTGCTTAACTTCAGACGCAGTTGCTTTCTTTAACAGGAATACAATTTTTCATTTGTAAGTTTCCTATTTAAGGTCAAGTACAGCTTAAATAATGTACGGACTTGAGTGAAAACTTTGATTAATCGTTACCAATTAAAACAGTACCATAATATAAAACATAATGATACCTGTTAGGATAAAATGACATTATATATTACTAGAACAAAACTTAGTTAATTGTTTAATAACTGACTAACATTTTTCATAACATTATATTTTAAAAACTATAGTAGGAAACTTTCAATTTTAAGTACAATTTAATTATAATAATCACAGCAAATCGTCTTATTAATTCTGAGGTTTAATCTAGTCTCATATCTTAATTTAGATATTAGTAAGATAATGTTGCATGCGATTTAAATAAAATATTGACCATTCGAATAATTTTAAATGCCAAATTATTGTGAATTTTTTCAAAAATATTAAAGAAACAGATTTAAGAAAATATCTGCATTAAAATTAAAAATATTTCATGATATAATAAAAATAAGGCGAACCGACGTAATAACTTAAGTCGCATTCACTCTATAATCCGGATTTATGGAATGCAGACGTGATTTAATTAGCGGATTGAATTTATTTATTATTAAAATTCAACGAAAAAAAAAAAAGAAAAACAAAGTACAAAAAATAAAAACAATAAAAAAATAAAAATAAAACTCAAATTTCTATTTTAAAAAAATAATAAGAATGGCTTCGTGCCATGAGTGCAAAAATAAAATAAAAAGTGAAACAGGTATTAAATGTGCCGGAGTGTGTAAGAAAGTTTATCATGAGCAAATAAAATAAATGCTCTGGGCTAGACCAGTTAACCGTAAATATTATGTACTCCAACAATATGCTAAAACTTATATGTGATGAATGTATACAGTACATAAATAATATGGATGAAATATTGCAGAACATGGAAAGAGCTGTATCAAGAAATAGTGGCAACCTAAATGAATATAAGGAAGAATTTGAAGCAGCGCTAAAAAGAAATGAAAATGAGATTAGGGGACTTTTAAGAGCTATTGAAAGTAGCTACCTAAAAAAATTAGACGACATAAAAATTGGGCAAAACAAAGAATTAGAAAATATCGTGAAATTTACCGAGGTTGTAAAAAACCAAAATGAAAAGGTTAATGAACAGTTTACCTGTGCAATGCAAAAAGTGATGAGATATGCAAAAAAATGGAAAAAGCAATAATTGAAAAAAACACAAATGTGGGACAAAATATATCATATGTTGATATAATAAAAAAAAATAATAATATTGAAAAAAAATGTACCAGTAATAAAATGTGAGGTTCCATTAATTATAAAGCCAAAAAATAAACAAAAAATTGAGCAAACAAAAAGTGACTTAAAGACGAAGGTGGATCCAAAAAATTCAAAGTTTAAAAATGTGCAAAGTAGAAGCAATGGAATAATACTTATTTCATCTGAAAATAAAGAAGAGCGTGCAAAAATAAAAAACATTTTGGAAGTTAAAATGAAAGAGGAGATAGTAAAATACCAACTGAAATGAAGCCGAAATTTAAAATTGTGCATATGAGCAACAAAATGACGGAAACTGATAATAACTTTTTCAACATCGTCAGTAGAAAGATCATTCTCCACTTTAAAAAGAATTAAAGTCTACTCTCGCAATACAATGGAGTAGAATAGATTTTCAGAACAGAACTGGCAATTTTTCGGATAGAAGAAGAATTTTTAAGTCAGCTTCAGTCAGAAGAATCTTTTCATGAAAGTATTTTAGAAATTTTTTTGGCCAAAAACCATGATTTAACACATTATTTATAAATAAAAAATTTAGTAATATTACACATTGTTATTTAATGTGTGAAAAGTAAAAATAATTTTCCCTGACGGAAATTATTAAGATAGTAATTTTCCTTAGAGGAAAAATATTGAGATAAAAATCTCCTTCAACGGGTATTTAATGTTATAATGATATCTTTCACAAAAATTATATTCTCCCAGTACAAGGAAATGATCAAAGTAAGTTAATCTATCATAAGTCAGTTATAACAGACAAACGGAGGTGGTTCTAGGGCCACACACTATCATGGTTGGTTCGCAGGTCAAGCCACATGGTATCTTTCGAGAATTTCCACCTACCGACGAAAAAAAATTTTTTTTTGCTTTGAACGAGTAACTTAATGTATCACGAGTCGCCACTGATATATATGTATGTATGTAATCTTTAGATTGTAAGTATCTTACTTTTATTTTTAAATATGGATTTTTCTGTGATGTTTTATACCAAAACTAATGTTTGGTCTGTATCAGAAAGAAAATTAAATTTAGTTAGGGTAGTAAAATATAAAAATTGTGTGGCTTTTTCAAATATTTTTTAATTTGTATACAATTTTGTCAATACAAGTTATGAATATTAAAAAAAAAAAATATATATATATATATTCAATATTTTTCATTTTTAATCTGAAATGCTATAAAGATTTCGCTATCGAAAATAGACTACAAAAAGCTAGGGTCAACTCTCCAAATTTTTTAGAACATATTTATTAGCTATTTACATGATTCCCTAAACAAAACTGACAGTTAAATCAAAGTGTCGCTATTGCTGACGACATTATAATATACACCGCCAATAAAAAAATTTAATATAGCGCAATATAATTTATTAAATAAGTCGCAAAAAACAGAGCCAACATGTTTCCATATAATGTAAAGAAAAATTAGAAACAATTGTCAGTTACCTAGAGGTTCAAATTAATTATTTATTAAAAATTTAAAAATCACATATAAAAACAAATTATTATAGCTAACAAGACCTTCATGGCTTTACAAAAACTATTTTATTCAAAATATTTAAGTTCAAAAATAAGACTATTGTGCTATAAAAGTTTTAGAAGCCCAATAATATTTTGTCCAATTAGGCTTAATGTAAGTGCGTGTATCATGGAAAAATTTGTGTTGGTCGAACGAAAATATTTAAAATAATGCCAAGCTATGCCAAAAAGAAAATATATATTAATTTTTTTTTTAAATAATTTAAAAATAATTCGAATAGATGATTTTATCAGCTCTAAAAATAATTATAAATAATATTTATCGCATTTTTTTATATTTTATTTATTAGTTTATATGAAGTTAGTTAGTTTCAGTTTTTATTTTAAAACAATCAGTAAATAATTGGTTTTTTTTCTGTCAAAATATTTTTTACCAAAACGCAGAATATAAGATAATAATTATATAATAACAGTTCTTCAATAACAGTCACCTAAAACTTCATACTTTTCATCATAACGGAAAAAATTAGTTAGTATTAAGTGTAATTTAATATATTATATATAAAAAAAGAACTCATAAAAACAAAAATATAATAATAAAATCGGTTTAGTTTAATTTTAATTGTGAACAATTTTAATATATAAAATTTGTTGCTTGTTTTGCACTTTTTCGTTTTTTTTTATTTCTGTAAAATTCATTAAAGAACAAAGAAAAAAAACTGAAGCTAGTGACCCGCAAACAAATTTCTTAATAAAATATTACATTTAAAAAATAAAAAAAATGAATTAAAACAATAATGACAGAGAAATGTGACATGGAATTGTGTCTTAACTTTGACAATAAATCGAAGATTGTCAAATGTCAAGCTTTCTGTGGTAGAAAAATATATGGTGCATGTATTGACGCAGGCAGAGACTTTTACCAGCACTCATTAGGAAGATATTTTATATGTTCAGATTGTCAAAATTATGAGTCCCTTTTAAGAGCTATGTATGATCAAATTACCTCAAAAATTTCTAAATTTGATGAGGCTAAGAATGGGATAATTCAAAAGATGTCGAATATCATCAAATAGTTTCGATGACATGGCAAATTCTTTTGATATAATTAATAATAAATTAAGCAATCTACATATTAGTAAGGAACAAAAAATGCACCATCTTCTCTTTGACCACATGGATGAGCTAAGAAGGCAAACAATTCCAAAAACAGTAGAGCGGTTATTAAAAGAAAACAATGCAACTTTAGTAGCAGAAGTTAAAAATCTTGACGTAGCACTACAGAACAAAATTGAAGTTATCCAGGAAACCGTACAACAGAGTTATAACTTCAACAATGCTGTCAATGCTGATATATTAGAATTAAAAAATGTTGTTAAAGTACTCCAGGCCAAAGAATCTACTAAGAGTTGCAACTGTAAAGAAAAATTGGATCTGACATTATTTTGAATTCAGGTATTACAAAAGATATACAAATTTGTAACAAAAACAATAATTCAGATAAAAAAAGAATTAAAAAAAATAATAGTAACAGAAAACTAAATTTAAATAAACAAATAAGTGAAATTAATAATGATAATAATAGTAATAGTTATAAACAAAAATAGTAAAGATAAAGATGAATCAAAAGTTAAAGAAAAAAATAATCATAATAAGAATAACATTAATGATAATATTACAAACAGTAGTAATGTTAACAAAAACCCGAAAAATATATCTAGGGTTAATAATAATAGAATAACAAATAATAAAATTTCAAATAAATTTCTTAGTAAGAAAAGTAATATGTCAAGACGCTCTTTGTTCAATAAAACTAAACAACAAACACCAGATAACACTAACACGACCCCGTTAAATTTTACAGTAAATCTCACTCAGTCACTACCAACACAATCCGTTTGTACACAACATAATACTTTACCGTTTAACCCTTCTATAAGAACTTATAATTGTAGCTACTCTAGTGTCTTAAGAAATGATTCAATAACATCGAAAAAACATTTTTAGTCCAACAGCAACAAATAGCACTCTCAATAACTTGAAATTCAAATTCCTAAATGCAACATTAGTACTACACTTGTACCTCCGAATACTATCTTAAGTAGTAATGATAATGGTATCAAAGATAATACAGGTTTAAGTAAAAAGTATGATAATTTCTTGAAAGGTGAAATACTAAGACCTAGTGCTGCTACACTTGACAATTCCAGTAAAGAAGAAACGCAGAGTTCAAAGGTTACTAAACTCATTTATGAACAGTTTCCGTGTCAAAGTGTACCGCAAAATGAATCATTTGTAAGACCCCTTATACTACCAATAATTAGTATGACACAAAATTCTATGAAAGAAAAAGATTTTCGTTATGCTCTCTCAGGACTAATAGAATTTATAATCTGATGAGATTATATCTCTCTTATCTGCATGATAACTCCTATAATTGCGTATTTGAGCACTCTAAAAAAATTTGTTAAATTTCACTACAATTAATGTAGGCAACCTAACCCCCTACATTAGTGAAATTCAACAGACCATAATTTTGTTAACTTTCACACTAAAAATGTGTAAAAACTTTACTATCTTAAACGTGTGAATTTCCCTACAAAAAAGTGTGATTTTCAACAAAAAAAGAGTGACTTCTCTACAAAATCAGTGTGATTTACATTCCCATTTTCAACTATTTCACGGTGCCGTATCCCTGCAAAAAAAAAGTGTAATTCGAAAACAAATTAATTTTTTAATTATAATTAATATTTTTCAGCTTAAGAATAATAATTTTATTAGAGTATTTAATTTAAACAAAACAAGAAAATCTTAAAATAAAATAAAAATCTTAAAATAGAACACAATTACTTAAAACTAATTCACAAATATTACATTTATACATAATTTATTTTATAGTTTATATATTAAATAATAATTTTTTTATAAATGAACACTAATTAATTACTTAATTCAATATAATTTCAAAAATGATTTCAATTAACTAGCTATTTCATAAACTTTATAGAATTGTTGGTGATTTCAATTACATATTTCTTAAACTTAGTATCTTATTTAATAATAATTATAATAATAATAATTACATACCACCTCAATTAGCTTTTTATTATATTAAGATACTAGCAAAGATACCCGACGTTGTCCGGGTCGACCACAAAATGTATCGAATTTATTTCAATGAAGTTTGATTTATGAATCGAATTAAAAAAAAATTGGTTTATTAAAAGTATTCTAATATTTTTTTTCACTACGATAACAAAATATCAACAATACTACAACTTAAACTATACCTACATATATTAAAATTATTTCTTTGTAAACAATATTTCGGTGGTCTTTTCTGATGAACTATAAGTAAATACGTTATATTCGCCTTTTCCACAATCAATTGGAATTTGTACTTAAATGAAATGAGGATGCCAAGTTCTTATTCTTAATCTAGTATCGTAGTTCTGGCTTCTTCAAGTTTCGTAGAAGCAATATTGAAGCTACTACTTTTAATTCCAATTGATGAGGAGGAACAACTTTATTTTCATCAATAACTGTATCCATCGATTTGTACACATAGACCCCCTGGAACACTCTGCAGTATTTTCTGATTAATAAAACGAATCGTCACATTTTTGTGGCTAATTTACATAGCCACTTCACATAGTCATGTAAAAATTTTATACTGATTCCTAAATTCGAAAATACTTTTTCAGGACAATACATGTTTTTTTATTTTTCATAGAGTCATCAAGTCTGTAACACATAGTCGTCTGGAATGCCAACGGACTGTCAAACCATCAACAAGAATTGTATCATTTTATTATTGATCACCAAATAGACATCTTGTTAATTTCTGAAACCCATTTTACAAACAAAAGTTATTTTAACATAAAAAATTACAACACATATTCCACAAATCATCCTGATGGGACGGCTCATGCTGGTACTGCAATAATCATCAGGAAAACATACAGCACTATGAACTTCCTAAATATAAATTTAATCATATTCAAGCAACAAGTGTCGTGATAGCTGACTGGAATGGACCCTTAACTATTTCAGCTATATATTGCCCTCCTAAACACAATATCAACAAATCTCAATTTATTGATTATTTTAAAACTCTGGGAAATAGATTTATTGCCGGTGGAGATTACAATTCTAAACATTCGTTCTGGGGCTCTAGGCTGATCACTCAAAAAGGAAGGCAGCTACTACTAGCCATGCAAGAATTCAACTTGCATTATCTGTCTACTGGACAACCTACATACTGGCCTTCTGATCTTAATAAGACACCGGATCTTTTGGATTTTTGCGTCTCGAAAGGTATCTCACCAAAACTATTTACTGTGAAATCAAGCCTCGAGCCGTCTTCAGATCATACGCCTATCATTATCTCTGCCTCATCCAAAGTAGTAATAACTCAAAATGAACAACGGTTGCATACATGGAAAACAAACTGGGATAATTATAGAAAGGAAATTGAAATGAAAACTTCTCTAAATATAGGACTGAAAAACCCCCAAGATATCAATGAAGCTATAAAAAACCTAAATATAACCATGATTGAAGCAGCAATGTCATCAACTCCGACGCAAGGTAACATCCGAAAATATGTTATTTCTCCACCTGAAATAAAATCCAAAATCATGGAAAAAAGAAACCTTAGGAAATATTGGCAACAAACTAGATCCCCTGAAATCAAAGCCAGGTTAAACCGTGCAATCAACGAACTTAAATTTTTGTTAAATAAAAGCAGAGAAAGTTCGTTGAGGAATTACCTTGAAAGACTAACATATACCGATCTTAATGACTACTCACTGTGGAAAGCAACAAGAAAACTGAAACGGCCACAACAAATTATACCTCCACTAAGGAAATCAAATGGTAATTGGGCCAGAAGCGATGGTGAGAAAGCAGAGCTTTTTGCATCACATTTACAAAAAGTGTTTGTACCGTATCCACCAGTAATTTCAACCGACGACAACAACAAGATTGAAAACTACCTTGAAGTGCCTTATCAAATGGATTTACCGATAAAGAAAGTCCGGATAAAAGAAGTACAGGAAATTATAAAAAACTCTGTGTCAGACAAGTATGATGCTCCTGGGTATGATGGTATCACAGGCAAAATGGTAAAGGAACTTCCGTATTGCAGTATAAAATTCTTAACCCACATTTTTAATGCTATATTAAGAACTAGCTACTTCCCAGATATCTGGAAAACTGCTCATATCATAATGTTAGCTAAACCGGGGAAAGAGCCAAATGAGAATAGTTCATATAGACCAATAAGTCTTCTGTCAGTAATATCAAAATTAATCGAAAAACTAATAGCCAAAAGATTGATTAAAATAAATAATGAACACGATATCGTACCAGCTCATCAGTTTGGCTTTCGTCACAATCACGGAACAACTGAGCAAATACATAGAGTAGTGAACCATATAAATAATTCACTTGACAAGAAAAAATACTGTTCTGCAGCTTTTCTGGACATTTCGCAAGCCTTCGACAAAGTTTGGCACAAAGGTCTCCTTTACAAGCTTAAAAAACTACTTCCTCACCACTACCAGCAACTTATGTCAACTTATTTATCAAATAGGAGGTTCTTCGTTAAATACAACGGGGAACAATCGTCACTAAAAGAAATTAAATCTGGGGTTCCTCAGGGCAGTGTCCTTGGCTCACTACTTTACCTTATATTTACAGCAGACCTCCCAACATCGCCGAGGGTACTCACTGCTACCTTTGCTGACGACACAGCGGTCTTAGTGTCTCATACTAATCCGAGATTAGCTTCAGAAGTACTTCAGAACTACTTACTGGATATACAAAACTGGCTAAAAAAGTGGAGAATAAAGGTCAATGAATCGAAATCCCTTCATATCACCTTTACTAATCGCAAGGGAAATTGCCCCGCTGTTCACCTTAACGACATGGAATTGACTCACCAAGACTCGGTTAAGTACTTAGGTATGCACTTGGATAGACGCCTCACTTGGAAAAGTCACATCATCAGCAAAAATAAACAACTACGATTAAAATTCAACCAATTAATTTGGCTAATAGGTCGTTTCTCCAATTTATCCCTAGAATGTAAAGTTGCAGTGTACAAAGCTATCATCAGGTCAATCTGGAGCTACGGGTTGGAACTATGGGGAACAACTAGTAACTCCAACATCGAAATAATAGAACGCTTCCAGTTCAAAGTATTAAGGTCTATAGTCAACGCACCTTGGTATGTCCGAAATGACATAATTAGATCAGATTTAAATATCCCATCTGTTAAGCAATTCATTAAAAAGAAAGCTGAAAAATACTATGTTCGACTGGAAAACCATCCAAATTTACTTGCTGCTCAACTCATCAATAATGAACGAACAAGC
This sequence comes from Argyra leucocephala, assembly GCA_963942445.1. NCBI lineage: Eukaryota > Metazoa > Arthropoda > Insecta > Diptera > Dolichopodidae > Argyra > Argyra leucocephala. Next base: position 81,110,877 of record OZ012681.1, on the reverse strand, counting down.
GAGCGCAGATTAAGACGCTTCAGACTTCTGCATTTATCTACTAGATTCACTTTACCTGAGACTCCATAAATATAAATTTGAATATTAAGTCAAGAATCAATGGATTTTTGACTTAGATTACATGTCAGTTACATCACGTCAATTTTAATTCCAACATTATACTCAATATCTTTTATATTTTATGTAGATAGTTGTATAGAATAAAGACAAAAAAAAAAAAAAAAGTCTGTAACACAATTTTTTTTTTTAAACATTTCTGATAGAGTATGTAAGTGTAAATTTTCGTGTCTGTAACTCTATTGGTTTTTGAAATAGTCCTGAGACGTACGTATTAGGAGTTGTACGGCAGAAACCCGAACCAGTCCACATTTTCGAAATCGGTAACTGTCGAATTTCTTTATTTGTGAAAGAGTATCTAAATGTAAATTTTCATAACTGTTACACACATGGTTTTCAAAATATTCCTGAGTCTTTCTAGGAGTTGTGCGGCAGCAACCTGAACCTGTCATCTGATGGCTTTGTAAAGTACCGCGTCCGGTACCATATTTGACCATGAATAACTGTGCAAAATTTCAGAACTCTATCTTTAAGACTGTGGGCGTGTATAAACAAACAAACAAACAAACAAACTTTTCCTTTTATAAGTATAGATTACTAATTTTATTAAATTCTATATTATAAATAATTGTTTTAAATTTAATATTTTACAGAAAAATTATAATTTATTAAATATAATTATATTTTTTTGTATCACACAAACAATTATATTACATATAATATAATTAACAACACGTTTGAAATTTGACTGACTTATGAAATATGAATGCTGACGGTTATTTAACGTAAAGTATCAAGTACGGTATAGTGGACAACCTTGCTATATTATCAGATTTATTTGATTACCATATTTTTGTACAGTAATCAAAGTCTCAGTTTTCTTCCCAAAAATGGTCTAGTCCTTTAAGATTTTTACAGATTTTACAAACTTTTCTGAATTTATTATAAAAATTATATTCTAATATATTTGAATAATATCCATTTATATATTTTTGATTTCGATGTTTCAAGTTTTTGTAAAAACGATATGGTAATACTAATAAGTTAAGAACTATATTACTTTTGTGTATTTTCACGCATAATTTGACGTAATTCCAGCAAACAAAACGAAACGTGTATATTTCCAATAGACGACGTGGAATACAACATTAAACGCGTAAATACCAACAGCAAAATGTGGTATATTTCAATCGTGTAGTGCTAATTCACACATAAAATATGTGTTCAAAAGAATAATGTGAAATTACACATTTTTGTAGTGAAATAACATATTTTATGTTGAAAATTAAACATTATCGTCTAAATTAACTATAGTAAAGTGATTTCACGCGTTTCTTTGAGTTATTTTAAAAAATACACAATCGAAAGCGTGTTTTCACTCGTTTGATCGGAATTCTCTACAAAAAACGTTGTAAAAAACTACATTGATTGTAGTTAAATCCACACCATTTTTTTGAGTGAGGGTAAAACTAAAACTAATGTATTGACGTTACTACATAACGAGGGCTTACCCATGAAACATAAGGAACTTTTAAACTTTTATACTAAATACCATGAATCAATTGGTATGCCTATAAAAAATACGAAAGAAGATTTAAAAGCTTTTCGTAGTTACTGCAAAATTATCTATTATAATCATCTTCAGCATTCAAATGACTGTTACAATAAGTTTTTTCGTACCAATACTGCCTATAACTAATAACAATTTAATAAAAAATATCAACACAAAAGCATAAAAAGTTTACAAGTAACTAACCTTTTATTTTATTATCAAACCATGAGAGGATTACGTACAAAAACATATCTTTAAAAACTCTAAAGTTCTTAATTCAGATATATTTATGCTTACAGAAACTTGGTCATGTCCATCTATTAACTCGCTGAAATTTTTTGACAACTCATATACCTAGTTTATAGGAAAGATAGATAATATCAAACCGATAGTGATATATAATTTAGTAGTTCCAAAAGGAGGTGATGTTCTTATTATAGTTCTTACCTCAAATATCAAATTGTGATGTTTTAGCAATTAAAATAGATTTAAAAACATTAAATTTATACATTCTATGTTGCTCTATACCTCCAAATAGTAGTTTAAATGTGTACCAGGATTTCTCCACGGTGGTTGATATTTCAATAGTAAGTTTTTAGTGCATAACGAACTCATAATCTGTGGTGATCTCAATCTTTCTAATCTTAATCGAATATCTCATGACGAAGAATGCTTTCAGTCATATTGATAAGACAAACCATAGCGAAGATAGCTGGAATTGCTAGCTTTCCAAAAATATATATCTTTAGTGGGGCATCTTATCCTTTAAGGACGAAAAGGACATTTGAAAGTATCCTTGTTGTTTTCATATAAAACCGTTACATCTGTTGGTCTATGAGATATATATATATATATATATATATATATATTCAGTTATATATTCTAGAAAGAGAACGCTTTGGAGCATATTTTAACATTAATATGATGACGATTGGTGCTGCCGCTATGGAGATATTGAAGTTCAAAGTAGAAAATTTTTGAAAAAAAAAACAAATCTTTATTTTAAATATAAAGATATATATTTTTTTGGAAAGCTAGGAATTCCAGCTATCTTCGGGATATTGTCATACGCTGATACAACATTTCCCTCAGAATGCCCCAACAAGCGTACTTTCAAATGTCCCTTTCGTACATAAAGGATAAGATACACCACTAAAGACATATATTTTGGAAAGCTAGGAATGTCAGCTATGCTTTAGATGTGGCCATTAGGTCCTACGCCGATACAACAACTCCCTCAGAATCCCCAAAAAAATACATTTCAATATTATACTTAAAAATTTGATAAATTTAAATTTAGTTTTAAATTCCAAAACAGAACTCTTCTACACATTTTGTTTTGGCCAAATTTAATTTTTAATGTTAGTTCCTATTTGGAACTATTATTTTGAAACGCCATATTTTTTATACAATAAAAAAAACATATCTATTTAAAATGTTTATAATTAATACCAAACAAACTGTGATGACGAATTTTTAATATTTTTTAACAAAAAACTTGTTTTTTCCTTTTTTGGGGTTGAAGCAATTTTATGGACTTTTCTTCACACATTTTCTTCAATTTTTTAAATTAACCATAATGAAATTAGCTATGCATTTTGATTTTTCCTTTTTCAAAATTGTAATGAACCCAAAATGAATACAAATTTTAGAAAACTTTTCATAACAAAAATTACTATCAAATGGTTTGGTTGTTGAGAGAAAATGTATAAAAATAATTTTTATTTTACAGGACTACTACTGCATACCTATACTACTATTACTACCCGAATATTTAATAAATTAAAATTGAAAACTTTTTTAACTCATTTTCACGTTCAAAGAGGCATTGGACGTACATACTCGTATATTATAATTTTATTAATATAAAAATTAAACTAATTATTGCACTCAACATGTACAATCAACAGCGCGCCAACATTTGTGCCACCACAGACGCTGTTCTATTTTAATGATTTCTTAATAGTACTAAAATAATATTTAAATGTAGATGCTATTAGTTAGCAATTTAAATGAAACTGAAAACAAAAACGTGATCTAATCAAGAAGAAAATTTATTTTATTTAAAGGAGTTTTTCTTTATCAATTCCCCAATTTCTATTTAAAAATTAAAAATTTCCCTTTAGAATTCGAAAATAATATTGCAATTTTCATATTTTAATTTTTTTTTCATATTCTTAAATTCTGATTTCATACACTAATTAAGATCACAGTAGTCAATATCGTTTAGTTGCGTTAAACGTCTGGAATTCAAAATAAGTGTCAAAATAATTTCCTTCAGAATAACAGTTATATTTGTTTGTTGTTTTTGTTTTTGTTTTTCATAGAACTTCTCTACAATATTAACTGTTAATATTCAGTTATAATAAAGAAATTAATTTCTACTTTATAACTGTACATTTATTTTACTTCATATACAAAAACAAAACAACAAAAACGACATAAACGTTAATGTAATAAAAAATAAAAAAAAAAACAAAAGAAAAAATTGCTTAAATAGTCACAGAAGTACTTTTCTTGCAAAATGACTTCTTAATTTTACGTTATTAAGACTACCGTTTTTTGGGTAACACCAAAATATGAATTTCTTTAGTTTGAGGGTGAACTTTTGTTTTAAAACAGTGAGTTTTGGAAATGAAGAAAATAATTTTGTTGTTTTTTAAATAGACTACGAGTAACATTAGTATCATTACATGCCCCCGAGTTAATAAAAAAAAACACAGCAACAAAACAGAAACACCCAAATTCCCTTCTTAAAAATTTTAAGGGAAATTATAATTGGCCGTTTCATTTATTTCACGACTTATACATATATATATATATATATAAAATATTTTCATTCCAGAATTCACCTTTAATGAGTCTCTCTGCTATGTTTTTTTTTTTTATTTTTGAGTATTGCGTTTTGTCCTTAAATTACTACGAGTTCTCATACTGTACGCGAAATAATAAAAAATGAATCGGAATATCTTAAAATAAATATTGGGGATGAGAACGTGTACATTTACTTAATAATTATTTTTAGAGAAAAGTGGGGAGAAGAAAACAACATTTTACCATACAGAAAAATAAAATTTTCCTTTGTAAAAGTTCTTTTTTTAAATATTGAAGTTCTTAGTGTGCCGCAATAAACAATGCACGTTTTGCTTTTATATAATTACGTCCTTATGGGGGTAATTATTATTATACTGTAACCGAACTGAGTTTTTAATTTATATTTGAACGAAGAAACGCCAAAATTAAGAAGTCAAATATAAGAGGTTTGGGAAAAAATTGGTTTTTTTTCGTAGTAGGGTGGGATATTTTTAAGTTAACTATATGACAGATATATGGTGTAGATTACCAAAAAATTACAGGGAAAATTATATAATTCAAAGTTAAGCCCTTTTGATTTATCTAAAAGTTATTATAACTAAACAATTTGTATTGAACAACATTTTTGAAACTTCTCAAAATCATTTATAAATTCTAAGAAAAATAAGAACATGGTTTATAAAAATACAGAAAAATATGAAACAGTTAAGATTTAACAAGAAATGTGCAATGAGCAGCAAGTTATTTTTTGATGGAATTTCAAAATTAAAATAGAGCTTCATGTAAGCTGTCATGTAAGATGTAAGTTATTGGAGAAAAATTAGAATAAGAAAATACAAAAATTAGCTACAAATTGAATGTAGTGAAAAGCATAATATCTAATATCCTGAATGAATTTTCTAAAATTTCAGAAGATAAAGAATGTTGGAAGCAGAATGGCAAGAGCCTCTTCGATGTTTGTACCATTAAGAACAAAAACAATATTTAACATAGCGAAATTTATTCACAAAAAAAACTAGTCGATAGGTTTTACAATTAAAAATCGTCGGGAATAGATAAAATCACATCAGATTTAGTAAAGTTGTGAAAAGCAAAATTAAACTCTTTAATGGAATACTATATTAATGAGTCTAAATAATGTATTCAAGCTCATTAAAATTTTTACAAAATTCATTCCAATATATAAATACGGTAAAGATCTAGAACACTTAAATTATTCCAGACCAATCTCTATTTTAAGCAAATATTTGGTAAAATAATATATAGAAACATAATAGATACTTGAAGTTCAGTTCAATTGTATCGAAAACTACACACAGAAAAATACTACATTGTAAAATTAACTTGAAAAAATGTTAATATTCTCTGCCTTTAAATTGAAATTTCAAATAATTGATATAAAATGAAAATGATTCAATTTAACAATTTTAAACTTATGTCATTCTGCTAATATTGATTCCATGTTATAATGAAATTGAATGCTATCAAATTAACATGAAATTGTGTTGAAATGATTTTTAAAAACTTAAAATAAAAACCATTTTAATTTAACAAGGTTTCTATTTATTTTGACAGGATAAATGTTTGTTCATACAGAGAAATACTTAACTATAACTGTAAAATCTAAAGGAAAAAGGTTGATTTAATACTTCGGCGATTTGAGTAGTTAGTAAAATTTTTAAATATTAATTTAATATTATTTCCTTTTGATTTATTGGACTTTAAATTAACTTAAATTAAATGAGTAATTTAATATTTTTAAGCTTATCTATAATTATAATTGATAAGCATTTAAGGTCCTGCGCAGTAGACACCTTTTTATTTTATTTCGATTCTCCTACTCCTTAATGAACTTCTAATATACATAATATATAAGATTGTATATATAAAACAAAAATGCGCACACAGTTGAACATTTTGTACACATCCGATTTTATTATTCAGCAAATACATTATGCATATGTGAGAACTTATTAAAATAATAAACAAAAGCAAACAAATCAGTTATTATATTTTATATTATGTACTTGCTAATGAATCTATGTACACATGCCAAAAAAAAACAAAGAAACAAATTCATCTCAAATAAAAAATATAAAAAAGCAAAAACAAAAAAAATCAGTTATATTGTTCATATGACTATCAAATTTATTTTATATAGTAGAGTTAGAGTACCTTCTACAATTATAATTGACAAGCATTTAAGGTCTGCGCAGTAGACACCTTTTCATCTTTAATGACAAAATTTTTTATTTTTAGTAATTTTATCCACTAAATGCCACTTACTATAGGGAATATATCGGAAACGAAGCAGTATATGAGGGACGTGTATTTATGTGTCCTAAATAAAACTTACTAACCACAAAACTTTTTATTAAACACGAGTGGTTTCTTCTATATCGTGCGAAGTCTATGTCAGTACGTAAATTATTGTTTTTTTAAAAACTTTAAATTTGACTTCAACTTGAAATATAATTACTCAACAGGGGCCACTAGTCTTATTATATTAACATTGATTTCATGTTATAATAAAATTGTGCATGAAATTATCTGAAATTAAATTGTGTGTGTATTATAAATTTGTACATTTTTATTTTTTTAGTTATCCCGTTAGATAACTTCAGTAAATTACAACATAACAACGATTATATGATTATACCAATGTTGTTTTCATTTCATGGCAAAAATAAAATTTATGTGTACCCAAGAATCAACATTGAATTGTGCAGGTGCTAAATTAGGATACATATGGATCACAAATAATGAAATAAATAAAAGAAAAAAAAAATATTAACATTCGATCGTGTTCAAACAAGATTATTTCAAGTTGAATTATATGCTATTCATTTGTATCCCTTATTTCAATTAGTATCAATATATTTGCTTTCGCGTTCAGTCGATACAAAAAAATTTTTATCATAAAATATTATAATTCTAATTATTGGGGATTTAGTTCCAAAATCAAATCGAAATTGGAAATTATTAATTCTTCTTGTAAAACTTGTGGACAATCTTTTAAAAAATAAATACAGTGACAATGATTTAAATATGTTGGAAAAGTTAATTAGGGATCATAACAAAATTTGTGTACAAGTTTATGGAGAAGTAAAACAAAAAGTTACTAAACAAAGTAATGTACTAAAAACTTTTTAATACCTTATATAAATTACATAAGAAAATGTGGCCCACCAAAATATTTGTGGAGTTTAAGATTTGAAGCAAAACATAAAGACACGAAAAAATATTGCAATAATATTAACTCTAAGAATAAATTTGCCTTCAACTCTATGTACAAAAGCAGGGTTAACCTTTTCAAAATTTTTAGTAGATTATAAAAATGGAATTAAAGATGCTCTACAGGTAGATAACATTAATTTAATTGAACCAAATGATGATTTAAGTTACATTTTTCTTCCCTTTAATATTAATTTTAACGAGGCTGTATTTTATAATAAAATTAATTTCTGTGGAAAAATTTATAAAAAAGACTGTTTCCTAGTCATTGAAATTGAATGTTTAAATTTATTTAAAGTTTCTTATTTTACAAAAGTCGATAAAAAATGTTTTATGTAATGAAGTAAAACTTAAATGTTTTGACGAACATTTTCAGTCATATGAAATGGGTAAATTAATTAAAAATATTATAATAAGAGAACTACTTGAATTTACAAGCGGTCCGTTGAATCTTTTTCCAATTAATAATGGAAAAGTTTATTTAAGAAATAAATGTCTATACTTTTTTTTAATTACGTATTCAATATAAGTTACTCTAAGCTATTATGTAAATAATATAATAAATATTTTTGAAAATAAATTTAGTGTTGCTTTTTGAAATTATTACATTCAACAGGAATCTCCACATTTTTTTAATATGAAAAAGATACTCTACTATTAGTTGTAGTGTATAAGCAGGTCAACTTAAAATGAATTTTCACATTATTTTAACAGGAATACAAACTTCTTTTAACAGGAATTTAAACGTTATTTCAACATGAACACAATCTCAATTTAACAGGAAGTTTCATGTTATTTTAACATGAGCATATTTTTAATTTAACACAATTTTTAACTATTTTGAAGTGATGAATATTTTCTCTTGGAATATAAAATAATCTCTTTAAAATAACATGAATCAAATATGAAGCACTTTCATAGTTGAAAAATAATTAATTATATTTATTTTTTTTGATTTTACATTGTTTTTTCTCTGTGTGTATGACCATTTTAAATATGATGAGTTTAACACAACATCTAAAGCTTTGTACAATAACTATATTAATAAAGTATCATCAAAAATGCTCACTAATGAATCTTAAAATTCAAAACCAAAAAGTGATCATTCTCCGGCATTTATGAAATATAATGGTAGATCAAGTAGCGATGCGAAGACTATATCTGTGCTTTTCAGTGATTTTTTTGTTACCTTTTATTTAGGTAAAGTTCTTAAACCTAATAACAGCCATTTTGACCATTTGGATGATTATTCCAAAACAACTTTCATGAATTGCCAGATTAGTGAAATCCATGTAGAAATACTTATCAAATATTAATAATAATACATGCCCTGAACCTGATAGAGTTCCTATCAGGGCCACGTAACTTATCTTAAAAAAGTTTTCTAATTCACTCAGTTCTCCACTATATATTCTGTTCAATACTTTCCTTTAATCTGGTATTTTTCCTTTAATTTGGAAAAAAAATTTTCATAATACCCACCCACAAAAAAACAATATTAAAAAAATTAATTACCATCCAATTGCCAAATTATCCACAACTCCTAAGATGTTTTAGTTAATTGTGTTCGATTCTGTTTATTACCACTGCGCTCCTTTCTTAATACATAACCACCATGAATTGTTAAAAAGTAAATCCGTGGTAACTAACCTTGTGGAATCAAGGCATACTTTTATCAATAATATGGAGGAAAGTCTGCAAACAGATGTAATTTCAACTGATTTCAGCAAAGCTTTTGATATTTTGCCTTATAGTGTTATATTATTGAAATGAATAAAATTAGGCTTCACGGTGCTCTTCATAAAGTGGATCAAGTCATATTTAATTGATAGGTCCTATAAAGTGTTATTTAGGCCATCTGCATCCGCAACATTCAATTCCGTTGAGGCCCATTTCATTCATTATTTCGGTGTATGATATTGCATCTGTAATTAAAAATAGCGAACTTAAAATTTATGCAAATGATATGAACATCTTTAAAGAAATAAAATAGATTGGTGGCTCAACCCTACTACAAACTGGTTTGAAAAATTTCTATGTTTGGTCTAATAGTAATAATTTACTTCTTAATATTAAAGAATGTGCTTTAATGTGCTATACACGCCGTTACCAACCAATTTGTTATTCTTAAGAGTTAATTCCATTAAGAATTTAGGGGTGTACTTCGACGATGAGTTAGCGTTTGAATTATACTTTAACTGCATTATAAATTAATCGAATTCCTTACTAGGTTTTATTAAGGGTTGGTCTAAGGAATTTTCTGATCTCTACATTATAAAAACTCTGTACACGACTTTTTTCCGACCTAACTTGGAATATGCCTTACCAGATATGGTTCCCATTTTCTCACGAAGAATTGCACACATTTAAAAGAAGTTTTTAAGATTTGCTCTACGTAATATTCCTTGGGAAGATCCGAATAGTTTGCCACCTTACGAACATCGACTAAATTTAATTCATCTGGCTACCCTGCAGAAAAAAAGAGAAATTTTTGATGTAACCTTTATTGTTGAAATTGTGAAAGGTAACGTTATTTCTTCACCTATTTATAATAAAATTATTATTCGACTTAGGGTCGTAAATCTTTTTATTCTGGTTCATCATAGAACTAATTATGGCAGATTTGAACCCGTTAACAGAATGTAAGTATTTGGAAATAAATAGCTACAAAGCCAACGTAATTGACTTCTCCCTTTCAAAGGTTGTTTTAAAAAGACTCTTTTTTTTTTGAGATAACTCTTTTTAAAATGCAACTTTTTATATAACTTTAAGTAAACTATGTTAAAAAAATTATTTGTTTCAAGCTTGATCTTAGCTTGAAATAAATAAATAAATATGTTAATATTCAACTAGTTGATTATTTAAATAGTTCAAAAGTAACCAGACTTCAAACAAAACTTCAATGCAATTTTAGCTATATTCTATGTCATGTCAATCATATAAAATCACTTATCAAACCGGAAGAAAGTAGCAGTTAGTGATATATTTTGATCTTGGCACTCTTGATACAGTGTTCAAGAAAAAATGGTATATTATTCGAATATGGAATCAAGAGCACTAAACACAATTGGTTTAAAATATATCTGTCTGATAGAAAACAAATTAAAACACTCAACAAACACACGAGTATAATAATGACAGTACACAGAAAAAAACAAATTAGCTAATTTTACTTTAGGATAATTAACTAAAAAAATTGAACTTTTATTAATTTTTTTAGGTTTTTAGAATTTTTTCTTTAGTTAAATCGTCTAATTTAAACTATTTAAATATAATATTTAGAAAATGTTAAAATTTATCTATTTCATTAGATAAATTGTCGAATGAAATAGTTGAATATAATATTTAGAAAAAGAAAAAATATATTTATTTCTTTCTGTTAGTGCATTCAATTAGCTTCCTCTTAAATTTATAATTTTTTATTATTTGCACATGTTTTGTTGATCGGTTTGGTATACGAATAAAATTGGCTTCAAATATATAAAAAACTAGCTTGGTAACCCGCCATAAATGACGGAAGCAAAATATATTCTAGCATTTCTTTCCTTCATTAGAGTTTTCATTTCAAGTTTAAGAAAAATACGTGTTTGCTTACTAATTTATCGTACATTTATTTTTGTATTATAACGCTTTTAATTACCATATAAACAGAATATTTGTAGTAAGGTGCAAAATTTTCTATTCCCTAAAGGTCATTTACTAGATCATTTTAGCGACATCCTTTCTGCCAACATTGAAAATTTATCGTATAATTCAGAATTAAGTTATCCTGTTAACATTCAATAACATTCGCTGCGTAAGCTTAGCGTCAAAGTTTATAGCAAACAAATAATATTTTATAATGAGCCACAACTTTGAACGAATACAATTTTAAAATCCAAAAAAAAAATAAAATTGTAAATATAAAAAAACAATAATATTGTAGGTACATAATATTTATTTTGATGAATAAAATAAAAACTAGTGTTGGAGAAAAAATTAAAATAAAAAAATGTACTGCAAATAAATAGGTATTTACAAAACTGTTCATAACTTGTGAACCATTGATCGGTTATTTAAAATTTCAAAAAATTCATTATCGAACAGTTCATGTTAAAATTCACACATAATTATTATTTATTAACATACATTAAAAAGAAGAACAACAATCAATATGGTTTAACCGATACCTATACATACCTACCTAATATATTAAAAAAAAATCATCACTCTCTACAACATACATTTCTACACACTTGAAGAAAACAAATATACCTAAAAATTATAAATTTACAAAGATAAGAAACAAAAAAAAATAGTACAAAATTTCATTTAATTTCTTTAAAAATGTACAGGTTGTTATTGTTTTTATGTGTAAATCAGCAGAACTAAAACCTAACCCCATAATATATACTAAATATTATATACAATCATAAATTTATATAAAATATAGATATATATATATTTATTAAAAAAAAACAATAAACAAAAAAACTAAAAATAAATAACAATTTTAACTCATCATCGCATCACATTTCTGGCTAGAGTATATATATACCTATAGTACTATAGAGGCAATGCATACGGCAACAAAACTATGATGCTATGATAATTATCATAACAACAACAAAAAATCAAAAAAAAAAAAAAATATGTAAACACATATGCATATTGTGTAAAATTTTAAGTAATAAGAATAACCTTTAAGTGCATTATGTTTTTTTTTGTGTTAAATGTTGTTTGCCTTTTGGTTATTATATCATATTAAACTATTGATAAAATTTCTATTAGTCCTTCTCATTATAAATCAAAAAAATTGTTTGTTTTATTTATATTATTATTATTATTTTTTATTTTTCCTTATTATTTGCGAAGAACACTAACATTAAATTAAAAAAATATATTTCATGCAAGGGTATTTTTTCCTGCAAAAGTTAAGCATGGTAGACAGGGGTTAAAAAAAAGTACCAAAGCAATTTGTATACATATTGTGATTTGTATATGTGTTGGAGTATTCCGTGGAACTTACAAACATCCTGATAAATGCAGAATAAAATATATATAATTATAGTTACAAGTATTTTTTTTTGTTTTATTTAAAAAATATATATATAAGTTCTAAAAAAGAAAAGGTAATTAAATTTAAAAAATTAATTTAAAATTTACTTTAATCAAAGAGTTAAAATCATATGCTAGTTCTATTAGGTACATCAAGAAAAAACATAAATCTCAGTTTAGCTGTCCAGATTCAATTAAATTTTGCATCTCAACTAGTTAAGAAAGCTGATTCTGCTACTAAACTTCAAACCGAATTTATAAATTTAATTAATATAAGTAAAAAAAAATATAAACTACTTAATTGTTAATGAGCCTTTTGATGTATCTGCATTTGAAAATATAGAATGCGTTAAAAAACGTTTTTGTATATATAATAGATAAATATTATGTTTGTGAATAATTCGAAATTCGTAAGTAAAAATTCAAAAGTAAGTTATCCAGTGATAAAACTATAATAAATAATATGTTGAATAAATAGTAAATGTATATATATATATTATTAGTAGTGTGCAATCAAAAAAATTGATATTTAATTGTAATAAATACATGTACTATTGAATAATTAAATAAAATAAATATTATAAATAAATCTTAATTAATTTAAATTTTTTAAATATAAGTATAATGGATGATGGTATTTATGTTGCTAAATTAGAGTAAAATATATGGAAAAGGGCTCAGGGCCCATTTCACTGCAGCCGCAAATGGACTATTGTGGTTATGCGGTATACTACTTATTGTTTATGATATGTAGAAGTTTTTATCATTCAAAATTATCATTTTTGAATCGACAATCAGAATTTACTAAATTTACCTAATATAGTAGTCCATCTTACTCCATTTTAACTAAATAATTAGGTAACAGAGCCGTTGAAATTACGTAATATATTAATAACTTTGATTTTTTGATTATTTAATGTTTAGTTTATGTGATGCTTTTTCCCTAACTGTCTTAGCAGAATTTAAATAAATTAATTAAAAATCCGTTATATCCAATTTGCGCATATTTCAGTAACCAAATGTGCTCTTATTAATTTTAGTTTCCTTATTGTCAGCTTACTAATTAAGTCTATATTAAGGAGTAATAAAACTATAGAGCCTTTTTATATTATCCTTTCTATGTAATTATAAATAATTACTTCCTATATTTATCATTTTAATATGTAGATACATATTTTAATGTTTACTGATTTTTTTTGTATTTTACTCAAAATAATTTAAGTAGCATTTAACAGATGTGGAATATAAGCACAAAGTTGTATTATTAAGTCTTACCTGAAACAATTTAATAAAAAAAATAGTATTGTAACAGCATAAAAAACAGATTTGGTTTTTGGTTTTTCAAGAAACAACTTTTTACTGACATTAGATTATTAATTATTTACCTAGTAATTTTAAAAAAAGATTCTGCTAGAAAAAATTAACTTAAGAGTAGCATTAGACAATGAGGAACAACTAGAAACTGCTACTGAAAAACTTATGCAAGCTGTCCAGTTTGCAGCTTGGAGTAGTACTAAGACAAAAAAATCAAAAAAAATCAACCCTAGATATCCGGTGTATATCCTTAACATGGTAAAAGAGAAACGAAAAACGAGAAGGAGGTGGCAACAAACGCGTGACCCATCCAGCAAAACGGATCTTAATAATAAAAGTCAGGAGCTAAAGAGAGAAATAAAGAAATTAAATGATAGATCTCTGAATTATTACCTAGAAAATTTAACAGCTACTAAAGAAACAAATTATTCTTTATGGAAAGCTACGAGTAAAATGAAGAAGTCTGTTGTGCATTCTGCACCACTGAGGAAAAATGATGGCTCATGGGCAAGAAGCGATAAAGAAAAAGCTGACACTTTTGCAGATCATCTCGCTGAAATTTTTAAGCCCAATGAAATGAACACTGTTATTGATCTAACTGAAATATATAACCATGAAGATATAAATATTCCCCTAATAAGTCGAAAAGAAGTAATTAAGGAAATAAAAAACCTAAAATTAAATAAAGCCCCCGGTTTTGATTTAATAACTTCAAATGTGCTAAAAAATATACCCAACAAAATTCTCACACTCTTGGTATATATAATGAATGCCTGTATTAAGCTTAAACACGTACCTAGTATATGGAAAGTTGCCGAGATAATAATGATCCAAAAACCAGGAAAGCCTGCTAACGACACCAAATCCTACAGGCCGATATCTTTGCTCCCTACAATATCGAAGTTGTTTGAAAAATTACTATTGAGAAGGATTCAACCCCTCATAGAAAACAGGAATATAATACCTAATCACCAATTTGGGTTTAGACAAAAACACTCAACAATAGATCAAGTACATCGAATAACAGACATTATAGAAAGGGCACTGGAAAATAAACAAATTTGTTCTTCAGTATTTCTAGATGTAGCCCAAGCTTTTGATAAGGTTTGGCATGAAGGACTCATCAAAAAGCTAAGTTGTTTGCTCCCTAAAAATTATGTTTAATTATTTTCATCATATCTCTCAAATAGAGTATTTCGAGTTAAAAATGAGAATGAATACTCCTCTCTAAGAGATATAAAAGCTGGAGTACCGCAAGGTAGTATACTGGGTCCAATTTTATATTTGTTATACACCTGTGATATACCCGATGTAGAAAATATAAAAATAGCAACCTTTGCAGATGACACAGCGTTGATGGCAGTAGGTTCTACTATAGAAGAAGCTACAAACAAACTGCAAAAAGCTAATGACGAAATTTCCAACTGGTGCAAAAAATCGAAAATTAAATTAAATGAAGCCAAATCTAGTCATGTAAACTTCACCTATAAAAACATAGTAACTCCTCTCTCAGTTAAAATTAATGATGTCGTGATTCCATACGAGAATAAAGCTAAATATCTTGGCATGACCTTGGATGCAAAACTGAAATGGAAAGAGCATGTGAAAATAAAAAAACAAGAACTCCAGTTCAAATATAGAGAAATATACTGGCTGATTGGGCGGAATTCTACGGTCTCGACCTATAACAAAGTTTTGATGTATAATCAAATATTGAAGCCAGTCTGGGCATACGGTATTCAAATATGGAGATGTGCTAAAAAAATCCATATTCAAACTATCCAAACGTTCCAAAATAAGGTACTGCGCAACATAGTCAATGCTCCATGGTATGTTCGCAATGCCGATATTCATCGAGATCTGAAGATCTCATCTATAAAAGACGAAATAATGAAATGCGCTGCACGGCATAAAACTCGTCTGATCCAACATTTCAATACCGAAGCTTCTAGCTTAATTGACAATCAAAACTTTGTGAAGCGACTAAAACGAACAAGACCACTTGAGTTAAGTTAAAACCTTTTATCTATTAAAACCTTATTGGATTTTGGTAGATCAAAGGTATCTATGTTTCTTTGAGTTAAATCTAAATTAATGGTTAGTCTATAAGACTAGTTTTAATGTTGCAATAATGATAGGAGTTTTTAGTGGGTTAAAGTCCCACAGTCCTTCAAACTGCCTTCCCCGGTAATAGGTAGTCCCTGAAGCCTCTTTCGATGATTTACTACTATCTGGAAAAAAAAAAAAAAAAACCTAGTAATTTTGGAAATAAATAAATAAATATATGTTAAAACTACAGAACAGTGTAGTGTTAATGGATTTCCGAATGAAGTTAAGTGATTGAAAAAATTTTCATATGAAATTCTACTCCATACTAAAACATTAAAAATGATCTACCCTAATTTTTTTATGGTACCCTAAATTCAATAAACAAATCTAATTATAAAAATATCAAAAATGATTTAAATTATTTTTTGCCTAATTTTTGATGAAAATCTGTCAAAATTTAAAATAAAATTCGTAATTTAAGCTAGAAAACTCAAAATTTAAATCAAACAAAAAAATCTAATGGAATTATTACCTACCTTATCAAAAAATATAAAATCAGCTGAAATACTATAACAGAAAAGTGAATATCCTTAAAATAAGTGATATTAAGTTATGGTACAATTAACACAACTACATTCAATTTCAATTTCATCGCCCTTTTACCATACTACTAGATCCAGATGTACAAGTTCCCATAAATGGAATTAAAACTAATTCTTTCTTGTATTGAATATTCAATAAAATGTCCTTTTTAAGGATATTTGATTTTAGCCCGATTTTTGATTTTTAAAACTCCTATTCAAAATTGATTTTTTATGTAAGATTTTCTGATAATTTTTTTTTTATTTCTTTGTTTTTTTTTATCCTTTTCACCTAATTCTTTTCGAATAGATTAATCCTAGGGTTTTTTTTTGGCAATTCTTTACAGAGTTATATGTACTCGTATAAAGCAATATAAATAAATAATATGATTAAAGAATTTTTTGAAACTATTATGTTAGCAGTTTTTTTTTTAATTTTAACTACATTCTAATGTAAAACAATATCCTTTACCGTTATAATGTATTTTTTCTAAATTATATCCTAGAGAAAGGTCTCATTCATATGAACAAATTGATTTTAAGTAAATTTTTAAGAATGATTGAATAACTGAAATTTGTTTTGTAATAATTATTATCAAAAACAGGTGATAACAGAAGATGATAAGATATAATAAAGGGGAAGTAAACATACAAATTTAACCGATGACGATGAGTATTTTTAATCATTATATTACCATATTATTAGCCTAGCTGTGGATGTGTTTTTGTAGCAACTTGCCTAATTATTAAATATTTTTATTTCTGTTTCATGACATATATAATATTATAAAATGTGTAATTGATCCTTCTGTTTTACTCCTATAATATACATACGCTTCAATAATTCAATATAGTAAGTAAAACTAGACTACAAACTTTAGAAAATGCTTCTCAATAAAATGTAAAACTTAATTCTGAAAGAATTTGATTATAATAGATAATTTGAATCAAATTATACCCTCAATATATTATACAAAGCCCCATAAAACTATGACGCAGTTAAAAACCCAGAGTTCAACAAAGAAATACAGCAATGTAGTGTTGCTAGTTAAAATTCGTTGTTTGAATATATTTAATGCATTTTTTTCGACATATCTTTTCTTTTTAGTTAGATATAAATTACATTTTTTTATTGGTACAGCTACAGTTTTTAAAATTTAATTTTCGTTACAGTATAGGACTACAATATTGAGATCTAAAATTAAAAAAATATTCAAAGGAGTGTCTAAAACAAAAAATAAAACCTTTTTAAATGGCACAATTATATTTTGTTTATTTCAAATAATCTCAGAAGCACTATGGGCTCATATTATAGAGTGCATCTCAAGTAAAACTGAAACGTAGTCAAAATAACTAACAAAATAATCAACACATCCAGTACGAATATACAAAATTTATTATATTATTATAAATTTATATATTTAGTCTTTATTTTAGAGTGAACCAGAGCATAATAAATATTTAATAAAAGCTTTTTTGAACAATATCGTCTTGTCTCAAGTACTTGTACTTTTCAACAGATTCAATTTTTTTTTTTCAACATAACAATTGCAATGAAAAATCATGAACTACGAACTATTTTCTAAGCAAATCTACATTTATACTCCATACTTTGTTTTAGTGAATTAAGACTATGTTCACTATATGATATAGAACAGTCATCTGCAAAACCTGTTATCTTACCTTTAAAAGATTGTAGAAAAATAGAATTAATATAAATTAAGAATAACAGTGGACATAACACTGAACTTTGAGGTATTGCAATGTTAGTAGTTTTGAGTTGACTTACTATATTATTTAGCTTAACTTTTTGAGTTATATCTCTTAACCCTTTACCGGCGGCTACCAGTTCCCGTTGTACGATCGTGATGAATTTTTGAGAGTAGTCTATTTTTAGGCCAAGAATTACAAATTTAAAATTTTGTGGTGATCCCGCCGGATCCGGAGTTGTGGCCTTTACTATGTATAGTACAACCGGCGGATATGGGTGCAAAAATCAATATGAAAAAATATATAAGAATGAAAAAATAAAAATCTAATATTTATGTTAACTTTATTTATTTTTATTGAGAAGAACATAACCATCATAAAACATGAATATAAATTCTTTAAATATGATATTCTGCAAAGCATTTTTTTTTTATACATAATGTTTTTCTACATATTTTAGAAGAGTACATACTTCTTAGATGACACACGACGCATCTAAGTTGAGTGTGCATTTTTTGAGAAACATGTTGAGTTTTTCTTTTTCTACTGATGAAGAAGGGTTTTTGATTATAGAAGTGCTTGCTCTGGCTTCTTGTAATATTTTTCGTATTATAGACTTCCGAAAATTAAGCTGAGATGAAAATTCGTCATTGCTATTTCCTGATTGAATGTACAATTTCCATGCATTTACCGTTGTTAAATCGATGAGATATGTGAAAATGACCCACCACCATTTTTTTTTCTTTGATAGCAATTCTATACGTATTTATATTTTGATCAGCGTTGTCAACACCTCCCATGTTTGCATTATATGTTGCATACACTTTTGGTTGACCAATTTGTACGTTTTTACAGTCTACTTTGGACCAACGTTTTACGTGATACACAGTATCAAAATTTGTTAAAATTGAACACACGCTATTATCTATCCATTGCACAGCAAGTAACTCGGTTGTACTATCATATCTATAATCAAATGTGCCATGAGGTTTATTTTTAAATGTTTTATTTTTTTCAAATGGGCAATTTTTTAAACGATTTTCTCGAATGGTATCTGTTGCTAGAAAATTTGCTCGAAAAGAGAAAAAAATTAAAAAGTTTTAAATAAAATAACTTTAAATACATTACAGAATTACTGCATTATTGTAATAACTAATTATAAATATAGTAATTACCAACTGATATATATATTCTTCTGATATCAACAATGGAACTTCAAGGTTGGAAGAAGTAGATGTACTTGGGTACAAAGGTTCATTTGAAACATATTCATTTTCATTCCCATAATCCAATTCGACTGAACCAGGTTCATCTGTTGGCATGATATTTTCAAACAGATTTTGTTCATCAGTTTCCTCACAATGAGTCAATTGATCAACTTCTGGTGGTATGATGTTTAAAAATATTTCGTTGGTTTCATCTAATATATCTTCATCTTCTTCAAGTACAGAATTTAGTGCTTCTTGAAGTCCTTTAAAGTTATTTTTTCCATAAAAAATATCTTCACTATTGCGTTTTGACATATTCAAATGATTTAAAAAAATACTTTTTTTCAACACTGCTTGTGACTAACTAAAAGACTTATATATAATATTTTATCCCTACCCCAGTTTGTATACATATTTTACCTAAAATATGCCAGCTGGATGTGAATCCTGTTTCAATTTAAAATTTCTCTAAAAATATAATTTTATTTTATTTTATTTATAATATATTCTATCTGCCTCCACTTTTAAATAGAACCCGCTACCTAAGTCATTATTAAGTGTGTCATTTATATGACTTATTATTCCCAATCCAATTCCCAATATTATTGTTGAAATAGTGCTTAGAGGTATAATAGTTTTAGTAAAACGTAGTAATAAATAATGTAAATCTTTTAATTAGTCTTAAATACATAAAAACAACAATAATTAATTTTGAACACCAAACTTTTCACACAAAACAAAACTGATTAAATTTATTAATAATTTTTAATTAACATTCACGTTATTTTAGTTTTTATTTAATTAACACTTTTCAATTTAATTTATAAAATAATTTAAAAATTTAATAACATTTTTTAATAATTTTATGGTCAAAGGTACATTATTTTGCAATTTCTAAGAAACACACATTTTCTAATGAATAAAATTGACACTTAATCAAACTCAAAGCAAGTGTTATGCAAATAAAAGTGTTGGCACATTCTTTAAGAATAGAATTCACAAAAATTTGGCTTTAAAATCAAATTAGTTTCAGAAAAATTAATTAATGTGTACACCCTGTTTTGCTGTACTATATATGGTACAACCGGCGGTAAAGGGTTAAATAAGAAGTTAAAAAGTCTAACATAAGACTCCTAAAACCCACTGACTCTAATTTGTTTAAAAGAATCTGGTGATCAATCATATCAAAAGCTTTTGTAATGTCAATAAACAGAGCTGAAGTATATTTTTTATTGTTTATACTCGAGTATAACTCAGAACATAATTTTAAAATTGCATCTTCAGTACATTTACCAGGTGGAAAACCAAATTGTTTTTGATTAAAAAATTTTATTCAAATTTATGTAGAAATTTTAATATTTTTATTTTAATTAATTTTTCAAATAACTTTGCTAAAAAAGGCAAAATTGAAATAGGTCTATAATTACTTAACAATAGGTTAGAACGCTTTTTAAATAGAGAAATTATTTCAGCACTTTTCAGAGAGTTTGGAAAACTTCCACTATAAATTGATAAATTAAAAATGTGACTTAATACGTCTGATATATGGGGTGCAGTTTTTTTTAATATTAAATTATTTATATTGTCAGACGTACATGATTTTTTGTTATTTAGTGACGAAATAGCTGACATTACTTCATTTGGGGAAATATCCAAAAATCCAAAAGATTTTAACACAAGTTTACCATTTTTCACAATGTCATTATTAAGTCCACACAATCATTTAAGTGAATATGCTTGTAGCAAGTTTGTAGCTGAATTAGCGAAATATTCATTAAATTCATTTGTAATCTGAGTTTTGTCAGAACGTATTAGTATTCGAAACTTTGTTATTCAAAATATTTTTGATCACTTCCAATTCATTTTTAGAGTTACCGCTGTGTTTATTTATTTCTTCAGAATAATAGTTACTTTTGAGGTTAGTAATTTTTAGCTTAACGCTTTTACAAAGATTTTTGAAACGCTGTCTCATACTTAGCTTGTAAGGTTCTCTTTTGCAATTTATTTCAACTTTATTTTTATATTTTATCAAATATTTTTATATCTGTCATCCATGATTTTATTTTTTTATATAATAAATAAATAAATAAAAATCATAATTAAAAAAATCCACATAACAACTTCAATTCCTTTTTTTTTTCTTAATTTTTATTTCGTTTTATTCATGACCATAGAATATTTTATTTTATTTTTTTTTTTTATTTTTTTTATTTACAGGGTTAATTCAAGCTAGTTACATGTATTAAATTTATGTGAATTTAACCCTTAAACGTCTCGTGTATCATATTTGATACAAACCATTGAAAGTTTCATATTTTTTAATATATTTAATCTATGTCCACCAAGTCCATTGTATTTTATTTAATACGAACTGTTTTAACTCAAAATTACTTTCATTATATGGTTTTTGTGTGTGTTTGCGTAGAAATTTAAAAATAAGATACAGTTTTTCACTGACTGCAGAAGAGCTAAGTTACAATTACAATAAGTGTAAATTAACATATTTTTAAATATTTTTGGCGCGTAAAAAATTTTTAAGTATTAAAAAATATTATTTTTATTACAAATAAGTAGAAAGTTTTAAAATCTATTATGATTTGGTTCAAATAGAGAAAAAAAACTGTTTGTATTTTTTTTGATACATTGGTCGTTTAACCATAGAAAAAAATTATGGTTTGTTGGATAAAGACATTGACGGAATTCTTGACGGTTGGGAAAGCGAAGATGGTTTGGATGATTTTAATGATGAGTTTAACGACTCTGACATAGAAAATATGCCTTTAAATTTTTTTGGTGAAGATTTGGAAGAAGAAATAGAAGAAAATGAGGAGCCTCCACGTTGCAGCAATAATAAATTTTCTGCTGAAGAAAAGGGATGTAAGGCTGAAAAAACTAAAAATATGTTGTGGCGCAAACGTAACATATTAATAGAAGAAGATATTTTACGTTTTATACCTGAAGAATATGCTTCTGAAATTAATAATTTGCATACATCTTTCCAATTTACCGAATTTACTATTCAATAAATACTTCTTCGATGATGAAATAATATAACATATTGTAAAACATACAAACTTGTACGCAACACAACTATGCGTTACAAACTTCATCATCATCATTGTCCTGCAACCCCATCCGTGGGACATAGGGCGGAAGTAAATTCTTTTCAACGGCTCCTATTTGCAGCTAACCTCTTCAATTGTGGCCACGTTCTTTCCTGGGTACTTGCTTCGGCTAAGACAGTTGTTCTCCACGTTTTTCTCGGCCTTCTGATGCGACGTGTACCCTGAGGATTCCATTCGAAACATTGTTTCGCAATGTTGTTGTCAGGTTTCCTCAAAGTATGCCCGATCCAATGCCATTTCCTCTGTCGGATTTCCACGTCTATTTGTGTTTCTTTCGTTTTTTGCCACAGCGTTCTGTTGGAAATGGTTTGTGGCCAACGAATGTTTAGGATGCGTCAGAGACATCTATTGATGTACGCTTGGAGTTTCCTGGTGATGTTTACTGAAATTTTCCATGTTTCGCAAGCGTACAGGAGAACAAACACTTGCGTTGAATATTCTTATTTTTGTGCGCAAAGAAAAGTTTTTGTGCCTGCCATATTTTTGGAAGCATCCCGAAAGCAGTACGGACTTTACTGATGCGGGCTTCAATATCCAAATCAGCGCCTCCATCTGTTACAAACTTACCAAATATTAAAAAAAATGAAGTAGATTGTTATATATAGGTATAATTCTATATACTTCAATAATTCAGTTGCCAAACATTCATTCATATTGGAGTAATCGTTTAGTTTAGGTTACGAAGGCATTTACAAAGCTATGAGTAGAAATCGCTTCAAAAACAATTTCAAAAGCAATCAACGACAATAACAAAATGTTGGCTGGAATAAATGAAAATCATGATCGAATGCATAAGTTACGTCCCATAATTGACCACTTGAATACGAAATTTAAAACAGTTGTATAAGATAGAGATTTATGTGTGAACGAACAAATGTGTTAAAGTGAAGGAAAAAGCTAATAAGCTTAATAAGCCTCACAAGTGGAGTTACAAAATATTTGTATTTTATTTTTAAATGAATTGTTAAAATATTTTTTGTTAAAAAATAAAAATTCAAAAATAAAATTAAAGAAATCAAATTTTTAATATTATGTAAATTGTTTTGTTTTTCTTCTCTGAAACCCATTGTATCAAATTTGATACCATCCTTGAAATCATTAATTCTCTAGCCCGCAATCGTAAAATTAGAAAGTCCCAGAATAAAAAATAATTTTCCGTTGAACCTTCACCCGAAAAAAAATTTTTTGGTTAGAAAATACCAGGTTGGTTTTTTTAAGGGTTAAACAAATTTTAAAATTAACAATATAAATATCTAAAAATCAAAACTAAAAAACTAATTGAAAAAATGGTGAAATAATTAAAATGTAAATTAATGGTTACCAAAAATGATTAAGGAATTAAAAAAAAAAAAAATATTGAACAATCTGCATAATATAATTAATAAAAATATTCTTATATTTGAGAATTAGTAAGTGTAGTTATAGGTTAAAGTTAGTACTTAAAGAAAAAAATTAGCAGCTATAAGAATATTGAAGATAGAGTGATGAGATCAGAACTAACTAAGAGGAATATAAAAGCTTCAATCCGGTTCTTATATTTGTTACCCATAATCATCATTCTATGGATAGGTTCGCTCATTCTATAGTTGGTTCGATGAAATGTGAGGATAAATAGGTTAGCAAAGCGGAAGCGATTAGTAGTATTATGTGCCTATTGCAGGTGTCACACCACTTTTCCAGTCATTTTTCCCAGTCACCCGAATGAAATTTACTTTCGTATTACAAGTCTCATCCGACAGCAACAAATTTCTGAACGTATTTTTTATGTACTTTGACAGAAAAACTGATGTTTGAATTTAAAAAAAAATATTTTTATGAATACAAAGTTGGTTGATGTGTTTATTTATGTTTTTTTTTTGAAATTGTGTTTTTGTTGTTTTTTTTTTAAACTAAAATAAACAAAAATGTTTATCATTCAATTTTTGAATTAATATATTCAAATATATATTATACTAGTGGCCCCTGTTGAGTAATTATATTTCAAGTTGAAGTCAAATTTAAAGTTTTTAAAAAAACAATAATTTACGTACTGACATAGACTTCGCACGATATAGCAGAAACCACTCGTGTTTAATAAAAAGTTTTGTGGTTAGTAAGTTTTATTTAGGACACATAAATACACGTCCCTCATATACTGCTTCGTTTCCGATATATTCCCCATAGTAAGTGGATAAAATTACTAAAAATAAAAAATTTTGTCATTAAAGATGAAAAGGTGTCTACTGCGCAGGACCTTAAATGCTTGTCAATTATAATTATAGATAGCTACTTTGATTCTATTATGTAAAGATGAAATTGCCCGTCATATGAATTTTTTTTGTTTTTGTTTTTTTTATATTTTTGTTTGTTTTTGTTTTTTATTTTAATAAGAACTCACGAACAATGTATTTGGTGAATAATAAAACCATATGATTAAAAAAATTTTCAACTGTGTGAGTATTATTGTTTTATATACAACTATTATATTAGAAGTTCAATAAGAATAATTATATATACTCCAACTCTACTATATAAAAAAAAATTTGCTCGTCATATGAACAATATAACTGATTTTTTTTGTTTTTGCTTTTTTATATTTTTTATTTGAGATGAATTTGTTTTTTTGTTTTTTTTTGGCATATGTACATAAATTCATTTGCAAGTACATAATATAAAATATAATAACTGATTTGTTTACTTTTGTTTATTATTTTCATAATATCTCACTTATGCATAATGTATTTGCTGAATAATAAAATCATAAGGTTACAAAATTTTCAACTGTGTGCGCATTTTTGTTTTATATACAATCTTATATGTTATATCAGAAATTCATTAAGGAGTAGGAGAATCGAAATAAAATGAAAAGGTGTCTACTGCGCAGGACCTTAAATGCTTGTCAATTATAATTATAGATAATATAAATTCAAATTCTAATATATATTAGATATATATAAATTATTTCAATAAATTTGTAAATATTTATATACCCATTCTTTTCAAAATCCATTATTTAAATTTATATAGACACAAAAAATTACAAAATTACAGGCAAACGGAATCCTGTCACATATAAATTGCAAGTGACAATTGAGTCGCATTTTTCAGTCGGCGCGTGATAGTTGTAATAGTAATTAGTGTTGTCACCTGAAATTACTCGGATCCGACAAAAAAAGTGATACCTGTAATAGGCACATTAATCTCGGTTAGGTTTGAAATATGAGGGGAGTTAATATATCCTTTAAATATTTCAGTGATGCATATTACATCGGCAATTTCGCGTCTTTTTTTCAGAGTAGAAAGATGAATTAAGCTTAGTCTATGTTCATATGGTGGCAAAATTAAGGGGTCAGACCACGGAAGGTGACATAGTGCAAATCTTAAGAAATTTTTTTGGATTGCCTCAATCCTATGTATGTGAATTTCATAATATGGAGACCATACCTGACTGGCATATTCTAATTGGGGCCTTACAAGACATGGAAAAATGGATTTTATTATAATATATGGATCTTTGAATTCCTTAGACCAACGTTTTATAAAACCTAAAATTGAATTAGCTTTATTGATGATATTATTATAATGTAATTTAAATGTGAGTTTATCATCAAAAATAACATCTAAATCTTTTAAAGAATTAACAACTTCTAGTGCTTGTCCGTTAAGGAAATATTTATTTGAGAAGTGTGTGGCTCGCCTATGATAAGTCACCACCGCACATTTTCTAACATTCAAAAGAAGATTGTTATTCATGCACCAAATAAAGAAATTATCAAGGTCAGTTTGGAGTAAGAATGAATCATTTGGTGAAGCAATTTTGTTGAAAATTTTCATGTCATCAGCATATATCTGAATTTTACTATTTTTAATTACTGATGTAACATCATTTATGGATATTATAAATAATAGGGGACCTAAGTGGCTACCTTGAGGAACACCGAAATATGCTTCAAATGGCGATGATATAGAAGATCTAAATTGTACACTATATGTTCTAGTAATGAGGTAGGATTCAACCCAATTTACAAATGATTTCGGAAATTATAATTTTAATAATTTAAATAGGATTACACTATGTGGCAAAAGATCAAAAGCTTTGCTAAAATCTGTGTAGATAACATCGGTTTGGAAGCCTTTTTCCATATTATTAAGAAATACAGAAGTAGATTCAACTAGATTATAGTTACTGTGGACTTATGTTTAACAAAACCATGTTGGTTTGGAATTAAGAAGCAAGTGCAATGGTGATAAAGCTAATCAAAAACGATAAGCTCAAATAGTTTAGGAATACAGGATAATTTAGCAATAGGTCGATAGTTGCTAACATAATTTTTTTCATTTTTTTTGTCAACTGGTCTAATGAAGGCTTTTTTCCATAAAAAAGGAAAAATTTCATTAGAGATCGATAGATTTCGGACAGTGTTAAAGATAAAGATTTTGAGCATTCTTTTAGGATGATGTCAGGGACACCATCAGGGCCAGGGGATGTGTTATCACTAAGTTTTCTTAAGTATTTCGATAATGTTTCAGGAGGAAAATGTGGTTTTCTATTTACATTTAAAATGTGGTCACATTTTAAATGTGACTGAACTCTAGGGCGTTAATATTGAAAAGAGGAGGAGAATATGAATTACTAAAAAATTCTTGGAAGTATTGTGAAATAACTTTTGGGTCATTACTCTGTGAGTTATTGAATTTCATGAAACTTGGGAATTGGTCACATTTTCTTTTTGTGTAGACAAATTTCCAAAAGTTTTTAGGTTTGGTTAAAATATTAGAGGATACATTTTGTAAATAAATGTTATAGCTATGTTCTACGTGCATTTTAAATTGTTCAAAGAGTAATTTAAAGGTATTATAAACGTTTAAATTTTTAGATTTTATATACTTGGTCCAGGTTTTATTTTTCTTATTTCTCTAATTTTTAATTTCACGAGTAAACCAAGGAGGACTTCAGTTTGAGTGAACTTTCGTTTTTGGAACGCTGAGTAAGAAGCCATTGAATAGAATTTCGTAAAATCTTGTAGTGATTTATTCAATATCAGAGTTAACAAAAATGGAGGAGAAGTCATAAGAATCAAAAAAATCGTTTAATTTATGAAAGTCAGTTTTACCAAAATTATATTGAAGAAAAGTGTCAACGTTAGGAATATTTGTAGAGTCCGTATTCAACGTAGAGAATATAGCCGTATGCACTTATAATTTTCATTAATATTTAATTTACAAATCCCGTAAAACTATCTTTGATCAGAAATTATTACCGTTAAAATAAATAAAAGGTTTTAATAGATAAAATAAGGAAAAGTTTTTTTTTTATTACAATTTGTTGATTAGTATTATAAATTTGATTAGTAGTACCTAGGTATTAGTTCGTAGCAGAGTTTTAAAATACTTGAGAATCAATATTAATCTCAAAAACCCTATAACTTTAGACCTTACCAAGTAGATTGTTTAATTTTTTCTTGGAACAAAAAAAAATGTGTATTACTTACAGCATAGGTATAGCCCAAGGATATGATGATGTACTGGTTTTTTTTTTATATAATTCCAAGTCTATAACACCTTAATTGCTTTTACACAGAGATTGGAATACACAAATACATTCAGCTCTTTTAAATGTGTGTAGATAGAAAGATACGATATAGAAAACTATATCTATTGTAGCGTAACTTCGCCTTCGTCGCTACAATGTCTTCTGATTAGAAATAGGCACGAATTTTGTAAAAACATCTTTTAATTATTAATTAATAAAATTATTTTAATAAATAAATTAAAACACTTGTTAATATTTCACTGATTGAGAAAATATATACAGATTTTCTTAAATATTTTATTTTAATTTAATATTTTAATAAAAATAAAAAATAAAAATATGAGCCGACATGTTTCGTCCTTTTAAGACATTATCAAGACTAAGTAAAAAACATAAAATTTAAATTTAAAAGATGAAAAATTAACATGTAGTGCAAGTATACCAGTACAAAAAATAGTAACTGGTAAATTACTAGTAAAAATTATACATTTATTAAAAAACACACATATGATTTTAATATTAGCTAAGATTGACATGTTGTAAGCGACAAAGTTTACAAAATACAGAATTTGATTTACAATTTAAAAAAATTACTATTAAGTAGCGGGCTCTCATTAGTTAGGTCTAACTGATTGTTTAATAAGTTGACTTTTTTTAATTTTAGTTTATTAATATGAAAAATTTCATATTTATCCAAAACTCTGCTACCTGCTACTTCCTCTACCAATTCCAATTTGTCCATGTCGGTAAAGTGGTCTGAATATTTTAAGTGATGCGCTAAGCCTGATGACGGATAGGGAGAAGCTACCGATTTTATGTGTTCGATAAATCTAGTTTGGAGGGTTCGTTTTGTTTTACCAACATATACTCCATCACATCCTCCACACTGAATTTTATAATCTCCACTTTTTGTTAAAATATTATCTGGCTTCGGTTGTCTTATTTTATTGTTAACAAAAATATTTTTTAAAGTGTAGTTGTTAAAAAATACCGGTTGTATATTAGCCGCCCTAAGTGGTTTTGTTAAATATTCAGAAATGTTTTTGATATACGGTATTTTTCTATAATTAATTATTTCCTTATCAACGTCAATTTTTGGAGATATCAAATTAAAAATGTGTTTTCTAGATTTAAATTTTAAAATTGCAATGTCAATTATAATACTAAGCTCCTTTTTAAATTTATCGTCAGTTAATGGTATGCTAATTAATCGGAATATTAAATTATGGAAAGATGACATTTTTGTTCACCAAGGATGATTTGATGACAGAGGTATAACTACATCGGAAAAAATCTCTTTTCGATAAATGTCAAAAAACAACTTGTCGTTAGAAATATTTATTGTCAAATCCAGGAAATTAATTTTTTCCCCTCCATATTCGCACAGTAAATTTAATGTTTTTATCCAATTTGTTCAGACATTTTTCAACAAAAACATGTAATTCTCTTTCCGTGCCTGTCCATAGACATAACACATCATCTACATATCTTATCCAAAATATAATATTTTTCATCAAGTAATATTGGAGATTAAATAAAGTAGTTTCAAAATCGTCCATAAAAATTTCAGCTCCTAGTGGTGAAAAACTCGAACCAACCATAGGCTAAACCATCAGTTTGGCTATAAAATTTGTTGTCAAATTAAAAATAATTTTGGTCAATACATAAATTTATCAAGTCCATTAATTGTAACCCTAAGTCTCTATCTGAAATATTATTTATAATTTTTGAGTACAATATATCCTTCAATTTATTAATAGGAATAGAAGGAAATAAACAAAAGAAACTAATTTCACATTTTTGGGCAATATTTTTATTGCCTTAAGCTTGTTAATTAATTCAATAGAGTTTTTAACCGAATACTTAGGTTTAAAATTAATAGGATCAGGCACCATTGAACACAATTTCTTAGCTAATTTTTGAGCTGGAGCCTTAATAGCAGCAGCTACTGGACGTAGTGGGATACCATCTTTGTGTAATTTAGGTAATCCGTATAGAATTGGAGCCATAGCCTTATGAGATTTAATTTTAATTTTTTCTTTTAAGTCAAATATTAGATTAGATTTATTAATTGAAGTGTTAATAAGTTTTTCAAATTTTTTAGTTGGGTCATATGGTAACTCTATTGTATTCATATCTTTTATAGTATTTAACATTTTCTCAATATACGATTTATTGTCCATAATGGAAATTGTATTACCTTTGTCTGCTTTACATAAAATTAAATTCTCATTATTTAATTTGTCTTTAATATTTTTTATATATATTGAATTATTTTTTGAAACTACTTTCTCTTTATTATTAATACCATTAACATTGATACATACATATTTATTGTAAGCAACCTTCAGAGCTTTCGCACACTCCAATCTACATTCTCTGTTAGCATCAGGAATAGCCGCATCCGTATACACTGCAATCTCTGATAACTCTCTTTCTCCTATTTTTTGATGTGTGGGAACAAATTTTAATCCGTTGTTTAACAGATTGATTTCTTCTTCGGAGAAATTAATATTAGAATGATTTATAATTCTCGCATAAAATTTATTCTTATTGTTTAAGTGTTCATGTTTAATGTTATGTTGTTGTTGAAAAAGTTTTTTTAATTTATGTGTTTGTTTTTGAAATTGTATCAAAAAAGACTTTGCTTACAAAATTTTAAAATCTAAATCTAGAAAATATATTTGTAATTTGATATCTCCAA
The DNA here is from genome assembly GCA_963942445.1 of Argyra leucocephala. Taxonomy (NCBI): domain Eukaryota; kingdom Metazoa; phylum Arthropoda; class Insecta; order Diptera; family Dolichopodidae; genus Argyra; species Argyra leucocephala. The sequence continues at coordinate 81,079,980 of OZ012681.1, read as the reverse complement.
AAATTGACGTTGATAAGGAAATAATTAATTATAGAAAAATACCGTATATCAAAAACATTTCTGAATATTTAACAAAACCACTTAGGGCGGCTAATATACAACCGGTATTTTTTAACAACTACACTTTAAAAAATATTTTTGTTAACAATAAAATAAGACAACCGAAGCCATAAAATATTTTAACAAAAATTCATTGTGGAGGCTGTGATGGGAGTATATGTTGGTAAAACAAAACGAACCCTCCAAACTAGATTTACCGAACACATAAAATCAGTAGCTTCTCCCTATCCGTCATCAGGCTTAGCGCATCACTTAAAATACTCAGACCACTTTACCGACATTGACAACTTGGAATTGGTAGAGGAAGTAGCAGGTAGCAGAGTTTTGGATAAATATGAAATTTTTCATATTAATAAACTAAAATTAAAAAAAGTCAACTTATTAAACAATCAGTTAGACCTAACTAATGAGAGCCCGCTACTTAATAGTAATTTTTTTAAATTGTAAATCAAATTCTGTATTTTGTAAACTTTGTCGCTTACAACATGTCAATCTTAGCTAATATTAAAATCATATGTGTGTTTTTTAATAAATGTATAATTTTTACTAGTAATTTACCAGTTACTATTTTTTGTACTGGTATACTTGCACTACATGTTAATTTTTCATCTTTTAAATTTAAATTTTATGTTTTTTACTTAGTCTTGATAATGTCTTATAAGGACGAAACATGTCGGCTCATATTTTTATTTTTTATTTTTATTAAAATATTAAATTAAAATAAAATATATAAGAAAATCTGTATATATTTTCTTAATCAGTGAAATATTAACAAGTGTTTTATTTTATTTATTAAAATAATTTTATTAATTTATAAAAACAATGTTTCACCAAGTGCCAAACAAAAAATCTTTTGATTTTTTAATTTTAATTATTCTTTTAAATTAATTTTGAATAAAATTTTTTTATCTTTAAAATAAAACAGAAACTACCATCATGAAAACAAAGTCGCTCTACAATATGTTATTTTCCTGATTTAAATTAGGGGATGCACAACAAAATTCTAGTTCAGAGTAAAATTAATTAGGGTATTCATCTCATATAGTTTTAAAATTATATCAATAACAAAAACATAAAAAAAAAAATCATGAATTTTCTAAATAATTACTTACTTTCTGTGTCAACTCAACCTTTATTTATTCTTTCAACCTTTATTCTTCTTTATTATTATTATTATTATTATCCGTTTCCTTTGAAGTAATACAATAATATAATCCTTAAAAGTATTGCCAGTAAACGTATTACAATTCAACTATACTAGCCCCCTTAATTCCTTCATACTCTAGTTAAAACTAAAATCCTTGAAATTAAAATAAAAAATATTTCAAAAATAATTAAATTAATTAAATCGGAACAAAGACATCTTTTTTAATCAGATAATCAACAAATCATATCGAAAAATCTTTAAAACAACACTGATACACCGATTTACATTCAACAGAATACAAACAAAAAAAAATAATCCTAATTTCTATAATGTAAAAAAAATTCAAAGAATTTTCATAATACAAAACAAAAAAAAAATATATATATAAATAAATTAAATTAAATTTTATTATTTATTGATTTATTGAGAAATAAAAAAAATAATTTTCAATTCTATTCTATTATCCTTAAACCGCATTTATCATATTATATTATTATTCTATTTAATCATAACACATTATCACAAACTCATCATATATATATAAATACAGTTAAAAACCACAGAAACATGCCAACATAGTTGTGCACAATTCTATTGAATAAGAAAATCAGAAAAGGAAATTTAAAATTATAATTCTTGAATTCTTCACATCTCCCGGCTACACAGATATAGATTCAATAATAACAACAACAAAAACACTTAATATGAAAGAAAATAAACAAAGAAACTAAAAAAATAGTCTAGTATAAGCACCGTTACAATAAGAATAAAAAACGATAAATTTAAATTTAGGTGAGCATTAAAAAAATCTGCATTTATAATAGGGGGAGGGTAAAAAATCTAAACAAAGAAGGGATTCATATAAAAAAAAAAACAATAATAATCTGTTATCCTTAAAATACATAAATAAATATATATAGTTATATCCTTTTTGAAATACACTATTTATATAATATTATATAGTTTTTTGTAATAATACAGAAATAATAATAAAAATGTTTGTTTTAAAAAAAAAAAATAAAAACGATATTTGAAAAAAAAACAACTAAAATTCGAATGAGAGTTGAATATCCTTTTTCACAATAATTCACTTTTTTAAAAATATTGTAAGGAGTTTAAAATTTAAATCATTTATTCAATGCCATTTTCGATGTGCGATTAATACAACATATATGAAATCTAATGCTATGGATCTGATTCTGTAAATTCTATTCAAAAATTCAAATTTTTTGGTTTTTTAATCCTAGAATGTGATTATTGCAACATGTATCGTTAAAATCAAAAATACTTCTTATTTATTTAACATCACATGTGTGCGCTTTATGTATCAATTTTTGTTACACCCAAATCAAATATGATTAATATTAAAGTAATAAATTTTGAAAATTTTAAATAAGATATAAATACATGTTACTTTTTTTATCAACATTATTATTGACCTAGAATTATAAGATGTGAAAATAATTCAAAGATTTTAAACTGCTAGCAATCTGCAAACCTTCCCCATCTCTAAATTATAAAAATTTTTCGATTTAGATCTACAGTATAGCTTTATGTACATACCGTTTTTATGTTATGGCTATGTCACTTATATCCACTAAATAAAATGTACTAGACTCAAATGTTTTTTTTTAGGGCATAGAGATTTAATTGAAATTTATTAAAATTTGTTTAGAATATTGGCAATAATTTCAACTAAAATGAAACTAGGCTATTTAACCTTCACTTGGGCAGGATTTATATTTATATACAGGTTAATATTTACTTTTTTACTTTTGCATAAAAACCTTCGTATTTGGCCGATCTGAATGAAATCAGAGATCAGTGCCTAATTTTTTAGTAGATATTGAATATATAAAAAAAATTCGGAAAAATGTGTCTATGCCCAATTTTTCGGCAATTTAATTTTTTTTCTTCGTTGTTGGGCAAGATTAACATAATATGTTAATATTTTTTTGATTCATATAAAAATTTTTTAATTATTTCGATAAGACTTGAAAAATAAGATAAAAGGTTCTAAAATATTTTAAAGTGAAATAGAAATATACTAAAATTAATATATTTTAAAACATAAAGTAAATAAAGCACCAAAGGTTTTTTGAAAAAAAATTTTGTTTTGAATTTTAGAAATTCAAATTTTTATGTTAGAAAAAAGAAAAATTCCCTTACGAAATTAAATTAAAAATATGTCAACTATTAATGTATTGAAAATTGCAATGTTTCACAATTAGGTAAACTTTTTGTTAATGGATAGCGGACCTATCGATTTTCGTCGGAAAATATTTTGTTGTCTAGCCCTTTGATATGTTGATGGAATTTTATTCCACTTTGTGCCATCCTTTCCAACAAAATATTGATTTGAATCAACAATGTGATTTTTTTCTTCTTGTACTTTTGACTCATCATCTAGTGACTCATCCTCAGAATCATGACCATCACTTACGTCTAAGATGCATTTTTTAAGCAATTGATTCTTCATTTTCATCTTTGTCATCATTATCATCACTGTCGACTCTTGAGGGACCGTCAACTGGTTCAAATACTATTTCTTCCGGTGGTCCTACTTCAGCATGTTCATCATCCAGCACATGTTCTACCATTCCTGAGAAATATGCTTGGTCTTTCTTAAAGGATAACCTGTAAAAATAAGTTTTTGGTGTCTTTTGTGCGCATTTTTTTTTTTTTTTTTTTGATTTTTGTGTTTCTCATAGTAAAACTCAATAAAAAAAAGTGTCATATACCTAAAACGGCATTTTTTTTAAATTTCATATATTTTGAATAGTTTTGCTTGATTTCGAAGAAATTTATTAATATTTACACCAAAATTTAAGAAATTCAAAAAATGGGTTTTTTGAAGAAAAACACTCATTTTTTGTGTTTTTTGCACTTTTACTAAATATTACAAAATTTACTTACCTGCCTACCTGAACGGCACATAAAATTTTAAACTCTTCCATATTATTGCAAATATTGAAAATTCAATAAATAATCTTTCCAAAATATATATATTTTATTTAATTTTTTTTTATTTCACTGAAATAGACACACTGTTGTTGTCGGAACGACTAACTCTGTTATAAGTACCTTGTAACAAACGGAAGTCTCCAGTAGCACTTCCTTTTTCCAAAATACCATTATTTCCAAAAAAATATTTTATAGGATAGATATCCCAGGTAATAAAAGTAAGCATAAAAGTAACAGTAATGCACACACAAAAATAATCACAAAAACATAAAAATCACTTATTTTTGTCAAAAAATTCTCCATACAAAATATATGGAAAAACCAAAAATATTAACATATGTTAATCTTGCCCGCTTATGTATATTTCATTTGTCGCCCAAGCGAAGGTTAAGAAGTCCTACTTCCTGATAAACTTCCCAAAAAAGTAGACGTAAAAAAACTGCAATAACTGAAGAGGTATAACACTGCTGAACATCATATACAAAGTTTTCGCAGCCATACTGAATGGCAGAACACAGCCTAAAATAGAACAAAATAGATGGGATGAAAACACAAGATTTGTACAGATCACACCAACACACTCCGGTTGATCATAGAGCAATCTGTGGGATGACGTTCTCCACTATACCAAACGCAACGCATTGCGATATAGAACGCATTAAGAAGAAATAGCATTTTCGAGAAATCCATAAGATTAACAGAAGCTTTTCGTATGATGAATGAGGCGTTCTTCATTGCGGACAAATAAGTAACACGTTCACCACAAATTCCGGAATGAGACCCTTGTAATAGAAGAGATAATGCAAAAAACGGGTTCTTCCGGAAGAGGTATAAAGTGGAATATCGTAAGGACACTTGAGGACCTTGACTATGCGGATCATAAATGTCTGCTAGCGCATAGAATGTAAAACAATCGAATATGGGGAAAGCTTCTCCTACCAAATTATTATTTGAAATGTCAAATTGTAAACAAGTGAATTTTTATTTTTTTTGCTCTTAAAAATAAAATAAAGAAAAATTAACAAAAAAAAAGGAAGAAGAAATTATAACAAAGTAGAAATATTATAATGAAAAAAAAGTAGAAACTTGATATTTATTTATTTATATACTTCGTTTAAATCAAACAAATTACAAGATATTTAAAAATATAATTTTAACATAATTAATAAGAAAAAAAAAGGAATAAAAAAAAAATATTAAAAATATAGCAAAACAATGAATCAAGAGTAAATTATAATATAGAGATTAACAATTTTCAAAATTTTATAAAATTCATTAGTATAAACAGGTATGAGTTAGTTGGATTATCATGGTTAGGGTTTTATATAGTAACTTGGATTAGTTAAGAAAAAAAAAAAAAAAAAACAATTTATTACTAAAAAGAATTATTAGTTTGGTGACATAAATATAAACGCTTCCCATCTTTTGAGAGGGTTAAATCAATTACATCCTTGTATTTATTGGCAATGATCATCATTCGATGGATAGGTTCATTTATACCATAATTAGTACGATGAAACACTCGGGTGAAAAGATTGGGCGAACGAAATCGGGTACAAGTGTTAATTTTAGCAGATTCAGATATAAATGACGATACGATATTCCCGGTAACTACTTGCGTGATAAAGAGCACATCCGCGATCTCACGTCAATAAGGTTGAGTCTATTATTATAAGGTGGAAGAGCCAAAGGGTCTGACCAAGGAAGGAGACGTAAAGCATATCTTAAGAAATTTTTTTGAATTGATTCAATTCGATTACTGTGAATTTCTTAATAAGGTGACCGCACCTGACTGGCATATTCAAGCTGGGGTCTAACGAGACAAGTATATAAGGATTTCAAGATGTATGGGTTGAACCATCGTTTTTTGAATCCTAACAATTAATTAGCTTTACTGATGGTGTTATTGTAGTGCATTTTGAAAGTAAGTTTTTCATCGAAGGTAACTCCCAAGTTTTTGATAGACTTGAATTTTTCTAAGGCTTGTTCATTAAGTGAATAAGTATATAAGAGGCAGTTAATTCGCCTATGATAACTCATTGTGGCACATTTGTTTATATTTAACTGAAGATTATTAGCTTTGCACCATAAGAAAAAGTTATCTAGATCTTCTTGAAGAAGGGTTGAGTCTAGTAGAGATGTAATTTTTTTGAAGATTTTCATGTCATCAGCATAAATTTTAACTTAACTGTTTTTGATTACCGAAGTTACATCATTGATAGAAATTATAAATAAGAGTGAGCCTAAATGGCTGCCTTGAGGGACACCTGAATTGGCTTCAAACGATGATGAAAAGGCTGTTCTAAACTGCACGATGTAACTCCGATTTGTCAGATAAGATTCGACCCAACTGACGAAAAAGGAGGGAAATCCAAGTTTAGATAATTTCAATAGTATAATGCAATGGGGTAGAAGGTCAAAAGCTTTACTAAAGTCAGTGTATATGACATCAGTTTGAAATTCTGTCTCCATATTAAGAATAAATCCAGAAGTACACTCAACCAAGTTCGTAACTGTGGATTTGTGCTTAACGAACCCGTGTTGGTTTGGTATTAAAAGCCAATTGCAGTAATCGTAAATTTGATCATAAATGATTAGTTCAAACAGTTTGGGAATAGAGGAAAGTTTGGCGATTGGACGATAATTGCTAATTTCTTTTTTAGAGTTCTTCTTATGCATTGGTCTAATAAAGGCTTTTTTCCAAATAGAAGGGAAAGATCTAGTAGAAATGGATAAATTAATGATTCTCGAGAGCGTTGGGGCCAAAGACTTTGAACAATTTTTCAGGATAATCTCTGGAATACCATCTGGACCAGGGGATGTGTTATTACCTAATTTATTTAAATATTTTGTAACGATAGCATCATTAATGCAAAACGAGGAGAAGGTTGTTTTAGGAAAATGATCTAAATGGTCAAATTGTGATGCGGCAGCATTAAATATATGGTGCTGTATATGAATTTCCAAAAAATTAACTAAAACATTGAGATATGACTTTTGAATCATTACTAAGTGTATCCTTATATTGCATGAAACTAGGGAATTGATCAGACCTTTTTTTAGTATTAATAAATTTTTAGAATCCTTTAGGGTTCGCTAAAAGATTGGAAGACATATTTTGTAAATAAATATTATAGCTTAAATGGACTAGTGATTTAAATTGATCAAAAAAAAACTTAAAATTGTTATAATCAGATGACATTTTGGATTTCATATATTTAGACCAGGCTTTGTTTTTCTTATTTTTTAATTTTTTTATATCCCGAGTATACCACGGAGGACTAGAATTAGTAAAAATAGTCGTTTTTGGAACGTGTCGATTTAAACCTTCAAAGAGTTAATCATAGAACTTACTAATGATTATCTCAATGTTAGTGTTAGTGAAAATGGAAAAAAATTTTGAAGCTGTTGAAGGTCTGCCTTGCTAAAGTTCTATTCATATGTTACAGTTTTATTTGGAAGAACATTAGACTTAGGAAAGTAGGTAATAAGTATTGGAGGATGATAAGGGTCAATATTTACAAGAGTTTCATGACTTTCCGTTATTATTGAGTTGTTCCAATCAGACAGAAGTATTAGATCGAGTTGACGATGTTTATTATTGTGGATTGTTGATGATTGCTGTAGGGAGATTAAATTAAAGGAGTCAATGAATGTATACTTGATCTCACTTAGAAGATTAGTAGGAACTAAGTATGACTCTTCGTCATGGTTGGACCATTCAATGTTAGGGTGATTAAAATCCCCACACAGAATAATTCCGATAGATTGTTCGGAAATTTCAGATATGAAATTGATAGCCTTGCAATGACTTTTATATAATTCGATGTCACTATTTGGAGGAATATAACAATTTGTAATATAAATTATGTTCATTTGTGATAAAGTAGCCTTGACGCATATAATCTCTAAAAGATTTGTTTCAGGTATTTTAATCTCTTCCGTATTGAATGAGTTCTTTATAGCAATCAGAACACCACCACCTTTCGGAGTGATAAAATTAGAATTTTGAATTGAATTGGAACAATATCTATGTTTTCTATAAACATTAAAGGAGGGGTCAAATAATTCCAAATCAATAATGGATTTACTTAACCAAGTCTCATTTAAAACATAACAAGAAAAATCTAATGCTACAGAGTTGACGTATACGAGTTTAGTTTTGGTGCGTAAGCCTCTTACATTTTGATAGTAGAGAGAAAAATTTTGTATAGGGTTATCATCAAATGCAGATGATATAGAAATCAAGTTGTGGTTAGGGACGAGTAGACTTCGATCGTTTTACATTCGAAGAAACAAACACACGAAACGTTTCTAACTCTTTCTTTACACTATCACGATGCATCCCAAGTGAAAAAGTGAATGTATCCCAAGTGATGAAGTGAATAATATTGAATGAATAATTCGAGATGTTGGATTGGGTAAAATGCAAAAGAAGCCTGAGAACAGGTGTTAAAATTAAATGTACCATGGTAGTTTTTATAATTTTGATGGAGATGTTGTCAAATTTATTTATGATTGTCCAAATTTGAAATTTAATTGCGTTAAAAAGTAAATTAAAAGTAAAATTGAAAATATTGAATCTATTGTTTTAGACTTAAAGTAGTCTAATGAAAATATAAAAAAATCCGAAAATAATATTAAAGAAATTTAAACACAATTAAAAGAAACGGATAATAGTGTTAAATCATTGTGTGAGAGTAATAAAATAAATAAAAATTATGTATTAGGTAAATAAAAAGCGATTTTTGCAGAAATAGCAAAGTAAGATCCCTTTATTATTGTTAAACCGAAAAAAAAACACAAGATGGAAATGTCACAAAGTCAGAAATAAAACGTCAAGTGAACCCAATAAACTTTGTGGTGAGTGGAATTTCTGAGAAGAGAAACGGAAATGTTGCCGTGTATTGTAAAAATAGTAAAGCTATCGAAAAGTTGAAAAATGTAGTAGAAAATAAATTAAAGGACAATTATGAAGTTGTTATTCCGAAGCAGAGAAAACCAAAATTGTTGATTGTAGGAATGTCTGACAATTATAATGAAGAAGAAATCATTGAAAGAATGGTAATGCAAAATAATGTAGTACACAGAGATGAATTAAAATTTATACGAGGTTATAAAACAAAGAAGAAGCTCAATGAATACAATTGTATTATAGAAGCTAATATTAAGGACTATAAACATTTGTTAGAGATGGAGAAAATCAGAATAGGATGGGATAGATGTAAAATATACGAAAGCTATGATGCAAGGATGTGCCATAAATGTCTATCTTTCAATCATAAAATGGATAAATGTACAATAGAAGCAAAAGTATGTATTAAATGCGGGGGTAATCATTTAATTAGGGAATGTAAAGTTGAAAATCTTCAATGTATAAATTGCATTAGAGCTAATGATAAATTGAAATTAAACTTGAAGGTAGATCATGGAGTATTTGATAAAAAATATCCTTCTTTAATAAGAAAACTAAAAGTTGAGAAAAATAAAATATTTGCATCCAAATAGCAACCACAAAATAAAAATACAGATAGTTCCCTGAGTGGCATTTATTTGAATATCCAATGTTTAACAAGTCATTTTGCTGCGTTAGAGAAATTAGTTTATTAGTTGATTTTAAGTGAGACTCATATTACGTAGAATATTAGGGAAGGTGAATATAAACTTAAACGTTATTCTGTGTTTCAATGTTTTTCACGATCTAGACATACAGGTGGTGTTCTAATCTTCGTTAATAACAAATTTAAAGTGGTTAAGAAGAATATGATGGTCATGGATAGGCATTTATGGATCTTGAATGTTAATATTAGATTTGAGAGATACAAATGGAACTTAATAGGATTATACCAGTCAAATGAAATGGGATCGATTGAATTCATAAATAAACTTAAAGAATATTTTGAGTTAAACCTAAATATGGAAACAAATAATGTTATTACAGGAGACTTTAATATTGATTTCAGTGTTGAAGATAATGGAAAGAGACGAATGAAGGAATTATTGAATGAATTTGGAGTTAGGCAAATAGTTATTGAATACACTAGAATGGCAAATATTAGTAAAACATTAATAGATTATGTTATAGTAGACTACGTTACAAATGTTGAAGTGAAAGTGAATAGGGACTGGAATATCACGTGAGGACTGGATCACGAAACTATTTTGATCAAATTATTTATAAATAATACGCATAACATAAATAAGAAAATAAACTATGTAAAATATGAATTAAATAATATAGGTTTTGGGAATTTATCCATCATTGATACTATAAATGGAAAGGCAAACTTTATTTGGTAGAACTGTTGTGGCGGCGTTAAAAAGCTTAAATAAAACAATGGTAGTTGACAATAAGTGTGCAGACTGGTTTACAAGCGAGCTACAGGAAATGAAGGTAAATAAAATTAGACTGTATAATTTAAATTCATATGTACAAAGTGATGCAACCTGGGAAGAATATAGAGTACAGAGGAATATTTATAATAGTAAATGTGAGAAAGCGAAAAATATATATATAGAGCGGAAAATTTATGAAAAAATGGGCGATAAGGAAGGTATATGGAAGACAATAAAAAATAGGTATTAAATAAAAGTGAAATGAAAATAGTAGAAATTGAAATAAATGGAAGAGTTATAAATCACGAAAAAATAATGGCGAATGAATTAAATAAATTGTTCACAAAGAGTGTGGAGGAGAAAAATAAAAAGATACCAGTTATAACGTATAATAGTGATAATATAGGTTTAGTTAATATTAATCTTAGATTTAGGGAAATCAATGAAAATATACTGGAGGAAATAATTAAGGAACAAAATGGTAAAAATGATTATAATGGCTTAAATAAAGAAATTTTGTTGGAATGTAAAGAGTAAATATTTTCCAACAATTGAAATAATAAATAAATCATTAATGGAAGGTATATTCCCAGAAGATTGGAAGCACTGTACTGCATGAATCCATTCATTATTGTGAACACTTATGAATATACTTACATTTAACAACATACAAACAATACAATACAAATAAGAAATTATTGAAAATATCAATTATACTTATTCTGTATCTGTATTTATATTGTATTGTATTCCTTGCTAAAATGAATTATACTACTTTCAAATATAGTGAATAGAGAAAATGTATCGAGTATATTGAGTATTTTGAATATTTAAGTTTTTTAAACATTAGTAATTTTATTAGATATGAATATGTATTGTATTGGCAAGTTTTTTCAGAAATTCAAAAGGAAGATGAAACCTTTGTTGAAAATGTAGTTTGTTCCCGGAAATTTTATGGATTATTGAAATTTAACGGTAAGCAAACTACAAATCTTTTGGGTCGAAATGTTTTATTGAATTTTGCCATAATAAAGAAAATGTTGAAACAAAAATTCTTCAAAAAGTGGGAGCTGAAGAAAAAAAAAATATTTTGAATTTATGCTGTAAGTGGGCTATTAGAGATTGTCGATCATTTTCTGCAGTTGATGGAGAGGGTTTTATAAATTTAGTTCAAGAACTTATTAAAACAGAAGCAAAAAATTGTGATTCTGTGGACGTCAAAAATTTATTACCCCAAATGCAATTGCCGTGAAAGAAAGAAAAAATATGCGAAAAGAAATCCGAAGTGTAGTTAATGAAGGTATTGGTTCTATAACATCAGATCTTTGGACTGATAATTTTATTAGAAAAACTTACTTGTGTGCAACATTTCATTATATATAAAAGAAGCGAAAATGCAAGAAATTGTTCTCGGAATGAAATCTATGGATTTTGAAAGATGTACCGGCAATAAATTATTATCAAAAATTAAAGAAATTTTGAATGATTTTGAAATACAAAATTTTGATAAAATTGTATTTGTAACTGATAGAGGAGTTACTAACATCATAAACGCATTCAAAGATTACAAGAGAATCAACTGTTCGGATCATCTATTCAAATCGTAAGAAAAGGCTCTTTCTTTGTTATTAATAATGAGTTTTTCAAATAGTAAATATTTAAAACTAAAAAAAATGTGATCCTTTTTGTAAATATATATACATGTACAGTTGATTCTCTTATTTATATAAATAGGAATGTAGGCAGTTAAAATACATTAATACATTTGATTATATTTCAATACAATTTAATTTTACTCGAAGAAGATATAAAAAAATTTAAATAAGATATTATTAATTTCTATTAAATTTTTTGTAAAGGATTATTAGAGAAAATCGGCTTGGAAAATTTTCTTCTTAATTTTGCACTAAAATCTACAACAGAACACGTTCTTTCTAGAGAAACCAATAATATAATATCTATTCTTTGCAATAATTTCGCTCCCAAGGCGCACTCAAAAACGCTGAAAATATAAATCAACAGTATGGAGCTCAAGCTGAATTTTCGGAACTAAAAAAATTTAAAGATCTGTCGATTTCCGATTTTTGGTTTGAAGTAAGAAATATAAAAAATTAGTGTGGATAGCATTTGATTTTTCAGATATATATATATCGAATAGCTAAGGGTGTTTTTCAATACCGAATTCATCAGCGGCCGTGGAAAGAATGTTTTCCATTCAAAATATTATTAAAAGCAAATTACGAAACCACTTAGCGATAAACACGGTATCCGCCTCAATTCATACAAAAGATTTATTGAAATCGAATTCTAATTGTTGCTACAACTATCAAACACCAAAACATGTTTTAACCAAAACTGTAAACACAAATTATTGGATTAGTTACATGTGTACGTAATTTTTAAAAAATATTGGATTTATTTTTTGTTGGTTAACTTTTTTTCATATATTATAAATATTTTAGTTTAGAAATTGTTTTGTCTTTATGTTTGAGAAAAAGGAATTTGTTAATTTTATTATATTAAACGTTTTATTTTATTATTTCCAATTATTCAGTATAAAAACATTTCTGTATTGACCAACAATGTTATGGGAGTAAATTGATAAATTTTTTGGTAACACAAATTTTTCAATACAATTAGATTGCTTTTAGTACAATTTTTAATTCGAATTCAATACATTTCAAAAATACGAAGTTCCATCACTGATATGCACATTAATTTATAATTGATTATACTACTATATATTATAATTTATAATACACCACCCAATAAACCATGAGAATCGCATAATTATCGCGGAAGTATCCCCTAGGGCCTAGAAGAATGTATTTGTTCGCCGCGAATTCATATTTTATTCTTCTGCGATTCATTAGTATTATAGAAAGGTTGACATCGCCGCGACAATCGTAAATTGAATCGCATTAGCTTCTCTGGGAAGAATGTTTAGAAGAATAAAAAGCGAATGTTAAGAAGAAGATAATATGAGTTCGTGTATGAAAGAAATGCTCAAAAATAGACAACAAAAATAGAATTTTTAGAAGAAGATGTGTTCCAGGGACTTAATAATTTCCAATAAAATTCGTCTAAATTTAATTATTAATATTTATTTATTATAAATATTTAAGGTTATTTTATTTTTTAATTTTATTATTATTTAAAATTTTTATAATTCAATAAATTAAAAAATTTTAAAGTTTGACATTATATATAGTATATGAAAAATATATTCAAATTGGAGAAAACAAAAATAAACATTCTTTGAATGAAACGTAATTCATTCGCTTTTAATTCCTCCAGGCGAACATTTGCATAACGCGTTCACCCGGGGGATTCGTATATATTTCTTCTTGAAGAACACGTTCTTCCTATGGTTTGTTTGGCATTTGATATGTTGTAATCGTCAATATATTCACTACACTTGCTATACGTACTCAATAAGTAAATCATATTCAACTCATATTAAGTATGTATTGATATTTCATAAATCTAAGCAAATGTAAATTGTTGATTTGTATGAAACAAATCCAAGTAACTCATACAAAATATTTTATATTGTATTGCGATTTAACGAATGAGTTATTTTTGTTTTCAAGTGGTATTATGCAGTATACACAGATTGTAAGGAATCATTAGTCATACCGGTAGACAAAGAAAAAAATGCAAAGAATGCTGAGTTATTAAGGTCAATAAACATGTTATCAATGCATGAAAAAATATTGGAGAAAGTTGTTTATAACCAGACAGTAGAATATCTAAGGAAAGAAAAAATATTATGCGAAGAGCAATCCGGTTTCAGGAAGAATCACTCCACAGAAACATCTATTAATTGGATATTGAACGAGTGGAAAAAGGAATCCGACTCCGAGAAAAATTATAATTGCGGTATTTCTTGATTAAAAAAGGACCTTTGAAACAGTGGATAGAAGTATTTTACTGTTCAAATATGGAATTAGAAATAGAGAATTGTCATGGTTTAACAGCTTCTTAACGGGGAGAACACAAAAGTAATGGAACAGTATCTGAAAAAGAAATTATAAAATTGGGGGTTTCACAAGGATCTATACTGGGGGGTACAACTATTTTTGATTTATACTAACGATATAAAGGATGGTGTAAGCCTTTCAAAAGTTTAATTATTTGCTTATTTATAAGATTGGTGATGACATAAGTGTGATCAGTAGGGCATTAAATAACAATTTGGATAAACTTTTTTAATGGCTGTCTAAAAATAAACTTAAATTGAATATATACAAGACCAAGGCTATGTGTTTAAGCTCAAGGAATACAAATATTAGTCTAAACGTAATAAAATGATTGAATGGGTGAAGTAATTTAAGTATGTACTTAAGTGTTATTATTGATAATAAACTTAGATTTAACGTACATGCGGATAAAATATGTTCCAAAATAGCTAAGAAGATTGGTTTTCTAGGTAGAATACGAAAAAAAAAATTTAAAAGATGTGCAATATTAATATTATAACTCTTTATCTTGCCACATTATGAGTATTGTTCTTCAATACTATGTAGTTCGGAAAGTATTAATGGACTACAAGTATTGCAGAATAAGGGCATGAGAATAATACTAAGATGGGACGGGGGACAAGAGTGACTGAAATGCTGTATAATTTAAAATGGTTGAATGTAAATAAAAGGCTGCAATTAAATGCATTAATGTTTGTGTTTAAAATAAAGCATAAGGTATATCTTTAATATTTAGTAAGGAATTTAAACTATGGTGGAAGTAATTATTATCTCAGAAATATTGGTGATTTTAGGTTACCACTGTATAGAAAGGCCAGTGCACAGAACAGCATAATGTATAAGGGGGTTAAATTATTTAATATGCTGCCAGAAGGAATTAAGATGGAAAGCAATATGTTAACCTTTGAAAAGTCAATTGTGCAATATTTACCGAATTTAAATGTAGAAGGTTAAATTATATTAATTTACATAGAAATTTTATTAAGAAAGTTCCTTTTATTTTGTTGTTTTTTATTTTTTCAATTCGAAATTTTGTTTTGTATTTGTTTTTTTTTTAAAGCTTGCAAAAACAGTAATAAGAAGAAGAAAAAATGATGGAATTGTAATGAATTTTATATAATTATAATTATAATACTAGATTTTATAAAAAGTTTTTTAAACTAATAAAAGTATATAAAAAAAAAACCTAGGTAATATTCTCACAAAAAATGGAAATGTCAACAACAGACTTCGTAAGGCCAGAGCTTCGAATTGGTGAATTAAGTCCAATTTGGCCGAAGAATGGCCAAATAACTAGGAAAACAACGATTAGAATATTCAAAACATGTGTAATGTCATCACTTATGTATGGCAGCGAAACATGGATGACGACAAAAAACTTCAGTCAAATATTTCAAGTATTTGCCAACAACTGCCAAAGAAGAATATTTTGGCACAACACCATCAGCAATAAGAACTTATGGGCAGTTAACAGGTGATGGGTGGAACCGATGATGTATCAAATTAAGCGTTGAAACCATACTGGCCGTAGAATATAACCTTCAAGGTAGCAGAAGACGAAGAAAACCCAACAACACCTGCTGGCGTCTACTGAACTAACGAAATATGAACGAACTTGACAGGAAATAAATAAAAATGCGTACAACAGAGAACAATGAATGAGGCAAGTTAATGCGACTATGCCCCATGGCAAGTAATAGGAAAAAAAAACAATTAAAAAAGCTTGATAAATAGTTGTAGTTTTCCATCTACTTCTGTACTTTAAATATAAAAAGGTATTATTTCACTCCACATTCATATCTTTTTCTCACAAACTAATTGCTTCAAACATGTAATTTTATTTTATTATACGATTGAGTTAGAATCGAGAATTGACTTGAATTAGGTAAATGCTATCCCAGTTGACCAACTTGGTTGGATTTCCAAATATTTTTTCCGAAATTGTACCACGTACCAATGGTACAGAATGGTACCAATTTTCGGAAAAGCTGAATGAAAATTAATTGGAATTCTAATGTTTTTTCCTATGAAAGTGGTCACTTTTTTAAAATGTACCAATGTCGGAATTTTTATCGGAACATGTACCTTAAATGTACCTAATAAAAATTAATGACGTCATAGTTTTGTTATTATTTATCCATAATAAATTCCTATCATTATTCCTAAAGGAATTCTAACTTTTTTTCCAACAATGTTTCCACAGTTTGTACCAAGTATTATTCCTATAATTTTCATATGGTTTGTTCAATATTATTTCACCCTCTTTTTCTTGTATTGTTCCTATACTTTTTCCCATAATTTTTCACACTATTCTTTATTCAATTCTGTTTCACCCTGTTGTACCTTGTGTTATTCCTATAGCTTTTTTTAAAATTTTCCAAATACTATTTCACCCTGCTGTATCTTAAAATAAAATAATTAAAAAAAAAATAAAATTGTAGTACTTAATAGTGTTGTTTTATTCAAATAATTAAAACAAAGAAAATATATATATATTATATATAAACTCGTATTAAGTATTTTATGGCATTCTCCTCTTTTGTTTGATAAGGTTTCACTAATTTTAGAATCTGAAAGAAAATTATTTTTAATATTAGTAAGTAAAAATATATATAATTTAGTAAAAGTTTAGTTATTTATATAAGTTATTTATATATTTAGTAAAGCTTTTAATAATCTAAATATATTATATATAATATATCATTTAAATTAAGTCAAATGTACTTACTGAGAAGGCAATTCCAAGCCACTATTTGGTTGTAATCCACTATTTGGTTGATCACTGTTTCTTTTTTCATACTAAAGTCCTATTAAAAATTAGTTTCAAATTATTATAACGATATTTATTATTTTCTTTTCTTTAAATATTTTTCTATTTATCGCGCTTTTGTTAATAAAAAGTTTTATATATTGTGTTTATATATACAAACTTTATTTATAATATTTTTAAATTATTTTATACTTACAAATTTTTGCAACTATGATATTATCAAAATGTTTTGTTTTTATTTTTTTTTTGTTTGTTAAATAATACTACAACTTCACTCTCGCACAAAAATCAAACAACTAGCACTTAATTGTTCCAATATTTGTTGGTACTGTTCAGTTTTTTTTTCAAGTAAAAGGAAAAATTGTTGGAAATAGTATTGGTACATTTTGTATCATAATGTTTTTCTAAACGTGTAAATCGTTGCACCAATATTTTTTCCAGTTTGTTTTCCCGTTGGTAACAAAAATAATATTTATTAATTGGAATATATGTTGGAAATATCTTCGTACTAATTCAGTGTTTTTTAAGTAAGAGGAATAATTGTTGGCAATAGTGTTGGACATTTTGTATGATAATATTTTTCTAAACCTGTAAATCGTTGTACCAATATTTTTTCCATTGTGTTTTCCCGTTGATAAAAGGTATTTGCTTATTCATTGGAATATGTGTTGGAAATATCTTGGTAGTAATTCAGTGTTTTTTATGTAAGAGGTTAAATTGTTGGAAATAGTATTGGACATTTTTATGATAATGTTTTTCTAAACGTGTAAATCGTTTTACCAATATTTTTTCCATTGTGTTTTCCCGTTGATAAAAGGTATTTGCTTATTCATTGGAATACTCATTGGAAATATTATTGGATACTAATTCAGTATTTTTTCCAGTACAAGGAATATTTATTGGAAACATTGTTGGTATAATTAATGTGAAAACATTTTTTTTGGATAGGACGAAATTGAAGATTTTTTGTAGGAAAAGAATACGGTACTTTTCAAATAAAATTTTTTTATGACGTCATACAAAATTTTAAAGGGTACTAGTACCCCTACTTTTCCGTATTCGTAAGGAAAAATTATTGGTACTATGTGGGAAAAATTCCTTGTGGTACAAATTCTGAAAAAATCCATGTAAAATTCCTAATTTGAATCTGGAAATTTATGTGGTACATTTGGTACTGGTACAAGTTCGGAAAAATTCCATCTAAAAACCCTTAATTTGAGTTCGGAAATATACGTGGTACAACTTGGAAATATACTGGTACAAAAATTCCAAGTTTGGTCAACTGGGGTATACGAGAATATTTTGTTAAATTTTTAAATTATTTTAATTTCAGCAAAACTAAATTTAAAAGTGGTGCGCAAAATAAAAATTTAATGCTCGCATAGACACATTTCATATATATATAAAATATTTTGCAGTAAAATCAATAAAAAAAATTTCAATTCACTTAAAACCAAGATTCTGTGCGGAATTCTAACATGATTGTGATTGTGATACATGTGGGATATCAACGCACCACTAGAAGCAGTTGTAGTTGTTGGTAATAGTTGTAGTTGTTAGTAATAGTAGTAGTAGTAGTAATAGTAGTAGTAGAGTCAATGGGTAAAGGTTGAGAGGAGATTTTGCATGCTTTCACTTCCAATGGAACAGCCATCAAGCTAGGAGTACTAAATTATTAAATTTAAGTGAATTGAAAAAGATTATTATTATATTTAGATCGTAATTGAAAATATAATTGAATGAAATTGAATTAAAATGTACGAGTATAGTTATTTGAAGAATAAAAATATTTGAATAAGAATAAAGAATATTTATATAAAAATAATATATTAAAGCGATAAATTAAAGTGAATTGTAGTTGAAATCCTACATACATATCACTCGAATTGGATTTTTTTTATTGTGATAAATTAAAGAAATTCCTCCAAAGAGAATGGGAAATAACTAAGAAGGATAGTTTATAGTGTATTAGAACAAAATACAACTCAGATTGTTAACATTATAATCTTTATATTTCAAAAATCTGTCTCAGAAGTAAATTAAATTAAATTAATAGAAAACAGAATTGAATTAATTTTTATCATTAGTTTTAAGAATTTATTGGCCGATTTTTCTTTCGATAATTAACAAAAATACTAAAGCTATAGTTTTTAAATAATTTCAATTCATATTAATTCGACAAAACTTTTATGATTGTAAATACTATTGATTAACTTTAATTTTCGTTACAGTTAGGTCATATAGATCTGAATCTTTTTACCGATACTACTTATATATACTCAAGTATCTCAAAACCAGTACTACATTTTTTCTTGCTATCTAAGGTTATTAAGGAATATTTCATACAGTTATAACCTAACATAAAAAGTTTTTTTACAAGGTCTTACAAGGTATTCTTTCATGAATTTCAAAACTGTAGATGAAGTATTAAAATCAAATTAATTTCAACTTTTTGATTCACTCAAATCTATTTACTTTTTTTCTCAATATATTAATTTAAATTTCCTTTTTCTATCGAAGCCCATACCATCCATGTGCTCGGAAGTAAATACGGAAAAAATAAAAAATACAAGAAAACAAAAATGTTTTATAGGTACCGCCACCTTCCGTGTATGTCAATCAAATTTCACGTGTCATCACGGCAGTATTATTTTTTTGATTATTTTTTGTTTTTTTTTTTATATTTATTTCGAGAAACAAATCTTCTTTCTTTCTGCTGTTATTACTACTGTAGTTCTCTGCTTTCTTTCATTTTCCATTAGAATTAAAAGAATTATAAAATTATAACAAATTAGTGTTTATCGCTTCATCCTTCAAAATAAACAATCAATAATTTTTAAAAAAGAGTCACCAACTTTACAAAAATATAACAAAGCTAGCCTGTTAATTTGAAAAAAAAAAAACGGTATTAGGTGAGAGATTCAAATCTTTTTTAACTTTTTATCATATTCATGAAAATCAGTTTAAAGTTTATCAACTCCGTCTGATGTTGGTTATACAAATTTTCGTATTGAATGAAGTCAATGAAGAAAATTAATTATTGAATAGCAACTAGCTTTGAAAACAAAAATTTTTAGTGATTAGAAATTTTTACATTTTGAAAAGAAAGTTGTCATAATTTTCTATGAAGTGGCCATATTTTTGAAATTTGGGAAAAGCTCTGTTGAATATATGAATTACAACTACCGTTCTTAAATAGCTTATTGTTAATCAAAACTAGAACGTCTCTAGAGAAAGAGATCTATAGGAAGCATACGGATACGGTTATAATCTTCCCGAACACATATCAAGTCATTCGAATGACTTCTATCAAGATTGGATGGCATCTTACAATCACATAATCCACCGATTACCCTTCCTATCTCCCAGAAAGGTTTAGTAAAATATATTAAACACATATTTAAAATTGCGAGAATAAACGGATATCCTTAAAAGACCATCACTAACTTACTCAGGAAACGCAGAATAACTTTACAGCGGCATTCCCTCACTAACCTACTCACTGATCAATAACCCAAAAGAGGAGTATAGCGTTGGGTTTTAGCAAGCTTTTGTTTAGCAGAGACTCAGAGTGAAATTAAAAAAACACGGGTTAGATATGGTACATAGCAGAATAGCTATAATCAACTCACGGCTATTCTAAGATCAACTAATATCCGATTAATCAAATGAAAAAATCGGGAATAGACAAGATCACTTGTACTCTTGTATTCATTGAAACAAATTTTATATAAGACAAAATAAGATAAACATGCAAATACGACTCAAGGAACACTTCTGAGAGAAGCAGAACTATAGCTAAGAAAAAAAAAATTAACCAAATTCAGATCCAGAACAAACATTATCCAAGATAGTCATAGTATTTCCAAAGAACAAATTATAGAAATGGTAAATTACACAAGAAACTCTAGAATACTCAGATGAAACCAGTGAAATTTATACAACTAAGAATGACTCCTAAATAAAGACAAAGGCAATGGATATTCTTCATTGTTTAAATTTTTAGTAAAATATAATAGGCCCAATAAAACCAGCCCTATCTGTCACTCTTACGCACTTGGAAATTATATTTTAATTAATAACAATATAATTACTCAACCCTCCACCTGTGCTATTTTATTTTAACCATCTGCAAAAAAAAATTTCAGATTGCTACCGGTCCAATAAACTTTCATTTCAACAAATCTGTTTATTCTTGCGTTGGCAATTAAATTCGTTTTTTGCTTTTTAATTCTGAATATTTTATATGAAAATAATTAATTTTTTATTTCTCTTCATAATTGATGTAAATGAATCATTATTACTCTCCCCACTTTCTTTTTATTGTATTTTCCGAGACAAATCGTTGAATAACATCTCATTACTTTCTGGGTGCTACTGACCTCGATTGTGCTAGGTTTAGTCTAGTCCTCCACTCGTTGTTGATATAAGCACATTTTCTCCAGTTGAAAATATTAAGTTTTTTTATATCCACAGATATTTTAAATTCAGATTCAGATTTCAGATTTAAGATTTAGGTTCAGATTTAGATTTATAACCACACTCTCTCGATGAAATATTTCTCAGGGTTTGTATTAGAAGAGTTTTTTAGTTGGATAATTTTTCATTCTAGCCAGTGAATAACATCGCTCTTTTTATTTCTAAAATATATGATTGCTTTTTAAGCATTAGATCAACTGTCACACTAATAATAATTTCTAAATCCTATGAAAACAAAAATACAACAGTATAGTTTTTAATTTGTCTTTCTTTTTAACTTTATTTCCTTACCTTCAGAACAATATTATGTCACTCAAATAAATTTCTTGAAACCAAAAATAAGTACTCTATTTAGCTAGTTGATCGATTTATCTTGATCAAATAAATAAGCTGAAAGTGGCAAAAAGCCTTAGACAAGGGACTTATCATGGTTATATATAGCAGTATTAACATTAATTACTGGCATATCAAATCAGTTTTGTTAGTTATTCAATTAATTATATTCTCCCATATTTCATTAGAAACCGTTATTAGATAACATCGTTTTTCAGTCTCTTCTACTAAATTTTTTTTATATCAATATTTGCAATTACCTTATCAGCTAGAGCTGTTTCCAAAACATTGATCTCTTGGATGAATGTTAAAGTTGGACCAAATTTATCAATAACATAATATTAATAAGAATGAATATACACTTTACCAACGTTAATACAATTTTTGAAACATTTTATTATTTAACAATAATTCAATTTTCATAATAAAATAGTCATTCGACAAAAATAAAAGATTGGTAACTCTGTCATGTATGTATACCTACTTTAGTATATCGAAAAAAACACAAAATTAACTTCATATTAACTTTAGAAAATAATTAAAAATGGCCTTGCTGTCAATAAATTGTTTATTCGAATTTCTTTCTCACAGCTCATTTTCATTAAATCAACTACTTTTCTTCCATTTCCAATTCTTCCCAGTTTTCAAAATTGAATTCTTTCAAAAACCAAAATAGGGAAAATTTCCCATATTCACGCCATAAAAAGTAAAAAAGAAGAAATAAAAAAATTAATTCTTTTCTTGTCGATTTTCCTTGTCATGTCTATTTGACTTCAATCAAAATTTTATAAAACAATCAAATAGCAGAAAAAACAATAACTTACCAACACAATTATAAAAAATAAGCGGTTCTTTGATGAAATTAACACTAAAGTTATAAATAAAAAAAGAAAACATTGTTTGTAGTTTTGTTTGTTTGCAAAACTTTGAAATTTAATTGGATTTTTAGTTGTGCTTTGATGAACACGCAAACACTTTATTATGTATTATTATTATTGTTATTATATACCATTGTGGAACTATTACATTAGCATATCTATATTTAAATAAATTTAGTGGTATGGTGGATCATAAACTTTCTTGACATTGGCACATATCAGGGTTTTTTTTATAATTATTGTAATGTACATTAGGTGTAAAATATAATAATATTTATATTTAATTATTATTGCCATAAATAAACTGTTTCCACATATTAATAATTATAATACCTATTATATTTTTTAAAATTATATAATTAATTTTTATATTATTTGCTTTTTAAAAAATAATTACAGTGGTGTTGAAAACTATTTGTGCTCCATTCAATTATCGACCAAATTCTTCAAAAGAACGTTTTAGACCGATTATCGAAATCTTGTGAAATGTAATGTCTTAATCAGTGTTGATGAATTTTTGTTAGTTGGCTTAGAACTTTTATTATGAAAATATGACTAGTGGTCCGTGATGAATAAATAACCGAATATTGTATTAAAAAATTAATCTGAAAGATAAAATTTTCTTACTTACATTTTTTTTGTTTATTTTGATTTTCTTACTGTAGTTTGTAAATGCATTTATGTTTACATTATATTTTGCGTATTCTAAATCAGTTGAATTTATCTATGTAAGGACTTCAAACAAATATTTTTAATATGTATAACATAATTGAGGCTATTAAAATAAAATTACAAAGATGAATGAAATATTTCAATTCTATGCACGATTAATAATTGATTTGAAATTTCAATTTGGGAAATAAAATGTTAATTCCTCGATTAAATGTAACCTTTTAAAGCAATTAGTATGAACGTAGAATCGGAAACGACAACTCTTTGTTCCAAGAGCCTATTATCAAAAATAAATTTTTATACCATAAAGCTAATGATGTGACTACCTGTGAGCGCATTGAAATAAAAAAGCTAAAAAAATTGTTTTCCTGTTTCAAGGTTATAGTTCCTGTCAAATATGGCTGGATTTTATCAGCAGACGGCATATATTACGAAGGACTCAGACTAACAATTCAACCATGGAAGGATACCAGGATAAAATTGAACATAGTATATGACGAATATGGCAAAACGTATAGGTATAATAATAAACGTAGAACTAACATTAAGTATAATAATAATTGGAATAATAATAGTAATAATGTAGACATTAAGTATAATAACAAAAGTAAAACTAACATAAATTATAATAATAATAGGAATGATAATCATAATAGTAATAATAACAATAATAATAATAATAATAATAATAGGAATGATAATCATAATAGTAATAATAACAATAATAATAATAATAATAATAATAATAGTAATAACAACAATAATACTAATAATAAAAATAGGAATAGAAATAGTAATAATATTAATAATAATTATAATAATAATAATAGGCTTAGGAATAATAATAATAATAATAATTATAATAATAATAATAATAATAATGATAAAAATAATAATACTAATAATAATCCTTTATCTTTAAATCCGCTTATACCTCCATTAAAAAGAACGATGCGTAAAAAGAACGATAGACTTTATCGTCCCTAACGAAATTAATTTGAAACAGTTGGCAAACTTTCCAAAAAAAAGAAACTTAAAAAAAAATCTAATTAACATAGGTCTTACGCAATCTATTTCTTCTAAAACTGATCCTTTTAAACTATCTGTTTATTATCAAAATGTAAGAGGTCTACGTACAAAAACTAAAAAAGTTTTCCAAAATTCTGCTTTATTAGATTCTGATCTATTTGTTTTAACTGAAACTTCTTCAATAAATAGCCTTGAAATTTTTCCTTCTTCTTGATTTAGTTAGTAATACAGAGTACTTTGTAATCGACTCCTTTAATTCCTTTAATTTTCAACAGATATCTTCAATTTGTAATAATCGCGGTAGGCAATTAGAGCTGCTATTTACGACAAATTGGGATAATCTTAACATCATTAATTTTCCATTTGAACTGGTTGAAATTGATGATTATCATCCTCCTATTTGTTTTTCTTTTTGCATTCTTATCTCATCTCCCAAAGTTGATTCAGCACTTTCTTATCGTTTTAATTTTCTTAAAGCTAATTTCGACGCTATTAATAATTACCTAAGTTCTTATGATTTTTCATTTATGACCTCTTCTAAGTTAAATGTCGCAGTTAATCATTTCTATAAAACTATTCAATTTGCTATTTCACAATATGTTCCATTAGTTATTGACAATAGTGATAAATCTAGTCCACCTTGGTTTACCAAAAACCTTAAAAAGTTAAAAAATAAGAAAAATAAAGCTTGGCGTAAATTTATTAAAAGCAATAATAACATTGATTATAATGCTTTCTTGAATCTATTTAATGAATTTAAAATGATGTCGGATAATTTATATTCCAATTATGTAAAAGATATGTCTGATAATATTAAAACTAATCCGAAACTTTTTTGGAAATTCGTTAACTCGAAAAGAAAAAGTGATCAGTATCCTTTGCGTATGAGTTATAAAAACTCTAGTAGTAGTGATCCTAATGGCATTTCTGAATTTTTCCGTGATTTCTTCTCTATTAGTTATTCTACGGCTGTTTTCTCATTAAACGAAGATAATTTTGGCCATTTATCGAATTTGTCTAAAACTATATTGAGTAATATTCATATCGATTCTAATGTGGTACTCAATTATTTATTAAAGCTTGATAATAATCCTAGTCCTGGTACTGACAGCATCTCTAACCTATTCTTAAATAAATGTTCTTCTTCACTATATGTGGTCCTCTCTCTGTATTATTCAATTCTTCTTTAACTTCTGGTATCTTTCCTTCAATCTGGAAAACTGCCCTAATTAGACCAGTTCACAAAAAAAATAATGTAAGTAATTATCGTCCAATTCTTTCTTCTATACCTAAACTATTTGAACTTATTGTATTTGATTCTATTTATGATCATTGTACTTGTTTCTTATCATCTTTTCAACATGGCTTTGTTAAGCTTAAGTCTACTGTTACTAATCTTGTTGAGTCAACATCTACCTTTATTAATAACATGGAAGATGGGTTTCAAACGGATGTAATATATACAGATTTCAGCAAAGCTTTTGATTTGCTTCCACATAACATTATCATCTTTAAGTTAAATAAATTAGGATTTCCTAGTTACTTTATTAATTGGGTTCATTCTTACCTTTCTGGTCGTAGTTATAGTGTTTCGTTTAGATTGTCAATTTCCACTGAGTTCGAAGCTCCCACAGGTGTGCCTCAAGGTAGTCATCTCGGTTCTTTACTCTTCATTATTTCTATTAATGATGTTTCATCTTTATTAATTAATAGTCATATTAAAATTTACGCCGATGACATGAAAATTTATAAAAAAATTGTTAATTTAGAGGATGCATTAGCGTTACAATCTGATCTGAATCGTTTCTATAGTTGGTGTTCGTATAATAATCTGCAGCTTAATGTCAATAAATGTATATATTACTTTTACACGACGATTATGCCCAATTTCTTATGTATATTCTTTTAATAGCCAAAGTATTCCAAAGGTTACATCAATTAAAGACCTAGGAATACTCTTCGATACTAAACTTTCATTCCATCTTCATTATTCAGATATTTTAAACAAAGCCAATTCTATGCTCGGTTTTATTAAACGTTGGACTAGAGAATTTGAAGATCCGTATGTATTAAAATCCCTCTATACCTGCTTGGTTAAACCTAATTTAGAATATGCTAGTCAGGTTTGGTGTCCATTTTATGGTGTTCACATAGACAGAATTGAATCGGTTCAAAGAAAATTCCTTAGATATGCTTTACGTCTTCTTCCTTGGGAAGATCCTTTAAGATTACCTCCTTATGAACATCGACTAAATTTAATTCATCTTAATACCCTTGAAAAACGGCGTAAAGTTGCTGATATTGTATTTCTAATTGAGTTAAGTAAAGGCAACATTTCGTCTCCCCAATTGTTTGCTAAACTTAATTATTGTTCTCATTCTAAACTAAGAACTGCTAATATGTTTAATTTGCAGTACCATCGGACTAATTATGGTAAATATGAACCAATTAATAGGATGATGTCTCTTTGTAATGAATACAAACCCCATATTAACTTTTCCCTAACTAAACAATCATTAAAAAATAATCTTTATTTGTGTAACTAATTTTTTTTGATTAATCTTTGACCTGTCTTCTTAATTGAAGTTTTTTCATTTTTATTTTTTAATTATTGTTTAATATAAGATTATGTTTTCTTTTTTAATTTTGTTATAATATAAAAATTTTGTTATTTTTTTTTTTTTTTTATTAATTCTTTTTTGAATGTTTAATTTTTAGTTTATAAATTTAATTTAAGTATGATTTATTGTAACTTGCTTGAATTAAGCTCGAAATAAATAAATAAATAAATAAATAATTGGAATAAATTTCGCAATCAATTGGATAAAAATTTTAATTTTTAATATAATAATAGTGCCAATAAAATTAGTAGCACTGTAAACATAACAATAGCAAACATAGTCCACCACTTAAAAACATTGGATTAAGTAATTTTATATACTATAAATGAAACAATACCGAAAGTAAAAAACAAAACCACCAATAATCTTAGAAAATACTATTACTTAACTATACTATAAATTGAAAAAAATGTCTTAAAGAAAAAAAATCAAATATGACATAAATAATCTATAAATGCAATCTAAATTTTAGCAATCAAGATATCTTGTTTTGTTAAGAAGTCTTCTTAATAATATCACCAACCTTATAAGCCAGCAAATTAAGATAGAAGTAAGTAACTACTGGAAAACCAGAATAAAACAAATTTCCTCATCAAATAAAAATATGTTCCCAGAAATTATTAAAAAAATGTTTCGCAACACATACAATAAAAATATTAGAAAATTATGACGTGTTAACAGAAATGAACAACATTTATTTATCAACAACAACATTAATGTTAATATAAAAAACTTAGGGCAATTTATTATTGACAGAAAAGAAGACATAAACAACATATTAGGAACATATTTGTTGCAAATATGTTCCTGAAATGTTGTTTTTGTCTTCTTTAGTATAAATTAATATCCCAAGTAGCCATTTACATACGACAATAATAACCAACATACAAAATAGTACACAAAACTTTAAAAACACCCATAAACAAAATTTAGAAAAGAATAATTTAATAATTTTAGTGCGATAACCAAATCAACAGAGCAAGATAATAAAAATAGTTTTTTACTACATTTGACATAACTTTTGTCGAAATTTAAAAACCTTAGAAATAAAACTTCATCTGGTATTAACAATATACCAAACATTGTATTAAGAAATTTAAGTGACAAGATTATATTAAATTATACAATCTTGTTTAATAACTTATTAAATGATTGCCATTTTCCAAAAATATTGAAAACAGCAAAAATCGTATTGATAAAAAAATCAGGAAAAGATCCTACTTCTCGGAGTAATTATCGACCTATTAGTTTGTTACCTAACATAAGTAAACTTTGCAAAACATTAATAAACTAGCTTTGTAACCCGTCATAAATGACGGAAGCAAAATAAATCCTAGTTTCTTTTTTTCTTTCATTAGATTCTTTATTCCGAAATTACAGCACTTATGTTTATATCACTTTTTATTTATTTTTATTTATGTTTATATTGGCCTAACACTAATCTTTTTTTTTTTTATATAACAGAAAAAAAAGTACCATACCAACAAATTTGTATAAAATGTTTGTATTTTTGTATGGTATACTCGTACTCACTTCCATTTAGTTATAATTCGTTAGTTGGGTTCCATTTAGTATAAATTATATCGTATTAGCGTTATTGTGGCCTCTGGGAGAGCAAATTTAAAAATACGATCTTATTTTCATATAAATTTTGTCTTTTGTATAATGTATAGGGATCTTATTTTGCTATATGAATAAACTGTTATTATGGTATTGTGTTATTTTTAAAAAAATATTCAAAATTTTGTATCTAAATTGGTAAAATTTACAAAAAATACAAAAACATTTTCATAAATAATTTTCAATTTAAAAAAATTAATGTTTTATTATCCGGCGTAGAAGTAGAGTTAATTATCCTACTCTACTTCTATCAAGTTCTATTGATTGAACAGTGAACCTGAACAGTGAAGTGAAAAGTGAACACGTAACACTGAAAATAAAATAATATTTTTGGAATGGAGCATATAGAACATACAGAATACAGATACAGTAAATAATAAAAAAAAAACAAAAATAATTTTTTTTGAGTGAAGTGAGTTACGCACACAATATAGACAAAAATAAAAGGTAGAAGCAATAAAGTAGTATAATGTATAATATTATACAATACAAATATGCTGATACACATGTATATTATTGTGTATAATTTTAAGTATTAAGAATAACCTTCGAGTGAATTATGTTTTTTTTTTGTGTTAAATGCTGTTTGCCTTTTGGTTATTATACCATATTAAACTATTGATTAAATTTCTATTAGTCCTTATTATTATAAATCAAAAAAATTGTTTGTTTTATTTATATTATTATTTATTATTTTTCCTTATTATTTGCGAAGAAGACTAACATTAAATTAAAAAAATATAGTTCATGCAACCAATTTTTCCTGCAAAGGTTCAGCATGGTAGACAGGGGTTAAAAAAAAGCATCAAAGCATTTTGTATATATATATGCATTTGTATACATATGCAATTTGTATATGTGTTGGAGCGTTCCGTCGAACTTACAAACAGCCAGATAAATGCAGAATAATATATATATAATGACAAAATAAATAATTTTGTCAGATAAAAATCTACTACCAGAAAACCAATTTGGTTTTAGACATAAACATAGCTCAGTTAATGCAATAACCAAATTAATTTCAGACATTATACTGGTATATAAATAAAGAAATAGGATAGGGACAGTATGGATAGACGGCTTAATTTTCTAGCTGATTCAGTATACCAAACCATCTTATGAACTTAATACATGACATACTCTTGGAAAACGTACTTATTATAATGAATCAAAATCATTGGTCACAATAAAAATATAAAATGGAAAACGGTTTACAATAAGGAACAGTTAATTCTTCTATACTGTTTACAATTAATGCTATAGACCTACTAGAAAAATTAAGAAATGTATTAGAGCCTGCATCAACAAAATGGGTAAACCTGAAACAGATTTTAAACATTTTTATTCCAATAAATATTATTTATAAAGACGCTAACATTGTTAAGTTTGACAATTTTATAATAAAATTGATCCGAAACCACATTCATTGCTCGCGAAAAACTTCTGAGAATAGATTAATATCCAAACTATATTATCATAACGAGCAATATATTCAGTATTGCATAAAAACGAGTTTCATTGCTCCCGACCCGAGCAAATGGTTTTATGCAAAACCGTGAACATATGCCCCTATTATATCATTATAATAGGAGGGGCCCATGCAAAGTCATTGATTTTAATCCCAATATTTTGGAGAACTCGATCTTTAAATGCTATATGTTCATTCCGAACAATGATAAGCGTATTGTAAGACAACATTGACAGTTAGAAAATGCATACGTGTAGAAAAAAGCAAAATATGGTGTTCTGATTTAAGTTTAGTTGTAGTTTTTAATAATAAAAAAACAAAATTTTGGTTTTTGAAATTTTCCAAAAAAAAAATGAAAATATTTAAGTACTAAAGAAGTACGAAATTGTGTAGGTTAAATAACTAAGTATATAAAAATAAAATAATAAGAAAACAAATAGTTTTAAATTAATTTTTTGGTTTATAAAATCTGAATTCAAATAAATAAAAAAAAATTTTTATATTAATAAAAAAAATTATATTAGTAAAAAAAACACACAACCAAACTCTGGATTCAAGATTCGTACAACAATATTCTAAAAATACCAATTTATAATCAGCTAATGAAAATACATTGCATAGTTATAATAATAGTTGTAATTTGAAATCTGTTTTCAAAATGCAAATATGTCCAAAATTTAATTTGAAAAAGGGTTCTCAACTATGGCGAATATAAAAGCAAAAAATGTAATCGATTGCGATTAGATATTTTCATAGGGATACCATTACAGACAATAGCGTTAAGAATTAACAAATTAGTTGAAAATGTTCAGGAACAGACATTTCAATGTTCGTCTTATTAATTTCTATGAATTTTAAAATGTTTTTTATTATTATTTTTTGGTTAAAGTTTTTGTTAAATTTTTGTTTTTATTATAAAAATATTTGGTATCGCCCGCAAGTACAAAAAGGTTAATCATTCACTAAATTTGAATCGTACCAAAACATGTTAATCTCTGCAGTGTTCTTTTATTATACATTGCAAGTATGAAATAGTAACGAATTAATTTGCCAAGCAGCTTTTCAGATAACAATACAAAACTATTATTTTATCCTTTAATTAGAATACAACGGGAAGAGATAATTTTATTGTTTATCTAATAACCCTGTCTGTCTACAATAAATATTTTATATTTTTCATTCATTTGTTATTTTTGTTAAAAGTTGGCTTCCTTAAAAAGTGGGATAATGAAGTATATGAACAATATATTTTGTAAATATGAAGCTATTTATTTCTAAAAATTTATTATTATGATATCAAAGATGGCGCTGATGATCGCAAAAATCATTTTCCCTAAGACTGTCATTACTTTTCATATTAAAATAACAGAACAAAATATTATACATTAGGTACAAATTCAACTAGCTATACCTACATATATATGTATGTATACAATGTAATTTATAAAAAAAAATGGGCTTTTGTGTACAAATTTTACATTTATATTTTTTTATGTATTTAAATATTTTATATACATACATATGTATATTATAATAGTTAAATAATTATTTAAAACAAAAATTAAATTAAGTTTATACATTTTTTTCCTAACAAATTTTTAATCAATGAAACTATTTTTTAGCTTTATATTTTTATTCTATACAACTATCTTAACCATAAACAAACATATTGAATATAATATTTGAGAGTTGTTGTGACATTTTTCTAAAAAAAAAAAAAGTCCAAGGCCCTTAAGCTAAATTAAATTTTTGTTATTTATTGAGACTCAAGTAAATCTGGTTTTAAATCCAGTGGCTTGAAACGTTTCAGTCTACGCTTGCTTGATACTTCGTTATTAATTAGTTGAAGCGCATATGAATTTGAAATGCATATTTAGGCGATATGAATATTTTTCAGTTTTCTCTTTTATTTTGTTATTAACAGATGAAATATTTAAATCCAACCTTATACTGGTACCAGAGAGCATTGACGATGGATCTAGTATATTGGGTAGAGTTACTAGAGGTACTCTAAAGTTCCACCCCATTAGTCTAATGACAGCTTTATATAGGACTACTTCACACCCAGGTATAAAAATGTCTTAATGGGAACACCAGATTCAATTTGTCTTAGTGTAGTTTGCTTACCCTTGTACTGAGAAAAAATCATCTTCTTTGACAAATATGATGACAAAAGTTGGTGGTTGTGCATCTGGTTAAGTACCCTATGAATTTGAAAAATAAATTTATATAAATATAAATTTTTTAAAACCTTTAAGTACATCATTTTACTTTTAATAAAAATGTTCTATTGACATCTTCTAATAAGTTATAAAATCAATCAAAATGAAAATAGGAGTTGTATAGGTAGTCTAACACTATAAATACCTACTGATGAGTTCTAGTAGTGTTATGATGAACGAAACAATCCGTATGAATTTGTTAAGTTACCCCATGTTTATGGCGAAAGTTAAACTAATAATCAGGTTGAATTTTTCGTTCTGCAATTTCCTTGTTTAATCTGCTGGCTATTATTTTTTCTAAAATTTTTGACATTACAAACTTTAGAGAATTTTTTTTTTACCTATGTAATGTACATTTATACAAGTATACTCAGTGCCTGCGGAAATACTTTTTGATAACAATACAGAAATCGATATATATATATATATATATATATATATATATGTAACTAAACTATTCTCTAATATTTGTATTGCAAAAATATGATAACTCATAAACTTCACTTTATAAATGCACGATTGCTCCAAGGAATATTTTACTCTACGCTTCAGACTGTATTTAATATTTCATATATATATGTAACTAAACTATTCTGTAATATTTGTATTGCAAAAATATGATAACTCATAAACTTCACTTTATAAATGCACGATTGCTCCAAGGAATATTTTACTCTACGCTTCAGACTGTATTTAATATTTCTTAAATTTAAAAATAGAAGGTAGCTACAGTACCTATACTTTTTCAAATGGTTTATCTGTATTAGCGTGGTAAAAGTAAATAATATATAAATTGCTAAAATAATAATACACTTTTACTGAAGTGAACAAAATCTCAAACTGCTGCAAATATTCTACAGTATCTACTTTTTATTTATATTTATTATTTTATTTAGTTCATATAAAACTATTTATAATTACAATAATATTCATATATTAATAAATAAAATTTAAATCGTTATAAACAGTGCAACATGAAACAGTGATAATATTATTAAAAGAAAATAAAAAAGGAAAAACAAAAAGTTAAGTTTTTAAATTATGACAAAAGTTTATTTAGAAACAAAATAATTTTTAAGAATATTGCTAGCTACCACTTATTTTTTTGGATACTAGTCTTAAAGCAAACATGTTTAGTAATAATTTACATAGTACCTATAGTAAAAGATTTTATAATATAAAGATATATTGAACAAAAACATTTTAAATGGTATAATAATAAACTAAGCCTATTAAAGGAACAAAAAAAATTTATCAATATAATAGAGCAAAATTAACTAATAGTGAAAGTGATTGGCATAATAATAAGAATATTCGAAATTTATATAAAAAAGAACTGACGAAAGCAAAAAATATTTATACTAATAAAAGAATTCAAACTCGCGATGACTGATGTAATGTAAAGAAATATAAAAAAATATGTACTAAAAATAGATCTTAATCACATATAGTTTTTAATAATGAATTTACATAGTTTTTAAAATGAAATAATAAGTGAACCTAAATTAATTGCTAATACATTTTTTGAATTAATTGCTAACAATTTCTTCGTTAATAGTATCAGAGAAATAAATAGCAAGATAAAAGCAGTTCAATATTCGAAATCCCTCAGGTTGGTTCAACGACCTCTGCAGCAAAGCTCTGAAATCCAAAGAAGAAGCTTACAAAAAATACAAGAACAATAAAACAGTCAATACGTATGAGAGTTATAAAGTGGTTAGGAATAAATGTAAAAAAATTATCAATCAGCAAAAAGTCCTGCATAACCAAAGATTGAGACGAGAAATCTTTGATGTCCCCAACAACAGCAGGTCTTTCTGGACATTTGCTAAAAATGTTGGGCAAAATTTTTGCAAGTCTTCGTTTCCACCTATGATTGATAATAATAGTACTATTATATCAGATTCTGTTGGAAAGGCTAATCTCTTCGTAAAATTATTTACAGCTAATTCCACACTCCCTCCTACAGCCCAAAATCCTTCATCAATCCCTGTTCTAAATTATTCCTTCGGAAGGATCTACTTTAGAACAAGATATGTAGCAAAAGTCTTGAAGAATCTCGATATAAAAAAATCTACCCGTCCTGATGGTATACCTGCGATTGTGCTGCGACACATTGCTTTCGCCATTTCTAAACCTCTGCGCAACTTATTCTATTTGTCATTTTCTTCAGGAACTGTCCTATTGGAAAGTTGCCCAAGTTTATCCTATTCCTAAAAAAGGTGACAAAAGCAATCCTTCAAACTATAGGCCCATAGCTATTACTTCCATTATTTCAAAAACGATGGAAATCTTAATTAATCATAAGCTGAAGAAATATCTTGACAGTAGAAGTATAATTCATGATAGCCAATACGGCTTTCGAGCCCCACGTTCCACCGGTGTTCTCATGACATGCCTCTGCGAGAAGCTCAACACCAGCCTGCATCAATCTGGTGAAGCTACTGTTGTAGCTCTGGATATATCTAAGGCTTTTGATCGAGTTGGGCATTCTGCTC
Organism: Argyra leucocephala; assembly: GCA_963942445.1. Lineage (NCBI taxonomy): Eukaryota > Metazoa > Arthropoda > Insecta > Diptera > Dolichopodidae > Argyra > Argyra leucocephala. The sequence goes on along the minus strand of OZ012681.1, from coordinate 81,044,900 downwards.
TTATAGCAAAATGCAACGCTATAGGCCTTGGTTCAACCTTTCCTAAATGGATTGAAAGTTTTCTTTTAAATCGATCTATCATAGTTTCAGTTGACGGTTCTTTTTCCGACCAACTTCAAATCAATGCTGGTGTTCCACAAGGCTCTGTCCTTTCCCCCACCCTATTTCTCATTTTCATTAATGATCTTCTCAAATTAACTTTCAATCCAATCCATAGTTTTGCCGATGACAGCACTCTAGTAGCATCATATGATTTTCTAAAACAAACTAATGCTACAGCTTCCGCAGTCACCTCCAAAAGAACAATGATGGCCGGCGCGCTCAATCACGACCTTGCCAAAATTGTCGACTGGGGTAAAGCTAACAGAGTCGAGTTTAACACTTCAAAAACTCAAAGCTGTTTTGTTAGTAACAAGCTAACAACATTTGAACCAATTCTCCGGCTTCAAAATGAAGGTATCCAGCAACTCAAAGATCTGAACATTCTCGGAATGCGAGTGAATCAAAATATGCACTGGAATGAGCATATTTTCGATATTGCGAAAAACGCCGCCAAATGTTTGGGCTTTTTAAGTCACTGCAAAGCTTATTTTTCATCTCGAGACCTCTTAAAAATCTATAAAGCATATATACGACCCAAGCTCGAGTATAACTCACATTTATGGGCAGGTGCACCAAAAACTGCTTTAAATTTTTTGGACAAAGTTCAAAACCGCGCCATTCGTCTTATAGGCGACATAAATGTGACCTCATCCCTTATACCACTTGGTCATCGTCGTATTGTTGGAGCACTTACTCTATTTTATAGATATCTGCTTGGTGTTGGCACTTGTTCCGAGGAATTAAAATCACTTCTTCCTCCTCTTAAGCAATTCAATCGCACAATACGAGAGTCATCAAGTGCCCACCCTTTCACAGTGGAAATTCCGAGATGGTTTAAGTCCGGCTATGGAAATTCTTTTATAGTAAGAACATCCCGATTGTGGAACGGCGTGCCAATCGAAGCATTCCCAATGAGAGAAGGATTTTTTATTTATGACTTGCAGTGGTTTAAGACGAATATTAACAACATTGTTCGCTCTTTCCCACAAAACTTTTCTTCTTCCTTTTTCTTTCCTTTCCTCTAACTATACTTTCCTTTTTCAAATAGTCAACGGTACGCAAGTACTTAAAGGTTCAAAACCTAAGTTTTGGCTATAATATAAAAAAAAAAAAAAAAAAAAAATATGAAAGTACTAGCTTGGTAACCCGCCATAAATGACGGAAGCAAAATAAGTTCTAGCATTTCTTTCCTTCATTAGAGTTTTCATTTCAAGTTTAAGAAAAATACGTGTTTGCTTACTAATTTATCGTATATTTATTTTTGTATTATAACGCTTTTAATTACCATACAAACAGAATATTTGTAGTAAGGTGCAAAATGTTTCTATTCCCTAAGGGTCATTTACTCGATAATTTTAGCGACATCCTTTTTGTCATCATTGAAAATTTATCGTATAATTCAGAATTAAGTTAATCCTGTTAACATTCGCTGCGTAAGCTTAGCGTCAAAGTTTATAGCGAACAAATAATATTTTATAATGAGCCACAACTTTGAACGAAAACAATTTTAAAAACAAAAATAAATAAAATTGTAAATATAAAAAAACAATAATATTGTAGGTACATAATATTTATTTTGATGAATAAAATAAAAACTAGTGTTGGAGAAAAAATTAAAATAAAAAAATGTACTGCAAATAAATAGGTATTTACAAAACTGTTCATAACTTGTGAACCATTGATCGGCTATTTAAAATTTCATTTCATTTCAAAAAATTCATTATCGAACTGTTCATGTTAAAATTCATACATAGGTAATTATTATTTATAACATACATTAAGAAGAAGAACAACAATCAATATGTTTTAACCGATACCTATATATATACCTACTTACTTATATTAAAAAAAATCATCACTCTCTACATACAAATGTACACACTTGAAGAAAACAAATATACCTAAAAATTATAAGTTTACAAAGATAAGAAACAACAAATAATAGTACAAAATTTCATTTAATTTCTTTAAAGATGTATAGGTTGTTATTGTTTTTATGTGTAAATAGGGAGTGCAATACCGGACCGAAAAATTAATACCGGTATTCCGGTATTGAAAAATTGAATACCGGAATGCCGGTATTGAATACCGGGACCACTACATAAGAAAAAAATCAATATTAAGAAAAAAACCCATTTGGTTTATTTTAAACTAAAACATTAATAAAAACAATTCATTCTTTAACATATAAAATAAAATAAAAACATAAGATAGTTATTAAATAAAATGAAGGTTACAGAGTTAAGTAGAAAAATTTAATTATTTGTTTTAATAGTATTTAGTATTTAGTATGCTCTTAAAAAACACAATGTATCAAGGCTTTCATAATTTAAGTTGGAGCGAATTTCCGTGCAGTCCAGCAGCAGAAAATGCTCACTCCGATTCTGCGCTTGTTGGACGTATTGTAAGAAGGAGATACCCATAAATTTTCTGAGTATACATTCCACTAGTAATCGTCTTCAAATAATGTCATTTCTCTGGTTATAAGTTTGACATTATCTTGAATTGTATCCAGTTTTTTTCCGACTTACCGATGCTTATTAACCCGTTCAGTAAAAATTAACGGATCACTGAAATGAACGACATTTCCCATCACTACTTTAAAAGCGGAATGAATATGAAATTGAGTATATCGTTATTCGTTATTATCCAACCAGCAAAACCAGTTACTCTGATTATTATTTTGTATTTTTGTTAGTTATCTTAAATTTATGCCTGAGTTCTACAAAACTACTTCATTTTAGAAACTGGATACTTGGGTTATTTCAAAATTACTGAATTTACTATTATAGAAACCCTACTATTTTAAATTAAAATATTTTTTTGTGTTCTGACAACTAAAAATTAATACCGAAATATCGGGGTATTAATGCTTTAATATCGGTATCGAATACCGGAAAATATTCTCCCGGCATCCCGGTATTACACTCCCTATGTGTAAATCAGCAGAGCCAAAAACTAACCCCATAATACATACTAAATATTATATACGATCATGAATTTATACATCATATAGATATATATATATATATATATATATATATTAAAAAAAAACAATAAACAAAAAAAATAAAAATAAATATTTCTGGCTAGAGTATATATATATACCTATAGTACTATACATGCTATGCATACGGTGTGGCAAAACTATGATGCTATGATATAACAACAATAAAACACAAAAAACAAAAAACAAAAAAAAAAAAATAAATAACAATTTTAACTCTTCATCGCATCACATTTCTGGCTAGAGTATATATACCTATAGTACTATAGTACAGGCAATGCATACGGTATGGCAAAACTATGATGCTATGATCATTATCATAACAACAAAACAAAATAAAAACAAAAAAAAATATGTAGACACATATGCATATTGTGTATAATTTCAAGTAATAACAATAACCTTTAAGTGCATTATGTTTTTTTTTGTGTTAAATGCTGTTTGCCTTTTGGTTATTATACCATATTAAACTATTGATAAAATTTCTATTAGTCCTTCTTATTATAAATCAAAAAAATTGTTTGTTTTATTTATATTATTATTATTATTTTTTTTTTCTTATTATTTGCAAAGAAGACTAACATTAAATTAAAAAAATATATTTCATGCAATGGTATTTTTTCCTGCAAAGGTTCAGCATGTTAGACAGGGGTTAAAAAAGAGTACCAAAGCAATTTGTATGCATATGGTAATTTGTATATGTGTTGGAGTATTCCGTCAAACTTACAAACATCCAGATAAATGCAGAATAATATATATATAATAATGAAATTATAAATTGAATATGATAACAATAATACATTTAAATTTCGAGCCATTCAAATGAATAATATTAAAACTATCCTAAAAGAAATGAATAATAAAAATGATTACTATTTTGTAAATAAGAAAATGTTTATTGATAATTTAGATATTATTGGAAACAAATTTTTGCAAATCATTAACAGCTCTTTACAAAATGGGCAGTTTCCAGAAATATGGAAGGAAACAATAGTAATTCCTATTGAATAAAAAGAAAGGAACTAACAAAGATTTGAAGAATTTAGACCAGTTAATACCATTACAATTGAAGCTAAAATCATGGAAAAAATAGTGAATGAAGAATTATTAAATTATTTAGAAAGTTGCAATTTAATATCTAAATTCGAATCTGGATTCAGAAAAGAACATAGTTGTGAACCACTATTAAACTTGATAATTTCTCACAAATTGGAAAATGTCAACTCATGATTACAAGGTTACAGTAGCTGTTTTTTTGGATTTAAGAAAAGCTTTCGAAACAGTTGATAGGAAAATATTACTTCTAAAACTGCAAAATTATGGTATAAGGGATGTTGAACTAGAATGGTTTCGTTCTTACTTAGCTAACAGAAAACAATGAACAAAATTCAAGGACACATTATCTGATACTGTAGATGTGGGTCTTGGTGTACCACAAGGTTCTGTTCTTGGTGTTTTACTGTTTCTAATTTATATTAATGACATAGAGCTTAGTGTTTCATCTAATATAGTCTTGTTTGCGGATGCGTTATTATATATTGTTGCCGATACTATAGAAGAATGTATTCAAAAAATAAATTGTGACTTAGATAGGTTAAATAATTGGTTTAGAATGAATAAACTTAGCTTAAATATTGATAAAACAAAGTGTATTGTTATTAATGGAGAAACAAATGACAATATTAAAATAAATAATGGAATAATAGAAAAATTTGATGAAACTAAATACTTAGGAGCAACGTTCCCTCTAATTTTTAAAATTGGTGTGTGTGCTAACTGCAATGTGGGCAAGTATATTAAATTAAAAAAAAATTGGGCAAAATTTCAAAAAAAAAATTTTTTTTTATCATTTTATTTTTGTAATATGTAAATAATAAAAAAAAATTACACGTTGCATTATATTACATTCAAGCAAGTATTACTAATTTAATAAAAAGTTATAAATAGAAAACAAAAACAATATACCTATATTATATTCAAAAGGTAAAATAACTATTATAAATAAAAAAATATAAAATCAAAATTTAATGTTTTTCACGTCTGTCCTTATTAACAACCCAACCCCAACCCGGTATTTTATGTATAAAATTAAAGCTTTGTGTGTAGATATATCAGTACTTTCATCAACAATTAAACAATGAAATAACGATTCTCTTAGTTCCTCAAGAAACTGTTTTTGTATTACAAAATTAATGCATTGAACAACTTCGAATGCATAATTCTTGCTGCGCCAACTTTTGGGAATAGATATATATTTGTCCATATGTTCATGAATTTCCTGTACTGATGACATCGAAGTGTTAATTTTTATTGCAAGAATAACGTTGTCTATCAAAATTTTGGTTTCGTTTTTATTAGATTTTTTACGTTCTATCAAATCTGCACGTATCTGTCGTTCTTCTGTAGAGGAAGTTAACATTTCAACAATTCCACCTTTTTTGCAATTACGTAATTTTATTACGAATCTAAATGTACTTTTTGGCTTAAATGCCTCTTTAAGTAGTCCAACTTTCAATTCGTCCAGTTTTTGCCATTTTTAAACTCACTTTCAGCTTTTGCTTCGGTACATATTTTGCAAAGATGTTCTTTGATTGATTGGCTTGAAAGATTGGTTTCAATTTGATAATTAAAAATATCACCTAATTTAATTTTTTCGTTTATAGTTGACGATGAGACGCATGTTTCAACAATTTCATTTAACCATTCTTTTTTGAATTTTGAAGATGTCTTGATTGTGGATTTTAAGCTTTCATCGAATTTTCGTTTTGACATACTAAATGTATAAAAAATAAAGGAATTGCATTTTAAAATAATTTTTGAAATAAATATCACAGCCTTCTCAACATTAAAATAAATAATCAAAATCATAGTGCAAAATTTAATTTACTGTAGATTACTTACTTATTTATTATTTTTCTATCATATCGTGTTGTTATCTGTTAGTTAATTTTAAATTTCACATCCACATTTATTGAATTCAAAAAAGTGAACATTGACATTTAATTTCAATGTTGCCAATTGAGACATACTAAAACAAATAACCCAGCAAACAAATAACCCAGAATTTAGTGTGGAAATCTATACGAAATTTTCAACTGGGTGCGTTTACGCAATGAAAATGGTGACAAATAAAAAAAATTATTGTTTGCAATAATTTCTGGTGGGCGGATAGAAATGCTGAGTGGGCAAATGTCAATTTTTAACTGTGCGGCCGTCCGTTTGCCCAGCTTAGACGTTAGGAGTTAAGGAGATAAAAACCTAGACTATAAAAATAGATTATATTTGTAAAAAAATATCTAAAAAGCTTTATTTTTCGAAAACAATTCGAGATATAGTATCGTATTCAAGCGCTATTACAGTTTATAATACAATAATTATCAAACCGCATTTTGAGCATTGCTCAACAATTTTATTTATGGCAAGTAGTAGTTATAAAAGTAGGTTACAAAAAATGCAGAACAGGGCTATGAGAGTCATCCTCAAAGTTAGCAGATATATTTCGCATAGATTTATTTTAAATGTGTTGAAATGGCTGAGTATTATTCAAAGAATTATAATAAATGTATTAATAATTGTACAAAAGATGAAAATAGGTAAATATCTCAGTTATTTATGTGATCGTTTAGTTTATTTATCGGATATTCACAATCATAATTTGAAAAACGTTAATTCGTTTATATTAAATTTTTCTAGAAAAGAAAAAATTAAAAATATGCTTCTATACAATGGTCTGAAACTTTTTAATGAATTGCCTAATAAAATAAGGACGGAAACAAATACAAATAAATTTAAGAGAAAAATTTTGGAATATGTAAAAAATAATTTTATGTAATAATATAATTTTTATAAAAATGTTTTAAAAATGTAAATAAATTTACATAATATGAAGTTAATATAATTTAATTAATTTAAAAATTATCCTTTACATGAATTCTAATTTGGTTTTTAAATTTACTTAAACGATTTTCCATTTTTAATTCTGTAAGAAGATTGTTATATAATTGCAAACCTTTGTACATGATCATATTTTTTGTTTTTTTCATTTCTTTAACAATCTATAGTCTAAAGTTAGCATTATTTCTTAAATTATATTCATGTATATCTCCATTATATACAATTTTATTACATAAATAATTTTTATTGTACATAATAAATTTAACAGGTAGCTAGTACAACTTTATTAGAGTGTAGTAATCTATTCGTTAAAGCTTTAAATAAACTTCAGCAAAAAAATAGCAAATAAAAGAAAATCAAATTCCCACCTTTTAATTTTACTGATAGAAAAATGAAGTTATCCATCCTGATTACAATAAAAAATATGATATGAAAATTCTACAAACATTAGATGGAAAGAGTACCTATATTAAGAAACAATAAAACCGGAAATATATAAGTGTAACTTTCTTTTTTTTTTTAAATTACGTACTTCCACTAGTGCCTTGTGCTTGCCATCCTACTAGCATGGCTCACTTAACTTGATTCCACGTCATCATCGTCATCCATTACCAATTAATAACTTGCCACGTCCGCTCTTTTATTTTATACCTCTTTCTAATACCATGACTTATTCATTCATCCATATACTATTTCATTTTTAATTTATTATTATTGCTACTCTACCTACAATAATTATATCACATATATTTGTACTTTTTAAATACTACATTACTACTTCACTCAATCCTTTTACATTAATTTTACTAATGCTATTTCATTATGATTCATTATTGCTACTACTCTACTTATAATAATTATATGACATATATTTGTACTTTTTTAGTTGCTACATTACTAATTCTATTTCATTTGGCATTCAATTAATTTCCGACACAATCCACGGCATGTTTTTCAAAATAGCAAGCCACTAGTGGAAGGAAGCCGCCATAATACAGATTTGTAACAGAACAACACAAATGATGGGATTTTATATGTTATTCATGTTACATAAGTTTGTTCTAAATCCCAAACAACTTTATATTCAAACAAATCTAACATTCCAAAGCATTTATTGAAACGAAATAAAAAAATTGGCCTATACATAACATGTTACGAAGTTTTCAAAATATCCCAATTCCTATTTTATATTGAAATTCTGCGCAAACAGTTACATTATTTAGATTATATTGAAAATAATTACAATTAAACAATTTATTTTCATGTAGATAAAAATAAAATTTGAGATATTGGAAATAATTTTTGTATAGTATAATATCCATAGTTAATAAATAAATTAGAAAATTCGTTATTTATCCAATTATCCTTAAATAGCCATATGAATAAATATTTTTAATATTGGCAGACTCGATATCATATTAAAAATATTAGTGCTCTTTTACAACCACTAAATAAATGAAAAAAACAAATTCTATTTCAACAACATTAAAATGAAAATTGTTATACCAATTTATATTGCATAGCTGTTATTGTATATGAATATATTTTATATTAACTATTTATCGGTTTATTATATATATGTTAAATTATTTGTTGGAAAAATATCCTTGCATATTATTTGCATTTAATAAAATTTATTTTATCCCCTATATGTATTCCTCTCTATATTACTCTCTTAGGTTAACATCATTTTTCTGTATATACTCTATATAATAAAACTATTTTATTTCTGGTTTTAAACTACATAATATGCATATATACATAATTATTATGTACATATGCATAAATAAGGATACCAATGCAATTTATTAAGTTTAGAGAAGAAATACAAAAAAATAACCAGAAGGCAAAACAAAATTAAAAAAAAAAAAAAAACAACAACAGAAAAACAAAAAAAGAGATATTGGCGACAACTCAAGTGCAAATTACAAAATTTGTGTTTGCGACTCTTGAGGCATAAATCCTATAATTTATTTTACTAATTTTTTTTTGTTGTTTTCATTTTTCATTTTAGTTATATCCTTGTTAATACCATAATGGTGAGTTGTAAATGGGTTTCCCATATGCGTTTTATTAGGTTGTGATTAGAATTTATATGCGGATTTACATATGAATTTATGCATTAATGATATACATCCATATATATGTTTACATACAAACACACATTCATATAAAATAGGAAATATAACAGTAATATATATTTTACATTTTAAACCATATATGTATGTAATATAATAATGATTAAAGTAATGTATGTTAAAATAGTTCATAATATTTTAATATTTTGTAAATGTACAAATGTTTGTCTGTGTGTATTCTAAAATTCTGAAAAACTGATACTAAAATATTTGTTTTTAGTTTGGGAAATTTTAGATAAAATTTTTGTTTTAAGTAACATTTTATGATTATGAAAATTTTTTGATCAATCCTATTAAATTGTATTTATTAAGGTAATAAAATTAAATCTATTGAATTTAAATATAGGGTTGTTCAGGCAAAACATCTCATTATATCTATCCCAAAACAGCAAAAGTAAAAAACCTATAACATTCATATTTTCAGTATAACTCTATAGAACTAGTCTATAGAATCTATAGTTATGCAAGCATCGATTTGATTGTAGAAAATAAAGTCTTCATTGAATTTTATGATAATTTCACTTCGTGGCTTTCCATTATATCTTCAGGTGACTTAATAAAAGTTTTTTTCCTGACAGAAGGTAAACACTGTAACATATGGAAACAGATAAAAGGTAAATGATTATAGCATAGTATAGTGGAGATAGATACTTACAACTTTATTTGGATGGTTAATTACACTTACAACTTAACTCACTATTACAACAAGGCTTTGCTATAATAAACATTAATATTATTTCAAAATTTTTATTTAATTTTTTTTTTTTTAGGTTATTAGCTTGCGATATGTTCAATGTCGGAATTTGCTTGTAGTGTAGTTCTTCAATTCGAAGTAAATTACAATCTGTTTCTGTTATTAAACTACTACAATAATTGTGCGTCAATTGTATTCAATTAAATAAGCCTAATTTCAGTTAACTCTAAAGTTAAAAAATAATAGTCGAATTTGCTTGTATATATTATTTGTTTTGTATTAGATAACTTTTCTGTCACTGGTATTATATATATATTATTCTGCATTTATCTGGATGTTTGTAAGTTCTGCGGAACGCTCCAACACATACACAAATTGCATATGCATACAAATGCATATATATACAAATTGCTTTGGTGCTTTTTTTAACCCCTGTCTACCATGCTGAACCTTTGCAGGAAAAAGTGGATTGCATGAACTATATTTTTTTAATTTAATGTTAGTGTTCTTCGCAAATAATAAGGAAAAATAATAAATAATAATAATAATATAAATAAAACAAACAATTTTTTTGATTTATAATAATAAGGACTAATAGAAATTTAATCAATAGTTTAATATGGTATAATAACCAAAAGGCAAACAGCATTTAACACAAAAAAAAAACATAATTCACTCAAAGGTTATTCTTATTACTTAAAATTATACACAATAATATACATGTGTATCAGCATATTTGTATTGTATAATATTATACAATATACTACTTTATTGCCTATACCTTTTATTTTTGTCATTATTGTGTGCGTAACTCACTTTACTCAAAAAAAATTATTTTTGTTTTTTTTTTGTTTTTTTTATTATTTGCTGTGTCTGTATTCTGTATGTTCTGCATGCTCCATTCCAAAAATATTATTTTATTTTCAGTGTTAAGTGTTCGCTGTTCACTTAACTGTTCAGGTTTACTGTTCAATCAATAGAATTTGATAGAAGTAGAGTAGGATAATAAACTCTACTTCTACGTCGGATAATAAAAAAATTGAAAATTATTGATGATGGTTTTTTTTAAATTGAAAATTATTGATGAAAATGTTTTTGTATTTTTTGTAAATTTTACCAATTTAGATACAAAATTTTGAATATTTTTTTAAAAATAACACAATACCATAATAACAGTTTATTCATATAGCAAAATAAGATCCCTATACATTATACAAAAGACAAAATTTATATGAAAATAAGATCCCATTTTTAAATTTGCTCTCCCAGAGGCCACAATAACGCTAATACGTTATAATTTATACTAAATGGAGCCCAACTAACGAATTATAACTACATGGAAGTGAGTACGAGTATACCATACAAAAATACAAACATTTTATGCAAATTTGTTGGTATGGTACTTCTTTTTCTGTTATAAAAAAAAAAAAGATTAGTGTTAAGCCAATATAGTTTTTTTAAATAGAAAATTAGTAAAATCATTGTGTATGAATAAAATAAAAGGAATCAAAATCAATTTTAATAAAAATAACAATGTTTTTTAAATTTAAACTTTCTTTTACTTTATTACCTTATTCTATTATTACACAGAAAAGTATTGTTGTTAAATTATTTGAAAAAAAGCAATAATTATTCACGTTTCTGAAATATTGAAAATGTAGCAGTAGTTTGTAATATATGAATATATGAAATTTTCAAAAAGTACTAACACTAGCAATCAAAATAATTTCCATTAAAAAGAGAGAAAATATATTGAACGAATATATTCATCTATTAAAAATATACATGTGTATCAGCATATTTGAATTGTATAATATTATACATTATACTACTTATACCTGCTTAGTTATACCTTTTATTTTTGTCATTATTGTGTGCGTAACTCACTTCACTCAAAAAAAATTATTTTTTTAAGAAAGGGTGTGGTTTAGTAGGTAAGAATCCTACATACAGTGTCAAGCTACGGGACTCATTGTATCTTTCTGAAGATCCCCACCAGCCTACGAAAAATAAAAAAAATAAAAAAATTGGCATAGTTTTGACTCCAAAAAAAATATTTCTTTTATGTGTTTTAGAAAATTAAAAAGTGATATAATCATAAGTACTGTAATTTCGGATAAAGAATCTAATGAAAGAAAAAAAGAAACTAGCATTTATTTTGCTTCCGTCATTTATGACGGATTACAAAGCTAGTATTTAATATATTTCCCGAATATCCCTATTTCAGAAATATCATACTGTCTTTATTAATACTTTTGACTAACTTAATGACAATTATAGTCAACTCTAATGGAACAATAAATATAAGTAAAAAAAAATTTAACATAATCGATTTATACATTTGCTTCTTCCTGATTCACCATGTATTATGAAAGAAAAATTAAAATTCCAATTTGAAAATCTATACAATAGGTTCTTAAAATAAATATTATTTATTTTTATCCAATTCATTCGGCTGTTGTATAATAAAATTTTTTAATCTATTTATTGTTTTGCACAAAAAAAAAAAACATAAAAAACTTCTCTGGAAATTTTTTAAAAAATCTAAAGAAATAAGCTACAAAAATCTGCAATATGAATTTTAGTACAAAATGAAATTACAGTAGAAATTTTTACATATCTTGGCTTATTATGTAAAACTTAGGCAGTTATTACTGCCTACCAGAATACTTATTAGGGTTAGATTATTTCAAAAATATTTTTATTTGATCATATACCCATACGACCATACTGTGGAGTGTACAATAATAATAATTACAAAATGGAAATATTAAAAAAGCTCGTTAAAAATATTTATATTTGTTGATATTAGAGATTTCATGTTAGATACAGGATGTCTCTAAACTCAATTTCGTCATAAAGTGGACTATTTTCAAATATTTGCCAGAGAATTTAACTACACTTGGAAGATTTAACAACATTGTACTCTTATTCCAACAACGTCATTAGAATCTTTAGTGACAGTCAGGCTGCCTTTAAAGCTCTTGAAAGTAACCTCATCAAATCTAGATTGGTGGAAAAATGTTAAAAAAAACCCTAAGATGCATAGGATTCCGAAATAAAGCACAACTGTCTCAGCCAGATCAACGACGGGCTACATTTATGGATCGGAACGAATGGTTAATATATCTATTGATAATTTTAAACTCTCGATAAAAAAAAACATCTTAAAGAGGGATATAAATATTCTTTGGCAGCGTATTGAGCACAGAGTCTCCAAAATACATGAGCCAGGAACAAACACCAAAATAACCAACTTCTCCTGCTAACTCTCAATAGAGTAGACTGTGGGAAGATAGTGGGCATACTTACTGGTCTTAACCACATGATAAAGGACATATGCAGACTAGCACTAAGTGATGACCCAACCTGTAGACACTGTCTCGAAGAGAAAGAACCCTCCACAATAGCTACCTAGCTCTTTTAAAGCTGAGACTCAGGCTGTTAGAAACGCGCTACAATACCTCATAGAACTTCTGCTGGATAAAACTCTCAAACCTTATTGGCCTTTATCAAAAGAGTCGACTAAGTTGAGGGGTGGAGCATGTATGCCGGCTCTGGCATATTAGGATCGCCTACGTAAAGAAAAACAAACAAAAACCAAACTGCTCTTATTTATTACTAGGAGAAATTAGGAAAGCGCGAAAAAAATCGCAAATTAATGAAATTATAATCAAACTTTTTCAATTTTAAATTATTTAACGCCTGTTAAAATAATAAAAATTCAATACAATATTTTTTTTTTACGCACCACTCATCCACTAGTGGTTTAGTGGGTAAGAATCCCACACACAATGTCCAGTCATTGTGTCTTTTGAAGATTCCCACCAGCCTCCGTATAAAAAAAAAAAAAAACTCATCCAATAGGAAAGGATTCCTTTATACAAAATTTTTGCAAGTTCTGATAAAGAAAAACGTAGGAGGGAAATAGGATGATAGAGGAAAATTGGTTGGTAAGTTGGAGATGAATCTAAAGACGTTCTTTTTGAAAAGTTGCAAATTTTACATAATGGAACATCTGTTCCACATTTTAGCAGTTTTGACCATTAATTTGTTTCCGAAACCAGTTTTGGTATTTACAAGGTATAGAAATGAGCAGTTGAAGCCTCCCTAGTGTCCACATATGTGATTTTGAAAAATCACAGCTATGGCCACATAAATAGCACATAATTAATTTTTTTTTATATTTTACAGTTTTTTGGGTTAAATTCTTCCATTCTCTGACGATGAACAAAATATCTCTCATCCGGTCCACATCTATTGACCTTCGATTCGTCAATCCAAAGAACATTTTTCCAAAAAGAATATGGATTTGTTAATATATTCTCCAGCAAAGTTTAATCGACTATAAATGTTGCTAGTAGACAGCTTGGATTTCTTTCAACTTATGCGAAAAAAAGGAGAGTTGATTTTCGTTCAGTCTTCTTCCAACTGTTCTAGCCGATATATCGACATCTAATTCTTGGCTCATTTCTGCCCTTCTTTCCCTGGTTGACTTAAATGGATCTAATTTACTTTTTCTCACTATTGTTCTATCTTGCAAAACAGTTGTTATTTTCTTCCTATTTGCTCGATTGCTGTTTTGATTTAGGTAAATAGGATTCTCTGCAACTAATTTAAAAGCGTTATATCCCATTTTTTCCAGCAATTTCTAACTATGCAATTTCAAAGTGATTAAAGCCTCTTTCAAACCATTCAAAAATGCGTTTTCTTTTTTCAACCGTGCAATGCGTATTTCTACCCATATTTTTTTTTTATTTTTTTAAAAGCTAAAAATAGAGTTTAAGCTTTATAAATTTAAACTTTTTAATCTTAATTTGATTGTAAGAACTGAAATAATGTGAAAACATTTTTTTAGGATAGGACGTAATTGAGGATTTTTTGTAGGGAAAGAATACGGTACTTTTAAAATAAAATTTTTTTATGACGTCATACAGAATTTTTATGGGTACTCGTACCACTACTTTTCGGTATTCATAAGAAAAAACTATTGGTAGTATGTGGGACAAATTCCTTGTGGTACAAATTCGGAAAAAATCCATGTAAATTTCCTAATTTGAATCTGGAAATTTATGTGGTACATTTGGTACTGCAGATAAACATAAATGGAATACTTGTACAGCAAGCAAATGATGTTAAATATCTCGGAGTACATCTTGATAGATGGCTGACTTGGAAAAAACATATTTCAAGTAAAAGAGATCAACTCAAAATAAAGTTAAAGACTTTTACTGGTTAATTGGTAAACACTCAAAACTAAAATTGAACTATAGGTTACTGATATATAATTCCTTGCTAAAACCCATCTGGTCATATGGGTGCCAACTATGAAGAAGTACTTCGAACTCAAATATGGAGATAATACAAAGAATGCAATCAAAAGTTCTAAGAGTTATAACAAATGCCCCTTGCTTGGTATGTAAAAAATAGAAACTTGCACAAATACTTAAGCATACCAACAGCAAAAGAAGAACTTGAAAAGGTCACAAAAAACTATGCGACCAGACTGTCGTGTCATCCAAATTCAATGGCAAGAAACCTACTGAACATCCCAACTATCAGCAGACTAAAAAAGAAGACTTTAGCTGCCTAGCAGAAAAATAATTTGTCTCATCTTTAAAGTAAGACAATCCGTATTATTTTAATATATCCCTTAAGGATTCTATTTTGTTTTTTATCTTTTAAAACTTATTGTAATTTTCAAATACATAGAAAGATTCAATAAATTCATAGACGGAAAAAAAAAATTTTTTTTATTACTATATCTGTTAAAGTATTCGAAATTCTACAGGTAACATTATTAGAATATTCATAATGTGTGGCAATACACTCTTTGGCATATAACAAGTACATATAATTTAAATATATTTCAGCAGAACTAGTTCTGTCATAACTACAGCAAAGATTGGTTGTTCCTCAGCAAGATAAAAATACCACTTTCTCAGCAACTAGTCCTCTCACATTAGAATTTTTTAAGCTCAATAATTCATAGCTGACTATCAGTAAACTATCTATAGTCAAATTTACCTTAGCAAAACACGGTTTCATATAGAGAAGAAAAAAACTTCTAAAGATGGATCCACCCAAAATAAAAATTCATAATGCGCTGGAAAATTTGCGATGTAGAGAACAAAAAAAAATAAATAAATAAAAATTGAAACATGTTTTTTATATAAAAAATCAGCAACATGTGAAATGAAATATTTAAAAAAGACCCTGGCTATAACGTAAAAATGCAAGGCGTGATTGTAAAATGAACAAACGTTAAGACTATCTAAAGCTAGCAGCACTGACAAAATAATTAAATTTTAAAGCAGGGCAACGTTTGGATCTTCTTACTAATTAGTGTACTTTCTGTTGGTATGATGTAAACCAAAATCTCTCTAGTTTTGAGAATAAAAATAAAATTAACGTATTGATTTTAATATTGTCAAATATATCGAAATCTCTTAATTGCAGTAGGATATTTTCACACTTGTGTGTGTAAAGTTTCTTGTTGACGCTATGAATTGATCTTAAGGGATGGTGTTCTAAGAAATAACTCAATTTAGTTAACTTAGTTTTATTTTAAGTCAACTATAAAAGGTCGTGACGTTCTGAGCTGTGTTTTATTATAAAAAACATTTATTTAGTGCCGCGGTTCACAAAATATGTTCCTCTGAACACAGGTGTTCCGTTGAAGATCATCGAGTGTTCCGTGTAAAAAACAAATTAATCTCGTTAGTAAAAATTATTTTTATTTATCATTTTATTCGTTCTTTAACATCAACAAAAAAAAAAACAGCTTCTTTTTGTATTTGATTTGTTCTTCTCAAGCACATGTGGTTGAAGAAACAAACAAGTATGATAATAATAAGCCAGTGTTATCTAAGACTGCTCCAAAAAGAAAATATGATGATAGTTACTTAATTTTTGGTTTTACGTGTACTGGAAATACAGATATTCCTGACGCATTATGTGTTTTATGTCGGAAAATTCTATCAAATAGTTCAATTGCTCCAACTAAACTTGGCAGAGATTTCGAAACAAACCACGCTGAGTATAAAGAAAAAAAATATAAATTTCTTTACAAGACAACTTGAGTTACTGGAAAAATCTCAATATCAAATGATAAAACTTGTGAAAACTGCAAATGAAAATGGAACAGAGACATCTTTCCGCGTGAGTTACCGCATTTCCCGTAAGGTGAAGCTCATACAATTGGAGAGATGCTTATTAAACCTTGTGTAAAAGACATTCTATCCTGTATGTTAAATGAAGAATCCGCTTAAAAAAATTGATGCACTACAATTATCCAATAATATACTGTTTCGCGCCACATTAAAGATCTTTCTACTGATATGGTGACACAGCTAATTAATCGACTTAAACTTTGTAGCAAACTTAAACATGTATTGCAAATGGATGAATCAGACATTGCCGGCCTCGCTGTTTTATTAGTATTCGTGTAATGTACATAATAATAGTATTGAACATGTACGGTATGTACATAATAATAGTATTGAAGAAGATTTACTAATGTGCGAATATCTGCAAGAGAAAACGACTGGAGAAGATAAATTTAATTGTATTAACAAAAAAAAAAAAAAAATCCTGCTTTAGACCAGTTCTGAGTCTAAACAACAATTTTTTTTTTCTTTATTGAAGAGAACACAAGACTCTATTTCTTCACAAGACATTTATTTCTAAAACCTGAAATTCACTACTTAAACCAAAATAAGTAACAATTTTTTTCTGTTCCACACTGAACCACGTAAACAGTTGCCAACAAAATTAACATTCATAGCTACAACTTAAAGAAATGAAAGTGAACAGAAACAAAAAAATAAGTCAATGATTTCATACCAATCGATTAATCGCAATGAAATTTTATTGTCATAAAATTGAATTCTTTAAAATAATAATGATTAGAATTTAGAACTCTAAATATTAAAATAGATATACAATTAAAATATTAATGACGAATAATATTCTATCAGCCTAAAGCTTAATTATAAATTATAATTGAAAAATTATCGATCAAAAATCTATTAATTATTTTCTTTGGATTAATTAAGCATGATATAAAATAAAATAAAAATTGTGGGACTAGGCAATAATTCGTAATACATTTAAAAATATTTTATAGACTTAATTAATATAACTCGAATATTTAATAAAATCGGTTCGGGCAATATGCCTTAAGTTAGTATTTTAGCCATAAATTAATTTAATATTATTAATAAAATAAATATTTGATTATAATGAATTTTTAATAAATAAATATTAAAAATAAAACTATAGATAAAAGGATACATAAGGATACAGCTAAGCAAAATTCATTATTTAATATAATAAATTATTTGAGGAATTAAAGTTAATATTTATTAGCATTAATATTGAAAATTAACTTTTTTTTTTTTTTTTTTCTTTATTTCAATCATACTAATTTAATATAAAATTTCATTAACTTAAAACTAAATTGTAAGTTGTAGATCTTAGCCTAGGCTGTCTGATCTTAAAATTTAAAAAAAATTAAAGTGCAAATAAAAGTTAATATACAAAGAAAAGCTATGGAACTGTCAATAATATGAAATAAAATAAATTACATTATAGGAAAACTTAAAAAATAAGATAAACTTCAATGCTTAAACTTATAAAACGAAAAAAAAAAAAAAAAAAAAGAAAACAAAAAAGTACTAATTCTATTATAAAAATTATATATAAAGACTATTTAAAACTACTTATGAAATTAACTTTAACATTTTTACTGCAATTACTACTGTCAAACATTTTTAATTTTTTATTATTGTTGTTGTAATAATACAAAATATTCTTATATTCAATTATTTTTGTTTATTTATAATTTATTTTTACTTTTTTCCATTTATTTATTTTTGTTTTTTTATTTTTATTGTCAACTAATATTTAATATAAATTTTTGTATTCCGGTTTTAAAAACTCTAAAAGAATCAATTTCTTTAAGTTGTACCGGCAGGTCATTAAACAATTTCAAACAATTATACAAATAGTTGTTTTTCTGTTGATTTGTTTTAAACAAGGACAGGTAGAAATTGGATTTGTTTCGTGTGTTGTGTGTATGGATGTCTATCATTCTACTCAAAATGAAATTATGTTTGATTTTATTATTAATTATTTTAAACGCTACTAGATATAGTTCTCGTTTACAAATATTAGTGAAACTTAAATATTTATCAGAATATAATAAATTTGTTGAATACATACGTGGGTAGAAGTGAATAATTTTTATTGATTTCTTATGAATGACATCCAGCTGACTTAAGGTTTGCTGGCTCGCACCGTTCCATACGGGATTGAGATATACAATGTGTGACACTATAAAAGACGAATATATTGCGTATAATGCTTTGGTTGAGATAAAGTTCCGTAATCTACGCAATATGAAAAGATAGGGTGATATTTTGCTAATAATATGGTGCACGTGGTCAGTCCATTTCAACTTTTTATCGATAATTAACCCTAGATAATTAAAGCTATCTACAGTTTCTATTAATTTAGATTTATAAAAGAAATTTTCTGTGTTATATAATTTATTTCCAAACAAAATAATTTTGGTTTTTTTTACATTTAGGCTTAATTTGTGTTTAGTAATCCATATTTCAATATTATTTAGATCGTTTTCAATATCCCTCCTCAATTCGATTTCGCTTGTTGCTGAATATCGTATTACTGCATCATCAGCATACAGTTGAATTGAGCCTTTCAGCTTTAGTCGGGATATATCAACAATGTAAAGCTTAAAAAGGTCTGGTCCTAGGATGGATCCCTTTTTTTAATAGTAAGGTAACTACTAAGAGAATTTCCTATTTTGACTCTTTGTAGCCTATCATTGAAATATGATTTAAAAAAGCTTATATTGGATGGACTAAAACCAAGATTAATCAATTTTAATAACAGTATCTCATGGTCAACGCAGTCAAATGCTTTTTGTAGATCCAAAAATATACATGCAACAAATTTCTCATTGTCGATGTTATTGGATATAAAATTTGTTAAACTGAGACATGCTGATGTAGTGTTCGAATTATTTTCAAAACCATATTGTTCTTCATGTAAAATGCTGTTATTTGTAAAAAATAAATTAAGGCGGCGTTTGATGATTATTTCAAATATTTTTGACAAAGCGTTTAGTACAGAAATCGGTCGGTAGTTTGTTGGATTTGTAGTTGAACCTGATTTGTATATAGGGGTTACTATTGCTATTTTGAGACTTTTAGGAAAAACAGAATTTTGAATTGCATTATTTACTAATTTTACTAATAAAGGTGATAATTGAGATGAGAATTTTTTAATGAATTTAGAGGAGATATTGTCATGGCCCGTTGCAGCTGACGACTTTAGTTCATCAATTATTTGTTTGATTTCTTCTTCATTTGTTAAATCTAGACAGAAATTGTTGAAGATAGTTCTTCTTGTACTATTTATATATGTAAAATCTATTTGGAAAGGAGAGATATTTATTTCGTCAGTTACATTCACAAAGAAGGAGTTCATTTTGTTAGCTATGTTGCTTTCATCACTGATAGTTTCATTATTAAAGTCTAAGGACTTAATAATTGTGTTAGAAGTACACGAATCAGTGTTATGAATTATTCTTTTATAAAATTTCCACAAGTTTTTAGAATTTGAAATTTCGGAGTGGATGTCATTTGAAAAATAGGTTTTTTTAGCTTCAAGAATCATTTGGCTAACTTCAAGTCTCATTTTTTTATATAAGTCAAGAATCCGTATATTATTTTTGTATTCACAAGAATACTTGTAATAAGAGTCTCTAATCTTTATTTTATTCAAAATTTCTTTCGTCATCCATTTCTTTTTTAATTTCTCCATTCTTACCTCGATCGTTTTAGTATACTTTATGATAATCTGCTGTAAATCGGCAACAAAAGGATCGAACTCGTCATAAGAATCAAGATTAGACCAAAAGCTATCTAATTTTATTTGGTCGTAATCCAAAACTGTTTTCTTTTCGGTTTTTCTATGGTTAACGGTTTGAGATTCATATTAATGAGAAACATTTCATGATCTGAAAGAGGGGTACCCATTATCATAAAAATATATTTGAATTTAACCAAGTCGGTAACAAGGTGATCAATAACAGTTCTAGTTGAGTTGCTAATTCTAGTAGCATATTCAGGAGTTATTTTATTGTATATTAAGAACCCATTACCAAGCAAAGTGTTTGTATATGTTAAGACTTGCTCCTTTTTGGTGTCAAGTAAGTTTAGATTCATATCACCTAAAATAACAGAATTTTTATAGGTTGTAGTAATTTCATCCAGCTTATCAATAAAATCTGGTACACGCGTTTCGTGTGATCTATATATCCCAATAATGTTTATGTTATGGTTAGTTAATTTAGTAATTAAAATATTTGTTTTATTAAATTCTTCTTCAATTATAAAATTAGAGTCAATATTTTCAATAATGTATATCGCAAACCCACCATATGGTTCTTGCCTATTTGAAAAATAAGGAACATATCCATTTATATTGAAAAAAGCATTTTCCTTTTTGATAAGCCATATTTCAGTCAGAACAATTATATGGATGTCAAAATCATAAGAATAAATTAGAGATTCTAAGTCGTATAGTTTGTTCCGAACACTTTGAATGTTGATGTACATAATATTCAAGTTAGTTTTATTATTTGTAAATGATGTTAGGTTGCATACCCCTGACATATGCACAACATTCATATCCAAAGAAGGGTTTATGGTGTTAGTTGAGAAATTTATAACGAAGAGGAAAAATAATAAGAAAAAAGAGGGAGAGAAATAAGAAGAAAACCACATGCTTAGAAGAAAAATACAATAATTTCGTTATGATTAGAATGATAAGGAATGATAATATGATTTTAGTATTAAATCCGTTCGCGACGTGTAAATTATATTGATAATGTGTATAATAGAAAGTAAATTTAAGAAAACAATAATAAATTAATAAATATATAAGTAGTGTTTTTAATATGATATTTTTAGTAGTAATTTTTGTTTTTAAACGAAATCTAATAATTTTTAGCAGATATATTGTATAAATGTGTAAGAAAAATAAGTGTTTTAATAAATGTTTAAAATTATTTAAAAGTGCCATAATCAAAAAAATTCCATTGTATAATATTAAAGTTACATAAGAATATTTAATATGTGCAGGCATATGGACATATGAATACTTGAATATATGGACACATATACACATGTACATATGGCTGCACATAGGCCACTTCATCTTAACTATAATATTAGTATAGGTATACTTGTAAATGCAATAGTGAATATAAAAAAATGTTTGTATAGCCAAAGTAATTGCAACAAAAACAAAAATGGAAACAAAGTAGAAAGTGAAACAACTAAAAATAATAAGTGAAATTATGAAAAAAGTTACAAGAATTTTTGAATAAAAAAAGTAAAAAGTTTTAAATATTAAATATCTGTTTAATTTTTTTAATATCATTAAAATTAGAGATACTAAAAATTTTGCTGTTTTTATTTTGTCGTAAAAAGATTGTGTTGTTTTTGACCCATAAGTATTCCATTATTTTTGAAATTTTGATTGATTTTGCCTCGAAATAAAGCTTACTTTGAAGCGAAGATAAATGATGGCGAAAAAATATTTCATTATTCTTACCTTCGAAAGTTAGATTGAACTCAGCTGTGAATAAAGGTCCAAAGCTTTTTTTTTTAGACATAAATGTCATTTTTGATTTCATCAGAACTTAATTTAACTTTAAAAATTAATTTGATTACTTCTTGATTTAAAACGATATCAACATGTCGAACTAAAATACTTTTGCATTTTAGCTTTTAAAGACATTTTGACTGCATATCTTTAATTGTACATTAATCTGCATCAAATATTTTTTTTTTATTTTGTGTTTTAAACAGTGTTAAATAAAATTCTAGTCTTATATTTATGTATGTCTATATTCCCAACAAATCATAGGAAGAATGTGTTTTTTAAGAAGAAATATATACAAATCCCAAGAGTGAACTTTATGCGAATGTTCGCCTGGAAGAATTAAAAGCGAATTAATTATGTTTCATTAAAATAAATGTTTTCTTAGAAGAACAAATGGCGAATGAAATAAAATAATTTTAGACGAAAGGTAGCCTGGAATAACTTCACACGAACACTTTAAATTAATTGAATCGGTCATTTCTAAAAAACCCAATTTACACATTTTCGTCATAATGACTTTTTTACACTAAACGAAGGTTCATAAATAAACGCATCTTTCCTGTGAAAATGACATATCTAAAGAGTTTCGGTGTGCTAAAAACTGAAGTGAATATTTTTTCAGCCCATTTGAAAAAGACATATTTCCGGAAAAGTATTGAGCAGTAATTTCTATTAAAAATTGCATGCTTACAGCAAAGAAATTTGAATTAAATAAAACGTTATAGATTTAAAAATAACGTATGCATAAAATATTAATATATTGGGTATTGCAATAAGCTACATGCAGAACCTTGCGTTTGCTGTGCGCAATATTCCAGCTCAGGAGATTTTCTACTACAGACAATTATGAATTTTTGAATTCTGTATTTGCAATATGAAAAATAGGAAAGCTTAATTTTTTTTCAGATAACGATGGAGAAGCTCTTAAAAGACCAAATGAGGTATGTTGTTTTCTCTGTCAATATTTCAACACTAGAATACCAGAAAATGTTGACGAAGTACATAATATTTTCTTTAATTAGGTGTCCAGGTCAAAACAAAAATAATACCGTAATAAAATCTGTATTGGCCATAGCCTCCAGCGGAAGATATAAAAATATTCTTCAATATTTTCCAATTCGTGGGCATTAGTTTCTTCCCTGCGATCGGGCTTTTGGTATAGCAAAACGATTTATCCGAAAAAATGATTGAATTTATATGCCAGAAGAATGAAATAAACTTATATTAAAAGATTTCGAACTAACTTTAGAATTCATTAGAATTCATAGATGATATCATTGATTTTAAGAAATGGTGGCCAATAAATTATAAATCATCTCATGCTAAGATTCCAAGGTATTAAATTAGTATCGTTTCATGTATCTGATTTTATGAAATTTCAATACAACCAAAGTACTCCTGGAGTTGTAAAAGTACACAAATTTATTGATGGGTTACAAAGTAAGGAATTTTCATTTGAAAATTCTGCAGGATCGATTTACTATCTTCAGAAAGCGCTCACAATAATTACATTCCTCTAAATTTTAAAAAAGTTTAGCACACACAAATTTAATACAAGTACACAAGAGAAAACAAATTTTTATGATGTAAAATTAGTTTGGCCTATAAATGATAAAAAGACTTACAACCAGAAGAGGATTTCTAAGAATCTATGGGAATATTTTTTGTTTTTTTTTTTATTTTCATTTTTGTGATGAAGTTATTAAAAAATTAAGAATATGGAGTTATTAGAGTATTTTTTTATTTAATTTTACATTTCAAAATGATTTTTATTCAAATATTTTCAGATAATTCGAAATATTAACTATATTCCGTTGCAAAAGAGCATAATTTCATTTTACATTTTGACCAATAAAACAAAATCTGGCTTACATATTATTATACCTACAATCTGTAAAAGCCAAACATTTTTAAAATATAATGAGTAAACATTAATAATAACTGTAATTCTATGATTTGAGTATAATTTTCATAAAATAGTTTTTTCTCCCCCAGAAACAGTTTAGTTTTTCGTAAGTGTGGCCTTTTCGAAATGATCGATTCAATTTTAAACGAATCTTCTCTTCGAAAAAATGGGCCTTAATAAATTAACGTGACTATAAACGACATCGGTTGTATGAACAAATTGTTGATTATTGCTATAACAGAATTGTGACTACAAACGGTTTTGACTATAAAGGAATTAAAATACATCGATCTACTACGTTGAGAGTAATGGAATTTTAATGTGTTAAGTTATATTGAAATTAGTGTTAATTTTGTCATAAAGTATTAGGTATTATACTTTAACTAGGGGCCCCTGTTGAGTAATTATAATTCAACTTATAATTTCAAAAAAAACAGTAGTTTACGTACTGACATAGACTTCTCACGATAAGGCACAAACCACTAATGTTTAATATAAGACTTTGAGGTTAGTAAGTTTTATTTTGGGCACATAAATACACTTCCCTCATATACTGATTTATTTCCGATATATTCCCTATAGTCAGTGGCATTTAATGGATAAAATTACTAAAAATAAAATATTTTTGTAATTAAAGAGGTACATACATTATACATATTTTTAACCAAAACCATATGTTTACTACAAATGACCAAAATATATAAAACAATAATTCGAGACAGCTACTTAAAAAAATTAATAGAATAAATTTCCTTTAATTATGTATAAAAATAATAAGATGTTGAATGATACAAAATGGATATATTTTATTTAAAAGTTTAATTATTATAAAACAAAATAGAAATTTTTTCAACCCGTATGCGCATTTCTGTTGTATACACAACTTATTTATATATTAAGGGTTCATTAAGCAGAAGCGAGATAAAGTGAGAAGGTGCTTACTGCGCATGTCCTTAAATGCTTGTCTATTATAATTATAGATTTCATTATAAAGTATAAATATTCAATAATCAAGCGAATCAGAAAACAACTACAATTATACCAAAATAAATATTTCTTTTTAAGTTGTGTTTGAAAGAACTACTTCTGTGCAATTTCACAGGGGATTCACCAGTGTATATATTATAATAAATATAATACATGAAACAAAATGTATTATATATTTTCATATAAGGTACGAAAAAAAGTATGAAATTGTTTTCATTATCAAAATTGTTTTTTTTCGAATTAAGATCTCGAAATTTTGAATTTTGTAGGGCGGTTAATCACCCTATATAACGTTTATTATATACCTACCGTTGGAATTAAAGGCCCTTATTGTGATGTTCAGTTTTTAGTCGACTGACAACTGAGAAATTTTCTCAGTTGAGATTTTATTTGGTATTGTATACTGACACTGACCAAATTTTGTTCTATTGTGAATACTGAGAAAATTGACGTTTTTTTGACAGTTAAAATTTTTATTTTGTAGATCGTTTTAAAGTTTTTATTAGAAGTGAAATATTTATTTAAATAAAATAAAAGTGTTTTATAATAAATATAAAAGAAATATAATACAAATATGATACTTTAATAAAATTGGAGTAAAATTAATATTTTTATTTATTATTTTATTATAGATTTATACAAAATTTTCGTTTGTCTAAAGAAGCATTCATGGACATACTGGAAGATGTTGATGACAAACTTAAGCCAACAATACGAGAACGAGCAATTCCAGGAATAATTAAATTGGCAACAGTAATAAGATTTTTTTCGAGTGGAAGTTACCAACTAAGTGTGGCAAATGATTTTAATTTGGGAATTGCACAGCCTACTGTTTCTTTAATAATGAAAGAACTATTAAATGTCCTAGAAAGACATATATGCCCAAAATGGATTAAGTTTGACTATACAAATGATGAAAAGCGCAGAGCAAAAATATATTTTTATCAAAAATCCAACATCCCAAACATTATTGGCTGTATAGATGGAACTCACATAAAAATTATTACGCCAAAGAAAAACTTGCATCTTTATTATAATAGGAAAGTACATTCAAATGATAATAGAGAATAATTTTAATAAATTTGTAGAATAAAATTATAATTAATTAAAATTAGAAGAATTATTGTAATGTTTCAAAAAATGTGATGATTTTTTTCCTAAAAACGAATCTACTGTAGTTGAAGTCAATTACTGAAAAACTGTTATTAAATAAGCGCTGAGAGTTTGCAATAGGTTCGGAAAAACCATAGTTCGTTCTATGATTTTGAAGATATAAAAATCTTTGGCTTCTGAAATCGCGCACTGGAGCATAGATATTATAAAGGCGAAGAATAGATGGACATTTTATTCTGCCAGATAAAATATCATAGGAAAACATCACGGATGCAGCATTTCGCCTAGCCTCAAAAGTAGAAAGCTTAATAAGTTGACATTTAGCTAAATATCCAGTAATATAAGGTTGCCAGTTGAATTTACGTAGGCAAAACCTAATCATATTCTTTTGAACAGACTCTATTCTCTTAATATGTTTATCATAATAAGGCATCCAGATCGGACAAGCATATTCGAGGTGAGGACGAACAAGTGCAGTATATAAATTTTTGAATGTATAAGGATCAGAAAATTGCTGTGAGTTACGCTTAATGAAACCTAACATGGAAAAAGCTTTAGAAATAATTCGATCTATGTGAGCATTAAAAGTTAATTTATTATCGAGAATGATACCCAAGTCTTTTGTTTCACGGACATGTTCAATAATAGAACCGTTGATATTATAATAAGATTCAATTAGAGTTTGCTTCCTGGAAAATGACATGTAACTGCACTTATTAATATTAATGGTAAGGCCATTAATGTTACACCAAGAGTAGAATTTGTCAAGATCCTGCTGCAGGAGATTGCAATCTTCGTCCGACTTAATAACCGCAAAAAGTTTAGTATCGTCAGCAAATGACAAGATCAAAGACTTAATATCGTAGTCGATATCGTTCATAAACAATAAAAATAATAGTGGCCCCATATGAGTTCCTTGTGGAAAACCAGACGTAGCCTCGAAGTTATATGAAGTGCAATTTTGTATTTTAACGCAGAGTTTACGACCAATCAAATAAGATTGAACCCATAGAAGGAAGGTACCATGCATGAATACCAAGAGCCTGAAGTTTAGAGAGTAGTACAGAGTGGTCTACTTTGTCAAAAGCTTTAGAAATATCCGTGAATATCGTATCTACTTGATAGCCTTTTTCAATTGCATTGAAAACTGTGTGAAGAAAAACTGCTAAGTTAGTGGATGTAGATCTTCCATCCATAAAGTCATGCTGTTTTGGAGATATGTGTTCTTTAACCAAGAAATACATTTTATTTGTGACAATAGCTTCGAAAACTTTAGGAAAAGTATGATACTATAATTGTAAAATTACCCAATTTAAACATCTTGAGTTTTAGATATGTGATGATTTAATGAACATTAGATACATCAATGCTAAACATCCCGGTTGTTCACACGATTCTGCAGTTTTGAATATTTCTCTTGCTAAAACAAAATTTGAGGAGGACCATAACAATAACCCGCGTGATTTTAACCAAATTTTGGGTACGTCTTTAATTATATTACACTATATTGTTTTTTCACATTTGTTTTTTATTTTGTTAAAAATTATAATTTATTTTAGGCGATGGAGGGATACCCTTTGTCCCCTTATCTCTTGACACCATATAGGGATCCCGAAGAAGGATCTGTGCAATCAACATTTAATAAAAATCACGCTAAAGGAAGAAATATCGTTGAAAGAACAATCGGTGTGTTGAAAAGTAGATTCAGGTGTATATTAAGAGCAAGAGAACTACATTATACACCAAGAAAAGCTACACAAATTGCAAATGTATGTGTGGCGCTCCACAACATTTGCCTAAAATATAAAGTAATTGAAACGGAAGACATTATTGAAGAAAATAACGAAAACACATTAATAGAAGATCAAGCGGAAAATGAACCTGGCACTCATGGTTTGATTGAAGGCAGTCGAATAAGAGATCGAATCGCAAATTCTATGCTGCAAATATTACATTTTCTTGATAAAAAAATTTACTATTAATTAAAATTTAGCCAGGGGTTTGGGACATATCCCCTTAGCTATTTGGCTATTTTGCTCCATTAGTTCAACTAATCTCTTTAATTGTATTTTGTTGCTGTAAGTTTTCGCCATTTTACTAAACAAAAAGTATGCAATTTTAATACCTTTAAAGCACATAAAATAAAAAATACTTACAATTTTAATAAACGCGAACAACAATTAAAAATAAAAAACGAGCAATTTAAGTGAAAAAACACAAACAATTTGTAAAAAATTTTTTTCTTTAAGCCAATATATTTTCTCACGCTCAATTTTACAACTGAAACAAATGCTTTAAAAATGTCGGAAAAATCGACTCATACTGACATTCACAATACCAATTTTTTTCAGTATTCACAATTTCTCAGCAGTTTGCTGACAACTGATCATTACAATACCGTTTTTGAATATCTGCTGACATCTCTCAGATATATACTGCCAACTGACACTTCACAATAAGGGCCAAAGTGAAAAGTCCTTTCCAATGGTGCAAAAATGAATATAGAGTGAAAATTTTCCAAATATGAGGGTTTCTAAAAACTATGAGAAAACATTTTTTTTTATTCTAAAATTTTCATTTTGAACTCTAGTTACTCTGACACTGTAACACTGATCCAAACAAAATAAGTTTCATCATTAAAGGCTAGATAAATCCCTCCTTATTGTTTCTCTATAATGTTGTAGAGAAAAGATATAACATTTCAAGTGAAACACTAAACAATTTCATAAAAATTTTCAAAAGGCCAATTTGCCCTTTAAATGACCTTTTCGCCAAAAATTGTCTTCTGTGAAATATTTCTAACATTATGAGGTACCGTTATGTAAAATTCCGTTAAATTCGGATGTGCCCCCTTTCCCAAAGTTTATCCATACTCTCAATAATTATTTTAATTATTTTCTGTTTTAACCCCATATAAATTGCAAATACTTTTCTGTAGTTTCATAATAATATAATTAAGAATAAATCGTTAATATTCTATTATAAAAACTTATTTACTCCTTAAAATAATATGGGATGATATTTCATAATTATGCGCCTAACCAAGGTCAAGTTTGTATGAACGAAAATTTAATTTTAATTAAAAAAAAAAATTGAATGGCTCCTTTGAGAATTAATTCTTTCTTTGTTATATTAACGGTTACTGCAAAATTTTTATATATATATAAAATCATTATAACCTAAATTTCACGTATTGGTAGCCTTTTAGTCCAAATCTGGTATAGTGTTTAATATTTAAATAATAATACACAAAAAAAAAAATTGCAAATTAAATTTCATTTAAAAAACTTTTATTTTATTTTAATTAAAATGTTTATAAAGACTTTAATTTAAATTTTACCAATTTGCATGGTTAAAAGTAAAAACTCACAACACTTTCATTAGTAGTGGACTTTAAACGTCTCAAACTGTATATGAATATACCTGGAATTTGGATTCAGGAAAAAACACTCAATAATCGGTCAGGTACATCGTGTCGTCTTGTTAGAGTGCACACTCTAGGAAAAAAAATATTGCACGGCTGTATTTCTCGATGTTTCACTGACGGTTACAGTCATATATAATCAACAGGAAATTTAGATATTCAAAACCCAAAGTAGTTTAACCAATTTTAGCAGGAGCTTCACATGGCATCATCTTAGACCCCTTTTTTGTACTTACTGTATATTGGCGGACATCCCAATAACACCACAGATCAACATGGCTATATTTACAGACGATATGGCTCTAATACAAGTATATAGAATCAAGCAATAAATAAACTCCAAAAACTGCTATAAAAGATAAGTAGATGGACACACGATTGGTTCACATTACTTGCATGCGTAAACCAGCTATTAGTGTGTATATAAATAGCATAGATTACATATTGATTCGCGCCTTATCTGGAAACATCACGTTAAGCCAAAAGTATTACGAATCAACCAAAAAAGAAGAAATATGTATTGGTTATAATAGGAAGACAGCCTAAACTAAATTTATACTCCGAACTCCAAATATACAACAGTATAATTAAGCCCATCTGGTTTTTATTTTCAAACATATTTTCAATCTTGTAGCAGTTTATTCAAATATGTTATAAGATTGTACTACACAAGCCTAGAGATTGTCAACAAAAAAATTAGTATTGAACACAACAAGAAGACAAGAATCATAATCAAGAATAAAAATCATTATTGAGTCGTATAGAATGGGTTAGTTTCATTATCATTCGCAATAAATTATTGTCAATAACACCAATGTTCAATGTTCAAATTTGAAAAATGAATATATGAAAAAATATTCATGCAATACTGTTTTCAATTCCATTTGAGCCAATCTCTGAATTCGAAATATTTATTTTTAAATATTTTGACAAAATAAAACACTAACTTAATTTTCAATTTATTTCTAATGGGCCAATGTGCAATTGCACAGAAGTAACTTTATTTAACAAATCCTGGATAACAACATCATCTTTTATTCATATTAATTTATATAAATATTATTTATTTTTTTTTTCTTGAGGTAGGTGGGAATCCTCGAAGGACACCAAGTGGTTTCCTTCACGCGCGCACGCAGACCAACAATAGTAGCGAGGGCCTGACACCCTTTAAAAACATCGCTTTTTTGTCTTTCATACATAAACAAACCCATGATAGATTGACTAATTAATTCTTACTCTCAGAAAAAAAAATTATGTGTTATAAAATTTAACATGTATTACATAATTTAAGTTGTGTTTATGTTTTTGTATTATTATAATTAACATTTTTTTTTGTAAAATATTAAAGTAAATTTAAATTAAAGTTAATTAAAAGCGTTAAAAAAGTGATTTCAAAATTAAATAAAATACAAAAAATCGGTTATAGTCACTACAACTGGTTATATACAAAATTCGCTTCTAGTCAACAATTTTACTGTCATCATCTTTTTTAATATTTTTTTATGTATTTTAATTCGTTTATAGTCAAAAAAGTTTGTAGTCACAATTCTGTTATAGCAATCGTCAACAATTTGTTTGAAAGAAAGTAAAAAACTTCATAAGTTCATAAAATCGATGTCGTTTATAAGTCACATTAAAATATAACCGCAATTTTTTCAATAAAACAAAAAAATATGTTAAAAGTGAATTATTTTATTAAAAAACTGATTTATTTCTTTTTCTGTTCTTTATTACAAATATGTATATTTTATGATTACATAACAGAGTTTCTATTTATGAATAAAATAAAGTTTAAAATTGTTATACGAAAAATAATTTTATTGAATTTTGTTTCTACGCAATTTTTTTTTAATACGCCTATAGTCACAAAACGGTTATAGCCAGAAATATTACTAAAATTTATCGAATGACTATAACCGTGTCTTAAATTATTTTTTAAGAGTATGATCTGATCTGATTTTTGTTTGTGTTTTTGTTTTTGTACTTTTTTCTATAAATTTGTGTGTTTATTTAAAACTAGCTTTGTAGCCCGTCATAAATGACGGAAGCAAAATAAATCCTAGTTTCTTTTTTTCTTTCATTAGATTCTTTATTCCGAAATTACAGTACTTATGTTTATATCACTTTTTATTTATTTTTATTTATGTTTATATTGGCCTAACACTAATCTTTTTTTTTTATATAACAGAAAAAGAAGTACCATACCAACAAATTTGTATAAAATGTTTGTATTTTTGTATGGTATACTCGTACTCACTTCCATTTAGTTATAATTCGTTAGTTGGGTTCCATTTAGTATAAATTATACCGTATTAGCGTTATTGTGGCCTCTGGGAGAGCAAATTTAAAAATGGGATCTTATTTTCATATAAATTTTGTCTTTTGTATACTGTATATGGATCTTATTTTGCTATATGAATAAACTGTTATTATGGTATTGTGTTATTTTTAAAAAAAATATTCAAAATTTTGTATCTAAATTGGTAAAATATACAAAAAATACAAAAACATTTTCATCAATAATTTTCAATTTAAAAAAAACAATGTTTTATTATCCGGCGTAGAAGTAGAGTTAATTATCCTACTCTACTTCTATCAAGTCCTATTGATTGAACAGTTAACCTGAACATTGAAGTGAACAGTGAACACTTAACACAGAAAATAAAATAATATTTTTGGAATAAAGCATGCAGAGCATACAAAATACAGATACAGCAAATAATAAAAAAAAACTAAAAAAAACAAGAATAATTTTTTTTGAGCGAAGTGAGTTACGCACACAATAATGACAAAAATAAAAGGTATAAGCAATAAAGTAGTATAATGTATAATATTATACAATACAAATATGCTGATACACATGTATATTATTATGTATAATTTTAAGTAATAAGAATAACCTTTGAGTGAATTATGTTTTTTTTTGTGTTAAATGCTGTTTGCCTTTTGGTTATTATACCATATTAAACTATTGATTAAATTTCTATTAGTCCTTATTATTATAAATCAAAAAAATTGTTTGTTTTATTTATATTATTATTATTATTTTTTATTTTTCCTTATTATTTGCGAAGAAGACTAACATTAAATTAAAAAAATATAGTTCATGCAATCAATTTTTTCTGCAAAGGTTCAGCATGGTAGACAGGGGTTAAAAAAAGCATCAAAGCAATTTGTATAAATATGCATTTGTATACATATGCAATTTGTATATGTGTTGGAGCGTTCCGTCGAACTTACAAACATCCAGATAAATGCAGAATAATTTATTTAAAATGACAGAATTGTTATGAAGTCTTTTTAAAAATTGCCCGTGATTGAAATTTATTTTAGAGTATAGATCATAGGTTGCCAAAGCATGGGTCGAGACCCAAAATTGAGTCGCCTAGCTTTCCCTTTGGGTCGCGAATGCTTCAGATTTGAAAGATGAAGCTCAATTATTTTTAATCGATAAAAACTCCGAATTGAAAGTATTTTTTTTAAATGAAAAATGATTATGCACAGTTTGTTACTTGGCAGACATCTTTGACAAATTGAATGAATTGAATTTGTTCCTACAGGGTCAAAATAGTAATACGTTTGTTATGTTCGATAAAATACAAGTATTTATTAAGAAAATTCAAATTTGGAAAATCAGAATAGCAGATAATAATATCGACATGTTCCAATTAACAAACCATTTTATGGAGAAAAATAAATTACCATTCTCATTGATACAAAATGTTATACCTAGCCATCTAATAATGCTAGGAAAAAACTTTGAAAAATATTATCCTAACGATTTTGATATAATGAAATATGAATGGATCAGGCAACCATTTTGCGTAAAAGAAGAAGATCTGAAACATTTTGATATAAAAGCCCAGGAGCAACTAGCAGAATTGTCAAGTGATGGGAATCTAAAAGCAGAATTTATTCAAGTTAATTTGAATAATTTCTGGCTATCTATAAGAAAAGAATATTCGTTACTATCTAAATTGGCTTTTAATTTTTTGTTGCCATTTGTGTCGACCTACTTATGTGAATTAAGGTTTTCAACCCTCACTTATATTAAAAACAAATATCGCAACCGGATTGATAACATTGAAATTAAAATGAGAGCAGCGCTCATTAAAATAGAACCAAGATTCAATCAGCTGTGTGATGAAATACGCGAACGTACAAATTAAAACTTAATTAAAGATGTATTTCATTGTCTAAATTTTTTATGTTCCTTATAATAATTATTATTTTTTTTTTATTTTTATAAACTGAATTGAAATTATTTAATGTTCCTGACTTTTATCATTTTTTTTAATTTTGATAGAAATATTTATATGTATATATAAAAATATATAAAATATATTATAACGGAAAAATAAATATTTAAAACCAAAACAAAACAAATTTTTCAAATTTTTCAAATATACTTCGTTTCCATGCTGGGTCGTCACCGGCAGACAAAACTGTGCTAAATAGGTTAACTCAGAATCTTAAAAGAAAAATTAAAGATCTTAAAAATGAAAATTTTGAAAAATATATAAAAAATTTATCAGCTAAAAGAGAAAATAACTACTCGTTGTGGAAAGCAACAAAGAGTACAAAAACCTCGATCTCTCAAATCCCCCCAATCAGAATGAAAAGCGGTGAATGGGCGAGAGATAATAAAAAGCTGAAACATTCGCAGATCATCTTGAAGAAATTTTTTGTCCAGACGAGACAGATTCGGATGATCTCACTGAAGAAAATAATAATTGGCAAGAAAATGTCATATCATTATTTTCAGAGAGAGAAATAGTTGAACAAATTAAAAAACTCAGAGATAAAAAAGCTCCAGGTTTTGATATAATTACATCGGAAGTCCTGAAAGAACTTCCGAAAAAAGCTATAACAATGCTAACACGCATTATAAACGCTGCTATAAGAATAAGGTATGTGCCGAATATGTGGAAAATAGCAGAGATAATTATGATACCAAAGCCAGGTAAGCCCATAAATGAGGTCAAATCCTACAGACCAATATCATTACTACCAATAGTATCAAAATTATTTGAAAAACTATTATTGATTCGAATGAGACCGATCATAGAAAATAGTAATCTGATTCCAAATTATCAATTTGGCTTTAGATCTAAGCACTCGACAATCGATCAAATTCATAGAATAACAGACATAATAGAAAAAGCTTTAGAGGAAAAGAAAGTATGCTCTACCATATTTCTAGATGTAGCCCAAGCTTTTGATAAAGTATGGCATCGAGGCTTAATAAATAAACTAAACAATGTTACCTAAACAATACGTAGACATACTCTCATCATATCTAGAAAACAGACTATTCAGAATAAAACAAGACGAAGAGTATTCTACTATTAGAGATATTAAAACGGGTGTGCCTCAAGGTAGTATTCTGGGTCCCATACTGTATTTGCTCTACACCAATGATTTACCAGAAATGGAAAATATAACTGTAGCTACATTCGCTGACGATACTGCGTTGATGGCAGTAGGATCAAATATTGACTAGGCTACAATTAAATTGCAAAGAGCAAGCGACAAGCTATACCTCTGGACAAAGAAATGGAAAATTAAACTCAATGAGTTAAAATCAGTACATGTAAATTTTACAAATAAAAAATTAGAAAATCAACCACCATTGGTAAATCTGAATGGGGTCAATATACCCCAAGAAAACAATGCTAAATACCTAGGAATGACATTAGATGTCAAACTTAGATGGAAAGAGCACGTTAAAAAGAAAAAAATTGAGCTTGAAAATAAGTATAGAGAAATGTACTGGCTCTTAGGTCGTAATTCTAAATTACCTATACATAACAAGATTTTGTTATATAATCAGATACTCAAACCGATATGGTTGTACGGCATACAAATATGGGGATGTGCCAAACAAACACATGTGCTTTGTATACAAAAATTCCAAAATAAAGTCTTGCGCAACATGGTAAATGCCCCCTGGTATGTTCGCAACAGTGATTTGCACAGAGATCTAAAAATTCCTTGCATAGAAAATGAAATAAAAAGATATGCAACAAAGCATATAGCTCGTCTGGAGGGACATGTTAACGTTGAGGCCACTCAATTGCTAGATAATCAAAATGTTGTCAGAAGGCTTAAAAGAACTAAGCCACTAGATTTAATACGATAGAATTTCGCAAACTTTTTCTTTAAGAAAATCAAAATAGCAATAAATTAATGGTTAGTCCGTTGGACTAGTATTAATGGGAGGGGTGTGGTTTAGTCAGTAAAAATCTGGCACACAATGGAAGCTACGGGGCTCATTGTGTCTATGAAGATTCCCACCAATCCACGCAAAAAAAAAAAAAAAAAAAAAAAAAAAATGCTGGGTCGTAAGAAATTTTTGAGTCGAAAATTGGGTCGCCAGTAAAAAATAGTGGGAACCCATGGTATAGATAGTGCTCAACTTGGAAATAATCGTCACTATTTCGTGTAACTATTTGAAATGTTTTAAGTATTCAGTACCAAGAACTTGCTAAAATTTTAATATTTTAGTGGTGTAATTAATTTACTATTCAATAATTCTTGCTTTTTTACTCCACACGTCGTCCATCTTGTATATTATATGTAAAATATCTATAAAATTGTGCAATACAAACAACCAATTTAGCAAGTAATATTTTGTACTTGATTTTATTTTATTTTTTGTGTATTTTTATAATCATTATAAAAATTATGTAATGTAAAATCAAAGTGGATAAAATTATTTTGAATAAAGAATTTAAATTTTAAGAAGTTATTTATAAAAAATAAATTTTGAAAAAAATTTCAGTCTTTCATTGTTCATGTAAGAAAATTTTACCATTTTTTATTTTTAATTTTTGAAATTTAATCAGAAACACCATATATTTCTTGTTTTAATTTTTGATAAATTTGATATTATGAAAGCATAAGCATACATGCATTATTTATTATTGCACTTTAATTATCTTCAAAATAAAATTTCCACTTTTTGGTTTTCGAAAGGTTACCAAAAAATTGGTAAATAATTATTTAAGAGCAATGATCCGAGAAATATTTAGCTTAATTTATTTATAATTTTTTTTTTTACTTTGCAGTCCTAATCACATTAGGGTTCATCTTAATTGAAGGAATTAAATAATGAATTTTGTTTTTGAAGAAAATTTTATACAATCTAAAAATATGAAATACTTGACAAAATTTTAAGACTTTGTTATTATTTTTTTTTATAAAGTTTAAATGAATTAAAAATGGAAGAATTATATAGTGTTTTGTTGATTTTTTTTTATTTTAATTTTATTTTCTATTTTTCTAATGATTCTTTTACCAAGCTTATAAACTAAAACTATAATTAAAAGAGGTTAACAATATTATAAGTATGTATGTATTTCTATTATAAAATGAATATTAAATTTGACTAAATTAGTAATTATTTCTGACTGATTATTTACTTGTTCTTTGAAAGTTGAATAGAAATTTTTTTTTGTTTCTATTTTAAAAATGGTTTTTAAATTAAATGCCCATAATTATTTGAAAAACAAAAAATATATATTATATTATATATATATATATATATATATAATAAAAAGATATATTTTTAATTTTTATTAAAAAGATAATGAAAATGATTAAATTTATATGGTATTTATTTAATTTTTTGTTTTTTTTTTTTGTTCATATTATAAAAAACAAAAAAAATATGTTTAAATTGACAGTTATTTGCAAATGTTTGAATTACTATCGAAATTATTATGAGTGAGTGTTTATCAATTACACGTTTGTTTTTTTTAAAAACATTTTAGTAAATTCATTTTTTTTTGTGTATGTGTGTATGTTTAAATCTATGTAAATATTATCTTTTAGATTAAGGTGTCAAATTTTAATTTTATTTTTTTTTTCTTTGCATTACAAATAGATATATTTAATTAGTTCACATGTATCAATTTTATTTTGTAATTATCATATATGTGTATATATATATATTTCCTTGTTATAAATTATTTCTAGAATTTATTTATTTTTGTTTTCGTCCTTGTTTGTTGAGCAGAATCCAATAAATTTTTCGAAATCCAATATTTTCTAAGGAATTATGTCAATTTTTTGTGAATACCATGATGTTGATTTGTAATTTTTCCATCATTTTTTTTTTTTGTTTTGTTTTATAATTAAAATTTATATTAAAGAGAAGTTCATAAAATTAAATCCATTGGTTTGTTTTTCATATAAAAAAATACGACATTAATTATATTATAATATAGTAAAATTTTGAAAGTGTTTTATTTATGTTTTTTTGTGTTTGTTTTCATTCTTATAATAATTAAAAGTTGACAAAGAAGAAAAATTTTATCCAATCTTTTATTTTTGAATTTATTTTCTGGAATCCAGGACGCTCTGCTGTAATAAGTATTGAGCCATTTGAATTTGTTTTGGTGTACCAGAAATTGTGATAATGCGATCATTTGAACCTGGTAATGGTTCATCTATTGTAATGTAAGCATTTGACTCATTCCTTATACGTCTTATTCTTTGTCCATTTTTGCCAATGATCCACCACCTTGTCCACCACCAAATCCAGATCCACCCCCAAATCCAATTACACCACCACCACATTGTAAACGATGATAAAATTTCATATCAAATTTCATTAAATTTCTATATCCAAGATTCAACCAGACTATGACATATAAAATTGATTCAATTATTATTATGCACATCTCAGTGTCAACTTTTTTGATTTTACTAAAATTACTTAAAAATATTTAGAGAATACCACAGTTTCAATTGTGCGTAGTATGGCAATTGAACCTTTAAATAAATTACTTTTTATATGATTATTGTAAACGTTTTATTTGTGTTGAGCAACACGGTTTCCAGAGAGGTAGGACAACAACTACCAATATGGTTGACTTTGTCTCCAAGACAATGACCTCAATGGAGAATGGTTTTCAAATAGACACCATCTTTACTGACATAAGTAAGGTGTTTGACAGAATTCCTCATAGTATCATTATTACTGAAGCACAAAATTATAGGTTTTTCACCACATAGCCTTAATTGGCTTGCGTTTTACCTGACTTCTCGGGAATACTCAGTTTTATTAAAAACTGCGATTTTTGACCAATACTCAGCGTCTTCTGGTGTTTCTCAAGGTAGTCATATAGGACCCCTTAGTTTTATAATTTCAACAATTGATGCTCCTAAAGTGATAACTTTTTCTAAACTTCTTAGTTTTGCTGATGACTCAAAGCTTTTTACTCCCATATCTTCCTCATTGGATTGCTTAAAGCTACAAAACGATATTAACAATTTCGTTTCTTGGTGTTCAAAAAATGGACTTGAATTGAACCCTTCTAAATGCCAAGTCATTACCTATTCTAGGAGAAATTCCACTCGGACAGTTTGGTTCAACGACCAACTAAATGGCTGTTTGCTTTCAAGAGCGAATTTCATTATAGACCTCGGGTTAAATCTTGACCCTAAACTGAGCTTTAAGCTACATTATGATAAAATAGTACGCAAAGCAAATTCTTCTTTAGGTTTCATTAAACGTTGGTGTAAAGAATTTACTGATCCCTACCACACGAAACATCTTTATGTTACATATGTAAGGTCTACCCTTGAATATGCCAGTCAAGTGTGGTATCCACATTACTTGACTGACATTAACCGAATTGAATCGGTTCAACGAAAGTTTTTACGTTTCGCTTTGAGTAGCTTTTCGTCCCCCTTTCGTCCCCTTTTTCGTCTTACAGCCCCTGAAATTTCAAATTATTTGGATTTGGATTGGAAAAATCTAATCAAAATAATCTCAGAACCGTTGAGTTGTTCCACATTCCCTTCCACCCTACTGAATATGGTAGATTCGAGCCAATCACTAGAATGCTCCGTGAAGTAAATTCTAACTCTAGTTCTTTTGATCGACAACTAAGTGCTTTAACTATAAAAAAAACGATTACGTTTTAATGTACGTTCAACTGAGACTAACTAACAACTACTCTTCCTTTTAGCTTTGATACTTTCGGCCTAATTTTTAGAAGTGTTTGTAATAAATGTATAACTATTAACATAGGTATTAACTTATGACTTTTACCCTTCCATTAACAGCATGTATTTGGTTTAGTTTATTTTTAGATTTTTCTAATCAAAGGTGGCCGGGATTTACTAACCCTACTGGATGATGAGTTATTGCACAATTAAATGAAGCAAGCCTTCGTCTAGTAATTGATGTCTGATGTGCTTGCTCTAACCAAAAGTCTGACAGTATAAAAAAAAAAAATCCCCTCTCACTTTGCATTTATAAAAGTGAAGTGGATTTAAACTTTTTTTCTTAATATAATTCCAAGTCTATTGGATATAGTAACCCTATGAT
This sequence comes from Argyra leucocephala, assembly GCA_963942445.1. Classification (NCBI taxonomy): domain Eukaryota; kingdom Metazoa; phylum Arthropoda; class Insecta; order Diptera; family Dolichopodidae; genus Argyra; species Argyra leucocephala. The sequence continues at coordinate 81,004,594 of OZ012681.1, read as the reverse complement.
TCAAGTTGATTTCATTTCCAATAACTTACCAGATTTAAAATTCGCTGTTCATGTTTTTTGTATACATTAGTGGTATTTGATAAAAAATAAGGTAAGCAAATTAAAACAAAAATTGCCATCACCTTTACAAGTTATAAAAGTTTTTATAAAAACTTGTTTTCCAGCGTTAGAGTAAAATTTTGGTATAACAGTGAAAATAGTCGAATATTTTCCTTTTGATTTTACTGATATGCTTATCATACAGATACACGTATTTCGTCTACTACTTGCAGACTTCTTCAGTGTTTTGTACTCGAGTGAGGAAAGAAATCTAAAATTATCTTATTTATTTTATTCGTACTGGTAACAATTTGATGGAAATAAAGGACTTCCTAAAATTCACAAACCAGGAAATGAGATGAGAGAAATTGTGACAGCAGATATGTCTCCAACATATAAAATATCCAAATGGTTAGTGGAGGAGTTTCGTAATATGGATAAGCAGTTCGAAACCCAATCAGTGAAAAACTCTAAGGAACTTGCTCAAGAATTACAATCAATGGGAGGACTTAACGAAGACGAGGTCATGGTCTCTTTTGACGTAAAATCCCTTTTTCCCAGTATCCCAGTCAAAGAGGCTATTATTCTGGTAGAAGAATGGTTACTACAACAAGAAACTGGACCTCAGTAGAGGACAAAAGTAAAACAGTACATAAAGCTGATCCGACCTTGCATGGAAGAAAATTATTTCACCTTTAGAGGAAATTTCTACAAGCAATTGAAGGGGGCTCCAATGGGAAATCCCCTTTCTCCATTCATCAGTGAAATTTTCATGGCTAAATTGGAGTCAGATTTAGCAGCAGAAGAACGGTTACCAAGAATTTGGAAAAGATATGTAGATGATATTTTTGCTGTAATAAAGGAAAGGGAGTTAGAATCAACCTTAACTACTAACGGGCTAACTAACGGGCTCCACAGGAATATACAGTTTACTGTCGAAGTAGAAAAAGAAGACCAACTACCATTCTTAGATCTACTGTTAAGTAAAACAGGAACACCTCTAGAACTAGAGATTTACAGGAAACCTACGGATACTGACAGGGTCATCCCGAATACCTCTAACCACTCCTATCAACATAAGATGGCATCGTTCAACCACATGATCCATCGAATGTTAACACTTCCCATCTCCCAAAAAGGTTTAGTAAAAGAAACTAAACACATATTTGAAATTGCGAGAATAAACGGATATCCGGAAAAAACCATCACGGCCTTACTTAGTAAACGGAAAAGAAGTTTACAACGGAATTTCCTCACTAACCTACTCACTGATCAACAACCCATAAGAAGAGTAGCATTGGAGTTTAGCAAGATTTCTCTCCCACTCAGAACGAAACTAAGAAAACACGGGTTAGATATCGTATATAGCAGTAGAACTAACCAACTCAAGTCTGTTCTAGGTTCAACTAAAGACCCAATCGAACAAATGGAAAAATCAGGTGTATATAAGGTAACTTGCAGTCATTGCAACAAAGTTTATATTGGGCAAACTAGGAGAAACATGCAAACACGACTCAATGAACACCTGAAAGAAGCAGAACTGGCTAAAAAGAAGAAATCAACAGAGTTCCGATCCAAAGTAGCAGAACACATCATCCAGGAGAATCATAGCATTTCGAAAGAAGACATTGTAATGATAAATTACATTAGAGATTCTAGGAAACTAGATTCAGCCGAAAGCATCGAAATTTACAAAACTGAAAATGACTCACTCCTAAATAAAGACCAAGGCAATGGATATTCTTCTTTATTTAAATTTTTAGTTAAATACAATAAAACAAATAACACTACCCCTACCTGTCACTCTAACGTCGGAAAAATTATTTCAAATACCAATAATAAAATAAATAAAAATATTTTTATTCAACCCCGTACCTGTGCTAATTCATTGGATAATAAACAACCATGCAGCTGCAAGAAACATCAAATTGTTACCTGTACGAATAAAATAAATAACACAATTTTAGATTTCTTTCCTCAGTCGAGTACAAAACACTGAAAAAGTCTGCAAGTAATAGACGAACTACGCGTATCTATATGATAAGCATATCAGTAAAATTAAAATGAAAATATTCGACTATTTTCACTGTTATAAGTTATAAAAGTTAAATAAGTGGTGAAATGGAAGGTTTAGTATTCAACGACATTTCCATCATGTAAAAATAGAGCAATAAAAAAATACAAAATAAAAAATTAGAGTAGAATTATTAAGTTTACGATTCACAAATTAATACCAAATCACAAGTCATTCGATTAATATTACATTTTTTTAAATTTTTAAGTTTCAAAGTTCTCTTTTCATAATCATTTCGGTCAGCTGTTATTAAACTTCCTTCAATAAATGTAGCCATAGTCTTTAATAACTAAAATAAAAAAAAATTGAAAAAATTTTTTGCAAAATAAAAACTTTTTGGGCAAATAAATTTCAACAAAAATAATTTAAATTTAAACCGTCATAAAAACAAAACAAATTTACAAGCACATTAAAATCATTCTGTTAAATTTCCCTTAGACATTTTGGAAAAAAAAACATGCTCACAACCAAAAATGTTAACCTCAACCACTATATTATAATATATAATGTAGAAAATCTAACTCTCCGAAAATAAAAAAAAATAAAAAATACAATATTATAATCGCTAAAAACAACTTTTCAAAATTTCATCGGTAGGTAGTGATGTTACCTGTGATGGTTCTGTTATCTAAACCTAAACACAACACATATTTAGTTAACTTTATTAAATTGTTAGATAATGCTACCTTTCGATAGTGGTAAACACTTAATAGCATAGTAATTGTAACACCACAAAATATGCAAATTAAAAATCATCAACCCCCAAAACACATAAGCAAAATTATTAAAGAACCGACAATTTTTTGTTTTTTTTTTTTGTATTTTTTTGCGGTTTGGCTCAAGCAATTAAGTCGAAAAATTATGACTATAATAAAAGTGACATAAAGTAGTGGATTGGGGACAATTGGATTTGAAACCATTATAAAACGAATATATATACCTAACCTACGTATAATACAAATTTATTTTTAATTTATTTTTTTTTTTACCATTTTTTATTGTTATTATTATTTTATATTGTTTAGTGTCCTGTTTTATTTATTTAAACGTTTTTCGTAAACATATTATTTGAAATAAAATCATTTTTTGCGTATATATTTGTGCTTGGGTAATACAAAATATTGTAAAATTAAGTTTAAGTAAAAAAAAAAATTTTTTTTTTTTTTTATTTAATGGCACATACTAAAACTTCAACTTACGAATAAATAGAAAAACAAAAAAAAAACAACAAAAAAGGGTAAATTTCTTTTTTTGTTACTTTTTGGTAAATTTGTTACACGAAATTGTTATTAAGGAATGTACGTTACGTACCTAGGTATAATATAAATGGAATTTGGAACTCGAAAAAAAAGGACGTAGGTATATAAAATGACGATTTTTTGATGGTATAAATTAATTGTTTCATAAAATTCTTATGAGGCAAAAAAAAAAAAAAATCAAACATAAAACTGTTCTTCTAGTTTTACCAGATTGCGAGGCATAATAAAGATATGTTTTTCTTTACCCTCTTTTAATTTTATTTTTACTTATATTTTTATTTTTTTGTTTTTGGAAATATAAACTTAAAAATCCTTTAAGGATAATATTAGAACCACCTATTAAGTGTAATAATATTATTATGTTGTAGGAGTATTTGTGTATCAATGGTATAATATTTATGAAGTGTTGTCGTTTTTATAAATACATTTTGACAGGTGATTAATGATAATGAAATTTTAAAAATTTATAAAAGTGAAAATTAAAAAAAAACTGAAAGCTGTTCACTGAATTTTTTATAGTGTATTTTTGTATGCATGTATAGTAAATTTCTATTAAAATATTAAATTAGAATTACTTTTATTTTATACTTTTTTTTTTGCCTAAATTTTTTTTTTTATTTTCTGTGTTATTTTTTATGATTTTTTTTTTATATTTAATAACTTTATTTAAAAATTAATCAAAAAAGATATATTTTTTTAATCAAAATTGTTTAAAAAAAAGCATCGCTTGGTAATACAATTATTATATAAGCAATAGGTCCGCAAAGGTCCACAATTCCATCTTTACCAAATTTTGCGCAAAAAAATAATGCCAAGATGGTAGTTTTTTGTGTGAAATTTTGAATTTATCATTGCGGAATCACATACAATTTTGTTTAACTTGTAACAGCTATGAGAACTATTCAAAAGTATTTTTAGTAAGGGTTCAACTTTTCAGAAAATAATCCTTATAGAGTCTAAGTATAACCTTTTCATAAATTAATTGGTTTGTTACTTTTTATGAAGTTCCCAATACCACTTTCTTTTTCTAAAATACCGATATTTCTAAAAAATTTTGGTGGATAGAAAATTTATAGAAAAAATATTTCTAAAAATCTTGCAGGATAGATATTCGCAGGTAATAAAAGCAAAAATAAAAGTAACAGTAATGCACATACAAAAATAATCATAAAAACATAAAAATCACTTATTTTTGTCAAAAAATTATCGATGATCAATTGCGTATATATATCGATATTTGGTTTGCTGCTCAAGTAAAGGTTAAAACAGTTGGCGTGTATAACGAACAAACAAACTTTCCCTTTTATAAGCCTATTATACATCATTATTTTCATCAATCTTTCATCGACAATATATTGATGAAAAGAATGATGACCGATTACACATCAATCATGCACTAATCAATCTTTTTATCCAAAATTTGATATCTTGCAAGAACATACTGTGGAAGTGTTCTGAATATATTGATTATTTCGAAACATATCGCCGGGTGAGTTTTTAAGTGTCCAATATACCGAAAAATGAAATGGGAAAAAAACGCATTTTAAGTTTCAAGGCAATTTTTACGTATTTTTTTTAAAGATATAGAAAATCAAACTTTTTGTGACATAATCTGTAATTTGTTAGCTTTGAAATACTATGTTTAGATTTCTTAAAAAAATTAAATATTTTTGTTGATATTCGAAATTTGAAAAAATAACCCAAATATATATTGGACAAAAACGTATGGGTGACAAATATTTTGAAAAAAATATCTTTTTCAATTTCCAATATCTTATGGGAAATTAACACAGTTAATAAAACTTCATTTGATATTGGGCACTTAAGAACTTAAACTAAACATTTTTCTCAAGTTTTGGGAACAAAAAATAAAACTAAAAGACTTTCAATATTAAGGAGAAACATTATTTTATTCATTCAAACACTTTAATTAAATAATATAAAAATAAAACAAAACAGTCTAAACTAAAGTGCTAAAACTAAAAAACAAATCACAATGTGTATTAAAAATATTATTAAATAAATCATAAAAAATAAGCCTAAACAGCCTTTCTTGCTTTATGTTATGACAAAATCTAGTACTTATAGCCTCTAAAATTTTCGTTGTGATAATATTATTTTTATTTTATTTTGAAAATAGTCTTATAAAATAAAACGTCCTCAGGTGGCATGTAATCAAACATGGATACAATATCTTTTATTTTTTCTTGTGTAATGGAACTTCTAGTTTTGAAATGTATTACTTTAGGAATTTGTCTTACCAAACCTTTCTTTCGAGTATTTTGTTTAAATACTGGAACGGTAGTTTTTTCCGCATATTCTCCATAATCTTCTTGAAATATTATATGAAAAAGATTCCTATTGTAAATTATTTCTTTTGCAGAGTTATATTTAACAGCTGAAAAATTTAGCCCCACACTGGCTGCATTATAGTTCCAAAAATCTTCATGAACACATTGTAAAACTCCTAATTTCACCTTTGGATAATTCATTTAGGTCAGTTGTTTAAGTAACGTGAGTGGACTATAAACACTTATGTGTTTTAAATGGCGATCTATAACTGAGTGGACAGCATCTATTTCATGGATTCTAAAGTGTCCAGGTTCAGAAAACTTTTGAACTACAGTTTTTAATTCTTTATTTTTTCCTATAAATTTTAAAATTGCTAATGACATTTTTTGGTTTTTATTCTGTGGAACACAAGCGTCTGACCATAAAATAAAGGTTTGAATATCAGGAATATCAAGAAGAATCACTTGTAAAATTTTAATTAACGCACTGGCCAGGTCATTTGCGCTGCGATCAATCTGTGTTTCGTACCAAATGGCACAGTACGTTTTATTGTTAATACTATAATGACCAGTTAAATTATTAGTGTTGAATTTTCTTTTATAATAAAAATGTCCTGCCTTTCCTGTTGGTAGCATAAAAACTTTTTGAAGATCGTAGCAAATCGATCGATCGATCTATAAAAACTTCATTTGAAATAAAACACTTAAGCACAAAATTTTAATTACTCACTCAAGCGTAAAATATTTTTTGACATTTTTTGTCCAATATCATATTAATTGCAAATTGGACACTTAAGCAATATAAATGTAAAAAAAAAAATTCACTTTGTATGATATTGAACAAAAGCAAAATTAAATATCTCAAAAACTATTATAGATAAAACAAAACTGATTAAAAATTTAGAAAGAGCGCGTCAAGTTTAGTTTAGATCAATCAAAAAATGAAAAAGTGCTTAATGTATGATATTGGACACTTAAGAACTCACCCGGCGATATATGAAAAATATAATTTCTGGAGGAATGTTTTTGACTTCAGTTTGAATTGACTTTTTGAAGTAAATGTTGTGTATAAAAAACAACAAATTATTTTTTTGAACATTTGAATAATATGTCAATTGTTTTTTTTACATAAATTGCTATTTAATTATTAAAATCAATATAAAAATTGTTCTTTTTAGAAGTACATTATAAATTAATATTATAACCTTGTCTGAACATTTCCCAAAAAGCCAATTTTTTACCTCCGCTGATTTTGACAGTATGATTGATGAGAATAGAACCATCATCAATCAACAATATATTGACCATTGATTGACCATTGGTATATTATATATTATATATATTATATATTATATATATATTATATATTATATATATATTATATATTATATATATATTATATATTATATATACTATATATTATAAGACAAAGTAATGCTCTACAATAAATCTAGATGTTTACATAGGCGTAGCGAATTATTTAATTAAATTAATCATAATAAGAATTAATTATTTAATTAATTAATCATAATTACAAGTTTTATTTTGTGGATGTATCTAAATGCATGTAAATACCAATAAATCAAGAATCTACTCAAAACCGGTAATAGTATATAATTCATATCATTGGAAATTCCAGAAAACAAAATAAAAAATGATCATGATTTTTTATTCACGTGTTTCCTGTGTTTGTTGAGAAAAAGCAAAATGGAACTTAAACACCTTAATATCAAAATAATGCTTACTAGTTGGGTCTCAAATTTTGGCACATTTTCTTTAACCGTTTACTGCCTATATTATGTCTCAGACACGTAATAAACTTTTTATTTTTATTCTCTCTCTCATTTAATTTTCCAAAAATCTTTTTGTATTTTTCTTTAACTTTAAATTAGTTGTAATTTAACTATAGTACTCAAACTGGTACTTTGATATCCTACATCATTTTTACTTAATATTGAGGTAATTTGAATAATTTAATTGTTGTCAGGTTTTCGTTCACTAAAAAATTTTAATATGTGATTGCAAATATCGATATCAAATGTTAAAAATTATTAGTGAATGGAAACCTAACAACAATTCAATTATTTAATTTAAATTATCACTAAAAATAAAAAAAATCAATTAATAAATTAAAAAATTTAGGTAATATTTATTTTTCTACGTAAGTTAATGTTTTTTTCATATTAGCAGTTAAGGATTAATTAAATTAGAAACGAAAGGTTTTCGGAACTATTGGCAATAAATAAAATGAATATTTTACAATTAGATAAGTAATATTATTATTAAATACAGTTTAATCCTTTAAAATTTACACGCATTTTATGGACACAATCTTTTGCCATTTTAGATAATAAATCAATATGATGTTTTTAAAGTAATTAAAAATAAGGGCATAGAAAGGACTGTTTATAATAATTGTAATAAGTTAATTTTTATTGTTTTTTTTTTTTATGAAGCTATAATAATTATAATAAGCTCTAATCCCGAAAAAATTTTAAACAAATTTATACATAGATATATCGAAATAATTATATTATCATAAATTTCACAAATTTTGATAATTTTTTAATGATTATTTTTTTAATTAAAAAAAAAATGTTAAATGACTTTAATACTAGCTATCAGTTTTAATTTTATAAAAATTAAAAAAGGCGTAATTTTGTTTTTTTTCAATTTTTTTTTATCTAACGAAGTCCAAAAAAGTATTATACTATAAATGAAAATGTTAAGGATGATAACATTAATTGAATATTCCGATATAAAGATTAATTATTAAAATATTATAATGATGTTGAACTAATACAGTCTAATTTAATGATCCTGAACCCAGTTGGATCTACAACTAGTTATCTAAGTTTATTTATTATTTATTAATTAATTATTATCATATTTCAAAAAATCTATATTATTATTATTTTACATTATTTCATTGAAAAATAGTTGCGCAGAACAAAAAAAAAAAAACAAATCACAAAATAAACAAAAAAAAAGAACAAAAAAAGGAATAACATTCAATACCTAAAATAGGTAAAAAGTATATTATGTAATTTACGAATTAAAATAATTTTATCTTGTTTAAAAGACAATTAATTAATTAGAATTATATACGTGTAGACATTATTTAATTATATATAGACTAATCAATACTTAACAGATGTTGTATACTCCGCAGAGCAAGCTTGCAAAATAAGATACACGATAATTATAAGAACATTTGACTGTATTGGATAAATAATGTTGTGAGGCTCAGCATAAATGTCGAACATTAGTTATATACAGTATCGCTCAAAACTTTAGCACCCCCATACAAAAAAAATCAAATAATAATTTCAAATTAAAAATTTTCTATGTTATATTGGTCAAATGGTAAGAAAGTATATTTTATTGTTTAGTTTTATTATCAATAATTTTTTTTAAGTTAACATTTATATCAACAATGCGTAACATTAAAAAAAAAACAAAAACAAAAACAAAAAGTAGCATTAAAGTACAATAATATTAAGTTCAAAGCTTAAGCACCTCTCTGTGAAAATATTATAAAAATCTTAAAAACACCCCCTATTTTTACAGAGAGAGAAGATAATATGATCAAAAGAACGATTCTAAAATATCCTTCAATGTCTTCGCGAAATATATGAAAGCATTTGAATTTGGGAATCAGCGACAGCACAATTAAAAGAAGGGCTATTAAATTTTACTTACGCAGTTATCGTGCAGCGAAAAAACCTTTTATTTCTGAAAAAAATCGAAAAGTTAGACTAAAATTTGCTAGAGAGCATCTGAATTGGACTATTTCGAAATGGAACACTGTACTCTTTTCAGATGAATACAAATATAAGATGAAATCAGATAGTATAAGGTACGTACGACGACCAAAAGGGCAAAGATTAAAATATTGCATTCCTACAGTAAAATTCAGTGGAGGAAACATTATGGTCTGGGGATGTTTTCTGGGTTAGGTATTGGAACAATTCATCACATAAAACAAATAATGGATCGTTTTGTGTATGTTGATATTTTAAATAATGAAATGCTCCCACATGCTGAAGAAGAAATGTCACTAAAATGACGATACCAGCAGGATAATGATCCTAAACACACAAGTTGCTTGTTGAGAAACTGGTTCAATGGACATAAAATTGAGGTTTTAGAGTGACCTGCACAATCACCTGATTTGAATCCGATAGAAAATTTATGGGAAATAGTAGATCAGAGCTTAAATCGAAGAGACTGTGCCAATAACACTATGTTATTTAACGAAATAAAAAACAAATAGCAAAAAATACCACAAACTGTCATTAACAATTTGATTTTTTCAATGCCAAGACGAATGGCTGCTGTAATTAAAAACAAGGGTTACTGGACAAAATATTAATCGTATTTTTAAACTCAAATCTATAACAGAGGGGTGCTTTAGTTTTGAACTTAATATTCTTGTACTTGTACTATTTTTTGTTTCTATTTTTTTTTTTTAATTTTACGAATTGTTGATATAAATGTTAACTTAAAATAAATTAGTGATAATAAAACTAAACAATAAAATATATTTTCTTGTGAGCGATATTGTATATGCAATGATTTCAAAGAGAAAATCTTCGCATGTTAGTAATTATTCCTTTTTCATATATCACAAACAAACTTATAAACAAGATCTTATATAATCATCCAAATATTATTTTCAGAAGAGTATTGCATACTAGCCAAGTCCAACGAAAACTAAAAAAAGTTTTCATAGATGACCTAGATGTTAGATTTATACGACATAAGGTTGTTTAATTTTTGTGCAAATTGTATTGTCTATTTTTTTCATTTCGACAATGGTATATATTTCAAATAAAAAAAATCCCTACTCTCAGCTATCCCACACCGCTATTTCATATGGTATCGTGCAAGTAGAAAAAAATTTTGTCGCAGATTCTTGTGAATGTAACGGCAATTCTTTTTGTTCTAGATACTAATTTGTTAACATGCATATTCTAATTTATTATAATCTATATGTCTTAATAGTGAGCATTGCTTTAGTTAGGCTTTAATTTCATTTACTAATTTATTATATTCATTAACTAGTAAAATGTTTGGCTCTATGTTTTTAAGTTTTCTATATAATTTATTTCTACTATTACGCAAATATCTTAAATCTATATTTAATCAAGGTTCTTTCAACCTGTGTTTCTTAATTATTTTTGGAATTTTAGATTCAATAAATAAAAATTAATAAAAATTTATATTATAATAAATAAAAGTACTTTATAAAAATTTGAAGTAATATATATTCTAGATTATTCAGGTTCAAAATTTTGTTCCAATTTATAAAAGACAAAGCTCTATTAATACAATGATAGGTGCCTATATTATGTATTTCGATAACGATTACGATTTGATCGATCGAAATGTCAAAATGCAAAATTGTCATTATGTATTTCGATATCGTTCAGAAATTGTCGACGAAATCGATAAAGTTTATCGATGTAAAATTTTATCACAAAAGAGACATCGAAAGAGAGATTTTGGACAAATTATTTTAATTTTAAATTGAACGGATGAAATAAAAGAGTGCTCAGACATTGTTAACATGTTAACAAGTGGACATCTGGTGTTTGTTTAATATTTGCGACATTTTTTGGGATAAAAATAAATTTAAAAGTTGAAATGTTAGTATGTATTTTACTTTATTGAAATAAATTTTAATATGAATAAAAGGCCAGTTACAAATAAACTGCAATATGAAAGTTAGTGTAAATAAATTATTTCAGTAATTCTACTTTAATCATAAAAATAATGTTTGTCTGATTTTTTCTTCTAGTGCGTAATGGAATTTGATCCATTTTGGACATAAGTACAAACTGCAAGTTTCATATGAAACTTCCTTAAGCACAATAGAAAAAATTAGCTCTGCTAGTCCGACATGAAAATCATTTCCTTGATGGTACAAACCGCACAGAATCTTAATTCGCTGGCCAATTTAATTATATTTGGAATCGATGTGTTACTTATTGACTCTTTTAATTTTTACCCTAAATTTTCTAATAAATCCATAAAAGCAATGTTGTTTAACAGGAAATTTTGATCAAAACTGTTAATAAAATTAAGTTTTGTAAATAAAAACTCATCAATTTCATGTATAATTATACCGGGTGTCCCAGATCATGCGTATCAGCTTTTTAAGAAGGGAAGGAGCCGTTATTTTAAAATTTAAAAAATAGTTTGTTAACTAAATCGAGGGCGCTCTATCGATTAGTGGTATTTCGAACTTCCGGAAAGGACCGCAAATTGGTTTGTTAAGACCAAAAATTGCCGAAACTGGCCGAAATCGAGATTTTTAAATGGGAGGGGTATTTTTTAATGCAAATTCAGATTCTACGACAAAAAATATAAAAACTAAGTTAAATGATTTTTTTTTTGTTTTCTTAGTATTTTTCTTCTAAATTAATAACAATAAAACAAAAATGCTCAATATTTTCTTTTGGTAAACTAAAATTAATGATAATCATTTTTCTAAATTAATTTGATTTTCACGTTATCATATTTTTATCTCAGTTTTGTGTTCCAAAAAAAAAAACAAAAAAACACAAAAAAAAAATTAGCTTTACAAATGTTTCTTATTTTTTGATCTAGAATCCGAATTTGCATAAAAAAAGTACCCCTTCTCATTTGAAAATCTCGATTTCGGCAAATTCGGCAATTTGTGATCTTAAAAAACCGATTTGGGATTCTTTCCGAAAGTTAAAAATACCACCAATCGATAGAGCACCCTCGATTTAGTTAACAAACACTTCTCTAAATTTTAAATCAACGGCACCTTCCCCTCTTAAAAAGCTGATACGCATGGTCTGGAACATCCGGTATACGTATAATCTTCCAAATCCAGTGGATTGGAATAATCCCGACTTTATTTAAACACTTTTAACTTCAATTTAAAAATTTCAAATAGTTAAAGCACTATTTTTTTTTTTCGTATAATAATTTAAAGTTGACAGTCAAAGAATGAAACATATGTCATTTTCATCGTAGATTTGAATTTTACAATGGCAGTATTTTAAAACACTTTCGATCAAATTTTCATCGAAATACATAATGGCACTAACGGTTACAATCGAATAACTCTAACGATAACGATGAACGATTCGATGAAAGTCGATCGAAATACATAATAGGCACCATAGTTTGCATTTCGAAAATTATAAATAATCTTATTGTTGTACTGTTTAGAAAACTGGTGATTGGCATCCGATTATTCTAAAACGAAAGCGTTGTGAAGAAGCGAGTTTACAAAGAGATTTTCTACCTAATTGGCAACGCTAAATACCACTTAATCATAAGCATTGGAAAACGCTAAGTCTTCGTCTCTTCGTCTCGTATCTTTGTGAATTCTAATCAATTGTGAAACTGAATTTTTAATTTAAATCTCTTTAAAGCAAAACGCTTAACTTAAGCTTTCATTATTTAGTTAGCTAAAATAGCTTAAAATTTGTCTAATACCAATAATAAACCGGTTCTTTAATTACAGACATTTTGTTGTTTAAGATTTTTCCAACATTGAAATTCTGTATAAACGCATTCAACACTTTGATTAATTTTAAAATATTTTACTTTAATTTTGTTTTATTGTTAAAATATATAAAAATAATAATATTAATTGATTTTAGCATTAATATTGTTAAGTTTTTTTTTTAATATTTTACCAAGTATTTCAAATAAAAAATAATTTTTTACAAAAATAGGATGTTCTATCTATTTCCAATAAATTTATTTTTTTGCAAAAAAAATTTATTTTTCCAATTTTTATGATTACCGGAAAACAATAATTTGTGGATATTTTAGAGAAATTGTTTGAAAATATTTTTCAAATTAAAAAATAAAAAAAAACAAACATTTTTCTGGAACGTGTCATTTTTATCTTAAAATTAAATTTGTTTTTTTTTTCTTTTTTTTTTTTTTATTCTAAAAACCTAAATAATAATTTACATATTTTCAATTTGATAACATAACAATGTAAAAATAATTTTAATTTAAATTGCTATTGAAATTTTTTTTGTATATTCTTTTTATAGTTTTTGTATCCTTTTCTAGTTTTTTATTTAGTATTTATTTTGTATAATTGCTTATACATAGAACATAGAACATCAGTTTCTTAGAATATAATATTTTCAATATTAAATTGAATAGTACCAAGATAATTTCCTATATCTAAAGTGCAAATAATTGTGTTATTCTATTCAATAAATCATTACGTCAAATAATATTTAATAATAGTAAATAAAAAAATAAGATAAAATAAATCATCAAATTTAAAATTATTGTAACATTTTGTCTTAAATTATTATCTGTGTTGTAACAAACTAAGAATTGTCTACTAAATAGGATATTTTTATATCTCAGTTTTAATCTATTCATTTGGGTTACATTAAAAAATATTTTTTTAGTAAAAGCACATTCGACAGATTCTAGACATTAACAGAATCAAACATTCATGAAACAAAAAGAAGGTTCATTCAAATCAATTAAAATTATTAATCAATTTTGAGTTTGATTAATATTTGATTGCATTTGGTTTTTGTGTTTCTACTTGAAACTAATATAAACGAATAAACGTTAAGCTGCTTTATTGAAGCTCAAACGTCTTGCCAGGTCAAAGGAAAAAAGTTAAATTACATTTTTTCATTTATTAAGCCTGTATCAAATTAACATTTCATGTATTTTTTTTATAATTATATTTACAAGTACTTATCCACTGTCTTACTCTATCAAACTATAAAGTTTGCTTTAATACCCATTTAAATTTGTGATTTCAGCTTTTGAAGGGCATTTTTATGTTTGTTTTTGTTTTAAATATTAGCATTTTATATTTTTGCAATTTCGGTACTTTTTGCTAAGAAAAAATTTAAACTGGAGTTTACTTTTTTGCTGGTATGTCAAGTAAGATTTGTGATTTTAAATTTCAAAATATTTTGAATATCAGGCCCTTTTAAATTATAAAATAACGTTTTTTAACGATTTTTCTTTGTGTGCTTTATTTTTTGCGGATATTTTTTTTTTTTTTTTTTGTATAAAAACTTGTTTTCCAGCGTTAGAGTAAAATTTTGGTATAACAGTGAAAATAGTAATAAGTATTAAATCTAGTGGCTTAGTTCTTTTAAGCCTTCTGATATCATTTTGGTTATCTAGCAGTTGAGTGGCCTCAACGTTAACATGACCCTCCAGACGAGCTATATGCTTTGTTGCATATTTTTTTATTTCATTTTTTATGCAAGGAATTTTTAGATCTCTGCGCAAGTTACTGTTACCATGCAAGGGGCATTTACCATGTTGCGCAAGACTTTATTTTGGAATTTTTGTATACAAAGTACATGTGTTTGTTGGGCACATCCCCATATTTGTATGCCGTACAACCATATCGGTTTGATTATCTGATTGTATAACAAAATCTTGTTATGTATAGGTAATTTAGAATTACGACCTAAGAGCCAGTACATTTCTCTATATTTATTTTCAAACTCAAATTTTTTCTTTTTGACGTGCTCTTTCCATCTAAGTTTGACATCTAATGTCATTCCTAGGTATTTATTTCATACCATTGTTTTCTTGGGGTATATTGACCCCATTCATCATTGCATATTCATAATATGGAAACATTAGCAATCCACACAACAACATCAATACAAAGACGGAAAGATACACATCAGATCAACACAAGAAATAAGAATTCGATTCATCTTGAAAGGAAAAAAACAACACACTTTGGCACAACGACAACAATACATCTGGCAATCCAATTATATAACAAACTTAATAACGGCTTAAAAACATTAAGCAATAATAAACAAAAAAAAGAATTAACTAGAAAATATATTGATCAATATTAAAATCACTATAATTACAATTTCTTAAACTGGTTTTTGCACTTAAAACTGATAAGATTTTTTTTTATGTTATTTGTATTTGATTTTAATTTTTTTTAAATTTTATTTTGTTTTTTTTTTAGAATCAAAATACAGACACAGTGAAAACACTTTAGGCGATAAAATAAGTCGATAAAATAAGTAAAGTCGATAAAATAAGTAAAATTGCACAAAGTCGATAAATAAAATAACACAAATAAATAAAATAACACAAAGTCGATAAAATAAGTAAAATTGCACAAAGTCGATAAATAAAATAACACAAATAAATAAAATAACACAAAGTCGATAAAATAAGTAAAATTGTAAGAGTAAAAATACGGACACAACAGAAACACTTTAGGGACACTGCAAAGAAAATTTGGTACAACTTATTTTTTTAGTCTACATTTACATTAATCTTGGCAACATACCTGGTATTTTAAACTTTTATTGCAATCCAATTTACAACTTTTATTTTTTTATTTTAAAAATTATAAGAATAATTCACACTTAGCTTAGTACTTACAAGAAACAATAACAAAAACAAACTAAAACGCAATAAAAAATTATTTGTCAACCGAATACTATTAAACTTTATTGCATTCGGTCGTCACAGTTACCAAGCTATTTGCTATTGCTAGAATTTAAAAATTATGTTCTACATAGATAATTATTGGATAATTATTATAGAAATGAAAAATCAAGTAAAAGAAAAACAAAAAAAAAATATTTTTATTTATTTCTCTTCTGCTGGATACACAAATAGGAACACATTGTGTTCCTTCATCTTTCTACGACACATTTTGTTAATGTAATTCTGATGCAAGCCGCTTAGAATGTAAACAACACCATCTGCAAACTTGAATATTTATTTTTCATATAAACTTACTACGATTTGGAATTTTTTTTAGAATCACAATTAACTTATCTTGTTGTACTTTATCAAAAGCTTTACGAAGCCAATGACACTCAAATACCTGTTGTCATTTATGCATCGCTGTGTAAAACTCGAATTCTCTATAAATGGTCTTTTACGAAACCCAAATTGTGTAAAATAGACCGATATCATTAGTTAGATTTCAGAAAAAAAATTGAAGCGTTATTGACAACTACAAATGTCAGGCTACAACTAAACTATACTTCCATTGCATTTGCAACGTTAAATCATCCAATATTTTGATTTCTTCAATTTTCATTTAAATTCCTTATCGTACCCACTATCTAATTCTTGAAAACCCTATTTGTAATTTATCATTATTATATTTATATAAAAAAAAAATATAAAATAACATAAATAAACTTTTCTAACACAATTTGCATACATACATTTATGCACGAAGTAGGTTAAAACAGAATTAAAAGACACTTGTAAAACAAATAATAATTTATTTTACTTTAAGAATTCAAATAGACAAGGACCACCTCAGTTTTAATAGAAATTTACAGAAAGCAAATATAATACAAAAGCAATTTCCAATAAAGACCATAAATTTTAATTTTATTTTTTTCAATTGTTGTAAATGAATGTATGGTACATTTGTACAATCTGTATTACCTAGGTATTACATAAGTTCTAAGAATTTATTCTGTACAATTACACCTATTTTCAGATTCAATATGAGTATGTCGATAGACTTGTATATATTTCATTATAAGTATGTAAAGTTATAATGTTAAGTTATAATCTAAATTTATTCCCATTTTCACTAAAAATGCATTTATTGATTTTTTTAGAATTTTCTTTTATTAAATTTATTACAAAGAAAAATCTATAAAAACCCTAACAAAATTGTTATGTTCTTCTAGGAAAAAAAAAAAACAAAAAAAAAAAAAACTAGAAAAATATAATAATAAATGCAGCACGTCATCACACAACATTCATTACAACAATTTTCAATAATTCAATATGTATACAAGAATAGGAAACAAATTTCCCAATAATGTATTTGGATGTAAACAAAAGACTTAAAAACAATTTGAATAGTGGGCGATCACCTAGAAATATTTATAAAACTTACATAATTGAATTTAAAGTTCACTTTTTTTTTTTTTTAAATAATTATTGTTAAATTAACAGAAGTTATATTTTTTGTTCTGTTTTCATTATTTACGTTTTACCTCTTAACTGATAAGCTTCAACTATGAGAATGAACTTTTGTCGCCAAATTTTTGTATCAAATTGTACGAAAAAATTTCTAATAAAATTGAAATTAAATTTATAATTTATACATATTTAATTTCTTATACAGTACGAAAACATTGCCATATTACTTACCATCTACTCTGATGGAATACGACTAGAGTCTAATTAGAATAACGCTTAAGTAAGTACATGACCACTCCTATCACATGTCAATTGTAAGACCTTTTAGATTTATATCCAACTTTCCATCCCGAAAAGTATTCTGTTTTGTTTGATTCTCTCATTACACAAAAATTTGCTCCCAGAAAAGTAGTTTTGTTTAACGTTAAAACTATAAGGTGGAAATGCACTAACTAAGCAACTAATTATTCCACAGAAATTCATCAAAATATATTTGATATCCTTTTTGTAATTATAAGATTCTTCGATCCTACCTTTTCAGATTTTTGATTAATCTGTCCCAAAAACAAAAAAACCAACTTTCTTATCTTTAAATGAAACTCAGATGTTTCCAAACACAAATACAAACATTTTAGCATAACGGGTTATAAATAAACGTAAGTTTTATTTTTAGTCCCAATTGCTTTGTATGTCCGGTGTCACGTGACTTGTTAAATTCTAAATCAACCCTATATCAGTGTTACCTAATTTTATTTCATAGTATTAATTAAATATACCGCTTTCGTAACTTTCTCAATGTTTAACTTGCAATGAATTTAGTATCTGTGGTTGTTTCGGTACACAATAAAGTATTAACAATTGTTGTATGTAGAAATCAATCACACAGTGTCATTCATTGCAAGGGTGGTTACATTTTTGTAAATTGTTTAAGTTTTTTTTCTCTATTTTTTATTATGTTTAAATTAAATTTTTGCCATATATGCGGACTGACAACGAATTTCCATTCCATGGAAAGTCACCTAAGGTTATGTGCCTTAGCATTAAGTGCTCAACAACTATTCCACATAGAGGGATTGCTCTGTACATCAGAAATTATGTTGTTTCAAAAACTCTTTATAATTTTGAGGGGTCCAATCGATGTAAGTACAAGCGTTTAACTAGGAACAACTACCAACCCCAATGATCTTCCTAATGCATAAACATTTTAGAATTACCACTTAACTGACTGGAACAATCTCAACAACTTTTTGAAAGCATATTACTGGTCGTTGGGCTTGCGTGATAAAAATGTGGATTTTGCTGTAGTGCTGATTACCACTACAATTCTATTATAGGAATACCATTGAAGACAATATCTTGAGTGTGATCACATAATTTGGTATACTTAAGAAATCAGCACTAACTAATACGAGTAATTACAATAAGCCCAATCGCGGATGCGGTGATATAGAGGCTACATTTCCTCCCAAAACTATATATTCTAATGTAATATGTTAAAAAGGATACAAATTAAGCAGACTTGCATTATAATGTTAAAATCACTCTAACCAACCGATATCTTAGAAATTATAAATTCCAGTGACATGTCATAAGCCCCACAGTCATAAGTCTCATATTGGGAAGGATATTTTGGATCTGAGGGTACATGCTTCAGGCTGTTACCATCATTATTTGAACAAAATATAGTTTATTAGTCTAATGTTGCCATTCGCTTAGTTGAAGGGACAAATTTTATCCAAATCTCTGCTAGCCCCATCTTTATTGATTTCATTTATCTGCCATTTTACTGGTTACGCCATAGAGACATTTTTCAATAGATACTTCCCATAAAACACTTAAGATTTTGTTTATTTGTATTAAATGTAACTTAATTAGAAACGATCTTCCTTGTTGATACAATCTTAGTTTGATAGAAATATTTTATATTTGATTATTGAAGAGTATTCCACCAAACATTTGATTTTGCTACAAATTCTGTTAAATTTTCTGCTCATTCGTAAATATACTTACTGTATATTATAGCAGCTAACATTGTCAGTTATAATGAATGTACAGGTATTACAAAAAATCTAAACATAACAACAAAGTGATATGTCGTATCGACGTTACCAAATCCGGTTCATATCAAAATTTATTATTAAAAGATAATCACAATAATTGATAAAACTTAATAATCATCTTAAGTGATTCCTGCACCGTCATCCGTGAACCCAACATTCTGTTGGAAATGGTTTGTCGCGAAGGATACTGCCAAATCTTTAGGATTATTTATCAAAAGTAGAAAATACTTTACATCTTCTAACTTTCTATTAATATACAAGGCGTACATTCGGTCTCAACTTGAATATAACTAGCATATTTGGAACGGTGCAACTAGTATTAGCAGTACCAGATAAGGTACAAGAATAAGTCATCAAAATTTTCAATGATGGAGTTGTTACACAACACCTAACATCATTATCGCCCTAATGTAGGAGCAGGCAATCTGTTTTATAAGTATCTGTTGCGTAACTACCCTGACGAAATATAAAGTTTTATGCCACTCCCGTAAATTTGTAGTAGAGCCTACTCGAGTCTGAAATATAAAAATTATTTCATCAACCAAACCTCTAAACTATGGGTGTTTCATACCATATTTTGTGTTCCCTCAAACATATAACACCGAAATTTTCAAGAGACCAGTAAATAAATATCCTTTAACATGTACGTAATTTTTTTCAATCTCACTCTTCTATTCTATTCTAACTCTTTTATATTAGTTTGTAAATTTTGTGAATTAGTTTTTACTACCCTTCTTTTTTGTGTCCTTCATTTTTAAATGCCTTAAATTCTGCGAAGGCAGTTAATTTACTTATCCCATTATTTTGGCCTAATATAAAAAAAAGATATAATATTTGCCTACCATATTTTTGAATTAATCCAAAAATAGTGCTTCACTGATGTGGACTTCAATATCCAGATCGGTACAGCCATTTGGTAATACAAAATACTGTCCGGGAAATTAAACTAACTCACCTTACATTGTTATATTGCTTAATATTATTTAATAAGACTTAACTTGTTACGCATTCCAAAATTCTGGCTGACCCTTAATTCAAAGTCTTTTAAAAAACCACCGTTATTTTCTTTAACTTCTTATATTTTTTTTTATTAATTATGTTGTTTTAAAGTACATAGATCAATAGGTCGTGTTAGGTCTTACAAACAATATACAAATTTAGACCATTTGAGAAACTTTGTTTAAAATGCAACTAAACCCAAATTAATTTGAAAATCTCTGAATAATAACCAAACTTTTAATACCAATTTATTATTTAAGAAAATTTCCAGTTTACTGGTAGCTACCAGAAATATCCCTTTTTTCCGACATTTAAATTTTTAGAGACCATCTTCTTGTATATAGGATAGAAAACGAAAACTTTTTACAACCTCATGACCTCATCTCTTCTTATAAAAAAAAATAACTGTAAGTACAAAGCACTCAAGTTTATTTTTTCAAATCGAATGAATATTAAGTTTTACCTATAATTTAGGGAGCGGGTGGAGGAAATCCTTGTACAAATTTACAAACAAATATTAAAATTTCAGGTATTACATAGGCGTTTCTGTGAGCATTTTAAAACATTAATCGAGTATTGGAAAATATTTTTCAGGATATAGAAATTCTTCGAAGATTTGTGTACTTTTGTTAAAAGGAATTTATTTGTTATTTTATTTTTCTTTTTGTACTTATTGTTGTTATTGTTGTAATATTTACATGAGATATAGTATAACCAGGGCCGGTGCTTCCATAGAACAGTATGAACAGTTTGACGGGGCGCTAAAATTTGAGATATTTCGAGGGCGCCAAAATTCATTATAAATACTAAGAAATAGAATTACAAAAAATTTGTTGTTTTAATATTCAAGTAAAATCTGTTTTTCAAAAAATTTTATAACCGAAATATTGCACTGCACAGTTCAATTAAAATTTTGTAGAGTAAATTTTTTGTACAAATATGAATATGAATGCATAAAAATAAATTTGGTAAATATATACATACTCTAATTACTTTGTATTCAAATTTTACTCTGTTCTGTACACACTAACAAAATGGGCCTTTATTATTTTGAAATCGAAAAAATAGTATTACAATACAATACAATTACATAAACTAGAGTGTATAATACAGTTATTTTCTCATTGGATAAAAATATAAAAAATTCTACACACAACACTACACATATTTCTAAATAAGTAAATAAGAAATCGACAGAGAAAAAAAATCTTGTTTTCTGCTATTCCTTTTCCTTCGTAATTCGTATTTTATTTTTTCTATTTTTGTTGTGTCGATTATTGAGAATTTCTTGGTGGTATAAAAAACAAACAATGCAATGCACAGTCTAGAATTGCTGTTCATTAGTGGTATTATTTTATATGAGAAAGGGAAGAGGAGTTTATTTATATTTTTTCTGTCCATATTACTTATGAACAGTTTTCAAACACTGTTCATAAATCATAAGTAATATGGAAAGAAAAAATTTCGACAAAACAAATGATGAACTTTCAGTGGTGTGAGTGTAATTAAATTGTGAATTTTCTTTTATGGTTAAAATGTTTAAAATTAATATTAGAATTAACTTTTTTCGTATATTGTAATTAAATAATTATTAATTTTTTTAACTTTGAACTGTTGTTTTGTGTTTGTTGCTTTTTTTGTTTTTAAAAATAGCTTTATTAATTTATTTCATTATACATACATATAATATATATTTGTTGTTTTATTTTTCAGTTACAGTAAGTATATTACAGAATATACATTTTAATATAGCATTTTTTTGGTATATGCTATTTTTCTTTTTTTTACATTTAAATTATATAATTTTACATACATACATAATACATGTCCAATGACATTGAAAGTATCAATGATATTGATTATAAACCACCACAAAATCATTAAAGCTGTGATGAAATCACATCATCTGTATTAGGTAGATCTAAGAAGGCTGGGGTTTTGCTTCCTGAAACGATTTCAGAAAATATTTCAATTAATTTAGAATTAGATTTTTTTCAAAGTACAGTTTCAGAAACTTTTAGCCCTATAGAATTATTAGATTTTATATTTAAAAAGAAATTAGAATCGATATTACCAAATCTCTAGTTGTAGCACTTAGAATTTTATTGCAAAACCAGTAACAGTAGCTTCCGCGGAACGTAGCTTTTCTAAATTAAAAACTATTAAAAATTATTTACATAGTGCAATGGGACAAGAGAGACTGGTAGATTTAGCTAGAATATTTATAGAAAGTGATTTACTGAGCAACTTGGATCATAGTGACTTGAGGGACGATTTTGCAAAAATTAAAGCACGAAAAATAAATTTTAATTAATTAATTAATAAGTTTTGCAAAATATGTATTTTATTTATGTATTTAAATGCACGCTTGAATTTTAGTGCGTTTTATACAAATATTTTTTGTTAAATAGGTTTTTATAATTTTTTTTATATAAATTCGTACGCTGAATTAGTACGATAGCAATATTTAAGCTTTTTATTTATTTTTTAAATATAAATTTTTGAGGCATTACATTTCCTACTTCATGGGTGGTGTGGAAACAGGTCATTTACGGCAAACAGTTTTTTAGGTCGGCGTTTTTGAAAAGTGCATAGGGCACACAAATGGTTAGCGCCGGGCCTGAGTATAACATTAGTAGTTTTGTAACAAAGAGCATAAAAAATATAACTACTGTACTAAATCTATTACATATTACTTGCAGGTATGTAAATATATGTATGTATAAGAAAATGTACAAATGTAGTTTGAATAAAACAAAAAATTTACGATGACAGCCTATATTCCTGTTTTTATATTATTCTTTTTTTTTTCTTGTTCTCTTCAAAAAGAAAATTTATTTTACAACATTTTATTGGAATCGATTTTGTATACTACATACGTAATAATATATGTTATATATCGTATACATACATAGGTGCAGAACTATTAGATTTCAAAATTTCAATAATAAAAATAAAATTCAAAATATCGAACTTTTTGAATACATGACATTTGCATAGGGATAGTCAACATATGAAAATCAAAAAAAAAAAAAATATAATGAAAAATTAAAATTTTTTCATTACCAAATTTTTAAAAAGGGATGGACAAGATAAGCAGTTGAACACAGAATTGTAAAATTAAACTGATGATGCAAAAGCACTACAAATTAATTAAAAAATAAAAAAAACACTATATCTAAGTGCATAGGACTTACGGGCAGCCAATTTTGGTGGTACGGTTAGAAGTATAACTTCCTAATTATATAGGGGTGTTAAAACATGCATTCCGCAATGATTTCAATGAAAATATTCACAGAGATCTGAAAACAAAAACCATTACTGGCGTCATTGGGAATTATGCTATTAAAGACAAAAAATCTTGATTCAACATAATGATTTAAGCCGATCGAGCTCTTAAATAAACTAAGTGACAGAAGAAGGCTAGAAAAGCTACAACCCCACAATCTAGTCTGATAAAATAAAAATATAGAGGAATAGAAATATTTATTCCTGTAAACCCAAACAGGTCAGTATAGCTTGAACCTAGTAATAATTTATTCAAATATGTAATAAAATTGTATTATAATAACCTACAGGTTGTCAAAAACAAAACAAAATATTACCAAATTTCCGTAATTTTTATCTTTTATAAATTTATTTCTTATTTAGGTAAAACCTCTTTTAGAATTTCATGTATAATACCAAATGTTATTTCAAAAAGATCAAATTTACCTAATATTGGGTAAACATCAATTAATTAATTTTTTCCCATACAACTTTCATTATTTAGTTATGAGGATAAATGTCATGACTCTGCCTTATTATCTTTTTTGCGAATTGTAGGCTCATAAGAGTTGATTATTTTAAAAATTTAAAGTAAAATATAGAAGTTGTTAAGTTAATATCGCCTGTTCGTATTGAGTTAACAATACGTTCCAATCAATTTCTGTTAAGGCATTCTTAATGTTTAATGATAGTCTGCATTATGAAATTCGTATACAATATTATTATTTTAAATTTTAGAAAAGCCTGGTTTAGAAGTCGTCGGTTTATTTCTATTTTCGGACAAACGTTTTAGAATGGTTTCGTGTAAATCGAGTTTAAAGTTTAATAAAAAAAAAATTGCCCGATAAAAGTTTATTTTAAATTTGGGTATTAGCTTTGTATTTTTTCAAGCTATAAAAATAAAACTATCATTACTGCTTGCGCCCAAGATTCGAGGAGATAGATCTGAAAAACCGAACCTATTTTTGCTGTTGGCTATATCCCATGGAGAGTTGAGAAATTTGTTAATATTGTATGAAGTGTCCGAATTTTGCTTGGATATGTCCGATTCTAGCACAATTTTTTTTTCACTAAAGTGGTGTAAAGTAGATAAGTCTATAAAACAAATAGGTTAAAACGGAATAAAATAAGAGAAAAACGGTATTCAACCGTAATGTTTATTCATTTTTAAATTAATTTTTAAATTAACAGTTTTTTTCACAGCTGTTGTTTCGTAAAAAATAAGTCGGCATACTCTGTGAATATATGATGAAGCTAAGTAATATTTGAATGAAAACAATTTCACGTGCTTGCTATTGGATATATGGCGACGTTTAGCATTGAAATTTCAAGTAAAATTTAGTCTTTTCATTATCAGACAATTCCCAAAAAGCTTCAAAAATTAAAATAGTCTGCCTCTTTTCCTGAAAAAATTTTGTACAGAAAAAGTTAAAATATTTTTACAAGGTGGTTTCATATATTTCAGTTAAGTATCTTAATTTTTATAATTTTTATAAGATTAAATAGCCTCTCTTAATTTCTTCTGAATCTTCTTTTCCATAATCAGGTTTTCTTATTTTGTTATTTATCAATGTTATTCATCTGTTTTTTGCAGATTCTAAATATTTTTATTGAATGAATCATTTTAAATATAAAAAGGTTCTAAGCTAATATTTATTTACCATAAAGTTGAAGGTTGTAAATTTAGGTCTCTATATGAGGTTGAAAATTTGAGTCTTTGTATTTATCATCCTGTAAACAATAATAGTAATTGCATATTGTAATTAAAATAAAAAATATCAAGCATATACATATACAAGAAAAATCTGGATCAGCAGAGTAATATCTTTCTGTGTTTCTGACTTTTTTTTTAGTGTGAATTATCTTCCTCCCAACTGCTAAAAATTTCGTCTTGCTTACTTAACATACACACAAATTTTTACAAGGAATTAATTTCAAGAATAAAAATACTTACCCTAAAAGAGTTGGTGACAACGCAGGGGATGATGATGATTCCCTTTCTATCATAATTTTTTTTTAAGCAATACAAATACAAAAATATAATACTAACACTTTGAGAACTTTAACAAAACTGAAAAAAATATTAAAATGCTTGTCCTTATATAGTTTTTCACTATATACGTTCCACGGCTTATGTTGATTGCTGAAAACTAGCAATTTGTTTGTCGTAGAAATATCCACATAAAATTTCTACTATCCAAACAAAATATATGGAAATGGACGAAATTTCTAAAATAATTTTTATTATTATTTTTGGACATATCCATAACATTATCAATACTATAATAAAATTTCATAATGTAAGTGGACCAATTAAAAACTTACGGAAAACCTAACAATTTTTAGTCCATATCCTCGGATCATTAAGATGTTTTGTTTAAGGAATTACAATAAAATTATTGAAAACTTCATATAAATTTTCAGACATCAACCAAAAAATTGGATATGTCCGACTTTTGTATTCAAAAACGTTTTAAAAGTTGATATGTCCGAATTTCGCCTCTCCATATCTACAAAACTAAAATAGATAATTAAGAACGGGTTAGAAAAAATGAAAGAGCATTCCAAAAAACCTAAGACCCAAGTCCTAAGTCAAAAAACACAAAAGTGGCGCTTGTTCGAAAATATTTACCGACGAAGTGTGAAACTCAAAAATGATTGCGTTATGATGGAAGGAGTTAGAAAAAAGGTTATCTGTATCATTGTCGAGTTTAATCTTTATTTTGTCGTATGCATTCTAAAATATCAAATCTAACCACTTTTTATTATCATTTGGATAGCTCATAATTTAATGTAAATCATTACCATAGAGTTCACTTATAAGTTTGAAGTCAACATCATTCTGAAAGTTAATTGTCAACCGAATTGTCAACAATAAAAAATATCAAAGGACGATTAAAATCATCTAAAACAAAAATAGAATCTTCCTTTTTCATCTTAAACACTATAATACTATATGATATATTGAGGAATTGTCAGAGTTATAGGAGAAATGTAAACAATACCTATGTAAGACTGAATTTAATAAATTTTTGATGAAATAGATAAACAATTTTGGGTTTAATGGCACGCTGGTAAAATCATTTTTAATGGCAAACAGTACGCCTTCAGCTCTTGAAAAATTTTATAGACGCATAATTACGGCCTTTTATATATACCTATATAGACGAACTACTGCCTAGAATTTCCTCGTTAATGTATAGGTCATTTAACCATTTTTCGGTAATAACTAACACACATGATTTATCATCGATATACAACTTTTTTATTTTACTCCTTAAATTACACTAAAATTATGATTGAAAATATTTGGAATATTATTAAATTTACCATTATTGTTATTGATCTGATTTAAATGGTCTCATATCCACTCATTTCTATATCTGGGAACGTAAGGCGTATGTACAATCATTATTTAGAGATTGCTGAATCATTCAAACCACGGAAGCTTTCCTTGCATAAGACTCCTACTCGTTAAACCAATTTGAGTTTCTTACAAAACGGTGGAGATCTTTAGTTTTAGTGCCTTCAAGAGTACCCAGCGAGTCCAGAAAGAAGGCTCACAGATGGGTTTTCTTTTTATAATAAAGACCAGGGCAGAAACAGATTAGATGTTGGACAGCTTCATCTTCCTTCTCCATGCTACACATTCTGTAAAGGTCGTTTGAGGGGAGTACAAGTCTTCTGGCATGTTTACCAATAAGACAATGACCCGTAATGACCCCTACCATAGTGCTAATGTCACATCTTTTGAGAGTTAGTAGGTTAAGAAATCGTTTCAGGCTCAGCATAGGCCAGATTTGCTTGGTGATGTTGCAGTTCTATCTGACCATCTGAAGTTTGATGTTTTTATTGCACATTTGAGACACAATAGATTACAAGTAACTAAAGGTGTACCCAGATTGTTTCTTTCCGAAAGGATTTCTAATATAGTACTTTCTCTAGCAAATATTTCTCTACTTTACTTTCCGTTACATTGTTACGCCAATTATTCTATTTAAGTAAGATATTCCACTATCATAATCATCATTAAATATTTAATAATTATGTGTATAGAATTTTAAAACGAAGTAATAATAAAAAAGGAAATAGTACATAAGAGAGCTGTGGAGCCAATAGATGTTGATGGTGTGTATATCGTCCCGTTCTAACTATTTTATTATAAATATAATCTTTATTTCAATGATAATACTATTAAATTTTGTCTTATTGCTTGTAATTAATTTTGGCGTATTATCCTATGTTAACCATCAGAGGCCGTAATTTCAATTAAAATAGTGCTAGTACATATGTTTATGTTATGGAGTTACTAGTATCTACGATTTTATTACTATTAAAGCCATTATAGCAGATATTATTCATTTCTCAACTGTATATGAAGTTGGTTTAAAATGGATGACAATCGTTTAAAATTTGTTAGAGCCACAACACTAAAATTCATCAAGATCTGAAGATTTCATTAATGAAAGACGATCTAATTAAATGAAATGCCTGGCATAAAACTGTGTTTGATCCAAATAACTATTGACAGCCAATAGTTTTATATAA
The DNA here is from genome assembly GCA_963942445.1 of Argyra leucocephala. Lineage (NCBI taxonomy): Eukaryota > Metazoa > Arthropoda > Insecta > Diptera > Dolichopodidae > Argyra > Argyra leucocephala. The sequence goes on along the minus strand of OZ012681.1, from coordinate 80,976,132 downwards.
TGTTGATACTTTAATAATAATAATAATGGTATTGTATTTGATAATGAATAATAGAATACAAGTAGTACCAAGCAGTACATAAATGTTATTAAGAATACAAACTTCGCTTTAAGTTCAAGATATTACACGAAAACTTAATATGGTAAAACCATAGTACAAAATACAACCAAATTTCAAATGCGAAATAAAATGATGAGTTCTAGATCCCAGCAACAGAATCACATTGAATACCAAAATATTGTAATATTTATTATGGCAGCTCATTTATTATAGATAGTTGTTACAATGGCTTGATTTTAATCAAGAATTTTAATTTACAAATTTTTTTTCTTCACATCATTCATAAATTATTGTAAATGTGTCAACCCTAAATCAGTTACTTATATACACACATTTTTACTTTTTTAACTCAAATGTCTTTTAACTTTTTTATAATAAAATAAAAACAAAATTAAACATGAAAAAAAAGCATTTCCGTATATTTAATATATAAAGTAGAAAATGTTATCCAGTTATAAAAGTTTCTAGAATAGTTTATATGGTCTAACCCACTTAATACCACAATTCAAACTTCCACCTAACCTAACTCAACATTTTTGTATCCACCTACAAACCAAAATACGTAATAGTAAATTATACACAATTCAAATTACTACAAATAATGCGATCTTCCTTCATACGAACAGTAGTAACTGAACTAGAAAAGCTGTTCTACAGTTCTATATAGAAGTACAAGTAAAAATCATTAAAAAACAAAAATAACAAAAATAAAAAACATTTTTCAGTTTTATTACGTTTTCAAAAAATCAAAAAATGTCCTTGGCAATAATGGCAAATATTTATATGTTCTCCTTTTCCATTCACATAAAATATCTATGCAAATTTTTCTTTAAAATTGGATATGGAAAAAAAGAGTGAAATAGAAATAGACAAACAAAAACAAAAATATAAAAATTTTATTCTACAATGATTTTTCTAATTACACACATACACACATACACGAATCTAGAGAACTATGTATAAAAAAACAAAAAACAGAATAGGATTCCAGTCTAATATTTTTATATATGTAAATACAAACTAGGTAGTTAGAGTTGAGGGTAATTTTATACAGAATCGTAAAAATAAACTAAAACTTGAATTGCATTGTCAAAACGGAGAGAAAATAAAAATCAGAAAAAAGAGGAGTATATAAAATTGCCCTATATTTATCGAAGATATTGATGAGGCTCATTTCAAATATGGATTAATACTGTTATGGGAATAAATAAACTTAGAACAAAAGTAGAATAAATCCTATGGAATAGAATATTTGTAATAGGGCAAATGCAATAATTAACCTTCACGAATGTGAAATACTATGAAAATATTTTATAGGTTTGCCGGAGCGGTCATCTACAGTAATTCACTATCCCTGATGTGTTAATTTAAAATAGAGTTTCCAACAGATATAAAATTTTATGAATGATGTTTGGTGAAAATATGTTAAACTATTCATATCTATTTTAAATTAAGGGAGCGGATTTTTAAGAGTTAAAGAATTATTTTAGGCATCTACAACGGTCATAAGAAGTCTGAAAAGCTTACTAAAATAGGTTTGCTAAAAACGAAATAAAATATATGTAATATTGAGTTATAAATCTTAAATTTGAGAATTTTGTTATAAAATTTTAAAACTAAATGAAATTTAATAAAATCCAATAACATAAAAGAAAATAAAATAAAACAAAATTATATTAACAAAAAATAGAAATAATGCATCAAAGTCTGCCTGGTATTATACTGTATTCCTTACAACAGTAAATCATTTCCTATTCCTGCCCTCTTACAATACCGGGAAAAAATATTAAGAATTTTTAGAACAATTTTTTTCAAAATTTTTAATTAAATTTTAAAAAAATGTTGAAAATGTAGGTAAAAGAAGTGAAAAATTGTTAAAGGTAAAGAAAACTGACAAAGGTTTGAAAATTATTTGCACCACTAAAATATTAAAATTTTAACAAGTTCTTGGTGCTGAATAATTAAAGCATTTCAAATAGTTACACCAAATAGTGACGGTTATTTCTAAGTTGAGCACCATCTATACTCTAAAATAAATTTCAATTACGGGCAATTTTTAAAAAGGCTTCATAAAAATATTAAATAAACAAAAAACAAATTAAATTTTAAATAAACACACAAACTTATAGAAAAAAGTACAAAAACACAAAAAAAAAATTGAAAACAAAACAGAAAAACAAAAATCAGATCAGATCATACTCTTCAAAAATTACATAATAAATGTTAGCTCATTTGCTTCTGCTATCATTTAAAAAAAATATATGCAGTAAAACACGGTTATAGCCATTCGCTAAATTTCAGTAATATTTCTGACTATAACCGTTTTGTGACTATGGGCGTAGTCAAAAAAAAATTACATCTATAAAGAGTTTATAAAAACAAAATCAAATTCAATAAAATATCTTTCGTACAACAATTTTAATCTTTATTTATTTATTTATTTATTTATTTATTTTAACAGTTGATCCTACAGATAAATCTGTAGGCCAACTTTATAGGTCCTTTTCCCTTTCGAAATGTGGGCCTTTTTTTTTTTTTTTATTAAACTATATTAATTATTTGGTATATATTTTTGTATATTATATATTTATATTATTTTTTTTATAAGTTATATTATATCTTTATTAATTATTAAATTATATTTGAACCGATGTGGTTGTATAGAAAATTACATTTTCAGTAATTTTCACCATTTGAAAATTTTTTTTTTCGGTTCTCACGGGGTTTGAACTCGTGCTCCTTCGGTCGTTACATTACTACACTCGAGTGCTTTACCACTCGGCTACCGAGGCCACTTTAATCTTTATTTTGTTCATAAAATTAAATTCTAAATCAAGAAATTTAATTTTAATAGGAGATATAAACTATATGGATATTCTAGTGAATAATGGTGACGTTGATAATTATATGTATCTATTAGCATCAAATGCTTTACTTAGTGTTATTAATAATCCTACTAGACCTACATCGGGCAAATGTTTGGATCATATTTTAGTACGTTTTCCGGCTAATAAATCTTTTATTTGTGAGGATAGAATCTTTGATCTAAAAATTTCAGATCACTGCATGACTTCTATGTTGTTACATGATGTTGCAATTCACGATAATACTTGTATAAGTATAGTCTCTCCCTATACTAAAATTGACTTTATTAAATTGAATAATTCACTTAGGTATGAATTTTGGGGAAATATATTTGAATGTGGAGATCCTTCTGCTGCTTTTGATGAATTTTTAAAGACACTTAATTTTCATATTCAGAACAGCTCTTCAACATACACAAACAGAACAAAATTATTAAGAAATTAAAATCCTGGATTAGCAATAATTTACCTCAAAAAGTGAAATATAAAAATAAAATTCGTAAAAAGTGTTTAAAACATCCAAGAAATAATATGCTTTCCACTTATTATAATAAATTATGTAAAGTATTAAAAACTAAGGTTGTTAATGCCCGTAATAAATGTTATAGCAGTCAATTTACTAAACATAAGGGAGATATTAAAAAAATATGGGAAGTTGCAAATAGTGTCATGAATAATTCCAATGTAAAATCCAAAATCTTTGAATTGTCTGTCAATAATAAAATTATCAATGATCCTTTTGCTATTGTCAATGCTTTTAATAATAATTTTTCAATTGTAGGGGACAATTTAAGTACTGAAAATTACAATTTCAATAGTAATGTTCAATTTGAAAATATAATTTCAGAAACTGTTCAATCAAATAGTTTTATGTTTGAACTTTTTTCTGCCCTTGAACTTCTTAATATAATTAAATCACTTAAAACTTCTAATGTTGCTTCAATTGATGGTGTCTCAAATCTTTTACTTAAAAAAATTGCTTTAAATATTGTTGGTGTTCTCGTGTTTATTTTTAATAATAGTGTCTTTTACGGTCTTTTTCCTTCTGCACTTAAAGTAGCTGAAGTTTTACCTCTTTTTAAAAAAAGTGATAGAAGAGATCCTGATAATTACAGGCCAATTTATATTTTATCTTCATTCTCTAAAATCATAGAAAAAGCTATGAAGAGAAGAATTCTGTTATTTCTTGACAAAAATAATTTTTTTAATAAACAGTAATTTGGGTTTAGGAAAAATAAATCAACTGAAGACGCACTTCTTGATTTTTGTCAAAATATTTACCAGTATCTTGATAATAAAAAAAGTACTGGTGGCTTATTTTTCGATATAACCAAAGCTTTTGGCATGGTTAATCATGTTATTTTATTAGATAAAATTCATAGAATTGGTTTTCGTGGTTTTATATATGATTGGTTTACTTCTTATCTTAGTTGTAGATCTCAAAAAGTAAAAATAGGTGGCATTTTAAGCTCTTCTATAAATATTAATATTGGAGTTCCACAAGTATCAGTCCTGGGGCCAATTTTATTTTTAATTTACATTAATTCAATTTTTGTTCAAAATTTTAGAAGTAAATTAACTGCATTTGCTGACGACTTGGCTTGTGCATATGAAAGCATGAATCCGTTGAATTTAGTAGCTGATATTAACTATGACCTTGACATATTTAGAAAATGGTTTCTTTTACATAAATTAATAATTAGTAATAAAACAAAAATAATGTTTTTTAGTATTGCAGGGTCTTGTTTAAAAAATAATTTTATAAAATATCACTCAGGTAATTGTAATAAATATCCTCTTTTTCCTGTAAATAATTCATTCTTGAACATTGAACTAACTTATCAAGAATATACTAAATGTTCAAATAAATGTTTTTTGATTGAAGAAATTTCTGTTTTTAAATATCTGGGTGTTTGGATAGATAATAAATTAAAATGGTTAGATCATACTTTATGTTTAAAAAAATATTTGTTGTCTTCTATAAGACATATTTTCAATCTTAGAAATTATTGTTCCCAGAAGATATTATTGATGGTATATTATGGCATTTTTCATTCAAGACTTCAATATGGTATAACGTCATGGGGAGGGGCTTATAGGAACAAAATTCAACCATTAGTGATTGCTTAAAAACATGTTATCAGAATTATTTGTAAAAAAAATCGTCACTATAGTAGTTTTGAGTTGTTTAGGAATTTAAATGTTTTACCTATCAGGCACCTCTATTATTATAAAGTTTTAAAGATATTTTTTATTAGGGTGGATATCTATTCAGTCGACCCTCTTCTGTTCGTATTCTTTGGAGTGGCTTGCAAAGTTTAGCATTTGTTCCATCATTCAACACAACTTTATATTTTAATTTCTATGATATTGTAGCACCAAAATTATTTAATTTGCTTCCTGAATTTTTAAGAAGGATTAGAGTGCTATCCTTTTTCACAAAACAAGTGAAAGTTTGCTTACTCTTATATAATCATCTTCAAGTTGTAAGAATAATAAATATTTTACGGTAACATGTATTTTCATGTATTTTCATGTATTTTTTTGCCTAAATTTTATTGCTTTAATAATTTGAATATATTTGTATTTGATTTTTTAATGAATTATACTAAATATTGAGTATATTTATGATGTTTAGAATTAAACTGAAGGTGCATTCGTAACAAATTTTTTATATTAAATTTTAGAATGCAACCTAACTTTATTCTTTTAACAAAATTATGAAGTATATTTCTATAATTTTAATAAAATTTTTTTTTTTGTTAATTATAAATTTATGAAGAATAAAGTAAAAATAAATATAACAATTCTGTTATGTATGTAATCACAAAATATACAAATTTGTAATAAAAAACAGCTAAAGACGATATATAAATCAGTATTTTAATAAAATAATTCACTGTTAACTATTGCTATAACAGAATTGTAACTACATTTTTGACTATAAACGAATAAAAATATATCGATCTACTACGTTGAGAGTAATGAGATTTTATTGTGTTAAGTTATATTGAAATGAGTGTTAATTTCGTATTCATTATAACGTATAAATATTCAATAATCAAGCGATTCAGAAAACAACTACAATTATACCAAAACAAATATTTCTTTTATTTAAAATTGTATTTGAAAAAACTACTCTGTACAATTGCACAGGGGATCTACTAGTAATATGCATACAAAATAACATTTCGATATTATGCCATATATTAGAAGCCTTTCTCTTTCATTTCTCTTTTGACTTGTGTTTTGTTGAATTTTTATCAATTAATTAGAGCACATTTAAAGTAGCGTGGCTTTCAAAAAATTTGTTAACTATTTCAAATTTTAATTCGGAATCGCCCCCTTAAAAACTAGATTCCATTCAAAGTTCATCGTATAAGAATAACACCACTGTTATATTTTAGAATTAACTTTATTTCAAAACCGTTTTTAATCAACTAAAAATTAATAATAATAATTTTACATTATCTAAATGTATATCGTTGTTTTTATTACTATAGGTTCATAACACAACACAAGATTTTTGTGACAAGACTTACCTTCACTTTCAAATAAAAAAAATACAGAATCTGCAGATAATGAAAGATAATAATTTCCTAGGCTAAAAACCTTCAATGTCAGAAATGCCCAGCAAATCGTTTTAATAGTTATTAAAGCTGCTTTACTGTGTAAATACAATAAAATTCCATAATAACAATTTTTAAAATTATTTATTGTGCTTAAACCATTAGTATCTTATTCTTGTTTACAATAAAAAAAAAAACAAAAAATATTTAAAAATATATAAAAAACAAAAAATATAAAAAGAGGAGAGAAATTGTAGAAAATCTTATTACCCTCTCTTTTTCAATATTTACGAGTATTTCTTTTTTTAATTATTAATAATAGCAAAACATGCAATCTGACGACGAGTTCAAATTCAGCAGCAACTAGACTCAGTACAAGACGACAGGGTGAAGCGTAAAAGACACCAAGAAGCATAGCAACAGTAAACTAATCAACTATTTTGAAAATATAACAACTACTAAAACTGAAGCACAATCTAAGTTATGCCAACACCCTTTACTTCTAAATAGAGTGAAAAGGATATATATTGATACTTACAGAACATTTCCATGGTAACCGGTAAAATAAACAATAATTTTTTTCTTCTGGAAACTCAGATTAATTTCTCTAGTTATTTGAAAATCTGGAACTTATTTCGAATAACGTGAATCATATTAGTTTGTGTGTTTACCGATCAATTAGAATCTCTGGGATTAGTGCATTTGGATAGTTTTGAAGTCTGGTGAAATATGATGTTGATTTGGATGTGACATTTCTTACTATCAAGGAAATGTTCAACTATTTCTATATTTGAATTACTTGTTAGTACCCCAAGACTTTTTGTCCAAACTGGTTTTAATATACTTTTGCATACCATGACTTTTTTATCTTTTCTATATCATCAATTGTCGCTATAAAGTGTTTACGTTTAGAATAATGCCCTATAAGCCAGTAAAGTTGGCTGAACTTTATTCTGCAACGTTTAATTTTACTGAAGGACACATACGTTACAATATGCGAAAGTGATGAGCACTGATTTTGATGTGCTTGACTTTATTCTCTGTTTCCTTATCCAATTTTCAATATATTTAAAATATTTCCTTGCAATCGGTTAAACGCTATCAGCGATTTTGTATGGGATGCAAGAATAACAGTATAATTCGCAAAAATAATCGTCATATTATTTGGTGATATTGCAAGGTCGGTTCTTTAGATGACATAAAGCACAGGCCCAAGAACACTCCCCTGTGGTACAACTGATTGTATTTGTCCAATATTTGTAGTATCTCTGTTTAATAAAAAAAAGTTAGATACCTAATTATGATTTAAAAAATTTATGATTATGGTGATCATACCATACGTGATGATGTAGAAGAATGCTGCTCAACTCAAAAGTTTATATGTTGCATCACTTTGTGAATTTTTTTTAAAAAAATTATTAAATAAAATAATTAAAAAGTTTTGAAAAAAAGTAGAGTTTTATTGAATTTAAACTATATTTAGATAATATCTTAAATTAAATTTATCTAAAAATATTTCACTTCAGAACGAATATCTACACAGTTGGCAATATTAAACGATATATACTCTCTTATTATTTTAATTTAACATTTTTCAATTCTCTTTGAATTCTATTGTGTAAATTTTAATTAGAAAGAATAAAAATATTTTCCTTGTTTTGTTAAATAAATTATTTTACTAAATAAAAGATAATTACTTGATACACAATCATAGTGAATGAAATTTATTTTAAAATTCAATATAAAAAGGATTACATATTATACATTATAGCTAGTTACGGTCCTTGAATATAATAATACAAAGGTGGGCAAATCCTAATATGTGCAATTTTTAATTTCGAAACGGAAATTTCTATTTTTTATGTTGATTTTTTGATTATTTTCAATTATTTAATTTTATATTGTAAATGTATGTTAGTATTAAATTGTAAATAAAAACGCAACTGTATGTAAAGTATTTGAAAAAAAAAAAAAAAAAACAAAATTAAAAGAAAATCAAAATTAAAACACAATCAGTTTACTTAAATAAAGGATATTTGAATGGATTACTTTCATATTGGGAAAATGAAACAAAAATGAAAAGATTTTGAATATGTACATACTAAATTTAGGATACCTATATTTGTTTGTATATATGTAATTATTATGTATATATATTTCAATAACCTAATCCCTAAATAAATTTGCAAACTGTAATAGAATTTAACAATCATCATTTCCCGTTTGAATTTGAGGTCAAAACTAAACAAGTAAATCACATAATTTATTATATTAAATTAAAATCAAACATTATTTCAAGAGCTTGAATGAATGATTTTTAAATTAAATAATTCAATTGAAATGAAATCAACTAAATAATTTGTAGAATAAAAAACAAAATTATAAAATGTCAAAATGAATACTAAAAACACGTATTTAATTAATTTTAGAAAAAAAATTTAAGTACTAACATAACAATTTTTTTTTAAATTCGTAAAAAACGTGGATTGAACCATCAGCGAATACATACTTACAAAGTATAGTTTTACGAATTTTATCAAACGTTCTCAAATAATTCTTCTATCAAATTTTCTATTACAATACTATGTGATGAAATGAGCACAACTCAAGGTAACACTATTTTTACACAGAGATTCGGATACCCACTCATATAAAATAGTTTTTTCTTTTGGATTATTTTGGGTACATAATTTGAAGCTGAAAAACTACATCTATTATAGTGTGTAATAGTACACTCAGGAAAAATTCTATAAAATTAGGATTATTTCCTATTAATTCAATTAGATTTTATTATTAAAATTCGTCAATGGGGTATACAGTTTTGAAATAGCAAATTGAATCTTATCAAATCAATAGTTGAAACGTACCATTATTTTAATAGTATTGTCCTGTAAATATTATAGTCCATCATATTATAATTTAATAGTATATCCTATTATAATAATAGTTTTAATAGAATTAATTTAATAAATTTAATAGTATCATACTAATATTTTCATAGTATTGTCGAAGTGATATACTTTTTTTTATAATAGAAGCATCACATTAATTTAATATTAAATATTATTACTTTTATTCTTCATATTAATTTAATGAGGTAAATCCTATTTTCCTAGTACCTATATTTGTTATGTAAGATTAAAGCAGTCCAAATGAAATGAAACAATATTAATTATTTATTAAATCATTTTATTCTATATACATTACTTACTTTTACTTGTACTTTTTAACAAAATTGTAAAAATCATAAAAATAGAAATATAGCTTAAGTCTATCAAAATAACTAATAACAGTAATAACTAACTAATATTAAACATATAAATATATTAAAATTAGATTTAACAAAAAGAAAAAATAACTAGCTATTCCCGGCGTAATATTCGCTGGTCTAGCATTAGCATTATAAATGAAACAATTTATTTTATTTGTTTATTTTCTTTATTTTCTTAAAAACAATTAATGTTTTAAATATTTTTTTATTACATAATAAATAAGTTAAATTGAAAAACTTAAAACTATAATTCACTTTATTTAATTCCTTTAAAATAGTTTAACATTTTAACACTTATTCAAATATTTCATAATATTTTATACTACACTAACACTATCAAAAGATCGTACTCTTGCCAAAGCAACATACAACTGTCAAATAGAGAATTGTGTTTTTAGTGAAATTCTCGAACAGAGATGTCTATCGAACAGAGATGTCGCTGGCAGTATAGATATGAAATTAAATGCATTTAAACTAAATACATACCCACACCCACATTAAAAACACATTAAAATAGCCATAGACACGTTTTTTGTGTTTTTTCTTATTATCATAATAGCCCTAACTATTTCAAAACTCAAAATACAAAAACAAAACATTTATTTATAGAATTTATATTTTTATTTCACTTCTTTTAAATTTTGGTTTTGACGTTTTGGTATGATTAGGTATGACCATTATAGTTAGGTTATGATTGGTTATGACTTTGTTAAATCATATCGAATCATATAGGCCATTTAACGAAGTATCATATGACATCATATGACACCTTATGACTATTATAGTTAGGGGTAAAGCCAATAATTAAGCTTTTTCTCTTGTTGTTCAGTTTTTATTGACGCCTTATGACTATTATAGTTACGGGTAAAGCCAATAATCATGCTTTTCTCTTATTCTCCAGTTTTTATTGTTATATTGTTATCCCGCTAGGGTCTCTGATGTAGGTAAGGGTAGTCTGGAATTTTTATGTGTACTAAATTTGCCGTGCATTGAATTGGAACTTGATAATAAGGTCATAACATATTTTGTTTTTCTTGTTCTTAGCAGATCGTAAATTTCGGTTTATGATTCTCTATGTACAATATTATATTTACTCAATGCAACTGCGCATTTGAATTTATACTTTTGAATTATTTGTTAATAAAATAAATAAATTTCAATTATTGGAATTTGTGAACATGGTCTGAGTAAAAAATATATTTTCTAAATTTACTATTTGTTTTACCGGTAATTTTCTTTGCTGTAATATCGTAATATCGTAATAATTTTACAAAGCTATTTTTATAATTCGATATAATAATTATATTCTGATAATTCGGTTTTTGTCTTTGCTACTTTGTTTTTTTTTTTTAAATTAATTCATATAATCAGATATAATCAATGCTATTGCTCAATAGATGAATTGTTTTTAGGTTAATTTTAATTTATTTTTGGGTTTTATTTGGTTTTATTGTTTTGTGGTTTATGTCTTTAAATTAAATTTTGCACACTATCGTAATTCGTAATAGTTCTAATAATGTTGTGTAATCTAGTGGAAAAAAGCTTTGTGTTGTAAAAGCTTTGTGAAAAGTTTAACAGACGTTTAAGCGTATTAATATATAAGATTTTGAGATTAATTATTTATAACAATTACATTGATTGATTTGATAGAGTGTAACTTTTTGAATATCCAACTTTGTTAAATATAAAATTTTCCTATAAATTTTGACTCAAAATATAATTTTTTTGATACACTTAGCTTCGGATATATAACCAAATGTATATTGATATGATATGTTATATACATATATATTATTTTTTTTTCAAAAACTAAATCCATTTCGAAAAAACGTTTGGTAGCAAGTTGATGTGAAAATTAAAGATCAGCTTTGATTGGAAGTGCAAATGAAATATTAGTTCTTTATTATAGTTGATTTAGCAAAAATTGTTGATCAAAATTATAATTTTTTCTTACTTACTATATTATAATATTTTGCTTAAGCACTTTTGATTTCTGTGAAAACTTAACAGAATTAAATGGCGATGTTGTACTAATGGGAAACTTCAACATAAATTGGCTTGAAAACATCTCCAATAAAATAAGGATTGCTCAATTAATAAATGACTCTGGTTTCAATCAAATTATTGATGAGCCAACTAGAATAACTACGTCTAGCAAAACGTCAATTGATTTTGTAATTACAAATAACTTTAATGACATTTTAGCAAAGGTAGATAATTCCGGAAAAATTAGTGATCATGAAAGCATAAGTGTGATAATAAAAGACAAATATGGTAAGGATGAAAATTTAAAAAGTTTTAAAATGTTGAAATATGATAAGCTAACTTTAAGAAATAGCATTTTTATAAGTCAACTAATGACTATACTTTTTTCTGTTCCTGTAATAAAAAGGCTGAAATATTTAGTACAACTCTAAAGAAGATTGGCGATAAATTTATTGTAACAAAGAACATAAAGGATAAAGAAAATACATGGTACACAAATGAACTTCAAATTTTTAAAATAAATAAAACCAACCAGTATAAAGTAGCGGTATGGAGTAATACTGAATTGGAGTGGGAAAAATATAGAAATTTTAGAAATATAGCTATTATATATATAATTTTCTGCATTTATCTGGATGTTTGTAAGTCCGACGGAATATTCCAACACATAGTAATGTGCGAAAAGTATCTACTCGATATTAGTATCGAGTATTGACCAAGAATAAAACTATCGGTTACTTTTCTGTAAAAATATCGAGTATTGGTATTGATCAAGAATAAAAATCTCGACTGTTACTATTGAGTATTGGTATTGTTTAAACTCAAAGTATTGATAAGAGTACCAACAATAAAAATTTTTTTTCTTGTTCAAAAAAGAGAATAGGGAACAAAACAGAATTGAAAAAATAAAAATGTGTATAGTGTATACATATTATTATGTGACTACTACACCACATGTAGAATAGACTAAAAAATATAGATATAAAAATATGTATACTCTGCTGCTGAATATCGAAACATATACAAATGGTTAATATTGTATTAATGTTTTTATTGTGTTCGTTGATCAATACTTTAGTCGTAATCGAGATTGATAGTGTAGTCGATACTCGATACTCGATACCGAGTTCGTTGATCAATACTTTAGTGGTACTCGAGATTGATATTGAGTTGGTTCAAAAAATAAAATATCAGAAAAATAACAGGTTTTTTTTTCGCTAATCAATACAACATACATATTTCGAGTTTAAAGGAAGTTTTTACTATTTGATTGTGTACGATAAACATATCTATGGAAGAAAAATTAGCTGAGTAACAAAATATGAAATTTCATAATTTACAGTTACGAAGATATTGAGTTAAGATGTTGATGATGTAATTATTGTGTTTTTTTTATTGGTTACAGTTTAAAATGTCAAATACAGATAGACGAAAGAAAAGTAATTTGTGGCTACATTTCACCGAAACTGAAGATGGCAAAGCTAGGTGTGATATTTGTAAATCTGCATTTTCTTTTAAAGGACACAATATTGATTGATGAAGATATTCCACCAAAAGTAAGAAGAACAGTGCCCCTGACGAAAGTGCCCCATGAAACAATTGAAACAACAACTGAAGTGGAACCAAAGCAAGAGAAAGAAGATGACTTTCTGTTTACTAAGTTTGATAAGAAAATTGAACAAAGAACAGGAACTCCAGTCTCTGCTGCAATTCTACAAGTGCACCAATACGTTGAAGAGCCATACTTAAATCGCAAGGAAGATCCACTGGCGTGGTGGAAAAGCAGGGAGTTAATAAATCCTGGTTTAGCTAAGCAAGCAAAACGACATCTTGGGGTAGTAGCCACCTCTACGCCAAGTGAGAGAACTCAATAGCTGGCGACCTAATTTCAAAAAAACGATCAAGATTAAGTCCCAAAAATGCGGAAAAAATTATTTTTCTAAATGCCAATAAGAAATATTTTCCAGATCTAATTTGAAATAATTTGTCGGTTCCTATTTATATTTATATTTAATTTAAAACTAGTTCCTATCAATTACTGCAATATTTAAATTAGTTGAAGTATTATGAATTTTTAAATTTATTTTCGAATTTTTTTGTTAATTTACTATTTATATTTTCGTAAAGTATAAAAAAAGGAAAAGAACTGAAATATAACATACTGTGGTACAAAAAATACTTAATATTTAAATTAGAATAAGTAATATTAATAATGTTTTTTAAATGAACAATTTTTTGGATAAGTTAATACTTTTGTTTATGAAATAGAAATAAAAAAACAAAAAAAATTAAAATAAAAAATCGGTGATAATAAAAAGAAAAAACCAAATGAAGTTTAATAATATAGTACAAAAAATATTTGATATTTAAATTAGATTAAGTAATTTTAATATAAGAAAAGGAAAAGAACTGAAGTATACTGTGGTACAAAAATATTTATTATATAAATTATGAATTTTTTAAGTTTACTTTTATTTTTTTATTATTTTAAGTATTATGAATTATTTAAGTTAAGATATTTTTTTTGTTTGTTAATTAACAAACAATTACAAACTGAACTGAGATAAAAAAAAAAACTGAAATATAATACAATACCAAAGGCATTAATTTTTTAAACTAAAATAAGTATTATGAATTATGTTTTATTTAATGTTAAATTTTTTCATTATTTAATATAAAAATTATTTTATTCATACAAAAAAAACTCAAAATATAAAAACAAAAAATTAAATGAACTGAAGTAACGAAAAAAACTAAAAAAAAGCATACACTATACAAATAAATTGCTTTACATTTTTCCTCAATAAAATTTTCAGTTAACGAATCTAGAAGTATCGGTTAAAAAGTATCGAGTAGAAAGTATCGAGTATTGATGATGAAAGTATCGAGTAGTAATGATTACTGGAAAGTATTGAACATGCACATTCCTAATATACAAATTGAAATATATATACAAATTGTAGCATCATGTAATTGTCATAAACATAGTATCTGTTTTTTATTGCTTATATGCCATCTGTCACTATCATTGTCATCTGTCATCTGTCATCTGTCATCTGTCATCTGTCATCTGTCATCTGTCATCTGTCATCTGTCATATGTCATCTGTCATCTGTCATCTGGCATATGTCATCTGTCATCTGTCATCTGTCACCTGTCATCTGTCATCTGTCATCTGTCATCTGTCATCTGTCATCTGCACCTTACTTTAAATATTCTGTTTATATGGTAATTAAAAGCATTCTAATAATTCTAATAAAAGTATGGTATTGATGATAAATTAGTAAGCAAATACATATTTTTCTTAAACTTGAAATGAAAACTCTAATGAAGGAAGAAATGCTAGAATTTATTTTGTTTCCGTCATTTATGGCGGGTTACAAAACTAGTATAAAAATAGGCTTAGTATGGCAAAAAACTTATTTTTGATTAATAAAGTAGGAAGACCAACTGATCAAAAAACTATGTGGAAAACAATTAAATGTTACGTTTTAAAAAGAGATAAATTTAGTGAAATAAAAGAAGTTATACTTTGCTAATGTTACTTATGTAAATAATAAACAAATAACAATTAAATTTAATGATTTTTTTATTAAGAGTATAGCTGAAATACATGAAAATATATAAGTAACTAATTATCAGAATTTGATTAATCCTAGCGAAAATGCATATAAATTTAAAGCAATTAGCTACTTTGGCTAAGCTAAAAGCAATTTTAAAAATGATGAATAATAAAAAAGTTGTAAATTTGTTTAACGTAAAAATAATAGTAGATACCTTTGATTTAATCGGCTATAAACTTTTGGAGATAGTTAACAGCTCACTATCAACTGGAGTATACCCAGGTAAGTGAAAAGAATCTACAATTATCCCATTTGTGAAAGTAAAAAATACAAAGAAGAGTAACGAGTTTCGTCCCATTAACATGATATCAACCGAAGCTAAAATTCTGAAAAAAGTTGTTAACATGCAGCTGGAGGAATATTTAGACAATAATTATAATTTAATAACTTCGGAAAAACGTAGCTGTGAATCTCTACTTAACTTAGTAATATCGAATTGGAAGGTGGCGATTGATGACAAGAAAGTTATCGTTATTGCCGTTTTTATAGATCTTCATCGCGCATTTGAAACGGTGGATCGCGAAATTCTATAAAAAAAAAAAATGGATAAATATGGCGTTCGTGATATAGAGTATAAATGGCATAGTCATACTTGTATCACCGGAAACAACGAACAAAAATTTACAACTTCATTTCAGAATCAATAACAGTGTCAATTGAAGTACCTCAAGGGTCAATTCTGGGAATATTACTCTTCCTGATTTTTATAAATGACATGGTAAAAAAACGATAAGATTTTGTCAGGTGTTCATTATCAAACTTGCATAAAAAAGGATAGAAAGGCATACGCGAAGTGCGAAGTGTGTAAAAAAAAGTGTGTGAACATTAATATTTATTTTCACAATAGAATATATACTTTCAAATGTCCTTTTCGTTCTTAAAGGATAAGATGCGCCATTAAAGATATATATTTTTGGAAAAGTATGTATGATTCGACTCCATAGATTCCACACAAAAAAGTCATTCATGTAAATTTATGTTAATGCTGGACGTTTTATCGCAGTGAACGATAAACGACATTTTTTGTTTAAGAAAAAAGCTTTACATTATTTTAAAGAATTTGTTAAAACAAAAAATACCACAGCTAGATGCATTAGCTAAGTATGGCATAAAAAACAGAGTCGTGTAATGAATGGCAGCCATTGACTTCCATCCATTAGCATCATTCCCTCACACTACAAATAAAACACTACAATTCATAACTTGCCTTGATCATTTTCTTGATTATACACAATCAATTAAATTCTACAATCAATTATATAAATTATTATTATATTTATTTAAATTTTTATCTCGAATCCAACCACGCACGCGTATGTAAAAATAGTAATCAATATCTTTAAAGCTTTTATATAACATGATTTCGATCAAAAACTAATACTTCCAATCAAAAAAACAAAAACACAATAACAGACTTAAATGTTATAATTAAAAATCAAAGTATCATGTTAAAACATATGTAGAAAAGTACAAAAAAAAAGAAAAATGTTAAATGCTAAAATATTAGGAAAAGGTGAATGACCTGTGCGGGAAAGAAATTTGTTTATGAAAATAAATTATGGTAAAAGATTTCAAGGTGACATCAGAAATAAAAGAAAATAAAATAACTAAAATACGAATGAACGAAATTTTCTATTGGTCAAAAATAAAATATTACGGGAATAAAAATTTAGGTGGTGGTAATTAAGAAAAGGATAAAAAGGTAAGAAAGGGTGAAATAGGTCTCTCTAATTTTTTAAAATTAAAAGAACACAATACTTATCAACAACAAGCATCTTATAATTTCAAGAAAGAGATTCAATAGTAAACTAAAAAAAATAAAAACACATTTTTTTTATATATAAAAATAATTAAATATAATATTTAACATATTTTGTATTAAGTGGAATTTTATAAAAATTAAAATTAAAAAAAAAAATTAAAACTACTAAAAAACTATGTTTTTTTTATATATATTATAAAGTAATATAAAAATCTTATATTACAGTCGACTTGAATATTCCAAAAACTCAGAACTGCACTATATCCAGAAAAATGTCCTGATCAATTCTGATCTTTCGTTTCGAGAAGATAAAAAACTAGAAATCGGTTTGAAATCTTAAACATATTAGAAATATATTTAATTTGGAAAATAAGCTGGAATGTTCATATATTCGATGCTGCAAAAACGCAGCTAAATTTTTAAATTTTCTTATTCGTTGTAAGGGTAATTCGTACTCGCTCTCTGATCTCTTGAAAATCTCTAAAGATTTCATACGACCCAAAATGGAGTGTAAGTCCTCACATATCACTTATCAGCATGTAGTAATTCGTTGAAATATTTGGATAAAGTCGAAAAACTAGATATTTGTCTTATCAATGACCCAAATGTTACAGCTCATTAAGAGGAGCACTTTTAGTTGTACCTCTCTCTCTCTCTTTTATAAATTAATGGCAAGGTTGGGGCATGCTCGGTAAAAATTAAATCTGTATTATCTCCACTTAAGCTTAAGCTTAAGCACTCTTCAAAACCTTTTCAAAACCTCTTTAAATCTGAAATTTTAAACAAAACAATTTAATTAGGAATACACAACCATAACACAAATGGTCTTAGTCTATAGAAGCGGAAACTTGACTTGAATTATGTAATGGAAATAAATTTATTCGAAAGAAAGAATACTGAGAAAAATAATTGCTGGCTCCAAAATAAATGTTGAATGAATATCAAATCAGATCAATCGAACAGCTTGAAGCAGTATACTGCAGTACTTGATTAACTTATTACACTAAAATTTATTAACACACAAAGCCTTAGAAGGGCAGGACATGTGATAAGGATGAATGATTAAAGGATACCAAAACGAGTATTATAATTCACCATACTAAACGAAGGAGCAGAATGAAAGAGGATAGAGTGTTTAAAACCAGCACCCTGAACTGTAGAAACATATCAAATATATGTAGAAATATATCAAATGTGTAGAAATAGATTAAAATGTAGATATAGATAAAATATTAATAATGATCTATTATTCTATTTCAATTCTATTTCAATTCTATTTATTTATTTACTATTTAGTTCAAACAGTTTACAAAATATAATACAATTTAATTATTAAAATTTTGATTTAACACAATGTATCAAATAAGATTTATGATTGAAAGTTTAAATTACTTTAAAATTTAATACAACATAGTTTTTATAAAAAACAAAAAACAAAATTAGATAAAATAAATTTCATCAGAAAAAAAAAGAGAAGATGAAAAGTTATTAAAAGTATTAAAAGTTAATTATAACACTACAAATTAGTTAATATTAGTAGCGGAAAAACAAGATTAATTAGGAGGACTAAGGAAGCAAGTGAAACAAGGTTTTCTTTAAACTGGTTTTGTTCAAAGAAAAGTCAACACTGTTTTTGTATTGATTAACTGCCATTACCATTCTATTAATTGGCTCAAATTTACCATAATTAGTTCTATGGAAAGGAAGATTAAAAAGATGATCTATACGAAAACGCGTACTGGTGTTAATGTACGAGTTAATCTGATCTTTTATAATTTTGGAATCAATTTCACCATTGTATAATTGGGATATGAATAAGATATCTGCAACAACCCTTCTTGATTGCAATGTGTTCATCTGAAGAAGCTTCAGACGATTTATGTATGGAGGTAGGATTATTGGGTTAGACCAGGAAAAATTTTTTTGAATAGATCCAATTCTATGCATAAATCTGTGTAAATGATATCAGTCTGAAAGCCAGCCTCCATAGTGTTCAGGAAGTATGAGCAACACTCAACTAAATTTGTAACCGTAGATTTTTTCTTTACAAAACCATGGTGATTAATTGATAAATGTTTAGAACAAATATCATAAATTGAATCAAAAACTATTAATTCGAAAAGTTTAGGTATATGCATGAAAGTTTTGCTATTGGACGGTAATTTGTGACCATATTTTTAGCACCTTTTTTATAAACAGGGCGAATAAATGAATTTTTCCAATATTGTGGAAATATTTCAGAAGTAAACGATCGATTGAATAAAAGGGATAATGGTAACGCAAAAGATTCAGAACAGTTTTTTAAGATTAAAGATGGTACTTTGTCAGGTCCAGGAAATACATCACTGTTAAGATTATTCAAATAACTCTTTATTTTCTGAGTAGAGAAATCTATTGAAATAACTTGGTTTCAGGTTGGTTTATCATGTGATTAAAATTATTTTCATCAACTTCAAAGAGATTTTCTGAATAAGAACTACAGAAAAATAGCTTGAAGAGATGTGCAATAGATTTCGGAGAATTAGCACTAACATCATTATAGGACATGGTGACGGGAAATTGATCAGATTTCCGTTTGGAGTTAACAAATTTCCAAAAGGACTTAGGATTAAATCTTAGCTGAGAGCTAACATTTATTAAATAGTTGTTATAGCTGAAATCTAATGTCAGTTTGTAGGAGTTGAACAAAATTACAAACTCATGATAGTTTTTATTGGTTTTCTCTTTTAAGTACTTATTCCAAGCTTTATTCTTTTTATTTCTTAATTTTTTTACTTCATGATTAAGCCAAGGAGGACTAGAACTAAGGTCTCTATAACGAGCCAAGGGTACATACAATTCCAAACCTTTAGATAGAATTTCGTAGAATTTAGAAACCGCCTTATTGATGTCATCATCTTCAACTATAAAATCAAAGTCAATTGATAAAAGAATATTATTTAACGCTAAAACATTAGCTTTGGCAAAATTTTAATTATAAGATAGATCATAAGCAGGTAATACTGGGGCTATTATAACAATATGAAAGAAATATAGGAGGATGAAAATTATCAAAATTTACTAAGGGCATAATAGGAACACTTAAAGTATAATTAGCCCAATCTGTTACAAAAATAAGATCAAGTTGCCTATCCATACAATTAGTCACTGAAGAAATTTGTTGAAGACCATTTAATTTACAACCATCCAGTAAAGTATATTCACAGTCAGAATTAATCTGAAGTGGAATTAGATATGTGTCATCCTCGTGATGTACCCATGATACTTTCGGTAAATTAAAGTCACCGCAAACTAATAATTCATCAGAGGGATTCATTAAGGTTGTGAAATGGTCAAGAGAAAGCTTAAAGTTAGAATATATGTCAACAACAGATTTTGGAGGTATATAACAACAAACAATATAAAGCGATTTATTAAGAAGTTCAACTTTTAAAGCAACTAATTCAAGTGAATCACAATGGGGAAGAAACAACTCAATAGCATTAAAGCTATTCTTAATTGCCACCAGAACGCCCCCTCCTTTAGCAACAAATCCTGAATTTAAGGTGATAGAAGTTTGTTGAAACCTATCCTTTCTAAAAACAGTGTAGGATTGGTTAAATAGTTCTAAGGACTGAATTGAATTAGTCAACCAGGTTTCTGTTTACGAAACACATTCGAAGTTTTTGTACGTAGACCCCGAACATTTTGATAGAAAATAGATAAGGTACTAATAGGAGTGTTATTAGAAGCAGAAACTGAGGTTGGTTGATTTAGGGCTACGTTTAAAAGGTTAGGGACGTTGAGGTTTCTCATGTTTGCCTTTAGGGCCTTGAAAATATTTTATCCTTTTTGTTGAGACGTGCTTACGATATGTTGCTAGATCCTTCTGAACAACTTCGCTAGATACACCTAGAGATTCATGATATGTAATGAAAAGCTCTCGAAGAGCTTCATAGTTAGTTGGTAATCCTTCTTGCTGAATTAAAATTTGAATGTTGACTTTGGTTTTGCCATCTAGGCATGCAATATATCTGGATGGTCGTGTAAATACGCTAGGAACAGCCTCACATTGTCATAAATTCTATGATCTCTAAATCTAGAAAGAATATACCTGTTCTCACCCTTTTGAGTCTTATTTTGAGTGAATCGAACTTTTGGTTCAAGGGATTCACGAAATTAGGTGAGTCATGTTTTACACCCTCTGTAACAGGGGAGCTACAAACAGTTTCTCGAACAAAAGTTTCACCTCGAATAAAGTTAGGGTACTTCCTATTTGATGGTGACGAAGGAGGAATAAAGGTAGGGGGTGTGACAATCTTATTGTTAACATTGTTTATGCTGTTAGTTTTATTAATATTATTGTAATGTGATTTATAATGTTTTTTATGAGCTATCAAAATAGGGTTAGTGTTATTTATGTTTTTATTAGTATTATGATAATTTCTATAAGATAAAGTAGAGTTAACGTTAGCTTTACTGCTAGAATAATTTCTAATTATAGGGTTAGTGTTAGGATTAGACAAATAATTTTTATTAATGATTTTCTTAGATTTTAAGTTAGTATGAGAGTTAATGTGATTAGCATTGTTAATGTTAGTATTGTCTGATATTTTATTTGATTTATTTACTTTAAGTGATTTGTTTACTTTGTTGGATTTTAGTTCTTTCACACGCCACGGTACAACAGTAATTTTGAGTCCCTTTATTTGATTAAAGTTAACTGGAAAAAGCCAACTGTACTTCTTGGGAACTGAAAACTTAAAGCAGGAATACCAGCTGATCTTTTTTTTTAGATTTGCTGCTAAACGTTGGCAACTCACAATAGGAATACAAAATTTACTTTCAAAAAATTCTTCAACCCATTCTTTTCCAGCATAGCATGGAGCCCCTCTCATAAAGAAATCAGTTAACTCATTAGACCTTTTAGATTCGTTAGAGTTATTTGAGAGACTCAATTTTTCAATTCGCTTCTTCCAATCCGATGATGACCAAGTTGTGCCAAATTTATTGACAGTTGACACTATGGCATTTGTTACTACATCTGCATCTAAAGTATTATCATTGAATATTGAGTTTTTTGGTTCATTAATAGCAGCGGCAATTTCATCTCGAATGTTTACATTTTTAATAGCTAGTTCTTCTTGAATGGTAGAGATATATGAATTTGAAGCAGATATGTTGTCAATTTTGTCATCCATCGCATTTAGCTTTTTTTTTAGTGAATCTAGTTCAGAAATTAATAGTCCAATATCCAACGACTCGCTATATGCTACTGATTTACTGCTACCACAGCCCGTCATTAATATGGCTTCCAATATCATTTTGCTGTTGTCCGTAACATTTTTCTCGATATTAGTGACTATATCTATTATTTTATTTATTTTCTGATCTGTAAATTCGCATATACATTTATCAGATGGATTTCTTACGTCATTTTTTATAGATCGGAGGATGTATATAATTTCAGATTTAGTATCAGCTAAGCTGCTATTTAATGCTTCATTCGTAATCATGCTCTGGTGGTTAGTAAACTCTGATATTTTATTAAGAAGCGTATCAAAGCTACTTCCCATATGTCCAAAACTTTCAGTGTAAGACTCAAAGTCTCTGGCATTTCTATTTAATATATTAGCATTGTTATCATTTAATTCTCTAATCCCAGCTGCAAAACTCACAGACTTACATTATAAAATCATAATGTAGAAATATATCAAATATTTCAAGGATTAATGGAAAAAAGGACTTTTACAACATTCATCAAACAATTGAGCCTTCAACCCACAACCACAGGGGTAGTAATATGAGAACACTATAACATTAGAACATCACTATCCAATTCTCAGCCGGTATATTCCATTCCTGTACATATACGAAAGAGAATTTTTAAAGATTTTTATTAACAGATATGTGATGTACGACTGTACGAGTATATAAGTATTCAGATCCAAACACATCCACACATTATAAAAATAAATTCTTGTAAATAAATTCTTGGTCTGACATATTTAGAAAATTTAAAATGATCACAAAAATATTATTCTATTGTTCAAATTGAAATTAAATCAAGATAATATATTATTAATAGCAAATTAAAACAAATTTTCTTAAATTTAATTTTATCTTGTGTAAAAGACAATTTTTAAATTTAATTTTTATTCAATTTCTTTGTTGTTTTTGTTTTTTTTTGTTTTTGTATTCCTAAAATATTCAATTTCTAACTGAAGATTTTGACCTAAATTAGTAATTGATTTAATTAAATACAAATTTTAAATCAATTTTAAATAATACTTACATAATATTTAATTGAAAATTATATTATATAATAATACATACCTAAATGTTCAATGAAATTTTCTTATAAACAAAAATTGTAATGTAACATAAAAATAATTTTCTAAATTAAATATTATAAAACTTTTCCTAAAAAATAAATATTTAAAGTTTACATTTAATTTCATTATTTATTTATTTATTTATTATTTATCTAAATAATATTTTAATAATATATTCAATCTACATTAAAAAGTAACTCGACATTATTATATTATATACATTAAGAAATTTTTCTTAGACAAAAATACAGAAGAAGAAAATTTAATTGAATTTTCTACTGTAAAATTATCCAAAAGAAAATTTTCATTTCTCATTTGTATATTAGGGCACATAACAGACTGAAACAACAACAACAACAACAACAACAAACAGCAACAGCATTTGTAATAATATTATCATTAGATAATATTTATATACTAGATATTTTAATACAAATTCCAATATAAATTTAAATTAATTTCCACAACATTTTGGTTATTCTGTTATATAAGCATGTATTGTATACACATAAATACATATATCATATATAAGTAGGTATATTTCAAACTTTTTATATTTTCCTTTACTTAGTTTTTATTTGCTATTAATGTCCTAACGTTTGCCACATCTTATATTATAATATAAATGTCAATTAAACTTTCGTACAATGTGGTAAGTTAATTATATGTGGATCAATTTCTTAAACTCTTTACAGGAGAAATTAATTGAAGAAATATTTTGATATCGGAATATTTATTAAAATTAAGACAATGATGGAAACTATAGATAAACAGGGTCGATTCAAAAAGCATTATTTCAATTCTTACATGATTTTTCAAATAAATATTGGATATTTTAAAAATAAATCAAATTCAGATATCCTAAAAATAAATCATTATGTCCATCGTATCATTGTTTTTTAAATGAAATACCTTCAGGTGGGTTACTGCGTCGAGCAGCTTTATTGCATTATTTCACACCATCGTTTCATAATGAACTTGTTATTCTTATTATATGGTTATCAATAAATAAATTAACGCTTTGAATTAACCTTCTTCTACTATAAATGTAGAATTCTATTCAAACTAATTTGTATGTGTAGATTTACTTGAAGACTGTGAGACAACTTACAACAACAAGATAACTGCAAAAAGCATAAAGAATTAAATATTTAAGTTTTCTTAGATTTATTTTCATATAAATTAATTTAGTGCAAAACACAAGTTAAGATTATAACTAAACATTTTGCAAACCATCATAGCGGTGCTAGACTTGTTGTGTACTCTTTTAAGAAGCCTTAAATTATAAGTTTTGATAAATTTGTTTTTTTCAATATGTTTTCTATTTACACTAAATTTAACATAGCTGTTTCTTAATGCAACACTTACAACATGATTAACGTTATCAGAATTATTGCACTACGAAAATTGTAGTGCAGTATTCACACTATTAAATTTACAACATACCATATATACTTATTACTCTGAAGCTTACCCTGTCAACAAGTAAAATAATATATTAATATTTTGTATAATAATATTATATTACCCAAATAACACATCAATAATATCTATCTAACCAATTCAACAATATAATGTAACATAAAACACCTATAAGATAAAAAAAAAATTGAACAAAAATTAATTCTAGTCAGCTAGTTACTCAACGGGGAAAGTAAATTGAAGGTGAGCATCAATTTCCAAAATTAAATTAAAAAAATAAACATTTAATTTTATATCAATAAACAAGAATCTGTCTATTATTAAATATAAATAAAATTGTATAATCAACATTAAGATATTTCTAATCTGTATTAATAAAAGTAATCAAACGAAAAATAAAAATAAAAATTTATCCTTATATAGACTTCGTTTCATATTTCACCATAAATTGATATACCAATTTGGACATATAAAATTATATTAAAACATATAAACACAATCAAATGTCAGTCAATTTCAACCCCAAAATATTTTTGTTTATTCGAACTTCATCTAATAAAGCATTCATATCGTCACATTCAGCTCCCTCAACCTCTCCTCACCTACTCACAAAAACTACACAAAAGCTGTGATTGGAATACTGATGTATGTACATATATGTATATAGTAATATAAAATTTGGAAGTCCATTTTATGTTCATACAATTACAATTTATTATAGTTTTAGGTATAATAATATAAAAACAATATTTGACATAAATTTCTCTCAGACAATTTAATGAAAAATATTGCAACACGAATAGAAAATTTGAACATTTCAATGAGTTTTGAATGAATTGAATGAAGAATAAATTATTTTTCATATACCTATACCTATGTAGCTAATGTAACTATATAGATATATGTGTGTGTGTGTGTGTGTGAAAGAATGGAAATTGTAGGATATTTGAACGACTAAGTGATATGTTGAACTGATGATGAATTTAGAAAATATACGATACTTTCATCGAGACTATGTATAATATTGTTTATTTAATAATGAATAGAAATGTGTGAATGAACATATTGGAATCGGACATTTTAAATTAATGAAAATTATTTTTCATGTTGTTATAATAATAAGAAAAAATTTTGTTTTTTGCTTACACAGTTCAGACTTTGGAAATTTGTAAAAGAAAATGTTATTTAAGGTGTTTCATCTGATGGGATTGAATAATAATGGATAGATAATTTTACTTAATTGTACTAAAATATATTCATTCTGTTTTTCTTCATACCTCTGGGTTTCGTAGTTCTTTAATCTCAGTATTTAAGAGACAAGCTCCTTTTCTTCGCCTGAACGTTAAAAATATCAGAAGTTTTTTTTTTTTTTTTTTCTTTATTTCAATCATACTAATTTAATATAAAATTGCATTAACTTAAAACTAAATTGTAAGTTGTAGATCTTAGCCTAGGCTGTCTGATCTTAAAATTTAAAAAAAATTAAAGTGCAAATAAAAGTTAATATACAAAGAAAAGCTATGGAACTGTCAATATTAAGAAATAAAATAAATTACATTATAGGAAAACTTAAAAAATAAGATAAACTTCAATGCTTAAATTTATAAAACGAAAAAAAAAAAAAAAAAAAAAGAAAACAAAAAAGTACTAATTCTATTATAAAAATTATATATAAAGACTATTTAAAACTACTTATGAAATTAACTTTAACATTTTTACTGCAATTACTACTATCAAACATTTTTAATTTTTTATTATTGTTGTTGTAATAATACAAAATATTCTTATATTCAATTATTTTTGTTTATTTATAATTTATTTTTACTTTTTTCCATTTATTTATTTTTGTTTTTTTATTTTTATTGTCAACTAATATTTAATATAAATTTTTGTATTCCGGTTTTAAAAACTCTAAAAGAATCAATTTCTTTAAGTTGTACCGGCAGGTCATTAAACAATTTCAAACAATTATACAGATAGTTGTTTTTCTGTTGATTTGTTTTAAACAAGGACAGGTAGAAATTGGATTTGTTTCGTGTGTTGTGTGTATAGATGTCTATCATTCTACTCAAAATGAAATTATGTTTGATTTTATTATTAATTATTTTAAACGCTACTAGATATAGTTCTCGTTTACAAATATTAGTGAAACTTAAATATTTATCAGAATATAATAAATTTGTTGGATACATACGTGGGTAGAAGTGAATAATTTTTATTGATTTCTTATGAATGACATCCAGCTGACTTAAGGTTTGCTGGCTCGCACCGTTCCATACGGGATTGAGATATACAATGTGTGACACTATAAAAGACGAATATATTGCGTATAATGCTTTGGTTGATTTTACTATATATAAGCAGCTTTCAGATGTTCCTTCTTTTTTGTTTATTAATGGTGTTATACTTATTAGATTTTTGCTGGATACATCAGCACTCAATTTGTTAAAAATATTGTCAAGTTGGAAGTTTTTCAAACCTGGTGGTAGGCCAGCTACAACAATATCGTTTTTCCTTTTTAGCTGTGTTGGTTCATCTAGAATTCCCTCCAACCTTTTCTATTCAACTTTTCTTCCAATGACCTTGTGTGATCCTGCATATAATAAATTTTTTTACTTAGGATTGTATTTTCTTTTTTTATGGCTATATTTTCTTTTAGTGCTGTGTCAAGTTTATCGGTCAAAAAAATTTGAGAACTTCGAGTTTCTGATACAGTGGACCCCAGAGCTTTTAAGTATATAGCCATTTTTTCCATGTTGCAGTTACTCAAGTCAAACGATACCAAGTCATTCGTTTCCATTTTATTTAATTCACCTGGAGATCCTTCATCATCCTCCACAAGCACTGCAAGTGATTCATTCAATTGCGTGGGACAATTAGAACATTTCCAGCTTATGTTTCCCGATTTTACAAGCTCATAGGTATCGTCAGAAATCTTAGCACATCCAATATGGAAGAGTTTAATACAGATTTTGCATTTCACAACTTTTGATCTGGTCGATAATAGTTTTTTGCAAACACCACATTGATTAGCCATATTTAAGAATTTAGAAATTTTTATATAAGAGTTTTTTTGAATTATTTATTGACTATTTTTTTAATGTTTTTTATTTTTTATTTTTTATTCTTTTTGTATTTTTTACTTTTGTTGTTTTTCTTTTTTATTTTTTTTTAATTTTTACTTTCTTTATATTATATTTTATTTTAAAATCTTATTTTATTTAAATTATATTAATTTAAGTTTTAGAAAGTTTAAATTAAGAAAGATTACATCAAATTAAGTTATTAAAAATTTTTTTTAAAATTAATTTTGAATTTATTTTAAAGAGCGCAAAAATAATGTTCCTTGTACTTTGACAGTGACAGCTTTCCAACTGTATTATTTTTATTTCAGCTTTTTCTTTTCATTTTTTTTTTGGTTTCTGACAATCTTAAGGTAACAGTACTTTAAAATATTTTACACCAAATTTGAAATAAAATTAACAAAATTCCACAAAATTCTTTACAATTTATTTGATGTGATTTCTTAAAATCAATCGATTTTAATCAACCCAATCCTTGTCTAAAAAAAAACGAAGTCGAAGTTTTTACTTTAACTACTTTTGATTTTATTGGTATACTGAGTCCTATGATGAGTCGATACACGTGATTATTATTTCTTTTATAAGATATAAACAACTGAGTCTTTAATCCCAACTTTCATCATTAGGTATCTATATATTTTCTATGATATATTCATTACTAACTTAAAATATTAGCCTTACTACCGAACCTTTAAAAAATAAAATGTTTACAAATTAAACAAAAAATATGAAATCAGCTAAATTCACATATTTGTGAATATATATATGTCAATACTCATTTATCTCATACAACACAATAAATAAATATTGGACAAATACCAATAATAATTACACAATATTGTCAACCACACTGACTGTACCCAGCAAACATAGTAACGTCAGGCATCTCAACGTCAAAAATGGATAAAATCGCAACGACAACTTGCAGAAAATATGACGTCGTCTTACCACGTAGGCGCAGATAGAGTTATCAAAGTGATCTTCTCCAGTAGGCCAATCGCCTACTCAGACTGTATAAACAGATTAAAAATCAGACTTTTATTTATTTATTCGTCTACAAAGTTAGTTCTTACAAACCAGCCACAAAACAACAAAAAAAAAAAAAAACTATATATAAAAATAAGAAAAAAACAAAAAAAGAGTACTTAAAATTATTGAAAAATATAATTAACACTATATATTTGCAAGATCTTTAAATTGAGTTCTATTTAATAAAAAAACATCAATCTTATTATTTACAGCTAAAAACTCATTAAGCAAAGCGGAACACCTTGAAACCGGTTCATTTCTACTATAATTTGTTCTATGAAATTGAGTATTTAACAAGTTCTGCGATCTAAGTAGTCTCGGTGGTATAGCTAAACCGAAACTCTGTAATAAATTTGATGAATCAATATGCGATGTCGAAATATCGCGAGGAAACATAACACAGAAAACAGATCTTCTATTAGACAATTTTGTTAAACCTAACAACTTACATCTTGCAGCATATGAGGGTCTTCCTGTTGTGAGTTGAAATCTTCTCAGTGCGAAACGAGTAAAATTTTTTTGTATTTTATCAATTCTTAATACGTGGATACTGTAATAAGGATTCCAAATAATTACACCGTATTCTAAAATTGGTCTTACCAGAGATATATATAACGCTTTAAGTGTATACGGATCTCTAAAATCGATAGAGTTACGCTTAATAAAACCCAGAATTTTATTAGCCTTTGCGATTATTTGTAATCTACATGATCTTTGAAGGACAATTTTTGATCAAAATAAACCCCCAGATCTTTTATATTATTTGATCTATTTAAAATGTTGCAATGGGTGATAATTTTCTAAAATATGACTTCACGGTACACTTGCTATATTTTACAATTTTTTCCCTAAAATAGGTGGTATGCCGTCGAGGTCACTGCTTTTGTTCCCATCGAGTTTACTAAGAGCTACTAAAATTTCGTCTTTCTCAAGCATTATATTACCTAAGTCAACAATTAGAGTAACATTAGCAAAACTACTCCTTACATTGGCTTGTTGAAGTCTAACAAAATTTGACCTAAAAAAATCGGCAAATAGAGACCAGCTTGTAGACAGATCACTTGAAACTTTATTTTCGAATTCCATGTGTCGAGGAAAACCACTTATATTCCTCTTTTTGTTTATTACTGACCAAAAACTGTTGCTATCATTTCTTACTTTACACTCCAAGGACCACATATAATTACGATAAAGGAAGCGGTTTAAAAACTAAAATTCCCTTCGTAATCTTTCAAAATGTTTCTTGTCTGCAAGAAGATCTGTTTTTATATTATATAGATTAATATATGTATATAATATTTTATGAGCTTTATTTCTAGCATTTTTTAGTCTTAACATCTATCGAATCTATCGAATTGTTTATCACATTAATAAAGGCATTATATTTATCGAGTAGGCCAACCGGTTCCAAGATGATGTCCCAGTTTACACTTTCCAAAAATATATTTAATGAATTAACAATTCTCTTCAACACAATACTAGACGACATTCTAAGAGAAGTTTGCACTGGAATAAACGGAATAGAATGGGATCTCTTCGGAAACTTAGAAGACTTAGATTACGCAGATGATGTATGCCTCATATCAAGAAATCAAAGGGACCTACAGAACAAAGTCAACAGATTACAGGAAGAAGCAAAAAAATCGGGACTGGAATTAAATATCGAGAAAACCAAGGCAATGAGGACAAACAACAGTTACAGTGAGCCAATAACAGTGAGTGGACAACAGATAGAATACGTAGAAGAATTCAACTACCTGGGGAGCATTATAACGTCAAGAGGAGGTGCAACAGAAGATGTCAACAGCCGTATAAATAAGGCAAGAAGAACATTTGGGAGCCTAATGAAGATATGGCGGAGCAACCAAATACCGAGAACAACAAAGCTAACAATATTCAGAGCATGTGTTAAGTCAACATTGATATATGGCAGTGAAACATGGCTGACTTCGGTCAGAATCAAACAGAAGCTACAAGTATTCATCAACAAGTGCTTCAGAATTATATGCAGAATATTCTGGCCGGCAAGAATTAGCAACGAGGATTTATGGATGATAACTGGAGAAGAACCTATCAACTGACAGATAAATAGGAAAAAATGGAAATGGATACACTAAGGTCATACACTAAGGAAATCAGAAAGTGATATAGCAAGAAGAGCTCTAGAGTGGAATCCACAAGGACAAAGGAGACCCGGCAGACCATACAACACATGGAGACGCACAATCGATCAAGAATTAACAGTCAACAATTATACCTGGGACGATATTAAGGAAGTAGTACTCAACAGAGAGGAATATATCGAAGCCCTATGCTACCACGCGGAGTAATAGGAGGAAAAAAAAAAAAAACAAAAATGAACATTATTGTAATCATATTGAAAATTGTTAGAAATTATATTCTTGCAAAAGTTTACAATTTTAATTTCCATTTCTAGTGCAATGTGATGCATATCGCCTCGGACATTGCCTCGGAAATTTAGCAGCTAGAAATCGAGTACGATGGAAATGTCAAGTGGAAGCCCTATGCTTCCAAGAGGAGTATTGAAAAACAAAAAAAAAATGCACTAAAAATATTGCAAATTTTTGTAAGGTTCATAAAACAATTTTTTTTTTTATCTTCAAACAAATTTAATTTGAGCTTAAAAATTTTATTGCGAGAAGTATACGATTCCCAAAGCCAAATCCATATTTAATTAACTTTTAATATGCTTATAAATATCTTTATAAATTACTTTTTAACTTAAAATTGAATCCCAGGAAATGGAATTTTGTAGACAAAAACGAATTCAAATAATCTTCATATCAAATCTAAACGAAAGTACTTTCTTTCTTTATGTTTTTGACAGTAATTATGTATCACCTTTTCTTCCATAACTAAGTACGATACTGCAAGTTTATACTACAATTTCGACAATGTTTTTCAAGCATTTATTTCGACTCATTAAATTTGAAAAACTACAACTGTCAGGATCTAAGGCTTTTGAAATAGAATACCTCCATTTTATTTAAATTGCTACCATTTTATACTCTCAATTATTTTTTGTCATTTATTTAACCACAGTGACAAAGGGTAGTACTGGACCAAGTTCAAAACCCATAAAGCATTTTTTTTACTTTATCGGGAATTGAATCTGCGTCCTTGCCACCCAGCGTCTTTCAGTTCAATATATTTCATTACTAGAACTACAAGCCAACTGACTTAATATTAAAAATTAGTAATAATATTAAATTAGACCAGAAATGCAAGAATATAATTTAAAATAGTTCTCTACATAGATGCGACACAGATAAGATTAAATTGTTTGTTAACGTTCATGATATTATACTGTATATATATACGTCCTGACAAGCCGCTAAAAATATAAAAAGACACTAAATTGTCTATGATGAACACAATAATTACATTTTATGTTAAATTTCCAAACACGATCAGAGTCATTGGGGGTGGATACCAATGCTAATGCCAGATGAAACCTATTGAAAACTAGTTTTTAATGTGTCGTGCTAGTAGTAAAATAAAGTTGAAAATGTTATTAGTTTTTTTTTATCATAAACAGCGTTGAAATATTACCTTTAGTACTTAAGAACCATTTGATTGGAATAGGATAGGATAAGATATTTTTTTATTTATTTATTTCGAGCTTAATTCAAGCAAGTTACAATAAATCATACTTAAATTAAATTTATAAACTAAAAATTAAACATTCAAAAAAGAATTAATAAAAAAAAAAAAAAAAAATAACAAAATTTTTATATTATAGCAAAATTAAAAAAGAAAACATAATCTTATATTTAACAATAATTAAAAAATAAAAATAAAAAAAGCTTCAATTAAGAGGACAGGTCAAAGATTCATCGAAAAAATCAGTTACACAAATACAGATTATTTTTTAATGATTGTTTAGTTAGGGAAAAGTTAATATGGGGTTTGTATGCATTACAAAGAGACATCATCCTATTAATTGGTTCATATTTACCATAATTAGTCCGATGGTGCTGCAAATTAAACATATTAGCAGTTCTTAGTCTAGAATGAGAACAATAATTAAGTTTAGCAAACAATTGGGGAGACGAAATGTTGCCTTTACTTAACTCAATTAGAAATACAATGTCAGCAACTTTACGCCGTTTTTCAAGGGTATTAAGATGAATTAAATTTAGTCGATGCTCATAAGGAGGTAATATTAAAGGATCTTCTCAAGGAAGAAGACGTAAAGCATATCTAAGGAATTTTCTTTGAACCGATTCAATTCTGTCTATGTGAACACCATAAAACGGACACCAAACCTGACTAGCATATTCTAAATTAGGTCTAACCAAGCAGGTATAGAGGGATTTTAATACATACGGATCTTCAAATTCTCTAGCCCAACGTTTAATAAAACCGAGCATAGAATTGGCTTTGTTTAAAATATCTGAATAATGAAGATGGAATGAAAGTTTAGTATCGAAGAATATTCCTAGGTCTTTAATTGATGTAACCTTTGGAATACTTTGGCTATCAAAAGAATATACATAAGAAATTGGGCATAATCGTCGTGTAAAAGTAATATAAGCACATTTATTGACATTAAGCTGCAGATTATTATACGAACACCAACTATAGAAACGATTCAGATCAGCTTGTAACGCTAATGCATCCTCTAAATTAACAATTTTTTTATAAATTTTCATGTCATCGGCGTAAATTTTAATATGACTATTAATTAACAAAGATGAAACATCATTAATAGAAATAATGAAGAGTAAAGGACCGAGATGACTACCTTGAGGCACACCTGTGGGAGCTTCGAACTCAGTGAAAATTGACGATCTAAACGAAACACTATAACTACGACCAGAAAGGTAAGAATGAACCCAATTAATAAAGTAACTAGGAAATCCTAATTTATTTAACCTAAAGATGATAATGTTATGTGGAAGCAAATCAAAAGCTTTGCTGAAATCTGTATATATTACATCCGTTTGAAATTCATCTTCCATGTTATTAATAAAGGTAGATGTTGACTCAACAAGATTAGTAACAGTAGACTTAAGCTTAACAAAGCCATGTTGAAAAGATGATAAGAAACAAGTACAATGATCATAAATAGAATCAAATACAATAAGTTCAAATAGTTTAGGTATAGAAGAAAGTTTAGCAATTGGACGATAATTACTTACATTATTTTTTAGATTTTTTTTGTGAACTGGTCTAATTAGGGCAGTTTTCAAGATTGAAGGAAAGATACCAGCAGTTAAAGAAGAATTGAATAATACAGAGAGAGGACGACATATAGTGAAGAAGAACATTTATTTAAGAATAGGTTAGAGATGCCGTCAGTGCCAGGACTAGGATTATTATCAAGCTTTAATAAATAATTGAGTACCACATTAGAATCAATATGAATATTACTCAATATAGTTTTAGAAAAATTCGATAAATGGCCAAAATTATCTTCGTTTAATGAGAAAACAGCCGTAGAATAACTAATAGAAAAGAAATCACGGAAAAATTCAGAAATGCCATTAGGATCACTACTACTAGAGTTTTTATAACTCATACACAAAGGATACTGATCACTTTTTCTTTTCGAGTTAACGAATTTCCAAAAAAGTTTCGGATTAGTTTTAATATTATCAGACATATATTTTACATAATTGGTATATAAGTTATCCGACATCATTTTAAATTCATTAAATAGATTCAAGAAAGCATTATAATCAATGTTATTATTGCTTTTAATAAATTTACGCCAAGCTTTATTTTTCTTATTTTTTAACTTTTTAAAGTTTTTGGTAAACCAAGGTGGACTAGATTTATCACTATTGTCAATAACTAATGGAACATATTGTGAAATAGCAAATTGAATAGTTTTATAGAAATGATTAACTGCGACATTTAAATTAGAAGAGGTCATAAATGAAAAATCATAAGAACTTAGGTAGTTATTAATAGCGTCGAAATTAGCTTTAAGAAAATTAAAACGATAAGAAAGTGCTGAATCAACTTTGGGAGATGAGATAAGAATGCAAAAAGAAAAACAAATAGGAGGATGATAATCATCAATTTCTACCAGTTCAAATGGAAAATTAATGATGTTAAGATTATCCCAATTTGTCCTAAATAGCAGATCTAATTGCCTACCGCGATTATTACAAATTGAAGATATCTGTTGAAAATTAAAGGAATTAAAGGAGTCGATTACAAAGTACTCTGTATTACTAACTAAATCAAGTGGAATGAAGTAGGCTTCCTCGTCATGCGGAACCCATTTAATATTAGGTAGATTAAAATCTCCGCAAAGAATTATGTCATCATTTGTATTAAGTTTACTAACTAATAAATCAATTTCTGATATATATTTGGTATACACATCAATACTGGACGCCGGAGGAATATAAAGATTAATAACTAAATTTTTTAATTGTAATTCAATTTTAACAGCAATTATTTCAAAAATATCGGTAGAGTGGTGCTGGGAAAACAACAACTGTGAAAAACAAAGAGTATTTTTAACAGCTATCAATACACCTCCACCTTTTGGAACATTATAAGATAGAGAACAATCATATCTATCTTTTCTATAAACTGTGTAAGAAGAAGGAAAAATTTCAAGGCTATTTATTGAGGAAGTAAGCCAAGTTTCAGTTAAAACAAATAGATCAGAATCTAATAAAGCAGAATTTTGGATAACTTTTTTAGTTTTTGTACGTAGACCTCTTACATTTTGATAATAAACAGATAGTTTAAAAGGATCAGTTTTAGAAGAAATAGATTGCGTAAGACCTATGTTAATTAGATTTTTTTTTAAAGTCCTTTTTTGTGGAAAGTTTGCCAAGTGTTTTAAATTAATTTCGTTAGGGACGATAAAGTCTATCGTTCTTTTTACGCATCGTTCTTTTTAATGGAGGTATAAGCGGATTTAAAGATAAAGGATTATTATTATTATCATTATTATTATTATTATTATAA
The DNA here is from genome assembly GCA_963942445.1 of Argyra leucocephala. Taxonomy (NCBI): domain Eukaryota; kingdom Metazoa; phylum Arthropoda; class Insecta; order Diptera; family Dolichopodidae; genus Argyra; species Argyra leucocephala. The sequence goes on along the minus strand of OZ012681.1, from coordinate 80,940,192 downwards.
TTATTGTTATTATTATTATTCCTAAGCCTATTATTATTATTATAATTATTATTAATATTATTACTATTTCTATTCCTATTGTTATTATTAGTATTATTGTTGTTATTACTATTATTATTATTACTATATGTAGACATAACATAAATTACGAACAGATTATGAATTTTGAATCATGTATAATTTTAGCATTACCTTCTGACTACTGATCATAAAATATCCTAAAAAAAAAAACCTTTTTACCACTAGTTTGATAATTACATATCCTAATATTTATACTAGCACATGGCTCAAAAACTCTTCCCGTAGTATTATTTTAAAAATTTTAAAATGCTTTTTAGATTCGATTATCCATGACACAATTGATGCTTAATTCCCTTTAAATGAGGGAATTGCCCAATCTTTTTATTTCTCTACTTACCGGGGTCTCAATCTTCTGTTTTTTTATTGTTAAACTATTTTTTCTAATTAACACTGAAGGTATAGATTGGGTAGATTGTAATAAGACTAGATCTGCTTTTCGCTATCATCAAACTACATCTGCCCATCTACATTGGCTAGATTGTGACAAGACTACTTTACTCTTCTTTAGTCTTACTAATATATATCTATTGGACATGTTTGGTCAACCGTCACAACCTAACCACGGTAATGACATTGTTTGAGTTTTTACAAAGCACTACAGAAGTTTCAGTAGTTTTTTAATGACATATGTAATGGTTTTCGAATGAACAAGCTCAGTCTCAAACCACCTATACAATACAGTTTAAACTATGTGAATACTTATGTGAATATTATGTGAATTTCTCATTTAAACGACAAAATATCAAGAATTTTTTTTAAATTCGAAAGTATAATATTTCAAGCTTAGCGAATAAAATATAAAAAATAAAATTACATATTTTTCAATCAATATTTAAATGAATCCTACAATTAATAAAAAAAAAACAGTTATATTTTTATTGCATTATTTAGTTTTATTTTTGATTAAATTTGGCATCCATCTAATTAGTCATTTTAATCATAATTATAACCCAAGGAACATTTTGTATATATAACTCATAGTCACAATTTTTTTTTGTACATTTACAAATCGTTTACTGTAGACAAAAATTGTAAATATATATATATATATATGAAACAAAATTATTTTACAAAATGCATACAGAAAAAATAAATTGTAAATGTAAACTCATGATTACGGTTGTACGTTGTGACTACATATTTACAGATATTTTCTTTGTAAACTTATAGCTACAATATACCTTTACTGATCGTTTTCTAAATAAATGTGTGTTTACAGACACAAAATGCTTACGTGTTGTAACCCTATAGCTACAATGTAAATTTACGGATCGTTTACTAAGTAAATGTATGTTTACCATCACATAATGATTACATATGTTATCAATATCAAGTTAAAACGTCAAAGTGAATTGTGAATAAATGTTTTTTTGTGGATCAAAGTGAGAAAAAAAATAAAAAAAATGTCTAAACCTTTTCATTTATCATCATCTTATTATAGAAGAGTAAACATTTTAACATCTATTAAGAAAACGAATTTTAATATATTTACTAAAGGTCTTGTAAATAATAACAATTCTACTGAAAGTGTTGCTCAACCTACATTTTCAAATTCCTCAAAAACTACATATGATGTTTGCAATATAGCTGATTCAACTTCAACATCTCAGCAGTTCAACATATATGAAAATACAGAGTTCATAGTACCCGAAACTAATACTGATAATTTCAATGAAAATAATAACCGAAGAAAAAAGAGAATTTGAAAGTAAACTTTCAATGATGGAATAATTAAAAAGCTGGGCAGTAGTTCACCGAATTACATATAATTTTTTCCAACAATATTTTTCTAATGTTGCCATAATGATTATCGGTGTTGTGGCAACCATTTCACTTTTACATGAATCATCTTGAATCAGTTTCTTATACAATAATATATAAATACACATTTATCGAATTTTTAATAAAGAAATAACTAACAAAATAGAAAATAAATCTAATTAAATAAAATAAATTAATTTCCCATATAACTTGTTAATTCTTCACTATTCTTTGTGTACTGAGTTTATTTTTGTAAAAAATACTGTGAATGTGTGCCATGTCTCACAGAAGTTTGTGCAAGTAAAATTTCTACATGTAAAAACTTACGCGTCAAATCTGTTGTTGTTTTTATTTTTGTATTTTTTCAGGTTAGGATTTTATTTACTTTTCTTATTGTTATGTATGAATTTAATTTCAGCGGTTGGACAGCTACAAGTTTCTATACCAGAAGTGTTGGTGTACTTTACTTACAAATGAGATTTTTTTACACATTTTTTTAAATTTATTTAAATTTTTTTCCCATTTGCAAGTTTTTTGCAAGGGCTGTACGCAAATAGCACTAAGATAATTTTTATATCTCTTTTTCTATCTTGTATTCGTCAGTAAGGGTAAAGGTCAATATAATGATGAAATATGTGCATATAGATGAACATTCAGTGCTGAAGGTTATGTTAAATTAAAACTTGTTAGATATTTCGTTTGTACATTTCGAATAACCTTTTACATATCCAATACAGTAATCGATCATTTATTTTCTTTAATTAAACTTTTTTTAAAAAATATTTTGTAAAGAATTTTTAAACTTTAAAATTTTTTTATTTTTGTTTTTAGATTTTTCGCACTTTTTAAAAATTTAAATTATTTTATTATACTTAATTTAAAATTCAAAAATATAAAATAAAATAAAACTTAAAGTTTATACAAAAAATGTTTATCGAAACAAAACTAACCCAAAAATTGTAAAATAAAATTGGAGATATATTTTGAGTACTGGCAGTGCTGCTAGAATTTGATAAACTTGTAAACTGGTATTTACATTTTAGTATCAAAATACTTACAAATCGTTTACATGTATATTCAAGCTTACCCATAGAAAACGTGATGGTTGTGATGGGATATAATAAGAACAAATATTAATTTACAACATAAATTAATTTTATTTGTCATATAGCTATGTGTTTTCATCACTTCTTTAAATAGTATTTACGAATTCACATTAGTAGAATTAACAGAAAAAAATCAAATGTTTTTATTGTGTGTTTAATTTCAGTTTTACGAAAATCTAAACATATTAGAAATATTGAAAATGACATTCGGTTCAAAATTTCTGATCAGAAAAAGCTAAAAATAAATATTCAAGAATTTAACATTTTATGCATTCACAAATACAGCGTGCTTATTATTATATTATTATTACTTTACACATACACAAAAAAATCTATTAATTAATTACTTTTATTTGTGTACAATAATAGACTGATTGTGACTTTTTTGTAAATGATTTGTAAATGATTTGTAAATGGTTTGTTTATACATATATCGTTTACAATAATTCATTACCGTAAATGTTCCGTGTTAAGCAGAATTGTTCCCCAAAATATATACTAAATATTTACTGTATGTTTACATTACGTTTACCATTGTAATTTTACGATTTCAAAGTAAATTTACTGTTAACGTTCGTAAACGAAAATGCTCGTTGGGAAGTACGGTGCATATATCTGAACCATTTTAAACGATATATATTTAAAAGGTGACGTGGGGAAATCGAATATTTAAAAAAAAATTATTAGTTTTCAATTAGAAATGTCAATTTAAAATTTCACCCGATACATAACAAATTTTAACATACAAAAATTTTAGGTTTTCTTAAAATAGAAATTATTACGTATTATAGCGGTTGTTGTCTAAGTTAAATCAATAAAAAAATAAAATGTAGTACGAAGAGATAAATTGAAATGATGGAAAACAATAATTCATAATGAAATAGAGTGCGTACAATCTTTGTACAAATTGCAGAATTGTGTACATCAACATTAATAAATTCTTGGAATATTCCGATCATAATAACCACGTCATAAAATTACAGCAAATATGTAATACAATTAAAGAACGTTTATGAAAATGCTGAAAATATCCTACGACCGATCAATAAGTAAAACTTTGTGCTCGGTTTTCATTTAGCCGATTTATCGGCGGAATTGTTAAGGTATAGACACAAATATACCATAAATGTGATGGAGAAACAGTGGCCATAAATATCGGGAACAATATCGAGAGAGCTATCGGAGATAAATATCGAAGAATATTTATAAAAAAAAATATCTTCCCGAAGATATGTTTCCTATAATCCTATAACCATTGCCGATATTTTCATTACTAACACAAAAAACTGTATTTCTATTTCTAAAAATTTATTGAAAGAATGTCGTCGTACACTACTATTGTATTTTATGAATACATACATGACATTTTATAATTTATAGGAAAAAGCATACTGGTTGTTATGTAATTTTATATTAACATATATTTTTATTTTACAATTAATTTAATTTTTTTCTAAGTTACCATAAAAATAAGTACAATTTTACATCTTCGTTCACATTAAACATACTATATACTTTACTCTTTCTAAACTTTATTTTATCGGCTACAAATTTCTAATGAAAACCGGAAATTTCTGATTTTCAGTATTCTAATCAAATGATTTTAGACCTTATTATAGAAATGAACCTTCCTCAATAATTCTATTTAAAAGAATTCAACTCCAAAAGAGCAGTGATGGTCGACGCACTAACCGACCAAATTTTGATTAATATTAGCCGACTGGTGTAAATCAAATAGATTCGAGTTTAAAACTTCCAAAACTCAAAGCTGTCTAGTTCATAGCATTCGAACCAATTCTCCAGTTTCAAAATGGAGATATTCTGCAACTCAAAAACTTGAACATTCTCGGAATGCGAGTGAATGATAATTTGCACTAGAATGTGCATATTTTCGATATTACGAAAATGCCGTCAAATGTTTAGGGTTTTTTAATCGCTGCAAAGCTTATTTTTACCATCTCGAGACGTCTTAAAAATCTACAAAACAAATATGCTACTCAAGCTCACATTTATGGGCTGGTGTACAAAAACTGCATTAGGTTTGTTTGATAAAGTTCAAAATCACACCATACTTTCATTCTTATAGGTGACATACATTTGACCACATCTCTTATACCACTTGGTCATCGTTGTATTACTAGAGCCCTTACTCTATTTTATAGATATCTATCTCACAATCAAATCCATTCCCGGTCAACCATTCTTTAGAGTTCTTGAAGAATCGTTATAAAGAATACTAAAGAATTAGATATTTAAAATCGATACCAATCGATGCAGGCATCTTAAGAAATATAAAGAAAAGTGAAGTCTGTAAGTGAAAGCTAGTTGTCGTTCTTTATCATATGTTTGATGAATTTCTATGTTGAGTTTCCGATAAAGATTTTTATAAGTACTTCTTTAAATACCTTCATAAAAATATTATTGCTTTTAAAAAAACTATTTTATTTTTTTTTAATAAAATATTTTTTAATTAAATTTTTTTTTAATATTTTTTTTTTATTTTAGAAATTTTAATTAATATTTGTAAGTCTATTTTTATATTGAAATTTGTACGTACCTAATACACATTTTTTATTTAGTAATGATTATATTATTTTATTATGCTTACCAGCGGAATTGAACTTGACTCCTTGTGTTCATTTGTTTTGTGATCCAGATATCTACCCATTCGGCTACATCTAATATTGATTGTTATCATTAAAAGTATAACTTAAATGCAAGTTTTGCAAAATGGCATTTATGATAAATAATTATGAAGATTTTTAAAGATTCTTCAATTGTCAAAATAATGTCAGTGTCGTTAAGACGTGCGTTTTGTATTGATTAATAAAAACATGTTAAATATTTAAATTTGCATATAAAATTATAATTAAATCATAATAAATAACAATGAACTCTAGAAATTGTTTAAGACGGGCTAATAATAAAAATAGAAGCTTACGCCCTCTAAGAAATACTAATATAAATCCGTATGAACAAAATCAAACTAAAAGTGTGCGGGTATCATATATAAATAAAGACCATAATTATAGTAATCCTAGTTTATCCTTACTAACATTTGACTCCGACTACGAAGCAGAATCAATTGCTGATAATCAGTATGATGAAATTTCGGTTAGTGATGAAGATATTTTAAGAGGTTTACGTAATGAAGATGAGCTATCTGAATTTAGTGATATTTATGACATAAAAACAGTTCAAGTACCAAAAAAATTAACAACATTAAACACATACATTATTAACATAATTTTTTTTTTTTAGCATGAAGGTGAATGTTTTAATCAATCTCAAGCCATTTCATTTAAATTTAAATTGGCTAAATCGGCAATAATAAATAATATTTCGCTTACTAATTTAAGTGCATTGTTAAAAATATTAATCGAAGACGGAAAATATATTGATCTACTACGGGATGCTAGATCGTTTTTGAAAACACCGAGAAAAAACCCAGTTCGAGAAATGTCGAACGGGCATTATATCCACTTTGGAATAAAAATTTTTTTGGCTATGTACCTTGGAAATACTAGCATATCGACTTACGAAATAATCATGTCTTTTAGTACTGATGGAACACCAGTTTCAATAAGTGGTGCAAATAGTTTGTGGCCTATATTTGGAGCTATTCATATTGGTGATAATAAGCGCGAAGTATTTATTGTAGGCTTGTTCAATGATTCCAGCAAGCCTGAATCATTTAACGAGTTTTTGACTGAATTTGTTGATGAATTATGTGATTTGACAAAGTCAGAATTTCAAATTAGTAATCAAACTTATGTTATAAAAATTAAATCGTTTGTGGCAGATGCACCAGCACTTGCATATTTGAAGAACTGTAAATCCCATGGAGGATATTCAGCGTGTACAAAGTGTGAAGTAAGAGGTGTAAATATACCTGGAACAAGTAAAATTGTCTATCCACAATTGAATGCTCCTTTGCGGACTGATCTCAAGTTTCGTTGTCGACTTAGTGATACTGAAAATGATGATCATCATATGGGCACAGATTGCACAGTACTTGAAAAACTACCAATCGATATTATACGTGATTTTCCCCTTGACAAGATGCATCTTCTCGATGAAGGTGTAGTTAAGAAAATTATGGTAGCTCTTATAGGAAAAGTCAATCCGCAAAAGCTGATGTCTAAAAAACTGATGCTTTTAAACAAACGTATAGAAAGATGTGCAGAATTTATGCCAATAGAATTTGCGAGAAGGCCCAGGACTTTGAAATATGTTTTGAAAATGAAAGCTACTGAATATAGGTTTTTTTTTTTTGATAACTAATAAGTTTGTAATAAGTCTTAAATACTTATTAATTTTTTTTTTCTAGGAGTTTCCTGTTATATATTGGGCCAGCTGTTCTTGAAAATATTGTACCTAAAGAAACATATAATCATTTTCTTACTTTATCATTAGCGATTCGAATTTTGTCAACACCGAGTCATCATTTAAAATATAATGATTACGCTAACAAACTATTAAATAGCTTTGTAAAGTTATTTCCAAGATTATACGGAATGAAGAATGTTACGTATAACGTTCATGGTCTAATTCATTTAGCGTCTGATGTGAAAACACATGGTCCACTGGACACTTATAGTTGCTATGTCTTTGAATCATACATAAAAATACTAAAGAAGATGCTAAATGCACAAAACAAGCCACTGCAACAAATATACAATAGGTTTCAAGAAAAAGCCGAACTAACATTACTTAAAATTAATAATTTAAAATCACTAAAAAGCGGAAACTATTTTGAATTAACTAATAAAATATATGGTAAAACTATTTATCTTACTAGAAAAGTTTTAAGTTATACAATACGGGGAGATAAAGACAGTGATAACTGCATTATGCTAAGAAAAAACTGCAAGGACACAATAATTTTACGAGTTAAATATTTTCAAAAAGATGAAGATGAAATATATATCTATGGTCAAATACTGATAGATGTCAGACCTTTGAGTAACAAATGGTGTTTAAAAGAATTCAGTATAGTTATGGTTAACTTTGAAAACAAGTTAACCAAACACTCATCTAACATATTTATTTGTAAAATGTGTTTGTTTCCCTATAATATGTATAATGCTGAATATTTTGTGTGCCCCCTTATTCATCATTTATAATAAATAATGGTTCTTTCAAAACAATAATTTTATAAAAAACATAACTTTTTTATTTCATTAATTTTTTTTTATAATAAACAGTTTTTATCAAATTATAATTTTTCATTTACTTCTGCAATATTATTTTTTCCTTTTACTTTTGTTATAAGAATTTTTTTTTCTTCGTGTTACATATAAGAATGTTGAAGAAATTCACATAAAGAAATTTAAATATATTCATCAATTTATCTTTACACGAAATATCATAAAATCTTTATACATTTTTATAAATATATAAAGTATTAGATTTTTTTTTCTTTATAAAGGAACTTATCAAAAAATGTTCAATAATCTTTTAAAGGTAAGTTAATAAAGTTAATGATTTTTATTTAAAAGAAATTCATCGCAAAATTTTTAAATATCTTTATGAATATCACAAGCTATTAGAAGAATTTTAAATAAATGTATAGACTTGTAAATATTTTACTTTATGTATATTATTCTTAATTATTCTTCATATGTCTTTTAAATATTCTTCAAGAATTCTAAAGAATGGTTGATCGGGTTGCGTAGCATGAGAGCCATCAAGTACCCACCCTTTCACAGTGGAAATTCCGAGATGATTTTAGTCCAGTTATGGAAATTGTTTTATTTAAAATATCTCGAAAGTGGAATTGCGTTTATGTCGGACCATCCCTAATGAGAGAAGGATTTTTTATATATGATTTGAAGAAGTTTAAGACGAATATTAAATAACATTGTTCGCCCTTTCCCACAAAAATTTTCTTCTTCCTTTTTCTTACCTTTCCTTTAACTATACTTTTTCAAATAGCCAACGTACACGAAAGTGCTCAAGGGTCATAACCTAAGTTTTAACTATAAAAAAGAAAGATTATTTAAATAATATTTTTAATTATTAATGAATAAAATTTTCCAAATTAAAAGCACCACTTGCTTTAGTGTGTTTAAAAATTTCAATTTATTTTTACTCATCTTTATTTTTAATTCCAAATAGCAAAAAAAAAAATGTTAAGCGTGATATCACTTTACTTTTTCATTTTTAGAACTGAAAATAGAACCCCCATATCAAATACATAAAGAAACTTAAAAGATACACTAACTACTATATTAAATTAATATTCTCAAAGGAATCAGATTAAAAAAAAAATGAAATAATATACAATCACTTATACATAACATGTACATGTACTACATAAGATATACTTTACCAAAAATATTTCAGGAATGGAGAATGTCAAAAGAAAGAAAAAATCTTCGCGTATATTTTTTGTGATGAAATGAATAAAAAAAAAATACTGAAATCAAAATGGGTGAAATTCATCTTCTATATGACTGACTGTTCATACCTACATACATCCATATAAACACTCTGTTGATTGGATTTGAGGAATTCATCATGTTTATTATTAATATGCATTAGCACTCATAGCCAACAAATTCCCCATGTCCAAGAAATTTCTTTTTATATTCTTGACTGGTACATTGTATTACGTTTTGTGTTTATGTACCGTACCGTACTGTACTTTGTTATTAAAATGAACAAAAGCTTTACTCTTTTTGAATGTTTTAATAATGGGGTGACGATAATAGGATTTACATTTCATTTCATTTTTTTTATATAAATTGTACATAATATAAATGAATTAAATGTATTTTTTTTTTTTTTTTTTTTTGTATTTCTGAATTATTTGAAATGATGAAATACCGAAAGTTGAGTCAGGAATTTAGAACAATGAACTAACTTCTTTCTTTGTGATTACCTATTGTTCCAGATTAAACTAATTAATAAAAATAAAATTAATATACAAAAAAAAAAAAATAAAGAATGTATTTTGGTTTAGAGATATGGAAGAAATTTCTTTTGATTAAATTTAATGGCATAAAATAATTCCAATTTTTATATTTTGCCTGCAAAAGTGCAAGAAAAACAAAATTTGAAGTAAAAAATTACATCGTCATTCAAAATTGACAAAAAAAAAAATTCTTTCACAATGTAAATTATTCAACATTCTATAAATAAACTTCTTATAAAATTACTCGAGCTCCAGAACATGATGCCAGTAGTTAGGTATAGAAAAAATCTTGATGATTCAGTCAACATCATCATTGTCCTTAAACTTCATCTATAGGGAATAGGGCGGATCTACCAATATTTTTTCCCTTTCTTTTCATAGAACGAACTACGGGATGTTTGAGCCAATTTATAGGATGCTAATGATGGGAAACAAATATAAACGGCACATAAACTTTTCAATGTCTAAACACCTACTAAAACAACGTCTTTATCTTAATAACTAAGATACAATTTATGTTTTGTTTTAATTATTGTTGTAAACAATTTATTGTGTATGGTTTTAAAATTTGTAAGCTTTAGTATTAGTATATTAGTTTATACTTCGTCGCTTGAAGTCTCTTTTGCTCCATACGCACAAAAGTATATTCCGAGATATTTAATCGAAAAAGAAAGTTTGGACGTCAAAAGAAAAAAATTGGTCCGAAAAACTATGGTCGAAATTTCAACCTTAAGTTTATTGATTATTTAACTAACTTGTATACTGAATTTTAGGGATGTCACTCAAATATTTTTCGAGATATTTGATATTTTATCATAAAAGTCATAGTGGACAGCTTGCTCCATACCATACAAATCGATCACAGAATTGGTTTCAATGTGCCTATGAAGCAAACGTGCATTGAATTTCAATTACTATGCAGCAAATAAGAATTTAAAAGTGTGTTAGGGTAAAATACACGTTAATATTAAGTACATGGAGCAAATTATTTTAAAATATGATCCACAATAACAATCATTATTCATCAGAATTAAAAAGGATTACGAATAATATGAGAAAAAAAAATAAAAATTTTAAGTTTTTTTTACTTCTTTATTTTAATTTTATTTTGTAATTAATTAATTATATTATTTTGATATAAGTATAATAACATAACAGCCATTTCACAACATTTTGTTAAACTGAACCAAGAAACAAGAAATTTCAATTAATTTGAAATTTTGAATATGGTTTTAAAATAGTTTTTATCTACTGGAAGCAAAAAAAGGTGATAATTATCTTAAATCCTCCGTCTTTTTTTGGACAAAAACGGTCGCTTCGTAGGACTGGCAATTTAGCAGAAAACAGATTTCAAGGTGTACCCAACACTTTTTTATATGTTATTTTTTTTATATTAACTTTTTTAAAGGCCAAGTTTGAAAAAGAATCTATATTCGATTAGAAAAGGTTCGGATTTTTGATATCGAATAATTTTAGTTTTTAAAAACGGAAATTTCATTTTAGTTTTTAGTTTTTGAAAACGGAAATTGCAGGTGCAATATGTGATACGCTATCTTTTTGTACCGTTGGAAAAATTTTTAGTTTAGTTTTAGAAGTTTAAATTTAATAATAATTTTATTAAATGAACTATACTATATGTGTATCAAGATTTTTTAAATATTTCTCTACCACTAAATGCACACAGTCAACTTCTTGTAACTACAGTGAGTGACCGGTTTCAGAGAGAGATTTTTGGATCAATTTAAGGATATTATTAGAATTTTGTAAAAAATATTTTAAGGTGATCGCGACATTATTTTGTTTCGATTTTATATGGTATACAACTATCACTCCCGAAAATAAGTTTCCTCAAAGTTGAATTATCGAGGCAAATTTTATTCAAAAATTTGATTAGGACGTTAGCTAGATCGTGACCTCCTCTTCCTGTTTGTGCCTCCGTTCATATGGTACAATATGTAATTTTTTCTTGTCCAGGTACAATAATTGACATTGCAGTTAAGTTGTATGCATTTAATTTGCGTTTGTAAAAAAAATAGCAGGGATTACCTTTTGGTATAGTAATTACATTCTGTAAATCGATGATATGATGCTGCAAATGATACAGTGATTTGGATCCATATTTGTACATAGCTACATAGGTATTTGCTACATAGGTATAGGTAAATTTAATGGTTGAAATGGTAATCTTAAATACCTATGGAGCAAATAAGTACTCAATATAATTCTAATTATGTATGCCTCATTGCGCATGGTAATGCATATGGAGCAAAAAAGAATTAACAATATAAACACTGATTTTTTCATATAAAAGTTGCTCCATAAACCAAAAATTGGTTTATGGAGCAAAGGAGCACTACAAAATGAAAAAAATGTGGCTTATGGAGCAAAGTGCGCACTCTATATCTCGAAAACTAAAACAGATAGGATAATTCTGACAACTGCATTAGAAAGAGAATTTTTCAAAACCTATAGAACAACTTATAAGTCAAAAAATCAAAAATTGGCGTATGGAGCAAAAGAGAATTCATGCGACGACTTCTTAATTTTAAGTTAAACTTGGATTTATAAATTCTCTAATAATAAGTTTTTTTTTTCTCTTTGTAAACTGTTTGTGTTAAACAAGTAAATAAATAAATAAATAAAAATAAATAAATAAAAATATGAATAAGAGAATAATAACAACAGTGATGTTATGAAGATTACGATTAATTTTTAATTTTCATAAATCAGTAAGTCTTTTTGGATGTGGCTCAGGCATTCGGTAAGGTGTGGGTTTGACAAAATCCCTTAGACATATTTCTATATAAAACAAGAAGAAGCATATTCTCATTTCGAAGAAATCAATGCCAGAGCTCCTCAAGGAAGTGTAGTTGACCTGCTACTGTACCTGCTGTACACTTGTGATTTTCATGCACTGAAAAAAAAAATACAATTGTGACGTTTCCTGATGATACAACGGTTCTGGCTTTTGAAAAAAACATTAAAAAAAAACATACAAAAAAGCTGCAGAGAACTATAACAAAAATCAGAATCATAAGCCGAAATTTACGATCTGCTAAGAACAAGAAAAAAAAAAAATATGTTATGACATTATTATCAAGTTCCAATTCAATACACGGCAAATTTAGTACACATGAAAATTAAAAAAACTTTAAAAAGAAATATCACAAACTACCCTTATTTACATCAGAGACCCCAGCGGGATAACAATATAACAATAAAAACTGAAGAACAAGAGAAAAAGCATAATTATTGGCTTTACCCCTAACCATAATAGTCATAAGGTGTCAATAAAAACTGAACAATAAGCAAAAAAGCATAAATATTGGCTTTATCCCTAAATATATAATAAATGGCCTATAGATTCGATATGATTTAACAAAGCCATAACCATATCATAACCTTCACTATAATGATCATATCTAATCATACCAAAACGTCAAAACCAAAATTTAAAAGAAGTGAAATAAAAATATAAATTCTATAAATAAATGTTTTTGTTTTTTTATTTTGAGTTTTGAAATAGTTAGGGCTATTATGATAATAAAAAAAAACACAAAAGTCGTGTCTATGACTATTTTAATGTATTTTTAATGTGAGTGTGGTATGTATTTAGTTTAAATGCATTTAATTTCATATCTATACCGCCAGCGACATCTCTGTTCGCCACATTTTGTTGAAATGTACGTCTCTATCAATAGTATTTGTTAGGGAGCTTTTAGACATCAGATTTTGTTTCATGAAAGTTTTGTTTTACTTATTTTTACTACATTTACAAATTTTATTTCAAAAGTTTTAATAACATATCTCAAAGATAAACAAATATAGTTGCAAAGTATACTATATTTCTTCATGCAAAATCCACTTTTTAAACTTGCAAAATACGAAGATACGAATATGCGAGTACTAATAATAAATACTTATAAACAAATATAAATATACAGTGTAATTTCAGAACATTTATGAAATATAAATATTTAAATAGTAAATCAATTATTCTAAGTGTTTGTATTGATAAATAATAATAATATTTAATACACATTTTTTGTATTTTTTAATGTATATCTTTCAATATATTGGCATAACACAATTAGAAGTTTATAAATACCTTTTCTCGCAAAACTCACTTTTTCAACTTGCGAAATACAAAAATGCGTGTCGAGATATTCTATCTAAAAAAATGATATTCTATAACAAAGTCGGATGTCAAACTTTAATGAACAATACGTTATAAATACAATTCAAAAACGTATAAACGCTGCCTTATATAAAAGTTTTCTTCAAAACTATTAGCGGTCAAAATTAATTTATAATAAATAAATAAATACCTAAATAAAAATATAAAAAAAATAGTTATAGATAGATCAAACAATATTGTAAAATACTAGCTACTCCCGGTGTAACATTCGCCGGTCTAGCATTAGCATTATAAATGAAACAATTTATTTTATTTGTTTATTTTCTTTATTTATAAATTAATAATAAAAAAATATGTAAAACATTGATTTTTTTTAAGAAAATAAAGAAAATAAATAAATAAAATAAATTGTTTCATTTATAATGCTAATGCTAGACCGGCGAATGTTACGCCGCGAATAGCTAGTATATAATGTAAATGAGTTATGAATACTAAAAGTAAAATTTCCTTTTCTAATTATTTATTTTTATTTGGCAAATATCGATATTTCTGAAGCAATTTACTTCCTTTATCAGAATATATGAATTTTAGAAAAAAATTAGTATAGAAAAGTTATTGTATATTTATTTTATACTCTACCCAAAATGTAAGGAAAGTTAGTAAGTGTCTAATATTCAGACAGATGTAAATAAAAATGCGGAATAATGAAAAAGATTTTACCGGACTGACCAATTAATTAAAAAACAAAAGTCAATTCCATTTTAATTTTTCCTACCCAAATATTCACAATGTTGTATAAAACTACGTTGAGAAAACTGCGTTGTTTATAGAATAACCAATATTTGATTTCTCTTTCAATATTATAGCTATATTATTATACTTCTTATTATATTTGAAGCATTAAATCATAAAAGATTCCATCAAAAATAATGTCAAAAATGTGAGTCTTGATCAAAAAATAAAAGAGAGGCGACACAACAATAAATTCAAGGGTTATTTTTGTGAAACATTAAATTTTTCAAAAGAAATTAAAATTATATTGAAAGTAATTTTAATTGTAATGAAGTTGATGCCATGTCATTACTATATTACTGTTGCAATTTGATTGTTAATGTTATTCTGTTTTACTGCTATCGTCACAATGACATGCCAACAATGATTTTGTCAAGAAATTAAAATCAGAAAATTTAAAATTAAACGTGATGACGCTCTCAATCTATTCAATTATACTGTATTAAGTTGAATAGTTGAATTTTTAATAATAGGTTTTTTTGTAAAAAAAAAAAAAAATAACGCTAATTTAATTTAAAAATAATTTTTGTTTTAGACATCCTTTCAAAATGTTTAACTCATTTATTATTTTCAAAGAAATTTTTTCACAAAATATTTTTTTTTTTTTTTTTTTAATAAGAGAAGTTGAAATAAAACAAAAAATCAAACTAATCAAGTAAAAACTTTTTATAATTTTAAAACTTTTTTATTAAAAGATTAAAAGAACTCGACCACAAATTAAATAATTATAAATAGTTTAAACTTTTTTTTTTTATATTTTTTTAATAATAGGTTTTCAGTTCAAAACTTTGTATGAAGAAATTTTCTTCCTGAAACAAATTTTTTTCTTTTTATTTATTTTTATTATTTTCTTTTTCTTTTTTTGCTAAGAAAATCCCAATCATTTTAATACAATGTACACCTACAGATTGAAATATAGAAATGGTAATTAAAATTATTTAAATATTTAAAAAAAATTATTTCAATTGGAATAAATAAAGTTTTCGTATTTTAAAGATTGAGATGTGAACGCATTAAATTTTAAAGATCAAAAATTACTCCTATCCTCTAATTCTAAAATTTTGGATTTTTATTTTTACGAAGCCTTGGAACTCACAGAATTTGACTGTTTGATTATTTTACCTTTCATATACAAGAACAACCTTAGAAAAACTTCATAGGATTTGTATTGGAAATTTATGGTAGTAAACTTTACTTACTTTTCTTTCTGGGCGTTACAGACCTTGAAGATCCTGGACCTGACGCAAAATTGTCCTTCACTGATTTCGGTCACGAGAGGAATCTCTCCAGTTGGTGATTTGAAGTTTTTCCATATTTGCCGATACTTCATTTCTCCAACGAAGGTGTGGTCTCTCTCGAAGACGCGTTCCCTGGGGCTTGGACTCGAAAAGTTTCCTAGCCGGAGCATTTTCATCCATACGATCTACATGGCCTAGCTAATGAAGACGTCTTATTCTGACTTTTTTTTTAGCTAGGTCCATGTCGTTGAACAGCCAGCTCGTATAGTTCGGCATTGTATCTTCTTCTTCAAACCCCTTCGTCAGACACAGACACACCATAAATGCGAAGAAGAATTTTCCTCGCAAAGTTATCAAGTGCATGCTCGCTTGTTTTTGGTAATGTCCACGATTCAGAATCATATAGCAGCACCGGAAGGATGAGCGTTTTGTATAATTGTGCCTTGGTATTTTGTAGTAAACATTAAAACAAAATCATCACCATCATAATACCATGCTAAAAAATCGGGGAGAGCGAGTCTATATTTGGCAACCGTTTTTCAATTTTCAACTTGTAACTTTCGCGCAATCAATTTCCATGTTATAGGTCAATATTGTTCTCGATCTACCTCTAGAGCACATTTGGTATGTCTCGATAACAGTTTTGATTGCCTAAGTTTCCTGTTTGCAAAATAACACTTATTGCCCATTTGAATTTTATTTTTTATGCCATAGTCACTACGACATAGTGTATGCTCTTGTTATTTTGATTAAGTGTTCTGAGATATTTGAAGCTTGTTACTACCTCAAAGTTAAATTCTGTAATTGTTATATGCGGTTGTCTTCTTGCGGGTTCCCAGCACATTTTTAGATATCTGGTCTTATGTCGCTATTGGTCATGGATTTCAAATTTTGTGCAAGTATATCAATGTCAAAGACTTAGATTACGCAGATGATGTATGCCTCATATCAAGAAATCAAAAGGACCTACAGAACAAAGTCAACAGATTACAGAAAGAAGCAAAGAAATCGGGACTGGAATTGAATATCGAGAAAACCAAGGCAATGAGGACAAACAACAGTGATAGTGAGCCAATAACAGTGAGTGGACAATAGATAGAATACGTAGAAGAATTCAACTACCTGGGGAGCATCATAACTTCAAGAGGAGGTACAACAGAAGATGTCAACAGCCGTATAAATAAGACAAGAAGAACATTTGGGAGCCTAATGAAGATATGGCGGAGCAACCACATATCGAGAATAACAAAGCTAACAATATTCAGAGCATGTGTTAAGTCAACATTAATATATGGCAGTGAAACATGGCTCACTTCGGTCAAAATCAAACAGAAGCTACAAGTATTCATCAACAAGTGCTTGAGAATTATATGCAGAATATTCTGGCCGGCAAGAATTAGCAACGAGGATTTATGGATGATAACTGGAGAAGAACCGATCAACAGACAGATAAATAGGAAAAATGGAAATGGATAGGTCATACACTAAGGAAATCAGAAAGTGATATAGCAAGAAGAGCTCTAGAGTGGAATCCACAAGGACAAAGGAGACCCGGCAGACCATACAACACATGGAGACGCACAATAGATCAAGAATTAACAATCAACAATTATACCTGGGACGATATTAAGGAAGTAGTACTCAACAGAGTGGAATGGAGGTTCACTGTCGAAGCCCTATACTACCACGCGGAGTAATAGGAGAAAAAAAAATATCAATGTCGTCTACATAGGCTCTATTAGCTGTAGGTATGACCACTGCTCTGGAATATAATCCTATAGCTTGATGTAGAAATTTATTAAAAAGTAGGGTAGAAAGTATATCCCCTTGTCTCACCCCTACTTTGGTACTAAGTTCTTCCGATGTTTTCCTTTTTGCATTCGCATTTTTACCTTCGAGTTCTCCATCGTAATACTTATTATAGTAATAAGTTTTTCTGGTATCCATTGTTTTGTTTTAGGGATTGCAGAAGTTGATGATTGTATTGACGCTGTCGAAAGCTTGTTTATAATTTAAGAAGAGTATATGAAGATTAGCGTTTTATTCACAACCTTTCATCATGTTTTGCTTAAGTAAGAATATTTGGTCTATCGTTGACCTTTGATTTCTAAGCCCAAATTGGTATTCACTTAATATTTGTTCGGTTATCGGTGTAAGTCTTTCATAAATAATATTAGACAGCAATTTATATGTAGAGCTCAGCAGTGTGGTTCCCCATAGTTATTGCAATTTGTTTTGTTTTAAAACAAAATAACGATATTAAAATATCTATACTTGCGCACAAATTTGGTATAATTTTTTTTTTTTTTTTTTATGATCTTGACAGTAACTTAGGTAGAATCACCTTTTCGTGCTTAATTAAGTACGGTACTACTATTACACTCTCAATTATATTTTGTCATTTATTATATCCCAATTATAAAGCGTACTAGACCAGCTCGAAAAACCAAAGAAGCTTTTTTTTTTTTTTGCTTCATCGGGAATCGAACCCGGGACCTTTCGGTTGAAAGGCAGGCGCTCTACCTATTGCGCCATCCAGTGTGTATAATAAACAGAGTCGAAGTAATAACT
The DNA here is from genome assembly GCA_963942445.1 of Argyra leucocephala. Lineage (NCBI taxonomy): Eukaryota > Metazoa > Arthropoda > Insecta > Diptera > Dolichopodidae > Argyra > Argyra leucocephala. Next base: position 80,921,586 of record OZ012681.1, on the reverse strand, counting down.
TCAATATAGAAAGATAATTAGACATTGGTTCATTAGTCTTTCAAGAGCTTTTATATTTTATATTTGAGGGAAAATACTCGATTGTAACATGTACAAGAGTCCAAACGTTCGTCAACAAATTCCTTCATATTTTTTTATATTTCTAGTACGAAGTAACTCAACTATATAAATTTATTCACAAAGACTACCTTGCGAGTATTACTTTTGACTGATTTTATTATAACATTTTTAATTGAGTCATAGCACACACATTATGTCTTGTGTATTAAGAAAAGCTTAGAAAATATAAAATGTTTTCAGCCTTTTTTAAAAAAATATAAACATCAAAACTTTTTGTGATGGCAAAAATCTGGTTGTACAACTTTTCTCTCATTTTGAAATATTTACATTTTAAAAAGAGAATTGATATTTGCTAATATACCGGCAAAGCTCAGGTAATCTAAAGCTTCCATTAGGTGTAATGGAATTATTCGCCGGCTATTTTATGTCATTTTTATCAATACCCAATTCAAGATTAAAATCACGTTAAGAGTATACTTCATTAGAGGTACTTTGGGCTCAATTCGAACCTAAATATTTTGCTCGTTACTAGAATTATCAGTGAAAATCTCTGCAAATTGTATGAATCAATGACTGAAACAACTGAGCACTAGCTCTGCAATTGTTCTGCTTTATCCTTCAGAACATATTATGATTTTGAAATGAAGAACCAAAACGTCGCCTTTGCGAATTATATAAATTTAAAACGAATGAAAATTTTTGTTAGGCATCTCAAACAAAAATTAGAAATGCAACACAAAATATTTAGTAAATTTCTACTCTATATAGGTATACAAACCCTAGCATGTCGTTAATCAAAAATAAAAAAAACAAATTCTTCTTCATTTAGTTGATATTAAATTTCTGAAAATAATTCTATTGAGTAAAGATAATTCAGAAATAAATAATTTTAACATTTTGGAATAATTTTGTTAATAAATAAATAAATATTCGTTGTAATTTGGATCACTCTGTAGTTAAAAATCAACTTGTATTAATTTTCTTTAATTAAATAACCATAAATATAAGTAATTAAAATGTACATTAAAAAATACGTTAATTTAAGTTTAATAAAAGTTTATCGAACTCTGGTGGCCGTAATTATAAAGCAAAAAAAAAAAAAACAAAAAATTAAAAAACGAATTCTAAAACTGAAAAAAAAAATAAAATTTAATTGAGGTCACTAGCACTAGCACACAATTTGCTTATCTAACAGTTCCAATTATGTACCTTGAGAAATGAGAAAATTCACCTCACCTTTGTTGTGTGTGCTTAAAAAAAACAGAATTAACAAAAAAGATTGCGTGCTGTCATACTCATATACATTACGACATAATATTATTTAAAAATGGCTGACGTAAACTTTTTTTCATTTTAATGTCAAAAAATATATCGTTAATTTTAGACAGGTGAAATAAAACTGATAAGAAAACAATAAAAATAAATTCCCTAATTGATAAAAAAAATAATATACATATATATACATATACAGTATACACATACATATAGAAATAATAACAATAATGATATTATATTTTTTTTGTTATTTATTTTATGTTGATAAAAAAGAAATAATAAAAAAATTGTTATCGCATCGCATGCAATTTATTTTTTTTTTTTTTCGTTTTTGCTACCTATTTATATTTTTTTGTTTATTTGCGCTTATTTAAATTTCAGACCATTGTGATCTCATACTATTTATAGGTATATGTAAGTAGAGACGGTAGTTCGATTCACCTTTTTCTATATATTATATTATGGCAACATGTTTATTTTATTTATTTGCAGATATTATTGACTATTTCATCTACAGTAAATATTTAAAAAAAAAAAAATGTTGTCTAAGGATTTACAAACACAACTACACATGAGCATATGTTATGTAGTTAAAAATATCCATTATCCACACCTACAAAATGTTGTAGAAGAGAAAAAAAGAAAGTTTAAATAAAAATTTTATTTTTTTATTGCATAAAAAAATATCTATGAAAACATTCTTTACACAACAAATAAAAACAATATAATATGTTTTTGTGTATAAGGTCAGGTAGCAAGGTTTACAAAATTGGACATTGAAATAGAAATGTCCAGACGTATAAAATGAAGAAAATAAAGTTTGTTTTTTTACATTTGAACAGATTCATTAATTCAGATTTTATTTAATATGAAAAAAATCGTGAATACCTACATAATATATTGTTATTTAAAACATTTAATACTGACAGGCAGACTTTTGAATTGTTGTTTTTGTTAAATATTGGTCTGACCTTACGAGTATAAATTTATATAAATATATTATCTAAGTCAAATATATCTAAGTTAAAATCGGTTTTAAATTAAATTAAAAAAAAAATTTATTATTTTTATTTCCGAAAATGGATTTAAAAATAAAAAGATGGAAAAAAAGGGACACGTAAAAGAATAAATAGATTTTAAGGTTTTAAGTTATTGTGCAACACTTTTTGTTTTTCTTTGTTTTCCTGATTCACTCTGGCTCTGATTTGCGCTTGTTGTAATTTTCTATTCCGTTATGGACTGATCTCGGTTTACTTATTTCTTTTTTGCCCTGCGGCTTAATTTATTGCTTGCTTTCCTATATTATTTGTAGGTCTTCTGAGAGTGTGGAGGTGCCTTCATTTTTTCTTCTCTGTTAGGCTATTGGTTGTTGTTTGGCCATTTCCGAGAGATCATGTTTTCTAATTATTCTTAATCAGAATATTTTGAATATTATTTTTTAACGGAGACCTGCTTTTTCCTTTTATAATTCTTGTTTATCAGCCATGTCTCGCTGTCATACCATAGCATTGATTTCTCGCATCATATATTTTAAGTTTAATATCGCTGGTAATGTGACGTTGTCTCCACACAGCCCAAAGTCTTCCAAAGTTCAATTTTAATTGCTTTTACATGTTTCTATTAGTATCTCCACTTGTACTAATTATAGTATTAATGTAACTGAATTCTGACATCTATGACTTCTATGCCTTCATCTATGACTTCGTTCCTAATTGTACTGAAAGAGGAGTACTATTTGTTGCTTTAACTCTTAGGCATTTTGTTTGATTGTTTGTTTTTTTTTTTAAACTTGTTTTCTAGCGTTAGAGTACAAATTTTTAAACACCACCCCTACCCGTCACTCTAACATCGCAAACATTATTTCAAGTACCAACAATGAAATAAATAATAATATTATTACCCTTTACCAGTCATTGGATAATAAACAACCATCCAGCTGCGAAAAGCATCAAATTGTTACCTGTGCGAATAAAATAAATAAAACAATTTTAGATTTCTTTCCTCAGTCGAGTACAAAACACTGAAGAAGTCTGCATGTAGTAGACGAAATATGCGTTCATGTGTGATAAGCATGTCAGTAAAATTTAAAGGGAAATATAGTAAGTGACATTAAAAACATGATAGAACATGATTTAACCATAATTGAAGAGTTTCTTCGACTCAATAAAATTGCTTTGAACTCCACGAAAACTAAAATAATTAATTTTAAGCCTTAAAAAAGTAAAGTTGAAAAAATTAAAATTGGCAACAATTATATAGAAGAAATTAATTAAATAAAGTTTTTAGGAATTATATTAGACAGTAATTTGAGTTTGCAAACTCATGTCAACAGCTTAGAAAGAAGGTTAAGCTCGCTAAATGGAATTTTATTTAAATTTTAAAATAAGTAACTTGGCCATTCTTTATTATCCTATGGTACAAGCATATGGGGTATTAAAAATATAGTTCACCAAGTATAACCTGCAAGTATCTCAAAATAAGTTACTAAAAAATGTTTTGAATTTGCCGTTGCTACATAACCCTTGCAGATTGTACTCAGAAAATAGAATTTTGCCTATTAAAGGTATTTCTCTGTGTTAGGAAAATGTAAAAATTTATAGAATCATAAATTATGTTGATCACCGCCATAACAATTTGATGTCGCAAACTAATTAATTACATGGAATCTATTCAAACACTAAACTCTTCCTTCTCTCTTATAATTATTTAATCAATCAACTCTTCTCCCATAACATTAAAATATAAAGTTATTACTTCTGACTTAGTATAAAACTAATATAAGGTTATACATCGGAGAAACATGACGATCTCAAATCCTCTGCGCAAAATCCTCTGTGTTGATCTGCATCTGTCGTTAAGGAGTTGGTACAATGATTTTAAATAGAATCAAAAATCACCAACTCAAAAACTTTAGGAATAGTGGAAAGTTTGGAAATTTTTTTTTTTTTTTTTTTTTTGCGTGGATTGGTGGGAATCTTCATAGACACAATGAACCTTCCATTGTGTGCCAGACTTTTACTGACTAAACCACGCCCCTCCCATTAACACTCGTCCGACGGACTAACAATTAATTTTTTTCTAGGATTATTTTCTTAAAGATAAAGTTTACGAAATTCTATCGTATTAAATCTAGTGGCTTAGTTCTTTTAAGCCTTCTGACATCATTTTGATTATCTAGCAATTGAGTGGCCTCAACGTTAACATGTCCCTCCAGACGAGCTATATGCTTTGTTGCATATCTTTTTATTTCATTTTCTATGCAAGGAATTTTTAGATTTCTGTGCAAGTCACTGCTGCGAACATACCAAGGGGCATTTACCATGTTGCGCAAAACATTATTTTGGAATTTTTGTATACAAAGTACATGTGTTTGTTTGGCACATCCCCATATTTGTATGCCGCCGTACAACCATATCTGTTTGAGTATCTGATTATATAACAAAATCTTGTTATGTATAGGTAATTTAGAATTACGACCTAAGAGCCAGTACATTTCTCTATATTTATTTTAAAGCTCAAATTTTTTCTTTTTAACGTGCTCTTTCCATCTAAGTTTGACATCTAATGTCATTCCTAGGTATTTAGCATTGTTTTCTTGGGGTATATTGAGCCCATTCAAATTTACCAATGGTGGTTGATTTTCTAATTTTTTATTTGTAAAATTTACATGGACTGATTTTAACTCATTGAGTTTAATTTTCCATTTCTTTGTCCAGAGGTATAGCTTGTCGCTTGCTCTTTGCAATTTAATTGTAGCCTCGTCAATATTTGATCCTACTGCCATCAACGCAGTATTGTCAGCGAATGTAGCTACAGTTATATTTTCCATTTCTGGTAAATCATTGGTGTAGAGCAAATACAGTATGGGACCTAGAATACTACCTTGAGGCACACCCGTTTTAATATCTCTAATAGTAGAATACTCTTCGTCTTGTTTTATTCTGAATAGTCTGTTTTCTAGATATGATGAGAGTATATCTACGTATTGTTTAGGTAACATATTGTTTAGTTTATTTATTAAGCCTCGATGCCATACTTTATCAAAAGCTTGGGCTACATCTAGAAATATGGTAGAGCATACTTTCTTTTCCTCTAATGCTTTTTCTATTATGTCTGTTATTCTATGAATTTGATCGATTGTCGAGTGCTTAGATCTAAAGCCAAATTGATAATTTGGAATCAGATTACTATTTTCTATGATCGGTCTCATTCGAATCAATAATAGTTTTTCAAATAATTTTGATACTATTGGTAGTAATGATATTGGTCTGTAGGATTTGACCTCATTTATGGGCTTACCTGGCTTTGGTATCATAATTATCTCTGCTATTTTCCACATATTCGGCACATACTTTATTCTTATAGCAGCGTTTATAATGCGTGTTAGCATTGTTATAGCTTTTTTCGGAAGTTCTTTCAGGACTTCCGATGTAATTAGATCAAAACCTGGAGCTTTTTTATCTCTGAGTTTTTTAATTTGTTCAACTATTTAACTCTCTGAAAATGGTGATATAACATTTTCTTGCCAATTATTATTTTCTTCAGTGAGATCATCCGAATCTGTCTCGTCTGGACAAAAAATTTCTTCAAGATAATCTGCGAATGTTTCAGCTTTATTTTTATTATCTCTCGCCCATTCACCGCTTTTCATTCTGATTGGCGGGATTTGAGAGATCGAGTTTTTTGTACTCTTTGTTGCTTTCCACAACGAGTAGTTATTTTCTCTTTTAGCTGATAAATTTTTTATATATTCTTCAAAATTTTCATTTTTAAGATCTTTAATTTTTCTTTTAAGATTCTGAGTTAACCTATTTAGCACAGTTTTGTCTGCTGGATCACGCGATTGTTGCCATCTGCGTCTAACTCTTCTTTTTAGTTTTATCATAATTAATATTTCTCTAGGGTAGTTGAATCCTACCGATTTATATTCACAATTTTTTGTATTATTCCATCCAGCATTTTGAATAATTTTAATAAAATTTTCTACTTCAGAATCTATATCACATTTGGATCTTAGTTTTGTTTTTATGTTTATTTTGTTTTCTATTTCTTGTTTAGAAATAAGTTTGGAAATTGGTTTATAATTGTTTATCTCATTTTTTTTATGTGTGGGCTTAATAAGAGCTTTTTCCAAATAGATGGGAACAAACCACAAATGATAGAAGTATTAAAGGAGGAACATATTGTGTACAACAAACAATTGATATTGAGAGAGTCAATAAATGCACATTTAAGTTCACTAACTAGATTAGTTGGATTCAAAAATGATTCTTCGTCATGGGAAATTCATCTTATATTGAGCAGATTAAAACCACCTAAAATAAGTATTTTATCATCAGAATTATAACTGTTATAGTACGTTTTCAAGCTCATGTTTATGGATAAATATGGTGTTTACGATAAACTGGTTGATTACGTAATTGTTTTCCCATACAAATTTGCTGAAAATCATATACAACTAGCTAGGTGTTATATCATAAACCACTTCAAAAACATGTAACCACCCATCCATAAAATTTCGATTTTTTGTCGATTTTAAAAAATTTTTTGCATGACACTTGATTTTTTTGTCATAAATTCATTTTTTCTATTGTCAAAAAAAAAGAAAAAAAAAGAAAAATAAATCAAAACAAAATTCAAGAAATATCAAGAATAGACCTTTTTCAATAAAAAGACTTTTTCTAGTCTAAAAATTTAATTAATTTAATTTTAGAAACAGACATTTACCTTTTTCCAAATCGTCTTATCTTGTGTAAAGTCTACAACAAGTCTATTGATTAACACTTTATGATTTGCTATTATTAATTGTAATAATTTTCTTTTTTTTAATAATAGCTTAAGTAAAGACTCAAAGATATTAAATTTGTTTCTCTGATATTATTATTTTTTGTAAATCCTCCACATTTTTTTTTATTTAATTTATTTATCGTATGACCATATATAATCGCTTAAGTTCTACTCAAAGATAATGCAAAAAAAAAATTTTTTTATATAAATAATAAATATGTGAAATTAAGAGCTGGTGGTTTTCCAAAAAATCTTGTGAACAGTTGACATTTGACTGGTTTATGAGCTAGTTGTTTAGCCATAAACATGAGCTTGAAAACGTACTATTAGACACAGCATCAAAGTTAGGAGGAATGTAACAATTAATTATATAGAATTTTTTGAATTGAAACACTAGTTTCACCACGACAACTTCAAGACCGCTAAACTCTAAAAAAGAAATGTTAGTTACGCAGATATGTTTTTTTATTGCAATTAAAACACCACCTCTTTTTGGGGTATTACTATCTATTTGACTATACCTACATTCCAGGTCTTTATCATAATCAGATTGTTTGGGTCAAGGACGAAACCTTGTTTGGATAAGAAACTTGTTGTGATTTTCTCTGTCTCCTTGTAAGTGATTAATTCTTTTAGAGGATACGTGAGTTTCATATGACATGAGATCCGACATAACTTTATTAGGTGTACACCAAAGCTTTCATGAAAACTCATGTAAATATTTGTTAGTGCTTCCAATTCGATTGGAAGCCCTTCTTGTTGGATCAATATACGAAGAGAAGTGTTAGTTTTACCCTCTAAGCAGATTGAGTCCGGTTTATCATGAAGATAAGCCAAATATAATCTCACATTTTCTAATAATTTAGTGTCCCTAAGACGCGCGACCATTATTACTTTCTACGGAGTTTTTAGTAATTTTCCCAACAGGGGGTATCAAAGGGTCAAATAGAGAAGGAATTGGCTGGGGCTGAGGTGTAAGAAGTGAAGTAAATACAGGAGATGAAGGTGAGGGAAACGGGAATACGGGAGTTGTAATTGAGGAGGTTGTCGGTTTTACAGTGTTAGTTGGTCAAAATTGTATAGCAGTAGAGGGTCGCGTGGGAGGTACAAATAAGGTGTTCTCATTTGAAGTGCTAATTGCATAATTTATTTTATATGAGGATTTAAAGTGTGAGAGTCACCGAAATTACTATATTTATTAGTGGAGTTATTTAACTTATTAGGAGTGAATGGGGCACAGTGGGTATTAATTTTTTTTTTTTTTTTTTTTTAATTTACTTTATTTATTTATTTCTAAATTAAAATTTACAATACTTTTTACTTTTCACATAAAAAATTTACATAAAAAGTATTGCCTCCAAACAACTATACAACATCCACAAAATCCACCAAAATTTGGAAAAAACGCAATATTGAAAAATTTTTTACTTAAATTTTTCTATATTTTTTTTGTTTTACTTGGAAGACTACGTTCTAAATAGAACAGAAATATCTGTGCCAATTTATATATCTACAATTGTTGCATAACAGAATTTAACAAAAAAAAAGAAAATCATTTTTTTTAATCAATCCAAAAATTTTCAATTCGATATTTTGACTTTTTTTTTGCTAAAAATTTTGACATAAACTTCTTGTTTTATAAATAAAAGAAAAAAATATTCAAAAGTCATACAAAGTTTTCCAGAAAAACCAATATATATCAAATATTATTATACATTCATAGATTTAGCTATACATATACATTTTATTCGTACAAAAACATTGACAATTTTTTTGCTCCTTTAAAAGTTCAAGTTTTTTTTTATATTATTGTTTTGTTTTATTTTTTTCATATCGAACTTTTTAAACTCGAAAACAAAAAACATTTTTTATTTTTAAATAATGTCCATGTATTTTTGATGTCCTTGTTTTGCGAAAAAAATTGTTGACACCCGACATTCTAGATAAATATATCGAAACGATTATATTTTAGCCAATATTTCATTTTATGTTTTTTATTTTTTTTATTTTCACTAAAAATGGGTTTTAAGCGATATTTTGTATCTTATGATCAGATATAAAAAATCATTTTTTCATATGAATTGCTTGTAATATATTGTCAGTACCATTGAGTCGGTAAAAGATTCAACTTAACGACAAAAAAAAATTGTTTAAATAGCTTTAAACTATTTTAAATATTGATTTAAATTTTTTTTGTTCAGCAACGGTCATGACCTAGAAAACCAGAATTGTTTAAAAGATCTTACAAACATTTATTTTATTCGGCAATATTCTGTTTCTGGATAAACTGAAGACAGGCAGCTTTGAATAATTAACTTGGAAAGCGGGAAATTTTCCAAAAATTGTTTATATTGTATTTTCTAATTATTATTCTCTAAGAAAATAGTGCTTACATTAACGAATTCAGGAACCGTAAAATTTCTCTGGTTATTTGGTCAATTTTCAATACAATTGAAGATCAAAGCTATTTTTGAACTTTAGTCTAGATTTAGGAAAAATTATTGTTAAAACTGTAATTTTATAAATTGTCCACAATTTGTTTTGTGTAGTATATAAAAATCATGCCCATCATTTGTTTTGTTCTCATGTCACCATCAAGAAATGAATTTTAGCTGTCGAAATATTTTCAATTTATACAAAAAAAAATTATTTTGGAAAAAGTGTTTCGTGTAATTGAATTGAATTTTTCACTCGCAAAATAAAAATAATTTTTTTCAAATTCTTTATTTTTTTTAATGTTTTTCAAAAAATAAGAATAGAATCAAAATAACTTTTTTGGAATTAATAATTAATCAAACCTTCTTCTTCTAGTAGGCAGTGGGCATATTGAAATTGCATGCATCTGGAAGCAGACTTTTCTACTAAACGAAACAAATTTTTAATACGCATTTCTATTGTACTTCAAATACATTGCATTTTGACAGGCAATTTTTATGTGTTCCCGTCTTTTCATTTATTTTAGATAACTTTGTATCTTCATTTTTGCATAGGTGTTCTGATCAACCTTCTGAATCGCACAGGGTGGTCCTAGTACTGAACTCCTTGAGAGACTGAGAATGATAGAGAGAATCTTCTTAAACTATCAACAGCCACAAAAAGGTCACTCGAGAGGGGGGGTAAGTGCTAATTGGTTTTGCAGAAGCAAATGAAATTTTGACTTCTCCTTATATATATACCTATAGCTATATATTAAGTAACTTTTCCAAAAAAAATCCCTATCTTTTTTCTGGCTGAAATTTTCTAATATCAAGATCTTCTAAATTGAATTTTCGGGTCATTCCACAGAGAGATGTGGATTTTTCAAAAACAGTCGTGGATGGAATGAATCTGATGAGGTTGAATGATAAATTTTTACTTCGACTAGGATCTATTAAAATTCTAAGTAATGAAAAATTATAATTAAAAAATTTAACGAATATCAGGAGTGGAAGTAGAAGTCCTCCCCCTAAAACAAACAACTACAACAAATAGCTCATTTGAGTTGTGGCATCAAAAAGACAAAATTGGCTGCTTAATGGTCTTCCAGAAGCAACTAATAGCCTCTTCGAATGTATTTGGGTCGGTTTTGGGAATAACTTGCCGTAGAATATAAAATAATTAAATTTTGTAACAAATTTATAGATAATGGAAATCATCTACACTGCTTCTTAGCTATTTAGGATTTGTATCATCATCATCATCTTAGCGCTACAACTCTGGATGAGCTTTGGCCTTCATCACTATGCTCCTGCAAAAAGGTCGATCTTTTGCCGTTTGTCACTAATTTGGGATTTGTATAGTTTGAGCATCGTTTTTCATGTTGTCTGCCCATCTGCTTCTTGGTCTTCCTTTAGGATTTGTATAGATTACTTATTACCTTATATAGATTTAGGATTTACTCAACCTTTGAAACTCCACTATTCTCAGTGTCTTGTCAAGATGGTAATACAAAATAATGAAAAATACGTATTTACCCCGTAAGTTTGAATCGCCCTTCTTGCGAACCGCTTTCATATCTGAATTGAGCAGTTTCTTTGCTTAAGTTTGTTTTGTTCATTCGTTTGGCATTCAAATATAGGACTAAGAACAAATGATCGATTAGTAAAAAAATAGAAAAAAAATATGAACTGAAAAGAACGGAAATTTGCAGGGAATAGTTAGTAGGACAACCAATTCTATAGTCTATAGCTATATGAAATTGTATTTGTTAACGTAATGATTTTAATGAGCTTAATCATTGCACTAAATATTTTGATTAAAACATTGATCAACTTGCAATTGACTTTCCAAAAAAAAAAAATTCACCCAACGATAGTATTACGGTTTTTGATGTTGAAACAATTCAGATCTTATATGAGTGTAGACCAAAATCTTTAAAAAATATTCATGTAGTAAAAAAACAAAAACTAAATTTTTTAGGATGACGACAAATAGATAAATTTGGACTTTCATCAACACTTTTCTTATTTTCTTCTTTAAAAGTATTTTGGGGCTTTTGAACAATTTGTGTAGATATCAATATTAGAGCTCGGAGGAATATAACAACAAATTATGTAGATATTATTATATATTATTATATTATTAGCACCTTCAATTTGAATTTTAACTCCTATAATTTCAAGTATCTCAGTACTAGGAATTGTAATTTCACTTGCTTTTTATTATGAATAAAACAATCCTATTTTATTCTAATTTAATTTTATTTTATTTCTAATAATTTGAGTTATAATCTTATTATTTCATTCTTATTTTTACTAAAATGTTCCTAAGACATTCTACGTACATAATACCACGATACAGAATAACTGAACTAACAACCTTTTTGATAGGTATATAAACTTCAATTTATTAATCATACGATTACATTTTAGAGTGACTAATTCTCTTAATTCAAATACATAACACTTTTAAGCTATTATTAACACCAATTAAAACACCTCCATCGTTAAAAAGTATGTTGCTGCTACCCTGATAATTGCAATAAATGAAGGGTTCCAAATTATTAATAGCATGAGTAAGCCATGTTTCACTTAAAGTGCAAAACTTAAACTTTAATGTCATAGAATTAACATATACGTTTCCAGCTTTAGATCGGGGCCTCTGATAATATATTGGCTTACGTGATTTATCAATTAGAATTGTAAAGGTAGACATGAGGGTATTAACACTATTTTTTTCCATTAACATTAAATTATTGAGATTTTGATTTATATTTTGGTTAACGACGAAACGCCAAATTAAATCAGATATAGCGCCAAATTATATAAGCTATTTAACGGCATGGACTTAGCGAAAAAAAACAAAACTAAGACGTTTTCACGTTGCTTGGCAGAACATATTCCAGCTTAAAATATAATTCGAATTCTAACCCTGGAGAACGCGTCGTTAAAGAGAGATTACACCTTCGTTGGGGAGATGAATTATCGACGGATATGAAAAAATTGCATTTTATCAACTGGAGATTCATTTTTGTGTTTTATTTTTTTTTTAATTATTTTTTACAAATATTATATTATATTTTGAGTTAAATTTTTATAGTTTATTTGTTCTGAAAAATTTTCAATTTATTTATTACCTAATCCTATTTTATTATATAGATACATATATTTATTATTTTGTTACAGATTATTTTGTTTTATTCAGCTGACATAATATTGTGAACTTGTTCCAGTTTAAATGCTAATCTTTGTTTTTGGGAAAACTCGTCCTCCTCTAGGGTTACAGTTAATTGCTCATTATATACTTTACCGCGTATGTATACAACTCGTGGAGGGCACAATTTGTGCTAAATTCCGTTGTATGTAACCTAGATTCTTCGGCTAGCATTGCATTCATATCCTGGTCTGAGATTGCTGACATTTCTCTTATGTCAGCATAGTATCTCTCAACCCATTGCCGATACTCAGGTATATCCTTAGCATATAAAAGTTTGGAGCTCGGTGGCCTAGTCTATGATCGGAACTTGAACACGAATCCATGAACGTTTGAGCAACTACTGATAAACAAGAATCAACTATATTTGATTTATGAATATCAAAAAACAAAATTTGGATTTTTAATTAAATTTATCTAAAATCTTAAAGGTAAACTATTACTTTTCCATGTATGAACTACTTCTGGATCTGTTATACCATGAAATAATGCTTGATCGTCCAGAAAATCAAACATATATTTAATTGCTAACGGTAATGCTGAACCTTATGAGCTGTACTAAATACAGTTTCAAATAAATCATCAACAAATTTTTGAAGTGTTCCTTTAGTAAGCTAATAAACGAATAAGGTATATTTCCGATACCATTTTATTTACTCGTTCTCCTTTTTTTTGTAAATCTATATCATAATGTTTAACTAAATGCCAGTATTTTAACACCATTTTCATGAGGATCGTTATTCAATGGACGACTAAATGTTGGCGATGAAGATGTATATTTAGAGAGATTCAAAGTTTCATATTTATGAGATTTATCATTTTTATCAGATAATATTGAGAAATTATATATGGAACTTTGTTTTGGTACTAAACTTAAGCATGCGCTATCTTGAACTCGATAGTGCTGTAATGTAATGTATTCAATTTTATCCATTCGCTTTCAACTTTTGAAGTTGAATCTTCATCATATAATATTACTCTCCCTGTAGCTCCAGTACGTCATTCTAAATCTTAATCATCTTTTCTAGGACTCTGACTTGATGGTATATTACGATAAATTGTATCTAAACATTTTTCTTTAACTTGTCCAATTGTATCACAATCTAATACTTTAACTGGAACATTTTCTGTATTTGTTGGCATCATTTCAATATTATTGAAAGATGACTTGAATACATTTCATGACTGGTGTCTAATTAATGGTTTAGACCTAAAATATAGCAAGTGTACCGTGAAGTCGTATTTTAGAAAATTATCACCTATAACATTTGACTATTCTATAAATTGCAACATTTTAAATAGATCAAATAATATAAAGGATCTGGGGGTTTATTTCGATCAAAAATTGTCCTTCAAAGATCACGTAGATTACAAATAATCGCAAAGGCTAATAAAATTCTGGGTTTTATTAAGCGTAACTCTATCGATTTTAGAGATCCGTATACGCTTAAAGCGTTATATGTATCTCTGGTAAGACCAATTTTCTTAACTGAAACCAATTTATGCAATAGGTTCTTGAGTACCGAGTACTTTTCCTCTGATTTTAATGTCTTTAGAAAGGATGTGGATTCCGTTTGTGATGCTGTGGGCCGTGGAGTTTTAATTGCAAGTCGAATTGACTACGATTGCTCCTTGTTTCAGATTCCAAATACAGATGATATAGATGTCATCTGTCTCAAAATGAGATTGGAACGTAAGAGTATCTACATTGTGTGCTTTTATGTCCGCCCCACGAGCCCCATTGATGTATATCAGCAGTTCCTAGACGCGGTCGATTATGTTAGTAATTCTGCAGATGGTCTCGACGACATTATTGCTTTTGGTGATTTCATTCTACCTGATTTAGAGTGGACCCAATCAGAAGATGAAACACATATATTGCGGGTAATGTGTCATCTTTAAAAGAAACTGTTTTTGTCGACAGACTTACTGCTTGTGGCCTCCATCAGATCTGTTGGGTAAAAAATAACTTAAATAGACAACTGGATCTGATTTTCTCAAGTAACGCAAACAACTGTCTGGTAGAGACTAGTGAACACACTCTTTCTAAAATCGATCTATACCATCCTCCTTTATCTCTGTTTTTTCTTTTGAGAATGGTAATGATAATGTAGATTCTGAAAATTCAATTTTCGAAGTGCCGATTTTGACAGACTAAACGAATTACTATCTGAAATTGATTTCAGTACATTGCTTTCAAATCATCTTTATTTAAATAGCTCAATTAGTAATTTTTACTCTATATTATTTAACTGCCTCACGCGGTGTGTTCCAATATCAATTCAAAAAAATTTGTCCTCGGCTCCACCCTGGTACAACAAACATCTTCGAACCCTACGTAATCGAAGAAATAAATTATGGAAAAAATTTCTATCGTCAAGAGATCCAATTGATTATAACCGATATTTTAGTGCGTTCTCCGAATTTTCTCAACTATGTACAAGTCTTTACGATGAGTACATAGTCAAAATGCAATTTGATTTAATATTAGATCCTAAGTGGTTTTGGCATTTTATTAACTCAAAAAAGAAATCGGATGGCTATCCCATGACTTTCAAACACGCAAATAATTCCGTTAACGATTCCAAGGTTATATCAAACCTATTTGCAAACTTCTTTAGTCAAGCCTTCACTGATAATAATTTCGTGCCCGACTCTGACTATTTCAGTTATCTAAGTAACTCTCCTCAAATCACACCAATGTCGATCAATATCGATTATGAAGATGTTCATTACAAAATTAACAAATTAAAGATGGTCACCTTTTCATCAAGTTCACATAGACAGGATTGAATCTGTTCAACGTAGATTCGTTCGTTTCGCTCTTCGTGGTCTTTCATGGACAGATCAATATAACTTACCCCCTTACAGAGACCGCCTTAAACTTCTAGGTCTGCAAAGTCTCTTTAATCGTCGTGAAGTGGCTGATATTATATTTGTACACCAAATTCTCTCAGGTGCAGTTGACTCGGTTGGTATTTTAGAACACATTAACTTCAATATTAACTTTCGTTCTCTTAGACATTCTGCCCTCTTTCGTTTAAAGTTTCATCGCACGGATTATGGAAAGAATGAGCCAATTACAAGAATGTTGCGTAACGTAAACAATAACTCTAATGTCTTTGATTTTCACATTAGTAGGTCCAAACTAAAGAATCTGCTTTATTCAAACAGGTAATAAGTTTTTGAAGGACATGTAATACATGTAGTATACGTAGTTGTTCACGTTGAATCAGTAGTACTTCATACTTTTAACATGTATACATAAGTGTGTATAAATTATGTTGATTTTTATTATTATTCTTTTTATTTTTGTGCCTTTGATTAATTGCGTTTTGCATGTGTTGTATTTTTATATAAGTATTTATTTTTATTATTTTTTCTTCTTTTTTTAAATTTCTTCAGTTTATAACTAAATAAATTGACTAATGCTTCTTCGGCATAATTTAAAATCGCGAAATTTTGATTTAGCCTATCTTGACATGTTGGAAGATAGTCTAAAACTATGAGATAATTTTTATTTTTTTTTTATTGGAGATTTTAAATTGCTTCAACTTTTGACTTGTGAGCATATTGCTTATTGACTTTTGTTCTTTGTTACTAGATTTTTAATCGTTTTTTCCGTTTGTGGATTTTATTTTTGTTTGTTTTTAGTATTCTATCAATTTATTACTAATTACTAATTTCCTTAATCGTGTTTACTAATTTCCCCCTTTTTTTTGTTTATTTTTTGTTTTGCATGCTTGTTTTCAGCATTTCCTGACCCAATTCTCTCCTTACTAACACATTCTTCATTAAGGGTTATCACGTACTTGTATTCTTTTTGAATATAATTAAAATATAATATTAAAGTTTAATTAATGAAAGTCCATTGTGAGTATGCTCGTCACAGTATTACATAATGAATAACTTAATTTATTGGAATCTTTCTATGCTTTTAATACGAAGAGTTTTATTCTTCCAAGCACTGTGATGACCTTGTATACGACACTCCTAGTCATATGCTAAATGATAATAATAATGAGAATGGTGACTCCCCGCGTGCGCGGCACGGGAGGGGTAATTGGTCGTTGGGACATTATTATTATTTAGAATACGGTGTAATTATTTGGAATCCTTATTACAATATCCACAAATTCAAAAAAAATTTACTTGTTTCGCCCTGAGAAGATTTCAACTCACAACAGGAAGACCCTCATATGCTGCAAGATGTAAGTTGTTAGGTTTAACAAAATTGTCTAATAGAAGATCTGTTTTCTGTGTTATGTTTCCTCGCGATATTTTGACATCGCATATTGATTCATCAAATTTATTACAGAGTTTCAGTTTAGCTATACCACCGAGACTACTTCGATCGCAGAACTTGTTGAATACTCAATTTCATAGAACAAATTATAGTAGAAATGAACCGGTTTCAAGGTGTTCTGCTTTGCTTAATGAGTTTTTAGCTGTAAATAATAAGATTGATGTTTTTTTATTAAATAGAACTCAATTTAAAGATCTTGCAATTATATAGTGTTAATTATATTTTTGAATAATTTTAAGTACTCTTTTTTTTGTTTTTTCTTATTTTTATATATAGTTTTTTTTTTTTTTTTTTTTTGTTGTTTTGTTGCTAGTCTGTCTGACGAATAAATAAATAAATAAATAATTATTACAAAATATTGGTTGTGTAATACTGGCATATACAGTCATACATTTAAAATCACTAACTTGTCGAATCAATTTTTCTTCACTTGATGAATATCTAGCTTCGTGAGTACATGCATAAACCGGTCGGTCCTTTATCAACTTGACCTTTGACAGCTCGAAATAACATATATAAAGGTTCGGCAGCGCATTCTTTTAAAAATTTATATAAAAGGAAAGTAAGCCATGCACTAAGCATTTTTTCTGCTACGCTTTCAGTACGTCTTAATAATAATTTTGGATGACTTTTCCCATCAATACATTTTTCAATTAATTCAGCCAATAAGGTTTTTAATATGTCCGTATAATATTCCAATTTCGATTGTAAGGTTACCATTATTAATGAAGCGACATTGGCACGTTCACGCATTGAAAAATATCGATTTGATTCTAGTGTTCTTATAAATAATAATAAAAATGTTTTATTCATACACTCTAAAAAATTTTGTTGAATTTTACAAAAATGTGTGTTTTTAACTAAAAAAAAGGTAATTTCGCTACAAAAAAGTGTAATATACTATCACATTTTGAGTGATTTTCAACAAAAATGTGTGATTTTCAACAAAAAAAATGTGATTTCTCTACAAAAGAAGTGTGATTTACAATTACAATTTCAATTATTTCAACGATGCTGTATTTCCCTGCAAAAAAAGTGTAATTCGAAAACAAATTAATTTTTTAATTATAATATATATTTTTCAGCTTAAGAATAATAATTTAATTTAAACAAAACAAGAAAATCTTAAAATAAAAAATAGAATTCATGTACTCATTATATTCATTAAATTATACTATTATTTTAATATTACAAAATAGTTATTTTTTAATAACATTACCAAAGTTCATTTAATGATATGGTATATATTAAATATTGTACGCAGTCCATTCTTGTTTTTATGCATAATATTTTATTAATAAGTTAATAGGCATACTATTGTTTTTAAGTAGAAATTTAATACAAAAATAAACTTTAATAGTGCTTAAGTTAAATTTTATATTAATATAAATAAAAAAAGTAATATTTTTATAGGCTGAACCATCATTATAATCATAATAAACGCCATTTTTTGAATTTTTTAGGTTCATTAAAAACGCTTAAAATTGGAATATAATGAAACCAGCATTCTTTATGAAAGTCATCGATTCCCAAATATACTTTTTTTGGTTCAATGTAGTTAGGATTTTCTTTAATATGTTTAGAAATTTTGTATGTTGAATTAAACTTAGATAATCCAGCACTAAAACTGTTATTTATTATAATACTATTTAATTCGATATCATTTTCAGCAAATATGTTATTTGTTGCATACACTTTTAATTTTATATAGCTGTTCTTCCTGGTTTAAATTTGAAATTCGAACTAGTTCATCTGAAATATATGATAACGCATTTTCGCTAAGTTGAAAATTTGGTTTTTAAATCAGTAAAAAATAAAATGATGCTATCTGTTATAATTTCGGCACGACTGTTATTACAAATATTTTTGAACAACAATAATCATATTTATTAGAAAATTCTTCATTTCTCTCTAAATTCGATAAATATTTTCTTTTAGAATTTGTAGAATTATTTATTAAAATTTCTTTGTGTTTTCTGAATTCTTTTCCTCCAATCATTTGTCATAAAATAACATTTATTCACATTACAAATATAAGTACTTTCTTCTGAAAAACTAGACAATGCAACTTTATTGGAATGATTTCGGATATAATGCATTTCGATTTCATAATTTTTATACCTATTAAATTTTTTGAAACAATTGTTCCACAAACAGTTAAATTGCATATTTTCTAATCTTCTATGTTTATACAAATGCTTGTGATATAGAACACAATTACTTAAAACTAATTCACAAATATTACATTTATACATAATTTATTTTATAATTTATATGTAAAATAATAAATTTTTTATAAATGAACACTAAATTATTACTTAATTCAATATAATTTCAAAAATGATTTCAATTAACTAGCTATTTCATAAACTTTATAGAATTGTTGGTGATTTCAATTACATATTTCTTAAACTTAGTATCTTATTTAATAATAATTATAATAATAATAATTACATACAACCTCAATTAAGCTTTTTATTATATTTAGATACTAATTTTATTAAATTCTATATTATAAAGAATTGTTTTAAATTTAATATTTTACAGAAAAATTATAATTTATTAAATATAATTATATTTTTTTGTATCACACAAACAATTATATTACATATAATATAATTAACAACACGTTTGAAATTTGACTGACTTATGAAATATGAATGCTGACGGTTATTCAACGTAAAGTATCAAGTACGGTATAGTGGACAACTTTGCCATATTTTCAGATTTATTTGATTACCATATTTTTGGACAATAATCAAAGTTTTAGTTTTCTTCCCAAAAATGCCACGTCCTTTAAGATTTTTACAGATTTTACAAACTTTTCTGAATTTATTATAAAAATTATATTATAATATATTTGAATTATATCCATATTTTTGATTTCGATGTTTCAAGTTTTTGTAAAAAGGATATGGTAATACTAATAAATTATAAACTACATTACTTTTGTGTATTTCCACGCATAATTTGACGTAATTCCAGCAAACAAAACAAAACGTGTATATTTCCAATAGACGGCGTGGAATACAACATTAAATGCGTAAATACCAACAGTAAAATGTGGTATATTTCAATCGTGTAGTGCTAATTCACACATAAAATGTGTGATCAAAAAAATAATGTGAAATTACACATTTTTGTAGTGAAATAACACATTTTATGTTGAAAATTAAACATTATCGTCTAAATTAACTATAGTAAAGTGATTTCACGCGTTTTTTTGAGTGATTTTAAAAAATGCACTTCGAAAGCGTGTTTTCACTCGCTTGATCGGAATTCTCTACAAAAAACGTTATAAAAAACTAAATTGATTGTAGTTAAATTCACACCATTTTTTAGAGTATAATTAATTGACCAAACAAACGTAATCCCTTCTCTTTACGTAATAATTCGGGTCGTTCCCATTGTAATACAATATGATCTTCATGATTTAGAAATAAAATTGTCATAGCATATGAATGATAATCTAAAAATGGAATACCACCTGAAGTAAGATCACCAGTTAAATCAGTCATTTCGGTTTGCAGTTCTGCAAAAGCTTCTTTACATTCGGCTGCCACTCTCAATTCCAAAATATCCATTTGTTCTTGCATATTTTTAAGAACACGATTTGATTCTGATATTTTCTTTTTATATGCAACCAGTAAACCGATAAATACCATAAAAAAAATAAAGCCACCAGTTATAACTCCAACTAAACCATTTTTACCAATTCCGTGAATTAAATTTGGCGACGCATAGCTCAATTTACCAATTGTATATTTTAAATTAGGACCTATTTTAACAACAACATTTGGTACATCATTTGATGTGTCTGATGATTCTGAAGGTGGGCGACACGTCAGTTGTTGTCTTGATAGTGATATTATATTACATATTCCTGTCCCAATTAATACAGTTACATCACATTCATTCAATGTGGAAAACTGGAGAGTCTTTATAGCGCCTAAAAAGTAAATTTGTACTTATGTAATTATTGCATCAATAATAATCAAAACAATAATTATGTAAAAACATTTATTTATCATTTGGTGTTGTAAATAATGTAGCGTTGAATAATGGCTGAAATAGTAGGAGTTAATAATTCATTATTATTTGAGGTTATACTCCTTATGTAACACCTGATATAAATTAAAAGGTTCTTTAAAATTTATAATTACTATGATTGTCACTTCTTTTTATTACGAATGTCTTATTTTTTTACACAACAATTCAATTCATATACCCCAAACCCAACATCAGCTAATTTATTATTTATTTATTTTTTTTTAACTATATGAGCTTGTTCAAGACCTTCAAGTGAAAAATTCTACTTTAATTTTAAAAAATGAAAAAGTTTCCCTCATAAGAGTGCTTTTTTTCTAAAAAAAAAAATTTTTTTGTGTTAAAGTTTTTTTCTTTTATTATTTTTCTTTCAACTTGAAGCTAAAAGTGTAATTTTTAAAAACGTACATGCAATACATTATCTTTAAAATATAAAGAAATAATGAAACTTCTTATTCCCATATTTATATATTATTATTATATAATATACAAAATATATAAAAAAAAAAAAAAAACAAAAAAAAAATGTTCTTCAACTTTACTTTAAACTTTCCTCACAGTTTCTTTTTCTTCTAGTGAACTTTTCTATTATCTTTATCATAAAAAATATAGGTAAAAAAAAAACAAAAAAAACAACAAAAAAGTTTAAAGAAATTCCGAAGTGGCATATAAATAAGAACAACCCGCACCAGGATGATGTTAAGTTTCATATTTTTAATGATATTACGATACAACATTATTATTATTATTATTATTATTATATACGGGTATGTGTGTATTTGTGTGGGGTATTTATTGTGTATAAGAATCTACAAAAACGTAAGAAAAAAAGAAAATGGAAAAATAAAAACAAAAAATGTTGATATGATGGTTCTTTGATAAGAAATGAAAAACTGCCGTCAAGATAACGTTTAACGGAACTTTATTTCCTTTCGTGTAGACATTCGGTTTTTCTTCTTCCCCAAATTCGACTTTTACATTATTATAGAAAAATGTATATGTTACACACATGATTATAAACATTTAAACACACATATTTGAACTATAATGTTATGTTCCCCAATACCAAAAAACAAAAAAAATATCCCCTCTAACCAAAAACCATCATCCCAATATTTTTTGGAAAAATTAAAGTAAGAAAATTATCATTGTCAGTAGCATCAGTAGCATCTCTTTGACTTTTGGTGTTTATTTGGAATTTTTTTTTTGTATTATCGAAAAAATTCAACTATGTAATTTAAAAATTTTCTGTGTACACACACAACAACGACATAGGAAAATTTAAGAAAAGATTATGCTTCTTTTTTTTTTGTTTTAATTTTATTTCTGTCGTCTTGGAAAATTACAACTAAAACATGAAAGAAAGACTTGTGTCCAATTATCTTCGCCTTATGCAATACAATCATTAAGGATTAATTTTTTTTGTATACATGAAAATTTTTACCCTTAAAAATTTCATTTTCTTTTCTAGAAACCAAAAATTCTTTCCTGTTTTGTGGGTTCACTTTGAACACCAATACATCAGTCGTCGTTGAAAGAACGAACACTTTACAAAAAATAATTTAATACTCTGAGATTTAATTTCAAATGATATTTGAACAAACGGAAATGTCCTTTATATTTTTTATTCTTCAATTCATATAAAATGTATCTATAGTCAAAATGCATCAAAACTTTAATGGACAATAATAATAATAATTTTATTTTATAGACAAAAAATTGTATTTTCTTTAATTACATGATGTCCTTTTCTACATCCACACACACTCTACAAATTCATTTTGAACAATGATATCTTATTTCACTATCATAAAAGAAATTTATTTTCATCCCTCTTCCATTTCTCTCGATATATATTTATATATATATATATAATATATATATATATATATAAAATATTATAGTTGAAAATAATTTTAACTACTTTATTTTTATTTCAAAAAGGATTCTTTTCTTTTCAGATTCAGACTCAAATTACGCAATGTTACAATAATTATATTTAGTTCAATAAAAGTTAATCACAAAGAGAGAAAAGGGAAAATCACAAAATGTAATGAGAATATATAGAAATATAAATTCCTTCAAGTCGCTTCAAGTCAAATATGAATCAGTCACTTTATTGTCATTAGATTTCATCTGAAAATTAAAACAAAAAAAATTCACATAAAAACAGGAACAGAAAATCACATTTAACAATCTATAACATAGTCATTAAAAATTATATAATTGAGGGGGGTTAGAGAGAGATTGTTTATATCCAGAAAAGAAGAACCAAAAACTATTAAATAAATGCACTTGTTCTGGTATGAAAATTATAAAAGGCATAAAAGTTTTTCAATATAATAAAATCAATAATTAAAATAGAAAATTAAAATAAACAGGGTTGTATTTAAGGGTAACAAAAGAGTAGTAAAAATTTTAATTTTCGACCAAGTCATACAAATGTCTCAAAAATTATTTGTGCATAAAACTAAAAAAATTAATTGTAATTTATTAATTTTTTTTTTTTCTCTTAACTGTATTTATTGAATCTTTCTAAAAGAAAATGACAATAATTTTTAAAAAATGTTACCTTAATGGTTTTTTCAAATCTTAAAAATCTAAAAATGTTGGAAGGCCATTGATTTGACCCTTCATATTTGCTCGTTCTTTCCAATGTTGTGTCTCATATTAATTTTTTTTTATCCTGCTGGTTATTGGAATGTTTTGTACATCTCTCGCCAAAGAGTTAGAGTGCTGGATTATTCTGGTTTCATATCTGTTTATTTCAAGTTCTTTATTAACTAAGGATATATTCAAATCATTATGTAGATTGATATTTCTAATGTACCAAGGGGCCTGAGTTGTGGTACGTAAAATTTTTGCTTGCATCCTTTGAATTTTTTCAATATTACTATTAGAAGCAGTTCTCTATAACTGACACCCATAGGACCAGATTGGTTTCAGAATGACTTTGTATAGCAACACTTTATATTGATTGAGATTACAGATCTAATGTGAAATTTTTCCCAATAAGCCAATAAAGGCTGTTTTTTTTTTATGTTCTTGATAATAACTTAGATAGAATCACCTTTTCGTGCTTAATTAAGTACGGTACTGCAATTTTACACTACAATACGTTCGTCTTGAGTTTTAGCTGCTCTTTTTTGCGGTGATGTGCTTCTTTCAAATCAGCTTTTTCTCTAGGTGAACTCCCAGGTACTTAACCCCGTTGGATTACGGAACAAATATCCCATTTATGCTAACTGGAGAACATAATTTCTTTAAATCCTAATTTCCACAATCTTTAGCGAGAATGTTATATGAACACTTTTACTATCATTGACCTTCATTTTCCACTGGTAAATTTGTAGATGCTGTATGTGGATTTGTGTGACAGCTTAAAATTGCAGTATCGTCTGCGAAGGTGGATGTTAATGTGTTCCTAGATCAGACGTATACATTAGGTATAGAAGTGTACCCAGTACACTACCTTGTGGGACGCCAATATTGATTTCATGTTCTTCTGACACATAAGATTTGAATCTAACTGGCAAGCGTCTATTCGTTATATAAGAATTTAGAAGTAGATGAGCCTCAGCTGGTAGCTTTTGTTTTATTTTTGTTTTTGTTTTGTAAATTAATCCAGCGGGTCAACATTTGGCGAATGCCTGACTGACATCAAAAAACACGGCTGAGCACAACTTTCTTTCTTCAAATTCTTGTTTTATTTGAGCAGCAATTCGGTGTACCTATTCAATTGTTCTATGTTCAGCTTGAAAACCAAATTGATGCATAGGAATTACCTCATCGTATTTTCTTTGCGGCATCATTTTATGAATTATAATTTTTTCAAAAACTTTTGACAGCAAGGGCAAAAGACTGATTGGTCTATATGAGTTGACTTATTAAATAGTAAAAGAAATTGATTTATGCCTGAAATACATGTGCAGAACTATGCATGCATCGCAGCAAAAATAAATTAGAATATATGGTTTTATATGGAACCAATTACATGTAATTCTGCACGCAGAGAATTTGATGCAAGATATCTCTATTTCTAATTTTTGCTGCGCAGCGGCAGAAACATTTGTGACACGAAAGATTGTAAAAATTGTCATTTTACTCATACTAATAAAAAAATAATGACAAACGTCATAACAGTTATTTAATATTTACTTATTTGTTATATAGGTTACTAGGGGCCCCTGTTGAGTAATTATATTTCAAGTTGAAGTCAAATTTAAAGTTTTTAAAAAAACAGTAATTTACGTACTGACATATACTTCGCACGATATAGCAGAAACCATTCGTGTTTAATAAAAAGTTTTGTGGTTAGTAAGTTTTATTTAGGACACATAAATACACGTCCCTCATATACTGCTTCGTTTCCGATATATTCCCTATAGTAAGTGGCATTTAGTGATAAAATTACTAGAAATAAAAAGTTTTGTCATTAAAGAGGTATGTATATATATACCTACATAATACATAATTTTAATAGAAACTATATTATTACTACAAATAACCAAAATTTACAAACAGTTACTTAAAAAGATAGAAGATAGAAGTGTACCCAGTACACTACCTTGTGGGACGCCAATATTGATTTCATGTTCTTCTGACACATAAGATTTGAATCTAACTGGCAAGCGTCTATTCGTTATATAAGAATTTAGAAGTAGATGAGCCTCAGCTGGTAGCTTTTGTTTTATTTTTGTTTTTGTTTTGTAAATTAATCCAGCGGGTCAACATTTGGCGAATGCCTGACTGACATCAAAAAACACGGCTGAGCACAACTTTCTTTCTTCAAATTCTTGTTTTATTTGAGCAGCAATTCGGTGTACCTATTCAATTGTTCTATGTTCAGCTTGAAAACCAAATTGATGCATAGGAATTACCTCATCGTATTTTCTTTGCGGCATCATTTTATGAATTATAATTTTTTCAAAAACTTTTGACAGCAAGGGCAAAAGACTGATTGGTCTATATGAGTTGACTTATTAAATAGTAAAAGAAATTGATTTATGCCTGAAATACATGTGCAGAACTATGCATGCATCGCAGCAAAAATAAATTAGAATATATGGTTTTATATGGAACCAATTACATGTAATTCTGCACGCAGAGAATTTGATGCAAGATATCTCTATTTCTAATTTTTGCTGCGCAGCGGCAGAAACATTTGTGACACGAAAGATTGTAAAAATTGTCATTTTACTCATACTAATAAAAAAATAATGACAAACGTCATAACAGTTATTTAATATTTACTTATTTGTTATATAGGTTACTAGGGGCCCCTGTTGAGTAATTATATTTCAAGTTGAAGTCAAATTTAAAGTTTTTAAAAAAACAGTAATTTACGTACTGACATATACTTCGCACGATATAGCAGAAACCATTCGTGTTTAATAAAAAGTTTTGTGGTTAGTAAGTTTTATTTAGGACACATAAATACACGTCCCTCATATACTGCTTCGTTTCCGATATATTCCCTATAGTAAGTGGCATTTAGTGATAAAATTACTAGAAATAAAAAGTTTTGTCATTAAAGAGGTATGTATATATATACCTACATAATACATAATTTTAATAGAAACTATATTATTACTACAAATAACCAAAATTTACAAACAGTTACTTAAAAAGATAAAAATGAAGAATTCAAGTGATTTGTTTTTTTGTTGTTTTTATATTTTTTATTTTAGATGAATTTGTTTTTTTGTTTTTTTTTTGCATATGTACATAGATTCATTTGCAAGTATATAATGTAAATTATAAAAACTGAATTGTTTGCTTTTGTTTATTATTTTAATAAGTTCTCAGATATGCATAATGTATTTGCTGAATAATAAAATCATATGAGTACAAAATGTTCAACTGTGTGCGCATTTTTGTTTTATATATAATCTTATATATTATGTATATTAGAAGTTTATTAAGGAGTAGGAGAATCGAAATAAAATGAAAAGGTGTCTACTGCGCAGGACCTTAAATGCTTGTCAATTATAATTATAGATAACTAATTTTGTAAAAATTTATTTTAAATTAAGTAATTGAAGAAAAACTGTAATTAATTTGAAATGAACGAAATTTCCCTGGTCCATAGTCTAGATTTTCTTTCTTTTTTGTTGCAATATTCATCATAAGTTTTTAAAATATTTAGATATAACAAAATATATGCACAACAAACTAGCATTAATTTATTCATATAATTCTATTTTGTTATAATCATGATAGTAACAGATAACAAAATATGTGATTAAAATTTTTTCCATGGTATGTTCGCAATGCCGATATTCATCGAGATCTGAAGATCTCATCTATAAAAGACGAAATAATGAAATGCGCTGCACGGCATAAAACTCGTCCGATCCAACATGTCAATACCGAAGCTTCTAGCTTAATTGACAATCAAAACTTTGTGAAGCGACTAAAACGAACAACTTGAGTTAGGTTAAAACCTTTTATCTATTAAAACCTTATTGGATTTTGGTAGATCAAAGGTATGTTAGTTTCTTTGAGTTAAATTTAAATTAATGGTTAGTCTATAAGACTAGTTTTAATGTTGCAATAATGATAGGAGTTTTTAGTGGGTTAAAGTCCCACAGTCCTTCAAACTGCCTTCCCCGGTAATAGGTAGTCCCTTTCGATGATTTACTACTATCTGAAAAAAAAAAAAAAAAAATCATTAGCATCCTATGAATTGGCTTAAACTTCCCGTAGTTCGTTCTATGAAAAGAAAGGGAAAAAAGGCTGGTAGATCGAAAACGGGGATTATCAATAATAACGATTTCATTTGAAATTAAAGACGATGTTATATTTCCTTTTACTACTTCAGTAATGGGTCAGACCATGGAAGAAAACGTAAGGCAAACCTTAAGAAATTTCTTTGAATAGATTCAATTCTAAGTTTATGTACCTCATAAAAAGGAGACCAAACTTGACTAGCGTATTCTAAATTTGGTCGTACGAGACAAGTATATAAAGATTTTATGATATACGGGTCAGTAAATTCTTTCGACCATCGTTTAACAAAGCCTAACATTGAACTGGCTTTATTGATAATGTGTGTACAGTGAGTCTTAAATGTCAACTTTTCATCACAAAATACACCAATCTTTGATGGATTGAACTCTTGTCAAGGATTCACAAAGAACAGCGAGTGTATGTAATTAGAGCACATTTATTAATGTTGAGTATAAGATTATTTCGAGTGTACCAAGCGAGAAAATTATCGAGGTCTTTTTGAAATAAAACTGAATCATCTTTGTTTTTTATTTTTTTGAAAATTTTCATATCGTCTGCGTAAATTAGTAAGTCACTATTACTAATGATAGATGCTACATCGTTGATTGAAATAATGAAA
Source organism: Argyra leucocephala (assembly GCA_963942445.1). Lineage (NCBI taxonomy): Eukaryota > Metazoa > Arthropoda > Insecta > Diptera > Dolichopodidae > Argyra > Argyra leucocephala. The sequence goes on along the minus strand of OZ012681.1, from coordinate 80,893,129 downwards.
AGAAGTGGACCTAAATGGCTACCCTGAAGAAGTCCACAGTTAGCCATAAATGATTTAGAAGTCTCAGATCTGAATATTACGCTATAACTTCTATTTGTCAGATATGAGTTAATCCATTTTAAAAAGAAAGGTGGAAAACCTAATTTTTTAAGTTTAAATAAAATGGTACTGTGAGGTAGAAGGTTAAAGGCTTTACTAAAATCGGTGTATACCACATCAGTCTGGTAGCCTTCTTCCATATTTTGAATAAAAACTGAGATTGATTCAATGAGATTAGTTACCGTGGATTTCTTTTTCATAAAACCATGCTGGTTTGGGATTAGAAAGTCAGTACAATGTTTGTATGTAGAATCAAATACAATTAATTCAAAAATTTTAGGAATTGCAGATAACTTGACTATCGGCCGATAGTTAATGATATCAATTTTTAGAATTTTTTTTAATGAATTGGTCTTACAAAAGCTTTTTTCCATATATTAGGAAAGAGTCCTGAGGAAATTGAAAAATTAAAAAGGAATGATAGTGGAGTGGCAAGTGAATTAGAACATTTTTTTAGAACAATTTCTGGTACGACATTTGGCCTAGGAAAAGTGTTCTTGTCAAGTTTATTTAGGTATTTAATTATGATATCATCATCAGCAATAATACGTGTTAGCGAAGTTTTTGGATAATTATCAAGATAATCATCGTCTCCGAGGTTGGCCGCAAACTCAACTGTAGGATAGGAACTTGAAAAAAAATCACGAAAATATTCTGAAATTATTTTAGAATCCGTACTGCTTTCCCATTAAATTTCATAATGTTAGGAAACTGATCACATTTTCTTTTGGTGTCATCAAATTTCCAGAAAGCTTTAGGGTTATTTTTTGTCTGCAACGACATATCAATAACATAATTGTCATACATAGATTTTGCTGCTAAATTAAACTGGTCAAAAAGGAGTTTAAAGTTATTATAATCTGTACCCTTTTTAGAAATTAGATACTTAAGCCAAGCTTTATTTTTTTATTTCTGAGTTTTCTCATTTCATGATTGAACCACGGAGGGCTAGAATTTGTTTGCCTGTCTTTGGCGATGGGAACAAATTGTCAGAAACCATTTTGTAGGATTCCATAAAACTTTTTTGTCAGATTGAGATCTGCATTGTCATATAATGTAGAGAAGTCATAAGTATATAAAAAGTTATTTAGTTCGACAAAGTTATAAAATTATAATGATAAAAATTAGCTGTGTCAGAATTATCTGTGTGAATTAGAGGGTGCTTTAAGACAGTACGACAAACAAATGGGATGGTGAAATTGATCAATTTTTAGAAGGGGGTTGGGCAATTAATTTGTAACATATTGTTCCAGTCAGTGTTAAAAACTAAATCAAGTTGTTTTGATTGAAAATTAGTCATACTTGATATTTGTTGTAAATAATTAATATTAAGGCTGTCAATGAGCGAGTACTCATTTTCACTACAAAGATAGGTCGGAATCATGTATGATTCTTCGTCATGTGGTATTCATTTAATGCTTGGTAAATTAAAATCTCCGTAAAAAACTATTTCGTCAGAAGGATCAATAGTATTCGGCAAAAATTCCGTTACTTTTGAACATTTTTTATATATACATCAATATTCGAGTTTGGAGGAATGTAGCAACAAATTATGTTAAATTTTTAATTTCCAGTTCTATTTTAACTCCTACAATTTCAAGCATGTCTCAACATGTTCTAACACAAATAATAATTATAATTCCAAGCCGAAATCGTTTCATTAGTAGAGGTATAAAAATTATAACCTGGTATTTTAAAATTATTTATCTTAATTATGTCTACTTTTTAGTTCAAATTTATAATAAATTTTTGTTTATTTTATTTATGAACTGAATTTAAAAAATTGCTTCTGAAAAATGTTCTAGAAGTTGCACAGCATGTACAACCAATTAAAAATCTGCACAAGAGTTTTGAGCAATTTTGAATTTTTTCCCAATATAATAATCAACGTTTTTCAGATCGGAACGAACCATACATAACTACAGGCGATGTTACACTCTATTACTGTACATTGTAAATACTTCAATGAATTCAAATTAAATCGTGCAAATTTCAATGTTGCAGGGCTCGTAATGATAAAATTTAATATTAAATCCGAAACTTGTTCTCAAATAAAGTTCGATTCTGTTTTTTGTTGTATTTTTAAATAAATATTTTCTTACTAAATGAAGTAGTTCATCCTCTATTTCAAACCTAAACCAATTATATCCATCCCCCTAATTTACTCTGACTTTCTTTTAACATATTATATCCCTTATATTGTATATCTAAAATATACAAGTATATATATATTAGCAATTTATTTTAAATGTAAATAAAATATTTTATCATAACAAACTCACATTCTAAAAAGTGATTTAAAAGTAGTCATTTCATCATAAAAACTGCTAATTCCAAGCGCCATTTTTCGGATAGTTTAATCAGAAATCAAAAAATGAAAATAATGAAAAAAAAAAAAAAAAATTATTGAGTTGGCTTTAATTGGAAATTTTTTTAATATAAGAGGAAAACACCATTCACCCTTCAGTATTTCTTCAAATTTTCTTCATTTAATTTCTTGAAATATGAGAAAATCTCTTGGAAAATTTATAGTAAAAAAAAATATATTTTTACTATCTGTAACTAATATTTATAGTTAGCTACTTACTTAGTGCAATAATTTTTTATTTTTTTTTTTTATTTTTTTATTTTCTTTTTAAAGACAGCAAGGGTATCAGATTGCAATTTTTTTTTTTTAAACTAAGTTGACGTCAAAGAACTGATATGGTGCACTTATGTAATGAAATATTTATGAGAAAGTGTTTGTACTTAAAACGGATTATATTCATATAATATAAATCTGGAAATGAGTAAATGTAAATAATATACATATACATATATATGTATATCGTATCATAAACGAGAAGAGGGTAGGTATTAATATAAATTGCAAAACGTTTGTTAGAACCGTCTCACATTCAAAATTGTTATATTTCTGCCTTTAATTTGTACATTTAATTCAATTTTATGCTGTTATAATGAAAATATTTTTGGTTTGGGATCGTATTTCTTCTTTGGCAATTAATATTGTAATAAAAACAAAATAAAAAAAGTTGTAAGGGGTTGCATTCTTTATGAAAGTGATTGAAGTTTTAATTTTGATTGAGTTGAACACTGATAACAATCGATTTGTGAATAATTTGAAAGATTTACTCGTAGAATGAATGTTTAATTTGTTTTATCCTGGTTAGAACATTAATCAAACAATTGTGCTGAGATAAGAACAATAAAACAGCTCATCTACAGAGCAATGAGAGACTAAAAAATACGTTCAAATGTCGTTATTGCATAAGCTAAAATATGAAAAGAAAAATTACAGCGATGTATGTTTGATGGTGGATAAGTAGTAGAAAATTAAATCATTATAAATTTATATACATTTTATCAGATTCAATGAGAGCATTATTATAAATAGTTAAATTAAAACAGTTAAGCTATTTATATTAAATTTCTGTGAATTGATTGATTAGAATGTTCATTGCAGCCTTATAGCATAATTTCTTGCTAGACCTTAATGAATTACTCTATTTTATACACTTTAGTAGTGTTGTGCGACGTAAACTACATTATGTTGATTACGTTATTTCCTACATCACGGCAATACTTTGTAGAAAATACCATTATGTCTATTACATTGCATAAATAATTACAAGTTAAATAAAAATACTGATTTGAATACGAGTCATCCACATCCTTAGTTTCTGTATACAACATTTTGCACCTTTCAAAAGTCAAACCATTTCGATTTGAAAAATGATCATAAGACTCGCTTGAAAAAAATAAAATTATTTTAAATAAGATAAATACAAAGCCATTAAAAAATATTCATTTAGCGCCATATCAATGCGTGATTGTAATTTTATTTTAAATTTAATTTTAAAATTTATAGGTAGTTTTATAGATAATTATAAATGAACACTCCAACAATTAACAAGTATTAATCAATTCACATATTGAATCAAAAGCTTTATCTTCAACAAGTCCTATGAATTCATTATCAAATTTACTAATGTATTAATTCGACTATCGCACATTTCATATAAGATTCGAACATTTGTAAGAATTTTTACATCAACACCATCTAGTTTCACATGGCAACTTATTATCAATCATTATCAATTATCAATCAAAAAAAATTTATAGTTCAATTTGTTTCAATTCTTTTAAAATAAATCTCATTTGATCCGCTTTTATTTGAAACATTATTTACAAATACAATTTTCTCATTTTAACAATGCCACTAGTATTGTCCGATAAAATAGCATAAACAACAATATAATACAGATCCGTTGTTATACATATTATGAACAAAACCTTCCTATATGGTACCGATTTTCCAACCTTTCCGAGAGGGAACTTCTTTTTAAATATATGCATAGCCGATTGTAGATTAAAATTAGATACCCTGCAAAATAATAAACTTAAGACATTACCGTTTAATAGTGACCATAATGCTGTTTCAATTGAAGTAAACATTGAAATTAACGAAGAATTTTTTTTGGAACCCATAAATGAACCGCAAAGCTATAATTTTAAGAAAACTGATTGGAATAAATTCAAAAGGCAACTGGATAAGAATTTTATATTAATATATCAAAGAGGAATTAGCAACGAGCGTAACTTAACAGTAGATGAAATAGACCACAACTTAAAAGTTACTGATGACATAATTAGGAACACAATGAACCAAAGATAATAGTATACACCATAATAATATAGAAAAATATTACAATCCGGTAATCAGATTTCTAAAAGCAAAAAAGAGTGAGCTTATATCTAAAATTAATAATAATTACAGACGAAAGCTTAATATTAATAACAACGAAATAACTATTTTGAAAAGCCTGCTAAGAAATATAAATACGTTATTAAAACAAAATATAAATAAATCAATTAATAGTTACTGGTCAAACAGAATTAAAAAAATCTAACCTGCTGGAAACAATAACATGTGGCCAGAAATCAAAAAAAAATTTCGAAAGGGTAAAAAAAACGAAACAAAAATACTTAAAGTATCGCCTAACCAAATTAATGTGTTAAATAGAGCTAAAATTAACAACAACAATCTTCCAACAGATAATAACTTAAACTACATAATTTGTCAAGAGAAAGACAAGTTAAATGTTCTTGGGGCTTTCTTGGAAAACATACATAACCAGACAGAAAACAGGAATAAATCTATTTACTCTGATCGAATTGTTGAACAAATAGAAATCTTCAAAAATCGTGGTATAATAGAAAGGAATAGAAATAAAACAATAACGAACTTTAGTAACAACAATAAAGCAGATAATCCGGATAGTTCAAATAGGTTTTTTACTTCCACAGCAAGCCTTAAAGAAAAAATCAATAGTTTAAATAATAAAACCTCATCTGGTCTGGATAATATTCCTAATATTGTACTGAAAAACTTATCAAATAACTTAATAAGTCACTATTGTTATATCGTGAAAGTGAGAGAAGAGAGATAGTACCAGAAAATCAATTTGGTTTTAAATATAAACATTCATCAACTCATGCTATAACAAAACTGACTTCAGATATATGCTGGTACATAAACGGGAAAAAATGCGTAGAAGCATGTTTAATTGACCTTGAAAAAGCTTTTTTCAATTCAATTTGGTTAAACGGTCTTGTATACAAATTAATTAAATACAATCTTCCTCATAATTTAATAAAAATAGTAGCAGATATGATAAGTAGTAAAACTTTTGTAACTTCAACCAATAAAACAGTATCGTCTGAGAAATTTGCAATAAAAAATGGGTTACAACAAGGTACCGTCAATTCACCCTTGTTATTTACTATATATATATAAGCGATCTACTGAACAAATTAAACTCATTAAACAGATATAAGAGCAACATTGCTTTTGCGGATGATTTGATTATATATGTGACAAATAAAACTGCAACCAACTGCCAAATAGAGCTCCAAGAGATGTTCAACATTATAATAGATTATACTAGTTTTTGGAAACTAAAAATTAACTATAGTAAATGTAACGTTATATTATTTCGGAATACTGTTGATAAAGTTCACTTAGACGTTCGAAAAAATTGGAAGCAATTTTCTTTACGAGCACCTAATGGAAATATCATCGAAGGGCAAAAAACGGTTAAATACCTAGGAAAACATTTGCACCAAAATCTAAGGTTTAGCGTTCACATAAACAATCAGATCAACAAAGCAAACAAAGCTTTTTGCAAAAAGTTATTTTACTCAAAAACTCTTTCGCAAAAAGTTAAAATGTCAACCTTAATAAGACCAATATTAACGTACGCTTCAGCAATATGGTATAACATTAGTGCATCATTGATGGAAAAATTAAGAATTTTCGAAAGAAAGTGTATAAGATCATGTTTAAATAAAAATCGAAAAACTGATACCAATTACCAGCATTACTACTCAAATAGATTTATATATAGCTTAGCCAATATTAACAGAATTGACATATTTACAATAATAATAAATAGAAAACATTTCGATAGAATTTCGAAAATAAACAACAATAGCTTAGTTAGTCATATTTACTACAAGAATGACAACTATATAGCTTCTACGCTCCAAAGTGGTTTTGTACCACCAGAAGCATTTTTCTTCTTAGACGCAAATGGCTATATTCAAAATGAAAGTAATGTACCTATCATTTATCATGTTAGCAGAAGAGCCAATAACAACCGATTAATATATATCCAAATAATATTGGCAATCATTTACAATTTGATGTTAACATAACAAAAAACGATCAAAATACAAAGAAAAACTATTGGTGGTTATTAGAAGATTAGGAGAAGTCCAGGAATCCTTCACCTATCCCTTTTCCCTGCTTCTCTTCCGGTGTTAGTTTTTTAAGATTTTACAGAAGATATGGTTAGGTTTTTTTTTTATCTTAAAAATAATAGAAAATAATTTGTTTTTTTTTTTAACTTTTTCACAAAATCCAAATAAAATTAAATACTAAATCTAGTATAGCTATAGCTACAGTAGAACTCTGAAGAAATACTACTAGTTTTTGAGTGTCCTTTTCGGACGAGTGAAATAGTATTCCTAAGGTACTGACTTTTGTTTATTTTAGTGTATTTGTATTAGATCTTGAATAAAACTAAAAATAAATAAATCAAAAAAAAAAAAAACCTCAACTGTTTAAAAATCTGGTGTTGAAATCCCAAGCTAATGAATAAGCTTGTTCTCCGGTAGCATTAACATACAATATTAAAATAACCATTTTAGCATTGATGGAACAATTTTTCCACTCATCAATATGAATAAAACTGATTCTATGTGTCATGATAAGCTCAGCTGACGTAATTCATTTTTATAGACTTTATCAAGTTGTTAACAATGTTTTACTACCAGAAACTTTATCTAACCGATTTGTTTTAATAAAATTCTTGAAGTGAACCAGTGAACCGAATCTACTAAAATGATAATTACTATTTACATTATAGTTGACAGTAAATTACTTTTTGACACTAAAGTCTACTTTAAAGGGTATAGACAATTATATATTACACGTAAAGTAACAACTCTGCACTTCCAGTTACCTCTTCCAGTTGTTTGTCTCTATCAACAACTCAAATATATGTAAAGTGCACAACTCATGGATTTATACTAAGTGTGTTCAAAATGTAGTAAATTTACGGAAGGTAATTTTTGTCAGCAAATCACTATGCCTGAATTAAATTCAAACTTAATACTTTATTAGCTCAGATTTTATTTATATTCATTCACCATATTGCAACATTTGTAGTGTACCAAATCTTTATTTTAAATTTAACTAATTTTCAACACGATATTGAAATTAATTGATTAAAGTAGCCCTGTTGATTTCTACAGTTCTGAATTTCATTGAAATTGCATTCTTTTTTTGTGGAGCAGATATTTAGGTTTTTAGATATATTCCTATCATTGTATATCCACCCGTCTTTTTTGTGATTGCTCACTGTATTTTTGCTTGGCATAAAATAAATTAAATGACTTTATAAATTTTTTTTGGAAAATCTAATAAACAGGGGGAGCACCCTGATAGCCAGAAGAATCAATTGAATTTAAATCTTGAGTGATTATTTTTGTATCAAAAAATTTCTTTCGAAATTAAACGACGCTTTATTAGTCTATTCCGTAATATTTCTAAATATTTTGCTCATTTTGCATGCTTTAGTGATCGGTTTTTAGACATTTGTAGTTAAAATTGGTAACATATTTATTCTGAAAAACTATTCCAGATTAAAAACGGTTTGCAACAGGGAATGATAAATTCTCCAATTTTGTTTAATTTTTTTTGAGCGCCTTATTACAGAGCCTTAATAATAATAATGACACTAAGATTAACTTAGCATTTGCTGATGACCTCATAGTTTACGTGGCGGGAAAAAAAACTGCAAATATTCAATATAAGCTACAGTCAATGTTTAATCCAGTCCTTTCCTATGCTAATTCTTGGAAAATGAGAGTTAGTTTTAGGAAATGTGATGCCATTTTATTCCGAGCATTACTAGATAAATGTAATAAGGACGATCGACAAAATTCGGAGGAATTTCCATCTCCAATATCTAGGAAATATTAAATTGGTAAACAAAAAATATGTGAAATATCTAGGGGTAATTTTGCAATACAATCTTAATTTTACTGAGTATATTAAAAATAAAATTAATTCGGCGAGAAAGGCATTCGCTATAACCCGAAAATTGTTTAAATAAAAATTATTGTCTGCGAGGGTTAAAATAATAGCTTATCAAGCGCTTATTAGACCAATTTTAACTTACGGCTGCCAAATTTGGTATAATATTAGTGCCTCACTTATGGAATTATATAGAAAGTTAGAAAAGAAATTTCTGAGAGGGTGTACAGGTATTTATCGTAAGCCAGATACTGAATATAAACATTTCTTTTCCAATAGATATAGCCGGGCAAATATTTTTAGAATTGATGTTTTTGTTTTGCATTTAATTAGAAAACATTATGTTAAACTCACAACTAATATAATAGATAATAGCTTAGTATCACATTATGCATATCCAGAAAATAAATACATTGAAGACTCATTAAGCTCAGATTTTATTCCCCCAGAAGCATTTCTCTTTCTTGATGGCAATAGATATATTCAATCCAATTATAGCAATATCCCTATTATTTACCACGCTTTTAGACGTAGCACGCAAAAACAGATCACTTTTGAGCCAAATGTTAACCCCAATACCCTACTAGCAATTTGGATATATAACATGAGCCTCTCACTAAAAGACGTAAACCATATTATAAATATTAATAAATTCTGTTGGTTATGCTACTAAGAAAATTGGCAACAAAAACATTTTTTTTTTTTAACTTGTATGCTAAATTTTAAATTCAACCAAACATTACAGTTCTGGTTTTGTAATAGTAGGTTCATTAGTTGCAAGTTAGTTTTTAAATATAGTTTGTAAGGTTGTATTAAAAATATGTAAAATTAAAGTAGTTTTTTTTTCTAGCCTTTTCCGACTCTTGTTAAAATTAATAGTCCGACTCTTGTTAACATAAACTTAGAGTAATCGTAATGGGTTCAATAAGTTAGTTTATAAGTCATGATGTGAATAATTTTTTTTGGTAATTTTTTGTATGATTTGAGATAGAAATAAGTTGGCTATCACAAATAAATATAAAAAAATAAAGGTTTTTAGCTTGAGACGATATGCAAAGATGCTATGAATATAAATTCTTTTACTTTGCTGTAATTCTCAATCTTATTATCTAATTGTGTATTTTTGTTAAATGCTTTTGTAATATTATTGATACTAAATTAAATGATAACTGTGGAAGCTGGTGGTTTGCAATCATGGTATTAAAAATCCCTGAAGAATCACAAAGATTTAGAATTAGATCATAAAATAGATTAAATATCAGGACGGGGACTAAACAATGTCAGAACACTGATAATGGTTTATGACAGGTTATAGTACATTAAACAAACATCTGTTTAAGGTTGGTAAATCGAACACAAACGGGTACAGATTTTGCTTAGAAGAAGAGGATACTCCTCTCATATTCTATATAGCTCGACATAAATATTTCTGGAAATACACATCGCCTAATTCTGAAATTACACTGAATATTTATATTTGTTTATAATTATTTATTATTGGTACTCGTCACGCATATTCGTATATTCGTATTTTGCAAGTTTAGAAAGTGGATTTTGCATGAAGAAATATAGTATACTTTGCAACTATTTTTGTTTATCTTTGAGATATGTAATTAAAATTTTTGAAATAAAATTTGTAAATGTAGTAAAAATAAATAAAACAAAACTTTCATGAAACAAAATCTGATGTCTAAACGCTCACAAACAAATACTATTAATAGAGACGTACATTTCAACAAAATGTGACGAACATAGATGTCGCTGGCAGTATAGATATGAAATTAAATGCATTTAAACTAAATACATACCACACCCACATTAAAAACACATTAAAATAGCCATACATACGTTTTTTGTGTTTTTTCTTATTATCATAATAGCCCTAACTAATTCAATAGTCAAAATAAAAAAAACAAAAGCATTTATTTATAGAATTTATATTTTTATTTCACTTTTTTTAAATTTTGGTTTTGACGTTTTGGTATGATTAGGTATGACCTATAATGGTCCATAAAGGTCTATAAAGGTTATGATTGGTTATGGCTTTGCTAAATCATATCGAATCATATAGGCCATTTAACGAAGTATCATATGACATCTTATGACTCCTTATGACTATTATAGTTAGAGGTAAAGCCAATCATAATTATGCTTTTTCTCTTATTCTTCAGTTTTTATTGTTATATTGTTATCCCGCTAGGGTCTCTGATGTAGGTAAGGGTAGTCTGTGTATTTTTCTTTTTAAAGTTTTTTTAATTTTTGTGTGTACTAAATTTGCCGTGTATTGAATTGCAACTTGATAATAAGGTCATAACATATTTTGTTTTTCTTGTTCTTAGCAGATCGTAAATTTCGGATTATGATTCTCCATGTACAATATAATATTTACTCAATGCTACTGCGCATTTGAATTTATAGTTTTGAATTATTTGTTAATAAAATAAATAAATTTCAATTATTGGAATTTGTGAACATGGTCTGAGTAAAAAATATATTTTCTAAATTTACTATTTGTTTTACCAGTAAGTTTTTTTGCTGTAATATCGTAATATTTTAGCAAAGCTATTTTATCGATATAATAATTATATTCTGATAATTCGGTTCTTGCCTTTGCTACTTTGTTTTTTTTTTAAATTAATTCAAATAATCAGATAGTCAATGTTATTGCTCAATAGGTGAATTGTTTTTAGGTTAATTTTAATTTGATTTTGGTTTTATTTGGTTTTTTTGTTTTGTGGTTTATGTCTTTAAATAAAATTTTTCACACTATCGTAATTCTTAATAGTTCTAATAAAGTTGTCTAATCTAGTTGAAAAAAGCTTTGTGTTGTAAAAGCTTTGTGAAAAGTTTAACAGACGTTTAAGCATATTAATATTTAAGATGACTCGAACCGATTAAAAATAAAACCTCTAAAACCCACATAATAAATTTTAGTTAATAGTAAACTATGACTCACTGTATCAAACGCTTTAGTGATATCAATAAATAACCTACTACAGAAATTACCATTGTTAATAACACTATAAATTTCACTGCAAAACTTTATAAGTGCATCCTCGGCTTTTTACTTTTATCAAGAAACTGTAATATTCTGGACTTAATAGCAGGCAGTATAGAAATAGGTCTGTAGTTATTAGATTCCAATACATTTTCTTTTTTCAAAAAGGGGAATTACTTTAGCTACGTTTAACTCATCAGGAAAGATTCCTTGATAAGCGCTGAGATTAGAAATATAACTTAAAACATCAACAATAAGTAGCGAAACCTTCTTCAAAAAATTATTGGAAAAAGAATCGTTAGGTGCAGAATTAGATATTTTAACACTCATAATGAGTCTATGAATTTCCAAAGACGTTATAGGTTCAAAAACGAAGCTATTGCTCTGAAAAGGCTCCTCACATAAATTAGATACAAAATTCTCAGATTGTGTGTTAATATAAATTACATTATTTACTAGTTGTTCAGAAGTATTCACAAAAAATTTATTAAAATGATTAGCTAAGATTGATGGATCAGATACTATTTAAGAATTAATTTCTAATGAGGAAACAGAAGAAGAACAATCCTTATTTAAAATTGAGTTAAAAAAGTTATATTAGTTTGAAAGCAACTAAATTTTCAAGTATTTGAATTTACGAACAAAATAAATAATAAAAATAATTTTCTCTAAAACTATGTGATTATGGCTGTGGATCACAGAAATATTTTTAATTACTAATCTATAACTAATATCAGGTTAAATAGTCAATCATTTTCCAAGCATGAAGCATCCAAGATTAATATTATCAAATTTTTTTGACTTGAAGAATAGCTGCCTCAAATTCTTAAGCAGTGGAGATGACTATTATTCTTTATTCAACGAGAAACCCATGGATCTCTTTCTGCTTTTTTAATAAATAAGTAAGCAATAAGTTAGTATTATTAATATTAAAAATTTAAACACAGCGCAACAGGATTTGCAAAAATTATTAAATGAAGTTTCAAAATATTGCGATCGGTGGAGATTGAAAATTAATTACGATAAATGCCAAACTATTCTGTTCAGGAATACAACTGATAAAGTACCACACAACGTAAGAAAAAAATGGAAACAGTTTTATTTAAAAGATCCAGATTTTTTTTTTTTTTTTTTTTTGCGTGGATTGGTGGGAATCTTCATAGACACAATGAGCCCCGTAGCTTCCATGATTTTTGCCAGATTTTTACTGACTAAACCACACCCCTCCCATTAATACTAGTCCAACGGACTAACCATTAATTTATTGCTATTTTGATTTTCTTAAAGAAAAAGTTTACGAAATTCTATCGTATTAAATCTAGTGGCTTAGTTCTTTTAAGCCTTCTGACATCATTTTGATTATCTAGCAGTTGAGTGGCCTCAACGTTAACATGTCCCTCCAGACGAGCTATATGCTTTGTTGCATATCTTTTTATTTCATTTTCTATGCAAGGAATTTTTAGATCTCTGTGCAAATCACTGTTGCGAACATACCAGGGGGCATTTACCATGTTGAGCAAGACTTTATTTTGGAATTTTTGTATACAAAGTACATGTGTTTGTTTGGCACATCCCCATATTTGTATGCCGTACAACCATATCGGTTTGAGTATCTGATTATATAACAAAATCTTGTTATGTATAGGTAATTTAGAATTACGACCTAAGAGCCAGTACATTTCTCTATATTTATTTTCAAGCTCAAATTTTTTCTTTTTAACGTGCTCTTTCCATCTAAGTTTGACATCTAATGTCATTCCTAGGTATTTAGCATTGTTTTCTTGGGGTATATTGACCCCATTCAGATTTACCAATGGTGGTTGATTTTCTAATTTTTTATTTGTAAAATTTACATGTACTGATTTTAACTCATTGAGTTTAATTTTCCATTTCTTTGTCCAGAGGTGTAGCTTGTCGCTTGCTCTTTGCAATTTAATTGTAGCCTCGTCAATATTTCATCCTACTGCCATCAACGCAGTATCGTCAGCGAATGTAGCTACAGTTATATTTTCCATTTCTGGTAAATCATTGGTGTAGAGCAAATACAGTATGGGACCCAGAATACTACCTTGAGGCACACCCGTTTTAATATCTCTATTAGTAGAATACTCTTCGTCTTGTTTTATTCTGAATAGTTTGTTTTCTAGATATGATGAGAGTATATCTACGTATTGTTTAGTTTATTTATTAAGCGTCGATGTCATACTTTATCAAAAGCTTGGGCTACATCTAGAAATATGGTAGAATATTTTTTCTTTTCCTCTAAAGCTTTTTCTATTATGTCTGTTATTCTATGAATTTGATCGATTGTCGAGTGCTTAGATCTAAAGCCAAATTGATAATTTGGAATCAGATTACTATTTTCTATGATCGGTCTCATTCGAATCAATAATAGTTTTTCAAATAATTTTGATACTATTGGTAGTAATGATATTGGTCTGTAGGATTTGACCTCATTTATGGGCTTACCTGGCTTTGGTATCATAATTATCTCTGCTATTTTCCACATATTTAGCACATACCTTATTCTTATAGCAGCGTTTATAATGCGTGTTAGCATTGTTATAGCTTTTTTCGGAAGTTCTTTCAGGACTTCCGATGTAATTAGATCAAAACCTGGAGCTTTTTTATCTCTGAGTGTTTTAATTTGTTCAACTATTTCACTCTCTGAAAATGGTGATATAACATTTTCTTGCCAATTATTATTTTCTTCAGTGAGATCATCCGAATCTGTCTCGTCTGGACAAAAAATTTCTTCAAGATGATCTGCGAATGTTTCAGCTTTATTTTTATTATCTCTCGCCCATTCACCGCTTTTCATTCTGATTGGCGGGATTTGAGAGATCGAGGTTTTTGTACTCTTTGTTGCTTTCCACAACGAGTAGTTATTTTCTCTTTTAGCTGATAATTTTTTTATATATTTTTCAAAATTTTCATTTTTAAGATCTTTAACTTTTCTTTTAAGATTCTGAGTTAACCTATTTAGCACAGTTTTGTCTGCCGGATCACGCGATTGTTGCCATCTGCGTCTAGCTCTTCTTTTTATTTTTATCATATTTAATATTTCTCTAGGGTAGTTGAATCCTACCGATTTATATTCACAATTTTTTGTATTATTCTATCCAGCATTTTGAATAATTTTAATAAAATTTTCTACTTCAGAATCTATTTCACATTTGGATCTTAGTTTTGTTTTTATGTTTATTTTGTTTTCTATTTCTTGTTTAAAGCTAGCCCAGTCAGTTGTCTTGTTCGTTAGCAGAGGTTTCGACTGTTTCTTAATAACCTTTTCATATAGACTTAGTATGACTGCAGAGTGATCTGAGTCCAAATCATGGTTATCTTCTAGCTTAATATAATTGGGTGAAATTTTTTTGTTATATAAAAATCAAGCAGATCAGGAGTTTTATTTCTATCAGTTAGCCAATAGGTTGGCTTACCGGTAGATTGGTAAATGCAGCCTTTTTCTTTTATAGCTTTTCTTAGCTCTCTTCCTCCAGATCCAGATGGGAAAAAAATTAGTAACGTAAACACCTGAGGTACCTTGGAGTTTAATTTAATTATTTATTTAAATCCAAAGATCACATAGACAAACAAATAAAAATAACTAACAAGGCCTTCATTGCTTTCCAAAAACTCTTTTATTCCAAATATCTAAGTGCAAAAGTAAAATTGTTGTGCTATAAAAGTTTTATACGTCCAATATCAACTTATGGGTGCCCAATTTGGTTTAATGTTAGTGCACCGGTTATGGAAAAACTTAGATTGGTCGAACGAAAATATCTAAGACATTGTACAAATTTAAAAAGAACACCAGAATCTAACTATGTTAAATTGTATTCAAACAAAAAGCGTTACGATACTGCAGGGATAATTCGAATAGATAATTTTATAATTTGCCTAATTCGCAGCCACATTCAAAGAAGCGCAAATGTAGCTAGTAATTCTCTAATCAATCACCCATTGTATGAAAACGAAGAATATTTAAAAATACTTTAATATCTGGTTTTATTCCTCCTGAAGGATTCATATAGTAAACTTATATTCATATGAATGCAATAATAATCAAATTTACTAATTTAATAAATATATCCCTAACAAAAATAAATTGAAATATAAAATTCCTTATTTGTGGAAAAGTCTAAGTCTATAGGTTAGTTAATTTTAGGTTAGGTTAAGTAGGTCTAGTTCTATATTTAAAACAAACAATAAATAATGGGTTTTTTTTTCAAGACATTTTTTACCAAAACATAGTAACAATAATTATTAAACCACATTTTAGAGTAAACATTTAATGATATAATAAATAAATTGTTTAGAAATAGCAAGTACAATACAAACAAAAAATTAATACGAGAGCCGAAACTTCAGTCATAAGACAATAATATAATATTCTATTTAGTTTTATTTAAGAATTATCTAAAATATTAATTGACAATAAATAAAACATTTAAAAAAAAAAAACAATATTAATATTAAAAATAAAAATTTGTATTCAAGTAGTAAAGTTATAAAAATAAAATAATTTGAATGGATATTAATTTAAAAAAAAAAAAACAAATTATTTTTCCTAAATTTCCTAAATTAATAAATAGGAAAAATAATTTGTTTTTTTGTAAACTAATTTCCATTTAATTAATTTTTTTTTTTAGTTCTTATAACTTTTCTTCATTTAGACTTAAAATCATCTTTAAAAATAAATTCTTAACATTAAAATATAAAACAATTCAACAATATTGTTTAAGGATATAACAAAAAATATGTAGGTAAAAATAATAAAAATAGTTAACAATAGTCGTAACAACAATAACAACAACAACGACAGCATTAAAAGTTATTGTGAAAAAGAAAAAGAAAATTTAAGAAAAAATACAGAACACACAGCATATCAGTCACTACGTTTTATGCATTTTTGATTGATGACTCATTTATTTTTTCTTATTTCAATTTTTTTTTTTATTGATTTGAAACGAAATGTTAGTAGGAAACAAGTAAGCAAGCTGTTTTATTACTTCCTTCTGTTTCAATTTTATTTCAATTTACCTTTCTCTTTCTTACATATTAATTTTCTTATAATAATTTTCATTTTCTTGTATTATACTTGAAATTATTTTTTTTCTACATTGTACATTATACAAAAGTTAAATGTCAATGTCTTTTAGAAATAAAAGAAAATTTCACCCCCATTTATTACCACCACCCCTTTTTTTTTTTGCAATTTTTCCTCTATTTTTATTTATAACAGAATATTCATACATAGATATTACATTTTATATACGTATATTAATTTCACTTCAAATTTATATCTATATGTATGGATGTACACAATGATGCATCGCTCTATGTAACTTTCAAGTTTCAGACATGAGGAAATTTTTAAATTATACAATACAAAAAAACTGTAAACAATAAAACATTCATATATTATGAATAAACTGATATACATAATAATATATACCTACACATATGTTTATGTACATAATATTAAATGAAATTGAATCCTTAAGGATGATATGTTACGAATTAACTAACTAACTAACTAGTTAAGGTACATCGATATTTATTGTTAAAGAAAAGACGACATTTGAGTTTTTATTTATGGAAGTTTTTCATGCAAGGTAACAACAAACAAACATTTACAACAACAACAACAACTATACAAGAAAAGAAGAAAAATAAAACTACCTACAACTTTACTTACCAGTTTTTTAGTAGAATTGATGTTTGGTACGAAAACTTTCGCTATTCACCTTTTAAACAGGCAATGTTTTTTTTTTTTGCTTTGTTTTCAATACTAAAAAATATAAAGTCTGTACATATCTTGATATTTTCTGTTTAGTTTATAAGCTAAGGAGGTAGAGGCAAACAGCAACACAGAGACAACCTTTAGTACAAATTTAAAATATGTTTTTCCATAATTAAGTAAAAAATAAAAAGAACATAGAAAAATCGTAATTCATAAAATAAGACCTTAAGGTTGTCTTAAAATTACCCTGACTTTTACGAGCCTGTTTTTGATATTATTTATAATATTTTTTTTTATTAAATATATTTGATGCTGGACCCAAATTGCGTATATAAAGTACTCATATCACCATAAGCAGATAGTTGTAGTATCATAGCTTCTTTTTTATAGTTGGTCATTTGGCGTCACAATTTGATACAAAATTTCATAGATACATCATAACATAGCAAATATTTTAACTTGTGATAAGTTATAAAATCAATAAAAGTAAGAATTAGGAGTTATATAGCTAGTTTAACACTATAAATACCTATACTGATGAGTTCAAGTAGTGTTATGAAAAACGAAACCACTGACATGAAAAATAATGATGTAAACAAACAGGGTTGTCAAACAATTGAAACAATTACAACTAAGCTCATCAACTCTATTAATTGGTTAAAAATTCATGGAATTGTTCTTACTAATGTCCTGTCCAGTTGAAAAACGCAAAAATTTTCAATATGCAACAAAACAAACGAGAATAAACATTTAAAATGTATTTATGAATGGCTTAAATTGTTTTGATGTAATTATGCTTAGTGAAACTCATTTGACTGATGATATAAATGACAGTCAAATATTATGAAATGGATACAATAGCTATAAAAGTACATCCATCTCTAGGCATACTGGTGAAACATTATTTTATGTTTATAATAATAAATTGTGGATTACGCAGATGAAAACTGATTTGAATGGAGAAGCTCTTGGTTTTTATCTATTCTATACAAATCACCGACTCAATTCAGTAATGTTGAATTTTGTGAAATACTCGAGAATTGGTTGGAAGAAAATCAGAACGTATACTCAAACAGAAATGTTATTTGTGGTGATTTTAATGTAAATTGGTTAGCTGAAAGTAATGAAAAGGGCACTCTAAAAATAATTTTGGACACTTTTGGTTTGGAACAGATTGTTATAATTTTCCTACAAGTATTACAGAAAGGACGTCAACACTTATTGATTATATTTTGGTTGATAATTCGGAAATGAATGGAGTTTGTATGAAAAATAGGTTGGATTGCAGACCATGAAGCAATTGGTATAAAAAATTAAATGTAAACATGAATATGAAATTGGGGAGAAAGAATTGAATATAGTGCGACTGAATAAGGAGATCTTCGAAAATTTTGAACTATTACCTGATATAGAAAATGTTAGCCTATGTGGTAATTTATTTAAAATTGGGCTGGAAAAAGGAATTGACTAATCTAGGAAAAGAATTCTAGTTAATGATAGGCAGCAAGAATGGTTTAACAATGAATTTAGATTACTAAATTACAATAAGAAGTTGACGTACCAAAGAGCTGAATTGTCTAGTAATGAAAGTATTGATTAGATTGGATAATTTATAAAAGAGTCAGAAATAACTATAATTTAGCAGTTAAGAAAACTAAAAATCAATTTATTGAAAATAAAATAAAAACTGAGAAGGAGATTGTAGACTGATGTGGAGGTCAATAAAACAGTATGTAATGAAATCAGATAAAAACCAGAAAATCGAAGAGTTATTAATTAATAATAATAATGTTCGTCCTAGATTTTTTGTATTGGCAAAAACTTGGCTTGCATATTCAAGATTCGGTCTGAAAAGACAGGTGTAGGTACAAATTTTTTTTATTTCCTTTAAATGAAATAAAATAAACGCCTGCGTCGTTTCGTTGTCCACCAGCAAAGAGTACTTTATCCAATATTATTATCGTTATCTAAATTTCAAAATGTTTCATTTGTTTCTAAAACTAATTAATGGTGACTTAATGTTGATTACTACATAATATATTTTCAGTTTTTGCATTCTACTGTATGTTCTTTTCTACTCTACTAACAGTATGTCTTTTATTATTTCTACTTAACGGAGTTGGGTTCTTCTAACCTCGCTGAATGATGATAAATATTGCACAAAAGATAGCAAGCTTTCGTCTCCAATAGACGTCTAATCTACTTGCTCGTTAGCGTTAAATGTGACAGTAATAGGCTTCTATGGGTGAAAAATGAATCAGGCATTTTAACGTCAAAGATGGATAAAATCGCAGCGACAACTTGTAGAAAAATATGACGTTGTCTTGATGAAAAATGAAGTTAGACATTGTCTCGGAAATACAAGTGAAATTAGCAGCTAGAAATCGAATACGATGGAAATGTCAAGTGGATGCCCTATACTCCAAAGACTAGTAAGGAAAACAAAACAAAAAATGGGTGAAAAATACAATATTGGATAATTTAGTCAAATCTATTTTATACTTGAAAATTCATAGAATTTTGCAAATAAAAAAAAATGTTATTAATTTAGGGCTCTATCATCTATAATTATAATTAACAAGCATTTAGGGTCCTGCGCAGTAGACACCTTGTCATTTTATTTCGATTCTCCTACTCCTTAATGAACTTCTAATATAATATAATAAATAAATTGTATATAAAACAATAATGCGTACACAGTTGAAATTTTTTTACTCATCTGATTTTATTACTCACCAAATACATTATTCGTGAGTTCTTATTAAAATAAAAACAAAAACAAAGAAAAATATAAAAAAACAAAAACAAAAAAAAATCAGTTGAATTCTTCCTGAGACGAGCAATTTGATCTTTACATAATAGAGTCAAAGTAGCTATCTATAATTATAATAGCCAAGCATTTAAGGACCTGCGTAGTAAAAATCTTTTCGTTTTCTCTCTGTTCTCCTTAACGAAAACTCAATATGTAAATAAGTTGTATATACAACAATAATGCGCACTTATAGTTGTAAAAATTTCTAATCATATGGTTTTATTATTACAAATACATGCATATGTGAGTTCTTATTTAAATAAAAAACAAAAACAAACAAATCAATTATTATTATTAGTTACAACTTAAAATGAACCTACGTACATATGTCAAATAAAAACAAAAAAAAAAAAATCCCTTGAATTCTTCATTTCTAATTTTTTTGCGTAACTGTTTCCAAATTTCGGTAATTTGTAGTAATCATATAGTTTTGGTTAAAAATATTTATATGTATAGCTGTACCTAGCTCTTTAATTACAAAAATATTTAATTTAATCCACTGAATGCCACTAACAAAATATATCAGAAACGAAACAGTAAATTAGAGAGGTGTATTTAAGTGTCCTAAATAAACCTTACTTACCTCAAGACTTTTGTGCTAAGGTTTCTATGTAAATTACTGTTCTTTTTAAAACTTTTTAGCTTTCTTTCTTTTAAAAACTCTAATTTGGCTTCAACTTGAATTATAATTACTCAACAGGGGCCCCTAGTCATCATATATTATAATAGAGTTAGTTGTCAACAATTCACCTTAAAATTATATTGTTATATATACAATAAAAATTATATTCACCAAAATTGAGAGAAAATAAAAAGATTAAAAAAAACAAACTACCCCACCAACCTTCCGATTTTATACCTAATGCAATTTTTTATATATACCACAACAAAATATTCCCAGTAGTTAAAACAAGTACAAACTACTATACTTTATTTAAGATTGCTGTACATGCAAATTAAAATGAGAAAGAAAGAGAACACAGCATATACTCTGCTAAATCACCACACCACACCCATCCTATTTCCAACTTTTGTAATTTGTATCATTATCAAAAATATTATTGTTTCATTACATTGCATTAAAATACTCATTAATTTCTAATAGTATGTAATATTATTGGTATTACGCAAAATATAAAACCCTAATTTATTTTAAAATAGAAAAGATTCATAAAGTATAAGTTAGTAGTAACAACGCATTTCTATTGTACATTACTATAGTTTTTATCAACTTCAAAAAAGTGCACCATATACATAAAGAAAAACTTCTAGATACATAATATACTTAAAAAAAAACTTCTCTATAAGATTTCTAAAATAAACATTTTCTACTGTTCCTTAATAGTTTCTATATTGTATACTATTCACTAATCACTATTCTATATTGATTCTCATCAATACACAATGCTGACAAAATTTAAAGAGTAAAATAAATCATTCAATCCATATTTACTCTTTCATTAGCCAATTAAAATTACATTACAATTCTGACTATTTAAGGCACACCTTTATCAACTTCAAAAAAGTACACCATATATATAAGAAACTTCTATACATAGGTACTTAAAAAAAAAATATGCATACGATTTCAAAATTAAGGAACAGCCTTTTTTATGCCATCCATATGATCGCTATTCGCTAATCACTATTCCACTGCCATGCCACTGCCATGCCATATCAATATTAAATAAAGAGAATAAGAGATAAACAAACAAAAAATAATATTTTTCTATAAGATAAGATTTTAAAATTTATTGTAATTATATTAAAGTAATTTTATTTTGTCCCATTCTTCATATTCCAATTCAATACAACTCCATCTTTAAGAGAAATGATTAAGAGAAAAGTGGTGGAATTTTTTTTGTGGTGAAATGTGAATTGCTTTTTTAAAATGGCCTTTTTAATTCATCATTATAATGTTGAATCAAAATTAGTTAAATATAAAAAATGTTGTTATGAAAAAAAAAAACTAAAATAATGAAATTGAACTTAACTAAATTAACTCTCAAAGTCTCAACTCAAACCGCTTTGCACAACCAGATGGGGAAGTGGACATACTATTTTAACTAGACATACTGCAGAAGCTGTATTTACTAATATTTTAAAATATGAGTTTATTTGTTTTTTTGTAATTTAAGTTAAAATCTTGGGAAAGATTAATATAACAAGTAAATATTTACAAAGTCCAGGAATCTGCTAATATTTTACTTTCAACTAAAGAATTTTTAGGAAGCTTGAGAACAGATGAAAGTTTTGAAGTTGTTATTGGTGAAGCTAAGGAAATTGCTTTAAAGTTAGATACCAGTCCAATTTTTATTCCATCTTCAGCACTTAGCAGCCGTAGAAAACCATCTCTTTTTTCATACGAAGGCGGTTTTTTTCCTAAGTTTAATTGAATTTTATATAGGTGCCTATATTTTAAATTAAATCATTGATTAATAATACTATAAAGATAGACATTTTCATACAACAGAAAATGTTCAGCTCACTTTTTCCAAATTCTCTTCATTATATATATTTTCCGGAAGATAATCAATGTGTTGGTGCATTTTCTATATTCAATTTGAATTTTTAAATTTTTGAGCGTTTTATACGACTTTATTCTCTAAATAATTTGTATGTGTTTAGTTTCTCTATACTGTTCTTGAATATTATTGTTTTTAACTTTTTGTTATTTGAATTTGTATAGGTAATTTGAATTTTTTTTGAACTGATAGGTACAAAAATTTCAAATTGGATAGCATTTTTATCGAGTAGTCTTTTAAGAATATTTTTTTTATTTTTCTCTCAATATACATTGTAATAAAAGGATTTTTATAATTGTTGATATTGTGCATGTATATTATTTGTAATAATAAATTATAAAATTATAATATAATTTTATAATGTTTAGGAAACGAAAATATTTTTCTTGTTTTAATTGAATAATTTTCAAAAATAAAACAATTTCAAAACATTCAAATAATAGTGAACATTCATTCACGTTATGATTTCTAATATATATTCATACATACATATACATATATGTATAAATTTACAAATAGAATCAAATTTTTATTTTTAAAAGGCTTTCTTTTTGGTTTTTTCAATATGTGAATATGTATGTACGCATGGATTTTAAAATTATAACAGAATTTAAAAATATTTGAAAAACTCATCATTAATTTTTGTAAAATTTATAAAAAATCTTAACGGTAGAGTAAATTGCAAAGTATATTTAATATGCTTTTTTGTTGCAGTAAGCACACGATTTATTTTTAAGATAATTAAAGCTTGCAACGCACAATTTTACAATGGTATTTTTCAAATTCAGAATTTTCTACTTTGTCATTATTTTCATAACAAGAGCATTAAATATCAATATCCAAAGGCTTGTCATGATTTACTCCAACTTTGAAAATATATTGTTGTTGTAAATGAAATTCATCAAATTCGTAATATATTTGTAAAAATATTTGCAACTTATTGTGCAGGTGGATTTGTTTAAAACTTTTAATTTTTTAAGATAATCTAACATTTTCTCTACGAACAAATATGGACAATTTTTAATAGTTGCTTGTACGTATTTTTAGTATAAATATTTGAAGAATTTAAAGAAAGACCAGCAGTTTACACATTACTTACAACAGCAGGTTTACTTTATTACTCATTATTACATGGAAAAATTAAAATTATAATTATTTTGTTTTCGTAGCTGCATATTTGCATATGTATTAATTGAAAAGCTAAAACAGCTAAGATTTTTTGCAAAGTACTGGGACTGATATGAGTATTTCCAGTTTTGGGCAATATTTTTGATGAGCACTTTGCTCTTGGGAAACAATTAAATGTACCAGTTACCAAAATCATTTTTTATATAAATGAATTTCTAAAGGAAATAATTTATAAAGAAAAAGAAACATCTTACAGTATAAAAAGGGATTGTATAGATGGTGTGGAAGATTTAGATGGGGATAGAAAACAAAAACTAGCAACAGAAGCACATTTCTTTGTGATTCAAAGTTTACATGAAAGTTATAAGTACGCATAAGGTTACAATTTATCCAAAAATAATTTGAAAAGAGTAACTTTAAAACCTTTCATTTTTTTATCAATTTACTACTAAAATATCTTAAGGAGCTAACAAAGATTGGTTCCAAAACTGTTGCACCTGCTTGTGACTAATGCAGTATAAATCGAAATACTTATGAATTACTTGGTGTCAATAAGGTAGACTCTTTTTTTATGATTGGAATGGAAATAAAATTTATGCTTAGTTTGATATGGCATCTTATAAAATCTGTCAGAAATTCTTTTATAAAACCCGATTTTGAAAACTGGAATAATGATATTATTAGCTTTCAACAATTTTACCTAAAGTTCGTAGCACCCATATTAATTCTAACACATTTGAAAAAATGTCAGTAAAATCAGCTTTTCAATTATTTAGTCATAGTACATATGCAGCCATAAAAGCAATAAATAACACTGATCGAATTTTTTTTAATTTATTGAGTAATAAAGCCAATCTGACTGTTGATTTTTTTTTAAGAGTTAACTAGTTATTGATTACTCAAATTCTTCAAATTTTAACACAAAAAATTAAAAATTTTGAATTCACAACCGTTAAAAATTCTCCGTTTTTATTCTTAGAGGAAAGGCTAGAATATCTTAAAAAATCAAAAATTAAAAGTACCAAAAAAAATGTTTCCATTAATGGAATGGCCCAAACAATAGCTGCTGTATTATCTAATACAGATCAAAATGTATAAGATCAATACAATGTATAAGATCAATGTATAAGATCAAATTGATCTTATACATTGTATTGATCAATTGATGAGTACAATGTATAAGATCAAATTGATAGAATATTAATTTCTTGATGACGCGCAGACTGAACCAAGATCCGTTAGAAAATATGTTTTCTCATATAAGATCTGCTGGTGATTATTGCAGAAATCCATCTGAACAACAAATTGGGAATATTTTTGCTAAGACGAGGCGAGTATTTATAACGAAAATACATCCTCAAATTGTGAAACAGATCACAACAATTATTTGGACATTGATGCCAATGATTTGGCACATGAAGATTTTATTATTGAAAATTGTCCTGAAGAAATGAGAAGGAAAATGTTTTAGCTTCAACTTCAAATACAGTTCAATCACATAGTAAATCAGTTAGTAATTTAGAAGAATTAGCAATTAGATATTTTGCTGGATTTTGCACATTAAAAGTGTCAAACTGCCATACATGTGGAATTATACTATTTTTAAAAAATTAACACAAAATTTGAAAACGAAATTTAAATAGCTATTCATAATGAAATATTAGAGATGAAATAATTGAACGTAGGTATATAAGTACGTATGTACCTAAAAACCGATTTGAATTGAATTTAAAATTTAGAATTGTATTTAAAACAACTTTAACAAAAATTTGATTCTATTTGTAAATTTATACATATACATATGTATATGTATGTATGAATATATATTAGAAATCATAACGTGAATGAATGTTCACTATTATTTGAATTTTTTGAAATTGTTTTATTTTTGAAAATTATTCAATTAAAACAAGAAAAATATTTTCGTTTCCTAAACATTATAAAATTATATTATAAGTTTATAATTTATTATTACAAATAATATACATGCACAATATCAACAATTATAAAAATCCTTTTATTACAATGTATATTGAGAGAAAAATAAAAAAAAAATATTCTTAAGAGACTACTCGATAAAAATGCTATCCAATTTGAAATTTTTGTACCTATCAGTTCAAAAAAAATTCAAATTACCTTTACAAATTCAAATAACAAAAAGTTAAAAACTATAATATTCAAAAACAGTATAGAGAAACTAAACACATACAAATTATTTAGAGAATAAAGTCGTATAAAACGCTCAAAAATTTAAAAATTCAAATTCAAAATGCACCAACACATTGATTATCTTCCGGAAAATATATATAATGAAGAGAATTTGGAAAAAGTGAGCTGAACATTTTCTGTTGTATGAAAATGTCTATCTTTATAGTATTATTAATCAATGATTAAATTTAAAATTTATTTTTATATTTTTTTATTTATTTATTTATTTAATCCAAAATATACAATATTTCTCTTACTATAGGTACTAATTATTGATTATTTTTACAGAGGTTAGACTGAAGAAATGTTGTCTTTACATCTGAAATATTTACAAATTATGATTTTAATAGCTATTTAGGCTTATAACTTCATTTAAGTCTATACTAATACTATTTTAAAAATTTGGTGTGCTACAATTTATATTTATGATCGGTACATATTTTGGAAAATCATGTTCTCAGAAAACAGCAATTTGAAGTTAAATTGCTCCCTTAATGTTGATATTTAACTCTCTACAGTATTCAAGCTGGCCCTTCTGTGAAGTTTCGAGGTTTAATAATAAAAAGGAAGGTTAAACATCAATTTTAATATTTTGTTTTGTTTAATTTGAAGTTTTGATATGTGGGTCTTTGCGCAATCACCCCAGACTGGAGATCCAAACAGCAGAATAGGTTGAAAAATAGTTTTCATTAAAATTAGTTTATTTTCTATGGATAAAATTGAGTTCCTGTTTATGAATGGATATATGTAGTACCCTAATGGCTTTGTTGATTTTATCATTCGTATTACTGATTTGTGGCTGAAAAGTTATTTTTGAATCTAATGTGATGCCTAAATATCTTATTGAGTCTACCCAGGCTATAGTGTTTGTGCTTAACAACAATAAATTTTATGGTAAGAAGCAGTTTTTACGTCTGCGTGTAAAATATATTGCACTTGTTTTTTCAGTATTTATTGCATTTTTCCAAATAGTGAAATATTCATATAATTTATTGAGTGATGTTTGAAGCTTGTACTCAATTTCCGTACCGAGCAAACCTGCGGTGGCGATAGCAGTATCATCAGCAAAGATTGATAACAAACATTCATCGAAGATTGGTAAATCGGATATAAATATGTTGTATAGAATGGGCCCTAACACCGATGCGAGACTCCAGCAATATGAAATAAATCAGATTTTATCTTATCAATATGAACTCTGAAACTTCTATTTGATAAGAAAATTTTAATTATTTTTATTAAGTATTTTTTTATTATTATTTTATTAACTGTTCTACTCGTTGTATTTATTAGATTATACTATTACTTCAATATTACAAAATAGTTAATTTTTAATAACATTGCCAGAATTAATTTAATGGTATGGTTAACCACATGTACTATTAAATATGGTACGCATACTATTGTTTTTATGGTTTTAAACTATAATACTGTCACTGTGTCCTGTACTTGCCGCGAGTTATGTTCGTGACATGAACGATAACATAAAAAAAAACAAAAGTTTAATTTTATAATTCAAGTTTATTCGCACTTTCTTACTTCTAAGTCAGAATATTAATTGATTGTTTATTATTTTTTTCATTTCTTAAATACAATTTTAATTAGTTAAAAAATGCTTACTTAATGTTTACAATAAGTTTATAATTTGGAAAAACAGGAAATTGCATTAGTTAATATTATTTAAATTATTAAAGTATCATATTACATTAAATTGATGGGAAAATAATTATGCAATATTATTAAATTTATTGTGAGAAAATGATTATGCAATAATATGTAAAGTTCATTGGAATATTATATTACGTTAATTTTATTGTTTTTTAAATAATGACACATATATTTAACAGTATATACTATAAAATCAATGATACCATTCGGAAATCATTCAAAAAACGCCGTAAAAGTAACCTATATAGGACCCAGTAAGTAAAAGTAAAAATCTGTTTAAAGAGATAATATCACCTGTTTGAACTTGACTTGCTTGCATTGAAGGAGTAGAAAAAGTTAAAACATTAAATAAATAAATCAAAAAATAACAGTATTAAAAGGAAATTTAAAAATAAAGATAAGAATAAATTAGAAATAATTGAAATAAAAGAATAAGTAGAAATTTAAAAACAAAAATAAACTTTAATAGTGGTTAAATTAAATGTTATAATATAGTTTAAAAAAAATCTAATTTCGATAAAAAATATTTACTTAATTAAAGTTAAAAGTTAATAAACTAAATACTATATTTGAGTGGACATTAAAAATAAAAATAGAAATAAACGTTATTCAAATAATAGTGCTTAAGCAAAATATTATAAAATAGTAGGTAAGAAAAAATTATAATTTTATCAACAATTTTTGCTAAATCAACTATAATAAAGAATTAATATTTCATTTAAGCAAAAACATTGAATTGTCCGAATCTGAATTGGAGGAAATTTATAGGAAAAGTTTCTATTTAACAAAGTTGGATATTCAAAAAATTTCATTTTAACAAATCGAAGAAATAGTTTTACACAAAACTGGGGCTTATATTTTATACAAGCAGTGGCATGATAATTATTTTAACGAGCATTTCCAAGCCTGTTTTTTAATTGTTATAAATAATTAATCTTAAGGTTATTTTTTCTTTTTGTTAAATCTAATTTTAATATATTTATATGTTTAATATTAGTTAGTTATTATTGTTATTAGTGATTTTGATACATTTAAGCTATATTTCTATTTTTATGATAAAGTACAAACAATTTTGTTAAAAAGTATAAGTAAAAGTAAATAATGTATATAGAATAAAATGATTTAATAAATAATTAATATTGTTTAATTTATTTGGACTGCTTTAACCTTACGTAACAAATATATAGGTCTTGAAAAGTAGAATTTACTTCATTAAATTAATATGAAGTATAAAACTATAAAAGTAACAATATTTAATATTAATATTATTAATATGATGCTCCTAAAAAAAAAGTATACCAATTCGACAATGCTATTAAAATGAAAGTATACATAGGTACTATTAAATTTATTAAATTAATATTATTAAAACTATTATTATAATAGGATATAGTATTAAATTTTGTTGTGATATACTATAATATTTGCAGGACAATACTATTAAAATAATGGTACGTTTCAAGTATTGATTTAATAAGATTCAAATTGTTATTATTTTTTTTTTTTTCATTTATTATATTTTATTAAATATTAGAATTTATTACAATTATAGTAAATTAATTAAAACTAAAATTCAAAACTTAAAAATAGAAAATAAACAAATATAATAATAGTACTAAATTAAAAGCATCTACAGAATTCAAAATATAAATAAAATAAAATAGTTAGGAAACATTCTATTGCAAAAGCAAGTTTCGAATGGTCCATCCCAAGAAATAAACAATTTAAATTATTCAATATTTGTGGAGTAACAAATTTAGATGTAAATATTAATTTGAAAAACTAAATTCGTAAAGAAAAATAGAATACTAAATTTAATCTGGTTAAATATTTATGTATAAAAAAATAATTTAATTTAAGAAATAATTAATATTAAAATTAAAAGTAAAATATAGAAATGTGAATTAAATTTATAGATAAAACTTACAAATAAGTGAATTGAAGGAAAATTTACAAAAAGAAAATAAAACAATTAAACAATTATATAAACTACTATATGTTTTAGAACGAGATTTAATATTTAAATTAATTTAAAGGAAAAAAAATGAAAGAAAGCAAAAACTTAAGCGTAAGAAAAGAATAAACAAAGCTGCATAATAATAATATAGATAGATATCAGCAACAGGATACTATAATATATATATCAGTAATAATATTATTTAATGACTCTTATTAGCTCTTCAACTTCATGCCAACTAATATTTCTAAGCCAATTCTTAGTTTTTGTTAAAAATTCGGATAAAACTCTGATATTTCTGATTTCAATAGGTAGCTCATTAAAAATTCTCGGTGCAATAATTTTAAAGAAATGACAAATATGAAACTTATAAAAGCGGGGTACAACAACTAAATTCCTGCTATTAATTCTTAGATTATGGATAACGGTATGTCTCACATCAAGATATCCTGATTTAATAAAAAATACTTTCAGGGTTTTATAGAGGTATAAGTTCCTGATGGGAAGAATACCTAAACTACTAAATAAGCTTGCAGTGTGTGTAAGACGGTTAACCTTACAAATTAATCTAATAGCATGCTTTTGAAATATTAGAAGTGGTTGTAGCTTGTTAAAGTGAGTACCACCCCAACAAACTATACCATACTGAAGTTTAGAATGGAATATCGCAAAGTACACCATTGAACACACTTTAGCAGAGCTATATAAATTTACGTAGTATAGTTGCCGAATCACGTTTTTGAAATGGTTATTAAGGTAAAAAGTGTGTCCACTCCAATCAAGCTTAGAATCAATCAATAATCCTAAATATTTGAAAGTAGAGACAGGTTCAATTAAAAATCAATTTGAGTCACATTGATGATTATTAAAACAGTGAGAGGAATCATTGACATTAGAAACATAATTAAGACATAGAGGATATTTTTTACAATTAGGTGAATGATAGTACAAATTATAGTTATCGTCATTAGCGTTACGGATATTAAAATTCATATACTTAGTCTTAGAGCTAATAATCAGTTCGTGTTTACAAAACCAGTTACGGAGTATATTAATATCGTAGTTCATGTTAACCACAACATCAAAGTTATTTTTACAAGAATAAGTAAAAGCTGTGTTGTCTGCAAATGCGGTATGACTTCCTTTAAACGGTTGAAGAAATAGAGAATTAATAAATATCAAAAAAAGTAAAGGCCCAAGAACGGAACCTTGAGGAACACCACTGCTTATAGCTAGTAATTCACTATATTCATCCTTTATTTTTACACTCTGTTTTCTTTCGAACAAATACGAACGAAACCAATCATTTATGGAACATCTAAAACCAGCATTATGCAGTTTTGTTAACAAAATGTTATGATTTACAAGATCAAACGCCTTTGTAATATCTACGAATAATGCTGAGCAAAAATTATTCTTGTTTAAAGCTTCATATACCTCGGTACAAAATTTAAGAAGTGCCCCTTCAGTAGATTTCTCCTTTAAAAATCCAAACTGGCTATTACTAAAGAATTTCGTTTTATCCAAATATTCGCACATTCGTCTTTTCATAGCTTTTTCAAAAATTTTAGAAAAAACGGATAGAATTGAAATAGGTCTATAATTATTAGTATCGAGATAACTACCTTTTTTAAATAATGGAAGAACATCGGCATTTTTTAATTTATCAGGGAATATACCAGATAAAACACTTTTATTAAAGATATGAGCAAGTACATCAACTATCTGTAACGAAATTTTCTTTAAAATATAATTTGAGATGCCATCAGAAGACTTAGAATTAGAATTATTCAGATTCATAATAATTCTATGTAATTCGAAAGAGGAAAAAGGTTCAAAGAAAAAACTAACCACTTGAAAAATTTCATCATGAACAGTAGGATTAAGTGTAGAATAAGAATTTTCAGAAGTAAGCTTATTAGAAATATTCACAAAAAAATCATTAAAATAGTTAGCATTGTCCTTGTCATTATTAGAAGTCATATAATTGATACTGAGTACTATATCATTACTTTTGGTAGTTTTCCCAAGAAGGCAGTTAACCAAATTCCATTCCTTTTTTGAATCACCTTTCACCTGTTCAAATTTACCAACAAAATACTTTTCTTTACATAATTCAATTTGAGACTTAATTTCATTACAAAGTTTTTTGAAATACTTTTTAAGACGAACATTGTTGGGCTGACTGAAACTGTATATCCCATTGACGAATTTTAATAATAAAATCTAATTGAATCAATAGGAAATAAATTTAATTTTATAGGATTTTTCCCTGAGTGTACCTTCGCGGGACACCACATTAAAAAAAAATGCTACCTCAAGGGATGTTCTACCTCAAAGGATGTGGAAACAAACTTATATCTAGGGCGGCTATCCGAAGAAGTGAACCGTGGTCAAAAATGTTAAATTTGGTTTTAACTTGAATTATAATTAATAAATAGGGGTCTCTAGTTTTTATATATTATGTTTATTTTTCCCTTTTTAAGAAAATCTCTTTTTTTAAATCTCGGATTTTTAAAACCAATTTTTTAAAATTTCATTCGAATTTTTTGTTAAAATCCATCAGAAATTAGGAAGATAAACAAAATTTTGATTTCAATTTAGCAAATTAATTACGGAATCGATCGACAATATTAAATGAAAAATAAATAGTGTGTACAAGGCTTTGCGAACAAACTTACTTTAGTTTGATAAATTGTTGAAGCAGATTCTAAGTCTTCTTTTGTAGCTAAACTCTGAATACGCACTGATTAAAAAATTTTTAGAAAACGAAATTTTGATAAAAACTATATTTAAAGAAAAAAGATTATGTTAAAAGTTAAAAAGAGAAGAAAAATAACCATTAAAAAAATAAAAGATTTCCTTCTTAAATTCTGCTAACCTTATTTTACTGGTTTAAGTGAAAAATGTTAGAACAGAATCATTTGATACCAATTATGAAAACTTTCATTACAATTTTTTTATTACATTCTTTTATTTTACCAAATAACTATTCTAGTTATTATCATAATTTAATTCTGGACACCTATTGTATTTGGCAAAAAAAAGATAAACCTATATATTTGATGATCTGTGAACTAATTAGCTAAGATATATTTCGTTAGAAGATGTAATTTCATATATTTTGCAGATGTCTGCTTTCTATCGACCTCAGTTATATCCAGTTATATCTCAGTTATATTTTTTAATCAAATTAAATTCTAATTAGAAAGCTATAATTTGAAATTAGGTACTCTTTAACAGTCTTAATAAAACTAAGTGACCAGTTATAAATAGAATTTTAATTTTTGTTAATTAAAAAAATTATCATCTGCCATTTTAAATATACCTTGAATATTATTTTTTATTTTTTTTTTAATGTAGTTGAGAAATTATAATTAGAATTAAATACTATGAATACAGATAGTCAGTGAGGTTTGAAATTCACTTTAATCTATATAAATTACTTTATATATATGTGGTAAATCTGGCACCAATACGTATTGTTGTTATTGTTAACAAAAATATTTTTTTAACTTTTATACGACCTGCTAACTGCTATGTTAATATATATAGCGATATTGTAATTTCCGTTTTAAGATCTAAATATGAAACGCAAACTTCTAAAAAAATTAGCCAGTCTTGTCTGATATATTATGGACTCATTGCCACACGGCCGTAAATATGCAAAAGCTATTCATTTTATTCATTTTATTTCGTACATATACATGAGACGGTAAGTCTCTATAGGAGTATATAAAGTATAATGTGTAGCAAATTCATAATTCTTAAATTAAATTAAATTAAATTAAACCTTAACCTAAAGAAATTAACAATAATGAAAATAATTTATAAAGAAAAGAAATTAATAAAAGAAAATTTAAAAAAAAAGAAAAAAAAAAAAATTAAAAACAAGAACAAATTAAAGTTAAAATTATAAAATACGGAGATAAAGTAATAAAATAACAAAAGTCCAAAAACAAAAACAAAAAAAAAAAAAAAAATCTCTCCTCCAAACAAAACTATCTTTCAGACGTCTCACACCTAACAAGCATTATTCTACAAAATTTTTATTCTTCTTAATTAATGACTACACTTTTTCCTTAAAATATACCCAACAAAGCTCAAGGAATTTAGAAATAGAGAACTCACACCTGACTACGTTAGGCAAAGAATTCCACAACCCGACAGTCCTTACAAAAAAGGATAGATGTCTTAATCTACCAGAGTGTCTAGGAATAGTTAAATTTGCACTTCTTAATGATCGTCCAGGGGTTATTTTCTTAAGAAGATATACCGGCGTATTTTTAGATAGGATTTTTTTCATAAAACAGATGTACTTATAATTTAGATAGTTTTCGAAAGTACAGTCAAGCAAAACTTTAGAAACATCTCTGATGCTATCGAATCTACGACGGTTAGTTACAAATCGAGTGCAAGCATTGAAAATAACCTTGAGCCTGGAAAACTCGCCCATACTCATCCCAGCATAAACTACTTCACAATAAGTGAAATGTGGAAAGATTAAAGATATAACTAATTTCTTTTTTACCCACTCGTTAATATTGTAAGAGAACTTCCAGAGTTTTCGTAACTTACAAAAAACATTTCTAGAAATAAAGTTAATGTGATCATTCCAGGTTAGAGTTTTATTGAATACAACACCCAAGTTTTTAGCTTTACTTACAAATTTTACCACAGAATTATTTAATTTGATATTAGGGAGATTAGTTGTATCAATATTACGAACATAAATTAACATAACCTGGGATTTTGACGGATTTAATCGAAGACCATTGTTTAGAGACCAGAAAGTAACAGCATCAAGATCATCATTCAATTTAGCAATAGAGCGGTTAATATCAGCTATAGGACCACTGATGTAGAGTTGAGCATCGTCTGCATACAACCGGCAATGAGATTCAGACAAACAACGGGGTAAGTCATTAATAAATAGACTAAAGAGTAAGGGTCCCAATATAGATCCTTGGGGTACCCCACATTCAACAGGAAGATTATTAGACTTAATTCCATTTAGAAACACAAATTGACTTCTATTATCTAAGTAACTTTGAATGAGAGTAGTAGCAGAAGATTCAAAATTAAAAGCTGCGCTAAGTTTTAAACATAATAAGTTATGATTAACACAATCAAAAGCTTTAGTGAAATCAAGAAGAAGCAATAATACAGCATGTTTCTTATCGATTTCACAGTAAATGTTATCTGTTAATTCTAGGAGTGCTGAGGTAGTGCTGTGCTGCTTTCTGAAACCTGATTGGAATTCGTATAAGAGATTATTAGCACTTACGTACTGACTCATTTGTGCATGCAATAACCGTTCAAAAGATTTCGAAATACCGGACAATACGCTAATGGGTCTAAGGTCATCAATCGTTGGATTATTTTTTTTAGGAACGAGAGCAACTTTGGCACATTTCCAAATTAGAGCGTATTGACCCGTAGTCAAGATGAAATTAAATATGTGTGTAATATAAGGTAGCACAGAAGGGATAATCAGTTTAATAAATTTCAAAGGAATTAAATCTGGTCCTATAGCATTGGATTTAACCTTAAAAATAGCATCATAGACTTCATCATTTGAGACATTTCTAAAAGAGAAAGTACTAGACGAATCAACGTTTTCAATATTGGATAGTAATGAAGTAAAGTTAAAAGATGGAGTTATAAATTTTATGTTTAATTCGTTTACATCAAAGCTATCCATATTATCCATTTTGTTTTCTTTACTGATTCCAAGCTCAGCGGTATTAGACCAGAAAGATTTTGAAGGCAGCCGAGGATCGAGTATCTTAGAATAGTAATGTTTTTTAGCTTGTCTAATCTTCAAGTTTACCACGTTCCTAAGCCTCTTAAATGAATTTCTGTCATTCGAATTTCTTGTTCTCTTCCAAATTTCATAAGCCATGTCTCTATCATTCGCCATTTTTACAATATCTGGACAGAAATACGGAACAAAATCAGCACGTGGAGTAAAAGAACGTAGGGGAACATGCTGGTCGAAAAGCTTCAGAACTAGATTATTAAAGAACGCAATTAAAAGGTGATATATGAAGGTAGAAGCCACGGAAGACGAGCAAGGACTATTCTTTCGAAGTACTATACATTCGAATAGAACATCCAATCGCAAAAAAAAGAAGCCGATCTCTAACTGTAGTTGGCTTGTTCAGCCTCTAACAGGAAAATTCACAGATTCAATACAAACGGAAAAAATAATTTACTGCCACTACCCCCTCCAAGTAAATAGAAGTAGCATTATCATATGACATATAACAACAAATTTGAATATTTTTTGAGAAAAATTTCTTTTTCTTAAATTAGACATTAAGTTCCTGCTTCTTCAACTTATTTTATCCTATCCATTAATTTTGTAATAACGATGTGCAACATTCTTTCCATATTTTTGAAGGCCTTCCTGATAGACACTTGATGTTGATTTGACAGCATTCTTTGGCAATCGGTCTTGATTTTTTTGCTTCATTTTTTATCTCTTCTCATGTCGAGCCATATATTTATTTTCTTTAGCTTAAGCATTTATCTGTGGTTCACATTTCTTGGTTTGATTTAGATATCTAAGCGATTGTCTCGATAAAGTATGGTAGCTTTGTATATTGGTGTTTTGTTTTCTATTAATATGTATTTGTTTCTTATATAACTTCTCAAAAATAGCCTTAAACGCTTACTATCTCTATTGTTAGAGATAATAATATTTACACCCAGTAATTTGAAATTGAACACTTTTGTTCTATAATTTTATTATTAATTCATATTTTATATCTAATTTGTTTTTTCGAAATAGTAAAAATAATACAAAAAATAAAATAATTTAATTATTAAAATTCTAAATTAGCATAATGTAGCAAATAACATTTATATTTTAAAATTTAAATTACTTAGAAACTTAAAAAAAAAAAAAAAATGTAATAAATTTAATCAGAAAAAAAAAGATGAAAAGCCATGAGGGCCATTTGGCTCAGGCCCCGAGTTGTGAAAGGGCCTCCTGCAGTTTCCTAATTTGGTCGCAGTAGGTGCCGAAAAATTAAGTTGAAATTTATTTTAACCAATGATTTATAAAATAAATCAGAAGATTATGCAACGATACAAAAATTATAGCAAAAATTTCAAGTTATTGGCCCATATTTTGATAATCATTTCACTGTAATTTTTTATGAAAAACAAATTTTACGATTTCGATGGTCGTAAAAAATGACAAAAATTACAAAAAATGAAAACAAGGCAATTTCGATAGTCGCGCTTTATGACAATACTCGGATAAAATGACAAGTTTTGTCATTTTGAAATTGTTAAATGACGGCTTATGTTTACTTGAAAAATTTTGTTGTTTACAATTTGAAAAATGGATTTACAAAAAAAATCGTAAATATTTTATTTGAAATTTGTTTTAATTGTCATGAAAAAATTAACAAATTAAAAAATTTATAATTTCAAAGGCAAATAACATCAAGACCTCAGCATTTGAGCTATTATTGAATATAATGGAGTAAAATAAATATTTTGCCTCTAGCTAAATTCCCATTATATGGACAAAAGTGAATACAAATAAAAATGGGATAGTTTTGCCAATCGCCTTAATGTTATTGGACCAGCCCAACGTGATACTAAAGGTTGGGAAAAGGTAATAAAAGTTTTGTATTGTATTATTGTTTTGTGTTAGGTATAATGTATTCTCTTTTTAATAATTTGCAGGTTTGGTATGATTTGAAATACGAAGATAAAAAAAAAATTGGGCATAACAAAAAAGAATTCAAAGCTACTGGAGGAGGTACTAACTCATTAATTATTCTTTCTGCTTGTGAAGAGAAGGTAGCAGACATATTAAATTTTTCGCAAATAAGTACCTCAAATTCCAGAATATTTGGTTTAACTCAACCATTAACTGAGGAAGTGTCTAATTTATAGGAAACAATAATAGCGGAAGAAGTTATAACAATAGGGGAAACAAATGAAAATCCGGTAAATTTAGAGTTTACTTCATCATCAAGTACTACCATAACACCAAATAGAGGTAAAAAGTTTTTACTCAATTGTGAACAAATTTTTATTAACTAAATTTTGATGTTCAAGGATTGCCTAAAAGTAGATATGAACAGAACCAGACAAATGGTGCAAGATTTGATCTAATAAAAGAACAACTGACATGTCTTAGGGAAATTCAAGTTCAAATGAAAGAGCAAGGGAGAGAAAATGCTAAGTACTTAGAAGAAATATGAAGATATAAAAAAGAAAAGCTAAGTCTGTATAAAAATTATTTGGAAAAAATGGTGGAATCCAAAATAAAAAAAGAAAACTGGAGAATAGCAATATTAGAATGCAAAAAAGAAAAAATAGCGATAAAGCGAATGATGTTAGAATGCAAACAAAAACAAATGAATCAAGTTCTAAAAGATTGAAAAATTCAAATCTCTATTTTATGGTTGTGAATTATATAGTTTTTATTTACATAATTAGTTTTAAGTTGAAATAAGCTACTGTGACTGAATTTTTTTTAAATATTTTTATTCGAATTACGTACTTGTTTTTATTTTTATAATTATGATGTTGAAGTTGTTAAAGAATGAAGAATACATTTTTTTTAATACTATTGAATTTTTTGTCTTTATTTTTATAATTAGGTTTAAGCTGAAATTTTTAAGTTATTATGAATTAAAATTGTTATTTTAAATTTTTATTTAATTTATTATCATTGGTTAACACATTTTTTAATTTGAAATAGACAACATTATTTGATTTCGAATCCTACTTCCTTCGTTATATCTTTCTTCGTTTTCAGGAAATTCAAAAGGTTCATTTTCAAAGACATTAAAGTCTTCTTCAAATGGAATTTTATACCGGATACATAAATTGTGCAAACAACAACAAGCATTTATAATTCTCGTGACTTTCTCAGGTTTATAGTGTCTTTCTCCCAAAATGCATCTAAATCGATTTTTTAGCACTCCTATCGTACGTTCTATTATAATTCTGCTCTTGCTGTGTTTAGTGTTAAAATTTGTTTCTCTCTCATCATTATCACGTCTATGTCTAAATGGCGTTATTAAGTAAGGCTTTAAAGGATAGCCGCTATCACCTAAAAAAATGGCATAAATTTACAAGTAAATAATTCAAATAAAATTTTTTACCAAGAAGCCAACTGTTTCTATCACCTTGTTCTAAGTTGTTGCAAAAATACCTATCAAGTTCACTTGAGTTCCAAATAAATGAATCATGACAAGATCCAGGATTGGAAGCATCGACATATCTTATCAACATCTTATAATCGCATACCTGCATCACATAAATTTTTGATTGGTTAATAATGTTATGTTATATGATGTTCAGTAATTATATTACTTACAAGCATCGCATTGATGCTATAGAAGCCCTTACGATTATAATATAAATGCCGAATATCTTCTGCTGGAGTCACTATTTTGACATGTGAAACATCTATAACACCGACAACTCCAGGAAATCCCGTTTTGTTATGAAATTCTGTCTTAATTAATAATTTTTCAGATTCTGTCATATCCATTTTTATGAATTCGGGACACATTATAGTTTCAAAAAATTCTAATATTTCCTTTAAAAATGTAGAAAATTTTGATTGTGATACTGCCACATGAAACTCTTGCCATCGGCAAAAAAACGAAGAACAGCTGCCAACTTCAATATGGGAGGAACCGACTCTGACCGTACATTTATTTTAAGTTTCATCTTAGATAAAATAAAAGAAAACGCCTCTTTATTTAAACGGAAGTTCTTTATAAAACTGTAATTTTTATTTTATTTAGTAATATTACCTATATTGTAAAAGTTATAAATGAACTTACATGGAATTGGTTAACTCCATTGGATTTGATTTATCTCTCATTAAACGATGTTCTAATGCTAAATTTCAACTCTCTTCTTCTTCACTTGTATCACTGAAAAATAATTCAATTGAACACATTTTAAATTTTATTTCTTAATTTTGTTTTTCCTTCACTTTTTCACTTAACTTTTTTCTTTGCAATAAATTTTTTTTCTTTTTCAATAATTATAACCAACAAAACACGTCAAAACAAAAAGTGCTGCCGGTTTAAAAAAATAAAATCATTTCATTTCAATTTCAAATTTCATTTCATTTTTCCCGACTATCGAAATCTCAAAAAATCATTTAAATGATATGACATTTTGTCATTTTAATTTTTATGAGATGGCTATCGAATATATATAATATATTGTTATATAAAGCTTTTTTACGTAGTATGGCAATTGCAATTTATGCTTTGGGCAAGCATATGATAATGGTGCTAATATGGAAGGACAGTATAACGGTGTGCAAGCACTGCTGCGTGAGCGTAATCCAAATTGTATTTTTTCCAGTTGTGGAAATCACACTCTTAATCTTGTAGGAGTTGACTATCCTGAATCATGTAAAGAAGCAGTTACATATTTTTGGAGAATTCAACAGATGTATAATTTTTTTACCAGCAGTCCTAGAAAGTGGGAGATTTTAAAGAAATATATAGCTCATTTTATACAATATCAAAAGCAAGATAGTCTGCTCGAATTGATGCTGTAATACCGATTTTCATTAATCAGTCAAATATTCGGGCTGCTTTAGAGGAGTGTAAGTCACTAAGCCTTCTTCCGCACACACGTACCGAACTTCAGTCAATTTTTGACAACAATTAATATGGCTTGAAATATTAACGTTATTGCAATAAAGTAATTTAATTATTGAAGCACGCAATGCAACACTTGACGTGGAAATAGAAAATATTAACAATATTATTGCTAGGATGAAGAGAAAACGTGAAGAGTGGGATAGATTACTCTTAAGTTCAACAGAAATTGCCGTACTCTCCATGTCAACTGATTTTCAATTAACTCGTCATATTAAGTCACAATTTGATGCTGAAGAACATTATATAGAGTTAATGTTTTATATACTTTATTGATTCGGTTATTTCAGGCCAATTTTGCGTAAAGACTCAAAGCGAAGTGCCAGACTTTTGGATTCTTTGGAATTTTCTAACTTTTTCAGGCAAATACATAACATATAGAACAAAAAATATGCAC
This sequence comes from Argyra leucocephala, assembly GCA_963942445.1. Lineage (NCBI taxonomy): Eukaryota > Metazoa > Arthropoda > Insecta > Diptera > Dolichopodidae > Argyra > Argyra leucocephala. Next base: position 80,852,325 of record OZ012681.1, on the reverse strand, counting down.
TTAAAATATCCAAAGGAAATTTCAAATGATATATATGTGATGAAATGATATTTTTAAAAAATATTTTTCAAGTAAACTTTGATATAGAATCATCTTCATCCCCAGCGAAGTAGCTGCTAAACATTTTAGAAAAAGCCTAATTGGATTGGTTCCCAATTGTCAACAGCTTTAAGAATATTTTTAAGTCTAACCGCTTAAATTGCTTGAGCGGAACGCAGTTTCAGTGTGTTGAAAAGGGTTAAAAATTTTAACAGATCTGTAATGAGCCAAGAACGGTTGAATGGGCTACCAATTTTACATATAAATTCAAACATTGCACAAAATATTGACTTTTCAATTATTATAAAAGATTTTGCTGACACTAAAGCTCGAAAAGCTGAATTAAAAATAATAAAAGAACTATGTAAATTTGTCTTTTTATTCAAACAAGAGGCCTCATATGTTTTATTTCCATGGGCCCTCTCAGCTGTTTAAGGCCCTGTTAGTAGCTACCAAAAAACGGAAAAACAAGATTAGTAGGAGGAGAGAAAGAGAGCAAGTGAAACAAGGTTTTCTTTAAACTGGTCTTGTAGGATTATTGGGTTAAGAAAGGGAAGATTACGTAGCATATCGCAAAAATTTTGTTTGAATAGATTCACTTTTATTAACATGAGTGGAATAGTGAGGTAACCAGACAGGGCTTGGGTACTAAAGATGGGGGCGAACAAGAGTAGTGAATAAAGACTTAGTAATGCATGGATCATCAAACTAAACCTAACATAGAATTGGCCATGTTAATTATGTTATTAAAGTGGAATTTAAATGTTAGTTTATCGTCAAAAATGATGCCAAGGTCATTAAAATGACAAACCCGATGGATTAGCTTCGAATCAAAAGTATAATCAATTATTAATGGAATGGATCTACGAGTATAAGAAATAGCAGCGCATTTATCAATATTAAGGAGAAGATTATTATAGCCCCACCACTTAAAAACCTAATCAAGATCATTTGGTAGAGCACTACAATCATTATATAAAGATATTTTTTTATAAATTTTCATATGGTTAGCATATATGATCACGTTACTATTGTTAAGGAGCTTGTTTACATCATTAATTGAGATAATGAATAGTAAGGGACTTAGATGGCTGCCTTGTGGTATAGCAGAAATGGCACAAAATGATTCAGAAAAAGTTGATCTAAACATTACCCTATACGTTCTATTGGGTGAAAATGATTTAATCGACATTATAAAGAATTCCGGAAATCCCACTTCTTTAAGTTTTAATAAAATAACACTATGAGGCAGTAAGTCGAATGCCTTACTTAAATCTGTGTAAATGACATCAGTCTGAAAGCCAGCCTCCATAGTGTTCACGAATTGTGAGCAAGACTCAACTAAATTTGTAACCGTAGATTTTTTCTTTACAAAACCATGGTGATTAATTGATAAATATTTAGAACAAATATCATAAATTGAATCAAAAACTATTAATTCGAAAAGTTTAGGTATGCATGAAAGTTTTGCTATTGGACGGTAATTTGAGACCATATTTTTAGCACCTTTTTTATAAACAGGGCAAATAAATGAATTTTTCCAATATTGTTTGTATATGTAAAATTACTTAAAACATTTAAAATGTTGACCCGGTCTCGTTGATAAGCCAGAAATTTGATTAAATAAATTACTCAAAATTAAAATTTTGATTAAAGAATTACTCAAAAATAAACGAGGAGTGATTTTTCTGTTGTGCCTGTAGTTGTTGTAAATTTTAAATTATATCAGTTATATAGTTGGTCTTAAACTAAGTCATGATTACGTCTTTCAAAAATGTTGGATCTGCATTTCTGAAGTTATTAGTCCTCAATTTTCAAAAACGTTTGCACGGAACTTTTTGGATAAGTCCCATTTTGTTTCGTACAATAAAAAAAAATTGTACAAAAAAGAAAAACCACCTTTTGAGTTGGGATATTTAGAAAATTTAAATTAAATCTTTAATGTCATAAGTAAAAATTTAAAAAAAAAAAATTTATTTCTTATATAATTTTTCATATAACTTAACAAAATAATGAACATTCATTATAATAAAAAAAAAACATAACAAAAAAGGTAGAATTAGACTTTTAGTATCTCAATATCATCTTTCAAACAGATGCATTCGTTTTCTAAGTCGGTGGTATATCCAGGCTCACAGTTATTATTGTCTGTTATTATTATTTTCTTATACCAACTTAGTTCGGTTATTTCATGCCAATCATCACCAAATTGTTTTTTCAAAAGAATTGATATATCATTTTGTTTTGTATCGGTTAATTGCCCTTTATTTTGTTGCAACTCATGCAAAGTAGTTGGGTTTCTTTTTTCTCTTTTTAGTAGGCTTATATTATGGTTCATCATGGCTTTCAAATTTATAAGTAGAAAATATTTTTAATAAACAAATAACGTTATGTCGACATTTTTTCTTTGTTATTTGTATTCTTTTTATACTTATAATTTTTTGTAATATTCTTGTAAGCGTTTTATATCCATTAGACCCAGTCTTTTTCTAGAATCATTAAACTTCTGTGCTTTCGAAAAATATCATAATACTGTGTTTTTGTTGTAACGACTGGTTTCATTCTTATATCTTTTTCTAATCTACCCAAAATTCGATATGCAGAGTGAAAACTGTGTCCTCTCACAGGAAAGATAAAATCTATTTCATTCAGATTTGATGGTTATTAATTAAAAAGTAAATTAGCATATGCAGAACATGGCTGTTCGTATTTTGGCCACCGCAGCCATCACTCAAAACAACCTCAAATTTTTGTTTTCTTTAGGAATTTTCAATGAAACTAAGAATGAGTAGAGAGCCGACCCAATTTCAATACCAGCTCTACCAGATTGGGTTTCATCCCAGCTGTAAAATATAGGTTTCTGAGATTGTAGATCTACAATACAAAAATTATACAGACTTAGCTGTCTAACGTAAAAAGCATCCTGGATAGGTGTTCTTGGTAACGATTGCACCTGTTGCAGATCAAAACAAAATAACATACTTTGTGAAACATGCTTCTTAAGATGTACGTAAAACGCGTTCGCACGCAGTTTGGGTATTCTTAATTCTGTTAGATCTGTTTCAGACTTAATTTTATATTTCCGTAAAAGGCAAATGCTACAAACATCGGTGGCTGGTGATGAAAAATCAATTTTATATTCTCCATGAAAAATCTTATAAATAAAACATACTTTATTAACCTTTAGTTCTTCAGAAACAGAGTCATTGTAAGTTTTCCATAATTTGGTTGCATTTAATTCTGAGGATATATAAATCCTTTTCGATTTGTTGTTAAGATCGCTCAGCCTATCTCCTCCTCTTTTTTCAGTACCGTTTCACCAGCGAACAAAGCTTCGGTTAAAGTTTCTACTCTCTCTTTTAGTACTAATCATAATAAATCGTATATATTGTATTTTGGACAAAACTTAAGCATATTTAATCATATAATATGGAAAATAACCCATTTTCTTATAAATTCTTTGATATGCAAATACAATTTTACACTTTTTTGGAAAATGTTCCCTTTTGAAACAAACTAGTGTTTTTAGATTAAGAATTTCGATAGAAATATAACGTTTTGTTATACACACCAACAACAGGCACCTGTAATTCAGTATAGAAAAATATGATCCGTGGCTAACTAAAAAACAAAAAAAAAGTGGAAATGTTCCCTCTTGAAAAATCACTCCTCAGACATTGTAGTAAAAATATGTAGTAAAAACTTGCATGTACCGTAGATAATAAAGTGAAATGCAATAACAAAGATCGTTTTGTATAGAATTTATTTTTGTGGCAAAAGTCATTATGGATTTTGAATTTGGGGACTAGTCCATAGTTATAATTCAAGTACATAATTGAATTTATACCTAATTCCAAAAAAAAAGGCATTAAGAAACAAAGACCATTCGCTAAGACTTCAAAATACGTACATTTACATTTATACTTCCTATTTGTATTTCCAGCTCGGCATCCATAATTAATGACATTCAAACATCCATAAAAATAATAATTTAAAATTAATTTGAAAGAAAAACAAATTTTTTAAAACTTTTTAAATATTTATATCTTAATTTTAATGAAGCAATGGAGTAAAGTAAGCGTACAATGAAGCTTTTAATATAAATACCAATACTTGACGGCATTTTTTTTATCCAGTATTTACAAATAACGTACATTATATAAAATGAAAATTGATTCACCAATTTGTACAGTTTCATTAGTCAAAGATAAATTATTACGTTAACCTTTAAGTATATAAGTATTTTGTAATACATTACTTATGATAAAATTTTATTGAAAAATACATACATACATACATATATATATCCTTAAATAAATGTAGATAATAGCATAAAAGGCTAGAACGAATTCTCTCAACACAATATGTTATACAACACGTCCATACCTATATCTTTTATAATAGTTATAACAGGTGATATGCAAGTTATATTTTTCCATGAATATGTATTCGAATATTGTGAGTATGTATATATATGCACATTAAAATTTCATTTATATGTAAATAATGTATCTATATTATAGAAAAATATGTCTAGATACTTAAATTATTGAAATGGTCTCTTCTTCCCAGATACCAATTTATTTTCTTTGAAAAGTAATGCTTAAAAGTAAAAAAAAAAAAAGTTAAATATTTTTAAACTGTTATTAATAAAATTGATAATGATTAATCAATTCTGAAATAAAAAAAAAATTTCGAAAATCAAATTTTTTTAATTAATTTCTTTTTTACAGTTTTGTGAATACACAATCATTTTATCTGGCAACTATATAGTTAAAGTTTTCCCAGAAAGAATGTTGTAATTTGTAATGAAAGTACTTTTTTTGTGTCTCTCATTATTTCGTAGCAATAATTTGAGAATATAATTTTGAAATTACGATGAATTAAAAGCAAAGTTAATAGTTAATGATACTGAAGAAGTGCTAGTTACGTTTTTATAAACTCGCCGATACCCTTCTGTTCAGTACAAAATTTTGAAATCAATTTTAGATTAACTTTCCGATGCATTAGACACTTGAAACTTTGAGTATAGTTTTGATTTCGACGACAATACTTTTTTAATGATCAAAAACCATATTTAGACCAAAATTTATATCTTAGGAATTACAAGGCTAATATGATTCACATTTGCTTCATATATCGCTTAGAACAATTTTATAAAAAAATTAAAGTCATGGTCCACGCTAAAAGTCTTATTTGCATTAATTTTTCAGAAACTACTGGGCTTATCTGATTCAAATATTGTTTAACAATAGTAAGGAGTGTAGGAAGGAGCTGTCGTACACAAAAATTTATATCATTTTCAATGCAATAAAATTGCTAGTGACTTTCTCGATTATCGATTGCATGAAAGTTTTTATAATTTAAAACTTACAAGTATTGTCATAGCTATTAAAAATTCACAATTACTAAGTTTCAAGACAATCAATATGGGGTTATAAACCTGTATGAGACAACGAAAAAATATTTTGTAATTTTTAGTCTGTTTTAAAAGTAGTCTGTCTGTTTTTGTTTAGTTTAGTCTGTTGTACAATAAAAACAAAATTTTTACTCTTCAGTATAAGTTGTCAGACATTTCTATCTACTAGTTGACATATAAAAAAATTAAAATTATAAAAATAAAATGTTTTTTTATAGAGAAAATTAGATAATTTCATTGGTTAAGAATAGTATTCTGATTGTGATAGATTCATAAATACTGCAATTTATTCCGGTTCTTGGACAGTAACTGAAATGTTATTATTTCTTTCCGCTCAGCTAACTTTAGTTTAATATTTACGGTTCCATATCCTTATTTAGAGCTTTTTCATTTGCAGGATAGTAATATAGTCATCAGTTCGACTAAGCTAAATTATTTAACTTTAATAATGCATAATATAAATCTATTAGTATTAACATATTACGAAGAAAACATATTTTTATAACTTGTATTATAAAGCATTTTGATTGTAAATTAACTTTCAATTCGGCAGCGGGCTAACCTTTACTTCTGGCATAAAGTTATCAGTTTATAGAATCAATTTATAATCATCATCATCATCTTATAGCGCTACAGCTCTGGGTGAGCTTTGGCCTTCATTACTATGCGCCCCCAAAAAGGTCGATCTTGTGCCGCTTGTCTCCAATTTGGGATTTGTAGGGTTTGAGTATCGTTTTTCCCGTTGTCTGTCCATCTGCTTCTTGGTCTTTCTCTACCACGGCTGCTATCGGGTTTTCTATTCAGCACCACTGCTTGCTTTCGGCTTTCGTTCATTGGACTTACGTAGCCAGCCCATTTTAGTCTTTGGGCCTTTGCAAACCGCACAATGTCCTCACTATCAATCATACTATTGAGCTTGCTGTTGTTTTTGATTACATATTCTCCATTCTGTAATCTATTTGGGCCGAGTATTTTTCAGAGAATTTGTCTTTCAAATATGCGCAGGCTATTCTCCTCGGCTACGTTCATAGTCCATACCTCACATCCATACGTTACTATGGGTCGTATGAGAGTTTTATATATCGTCATTTTGGCCTTTCTTGATATTAATTTTGATTGAAGCAACTTTCTGTTTGCATAGTAGCATCTATTTCCGGCCTGAATTCTATTAGGAATACAGCATTGCATACTATTATCACTTCTTATTGTTGCTCCGAGGTATGTAAAGGTTGTAACTCCTTCAAAGTTGTACTCTCCAATTGTTATATTTTGAGTATTTCTTATTTGTTCATTTCTTGACATTTTTAGATATTTTGTTTTGTCTTCGTTGATTTTTAAGCCTACTTTTTGTGTCTCCTCTTCTAGTTGTACAAATATTTCTGCCATATATCTGTAATTTTCTGCCATGATTACTATGTCATCCGCATATGCCACTATTTGGGTTGTCATATTGAATATACTGCCTTTCTTTTCTAATTTCCCTATGGCGTAATGTAGTATTAAGTTAAATAATAGTGCGGATAAGGCATCTTCTTGCCGTACTCCCGTTTCTATTTTAAATTCACGGGTTACTTGGTTTTGTATTATAATTTTAGCTTTTGATTCATGCATTGTCATTATGACGAGGTTTGATAATTTCTGAGGTATTCCCAAATGTCTTAGAGATGTTAAAATTTTGTCTCTATTTATGCTGTCAAATGCTTGCTTGAAATCTATGAAAAGCATGTGAAGATCTATGTCGTGTTCATAACATTTCTCCACGCTTTGTTTCATGACGAATATCTAGTCAATCGTTGATCTTTGGCTGGGAATCCGCATTGGTACTCTCCCAGTATTTCTTCAGCAAAGTAGGCTAATCTGGAGTATATGACATTGGATAATATTTTGTAAGCACAGCTTAATAACGTTATCCCCCTGTAGTTGCTGCGTGTCATTTTGTCTCCTTTTTTGTGAATTGGACAGATTAGCCCCACTTTCCACTTCTCCGGAATATTTTCTTGCACCCATATTGTACGTATTAAGCTATGTATCTTTTTTTAGATGCTCAGCTGTTAGCTTATCTTCTCCAGGAGCTCTTCCATTCTTTAATTTATATATAGCTTGTTTAACTTCTTCGTATGAAGGTGTCATAATTAATGGCTCTGCTGTATACATTGTAATCTGCTGCCGCTGTTGTTCCTCGTTTCTTATATTTTTCATCAATCAATTTATAATGCTAGTATAAAAAAGTAAAATGATTATTTGAGCAAATTTCCTGAGCAGAAGATTTCATCATATAGCTTGGTTCATTCAATAGCAAATAGTTTTCGATTGTAATCTTTTGTAATCATGTTTTTTTATTCAATAACTTTTAAATCACTTTCAATCAGAATTTGGAAAAGGAAATTTGGGATTGAAACTGGTTTTTTTTATTTCGATTTATAATTGTCAAAAAGGTATATCTACCTACTATTTTTGTAATTACCAATTTTCCTTTCCCTTTAGCTTTGTTATTTTTATAGTTTAATTTTTAAGAAAAATAAATTGTTTATATACTATAAGTGAGCTCTAAGCTCTTATTGAGATGAAAAAAAAAACAAAAAAAAAAAATTAAGCCCATAAACAATTTGGGTATGTGTTGCCAAAGCATTTCTATCTTTCCAAAGCGGTCTTCATACAGTGATTTTTTAATTCTACTAAATACATCTACATGTAAAATATTTTTTGGTAAAGAAGCTGGTTGAACTTATTGAACCATAATATCTTGAGACTGTTATCTGATATCCTTGAGATGTGACTGATGATGATAAATAAATAAATAATAAATAAAAAAAGATGAAGTAGCTTGTGTTTTGAAATTCATTTGATTAGAACCAGGCGGAAAATAATTGATTTTGATTATGTAAATGTGGCAACTGTTGATGAGCTTGTAGATTAAACATTTGCGGCGGCGGTTGTAATGATGATTGCTAATATGTTGAGAATGTTGTATTTGCATTTTGTTGATAATGTGGGTTTGAATTGATATAACCATTTTGATTAGAATCTACAGTTCCAAATACTGTTATGTGTATATACCGGGTGTTCCAGAACATGCGTATCAATTTTTTAAGAGGGGAAGCAGCCGTTATTTTAAAATTTAGAAAAAAGTTTGTTCACTAAATCTAGGGTGCTCTATCGATTGGTGGTTATTTCAACTTTCGGAAAGGACCGCAAATCGGTTTTTTAAGATCAAAAAGCGCCGAAATTGGCCGAAATCGAGATTCTCAAATGGAAAACGTTACTTTTTAATGCAAATTCGGATTCTACATCAAAAAATAAGAAACTTTTGTCAAGAAATTTTTTTTTTTTTTTGTTTAAACTTTGTAGGAACCCAAAACGGATAAAAAATATGATAACATGAAAATCAAATTAATTTAGAAAAATGATTATCATTAATTTTAGTTTACCAAAGGAAAACATTGAGCATTTTTTTTTTATTGTTATTAATTTTGAAGAAAAATACTAAGAAAACAAAAAAAAATCATATAACATAATTTTCTTATTTTTTGTCGTAGAATCTGAATTTGCATTAAAAAATACCCCTCCCAATTTAAAAATCTTGATTTCGGCCAGTTTCGGCGATTTTTGATCTTAAGAAACCGGTTTGCAGTCCACCAATCGATAGAGCACCCTCGATTTAGTCTCTTAAAAATGTGATACGCATAGAGTGGACCACCCGGTATATATATATTATATAGGAGGTACTCTATGAATCTCTCATTTTAGCTATCTAGAAGATGATAGAGGTGGTGGATTGTTCCAGCCAGGCAATGGAATTGGATTCTGATTTCCATTAGAGGAGACCTGCATTGATCTATTTCAACAGAAGCAAATCCAATAGTCAACAGTAACAGTAAATCTACTATTAATATTATTTAAATTTGTTTATTTTACTGCAAATCCAATAAATCTACTGTTAATATTTATATTTGCTTCTTGTGGAGTAGGGACAATTGATTTGAAATTTTGATTCGATGTAAAGTTTGATGTAATCACATTGTATTATTTGCATATTGGTTTGGTTGATTATTATTGTAAATGGGTTTATAAGATAAACTACTTCCAGATAAATTCGTTTGTAAACTTAGATAATTCAATAATAAACCAATTCCATTGAACTGGAAACGAAAAATTAATGTTTAGTCTATATAAAGACTATAGTTTTATTTGGCGAATACATCTTATAAATGTCTTCAGTAACACCATCCATATAGGATTTTTTTACGACGTGGTAGGTCAAATTTTCTTACTTTGTGAGTCTATTTTAATGAAATTTTGTAAAATATTGACCATTCTAACATTACGAAATTCTTTGAGCCATTTAAATAATATATAGTAGTACCTATATATAATAAATATTAATTGCGATATTCCATATATATTTATTTTATATTTTTCTGTTAAGTCAAATTCTCATATCTATTTTAACTATACCTATTATAGTCCTATATACAAATATTCCTATCTATTTAATCAATATTAAATACATCTCACGCAAACATATACTCTTACAATCTACTATAGATAGCCATATTACATCTATTTATATGAAATTTATTTCAATTTCTCAAACACATTTTATTATACAGGTGGTAGCTATTTTATTTATTTTATTTTTTATAGATATAAAAATTTATATATAAGACATTAATTTATATTGATTACAGGTAATATATTTAAAATCTGCACTACATTTTTCCCCATAGTACTTATTGATACAAAAAAAAAAACAGAAAAAAAAAATAAAAATTCTGATGAACACTCATGAGCAACAGAAGCGAATATTGAAAAATTTTATCTTTAGCAAAAAATTTTTTGGACTTTTGGAATTTTTTTTTTTTCTTTTCTCAAATGATTTTGGTCTAAAATAAAATTTCATTCTATTTATAGAGTATCCTGTTGCAAGAGCTACAATAAAAAAAATAATAAAAAAGGGCAAATAAAGTTTTACTTTTAATATAAATGGATGCTTGATATAAGTTGCAAATCACATGGGATATCATTAAAGGTAAATAAAATCGGAAATATTCTAAATTAAAATATTCCCTGTTATAATTTATAAATATATGCATATAACAATACATTATATATATATATATATATATATACATAAACGATAGAGTATACAAAAGGAATAGCTACTGTGGTTCTTGTAGATAAAATAATAATCATCATATAATATTAAAAATATTCAAAACAAAAAAAAAACAACAAAAATTATTTGTAAAACCCTATTTTCTACATTCTAGAATATTGAAGAGATTCCATAAAATAATAGAAAATTTCATAAAATATATAGCTGCGTCATGCATATTGTAATAATTATCGAAATGGTCTAAAATCAAAAATCTTCAAATTGAATTTATCACATTTGAATTAATTCGACAATTTTATGGTCCAGTTTAAAAAACTTTTGTATATAAAATTTTCAAATAAAATTGAAATTAATATTGAATTCTAAAATTATATAAAATAAAAATCTCGAAAAAAGCAAATATATGATTTAGGCGATTTTAATAATACACCTTTATAGTTTTAATATAATACAAGTCAGTTGTTGAATTCTCAAGTGAATTAACACCATTTTCTTTTTCAAACTTATAGATAGTTTTCAATTTTTCAATTTCTTCTTTTAATTTTCAATTATTTTAATATACCATAGAATGATAACAGTATCAAACAAAAATATAGTAACCCACTTTTCTCCCCTTTGTTTTTTTCTTTCTGATTTATAAATAAAGATTTATAAGAGAAATTGTATTTTTATTACAATCTAGTAAAGATATTTCAATACCAAGATAAAAACAACAAAACAAAATAAAAGCAAAATATAAAAGAATTAATTTTCTACTTTTAAATTAAAATCAATCCCATACCCCATTGGTATTTGTTCTTTTTTTTCAGATATCCTATTTATTGATTTCAAAGATAATAAAAACATTTAAGACGTGTAGTGACTAGACATTATAAAATTTACAATAATAGATAGGGTTTTACTATAGATAATTACTATGTAATGTCCTGGGAATTTTTTTGAAAAAAAAAAGTTTTGAAAATAATAAAATACTTTAATATAAAAATAATGGAGTTAATTATTATTACTTTTCTTTTTGTTATATAGTTTTACAAAAATGACTAACAGATTTTAAAAATATTAAAAAATAATTATAGAGGTAATTGTTATATAAAATAGCTGTCCGGCATTCAGTGATACTCTTGTAATAAGTTAATGGAACGAATCGCATTTTAATTGATATTATACATATAAAAAATTGATGACAAACTTCTATCTATGAAAACAAAATACAAAATATACGAAAATTTGATGCGCCCGATATGTGTTCAGTTTGTTCAGGGTATTAAATTTATAGACATTAACATTAAATGACAAGCACATTTTAAAAAAGATTCGAGAAAAAATACTTGGACAAATCTATGGTGCTATTAGATTATGAAATGGACAATCCAGAAGGAGATATAATGACAAACTATATGATTTGGAAAATGACTATAATCTAAGAAAATTCATCAAAAGCAAAAGACTAAGATGGGTCGGGCATATAATAAGAATGTCATAAAACCGAGATCAGTTTAGAATATTCTCCGCAAATCCCATAGATCAAGAGGTAGAGGCAGACAGAGAAATAGATGGGAAGACAATATTGAAGCAAACGCGAGAAGTCTGGATATAGTACACTGAAAAAAAGCTGAATGCTAAATTTGCTAAAAAAAATGACAGTATAAATATAACATTTTGTGATGGTAATTATGGAAAAAAATACTAAATTATTAACTTCAAATGCATTGTGCACTGTTAACTTGTAATAAAACTTATTACAAAAAGTTAAATGCATAATTTCATATGTAACATAACATTTTTTTTTATAAAAAAAATAGTAACATTTATAATGTTTTAAAAGAAAATTAAAAATATAATTATAACAAATTTTCCATTGAATTTAAAAAGTTTAGCTATATTAACTAAAAATATTTGTTATTTTATATTACTATTTTAGTAGTTTTTACTTTCACATACTGATATTTTTATAAAGCACGAGCATTGCAAATTTTCTATGTAGATTATTTATATTTGATTTGGGCACATAACAAAAATTACAAAAGTATTTATTTAAACTTTGCCTAATTTGAAATAAATTGTTAGATACGCTTAATTGCGTTTTTTAATTATCTTGTAACACAAATTTTCTAAAGCCACATAGCAATATTTACCAAAAATTAGCTTTTAGTATTTGTTGTCCATTTTTTTGCATATAAAATTCTTACGGTCGATTTTTTACTATTTTTCAGCAAATTCGCACAATATTAAAGATTTTAGTGAATACAGAATAATGCACTTTTGTTAACTATTTCAGTAGATATATATCCTTTGATTGATTTGATCATGTTATAAAAAGTTGAATTAAGTGATTAATAGCTGTAAGTGATTTGGTTAAATAAATAATTTAATATAGTGTAGTGCAATAATATCTAATAAACATAATAAAAGTATTAATTAAATGAATTAATCAAAATAGTATATGAACTAATAAGATTTATAATTTACATTCAAAAATAATACTTAGCCTAATTGTTATGAAATAGTTTGGTTAGGTTATCCAAATAACGCATGAAGTTTTAGATACAGATTAACATTGACTATAATTTATAAATGTGAATTTTTTAAAATAGAACAAAAAAAATAAATAATTATGTGATAATAAAATAAATAATAACGCTTAAAAAATCAAAATAAAATATAAAACAAAAAAGTTAAGTAAAAAAACAAAACAAAATAAATTAAAAAAACAAAAGTTAAGTAAAAAAACAAGCAAAATAGGACCATTATAGACCATTAGTTCAATTGTGATCTATGCGATTCGAAGTGCACAACACAAAATCCTCAAAGGCATTGCTCGCTCATTAAAAAACACGTTTTTCAGTGTTTCACGTTTTCAGTACAATGAAAGAAGTATATTTTTAAGTTATTTGCATTTGAATTAATTCTGCGTTTGTTTTTTTGTAATTACAACAATTTTATGTATATATATATATACTAGCTTTGTAAGCCGTCACAAATGACGGAAGCAAAATAAATCCTAGTTTCTTTTTTTCTTTCATTAGATTCTTTATTCCTAAATTAGAGTACTTATGTTTATATCACTTTTTATTTATTTTTATTTATGTTTATATTGGCCTAACACTAATCTTTTTTTTTTTTATATAACAGAAAAAAAGGTACCATCCCAACAAATTTGTATAAAATGTTTGTATTTTTGTATGGTATACTCGTACTCACTTCCATTTAGTTATAATTCGTTAGTTGGGTTCCATTTAGTATAAATTATACCGTATTAGCGTTATTGTGGCCTCTGGGAGAGCAAATATAAAGTGGGATCTTATTTTCATATAAATTTTGTCTTTTGTATAATGTATAGGGATCTTATTTTGCTATATGAATAAACTGTTATTATGGTATTGTGTTATCTAAATTGGTAAAATTTACAAAAAATACAAAAAACATTTTCATCAATAATTTTCAATTTAAAAAAAACAATGTTTTATTATCCAACGTAGAAGTAGAGTTTATTATCCTACTCTACTTCTATCAAGTTTTATTGATTGAACAGTGAACCTCAACAGTGAAGTGAACAGTGAACACTTAACACTGAAAATAAAATAATATTTTTGGAATGGAGCATACAGAACACACAGAGTCCAGATACAGCAAATAATAAAAAAAAAACAAAAATAATTTTTTTTGAGTGAAGTGAGTTACGCACACAATAATGACAAAAATAAGAGGTATAAGCAATAAAGTAGTAGAATGTATAATATTATACAATACAAATGTGCTGATACACATGTATATTATTGTGTATAATTATAAGTATATTGTTTGGAGCGTTCCGTCGAACTAACAAACATCCAGATAAATGCAGAATAATATATATATATAATGTATAGGTATTTTAAATATGAAAAAGTTAAAAACTTGCAATTAAAAATATGATAATATTTAAATGTATAATATAGATTAAAGTATATAAATAACAAGTAAATATCTTTAGACTTAAATATCTATGATGTAAAAAAAGAAAATAAATACGATTAAAACTTATTTGAATAAAATTTTATTATTTTTTTAATTTCCATTTTAGTTCGTATTTTTATAACACTGTAAGTTTTAAAATTTAGCTAAGAACTGTATCAAATTTTAAAAACTTCGTGAACTGTGCTTACATATGAAGATAATTTAAATATCATTTGTTTAAAATATAAAAACTTTAATAATATGTATTTGTTTCATTATTGTTAATACTTTTTAAATTACAGAAACAGAACGTCACATCAAAAAGATTCAGCATTTCCTCCAAATTTATATGATATTTCTACAACAAAATAGCTATATTTACAATAATCTTAACTAAATCATACCAGCAAGATAAAACTATTTATTAAGTGCTGTATGAAAATTTGCAATGGTGAAAGTCAATTTCAGCAAGTATTACATTACGGAGTATACCAAATTAAATAGCAAAATTTGCAATGTTACCTTACAAATTTGCAATATTTGGAATAGCTTCTAAAAATAGAACTTTTACCAAAATTTGTAAGATAACATTATAAGTTGTGCTAATTTTTTTTATTTGCTTCTTAAAGTTATACTAGCTGAAATTGATTTTCACAATTGCGAATTTTCATAAGTCAATTAATGAATATTTGCTTTATCGTGTTAGTACGATTTAGTTAAAATTATTGCAAATATAGCTATTTTATTATATAAATCCTTCTTATGTAATATACCCGATATTGATTTTCAGCATTAGAGCTCGTCATATTTTGTATCTAGAATTCTCCTTATGTAAGCACAGCTGAATTTGATTTTCGGCATTAAAGAGTTTTTAATTATTATCGGCAAATTTATTATATAACAAAGGAATTGATGGCTTTGTCTACTAGAAATAATTAAATAATTCTTTAGTATAAATTATATCATTTTATGCCATTTAGCGTCATTATCCCGATATGAGATATATAAATAGTACATAGTATGTAAAAAAAATAGCAATGTTAGCTATTTTAGTGTAAATTGGAAAACGATTGCAAAGGAAAGAAATAATTGTTGAAAAATTGCGAACAAAGCTCGTACCAAGACTTGTTATGATGTTAGAATGATATCACATGATGATGATGAAGATATTTTTGAATTAAAGGTTTTTAGAAGCTATGGAGCTTTGTGAATTTGTTGACTGTAAAAGATAGTGTTTTATGTTTGACTGTTAAATTATAATATTAACTTATTTGTTATTATTATTTATTTATTTGTCTAAATTTCATTATACGGCTTTGTCTTACTTATAATTTACATTGTTAAATGTGGTCAAAGTAGAGCTATACATTTTTAATTTGAAATGAAGACAAAATGGTTAATATATCAACATAAAAGTGCCTATTATGCATTTTGATAACGACTACGATTTGATCGTATTCGAAAGAAGAAATCGATAAAATTTATTATTACTGCGAAAGAGACATCGAACGAGAGATTTTGAACAAATTATTTTGATATTATATTGAAAGAAGAAAATAAAAGAGTAACGCTTGGACACTTGGTGTTTTGTTTTGTATTTGTGATATTTTTAGGAATAAAAATAAATTGAAAAATTGAAATGGAAGTAGGTATTTTACTTCATTCTTCATAATTATTTTGTATTCGAATAATTTTTAATAGAAATGAAAAGCCAGTTACAAATGAACTGCAATATGAAAAGTTAGTGTAAATAATAAGAAACCACCATACATTTTCAAAAAAAGGGTGCTGGGATATCTTGCGCTCACAAAACGAATACCTTGATTATGATCACATATTTAAAAACAAAAACTATTATAATAATGTAAACTAATTACAATAAAGTCTAAGTTTACCAGCATTGCATTAGCGCTAAAAAATCCATTTCTATTATAACATAAATGTTGTACGTTTTGTTTCGGTGATTTAATTTTAATGAGTGTTCCATTCTGGAATTGTTTCGTTCATCATAACACTACTAGAACTCATTAGTAGGCACTTATAGTGTTAGACTACCTATACAACTTAACTTGAAAATAATTTTGTTTGTTAACACAAATAATAATAATATTTATAGATACAATGGTGATTTATTTATTTATTTATTGGTTTATGCTTAATACAAACATATTACAATATACATAAGTGTACAAAATTAAACAAACGAAATATAAATTTAAGCTTATTCTTATTCTAGATTTTAATATTAAAATATTGATATTTATACATTTTTGTAATTTATTACCAAAAAGTGTTAGAAAATTATAAATTTATACTAACTCTAAGATATATGTAAGTGCAGTTTTTTTTTTAGTTGGGCTGCGTTTAATGTAAAATCGATGTGGTGCATTCTATTAACAGGCTCATATTTACCATAATTGGTACGATGAAATATTGGACGAAAAATATTTTCCGATCTAAAGCGGTTTCTGTTGTTAATATATAAGTGGATCATATCTCTAACATAAGGAGAATCAATTTCATTAGTTAAAACTTTAATACTGAATATGATATCAGCAACCTCCCTTATGGATTATAATGATTTAAGATTCAATAACTTTAACCGGTTCCTATAAGGTGACAGAATAATTGGATTTGACCAGTGTAAATTACGCAGTGCGAATCTCAAAAAAATTTTTTGTGTAGCTTCAATTCTTTGGATATGATTGAAGTAAAGAGGCGAACACATTTGACTGGCATATTCAAGATTTGGTCGAACAAGAGACGTAAAAAGTGATTTAAGGCCGTAAGGATCGTTGAATTCTTTAGAAAATCTTTTGACGAAGCCTAGCATGGAGTTAGATTTATTTATTATGACATTTAAATGTTGTTTGAAACATAATTTATTGTCAAAGAGTACATCAAGGTCTTTAAAGTGTGAGACTTGTTCAATAGATTTATTTTCAAAAGTATAATCAACCATTAATGATTCAGAAGAGCAAGAGAAAGTCATTAAAGCACATTTATTAATATTTAAGGTCAGATTGTTAAATTTACACCAGTTTAAAAAAGAGTTTAAGTCTTGTTGAAGAAAGGATGTGTCCCTTGCTGATGTAATTTTTTTGTAAATTTTCATGTCATTTGCATAAATAGTAATTTTACTATGCTTAATGACGGAAGTTACATCACTGATGGAAATAATAAAGAGAAGCGGACCTGAATGGCTGCTTTGTGGAAAGCCAGAGTTAGCTTCAAAAGGTTCAGAAGTAGCGGATCTAAATAATACGTTGTAGCTCCTTTTAATTAAGTAGGAATTAATTCAATTGGTAAAAGAAGGAGGGAATCCCATTTTTTTAATTTTAGTATAATAATGGAATGAGGAAGAAGATCAAAGGCCTTACTTAAATCGGTGTATATGACATCTGTCTGAAGCCCAGCTTCCATATAGTTTTTGAATTTAGAACAACATTCTTTAAATTGGTTACTGTGGATCTTTTTTTCATAAAACCATGCTGGTTAGGGGACAGTAAGTTTGAACAATGATCATAAATAGAGTCAAATACTATTAATTCAAATAGCTTCGGAATACTTGAAAGTCTTGCAATTGGACGATAGTTTTTTATATAATTCTTAGAATCTTTTTTATGAACTGGTCTAATAAACGATTTTTTTCCAAAAATCAGGAAAGATTTCTTGAGAATGTGAAAGTTTAAATAAAATTGATAAAGGAGTGCAGAGAGATTCAGAACACTTTTTTGAAATAATTTCTGGTACATTATCTGGTCCAGCAAATCAATCATCGTTAAGTTTTTCCAAATATTTTTTCAGTTTACTCGGTTCAAAGTCTATATCGTCGTGAGCGGGATTCTAGAAAAATTTTCTAAATCATGAAAATTGTTCATATTTTATACATAAGAGTAATTTATGTAGGAGCTTGAAAAAAAATCTTTAAAAAGGTTCGCGATTACTTCTGAATTATTAGAAGTTATGTTTTCGTAAGCCATAATATTTGGAAATTGATCTGATTTACGTTTTGAATTGACAAACTTCCAGAATAATTTAGGATTATGTTTAAATTCAAATGCCATGTCGTTAAGGTAATTTGTATAATTAGTGGTTAAAAGGGATTTATAAGAACTAAAGAGAATTAAGAATTGATGAAATGTATCTTCATTTTTGTTTTTTTGACCATGCCTTATTTTTCTTGTTCCTTAATAACTTCCCAAGGGAATTCCCTGTGAATCAAAACGGGACTGGAATTTAGATTTCTTTCTCTGGACAATGGGACATACAAGCAAAAATCATGTGACAAAACATCATAAAACTTACAAAGCGCTACATTAATACTCACATTGCTCATTAATGTGTTAAAATCAATAGATAATAAAAAGTTATAAAGACCTGTGAAGATTGTGTTACTGAAGTTATAACAAAAGATATAGTCGATGTAACACTAATGGGGTTGTCGTAGCGGTAGGTGAAGCTAATAGGGGGATGATAGTTATCAATATTAACGAGGATTGCTGTTGAAGTTTCATTGATAATAAGATTATTCTAGTCTGATGCGAAAATAAGGTCTAATTGTTTATGTAGACAATTTTTAATCGTAGAAACCTGTTGTAGAGAGTTAGCATTACAGCCGTCTATTAACACAACTTCGGGCTTAGTTGAACTGTTGCTTGGACTTAAAAACCGTTCTTCATCATCTGGAATCCATTCGATATTTGGAAGGTTAAAGTTACCGCAAACCACAATTTCGTCGGATGGATATGATATAAATAAATAAATAAATAAATAAACATCATTAGCCATATTTTGACCTAACTGAAAACTGAAAAAGAATAAAATATATATCACATACATTTTATTTACAATAACAGCTTCTTTAAATGAAATAAAAATAAAATAAAGTTTTTGTTTCTTTTGATTTTAAGTTTTACTTAATTTTTTCTACTTGAATATTCTTTATTATTATTTCATTTCATTGGTAATTCATTTCATACATAATTTCAAATTGAATTCTAGAACATATGTCACAATTAGAAGTCTTTTCATTATGCACACACAGTACAATACACACTAAGTATTTTTGTTATTTTTTTTTTTGTTTTTTTTTTTACAAAGTCATAGGTCTAGGTACATAAACAAACTCAGCAGAGAAGAAAAATTCTTGTTTACTTTACGTTTTCTTTTGTTGACTGTTTTGTTTTTGTTAGTTAATTTTGTTGTAGCAACGGTTGCTACGGCACGTTAGCAGCAGCATTGTTACGTGTTATTATATAAGATAACAAAAATACTATAGGTAAATTTTAACAAGCTTGTAATTATCATCAGCTTGTAAATTACATTGATCTTCTGCTGACCGAAATCGATTTAGATATTTAGTAAAAATTGTGAAACATACCTAGAGTTTTAATATTTATTTAATTTAAAACACTTAGTTGACGATCAAAGGAGATGGAATTAGAATAGACTTCACGGAGCATTCTAGTGATTGGCTCGAATCTGCCACATTCAATAAAGTGGAAGGGAATATGGAACAACTCAACGTTTCTGAGATTATTCCGATTGATGTTGCCGAAAAGATCTACTGAATAAATGAGATATCTGCTATTACTCGACGATCAGACAATGACTGTAAGTCAATGAGAATAAGATGAAAACCGCAATGGATCATTCCGCGAAAAATTATTTTTTAAAGATAATTCATTTCGTAGAATATATCGAAATGTAGTAAAATAAAAAGTAAATCTCGATATTTTACAGAAATGAAATTTATTTTTTATTTTTAAATTAAAAAAAAAAAACAGTTAATTTCATTTTTTTTTTTTTTAATTTTCTTTTAGAAGTCACGAAATTATTTTAATAGTTTTAACACTGGTTAAACTAGAAACGTGTTCACTTGATTTAACACTAAGATCTTTTAACAAAAATCTATTTATTTTATTTTCTTTCTCTTTCTTTGTTTGATGTTTATTTACATTCCTCCTATATATATAAATATATATATATATGTGCACATATTTGATTTACATTTTCTCTGTGATCTCATCCATATGTTTATTTTTAAAGGATTTTTCAATATATTCAATATGTATTGGTTGTGTAAAAATGCATTTTCTTAGACTGGACTTTTATTTTATATTTAGAAATTACAATAGATATTATGTTTATTTGTATTTTAGGGTTAAAGAACTTTAAAGATATGAAAATTCTTTTTCCCTTTTCTAAGAAAGGGTAAAATATTTAGGGTATGTATTAATCAAAATAACCCCCCCTGAATTCGACCACTACATTCCTTATTTTTAGGTTATATTTTTATTTCTCTTTCTTCAGATATCCTCCCCACATCTTTTGGAGACTTAGATACTATTTTATAGTATACGAAATGTGAAAAATGTAATCTTTGTTTTTCTATAACACATATATAAATTGAAACCACGGTATTATCCCTTTAACATTACTATTCTTTCTTTTATATTTCTGTTTCTATACATTATATATGAGTCCAAGAAGTTTTTATAGTCTTTTTTATTTTATTTTATCTTCTATTTTTATATAAATTGCACTTCATCAATTATAGTTTGATCCCTTCTACAAGCTGGACTCTATACAGTTGGATTTTTTAAATGTATATATATACAAATTTATTTAAGAGAATTTATTTTTCTTAAATTCCAACTGTGGTGTATAAAAATGGAAACTTTTCTAATATTTGTGTATTATACGAACGTGATGGTTTCGAAATCATGGTCCGAAAACATTCAGTACATTGAAATGGTTAAGGAATTTCACAAGAATAAGGTAACATTTAAAGATTAATAAAAAAAGATCAGGTAAATATTTAATATTTTAGGAAAAAGGATTGTGGAAAACAAAAAAGGAAAAAAAATTTAAGAATTTTTGTTTCTTTAATCAGAGTTTTGCCATTTTTGCTGTAAATTTAAGACGGTTTAAAGATGTTCTTCTAATTTTAATTTTTCACAATCGAATTTCAATTTTAATTTTAAACTTTAATTTTTAATTTTAAAATCTATCTATTGACTAAAATATAAAATTGTTTCAGAATTCAAGCTGACCTATGATCTTGATAATAAGGCAATAGTTTTGTGTTGTCCATATTTAATTAATTTGTGTAGGTATCATAAAATTAATAAATAAATAAATACAATTTAGACATCACTCATTTCACTTTATGTACACTCTAAAAACTTTTCGTTGTAAATTTACCTCGCTAATCGATGGTATTCTATTGCCATCGATTTCTAAGTGTAATTTAAAACAATTTACAGTAAGATGTTTAATTTTCGTAGAATTTTGAGCAGAATGATGTAAAATTACACAATTTTGCATAAAGCTATAACTGCAAAATTACAGCAAATTGTTATAAATTAAACAAATAAAGTTTTTTTATTACATTTTAAATTTTTATTTAAACTTATAAAAATAATGCTAAAACATAATTTATTGTTTTTCGTCCTTATTTAATTTGTTTATTAAAGTGTTAATTTTTGATAAATTGTTGATGTTTTTTTCCTCTAAGTTTATTAGAATAATGTTGCAAGGTAAACATAACTCAAAGGTTTGTGAAATTTCTTTCGGATAGAAACTATTAAAATTATAAAAATATGCTGTGGACAATGGTAATAAATTTAAAAAATCTTCGTTTTAAAATTTTCCTACTATAACTTACTGATAATTCTCTATTGATGTTCCTGAAAAAGGTATTTTAGATAGTAAAATTTTGATATTGTTTTTTATAAGCTTTCTTACTTAACATTGCAATCCAGAGCTGCTTCAAACTGGAAAGGAAAATTTTAATCAATACTAATTTTCTTCATAAATTTATCTTTTTAAATTTAGAGTTCAATTACGTATATAATGTATATACTAGGTACTTTTTATCCATGTTATCATTATTAAAATTTATCTTTTAACATTTAAATATTAGGTATAATCATAGGGTAATCATATAAGTAGAGTATTCACGTAGAACAAAATTTGCTAGTCACTTTTTCAAATATCAAAATTCTGTGTTCACTCAAAATAATATTACTCAATTTTTAACTGCTTATAAGTTGAGCGCAATGTATTTAGTACTCATAAATAAAAAAATTTTGTGTACCTACTACCTATGAACATATTTATTTGTGATTATGCTGCCAACAGTGTCAACGATATAAAAGTTGTATGTATAGGTACTCAAAAATGTATATATGCGAATGTGCATGCTACAGTATATACTTATTCTTCTTTATTTCGCTGCTCGCATTTCTACTTTACTTATGTGATAAAAATTAAAAATTACACAATGTGTATAAAAAAATATACCTGCATTTAAAGTCCTTTCAATAGACCACAAATAATATTACAAATCAAAGTATTGAAGTTTTTTTTAGAAATTGAAAGAATTCAAGATTATTGCTGTATTTTATGTTCTATTGCTTTAATTTTTAAAATTTGAGAAATATGTGCCTATTACAGGTATCACTTTTTTTGTCGGATCCGAGTAATTTCATGTGACAACACTAATTATTATTACAACTGTCACGCGCCGACTGAAAAATGCGACTCAATTGTCACTTGCAATTTATATGTCACAGGATTCCGTTTGCCTGTAATTTTGTAATTTTTTGTGTCTATATAAATTTAAATAATGGATTCTGAAAAGAAAGGTTATGTAAATATTTACAAATTTATTGAAATAATTTATATATATAATATCTATTTGAATTTGAATTTATATTATATGATATTTATTTGAATATATTAATTCAAAAATTGGATGATAAACATTTTTGTTTATTTTAGTTTAAAAAAAACCAAAAAAAACACAATTTCAAAAAAAAACATAAAAAAACACATCAACCAAGTTTGTATTCTTATAAAAAATTTTTTTTTAAATTCAAACGTCAAATGAGTTTTTCTGTCAAAGTACATAAAAAATACGTTCAGAAATTTGTTGCTGTCGGATGAGACTTGTAATACGAAAGTAAATTTCATTCGGGTGACTGGGAAAAATGACTGGAAAAGTGGTGTGACACCTATAATAGGCACATTAATATTTTTATTTAGACTTGGTCAATGTGATTTATGAAATTTGTGATTGCAAACTTTATAAAAGAAAGGGACAAAAAAATTAATGTTGGTTTTGTAAAATTAAAAATAATTCAAATTGATTTCTATTGAAAAGTATACTGAAAAGTAGGTACCTACATGTATTTTTAAATTTTCAGCAATTTTCGTTTTGTTAATTTTGTCTGTTTCTTACCGTAGATAATAATATGAATAGTATACATATATGTGTATGAATACATAACATAATTATGAATACAAACAAACAATCAAGCTATCACAATGTGAAAAAGTAAGTAAAAAAAGTAAAACTGGACATTTTATTCTTTATATGGATTGTTGGCTGTTTTTATTTCTTCAGAAATTATTTCATCTGAAATAGAAATACGTTTCGAGACCAACTTCTGAGAAAAGAAAACAAAACGATATTCCGTACAAAGTTCACGATTTGTAATGCATTACTAATAAATTTTATTCTTTTATTAGCATTATTTTTAAAAAAAATTTCTGGATTATGTGATGCTATCATTATCCTATTATTGTATGGATACAATTTCATTCATTATCTTTGCGATTAATTGTGTTTTTTTGTTTACATTTTTCTATATACATATATTTTTTGTATTGAATTAGATATGTAAATGTATGGTGAACACATATACGATATTACGCTATACATTCTTCATATAAATCAAAAGTACATACGTATCAACGATAGTTTTCAAATTATCAAACAATGCCTCTATTCTCCTAGCTTAGTCACTGGGAGAGTAAAACTTTATACACAAAACTAAAACAAAACTTAAAACGAAATCGTAATTCGATAAAATTCCGAAAAATTCATTCTGTGAATAGGCTATAAGTATAGAGGCATTGTATCAAATATTCTCCTCAATAAATAAAAAATTTTGAATAAAAATAATTGAGTTTCGAAAATTATATTTGAGTGTTTTGGGGTATTGAGTGAAAATGGGACGGCATTTTCGTGTTTTGAGTAAAAATGGGATGGCATTTTTAGAAGAAAATGATTAACAAATATTGTTCTACGTGAATACTCTACTTATATGATTACTCTATGGTATAATATTAATTATTAATAATTTTTTAACTTATAATTAATTTAATTTTTACTTAACACAATCAAACACAACTCAATAAGATGACTGTCTATTGACAAATGTGATTTCACATGAGCACGCTTTAACAAGCATGGTGAAAAAAAGAAAAACAAATTTGGGTTTATATTTATAATCAATGCAATATTAAACTCGTAATGGAAAGTTACAGTTTTTTTGCGAGTTTAAACACATATGTATAATATTTTATGTAAATTTACCCTTCTGGATGTAAATAATACATAGAATGCGTAAAATTACTCTTTGAATGATTTTTTTTAGTTTTGCACAGTTATTAGTTTATTTTTACATTTTGCCTGTAAATTTGCATTGAAAATTACTCTTATTATCATTGTAAATTTACACAACTCAACCTTCATTTTTTAGAGTGTAGTGAATTCCTATGCCAAATTGAATATACGAAAAGTTTACTCAATTTAAGCTACAACTAATTTGTTAATATGTGTAGTCATATAGAAGTTTTATCATGTTGACTACCAGTGTGTCACCGGCGAACACCAAAAAATTCTTCTTCCACATAATTAAATTCAGAAAATGCATAATTAAATTTAGGATGAGTAATTGAGATGATTTGAAAATATTTTTAGAGATATTTTATAAAGAATTAAAAAATGAAACAAGTAAATTGAATATAAAGCAATTACAAATTAATAATTAAGATATTGATATATTACAAACTGGTACAAACTATTTTAAAGAAATTGGCAATAGGGCCCTAAAAAATTTAAAAATTGTAATAACAACTACACCAAAAATTATAAATGATAAAAAGGAAATAAACGATATACTAGAAAGGTATCACATTAATCCAACATTCGGGGGACACTCTAAAAAATTTTGTTGAATTTCACTACAATTAATGTAGGCAACCTAACCACCTACATTAATTGTAGTGAAATTCAACAGACCATAATTTTGTTAACTTTCATACTGAAAGTGTGTAAAAATTTTACTATCTTAAATGTGTGAATTTCCCTACAAAAAAGTAGTAATTTACTATCACATTTTGAGTGATTTTCAACAAAAATGTGTGTTTTCCAACAAAAAAAGGGTAATTCCTCTACAAAAAAGTGTAATTTACAATCCCATTTTCAACCATTTCAACGATGCTGTATTTCCCTGCAAAAAAAGTGTAATTCGAAAACAAATTAATTTTTTAATTATAATATATATTTTTCAGCTTAAGAATAATAATTTAATTTAAACAAAACAAGAAAATCTTAAAATAAAAAATAGAATTCATGTACTCATTATATTCATTAAATTATACTATTATTTTAATATTACAAAATAGTTATTTTTTAATAACATTACCAAAGTTAATTTAATGATATGGTATATATTAAATATTGTACGCAGTCCATTGTTGTTTTTATGCATACTATTTTATTAATAAGTTAATAGGCATACTATTGTTTTTAAGTAGAAATTTAATACAAAAATAAACTTTAATAGTGCTTAAGTTAAATTTTATATTAATATAAATAAAAAAAGTAATATTTTTATAGGCTGAACCATCATTATAATCATAATAAACGCCATTTTTTGAATTTTTTAGGTTCATTAAAAACGCTTAAAATTGGAATATAATGAAACCAGCATTCTTTATGAAAGTCATCGATTCCCAAATATACTTTTTTTGGTTCAATGTAGTTAGGATTTTCTTTAATATGTTTAGAAATTTTGTATGTTGAATTAAACTTAGATAATCCAGCACTAAAACTGTTATTTATTATAATACTATTTAATTCGATATCATTTTCAGCAATATGTAATTTGTTGCATACACTTTTAATTTTATATAGCTGTTCTTCCTGGTTTAAATTTGAAATTCGAACTAGTTCATCTGAAATATATGAGAACGCATTTTCGCTAAGTTGAAATTTGGTTTTTAAATCAGTAAAAAATAAAATGATGTTATAGTTTCGGCACGACTGTTATTACAAATTTTTGAACAACAATAATCACATTTATTAGAAAATTCTTCATTTCTCTCTAAATTCGGTGAATATTTTCTTTTAAAATTTGTATAATTATTTATTAAAATTTCTTTGTGTTTTCTGAATACATGACACTTAAATGCGTTTTTATTCGAAAAATTTTTTTTACAATTTAAAAATGGACACTTAACTGAAATGTGCAACGTTAAGTGATTATTTAAATGGGAATTCATTTTTTTCCAATCATTTGTCATAAAATAACATTTATTCACATTACAAATATAAGTACTTTCTTCTGAAAAACTAGACAATGCAACTTTATTGGAATGATTTCGGATATAATGCATTTCATAATTTTTATACCTATTAAATTTTTTGAAACAATTGTTCCACAAACAGTTAAATTGCATATTTTCTAATCTTCTATGTTTATACAAAAGCTTGTGATATAGAACACAATTACTTAAAACTAATTCACAAATATTACATTTATACATAATTTATATATTTTGTTGGTGATTTCAATTAAATATTTCTTAAACTTATATCTTATTTAATAATAACTATAATAATAATTACTTTTAATTATAAAGGATGATTTTAAATTTAATATTTTATTGAAAAGTTATACTAGCGCATTTCAAATCATTTTTAATTTCTATACAGAAAATTCGGCAACACTTAAATATAATTAATTTAATTTACTTATTTTAGTTTTAATTATTTATTATTCAAAAATATTTTTGTATATATTCAATTACTTTTATCACACAAACAATTAAATATTTAATTAACACCACGTTTGAAACTTGACTGACTTATGAAATATGAATGCTGACGGTTATTCAACGTAAAGTATCAAGTATGGTATAGTGGACAACCTTGCCATATTTTCAGATTTATTTGATTAGCATATTTTTGGACAATAATCAAAGTTTCAGTTTTCTTCCCAAAAATGACACGTCCTTTAAGATTTTTACAGATTTTACAACTTTTTCTGAATTTATTATAAAAATTATATTATAATATATTTGAATAATATCCATTTATATATTTTTGATTTCGATGTTTCAAGTTTTTGTAAAAACGATATGGTAATACTAATAAATTATAAACTACATTACTTTTGTGTATTTTCACGCATAATTTGACGTAATTCCAGCAAACAAAACGAAACGTGTACATTTCCAATATATGGCGTGGAATACAACATTAAATGCGTAAATACCAACAGCAAAATGTGGTATATTTCAATCGTGTAGTGCTAATTCACACATAAAATGTGTGATCAAAAGAATGATGTGAAATTACACATTTTTGTAGTGAAATAACACCTTTTATGTTGAAAATTAAACATTATCGTCTAAATTAACTATAGTAAAGTGATTTCACGCGTTTTTTTGAGTGATTTTAAAAAATGCACTTCGAAAGCGTGTTTTCACTCGCTTGATCGGAATTCTCTACAAAAAACGTTGTAAAAAACTACATTGATTGTAGTTAAATCCACACCATTTTTTAGAGTGTAGTTCAAAAACGATTACATGCTAAATTAAGATCATATTACTATTGGAAAGGTATGTCTATAAGGACATGGCCAAATTTGTAAAAAAATTTAAAAAATGTCAAGTTAACAAAAGTAAAGTAAAATATAAGGAACCTCTACAAATAACAAACACACCACAAAAACCCTTTGATATAGGTGTGATTGATACTATTGGACCTTTTCCAAAAACTGAAAATGGTAACCAATATGCAATTACAATAATTTGTGATTGAACAAAGTTCTTAATTACAACACCTATCCCTAACAAAGAAGCTAAAACCGTTGCAAAAGCAATTGTTGAAAGCTGCATTTTACTGTTCGGTCCTATATGAAAAACACATTAACGGACAGAGGTACTGAATATAAAAATCAAATTATTAATGTATATTGAACATAAGTGTTCGACAGTGCTTAACACCATGAAACTTTAGGAATAATTGAAAGAAACCATAGAATCCTTAACGAATACTTATGTTCCTATATTAATGATGATAAAGATAATTGGCATAATTATTTACCTTATTGTACATATTGTCACAATAAGTTAATTAATAAAATTGATCCAGTTTATAACTTTGATAATTATAGTAAAGAACTTAAATACAAATTGCAAATTATGAATTAGCATGCAAAACAATTATTAAAAAATTCAAAATTATATAATAAAAAAATGTATGACAAAAATATAAACGTTAGTAATTTCAAAATAAAATTCTGTTAAAAAAAGAAAATGAACATAAATTAGATCCATTATACATTGGACCATTTATCATAATAAAAGTTGAAGGTTCAAATATAAAAATTAAAAATATAGATACAAGTGATGAAGATACTGTACATAAAAACAGGGGTGGAATTCTGTATTGTGATAATCACGCTGCGACTGTCGCATATCTATAATTGGTATTCTATATGGCGATTGTCACAGTGATAGTAGCTTTTTTTTTTGTGATTTGATGGTGACAGCTAATTTGGTGTCACTCAAGATAAAAATAAATTAAAGTTTGGTTGTTTTTTAATATTTAAGTTTTTTATGTTTTGGTTTTTTAAGATTTATTATGATGTATATATTAAAAAATGCGAGTTTTAGAATTAGAAGTCGCTAAAATTGCACATGATTTAAAAATAATGGAACTGAATAAAAATGGTGAGATTATGTGTTAATTTTTTTTTTTAATAAGTTTGCATTTTATTTTGTTTTCAATTACATATATATACACATTTATATTAATTAGTTATAAGTTTGCAACTGAATTTTACTCAAATGTGAATATAATTGTCTTTTTCATTTTATTAAATTTGTTGTAATGATTTTCACTTTACTTTTTTTTTTATTATTTTATTATAAATTTTGTTTTTTTTTTTTAAATATACATTTCATTAATACACATTAGTTGTTTGAAATTTACTTTTAAGTTTTTTCTCTTTTAATATATAATTTATTTATTTTTTTTATAATTTCGCTTAATTGATTAATAAGTGTAATGCGCTAATAAAACTTACAACTTATTTTTGTTTTCTATTGTTTTGACACTTTGACATTTAATAAATCACTTGTGTTGCCATTTCCGAATTGTATTTTTTAAAATGCTGCCGTTTTCTTAAATTATTCAAGTGATCGCAATACAGAATACCAAACATTTTTAGTGTCATCTTTGACTGTCACAAGGGTGACTATCGCTTATCACAATACAGAATACCACTCCAGAATTATCAAATTTATAAATTAAATTTACTAATTAAAATTCATTATATTTTATAAACAAAAATATTTTTTTAATATTACATTAACAATTTAATTTTCATTTTTCATTCTTTTTCAAAACTAAACAACATAAGATTAATTATTATATTATATAAAATAAATATTAGATTAAAGACCTTAATATAATTGTCTTATTATTATGTAGCTCAAATAGCTTGTAGGTATTATTAACACAATTGTATTATGTTTAAAAACCTAGAATAAAATAAAACTCATTAATTAGAATTAACAATAGTAATCTTCTTCTTCTTAATTTACAGCTCGGGGTGAACTAGAGCCTTTTTCGTGATATTCCTCCATGTAAATCGATCTTCCGCAGAACTCTGCCAATTTTGTACAGTCATTTTCAATATTATCTTTCCATCTGATTCCTGGTCTGCCTCTTGCTCTATTATACAGTGATCTTGTTTTGAAAATTCATTGTTGAGGGCGATTTTCGTTCATTATTAGCATATACCCTGCCCATCTTAGTCGTTGTGCCTTTAACAACTTTACAATATCTTCATGTTGATATTCTCCGTTTTGTAATCTTTTTGGGCCAAAAATTTTTCGGATTATTTTTCTTTCGAATAAACGTAAATGTTCTTCGTCTCTTAATGTAAGTGTCCAGCATTCACATCCATATGTTACTATTGGTTTTATTATTGTCTTACATATCACAAGTTTGGTTTGTCTAGTAAAAATTTTGGATTGTAGTAATTTTTTATTAACATAGTAACTTCTATTTCCAACATTTATTCGCTCCTGTATACACGAGTGCATACTGTTGTCATTTTTTATTAGTACACCAAGATAATTAAAGTTTGTGACACCTTCAAAATTAAAGTTGTTGATGGTAATATTTTGTGGCATTCTTTGATCGGGTTTCCTTGTCATTTTCATATATTTTGTCTTGTTTTCGTTAATTTCCAGACCAACTTGTCTTGTCTTTTGTTCTAGTATAATAAATGTTTCTGCCATTTTCCTATAATTTTTAGGTACAATTGCTAATACCGTCAGTGTAGGCGATAATTTGAAAGGATTTTGTGAATATATTACCGCCTTTTTTCAATTTCCTCTGTGGCTTGTTCTAAGACCATATTAAATAACAAAGCTGAAAGCGCGTCTCCTTATCATACTCCCGATTTAATTTCAAAATCTATAGAGGTTGTATTTTGTATCATAACTTTTGCTCGTGAATTGAATATGGTTTCCATGCATGTTTGAACATTGCTAATTTGCGAGGTACACCTAGTTTTATTAATGAGTATGCTATTTTAGCTCTATTAATGCTATCGAAGGCTTGCTTGTAGTCAACAAATAAAATGTGTATGTCTTGACTAAATTCATAGTATTTTTCCATGTTTTGTTTTAATAAATATATTTGGTGGATCTTTGTTTACGAAAACCGCACTGATATTCGCCGAGCATTTCTTCAGCTTACGGTTCGACTTTTCGTATACTATATTTGACAGTATTTTGTACGCTGTGCTTAGTAGCATAATCCCTCGATAATTATTACAGTTAGTTCTATCTCCCCTCTTATGGATTGGTCTTAGTACACTTATACGCTATTTTTCTGGTATTGTTTCATTAACAATTGCACATATTAATTTATGTATCTTCTTATGTAAATGTTCCCCACTTTTATATAGTACTTCGGATGTTATAGAATCTTCTCCTGGTGCTTTTATATTTTTTAGCTTCTTTATAGCATTCTTCATATCATTTAATGAGGGTTCATATTTTCTGTTTAATTTTGTTCGAATGTTTTATTTAGCATTTCTTCGTAATACTCAGCCCATCTATCTATAATTTGTTGATCTGTAGTCGATAGATTACTCTCTTTATCCTTGCATGATGATAGTCTTGGCTGGAAGCTTTTAGTTTGTTAAACTATTATGTTCTTCCTGTATTTTTAAAATAACAAACAATAATAATAAAATATTAAAAGAAAATATGGCCACATCTTCGAAAATAAAAAATGTTTTGTCAAAAACTTAAAGGCTCATTTTAACTATGTATAAGGGTACAATCAAAAAAATTCTTTAAAAGAAAAATAATTTTTCTTTAAATAAAATTTTCTCGTGTTGGAAAGGAGGTGTAATATAAAGGTACAAAGTATCAGAAATTGTAAATTAATCAATTCCTAAAACACAATATAAGCTCTCTTATTTTTTAAATTATTAACTTAATAAAAAATATAGCTATGCATTACTACCTAACATAATATCAAATTCTAGGCAATAAACAATTTTATTCAATAATTTAGTATAGATCGTTTTTTTTTCTCCTATTACTCCGCGTGGGAGCATAGGGGCTCGATAGTGAACCTTCATTCCTCTCTGTTGAGTACTACTTCCTTAATATCGTCCCAGGTATAATTGTTGACTGTTAATTCTTGATCAATTGTGCGTCTCCATGTGTTGTATGGTCTGCCGTGTCTCCTTTGTCCTTGTGGATTCCACTCTAGAGCTCTTCTTGCTATATCACTTTCTGATTTCCTTAGTGTATGACCTATCCATTTCCATTTTTTCCTATTTATCTGTCTGTTGATCGGTTCTTCTCCAGTTATCATCCATAAATCCTCGTTGCTAATTCTTGCCGGCCAGAATATTCTGCATATAATTCTCAAGCACTTGTTGATGAATACTTGTAGCTTCTGTTTGATTTTGACCGAAGTGAGCCATGTTTCACTGCCATATATTAATGTTGACTTAACACATGCTCTGAATATTGTTAGCTTTGTTATTCTCGATATTTGGTTGCTCCGCCATATCTTCATTAGGCTCGCAAATGTTCTTCTTGCCTTATTTATACGGCTGTTGACCTCTTCTGTTGTACCTCCTCTTGATGTTATGATGCTCCCCAGGTAGTTGAATTCTTCTACGTATTCTATCTGTTGTCCACTCACTGTTATTGGCTAACTATCACTACCTTGGTTTTCTCGATATTCAATACCAGTCCCAATTTTTTTGCTTCTTCCTGTAATCTGTTGACTTTGTTCTGTAGGTCCTTTTGATTTCTTGATATGAGGCATACATCATCTGCGTAATCTAAGTCTTCTAAGTTGCCGAAGAGATCCCATTCTATTCCGTTTATTCGTGTTGAAGAGAAGTGGTGATAGTGGACATCCTTGTCTAACTCCTATATTGGTGTAGAATGGATCACTGATCTTACCTCTGTGTTGAACTGTTGTCTCTACATCTTTATACATCGCTTTGATGATGTTGATGACTTTTTCAGGAACTCCCTTCTTTGTAAGTGTTCTCCACATTGCGCATCTCTTGACTGTGTCGAATACTTTCTTAAAATCTATGAATAGTAGATATAGTAGGGCATTCCATTCTACTGATTGTTCAACTATGACCCGTAAAGTATTTGACTGGTCAACACAGCTTCGGTTTGGTCTGAAACCTGCCTGCTCTTTCCGTAGTATTGGTTCTAGTACTTCTTCTAATCTTTTCTTTATAATAATTGCTATTATCTTATGAATAGTATTTAGAACCGTTATTACTCTCCAGTTGCTGCAATTTGCCAAGTCTCCTTTCTTAGGTATCTTGACAATCATTCCTTTCTTCCATGATGGTGGTATATTCTCTTTTTTTTTTTTTTTTTTAAATGTGTTTTATTTTTATTAATTTTTTTTTATGCTTATAGATATTTGTACAAAAAAAAAACTTAAACCAAATTATTCTCTTTCTTGTTTTCATCTTTAATGACCTAATAAGAAAGGTACTCTAAGATTTTAAATTTCTTAAATTTATTAATTTATTTAATCAGCTGTTAGCTCTCTATTATTATTTTATTCCTTCGTACTTTATACATTTTTTCTTTTTATTATTCAATTGCAAAAAAAAATTTTTTTTGATCAAAAAACCAATTTTTATTTTGTATTTTGTTTTTATTTAAACCTACACTACTTGTTCTAACCTACCAGCTAATTATATCTAACTTACACTATCCTAATCTATCTTATATTTACCCTGACCCTTATTTTAACCTAGCAGCTACTTAGCTTATAACTACCCTAATTTACCTTATATTTATCCTAACTATTCTTATATACCATGTTTTCTTGTTTTAACTAATTTTTTCTGTTCATCTATTCTTTCCACCAATACTTATCAATGTTTATTAAATCTCTACTCGTTACCTACCTATCGTACCTAAATATTTCACTATTATCTTCGAATTTAAGATTTGGTTGGTATTCTCTTTTTTTGTCTGTAGCTAAATATATATATATAAGCTCCTAAATATATGGTATATTATGGGCAATTTGTCTTCATTTTGTATATACTTATTTTTATCCAGGTAAATCCATCCTTCTGGAGGTATATAACCGGAGCTCATTGTCTTCTCAATGTACCTATCATCAGGATATATTGAGTGAGCAATCAAACTATTTTCTGTCACCGGCTCTACCCTAGAATAATGTTTTCTTATTAGATTAATTATGAATTGGTCAATTTTTTTTATCTTGCTAACCTCATAGAACGTTTTGTTCGATATATAGTCTTTTTAGTCTGTTTCCGGTTTTCTGAATTTACCTGTGCAATGCCTTATACACTTTCTCTCAAACTTTCTCAATAACTCCATACACGATGGACTTATATTATACCATATTGGGCAAGCATATGTAAGAATAGGTCTTATCAATGCTTGGTACCCTATGACTTTTACTTTGTTATTTATTCCTTTTGCATAGAAAAGCTTCTTGGAGTCCCAAAAGGCTTTCCTAGCTTTTTCTAGTGGTATATTCTCTTCTATCCATGCTTTTCTGATAGATCGTTTACCTTTAAAAAAAAAGTGAGAATTTAATGTTTTAGATTTAAATTTGTTAGTATTTAATAAAGTATATTTTTTCTATTATAAAATGATTAGTAATAAGTTTTTAATAAATTTAAAAAAAATATATAATAAAGACATTCGAAGTTAAGTAAGAAAAGAAGACGGTTGGGTTGGATTCATGTTTACTACATTACAGTCCAATGAGTTATCGGTGATAGAGTTGTTGTGACGCTACAATATTTACATGTCCCTTACGTATATTGAGTAAAATAATTTTATAGATGTTAATAGCTGCATGCTCACCCGTAATACATTGCTAATAATTTTATGATATTTTAATATTTGTTTTGTTCACCAGTGATGAATAAACGAGAAAATAAAAAAAAAATAATCGAATTAAACGAGTTCGATTCAATGAACGTAATAAAGATTTATCCGGATCTAGCGTTACTCGTAAAAGGGATAGATTTGTCAGTACGTGTTGTAGACAATGTGAATTTTGCTAGAAACATTTTCACTAAACACATTGCAAAATTTTTACAAAAACACATTGAAATAATGTTGTACATATTGAAATAGGTAAGGAATTTATTTTGAAATATGTAATTATTTTTTTTAATAACTTACATGTTAAATGACTTTGAAATTTAGGTTCAAAATGTATCATCGGTGACTCATCGGGCCCTAGGTGTTGAAAAATAAAATTTTCACAAACATTGAGCAGTGAGGAAGACAATTTGACATGTCGTCTTGTGAATATTGGATTGCTCCATACGCCAAATCGTCGATTTGGAGTTAGGAGTTGTTTCTGGGGTTTTAAAGGGTGCTGCGTCCATTGCACTTATCCGCTTTCTCCTAGCTATAGTACTTTCAGAGATATCCAAATAGATTTTTGCTCCATACCCAATTTTTTATCAAAATGTAAGTATTGTTTTGCCCTATACGACAATTTTTGGCGTATAAGGCAAAATATTCATACAAACTATTGGTTACAATTTTATTCGTATTGGTTTGCCTTACGTAGTTTTAAAATTTTGTTTCTTAAATATTGTTTTGCTCTATACAACAAAATTTTGGTGTATAGGAAGGGCTTAGGACATATACAACGTATACATATACAACGAAAATATGAACCCATATAAATACTGTATGCTCTATGGATTTTCAATTTTATTTGTGTGTTTGTTTAGAGAAATTTATGATTAAATGATCATAATTTCTTGTGAACTTTGAAAGTGTCATGTTGTCACCGCCACCAAGTTTGTTGTATAGTATTATGAGGTAAGTTTAAATTGAATTTTAAATTATATTCATACTAGGGGCCCCTGTTGAGTAATTATATTTCAAGTTGAAGTCAAATTTAAAGTTTTTAAAAAAACAGTAATTTACGTACTGACATAGACTTCGCACAATATAGCAGAAACCACTCGTGTTTAATAAAAAGTTTTGTGGTTAGTAAGTTTTATTTAGGACACATAAATACACGTCCCTCATATACTGCCTCGTTTCCGATATATTCCCTATAGTAAGAAGCATTTAGTGATAAAATTACTAAAAATAAAAAGTTTTGTTATTAAAGAGGTATGTATATATATACCTACATAATACATAGTTTTAATAAAAACTATATTATTACTACAAATAACAAAAATTTAGAAACAGTTACTTAAAAAGATAAAAATGAAGAATTCAAGTGACCTACTATATCAAAATAAATTTGCTAGTCATATGAACAATTCAACTGATTTTTTTTATTTTTGCTTTTTTATATTTTTTATTTGAGATGAATTTGTTTCTTTGTTTTTTTTTGGCGTATGTGCATAGATTCATTCGCAAGTAGATAATATAAAATATAATAACTGATTTGTTTGCTTTTGTTTATTACTTTCATAAGATCTCACTTATGCATAATGTATTTGCTGAATAATAAAATCATATGAGTACAAAATTTTCAACTGTCTGCGCATTGTTGTTTTATATACAATCTTATATATTATATATATTAGAAGTTCAATAAGGAGTAGGAGAATCGAAATAAAATAAAAAGGTGTCTACTGCGCAGGACCTTAAATGCTTGTCAATTATAATTATAGATATTCGTTTTGTTATTTTGGTTTTTGATCGTTGCTTGAAATTTTATTTTACAATTTTGCGCTTTTTTATATGTATTATTTTTGTTTGTTTATTTGTCCGGTTACAAATTTTGCAATCGATTTTAGACCAACTTCCCGATTAGGTAGATACTTGAAGTTTTAAGAACGGCTTGGACCACGGTGATAACACTCTTTATCAAAATTTGGGAACCTGGTCTCCGCCGAAGCTCTTATTTAGACCAAAATTAATATCTCTAAAACTATCTCGCTTATTTGATTTAAATTTGGTACACATATTGGTCTCTGATGACAACACTTTTTGTAAAAAACTTGGAGGGCCTGGTCCCAACCAAAGCTCTTATTTGGACCAAAATTTATATTTCAGAAATAACTGAGCTAATTTTATTCAAATTTGGTACACATCGTCTCTGTAGACAACATTTTTTCGTAAAAATTTGGAGGGCCTGGGTTCTGCCAAATGTCTTCTTCGAACCAAAATTCATATCTCAGGGCTAATTAGATTCAAATTTGGTACACATCTTGGTCTGTGATGATAACATCTTTTGTAAAAATTTGGAGGGCCCGGCCCACCAAAATTAATAGTTATGTTTTTTTTTATTAATTAATAAAATTTAATACAAATTTCTAATTTATTTGTTCTTTTTTTCAATAATCGTTTGCTCTATGTAACACAAAATAATGCAAAACGTGATCAACTTAGTTAATATTGCTTTGCTCTACGTGCAAAAAACTTATATTTCAAGTAATATCCAGTAAGGATTTCAAAAAATTTGATCGGTTACTTTTCGAGTAATAGGATGCTAAACTTTAAGTTGCGATTATCTCGAAACAACAATTTGGCGTATTGGGCAAAACAATATTCAGACAACGATGTGTTTATCACCGGTGGTAGTCAACGTGTCAAGTTAATTTATTTATTTAAAGATATAACATTTACACAGAGCTGATATACGTATTTATTTGTAATTATAATAGTTTTAGTTAAATTTGCAATATTGAGTTTTAAATGTTAATATTTTGTCTATTTATACGTATAGGTACAATAATGTTATCTACCCATTGAATATCAAGATTTTTTACTTGTAATTTTGTTGTTGATATTAGCTTTAATTCTCTGTGTTCTTTGTTTTTGTAATTGAAATCTTACATTTACAAAAATACTTTGCTAGTGAATATAATGAATTTTGTAAGTTGTTAACTATATCAGCACTATAAGTACCTGATGTGTAAAATAAAATATCTTCGGATGAAATTGATAATTGAACATTTTCCATTTCCGGAAAGTCTTATAAATATTATACAAATTTGTTCCTATGACTGAGCTTTGAGGTAAGCTTTGAGGTTGCAATGAAATAAGTACCTAATTAAAGCGGTTTTACCTGTAAAAACTTTGATTTGTTTACATTTTTTTTTTGCTTCATCGGGAATTGAGCATGGGACCTTTAACGATTAAAGATCCGATTGCACCGACTGCGCTACCCAGCGTGTAATTATATAAGGTACAATTATATAGATCAACTAAATGTATAAGATAACTTTAGTTGATGACTGCACCGAAGCAAAAAAGAACAAAATTATCTTTATATTTTGTTTTATATTAAATTATTAAATTATTAAAAGTACATTGACTAAAAAATACATTTAAGCTTTTAATAAAAATTATTAAAAAAAAAAAATAATAAAATTAATAGGACATAAATTAAGTCAAGAGAACTTCACTCAAAGACCCAAATCATTCTCTTCGGTAAATTATTTAGGAAACAATTTTAATTCAATCCTAAGATGTAAAACAGTTCGTAAGAGTACCTAATTAAAAATTTCCCAACCTCTATAAGCATTATTTTAGTATTTACTTTTAATAAAATAACTATTTCAGCTTGCAATTCGCGAATAAATATTAATTTTAATGGTGGAAGGCAAAAACAATTCTTTTTTGAGTTCAATAAATTTTAATTCTAATTCTCTTAATATAGTTTAAGCTTAAGGCATTGAAAAAATGGATAGATAGATATTCCACTGCAGTTTGTATACAGTTTTTTGCCAATGAATTTAAACCAATTAACTCTATTTTTAATAAATTAATAAAATTATTTTAGTAAATAAAATAAAACACTTGTTAATATTTCACTGATTAAGAAAATATATACAGATTTTCTTAAATATTTTATTTTAATTTAATATTTTAATAAAAATAAAAAATAAAAATATGAGCCGACATGTTTCGTCCTTTTAAGACATTATCAAGACTAAGTAGAAAACATAAAATTTAAATTTAAAAGATGAAAAATTAACATGTAGTGCAAGTATACCAGTACAAAAAATAGTAACTGGTAAATTACTAGTAAAAATTATACATTTATTAAAAAACACACATATGATTTTAATATTAGCTAAGATTGACATGTTGTAAGCGACAAAGTTTACAAAATACAGAATTTGATTTACAATTTAAAAAAATTACTATTAAGTAGCGGGCTTTTATTAGTTAGGTCTAACTGATTGTTTAATAAGTTGACTTTTTTTAATTTTAGTTTATTAATATGAAAAATTTCATATTTATCCAAAACTCTGCTACCTGCTACTTCCTCTACCAATTCCAATTTGTCAATGTCGGTAAAGTGGTCTGAATATTTTAAGTGATGCGCTAAGCCTGATGACGGATAGGGAGAAGCTACCGATTTTATGTGTTCGGTAAATTTAGTTTGGAGGATTCGTTTTGTTTTACCAACATATACTCCATCACATCCTCCACACTGAATTTTATAAACTCCACTTTTTGTTAAAATATTATCTGACTTCGGTTGTCTTATTTTATTGTTAACAAAAATATTTTTTAAAGTATAGTCGTTAAAAAATACCGGTTGTATATTAACCGCCCTAAGTGGTTTTGTTAAATATTCAGAAATGTTTTTGATATACGGTATTTTTTTATAATTAATTATTTCCTTATCAACGTCAATTTTTGGAGATATCAAATTACAAATATATTTTCTAGATTTAGATTTTAAAATTTTGTAAACCAAGTCTTTTTTATATCTATTATTTCTTGCAATGTCAATTATAATACTAAGCTCCTTTTTAAATTTATCGTCAGTTAATGGTATGCTAATTAATCGGAATATTAAATTATGGAACGATGACATTTTTGTTGACCAAGGATGATTTGATGACAGAGGAATAATTGCATCGGAAAAAGTTTCTTTTCGATAAATATCAAAAAACAAATTGTTGTTAGAAATATTTATGGTCAAATCCAGGAAATTAATTTTTTCCCCTCCATATTCCACAGTAAATTTAATATTTTTATCCAATTTGTTCAGACATTTTTCAACAAAAACATGTAATTCTCTTTCCGTGCCTGTCCATAGACATAACACATCATCTACATATCTTATCCAAAATATAATATTTTTCATCAAGTAATATTGTTGATTAAATAAAGTAGTTTCAAAATCGTCCATAAAAATTTCAGCTCCTAGTGGTGAAAAACTCGAACCCATGGCTAAACCATCAGTTTGGCTATAAAATTTGTTGTCAAATTCAAAATAATTTTGGTCAATACATAAATTAATCAAGTCCATTAATTGTAAACCTATGTCTCTATCTGAAATATTATTTATAACTTTTGAGTACAATATATCCTTCAATTTATTAATAGGAATAGAAGGAAATAGACTTGATACGTCAAAAGACACTAATTTCACATTTTTGGGCACTATTTTTATTGCCTTAAGCTTGTTAATTAATTCAATAGAGTTTTTAACCGAATACTTAGGTTTAAAATTAATAGGATCAGGCACCATTGAACACAATTCCTAAGCTAATTTTTGAGCTGGAGCCTTAATAGCAGCAGCTACTGGACGTAGTGGGATACCATCTTTGTGTAATTTAGGTAATCCGTACAGAATTGGAGCCATAGCCTTATGAGATTTAATTTTAATTTTTTCTTTTAAGTCATTATTAATTGAAGTGTTAATAAGTTTTTCAAATTTTTTAGTTGGGTCATATGGTAACTCTATTGTATTCATATCTTTTATTTTTAAACTGATTTTTCCAATTTAAATTGATTTGAGTCATAATAATTGTAAATAAGTGTTACCATAGTCCTACTTTTTTATGTTTTTGTATTCGTAAAATTTTTGTTTTATATTTTAAACTAGGAAGCTGAAATTCTATAAAGATGCCAAAAAAATTACTAACTTTATACACAAAATTAGAAAATAAAGAATGTTTTTCTGTTTTGTATATGGAAAAAAATTTTAAGGGACAACTTATAAAAAAATAGGACAATCCTGTAAAATACGGGGCGAATGATCAGCGTACCTATAACGCATTTCATATAGAACAAAACATCTTTAAATCGTAAGATTTCAACCATAATTATTAATCCTTAGATATGGAGCATGCAACAAATTATGTAATCTAAGTAGTCTAAGAAGTATAATACAACAATACAAACTTTTACAAAAAAAACTGGAATCAATTTTTGATGTAAGAATAACGACTACAAACAAAACACAATAAATATAATTTTCTATTAAACAACACATTTTTTCATTTCAATGACTTTCCTGGCGTGAATTGAGATCTCCTTTTTCAATTACACATTTTCTATTTTTTAAATTAGCTTAAAATTTATATTATTTAAATTTGTAACATGCTTTATACTAAACTTATACTAAAAGCCCAACGGATTTTACTAAAAGTAATAAATATAAATTTAAAAAAACAATGAAAAATTTTTATTACTGTTTAAATTTCTTATTCGGACTAAATGTAACTACAAATACTTAAAATTCCCCCCCCCCCTCTTTTATATGCACTTATACTTACTGACCCAAAAACGACAATTCTCTACAATTTTATAGTTTTAAAAATCTTTTTAATTGAGACATTAATAACACAAAATTCTATTACTGGCACTATGCCAAATTCAAGAGGTAAATAGTTATACAATACTCATAATTATAAAAATGTTACGATAATAGTATGAAAGAATTTATAAAGCAAGAAAAAGCTATCTCGTTTATTTTTCAATAGAAGTGCATTTCTTTATTAGAGTAAAAATTAAGGATGAAGGAAAAAAAATAAAAACAAATTAAAAAAGAAAAAAAATATTCTGGAATTTCTTATTCCCTAGAATTCTAAATAAAATAATTAGTATCGCTCCAATAATTTTAATCAAATCTACAACAAAAGAGTACTTAGTTTTTAGACTCTCAACAGTACATAACATATTAAATGAAGATGACGCCT
Organism: Argyra leucocephala; assembly: GCA_963942445.1. NCBI lineage: Eukaryota > Metazoa > Arthropoda > Insecta > Diptera > Dolichopodidae > Argyra > Argyra leucocephala. Next base: position 80,810,234 of record OZ012681.1, on the reverse strand, counting down.
AAGAATCACATAAAGACTACACTCTATCTATTCATAGCTGTGAATAAAGAGAATTTCTTCATTTTATCCTCTTTAAATATTCTAAGTATTATCCTCTTTTGTATACTTAATAGTTTAGAAAGTCATGATTAATTATTCCATTTAGGTATTATTTAATTTTTATATTTAAGAGTTTAGTAGAGTATGGAATCAACAATTAAAAATTTATTTATTACTTTAAAAAAATTAAAGTTAAATTAAATTTTAAAAAGAGAAAATACAAATATAATTCCTTTTTTAATTATTTTTTGATAAATGGATGTATTTATAGTTATTATATATATATTATATTGCATTTATCTGGATGTTTGTAAGTTCGACGGAATACTCCCACCCATATACAAATTGCAATATGTATACAAATTGCTTTGGTACTCTTTTTTTAACCCCTGTCTACTATGCTGAACCTTTGCAGGAAAAAATGATTGCATGAACTATATTTTTTTAATTTAATGTTAGTCTTCTTCGCAAATAATAAGGAAACATAATAAATAATAATAATAATATAAATAAAACAAACAATTTTTTTGATTTATAATAATAAGGACTAATAGAAATTTAATCAATAGTTTAATATGGTATAATAACCAAAAGGCAAACAGCATTTAACACAAAAAAAAAACATAATTCACTCAAAGGTTATTCTGATTACTTAAAATTATACACAATAATATACATGTGTATCAGCATATTTGTATTGTATAATATTATACAATATTTATTTATTTATTTATTTATTTATTTATTTATTTATTTATTTATTTATTTATTTATTTATTTATTTAGTTTAGCTCAAACTTCATTACAATTATTATTATTAAATTTTTTTTTTTTTTTTTACAATACAACATAACACATTCAATTTACAAATTAAAATTATATCTAGCTTAGAACTAGTTAAATACATTGAAATAAATTGCACACATATTTTTTTAATTACTACAGATTACTTATATAATTTAAGTTTTTGAGTCTGTTTCGAAAGTGTGAAGTCAATATAGTTTATGTGTTTATTACCAATTAGTAACATTCTATGAATTGGCTCATAATTGCCATAATTGGTTCTATGAAAACTTAATGTAAAGAAGTTTGTATTTCGTAGGCGATTATTTGAATTAATATTGATGTTATTTAAAATCTGAGGAGAAGCAATGTTTCCTTTAATAATTTCAGTAAGAAAAATAACATCCGCCACTTCTCGTCTTAATTTCAAAGTTTTCAAATGAATTAAGTTCAATCTATGCTCATATGGCGGTAAAATTAATGGATTTGACCATTGGAAATTACGCAAAGCAAATCTTAAAAAATTTTTTTGCACTGCTTCAATCCTGTTAATATGAACATCATAGAAAGGTGACCAAACTTGACTAGCATACTCCAAATTTGGTCTAACGAGACTAGAATACAAAGATTTGAGAACATAGGGATCGTTAAATTCTTTTGACCAACGTTTAACAAAACCTAGCATAGAATTAGCTTTATTGATAATATTACAAAAATGTGATTTAAAGTTAAGCTTTTCATCAAAGTAAACCCCTAAGTCTTTAATTGAGCTCGTTTTAGAAAGGCTCATACCATTTAACGAATAATTAAAACAAACCGGATTACGTCGACGTGTGTAATACATAAGTGCACATTTGTTCACATTCAAAAGAAGATTATTAGCTGTACACCATTTAAAGAAGTTATCTAAATCGCCTTGTAGGAGTAAAGCGTCTTCTAAAGAAGTAATTTTTTTAAAAATTTTCATGTCATCCGCGTAAATTTTCAGCTCACTATTAAGAATTACTGAACAAACATCATTAACCGAGATTATAAAAAAAAGCGGTCCTAAATGACTGCCTTGTGGGACTCCTGAATTAGCATAAAAAGACTTAGAAGTATTTTTTCTAAATAAAATACTATAAGATCTATCCATTAGATATGATTTAACCCATTTCAGAAAGAATTCTGGGAAACCAAGTATCCTTAATTTTAAAAGTATTATTGCATGTGGTAAAACATCAAAGGCTTTACTATAATCGGTATAGATAACATCCGTTTGAAAACCTGCTTCCATATTTCTCGTAAACGTTGAAACTGACTCAACAAGATTAGTAACTGTGGATTTTTGATCCACAAATCCATGTTGGTTGTGAACTAAAAAAGATTTACAGTGATAATAAATGGAATCATACAATATTAACTCAAAAAGTTTAGGAATGGAGGAAAGTTTCGCGATTGGTCTATAATTAGTGATTTCATTTTTGGCATTCTTCTTATGAACTGGTCTAATAAATGAATGCTTCCAAATAGAGGGAAAAACGCCTGATTTTAAAGAAGAATTGAAGATGAATGACAGTGGAATTGCTAAGGCACTTGAGCATTTATTAAGTATAACTTCGGGAATACCATCTGGTCCAGGAAAGTTATTAGTCTCAAGATTGTCCATATATTTTTTTATTAAAGTTTCATTAATATCAATATTAGACCAAGTAGTTTTAGGAAAATCACTTAAATGAGAAAAATCATCATTATTTGGTGCGAAAATTGAGTTAGTGTACGCTGAACTAAAATATTCGCGAAAGAAATTAGATATTATTTCTGAATCATTACTAGAAATTCCATTGTATTTCATATGAGTAGGAAACTCATCACATTTTCGTTTGGAATTGACGAATCTCCAGAAATGTTTTGGATTTGATATTAATTTAAAAGACATTCCACGAACAAAATCGTTATAAAGTAATTCCGAAAATACTTTGAATTCATCAATTATAATCGTAAGGATTCTTTGATTTAACATAACAACGCCAGGCTTTATTTTTTTTATTTCTAAGCTTCCTCAAATCCGAAGTGAACCATGGTGGACTCGAAAAAGGGTTCCGGTCTTTGGATATTGGAACAAATTGCCTAAAACCATCAAACATAATTTCATAAAACCTATTCGTCATTTGGTTAGTATCCATATAATTAAATATGGAAGAAAAGTCATAGGAAATAATGAATTCGTTTAAAGCATCAAAATTTGTTTTATTAAACTTAAAACAATAAGACTTAGTAACATTCGATTCGATTGGCGAATTTATACAAAACGTAAAACTTAAGGGAGGATGGAATTGATCAATACCCACAATAGGAAAGGTATTATCACAAAAAATCAAATTGTTCCATTCCGAGGTAAACACTAAATCAAGCTGTTTATGCTGAAAGTTACAAATTTCAGAGACTTGTTGTAAATAATTAGTATTTAATTTATCAATAAATACATATTCACATTCCGCCCTGATATGTTTCGGAATCATAAAATATTCCTCGTCATGCCTTATCCATCTTAAGTTCGGAAGATTAAAATCACCACATAAAATCAATTCGTCATTTGGTCCAAAATTGTTGCAAATTGAATCAATGGTTTCACCTACAGAAGTGTAAATATTAATGTTGGAAGCAGGAGGAATATAACAGTTAATAAGAAATAAATTTTTTGAATGAAACTCAATTTTTACAATAATTAATTCAAGACTTTCAGAACACGGAATATTAACTTGAGTTGCATTAAAAGAATTTTTTATAGCTATCAAAACACCACCCCCTTTCGGAACTATACCATTAGAAAAATTGGAAAGATCAGAATGTCTATCCTTTCTAAAAACAGTATATGAGTTATGAAATAGCTCTAAGTCTAAAAAGGATGGATTTAGCCATGTCTCCGTTAAAGCAAATACGTCAAAATTTAAAATAGTTGAATTTAAAACAATATACTACTTTATTGCCTATACCTTTTATTTTTGGCATTATTGTGTGCGTAACTCACTTCACTCAAAAAAAATTATTTTTGTTTTTTTTTGTTTTTTTTTTATTATTTGCTGTATCTGTATTCTGTATGTTCTATATGCTCCATTCCAAAAATATTATTTTATTTTCAGTGTTAAGTGTTCACTTTTCACTTCACTGTTCAGGTTCACTGTTCAATCAATAGAACTTGATAGAAGTAGAGTAGGATAATTAACTCTACTTCTACGCCGGATAATAAAACATTGTTTTTTTTAAATTGAAAATTATTCATGAAAATGTTTTTGTATTTTTTGTAAATTTTACCAATTTAGATACAAAATTTTGAATATTTTTTTTAAAATAACACAATACCATAATAACAGTTTATTCATATAGCAAAATAAGATCCCTATACATTATACGAAAGACAAAATTTATATGAAAATAAGATCCCATTTTTAAATTTGCTCTCCCAGAGGACTCAATAACGCTAATACGGTATAATTTATACTAAATGGAACCTAACTAACGAATTATAACTAAATGGAAGTGAGTACGAGTATACCATACAAAAATACAAACATTTTATACAAATTTGTTGGTATGGTACTTCTTTTTCTGTTATATAAAAAAAAAAAAGATTAGTGTTAGGCCAATATAAACATAAATAAAAATAAATAAAAAGTGATATAAACATAAGTACTGTAATTTCGGAATAAAGAATCTAATGAAAGAAAAAAAGAAACTAGGATTTATTTTGCTTCCGTCATTTATGACGGGTTACAAAGCTAGTGTATATATAAAATCAAATAATATTTTAATAATATATTTTTTATCAAAATATCGGGATGTCGCATGTAACATTCTTCTTTAACCAGCCAATTTGGGTTGACATACAAACCGACAAGTATTAAGAAGACTTAAAAGAGCAAAAACAAAGAGGTTACTATATAGAAACTACAGTCTCTAATGGTATCAGAATATAGGGGAATACTTTGAATAAAAGTAAAAAACTTCATAAAATTCAAAATAGGACTATAAAAAATTTCTATGAATTGACATTCAATCACATACACAAACTGATCAATACATAAGCAATATGATATGAAATGATTAAAATTTCAGAACAATTTCGTTATACACAAACAAAATAAAGTAAATCTACATAATGAATACAAAAAACATCATATGTCTAACATTGAAGTAACAATTAATTAGGATTCTGAGGGAGATGTTGTATCGGCGTAGGAACTAATGACCACATCCCAACGATAGCTGGAATTCTTAGCTTTCCAAAAATATATGTCTTTAGTGGTGCATCTTATTCTTTAAGGACGAAAAGGACAATTGAAAGTATCCTTGTGGTTTTGATATTTTTGTATAAAAACGGTTATATCTGTTGATCTATTAGATATATATATATTAAATTATATATTCTATTTAATTATATATTAATAAGATAACGGTCTGGAGCATATTTTAACATTTACTTAATGATGATTGGTGTGCTGCCGTTATGGAGATATTGTAGTTCAAAGTAGAAAATTTTGGAAAAAAAACAATCTTTATTTTTTTTTCTTGAAAAAAAATCAAATCCCTAAAGATTTTACTATAAAACTACCCCAATAATTATATACTGTTGGAAAGATAACATTTTTTTCTATAGTTCCGACATACATACTTTATGTCTACGTTGAAAAAATCAATAATAATTTGAGTAAAAGAAATAAAACAGTTATAATTAATTTAATAAATAAAATTTTTGTAAAATTAAATAATAAAAAAGTTTTAATAATTATAATAACAATACAGGATAGCAAAAATATTTCCGAAGCAGAATAATAATAACTATATATTTTGTAATTTTTTTTACTTTAGATATGATTTCTGTTTAATTTATTTTGATTGATATTCAAAAAATGACAAATTTTCATGGAATTCTTTTTATTTTATCCAAATTAGAATATTGTTATTATAATGATGGCGACTTAAGTTAATTCACAATTATTATGCTACTAAAAATATTCATTTTATATAAAATTAATACTTTTGATCAGGGTACACAAAATTATTTATTTAAACGTCAAAATGAACATATACAACCAATACGTATTTTTATTGTCAAAATTATATTCCAAAATGTAGAAAAAGTGTTTGTATTTGTTTTACAATGAAGTTGTTATGAAAACTGGAATTATGAAAACCCATTATTTAAATTAATTTTAATTTACGAGTTCAAGTAAAACCTAGGACCTTCTTGTACAATTATAATATTCCAGAAATTAAGTATGTAATAGTAATAATAATCGCCAGCACTGAGGAGGGAAATCGGCTTTGTCTGAAATATCGATGTAATTATTTTATTATAAATAATACAAAAATCGATAGTATCGATAACATCGATAGTTATACGATTAGTTTGAGTTATTATTCGACCTGTCTATATGTCTAACGATTGATTAATAAAAGGCGTGACGTATTAAAAATGCTAAGGCCGACATACATTCAAAACAGATCAAAATTAAATATTATATTATTTATATTACAATTAAATTATATTGTATGAAGGCGGTTTGTAATTTATGTCTATTAAAAAATATACTCCTTTTTTTTAAGGATTACATCGAAAATTGCATTAAAAAAATTTTTTTAAATAAACAAACATAAATTTAAAAAAAAAACCAGCTGTCATTATAACTGCATAAAATCTAAAGGTAAACAAACGGTATATTTTTGTATATTTCTTACATTTCCAAAGAGCTACTTTATTTTTTTTTTTTTGTTATCTCCCTCTAATATATACAGTGTAGTTGAGTTCTTAATAATCATGCCTTATGCCAACAAATTTTCTTTTCAATTTAAAACTTAGAAAAAAGTGTGACGCAAATATAATCATAAAAACAAAAACACAACAATCTAATCTAAAAAATTAGGGTGAATAACAGTAAAATTAATGGTAAAAAAAAAACAAACAACGAAATAAAAGCAGCAAAAAAAAACGCTGAGAAATAATAATTTCGCAATTTCTTTCGAGATGTGTCGGTTTTATTGCGAAAACAAAAAAAAAAACAAATAAAGAAAAAAAATTATATAACAGGAATAATAAATTTATGCGTTTTCTAGAATTGATTCCAAACAATTATAGGATCAATTTTTTTCTATATAATTCAGGTATAAAATATTTATAAGGTAACTTGAAAGTTTCATTACTTGAAGTTTATTTTGTACATAATCGCAAGTTTGGTATGGTATTGTACTGGCTAATTTATGAGTGGATCAATTAGCTTATTGTAAGTAACGTATACCCAACTTTCTAATGTTTTTTATTTTATCTTCGATTCTCTTTCGATAGTTTAAGCAGTTCAACACATTGTTTTGATTACTCTCATTTTATATAAATACAGTGTGTCTCACTACATTTAATTATGTTTGTAAAATATTTTTTCTTCATTTCTCATCATTCTGATTAACTCAACATTTTTTTTATCATTTTAAGAGATTTTTACCAAACACAGCTACCACCTTATTTCAAACATCTTCAATCTATTTAACACTGTTAATTTAAGGGCCCAAGCTTTATGTAACACCATACAAATAGAATACTTTAAATTATGCAATCAGAGTTTAATATTTATATAACAATTATAGTGTTCTCTTTTGTATTTCCAGAATGAAGATCTTGCCATTTCAATTTAATATTTGATTTTTATATCTTAATTCAAATCTAGTTCGTCTGGAATGTTATCTCTATAATCGTTTCTGAAGCAACTGTCATAGTTTTTGTTAAATGTTTGTTGTATATTAGAAGTATCTTTTTTATTCCTTTCTCCATTGACTACAATATCGCTCCATCTATATCATAGCAAGTAGCACCTCAGAACACTATAGTATAAAAAAGTAAATTTTATATCAAAGACCTTTTAAATTTACAACAAAAAAATCATACAAAAAATTATGGAAAATAATTTTTTTAAATAAATCAACACATTTAAAAACTGCATTCCAACTGCAATATTAATCAACAAATATGGCTTCAAACGAGTTAACAGAGAAATAAAAATTGCAAAGAACTCGAAAAAAGATTTGTACAATACAAAAAATAATATTACAAACGAAAAAACTTAGCTCGAATGTTGCAAGCAATTTTCCATATATAAATAAATAAATAAGCACAAAAACAAATAAACTAAGTAAAGTCCTTTCTAAATTGACTAATAGACTAGAATAAAGCTAAAAACCAACTGTCTTTGTTATTGTTATTATTATTATTTAACTCTCATTTATTTTTGGTTTTTTGAATTCTATTTTTTGTCATTTTTATTGTAGACAAATAAAAGAATTCGAGTTAATAAGAAATCAAATAGACCGCAACAAACCCTAATTTTTTTTTTTTTTTGTTCTATTAATTTTACGTATAATGATTTCAATCACACGTACATACGCCATTATAATTTCTATTTTATAACAATATCTTGTACTCGTGTTTTATACTAAAAAAAAATATTGTTCGCGTGTATTGGTGAATTAAGAAATTGCAAAATATGACCGTTATGTTGACATTATCTTGTTAATCTAACTCTCTTTCCACATTTTTTGTCTATCTCTCTTTTTATTCACATTTAACTTTGGGCTTGCCTTTACTTTACTTTACCTAATTTTATTTATAGAATTATATTATGACAACAATAGACCAAAATTATAGAACAGAACATATTTTTGTATTTCTAGCACGGTGTGGTAAAATTGTTGATAAATGGCGTGGGGTATTAGCAAACATATAGTATACAATTGCACTAAAATTAAATTTATATTCTTATTATTTTTAGGTCTTAACAAAAATAGAAACGAAAGAAAATTATAAGAAGATTGAATGCAGATTATGACACTTTCATGATAATTGAAAATATGAAATTACTTCCGTTTTTTGGAATTTATAATAAAGGTATGTATTATGCTCTATGTCTAAAAAAAAAACAATAAAAGGAAAAAAGGAGGGTTGCTTTTGTTATGTTCGTGTAATTTTTGGACATTCAAAAAATAAAAGGGAAATTTTATTTTATGTATGTGTGAATTAATTTCAGATTAAGATTTTATTTTTATAGGTATTTATCCTAATTGAAGTTCTCAAAATAGTGTTCATGATGATTTGATCAATATTATCATAAATTGATGTTGAGATAATAACTTTTACCATTTTTATATTTAATTCAATTTACACTTTTAGTATCCGAACCAAAACCCAAATATGAAGTCAAAGTTCAACGATTCAAACCATTAAAAAAAACTGATCTCGTAACTCAGCATTGCAAAATATTGGTAATAATTAACACAGTGCGGTTCAACAGTTGGATATTTTAAGCATATGCTTATTATGTTGTTAAGCTAACAGAGTAAATTAAGACTACAGGCATTGTTAATTACTTTTTTTGTAAAAAAAATATTATTAATATTGATTTTAATTCGAAATAAATTATCGTCGCTTCAATGCTAGCCTATGCCATACGCCAAAAGATACGTAGAAAAACCGAATAAATTGACATTGAAGCTTAAAGGCTTAAAAAAAAAAATTTGGCCGATAGATTTGTTTTATACAAACAAAAAATATTATTTACAATTCTAAAATCAATATTTTGTATTAATTAAGTTGGTTCTTGTGTTAAAATCAGTACTTTTTTTTTTTTAAATTAATCAAAATGAGAATTTGTTGGATATGAACACTTTTTGTCATAGATAATAGATTTGTTCACTTTGTATGACGTGGACATGTTTATGTACAACATGTTTCAATTTAACACGAATACTAATCTGAAATTCTAGTTCAATAAAACAATAAACAAATCTTTATAAATAAAATTTATATATTTTGAATTATAATTATAAATATATATAGTAAAAAATAAATAAATAAAATCACAGCTTTTCTTAACAGCCTTTAGAAAATAAAATTAAAAAAATATTGTTTTTTTTTTCAAAGCTTAAACATTAATTTAATTTGCAATAATTGGAATTTCTTACACCAACTTTATACATTATACATATATTTATAGGCACATGGAACGTTTTAGATTTAAGATTTAGACAATTACTGTTATGTTGTGGACCAAACAAGCACGGATAAAAATATTTCTCAAAAGTCTTTTGTCTTTTGTCTGTTGGAAAGACAGTAAGACCATTTCCACCGGCAAATACCAAATTTTTTGACAATTAGATTTTACTAATAATATCTAGATCCAATTTTAGTCTAGAAACGAGTTCTTTTAAGCTATTTAGCGAATAAAACATTTCACAATAACGCTGTTGACACCAATCTGCATGTCCTAAAATAAACAAACAAAAATTCCATTAGTATAACAAAGTTCCAAAATTTACCTTTTTATGATAAGTCTTTTTTTTCCCATCGCTCATACTCCTCCTATTGGTTATTCGTCTTCATGTTCTTTTATAATCATTTAGTTATATATAATTAATTATTAATTATATATAACTAATGATTTTAATTAATATTCCTTATTAATTAATCTGCTGCATTCAGTGGAGGTGAATTTCTTGTTTACTAATTATTTCTTATTTTGACATTACTTCACTAAAAGTACTGTCTATACTTCTCACCCTTAAAATGAATGATCAAACAATGTATTAGAAAGAGAAAGGGGCATCACCAGAATTTAGAACGTTTATAATTTGTATTGCATCTATCTTAATTCAGCAAGATATTCAGCTACAGAGGATAGATACTTTTCTGTAATAAATCATGTTCGTCAAGTTTTATATTATAGAAATAAAATCAAACTAAATCCATATGTAAAGGTTTTAATATTCCGTCAAGGTCAATGACCATATAATATACCATATGAACGTTATATCTTATATGAATGTTATATTTTCACATACATATTAAATCGGTTTGCCTTTATTAGAATTAGCGTTTAATTAAAAATCCTTTTTCATTCCGTTGTTACATTTAAAGAAGGAAGGAATTGAAGCGAATTAAATAAAATTAAATAAAATTTAAAATCAAGAATTGAAAATAAAGGTTTCCGTTTAAACTTAAAGGTCTTTATTCTCAATAAGTAAATTTAATAACTATTATTAAGAACTATTATTAATAACTAAAAATAGTGTAATTTATTGATAACATTCATATATAAACTTTAAGTTTTAAAGATTTAAGACATTAAGAATAAAGAATAATCATAGTATTATATTAAAGAATCATTAATTGCCTTTATTAAAATCTAATCATTGAATAAATAACAAGTGTATAATTGAACATTTCTAAAATTGTATGAAATATACTTTAAGTTTTTAAAATATTAAAAAATCATAGATCATATTTAAATCTAATTTGAATAATAAATCTAATTTATAAATCTAATAGTTCATATTTAAATCTAATTTATTTGAATAATAAATATTTAAGAGTAATTAAAATTGTATATTAAATCCAACCAGTTAATATATATTAAGTGTACAATTAGACATTAAAAATATATTTCAAATATATATCTAAAAAAAATCGAAATACAAAGTTTTGTTTCAATTATCTACGTGGACGCACCGACGTAAAAAAACGCTAATAACTCAAAATCACCATAAAAAAAAACTTATTATGTTTTGTAATATTACCGCAGAACTTCACAAAATTAAATTAATTTAAAGTGAAAAAAAAATATTTATATTTAGTTTTATATTAAGGTTAAGATTGCAAACAGAATTAAACTATCGTTATTGCGCCTATCAAAGTCAAATTTGAAAAATTTAAGGCAAATCATTTTGGATTTCAAATTAATGTTGTTAAGTAAATCACTTGTGTTTTAACAATTTTTTGTTTTTAAATACATTGAATACACATTTTACTATAGATTACCTAATTACATTTAATTACATTAAATAGGATATCTTAAATAAAAATTTAAATTCAATTTATTCCATTCATCTAACTGAGTTTTCTCAAGAGTTTTGCTATTGTTGTTGTTGTTTTTTTTTTTTTAAATTAAATAAACAAAATTAATTTACCATAAAAATTTTATTGAAATAATTAAATTTTTAAAAACTATTCAAAATTATATTTATCAATTCCAGCACTATTTAATTGAATTAATATCCCGTATAATTAAATTATAATTAAAAAGCAAATAAATATTTTTAATATAATTACTATTTTTTCGCATGATTGTGTGTCATTTAACCAAAAAATTAAATTAAAAAATAAAATGTTTTTCTTTTTTAATTTTCAAAATTAATACAATAAATTTCACAGAACAAAAAACAAAAATGTACAAACAAAAATTAAAATTCCATTACTTTTGACCAAATCATTCTAAATATACATTTCATGATATAGACCCCAAAATTATTCTTGTTTTTTTAATTATTTTTCTATTTAACAGTGAGTATCAGTAGATAGGTAGGTACCTATAATATACGTAAATTATTTTTATTTGAAAAATATTAAATATAATTCCTTAAAATATCATAATAAAACATAGGAACTATGGTAACTTAACCACATATAAAATTTTACCAATTTAAATTTTATTTACACAATTATTTTGAATTCATGAACGAAAATGAAACACAAGCTGTTGGAGTTTAATCCATAGGTAATAGAATTCAAAATCATTTTTTTATTTTTTTTTTATATATATTTAACCAAACATTCTTATTAGATATAAAAATTAAGAACCATAACAGTAAGTTATGTATTTCAACTTAAAAGAATATTTAAGGGTGCAAATCTTTTAGGTACTTATCTATCAATCGAGATAAAATTTAAAAATCTATATGTCGATTAAACGTCGATTGAGTAAATAGCAAATATTAAATATAAAGTTAGTGGTTAATTCGAAGAACGTTAAAATTAAATATAGGAACTTATTAACATTTAAAACAATAGCAAAACCCAATAAGCACTTAAATTATGCAAATATTATTAGACTAGAATTTGAAATCATGTAAAAATTTAATAATATTAAAATTAAATATTGAAATTATAAATATAATTTTAAACTATTTATAATTATAAATATAATCTAATATATAATAAAACATCATTGCTGACGTTAATATAAAATTGAATTGCTCCAAAATTAGTTGCACATAATATTCTAAATACTGACCGAAATTTTACTATACATCAACATACCCAACATTATACTATATATCATAGCTGCTCCTCCAAATGTTTGACATTCAAAATTTTTTTCTATTTTGATATTTTAACTAATTTAAATGTGAAAACATTTACTAAGAGTAAATTTATCTGCACATAACTTTACTTTATAAGAATTACTGTGTTATATGTGTTACCTACAAAACAAATTTATTTTTAATACCCAATTCGACCAGATAACTTAGGATAGGTCTTAAACCTCAATTTCTTTATAATTTAAATTAACTATTATATAATTTTTTATTTTAATCTTAATTCTCTTTTTTATTTTTTATTAAATCAAATATTTAATATTTTTCTCTATTGAATAACTATTAGATTAACAAAATTAAGCCGGAAGCAACTGCAGCTATAGTGTTTATAAAATTGACCATTATTTAAATTATAATAATAATAATAATATAATAGATTTAATAATAAATTTAAGCTGAAGTTTAATTTATAAATAACTAATTAAGGTTAAAATTAAAACAAAATTCATATTTAATACATTTGAAATAAAGCAAATATCTGCTTACAGCAATACAGAACAAATGACTGCCATACATAATATTCATTGATACTGTTGCAATATTCTATACAAATTGGCCATCTGATCCTACTAAAGTGCTCAATCTTTTAGATATTATCAACAAGGAAATATATTTCAAATAATTCCATTATGGTCTTTAGTATATGTACGGTAATGTTGAAAAAAAACAGATAAATAATCATTAATACTCACTAAATTGCCGAAAAATTAATTGGAAGCATTTCCGAGTTGGATTATAACAAATAAAGATCTCTGAAAAGTAAACAAAAGACTTAAATAGTAATAATTTCTCATGGTTCATAAAACCGGCATAAACTTTTACAAGAAAATAACGGTATTAAAATAAATTTTTTTCACGAATCATTTTTCATCTCCATTTCTGCATTATGAAAAGAACAGGCTGCTGGCTAATCCAAAAATGATAATAGTTATCATACTACTAAAATCTTTTTACCAATTCACTAAAAAAATGTTAAATGGTAATAAATTTATTCAAATAAATTGATCGATTTCAGTTGTTATACCATTGTCAGATGACTAAGACATATTATAAATTAGATTAGATTTAGAATAGATTAGATTATTTTCTTAAATACAAATTTTTTACAAACTGAATCAAATTAAAACTGAATATTACCAAAACATAAAGCTCTCAAATTTAATAAACTAATATAATAAATTTAATAAAATTAAAAAAACGTAAAAAAAAAACTATAATATAGTTTATTAAAATAATTATAGGAACAATAATAATAATATAAAATTCAATAAAAAATAATTTAGTAAAAATAAAAAAACTTTAAATATGCAAGAAAATAAGTATAGGATCAATCGAATATATTCTAAAAAATCCGAGTTGAATGAAACAAACATAAATAAAAAAAAAAAAATATAAATATAAATGTTTTACCGTGTGATTAAAATCAAAAGTAAATCAAAAAAAAGTAAATCAAAATAAAATTAAGAAGAGTGCAAATATTATATCAAAAAATGTAAAGAAAAAAAAGAAATAACAAATGAAAAATGCATCTATAAAACTAAAAAATTTACAAGTACACTATAAGTTCAAGTAAAATTAAAGAATATAATACAATTAAAGTATGAAGAGAAAACCACATTTAATCATAATACATGCACAAAACACTTAATATAAATTTCCACCATTAAATAGTGAGTGAATTTGAGAGCGAAATGAAATAACCAGATTTTCAACTGTCTAAGAGATCTAAGATGAACTTCTGATGATCCGTTTTTTTTTCAACGTTACCATACATACTAAAGACCATAATGGAATTATTTTAAATATATTTCCTTGTTGATAATATCTAAAAGATTGAGCACTTTAGCAGGATCAGATGGCCAATTTGTATAGAATATTGGAACAATATCTATGAATATTATGTATAGCAGTCATTTTGTTCTGTATTGCTGTAAGCATATATTTTCCTTATTTCAAATTTTAACCTTAATTAGTTATTTAAAAGTTAAACTTCAGCTTAAATTTATTATTAAATCTATTATATTATTATTATTATTATAATTTAAATAATGGTCAATTTTATAAACACTATAGCTGCAGAGGCTTTCGGCTTAATTTTATAAATCTAATAGTTATTAAATAGAGAAAAATATTAGCTATTTGATTTAATAAAAAACAAAAACAGAGAATTAAGATTAAAATAAAAAATTATATAATAGTTAATTTAGAATATAAAGAAATTGAGGTTTAAGACCTATCCTAAGTTATCTTGTCGAATTGGATATTAAAACTTCGGGGTGCCATATTAACAAAACAATGTGTAAATTGTGTTGTTCTGGCCATTGGAACAACAACATAATTCCAGTGACTGCAAATAACTGTTATCGATCAATTAATTTTTTAATGAAAAAAATCATTCATAAGGAATTATTGTAATATCGAATAAAGTATATGTATGTGATCGGTAAAAGATCTTTTATCGATCTCACAAAAGATCCCGAAATTTTCAATTTATATAAAAAAAAATTAAAAATAATAATTATTCTTAATCAAACAGTTTTTCGCTCATATAAGATAGTTAATTCTCAATTTTTATCTTTTTCTCTTATTTTTAATAGTTACGAAATAATTTTTAATTTTTCTATTACCGATAATAGTTACAAAGCAATTTTTATTTTTTTTCGATTGAAATAAAAATCATTTTCTAATTCCGAAGCTATTTCAAAACATATCTACTTGAAAATTTGCATCGAAATAGCATTAAGTACCTATTCTCATACAAATCAAGTCCATTGTTAATAGGTTGTGTAGTTTTCGAGAAATGGGTACTTTAATTTTAATGACTTCGGGTGGTAATCTAGTCCTTGTTTAGTAGAGTAGAGTTCCACGGACTTGATTTTTATGAAAATAGATATTTAGTGCTATTTCGACGGAAATATGCAAGTAGATATGTTTTGAAATAGCTTCACAATTAGAAATTGATTTTTATTTTTTGTCGATTAAAATAGAAATTTCTTGTTTGTGTTTTCGACTGATAGGAAAAAATAAAAATCATCAAAACAATTGAGAATTTTAATCAAAGATGAATTTGAAAATCAATATCTTTTAAAGTACTTGATGCATTTACATGGACCAACCGGTGGATTAATGGGTGGGGATTAGTCTGCAAAATGAATATATTCTGATGGTAATAGGTTATGTAGTTTTCGAGAAATGAGTACTTTAATTTTAATAACTTCGGTTGGCCAAATAGCCCTTGTTTAGTAGAATAGAGTTCTTGATTTGTATGAAAATAAATACTTAGAGCTACTTCGATGCGAATTTTCTAGTAGATATGGTTTGAAATAGCTTTAGAATTAGAAAAACTTATAACAGTCACAGTCTATCCATAATTCAAATAATTAATACGTAGATTGTAAGTTGGAGTTAATCTTTGATCGAGCTAACCATCAGATCTAATGAAAGAAATTTTCATAGTTTTGCAGATATAGAGATGTTTAAGTGGCAAAATACAGACTCTTTTGAAAAGTGGGAAACTAGATGATAAATGTTTTTGGGCTAGGAGAAGTGGTATAATTCTGTTATTGTAAGTACCATCCCAGCAAGCTAAACCGTAATTCAACTTGGAATTGAAAAAGTAGCGTAGTTTAAAATTTCCGAAGTATTGCATTTTCTCAAATGGTAGCAGTAACAAATAATTTTTTTAAATTATGAGTATGTTCAGACCAATTTAATTTATTATCCAATATTATTCCTAAGTATTTGAAAGAGCGTACATTTTCAATATAAGAACAGCCATTACCGCAAAGAACAGAATCATTGAAGAATCAACATAATGAAAGGACAGAATCAATTGAGATTGGAGAAACAAATAAATGAAGACGTTTACAAACCGTCGAGTGATAAGATAAATCACTAATTTTATTACTATTATAGAAGAAGTTTTGAAAAACATTAACTTAGTGTTCATTAGTCTTCTAATATCCAAATTCGATCAAAATATTTGAATAGATTTAGTCAAGCAAACCTAAAGATTTTGTTTAATTTTTGTCTTAAATTTATATCTAGAGCCTATTCAAAAAGTATAATTATTAATATGCACTCGTATTTATTTAAATTTTTTGTTTTATCAGTTATTTTTTTAAAAATATAAATTGAATTTTTTTTTTCTCATTTGTGTTATTAATTTTTATATAATTAATTATTTATAGCTAAACACTAAACTATAACACAAGCTAACCACCGTACGTACATATGCATGTATTTTTTCTACATCAATTTAGTTTGAATGATTTGATTTGATTAAATATTTAATTAAATACGTAGCTGGGTATATTATAATTTATTTTGAAATTAAATCTAAGAACACTTCACCTTTGGGTATTTATTGTGAGTAAACTAGTTTGATTAATAGTAATTTTGTCCCCTTTCGTTTTTTTTCAATAATATCGTTCCAGTTACAGTATTTTATAATACATATTGTTTTACATTCTGTACGTAATATTTTCTGATGAAATGCGATAAATTAAAATTTTAAAT
This sequence comes from Argyra leucocephala, assembly GCA_963942445.1. NCBI lineage: Eukaryota > Metazoa > Arthropoda > Insecta > Diptera > Dolichopodidae > Argyra > Argyra leucocephala. The sequence continues at coordinate 80,792,720 of OZ012681.1, read as the reverse complement.
TTAATTTAAATGCTTCACAACATTAAATATTGTTGTTCTTTAATTATTTAATAATTGGAATTTACTATTCAACCAACTGTTCAACTATGTGTAATAAAACAATAAAAAAAAAACAATTTTCTATCTCTTTGTTTATATAGGCATATCATAACCTATAATAATTGTAAAAGAAAAACAAAAAAAAAAAAAAAACTTTGAATATCACACATGTACATCTACATATTAAGATTTTAATCTAATAGCTTTTTATATATTATTTATATATTTTAAATACTATTATTTATCTCCATTATAATAATTATTTATTACATATTTATATTTTATGTCATGTTTTTGTATTTTTCAAGGGTACTCTCTTGAATATTAATTTTGGCAAAATTAATTTATTGCAAAATTTGAATTATTATTATGTAAAAATAGTAATAAAATATATGGAGTTTAGTGAAAATATTAAAATAAATAAAAAATATAATGTTTAATAATTAAAATATATTAATTAGCTTATAAATTAATAATTAATTAAAATAAAACAAAAATATTTTTATTGTATAAAATTAAATGAATGAATATGATAATTAAAAATTATAATTATTTTTTTTTAAATTAACCCCTTGCTGGTTAAATGTTTTTGTAGCGAAAAGATGTTATATTATAATTTGTAAAAAAAAAAAAAATAGGTTTAACAAAATTCTAAATAATAGAAAAATTTTGGAAAAAAAATGTTTTTTATATGAATCTTAAAAACACATTTACGATACTAATTCTTGTTAGGAAATCATAGCTCTTTACAATATATGATTATTAATTTGTAATATATAGTATGTATGTAAGTAGTAGAACATTATACTGTATATATTTTAATTAAACAAACACATCAATGTTCACATCAATTTTTATTTTCATATTTTGACATTTTGCAATGACATATTGTGGAAGTGTTCTGAATATATTAAAAAATTTGAAACATACCTATATAAATGTTGAAAATATACACCCATATTCTGTTAGACCCATCTCGAAAATTCTCATGCGAAATCGCATGAGAATATCTCTGACGAGATAGTTTTGTATTCTGTTAGACCTTTGACGAGACGAGATAGCCATTTTTTATCTCGTCAAAAATTGTAAACGATAGAGTATCTCGTCAAAGTATTTTGTGTTTTTTTTATCAAAAAATTGAATTAAATAAATAAATTGAATAGATAAAATAATTAAGTAAAGATTAATAAACAATTTTTCATTATTTTTTTTCATTATTATTAAAATTGTATTTTTGTTTTGAAAAAAAAACCATCTTTACTATTATTGTTTTACTACTGTTTATGTACTAAACTAAAAAATATTTAATTGCAACATGGATTTCCGTTGTGTAAAATGCGGCAAATCGCACAACCCAGGTGAGTGCGAAATCAAAAAAAATGATGAGCAGAATCAACTATACTGCATACTTTGTAAAACAAATGGGCATCCGGCAACCTATAGAAACTGCACAGAATATAGACGTAGATTGGAACAAAGAGAAGATCTTCGAAATAAAGTAAGAGAAAAATTAGCTGAGCGTCATAACATGTTTACGGCCTTTAGCACACCAACAACATCATATGCAAATATGGTAAAGAAAAATACTAACGTAAATTTAAGAAAAGACACTAACCCTAATACTAATAATCTTAATAACAATAGTAATAATACAATTGCAACCGTAATGCAAATAATGCAAGAGATAAAGTCTCAATTAAACAACTTGGAACAAAAGTTCTCACATGTTGGAAAAAAAATATATATAAACTCTGAGAGAATCGATTACGTGCTAGATTTAAGTGCATTACCTAACGAACAATATGAATGATCGAATATTAAAAATAATTTCAGCCAATGTGAATTCTCTCGTTTCATATAACAAGAGATTCTCTCTAATAGATTTTCTGAACACCAACAAACCTGATATTATGTGTATAAACGAAACACATTTAAATGATAAGCCTTACATTAAACTCGACGATTACAATCTCATAAGAAGAGATCGTAACAAAGAAACTCAAGGTGGGGGTACAGCAATCTGCATTAAAAACAAAATTAAATACAAAGTAATAAAAAGAAATTTGTTCAACAGTTTCATTTGTATTGAATCATGTATTATTTCTGTAGTACTAAAAAATAATAAAAAATTATTCATCATATCCATATACGCAGTAAATGGAAATGATAATGAATTTATCAATGAACTAAATAAATTGTTCGAAACCTTAGACTTAGGAAACTTAAATAATTTATACGTCATAATTGGTGATTTTAATGCTAAGCACCAGTCATGGCTAAACGAAAATAATAACAATAGAGGTTTAAAACTCTATAGGTGGCTAGAAAGTAACAAAATATTATATAAATGTAGCTTAAAAATTCCGGACTCTCCTACGTACCCCAGAACAAATTCATATTTAGATCTGGCTATAGTAGATGTGAGATTAAAATTGGGTGATACTGGGACCTATAACCGATTATTAACAATACCATATGATAGCGACCATAAAGCTATTAGTATGAACGTAGTAATCGAAAATAACAACTCTTTGCTCCTATTATTAAAAATAAATTTTTATACCATAAAGCTGATTGGAATAAATTTCTCAACCAATTGGATAAAAATTTTAATTTTGAATATAATAATAGTGCCAATAAAATTAGTGACACTGTAAATATAGCAATAGCAAACATAGTTTACCACTTAAAAACATTAGATAAAGTAATTTTAGATACTGTAAATGAAACAATACCGAAAGTAAATATCGAAAACGCCAGTAATCTGCGAAAATACTATTCTTTTAAATTGAAAAAACTCTTAAAGAAAAAAAATCAAATATTAAATGACATACATAGAATCTATAAAGGCAATCTAAATTTTAGCAGTCAAGATATTTTGTTGTTAAGAAGTCTTCTTAAGAATATCACCAACCTTATAAGCCAGCAAATTAAAATAGAAGTAAGCAGCTACTGGAAAACCAGAATAAAACAAATTTCTCCATCAAATAAAAATATGTTCCCAGAAATTAAAAAATTGTTTCGGAGCACATACTCTAATAACAATATGAGAAAATTATGACGTGTTAACAGAAATGAACAACATTTATTTATCAACAACAACATTAATGTTAATATTTTAAATAAAAACAACTTAGGGCAATTTATTATTGACAGAAAAGAAGACATAAACAATACTTTAGGAACATATTTGCATATTTATACACATAGTATAAATATCCCAAATAGCCGTTTCCATACAAGAATAACCAATAGTATACAAAACTTTAAAAACAGCCATAAACAAAATTTAGAAAACCATAATGCTATATGTAATTTTAGTGCGATAAACAAATCAACAGAGCAAGATACTGAAAATAGTTTTTTTACTAATTTTGACGAACTTTTATCAAAATTTAAAAACCTCAGAAATAAAACTTCATCTGGTATTGATAATATACCAAACATTGTATTAAGAAATTTAAGTGACAAGATTATATTAAATTATACAATCTTGTTTAATAATTTATTAAATTATTGCCATTTCCCAAAAATATGGAAAACAGCAAAAGTCGTAATGATAAAAAAACCAGGAAAAGATCCTACTTCTCCGGGTAATTATCGACCTATTAGTTTGTTACATAATATAAGTAAGCTTTACGAAACATTAATAAATGACAAAATAAATAATTTTGTCAAAGATAAAAATTTACTACCAGAAAACCAATTTGGCTTTCGGCATAAACATAGCTCAGTTAATGCAATAACCAAATTAACATCTGACATATGCTGGTATATAAATAAAAAATTTGGGATAGGGGCATGCCTAATCGACCTAGAAAAAGCGTTTAATACAGTATGGCTAGACGGCTTAATTTTTAAACTGATTCAGTATAGATTTCCAAACCATCTTGTGAACTTAATCCAAGACATGGTCTCGGAAAACGAATTTGTTATAATGAATCAAAAACATAGCTCACAAAAAAAATATAAAATGGAAAACGGTTTACAACAAGGAACAGTTAATTCTCCTATACTGTTTACAATTTATACTATAGACTTACTAAAAAGATTAAATAAACTAAAAGGCTTAAATTCAACGTTAGCGTTTGCAGATGATATCATACTTTATTCTGCAAGCGATTCTGTACAAACGATCCAAAATAGCGTTCAGAAGATGTTCAATCTTACAGTAGATTATTGTAGGGTTTGGATACTTAAAATTAATACCCATAAGTGCGAAACAATTTTATTCCGCAATACTGTGGATAAAACCAGCTACAATATTAAAAAAAATTGGAGAAAATTTAAAATAAAAACGACTAATGGTCAAACTTTAAATAGTAAAAAAGTAGTTAAGTATTTAGGTATATATTTACACCAAAATTTAAAATTTACTGATCATGTAAGTTATATTCTAACAAAAGGAAATAAAGCCTTTATGGCGGCCAAAAAATTATTTTATAACAAAAATATTAACCCCAGAGTAAAAATAATTGCTTATCAATCACTTATCAGACCAATATTGGCATATGGAACACCTATATGGTTTAATATAAGTGCTAGCCTAATGGAAAAAATAAGAAGGTTCGAGAGAAAATGTATTAGAGCCTGCATTAACAAAACGCGTAAACCTGAAACAGATTTCAAACACTTTTATTCAAATAAATATATATATAAAGAAGCTAACATTGTTAGGTTTGACAATTTTATAATAAAATTGATCCGAAACCACATTGATCGCTCGCTAAAAACTTCGGAAAATGGATTAATATCCAAAATATACTATCATAACGAGGAATATATTCAGTATAGTATGAAAACGGGCTTTATTGCTCCCGAGCACTTCATATATATAGATGCAAATGGTTTTATGCAAAACCGTGAACATGTGCCCCTATTATATCATTATAATAGGAGGGCCACATGCAAAATCATTGATTTTAATCCTAGTATTTTGGATAACTCGATCTGTAAATACGATATGTTTATTCCAAACAATGACAAGCGTATTGTAAGAAAACATTGGTGGTTAGAGGATGTATACGTGTAGAAAGAGGCAAAATATGGTGTTTTGCTTCTTTCTCTTTCTCTCTAGGTTTAGATAGTTTAAGTTAGTTAAAGTTTAGTTGTAGTGTTTTTTTTAATATTAAAAAAAAAAAAGAAAAAACATTTTTTGGTTTTTGAAATTTTCCAAAAAATAAATGTAAATATGAAAGTGCTAAGTAGTACGAAATCCTATAGATAAAATAACTATAAGTATATATAAAAATAAAATTAATAAGAAAATGAATAGTTTTAGGTTAATTTTGAATTGTTAAAATAAAAACCAATTTTTGTAAATTTTTTTTTTTTGGTTGTAAAATATAAATAAAAAAATTAAAAAAAAAAAAAAAAAACTAAAAAATATTTAAAACATAAATATATTTATATTTATTTTTCATTTAAAAAATATTTTAAAACTAATACTAAAACCCCACTTTTCTTTCCAAAAAATTTATAAATCATATTTCGTTTATATACCAATAATTTTTTTGATAGTAAAAAATGATCATTACTACAAACAAATAAAATGTTCTATCGCGCCGCTTACAGTGTCTAACAGAAAGGCATATTCAGCGAGACTAGACGAGATGAATTTTTTCTTCTCGTCAACGATGGGTCTCAGAGAATATGGGTGATAATTGCTAAATTAACTTCAATTTAAACTGAATTGTGAAAGTGAATGTTATGTATAACAAATCGCAAATTATTTTTTGCACATTTTAATAATGTATTCATATTGTTTTATTGCAATAATTTTTAGAATTGTTCTTTTTAGAATTACGTTATAAATTAACATTATAACAATATTATCTGAATATTCCCAAAAAAAGTAATTTCTTTTACTCAGCTGAATTTGTCACTAAATATTGATGAGAATATAACCACAATATATTGACAAGTATTGATGAAAACATTGATGAGTAATTATAGGTGTGTAACAAAAAGCAAGTTTTACAAATGTTATGTAATCCACAATTATCCTCAGATAAACAAAGTAGTAAGTACTTGATGAACAAAGTAAATAATTAAGGTTCTAATACCTCATGGTACATCACATTTAGATTTAATGACATTTGAACTTATTTCGTTAACATAAACAAATTGGTTTTCTTGTGACAGATTATTGAAAATTAACTTAACAGTAAGTGAATCAAAGCTAAACGATAGCTTTCATTTTTTAAAGAGCAGTTTATGAAATATGTAAGTATAAGCCTTAAAGAAATCTAGGGGTTACAAAATAATAGTACATCGACGAGCCGCTATTGTAGTGCCACTTATCACAAAATGAAGAAAAATTAGTTCGAAATGAGGTCTTAAGTAATTTTTCAAGCTATAGATTAGTGTAATCAATGGAATTTTAGTTCTTATAGATACCGAGATACGTATACGCCAAAAATAACTCTTTGATTATTCATATTTTGCGGTACATGCCAATTTTCTGGATACGCTGTTAACAACAATTTTGCCGTATGTGGTGTAACCGCACGTATTTTTTAGTGATAAACATTAAAATAAAATATTATTTTACCGCAAATGTTTGAAATTTTTAACTACTTTCATTATTTTATCTGCAAAAAGAAAATATGATTCATCAAGTATGTAGAACGTTTTTCTTAATACACTAGGTATTTCAGATAAACTACAATCATTTTCAACATCTTCGTGACAAAATGACCGAAGGTGTTAAAACCTTGAAAAGAGGTAAACATGTTAAGCGTTGCGTTACTGAAAATAATTACTCATAATATTAAAACAAATACAATTCAATGTGATTAGAACCTACTTAAGTGTAATAATTCATTTAACTTTACTACAAAATAATTTTAAGGTTCATTGTTTTTTATTTTTGTTTATGCATGTTAATGGAATTAATGTTTGTCAGCATAATTTTAAATGTTTTTAAAAATAAAGTAAGGAATTAAATTATGAACTAATTTTATACTATTGGGTTAGCTTATTAATATAATTAGTTTATGATATATATATATATATATTTATATCTATGTATCAGAGTTAATAAATAAATAGAATTTGTTCTCTTTGTATTTATTATATGTGTATATAAGTGTATATGCCAACCGATACGGTGTCGTGGTTATGGTGATCTAACAATTAATCAAAAGATCCAGATTTCAAATACCATCTCAGGACATGAATGTTGTAAAAAGTACTTTGAGATAATTAGTTGATATAAAACTATTTTTAGGTAATTAATTAAAATCAAATTTTATTATTAAAGTAATTCTTTTAAGTTAAGAGTGAATTTATATTTTCCTAACCAAAATTAATGAGACAAAATCAAAATTCAAAGTAAAAGTAAACGTAAACAACCTACATATACGTATTTTTTACATCAACTAAATAAAATTTTAAGTGATTGTATATGCCATGTCTCTGTTTAAAAGAAGTTGTTCATTCCATATAGTCTTCGAATGTTTAACAAACCAAAAATATTAAGTACATTAAATACATTTTTTTTAAATATTCATTACAGTTCCAAATTCAGCTAACAAAACTATGAAATGGCTGGAACAATATTTTCCTTTAAACTGTACTAAATATGCTTATCATACAATACAATACAATACAATATGCTTCAACTATTAACACTTTTGAAACGCTTTCAGTGTTTTGTACTGGACTAAATTATAGTGTTTATAAGTTAATCGCATTACACTCTCCGACAGTACGAAAAATCGAAAGTAAATAAAACGTGTATCATCTTAGTATCGTAGCATCTTTTAAAATAAAAATAGAATTAACTAAATTTCCAATTCAAAAGTTGCTACTGGCTCATAAGGAGAGAGTTACATCACTAAGATTAAAAAATAATAAATTACTAATTTATAATTAAACATATTTAGCCTGGAATTATATATAACATATTTAGCCTGGAATTGTTGGGGACTGGCAGTGATTTAAGCGTTAAAATTTTACAAAGATTCAAAAATTCAATATCAATATACAAACTAATCACTATAATGCCTCATGGTTGGCTAGGAATAATGAAGTGTATGAATATTTTCAAATAAACACGATATAAAATAAAATAAAAATCTTTAAATCAGATATAAGGACATATAAAAAAATCCCATTCATCTATTGGTAAGAAGTCAAACAAAAAATTAACAAAATATAAAACTTATGAAAAAATTGAATATTTCTAAGTTGAAAAATAGAATAAATAAGGAAAATAAAGGGGTATGGCATTGAATAAAATATGTCCCACCGCGCAAATATATATTCAGAAAATATTTAATAATAGCTTAATAGCCATACATGTGAATACTTCTTCTTTTTCCAAATAAATATGAGTTCAATTGAATCCGAATCCCATGCACAATATCCGATTCTGTGCAGAATATGTCTTGGGCAAAATGTCTACCAACCAACCTCTCACCCACGTAAAATAAAAAACCAAAAATTTATCTGTCATATAGACTTAAATAAACTTCAAGTAAAATAATACCAAATTAGTTCTTGTAATTTTGCATCTTGTTTTGTCCTTCTTCAATATTTTTTTTTAACAAATTTTAAAGAGGTATTTTGATTGCGTACTGCTCTCAAATTTTGATTTAAAGTTTCAAATAAAATTTTGAATTTTCTAAATTAGTAATTAAAAAATTAAAAAGTTACATTTTGACAGACTTTTTCCTTAGTAATTCTACTTAATAAATTATTTGTGCTTTCGACACTGCAATTTGTTTCGCATAGAGTATATTTTTTTTAAATTTTATTCTTCTAAAACAGTGTAAAATTGATTTACTCAAAGATGATGTAGAGATGCTGTGACGTAACATCTTCCAAAATATATATCAAAAACTCTTCACTCTGTATACTATTCCAAAATGCTTAAAATACGTATTGGAAATGTAAAATAAGATCAGAGTGTGTAGATAAAAAACTTAGACTACTTTTTGTATACATGTCATAGATAAATTTTGACCAGAATTAATTAAATTATACGTTATGACCAATATCTTATGCCAAATTTTAGTAAAACTTGTTTTATAAAATATATTTTTTCGCCGAAAATATGTACTGGTCTATGAAGATCTGGAAATATTAATTTTGATGTAACGAAAGTCAACCCAAAAGCAATTAAATCGAAAAAGATAAACAAAAAGTCAAATTAATCAGCAAGAGTTGATTTTTTTTATACAATTTTTATTCATTTATTTTTCTATCATAAAACAACTTACATAATTACATTTAATTACATACAATTTTTATTTGTTAACCTCCTTCAAACACATCCAAAACATTTTAATTTTAAGTCATGACACAGTTCAGAAATTTACAACACTGCCAACAAACAGCTTAACATTTTTTATAAGTTTACATGTGGTTTGGCTTAGCACAGATTATTACCGATTTATATTACCAAACTCCATAACTATACAATTTAAATGTCAAAATGTATATGTCGCTTGTTTAAAACAACCACGGCATAAATCAAAAAACACTTGGTTTTTGCTAGACGCATTTTAAAATTTTAAACTATATTATATTCTTGCTAATACATAATATTTCTACTTCAAATTAAAACTTTGTATTCTAAGAACATTAAACTAGAAAGTAAAGGTGCAACGAACTCGATAGGTAGCTATTTCAAATATTTAGAGTCTTTAAAAGGACCTGGGTTCCAATATATGTCGTTGTTGAAGCAGAATCTGTTTTGTACGACGACTTAAATAGAATTGTGACGTTACAACACGTAACAAAAAAAAAATAACGAATTATTTTTACTTATGTCCGTCTTGTATTAAAAATTTAATGATTTATAATTCTTCATTTGATTTATTACTTATGTTTTTTTAACTCTTAGAATAGTTAAATAGTTCAAGAGGTATAAAAAAATATACCATTTACCTTTTAATTTTATTTTAGATATGTAGGGTTATATTCAAAAATAAATAAAAATAAATTATGACAAGCAATTATTATCTTTATTCGCAAACAGCTTGCAATACACTGAATACTGACAATCTTATATATTAATACGCTTAAACGTCTGTTAAACTTTTAACAGAGCTTTTACAACACAAAGCTTTTTTCAACTAGATTAGACAACTTTATTAGAACCAACTATTATGAATTACGATAGTGTGCAAAATTTAATTTAAAGACATAAACCACAAAACAATAAAACCAAATAAAACCAAAAACAAATTAAAATTAATCTAAAAAAAATTCACCTATTGAGCAATAGCTTTGATTATATCTGATTATATGAATTAATTTAAAAAAAAAAAACAAAGTAGCAAAGACAAAATCCGAATTATCAGAATATAATTATTATATCGATAAAATAGCTTTGTTAAAATATTACGATATTACGATATTACAGCAAAAAAACTTACCGGTAAAACAAATAGTAAGTTTAGAAAATATATTTTTTACCTCACCCATGTTCAGAAATTCCAATAATTGAAATTTATTTATTTTATTAATAAATAATTCAAAAGTATAAATTCAAATGCGCAGTAGCATTGAGTATACCGAATATATAAACCGAAATTTACGATCTGCTAAGAACAAGAAAAACAAAATATGTTATCAAGTTCCAATTCAATACACGGCAAATTTAGTACACATAAAAATTAAAAAAACTTGAAAAAGGAAAATCACAGAATACCCTTACCTACATCAGAGACCCTAGCGGGATAACAATAAAAAATGAAGAATAAGAAAAAAAGCATAATTATTGGCTTCACCGCTAACTATAATAGTCATAAGGGGTCAATAAAAACTGAACAATAAGAGAAAAAGCATAATTATTGGCTTTACCCCTAACTATATAAGTCATAAGGCGTCATATGATGTCATATGATACTTCGTTAAATGGCCTATAGATTCGATTTAACAAAGTCGTAACCAATCATAACCTTTACTATAATGGTCATACCTCATCATACTAAAACGTCAAAACCAAAATTTAAAAGAAGTGAAATAAAAATATAAATTCTATAAATAAATGTTTTGTTGTTTTATTTTGAGTTTTGAAATAGTTAGGGCTATTATGATAATAAAAAAAAACACAAAAAACGTATCTATGGCTATACGTATCTAATTTTAATGTGTTTTTAATGTGGGTGTGGTATGTATTTAGTTTAAATGTATTTAATTTCATATCTATACTGCCAGCGACATCTCTGTTCGCCACATTTTGTTCAAATGTATGTCTCTAATAATAGTATTTGTTAGGGAGCGTTTAGACATCAAATTTTGCTTCATGAAGGTTTTGTTTTACTTATTTTTATTACATTTGCAAATTTTATTGTAATTACATCAAATTTTATTTCAAAAGTTTTAATTACATATCTCAAAGATAAACAAATATTAGTTTTAAGTTTTTCTATTTAACTTATTTATGTAATAAAAAATTATGTAAAACATTGATATTTTTTTAAGAAAATAAAGAAGATAAATAAATAAAATAAATTGTTTCATTTAAAATGCTAATGCTAGACCGGCGAATGTTACGACGGGAATAGCTAGTACAATATTAATATTACAATGACATTTGCTTAAACTTATTTTTAGTCGCTTTGTCAAGCGGCTTACAATATATTATTTAAGTTACTTGGTCAACCGGCTTACAGATAATAATTCAATATAAATCTTTTAACGAAAATTCATAAAAATATTTTTAGTTTTAAATTAAAATAAGTAACATAATTTTAACAAAAAAAGAAAATACTCTTCTTGAGCAAAACAAAACTAATTTTGGTCTTAAAGCTTCGCATCGCAAAAACTTAATTAAATTAAACTTGAAAAAAAATCAGGTTAGCTATAACATTTTAAAGAATGGAACGTTTGGAATATGGTTTTTTTCAAGCAGTTCGAGAAAATCTTTTTTATTTTTCTCAGAAATTCCAGGTTTTGTCTGGAAGCTTTCCTTACTATAATGTTATTCTTCAAGTTTTGTTTTTTACTTTTTATCACAGCTGTTTCAATAAATTCGAATTTATATAAAGTTTTGAAAAAAAGCGACGTTGGTGATTGACGTTCAGTTCGTAGTACTTTTACATCATTGAGCTTTTTACTGGACATATTTAAAGGTCCAATTTTGTCTGCTAGTAAATTTATATTTAAAAAATTTTCATAAGAGAATTCAATCACGTTAAATGGTTTTCCAGTGTTTTTTTTCGCTCGGATAGAAGAAACAAATGACTCAGGTGTATAGATGGGATCCCCTTTTAATTGATGATTTACTTGTCTCTCTATTAAAGAATGAGCAGAGTCACCCTCATTTTGAGTATGACACTTTATAAAATATTTATAACTAATATTTCTTATAATTAGGTGACTAACCGCATAAAGATAAAGAGCGATCATGAATTTATTTTTTTGCTGTCCGGCAAAATTATCTGAATAAAACACTACATCTTCGTCACCAGCTATAGTTTTTTGGTTTCTAAAATTTAAAATACAGCTTTCAAGCTCATTGACACCTCTATTTCCATGAGATTTATTCCAAACATAAAAATAGCATTCATTTGATTTCAAATCATAAATAGGGAAATTTAGTACATTTAATTTAGATTTATAGTAAAAAGTTGAAACATTTCCTTTAGGTATTTGAAACACGACCTGTAAATCATATACTGGAACTAATGCTTTGGAATTTTCCTTATCAGTTTTTCTTTCTTCTCTTGACAACTTTTTTTCTATTAAATGGTTATCATACACATCTTGTAATTTCTCTTTTTCTTCTAAGACTTCATTATCGTAAGTGATACATGTTGGACTCAAATCGTTTTTTAAGGATAAAAAATGAAATATTAAATTCAATGGTAAATATTTTATAGAAAAAATCATAGCTTGCCAATTCGATATTTTTATCTTTACAAGCAATCTGCAAGAACCTGCAACTTTGTTTTTTTTTTGGAGAACAGTTCGGATTGAACGATCGCTGGTGTCAAGTGTATTTTTGAAGAATAGTTTGCATACTCGAATTGTCTCACTATTTAGTTGAAAAAAGAAATGCATTAATTAGATTTCTAAGAACATAACGATGTTTTGGTTTAATGCGATTCATACTATTGTTTATAAATTGTCAAAACGGTTTTTCAACATTTCTTTATTCCCAAATTTTTTGAAAAATTTCATATAAGATTCAAATTCTGTATTGAAACATTATCTTTACTTGTATTATTTGTTTAGAATGTGCTTATTTCTTTTAAATAAATACATAAAACTAAAAATAATGATAAATCTTATCATAAAATTTAAAGTAAAATTGACACAAGCCAAAAAAATTCTTCACTAAATTATAGTTTTTACTACAATATCGTCACATTAGAAATATGCCAACTCTCAATATTAAAATTTATCAAAGTGTTAATCGCAATAACGCACTATCCCAAATAATACCCAAATAAATAATATTTTTATAGTAACAACAGCATAACTCAGAAAAAGACTTTTGTGATCAGTAGAGTTTTGAAATGAACATCGTCATAACTCAAAAAAGTACGTTATACACGTATAAAATTATAATAAAATAAAATACTTACGTTGACTGCAATGAAGAACTAACCTGAAATGTACCACTTTTTACTTAAATAATTAACCATTTCAGTGGCACAACTAAAAATAAATCAATGTTGAACTAAAATTTCCGAGAGAATCAAGTTATGCCAAAACAATAATTTTTCTCTCACGGTTTCAATTTGAAAGCTACAACTTAGTTGCTTTGCTATATAATAGAGAATAAAATGAAAAATTTTTCTACATTAATAACTCAAAACTCCAATTTTTTGAGTTATGCCGTTGTTGTTTTAAACAAGCGATGTTTATTTAATTCGACAAAATGGTATTCCAAAAAGTTTAATTATATATTTTACAATGAAGTGGTTATAAAATGGTAGTAGGACTATTTCCAACCTTGATGCTTAAAATTTTTATACATTTTTTCAAATTTTCTTCTTACCCTATAACATCCATTCTTGAACTATAATTAACGATAATTACTTATTAGAGACCTTTTTTATATTTTACTAAAGTGGGGACAATGATAGCGATATTCAAATCAAAGTCATATATTATGAGTTCTGATTTTGAAGTGCAGTCCTTAAACCTTTTTATGAACAACATTCAGATTAAATAGTCATTAAAACTTTTTCAAAAACAATTTCTGAGCCTAATTTAGTTTAATATTGATTAAATATTGATGAGGAGATCATGATGAAACCAAACAATATTTAAAGTAACCATTGGTGTTGATCTTATTTGTTAATTCTAATACAATTCTTAAATTCAAAACTAAACCCAAAAAATCATATTCAAAATAAGAAAAAAACAGAAAAATTGTCTACGACTGCATGCTGTCATAAATTCTGAGCTTTCATATTTAAAATATCATATATTGAAATGTCAAAAAAATATGTTTTAATTTTAGATTTTTAAATTTAGTGCATTATCTTGTAAACGGTATTTTATTTTTACCCCATAGGACATCGAACTGCAAACGCATGTTGAGCAGTCACTTGCCACATACATATTATTATATGTATATCTTTTATGGGTTCTTATTTTTTGTGTTCATTTTTATTCCAATTTTTTTTTCTTGTGGTAAAAATTCTATCCATATATTGCATGTTATTATTATATTCAATGGCCCTAAAAAAAATTTAACATGAAGGCGTGATGCCAGTAAATGTCATTTTCATGTGATGCGATCTAATTTCAAGATAAAAATAATAAAAAAAAAAAAAATCAAATACGTTGTAAAAAAATCAATTTTGTCTCCCCTTTCCTTCCAAATTTTTTACATGATATATCTTACAACGAACTGTCTAAGACCGCATGAGATTTTCTCTTTCATCTCATCATTCATTACATATATATATATGTTCATAGTTTTTTTTTTTTTTTTTTTTTGTTTTTGTTTTGACAACGGCTGTTATACTAACTGTGTTGCTGCGAAAATAGTTCTTTATTGTTATAAGTTTGTGTGTTTGAATTAAAATATTTATTCTCACTAAGCATGTTATTAGTTTTCTGTGGATAGCTTAGCTTCTTGCACTCAATTTTTCAACTAACTTTTTTACCCCCTTTATTGTCTTTAGCAGTTATTTTCTTTTGTATAGTATTTCTTTTCAATGTAAGTTTTTTTGTTTTTTTATTTGGTTTGGCTGTTACATTTTACCAAATGGAACAATAAACGTTCAAATCCTTTAGTTGAATCAAACTAAAAAAATAAGTATAAGGACATTGTTAAATCCTCACTCCAAAACGAAAGAACGAAATATTTTCTAAAAAAAAAAAACACATAGAGTAAAAACAAACACACTCACATAAAAATAAATATTTTTTTTTTGTTTTTGTATTTATTGAACTTATGCTTGAACGTTGATTTCTTCATTTTGTTTTTCTTTTTCTATTTGTTTTTTTTTTTTTTTTTTTGTAGCACACAACCAAGAATTAACTCCCTATAAAACTCTTTAGTTTTGAAAATGTTGAAAAATGCATTTACTAGAAAGGATGGTGAAAAATTTTATTTAAGCCGTTCGTTGCAATGTACATGTCCTTAAATTTAATATTGTGGTATCATAATAATATGTATATGTGTGTATGTATGCTTATATCAAGGTTTTTTAGGTTTTTGCAGATGAATGAAACAAAAGTATTTTTATAATTTCATTTTCTTAGAGAATTCTTAGATTGATTATAAAGGAATAAGATATATAAATTTATTTTTTTAACTCTATATCTTCTGTCTCACTGTCAGTTGAATTGTTGAAAATACTTTTAAGCCTACAAAACAGAAAAGATCCTTTATTATTAATCAAATATTATTTTATATAGCGAATTAATTAATAAAATTTAACTTAAACATAACGTTCTTCCAATTCACATAACAAAAGCTATAAAGATATCGCACTCAAACCACGCAAACAGTGCAAAAAATGCAATTCTAATTACCATGGATGGAACATGTAGAATATTATGCAAGTATTACAGAATTAAAGAAATGCTATATCCTGGAATTTTGAAGGTTTTTGAAGAAGTTTCAATTTACATAACGCATGTAATGCGTCCTGTCACCCTTCCGAAAAAAGCTAATATCGAAAAAATGCTATCCCACCAATTAATAAGTTTAATGAGTCATGCGCTCAAAATTTCCCTGAAACTTCTACATAATCGTATATACACAAATTGTGAGTTGCACATGGGCAAAATGTAATTTAAATTCAAACAAGGAACTAGAGAAGCTCTTTTCAATATTTAAGTACACTGAAAAAATTATATGTACTTCTTTTAAATAAAAGTACTATTTAATTTTAAAATCTTTGCAAATTTTAATTTCAAGTAAAAAACTCTAATATATAATGAAAACTCCTTTAGACTTAGTAAAATAACCTTATAACTAAATGATTAGGTCTTAAAATATCAAAACCGCAGTTTTTATTTTAAGTAAAAAATTTTCTTTCTATTTAAACAAACTGGCTCTTATAATTAGGAAATAATTTATTTCATTCAAGTATTGGTTACTAAAATTTAAAATTTTGTGATATTCGTACTAAAGTCACTAAAAACTTTACTAAATAAAATTGTTTAAATTCTAAGTAAATTTATAATTGTTATTATATAATACTTTATTTCCTAAATATGGAAAATAGTTTAATACCAGTACCAAAATATGATAAATAATAATAGTTTAGTACCAAAATCAAAATTTAGTTAATGCATATTATAGTATAAGTTCGAATGCGCAATATTATTTAGTTTGTATTGGTATGGTAATGCATACTTTATAATTGACTTTTATACATTCAATTATTTTTTCTTATTAGCGTGGTCGCTGAAGTTCGCAGTCGGGAAAAAAATCAGTGTATAATTAGAATGAGTTTTAAATAATAAAAGAAAAACGTGTTTTTGTAATTCACAAAGTTTTTTTATTTGAAACGCTTTCAATTAGTTTTACTAGCCTTTATTTTAATTAAGACATTCACATTAAAACATTCACAGAAAAAAATTGACAAATAAACAAAAACTTAAATGTGTGTTTCAATAAATAAACTTATAAATTGGATATTACTGTTTACCACACAGTGAAAAAACAAAAAAAAATTTATAAGATCTAATAATACTATTTTATAATGAGTAATAATTATAATAATTAGTTTATGATAATAACGCAGTAGTTGCAACTGAGAACCCAACATAAAATTGTGAAATAATTCTATCAGAAAGCACAATACAGGAATTATATTGACATAACAAGCATTCTTCAAGAACTAAAAGGTTCTGAATTTATCAGTCTAATGGGCTTAAATTTTTAAAAGCAGAATATAATTTTTAAATATAGTATAAGTTTACTAGTGGCCCCTGTTGAGTAATTATATTTCAAGTTGAAGTCAAATTTAAAGTTTTTAAAAAAACAATAATTTACGTACTGACATAGACTTCGCACGATATAGCAGAAACCACTCGTGTTTAATAAAAAGTTTTGTGGTTAGTAAGTTTTATTTAGGACACATAAATACACGTCCCTCATATACTGCTTCGTTTCCGATATATTCCCTATAGTAAGTGACATTTAGTGATAAAATTACTAAAAATAAAAAATTTTGTCATTAAAGAGGTATGTATATATATACCTACATAATACATAATTTTAATAAAAACTATATTATTACTACAAATATCCAAAATTTAGAGACAGTTACTTAAAAAGATAAAAAAGGAAGAATTCAAGTGATTTGTTTTTTTGTTGTTTTTATATTTGTTATTTTAGATGAATTTGTTTTTTTGTTTTTTTTTTTTTGGCATATGTACATAGATTCATTCGCAAGTACATAATGTAAATTATAATAACTGATTTGTTTGCTTTTGTTTATTATTTAAATAAGATCTCACATATGTATAATGTATTTGCTGAATAATAAAATCATATGAGTACAAAATGTTCAACTGTGTGCGCATTTTTGTTTTATATACAATCTTATATATTATATATATTAGAAGTTCATTAAGGAGTAGGAGAATCGAAATAAAATAAAAAGGTGTCTACTGCGCAGGACCTTAATGTATTTGCTGAATAATAAAATCGGATGAGTACAAAATTTTCAACTGTGTGCGCATTTTTGTTTTATATACAATCTTATATATTATATATATCAGAAGTTCATTACGGAGAAGGAGAATCGAAATAAAATGAAAAGGTGTCTACTGCGCAGGACCTTAAATGCTTGTCAATTATATTTATAGATGATTCTTTTACTCATAACCACCGCAAGGACAAACTTTAAATATAATTACCTATATCTACATATATGTAGATGTCATATTTTCATATAAATGCATTTAAATATGTTACTCATCTATTCTATTATATAAAGATGATTAACATATAGTACAATAAAAATTGACGGTTAGTTATGAATGTTATGTATTCAAACAAAAATAATAAAATATTGCCTGGTACCTATATACATATTATGTACATAAAAATAAAAAAATTGATTTAAAAGTTTAAATCAAAAATTTTCAATTTACATTTATTATTGTACATCTAATAAATGCTGTTTCTTCTACTGCAAATGTACATATACTATATACTATTTATTTATATATGAGTGAAGTAGATTTATGTAGATACGTAATTTCATAAAAGTAAAAAAAAATTGTGGGTATATAAATATGTATGGATTATGTATGAATGTAATTCTGAAACAGATTAAGCTCACAATTCTGCAAGAGAATTAATAAAATTTGGGTCTATATTTTCATTTCACCAAAACCGTGTTTATTTATAAATTAAGAATATTTTTGATAAATTGAAAAAATAATATAAAGTTAAAATGCTTGTCAATTATAATTATAGATAGCTACTTTGACTCTATTATGTTAAGATGAAATTGCCCGTCATATGATTTTTTTTTGTTTTTTTATATTTTTGTTTGTTTTTGTTTTTTATTTTAATAAGAACTCACGAATAATGTATTTGGTGAATAATAAAACCATATAATTAAAAAATTTTCAACTGTGTGAGCATTATTGTTTTATATACAACTATTATATTAGAAGTTCAATAAGGATAATTATATATACTCCAACTCTACTATATAAAAATAAATTTGCTCGTCATATGAACAATTCAACTGATTTTTTTTGTTTTTGCTTTTTTATATTTTTTATTTGAGATGAATTTGTTTCTTTGTTTTTATTTGGTACATGTACATAGATTCATTTGTAAGTACATAATGTAAATTATAATAACTGATTTTTTTGCTTTTGTTTATTACTTTCATAAGATCTCACTTATGCATAATGTATTTGCTGAATAATAAAATCATATGAGTACAAAATTTTCAACTGTGTGCGCATTTTTGTTTTATATACAACTTATATATTATATTAGAAGTTCATTAAGGAGTAGGAGAATCGAAATAAAATAAAAAGGTGTCTACTGCGCAGGACCTTAAATGCTTGTCAATTATAATTATAGATAATGTATTCATAAAAAAAATCCTACAAAAAGTTGTTTTGTAATGTTAATTTTAATAAAAGCGAAATTTAATTTAAATTAAAATAAAATAATTTACAATATATTAAGATAATTAAGTTGATAATAAAACTTTTGTCCTATTAATTCATTTTTATTTTTCAGAAAATTTTATTTGATATTATATAACATTATCAAACATAACTTGTATAATAATGATGTAAATATGACTTTTACATAAAAATTAATTTTTGTATAATAAATATTTTTGGAAAAAAAAGATAACATTTTTTCAATTAATTATAGGTTGACAACAATTTAAAAATTAATCAAATCCTAGAAGACAGTACTTTGGTTGACTAAAAATCAAAACATTATTCCTACAAACTAAATAATGCTTTCTTTATTTTATGAAAATTATGTAATTCTTTTCAGTAATTTGCTGACTTCAATTTAAAGCTTATATCTCATTATTTAGTAAGCCATTACTAAAATTTAAAGTACAGTTTATTTTTTTACTTAATTCTAGTAAACTATTTCAGTAAAAATCAAATAGTTTTTCTTAATTTTAAAACAAGCTCGCCATTCTTTTAAGTAAATTTTTTTACTTGAATTTAAAATTTTTTTGTTTTTATTTAGTAAGTCAATACTAAAATTTAAAGCAATATCTAGTATATTTGTTACTAAATTCTAGCAAAGTATGCTTAAATTTTAAGACAAATTCCTTTTTTTTTTAAAACATTTTGATTTCTTAAAATTAAAAAAAGTTTTTTCCTTAAAATAAAGATTTATGTCTTTGGCTCGAAAGTAAGTAATTTTTTGTTAAAATTTATTAAAAATTCGCTGTATTTTAGTAAATAATTTTTTCAGTGTACTAGTACAAAATTGTCGTGATGTTCATAAAGATATTTTCTTATGTTTTGTGGACTATGAACCATCATAAACTTATGGAGTTATTAAATAGAATTTACATATATTAAAATATGATATTGTGTATAAATATAGCTTATATTAGCAACAAACAGCCTGTGTAAAAATAAATAGTGTGCTGACACAAAGCATTGATATTCAAAATAAAGAATGAAATAAATACGACCAGTCAATAGTTGAAGGAAAACTGAAAGAAAAAAGAAGTATAGGAAGAAAACAATTAGCATGGAAAATCCTCAGAAACATAGGCGATTTAATCCATTCAGCAACGTATCCGAAACATCTATGAGGATATCGTTTCCAATATCATATTACAGCTGATATCCAATTATGTATAGGCAACAAAAGAAGAAAAAGATATAATGATCATTTAGTTTAATTTGAAAATTTTCTTACCGCGGAAACATTTTCTCTCTTTTCAATGTGTTAGAATCGATGAAACTACTTAAGTCAAATTTTTTTACTAGAACGATACATCATTTTAAAGAGCTCAAATAGTTTCGCATTAAGTTATTTTCTAAACCAAGCTCTGAATAAAACTAATTTAATTTTTTTGAAAGTCAAAGTAATAAATTGGTATTAAGTATATTATATACATCTCACTAATTTTAAAACAGACAGCTTTATGAGATATTCAGTCTACATTTACGACCTTCATTTTTTTAGTGACACAGATAATATGCCAATAACACGACGCTATATAGATAGTTGAAAATGATAAGTATAAAAACTAAATATGTACCTACATATAAAATCATTGTAAAACGTTGAAAAACGTACAGCAATCCAATATAAAAAAAAAAACGATAATACATTACTAGATAGAATGACAAAACCCAAATACCTGGATTATTGATTAAATAAAAACTGTAAATCATACAATCAAATTAGATTAAATCGAAAGTTCCGGTAGCATAGCTATTCAGCAAATTCAAAAAAGTGTTCCCAATTTATGATGTCAATGGTTAGCTAGGTAAGTTAAGTGTGGGCAGTTGTTGTTTGATGTACGTTCGTGTATAAATGGTGAGTTATAATATGTTCGTATATGTGGTAATAAATATGGTATATAATATTCGTATATATATGGTCAGTTGTTGTATGATGTATTTTAGAAACGTGATATTTGGAATATTATTTTACACGCGGATCCGTGCCTCGTGTATAACACACATCCCGAATGTTTTTAATAGATAGTCAGGTAGGTAGCTTTAAGTAAATCAAGAAATTTTGAGGACTAAAATGTATTTAATTATTTATTTATTTCTTAGAGTGTACATAAGACGATGAGTCGTGTGTACGAGATAAGTGTATTCAAATAAAGTGATATAGTTAATTTTATTATACTTACTTAGCCTACAACTAAATCATTTAAAAATTGGTTATAAATCATAAATCATATCAATTAGACAAAATTAGTTAAACTTATTAAAACAAAACAAAAAAAAATTGATTGAATTAAACTAATTTCATTAATTACATGAGAAATAAACGAAAAAAGTAAATTAAAAAGAAGACAAAACCGTAATTCGAAAAGAAGAAAAAAACAAAAAAAACCATTTCATTAGAGTTAAATAAATTCAATTAAACAAAACCCAAGTTAGATATTTACCTAGATCCTACATTTATTTCTCCTTACTATAAAAGGAACTATTCGAACTAAACTATAAAAATTATGTACAATAAGTTTTTACTATTTTGTATTTACTACAGTTTTTGTTCAAAATATTCCAAAATTTTTCTAAACCTGTTAAGACACAACTAATCAGGGGTGGCTCTACCATATAGGCAGCATAGGCGGTCGCCTAGGGCGCTAAACTGTTGAGGGCACCAAAATTCGAGAGAAAAAATAAAAAGATACTTCTTTTTTAGCCATACGCTTTTCAAAAACTGTTGAGGGCGCCAAAAAAGTTCGAGAGGAAAATAAAACTACTTTTTTAAAAGTTTTACATAAAAACAAAATATTCAAATTTTGAAATTTTGAATTAAAATTGGGTAAGTGTTTCTGAGGCGGCCATGACTTTTCACAGAATTTTAAATTTTCTGAAAAAGGGGCGCCCTTTTATAATATATTTCAAAAAATAAGGAAGGCGATGCGAATTCCTCCAGCTCCAGTTTGACCAAAAGCAGTACAATTATTGTCAACTCGGGAAAAAATATTTGTATAGTAGAGAATCAGGAATCTGTTATGGAAGCAGATGCGATAGATTCAGAACTTGTGAATCAAAATGATCTATATGAAGAAAATTTAACATTAGAGTACGATTCGAAGGATCCTGGTACATGGCTTATGAAATGCACCACTAAAGTTCGTGATATCATAGTTCAAAATTGGTCACAAAACAAACATGACATTTCATACCCAAGTGATAATCGAAAATTTTCAAATTATTACTATAAAAGAAGGCTTATTAGTGGTGAAGTAATTCATAGGAATTGGTTATAATATTCACTTCGTAAGGATTCATTGTTTTGTTTTTAATGCAAACTGTTTGAAAATGAAAGTAAAAAATCTTCGTCCATTACTGAATATTGTTGCAAGGACTCGAAAAATATATCTGCGATACTTTTATTACATGAGAAAAATCCAAAACATTTATAATGTTTTCAGGTATGGAAAGAACTGGAGTTGCGTCTAAAAACAGGCACAACTATTGACGATGATAATTTGCGACTTTTTAAGCAACAAGAAAATTATTGGCAAGAAGTATTAGTACGTTTGATTCGGGTAGTTCGGGTTCTAGATCAACAAAATTTAGAAATACGTGGTAGTGGTAGCGGCGAAGAAAAATTGTTTACTCGTGGCAATTGAAACCTTTTCAAATTTGTTGAATATTTTGCAATGTTTGATCCGCGCATGAAAGAGCACTTGCGTAAGGTTAGCGTTAATGAAATACAGAATCACTATTTAGGGATAAATATTCAAAATGAAATGATTCAACTTCTAGCAA
Source organism: Argyra leucocephala (assembly GCA_963942445.1). Classification (NCBI taxonomy): domain Eukaryota; kingdom Metazoa; phylum Arthropoda; class Insecta; order Diptera; family Dolichopodidae; genus Argyra; species Argyra leucocephala. The sequence continues at coordinate 80,769,320 of OZ012681.1, read as the reverse complement.
ATGCAATTAAAAAAAAAATTATTGATAGTGCTCATTTTGCAAAATATTTTTCAATAATTTTAGATTGTACTCCAGATGTCAGTCATATCGAGCAAATGACGATGATCATTCGGTTTGTAGACATGAGAAAAATTATTGGATAACGACAAAGTTGAAGTCATCGTTAAGGAACATTTTTTGGGTTTCGTACCGTTAAAATCCACAACAGGTCAGTATATGACAGAAACTGTTTTAAAATAGTTGAACGATATGTCTTTGTATATTCAGCAGCTACGTGGACTAGGTTATGATAACGGAAGTAACATGAAAAAAAAGGAAAATGGAGTACAGAAAAGAATATTGAACATCATATCTAGGGCTTTTTTTGTGCCTTGCAATGCGCATTCATTAAATTTGGTAGTTAATGATGCTGCTATAAGTGTTGCATTGAAGTAGTAAATTTTTTTGATGTCGTACAATGTATGTATACGTTTTTCTAAGGTTCATCGCGTAGATGGTGGTGTTGGTGCGTTATGTAAAGTCGCTGACTTTAAAACTATTAAGGAAACATAAGATGGGAACGCCCAATTGATGCTTTGAAGCCTCTTCGTTACGAACGATATTTTTTTAGAAACAATTTTCATATAAAGGGCAAGATCTTTCATCCAGAACCCTCAGCAACGATTTAAAGTGAATTTTTACTTTGCAGTCCTTGATATTGCTATTAAATCCGTCAGTGATAGATTTGAGCAAATGCAAAATCTTGAGTCAGTTTTTGGATTCGTTTTTGACATTCACTAAGAACAATTTCATGGAGCAAGATTATTTTCTTTACGTATCTGTTTTCATTAGTAGAGAGGGCGCGAGAAAAAAAAATATTTTTGAGCCACGCGCTGCAACAATAGCATTTGGCAATGAACTGCAACTCTGACAAAATATAATAAGTGTCTAAGCTGGTGTAAGTCTACCATTATGAAATAGCTCATCAATAAATATAAAAGTATATTCGGATTGCAATAGAAAATCATTAAAAAAAAACATATAAGAACCTTTAAAATCTAAATACAAGAAAGTATATTGAAATATTTGTGAACCTAAAAAATTAAAATACTGTTATTACAAAAACGATAAGAATTTTAAATGTATTTTCATTTCTTACATTTACGTTTGTTCCTTCTTTCTTTCAATCCAATTTATTTTATAAGGATTACTACTTGTGAAATGGCTTTTTATCCCTTTCTATTTTATTATTTGAAATGAAATTGCAGATTAGTTTTTTTTCTTGTATTTTATTTCTTTTAGTTTTTATTGTTGAAAATGACTTTCTACACGCCATACATCTAAAGATAAACTAAAGTTGAAAAGTGTTAGATCAAGAGCTCTAAAATTTTGAGTAACAAAATTGTGTAAATGTAACTATATATAGATACGTATATATATATAGGTTGAAATATACATACTGACTACTTAGTAGAAATAAATTTGTACCTATCCTTAGAAATGAAAATTGAAGTAAAACTAATTTAAAAATTTTACACTATTCTACACAATATCATTATTATTATTATTGTTTGTATTATTATTTTATACAATTTAAATTTATTTATTTTGTTTTTCAATTATTTGATTTAATATAAAAATAATTTTCATAATAAAAAAATATTCATGGGTAGTTTTTATTAATAAATTCGTTTTAATTTGTGTATTTTAGTATATGAATTTAAATCAGGGAGACAGGGTCGTATTATCTTACTCTTATCGACTTATGACTCTCATGCTTTCAGACTTGTATCGTATTATTGGTACCCTTTCTTTATTTAATTCATATCTCGTAGGTTAAGGTACTTGTTCAGATGAAATAAAAACCTTTTACAAGAGAGATATCAACTGTGTATCCCTCTACACAGTGGAAACTTCTGAAAACTAACTATATAAAATTTTCTGGAATCTAGAATCCTATTACAACAAACGTGTTTCTAAAATGCAAAAATATACCTACATACAAACAACAAAAGTTCAAGAGAAATATTAACAAATTTATTCAAAATGTCCCTACTGCAGAAAGGGCCAATTTTCTTTCCCCAATTCTGAGCTAGGCTAAGCTGTGCATTCGTGTTTGAAGATATCATTTGAAACCTAATATTTAAAAAATAGAAAAAAAAGGTACATCATCGTTTTTTGTACACTATGTATACCTCTACAAAAAAGGTAGTTTCTCAAGTTAAATTTAAAAAGAGAGGGGGGGGGGGGGACAAAATCTCGTGTCCCAAAATCTCATGTTATCAAAATATGGTTTTTCAAAATCTTGTTTCTGAAAATCTCGTTTTTTAAATATAGATAAATTTTCTTTTTTTTTTTTTAAAATGGAGTACCTTGTTAAACTTTCTGGAAAAAGGGGATATATTCCTTTTACAATAAACTTAGAAAACCGTTCGAAATTTGTTTTAAACCTTACGGAAAAGGGTAGAAATTTTGAGAAAAACATATATTCCTATATTTGTGTCCACAGCGGCTCTAAATAAATTAGATTTTCTGGAAAAGGCACATTTCCTCGTTTTTAAGAAAAGAAATTCTGAAAAACGTAAACGCAACCTTAAAAAGGCTTAAAAGAGATTATCATCTAACCCTTACTTATTTTATAAGTACTCTAAAATGTAGACTAGAACTATTTTTTCATAAACAAAAATGATATTTCAGGTTAGATTTAATAACGGTAATTTATATTTGGCTCTTCTGAGGGAGATGTTGTATCTGCGTAGGACCTAATGACCGTATCCCTAGGATAAATATTGTGGTAGTTTTATAGTGAAATATTTAGGTATTTTTTATTTATTTTTATTTATTTATTTATTTATTTCATTATGTACATATACATGAGACGGTAAGTCTCTACAAGAGTACATGATAAGAAAGAATGTAAGTTCATTGTACTTAAACTAACTTAATCTATGGAAGTTAACAGTAAAGCAAAAGACAAATAGAAAAAGAATAAAAAATAATAATGATAAAAAACAAAAAAAAAAATTTAAAATGTATATAAAAATTTTTGAATGCAAAATTTCTTCTCCTATCAAAAACACCTTCTAAACATAACAAACATTATTTCAAATAATAATTCTCACTATTAAAATTAAAATTAAGGTTAATAATGGCTAAAACTTTTCTTTAAAGTACACCCAACAAAGCTCGTAAAATTTAGAATTACATAACTTACACCTGAGAACGTTCGGCAAAAAATTCCATAACGCCACTGCCCTTACAAAGAAGGATTGATTTCTTAATCTTCCTTGGAACAATTAAGTTTGGATTACTAAGTGATATACCATGGGTTATTTTCTCATAGAGATATTTTGGCGTATATTTAGATATAATTTTTCTGATAAAGCATGTATATTTATATTTCAGATAGTTTTCAAAGGTACAATCAAGTATGACTTTGGAAACATCTCTAATACTGTCAAATTTACGCCGGTTTGTAACAAAGCGTGTACAAGCATTAAAAATTACCTTTAGTCTGGAAAACTCGCCTGCACTCATTCCAGAATAAACTACATCACAATAAGTGAAATGTGGAAAGATTAACGACAGAACCAGTTTTATTTTCACCCATTCACTAATATAATAAAAAAAAATCCATTTTTAGAAATAGCATTAATGCGATCATTCCACGTTTAAGAGTTTTATTTAACACAACACCTAAATTTTTAGCACTATTTACGAATTTTACTATAGAATTATTAAGTTTTACTTTCGGAAGATTCGTTGTGTCGATATTTCGAACATAAATAACCAATGCCTGAGATTGGGACGGATTTAATCGTAACCCATTATTTAGGGCCCAGAAAGCTACGGCGTCATTAAATTTGGCGATCAAGTGGTGAAGATCAGAAACTGGACCTCTTATGTAAATTTGAGATTCATCAACATCTAATCTACACTGGGCTTCAGACAAACAGCAGGACAAATCATTAATGAAAATAGTAAAAAGCAAAGGACCCAGTCTGCATCCTTGAGGTACACCACATAAAACGGGTACGTTATTAGATTTAACACCATTTAAGTACACAAATTGACTTCTATTATTTAAATAGCTTTGAATAAGCGTGATAGCAGAGGTCTCATAATTGAAAGTTGATCTTAGTTTAAAACATAACAAGCTATGATTGATACAATCAAAAGCTTTAGAGAATTCCAGAAGAAGTAGTACAAGAGCATGCTTCTTATCGATTTCACAGTAAATATTATCAGTTATTTCTAAGAGAGCTGCAGTGGTGCTATGCTGTTTTCGGAATCCTGATTGGAACTTATATAGAAAATTGTTAGCACTTAGGTACTTATACATTTTGTATGTACAAATAATCGTTCAAATGATTTAGAAATAACAGAGAGTATACTGATTGGTCATTAATTGTAGGATTATTCTTTAGGTATTTGGTTTTTCAAGAAAGAAAATAAAGATTGTTTTTCAAAATTTTCTATTTTGAGCTACAATATCTCCATAACGGCAGCACCAATCATCATCAAATAAATGTTAAAATATGTTCCAGACCGTTATTTTTCTAGAATATATAATTGAATATATATATATTTAATAGATCAACATATATACCGATTTTTATACAAAAAAACACATCAAAATAACAAGGATACTTTCAAATGTCCTTTTCGTCGTTAAAGGATAATATGCGCCACTAAAGACATATATTTTTGGAAAGCTAGGAATTCCAGCTATGCTTGGGATATGGTCATTAGGTCCTACGCCGATACAACATCTCCCCCAGAATCCCCGTATATTTTTCAATCACCCTTCAGGCAAGAGACTGACCTTTGAATATAATTTTTTTGACATGTTTTTTCTTTTTTGTTCGATCTTAAACAGAATATTGTATGTATACAACACCTCCTGTGCTATGTACTACACTCTAAGAAATTTTCGCTACAATAATTGTAGGTAATCTAGGTGCTTACATTAAATGTAGTAAGTTTTTTTACTAGCACAAAAGATTAAAATTTATTATTATTTTTGTAGTAAAATTAATAAAAAAAGGGGTAAAAATTTACTATTATTTTTAGAGTAAAATTAGTAAAAGGAGTGAAAATGTACTCTTATTTTTGTAGTAAAATTATTAAAAAAAGAGTGAAATTTACTTGAACTTTTGTACTAAAAATACTTATTTTAGAGTAAATTGTACTCTAATAATGAAATTATTTGAATACAATGGTATAGTAATTTTATGCCAATTAAAGAGTAAGACTTACTATAGACAGTAAAGAAAGTACTCCTCGGAAAGTAGGAAGCATCGCTTGATATTTCAAAAAATGTCCTAATAATAAATTAGGGTTTGATTTTTTAAGTATAATTTGAAATTTTACAGCCAAATTGAATCAAAAAGATGCTAAATTAAATTTAAATTTTATTAATTCAAAATAGTTTGTCAAATTTCAAGTTATATTTAAATAAAAACAAAACTAAATTTGCAGAATATAGAAGATTTTGCAATGTAAAAAATATAACTATAATGCAAAAAATTTCAAATTAAAAAATGCAGTTAATTTTGTATTAATTTATTTAAAATATAAATATTCAAAAAAAAACAAAGTTTCCAACATTAAACTTAAATTTATATTAGTTAAATTTTTTGTATTTTTTTTTTTATGAGTTCTGCCAATGACTTTTATATGAATTATAAATGCTAAATTTTTGATTAAAAATAAGGCAATTAAAACCGCCATTTTTTATTATTTGATGCGAGTACACATGTGAATTGTACTCTATAATTACTGTAATTTACAGTATTAAGCTTGCATATTAACAATTCATATTTATTTTTTTTAAATATTTATAGTATTAATAAACACTAGATATTTTTAACTTAATTTTTAAATATACTTTATAACACGCGCTATCGATCACGTTAGTCTGTTAAAACATACATATTACATACGCATGCTACCCAATTAAAGTAAAATAAATGAGTACAAAAAAGAGAGCGTTACTAAATTACTACAAAAAAAGAGTAATTCTGTTCGAAATGGAGACATGGAGTAAATTTACTTCACATATTAAAATATTACTATCAAATGTAGTGAAATTAATTTGAACACAGTAAATTTTCACTCAATATGTATTAAATTAAAACTACTATCTATTGAGAAATAATACTGTAATTGTAATAATTAAAATCTACTCAAAGTACTTTTACTATATCGAAACTGTTTTAAATTTTGACTATATTAAAAAAAAAAAAATTACTCTAGTGAAAATAGCAAATTTACTATTATTTCAATAACAAAATCACTCTACCGTTTTTTTGATTTTTTAGAGTGTATAATTATGTCCTAAATCCAGAATCTTTATAAAATCGGGCGTAAAAGAAAACAACTTTTAAACAATATGTGAAGTAGAGGAATCGATTGAATATCTGTGAATGCAAGGAGACTCGTAGAAGACTTCTGTGATTCGTAACAGACTTTACCACCTGGAAAAAGTGTTTCCCGATCAATTAGAGCTATCCAACATACCACTAAAGAATATCCTGAGTATGATTATCAAATCAGACATATCCTTAAACACTCAAATACTAAATTGAATTAATACGGGTAATCACAATAAGCCCATTTGTGGATGTAGTAATAGATGAGCTAAATCCCCACCCGTCATATATCTAAATATAATCTAATCTAGCTAATTTCATTAAAAATGTTAGTTTTAAAAAACAAAAAAAAAATTCAAGTTAGTTTAAATGCTTATAGCATAGTTTCTTGCCGTTGAGCAATAAAAATTTGTTGGCTGAATTTTCTTCGTGTTCTCCAATTTATACTCATTCATTGGTTCAACTATATACTACTTATGGGTAGATAATAGTATAATACAAAAAAAAATATAAGATAATTTCACTACACTAGTGAGAATAATAAATTGATGTAGTTGAACAGATAACTTGAAACAGTACCTGAAAATTAATTCGTAACAACAAAACTATTTTATTTATTTAATTATTTATCTGATTAGGCTTAACACAAACATATTACAATACTAGTTTTGTAACCCGCCATAAATGACGGAAGCAAAATAAATTCTAGCATTTCTTCCTTCATTAGAGTTTTAATTTCAAGTTTAAGAAAAATATGTATTTGCTTACTAATTTATCAATATCATACCCTTATTAGAATTATTAGAATGCTTTTAATTACCATATAAACAGAATATTTGTAGTAAGGTGCAAAATTTTCAATTCCCTAAGGGTTATTTACTCGATCATTTTAAATTTAAATATATATTATACTAAAACCTCAATAATTCATAAATAATCAATATTCTTAGACATTCTATTGTATTCAATTAATTACAATATAAATTAGTCAAAAAGATAATTTCAATTTAAATTAATATAGAAATACTAAACTTACAATAATTTTATATTTTTACAATCACAGCAGCGTTCTACTGTAAAACTCAAATTGTAAAATGAAATTAATTAAGACATAATAAAAGTAAAAAGTTCTATGGCATGACAATCATTATGAAATGATGGGCAAATGACACATATAACAAATGACAGATGACTGATGACACATATAACAGATGACAGCTGACAGCTGACAAATGACAGATTACAGCTGACAAATGACAAATGACAAATGACAAATGACAAATGACAAATGACAAATGACAAATGACAAATGGCAGATGACAGATAAAAGATGACAGATGTCAGATTATAGATGTTAGATAAAAGATGACAGATAAAAGATGACAGATGACAGTTGACAAATTACAGATGACAGATGGCATATATAATCAATAAAAAACAGATACTATATACACAATTTTTATATATATTGTAATTTTTATATGTGTTGGAGTATTCCGTCGAACTTACAAACATCCAGATAAATGCAGAAAATTATATATATTAGTACAAAATAAAACAAACAAAATATCATTTTAAATTTAATCTCATTCTAGATCGTAATATTAAAATTGACAATTATACAATTTTATAATTTATTGATTACCAAATAATGTTACAAAATTATAAATTTATACTAACCCTACGATATATGTAAGTGTAGCCTCTTTTTTAGTTGGGCTATGTTTAATATAAAATCAATGTGGTGTTTTTGTTTATTTATTAACATAAACATTATATTAACAGGTTCATATTTACCATAATTTGTAATGATAACATTATGATAACGAAATACTATCGAGCACATACACAAATACTTTAAGAACATCGACAAACTTTCAATAACTCTAGTGGGTATGCTCGATAAAAGCTAGCTGTATCTTAAGAGTAAGTCCTTAATTCTTCAAAATAAAAAACACTTATATGTCCTTGTTCAGATAATCTTGATATGAAATAATCATTGCCTTCATTCCTTTTCGTGTGACAAAAAAATTAATGGTTAGTTTTTATATTTATACTAGGGGCCACTGTTGAGTAATTGTAATTCAAGTTGAAGCCAAATCTAAAGTTTTTAAAAGAACAGTAATTTACGTACTGACATAGACTTCTCACGATAAAATAGCAACCACTCATGTTTCCATAAAGATTTGGAGGTTACTAAGTTTGATTTAGGAAACATAAATACTGCTCCCCCATATACTGTTTCGTTTCGACATATAGTAAGTGGCATTTAATGGATAAAATTACTAAAAATAAAATATTTTTGTAATTAAAGAGGTATACTCTAACTCTACTATACGTAAACATGAAATTACCGGTCATATGAAAAATTCAACTGATTTTTTTTTTTTGTTATTTCAAATTTTTTATTTCAGATTAATTTGTTTTTTTATTATTATTTTACATATGTACATAGGATCATTTGCAAGTAATAATAATAACTGATTTGTTTGTTTTAGTTTTTTATTTTAATAAGAACTCGCATATTATGCATAATGTATTTGGTGAATAAAACCATAGGATATGATTAAAAAAATATTCAACTGTGTGCCTATTATTGTTTTATATGCAACTTATTTATATATTAAGAGTTCGTTAAGGAGAAGAGAGATAAAATGAAGAGGTATCTACTGCGTAGGTCTTTAAATGCTTGTCAATTATAATTATAGATTTTTTTAGTATAAATATTTGTTTTAAAGTAATTTTTAGTTTAGCTCAAGTAAGAAGGAATTTTACTCATTGACCACATCTTTGATGACTTTTTTTGAATATTTTTTTTTTTGCTTGATCGAATTTAACAATACTATTCATATATTATTAATATACTTATTATAAGCTATTATTGGCGGGCACTTAATCTTTTTCTGAGTTCCAACGCCTCAGAAGTGTCATTAGTTTAGATGGATCATGAAAATTAGACTACTCTTTTGTCTTTTTACTTCAAAAATAGCAACCCAGAATCGCTTGTGCGTAAGTCATATTCTCCGGGGAATAATTTATTATCAATCCTGAAATCTGATATACTTTTTTGTAACTTGGGCAGTACCGTAAGTATTAATTTTTTTCTTTTATTTTTACCATAATATTTTATGAGTTGTAAAATAATTATTTATTTATTTTTATCTTAAAAAGAGCAATTCGCTCATATAGAGTATATAATATATTGTTCTTCGTTGTAATTTACAATTCAGTGTTCTAAGATCAATAAAAAGAATAAAGAGCTAAGTCATAATAAAGAACTAAATTTACAAAAACAAAAATTATGTAGAAGAGAGAGAAAATAATATAGTTACAATATAATATTTTTTTTTTTTTTTTATATTAGTTTTTTAAAGTATTTGTTTAATTCCGTTTTAAATTGAGTGTTGTTAACGTTTTTCAAATTCATCTGCAGCTTCTTATATTCTTTGACAGCATTATTGTAAATCGAATCATTTCTGATACCACTGGCAACTGTATTTACTTGAAGCAGATGCGATGTTCTAGTATTGTGTTGGTGTACTTCGTTTATTGTTCTTAGAATTGTATTTTGTTGATGGTCCCAGTAAGCATTTTATGTATTTGTGTGCAGAGCATTTTCTGTATATACAGCTGCAGCGGCAATATATTGTGTGATTTATGTATTTGTTGTGTTGATGTTTTTTATTGCTTTGTTTTGAATTATTTGCATTTCTTTTAATTTGGTTTTGTTCATATTTCCCCATCCCACAATGAACTATGGAATACGCTCAAAAACAGAGTTCTCTTCCATTGAAATGTTATCGCCTGTGTGCTATTCTTCTAAATATACCTGCTATTTTTCTACCTTTTTCAATTTTATTATTTATTTGGGCTTTACAGCTCAATTCAACATCTATTACGACTCCTAAATATTTATATTCGTCAGTTTTTTGAATTTTCATGTTGGTATATAGCAAATTTAAGGACTCAAAATGTTTAGACTTAAAATATATATACTTTGTTTTTTTAATGTTTATAGTCAATTTGTGTTTGGACATCCATTTATATATTGTGGTTAGGTCATAATTAATGTTTATCTCTAAATTCGTATTACTAAATTAGCGTCATATATAACTACAAGATCATCAGCATATAGAAACGGTTGTCCTTGTAAATTAAGTTCAGCAAAGCTGTTTATCTATGAATTAAAAAATGTAGGACTTAGCGAACTCCCCTGTATTATGCCACAGTCCGTTTTTTCGATTGTACTTATGATGTGTTCTGTACATGTATATTGTTTCCTTTCAGTTAAGTAGTTCCTAAATCATTTTTGTGCAACACCACTTATTCCATATTCATATAATTTGCGAAAGAGAATTTTTCCGTCTACAATATCGAATGCTTTCGAGAGATCAAAAAACATCACTGACACCTTTTTATTATTCCCTAGGATATTTTGAATATTGGCTAGGACATTAAAAATTGCTGCATTTGTGTTGGAGTTTTTCTTAAACCCACATTATATTTTACTCGTTATTTTTTTGAAATCCTCCGTAAATAGCATGTTTACATAAGTTTCAATTAGCTTACTAAAGATTGTATATTGGTCTAAAATTATTAATATCTTGAGTTTCGCCAATGTTTTTATATATTGGTACTACTTTGTTTATTTTAAGTATACTTGGCAATTCACCTTTTTTCAATGCTGTATTAATTAATCTAGTTAACGGTTGACATATCTCTGTCTTACAGAATTTAACAATGTCAGCTAACTAATTCCATCTATCCCGGTTGATTTAGAGTTAGTCAATTTATCTATTAGCTTTTCTGTTTGGTATTTGTCTATAGGCTTAAACTTAAAAAGTATTTTTGGCTTTTTGTTTAGGATATAAATTGTATCAAAATATCAAACTATCGAAATATAATTCATGATTTTTGACATAAAAGGGTTAACTCAAGTCTAAAACAACATTTTCTCCCGTTCTGAAAACAGTTTAGCAACTTATCTGTTTTCATTATGGAAACATAACAAATATATTGAATCAGTATTTTTGCGATCTTTTCATCATCCACCAATATACATTTCAATATTTCCTTCTCCTACAAAAAGTTTTTATTCATTATGTTCTAATCATTGGGAAAAATTCTTATGTAATCTAATCACTAAGTTCACTTTTATTATGAAAAAGAAAGTTATTTACCGTTTACTTTTGATCTAATAAATAACGGTCAATATTTTTAATATTTAAAATGTATACCACTTTATTTAGCGAATAAAGTTTTTAGAAAGTTAAAGTTATTAAGCGAAGAATTTTTAAATAATTATAAACTAAAAAAAGAATTAACCAATAAAATCCTAAATAACTACGATAATAATCCTAAATTCATATAAAAACAAAGTATAAGGTTTATTGCAACCTTATGTAATTTCAATTTCAAATATTCAATACTATAAATATTAAACTATTTTTATTGTTCATACGTTAAATATAATTATAATTGTAAATTTTTTAATTTTTTAATCTTATACTTGTTAAATTATAACTTTGGTGGTTACAAATTTTTGTATAAAACCTTATATAGAGAGAAATCTCGTTAGGCATTCATATAGTTGAAATAAATATAATAATAATAATAAATATGTGCGGTGGTACGAAATTTATGCCACCATATTCAAATTATAATAACTTTTGATTTTCGGCACTAAATTTTATAGAAATTCAGCTGGACGTTCCAATACACAATTGTTAATGTAATTTTTCTTATATTTATGAACATTCTAAAAGAAAAAAAAAAACAAAAAATCTAAGATAAACAAAATTATTCTGAAAAAAATAAAATCCGTTATTTCATATCGCTTGCTTAAAACAACAACTGCATAACTCAACAAAATGAAGTTTTGAGTTATTAATGTAGAAAAATTTGTTATTTTATTCTCTATTATATAGCAAAGCAACTAAGTTGTAGCTTTCAAATTGAAACCGTGAGAGCAAAATTATCGTTTTGGCATAACTTGATTCTCTCGGAAATTTTAGTTCAACATTGATTTATTTTTAGTTGTGCCACTGAAATGGTTAATTATTTAAGTAAAAAGTGGTACATTTCAGGTTAGTTCTTCATTGCAGTAAACGTAAGTATTTTATTTTATTATAATTTTATACGTGTATAACGTACTTTTTTGATTTATGACGCTGTTCATTTCAAAACTTTACTGATCACAAAAGTCTTTTTCTGAGTTATGACGTTGTTACTATAAAAAATATTATTTATTTGGGTATTATTTGGGATAGTGCGTTATTGCGATTAACACTTTGATAAATTTTAATATTGAGAGTTGGCATATTTCTAATGTGACGATATTGTAGTAAAAACTAGAATTTAGTGAAGAATTTTTTTGGCTTGTGTCAATTTTACTTTAAATTTTATGATAAAATTTATAATTATTTTTTAATTAATGCATTTTTTTTAAAGTAAATAAGCACAAGCCAAACAAATAATACAAGTAAAGTAAATTTTTCCCTACAGAATTTGAATATTTACAAATTTTAGGGCCAAAAAATGGAGTTGGCGGCTTGTTAAAAAATTTTTAAGCTAATATTGGAAGAGACAAACTTCTACTAAAAATTATATTAATATTTGATTCTATAATTTTAGAAACAAAGATAAACTTTTAATGTGATTAGTGTAAAACATTAATTTTAATCAGGGTTTTACTCAAGATAAAGACCAAAATGTAATATCTAACTTAGTTTTTTTAATACTAAAAGCCTGACTTTAGAAATGCTTTCAAGAAATTAGCGAAGTATTTGAACGATTAGAAACTTTCAAAAACTTAATCTACATTAATTCATTTCAGAATATTGCAGAATACATTACAAAAGATACTGCTTTGATTAGCCAGGAAAATACATGCATTACATTAACACCTGTCGAAAATTTTCCGGAAGGCAATGTTGTGCATACTTTTATATATATATATTTTGCATACTTTTATATATATATATTTTTGAATTGAATCTATTCAAAAAAATTTTTTGCGATATGCTCTACGTAATCTTCCCTGGTCTAACCCAATAATCCTACCTCCATACATAAATCGTCTGAAGCTTCTTCAGATGAACACATTGCAATCAAGAAGGGTTGTTGCAGATATCTTATTCATATCCCAAGTATACAATGGTGAAATTGATTCCAAAATTATAAAAGATCAGATTAACTCGTACATTAACACCAGTACGCGTTTTCGTATAGAACATCTTTTTAATCTTCCTTTCCATAGAACTAATTTGAGCCAATTAATAGAATGTTAATGGCAGTTAATCAATACAAAAACAGTGTTGACTTTTCTTTGAACAAAACCAGTTTAAAGAAAACCTTGTTTCACTTGCTTCCTTAGTCCTCCTAATTAATCTTGTTTTTCCGCTACTAATATTAACTAATTTGTAGTGTTATAATTAACTTTTAATACTTTTAATAACTTTTCATCTTCTCTTTTTTTTTCTGATGAAATTTATTTTATCTAATTTTGTTTTTTGTTTTTTATAAAAACTATGTTGTATTAAATTTCAAAGTAATTTAAACTTTAAATCATAAATCTTATTTGATACATTGTGTTAATTTACAATTTTCATAATTAAATTGTATTATATTTTGTAAACTGTTTGAACTAAATAGTAAATAAATAAATAAATAAATAAATAAATTTATTCCACCTTGTGCATCAATGAAAGATTGCAATTACTTTCATATTGAAGTTCTTAAATTTTTAGTTAATTTCGTAGGTATTTTTATCTAAATATTCAGTATTTCCTCAATCCTTTCAGCGTTTTTCTGCTTTTATCGATTTGTTTCCTTTTCATTGTTTCATAAATACGATTTGTTTCATAAATGCGCAGATATTCTGTATAACATTTAAGTCAGGGCTCTTTGTTGGCCAAGTTAGAAAGCTCATTCCGACACCCTCAAGAAATCATTTTACAACGCAACCTCTATTAAATGAAGCATTATCTTGCTGGAAACATCAGTTATCAACAGAAAATATTCTGCCTCCTTAAGTGAAAGCATGTTTATTTAATATTTTAATATATCCACATTGAAATAATGTTGCATCTGTTGGAAACAAAGCTCCACAGTCATAGTAGTAAATGCATCCGCAAGACATAACACTTCCATCGTCGCCATTGGAATCAAATGATTAAACCACTTTATACTTTAACTTTTTTGGAAGAAGAATGTATATTGTTCCAAGAGCTTCCGTGGAATGTAAATTAACTTTCCTCTGTCCACAATACGTTATATCAGTACTCCAATGACTCATTAACATATTCTTGAGCAAAAGCCTCACGGTTTTGAAATATTTTATGGTAAAATATTTACTACTTTACGCACCCCATAAGTTTGAATATGAGAATTTTTACATATTCTTCGTACTGTTCGTTCACTCCCACTTTTTTTCCAATAATTTTTGTTGACCCAAAAGCAATTTTAACTGGGCTTATATCAGGATTTTTTTTTTTAATTACTTAACAATTTGTAATCTTCTTAGTAACAACGGCATTTCTACTAGATCTTTCCCTGTTTTTCAAGCTAACGAAATCCTTTTTTTTCTTTACAAGGTTCTAAACTGTTTTAAATGAAATTCCATAAATTTCTGCTAGCAATCGAGCTAGTGTTAAGCAACAACTTGTGCGCGATTTTCAATATTTAATTCGTTTTTTTTACGTATTGTGGATGAAAAATGAATCAGTAATTTTAACAGAATAAAATTATTTGAAACACTATTAACAGCTGCACTTCAACACTTTTAAATATTAGAATTCAAATTCAAAAATAAAAATTAATTAAACGCTATAAAAAAATGCGCTTATTCACTTCAACAGATCAAAATGCAATAATGTGTAATTAATTATGCTGTATGAAACCAAATGTGTAATTACTTTTGCCGGATGACATAGCAAAATAAACCTGTTACTACGTGAGTCATTTGAAATTTTTTTCAGCCGAAAATTTAAATTTATATTAAGAACACTTTCTTTTGAAGAAATTGATTCCCAAAGTTTTTTTTTAACACATTTGTAAATTCCGTCCTTAGAAAAGAAAAACAAAAAAAAATGTAAAAATTTATTGAGTGTGTAATTAATTTTGCCTACCACTGTAGTTTAATGTTTTTAGAATACAAGGTTTTAATTTGAAGGAGAAATATTATTTATTAGCAAGGGTATAATAGTTTAAAACCTTAAAATGTGTCTAGCAAAAAACTATGTTTTTTGAGTTATGCCGTTGTTGTTTTAAACAAGCGATATGTCTACACTGGGCCATAATAGAGAGATCAGATATTCTTTTTTATTTTAATTTTTGTAATACGCAGTTGGTAGAAGTATAAGGAAATATTGTGTGATTATAGAAATGTATTAGAATGATAATATAGAAAGATAACACAGAAAATATGAAACAACTTTAGTGGTATATATCATATACCACCGCCCTTGAAATAATTAAATGTTAATTTGAGAAATAGTCAGTAGCTTTTAAGGGGCTACAGTCTCCACATAGTTTTAAAGAATATAACTATACTCTAACCACGGCTTGTCTTTCTGTGATTTTCTCTAACCTCGAAAAAAAAATTAAAAACTACATTTCCAAAAACTCAAACTTCTAAAACAAACAACATAGGTACCAAAAATAATATTTTTGTTTCATATCTCACATTATTCCAAAAAGAATTGAGAAGATTTCAACTTTAAATTTACTAAGAATTAACTATAGTTTTCGTATATAATATGTAGTTATATAGGTATATATTAGGTTCAGTAAATGAACATGATAATTTATAGGATTTGAAAACCTTAAAAAATCAATTTGCTATGTCAAAGGACAAAGGAACATCTATAGTTTTTCTATTTAACGGTATAAAATTATCATCAGAAGTACCTCATTAAATATTCTCTAAATGTGAAAGAAGCAGAAATAGATAACCAAAGTCGAATATAATATATTTGAATGAATTAATGTTACTTTGGACATTTATATACAGATATATATACATATATTTATATTTAATATTATCTAAGAACATAATATCTGTATGTATGTATGTATGTATGTACATACGTATCAACTGAATATTTTTCAAATGTAAATAATTCACATTATTATTTGGAATCATTCCAATGAAGTGGAAGTTAAAGAATAAAATAAAAAAATAAAATCCAAATACTCAAACTCTACTTAGTAATTTTGTTGACCATAAATTAGTGACCGGTCACCATTCAATTAATTAATTAAACCTACAACTGCCATATAAAAAAAAAAAAAAAATTATAATAGAATAAAAATTTAATCAATGTATAAAAGAGAGACAACAATAATTCGAATGAAAGAGGATTTTACGATATGTTTATATGGACACAGAATATAATATAGCCAAGAGTATTCATGTATGTGAGTTCGATACGTTTTTTTTTTTTTTTTTTGGATTTTATATTAATTTTATTTTATTCGAATTCAATGTAGGTATAAAGAAAAAAAATAATAATCATAATAATAATAAAGGACATTTTATAAAAAGGATACATATATCTAATATTATACTATTTCATTCTTCTTCATTTTGGTTCATTGATTCTTTTTAGTTTCGGACTATATACATACATACATACATATTTTAAACTACTAGTTTATGTGAATCAAGTCAAATAAAATGCAAAAAAAATATAAAATTCATAAAATGAAAAATAAATGAAAATTTACATGAAAACAAGGAGTTTCAAAAAAAAAAAAAAATTAGTCCTGACCTAATTTATAAAAGCTATTTAACATACGTTATTTTTGTATACCAATATCGTTAATCTTTTAAACAACATATTGTTATCATTATAAGAATATTATATGTATATTAATTTTGACAGAATATCATACAGTAATACTCAGCTATTGGCACGTTATTGCTTTTAAAAGAATGATTTGAATTTTGAAACACAACAATTTGGACAATTTACGTTACGTAGCAGTTAACATTAATGTAGAGTTAATTTCTATATATACATTCTAATTGGTGGGAGTGCCAACAATGTAACAAACATAATAGGCTCTTTTTTTCTACTAAGCTCAGAATACACATATGCTAATTGCAATTTTTTCCAAAATTTTAATTATACCACATATGCTATTTTAAAAGCGCCTGTTTTCCATCGTGTAAATATCTAAGACATTCAATACGTAGTTTCCGAGATATATAGAGTGTTAAAATAGGTTAAGTGAAAATGTTAGTGTTCATTTTAGTATAAGTACTTACTCTAACTATTAAACCTAAAAAAAGGTGTTTACTAATCCAACACATAATATGCCAAGTGCTTAGATATAATATGAATAATTATGCTAAATTTTCAAGTCAATCATGTGCTAAATGCAAGACCTGTTACAGAAAATACAAAATTAAAAAAAAAATGATTTAATCATTTGAACATTTAAATATGTTAATTTTATATGTTTGACAAACTCTTACGTATATTCTATAAACTTCAGGTATATATGTATCCAAAGCTTCTATAATCATTAGTCGCTTTGTTAAAGCTAGATCGATTTTGAACATAATTTCGAAATCAATTGAACTCAATCAAATTTGTAATATTAAAAATTTATAGAACACCGTACAGATAAAATAAAATTCTCTATACTTTTAATGAAAATAAATTATTAATAAATAAGGTGGTTTATTGCCATATCACTACATCGTTCAAAGGTGATTATAATTTCATAAATCCAAATTTGAATATAATTATTTTGTTAAAAGCGGACATCAGCCAAATCTTAAATATTATTACACCTACTTCAAAAATAGTGACGAGAGATCTATTGCACATAGTGGAATAGCTACATTAGTGCAAAGAGTTTAGCAGTGAACAAATTCAGTTAAATACATCCCTAATGGCCATTGCAGTTAAAATATACTATCCCATCAAGTTCATCATATGTAACCTCTATCTACCCGGTAGAATCAAAATAACATACCAGGAAATGCAAAAACTTCTCGACCAGTTTGACTGTCCCTTCATTATACTCGGAGATTTCAACTGCCATAACAGTCTCTGGGGATCCAACACAACGGATACAAGAGGTAAGATGATCGAGAAACTAATAAACCACAACCAATTATTTATGTTTAACAATGGCCAAGCTACTCATTTTAGCCTTGCTTATAAAACATATAGTTCAATCGACCTAACTCTAGGTACTGCCACTTTACCCAACCACTTTGAATGGATAACTGACGGAGATTTCCGGTCGGACCGAAAGATGTTGCTAAGAATCCTTCACACAATTGTACTACCAATACTGGATTATGGAGCACAAATTTACGGTTTAGCGACTAAATCCAAACTTAAAACCTTAAACCCGGTATTAAATTGTGGTGTAAGGATTGCAACAGGAGCTTTTCGAACTAGCCCCACAAATAGCATTATCTGTGACGCAGGAATACTTCCACTTGAGCTGAGGCGGAAAAAATATTTATTGATGTACGAACTTAAAGTATTATCAAGTGATAGTCACACACTTGGTGAACTAATAAAAGACACATCAATATATAATAAATACAAAAACAGGCCAATAAGATGTCAACCGTCTTTTGTAAGACTTAGACAGGCTCTGGAAGAATTGGACAACACACCAGATAAACGTTTTGATAAAACAAAAATACACAAAACCCTACCATGGATGCTTAAACTACCACGCGTTGATACAGATCTTAACACACACAAAAAAACGAAACAAATAACACGCAATACCAACAACTATTCAAAAACAAACTAAATACTACCTATAAAGACTACATACCGATATACACAGATGGATCGAAACAAAATAACATAGCAGGATGCACATTTAAATGTATGCAACATGAAAAAAAACTTAAAGACTTAACGAACATACAACAGTATATTCGGCGGAACTATATGCCATAAACAGGGCGATTGAGTATGTCAGCCGAAGCTATGAGGGGAGAAGGTTCATAATTTGCACCGACTCCCTTAGTAGCCCACAGGCTCTCTCAAATATGTAAAAATCATATAGCATTTCTATGGGCTCCGGGACATGCCAATATTACCGGTAATGAAGAAGCAGACAGACTGCCAAAGGAAGCAATTTAAAAAACCACTTTCCGAACAACAAATCCGGTACTACAGGGATTATAAAGAGATATGTGATCGAACTTTATGCGACATACACAACACAAGTTGGCAAAATGAACCCCTCACCAACAAACTAAGGCACATTAAAAGAAATGTATCCAGATGGAATAGTTTAGACCAGACCAGTAGGAAAATCGCTGTTGCTCTGACTAGACTCCGAATAGGACACACACGATACACCCACAGCTATCTCTTTGATGGACCCCAAAACGCACAGCCAACATGTCACTGTGTTCCAGATACCCCAATCAATATACAGCACATATTTGAGGCTTGCTCTTTATACACTGATGTAAGAGCCAAGCTTGGAATCACGGGACTTGATATACTCACACAGGATACTATAGAAGCAACAACTAATATCATGGCATTACTTAGGGAAACTGACATTTTCAATAAAATATAATAAAATTCAATAAAAACCAATAAAAAAAATTTAATTTTTCTAATATAATATAAACTAGGCTAAAATCAAAATTATAAACTTAAAGAGGAAAAAAAAATTAATTTGAAATTAAAATACAAAAAAAAGAAACAAAAAAAGTAAATCAAAAATCTAAATTTAAAACAACATTATGTTAAAAAATAATAATGAAATAAACTAAAGATAATTATGTAAAAAACTTTAAAGAATGAGGGCTTGACAAAACCCACGTGGTTGATAAGCCCATAATAAAGATCTTATAAATAAATAAATAAATAATTATTTTGTATCAATCAATGCCTTGTAAAACTATTATGATTTTCAACCACTAGAGAGATGGGATACGAATTTATCTATACTTATAAAAGGGAAACTTTGTTTGATTGTTTGTTCGCTATACACGTCCACAGTTTTAAAGATAGAGTTCTGAAATTTTAAACAGTTATTCATGGTCAAATAAAATACTGGACGCGGTACTTTACGAATTCATCAGATGATAGGTTCGGGTTACTGCCGTATAACTCCTAGCAAGACTCAGGAATATTTTAAAAACTAATAGTGTTATAGGCATTAAAATGTACACTTACTATCAGAAATATTTCAAAAACAGATTGTGTTACAGACTTGAAAATTTATTCATAGGTACAAATATGTATTGTTCTGAAAAAGTATTTTCGAATTTTAGGAATCAGTATAACATTTTGACATGACTATATGAAGTGTCTATGTGAATTAGCCACAAAAATGTGACGATTCGTTTTATTAAACAAAAAATACTGCAGAGTGTTCCAGGGGTTCATGTGTACAAATCGATAGATACAGTTATCGATGAAAATGAAGTTGTTCCTCTTCATCAATTGGAATTAAAAGTAGTAGCTTCAATATTGCTTCTACGAAACTTGAAGAAGCCAAAACTACGGTACTAGATTAAGAATAAGAACTTGGCATCCTCATTTCATTTAAGTACAAATTCCAATTGATTGTGGAAAAGGCGAATATAACGTATTTACTTATACTTCATCAGAAAAGACAACCGAAATATTGTTTACAAAGAAATAATTTTAATATAGGTATAGTTTAAGTTGTAGTATTGTTGATATTTTGTTATCGTAGTGAAAAAAAATATTAGGATATTTTTGATATATTTGATAAATTCGATACATTTTGTGGTCGGTCGGACAATGTCGGGTAACTTTGTTAGTAATTAATAAAATAAATTAATTTGTTAAAAAGATAAACCACTAGCCGGTAAACTACGACGACGGACACAAAAAATTAAAACTATGCGGAATTTCGCAATCACAAGAGACTACAGTTTTTAAAAACATCAAAGAAGTAGAAAAAATTCACAAGTTCAAGCCTATTTGATTCTTAAAATTTTATTTTATATGAACATCACTGTACATTATAATTATTGTTATATACATAATATATTATTATATAATATATGTACATAGCTGTATATAGATTTTAGAAAATATCTTCTAAATTTTATATTCTTACTTTCTATCATCATATTTTTCGCTATATAACGGGTATTGAATATATTTTACAATCTCATTTTTCATTATATAACTTCCAAAACAAAAAAGGACATTATCATCCCTTTTCAACTATTTTTTTCTTCTTTATTTCGCTTCTGTTTATGTGTAAGGAAATATTGAAAGAGTGTTTAAGTAGTTTGTTGAAAATTGGTATTAAATTCATTAAAAATATTGGTCATTTATTTTTTTAACTAAGAATGTGACGATTTGACCATGCATTCACTAGTTATATATATATATATATATGTATATTTATGTAATGTATATGCATGAAAATGTAAATAGTTCTGTATAATAAAATATGGTATAATTTGAATAATGATGGAAAAAACATTTGTCGTATATAAAAGGGGTCGGAAATTTTAAATATTATCGTGTGTGTGTGTGACTGTGTATATCTATTTATGTGATTGCACAATTTACTGTTACCAATTTACCCTGTTTCAGTCAGTTGTTACAAAGCATATAATAATATTATCCTCTTGTTTATGAGTGAAATATGCAAAAGATGTTTAATGTTTTAGAAAAATCGTTATAAATTATCAAGAAAATCATGAAATTGATAATAAAAATAAATTTGTAGATTAATTTGTTAATGACATGCAATTAATAAAAATTAAACATCATATATGTGATAAATTAACTTTGGTTATGGTCATCGATTTTTAAAAGGTTAATTATTATATTAGTAAAAAAAATTCTAAATTTTTAAATAGTTTTAATCAATTTTTTGTTTTGTTTTTTCTTTAAAATTTAATGTTAAAGTTTTTTTAAAGTTTTCAATTGAATTTGATCTAGGTTTCAAATTATAAAATTTAAATTATAGAAACTAAATTAAATTCAATGTTTAGAAACACAATTAGGCAGTGAAACATGAAAGTTTGTCATAAATTATTTATATAGTGTTCAAGTTCTAGTTACAGCTTAAATATAAGAATGTACTAAAATAAGAACAGTAAAGTTAATTTATGAAAAAAATTCTTAAGATCACTTACCAGCATTGAAAAAATACAAAAAATAGTAGAATTAAAAACTAAAGGTGTTTATACAAAACAAAGATTTTTTTTTACTTAAATTTTAATTTACAACAACTTTGGTCTAATAATTCTTCCATCAATAGAGAATAATATTTATATATATATAGCGAGAAAAATTTACAGTATTAACGAAATCTAAATAAACTAAATTTTTGACACCTCCGAAACTCAGAGCCCTGATTTCAATAAAACATAGTTTTCCAGCTTTTTAAAATGTTAATATTGATAACTCTGAAACATTAAGAGCCCTTAATTGAAATATCATCCAAACACTATTTGCCAGCAGGTGTTTCTTAGTTTCGGTTTCTTGCGAAATAGGACGGTCCGCTGACGACAATAAACTATATACATTCGATGCATATCCCAGCACAATCCTCTTGAATCTGGAAAACGGTTTTAAATTCTTTTTAGAAATATTACCACAAATGGAAAATAAAAATAAATACCTTAAAAAACTCCGCGTGCTTCTTCACTAGAAACTTACAACCAAATAGCAATTTTGTAAGCTAGAGCACTACTGTCAAATATGTAGAAATCATCCTGGACCCCAAATATCCTTTTAAACTCCTAGTCGACGATAAAATAAAAAAAAAAATCAAATATTAATCAAATTGTTATACAGAATAATTAATAGGAAATCGTCTCTTTCTAAATTCAGCTAAATTTTAATTTTCAAATTCATTTCCAAAGCACATATCTCACATGTCGGTACGCACAATAAACTACTTAAAATTATACTCAACCTCCCTTGGCATTATAGTACAGTTGATATACATTTCAAATCCAAAAATATGACGATAACAGACAATATTACTATCAGGGCACTCTATACAGCCAACTGCTCCACATCCGAAAACATTTTAATCAGGCAATTGGTTGATAATTATATATATATTATTCTGGATGTTTGTAAGTTCGACGGAACGCTCCAACACATATACAAATTGCATATGTATACAAATGCATATATATACAAATTGCTTTGGTGCTTTTTTTTAACCCCTGTCTACCATGCTGAACCTTTGCAGGAAAAATTTATTGCATGAACTATATTTTTTTAATTTAATGTTAGTCTTCTTCGCAAATAATAAGGAAAAATAATAAGTAATAATAATAATATAAATAAAACAAACAATTTTTTTGATTTATAATAATAAGGACTAATAGAAATTTAATCAATAGTTTAATATGGTATAATAACCAAAAGGCAAACAGCATTTAACACAAAAAAAAACATAATTCACTCAAAGGTTATTCTTATTACTTAATATTATACACAATAATATACATATGTATCAACATATTTGTATTGTATAATATTATACATTATACTACTTTATTGCTTCTACCTTTTATTTTTGTCATTATTGTGTGCGTAACTCACTTCACTCAAAAAAAATTATTTTTGTTTTTTTTTTATTATTTGCTGTATCTGTATTCTGTATGTTCTATATGCTCCATTCCAAAAATATTATTTTATTTTCAGTGTTAAGTGTTCACTTTTCACTTCACCTGTTCAGGTTCACTGTTCAATCAATAGAACTTGATAGAAGTAGAGTAGGATAATTAACTCTACTTCTACGCCGGATAATAAAACATTGTTTTTTTTAAATTGAAAATTATTTATGAAAATGTTTTTGTATTTTTTGTAAATTTTACCAATTTAGATACAAAATTTTGAATATTTTTTTTTAAAATAACACAGTACCATAATAACAGTTTATTCATATAGCAAAATAAGATCCCTATGCATTATACAAAAGACAAAATTTATATGAAAATAAGATCCTATTTTTAAATTTGCTCTCCCGGAGGCCTCAATAACGCTAATACGGTATAATTTATACTAAATGGAACCCAACTAACGAATTATAACTAAATGGAAGTGAGTACGAGTATACCATACAAAAATACAAACATTTTATACAAATTTGTTGGGATGGTACTTTTTTTCTGTTAAATAAAAAAAAAGATTAGTGTTAGGCCAATATAAACATAAATAAAAATAAATAAAAAGTGATATAAACATAAGTACTGTAATTTCGGAATAAAGAATCTAATGAAAGAAAAAAAGAAACTAGGATTTATTTTGCTTCCGTCATTTATGACGGGTTACAAAGCTAGTTATTAAATATAAATAAATTGTAAATGTTTGCTTTTAGACTACATTTTTTTTTATATTTTTTATTTTTCTTTGTTTAATTATAAAATAGCCTAAGTCTAGTTATAAGAGTGTTTAAGTAAAATATAAAAATACAAATAGTCAAACAAGGTTTTTGTAATTTTCCACCATTTTTTCTTGTATCAATTAAAACACTTTGTCAAAAAAACAACAAATGATTCTACATTCTATTCTATTGATAACTTATAAGATTCTATAATCTAAACTCTAACTTAAGTACAAAAATACTCTGCCATTGTAAATTATGTATAAACAATTTTTTATAAAAATAAACCTTTGGAAATAAACTTTTTACCAAGATATTCTTTCCAGCCGCAAACAAAATATATTGGGAAATTATTAAAATTTCTAAGTAGAAAATATTTGAATATTTGACATTGTAAACCATAACATTCTGTTAACTAAAGTAACATAATGTAACATAATGATAAAGTAACATAATGATGGTTTTAGATGTTTTATAAACAATTGGTTTCGTTCGTATAAAATAGAGAGTAAAAGTTAATGATGAATTTAGTGACTTACTAATTATAAACAGTGGTGTGCCACAAGGTTCGGTTCTCAAATCTATAATTTTTTGGTATTCTCTTTCCTGCAA
The DNA here is from genome assembly GCA_963942445.1 of Argyra leucocephala. Lineage (NCBI taxonomy): Eukaryota > Metazoa > Arthropoda > Insecta > Diptera > Dolichopodidae > Argyra > Argyra leucocephala. Next base: position 80,744,013 of record OZ012681.1, on the reverse strand, counting down.
CCGTTTGAAGGAAATCATACAGCATTTGTTGATGACACAGCTTTTACTTATTCTTCCAAAATTAAATTTGACATTGTGGCTTACATGCGAACTATGATATTAATATACTCTGTAACTAGTTTTGTAAACACGTTATTAACTCTAAAACAAAATATATGAATTTAAATATCTGTAACACAAATATCGATAACTTTAAGTTGTTTTATAATTCACCTAATTGTAAAAAATATTCTCTTCGTCTCAACTCTGTCTTCACTGTTCAAGATTTCTATAACTATTTTAATAATCCTTAATGTAACTTAATTGTTTTTTTAATTTAACTTGTCTCTAATTTTAAATATTAGTTTATTGTTTCCAAATTTGGTTTGAGCCATCACACTCATTATCTTAGGAATCATTTTAATTCAACGTGATTCATCAACTTTACTACATAAATTTATACAGCTCTACTAAAGTATGTTCTATGGTTCACTATGCAATATTTCCTTCTAAACTTCAGTATGGAGTAGTTTTTTGGGTTGGTACTCACTTTAACCGTCTGCTCAATGCTATTTTGTTCCAAACGCCTAAAAGTTGTTTTCGAGAAAAACGATAAGCAAAGTTTAACTTGCCTATGTACATAGAGCAAATAAAAAATTAGCAATTGATTACGAAAATTTTCATATAAAAGTTGCTCTTTTTTTTTTTTTTTGATTTATTTATTTTTAGTTTTATTCAAGATCTAATACAAATACACTAAAATAAACAAAAATCAGTACCTTAGGAATACTATTTCACTCGTCCGAAAAGGACACTCAAAAACTATTAGTATTTCTTCAGAGTTCTACTGTAGCTATAGCTATACTAGATTTAGTATTTAATTTTATTTGGAATTTGTGAAAAAGTTAAAAAAAAAACAAATTATTTTCTATTATTTTTAAGATAAAAAAAAAACCTAACCATATCTACTGTAAAATCTTAAAAAACTAACAGCGGAGGAGAAGCAGGGAAAAGGGATAGGTGGAGGATTCCTGGACTTCTCCTAATCTTCTAATAACCACCAATAGTTTTTCTTTGTATTTTGATCGTTTTTTGTTATGTTAACATCAAATTGTAAATGATTGCCAATATTATTTGGATATATATTAATCGGTTGTTATTGGCTCTTCTGCTAACATGATAAATGATAGGTACATTACTTTCATTTTGAATATAACCATTTGCGTCTAAGAAGAAAAATGTTTCTGGTGGTACAAAACCACTTTGGAGCGTAGAAGCTATATAGTTGTCATTCTTGTAGTAAATATGACTAACTAAGCTATTGTTGTTTATTTTCGAAATTCTATCGAAATGTTTTCTATTTATTATTAATGTAAATATGTCAATTCTGTTAATATTGGCTAAGCTATATATAAATCTATTTGAGTAGTAATGCTGGTAATGGGTATCAGCTTTTCGATTTTTATTTAAACATGATCTTATACACTTTCTTTCGAAAATTCTTAATTTTTCCATCAATGATGCACTAATGTTATACCATATTGCTGAAGCGTACGTTAATATTGGTCTTATTAAGGTTGACATTTTAACTTTTTGCGAAAGAGTTTTTGAGTAAAATAACTTTTTGCACATTATAAAAGCTTTGTTTGCTTTGGTGATCTGATTGTTTATGTGAACGCTAGACCTTAGATTTTGGTGCAAATGTATTCCTATAGGTATTTAACCGTTTTTTGCCCTTTGATGATATTTTCATTAGGCGCTCGTAAAGAAAATTGCTTCCAATTTTTTCGAACGTCTAAGTGCACTTTATCAACAGTATTCCGAAATAATATAACGTTACATTTACTATAGTTGACTTTTAATTTCCAAAAATTAGTATAGTCCATTATAATGTTGAACATCTCTTGGAGCTCTATTTGGCAGTTGGTTGCAGTTTTATTTGCCACATATATAATCAAATCATCCTCAAAAGCAATGTTGCTCTTATATCCGTTTAATGAGTTTAATTTGTTCAGTAGATCCCTTAGTATATATATTAAATAACAAGGGTGAATTGACGGTACCTTGCTGTAACCCATTTTTTATTGCAAATTTCTCAGACGATACTGTTTTATTGGTTGAAGTTACAAAAGTTTTATTACTTATCATATCTGCTACTATTTTTATTAAATTATGAGGAAGATTGTATTTAATTAATTTGTATATAAGACCGTTTAACCAAATTGAATCAAAAGCTTTTTCAAGGTCTTCTACGCATTTTTTCCCGTTTATGTACCAGCATATATCTGAAGTCAGTTTTGTTATAGCATAAGTTGATGAATGTTTATATTTAAAATCAAATTGATTTTCTGGTAATATCTCTCTTCTTTCACTTTCGCGATATAACATGTTGTAAATATGGGTTTCAAAAACTTTACTTATATTTGGCATTAAGCTTATGTGTCTAAAATTATTAGGATCCGTTGATAAAAATTGCTCTATTCACAGAAAATTGGCATTTGAACCAGAATAGCACAATAATGTTGGAAAAATGTGGTTTCTAGAGCAAAATGGCAACTACAACGGATAGAAACATTTTAGATTTATTTATTTATTTATGCTTAATACAATACAAATACAATATAAATAAGTGCACAAAATTAAACAAACAAAATATAATTTTAAGCTTAATCTTATTCTAGATCTTAATATTAAAATATTGATATTTATACATTTTGTAATTTATTACCAAAAAATGTTAGAAAATTATAAATTTATACTAACTCTAAGATATATGTAAGTGCAGTTTTTTTTTAGTTGGGCTGCGTTTAATGTAAAATCGATGTGGTGCATTCTATTAACAGGCTCATATTTACCATAATTGGTACGATGAAATATTGGACGAAAAATATTTTCCGATCTAAAGCGGTTTCTGTTGTTAATATATAAGTGGATCATATCTCTAACATAAGGAGAATCAATTTCATTAGTTAAAACTTTAATACTGAATATGATATCAGCAACCTCCCTTATAATGATTTAAGATTCAATAACTTTAACCGGTTCCTATAAGGTGGCAGAATAATTGGATTTGACCAGTGTAAATTACGCAGTGCGAATCTCAAAAAATTGTTTTGTTTAGCTTCAATTCTTTGGATATGATTGAGGTAATGAAGCGACCACACTTGACTGGCATATTCAAGATTTGGTCGAACAAGAGACGTAAAAAGTGATTTAAGGACGTAAGGATCGTTGAATTCTTTAGAAAATCTTTTGACGAAGCCTAGCATGGAATTAGATTTATTTATTATGACATTTAAATGTTGTTTGAAACATAATTTATTGTCAAAGAGAACACCAAGGTCTTTAAAGTGTGAGACTCGTTCAATAGATTTATTTTCAAAAGTATAATCAACCATTAATGATTCAGAAGAGCAAGAGAAAGTCATTAAAGCACATTTATTAATATTTAAGGTCAGATTGTTAAATTTACACCAGTTTAAAAAAGAGTTGAAGTCTTGTTGAAGAAGGGATGAAGCAAGGGGCTGATGTAATTTTTTTGTAAATTTTCATGTCATTTGCATAAATAGTAATTTTACTATGCTTAATGACGGAAGTTACATCACTGATGGAAATAATAAAGAGAAGCGGACCTGAATGGCTGCTTTGTGGAACGCCAGAGTTAGCTTCAAAAGGTTCAGAAGTAGCGGATCTAAATAATACGTTGTAACTCCTATTAATTAAGTAGGAATTAATCCAATTGGTAAAAGAAAGAGGGAATCCCATTTTTTTTAATTTTAGTATAATAATGGAATGAGGAAATTTTGAATACACCTTTGGAAAGAGCTTGATTTAAAACATATGAAAGTGCTCTTAAGTTAAAGATATCCAAAAATAGCGTATGGAGCAAAAGAGCATTCAGCCGACGAAACTATACAACCAAATTTAATATCTCAAAAACATGCTAATAGAATAATTTGTACATACACTGCTAACTTATTTGGTAGTTTAGGTATTATCCCCATCTGAAATTTGTACCTTTATAAAAACCTGAACACATTTTTTTATAATTAAGGATATCTTAATGTGAGGCACACTGTTATATATAATCTAAGAATTAACAAAAAGAATTTAGTTGATGCAGCACGTTTCAATAAGTTTCATATTTGTCATTTCTATATAAACTTGGTGCACCTAGAATTTTTAATAAATTACCAATCCACATCAGAAACATTCAAGTTTTATCCGAATTTTGGACTAAAACTAAAATTTAATTTAGGAATATTAGTTGGCATGAAATTGAAGAGCTAGTGAAGATCATTAGATAATTGTTAGTCAATTGTCGCTGAAAGTCACTTATATATATTCAATACTGTTACTGATTTCCATTTAATTTATGCAATTTTTGTTTATTCTTTTCTTAGAGAATTTCTCCAATTGTTTTTAATTTCTTTCATTTTTGCTTCCTTTAAATTTTATTTTAATTTCTAATTTTACTTTTTTAATGTTAATTACTTTTAAATTTAATTTAGTTATTTAAATTTAATAGGTATTATATGTAAATTTGTGTATACTGCACAAATAACCAATAATTTAAATTGTTATATTATATCACGTGATGGACCATTCGACACTTGCTTTTGCATCAGAATGTTTCCTAACTATTTTATTTCATTTATATTTTGAATTTGTATTTGGTTTAGATTTTGGGCTATTTTATAATATTTATTATATTTGCTTTACTTATTATTTTTAAGTTTGATTTCTGGTTTTAATTAGTTTGGTTAATTGTAATGAAATTTTTATATTTAGTTATAAATAAAAAAAAACGTCTAACCTTCTATTAATTTACAGGAAATACATTCGACAAAGATTAAATTTACAATCGACAAAATTGAACCATCAAAATTATAATTGAATTATGATCGAAATGTAAATAGTCTGATTTTTTTGTTATATCGAGAGTGAGACATATTGCGTAATTGAGAGATAACGCAAAATTACTATTAGATTAAAGAATCTAACTTTTTGTTACATAATATAATAGTAGGTATAATACTCTCTTTCTCGAAATTACTTGAAGTTACGTAGATATTTTATTGAACAATCTCAAGGTCAATTCTCAATAAGTTAAACTTCTTTATATAAATTTATATTTATTTTTGTTTTTACTTCTTTTAAACATATGTCTGGAATAGGATTGAAACATTTTTGAGTAGTACCTCTACAATACAGCGATGTATTCTTTTTTAAACTGCACACAAACTTTACTACAGTTGGTCAACAGGGGTAATATACTAGCTTATAATATTTATACTGTATACGCGGTATAAAATAAAATAAAGTCGAAAACAAAAATTATATGACTTCGGTCCTATTTCTTCCGGCTTTATTTCAAGTAACCTATTTACCAAACAAAAAAATATTTTTTAAAAATCTTCATCAAACGTAATGAATTAAAACATTAATTTTTTTTTGTTTTTTTTTAATTTTTTATTTTTTTGTTTGACGAAATGTAGGTACATTTTAAATTTTGAAAAACCAAACCAAGTTTTGTAAGAAATTCTATGAAATTTTATGCTACTATTTTTTATTTCTTTTTAAATTTATAATTCAATAGTGGAACTCCTAAGATAATTTTTTTTTCACATAATTAAAGAAAATTTAATTTCCTTCAAAAAAAATTCTCAAACGGCTACTGGGATCAGTGCTTCAGAAGTTATCAGATATTTTGTCCCCACACTTCATGTTTTTTAGCAATAAATTTTCTTATTTTCATTTATTTTTAATACAAGCATTTTTATTTTATTTAAAAAAAAAAAAATCAATTAATGAGTTTGGTAACTATTTCGTAATAATGAGTTTGGCAACCAGTTCCTTTTCACTAGTTCAGTAACTAGTTCTTAGTAATGCAGGAGGAAGTTATTGGATGAGTTATTGCACAATTAAATGAAGGAAGCCATTCGTCTAGTAATAGACGTCTGATGTGCTCTAAGCATAAATCTGACAGTATAAAAAAACTCTCCGCTGATTCATTAGTAAAGAATTTTGTATTAAAATTTAAAAGTGATTCTTGCTGTTGATCCCACTAGCCCATAGAAATAATATAAGTAAATATTTTTGAAATGTCAGAAATATTTTTGCCGCGAAGTTAATTTCATTTCTGAATAAAAATATTTAAAAATAAAATTTGTTCAATTGACAAGAAAAAAAAAATCAAATTATTTAGAATAATAATAAGCACAAATAAATAATATACTTATGTATAAGAGTTTTAAATATAAACTATAAGTATACAATACACATACATATACTAATATAGAAATGAATAAATAACACGCATTCATTCATAACCCTATTTTTTACACTGATTAAAGATGACACACTTATAAAAACGAGACAGTTGCGACAACACTGAAAATCTGCGATGACCCGTGTAATTTGCATTATTAATACACTGAAAGTCATCTGGAATATACAAAATATTTTTGGGAAATACAAATAGTATTACTTAGAAATATTATTAGCAACACTCAAAAACACATTTGGGTCTTAACACCAGCATTTGTATATTATAATTTATTTATTTTAAGGTTACATGAAATAAAATAATGACAATTAAATCTTAGATTTTTCTGACGTGTAACATGTAGTATATGTACTTATAAGAGAATTATTTCATTAAACTGATTATCCTCATTATCCTACAAATTAATCACTATACCTACATGCTAATAATTTACTAAGTATATGAATTTCAATCAAGAAATTACTGATAATATTTATTGCTTAATTTTTCTAAAGTTTTTGACTGTTTTTAATTTTCAATCTTTTGCTAATTCACGCCGATTTAAAGTTAGCCAACAGAACTCAATTTGTGTACCTAAATGATGTTAAGTCAAATTACTTACCTATATTAGTTATATATGGCAACTCTTATGATACTTTTTAGTGTTTTTGTAAATGCTTTTTTGTTACGCATTGTAGATTGTATGCAAATGATGCTCAACTCTATAAGTGGTCAAGTTGCTGATATTCACAAATCTGTTGCGAAAATGGATGATAATCTCAATGCTGTACCTTTCCTGAATCAAAACAATTGACTAAAATTTAATTCATCTAAATGCTAGCTATGATAATGTATGTACGTAATATTGACACGAGTGCGTGTACGTACGTGATTGACCAACAAATCTTCCACGGGTTAAACTAAATAATTGACAGTTGTACAATTTGTAAATAAAGCAAAATATTTGAATGTACTCTGAATAAAACTCCTAACATGTAATTAAAATATTAATTTAAACAACATAAATTATAGATAACCTTCAAAAATGAAATTTGTGTGTGATTATTTATGATAAATCGTTTGAATAAATAACGACTAACACATCTTTTTATATAAATAATATACGTCTGTGGCAACAAATCATAACCGCTTATGTCAACATAAAACACCGAGATAAAATACCCATCTTATTCAGAATTTTCGAAAGTATTTCCTGTTAAAATTTGGTTTGATATATATAATAAGCCTATAAGTCACATTTTTTCTGAAGTACATAATGTCTTATGTCAATATGACTTCGTTTATTTAAATTAAAATTTCTTAAATATATTTCTACAATTGTGGCTAATTAATAAAAACTTATAATTATTATTGATCAGCGTTTTTTTTACAAATTTATTCATATTTTCGTATGTATCGAGTGTTTAAGCGGTTTATATTATTATGTATTTACAAAATTTAACGTATTAATTATAAAAATATTAACAAAAAAATTCCAATCTACCTACCAAACATATATACATATAGACACTGGCAAGTTAATATAAAAGTATATAATATCTTACAACCAGCGTTTTTTACAAAATATAACTTTGGATTTTAAATGCTTACATAATTTAAGCGATTTTAAGAACCAAAAACAGTCCCGTTGCTATAATTTTAAAGTTTAAAATTAATTTTACTCTAAACATCAATTTCACCCATAAGTGGTTATAACCTGTTGTCACAACTAAATGAATTGATATTTTTTTAACATCTGTATTTTATTTTTATTTTTAGCATCTGAATAAAACGTTTCACATTTTTTTATTACCATTGTGCTAGCAATGTATAATTTTTTTCTTTTTTATTTAAATTAATGATTCATCAATTATATTAATAAAAATAAAAAAAAAAAAAATACAACTGGAGATGCGGGGCATCGATCCCCGTACCTCTCACATGCTAAGCGAGCGCTCTACCATCTGAGCTACATCCCCACATAAAATATTCTTTACATATTACTCATATAATATGAAGAAATAAAATAATAATTCTCAAAAAATATTTGAGTATGCATATAAAATAAATGACTCAAAATAAATAAAATAATTTATTATGTAGTTTAGGTATATCGTATATCTAAAATATAAATATACACTCGTATCGTACACATCATATTTTATCATTAATGAAATTTATAGAAACAAATTACATAATCAACTTATACATAATTTCGATTAAAGTTGAAATCATTTATCAAATCAAAACCAAAACATGAAATACAAATTTTGATGTGTGTTTGTAAATTTGTTTGGTAGGTAACAAAAATAATATTATAAACTACGACACGATACAAGTAGAAAAAAACATAATGTTGCTAAAATTTTTGGTTTTTTTGTATTATTTAGCATTTAGCAACATGTTCCTACGATTATATGGATATAGCAACATTTTATGTAATATTATTTCATTTGTATAGTTATTTTGTTTCACTAGAAATAATTACTCAGACATCTGTTACACTAATGACAACGTAAAGTATAGTGAAATTCCGATAGTTATACTACTTATACAACACGAATACATGCATACATAATTGAATAGAATCAATGTAAGAAATAATAATAGAAATAATAATACAAATTGTATTTTTTGTAGCTAGGTAAACAAATATTTTTTACTCTCAATAAATTTTTGAGTACAATTAATGACTCAAATGATTATAGGTAGCAATGTAGCATAGCAAGTTACATTATTTCCAGAAATAAAAATTATTTTTAATATTAATATGTATTTTGTATTTACAACTTTGAGTAGTTTTTTTTGCTTAAAAAAAGGTATAAAATATTGAAATGTTTTCAAACCAAATGAATTTTTATAACGAAACAGAATTATTAAATGAGTGGAATACAGAGTTATTTATCAAGGTCACCTGGTTGTAGTAGTTTTTGGATGTAAAATTAAATTTAATAAAAATAAAGTAAATTCATCAGCCACGTTGTGTTTTTGTTTTTGTTTTGTATTTTTTAATTTATTTGTTTGTAATAAATACTATTTATAAACACACTTAATTGATTTTTTAACTTTTACTTTTTATAATTATATATTTAATTCTAATAGACATTGTTTCATTTTGACAATTTTTTTTTGAAAATATACAAATAGGTTCTAAATTAATTTTGAAAACATGTAAATGTCTTCAGCAAGTTCAGCCCATTAATATTATGAAGGTATTTCCATTCTTGACATGGTTGACCATAACTTATTTCTAAATAAATCACATAATATTAGTTTTAGAAGATGTAAACTTAATTGGCTTGCTTCTTATCTCAGAGCCAAAAATCACAAATTTAAAATCAAAAATAGTAATTAAATCTAAAACTAACTCAGTTTTTTGTTTCAAATATTACCATGGAATAAGCCCTAACGTAATATTATTTCTTCTTTAGTAGCAACATTTTGATTTTAATTAAAATTGTATAATTTTTGTGTTAACTTTTGTAAAAATAAAGAAATACACAAAAACTAACAGTACGTATGTAGATATATATAATATAAATGCGTATTAATTATTATATAATCTTTGCGCAAACACATTACTTAAATTTAACTAAATAATTCTCATTAGCCAACCTTCATTGCCATCGTTTCCATATTTTTGTTTTTATTCGGATACTGGTATAATAACAATGTAGATTAGAAATCTGAAAATATTTCAGTTTCATTATAAAGTATTTGTAACCAAATAATTTTATATCCCATATGGTCTAGTGGCTAGGATAGCTGGCTTTCACCCAGCAGGCCCGGGTTCGATTCCCGGTATGGGAAATATTTTTTTAAACGATTTTTTTTTCACTTATAAATAATTTTTAATAATATTATTTTTATTTTTTTAATAATACTATTTATATTTTTTGAAACTTTGATAATTTATAATAAAATAAATATATTTCATTATAAAATTTCATATTATTCTTATGTAAAATAAATTTTTTTCAAAATTTGAAATATTGAAGAAATAAAATTGATACAATAATTAAATATCTAGTATGGGAATTGGGAAGGTAATTTTATTAGAAAATTTGTGACCTAATGTTGTTTTCAGCTAAAATGCTAAATTAAAGCAAATTATCCCAATAAAAGTAACAATATATAGCTCAAATTGAAATTGGAAAAAAATAACAAAATATACAAAAGCAATATTAATAAACATCAATATAATAAACATCAGTAATAACATAACTGAGCATATTGTACATACCTATATACCTATTTTTACTTTTTGATTTTTTCTACCCAAATTTTTTTTACAGTTACAGTGTTATTCACATATACATACTTTTGCATTTGATTTTTTAACTACCAATGTATAAATATGCATCCATTAGTATTTGTAAATTGTAAGAATTTTCATTTATGTGAAATATTTGGAATGTACATATTTTTAAATTTTGAGTGAAAATTTGATGTTAATTTTATTTGAAAATTATAACTCACAACCAAAATTAATTTTTAATACTTAAAGAACATTTGAATTCGAATGTACAAATTGTCATTAGGAGGTTAAGAACTTACGATCGTTCTTACTTCTAGTAATGAATATTACCAGCCAAATGATGAAGTGTTATATTATCGTAAATGATTATATATACACACAACTATAGTATTATTACCGACATAAATAATTACTATATGTTTTGAACTGATGGTTGGTAAAAAAAAATATAAATTTTCAAATAAAGTAAAAAGAGCAAAATGCATATTTTGTTGCATAGACCTAGAGTGTAGAAGTAGAATATCAATACAAATAAAAATAACTAAACTATATTTAGATTTAGTTATTACATTAATAATATATTTAATTTATATATAGAGATTAACAAAAAAATTAATTATTTAATATAAACCAAAATTTTTTTTCTTATCACATCGCAGTCCACTCATTACCTAACATAAATGGTGTTGCGAAGTGAAGATCTTCGATTTACTACAATACCAATCAATACAAACACGATGTTTTTATGTTTATAATTAATTTTTATTTCAATATTTTGTTTCAGAAATTATTTGGTCGGCAACAAAATAAATATCTTCGATAAATTTTTCAAAAATGTTTGACTAAATAATAATTCATCTGTTACATACACTAAACTAATCCCAACGGCTTATCTCTGCCCAAAGTAATAGATATAGAAGGCAGACAATAGTATGAAACTATAGTCATTTTTAAGTCTATCTAAAGTAATTCATGTCTATCATTTAAGTACATACTTACATAGCTATATTAGGTGTAGGTAGATGTAGTGTAAACCGTAAGCTATACACTGTTTCTGAAACATATTATGTTCAATTTAAATACATGTTCCTGCACTCAACAATGTGTGCTATTATTATTATCATTATTCTTATTTAGGTACTCTTAATACTTATCTTATCTAGTACATTTTTCAAACGAAAAAATGTATAAATATAAACTACGTCATATTATTTTTGAAATAATACGACGTACCGATGTAAATTCTTGACATTAATATGCAAATGTTCTTTTAAAAATCCATTTTATCAAAAATAATGTTAATATATTTTAAATTATTTTTGATTATGTAAATGTAGGTGCATAAATATGAATTTTATTTTATTTACGACAAAAATTTTTGTGCTCTTGTTGTGAAATATATTTTTATATAAATAAAACATTATAAAATTACACATTATTAACCTGCTTCGTTGATTAAATATAATATAAGATTTAAGAATAAATATTATATAAAATAGATATGCACCTACCTCTATTCATATATATAAAATTTATATTGAAATAAATTGAAACACATCTGTATAAAAATTTCCCTCAATAATACAAAATCCAAATTAAAATATGTATTTATGGGATCACTGATCACAATGTTTCTACTTGAATTCACCTTTTACACGTCAAAATAAGATCACCTTAATATTTATATCCTCCAAAACTTATGCAATAATTTGTTGTTTTTTTTTTCTTAAATTTATCAATATTTTTCTTAACACGTTGATGTGATTTTTACTACTCATGTTGGTAAATTTATTAAATATTTTTAAAGTGGGTATTTCAAAATTTAAATTTAAATGTGATATTAATTAGTTAGGAGATGTTAATAGACTCTATGACTACAGTTATTTGATATTTAAATTTTGATTGATAAATTAATTTGTATGCATACTTTTCCTATTAAAAAATGATGTATGCGTGAATGTTGAAAACCTTTACCTTTTTAAAATATTCAACAAATGTTTCGGTACAAATATTTCATCAACATTAAATTGAATTCAATTTTTTTCACCTTGATTAATTTGTTTTAAATGAAGTATAAGTACCTCGTTTTACGTTAAAATGAATTTTGTATTAATGGTAGCTAATTGGTTTGTTACCTGACTTTGAATTTATGAACGTGAGTTCAAATCCGATACGGACATCTTTTTTACATTTTTAAAGTAGGGAACAATTTTTGCACTTATTTGCAAATTCATTGCTGACATTCTTTTATTGTAGCTGACATAGCTTTTTCAAATTAAAAGTTTTATGAGGCTGTTTCTATATTTATTAATAGAAAAGTTAAAGGGCTTTCCATGGGAAATAATTTTTTTTTTTAACTTGGAACTGAAAAATGCGGTCAGTTGTATCTGGATAAAATATTTAATTCGTTTCCATACAATTTGTTTGTTTTTTTTTTATGAAATATGAATGAATCAGAGGAGAAAGCATTTACAAAACTGACATGATCGCAATTATTTTTTTTAAGATAGAGAAAAGTGGCTTTTGTTATATTTTCATGATTTTTAGGCTGCATCTAACAAACAATTTCAAACACAAAAGACCAGGACATAGCATGATCCTACAGAAAACTAAACTGAGAACCGAAACAATTGCAATGTCAGACTATATGACAAAAGCAATTGATTGTCTCAGGAACTTCATTGTACTAATACCCAAAAGAGAAGAAGTCGTAGGTTTAATAAGAGCCTTACCTGCAGGAGCTTCAAGCCCAAGATTCAGGTTTAGCGCGGCACATCTCCCACTGTCTTTCAAGCTGAAACCTATGCCATCGAGGTATCGGCATTACAGTGAAGTAAAAGAGGGTACAGAGATGCCAACATATACATAATTTCAGATAGCCAAGCTGCTTTAAAAGCTCTGGATTCGCCAATTTTTAAATCAGAGCTTATCTATAGTTGTTACAGAAGCTTAATAAAGCTAGCCGAACGAAACAGAGTTACTCTTATGTGGACTCCTGTATATGAAGGAATACAAGGCAATGAAGAGGCAGATGTCCTTACAAAAACAGGGGCGAAGAGTCAATTCTTGGGACCAGAGCCAAGTACAGCTCGTTCAAACGCCTACCTATAAGGAATTGTTTCCAAGTGGGAATCCACAGAAACCCAAAACATATGGGATAGCTGCCAAGGACTAACGCAGTCTAAATTCTTTTTCAAACTAAATATTCATAGATTCTGATCTTAAAAGGTCGCGGTTACTTAGAACTCCCCAATTTGGAAAAAAAAGAAAAAATCATATAAAAATAAATAAATAATATTATATATTAAAGCATAATAAAGAAATAATAATAATAATAATAGTCAACGCGCCTTGGTATGTCCGAAATGACACAATTAGATCAGATTTAAATATCCCATCTGTTAAGAAATTCATTAAAAAGAAAGCTGAAAAATACTATGTTCGACTGGAAAACCATCCAAATTTAGTTGCTCCTCAACTCATCAATAATGAACGAACAAGCGAGCGCAAATTAAGACGCTTCAGACCGCTGGATTTATCTACTAGATTCACTTTACCTGAGACTCCATAAATATAAATTTGAATATTAAGTCAAGAATCAATGGATTTTTGACTTAGATTACATGTCAGTTACATCACGTCAATTTTAATTCAAACATTATACTCAATATCTTTTATATTTTATGTAGATAGTTGTATAGAATAAAGACAAAAAAAAAAAAAAAAAATATATTTTATATAAATTTTGGTTATAATTATAAAATAATGTTTCGACGTATTTTGTATATCTCCTGTGATACATAATACTAAAAATACTAATTATTTTAAAGTTAACTAGTTTATTTTATTTTCAGTATTAGTAAATTTATAAACTACCGTTTAGTAAATGTAAATACAATATATTAATGTTTGTTTTAACATAAATTTACATTTTTTAAGCAATTACGAGTATAACTATTTTTTCTTTCTTTATAATATTTGATTTAGTCTTTTGAAATTCACGCAAACACATTATTTAAATTTAACAAAATAATTCCAATTAGCCAACCATTCATTGCCATCGCTTCCATATTTTTATTTTTATTCGTATACTGGTATAATAACAATGTATATTAAAAAATCTGAAAATATTTCAGTTTCATTATGAAATATTTGTAACCAAATAATTTTACATCCCATATGGTCTAGTGGCTAGGATAGCTGGCTTTCACCCAGCAGGCCCGGGTTCGATTCCCGGTATGGGAAATATTTTTTTTAAACGATTTTTTTTTTCACTTATAAATAATTTTTAATAATATTATTTTTATTTTTTTAATAATACTATTTATATTTTTTGAAACTTTGATAATTTATAATAAAATAAATATATTTCATTATAAAATTTCGTATTATTTTTATGTAAAATAAAGTTTTTGCAAAATTAAAATTTGATATATTGAAGAAATAAAATTGATACAATAATTAAATATCTAGTATGGGAATTGGGAAGGTAATTTTATTAGAAAATTTGTGACCTAATGTTGTTTTCAGCTAAAATGCTAAATTAAAGCAACTTATCCCAATAAAAGTTACTTATAAACTAATTTATACTATTATATTGTAATATAGTTTATACTGTGAAACTAGCTTATATTATTTTTGCTTTGTAGCTTAAATTGAAATTGGAGTCGTGATTAAAATAACAAAATATACAAAAGTAATATTGATAAACACCAATATAATAAACATTGGTAACAAACTGAGCCTATTACATCTATATATATTTTGGATTTTTTCTACCCAAATATTATAAATTACATTATTATAATTATGTATTAAGAAAAAAACATGTGGTAATGAAATATGAAATGTCTTTCATCTTTTATTGAATTGCTAATTTACATAAACAAATTTCAGCAACATTTTTTAGAATTATAAAAATTACATAACAATGAAAAAAAAGTTTATATTTTGAAAAGAACTGGTCGATGTTATAATCACCCTTCTTTCTTTAAAATTTCAATACATTTTTAACAACATTTTCTTAAATCTAAAAAATGTGGTTTGTAAAAAATTAAGTTAATTTATGTAGTTTTGTATATAATCAAATGTAGTTTAATAGTAATAATAAAACTAATTATTATTTTTATATTGAAAAGAATGTTAATGAATAAGAAATTGTTTTTTTTAAATTATTCAATAAAGGTTTCAATACAAAAGTGTCAGCAACATTAAAACTTTCATTAAATTGTTTTCATTTTAACAAATTAAGATGACCTTACAGTACTTTTTTGTTATTCACAATATATTCTTTTGTATTTGATTTTTTAACCACCAATGTATATTCAATATGCAATAACGTCGCCTGAGAAAACGTTTGTCGAATGGAATGATACCTTAATATCTCAAAAATCGTATATCAGATTTTAACCAAACTTTGTCAGAATGTTGTTTAGAATATTAACTTTTATATTTATGATGTAAATTGGTTCGTAATATTTGCGAAAATGTTTAATGTGCATTTGTTGTATATACCCTTTTTTGCAAAAAAATTAAAATTTGCAAGTGTCGTTGTTGTATTTTTCATCTTATTTAATATTTATTCTAGTTAATTTATTTATTTATTTATTAAAGTCTCAAGGAAACCAAATTTTTGCAAAAATAAAGTTTTGTAATTAAAAAATAGTAAGTTTAAATAGAGAAAAGTAACAATACTGTGAGTCAACACAAACAAACACTCAACTATGCAAACATTATACCTGAAATTATTTTTTATTTATAAAAAAAATTAAAACACAATAAATAGTTTTTAAATTAATTTAATTAATTAAATAAACATAAACATAATCTACTGTGTTACAAAAAAAAAAAAGTCCAGCCATGGGACTGGCGGTAGTAAGTGAACAACATTTAAATGCAGATGATTGAGATTGAAGCCTGAGGGTCGGTTAAATTAGAAAATTTTCATTATATTCTAAAAAAGATACAATAGGCTTACGGTAACTGAAGTAGGAAATAAAATTTTTTTATTGGAATTTATGTAAATATCGTGTAAAAACTGCATCGATCGTTGTTTTAAAAACAATATAAAAAATATTGAAATATAATATATAATATGCATGTAATATAACAATGCAATATAAAAATTTAAAATATGTAATGTTTAATTGAATTTTTTAAACATGTAGTTCTTGAAAAATTAAAAAAAGAACTGTTTTATATATTAAAAGACTAAAAACCAAATTAAAAGTATTTTTTATGTTAACATCAATCACTTTTTGGTGTATTATTTTTAAAAATTTAAAATACGTTATGTATATAATTTTTAATTTCAAAACTTTTCATCTTACAATATAAAGAAAAGATAAAAACAAGAAAAATTTAAAATATGTAACATAACAATACAATATATAAATTTAAAATAAGTAATTTTTAATTCAATTTTTAATTAAAGCTTTAATTATTAACTAAAAAGAAAATTAAAAGTGTTTTGAAATATAAAATTTTAATAATCAATCACTTTTTTATTTCCAAAAATTATAACTTTTGCCAAATAGGTATGCATACATATTAGTTGCGTTTTTTTTAGCTGAGCAAACTACTCAGAAGCGCTTCTAACCTCAGAATTTATACTGGTTTGACGTTTAATTTTTTATGTGTGAAATTCGTTTTGTTTAGAAAATTAAAATTTAATTAAAAGTAATAAAAATAAACTGAGCGGTAATTAAAAAAAATGTACAGAATTTAATTCTTCAATTGTTTAACGAAAAAAATATTATATAATATAATTATGAAAGGGTATACGATGTAAATATAGGCGTGTTCGTAGTTGCAGTAAAACATGCGCCAGTGTCTTGCAGATTTTTTTCTCTGTCACTATGAACAACAAAACTTGCGCAGGCGCGCAGAAAACTGTTTAGCAGTCATTCTTGTTCATAGAAGCAGCACATGCACACTTCGTTTATATCTATAGTAATATTATATTATTTATAATTATATTATTATATATTTTTATATATATTTAATAAATTTTAATATATTTTGTATATATTTTTTTGAATATATTTTATAAATAATTTTTTTAAATATATTTTTTTTAAATATTTAATATATTTTAATATAATAGTATATAAATTACTTACATATTAAAATTATTATATATTTTTTCCAATATATTTAATTTATTATATTTATATATTATTATTATAAACACATTTATTTTATTTTAATAATTAAATTTTATTTTTTACTAAAATATTTTCTCACGATATTCTTATTTATTAAATGTTAAATGACATGCACTATAAAAATCATTCTAAAGCAGGCGCACTAAAATATCTGCACAATCTGCCCGACGCTGACGCGACGCTGATTACTATGAACACAAGCGCCTCCTTTATATCTGCGCAGAATTTTTGACGATATGCAACTACGAACAAAAAATCTTTTTTGTTGCGCAGGCGCGACCACTACGAACACGCCTTATATTTATGAAATTAATAAATATAGAGTAAACTTATTTCTGAGATATTTATACAGAATTTATCAGATTTTTATTATAATTAGAAAAATATTTTAGAATTTTTTTTGACAATAAAAATTATCGACTAACCTTCAAAACTGAATGGCCATTTGACATAAAATTAATAAAATCTTGTATAGTACAAAACTTCACCGCTAGAATATTTTAAAATCTTTAGTGGTGAAGTTGAATTTTAATATACAAATTCAACTGCTCAGAGCTCCTCAAACACAAAGCTTGCGTAGTTGTGAGCAATTTTGTGCAAGTTTGAGTATTTTGCTCAGCTAAAAAAAAACGCAACTATTATGTAGGTACCAATATTTTTTTTTTATATAACACACCATACACAAATTTAAATTAAAATAATAATTTTTTAAAAGTCTTAGCTTAATAAGCAAAACAAGCAAAATATCATTAGTTAAAAGAGGTAAAATTTACTTTTACTTATGTTTATACCAAATTTATTATGAGAGAGAAAAGGTACAAAACAAATGTTTGTCTTTTGCTTTGTACTGTAAAAAAATTTTGCGTTCCAATTGAGACAAGGTGGCAAAAAAACTTTGTTCAAATTTAGAAAAACTTTAATATAAGGCAGCGTTTACACGTTTTTGAATTGTGTTTATAACGTATAAATGATGTTCATTAAAGTTTGACATCCGACTTTGTTAATGAATATCATAATTTTTTTTTTTTTAAATAATAGTGATCGACACGCATTTTCGTATTTCGCAAGTTGAGAAAGTGATTTTGCGAGAAAAGGTATTTAAAAACTCCTAATTGTGTTATACCAATATATTGAAAGATATACATTAAAAAATACAAAAAATGTTTATTAAATTCTTTTATTATTTATCAATACAAATACTTAGAATAATTGATTTACTATTTAAATATTTATATTTCATAAATGTTCTGAAATTACACAATATATTTATATATGTTTATAAGTATTTATTATTAGTACTCGTCACGCATATTCGTATTTTCGTATTTTGCAAGTTTAGAAAGTGGATTTTGCATGAAGACATATAGTATACTTTGCAACTATATTTGTTTATCTTTGAGATATGTAATTAAAATGTTTTCAAATAAAATTTGATGTAATTGCAATAAAATTTGTAAATGTAATAAAAATAAGTAAACCAAAACTTTCATGAAACAAAATCTGATGTCTAAACGCTCCCTAACAAATACTATTAATAGAGACGTACATTTTAACAACATGTGGCGAACAGAGATGTCGCTGGCAGTAAAGATATGAAATTAAATGCATTTAAACTAAATACATACCACACTCACCTTAAAAACACATTAAAATAGTCATAGACACGTTTTTTGTGTTTTTTTTAATTATTTTTTTAATAGCCCTAACTATTTCAAAACTCAAAATAAAAAAACATTTATTTATAGAATTTATATTTTTATTTCACTTTTTTTAAATTTTGGTTTTGACATTTTGGTATGATTAGATATGACAATTATATTGAAGGTTATGTTAAATCATATCGAATTGTTAAATCATATCGAATCTTTTTTTTTATCGAATTTTTATTTCACTTTTTTTAAATTTTGGTTTTGACATTTTGGTATGATTAGATATGACAATTATAGTGAAGGTTATGTTAAATCATATCGAATTGTTAAATCATATCGAAGCTTTGTTAAATCATATCGAATCTATAGGCCATTTAACGAGGTATCATATGACATCATATGACGCCTTATGACTATTATAGTTACGGGTAAAGCCAATAATTATGCTTTTTCTCTTATTCATCAGTTTTTATTGTTATATTGTTATTCCGCTAGGGTCTCTGATGTAGGTTTTTAGATTATTAGATTTTTAGATTATTAGATTATTAGATTTGTAGATTATTAGATTTTGAATTTGATTCAGTACCTTTTGTCATCGAGATAAAATAAATGACAATAAAAAATTATAGATCCACATCCTGAAAGGAAATAGAGCCTCAAATATTTTTTATCCATTTAATACCCAGGTAAACTGATATATCAATAAATATAATAATATAAAGATTATCCGATTATAGGCAGGTAAAACGATGTATATATAAATAAATAAATAATAAGTTTTTAAGTATAAAGAAATTCTAAAATGTAGTTACGTCACTGAATTAAAAACTATATATACAAATAAAATCACCACGCAATAGAGATAATAAGAGCCGAACCTTATTTGCGGTTGGAAAACTATAATTGAATCATCGGAAAATAAATAAACAAAAAAAAGAAGAAAAAATCGTTTCTTTAAATGTTTTTTCCAACCTTTTTTTTGCCAATTTTTTTATTATTATTGTTTTTTTTTTTCTTAAATTTGAAGGTAAGTAAAAAGTAAGTACAGTACCATATGTCAAGATTTCAAAGCAATACAAGAATGACAAAAAAAAAAATGTTCAGGTAATAATACCGTTATTGTTAGTTATTGTTAATAAAATAATAAAATAAGTAGTTAGTTAAAAAAAAAATTATGATTACAAAAACCAACAACAAAAAAAAAAGTTAAGTTTTTTTATTTTTATCTTCTTTTGTAATAGCATTTTATTTACTACTGTTAATGAACTTAAATCCGAATTCAAATATGAATTCATTTTGAATATAAAAGAATGAAATGAATTTTTTTGAGGTTTTATAAAGTTTCTTAGCTTTTTTTTTTTCTTTTTTTTTTGTACTGAAATACCTTGTGTTATGGATGAATAAAAGGATGAGTAAAAAATGAAAAATTTCAAGTTTTTTAAAATTTTTTATTAAATTTTTTTTCTATAATTATATTTTAAGTAAGATGTCAAAATTATTATGATACATAATATGTGATTTAAAAATAATTAAACTTATATACAGATTGAATTGCATATAATTTAAAAAATTTTATATTCATTGTGTATATTTTGTTAATGACACTGATGGGAATGAAAAATGTAGATTGATTGGCCATTGTTTTGTTGAAGCTGAAATGAGTATTCATAATTATGAATTCTAATCGATAATTCATTATCAATGACTGTACATTTGAAATCGAGGCTAAAATAATTAAATTTTATTTTATTTTGTTTTATTTAAAATAGCAATTTTTCAATTTTTAGTTCTATAAACTTCTGAATGGTTTAAAAATATTATTTAACAGTTAATTAAATTTTCACATCAATTTCTTGGTTACATGTATACTTACCCACAAATTGACGAAACTTAACAATTATTTAATTTGTTAAGCGAATTTTGATTATATTCAGTAGAATTATAATTCGTACAGCCGTATAAGTCTAAAAATATAGTAATATTATATTTATTTGACTGAGCACAACTACCCAGTTAAATAATATGAACTTTTCCAGGGAGATCAAATTCGCAGTTCCATACTTACGTTAGTTATACAATAATTACATATAATGTATATCTATGCAAAACTGAAATATTTAATTAATAACACAATTTTATATTTTAATTCTAATTTAATATTTATTTATTAATTTTGATTTACGAGTCATTATTTTTTATAAATTTTACGAAGAATATCACAATATAGAAGACTTTTTTGACATCAGATTGGGAGTGTGTTGCGCAAATTTGTCAATGTAAATAAAACGAAGTTTTTGCTTTGTAATCCGGTATTGAAGCTATTATATAAATATATATAATATTCAATTTGCATAAATTTTACCAAATATTATACATCACGGGGATTCGTTAAGGCTCCGTGCTACATATGGAACTATTTACAAGTAATATTTAGTCCTACTTCAAATAATATCTAATAATTTACAAGTAATATATAGTAACCCAAATTGTTAAATAATATGTATGCAAACATCATAGTAGAGGTTAGAAATACTATATAGGTTATATATACTATACTAACACTTTTGGGTATGTCCTTGCCATTGATAACGCAACATTTAGTTGGCAGAAAACAAAACCAAAAATTATGAATGAATGATTTGAAACTGTGCACCGGAATCTATTTCATAATAAATTTTCCCTGAATTAATGAACGAAAAAGGAAAAACCCCATTAATTGATATATACTTATATATGAATGTGTTAGTTCAGTTTGATCACATCCAATAAGGTAAATTGTAACGTATTTCTATTTAATGTCTTTTGTGAGATTCCCTACATTTATTGGGTTTTTTTTTACTATTTGAAAATACAGTAGTGGTATTTTGTAAGGTGATAATTGATTGTCACTGTGACAAAAAGTAAAAGCGATCAGAAATGTTACTGAACATTTTGGTTATTTTGTTAGGTGATCTTTTTTAAAACCAGCATCATTATGTAACTACTTAAAATGTATATTAAAAACCAAGCAAAACATAAACACAAATAATTTTATAACAAATGTACCGGGTGTTCTAGCTAGAACATGCATATCAACTTTTTATATTCGTCATAAAATTATTTATTGTTTTTGTGTTAGGATAATTATTATTTGTTTTGTTTGGATTTTAACATATACAGTTACATAATGTTGATGGTTTAAAAACAGATCACCTAACAATATAGCAAAAATGTTTAGCAACATTTCTGATCGCTTTTACGTTTCGTCACAGTCACTATCAATTATCACCATACAAAATTCCACTCCAGGTATTATACAAAATAATTTTTAGACAATTAAAATTGTTAAATCCAATTTTGATATAAATAAATCTAACTATACATAAATTTGAAAGAAATATAATACTGTTAGCCGAATCCAAAATTGCAAAACACTTTTTAGTCTGTTTTTTTTTGTTTTTGACAAAGTTAATATTTCGCAACTGTCTCCTTTGAATATACAGTCAATTTGTAACCGCTCCTATTGCATAATGACACAGTTCGCTTTGAAAGATGTTTGTGAAATACATATTTTTTGGAAAAAAGTAATGAATGGGGCCATTCCGATTTGAAAGATAATAACTTTGAAAAAACTAATAATGGCAACATAAGCAACATCCATTCAAACATAAATTTTTATATTATGTTGCATGTATGTATATTGCGAAATGGTTTAAATTTTTTTTTTTATTTGTTGCATTTTATGGGAGAAATGATTAATAAAAAGCTTCATAATTTTTTTTCATAATAATATCAGTAAACTAATAATAACATAAATAGAAGTAAGACCAGGTACAACATTTGATAATTTTCTGCATTATGGTATGCCAAAATGAAAGAAGTTTAGAAGAAAAAAATGTAATTTGAATTTTGTACCTGTCTGTTACTATCTGCCTGCCCCAGTTTGCATATTTTACTGATATCAATTAATTTTAAATAATTGTGATTACTGGAATTTTTTTTTTTTTTTTTTAACTACTTATTTAGAATCGATTTGTATAAGGTAAGTGATAATAGTAACGAATTAAGATTGTAAAATTGAAATAAAATGTAAATTTAAATAAAATTTAAATAAATGGAAAAATTTAAATAAAATTTAAATAGGTGGAAAAATTTAAATAAAATTTAAAATTTTATTTTCGTTCAGGATCGTATAATTTTTGGTAGACCTTAGTTAAGTGAAGAGTTTTTGAACGTCGATGTTTTATGATTGGATTTTTGATGTAAAATGCTTTACGCAAATCTACTTTTTCATTGTTTTCATTCTCTGTATTTTTTTCAGATTTTCCATTCTTCTTCTTTAATTCATCCTTTTTAAATGTAAATGGAATTGTAATATATTTTCGAAAAAGAATCACAAATAATAGAAATAATAGAGAAAATATCAAAATAAAATTTATAGAATTTAAGAAAGAGAAACTTTCACGATCACAGTACCATTTTTTTTTCACTAATTGCTGATAGTCTTCGGCTACATCAAAATACAAATGTAAACAATCTTTTTTATCCAATTTAATCGGAAAAACTGATTTTGATTTTGATTTTGATTTTGATGGTTCAAGAAGTAATTCTGAACAATGATGGAATGCTTCATTAAACCAATTGACACAATCAATTTTATAGTTGTGATATGATGATAATCTACTGCAAATTTCTGTCATCATTTCTGTACCGTCCTGCTGAAATTAAATTATTATTTTTATTTTCAATTATTTTATTAGAAATAAATAAATATTTGAATTCAGTTAAGGATTTTATACTTACTCCTTTCTTAGATGCTCCTCCAATTAAATTAATCATCTTTTTTTTTAGTTGTTATTATTATTTTTTAATTATTTATATTTATTTAATATTTTTTTAATGTTTATGATTATTTTTTAAATTTTTATATTTATTCAATACTTTTTTTATGATAATTTTTTAAATTTTTATATTTATTCAATATTTTAATTAATATTTATGATTATTTTTTAATTATTTATATTTATTTTATATTTATTTATTTTATCTTCAATAAATAATTCAATATCCAATAAAAGAGGTAAACAAAAATAATTAATAAAAGAGGTAAACAAAAATATTAAACTAGATATGTATGAAAGCCTGGCAATATCTAGAGAACCTGTTAACAACAGACTTAATAATGATGTAGGTAGTGGATTCTCGCCATTATTTAGATTACTTTAAAATTAAAAATCAGGTTCAGGTAGAATTAAGATCATAAATACTAGAATAAGGGTTATTGTGTAAGACTAGTTTAAATGCAATAAATAATAATTATACAAAAAAACAAAAAAAAAAAAAAAAAAATTTAATAAATAAAACACTATAGATTAGGTAGCACTATTAAGGAATTACTATTGTTAACAAAATGAGCATATTATTGAGGGTTCAAATTATATAATTATATGTAAGGATTAGTGTAAATATTAATTAGTCGCAAAGCACTGATGAAGGAAGTCAGTTGCTTCCGAAATATCGATATTTGCAAAATAAATACAAATGATTAGTGAAAGGAAACTCGACTTTTATTCCATAAATCTAAACATATCACTAAAAACAAATCTGATTATCAAAAACAAACAATTGAAATTCATCAAAAATTTATTTATTTCTTTTAATGGTGGGTCCTACAGATAAATCTGCACGCCAACTTATAGGTCCTTTTCCATTTCGAAATGTGGGCTTTTATTAAATTATAGTAATTATGTTTAATATCGATCGAAATACATAAAATAGTTACCCCTATTTGGTATTCATCGAAAATATACATACTATAGATATATATAAAATAAGGAAAAAAATTGTAATTACGGAAAAAGCAAATTAGCCGAAATTCTAGGAAGTCTTGAGATGAGATTAAGAGATTTGGTAAATAGTTCGGCAAATTTGCTTTTTCCGTAATTACAATCATAACTTGATATGAAAACATTATATCAAGCTGCGATTCTAAAGTTTATTTTTGTAGTTTTAGTACGCTTAAATTAAAGGCAAATATTTCTAAAAAAAAATTTTTTTTTCTTTATTTTATTTTCGACTTTTTAGTGAAAATATTTAATGAAAAATAATATATTTTCAAAGAACAACACATATAATCAAATGGCACTAAAATTCACTCTAACGCAATTTGGTTATTATTGCTTATACTTCAAATGTGTAATTATATTTTATATTACTGTAACAAAGTTTATAAAAATATGTAGGTAGGTATATTTTAAAAAAATGTTTGGATATTTTTGATTAGATACCTTTGAACTTTTTAATTTACGTATTAAAAAATTTTCACCAATAAAAAATTACGCGCTTTATAAAAAGAAACCCTGTTAAATACAAAAAATATTTGACGTAAAATCGTAGATAAAATCTGAGAAAAAGTCTGAAATGTAAACACTCATCCGACTTTATCTACGATAAAATTCGATTTTGTCCGACGTGTAAACGCTGCCTAAGCATATTTTTTTTTTTTTTTTTTTTTAACTTTTATTTATTATTATTACTTCTATTTACAGTATCCAGTAAAAAGTTTACAAAACTAGATTAAATTCAAATACTTATTAACATATAAAAAAATATATAATGTTTTTTTTTTTGTTAATTTTGATATCATTTTTGGTTTTATGATGCTTGATTATTTTAACATTTAGGTTTCAATTTCTATTTTCAACTATTGTAAAAAAAAAATTTATAAAAAAAACAATACATTTTCTTTTTGTTTGTGATATAAAAACTTAAATTAAGCCTTAACAACTAACTTAACCTACAATAACCCTAAAGTGTAAAAGTTACTAGGTTCTATTTAATTTTTTAACCACCAATAATCTCTGTAATCAAACATATCTTTAATAGGAATATGAGTATCGAATTTTAATCTATTTTAGTGCACGTAGCCCGTCTACTATAGTGAAATAGTATTGGGACATGGCTATGGTTTTGGATGAAACCTTCTTTATCTAGATATATAAAATGTTCGGGTGCTATAAACCCTGATTTTAATGTTCTTTTAATATACTCCTCATTATGGTAGAATATATGAGATATTAAACCATTTTCAGGAGTTTTAATTGCTCTATCAAATTGTTTGCGAATCAACTTAATTATAAAATTATCGATTCTTTTTAATTTTGATTTTTTGTATATGTATTTGTTTGAGTAAAAATGTACGTAATTTGTTTCCGGTTTCCTACTTTCATTAATACACACTCTTATACATTTTCTCTCAAATTTCCTAATTTTTTCCATTAGGCTAGCACTTATGTTGTACCAGATAGGTGCTGCATAAGTGAGTATGGGTCTAATAAAAGTTTGGTAGCTAATGGTTTTCACTCTGGTGTTTAGTATTCTATTATAAAATAATTTTTTACAAGCCATAAAGGCCTTAGTGCCTTTAGATAATGTTTCCTTGATTTGTTGGGAATAATTTAAGTTATAATTTAGATGAACTCCTAGGTATTTAACTGATTTTTTGTTTGGTAAAATCTCATTTGTAGGACTTTTAATGTTAAACTTCCTCCAATGTTTTTTCAAATTATAATTAAGGTTCTTGTAGGTATTTCGAAAGAGGATAGTTTCACATTTGTTGTAATTTATTTTTAGCAGCCAGACTTTACAATAATCAATTATAACGTTAAACATTTTTTGAGCAGTTATGTTTATGTTTTCTATTCTACTATCACTAGCGTACATTATTATATCATAAGCAAAGGCTAATGAGAAATTTTCGCCTTTGAATGCATTCAAAAGTTCTAATAATTCATTAATATATAATGAAAATAAGATAGGTGAATTAACCGTGCCTTGCTGTAGACCATTTTCGATGTTGTATATTTTAACACATGCTTTTGTATTATTAGATGAAATGTAGAATTTATTGTCCGATACCATATCGTGAATTATATTAATAAGTTGGTTAGGGAATTTATATTTGTAAAGTTTGTAAACAAGTCCGTTTAACCATATACTATTAAATGCTTTCTCAAGGTCAATGAGACATGCTCCGGTAGCATTTTTCTTATTAACACTCCAGCAAACATCTGAAACTAATTTCGTGATAGCATGAGTTGGACTATGCTTGTGCCTAAATCCAAACTGGTTGTCCACTAATGTATTATTTTCAGCAGCATGTGCGCTTATTTTGTCGTTGATTAGTGTTTCGAAAATTTTGCTTATGTTTGGTAGTAGGCTTATTGGCCTATAATTTCCAGGTATAGCTGGGTCTTTACCAGGTTTTTTAAATAGTAAAACCTTGGCCTTCTTTCAAGCTTTCGGGTAGTAGGAATAGTTTAGACAGTTATTGAAAAGGATCACATATTGTGTGACTAATTTATTACTTAAGTTTTTTAAGACCACATTAGGAATATTATCATAACCATGAGATGTTTTTGGCTTTAAGCATCTAAGTTTTTCGTTAAGCTTATCCAAATTTGTAAAATAACTATTTTCTTCATGCTGACTATCTGATTTGTTTTGGTCATTAAAGTTACATAGTGAAATGTTGTTAATTTGATTTTGTTTATTTCGGTTTCTAATTGAATTTATTCTGTTAGAAATACTAACTTGATGATTATTAAAAAGGTTACAATTTTTTTTGTGCGTGTGTTCTAAATAAGTGCCGAGGACATTATGTATATCAGCGGAGTTAGTTAAAATGTATTTATTATTGACTGTTTTATTTTGGTTAATAAAATCTATGTTGTTTTGAGTTTATATTTCTTGGTCACTAGGGTCTACGTGTAAGCATTTAATATTGAGATTTCCATTATTACTTCTGAAAATTTTGTTGATCTCGGAAAACATATTGTGGTTATTAGGAGAAATATTTTTTAACCTATTATTCCAGTATGTATTAATATCAATTTTAATTTGTTCTTTAATGAGAGTATTTATATTTCTAAGTAAACTTTTGAGTAGATTGATTTCTTGTGTTGAGAAATTTGAGCTTTGTTTATAAATTTTATGAATATCGTTCATTAAACTACTTTTTTTTTTTTTTAAAAGTCTTTTTAGTTTGAACGAATAATATTTATTAAGACTATTGTTGTGCGTATGGGACTTCGGAATAACATCATTCATAGTTTGTAAGATTATTTCATTTAATTTAAGGAGATGATAGTTTATTTCTTTTATTTGAATATTTGCATTATTTACAATTTGATTAAAATTATTTTCGTAAGTATCTATGAAGTTAAGATCTAGCTTTTTTCTAAATTTGTTCCAATTCACTTTGTTGAACAGGAAATTAACATGGCCTGACTGCTTTGAATTTAGAAGCATATCGTTATTAATTTCAAACTTTAATAGAATACCACAATGGTCGCTATCAATTGGAATTGTTGTAGGCTTATTGCTTGTACTTGAGCTGGTAATATTTATTCTTATGTCACTAATGATTAAATCTATATAGGAATTGGATTTGGTAGTGTGGGAGAATCAGTTACATGTAATTTGCATTTGTATAATATTTTATTTTGTTCAAACCATTTATAAAGTTTATTTCCTCTACTATTATTATTAGTGTTCAGCCAATTAAGGTGCTTTGCATTAAGGTCACCAGTTATTATAAAATAATTATTTGGGTTGTCTAAACATAATGTTTCGAATATTTTTGTGAATTCGTTAATGAAGCAATGCGAATTTTTTTGTGGTGCGTAAACTGAAATAATATATAATTTTTTATTGTTTTGAAGTTTAGTTAAGATAATGCATGATTCTAAGCAAATAAAATTATCGAAAGCGGGATTTTCAATTGTTGTATATTTTATTTTGTTTTTGGCAAGTATGGCAACGCCTCCTCCTTGTTCGTCAAGTTTTCTATCAGTTCTAATTATGTTATAATTTGGAATACTCAACTTATGCCTTGGTTTAAGTTTTGTTTCGCACACACACATCAAATCTGGTGAGTAATTTTCGAGAGAATGCATAAGAGAAAGCTTCTTTGAGTGAGAAACAAGTGAATTGACGTTAGCTGATATTAATGTATGTTTATTACTTATTATTGATAGTTTGGTGTGAGATTTAACATTTCGTAAACGAATTCTAATCTATTTGAGTTTTCATTTAATTTGTTTTCTATATGAGTAAATTTTTGTTGGATAATTATTAAGCTACTTTTGATTTCATTTAAAATATTTATATCTATGTTATTTGTGTTAGTAGAATTATTATTATTAAAACTACTTAGATTAGTATTTGTATTATTCTGATTTAAAGTATTTAAATTTAGAGCATTATTTCTTACTGTGTTGGAATATGTCATATTTGGCTGTACATAGTTATTCAGCAAAACGTGTCTATTAGAAATTTTATTTTTCATCAGTTGTTTTACTTCTTCTCGACGTTGTAGTCTTTTTGCTCGCTCTGGGCATCCGCTATATGAAGATGGATGACCTGATTGTTTGCAAATAATGCAGAATAATTCTGATTTTGGATCAGTTATTTTAATTTTACAAATTCCGGGAGTATGGCTTTCTCTACATTTGACACATCTGTAATCCATATTACAATTCGAGGCAGTATGGGCAAATCGTTGGCATCTGGTGCATTGTGTTAAATTTGGTTTTCTGAGATTTTCCCATCTGATGATTTGGTGGTCAAGTGATTTAATTTTATGAAGTTCTTTAATTAAACTATTTGGTGTTATTTGAACAATAAAGAACGGTGATGTTCTATCATTTTTATTTTGTGTTTCTGTTGATATTTCATTATTTTTGTTTTGTGTTTTTGTTGGTAGTTTAAAAACTTTTTCAATTTTGAGGTTATCATTTTCTTTTATTTTCAATAATTCTTTAACTTCTTCACACGTGTATGAATTTAGTAACCCTTTCAATACAAGAGTATGATTTTTTTCTGATTTAGGTGTGTATGTGTAGAAACTAGTGTTTGATTTTTTTAGAAAATCGCAAGTCATTTTATAGTGCGACAAATTATATGTATACAATATAAAATGTGTATCATTCAATTGTTTAATTAAAAAATATTTAGTTTTTAAATTATTTTTGATAAACGTCATATCAGTTTGAAAAATGCTGATGGGAGGCATTTTCTGTGTGGTAGTCTCTTGTATGTTAATTGAATCCATACCACTATTAATTGCGTGAGTATGGTTTTTATCAGCTATGGTAGAAGTATGCTTTGTAACCTCATTTTTATCAATTGTAGTCGCAGAATTTTTTTTTTTAATTTCCTTATTCTTTTTTGACAAGACTTCAATGAAATCTTCCTCGTTTTTGCACTGATCATCTTCTATATTGGAATCATCGTGATTATCCAAATCCCTTAATGGTGCGAATTGGTTATTATCGGACCGTGTTTCGCTAATTATATTGCTGTTAATTTTTCCAACTAGTTGTTTTATTTTCATTAGTTTTTCTTTCAGCTTTTCATTTTCATTCCTCAAGCTTTCCAATTCTTTTTCATTTTTCTTGGCTGCTTTGCCAAGACTTTTATTTTTTTTAAATTGAAATTTTTAATATTTCACCTTAAATTTCACCTATGATTTTTATATTTAATTTTATTTACATATTTTCAAAATAATTAAATAATATTATATATTTTATATAAATTTTGGTTATAATTATAAAATAATGTTTCAATGCATTTTGTATATCTCCTGTGATACATAATACTAAAAATACTAATTATTTTAAAGTTAACTAGTTTATTTTATTTTCAGTATTAGTAAATTTATAAACTACCGTTTAGTCAATGTAAATACAATATATTAATGTTTGTTTTAACATAAATTTACATTTTTTAAGCAATTACGAGTATAGCTATTTTTTCTTTCTTTATAATATTTGATTTAGTCTTTTGAAATTCACGCAAACACATTATTTAAATTTAACAAAATAATTCCAATTAGCCAACCATTCATTGCCACCATTTCCATATTTTTGTTTTTATTTGGATACTGGTATAATAACAATGTACATTAGAAATCTGAAAATATTTCAGTTTCATTATAAAGTATTTGTAACCAAATAATTTTATATCCCATATGGTCTAGTGGCTAGGATAGCTGGCTTTCACCCAGCAGGCCCGGGTTCGATTCCCGGTATGGGAAATATTTTTTTAAACGATTTTTTTTTCACTTATAAATAATTTTTAATAATATTATTTTTATTTTTTTAATAAATTTTTTTAATAATACTATTTATATTTTTTGAAACTTTGATAATTTATAATAAAATAAATATATTTCATATAAAATTTCATATTATTCTTATGTAAAATAAATTTTTTCCAAAATTTGAAATATTGAAGAAATAAAATTGATACAATAATTAAATATCTAGTATGTGAATTGTGAAGGTAATTTTATTAGAAAATTTGTGACCTGATGTTTTTTTCAGCTAAAATGCTAAATTAAAGCAAATTATCCCAATAAAAGTAACTTGTAGCAAAACTAATATAAACTAGTTTATATTATTTTGGCTTTATAGCTTTAATTGAAATTTGAAAAAAAATAACAAAATATACAAAAGCAATATTGGTAAACATCAATATAATAAACATCAGTAATAACATAACTGAGCATATTGTACATACCTATATACCTATTTTTACTTTTTGATTTTTTCTACCCAAATTTTTTTTACAGTTACAGTGTTATTCACATATACATACTTTTGCATTTGATTTTTTAACTACCAATGTATAAATATGCATACATTAGTATTTGTAAATTGTAAGAATTTTCATTTATGTGAAATATTTGGAATGTACATATTTTTAAATTTTGAGTGAAAAGTTGATGTTAATTTTATTTGAAAATTATAACTCACAACCAAAATTAATTTTTAATACTTAAAGAACATTTGAATTCGAATGCATAAATTGTCATTAGGAGGTTAAGAACTTACGATCGTTCTTACTTCAAGTAATGAATATTACCAGCCAAATGATGAAGTGTTATATTATCGTATATGATTATATATACACACAACTATAGTATTATTACCGACATAAATAATTACTATATGTTTTGAACTGATGGTTGGTAAAAAAAAATATAAATTTTCAAATAAAGTAAAAAGAGCAAAATGCAAATTTTGTTGCATAGGCCTAGAGTGTAGAAGTAGAATATCAAAACAAATAAAAATAACTATATTTAGATTACATTAGTAATAGTATTTATTTAATTTATATATACGCCCTTATTATGAACATCGTAGTCGGCCGATAAACGATAATATTTCGTAAAAATATTTGCTTTGTATTATAAACATCGTAAATTTTAAATTTTATCGTAATCGAAAAAAGCTTTTTTTTAATATTAGTAGTCGTTGAATCTGTATTATGAAAATGATAAATTGTCAGTTTTTTATAATTTTTTAATCGAATTCAATTTTGTTGACGATAAAAAAATAATTTAAAAAATGTAAGTAAATTTTAAATGAATTTTTTTAGGAATTTAAATGTTTATTACAAATATATATATGTAAATACAGGAATAAAGTAGTAAGCAATAAAAAACAAATTGCTCGAATGGTAGAGCTTCTCGAAGAAGATATGAATCTGGCCAAAAATATATATTCTAAGGTTATTAGTACCAAAAAATGGAAAACTTTAGCGATAGAATTAAATATTTTAGGACCACCTCAACGAGATTTTGACAAATGGCAAAGGGTAATTAATGTAAAAATTTATTTGTTCAGCCAAATCAAAGGAAAAAATATTGTACGATTGCAGGTTTGGAATGATCTAAAATATAAAATTAAAAAAAAAGTTCTTGAAAATAAAACTGAAGTTTTTGCAACTGGCGGTGGTCCCAATAAGTTCCACAACTTTACGGATGTAGAAGAAGCAGTTATTAAAATAATGAAATTGGATCCTCCAACTAATTCTTCTAGTTCTGCTTTTGGTCTTGAGGGATCTTATGTAGAAACAAATTTTGCAAAACTAGAAGAAGTTCCTATCGAAAGACATACTGATGTTGAAATGAATGAAAATATTAGTGACGAAAGCCAACAAAATAAGAGAACGCCACGAAAACGTATAGTAGTAGAAACAGAACGAACACAATTACTAAAAAGAGAAGTAGAAGCTAAAATCGAATTTTTTAGTAAAGTAAATAATGATTTGAAATATATAAGAAAAGGTGTAGAGAAAATTCAAGATTATACTAAGAAAATGTACATAATAAAAGATGAAGAGCTACAACTTAAAAAGGAAAAATTCAAATTTCTAAAGAATTATAAAAATAATAAGGAAGTACATAGAAAAAACAATTTTTAATTTTTCGTAAATTCATATTTATTTATTCAATTCGTATAAAACTTATTAATTTTAATTTATTAAAAAATGGATTGAGATTTAGTTTACGTTTTGTTTTATCTTAGTAAAAAATGGATTCTGATTTTAATTTTTGTATCTTTTTTATTTTAAATAAAAATTTTGTTAAATGACTGAAAAGTTGTTACACATATTTACATAAACCTTAACAGGTTATCTCTTATTCTTCTTGCTTCATTTAATCTATTACCTTCATTTTCAACATTGTCATTGATTTCTTCATTTTCAGAAAAGGTATCATCTATTTCTTCATTCTGAATAGGAATATTGTATTTGATACATATATTATGTAGCGCCACACAGACATTTACTATTTGTGTAGCTTTTTGAGGACTGTAATGTAATTCTCTGGCACTGAGCAAGCAACGAAATCTGTTTTTTAAAAGCCCAATTGTTCTTTCGATTATATTTCGTCCTTGAGCATGCTTCTTATTAAAATGCGCTTGCAAAGACCCCTCTTCGGTATTTCTATACGGAGTCAATAAGTACATTGTTAAGGGATATCCTGAGTCTCCTAAAATTAAAGTATTTTCTTTAAAACTGAAATCGAGTACAAAACATTAAGCCTACCAAGAAATCGCAAATAAGTTTCTCTATTGCAATACTCATTTTCAAATTTTGCTTTTAGAGCTGATAAATTCCAAACATGTGAGTCATGATAGCTACCGGGATATTTGGCATTTACGTACCGTATATACATTCTATGATCACATACCTAAAAAAACGACTTTACTTTAATATGCTTAACTAAAATGTTTTAATACACTTACTATTAAGACATTTAAACTACAATACCCTTTCCTGTTGTAATACAAGTGTCTAATATCTTCTTTCGGCCTTATAATTTTAATATGGGTACCATCTAAACATCCTACAACGTTAGGGATCCCTGATTTTTCATAAAAATATATTTTAGCACTTCGTTCATCCTGTTCACTGTACTCAAAGTTTATCCATTTTGAACACACAAATCGCTCTATTACATTAAAAACTTCAGTAAATATAACTGAAACTGTTGGTTGCGATAAACCTAAATGGAAATCGTTTCCAACACTTAGTTGATAACTTCCCTGTGCACAAAATTTGAGAACAGCTGCAACTTTAATTATATTAGGAACAGCACGTTGAGTTTTCGTCACTTTTAATTTATCATCGATTTCTTCTAATAAATCACGAAATGCTTCTTTAGATAACCTAAAGTTTTGTGTGAATCTAAGAAAAATATGTCAAAATTGGAATGATTTCTTTTTTTTTTTAATTTACATTTTGTTTTCTAATTCTAAAGGATTAGAAGAATCTCTGATGCTCCTCCGTATATTAATTCCTTCATTTTGTTCATAATTTTCATCTTCATCATCCAAATAAAAAAAATACCTCGACATTTTGTTTATAATTTTATATAGAAAAATTTTTAAATTAAAAACAATTTGACATTTATTACAAATATTTTTTTTAAGAAAAAGCTATATAGCTTTTATTTCTATCGTACGTATTAATTTTATCGAATACCGTTTCGTAATATGAAAATAAACGATAGCCGATAAATATTTTTAGTCGTTTATCGGCCAACTACGATGTTCATAATAAGGGCGATAGAGCTATTAACAAAAAAAATTAATTATTTAATATAAACTAAAATTTCTTTTTCATCACATCACAGTCCACGCATTACTTAACATATTATCATTATTCTTATTTAGGTACTCTTAATACTTATCTTATCTAGTACATTTTTCAAACGAAAAAATGTATAAATATGTAATGTACGTATGTATATTTTGTTGTTATGTACATAATCAAAAATAATATAAACTACGTCATTTTTGAAATAATACGACGTACCGATGTAAATTCTTGACATTAATATGCAAATGTTCTTTTAAAAATCCATTTTATCAAAAATAATGTTAATATATTTTAAATTATTTTTGATTATGTAAATGTAGGTGCATAAATATGAATTTTATTTTATTTACGACAAAAATTTTTGTGCTCTTGTTGTGAAATATATTTTTATATAAATAAAACATTATAAAATTACACATTATTAACCTGCTTCGTTGATTAAATATAATATAAGATTTAAGAATAAATATTATATTAAATAGATATGCACCTACCTCTATTCATATATATAAAATTTATATTGAAATAAATTGAAACACATCTGTATAAAAATTTCCCTCAATAATACAAAATCCAAATTAAAATATGTATTTATGGGATCACTGATCACAATGTTTCTACTTGAATTCACCTTTTACACGTCAAAATAAGATCACCACAATATTTATATCCGCCAAAGCATATGCAATAATTTCCTTTTTTTTTCGTTAAATTTATCAATTTTTCTTAACATGGGTGTGATTTTTTACTACCCATGTTGGTAAATTTATTAAATATTTTTAAAATGGCCATTTTAAAATTTAAATTTAAATGTAATATTAATTAGTTATGTATGACTATGAGACTACAGTTATTTGATATTTAAATTTTGATTGATAAATTAATTTGTATGCATACTTTTCCTATTAAAAAAATGATGTATGCGTGAATATTGAAAACCTTTACCTTTTTAAAATAGAACTCAATGCGTTAATATTAATGAAGTATTTCGCGACGAGGTAACTATAAAAACAGGGTCACCGCAAGGCTCTCATCTAGGACAACTGTTATATCTGCTATACATACATAATGAATATACCTAAAGCTCAATTCATATCAAATTACAATGTTTATGCAGATGACACTAATCTGATTGCAAAAGTTAGAACTCTTTCATTGTTTTAAGTTAATAAATAAATACTTAAAAACCTTATGCAATTGGCTGAATTATAATGAACTATGTTTAAATGCTAAAAAAACTAACTACATAATATTTAAAACCCAGAATAAAAAGTACAGATAATATTACACTTAAGGTAAAAGAAAATATATTACAGAGAGTCGACAATATTAAATATTTAGGAGTGATAATTGATGAAAATTTAAGATGGGACAAACATATAAAAAAAATGAAACAAAAAATTATTCCTATAAGTGTAGCTATAAAGAGATCTGGTGGTATTCCTAATTATGCAGCCAAACTTGTGTATAATGGGCATATCTTGTCAAGTATTAGGTATAATATATGCAGTTGGAGTCACTGTTCAAATTTTCATGTAAAACAGATTGGAACAGTAATGAATAAAGCGCTAAAAAGTTTATTTAAACTAAACCCTAGAACTAGTACTAAGGAGTTATACAAATCAATTAATGTACTGGATATAAACTAACTAATTTACTTTGAGAAATGCAAATACATATACAATATTCTAAATAATAAGTTTAAATCAAAATTAATTCTTAAAAATAGAGAAAATATACATAACTACTTCACTAGAAATCGAAAACTTATAGAAATATTTAAACCTAGAACATCCAAAAAACAAAAAAGCTTAAAATGTAGTGCTATAAATCTTTTCAACACTCTACCATTAGAAATTAAAAATAGTAAAAACTTGGAAATATTTAAAAACAAACTTAAAAAGTATATTAGCAATTTTAGAAATAGTTAATAAAAAAAAAAAATGTGATTTTAAAATTATAATATTTTGGAAATGTTTATAATATGTATAGGTTAAAAATTAGTGTTTAAGTTAATATTAAGTTTTCTTTCTTTTTTAGTTTATAATTTCTTATACATAATTTTATAATTAATATTGTAAAGTTATCAGAAATTTAAAAAAAAAAAAAAAATATAGGCATTCTTCAATTAAACTGTTGTCTAGATCATGCTTGTATAATTCACATAATTGAGAAGCCTTTTCCATGATTTCTGTGTTTTCTAAATTTTTTAAATCGAATAAAAATCCGAATTTTAAATTAGTTTCGTCATAACTAAATTTTCTTTTATTTATTTCTAAGAGAAGTTTATCGAGAATTAAGTAATATGAATTTATGCGAAAATTGGAATCACTACACTGAGCAAAAAAATATGTTTGACTCAACTATAAAATTAAAGAACAATAATATGGTTGGAAAATATAGTTACATTAACCATATTACTTCATGTAACTATGAGTTTTATATAAAGCTAAAAAGTTTTTTATATGGTTAAATGAAATATAATATGGTTGCAACAAAAATAGTTCATAGTTCACACAACAATATTATTATCTTCACAAACATAATTATGTTTGCAGCAATATTATTTATAATTGAAACAAAAATAATTATGTTTGGAGTAAACATATTATAGTTACTTTCTACAACACGATATTTTGTTCTCAACTATAATTTTGTTGTTTTAAATATGATTCACTAATATATTATGTTTAAAATAAATATAATATGGTTGAATGAAAAATATTTATGTTTACACCAAAAATAATTTATAGTAGGTTCAAAAATAATATTATTCTCACGAACTTAAGTTATGGTTGCAGCAACATTAATTTTAATTGAAACAAAAATAAATATGATTGAAGTAAATATGTATATTATATTTGAAATAAAAGCACAGTATAGTTAATTTCGAGAGGATTATATTTTTCTGTCAATTATAATAAATAAATGTCCAATAAATATCAAATTTTGTTAAATTGGTGCTGTCTAAATCAGCTATATAACTTTTAAATTTATCATCTTCAGCTGCTGAGGACTGTAAAAAATAAAAAATAAAAACATAAGTATATTGTAATAGTTAATATTACCTGCAAATTAAAAAGTACTTATATTATAGCATCTGACAAGAGATTCTAAAGAAAGCCTCAACTTGCGTAATATATTGCCATAAAAATAACAAACTGTTTGATTGAACAGATTATTAAATAATTATAATTTTTAACTAACCTGTATAGTTTCCTTTTATTAGTTTTTCAATAGTTCGTCTTAACTTAGATTATTTATTCTGTTTTGTTATTATTTTAATAACTAACTATTTCAACTTATATTGAAATGTTTCCTCTCACAACATTTTATCCAGTTTTTCATAAAGTACACTTTATTGTCTATCAACATCTAGATAAAAAATTAGTGGTTAGTTTATAAAATGTTGTGATGAAATGTATGCAAACACTTAAACAATTTATATCCATCAGATAAGAGTTTTTACATTAGGTACGCTTATATTTTAAAACGCGTTTTAACTTGGCAAACAACAACAGAAGACTGAATATTCAAGTATTTTTTTATTTTTGAAGCATTTTATTTTAACGCCAACTATAATATGACTACTTCAACCATAATATTATAATTAATTTAATCAAAATATGATTACTTCAAACATAATATGATTACTTCAACCATATGAGATGATTACTTCAATCATAAGGCAACTATAACATGATTGCTTCGATCATAATTTGATTAGTATTACTACAAATATTTTTAAAACAACTATAATACGATTTCTTTAACCAAAATATGTTTGTTACAACTACTGGATTATGAGCTTCTTAACCAGATTATGATATCCACAACCATAATATTTTTGTAAGCAATATAATTTATAGTTGATTTATATTTTTTTAAATATAGTTGTAGCAACCATAATTTATTACAACGTAGGTATATTTTTTTTTTTTTTTTTAATATATTCATTTATTTAGTATTAAATACTATTTAATTATAATTTAAAAATTTTAAATTAAAGCTTATGTTTAAATTCGGTAAAAAAATGAAAATGAATTTGAAAATTTAATTAAGAAAAAATGAGCAAAATAATTACATCGGAAATTTTACGTTTGAGCTGACAAAATATATTGTGTAACTTTAAATTTGAATTTATTGTAGTTCCTTTCCAGTTTCAGATCTTTGGGTAATTCATTAAACATCTTTAGACCACCATACATTAATTGATTTTTCGCAATTTCACTTCTAAAGAAATCTAGTCTGAAGTTGAATATATTTCTTAATTTATAATGCTGAACATCTTGAACATATATGAGTTTGGAACTAAGATAATTCGGTAACAATCTATTTTTCATCTTAAATACAAAAAGTAGTACATGTAGACGAAGTCTTTGACTTATGTTGAGCCATTTTAACGTTTTTAGCATAAAATCAATTGAGGTATACCTATTGCATTTGAGTATGGTTCTCATTCCCCGGTTTTGTAGTTTTTGTAATCTTTCTATTATTTCATTATTTACAAATGCTGTAATAGTTGCACAATACTCAAAATGGGGCTTAATCATGGTACTGAAGATCCTTATAGTACTTATAATAGACAACTTATTTCTTATTCGACTTAAAAACCCAAGTTTTTTTGAAATTTTCTTGCACATAAATTCGCCGTGTTCTTTGAAATTTAATTTATTGTCTATTACTAGACCCAAATATTTGATATGCTCAACTATTTCAATAATATTTTGATCAATTATGATATCATAATTACATTCACCATTTATAACCATGACTTTAGTTTTGGTAATGTTAAGGCTCAGTTTGTTGTTTTTGAACCATTCAGCTAATTTTTTAAGGTCTGAGTTGATTTTCCGAACACATTCTTCTACAGAATCATCCATTACAAAGATCAACGTATCATCTGCAAACAAGGATATTTGCACAAAATCTACAACCTTCTCAATATCATTTATGTATAACAAAAAAAGTAAAACACCCAGCACTGAACCTTGTGGTACCCCAATTGAAATATCTTTATAGTTTGAGAACTGATTGTTGACTTTAGTTCTTTGATATCTGTTGAGCAAATATGATTGAAACCACTTATTTTCATTTCCCCTTATGCCATAACTTTCAATTTTTTGTAATAAAATTTGGTGATCGACTGTTTCAAATGCTCGTCTTAGGTCAAGAAATACCGCAACTACTACTTTTTTATAATTTTTTGCTAATTTCCAGTTTGATATGACTAAATTTAATGATGACTCACAACTATGTTTTTTCCGAAAACCAGATTGATTTTCCGATATTAGATTATTTTTTTCCAAATAATCTTCTAGCTGTTTGTTGACTGATTTCTCAATAATTTTAGCTTCAGTTAGAATCATATTTATTGATCGAAATTCAATGCATTTAATTGTGTCTTTTACATTTGGAACTGGTATGACTGTTGATTTTTTCCATTTATCAGGGAAAACTGCCGTTTCTAACGATTGATTTATTAAATCGATTAGATAGGGCCCAACTAAATCAAGATTATCTAAAAATACTTTTTTATTAACTAAATTTATGTCTTTTTTATTGTTCATGGATTTTATGATAGTTTTGAGCTCTTGAATATTAATATTTTTAAAATTAAATCTTGTGCTATAATATTCAACTAAATTATGAAATTGGCTTTGAGGTATGCTTTCGTTAATTTCTATAATGCTTTTAATAAAATATTCATTAAATTTGTTGGCGGTTTTTCTTTCATCATCTATTATTTCATGGTCAAAAAAGATTTGCTTGATATTATTGTGTTTGTTGGTTTTTAAAACGTGCGACTTTATGACATTCCACATACTTTTCTGGTCAAAAGCACTTTCTACCTTGTATTTTAAATAATTGTTTTTCCCTTCTTTAAGACGATTACTATATTGGTTTCTTAGCTCTTTATATTGTTGCCACTCAATTTGAGTATTTGC
The DNA here is from genome assembly GCA_963942445.1 of Argyra leucocephala. Classification (NCBI taxonomy): domain Eukaryota; kingdom Metazoa; phylum Arthropoda; class Insecta; order Diptera; family Dolichopodidae; genus Argyra; species Argyra leucocephala. The sequence goes on along the minus strand of OZ012681.1, from coordinate 80,702,812 downwards.
CCATAACGCCTTTTTGTATTGCAGAACTTTAGCTTTTTTTAAAGTATGTAGTTCCTCAGAAAACCATCCACTAATATCATTGCCTTTAAAATTCTGTTCTGTAATAAACTTACCCATTATTCTATTTAAACTGTCACTAAATATATCAGCCTTTTGGTTACATGAACAATAAAATGTTGTTAATAATTGACTATTAAGAATGTGGTTTCTCACAGATTCTTTGTTATATTTATGAATTTTATTTGTTCTACATTTTTCTCCTATATTTGGTAGGTTATCGATTCGAATGTGAATGGTTTCATGGTCACTAATTTTTAGGTCGTGATCTATTTTTGCAAAAATTTTATTTGTTGTTTTATTAATAATTACATAATCTATCAATGTTCTACTATTAACTGTTATTCGGGAGTAACAATTTGTTTATACCCAGCATCATTGATTAGTTGCGCTATTTTTGATTTATTTGTACTAAATTTAAACCAATCTATATTAAAGTCTCCAGTAATAATAACATCATCAACTACTTCGCTTAAATCATCCATCATTCTTTCAAAGTCTACAGAGAATTCATTAAAGGTATATGACTGATTTGGAGACTTATACAGTAGGTACGGCAAGCAAAAAAAGATAATTTTTTATAACATACTCTTATGATTAGGTACCATAGATTCAAACTAATTTCTTTACTATTAATGATGGTACAAGACCATACTCCCCCAGTATGCCGTGAAATTGTATTAACTCTGAAGATATTATAACCATTTATTTGAACCAAACTGTCATCATCATTATCAGTAAGATGAGTTTCAGAAAGACAAACAAAGTCAAATTTTTTTGATGAGAGTGTTTGTTCAAGTTCATCATAATTATTAATTACACCTTGTATATTTAAATATAAGCAATTCAACCCTTGATTTTCATGATTATTAAAAAAAGTTGACTGCTAATACAACTTCTTTTTTTCAGCTTCGACTTTTTTCATAAAAACACTACAATGGCTATCAAATGCACTATGACCCGTATCAATGTTTAGGTTTTGTTCTCTATTAATTCTAATACAATTACAACATTTCCTTTGATTATTTGCACAATTATGTTGTTCATTATCATTAATATCTTCAGCACAGTATGCGCATGTGCTTTTTTCTTTACTACAATTGATGCGACTGTGATCAACAACTTTACACATATCAAATCCAACCTTGACTTTACCAATTTTCATTATTATATTATAGAGAACCACATCAAGTTCAATTACAGCTACATATGGATTATGTTTAAGTCTTCTTTTAAAAATAGCTTTAACATTTAAATCGCTATCCGCCAAAAATTCGTTTTGGTGTCTAATTTTATTTATTAGGTCGATTTCATTAATTTCCTCAGAAATTCCTAGTATTTGTATTCGAGGTTTTCTTTTACCAACTTCTTCCGTTTCATAGTTATCTTTGGATTTTTCATTGACAATATTTTTCAATTTTTTAAGAGATTCATCATTATCACATGTAATAATAACTGCTCCATTTCTAGCATTTCTCATACCAGATATAGATAAATTATTTTCTATTATATCTACATTTTCTTTGATATCTTCTCTTGTTTTATTATTATCTTGCATTTTTTTTGGTTTTATCATCACTATTTTATTTTCTTTAACGATATCCGCATAAGAAGGTTGAGAAGCACTGTTCTTCAAAATTTTCATATCATTAGTTAAAGTGTCCATAGTCGTTTTGTTTTCACTTAAATACATTTTCAATTCATCAACAGTCTCTTCTATCGACTCAACGTGTGCTTCAATAGATTTCAATGTATTTATTTTATTTTTGCATTGATCGCATATAACAGAAAAATATATTTCGATTAACTATAATATTTTTAACACAAATATAATATGTTTCTATTAACCCTGGTTATATTCCTCATTAACATATCCTCATTAACACAAAAGTTTGTTTCAACTATATCTAACATAATAAGTTTAAAGTAACCATAATATATTTCTCGTAACCATTGGATAAACATATTATTTCTCTTAGTGTACAAAAAAAATGTTCTGGTGTAGTGCTTTCGAATTGTTTTAAAATCTTCGCTCCCAGGATTAAAATTCCTTCTTTTTTATATAAGTCGTAAGATTTTACATTTCGTTTACTCTGCAAATACTCATATAAACTGTTATATAGTTTAACACCTACTTCAATGTTAATGTCAACTTTTTGAAGTATTTTATTTGTCCGATTAATTGCATTTAATATAATTATACCAAAATGATATCATTATATACCGGCTTCCAAAAAAATTAAGTTGTTTTATCAGCCTCTAAGCCTCTAGTTTTTCAACTGGGTTTTTATTATCATCATTTCTTAATGATTTTTTAAAAGACTCGTATAGCCTAATTTAAGTACTTTAACTGCATCTGCTCTAGCAGACCAACGAGTATCACATATTTTTTTTGGAACAAATCCTTTTGGTCCTAATTATTTCATTGATAATTCCCACCTAAACGTTGACGCTGAAAAAAAAATGTACAAATTTTGTACCAGCATAAAAAGTTTAGTCGCTTCTTGACAACATTCTGCTGAACATCAACCGATTAAATTTAACGAATGTGCTGCACATAATAAAATGTATAAGTTTTGTTTTTTGTAAATTTGCTAAAAAAAATTTGGAATTTACAATTTTCATGGGAAAAAAACAATTGTGTGGCAAATAACACAATTATGTCTTCTATGAGATTAGGGTTAGTTATAAAAATATAATTTATTAATTACTTGTCCACAGAGTTTAAGAAAATATAATCGATTATTTCAACCAGAGGCCAATCTGGAAAATTTTTCAAATTTAGAAAAAAAAAAATAATAATTTATTTTTTTGGAAATACCTTTTTATGCATTGTTTTGTAATGTGAAAATGTGACTAACAACTTTTGTGTTTAGCACATTTAGCAGTATGGAGAAGACGGCGTTGTCTTTGAAAATATTTTTAGAAACACTATCGACACTATAGAAATTTTGATTTTTTTTTTTTGAAATTCTGTAAATGGAATTATGAAAATGAAATTTTATTTTTGGAATATCGTACCAAATCTGACCATTATTTTCGTTTTGAAAACTAATTCACTATTTAGGGAAAACAAATAAAGAAATCGAAAATTTCAATTGAATAAATTAAATTTAGGCAATCATACGGGATGAATAGCTATTTTTGTTTTATTAATCTCATTCGATAGACCAGCTTACAATATAAGCAAAGTAAATGTTATACACATATTATTTAGTCCACTAATAAAAAAAAAAAACAAAAAAATTGTTTGACCCTTTCATTACTTGAATACTTCCGGATTTTTTTTATTTTCTTATTATTTATAAATTTAATAAACGTTTCAAATAATTTTAGTTTTCTTATTTTTGTTTTTTTTTTTCAAATTTTTAATAACCCTCCCTACACAAACATTTTTTTTTCTTAACAATCTTATACATATATCAACTGACAACCAATTGAAAAACCACATTAAAATAATGTCAGCTGGCGCCCCATTAATTTAAAAACCAAATGTGCAGCCCAAATTTAACAAGGATATTTTTTTTTCAATGTTTAAGTGCATCATCTAACTGACATCAGGGATTATTAATCGAAATATTTTTTCTGCATTCTTTTGTAAATATTTCTAAAAATTAAAGTCCTTTAGAAAAATACTTAAAGAAAACAAAAACAAAAATTCTTTTCTAAATTAAAATCAGATTAAGAACATTAAATTATCATAATACGTGTTTTTTTTATTCAATATGTATCCTTAATAGATTTGTATACGTGTAAGTATGTAGGAGTATATATGGGTTAATTACATGTATTTTTCTCTCATTTGAAGTACATACATACATGCACATACATACATATAATATTGAATGCATTATAAAAAGTAGAATATCATGATAGATAAATATTAATCCTTTCTGTGGGTCATTACAATAATACAGAAGCAAAAGCAACCATATTTTCAAAGTAATGATGGCATCTGGATTGATATCCTATTATTCTTATTATTTTTGTATCATGATATTTATCTATATTATAGATGTTGAAAAATTTTAAAATTATTTCGTTTGTTTATTTTATTTTTCAATTATTTATTGACAGGGTATTTCATGTATTATTTAGTATAATTTTTCATGTTTAAAAAGTTGTAGAAGTTGTTTGTAAAAGTTGTTTTAGATGTTTAAAAAGAAATATTTCAATTTCAAGCACTTTCATTTTTTTTTTAATTAGCTAAATGTTTATTTTGTTTTGTATATGGTGGCGGTGTGGACCGAATCATGGAATCGTACGAAATATTGAAAAATTATTTTTAAAAGAGTCTGTTTACATATTATTAAAAATCCTTATATGATAAATTAAGATTAAGACCTGGAAATCTGTTGTATTTTTGTGTACTGAAGCTTATATTATACTTTGAAGATCATTTAAGTGTAAGAAAGCTTCATATTTTAGTTGACCAAAATTTCTTATGTTGTAATTATGAATATGATGAGTTTTTTTTTATTTATATAACAATAGAGTTGCAGATAAATCAGCAGGCCAAACCAACTATAGATCCTTTTCCGTTTCGAAATGTGAGTCTTTTTTTTGTATATTAATATATTTGGTATATATTTTGTTATTATATATAATATTATATTATTTATATTAGTTTTTTAATTATTATATGTTATCTTATATATTAATACGCTTAAACATCCGTTAAACTTTTTACAAAGCTTTTACAACACAAAGCTTTTTTCAACTAGATTAGACAACTTTATTAGAACTATTACGAATTACGGTAGTGTACAAAATTTAATTTAAAGACATAAACCACAAAACAATAAAACCAAATAAAACCAAAAACAAATTAAAATTAACCTAAAAACAATTCACCTATTGAGCAATAACATTGACTATCTGATTATTTGAATTAATTAGAAAAAATAAAAAAAATTAGCAAAGACAAAAACCGAATTATCAGAATATAATTATTATATCGATTTATAAATAATTAAAATAGCTTTGTTAAAATATTACGATTTTACCATATTACAGCAAAGAAACTTACCGGTAAAACAAATAGTAAATTTAGAAAATATATTTTTTACCTCACCCAGACCATGTTCACAAATTCCAATAATTGAAATTTTTTTTTTTATTAACAAATAATTCAAAAGTATAAATTCAAATGCGCAGTAGCATTGAGTAAATATAATATTGTACATGGAGAATCATAAACCGAAATTTACGATCTGCTAAGAACAAAAAAAACAAAATATGTTATGACATTATTATCAAGTTCCAGTTCAATACACGGCAAATTTAGTACACACAAAAATTAAAAAAACTTTAAAAAGAAAAATCACAGACTACCCTTACCTACATCAGAGACCCTAGCGGAATAACAATATAACAATAAAAACTGATGAATAAGAGAAAAAGCATAATTATTGGCTTTACCCATAACTATAATAGTCATAAGGCGTCAATAAAGATTGAACAATAAGAAAAAAAGCACAATTATTGGCTTTACCCATAACTATAATAGTCATAAGGCGTCATATGATACTTCGTTAAATAGCCTATATGATTCGATATGATTTAACAAAGTCGTAACCAATCATAACCTTTACTATAATGGTCATACCTAATCATACCAAAACGTCAAAACCAAAATCTAAAAGAAGTGAAATAAAAATATAAATTCTATAAATAAATGTTTTTGTTTTTTATTTTGAGTTTTGAAATAGTTAGGGCTATTATGATAATAAAAAAAAATCCAAAAAACGTATCTATGGCTTTGGCTATTTTAATGTGTTTTTAATGTGAGTGTGGTATGTATTTAGTTTAAATGCATTTAATTTCATATCTATACTGCCAGCGACATCTCTGTTCGCCACATTTTGTTGAAATGTACGTCTCTATTAATAGTATTTGTTAGGGAGCATTTAGATATCAGATTTTGTTTCATGAAAGTTTTGTTTTACTTATTTTTATTACATTTACAAATTTTATTGCAATTACATCAAATTTTATTTCAAAAGTATTGATCAAAGATAAACAAATATAGTTGCAAAGTTGCAAAATCCACTTTCTAAACTTGCAAAATACGAAGATACGAATATGCGTGACAAGTACTAATATAAAATACTTATAAACAAATATAAATATTCAGTGTAATTTCAGAGCATTTACGAAATATAAATATTTAAATAGTAAATCAATTATTCTAAGTATTTGTATTGATAAATAATAATAATATTTAATACATTTTTTGTATATCTATGTAATATTTAATACATTTTTAATATCTTTCAATATATTGGCATAACACAATTAGAAGTTTATAAATACCTTTTCTAGCAAAATTCACTTTTTCAACTTGCAAAATACGAAAATGCGTGTCGAGCACTATTATTTAAAAAAAAAAATAATGATATTCTATAACAAAGTCGGATGTCAAACTTTAATGAACATCATTTATACGTTATAAACACAATTCAAAAACGTATAAACGCTGCCTTATATAAAAGTTTTTCTTCAAAACTATTAGCGGTCAAAATTTGCAATTTCATTCTATGAAAAACAAATAAAACTATTATTTATTATATTATATATATTAAGTATATTATAAATATTGTAAATTATAATTTTATTCATTTTTTTATTCATTTTATTATATTATTATTTAAATAACAATAATAATTACAATTATAATAATTTATGATACCGTACGTATTATAATACCTACCTACCTGTTGTGAAAATAAAATTTTAATACATACAGTGAAAAGTGCTTTAAAAATAAAACAAAAAAATATAAACCTGAAGTAGGTCTGCGGACTTATCTACAGGTCCACTGTTGAATAAATAAATAAATACCTAAATAAGAAATATAAAAAAAAAATAGTTATAGATAGATCAGAAGTTTTTCAATTTAACTTATTTATTATGTAATAAAAAAATATTTTAAACATTGATGTTTTTTAAGAAAATAAACAAATAAAATAAATTGTTTCATTTATAATGCTAATGCTAGACCGGCGAATGGTACGCCTGGAATAGCTAGTTATATAATATTAGAACCGACGTGGTCGTATTGAAAACTTCTTTTCAGTAATTTTCATCATTTGAAAAAAATTTCAATTTGAACCCATCATGCTCTTCGGTAATTATATACTTACCACTCGGCTACCGAGGCGGCTGATGAAAAACAAAATTAAAAAGAAACGAAACTCTCTGTATAGGATACTCGAAAACTTACGTCTAATTGTAAAAATATTTATTTAAATGCTTAGTTATTTTTATACATTATATACTTATGTATATTGATTTTGAATTAAAATTTTGTAAAAACATTTATAAAAAAACAACTTAAATAATTTATAATTATATTAAAAAACTAACTTAATGCTAGAATCTTAAAACTAAAGACTGATGAAAGAATAAGGAAAGCTGAAAGCCTTCGCAGGATGATTTGTCTCTTCACCTAACCACCAATAGTTTTTGTTACAAAGCTGATCTTTTATAGTTAAATTTGTGTCAAATTGTAAATAAATGTAATTTTAGTAGGTACTATTTGTTCTTCTACTTATATCATAATATAAGCCTTTTGGAATCAAGTAAAATGATTCTGGTGCTACAAACCAATTCTCGAGTGTAGATTGCATGTATTTATCATTATTATAGTAAAAATAACAAATTAATGTGTTGTTTGCAATATTTAAAATTCTATTGAAATGCTACCTATTCAGTTTAATTATCTTCATCGCTCAGAAATATTGATAATAGACTTACGGCTAGTTTTCCATTATTTAGAAAGCTGGGTAAACTATCTATTTAAAAATATATTTATTCAAAACGCTAAAAATTTATTTTATCAAATCAGGTTATCTTGCCCGGCGATTTAGCTTTCATTACAATCTGAGGGTCAATAATCTATTTTTAATAAATGTTTATAGAGCATATACAATGAATTTAGATTTACTATAAATATTATACTCTTATAGAATGGAATATCACATTTTCAGCGCTTTTATGATTATTTATCTTTCAAAATTTTCAATACTAATATGTCACATATGGTATAATAAATTAATGAATTTGAGTCTTACATAGATTATAAATGAATTTATTTATTATTATTATTTATTTATTATGCCTTAATTTCATTATACAATTTTTCTTATTTCTAATTTCAATAATTAAGAGTTTATACTAATTTATTTACACCTATGACTTATAATTTACTCAGACTAACCTGAGCATTTCTATTTATAATATATTTTTTAAGAATGAATGACAAGTAAAACCTTTTTAATCAATTTATTTTTATCCTAAAACATAAATGAATTTGTTTAAGTAATAATGTTGATAATTATTATTTAGTTTTCGATTCATATTACTGGGAATAGTGTGAATCATTTTCTTTCGAAAATCTTTAACTTTTTCATTAGCCATCTACTAACATTAGACCCAATATTGATCTAATTAACAACGTATATGAGGAAATTTAAACTTTTTTCGAAACTAACTTCCTTAAATATTTTGTTTGCTTTAAGAATTTGAATTCTGATATGATCACCAAATCTTAAATTTTGGTGTAAGGTAACCCCCTTCCCCCCCAAGGTATTTAACATTTTTTTCGATGTGAATTCATAAGGAAAATTGTTTTCAATTATGTTCAATGTCTCGGCTTATTTTGTCTACCGTATTTCGGAGTAGATTGACATTTCATTTAATAAAGTTAATTTCTAATTTCCAAAATTTACACTAATTATTCAATTTCAATTTCAATTTATTATATATATGAATATACATGAGACGATTAGTCTCTACGATTCTATATATATATATATATATATGTTTCAGATGTACACAATTAACACAGATTGTTCCAATATTCAACAAAAAAATTTAAAATTAACAAAACTTAAAAAGAAAAGAAAAGAAAAAAAAAACAAAAAAATCATATATAAATATTATTCTGCGTTTATCTGGATGTTTGTAAGTTCGACGGAATACTCCAACACATATACAAATTGCTTTGGTACTCTTTTTTTAATCTCTGTCTACCATGCGGAACCTTTGCAGGAAAAAATACCTTTGCATGAAATATATTTTTTATAATTTGATGTTAGTCTTCTTCGCAAATAATAAGGAAAAATAAAAAATAATAATAATAATATAAATAAAACAAACAATTTTTTTGATTTATAATAAGAAGGACTAATAGAAATTTTATCAATAGTTTAATATCGTATAATAATCAAAAGGCAAACAGCATTTAACACAAAAAAAAAACATAATGCACTTAAAGGTTATTCTTATTACTTGAAATTATACACAATATGCATATGTGTCTAGATATTTTTTTTGTTTTTATTATATATGTGGTTGTTATGATAATGATCATAGCATCATAGTTTTGCCATACCGTATGCATTGCCTGTACTATAGTACTATAGGTATATATACTCTAGCCGCCTTTGACACTGTGTGGCTTGCTTCATAAATTAGAAGTGTATAAATTTCCTATATATATTTAATTAAAATCATACAAAACTTTCTTCATCAAAGAGTATTTCGTGTGATATTAATTAATACATCCTCCAATTTGTATGAAATTAAAGCAGGAGTTCCACAAGGCTCGGTACTTGGCCCAATTTTGTACAACACTTACACTGCAGATATCCCTAGGCTAGAGTTTATATAATATCAGTATTTGCTGATGACACTGCAATTTACTCTGCTGGCACTAATCCCAATCACATATTAACAAACCTACAAAATTCACTCAATAAGCTCTCTAGTTATTATGCAAAATGGAGAGTAAAAATTAATGCTTCCAAAACAGTATCAATTTATTTTACGAAAAAAAGGAAAGCCTCTCTTTTACCTTCTATACCATTAAAACTGCAAAATGACGAAATTAATTGGGCCGATACTACTAAATACCTAGGCATTACCTTAGATAAAAGGCTAACCTTTCAAAAGCAAACTTCTAACACTATTGATAAAATTAACAAATGTACTCGCATGTTGTATCCCCTTATTAACAGAAAATCAATCTTATCCACAGAAAACAAATTGATACTTATTAAGGTAATTTTTCAACCAATAATGTTATATGCGGCACCAGTCTGGGGAGATTGTGCAGCTAGTCATACCAAAAAATTGCAAATTGCGCAAAATAAACTTTTGAAACTTGTATTCAATCTTCCCAGATGGTATTCAACCAAAAAGCTGCATGATAAAGCCAGCATGAATACAATTTTAGAAAAAATAAGTTATTTAACTGTAAAGTTCCACTCGGAACTGTTCATGTCAGAAAATCCTCTGATCAGAAATTTAAATTAAGTTAAAAAAATTAGGCTAGTTTAGTTCGTACGTATAGATTTTACTATAGATAGGTTTTACTGTTTAAGTTAGCGTTAAGTTTTACAAAACAAAAATTCAAAAAGGTTTTTCATCTCCAATTTTCCTTTAAATTTATAGTATTAAACTCGAAAACTTCTAAATAAAAATAAAAAAATACAAATCAACTGTAGTAAAGATAATTATATATCTGTATCTAAGTAAATAGTTTTAAAAGAATTAATTGTACAATATATGGAGCATAATAAATAAATAAAATAAATAAATTACTTAAAATTACACACAATATATGCATATTTTTTTTTTGTTGTTATGATAATGATCATAGCATCATAGTTTTGCCATACCGTATGCATAGCCTGTATAGTACTATAGGTATATATATATACTCCAGCCAGAAATGTGATGCGGTGATGAGTTAAAATTGTTATCTATTTTTATTTTTTTTGTTTATTGTTTTTTCTTTAAATATATATATATATATATATGAATTTATGATCGTATTATAATATTTAGTATATATTATGGGGTTAGGTTTTAGTTCTGCTGATTTACACATAAAAACAATAACAACCTGTACATTTTTAAAGAAATTAAATGAAATTTTGTACCATTATTTATTATTTCTTATCTTTGTAAATTTATAATTTTTAGGTATATTTGTTTTCTTCAAGTGTGTACATTTGTATGTAGAGAGTGATGATTTTTTTTAATATAAGTAAGTAGATATATATATAGGTATCGGTTAAAACATATTGATTGTTGTTCTTCTTTTTAATGTATGTTATAAATAATAATTATGTATGAATTTCGATAATGAATTTTTTTAAATACAATGAACTTTTAAATAACCGATCAATGGTTCACAAGTTATGAACAGTTTTGTAAATACCTATTTATTTGCAGTAAATATTTTTATTTTAATTTTTTATCCAACACGGGTTTTTATTTTATTCATTAAAATAAATATCATGTGTACCTACAATATTATTTTTTTTTTATATTTACAATTTTATTTATTTTTGTTTTTAAAATTGTTTTCGTTCAAAGTTGTTATAAACTTTGACGCTAAGCTTACGCAGCGAATGTTATTGAATGTTAACAGGATTAACTTAATTCTGAATTATACGATAAATTTTCAATGTTGACAAAAAGGATGTCGCTAAAATGATCGAGTAAATGACCCTTAGGGAATAGAAAATTTTGCACCTTACTATACAAATATTCTGTTTATATGGTAATTAAAAGCGTTATAATACAAAAATGAAGGTATGATAAGTTAGTAAGCAAATACGTATTTTTCTTAAACTTGAAATGAAAACTCTAATGAAGGAAAGAAATGTCAAGATTTATTTGGCTTCCGTCATTTATGGCGGGTTACCAAGCTAGTATATATATAAATTTAGAAATCATCAAGAATGTAAATTACAATTCTCTCTCAAAAGGTATTAATTCTCTGTGTGTTAAAACAAACATTTATAAACTTAAATAAATAAAAGCAGATAAATAATTAAAATCTATAAATAAAAAAATAAAAATAAAAATAGAAAAACGTAAATAATTGAATAATTACGATATTTGCCTAAAATGCATTCAACAGAGTTCAATAAATTTACAGTGAGAAGTTTCAGATCTAATAATATTCGGCAACGTATTCCAAAGCACTGAATTCTTTACAAAGAAAAATAAATGCCTGAGTCTACCACTATGACGTGGGATTACTATAGGTTCATATTTTTTTGTGATCTTCCAAAAGTTATTTTGTCAAGCAAATATGAAGGACCAGTTTTGTATATTATTTTCACCATATATGAAGTGTACCTGAAATCTAAGAAATTACTAAAAGTGCAGCCTAGTATTGTTTTAGCAACATCACTAAACCTGTCAAATTTACGTCGATTGGTAACGAAACGAGTGCATGCATTAAATATAATATTAATTATGTTAAGTTCATATGCACTCATCCCAGCAAAAACTACGTTACAATACATGAAGATTGGAAGAACCAAAGGCACCACAAGCTTTTTCTTTACATTTTCATCAATATAGAGAGAGAACTTCCATAGTATATACGAAGTATTGAAGATACACACTGAGAAATAAAATTAATGTGGTCATGCCAAGTGAATGTAGTATTGAAAATGATACCCAAGTTTTTAGTCATATTGACATACTCATTAATTTTTGCGATATACATAATTGTGAATGTTAGAAGGTGGGCCAATAATGTAAAGTTGAGCATCACCGGCATACAATCTACAGTGAGCTTCGGATATGCATTTAGGAAGATCATTAATAAACAAACGAAATAGCAAAGGGCCCAAGATTGATCCTTGTGTGATACACCACATAATACGGGTAGACAATCAGATTTAATATTGTTAACACATACAATTTGAGTTCTTTTAGAGAAATAATTATGAATTAATTTTATTGCGGAAGAGTTAAAGTTAAATGAAAGTCTGAGTTTGTTACATAGAAGATCATGTTTAACGCAATCGCAAAGGCTTTTATGAAATCTAACAATAAGAGAATTACTGCATGTCTATTTCATGACTAACTGTTATTACTAATTTCCAGAAGTGCAGATGATGTACTATGTTGCCTCCTGAAACTAAAATTTAAATAAAAGATGGTTAGCACTAAGGAAAGCAATCATTTGTGCATAAAGCACAAATTTCTCAAAGATTTTAGATAGGATTTCGATATATTTTAATTATTAATGATAATGTAAACATTTTTTGTAGGTTTGTTTGTTAGTTATTTATTTTATTATTACCCAGATAAATAATTAGGTTACCTGAATAGGCAACGTTATAATATGTAAAATAATCAAATTGGTTAAGTTTATATAATAATTCACTGACGTTCACTGATGTTAAATAGTATGGGATGAATATGATGATTTGCAGCTAAAATTGTGTTGAATTTAATTTTAGTGATGAATATGTAGAATTTGAGCCATATCTCGATGATCAATAAGTTTTAATATATTCAATTGCTTGTGTGTTCAATATTTTTTGTAGTTGTTCTATATTTTTGTTATAAGTATTCGCCATTCTTTAATTTATATAATATTTATTTATTTATATTTACATTTATTACAATTAAAATTATAATGAATATATTTTTAAGCTTCAACTACCTAGGATAGGCTCATATGATATAATATTAATTATAATAATATTTTAATTTATAGAATAACCCTGTAAAATAAAATATAAAAGATTTGCGATTTCATTTCAACTGGAACTCTAAAATCAATTTTTTTTAAAACTCCTTCAATTCCTTTAATTGTTTTAATCACATTCATCCGTTCAATCGCTAATTCGTTCGAATTTAACTCATTATCGATAGTCAATACTGATACCAAGGTATTTATATGAAATAATACTTTCAATGGAATTGTAGTTTTATCTTGTAATGTAATATTGTATTGTAAAGTGTTTCAATGATCATGTATATATATATTTTATATTATTGTCAGTAAGGTGGAATTACTTTATCGTATATTAAGTACGATTGTTGTGCTATAAATATTGTTATCGTTTTAGGTTTTTTTTAATCTTTCAAACAAACATTTTCAAGTTAATCTGCCATATTTTGTCGGCATCCAAAATAATATTTACATAAAATACACCCTGTATGTACAACGAAGAAAAACAAAATACAGAAACGTAAAGTATCCTTGTTCACAGGACTGATAATAAATGAATGAAGAATTGACCTGTTAATTTACAACTATCTTATTTTATCCTTCCAATTTTTCACAAGAAAAATAATAAAAAAAAACATCAAGCATCATTTTTGAGAAAATCCTTTTAAGAAAATTAATTTTAAAGGATTGTTTTTTTGCTACCTTAACCATACTTTATAGATCAAATCATACATATGTTCTCATATCATAATACACTATATATATAGGGATTTGATTAAAAATGTAGACCATGTTATTTAAAGTCATTTAGGATTCCAAAAACAAAAAAAAACTTCGACAGGTAGCAAATTGTTTATTATGAGGATGCGTGTATTAATTTTTACCTGAACATCATTTTTTTGTTTTTACTCTGTTTTTCAATCTTATCTGATTTTAAGTATTTTATCTTTAAAATTAAATATCATTGCAACTGTTGGTTACACCTATTTTTTGTTGTTATTTTCAAATTATATTAATAATATTTGAGAATACAACAACAAATGCGCAACAAAGCAGTAAATTAGATATAAACTTCTTTGTTTGTCAAAGGGTATTTAATATTAATTACGATCGCCACTTTAATATTTTCAAAATATATTTAACTATGAAATTTGATTCTATCTATATCAATAAATAAAAAAAAAAAATGGTTGATAACTAGAAAGTTATTAATAGTAATAAATGTCAAAACAAATGTTACGCCCAAAATATTTTTATTTAAAATTATTTTAGATATTTTTTTGTTTGTTTCGTAATTAAGTTTTTTTTTTACTTGTTTTGTGATTGTATTGGGAATTTTAGGAGTAACAAGGAATGAAATTATTTTTCTTTTATTGTATTTAACAGGGGAGTATGTCACTGGTGTATTTCTTCACTATTATTCAACAGCTATGCCAAAACAATATTTCACGAAGCAGGCAGTTCGTAGAACAAATACATTCGAATAATTGATGTATAAATAAAAAATAACATTAAGATATGCAATGCTAAGACTCTTTATTTTTGTTTAATTTTATAACATCTTGTATAACGTTATAAAATACTCAAATAAAATATATTACTAAAATAAAAAATATGAAATTTGAAATGCCGAATTCTTGGTAAAAATTCTCTATTTAAATGTACGAAGCCTCAAATATAAGCTTGATGAAATCGCATTCCTATTAGATAATTTATTGAACTCAATCGTTCATCTAATTGTGTTCAGCGAAACTTGGATAATGGACGATGAAATAGATATGATTAATTATTTACATTTATTACAATTAAAATTATGATAAATTTATTTTTAAACTAGCTACCTAGGATATTGGCTTATCTTATTTATTAATACGCTTAAACGTCTGTTAAACTTTTCACAAGCTTTTACAACACGAAGCTTTTTTCAACTAGATTAGACAACTTTATTAGAACTATTAAGAATTACGATAGTGTGAAAAATTTTATTTAAAGACATAAACCACAAAACGATAAAACCAAATAAAACCAAAAACAAATTAAAATTAAACTTACAATAATTCACCTATTGAGCAATAGCATTGATTATATCTGATTATATGAATTAATTAAAAAAAAAAAACAAAGTAGCAAAGACAAAAACCGAATTATCAGAATGTTATTATAATAGCTTTGTTAAAATATTACGATATTACAGCAAAAAAACTTACCGGTAAAAGAAATAGTAAATTTAGAAAATATATTTTTTACCTCATCCAGACCATGTTCACAAATTCCACAAATTGAAATTTATTTATTTTATTAACAAGTAATTCAAAAGTATAAATTCAAATGCGCAGTAGCATTGAGTAAATATTATATTGTACATGGAGAATCATAAACCGAAATTTAGGATCTGCTAAGAACAATAAAAACAAAATATGTTATGACATTATTATCAAGTTCAAACTCAATACACGGCAAATTAGTACACATAAAAATTAAAAAAATTTAAAAAGAAAAATCACAGACTACCCTTACCTACATCAGAGACTCTAGCGGGATAACAATACAAACTGATGAAAAAGAGAAAAAGCATAATTATTGGCTTTACCCGTAACTATAATAGTCATAAGGCGTCAATAAAAACTGAACAATAAGAGAAAAAGAATAATTATTGGCTTTACCCCTAGCTATAATAGTCAGAAGGCGTCATATGATACTTCGTTAAATAGCCTATATGATTCGATATGATTTAACAAAGTCGTAACCAATCATAACCTTTACTATAATGGTCATACCTAATCATACCAAAACGTCAAAACCAAAATCTAAAAGAAGTGAAATAAAAATATAAATTCTATAAATAAATGTTTTTCTTTTTTTATTTTGAGTTTGGAAATAGTTAGGGGCAGGGCTATTATGATAATCAAAAAACACAAAAAACGGCTTTGGCTATTTTAATGTGTTTTTAATGTGGGTGTGGTATGTATTTAGTTTAAATGCATTTAATTTCATATCTATACTGCCAGCGACATCTCTGATCGCCACATGTTGTTGAAATGTACGTCTCTATTAATAGTATTTGTTAGGAAGCGTTTCGACATCAGATTTTGTTTCATGAAAGTTTTGTTTTGCTTATTTTTATTACATTTACAAATTTTATTGCAATTACATCAAATTTTATTTCAAAAATTTTAATTACATATCTCAAAGATAAACAAATGTAGTTGCAAAGTATACTATATTTCTTCATGCAAAATCCACTTTCTAAACTTGCAAAATTGGAAGATACGAATATGCGTGACAAGTACTAATAATAAATATTTATAAACAAATATAAATATTCAGTGTAATTTCAGAACATCTACGAAATATAAATATTTAAATAGTAAATCAATTACTCTAATTATTATTTGTATTGATGAATATTAATAACATTTAATACACATTTTTTGTATTTTTTAATGTATATCTTTTAATATATTGGCATAACACAATTAGAAGTTTATAAATACCTTTTCTCGCAGAATTACTTTTTCAACTTGCGAAATACGAAAATGTGTGTCGAGCACTATTATTTAAAAAAAAAAAAATAATGATATTCTATGACAAAGTCGGATGTCAAACTTTAATGAACATCATTTAAACGATGCTTGAATAAGTATTAAAATGTTAAACTATTTTTAAGATATTAAATAAAGTGAATTATAGTTTTAAGTTTTTCAATTTAACTTATTTATTATGAAATAAAAAAATATTTAAAACATTGATTTTTTTAAGAAAATAAAGAAAATAAACAAATAAAATAAATTGTTTCATTTATAATGCTAATGCTAGACCGGCGAATGTTACGCCGGGAATAGCTAGTATATAATATTAATTATGATAATATTTTAATTTATAGAATAACCCTGTATACTATAAAAAAATTTTCTCGTGCCGTAAAAATAGAAAAGGTGGTGGAGTTGGAATACTTATACATAATTCCTTGAATTTTAGTACACATGAAATTTCTTGTGATGAGTTTAATAGCTTTATTTCCATATTAATTCACACTAATAACAATAGTTTATATGTTACTGCATTTTACAGACCACCTGATAACAATAGAACATTTGTAAATAATTTTCCCACAATTTTAGATAAGCACTTAAATAAACTAGGAAATAATTCAATTGTTGTAGGAGATTTTAACTTCAACATCAAACTACAAAATGACAAATCCGTTGATGATTACAAAATGATTGTAAAATCCAATGGATTTAAATTTTGTGATTATTCTGTAACAAAACCAGCCTCAGGTTCATGTATTGATCATGTTCTAAAAAATAAAATAAAAAACAAAATTAAAATAACTTATTTAAACTCGAATATTACTGATCACCTTATTCTAATAATTGAAGTAGACACTTATAATAAATTTGTAAACCTAAACAACATAATATGTGTATAATAAAAGTAGTACGAATGACAGAAAATTGAAAGATCATTATCAAAACTGCATTATCGACATACCATCAAGTGATGCCGATGTGATTTACCAAAATGTAGTAAATGCATTACAAAAAAGTATAGAAGTATAAACTGTCGAGAAAACCGTCACAAGAAAAATAAAACATAGCAGCCCATGGATCGATAGTGAATGTATATGTACGTGTAATCAAAATAAAAAATTATTGGTACAAAAAAGTTTTAATAAATAAAAATGATGTGTATTTTCAAGAAACGTATCGTTATTGGATATAGATTTGATAATTGTCTAAATAACCAACAAAAAACTTGGAATGTAATCAAAGAAATTATCACAGATGGTGTGAATAGTATAAATAATAGTGAGTTTTTTGAAGGAGAACATAAACATGAGGGTAAATGTAATAAATTAAACGTATATAATAGTTTCTATTGCAACATAGGAAAAAATATTGCTAGAAATTTCACATCAATCTATGTACCGAAAATGCGAACTAACAGTAGACTATATTTTGGAAAAATTAATGAAGTAAAGGTTATAAAACTTATTGAAAGTATAACGACAAGTAATAGTTCAGGAGTAGATAGAATTAAAACGTCCACTGTCAAAACACTTAAAACCGAACTTGCAAAACCTATTGCAACTTTGATTAATGCTTCAATTGAAGAATGCAAAATGCCTGACAGCTTTACAATTAATAAAGTTATACCAATTTAAAAAATGTCCGGAAATAAATCTAATATAAACAACTTTAGGCCTATATTTATAGCGTCAGTATTTGGTAAACTAATCGAAACCTATATTAACAACCAACTGGTCAATTATATAGTAGGTAATAATTTATGATGCAAATTGCAATATGGCTTTACCAAACAATCGAATACAAATTCAACTCTATTTGACATTATATCACATATTCAAACCGAAGTAAGTAAAGGAAAAAAGGTGGCTGTGGTTTTTTTCGACTTAACGAAAACTTTTGATTCTGTAGATAGAGTTATTTTACTTCGAATTCTGTTTGAGTGCGGTTTACAAGGTAGAGAATGGGAATATTCTGGCCATATATAATATGAAGGCCTTACAAGTAAACAAAATAATGTAGATTATGGAGTAATTCAAGAAAGCTCACTTGGACCAGTTTCGTTCTCATGCTACGTAAGTGGATGTGTAATGGATGTGTGTACACTAGCTCACAGTCAACACAACAAAAACCAAAATTATGTTGTTTAAAGCCATAGGAAAGACGATACCCGTTATACATACACCAATCAAATTGTAGAACGAGTAACGAAATACAAATACCTTGATATCATAATAAATGAAGACTTGAATTGGAATGAGCATATAAATGATGTTGTAACCAAAAGACCTAGAATAGCTGGCGTTTTTAAAAAGATTAGATTTAGAGTTCCTGAAGCTACAAAAATACCTATTTTTTACAGTGTTTTCCATAGCAAGATAACATATGGTATTGGCGTATGGGGCAATACGTTTACAAAAAATCTAAATGCTTTACAAATCATTCAAAATAAAGCCATAAAAAATTTATTTATGCTTCATGCTAGAACACCAACTGACACAATACATCATAAGAATTACAAAATCTTAAAAGTAAAAGCCTTTAAGGAAATGATCCAGACTCTACACATTAACAGTATAAGAACAAGCAACATAAAATCGAATACAAAACTGGTTACAAATGTAGACATACACAGCCATAATACGAGATCAGCCAGCCATCTAAGATTTATCGCCAGTCACAATTTGAAAGGATTAGAACCTATAATTAATACAGCTTCTTCTGCCTTCAACAAATAACCCAGATTCTATGAAAAATCTGTGTACTTCAAAATTGAAAATAAATCTAAAAAATCTATACACAGAACAATATTGAGCATTTCAAATTAATTTTAGAATATAATAATAAAAAACAATAATAATAATAATAATAATAATAATAATAATAATTTTTTTTTTTTTTTTTTTTTTTTTTTTCGTAGGTCGGTGGTGAAAACCTTTTATAGGTATCTTGAAGGGTCCGCACTTCAAGGGTATGTGAGACTCCTTGAGATCTTGTTCAGTCTACTCACCAAATACACCACCTCCTTTTCCCACGGTGAAACCAACCCGGAACCGCTTTCGCATTACTTCAAGTTGGGCCGTGCTTGTTGCTTTTTTTTAATTTTCTTTTATGATTCTTCTTCTAGGTCCTCTAAATATCTGAGCTGTTTCTTCCTGCGTAGTATTAATTCTATGTATTTAGCTATTGCATTCCATTTTTCTTGGTTTTCAAGCATTACAGAAATTATATTTTCTGATGTTAATTCTCCTACTGCTACTATTAAAGATTCTCTTTCTGTTTCTGCTAAATCACATTCGAAAAAAGTGTGATGCGCTGTGTCATGTGTTGCGCTGCAGTGACTGCATCCTGGATTGTTTACTTTGCCCATCTTGTAGGGGTAGGATCGAAAATATCCGTGGCCTGATAGGAACTGAGTGATGTAAAAATTTACTTCTCCATGGTGTCGGTTAAACCAGACTTCTACTTGTGGGATTAATCTAGCCGTCCATCGCCCGTGCTGATCATTACTCCAGTGTTCTTGCCATCTTGTCATCGTGTACCTTCTTTCCTCTGCTACAATGACATCTCGGCTCGTTGCTTGATCCCTTATATATATATTTCTTCGTTCTTGCGCTAGCAAATCAATCGGAATCACGCCCGCGATTACCATGACCGCCGAATGCGAAACTGTTCGATAGGAGCACGCGCCTCGGAGAGCCCCTCTTCGTTGCACCGCTGCTATGCGTTTTTTACAATACCTCTTGTCCATCGCATGTGCCCAGATTTCAGCTCCGTATAGAAGGATTGATTCTGCGGTTTTCATAATGATTCGTCTTTTTTCTGGTTTGGGTCCTCCAATGTTTGCCAAAAGTTTGCTTAGCTTGATTGTAGCTTCTGCTGCTTTATCTGCTACTTTTTGGATTTGTTGCCAAAATGTTAGCCTTGTATCAATAGTAACTCCTAAGTAATTTGCTGATTCTTTGGTCATTATTGTTTCTGGACCTACTTGCATTGGAATTATAGTTGGTATTCTTTTCTTAGTTAACATAACGATTTCTGTTTTTGCCGTTGCTAATTCTAAACTATGTTCCCTCATCCAACTATACACTCTTCTCATAACTTGATTCAGCCTAATCTGTGATTCTGCTATATCCCGTGCCGTTATAATAGCTGCTATATCATCAGCATAACCTACTAGCTGTATATTTTCAGGCATTTCCATACATAATAGACTGTTATACAGAACATTCCATAGTTCTGGTCCTAGTATTGATCCTTGTGCTACTCCTGCCGTAAGATCCTTTATCCTCTTTCCATCTACCGTGTTGTATATCAATCTTCGCTCGCTTAAGTAATCTATTAGAACTTTCAGAAGGTACGTAGGTATAGTAAACTTATTTTGTAATGCGTCTATGATGTCAGTCCATCTTGCCGAATTAAAAGCATTTTTGACATCCAAGGTAACAAGTAGAACTATTTTCCTCGAGTGATGTGTTTCCATTCGTGTGGCTTCCGCAGTTTCTGTTACCACCTTGATAGCGTCAACGGTCGACCTTCCCTTTCTGAACCCGAACTGTGTGTTCGCTAATCCACCAGCTGTATGAATTGCTGCTTGCAGTCTTGTTTTTATTAACCTTTCGAAGAGTTTTCCGGCCGTATCTAACATACATAGTGGCCTGTATGACGATGCTGCTCCTCTTACTCCTTTACCTTTGTCAATTAAAACCAGTCTTGTAAATATAATAATAATAATAATAATAATAATAATAATAATAATAATAATAATAATAATAATAATAATAATAATAATAATAATAATAATAATAATAATAATAAAAATAATAATAATAATAATAATAATGTTTGTTTTATAAATTTTTAATTTAAGTCTAGGTATGTAAGTTAGCTTTTGATTTTGATGAAATAAAGTTTTTTATTATTAATCTTTTTTATTATTATTGTTAAAATATTTTAGAAATAAAAGATTTTTTGCATTAAAAAATAACTACACTGCATTTTTTTATTTACATTTAAATTAATTAAATAATTCAAATTTGTTTTTAACTTAATTCTATAATATATTATGTGGCTCATGCAAATATATAATAATATATATATATCTGTTTTCTTCTAATTAAAGACGTACGATTTAATAATCATTCCTCAATAAAGTAATACACCTAATTCTGTTTTTACACGGTAGATACGTTCCAGAAAAAACCGTGTAAAAGAAAACCGTGTAAAAAAAGACATGAAGTACATAGAAAAAAAGGGGAATAGTTCTATACCCTGAAAAAATAGTTAAAAAAAATGATTCATACAAAAAAAAACTCTTATAAAAGCCAAATTAAATTTGTATGTGCATTCATGCACAGTTTATTTCCTAAAAACAAAAGGCAATTCAATTCATATTACAGTTAAAGTAACATAATTATAAAATTATCGCAAGTTTAGGAACTGAAAACTAATACAAAAAACAATATAAATTAATAAACAAAGAGTACATAATTCAATTCTTAAAGTAAATTAAAACAAATTAAAAATCATTAAAAATTCATTAACAAAAATTGTAAAAAATCAAGGTGATGAAAATAATATAGCTCTATTCGCTATCATAATCGGATATCATACGTGATCGCTTGCGTAAGACTGGTTCAACATCGCTATCATAACTTGAAATATTTTGTACGTCATTATCACGTTCCAATTGTGAGGTTCTATCTGTGGTATCTTTAACCAGATTAGGATTTTCGCTTCCCGACTGGATAGCACCGCATTTGACAACAAAATCGGTTATTAGCCGTTGTGATCCAGTTTCGTTTAACTCTTTGTATAATTCATGGTAACGAGTCATACAAGACTTCAGGTCACGTTGAAACTGTGTAGCCCTTTCGCCAATAGGATCGTTTGTGACGAAATGATTTCCTAATTTATTAGCAAGTTGAAGACCTTCTAGAATTAAATTTGCAGTTAGTTGAACTGGTTCATCACTATCACTGTTTTCTGTAGAATCAACAGTATCTAAGGCAACCTCTATTATTTCGTCTTCACTTAGAACTTTCTCAGCTAACAGTTCGTCAATATCATCAATTCCTAAATCATCAAAGCCTCTCCACCAACTGCGTGTGCCAAAGTGATTATAGAGGAATACTCGTTCGTATGTTCAGGCATATAATTTTTGCTTTTGAAACATTCTGGCCAAATTGCTTTCCAACAGGCGTTTAGAGTTGATAATCGTAATTCCGATAATGCCAACGCAGCATGTTTGACGCAATCTTTAACGGAAAACTTTTTCCAAGCATCAATTACTGTAAGTGTTTTATCATTATCTATATTGTCCAAAATATACTGGAAAGTTCGCTTGATGTAGTAAGTTTTAAATGTAGTAATGATTCCCTGGTGAAGTGGTTGAATTATCGATGTCGTATTTGGTGGCAGGAACAAAACCTGTACATTTTCGTGGTCCAAAACTGGATGACCGGGAGCGTTGTCCACAAGTAGAAGAACTTTGAATACCAGACCTTTTTCATTCATATATCTTCTAACTTCTGGGACAAAACATATATTGAACCATTCAGTAAAAATGGCAGTTGTCACCCATGCTTTTTTATTCGCCATCCAATAAACCGGTAAATTATTAAAGTCGACACCTTTCATTGATCGTGGCTTAAGTGCGCGATTAACAAGTAGTGGCTTCAGCATACGGTCTCCGGAAGCATTGCTACAAAATAAAACTGTCACCCGATATTTTGCTGCCTTAAAACCACCAGCACTCTTTTGGGATTTTGCTACATATGTGCGGTTTGGCATTTTTTTCCAAAAGAGTCCAGTTTCGTCTGCATTAAAGACCTGATCTGGACTGTACCCACCATCGGCAATTATTTCAGCAAGTTTCGGTATAAATTCTTTGGCAGCCTTCTCATCTCCAGAAGCAATTTCTCCTTTGATTTTTATGTTATGAAGTGCGTGCCTTTCGAGAAATCCTGTTAACCATCCTGTACTTGCAGAAAATATATAGCGCTTATCTTTATCTGATTGAGAGGATGTAGATGGTTCAAGTTCCTTTATCTGCTTGTAAATTCTCAATGCTCTCTGCTTGATTGTATTTCCATCTACTGGTATCCTTTTTTGTATTGTCCTCTATCCATATTACCAGTACTTTTTCCATTTTTTCTTTAACAGAATCTCTTGTATACGATGATAACTTAGCTGATAGTTTCGTTCCAGATACTACCAATTTCCTAATAGCATCTTTATTTCGTTTAATGGTCCTTATTGTAGCTTCGTTCAAACTAAAAATCTTACCTAAAGACGTTGAACCTTCTCCATTTTTGAGGCGATCTAAAATTTCAATTTTAGTTTCCAAAGAAATACCTTTGCTTTTGAGTTTCGGAGGTGTAGTATTCGACATTTTTCTTATGGCATTAAAAAAAAGTTAATAAAGATACAATAAATTCGAATAAAATATAGCTTACCTGGTATTCGTATCGATTTAAAAAGAATTTTTATTTCACTTAGTCAACAGCTATAAAAACACGTCCAATTTTATTGAAACTAAACACAAGACTAAAATAATACTTAAGCTGCTATGAAAATAATTTAGAAAGGGGAATTCCCTAACTATTTTATAAATAACAGATAGAAAAAAACAATCTAGAAAATTACGGTTAATAAAAATAGTTTTCTTTAAAATTTAAATCAAATGTCTTTTTATAATCGTGCTAAATCAAATCAAATCGTGTAAAAACGGAAAAAATTTTTTTTTTTCTAGACCGTGTTAAATCAAAACCGTGTAAAAAAAGACCGTGTAAAAACAGAATTGGGTGTAATAAAGTTTTTTTTGTGTTATTTCAACGTTATGTAGCCGACGATAGTATAACGTTATTACAACATATCCGTGCTGCTTGGGTAATATTAATTTTCAGTCATGGGATATTTAAACCTGAAATATTCATATCTTTTCCGAGTTATGGAATCGCTTTCACATAGAAGGTAAGATGAGGATTCCTCTTCCTGTAAGCAGAGTTTGTTTGCATCTCGCTGTATTGAACTTTCTAAAATTGGATCTAGTCTCATTGATTTAACCTCATTTAACCAGTAATTAAATTTGAAAAAGATTATAGACTTCAATACTCGATTAGGAAATATTCACTTTATTTTGAATCAATCTAACTACAATACCTGTATGTTATATAAGTATTGTAGTTAAGTTGATTTAAAATAAAATGAATATTTTCTAATCGTTTCAACCACAGACAAAACTATTGTAATGCAATTGATTTGTTATTTATTCTTTCAAAATTTCATATGTTTTGGGAATATCCAAGCTAACTACTTGCCTTACTAACTTACAACTTGATGATGAGAAAGAAACATTGTCTATTTGAATAGATTAGTAACTCTTTTTTATTAATATTAATTTGATTTAATATGATTTATGGTTTAATTTAATAAATTGAATGGTCTTCGCTTTTAAACATAATATGTGGGCTAAATTTTGATTAGATAAAATTTTTAGTACCTATATATCTTTCTTATTTAAATTTAATTTTGAAAGAAAAATATTTTGTAAGTGCAAATATATATGATGGGAATATTAGATATTTTTACATAACAATATAATTAAAAATACGTATATATTATGTATATTATATATATATATATATATATAATAAACGGACCCAATTAAACCACAAAATAAATGTTTATTTAATTGGGCCGCAATGGGAAATCAAATTATTTCTCTTTTAGTTATTCTATATATGTATTTAAAAACAAAAACGACACAAAAGACTATATAATAGTAAAGTACAGACATAAGAGATTGAGAAAATAAGTAAAATTCAACTCAAACACTAAAAATCACCCAGTTTTTTTTTAAATTAGTTAAAAATACACCCCCGACAATTATAAATACATGTGTTTTTATGTACGTGTAATATTTATGTATCAGGGTTTTTCAAACTTTTTTAAATTGCGGCTCTTAAAACTTATGTCTAAAAAATTGCCTTGATATAAAGTTTTTTCAAATAGTGATGATACAATTTAAGATGGTTAAACTGGCAATACTACGGATTATTTTTTGAATTTATGTCATTTGTGTTCAGTAGGTTATGCCATTTAATAATGGAAACATACACGTTTGAACAACGTTTTGTTGATTTTGCTCTTGAACAACTTGAAAATGATTCAACATTTTTATCGAAAAATTTTATTCACTGATGCAGCTCATTTTTGTTTAAATGGTTATGTAACATAATTGCCGAATTTGTAGCGCTGAAAATCCACACGAAACGGTTTAGACACCATTACATCCAGCTAAAGTCACTGTCATGGTATGCAATTCATGCTGGTGGGGTGATTGGTCCATATTTCTTTGAAGAAAATGGTCGAAGAGTAATAGCAAAGATTATATAATACTATAAGATATCCCACTCCATATAAGAAAATGTCACACTGTTTTATTGGCTCTCCATCAGAAAGGTAGTTTATTTATATTATGTATATAGTATATTTTAATTATTTCATATGAATAAGCTGTTGTTATTGTAAATGCTGTATGAAGTTATGAATAGTATGAATAATAATTTGGGATTCCAATTTTATTTTTTTAAAGATTTTCTATCAAAATAATTTTGTTATGCAGCTGTGTATTAGCTGTGATATATGGTGATCTAACGAATGACCAAAGTTTGCCAAATCTAGAACACCGTCTTGAGACGGGCTTTACAACTGGTGAATTATAAAATTACATGCAGAGAGACTTTGAATTTTCAACAATTCTCATTCTATTTCATAACAACAACACCGCTTTATTTTTTTATTTTTTTTTGTTGAATGAAAGTAAAAAGTAGGTACTGTACAATACATATAATGATGCTGACAATACATACAATGATTAAAAAATTTGTATAAAATTGTTAAAAACATTTTCACGTATTTGAGATGTATTAGAATTTGTAAATTCAATTTTAAAGCAAACTCGGAAATTATATATATATATGTATTTACTATGTTATATGTAAATAAAGTGAAATGTTCGTTGGAATTTACAAATATCTTTATTCTCATTGTAGAACGTGTGTAAGCTATAGTGGATGGACACAACCAACTGAAAAATGTATATTTTATACATTTAAGTCACTTATATAAATATCACTTTAGTTTCAATATGCATGAATGAAAATTATTTTACTTTTAGAGGGGAATATTACAAAAGTACAAGAGCACACTTTCGCCAGTTTTAACTGAAATATTCAAAAGTTATATTGAAGAAAGGATAGAGAAAGAAGGACTTATGCCGAGAATTTGGGTGCGATAGATAGGTAGTTGATATCATCACAGTAGTAGCAAAGGATAAAATAAACATCATATTAAATCAACTGAACAAAATACATGGAACCATAACTTTCACTATAGAAAGAACAAAAATTTAGAAATACCATTTCTTGATTTAAAAATAAAACATAAGATGGAAATGTAAAGTTTGACATCTACAGAAAATACACCACTACCCAACGAACTAATCACATTGAGTCAAATCACCCACATGGACAAAAAATGCCAACATACCATACGATTAACTACCTTGAAAAAGAAAGACGCTACATAAAAGACACGTCAAGAATAAATGGATATAATGAAAAAATCATAGACCTAATGATAAGGAAGAAACTGCACGGTATCGAACTGAAAAATATGACGAGTTTGTTCAAACAAAATAAGGATGTAGAAAAACATAAAAGAATTGGTGTAACGCACTCAACATTCACTGGGAAGTTTAATGTTCAAAAAACATAATTTGGAACTAATAACAACTAGCAGAAAACAAAAGATGAGCAGCATACTTAGATCAGCAAAGGATAAAAAGAAGATGGAAGAAGTTAACGGCATATGTAAAATATCATACCAAAACTGTTCAAGAGTATACCGGGTGTTCCAGAGCATGCGTATCAGCTTCTTAAGAGGAGAAGGAGCCGTTATTTTAAAACTTAAAAAAAAATTTGTTAACTAAATCGATTGATAGTATTTTCAACTTTCGGAAACGGAAGTTGGTCTTTTAAGACCAAAAATCGTCGAAATTGGCCGAAATCGAGATTTTCAAATAGGAAGGGATACTTTTTTATGCAAATTCGGATTCTACGTCTAAAAATAAGAAATTTTTGTTAAGTAAATTTTTTTTTCGTAATTAACCAAAAAGGCTTATTACGATGATATTCCATTAATGGAAGTCGAATTAGAAACAATAAGAGTTACCACATTTAAGTCAGCAATTACTAAACATATAATCGGATAACATCATAAATTTGATAAAACCAATTTATCATCAATAAAGGAGGTACAAAAAATAAGTAATTCAAACGCATACGAAAGTTTAGACAACAGATTGAACAATGACTTAGAGAATGGATACTCAACGCTATTTAAATTAATACTAGCT
Source organism: Argyra leucocephala (assembly GCA_963942445.1). Lineage (NCBI taxonomy): Eukaryota > Metazoa > Arthropoda > Insecta > Diptera > Dolichopodidae > Argyra > Argyra leucocephala. The sequence goes on along the minus strand of OZ012681.1, from coordinate 80,674,308 downwards.
ATTCCCGGCGTAACATTCGCCGATCTAGCATTAGCATTACAAATGAAACAATTTATTTTATTTGTTTATTTTCTTTATTTTCTTAAACAAAATCAATGTTTTACATATTTTTTTATTAAATAATAAATACGTTAAATTGAAAAACTTAAAACTATAATTGTAATGGTATATTGTTTCATTTATAATGCTAATGCTAGACCGGCGAATGTCACGCCGGAAATAGCTTGTAATTTACAATATTGTTTGATCTATCTATAGCTATTTTTTTATATTTTTTATTTAGGTATTTATTTATTTATTATAAATTAATATTGACCGCTAATAGGTTTGAAGAAAACTTTTATATAAGGCAGCGTTTATACGTTTTTGAATTGTATAACGTATAAATGATGTTCATTAAAGTTTGACATCCGACTTTGTTATAGAATATCATAAATTTTTTTTTTAGATAATAGTGCTCGACACACATTTTCGTATTTCGCAAGTTGAAAAAGTGAATTTTGCTAGAAAAGTTATTTATAAACTTCTAATAATTGTGTTATGCCAATATATTGAAAAATATACATTAAAAAATATAAAAAATGTGTATTAAATGTTATTAAAATTCATCAATACAAATAATAATTAGAGTAATTGATTTACTATTTAAATATTTATATTTCATAAATGTTCTGAAGTTACACTGTATATTTATATTTGTTTATAAGTATTTATTATTAGTACTCGTCACGCATATTCGTATTTTCGTATTTTGCAAGTTTAGAAAGTGGATTTTGTATGAAGAAATATAGTATACTTTGCAACTATATGTTTGTTTGTTTATTATGTTTTCAAATAGAATTTGATGTAATTGCAATAAAATTTGTAAATGTAATAAAAATAAGCAAAACAAAACTTTCATGAAACAAAATCTGATGTCTAAACGCTCCCTAACAAATACTATTAATAGAGACGTACATTTTAACAACATGTGGCGAACAGAAATGTCGCTGGCAGTAAAGATATGAAGTTAAATGCATTTAAACTAAATACATACCACACTCACATTAAAAACACAATAAAATAGCCATAGATACGTTTTTTGTGTTTTTTTTATTATCATAATAGCCTTAACTATTTCAAAACTCAAAATAAAAAAAGCAAAAACCTTTATTTATAGAATTTTTATTCTTATTTCACTTCTTTTAAATTTTGGTTTTGACGTTTTGGTATGATTAGATATGACAATTATAGTGAAAGTTATTTTTGGTTATGGCTTTGTTAAATCATATTGAACCATATAGGCCATTTAACGAAGTACATCATATCATATGACGCCTTATGACTATTATAGTTAGAAATAAAGCCAAATATAAATGCTTTTTCTCTTATTGTTCAGTTTTTAGTGACGCCTTATGGCTATTATAGTTACGGGTAAAGCCAATAATTATACTTTTTCTCTTGTTCCTCAGTTTTTATTGTTATATTGTTATCCCGCTAGGATCTCTGATGTAGGTAAGGGTAGTCTGTGATTTTTCTTTTTAAAGTTTTTTTAATTTTTATGTGTACTAAATTTGCCGTGTATTGAATTGGAACTTGATAATAATGTCATAACATATTTTGTTTTTTTCTTGTTCTTAGCAGATCGTAAATTTCGGCTTATGATTCTCCATCCACAATATTATATTTACTCAATGCTACTGCGCATTTGAATTTATACTTTTGAATTATTTGTTAATAAAAAAAATAAATTGCAATTATTGGAATTTCTGAACATGGGTGAGGTAAAAATATATTTTCTAAATTTACTATTTGTTTTTCCGGTAAGTTTTTTTGCTGTAATATCGTAATATCGTAATATTTTAACAAAGCTATTTTATCGATATAATAATTATATTCTGATAATTCGGTTTTTGTCTTTGCTACTTTGTTTGTTTTTTAAAATTAATTCATATAATCAGATATAATCAATGCTATTGCTTAATAGATGAATTGTTTTTAGGTTAATTTTAATTTGATTTTGGTTTTATTTGGTTTTATTGTTTTGTGGTTTATGTTTTTAAATTAAATTTTGCTCACTACCGTAATTCGTAATAGTTCTAATAAAGTTGTCTAATCTAGTTGAAAAAAGCTTTGTGTTGTAAAAGCTTTGTGAAAAGTTTAACAGACGTTTAAGCGTATTAATATATAAGATACACTAATTTGCAAAAGTCCAAGTACAAATTCAATAGAAGTACATTACAAGTAACGGTTAGGGATTAGGATATAAAATGGAAAAAAGAATTAAGTTAAAATTAGTTAGCCAGAAGCACAGATGAAGGAGTTGCTTCCGAAATACCGATATTCGCAATCAAATATTCAAATAATCATTAGTGAATGGAAACCTGACAACAATTAAATTATTTTATTTAAATAATCACTATAAATAAAAATTCGCTTAATGAATCAAAACATACATTTAAGTGTTAAGAAAAGAAAAGCAAAAAAAAAATTCCTATATGGAATCATAAATCAACTCTATTTCGATTTTTAAAAATTATATTGAGACTTATGGATTAAGAATAACTGATATATTATATTATAATATATATACATATATATATATTTCATTATATATACCTATACAAAATTTAAGATTCAGAATTTATAATATTTTAATTCAAACAGGACCAAAAATCCTTTATTTACATTTCATAGAGTCTATATACTTTGTAATTTGAAATATCACTTGACTATACTTTATATATTCATTGTGTATCTGAATGTGTAGTTGAAAAAATAAACTCTTATAACAGATATTCTATAGAGGGAATAGGAAATAATTCGTTTAATCTAAATAAATTAATAGAGTGGGCCAGACTGACCCAACAAAAATACATTCACATCATACTAAAGCTTATAAACATTCAAAAATAAGCACTCAAATTCTTTATTTGTTTATACCTATGTATATATAATATACTTATATACATAACATATATACATTATGTATAGTCTAGTACTGGCCTGTTATATTCAATTCATTTAATTTTTGCTCTATACAATTTAGTTCCAATTCTTTATTTAAAATGGTATAACTGAAACCTAGGTATAGGTAAAAGTTAAAATCTCCTCTTTTTCTCTGTCCCTTCCTCCTTCCTCCATCTATTTTATTTGTAGTCTTTATTGCTCTCGTTGTTTTTTTTTGTGTGAATTTCATTTTTCATTTTATGTTTTATATACTCGTATATATGTAAATATGTACGTTTTGATTTAAACTTTTGTTTCCGCATCCATCTCCAATTAATTGGAACCACAAAAAAAAAAAATAAACTATAATGAAAACAAACCTCTCTATTTCGTTAAAGTGGAGAAAAACTTTTTATTTTCAAATTAGGAATGAATAGAGGTTTTTGTTTTTTGAGTTTCAAATTTCAAATGAAAATACATATAAGAAAAAAAATTGAAATAGAATCTCTTTGATTCATTTGTGCATGGCAAAAAAAGCAGAACATCAGAGACAGATTATTATTACAATTTACAACAGTTATAAAGCAATATCCATGGCTATAAATACATACATATATATATTATGTGAATATAAAATGCTGTTAAATACAATCAAAATGTCAACTTTAATTTCGATATCAAATCATGGAAAAATAATTAAATATTGATCAATATAGAAAAGAAATAACAGTATCAGAAATTAAAAATTAAAAAAAAAAAAAAAATAAGTAAAAGAAAGAGTGAGAGAAAAGGATATAGGAATTTTGTTATTTTAATTATTTAATTTATTTTAAAGGATATCTCGTATGCAAATTTTTTAATTTAAACTGAAATAAAATTAGTGTGAGCAAATTGATACTTTCTTTGAAATGAAAAATAATAATTATTATAAATTCTTTCGAACTTTCGAACTTTATAGCAATACAACAGGACACTCCAGTATATAATATAGTGGTTTACTTTACAGTAAGGACATTCGTGGTAATGATGAAATATTGATTTTTCCTGTAAATAACGAGTTTTTTTTTAAGAGAAATATTATAAATGGTTCCGGTTTACTGAACTGAACATTGGATATAATTACTTATATATTTATGTACAACAAAAAAACAAAAAAAAAAAACAATAACAAAAAGCAGATGAAATTACATAACATATCTTTTTATATTAATAAATCTGGAGTTAATTACATTTGGGAATATTAAATACGTGGCTGTTGTATTTAATAATATTTTGACAGTTCAATGTAATCGAAAAAATAAGTGTTTTTTTTTTTTTTTTTTTTTTTTTTTAAAGTTTAATTTTTTGTTCAGAATTTCTGGATCAAAAAACTAGATATTTTCATAACAAGAATTTGTTAATTTAAATTAAACAGAGTAATTTTACAGTTATATTGCCCAACATAATATTAGTAAATTTTTTATGGTGATTTTACGTATAGGTAGCTTTTTCGTTGAGTAGCTATTAAAAGTTTAGATAAATGTGATACACGATTTTAGACTCAAATTAAATACACAATTTTTTAGTACCTCTAATTAGTCAAAAAATGTTAGAATTGACAGCGATGACATCGCTCTTATGGTTCGACTTCAGGAAGCTATAATAGCGTAATTTAAACTGCAAGCAAACTTAAAAGATATTCAACTATGGCTATACAAAAATGGAATGTAAAAGTAAATAAATCGAAGTCAACATATATCACTTTTACTTTCAAGAAAGGCACCTGTCCACAAGTACTCTTAAAAAATAATTTTGTGTTTTGGATACCAAAGGCTAATAATCATGGATAGATACTTCGTATAATAAATCATTTTATTTTTTTAATTGTGTCTGTTGAAGCGCCTTACATTTACAAAATTTTAGGTTTTAAGAGACTTATGAGGAAAATTTCGACTAGCATCACGAGTGCGGAACCAATTTTTTAATTGTGTATTATTTGTTCAAAAAGTAAAATTTAAAAGATCAGCATCTGCTGCATCTGCATAAGTGGAGCACTTAAAACAACTCCTTCCGTGGTAGCACTGAATACTCCACTTCATCTCTTACCAATATATATAAATTGAAAAGAGATGGTACCCAGAGTTTCTGTCAGGCTTAAAGCCAGAAAATCTATTATCAGACCGATATTACGTCCAAGGAGAGTTGGAAGAATAATACGGCTCCGACGAAAGAACACGTGCACATATACATTAATGTCTCAAAACTGAATGACAGACCTTGAAGGCATAAAAATCAAAGACTTCCACAGCTTTATAAAAAGCTCGAAATTGTTCAACGAGTAAAGTCTTAGGCGAGGAAAGTTCCCGTTGTATCACACTGGTCTAAGTTTGTCAGCGTATTGTCGGCAGCCACTATTACCTACCTACCTACCTACATCTAACATTTAACAAATAAATTATTTATAACTTTTACATATAACTTTTTTTATTAAAATATGTCTTGCCAATTGAAGCAGCTTGCATTTTTCATCTACAACATTTTAATTTTGATTAAGATATTTATAAAGAAAATTTGATCTGGCATCACGTGCATGGAGCCAATTTCTGAATTGTTATTATTATATTTGCCTTAATTAACTTGCCTTGGACTTTATATGTTTGCTTCAATTTGCTTGAATTCAACAAAATACTCATTTCAATAACCATTTATTTTTTTTTCATTTTATTTATACCTCTAGGTCCTAGGACATTGCATATTTTTGATGCGTACAAATTAAAAATACATTTCAGAAATGAAATGCGATCTCATGAGCATGTGCACAGCTTGATCAAATTAAGAATTTGTGTTTTATTTCTAGTCATATTGAAAACAAAAAAATATTACAAACAGCATTAATTTTGTGTACAAACCGAAGATTGGGAAGAAATTACAATAACTGAACGGTTAAATTCATAACGTCACACAGGAAGACAAAAGATAGTACGAATACTGTATGCCAGCGTCAAAATATTGAATAGAAGTTGTAGTTGGTTGTTGTAGTCTTCTAATATTGGAAGGTGAAGCATGTCTATTTAGTAGAGATACAATTTTGAACAGAAAAAAGTTTTAATTACTTTAAGGTTTGGTTTTTTAATACTATGGTAAACATATTTCAAAGCACTTGCAATTATTATTTTAGGCGTCCAAATAATCTGTAAACAAGATTTACATATACGCTACTCTATTGTAAAAAAGTTTAAACTTATCATTACAGTAAAAAATGTCGTGCAGGTAATTGCTATCTATAAAAGGTTTGATTTTATATCGCATCTATTGAGTATTTATGGAACAAATGAGAAAAAATGAGAAATCATTATGCTAGTACTGAAACGGATTTAAAATACAAACAAGGTATGTACCAACTTTTTTGCAATAGAGTAGTACATGCTAATTTTTGTTCTATATTGTATGAAATTGTGATTGTTTAGACATGAGATTAAATATTAGAATTTCAAATTTTGACAAATCTTTAAGAGCTTCTCAGCGATCTGAAAATCTCTTTAGCAAATTATTTTGAAAGTTTATGCAGAGTTTAACTTGTTAATTATAATATGATTTGAGAAAAAAAAAACTATTCAGCCGGTGTCGTTTTAAGATTTAAAAAATTTTAGAAAATGCTGGTAGAATGGAAATTTGACAATAATTATTAAAATTATCGTTCTTCTTTTTACTTCTACTCTTATGAACGATGGTTATAATAGATACTATTGTTTTTAGACAGCCTTGATAAATTTCCTAAATATGTAGGTTACATTATGTTATATAAAGTTAGTAGTAATATTATGATTAGTATTTTATAATCCCCTGGAAAGTTATTTTACATAATTGAATTACCAACAAATTGATTAATAAAACAAAATGCAAGTAGAAATGTATGTAAATAAATAATAAACAAAGAACATATTACCAATCACTATTTTTCAAAATTAATTTAAAATTGATTAAAATTACTATTATTGTACATATTGAAAAATTATTTGCATTTGAAAATTAATAAAAAGAAAAATTAAATTAATAATAAATGATGATTGATTGTTGTGAAAAATATAAATTCTAAATATACAATAAAATTATATCTATATCTATGTACAAGTATACATAGCTACATGTATTTTTAGAATATTTGAAGACTATTTTTTATAATTTATAGACATTGACAAAAAATCAATAAATTTAAATAACAAAAAAAAAAAAATCAATATAAAATGAACTTTAATTTACTAATCTAAATTCATTCGTCGAATACGAATTTAGTCCTTCTTTATTTATCGGAACAAATTCAGGTCGATACAGAGTTATATGGCTTTAGGTGGAAATTATTGTTTAAATGAGTTGAATCTTTTAAAATTATTGTCTTTATTTGTTGATTTATTTATCTGTGGACCTGCGGATAAATTTGCAGGCCTACTTAAACTCAAACTTAAGAGCTATCTTATATGTACTACAAAATAAAATTAGAATCGCACTTCCATTACTTAATAATCAAAATTCTTATTGTCTTTATGTTGAAAGGTATTTTAGTGCCGAATAAAATTTACTAATTGCAACCACCCCTAAATATCCCAAGAGAGTTTTTTATTTTTTTATACTATATGTTAGTGACGAAATAACATTTTCGAATACGGTTTGGTAAATAACTGTTAAGTAAGTAATAATACAAGGTAGTATTCTGGGTCCCATACTGTATTTGCTCTACAACAATGATTTACCATAAATGGAAAATATAACTGTAGCTACATTCGCTGACGATACTGCGTTGATGTCAGTAGGATCAAATATTGACGAGGCTACAAATAAATTGCAAAGAGCAAGCGACAAACTATACCTCTGGACAAAGAAATGGAAAGTTAAACTCAATGAGTTAAAATCAGTACATGTAAATTTTACAAATAAAAAATTAGAAAATCAACCATCGGTAAATCTGAATCATCGGATAATCTAAATATACCCCAAGAAAACAATGCTAAATACCTAGGAATGACATTAGATGTAAAACTTAGATGGAAAGAGCACGTCAAAAAAAAAAATTTTGAGTTTGATAATAAATATAGAGAAATGTACTGGCTATATAATCAGATAATCAAATCGATATGGTTGTACGGCATACAGATATGGGGATGTGCTAAACGAACAAATGTACTTTGTATACAAAAATTCCAAAATAATGTCTTGCGCAACATGGTAAATGCCCCTTGGTATGTTCGCAACAGTGACTTGCACAGAAATCTAAAAATTCCTTGCATATAAAATGAAATAAAAAGATATGCAGCAAAGCATATAGCTCGTCTGGAGGGTCATGTTAACGTTGAGGCCACTCAACTGCTAGATAATCAAAATGATATCAGAAGGCTTAAAAGAACTAAGCCACTAGATTTAATACGATAGAATTTCGTAAACTTTATCTTTAAGAAAATAATCCTAGAAAAAAATTAATCGTTAGTCCGTCGGACGAGTTTTAATGGGAGGGGCGTGGTTTAGTCAGTAAAAATCTGACACACAATGGGAGCTGCGGGGCTCATTGTGTCTATGAAGATTCCCATCAATCCACGCAAAAAAAAACAGTAAGTAATAATTACTATTCTATTGAAGAAGGCTTAGTTCCTGACAATTTATAGTAATAGCTTTCCACTTAACTTTCTTAGTTAATAAAGCCTGATATTTGATAAATAAATACTAAAAAACATTGTAGTTCTCCTCCCCACTAAAAGTGAAAAGCTATTCTACCTAAGTGATACCTAGGAATATAAAAATAAAAAATAATTGCCGACTACATGGTGTAGTTATGTTATGTCATTTGAATACTAATCAGAAGATTCCATTTTCAAATCCAGCTCAAGGCATGGATGTTAAATTGAATTTTTACAATTATTCATAAAATTTTAGAGCAAAATAATTAACAATAGAGATCAGTAAACCGTATCACAAAACATCATAGAAAAAGCGCTAGAAGGTTTGCTCAACTATTTTCCTCGATGTCTCCAAAGCCTTTGATAAAGTGTGGCATGAGAGCCTTATAAAAAAATTAAACAAGCAAATCTTTATTTATAAGATCTTTATTATGGGCTTATCAACCACGTGGGTTTTGTCAAGCTTTAAATTTTTTTACATAACTATCTATAGTTTATTTCATAATTTTATCTCAAATTTAGATTTTTGATTTACTTGTTTTTTCAATTTCAAATTAAGTTTTTTCGTCTTAAAGTTTATAATTTTGATTTTAGCATAGTTTATATTATATTAGAAAAAATAAAATTTTTTTTATTATTTTTTTTTTTATTGGTTTTTATTGAATTTTATTCTATTTTATTGAAAATGTTCAAATAGGTTAAGCAAGAAAATGAGAATTCGGAATTGAAGTAAATGAGCAGAAGTGCCACAAGGCAGTGTTCTGGGTCCTGTATTTTATTTATTATAAATCTGTGATCTGTTTAAATTAAATTACAGAACGCATCAATAGCTACATTTGCAGATGGATACTGCAAATCTGACTGTAAAGATATAAAGGAAGGATCAAACAATCTTCAAAGAGGAATCGATAGACTGGTTAAATGGACAAAAAATTGGCGTATAAAGATAATAGAAGAAAAATCACTTCACATAAATTTTACTTACAAAAAGCTGAAAAATGAACCAACTATTACCATTAATGGTAAAGCTATACGGATATATCTATATATCTAGGTATAACACTCGACGCCAAACTAAAGCTCATGTAAAAACTAAAAAAGAAGAGTTAAATATGAAATATCATAAATTGTATTGGCTTAGAGGAAGACTTTTACGTTTGTTAATACAAAATAAAATATTGATTTATAATCAAGTACATACTAAGAACGGTTTGGTCTACGGTGTCCAAATATGTGAATGCGAGGCTAAAACCCATATTCAATCCATTCAAAGATTCTAAAACAAGGTACTAAGGAATATGGTCAATGATATTGACCAGATGTCTGAAGTAATTAAAAAAAATTGAATTAACTCATGAAGCAAGCTTGGAAATAACTAACGTAACACACAGACTGAAAAGTGTAAGATCCTTCGAATTGGTGTTATAAAAAGAGGATGAAATGATATTAAAATAAATATAGAAACATAATAATATAGTAAATTTTAAATTTGTCATTTTGTAATCGCTAAAGGAAACCGCTGAGTGACCTTAAGCCATTTATTTTATTAAAAAAAAAACTGGTGTTAAATAATTGGTTGGTCCGATCTACAAGACCAGTTTTTATCAAATAATATAGAAATAAAAAAAATTATTCATAAAATAATCAAATTTTATAAAATTTTTTGAGATATACCTATACACACATAGTAAATACTGGCCATTATCAGTAAATATTAGAATAACTGGTTTCAACCAGGTAAACCAGTAAATTTCAGTACTAATATTAAATTTTAATTATATTTAATAGATATTGCTAAAATTGAATCATTGGATGATTTTCCAGTAAAATGTAGTGCAAAGTTATAATTTTATTCAAGAAATTCATAATAACTTTTATTTATTTTAATTTTTTCTTTCAAGTGAGCCCAATCGCTCGTATATCTTTTTAACAAATTTTAAATTAAGAAATCAGTTAAAAAAAATTTATTAAAATTTGTGGAAATTTAAACGAAGTTAGAGTTATAATTAAAAATATTGAATCATTTTAAAATGCAGGCAATTGAGATAACGATCAAATTATTTCCTCTCTTTTTTTCGATTTTGTTATTTTTATTCTAATAAATTGATACGACTTGTGAGGGTTATTAAATATTCAAAAGTATGGTTTGTGCTGTATGCTGTAATTTATAATTAATTAAAATTTATAAAAAATTTTATTTAAAAAAAAAATCTTTTTGATTTTCAATTAAAATAAATTAAATGAAATTTTTAAATACAATTTTTGTTTCATTTTAGATTTGGTTTTAAAAATATTAAAACATTTAGCATCTTCAATTTACTTAATAGAGTAGTCCATTCAAGCGGATGAGAAAATAATCTTAAGCTGTCCCGTAAATGGTAATCAATGTAGTATTCATTGATCTATAGTCTTTTTAAATCTTATATGAATGCAGAATGCCATTTTCTGCACTAGTTATTACCATACCTAAAGTAAGCGAAAATGCTTAAATTCAATTAATAGTTTTTAAATTAAAACTGCGTTAAAAAACAAAACAAAATCTTATCTAATGATTCCTTTTGCAATAATTTGGATTCCATAAGAAATGTTGATATTTTTGTTAAAAGTCTAACTAACTTAATTACTAAATATACTAATTAGTAATTTCTTTGAACAATAAAAGGAAGAAACATATTTGTATGACCAATGAAATACTAGATACCATGAAGGTCCGAGATTCACTGCTTAAATTCAAGCGTAAATATCCAAATGATTTACACACTTTTGAACTGTACAATAGTCGCTGATTCTTGAAGCAAAAAAAAAAATTCTGCTCGGATCAAATAGCAAAATATCCAAGTGATGGGAAGAAACTTTGGGAGTTATATAAAAATATAATGTTTAATAAAGGGGAACCTGAATCCAATAGCCAAATTAAAATAATTGAGTATGCAGATCGAGTAATTACTAGAGAAAGTGAAATATCTGACTGCATGAACGATTTCTTCGTTAATGTAACGAATGGTTTAAATATTTCAAAAGATCCAATTGATCAAAATTATTTTCATAACATCAGGCGAAATATATACCACTCATTTGAATTGAATCCGACTAACATTGAAGAAGTTAGAGCAATTATCACGTCCTTAAAATCAGGTTCTGCAACGGGTTATGACAATATCTCAACTAAATTTGTTAAAAGGTTTGTTAATAAAATTGCACCATTATTGACTTAGTTCATTAATGATTCCTTTGAGGCATACACATTTCCGGAATCATTGAAAACTGCCATTGTAACGCCGATATACAAAAAAGATATTGCAACTGATCCAATGAACTATAGACCAATATCTGTTTTGAGTAAATTCTCAAAAATTTATGAAAAAATAAATAAGAAAAAACTGTGCTAGTTCCTAAATCAAAATGGCATACTGCACTCGGAACAATTCGGCTTCGAGATAAACTCAAATACTACAGCTGCTTGCCTATCCCTTACCGACTGCATTTCTAAGAGCATGGACCAAGGAAAGTTTACTGTTTGTGTGTTCATTGACCTTCAAAAGGCATTCGATTGTGTGGATCATGATATTTTGCTACTAAAGTTGCTGAACCTTCGCTTAACCCAGGTACAAATAGATTTTTTTAAAAGTTACTTATTTGATCGTATACAAAAAGTGAAAATAGGTAAAACCTACAGTAGTTGTAAAGTCAATAAGAAGGGCGTGCTTCAAGGTTCCATTTTAGGCCCTGATCTATTTAAACTTTATATTGATGATATAGCACGACTAAAGGCGAACCTAAAAGGCAAATTGCAATTATTTGCTGATGATTTGGCAATAAAATATCTTGCAAATAGTGAGGCTGAACTTAAATAATCAATCTTGCATGACTTATTTGTAATCGATGAGTGGTTAATAAAGAATAGATTAATTGTAAATTAAAAAAAAAAACAAAAATACTTCTGTTTGAAAACAATAAATTTATTAGTCAGTCTTTCTCATTTAAAAATAATCAAATCGAGGTTGTAAAGAGTTACAACTATTTAGGGATGGTGATTGACTCTAATCTTAAATGGATAGATTATATAGATTTTGTATGCAAAAAAATTGTCCCTTACATTTTTACATTAAAGAGATTAAAGCAATTCTTTGACAAAAAGACCCTCTTTGTTATTTATTCATCATATATAAATTCCAACATTACATATTTAAATCCAATCTGGAGTAGAGCATCAAAAACTCACTAAAATAAACTAAATGTTCTTCATAAAACAGCTATCAAAATTATCCAAAATTACCCAGTATTACATCCGTCAAACGCACTGTATTCCTCACAATTTCCAAGTTTTGATTTCATATGCAACAGGAGAATTATATATATTAGCCTTTAAAATAATAAATAATTTAATTAAACATAACTTCATCCTAAACAGAAACATAGATTTCCATACCCATAACACAAGAAATAAATTAAACTATTATCTTTCGCTATTCCGAACGGAAAAACAAAAAACGAATTGCTTTTATAATTGCCTAAAATCTTACAATGATTTGCCGACAAATTTAAAAGAAATAGAAAGCATTTCCCTATTTAAACAAAAAATTACTTTTTTTAATTATTGAGATATTTTCAAAACATAAAATGCAAATATGTGAGATAAATTCCTAATAAATTATAGGAATTTTTACAAAATACATAGCAATATCTCATACTTTTTCATAAAAATGTAAAAACAATTATAATAACTATTATAATTTTATATAAGAAAATTTACTACAAACTATTTGTAGAATATCTGAGCCAAACTGCTATTTTTTCTCAAAATATTAAAAGAAGTTATTTATCATAATAAGGAAAATTTTGCTCTCAAAGCAAAATTTCTAATAAGTATTGTAATAGGTCTTATATTTTGGACAAATAATGTTAAAAATATAATAAATAACAAATGCGTTGCAGAAAATTTAGTTTCACGTAGCCTTATAGGCTGGGCGTCGTTTTATTTGTAAAGTACATTATATAGTGATTGATTTGTCATTACGTAAATGATTTTTTTTTTAATTAATTGAGTGGAACATGATCGAACTTGTGGATGATTTCCAAGGTAAGCAATTTAAAAAAATTATACTCATTGGTTTCTTAACTTTAATCAGTAAAACTCTGCAATATTATAACACAAGTTTATAAGAAGTTTTATTTTAAATTTTATCCACTTTATTATTCTATAGGTTGAATCTTATTCGGATCAAAGAAATATTTTTTTGTCCATACTTGCTGTATTTGTATATAAGATTATAAGAAGAACCACTTGCGGGTTTTGCTGTTCTTCCATTTTTATTAGCTTCATCGGTGTACAAAACTGTACAGGAAAAGTCAGAAAGTTCAAAGATAAATCGTTATAAATTAAGCAAAACCGAAGTCCAACAATCATTTTTTATGTTTATTACTGTAAGTATAAATAAACTAGTTGCTTAAAAAATATATTTTTATAATTTGAATAATTATAGCTTAACTATCTTGTGGAAGAGCACATGCAGAAATTTACTGAGAAGATATTTAATGAAAAAAAAACTCTCCATCCACATCTGATTTTGTCGCACAAAATTTTCGTAGGTGTTTTTAATATAATATAATAAATAACTTAGATGTAAAAAAAATTAAATACAAATATTTGAAAGTTACATGAACATGTTAGAAGTAAAAAGAACAATTATGTTAAAGAAAAAATTATAAATAATTATAAAAATATTGAATCATTTATATTATTAGTTCATTAGTATATTTAAATAAATAAAAATTAAATAACTAAAAAAATCATAAAATAAATTTTTTTTCTTGAAAATAATATTTTTGTTGTTTTTATTTAATACGTTCTTATTGAAAAACTTCCTATATATATGAGAGCAATAATGGCTTAAAGTATAGTAAAACTTCCTGAAATTATAGGAATTTTTCATATTTTTTTCAGTCAATATTCCAATTTTTTAGGAAACATGGCTATAATTATAGTAACGTTTCCCATGTTTATGATCAGTTTTTCTCGTTTTGTTCACTCAATTTTCCTATTTTTTAGCAAACATTACTATAATATTAGTAATGTTTCTCCTATTTGTGATTTTTCTCATTTTTTAAATGAATATTCGTAATTTTGTAAGAAACATTCTACAACTAAAACAATAACTATTATTTTATTGGTATATTTTCAATATTTTTTAACAATTTTTCAGAACTATTCTAAATTTTCTGGGTCTAATTCCTACATTTTTTATACGTTTTCCAATAAAGTCGTATACTTTTATGAAATGTTATTAAAAAAATAAGAAAAACTACTATAAAATTGGGAGTTATTATAAAAAAAAATATAGTGATTGTTCTAAAAACGGATGGTAATTTACAAAAAAAATATAGGAATAATTGTTAAAAATGTCCACTTATGCTTGTTGTTATAAAAATAGGAAAAATTGTATAAAAAAAGCGACAACCATTCCTATTTCTTTTTTCAGTGCAGACAGCTCAGGCTAGGTCACAAACCATTGATTTATTTAATGTATTATATAGTTTAAGACTAGGTTAAGTAAATTGTATTAAAATTGAAATAAAGAAAAGAAAAAAAAAATTCAGTCTGAAATTGAAATAAACGAGCTAAGGCACTGGATTTTCTTCACTAATTTCATTCATTATCTTTCTTGATTTTAACTATTTAATCCTGATCATTATCAGTTATATATTTGTAGCTATAACATAACATATAATGAAAGTATAATTTGGTTCTAATTCAAATAAAATGAAACTGTGCTATTGACGTAGTTCTGATAATAGTCATATATATTTACTTAGTTGCAGTACCAGAAAATGATGAAATAAAAAAAATACTCATCAGCATACACTTTTTGTTGTAAATGTGAGTTCCACACTTATTATACGAAAATGTAATTCTACCTAAGTTACTAATGACAATCTGATAAACAAAGGTGAAAATAGAAGCGAAATTTTTTTGATGTAGAGAGACCTCAATGGTAAATGGTGGAATAATATTAGAGGTTACTTGGTGAAACGGTGACATCGTAAATGTATAAAAAAAAAACTTCAACTTGATATAATGTAATAAAACTAAGTTGTCAATGTTATCCGGAAAATAAGTTGGCAACATTGAGTAATGAGAGCTTTCTATACATTGTGTTTTAATTTACTTGTGATCAAGCGAAATTTGTATTAACACTTTACTTACAACACTGGGTTTTCTAAAATTTTTGTAAATCTTAATTCAATTGTGATCAGCAGTCTCAAACTTTTGTGAGCTTTTTTAGACATTTAAGATCATGTGGACGTTGTATTCAACTTTGTGTTGAGACATTTACGATGTCAAGGCATATTACATATTATATGACGAATAGTGCTGCTCTGCTGTTCTCCTAGAAAATTTTTATAATTTTCTGCAATATACGAATTTTGATTATGAAGAAGACCGTAGCAGAATTACCTAGGACTGAATAAAGTTTTCCATTGAGGTATACTATATATGTTGGGTTAAAGAGGGTATCACACATATAATAATAGAAAAAGTATTTCGGACGTTGATTTTCATCAGATAATCTAATTTGACTTTTTTTTTGTTTAAACTTAATCTGATATAAATTTTACATCAGTTTTCTTTTGAGCAATGATAATTATTGCAAGAGATGTTCAAATCTTAAAGTCCTATAATTAATAAATCTTTTTAAGAGGACTACATCAGTTGGTCAGAATTATGTCTATATAAATTGAGTATTTTTTTTTTTGAAAACAGGTTGGTATGATCATGATCAGTTTTGACATAATTTCTTGTTTGTAGCTCAATAATTTCTCCAACCATATGTAAACTTAAATTCTTAGATGGAGGTTCAAATTTTTAGAATATCACAGCTCTTTCGTTATTAGCTATTCTTATTATTTCAGATTGCAGCCTTTGAATTACCTGCAGATAATTTTGCAAATATTTGGCATTCATAAAATCGAATTGGATCTATTATCATTTTGAAGATGACGACTGTTAATTCCAAGCTTGATGATAATTTAACTTCAATGAGCCAGTACAAAGAGATCAATTTTAGTTTTAGATAATTTTTTGTCTCCAATGTGGTTCGCTCAAGTAAACTTGTATCGAACTAAATTCCTAAGTATTTCATTCTATTCAATGTGAATGTTATATGTGAACTTTTATTTTCATTCAGTTTAATTCGCTGGCTTGATTAAATGTATTTCATTCATTTCATTCATATTATTTATTCATTAAATTCGTTTTGCTAATACATACTTACTTATTTACTAAGGTGATTAACGAACTATGTAGATTCTGGGCCTATACTTATTAATGTCCTCCATTTATTTTGGTTACATGTGGCTTCTCTCCAGCTACCTGTGGGCGTTTTGCACCTTTGAGCTTAGATTTGAAAATTAGTTTCACCTCATTATATAAGTTCTAGAGTTCAGTTTTATATCTTATAAAAATATAATTTCGGCTGTGCTTACTTCTACCTGTCGTAATATACGTTACAGTACTAGATTAACGAATAGAAGTATTTTAAATTAATTGAAAAATCATGGAGTTATTTTTTACCATAAATATCGGATTATTTTAAAATATTAATAATTTGTTATTTAACTTGTTATTTAAATTATAAAATTATCTCGACTCAATTGTAACATTTCGATTGTGTACCAATTATAACAGGTGCATAAAGTTATGAAATATGTTATTTACTTTCTAAATTAAATTTAGTCAATAATAATACTAAATAATACTAAATAATATGCATACTAAATCCATAAATTTAATTATTATATTCTTATTGGCAATAATTCAGATAAATGCATTAGAATTTTCAAATTATAACAAAGCAATTAATAACTTTAACTCCCTCACCCTCTCAAAATATAATTAAATTTAATAATTGAATAGAAAAACAATATTCAGAACATATATGTATGTATGTATAATTACATAATATGCATAAATGCAATTCAAAATTAAATAATGAAAACTCGATACAATTATAAAATGTCAAATTTTCATTCATTTTAAATATATCAAATGATAGTGAAATTATTTTGTTGCATAAGCAAATTATCAATATTTGTTCATACACATACATATATACATACTACATATTTTGACCTTACTTAAAATACATACATATAAATATTATAATAGAATCAATAAGACCCCCTTCTATAATTATATCTATGGACGTTACAACAATTTTTTTTTATTTTGTGTCAAAATTTGATAAATTTACAATGTGTTTATAACAGGCATTGTCAACAAAAATACACTCACACTATTTTGTAATAATGTCAAGACCTGGCACAATAATATTCATTTTTCATATCTCATTATAAATATCGAACCAAATGTCATTCAAATATCATAGAGACGACATCATTTTTAATGTATGGATGACATTTTTATATAGTGACTATAACTGGAATATTAGGACTTGAAAAAATAAAATTTGAACATTTGTGCAAATATTATGTTTTTATATTTTTGCGATTTATTTTGTGTAAATTTCACTTGTAAATTAACCAAATATTTAACAAAAGTTTTCAAATACAAAGAAACAAAAAAAAATAATAAAAAAAAAAACATTTTAGGGATGTCATAAACACAAAATTTAAACAACAACACTGACTGTGAAAACAATGAAATTAGAATGGAATCACATCAATTAGAAAATGTCATTTTTATTAAATCGACATAACAAAAAAAACCCCTTAACAATTCGATTCAAGGTTGTTTGTTGTTTATTTCTGTTTTGCTTTTATTTTTGCTCTCTTTTAGGTTTAATAATTATTCAGTCATTCCGAGATTGAAATTTAAGGTAATAAAATCGCGAGGAAATCGTTTAGACATTTCTAAAACACAGAATTGTAAATATTTGTTGTTCAGACTAGACAGACATTTTGTAGAATAGCAGAAAATTATAAAACCGAATTTTTAGTTGTTGTCAAATAGCCATAGTAATAAACACCAATACAAACAACAGAAGGTCAAACAGTCGAATATGTGGAAAGATTCTCCTTCCTAGGTAACATTTTAACAACAAACGGAAGCAAAGAAGCAGATGTCAACAACAGACTTCTTAAGGCCAGAACTGCGTTTGGTGAATTAAGTCCAATATGGAAGAAAGATTATAATATTTAGAGTGTAATGTGTAATGTCAACACTTATATATGGCCCCGAAACTTGGATGACAACAAATAACATCAGTCAAAAAGTTCAAGTATTTACGAATAAGTGCCAAAGAAGAATATGCAGAAAATTCTGGTTCAATAGACATCAGCAATAATGAATTATGGCAACTAACAGGTGAATAATGGATAATCAAATTAAACGTAGAAAATGGAGATTGATAGCCTATTAAATAATATAACCAGAATGGTCCTAGAATTGAACACCCAAGGTAGCAGAAAGCGAAGAAGACGCAATAATACCTATTGTTGAACTACGTTTCTGAACTAATGAGATATGGGCGAGCATCCTCCGAAGAAAATAAAGATCACTGCGTGCAACAGAGAAAAATGGAAAAGGCAAGTTGATGACCTATGTTTCCACGAGGAGCAATTGGAACAAAAAATAATAATCAATAATACTTACTAATCAATAATTCTAGTAGAGAATCATTGATCATTTTTTAAATTTCCGAATAAACTTTATCCAAATGTTTTACTAGAAGCAATTGCTCATATGTAAGAATTTTATTCCATTTGGGATGGATAAAAGTTTTATCAATTTATTCAAGAAGTCACAGAAAGGCCTTACAGTGACTAAAAAAAACCTAAGCAATTGACTGCAATCTTTGCAACATCGAATATTCGATCATTTCAGATGATTTTCGATTTAAGTGCATACCTAATAAGTTTAAGCTTTCAAACTACTGAAACGAAAGAGCAAGATCTTCCTGAAACAAATAATCAGGATCAAGAAAGGAAATTTTTCTGGAAATACTACAACGCTGAACTTTTGAAATAAATTAAACTCGTACAACAGAGTTTTGCTCTGTATCAAAATCGTACCATATCACTAGAGTTCTGTCGCCTGTAAAGCTATTGTTTGGTGAGTGGAAAGGGTGAGTGTTGGTGAGTGAACTGCTGATCTTTGTGTAACATCATCGTTCATTTGGAATTGATCGGGCTGTAATCCGGAGAGAAGAGGAACCGAGACCTATTCGATCCAGACCATACTCGATCGAAAGCTTTAAAAATATCCAGGGCTACAATATTTTCTTCATTCGAATTGCGTAAACAGATATTTAGCTTCTCGTTAAGGTATGTCATTAGCTCACCGGTGGATCGGTAGGATCTAAATCCGTATTGCATATCGTGGACAATACCTTGGCTGTCTGCATATTTGGTCAGTTTTTTGTTTATTAAGATCTCCATAACTTTGAAGAGATTCGATATTAAAAACTACAGACCTGTTCTGTCGTCAATCCTTTGTCCGGATTTTGTTTTTATTACTTCTTTAAATCCAGTTTTTGTTATGTGCACATTAGCTTTTCCAAAGATTCACATTATTTGCTTAATATTCTTACTATAATTTTTTTGATTTTGTACAATAAACTTGAAATTGATTTTTTGGTTTCCATGTACAAGAGTATCATGAAGTAGAGTTTTAACAACCTGTCAAAAATTTTGGTTGTTTATACCTGGTTAACTTTTGTTTTGATTTTGACTGTCTTATTTTAGCTATTCCTTTGATCATACATTCAAGATACAAGTTCTGTCAATGTTTTTTTCTACTTTTTATCGACTTTAACTACATCAAAAATGTAGAACGTACGCTTAGTTTCATCTAAGAGTAAGAAGATCTGATGTAGCGATTTTAGCTAACTTTTGAAAATAATCACCGCATAATCTCGGTATATTACATAAGATTTTCATTTAAGTTTTGTGTGTTCAGAAACTATAGTTGAAAAATTATTATTTAATCCATAATCAAGTTCTAAAAGTGTTAAGAATTACATTGCTGTACCCATTGCTGATACTTACTATTTCATCAGATAGTTCATTCCTCTAACATGTATCCTAGTTTTACAATTCGAGAATCTGATCTATGATGATTATTTTTTGACAAATAATTATTGTTTAGAATTTTTTTTTTGAAGCACTGAGTCCCTGAACTTAAGTAAAATGAATGCAAATAATCGAAAATATATAATATATCTATTCTATCAATAGTTCAATAAAAATAATATCAATATAAAAAAATAATAAAAAAACATCAAAGAAAATTAATTCCATAAAAATCTATTTCAAAAGTTCTAGTTGAGTATGACTCACCAGTTTCTTGGTTGTTAGAAATATGAGTAATATTCAGAAAAATTGCGCAGGACAATATGTGTTCTAGTAAATTTATTTCATTTAATCGGCAATCTAATTTTAAATAATATAAAGTGTTGATACTGGTGTTGCTGGTGGTTAATATAATTTTTCGCAGCTTACAGTTTGAAACAAGTCGAAAAAAAATTATAACAGATGCACTCCCTATTCGATTAATAATATTAATAATAATAATAAAAACAACAAAAATAATAACAAGAAAACAATATGTATTCAAAAAATTGAATATATTTTATATACAAGTACATACACGTATACGCCATTAGTATTTACTGTATATACGAGTATATTTAGCCCTTGTTTTACTCATAACAACCCTAATCAAAATTATGTCCTTATTTAAAACAATTTTTTTTTTTTATTTTATATTTTTAATTTTCTTCTGATTGTGAAATCTTCAAAAGAAAAAGAAAATAATGGGATTTTATTTGTTAAGAAATTCCTTAGAAATGCAAAAAAAAATTTATTTTATTTTTGGTACTTTGAATTTATAGAATTTGTTTACGGTTTGAGATTGTGTCTTCTAGTACAAGGCATGGGAAAGTTGCATAGAATTATATCAGTTAGCATTTGGTGTGTAATAAATGAATACAGAATGTTAATTGTTAAAATTTATTTAAATTTATTTATTTGTATTACCCCAAAATCTTAAATATAACATCATGTTCACTTGCATCTAATATAGCATCGGTTTACAACAAAGGAATCTTACCAAAAAAATTAACTTTATTAATTCTATATTTCCTTTTTCTATTAAATTTTTTTTTAACAGAAACAGGAACAAAAACCTCATTAATTATTTAAAGGATTTTGGCAATAAAGAAAAAGTGATGAAATTGGCTGAGATTTAAAATGAAATTAAACTCATGCTGATACTCAAATAAAGTGCAATTTATATTGTTTTACTCACATCATAAATTTTATAATTTTTTTAAAACTATTTCAAATTGAGTTATGACTTTGAGTATAACCCTGAAAAAAGTACTTTTTTGGATTTAAAAAATTTTATAAGAATTTTGCTAAAAATTGTGTGATTAAAATTTACCCTCCTATTGATAAAATATTAACGAAGTTATCATAAAGTAAAACAGAAACACTTTCATTTTGTTGAATGTTATTGAGGTAAGCTTAGACTAAAGAAAAATATAAAATTAAGATAAAGATGGATGTATGAATATCTGCTTAAAGCAATGTATTGTATAATGAATATAGAAATTGCTCAATACATTTATAATAGGTGATTACAATATAAACTTATTTAGTAGTACCAATAAAACTATTCACTATTATGAACTTTGTGTTAATGAATTCATTTTATGTTGTAAATAATGAAACTGTTTGAACCAGAAGAATATCAAAAACATCAGAAATTTATAGATTTTTAGATTTTTAGAATTTCTTAATTTCAATCCTTACAATTCTTACAAATCTAGAGTACAAAGCTTAGTTTAGCTTAATTACTACAAACTACAGAAAGCAAACGAATTTATAGCATGAAATAGTAACAATCGTTCTGTTGCAAAAAAAATATGCAAGAGGGGAATGAATTAATAAAAACTATAAAGTAACTAGGGGCCCCTGTTGAGTAATTATAATTCAAGTTAAAGGCAAATTTAAAGTTTTTTAAAAGAAAAGGGATTTGCATGGACTGATATAGACTTCTCATTACAAAGCAGAAAGCACTCATGTTTTAATGAAAAGCTTTGAAATTAGTATGTTTTCGTTAAAAATCATAAATACCTTACTTCTCATTTTCTGTTTCGTTTCTACTTATTTCTTAATGTATTTGGTGAATAATAAAACCATATGATTGAAAAATTTTGCTGTGCGTATTAAACTGTGTGCACATTATTGTTTTATTTAGAACTTACTTATTATATATTAAGAGTTCATTATGGAGAAGAGAAATAAAATGAAAAAGTATCTACTGCGCAGGTCCTTAAATGCTTGTCAATTATAATTATAGATTTTACAATTATTATAAAAAAAAAAGATATTGGTGAGAATTAATATATAATTTAAAATAATATCTGTGGCAAAAACGAATAACAGTATAAGTCGAGATATGCTCAAATTTACATTTTGTATGCATCGTTTTCTCCGTATTCGAATACACATTGTCAAACAAATTTTGGTGCAGTTTCGACAAGTAGTTTTGCAGATATGAGTCCGAATCTAATAGCATATCTCGTTTTGGATCTTACTTACAAATGGAATAACACCATATGTCTAGTGGTATGGTCTTTTCTTTGCGTTCTAAATTTATTTCATAGAACATTATAACAATATAAGTCGAGTTATGCTATTATTCTAAATTGAAATTTTAAATTAAATTTATCATAAGTTGAGTTATGTTGTTATTCCATTTTGCTTTAAGTTATAAATAAAAACATATATTGAGATATACTCTTTTTCTAAAAGACAAATTTAAAAATTTTAAAGTATAACTATAGATATGCTGTTATTCCAATTTAAGTTTTTTAAAATATTACAAACATACATATGTCGAGGTATGCTATTACTACGCGTTCAAATTAAAAAAAATATTTAAGATATTCTATTATAGTAGGCTGGAAATATTGTATCTTGAGAACAATATTGTTTTTAGTTTAGTATTAATATGACATTTATACAAAAAAAAAAAGTAAATTAATTTAGGTAGTGAAAAAGTTTGTGAAATTATTATTTAAAAAAAATGTCTCGTGCACACAAATTATTAGAAATGGCTCGAGAAATCATAAATAGCAAATTGAAAGCAGATAACGATAATGATAGAGGAAATAAATGTAGTAACATTCGTAAAGGTAAATATTTTTTTCCGAATTTGATAGTTTTTAATAGAGTGAATTTTAGTAGTGTTTATTATTGTAAAACATGAATTTTGTTGATCCACTGTTAATTTTTCTCAATGTAAGATAATTCTGCTTTACAGATATATCATTAAAAGAAGGAGACAAAAATTTGAAGATTTATTTCAATGGCGACAGAAACTTCAAACTACTCAATATAAACCTACCATAGGAGATAGTTTAATCATAAATACATTTTGTATGCCTATGATTAAAAACGAAACGGAATCAAGTTTCTATGGTAAACATATCCAGAACACAGATTAATGCAGTACGAAACAGAATTTATTTTGATCCAAAATTTAATTATGTCAGTGACAACCTGTACCTTGACTTTGATTCAGATGACGAAATTGCAGACCCTAATTTCGAATTATTTTTTTTTTTTTTTTTCTTTTTATTTCAAACGAGTAAAATACAAATTTTGTTATAATTATAATCTTATTCAAATATTTATAAGATAAAGTTCAATTTTATTATTAAATCTATTATTAAATCTAATAGTAACATGATCTTAAGTATAGAGAATATTTATATTTGATTTAATAAAAAATGAAAAAGATAAAAAAAGTAGTTTAGATTAAGATTAACATTATATACTAATTAATTTAAGATGTAAAAATATATGTTTAAGACCTAGCCTAAGCTGTCTGGTCGAATTGTGTATTATAAATCAATTTTTATTTTCCAATACGTGTTAGAACGATCACATGAGTATACAATAATAATATAGAATTAATATAAGTTTCATACTTTTTAATATAATTTTACTTTCATTTAATTTTATTACTTTATTACCAATTATTTTTTTTTTTTTTTTGCATTGCTATTTCTATTGTTTTAATTACATTTTATATTTTTTATGATGGATTGAAAGAAGTATTAAGACAAGATATAAGAGCCAGAAGAAGAAAAAAAAACAAAAAAACAACAACAAATTAAAATTATATATTCCTGCCAATAGATCATAGAGTTGAAAATGTGAAAAGAAAAAGGAAAAAAAACTCAAAAATCAAAAATATATACTTTTGAATACTAAAATGCATGAATTTTAAAATGCAGTTAGGTCAATCAATATAAACTACCCAATTTTCTAGTAATGTGTTACTTTGTTTTGTTTAGGTAATGTTATGTGTACTTAACAAGAAACAAGTAATATTTTTTTTGAAGTGTGGTAAATTTTCTAAATTTTCTATTTCTTTTAACTTTGTAGGTAAAAGAAATAGAAATTGTTTTTTGTTTTTCTGTTCGGAATAATGAAAGATAATAGTTTGATTTATTTCTTGTATTGTGAGTATATAGATCAATATTTCTGTTAAGAATGAAGTTGTGTTTGAAATAGTTATTTATTATTTTGAAAGCTAATATGTATAATTCTCTTGGTGCATATAAAATCGAGGCTTGGAAATGCAGGGGAGTATATAGTAAGTTTGTTGGATGTAGTATTGGGTAATTATTAATAATTTTGATGGCTTTTTTATGAAGAACATTTAATTTACTTTATGTGGGTCTTTGATGCTCTACTCCAGATTGGATTTAGATATGTAATGTTGGAAATAATATAGGATGAGAAAATAACAAAGAGGCTTTTTTTATCTAAGAATTGTTTCAGTCTTTTTAATATGAATATATAAGGAGCAATTTTTTTTACATAACAAAGTCTATATGCTCTACCCATTTGAGATTAGAATCAATCACCATTCCTAAGTAATTGTAGTTTTTAACAACATCAATTTGATTAAATAAGAAGGTGGGATGAGCAAAAGTTTTGTTTTCAAATAAGAGGATTTTTTTTTTTTTTAGGTTTATAACTAATTTATTTTTTACTAACCACTCATCGATTAAAAATAAATCGTATAGTATTGACGACTTAAGATCGGTTTCGCTATTAGTTGAATATTTCTGAAAATAGTTCAAGCAATGATTCAATACTGTTTTTAAATAATGAAAAAGTTGCTTCAGTTATTACAGAAGATCAAAGTCAGGTAGAAAACATGGATATAGAAGAGACCAGCACAACATCTGAATATGCACTAATTAAAAAAGAACAAGAATGTTATCATAAGGATGTTGAATTGGCATTTAAATCGAAACTAGATGACAAAACTTCAGGAAAATCTAATTTACATCTAAAAGTTTACACATTTGACTTACAACAATGCATGCTAACACCTTAAGAACGTCAATTTCGAAAAACAGTTATACACATATAATTTTACGACCTATGATTGATCCAACAATCAGCCATATTGCTATATGTGGCATGAAGCTGAGGGCCGAAGAGACGCCAATGAAATCTCATCATGCCTATATAAACACATTAATTCTTTGCCTAAAGATGGACGTATTGACACTTTAATATTTTATAGTGATGCGTGTGCAGGGCAAAATAAAAACTCATACGTAAGTTCAATGTTTGTTACTCTTCTTCAAAATGCCCCCTATTTGAAGAAAATACATCACAAATTTTTAATTCCTGGTCATAGCCATATGGAATGCCATGTTGACCATGCCACAATAGAAAGGCAGAAGAAAAAACATTTATAAAAATTCATCATCCTCATGACTGGTATCACTTTGTTCGGTTGGTTGGTACAAAAAATACATTCATTGTGGAAGAAATGGGAGATAATATTTACGACCTTGGTAATTTATCAAAGGATAAATTTAATTGGAGGAAGTGCAATGAAGGTGGTGAAAAGATTGTTTGGCGGTATGTAAAATGGTTACGCTATACGCAAAATAAAAAATCGAAAAAGCGAATCGAAAACAAAACATCATTAAATGAAGAAGAACCATTTAAAATACTAAATATACGAAAACAGGGTACAAATATCATAAATGAAGAAGATTGGTTGTCTACCTTGCATTTCAAAAGAAAAAAAAGCGGACTTATTATCTATGTTGCACCTGATTGATCCCATATATCGTGATTTCTACAAAAATTTAAGTGTTAGTAATATTCGGAATATCGATCCTGATATAGACGAAGACGGAATTGATAGCCTTGAAAACTAACACTGTAAAAAAAAATATTTTATAACTGAAAAAATTAATTAATATAAATATATAAAATTGTTCTCTCAATTACTGTTCCTAGTTTTCATACTTTTTTTATTACGATTTTGTTATATTTTATTAATTTTTATTTTAATTACACAACTGAACTGAATACATGAAATCTGTTATATATTTTAATTTAATTATTAATTATGTTATTTGAAATTTCTTATATTTTGTTAAAATAATAAAAGTATAAATCCTTAAATCTTATTAAGAAGAGTTGACTTTTTTATTAAAAATAATAATTTCAGAGTTTTTTCCAATTAAAAATTATATAATTATAATTTATTTTATTACATTGTGTTACTATGGAAAAAAATATTAACTCGACTTATATGAAATGACTTTCAAAACAGCATTTTGGAATAATATCATAACTCTATATAAGTCCACTTAATTTTCAAAAAACATTTTGGAATAACAGCATAACTCGAGTTATGTTCATCTTTAATTATTTTACCAAAAAGGAAATCTTAACAGTATATCTAAGTTTATACTTTGCTGAAGCCACGAAAATTACAACATCAAACATATGAAAATTTCAAATTCTTAAGAAAATCAAACTCTATAAAATGCAAAAACATTTTTGTAAACATTTGTAAGTTTCAAATTGCTGTAGTGAAAAATTGAAAAAAACGAGTTATATCGTTATTCCTTTTTGCCACAGACATTCTAATTTGATCAAATAAAGGTAAAATAATATACAAAATTAAGAATTTAAAAATAAAAATATAATACAATTAATATTAAAAATTATTTACAATATAAAGCATAAAGAAAAAAGAAAAGAAAAAAAAAATGAAAATAAGAAACAACAAAAAAGAACAAAATTTCAAAACTGATTATGAAGTTATCTTCAAAAGATTGTCACTACTACTCTTGGGATAATCGGGCTTTAACCTGACAATTCCATCGTATTCGATTGCAGGCTGCTGCGTCCGAGTTAAGGTCTAATTTAATTTTTAATCTGTTTATGCCGTCTAAGTAGGGGATTGGCCTACTGTAGAAGGCCACTTTGAAAACTCTATCTGCGCCTACGTAGTAAGACGAAGTCATATTTATGCAAGATGTCGCTGCGATTTTATCCATTCCTGACGTTAAGATTCCTGACGTTACTATGTTTACAGGGTACGTCATGTCATGTCACTTTTTTGTCAGATTTGTTGACAATTAGTGTAATTATTATTACAGGCTTGTCAATAATTATTTATTGTATTATTGGTTATTGTGTTGTATGAGATCTATATAATCAAAAATTTAAGGACCTGCGCAGTAGACACCTCTTCATTTATTTCGCTTCTATTTAATGAACTTTTAATATATAAATAACTTGTATATAAAACAATAATGCGCACATAGTTGAAATTTTTTTACTCAAATGGTTTTATTATTCACCAAATACATTATGCATATTATGTATGTGAGTTCTTATTAAAAAAAAAAGAACAAAAACAAACAAATCAGTTATTATTATTAGTTACATACAATGAAACTTTAAATTTGGCTCCAACTTGAATTATAATTACTCAACAGGGGCCCCTAGTAGATGAATATTGATATAAATAAAGTGTTGGTGAAAATTATAAAAAATATTTTGAAACACTTCTAACAGTATTTGTGAAAAAAAAATAGATGCCTATATCTATCTCCATTTACTTTTTATACTTTGTTTCGATTGAAATTAATCTGATTTCTATAAATATTCGATAAATATTTTAATAATGATAATGGATTTCTTTTTTGATATATCAAGAAAAAATTCTAGAGAATACTGAGCCTTATTGTGGTAAACGCAAACATATGTGAATTGAAAAATGTCAAACGTCATTTTCGAAATTTAATGAGAATATATTTTCGTCTTTATATTGTCGAATCGTAAAAATTAGTTCGCTATAATGCTACTTCTTGTATATCCAGCATCGATGACAATACTTATGAAAAGGTGGGTTGAGCTATGTTTATATGATTATCATTTGCCACAGACTGCTGATAACCAGCTTGAACAAAATCTCTTAAACAAGCAGCAAGTTTTAATTTAGGTGTTAAAGATGGTGATTTAATTGGTGTAGGTATATTTGCTTTAATTTTTTTTAATACATATTCAAAAGCTTATTTATTCAGACAAAAGTTTGACATAAAAGTGGATGGAAGTGCATATGTTCCAAAATTTTTACTTTTAATCGCATATTTCAAAAATATTATTGCAAATATTCCTTAAGTTTTGCCGAACAAATCTTCTATTGTTAATTTGCTTAAACTCAACAAAAAATACCGCTACACTATATATCAATTTTTAATATTTTTTTAATAAATTTAACAACAAATTTATATTTTTTGTTATCAATTTAAACTTTGACTTTCATATATGATATGTTCAAAATAGATGTGTTTGACATTTGTTATTCAACGTTTCGAAAATAGAATGTTCCCGCGTTTTGTACAATACCAATGCGAAGTAAAGTGAATACAAAGATTCAAGGATCGCATTCACCTTACGATTACTATATTAAGGCCCACTATCCTTCAAATTTATAAACTATATATACTTAAACTTAATATATTATTAATGTTGAGAAAATCTTGATGCAAAAACAGCAAGTGTAAGATCTTTAGTCTTCTAATTTTGTTGTTGTGGGTTTTCAACAATTATCTTAGATAAGTATAACATTTTTAATGTGTTATTTTTGACTCAATCGTACAAACTCTTCTGTAGCCAAACTTATTTTAAAGTCATTCATTATTGTATTAAATTTCTTGTATATATTAGTCTTCAAGATTCAGTTGGGATTTCAATTAAAATTTATAAAATGAAAGATCATCCATTTATATACAAATTTTATTGTGTTTATATATGTAAATAATTATGATTGAGAATTCCGTCAATTTATAATTGTCATTTTTGATATGATTCCTTTTATACATTTACAAGGACATTTATTTTAATGCGATATGATTCAAATTATTAAACTAATCAAAAAAAATATTTTCTATTAAATTGTCTACAATTTTTCATGGATAATTTCATTTAAAAAAGCAGCTAAAATCA
The DNA here is from genome assembly GCA_963942445.1 of Argyra leucocephala. Taxonomy (NCBI): domain Eukaryota; kingdom Metazoa; phylum Arthropoda; class Insecta; order Diptera; family Dolichopodidae; genus Argyra; species Argyra leucocephala. The sequence goes on along the minus strand of OZ012681.1, from coordinate 80,644,420 downwards.
AGGCTGCGATTTGTATCGATTCACCTATATATATATATATATATATATATGTATTTACCTATCTTATTTTGATATTCTGATCACAAAAACCAATTTTGGTATAAATATTAAAAATCAAATTCTTGAGAAAAAATTTATATTATCTCCCTTGAAAAATAAACATGACCATATTTACAAAAAAAAAAAAAAACAAAAAATAAAACAAAAAAAAAGTTAATCTAAATTTTGATTGCAAAGGCATATCTAATTTCTTGTATTAAATAAATAAATTTGTATTTTGTTTAAATAATAAGGAAAATCTTCAGAAATTCATAAAACCAAGATCAAAATGCCAGGATATTTTGAATATATATATATATATATATATATAAAATAAAAAACCAAAAATTTATTATATTTGTCCTTATCATAATTCTTTTTCATTTTCAAATTTCTTATTGAACTGAGATTGCATACTACGTGTGTAAAATTATATTGCAAAGTGCAATAAAAAGATATATTTTTGTTTTTATAAATTTTCAATAATACCCCTGTTATATTCAACCCTATGCATTTGTGTATTTACACTGACTTGTATAGAATATATATATATATATATATCTTTTTCATTTCGTAATTATTTACTGATACTTAATTTTATTTAATATTATCGAATATTTTAATGGTTAAAATTATTGTGTTTTATATTTCAGATCTGAATTTTGTTTTGTAAACATATCCTTAAATCATTGCAAATAACCTCAACTGTAAAGAACAAAAAAAAAAACTATAAATGAATTAAGAATCTTCAAAAACATTTTCAACCAACATTGTATCGTATTTGTATAACTTGTATATATATTATATACATATACATAAAAATAGACTCATCATACAATAAAAGTGGTTAATGGCAAGGGGGTTGGTTCATTTTTATTTATTATTGCCATGATATGAACGAAATTCGAAACGGTATATATTTTATATTTCCATTTAATCTGAAAATTGATTGGAAAACACATGCAATAATATTATATCCTTAAAAAGAACAAAATCTATATACTATTATAAACTGCACGACACAGACAATTTATTTTCAAGTATCTTTTTACTTAAAATGTCACAAACTGAAATTTTATTTTTTATTGTAGTTTTTTTTTATTTTTTTTTATTTGATCATTATTTTGAGATAACGTTTCGAAACACAGTAAAAAGTTGGGGAGTAAAGAAAATTCTGTTAAAAAAATTGTCAATACTAATGTAAGCTTCTTAAGAGTGGAGCTTTCCATCGTCTTGAATCACTTGGCAGTTCCGTGTAAATAAGTAAAAAATTATTAAAAATTTAATTGCTTAAAACGGGATCCATCCAAAAGGAAAATTGTCTGTTAAATAAATTTGACATGAAGTAAGTATATTAATATCCTAACTGATTATTGGATAAATTTGATAAAGTATGTGTTTAGGAGGTCCTTTTAGCAAACTTCACTTAACAAGTGGGCATTTGGCAAAATCCACTTAACTAAATAGTAAAAAAAAAACCTCTAAAAAGAAAAACACTAAGCAAAAAAAACTTTCCAACTAAACATTTGACAAATGAACACTTGGCAGCTCTATAGTACTTCAATATCTATTTATAGTATAGAGCTATAAAATGTTTCTTCAAAGGTTCAGATGGGGTATATGCAGGCCCGGCGCGTGGTTTTTTTTGTGTGTGTGCGAAAAATGTTTGGCGCCTTTGATTTTTTTTTTCAATAAGGTACTAAAAAGATATATTATAAGCAAATCCCGGCCACTATTTTCTATGGTCTTATATTATTATCGTTTAAAAGTAAACCGAAGTCATTGTCAATTTTTTTTATGTTTGCTTTTCTACTTTTAGGATTTTCTACTTTTTTCTCTGCTTCTTCTAAACGGAAAACTTTACTTTTGGAAGTTTGTTCAAAGTTAGTTCAAAGTTAGTTCAAAGAAAAGGATTACACAAAACAGTAGAAACTCGTTGGAATTTTAAATCGGTTAAAATCGGTTTTTGAAAGCAAAGATAATATCATTCAAGCATTAGAATTAATTCCACTAGAAAGATGGGATGATATTACAATAAGAGAATCTAGTGGACTCTTAAATGATGACGAGTTTAATTATTTTTTAGATCTATTTTATAAAATTTTCGTGGAAGTTGATATTTTTTATAACGTTTTACAATCTCATAACTGTACCGGTGGTTATGTTCAAGAAAAAATTCATAAATTCAATAGTTCAATACATTTAATCCGACATAATATAAAAATTACATCGATGCAAGAATGTAATATAAATCAATCAAAAAGAATTCGTACTTCTAATCGGGGTCTTGATATAATTTCGTTTGAAATATGTGATATAATTAATAGTCAAATAGATATAAGATTCTCAAAGTATGACTTATGCCACTTTTGAAGTTATCAACCCAAAAAAAATTTTCAATTATAACAACAACTTCCCTTCTGCAAATGTCAAACTTATAGTCAATTATTATCCTTTTTAAATTTTGAACTTTTGAAATGCGAATTAGATATTATTTATAATGATGAATTATTTCAAAATTTAGAAGTGATCTTAGAATTGTATAAATTCATTAAAGAAAATAATTTAGAATTTGTACAGACCAAAAAATTGGTCGAAATAGTTTTGACAACACCTGTGACAAGTGCAGAGTCGAAAAGATGTTTTAGTACTCTCAAAAATATAAAGACTTATAAATCAAGTGTAATGGGGCAAAATCGCTTAAATTCATTAGCAGTTCTATCAATAGAAAAAGAATTTGTATTAAAAATTGCTAATTTTAATAATAAAATATTTGACTTGTTCGCTAATCAAAAAAATCGCCGTGCAGAGTACATATTTAAATAAAATAGCTATTGCTTTAATATTGCTTTTTTAAATTAGCTATTGCTCCTTTGAAGTGGAAAGTGTGAAGTGGAAACCTGCACAAACTTTGTTTACTTTTTTTTTTAAATGCGTTCAAGTTAGCCCATCTAAAATTTTATACCACCAGTCGCCACTGCCCACAACACAAGTTTGAAAACTGAGTCCCACAAGCAATGAAAGCTTTTTCAAAAACAAATCCTTGAATAGAACCTAAAATATTTCGTCGTAAAAGCTTTTATATAAACACTCGTAAAAAATATTTACGTAATAAATTATGTCATTAATGCAATGGAATTAAAAGATTCAAAGAACAGAAAGCAAATTTCAATGCCTGAAAATAGGTATAAAAACAAAAAAAAATCGTCAAAAATTAATTTCATTAATTGTTTTGGAGACGCCTTTTCATATAAAAAAAACGGAAAACATTATGTTTAAAAAATTGAAAACTAAAAAAAATAAAATTTCATATCATTTTGTAGGCGGCATTTAATTAATTTGCATTGCACACTTCAAACACACTTCGAGCCGGGCCTGGGTATATGTGAGATTCTGAATTGGGAGAAATTTTGCAGTTAGATTCAATATTATCGTATTTTCTTTTTCCAGAATATTGGGTTTACGTGGCGTCTGCTGAAACAAGTATAAATCCATTTTTTACAGAATAAACCAATAAATATTGAAACCTAAGATTTTAAGACACAAGTGTACTTTTCTAAAGAGTTCAGTGTTTTGCTGTCTCTCTTTTTTTATGTAGTAGAAACTAAGTTTTCTCTACAGTCCTCCAGTTCTAACTACAGTCCTCGTCCCTAAAAATTTGAAACCTCTCTCGACAAAGAAAAATTATACTGCACTTAAATCTTTTGTTGTTTTACCATTTAACGGGACCTCTGGCATTCCAGAATTCGGAACCGAAAATTTCACTGCCAATATAAATGTCATATATTTGAAACCAAATTAATAACAATATTTGCAAAATAAAAAAAAATTGAAGTTCCGGCATACCAGAATTCGAGACCGAAGCTTTGTTTTTTATTGCCAGATTTTGATTTTTGCTTTCCGATTATTTTTTGAGAATTTTTATTTACCGTATCTAAATAAAAGTTGCCGAATGTTCAATTATTAAATGTCCAGTTGTTAATCTTTCTTTTGCTCAACGTTAATTTTTTGCGACAAAAGTTTGTTTGCCAAATATTAAAATATTTTAAGAAATAGAATATACCAATTGTATTGTACCCATTTGGTTTTACATATTATTAAATTGATTTTATAAATCCAAAATTGAATCTAAAAAGTATTAGCGGTCTTGAGTTGATACATAAACATATATACAACTAAAATTAACAACTTGTTATCACACAGCAATTGGAAAGAAATTATGTTAAATGCTGATATCCTGAAGGACAATTGGATTGCTTTTAATTCCAAGACAGTAAATGAGTTTTACGATACTGAAATTAAAAAAAGTAGTATGCAATGCAAAAATGTAGGATTTTTTTTGCTATTCCTAATTCTATCAGTTATCGAAGCGCATTTTGATTTCATATAACTATCCGTCGTGATGATACTTTGATGTTCTTTCCATGCTTATTATTTTCATCAATTGGTTTTTTGAATTGAAAGTTGTGATAAATTCTGAATTTAGATACACAGTTTATAACCCGCTGTAATCAGCTAATATAGATGAATGTTATATAAATCTTCGATGGTAATGTCTAACTGATACAAAAGCTTTGAAAAGAGAGTTTGTCTTGATTTTGATCGAAATTCTTTTTTGTAGAAAAATTATTTTAATTAGTTTGACACAATGGACACTATGGAAATCCATATGGTGACACTAAAAGCTTTTTCTATAACGGACATTACATTTTTAAATTTATTTATAATGTTTAAATTAATTTCTGTTTCTGAAAATATATCCTATAAATGACATATACAACTATAAATTTAATGAATTCAAATTAAAGTTGTAAAGTCAAAAAAAAAAAAAAAGCAACATAACATAACATAAAAAATTGAGCAAATCAATATTCATTGTGTTGTAAATAATATGGTGGTAAAAAATAGCAACAACAGCAATAAATACAGGAGTGCTGCATTTTTGTTTATTTATTTATTTATTTATTTTTCTTTTGTTTTTCATTTTCTTTTTTCAAATTAAATGCACCCTATCAGAAAAAAATTATTATCACTGGAAAAAACCACAATTCAAATTTTTTGTTATTTTTTTTATTTATTATTTTTTATTTCACTTGAATTTCTTCCTTATTATCTTTGTAATATTGTTTTTGTTTTGTTTTTTCATTTTATTTTTTAAACATCATAACACAGTAATTTAAAATTTTCATTCTTTATTTCAAAATAAATTTTTCATTTTAATTTTTAATTTTTGAATTTTACTGTGTATTGTATTGTGTTGCGTCTAATATGGCACAAAAATATTTATTTATTTTTATTATAATTTTCTTCTTTTATTATGTCGAGACATTTCGGCAGGATTCATTTTTGAATATCCTTCAAAGTAATAAAAGAGAAACGAAAAAAAAAACAAGCAACTGATGCCCGAACAGAAACAGCACATTTTATACGTATGAATGGACATAATGAGTGAACATTTGGGATTTTTACAGTTTTTGAAATATTACTTGAAATTGAAGAGATATAAAAGAAAAGAAAAAAAAAAAAACGAAACAATGAAAGCAAAACAGTAAAATAATGGAAAATTTTAAAGGACCAAGTATCGTTTATTTTTTTTACGGGTTTTTTCTTATATTATGCTTTTTTTTTTTATTTTTGCGATTCAGTAGGTACACTTCTTCAGCATTTATTTTTTTTAAAGTTATGAATAGTTATGAAAAACAAATAAAGACTTGTAAAAAATGTACTTGTACGCATTTTGGAAAAAAAGTAAATAAAAATAAATTAAAAATGTGAATATATTTTCCGGAATTAATTTTATTATTCATTCGGAACCATTAAGAAATGTTGTGAAACTTAAGGAGCAAAAAACAGTAATTTTTATATTTTTAAGTGGTTATCTTTTGTAATCCTTATTCAAGGCATAAAAATAAAGTTGTTCATTTTTGTATTTGGTCTATATAATTTTTTTTTTTTTGCTCATACTTAAACATTAATTGTTTCGGAACTAACTTTATATATACTTATATTATCCATTTTATGTAAAGCATTAACCGTTTTGGAATAGTGCTATAAAACGGTTTCAGATTAAATTCATTCGAGGGTCAAGGACAATACATATAACCCTCCCAATAAAGTATCCCGGATAAACTAATCGAAACATTTTTCCATTTACGGAATCCCGGGTACAGTAATTAGATTTTATATTTTTCCAAAATTAATTTCGAACTATTTCGATATTGGATGTTATCTAATACTAAAATCATTTTCATGTTATCTATTATACTAAACCAATTGTGTTAATTATTTTAACATTACTACCTGTGCAGAATCTATCATATGTATACCCTGAAAAAAAAAAATGTTCGTAATATCAATGAACAACGATTATTAACATATTTTTTGATGGCTCAATTAAGTATTCATTAATATTACGAAAATATAAAATCTCTTATTTTTTTCCTAGTAAACTATTTATTGATTCAACGATTTTCAAGGATTTATTGACACAAATATGCAGTTTTTGATACAATAATTGAACAACTAATTCATTAAGAGTACGAACACTTTCATTAAAATTAGATTAATAAAAGTGTTCGTTGTTGTAACAAATTCGTTTGTAAAAATCAATAATTTCTTCTTTGACTAGCAATACGCTCATTAATATGTATATATAGATATAATATGTATATATATCATGTCATATCTGAAATTTCCGAACAATCTAGCGAAATTATTCTGTGTTGGGATTTTAATCTTCCTAACATTGAATGGTCCAACCATGACGAAGAGATAATTCCTATTAATCTTCATGGTGAGATCGAGTATACATTCATTGACTCCCTTAACTTAATCTCCCTACAGCAATCATCAACAATCCATAATAATAAACATCGTCAACTCAATCTAATATTTCTGTCTGATTGGAACAACTTAATAATAACGGAAAATCCTGACACTTTTTTAAATATTGACCCTTATCATCCTCCAATTATTATTACCTACTTTACTGAGTCTAATGTTCTTCCAAATAAAACTGTAACTGATCAATACAACTTTAACAAGGCAGACCTTCAACAGCTTCAAAATTTTCTTCCATTTTCACTAACACTAACATTGAGATAATCATTAGAAAGTTCTATGATTTACTCTTTGAAGGTTTAAATCGACACGTTCCAAAAACGACTATTTTTACTAATTCTAGTTCTCTGTGGTATACTCGGGATATAAAAAAATTAAGAAATAAGAAAAACAAAGCCTGGTCTAAATATATGAAATCCAAAAAGTCATCTGATTATAACAATTTTAAGTTTTTTTTTTATCAATTTAAATCACTAGTCCATTTAAGCTATAATATTTATTTACAAAATATGTCTTCCAATCTTTTAACGAACCCTAAAGGATTCTAAAAATTTATTAATACTAAAAAAAAGTCTGATCAATTCCCTAGTTTCATGCAATATAAGGATACACTTAGTAATGATTCAAAAGTCATATCTCAATGTTTTAGTAAATTTTTTGGAAATTCATATGCAGCACCATATATTTAATGCTGCCGCATCACAATTTGACCATTTAGATCATTTTCCTAAAACAACCTTCTCCTCGTTTTGCATTAATGATGCTATCGTTACAGATTATTTAATCATCCTGGTCCAGATGGTATTCCAGAGGTTATCCTGAAAAATTGTTCAAAGCCTTTGGCCCCAACGCTCTCGAGAATCTTTAATCTATCCATTTCTATTGGATCTTTCCCTTCTACTTGGAAAAAAGCCTTTATTAGACCAGTGCATAAGAAGAACTCTAAAAAAGAAATTAGCAATTATCGTCCAATCGCCAAACTTTCCTCTATTCCCAAACTGTTTGAACTAATCATTTATGATCAAATTTACGATTACTGCAATTGCCTTTTAATACCAAACCAACACGGGTTCGTTAAGCACAAATCCACAGTTACGAACTTGGTTGAGTGTACTTCTGAGTTTATTCTTAATATGGAGACAGGATTTCAAACTGATGTCATATATACTGACTTTAGTAAAGCTTTTGACCTTCTACCCCATTGCATTATACTATTGAAATTATCTAAACTTGGAGTTCCCTCCTTTTTCGTCAGTTGTAAGATCTTATCTGACAAATCGGAGTTACATCGTGCAGTTTAGAACAGCCTTTTCATCATCATTTCAAGCCAATTCAGGTGTCCCTCAAGGCAGCCATTTAGGCCCACTCTTATTTATAATTTCTATCAATGATGTAACTTCGGTAATCAAAAACAGTTAAGTTAAAATTTATGCTGATGACATGAAAATCTTCAAAAAAATTACATCTCTACTAGACTCAACCCTTCTTCAAGAAGATCTAGATAACTTTTTCTTATGGTGCAAAACTAATAACCTTTAGTTAAGTATAAACAAATGTGCCACAATGAGTTATCATAGTCGAATTAACTGCCTCTCATATACTTATTCACTTAATGAACAAGCCTTAGAAAAAGTCAAGTCTATCAAAAACTTGGGAGTTACCTTCGATGAAAAACTTATTTTAAAAATGCACTACAATAACACCATCAGTAAAGCTAATTCATTGTTAGGATTCATAAAACGATGGTCCAACCCATACATCTTGAAATCCTTATATACTTGTCTCTTTAGACCCCAGCTTGAATATGCCAGTCAGGTGCGGTCACCTTATTATGAAATTCACAGTAATCGAATTGAATCAATTCAAAAAAATTTCTTAAGATATGCTTTACGTCTCCTTCCTTGGTCAGACCCTTTGGCTCTGCCACCTTATAATAATAGACTCAACCTTATTGACCTAACTATATTAAAAAATAGACGTGAGATCGCGGATGTGCTCTTTATCACGCAAGCAGTTACCGGGAATATCGTATCGTCATTTATATCTGAATCTGCTAAAATTAACACTTGTACCCGATTTCTTTCAATCTTTTCACCCTAGTGTTTCATCGTACTAATTATGGTATGAATGAACCTATCCATCGAATGATGATCATTGACGATAAGTACAAGAATGTAATTTATTTAACCCCCTCTCAAAAGATGCGGTAAGGAAGCGTTTATATTTATGTCACCAAACTAATAATTCTTTTTAGTAATAAATTGTTTTTTTTTTTTTATCTTTTTCTTAACTAATCCAAGTTACTATATAAAACCCTAACCATGATAATCCAACTAACTCATACCTGTTTATACTAATGAATTTTATAAAATTTTGAAAATTCTTAATCTCTATATTATAATTTACTCTTGATTCATTGTTTTGCTATGTTTTTAAATTTTTTGATTTTTTTTTTTTATTCCTTTTTTTTCTTATTAATTATGTTAAAATTATATTTTTAAAAATTTTGTAATTTGTTTGATTTAAACGAAGTAAAATAAATAAATAAATATACTTTTATATTTGTTGCTTACATAATATCATTGATTAATAATACTATAAAGATAGACATTTTCATACAACAGAAAATGTTCAGCTCACTTTTTCCAAATTCTCTTCATTATATATATTTTCCGGAAGATAATCAATGTGTTGGTGCATTTTCTATATTCAATTTGAATTTTTAAATTTTTGAGCGTTTTATACGACTTTATTCTCTAAATAATTTGTATGTGTTTAGTTTCTCTATACTGTTCTTGAATATTATTGTTTTTAACTTTTTGTTATTTGAATTTGTAAAGGTAATTTGAACTTTTTTTGAATTGATAGGTACAAAAATTTCAAATTGGATAGCATTTTTATCGAGTAGTCTTTTAAGAATATTTTTTTTTTATTTTTCTCTCAATATACATTGTAATAAAAGGATTTTTATAATTGTTGATATTGTGCATGTATATTATTTGTAATAATAAATTATAAACCTATAATATAATTTTATAATGTTTAGGAAACGAAAATATTTTTCTTGTTTTAATTGAATAGTTTTCAAAAATAAAACAATTTCAAAAAATTCAAATAATAGTGAACTTTCATTCACGCTATGATTTCATACATACATACAACGAATTAGAATTAAATGGAAGTGAGTATCCCATACAAAAATACAAACATTTTGTCCATATTTTTTTAGTACTTCTCTTTCTGTTTGGTTTGTTTGGGTTTAGTTATGTCAAAAAAAAAATTTTTTTAGTGTTAGGCCAATATAGTTTTTTTAAATAGAAAATTAGTAAAATCTTTGAGTATGAATAAAATAAAAGGTATCAAAATATAATCTTAATAAAAATAACAATGTTTTTTCAATTTAAACTTTCTTTTACTTTATTACCGTATTCTATTATTACACAGAAAAGTATTGTTGTTAAATTATTTGAAAAAAAAACAATAATTATTCATGTTTCTGAAATCTTGAAAATGTAGCAGTAGTTTGTAATATATGAATATATGAAATTTTCAAAAAGTACTAACACTAGCAATGAAGTAGGAAAAAATAAAATTTTTTATTGTCAAATAAATATTAAAAAAAGTCAATAAAATTTTTGATTTTTATTATAAATTGTTAAAAAATTACAAATTTTAAGGAAAAATGGAACGTAAGAAGAAGATTTGTATCATTCCAGGCTGTAAGTCTCATTTGGAAAAAGAAAATTACGTGTCTTCTATTCGTAAGTATTATATTTTTAATCTTTTGAATTTTTAAAAACTGCTAAACAAAACAGTGTAGTATTAGGATTATTTAAATGTCCGGACAAAGAAATTTTTTTTTTGAATATCATTTTAAGTATTTATTTTGAATATATTGGATATAATTTTAAAAAATGTATATATATGTTTGTAGTTTCCCAAAAGACGATGTTTTGAAACAACGATGGATTGAAGGAATTCAAATTGCAAAATGGATACCAAATTAAGAAAAACAAATTTAAGTCAAAATACATACAAATTGAGGCATATTAAATTCTGAGCACTATCCTGTTTATTTATCAAAATAATTTCCATTAAAAAGAGAGAAAATATATTGAACGAATATATTCGTCTATTTCTGTTTTTTGACAATAAAAAATACCAAAGAAAGAGAGGAATATACCCAAAACATTGGACACTTTTTTGTATGGATAGCCACTTCCATTTAATTCTAATTCGTTGCATACATATACGTATATGTATAAATTTACAAATAGAATCAAATTTTTATTTTTAAAAGGCTTTCTTTTTGGTTTTTTCAATATGTGAATATGTATGTACGCATGGATTTTAAAATTATAACAGAATTTAAAAATATTTGAAAAACTCATCAATAATTTTTGTAAAATTTATAAAAAATCTTAACGGTAGAGTAAATTGAAAAGTATATTTAATATGCTTTTTTGTTGCAGTAAGCACACAATTTATTTTTAAGATAATTAAAGCTTGCAACGCACAATTTTACAATGGTATTTTTCAAATTCAGAATTTTCTACTTTGTCATTATTTTCATAACAAGAGCATTAAATATCAATATCCAAAGACTTGTCATGATTTACTCCAGCTTTGAAAATATATTGTTGTTGTAAATGAAATTCATCAAATTCGTAATATATTTGTAAAAATCTTATTGTGCAGGTGGATTTGTTTAGAACTTTTATTTTTTTAATATAATCTCATTTTCTCTACGAACAAATGTGGACAATTTTTAATAGTTGTTTGTACGTATTTTTAGTAGAAATATTTGAAGAATTTAAAGAAAGACCAGCAGTTTACATATTACTCACAACAGCAGGTTTACTTTATTACTCATTATTACATGGAAAAATTAAAATTATAATTATTTTGTTTTCGTAGCTGCATATTTGCATATGTAATTTATTGAAAAGCTAAAACAGCTAAGATTTTTTGCAAAGTACTGGGACTGATATGAGTATTTCCAGTTTTGGGCAATATTTTTGATGAGCACTTTGCTCTTTGGAAACAATTAAATGTACCAGTTACCAAAATCATTTTTTATATAAATGAATTTCTAAAGGAAATAATTTATAAAGAAAAAGAAACATCTTACAGTATAAAAAGGGATTGTATAGATGGTGTGGAAGATTTAGATGGGGATAGAAAACAAAAACTAGCAACAGAAGCACATTTCTTTATGAATCAAAGTTTACATGAAAGTTATAAGTACGCATAGGGTTACAATTTATCCAAAAATAATTTGAAAAGAGTAACTTTAAAACCTTTCATTTTTTTATACTGCTAAAATATCTTAAGGAGCTAACAAAGATTGGATCCAAAACTGTTGCACCTGCTTGTGACTAATGCAGTACAAATCGAAATACTTATGAATTACTTGGTGTCAATAAGGTAGACTCTTTTTTTATGATTGGAATGGAAATAAAATTTATGCTTAGTTTGATATGGCATCTTGTAAAATCTGTCAGAAATTCTTTTATAAAACCCGATTTTGAAAACTGGAATAATGATATTATTAGCTTTCAACAATTTTACCTAAAGTTCGTAGCACCCATATTAATTCTAACACATTTGAAAAAATGTCAGTAAAATCAGATTTTCAATTATTAGTCATAGTACATATGCAGCCATAAAAGCAATAAATAACACTAATCGAATTTTTTTTAATTTATTGAGTAATAAAGCCAATCTAACTGTTGATTTTGTTTTAAGAGTTAACTAGTTAATTGATTACTCAAATTCTTCAAATTTTAACACAAAAAATTAAAAATTTTGAATTCACAACCGTTAAAAATTCTCCGTTTTTATTCTTAGAGGAAAGGCTAGAATATCTTAAAAAATCAAAAATTAAAAGAACCAAAAAAAATGTTTCCATTAATGGAATGGCCCAAACAATAACTGCTGTATTATCTTTATCGAAAAATCAAATTGATAGAATATTAATTTCTTAATGACGCGCAGACTGAATCAAGATCCGTTAGAAAATATGTTTTCTCATATAAGATCTGCTGGTGATTATTGCAGAAATCCATCTGCACAACAAATTGGGAATATTTTTACTAAGACGAGGCGAGTATTTATAACGAAAATACATCCTCAAATTGTGAAACAGATCACAATAATTATTTGGACATTGATGCCAATGATTTGGCTCATGAAGATTTTATTATTGAAAATTGTCCTGAAGAAATGAGAAGGAAAATGTTTTAGCTTCAACTTCAAATACAGTTCAATCACATAGTAAATCAGTTAGTAATTTTGAAGAATTAGCATTTAGATAATTTGCTGGATTTTGCACATAAAAAGTGTCAAAGTGCCATACATGTGGATTATACTATTTTTAAAAAATTAACACAAAATTTGAAAACGAAATTTAAATAGCTATTCATAATGAAATATTAGAGATGAATTAATTGAACGTAGGTATATAAGTACGTATGTACCTAAAAACCGATTTGAATTGAATTTAAAATTTAGAATTGTATTTAAAACAACTTTAACAAAAATTTGATTCTATTTGTAAATTTATACATATACATATGTATATGTATGTATGAATATATATTAGAAATCATAACGTGAATGAATGTTCACTATTATTTGAATTTTTTGAAATTGTTTTATTTTTGAAAATTATTCAATTAAAACAAGAAAAACATTTTCGTTTCCTAAACATTATAAAATTATATTATAATTTTATAATTTATTATTACAAATAATATACATGCACAATATCAACAATTATAAAAATCCTTTTATTACAATGTATATTAAGAGAAATTTAAAAAAAAAATTTTTCTTAAGACTACTCGATAAAAATGCTATCCAATTTGAACCTATGTACCTATCAATTCAAAAAAAATTCAAATTACCTATACAAATTCAAATAACAAAAAGTTAAAAACAATAATATTCAAGAACAGTATAGAGAAACTAAACACATACAAATTATTTAGAGAATAAAGTCGTATAAAACGCTAACTTTACGAAGTGTACTGGACTGTGCACTTCGATGTTTGTAATCATTCGATCTAAGGCAGAATGAACACAATCGGCTTCCTGCACGCAAGAATGGCCCGGCTCTGAAAATTTTTGTGTTATCCACTTCAAATTTGGATTTATATGCCCCAATAGTTTTAATGCTGTGTTATTTATCGAATCCTGAACTATGCGCCTTGAAACTGCTTTACGTTTGACAAATTGAGAAAAAAATTTAGTTTTTTCATTATCCGAGACGCAGTCCAAAAATTCTTAAAAATCTTAGATCGGCAGTCCTTAGCAAAATTTCTATGTACGTGGCGCACACTATGCATTATGAAATATTTATTTATTCTTACTTAGTTCAAGTGTTTACAATTTACAATATTAAAATTTACAATAAAATCATTTTACAATAATAAAATATAAAACGAATACAATTAGTAATTTAAAATAGAGATCGCAATAATTATACAGAGGCTTATGATTGAAAACGAAAACATTCAATCGTTTTCCGAATATCACTGACGTTTGTCACTGTCACTGACGTTTGTTGGTATGACAGAAAACGAAAACGGAAAACGTTAATTTCGAAAATAATTTTTCATATGATTGAAAACGATCGGAAAACGTTTGTAGTGCAAAAATCAAACATTCAGTTGTGTTGAACGTTTGTATGGAAAAATTTTATAAACATAAACAAAATGCAAGTATGTTTTTTTATATAACTAATTTAGGTGTTTATATTTATATTTTTGTAAATAAAAAATTAGAATATAAACTTAGAAATTACTTTATTTATATTTATTTGTAAAATAAAACATTTAATTTGTAAATACAAATGAACACATATAAAATACAAAAACAAGTGAAATTTTAACCTGTAATCCATTTAAGAAAAATTCTTTTCTATATGAAAGAAGAATTGTTTGTTTCTTTTTTTTTAGTTTTTAAATTTTTTTTTCTTTATTTTTCTATATTTAACTATTTTTTTCAATTTATAATTTATGACACTACACTCTACTATACACTATTCTTTTTTGTTTTGTTGTTTTATTAAAATTTATTTTAGTTAATTATTTATTAAATTTTAATTCAATTTTTAATTATAATTTTGTTTTATAAATTGTTTGTTTTGTGCTAAGGAGTATAAATAAATCAAAATAAACAGAATAACAACCACAAAAAATTGAAACATATGTTTTTGACAACTGTCAGTTAAGTTTCGAAAATTTGCGAAAATGTTTTTATTCACACGTCTTCAATCATATCAAAATGTGAAGAAGGTGATAGTGATGATCGTTTCGTTTCGTTTTCCGTTTCGTTTTCAATCATAAGCCCACAATTAGTTTACACAAAATATTAATTCTCATTTGCTCCATTTTAATAGTTGAGAGGTAGAGAGTTTATTTTTTTGAGCACGTGGAACACACTAGCATTTAGCATTTTGGTAAAAATAATTGTACCATTGCAGTTGAATAATATTGTCACGAACAAACATTTTTTGGAAAAATGTTTCATATCCAATGTTTTTGAGTATGGAACAATTATGCACACACAAATTGAAGAAAACCAGAATATGTAACAATTTAACAACTAGTTATCTTGTTAACTAAAAGAGTTATCAAAAATCGGATTTTTGCATCAAAAAGAGCATGTCACAAAACCTTAGGAGCCACTCTAAGTCAAAACTAAAAAAAAGTGGCGTATGTCACATTCTTGCACCAAGCCGACGATGTTGCAAAATAAAACTGCAAACAAAGAAAAATTCTTACAAGTACTTCTGCCGGTTGGACTATAGGAAATACATAAGACACCAATTTTTAAATAAAAAAAAAAACAATAATAATATTTTCAACTAAAATGCAATATTTGATTATCATCGTAGTTTCTTTAACGTTTAAACAAACAAATGTTGTTACTTTGTACACAATTAAATATTTTAAAATAGTTTTAAGTATGACTTTTCATAATTAAGGTAATTCGAATGGAAATTATATGTAATATTATAGTCTCTTGTATGCTGTCCTATATATAAGCCAACTTTCATAAATGGGTTAATAAATAAAAATAGCCACATGGAAAAGTGTATCTTTTCCAAATTCAAAGAATAATTGTGTTATACACGCTTAGAAACACACACGTCCACATTAATAAAATTAATTTTAAAACACACTCTCAAACCGAACCTAATATTAAAAAACATATTTCAAATTTTTATTACAAATTCAAATTTTGTAAATTTGAAAATATTTTTTAATAAATAAAAAAAATATTTCAATAAATTCTATCCTAAATATTTAGGTATCAATATTTTACAACAAATATACATACATATTTCTTACATCAATATTTAAAAATATTTCATACAATTATATTTCACATAGTAAAAATAACATTGTCATAAAAATAATAATAAATCTGCAGAAAGATACAGAGAAGCATTATATAGACCTTCATTTTTTTTTATTTTATTTCTTTAAAATTATTATTGCACTTTATTCTTTTGTCTACACATTTATTCCATCATCTTTGCCTTTAAGGAACTTACTCACTCATAAAAATAAAATATAAAATAATGAAATAATTTTTAATGCTGTACGATTTTAGAAAGCTGATGATGGTGTACGTACAGTATGTGCTAAGTGTATTCTGGTATTTTGTTGTCGCATTATTCTTATAAAATTTTTATTTTCATAATAAAATGTTTCGATTTTTATGTCATGGGTAATTTCAGTTTTAAGGTTTTCTTTTGAAATTTTTTTTTTAATATTTTTTTTTTTTTTTGTTATTGTATTAAACACCAGAAGTTAGAAGACGTATTCTTACCGAAGTCTTATATGTTTGGTTGATAGAAATGATATTATTTTATTGGGTCATAAGTAAGTAATCTCTATAAGTAATGTCGCATTTTTAAATATAATATTTTATTGAACAAAAACCAAAATAAAGTCCCTCGTGAAAACTTCAAAAATATTACTCATCATTTTCTACAGTCATTTTTGTCGTGTGTAGAGCTTCAATTTCTGTCTTGTAAAATTTGAATAATATGTAAAGTATTACTCTTCTATCAGTTGCACTTAGCATTTTTTTTTTATTCGAATTAACATCAACCCATTAAAAAGATTAGTTCAATACTTTATGTAAACTGGCTAACATACATATAGGCAGAAGGACCCTTAGTTTTAATTTTAAATAAATTGTAAATATGTCAATATTCGGTTTTTTCTAAAAATGTGTATATTGATGAAGGGAGCAATATAAGAATTTATTTCTGTTTATTTTCAGTGTATTAATTTCACATTCTTGATATATTTTTAAAAATTCTAATAGTATTTTGAACTCTACAATGCCCCACTGTTTGAAGAAATAAAAAATATGTGAAAAGTTCACCTATATATACAATGTTAGTCTTTAGGTGAACTAAAACCAGAAGTGAAAGTTGATTTATTGATAACTTAATGAAATTGGAACAAATAAACAACTATGTGTAAACTTGGAGATTGTAAAACAAAATTTCGCTCCAATACGGACAAAGAAATTCGATTTAACTTATTTTCGGAAGTCTACAAGACAACTCAAAAGGATTCAAGATGAAGATTAGTAACTGTTGCCTGTTACATTTGTCCGCTTACTTCCTCTTTTCAACATTTTTTGACTTATATTTTGGTCAAAGGACCAAAATAAGATTTTGTCGTAGACAAAATCGGATAAGTATGTTTGCATTTCAGATTTTTTGTCAGACTTTATCTACGATTTTATATCAAATATTTTTTGAATTTTACTGAGTGCTTTTTTTATAAAAGTGTGTGATTTATTAGTTGAAAGGTATGTAATGATAAATAAGCCTCCAATAAATTTTTTAAAAATATATTTTTGTAAAATTTGTTACAGACTTGAAAATTAATGCTCTTCGTTTCCACTTCCTGTAGCGTAATAGTAAGTTTTAGTGCTATTTGATTTTATGTCTTGTTCTTTACAAAAATATTTTTATAATTTTGGGAATTTCTATATTCTAAGGGCATTCTTGTTTCTTGTACATTTCTATAAATTCAGATAGTTTAGTTCCTACTATTTTATTGTTATTTGAATTTTCCATTTTTGAACCTATCGAAATATTATTTTTTGTTTTTTATATTATAATATTAAAAATGAGATTTACATTAATTGCGTTCCATTAAGTTGTGTAAACTACTCATGAGTAGATTATTAAAGGAACACTAATTTTAACTAATAAAAAATTAAAACTAATTAGCAAAACATAACCTAAAACCATTTTTTAAATTATAGTTTGACTTATTCTACTTTAACGTTAATTTATTTTTGATTTGGAAATTTATTTATCAAAAAATTCTCTTCTTTTCTTGGTGTTGTCTAGTTTAAGTTGTTAAGATTTAAAATTGAAATTTAAATTGAAATATTTTTCAACAAAAAAATAATTTAAATATTATAAATAAACATTTTATTTTAAAAAAAATTACATTTAAAACTAAATTTAATGAATAAAACTAGACAACAGCAAGAAAAGAAGAGAATTTTTTGATAAATTTTTTTTGATAAATAAATTTCCAAAACAAAAAATCAATGTTTTTGGGTTATATTTTGCTCATGGGCATAAAATAAGCGTTCCTTTAATAATCTACTCATGAGTAGTTTAAAGGAACGCTAATAATTTCAATATCAAACTTCAAATTATAAATATGACACTAAATAATTATTCAGCACAAAATTTTTTATTCAGCACCTAGCGGATAGTAGATCGTTACTGACCATTGTTTCTACACAATTAACAGGAGGTAGTGTAGCTATTTGCAAAAATGTGTAAAAATGGTTAGTTTACATAGCATAATGGAACACTACTATTATTAAAAGTTAAAAACAAAATACTTACTTTTTCAAACTTCACAATATTTTCAAACAAATTTTTCAAATTTAAAACTACTCAACACAATCTGTAATAAATATTAAATGGCTACTATCATATGATCGAATAAAACATAAAAATCACCAGATGGCAGTAAAAAGTGAAAAAAATTCAATTATCGCTATATCAAATTTAAAAAATCTGATGTTAGTCAGATGGTTTTATATTTTTTCCATCAGATAAACTTTGATGTCAGACTGCGTTTATATTTCAGACTTTCACCAGATTCAAATTTAATCGTAGATTTTATCCCATGTGTAAACACTGTGTGATGGGTGTATTTTAATAATTATATATTCCATTATAAAAAAAATGTTCAGTCTAGGCACTTCATTTTTTTACTATTTTAAAAGCTAATATAACTGTTTCAAAAATTTAACTGTCAGATTGAAAAAATTATTTCTGTCTGCCATATTTCTTATAGCTGGAATTTAGCTTGAAATGAAATGTAAAAAATTAAAAAAGACATGCTACTATTATTATATTAAATAAAACAGAATATTCAAATGCCTATCATTTGAAATGAAATTCAAATTAGTAGTCTTGAATAACATTTTTGTTGTTTTTGTGACAACTTAAGTATTATTAAGACGTATAAAATGGCCCAATATACTTGATTATCATCCCTTGTTTCCAAAGTTATCTTATAAATTCTTTTCCGACAATCTATGTGTAAAATTATTGAGCTATCAACATAACAATAAAATTATGCTATACTTTCCAAAATTTTGTATAAAACACAATCAATAATTATTAATGGACAAACAGTCGATTAAAATAACTTGGCAATGACATAAAATAAATTTATTCAAATAATTTTTCAAATTAGTAATGTGTGTTGTTTTTTCAGGCGTATTTATTACAATAAAAATTATTCCATTACATTTTGTCCGCAATCTGCGTTTATTATTTACAAGCAATACATATATGTACTCCCCTGCTGATATAATATTGATACAAAATTATAGATATTTTTAGGCGCCAGCCACCTACAATAATGAAAATATTAATTTTTTTTTTATAGCTTGCTCACATTTTCATCATTTTCAATAAAATGTAACGATATGAGTTTTATTTGATAGAAAAAACAAAAACAAAAAAATAAAAAAAAAAATGTAATAATAAAAGATTTTTAATTTTAACGATTTACATGTCATCAGTGAAACAGGAAGTAATGAGCGATCGTCAGGAATACGCTTCAATTATTTTTATTATTTTTGGTTTTTTTTTTTTTTCAAGTCAAATATGTTGTGTACATGTATTACATAAATGCTACTGCATCCTTTGTTGCAATGAAGGGTTTTAAATCCCTTGAATTTTGACATCTGTTTTTTTTTTGTTGTTGTGTTGGAATTGAAGAAAACTTTTAAATTCTTCAATTTCCTGTTTTGAAAATATGTATAAAGAATTAAATTTTATTTAGAATTTTATTGGACATTATTTATTGTTTGGTACTTAAAATTTTGAAAATATAATTATTGTCCTTCGCAAAATCACTGTAATAAAATGGGATTTTTAAAATTTTCTTCTTCTTCTTTAATTAGGCATTTTTAATGCCTGTTTTTTTAAATATTTCTTTCATATTCATACCATCTTTTCGGTGGTCTCTGGTACGTTTGATCATCTCAGCTTTCATCACATCTCAATACGTTTGATATTGATTTAGCGATTAATTACTACTTTATTTATCTTACTTTATCTACTTTATTATTAATCTACTACTTATCTACTATTATCTCCAGTTTTTCGTCTATTTCGACTCCAATGGACAATATTTTAAGTATCGCATTCGTCTGTAATTTCGTTGTTACGTCTTTTATCTCTTATGGTATCTCCACATATTTGCTTCAGAGTTCACAATTTTTTATGGTTTAAATGTCTCTGCAGTTGTTTCAATAGCGTATGTTACAGTATGGTCGACTTTGGCGTCGTTTGCCTTTACTTCTTTAGTGTTTCAACCTATTCGGGAAACGGAGTGCTCTAGAACTTGTATCGATCACATCTTTTTAAGACTACATAGAAATAATCCTATTAAATATAAAACTGCTATATTTGATCTTAAAATAACTGATCACGTTCTAACAACCATTCAGTTTTCTAAAGACATACCAAAAAGACATATATCAAATTATAATGTAATTCAAAAAATAAATTTTACTTCTTTGAAGGATGAACTAACTTTTGAGTCGTGGGATGAAGTATATAGTTCGCCTGATCCTTCTACCGCTTTCGATTTATTCCTTACTAAATTTAAAAGTCATATTTCAAATTGCAGTATAGTAATAAATCAGAACTCAAGCAAACTGAAACGACTAAAACCGTGGATGAGTCAGAAGTTATTGCGAAAAATTAAAATAAAAAATCAAATTAGAATTCGTCTATTAAAACATCCAAATTGCACTAGACTCAAAGTGTATTACGAAAAACTATGCCGTGAGTTGAAGCGTGATATTCCTAATTGTAGAGACATTTACTATGAAAAAAATCTAACTGAGAATTCTGGAAACTCGAAAAAGGAGTGGAAGTTAGTAAATGAAATTCTTAATAGAAATATTGCAAATAGTCATATTGTCATAAAAAATAGTAGTGAGCTTGTTTCTGATCCTTTAGATGTTGCTAATTTATTTAATAATTACTTTTCTACAATAACAAATAATTCACTATTAGATAATTCTCCTTATTATGTGTCATCATGTAATTGTAGTAACTATATCGTTCCAGAATCATCTCAACAACAAAGTTTTTTCTTTCTTTCTTTTTCTTCGACAGAACTACACAAAATTATAATGTCTTTAAAATCTTCATCTTCTTCTTCCTTTGATAAAATTTCAAATAATATTCTAAAAAATGTTTCTTTTCAAATTGTTGATGTTCTATGTTATATTCTTAATTTCAGTATACAGAATGGTATTTTTCCACATGCTCTAAAAACAGCTGTTGTTATACCTTTGCATAAAAAAGGAGATACTTTATTATTCAACAATTATAGGCCTATTTCTTTATTATCAGTTTTTTCCAAAATTTTTGAAAACGGCATTAAGTTTAGAATCATAAAATATTTGAATAACATCAGCTTTTTCAGCGAATTTCAATATGGGCTTAGAAGTGGTAAATCAACTGAAGATGCCTTATTAAAATTATGTAGTGAGCTCTATAAGTCCTTAAATGATTCTGAAATTCCGGCTGCTTTATTTATAGATATCACAAAAGCTTTTGACATGGTGGACCATACCTTATTATTAAACAAATTGTTTAAAGCTGGATTTAGAGGTTTTATTTTGGTGTGGTTTGGTTCATACCTTAAAGATCGGATGCAAATAGTAAAAATTTCAAATGTATACAGTTCCGAAAAATTGATAAATATCGGAGTTCCTCAAGGCTCTGTACTAGGTCCAATACTTTTTTTAATTTATGTCAATTCACTTTTTGCTCAAGCGTTTAAAGGAAAAATTACTGCTTTTGCTGATGATACAGCTCTATCCTATTCAAATGTAAATTATTTTAATACTTTTACTGATATAAATTTTGGTTTGGATATATTAAGGCAATGATTCAAAATGCATAAACTAATAATAAGTAACAAAACAAAATTTATGTTTTTTAATCTGTCAGGAAAAGTATGTGAAAGTATTTCTGTAAAATATCACTCTCCTAAGTGCTTAAAATTTAGTTTATGTAATTTATGTGTAAATGATGTGTCTGGTATTTTGTTTAATGAGAACCATAACTGCTCAGAAGATTGTTTCTATGTTGAACGTGTGGATAGCTTCAAATATTTAGGTATCTCGTTAGATGCTAGACTAAACTGGAAAGATCACACGTATTATCTAAAAAGATACCTGAATAAAGCAGTTAGGCAACTGTATCATCTAAGTTTATATTGTCCTTTCTCTGTTTTAAAACTTTTTTACAATGGCTTGATTAAGTCTAAACTTCAATATGGTCTGTGTTGTTGGGGTGGTACCCATTATAATAAAATTGAGCCTTTGTTAATTAAACAAAAACATTGTGTACGTATTATTTGTAAGGTCTATTATTTCAAAAATCTAAAAATTCTTCTTAAACTATAAACTATACTTAAACTATTTTTTTAAAAATCGGGCTATAATAATTCGAGATTGTTGGTGGATCACAATTTTCGTGTAAATAATAGAAATGTTGTAAATGTACCCAAAGTTAAAAAATCTCATTTTCGTCACTTTTTTACTGTAACTGCACCTCAGCTGTTTAATAAGTTACCTGAATCCTTTAGAACCGAGAGAATACAAATTAGATATATAAAACAAATAAAATCCTGGCTCTTTTCATTTTCTCATGCACAAATTGAATCAATATTAATACCCATAATTTAAACTTACTTTTTATCTGTTTTCTTATTTCCTATTTTTTTTTTATTTTTTTTCTTTTTGTTATTTCTAATGGCTTTTATTCAGATCGTAATTCATTGTACTATCCTATATTTTATTTTATTTTTTATTAGAAACTTCAAATCTTTTTATATTTTACAATTAAATTAAATTCATTCTTCTACAATTAAATAAAACATTATATCAAATACTTCTACACTAATTTTATATTGTTTTTCCCCATTAATACTATTACACCTGTTATTTTAATAAAGTAAGACATTCGTCTCTTGCACTATGGCAATAGAATGTCTTTAACTATTTCATTCAGAACTTGAAGCTTAAAATTGACTAATTAAGGATATATTATGTACAAATTTTTTGATTTTTTTTATATTTTCTAATATGTATATATATTTGTAGTTTATAATAATTGTATTAATCTTTTACTATAATACATATATACTGTACATTTGTGAACAATTATTAATTCTTAATTCATAATTCAAATGTTTGTTTTTTTTTTTTTTTTTTAATAGTATATAAATTAAATGTTATTTAGTATAAGTTAAAAATGTAATCTGAATTATTTTAAATACTAATTTTTAATTTGAATTAATTATTAATTTGATTAAGGACACATTGTACAAAAAATGAATTTAATTTGTATGTATTCAAAATTTGTTGCTAGCTTTGTAATTCTGTTGAAATAAAGACTATTTTTATTATTTATTAAAGCTTTTGTATATTCTTGTTTTCTTTTCTATTAGCATGCATTTGCTTATCAATATGACGTTATCGGAGATAACCTGAAATGCCTGCGCCTTTTTATTTCTGTTTCCGTGTTGCGATATTTAAAATGGAGTTTGATAATTTTATTTTTAATGGGCATTTTGCACCTAATTGGTTCTTTCGAAATTGTCATCGATATGGTTTTTTTTTTGTTGATATCTCCATGTTGTGCAAGTTGTCTGTTTCGCTAAATCTGAGTAATAATCTCTGTAGATCATCTTCATTATCTGCTAGTAGAACGTAACAAATGATTTCAACGTTCTTATCGTCAATTTGGGATCTCCAAAATGTTCTAACTATATTTTTTATTTATTTTATTTTATTATTTTTCATTTCATATTTTTCGCTTAACAATAAAAATAAATTACATTAAATTTAAAAATTACATACTTAAGAGAAAAATATAGGTAGACTTAAAAAATAGAATCGAGTCACCTTGTTATTTTTTTAAAAGTTAATTTTGCTTACAAATAAAATACTATTTTCTATTATGTCGAAAACACAATCACGACGAATGACGAATTTTGTGCTTTCAAATACATGAGATTATATATAAATCGTGACGAAATGACCAATGACCAAAATTTCGCGTTCAAAAAATAGATCTATTTCTATTTTACTCGTCGACGAATGCGAATGACATTCAGTAATACCAACATAAATTGGTTTTACTTGATGTCATTTGCTTGTTTTTGTTGTTGTCAGTTGAAAATATAAATAAATTATAGATTACATAAAATTTAGATTAGATACGTATTTTTATTTATATTCTTCATTTTGGTTTGGAATAAGAGTATTAAGATGGATGTGCTCAAGCCTGAGTTGATTTGGATTAACAAACGATGTTATAGACTAACTTCTTGCCGAGAATTTTATAAAATTGAACTCAAATAAAAGTAACCAATAATACAAGGGTTATGTAGAAGAAGGTGAAGAATTACAATACATTTTTCCAGATCTTTACAATAAAAATGATAGAGAATTTTTTTTTTAATAGATGGCCAATATGAGACCTTATTTCTTTTACCAAGGTAAAGTTAAAAAAATTGTACATAATTATATGAAAAAAATTATATCTTTAAATGTATGTAGTATATTTTTTCACCTATAATTGGAACAAAAGGACAAAAAAAAGAATTGAATCTGAAAAACTCTCGCATAATCGTACTAAAACTAGGAGCACAGGCACATATTACTGTTATTGGTAATTCTATTTATATTTCTTAATTAATTTACCAATTTGTTTTGTTTTGATTACAATAGGAAAAACCGGGAATAATGTTAAATATACATGCTGAAAATTAGATTTAGTTGTTTTGTTATCAAAAATAAAAACACTTCCAACACATTTTATTTGTTTTCCATTTAATAATCAAATCATTAAAGATGCTTATAAAAGATTTATGGTAAAATATAAAATTAAAATCAATTTACAATTACATATGTATATATAAATAATACAAAATTGTTTTTAGTGATACAATTGTAAATGGCGATATAATTAAATTTATTAAAAAACTATTCATTCATCCGGACAAATTACATTTAAAAATAATCATGTTATTATTAGTCGACAGACTATATGCATCGCAAACTTTAAATTATTGTAAGGAATCTACAATAGATAATAGATCCATTGATTTGGTACCAGTTCTGACAGTTTTTATGAAGCAACTACTATTATAAAACTAGAGCTTTAAAGTATTTGAATCACGGCCGGCGAAACAGCCCCGCAAGCGCTGCGTGGCAGGGAGGCGCCAGCTTATAAGGGGCGCCAAAAAAAAATTAAACCTTTTCATTAAATTTTCATTCAATTTTAAAGAATTTACGAATACCAATATAATTTCACAATTTACAGCAGGTTTGTTTTTTTTTTGCCAAAAAATACATTAAATAACATTTTGTTTTTATTTGATCGTGTAAAACGTGCCTTATGAAAGTGACTACTTTTTGCCTGTAGGGCAGACAATTTTTTTTGACAACCAAAGACTTTTGGTTGTCAAAACAATTCTTTTGACATTTTATTTAATTTTTTTTTTTTTAAATAAAAATCTAACCATAATGTGAAATATATAATGATAAGTACGTGAAATAATCTAATGTGAAATTAAGATAAGTACGTTGTAATTAATGTTAATGTAGGTTTTATCTTAAGACGAAAATTAATTCAATATTTATTTATTTATTATAGTACAAACTTAACAAATTTACAATGGGAAAATATTCACTAAATTCGAAGAAAAAATTGTCTGGCTATCAAAACAAATTAAATAAAAAAGCTAGAGATATTAGCAGAAATAAGCAAAAAGGCTCTTTAAATAAGTATATAAAACAAACAAATGTTAATGTAAATATAACGGAAGAAAATGATACGACCAATTCAATCGGAAAATCTTTTGAAAACAACAACGAAACGGAAACCAGAATTTTAACTATTGTTCAAGAAAATTTGAACGATGGTGCTAATTGTTGTTCTACAGATAATGAAAATGATTCGAATGTACAACCTGAAAATGAAAATATGCAAAACATGTGTAGGGTAGAAATCACTAAGGATTACCAGGATCCGGCTGAATGGCCAAATTTACTTACTGACAAATTTAAAAAATTTCTTGTAGAAAAGGGCCCGTTTCAAATTAAAAACATTATATTTCCAACAAATGAATCTGGTCGGCGATTTAGTTCTCAGTCCTATTATAGGAAAATGAAAAATTCTGAAAAAGTGCATCGAAACTGGTTAATTTATTCAATTAAAAAAGATAGTGTTTTTTGTTTCTGCTGTAAAATTTTTAAACCTTCATGTCGCTCAATCGGCATGCAACTTGCCACCAACAGTGGCTATAATTTATGGCAAAGTTTGAGCAAAACACTATCCGATCATGAAATATCTACGAGTCATTTAAAAAATTTAAAAATGTGGCTCGAATTGCGAAATTCTTTGCAAAAAAATACTACTGTAGATTGTGCTTTGGAGAAAATAATTGAATCTGAAAAATTACATTACTAGAATTAATTAATAGCTCGTCAATGTTTAGCCTTGAGAGGAACGTCTGATAAATTATACGAATATAATAATGGAAATTTCCTAAAATTGATTGAGCTTATGGCCAAATTTGATCTAATAATTGCAGAACATATAAAAAAAACTGTTGCCAAGGAACATAAAACACATTATCTCTCTAAAGATATACAGAACGAATTGATAGAAGTTATTTCAAAAAAACTTGTCAACGAAATCAAAAACAAAATTAACCACAGTAAGTACTATTCTATAATTTTAGACTGCACTCCAGACATTAGTAAGGTGGAACAAATGACACTAATTATAAGAATTGTCACATTACAACCTTTAGTGAGAATTGATGAACACTTTATCACTTTCTTAAACGTACAAACTTCCACTGGTGCTGGATTAAGTAATTATTTAATTGAAAAATTGAATGAGCTTAATTATTGATGTTAAAAATATGAGAGGTCAAGGTTATGACAACGCAGCAAATATGAAAGGGATACATAATGGCGTCCAAAGGCAAATATTAAGTATTAATTCTCGAGCTTTTTTTGTTCCGTGCTCTGCACATTCACTCAATTTGGTAGTAAATGATGCTGCAAAGGTTAACACTACAACTGCTACTTTTTTTTCTATCGTTCAAGAAATTTATAATTTTTTTTCAAGTTCAACTAAACGTTGGGATATTTTAAAGACACATTTACCCAAACTTACATTAAAACCACTGTCTGATACTCGGTGGGAGTCTCGTGTTGAAGCAATAAAACCTTTAAGATTTTTTGTAGGTGAAATATATGACGCTGCGATAGCGATAATTGATAGCACTGATTTTGATAACGATTCGAAATGTACAGCCAGTAGCATATGTTCCAAAATGGCTGATTATAAATTTCTGTGTTCTATTGTTGTTTGGTATAAAATACTTACGCGAATTAATATAGCAAGTAAATATTTGCAAGCAGAATTTTTTGATATTATATTGGCATTACAAGAAATTAAAAGTTTGAAATTTTTTTTGCAAATAATGCGTACTGAAGATGGGTTTTGCAAAATTTTAGATGAAGCAAAGGAGTTAGCGTATATAATGGAATGCCCGACTGGGTTTAAGGATAGTACTACGGTACGGCGACGAAAGAAAAAAAGAATGTTTGATTACGAACATGAAGACGAATCTGTACAGGATCCCAAACATAGTTTTAAAATTAATTTTTATTATACAATTTTGGATCAAGCCATAATGTCAATCGAGGAACGTTTTGTTCAGCTTGCAGTGCATTATGATAAATTTAGATTTTTATATAATTTGCAAGAAACGGTAGAAAAACTCAAAGATGAGGAAATTATTAAAAATTGTAAAGATTTGGAATTAGTATTGACTGACGAGCTTAATAAAGATATTGATGGAATGGAATTATTCCAAGAAATTAAAATGTTAATTGACATTATCATGGTCAATGCTAACGAAACTCCAAATCCGTCTGAATTGCTAAAATACCCGTTAAATTTGCTAAAATTTATTTTTTCAAAAAATTTGGAGACCTATGTTCCAAATTTATCAATTTGTTTAAGAATTTTACTAACATTGCCAGTTCCTATTGCAAGTGCTGAGAGATCATTTTCTAAATTAAAATTAATAAAAACATATCTCAGGTCTACCATGTCACAGCAACGAATTTCTGGGCTTGCCCTTATATCAATTGAACATGAGCTGCTTGACCAATTAGATATATCGGATATAATTAATGACTTTGCTAGTGTAAAAGCTAGGAAAATTAAGTTTTAATTTAATAATTAATAATAATAATGAAGCAATATTATTTTTAATTTATTATTTTTATTTTAAATAATAATTTATTTTTTATTTCGTTATTTTATTTTATAATTTTGTTTTGTTATTTAGTTTATCAATGAGTTGGTAATTTTTATTTGTTTTTGTATCTATATTAAATAAATAAAAAAAAACAAAAAAAATTCATTATGTTTGAATATTGAGCGCCAAAAAATTATTTCGCAGGGGAGCGCCAAATTTTTTTTCAATCGTAGCACCGGCCCTGATTTGAATTAATTATAATTACTAAATAGTATGATCTTTTTAAAATAATAATAAGATTGAAATTTATATAAGAAAATTTTAATTGATTAATATATTTTTTTTTAGCTTTTGAATTCAATTTTAAATTTTTATTATTTAGTAAATGAAATAAATAATAAATAATTTGTATCAACAATTGCCTTTTCTATTTCTCTCCTAAGTATTTTATTCTTTTTATTTATTATTTGAAACAGAACAGTAGGTAACTAAGCGACAAAGTATAATAATAAGCGTGTACCAAACAGCACAATTATATAACTTAAAATCTTGTAGGATAATAATATATCCAACATCAGCAAGAAGAACAACAATAATTATCATTAATAAATATGAGTTATTTATTCTTATTTTTAAAAAATAAATATCAATCTAAATAATAACAACAATTTATTTATTTTATTTTTTAAAATAATATCAATTTGAGATAATAACCATTTATTTATTCTGTTTTTGTTGTATTTGAAGTATATGTCAAAAAAGCAAATTGTTCGTCGCGAATATTCGTCGTGATTGTGTCTCCAATGACGAATTTTGGTCATTCGTCATTCGTCGTGATTGTGTTTTCAGCGTTATGTGAGGTAATCACAAATATATGTATACTACATTAAAAAAAAAAATAATTTAAATTTATATTACAAAAACAAAATAATTTTTTTAATAATAAACAATTTTAGCAATTAGGTTAAAATTAGGTAAAAAATTTAAAAATTAAAAAGAGAAAAAAAACATATTGATCTGAGCTTAGTAAATAATGCAGGCAAAGGGAAATTAAGAAGATAGGAGCAAAGTATATATAAATAAATAAATAAAGTATTATAATAGGAATTGAGAACTTTAACTAAGTACATCAAAAAGGGATTCAACGCTACAATATTCTAAACATAATAACCATGATTTTACTTTTTTACAAAAAATATTTAGTAATCTGAGTTTTCTTATGTTAAGCGGCAATTTATTAAACAAACGACATGAAAATATAAAATAAAAATTACGCAAAGAAGTAGTTCTAAACTGTGGTACAAGGCACATTGTATTGTTGTTATTGCGTATATTGTATTGGTCTAGATTTCTAAAACTTAAATAACCGGATCTTAAAAAGGATATTTAAACCGATAAATAGTGGAAGACTGCTTTTAAATCTATTTTTGTTACATAAAATACGAAGTATGTTTGTATTTCTGAACAGTAAGTATAGGGTGTAATTTATTATATGTACTACACAGAGAGAAAAGATATTCTAATTTCAAGAAACACGGATTCTTAATATATGAAATTTTGTAAAAATACATATTTAAGAATTTTAATCTTGATACTAGTAAAAAAACTTAATTAAAGAATTTTAATCTTGTTTTATGAAAACATAAAATTTTTTGATTTATGATTTGATTCTTAATTGAAGATTTATTTTGATTCATATTTCATGAAATTTTGTACTTGATTTAAAACCATAATTACAGAATTTTTAAAAATATATTCATGATTATAATTTAAGCAAAATATTGTCTTGACTTTTGTAAGTTTTGCTAGAATCATGACATTGAATAATACCCAAATTATGACTTATTTTCTAAAAATAGGATTTTCTAAAAATGTTTGACTTTAAAAATAACTTTAAAAAATATATGCAAAATTGGTGAATTTCATAAACATAATATCAATTTAAACAAAATAAAATCTTAATTTCTGAAAATTTAATTATTGATAGTTGACTCAAATTAAGTTTTTTTTTTCACAAATTTTATATATAAGAAAATAATAATCAAGTTAAAAAAGAACGCCCGTGACTTCGGCAAGTTTATTAAAATGAAAATTTATTCAGTTTGAAACAAGCATTGCATTCAACAAGTTTAAAAGTCTATGTTGCCCCAAAACAAATGCAACATAGTCTATGTTGCCCCAAAACAAATGCAACATAGACAAGAAAAACAAAAGACAAAACCTAGGCAACCTAGTGCACAGAAACAGAATTGCATTGAAACTTCAGAGAAACCTAAAACTTTTACGTCGAAAAAAGTCGTAGAAGGCTTATCATATTCACAGGTAACACAAAATAACCTAAGTCAAAAAAGAAACCCGAAAGAACAAAATAAAGTTTCTACACAAAAGTTGACTGAAAATACCATTATGCAGATGATGCAAAATATGATAAAAACAATGAATGAAATCTCAACAAGACTATGCACATTAGAAAACAAACATAATGAAATATATATGTATACACCAAAAAATAAATCCGCAAGGCATGGTTAAGAACGCACTTCGTATAGTCACGTGGAATGCCAATGGTATTCTGAACAAGAAAAATAATTTGGAAATTCTATTGACAACACAAAATATTGATGTATGTCTCTTGACAGAAACACATATGACAGATAAGTCATCGCTTAAAATAAATGACTATACATGCTACAGCGCAAACCATCCGAGTAATACACCCAGAGGTGGTAGCTCAATTTTAATAAAGAAAGATATTAAGCACCACGAGGAACTTAGTCTAGAAATAGATGAATTCCAACTAATCGTGCTACGAATTATGTCTGTTAAACAAAGCCTTTGTGTCGGTGCATTATACTGTCCACCCAAATACAACATAAAGAATAACATGTTTGAAGAAATTCTTAAACTACTTGGCGATAGATTTATCCTGGGAGGTGACTACAACGCCAAGCACATAGATTGGGGGTCTAGAGTAACCTCTACGAGAGGAAGAGAGCTAAGAAAAGCTATAAAAGAAAAAGGCTGCATTTACCAATCTACCGGTAAGCCAACCTATTGGCCAACTGATAGAAATAAAACTCCTGATCTGCTTGATTTTTATATAACAAAAAAAATTTCACCCAATTATATTAAGCTAGAAGATAACCATGATTTGGACTCAGACCACTCTGCAGTCATACTAAATCTATATGAAAAGGTTATTAAGAAACAGTCGAAACCTCTGCTAACGAACAAGACAACTGACTGGGCTAGCTTTAAACAAGAAATAGAAAACAAAATAAACATAAAAACAAAACTAAGATCCAAATGTGATATAGATTCTGAAGTAGAAAATTTTATTAAAATTATTCAAAATGCTGGATGGAATAATACAAAAAATTGTGAATATAAATCGGTAGGATTCAACTACCCTAGAGAAATATTAAATATGATAAAAATAAAAAGAAGAGCTAGACGCAGATGGCAACAATCGCGTGATCCGGCAGACAAAACTGTGCTAAATAGATTAACTCAGAATCTTAAAAGAAAAATTAAAGATCTTAAAAATGAAAATTTTGAAAAATATATAAAAAATTTATCAGCTAAAAGAGAAAATAACTACTCGTTGTGGAAAGCAACAAAGAGTACAAAAACCTCGATCTCTCAAATCCCGCCAATCAGAATGAAAAGCGGTGAATGGGCGAGAGATAATAAAAATAAAGCTGAAACATTCGCAGATCATCTTGAAGAAATTTTTTGTCCAGACGAGACAGAGTCGGATGATCTCACTGAAGAAAATAATAATTGGCAAGAAAATGTTATATCACCATTTTCAGAGAGTGAAATAGTGGAACAAATTAAAAAACTCAGAGATAAAAAAGCTCCAGGTTTTGATCTAATTACATCGGAAGTCCTGAAAGAACTTCCGAAAAAAGCTATAACAATGCTAACACGCATTATAAACGCTGCTATAAGAATAAGGTATGTGCCGAATATGTGGAAAATAGCAGAGATAATTATGATACCAAAGCCAGGTAAGCCCATAAATGAGGTCAAATCCTACAGACCAATATCATTACTACCAATAGTATCAAAATTATTTGAAAAACTATTATTGATTCGAATGAGACCGATCATAGAAAATAGTAATCTGATTCCAAATTATCAATTTGGCTTTAGATCTAAGCACTCGACAATCGATCAAATTCATAGAATAACAGACATAATAGAAAAAGCTTTAGAGGAAAAGAAAGTATGCTCTACCATATTTCTAGATGTAGCCCAAGCTTTTGATAAAGTATGGCATCGAGGCTTAATAAATAAACTAAACAATATGTTACCTAAACAATACGTAGATATACTCTCATCATATCTAGAAAACAGACTATTCAGAATAAAACAAGACGAAGAGTATTCTACTATTAGAGATATTAAAACGGGTGTGCCTCAAGGTAGTATTCTGGGTCCCATACTGTATTTGCTCTACACCAATGATTTACCAGAAATGGAAAATAT
Source organism: Argyra leucocephala (assembly GCA_963942445.1). Lineage (NCBI taxonomy): Eukaryota > Metazoa > Arthropoda > Insecta > Diptera > Dolichopodidae > Argyra > Argyra leucocephala. The sequence goes on along the minus strand of OZ012681.1, from coordinate 80,611,151 downwards.
AACTGTAGCTACATTCGCTGACGATACTGCGTTGATGGCAGTAGGATCAAATATTGACGAGGCTACAATTAAATTGCAAAGAGCAAGCGACAAGCTATACCTCTGGACAAAGAAATGGAAAATTAAACTCAATGAGTTAAAATCAGTACATGTAAATTTTACAAATAAAAAATTAGAAAATCAACCACCATTGGTAAATCTGAATGGGGTCAATATACCCCAAGAAAACAATGCTAAATACCTAGGAATGACATTAGATGTCAAACTTAGATGGAAAGAGCACGTTAAAAAGAAAAAATTTGAGCTTGAAAATAAGTATAGAGAAATGTACTGGCTCTTAGGTCGTAATTCTAAATTACCTATACATAACAAGATTTTGTTATATAATCAGATACTCAAACCAATATGGTTGTACGGCATACAAATATGGGGATGTGCCAAACAAACACATGTACTTTGTATACAAAAATTCCAAAATAAAGTCTTGCGCAACATGGTAAATGCCCCCTGGTATGTTCGCAACAGTGATTTGCACAGAGATCTAGAAATTCCTTGCATAGAAAATGAAATAAAAAGATATGCAACAAAGCATATAGCTCGTCTGGAGGGACATGTTAACGTTGAGGCCACTCAATTGCTAGATAATCAAAATGATGTCAGAAGGCTTAAAAGAACTAAGCCACTAGATTTAATACGATAGAATTTCGTAAAATTTTTCTTTAAGAAAATCAAAATAGCAATAAATTAATGGTTAGTCCGTTGGACTAGTATTAATGGGAGGGGTGTGGTTTAGTCAGTAAAAATCTGGCACACAATGGAAGCTACGGGGCTCATTGTGTCTATGAAGATTCCCACCAATCCACGCAAAAAAAAAAAAAAAAAAAAAAAAAAAAAAATTCAACAAGTTTGTTTTTATTTGTGTGAAGTACTAATATTTTTCAGTGATAAAATAAAATATAATTTTCAAAATTGTAAGTGAATTTAATGATAAAATAAAATATACATAATTTATTTTTACTATTTAAATTAAGTGTCATTTACTAGTATTTTTTTACTTTTTAGTAATAGCTACGAATTTAGATCAAGAAAATATTAATACTATAGAATAATAATATGAATACAAGCTCAGAAGAAATAATTACTTCTTTTATTATATCAGATTTTTATCCCCGGCGGGTTGGGGTACGAAATATCCGCAGTAAGGCATGCTTGTGGTAAAAGTCCACTAAAAGCCTAGAAAAATCCAGAAGCGACTGACCCAGAATGGGCGGCTTTCTGGTCTGCGACTGATCCCAGAGGGACGGCAGGAATAAAAGGTACCGCCTTGTACAAGGGAAATATTATCCTTAGGCTAGGAGATGGAACTCCGAATTAAAACAAAAAAAAAAAAAGTATGCAATGAATAAAACTCAAAGATTGTATACCCCAGGTGGTAATCCAGATCTTCTGGAAAATCCACCCTCTTTCGAGGCAGGTCTCACGGATTCTGGGGGAGACCACTTATTGCAAAACCACGAAAGCAGAGCTGCTTTAATTGACCCATTCAGAAGAAAATCTGGGGTCCAGAGAACACCTCCAGCAGGGTCTCAAAATATCTACGAAAACATGTCCCAAAAAGACAGATATAGAAACCCCGACGAGGGTAATAATAACGAAAAGGCACTTGAGGCAAAAAATAATCAACTTAATGCCAGAGTTACAGAATTAGAAATCTTATGCAGGGAATTGAAAAATGAACTCTGCATAATTAAAGAAGAAAATGTGAAACTAAAAAATTCACAAAACATGTCTACTAAAAAAGTAGTACTAAAAACTGCTGAAGAATTTCATACAGATGATGAAGAACTAGCTCGAGAAACCGACTGGATCTTTAAAACAAAAAGAATCTGTAAAAAAAGAAAAGCAGAAAAATCACCTACTTTAAGCCCAGAAAATGTTGCGGACAAAGTAGAGAAAAATGTGCAAATAAATGAAGTTGCGAAATGTAAAAGTAAAAGAAAAGGTAAACCTCCTCCAGTTATACTTAGTAATGTAGTGGAATACCCTCAAATAAACAAAAAATTAAAAGAAAGCAATATTAAATATAAAGTTAATATGCTTAACAATAAACAACTAAAAATTAATGTTGAAGAAGAAAAAGAATATAGAGAGTTGACTAAGGCAATAAATGAAGCCAATATTGAATGGCACACTTATGAAAATAAGAGCACCAGGCCTATTAAAGTAATGGTTAACGTCATGCCAACCTGAAGATATAAAAAATGAATTGAAAGATAGAGGCTTCAAAATTTTAGAAGTCACAAATAAAATAAAAAAGAAAAAGGAAAATAACAAAGAATCTACGGTACGTCTTCCTCTCTTTATGCTAACATTCGAAAACTCCGAAGATATAAACAAAATATTCAAAATTGAATTTATCCAGCACATGAGGGTTAAAATGGAGGCTATTCGTAAAACGACTACCATTCCTCAATGTAAGAGATGCCAAAGATTTGGCCATACACAAAAGTTTTGCCAGCGTCTAGCTCAGTGTGTTAAATGTGCTGGTCCCCACTTAACAATTTCTTGCAAAGAAAAAAAAAATATTAAGCCTAAATGTGCTAATTGCCTTGAGGCACACCCAGCGAGTTATCGTGGTTGCCAGGTGGCTAGAGAGTTGCAAAAAAGAAAGAAGCTACAAAAAAATGCCCCAAAACAAATGCAACATAGACAAGAAAAACAAAAGACAAAACCTAGGCAACCTATTGCACAGAAACAGAATTGCATTGAAACTTCAGAGAAACCTAAAACTTTTACGTCGAAAAAAGTCGTAGAAGGCTTATCATATTCACAGGTAACACAAAATAACCTAAGTGAAAAAAGAAACCCGAAAGAACAAAATAAAGTTTCTACACAAAAGTTGACTGAAAATACCATTATGCAGATGATGCAAAATATGATAAAAACAATGAATGAAATCTCAACAAGACTATGCACATTAGAAAACAAACATAATGAAATATATATGTATACACCAAAAAATAAATCCGCAAGGCATGGTTAAGAACGCACTTCGTATAGTCACGTGGAATGCCAATGGTATTCTGAACAAGAAAAATAATTTGGAAATTCTATTGAGAACACAAAATATTGATGTATGTCTCTTGACAGAAACACATATGACAGATAAGTCATCGCTTAAAATAAATGACTATACATGCTACAGCGCAAACCATCCGAGTAATACACCCAGAGGTGGTAGCTCAATTTTAATAAAGAAAGATATTAAGCACCACGAGGAACTTAGTCTAGAAATAGATGAATTCCAACTAATCGTGCTACGAATTATGTCTGTTAAACAAAGCCTTTGTGTCGGTGCATTATACTGTCCACCCAAATACAACATAAAGAATAACATGTTTGAAGAAATTCTTAAACTACTTGGCGATAGATTTATCCTGGGAGGTGACTACAACGCCAAGCACATAGATTGGGGGTCTAGAGTAACCTCTACGAGAGGAAGAGAGCTAAGAAAAGCTATAAAAGAAAAAGGCTGCATTTACCAATCTACCGGTAAGCCAACCTATTGGCCAACTGATAGAAATAAAACTCCTGATCTGCTTGATTTTTATATAACAAAAAAAATTTCACCCAATTATATTAAGCTAGAAGATAACCATGATTTGGACTCAGATCACTCTGCAGTCATACTAAATCTATATGAAAAGGTTATTAAGAAACAGTCGAAACCTCTGCTAACGAACAAGACAACTGACTGGGCTAGCTTTAAACAAGAAATAGAAAACAAAATAAACATAAAAACAAAACTAAGATCCAAATGTGATATAGATTCTGAAGTAGAAAATTTTATTAAAATTATTCAAAATGCTGGATGGAATAATACAAAAAATTGTGAATATAAATCGGTAGGATTCAACTACCCTAGAGAAATATTAAATATGATAAAAATAAAAAGAAGAGCTAGACGCAGATGGCAACAATCGCGTGATCCGGCAGACAAAACTGTGCTAAATAGATTAACTCAGAATCTTAAAAGAAAAATTAAAGATCTTAAAAATGAAAATTTTGAAAAATATATAAAAAATTTATCAGCTAAAAGAGAAAATAACTACTCGTTGTGGAAAGCAACAAAGAGTACAAAAACCTCGATCTCTCAAATCCCGCCAATCAGAATGAAAAGCGGTGAATGGGCGAGAGATAATAAAAATAAAGCTGAAACATTCGCAGATCATCTTGAAGAAATTTTTTGTCCAGACGAGACAGAGTCGGATGATCTCACTGAAGAAAATAATAATTGGCAAGAAAATGTTATATCACCATTTTCAGAGAGTGAAATAGTGGAACAAATTAAAAAACTCAGAGATAAAAAAGCTCCAGGTTTTGATCTAATTACATCGGTTCTTTCAGGACTTCCGAAAAAAGCTATAACAATGCTAACACGCATTATAAACGCTGCTATAAGAATAAGGTATGTGCCGAATATGTGGAAAATAGCAGAGATAATTATGATACCAAAGCCAGGTAAGCCCATAAATGAGGTCAAATCCTACAGACCAATATCATTACTACCAATAGTATCAAAATTATTTGAAAAACTATTATTGATTCGAATGAGACCGATCATAGAAAATAGTAATCTGATTCCAAATTATCAATTTGGCTTTAGATCTAAGCACTCGACAATCGATCAAATTCATAGAATAACAGACATAATAGAAAAAGCTTTAGAGGAAAAGAAAGTATGCTCTACCATATTTCTAGATGTAGCCCAAGCTTTTGATAAAGTATGGCATCGAGGCTTAATAAATAAACTAAACAATATGTTACCTAAACAATACGTAGATATACTCTCATCATATCTAGAAAACAGACTATTCAGAATAAAACAAGACGAAGAGTATTCTACTATTAGAGATATTAAAACGGGTGTGCCTCAAGGTAGTATTCTGGGTCCCATACTGTATTTGCTCTACACCAATGATTTACCAGAAATGGAAAATATAACTGTAGCTACATTCGCTGACGATACTGCGTTGATGGCAGTAGGATCAAATATTGACGAGGCTACAATTAAATTGCAAAGAGCAAGCGACAAGCTATACCTCTGGACAAAGAAATGGAAAATTAAACTCAATGAGTTAAAATCAGTACATGTAAATTTTACAAATAAAAAATTAGAAAATCAACCACCATTGGTAAATCTGAATGGGGTCAATATACCCCAAGAAAACAATGCTAAATACCTAGGAATGACATTAGATGTCAAACTTAGATGGAAAGAGCACGTTAAAAAGAAAAAATTTGAGCTTGAAAATAAGTATAGAGAAATGTACTGGCTCTTAGGTCGTAATTCTAAATTGCCTATACATAACAAGATTTTGTTATATAATCAGATACTCAAACCAATATGGTTGTACGGCATACAAATATGGGGATGTGCCAAACAAACACATGTACTTTGTATACAAAAGTTCCAAAATAAAGTCTTGCGCAACATGGTAAATGCCCCCTGGTATGTTCGCAACAGTGATTTGCACAGAGATCTAGAAATTCCTTGCATAGAAAATGAAATAAAAAGATATGCAACAAAGCATATAGCTCGTCTGGAGGGACATGTTAACGTTGAGGCCACTCAATTGCTAGATAATCAAAATGATGTCAGAAGGCTTAAAAGAACTAAGCCACTAGATTTAATACGATAGAATTTCGTAAAATTTTTCTTTAAGAAAATCAAAATAGCAATAAATTAATGGTTAGTCCGTTGGACTAGTATTAATGGGAGGGGTGTGGTTTAGTCAGTAAAAATCTGGCACACAATGGAAGCTACGGGGCTCATTGTGTCTATGAAGATTCCCACCAATCCACGCAAAAAAAAAAAAAAAAAAAAAAAAAAAATATCAGATTTAGGAGTAGATTTCTATACTTTAAATAATTAATGAAATAAAGTATATCTATAAAGAAAAAACTGTGTTGGTCCTGACGAAAAATTTAAATCAAAATGTTTTTCACCTTAAATTTAAAGTTTACAAAAATATTTTTATCAAAACGATTCTAATTTAAATTATACTGTAGTTTCCGATTTAAATAATTAGCTTTATATCTTTTTAATAATATTATTCAATACTTTTATATCAAACTTATTCTAAAAAATAGGTTTCTTTGTAATGTATGTATAGTATTTGTAATATTTTAGTTGATAAAGAAATAATTATTTGCTATTTTTATTACGTAAGTAACCAGATGGAAAGAACAATTTTTAAGCCACGCTTTATGTAAATACTTATTTTTCTGTATATAAATTTGTATGTTAAAATGAATTTAAAAAAAAAAAAATAAAATTATTTAATACTAAAAAAAATGTAAAAAATTTGTATTTAAAAAAAACTTATTTCAGAGAATATTTAAGTACTAGCTTTGTAACCCGTCATAAATGACGGAAGCAAAATAAATCCTAGTTTCTTTTTTTCTTTCATTAGATTCTTTATTCCGAAATTACAGTACTTATGTTTATATCACTTTTTATTTATTTTTATTTATGTTTATATTGGCCTAACACTAATCTTTTTTTTTTTTATATAACAGAAAAAGAAGTACCATACCAACAAATTTGTATAAAATGTTTGTATTTTTGTATGGTCCAATCACATATTAACAAACCTACAAAATTCACTCAATAAGCTCTCTAGTTATTATGCAAAATGGAGAGTAAAAATTAATGCTTCCAAAACAGTATCAATTTATTTTACGAAAAAAAGGAAAGCCTCTCTTTTACCTTCTATACCATTAAAACTGCAAAATGACGAAATTAACTGGGCCGATACTATTAAATACCTAGGCATTACCTTAGATAAAAGGCTAACCTTTCAAAAGCAAACTTCTAACACTATTGATAAAATTAACAAATGTACTCGCATGTTGTATCCCCTTATTAACCGAAAATCAATCTTATCCACAGAAAACAAATTGATACTTATTAAGGTAATTTTTCAACCAATAATGTTATATGCGGCACCAGTCTGGGGAGATTGTGCAGCTAGTCATACCAAAAAATTGCAAATTGCGCAAAATAAACTTTTGAAACTTGTATTCAATCTTCCCAGATGGTATTCAACCAAAAAGCTGCATGATAAAGCCAGCATGAATACAATTTTAGAAAAAATAAGTTATTTAACTGTAAAGTTCCACTCGGAACTGTTCATGTCAGAAAATCCTCTGATCAGAAATTTAAATTAAGTTAAAAAAAAATTAGGCTAGTTTAGTTCGTACGTATAGATTTTACTATAGATAGGTTTTACTGTTTAAGTTAGCGTTAAGTTTTACAAAACAAAAATTCAAAAAGGTTCTTCATCTCCAATTTTCCTTTAAATTTATAGTATTAAACTCGAAAACTTCTAAATAAAAATAAAAAAATACAAATCAACTGTAGTAAAGATAATTATATATCTGTATCTAAGTAAATAGTTTTTAAAAGAATTAATTGTACAATATATGGAGCATAATAAATAAAATAAATTTATTGACTGCAAAAATTTAATTTAAAATTTTTGTATGGTATACTCGTACTCACTTCCATTTAGTTGTAATTCGTTAGTTGGGTTCCATTTAGTATAAATTATACCGTATTAGCGTTATTGTGGCCTCTGGGAGAGCAAATTTAAAAATGGGATCTTATTTTCATGTAAATTTTGTCTTTTGTATAATGTATAGGGATCTTATTTTGCTATATGAATAAACTGTTATTATGGTACTGTGTTATTTTAAAAAAAAATATTCAAAATTTTGTATCTAAATTGGTAAAATTTACAAAAAATACAAAAACATTTTCATAAATAATTTTCAATTTAAAAAAAACAATATTTTATTATCCGGCGTAGAAGTAGAGTTAATTATCCTACTCTACTTCTATCAAGTTCTATTGATTGAACAGTGAACCTGAACAGTGAAGTGAACAGTGAACACTTAACACTGGAAATAAAATAATATTTTTGGAATGGAGCATGCAGAACATACAGAATACAGATACAGCAAATAATAAAAAAAAACAAAAAAAAAACAAAAATAATTTTTTTTGAGTGAAGTGAGTTACGCACACAATATAGACAAAAATAAAAGGTATAAGCAATAAAGTAGTATAATGTATAATATTATACAATACAAATATGCTGATACACATGTATATTATTGTGTATAATTTTAAGTAATAAGAACAACCTTTGAGTGAATTATGTTTTTTTTTGTGTTAAATGCTGTTTGCCTTTTGGTTATTATACCATATTAAACTATTGATTAAATTTCTATTAGTCCTTATTATTATAAATCAAAAAATTGTTTGTTTTATTTATATTATTATTATTATTTATTATTTGTCCTTATTATTTGCGAAGAACACTAACATTAAATTAAAAAAATATAGTTCATGCCATCAATTTTTCCTGCAAAGGTTCAGCATGGTAGACAGGGGTTAAAAAAAAAGCACCAAAGCAATTTGTATATATATGCATTTGTATACATATGCAATTTGTATATGTGTTGGAGCGTTCCGTCGAACTAACAAACATCCAGATAAATGCAGAATAATATATATATAATGTATAGGTATTTTAAATATGAAAAAGTTAAAAACTTGCAATTAAAAATATGATAATATTTAAATGTATAATATAGATTAAGGTATATAAATAACAAGTAAATATCTTTAGACTTAAATATCTATGATGTAAAAAAAGCAAATAAATACGATTAAAACTTATTTGAATAAAATTTTATTATTTTTTTAATTTCCATTTTAGTTCGTACTTTTATAACACTGTAAGTTTTAAAATTTAGCTAAGCTGAGAACTGTATCAAATTTTTAAAATTTCGTGAACTGTTCTTACATAATATGAAGGTTTAAATATCATTTGCTTAAAATATAAAAACTTTAATAATATATGTTTCATTATTGTTAATACTTTTTAAATTACAGAAACAGAACGTCACATCAAAAAGATTCAGCATTTCCTCCCAATTTATATGATATTTCTACAACAAAATAGCTATATTCACAATAGTCTTAACTAAATCATACCAGCAAGATGAAGCTATTTATTAAGTGATGTATGAAAATTTGCAATGGTGAAAGTCAATTTAAGCTAGTATTACATTACAGAGTATACCAAATTAAATAGCAAAATTTGCAATGTTTGGAATAACTTCTAAAAATAGAACTTTTACCTAAATTTGTAAGATAACATTGCAAGTTTTGCTATTATTTTTATTTGCTTCTTAAAGTTATACTAGTTGAAATTGATTTTCACAATTGCGAATTTTCATAAGTCAATTAATGAATATCAGCTTTATCGTGTTAGTACGATTTAGTTAAAATTATTGCCTTCTTATGTAATATACCCAATATTGATTTTCAGTATTAGAGCTCGTCATATTTTGTATCTAGAATTGATGGCTTTTTCTACTAGAAATAATTAAATAATTCTTTAATATAAATTTTATCATTTTATACTATTTAGCGTCACTATCCCGATATGAGCTATATAAATAGTACATAGTATGTAAAAAACATAGCAATTTTAGCTAATTTTTATGTCAGTGTATTTTATTTAATATCTTATGTTTTTATTTTATTTTATATGTTGAAGAATGAATTATTTTTATTGATGTTTTCGTTTAAAATAAACCAAATTATTTTTTTTCTTAATATTGATTTTTTTTCTTATGTAGTGCTCCCGTTATTGAATATTCAATTTTTGAATACCGAAATACCAGTATCAATTTTTCGCTCCGGTATTGCACTCCCTTATTGGGATAAACTGAGAACACTGCAAAATTTGTAAAATCGGAACTTTAATTGAAAAACATGATTTTGTGCAGAATTTTTTTCATTGTCACTATTTTTCGTTGTGCTAAGATAATTTTTAAAAATGTATTTATTATACATTTGAAGACATCTAGATACAATATGCTAGATATCAGGAATGACCAAAAAATTATGATCAATAATGATGAAGTGTTAGAACTAATTTTATTTAACATTAAATTTTATACCGTTATTCTTTTTCATTTTGTTTTTCATTTTGAAAACGTGGACACGCTTCGCTTCCTCTGATCTTATAAGTTTGATTGCACCTGTAATGTGTTAGAACAATAAAAAATGAAAATTTATTGTCAAATATTTTTAAAATGTATCAAAAAAAAAAATAAAGATATAAAAATAAATGTTTGGAAAAATAATTAAGTTAAATAAAATAAATTATATATTTGTTTTATGGGGTAGGATGAAAATTGTTCCAAAAATTTGTATACATTATTTACAACACAACCTCTATTTTATGTCAGTATTTCTAATCAAATATTTTTGAATACAAATTTATTTTATTACAATTTATTTGTCACTATATATACATTTTTCTCTTTAAATACCTCAAAAGGAGTAAAACTACCTTGTAGGTAGGTAGGTAGAAGTGGCCATTCCAGTTCCTTCTAGAAAACCACTTAACACTTAATTGTATCCTTCTGATACCACGATTCGAGTGATTTTATGTGGTTATTGGTTGTTTTAGGATATCCCTCTCCCATTTTACTCCCCCAAGGAACTCAATACTAGAGTTACCCTGTGCGATTGAAAATATTGGTCAAATAGGTAATTTCAGCAATAATACTAACAAAATATGCATAGATAGATAGTTCGTTTATTTCCAAAATTTGTTAATACATAATTTATAATGACAGGGTCTTCTTATACTTAAGTTAGAGTTTAGATTATTAGTATCTTAACAGCTGCGAGTTTTATTTTATTCTAATTTTTATTTTGCATTATATTTGTTGTTTGATTTACAATTTATTTTAATTGATACAAGGAAAAATGGTGGAAAATTACAAAAACCTTGTGACTACTTGTATTTTTAAAAATTTCACTTGAAAACTTATGACTAGACTTAAACTAATTTATAGCTAAACAAAGCATAAAAGAAAAAAGAAAAAAAAAATAGATAAAAAACAAAATATTTATTTATTTATTTATTTTAACAGTTGACAGATAAATTTGTAGGCCAACTTTATAGGTCCTTTTCCCTTTCGAAATGTGGGCCTATCCTGTCCAGAATATATCTGTCCAGAATATTTATATGTATAAATATTTAAATATGAAACTAATCAAACTGTTATTATTTTATTTGGGATCAAATATCAACAAGTCAACATTAATATTAATTTAGGTAGCGGTTCATTGCAATTAATAAATTTTTGTTAATTCCACAAAATCTATTTTGTCAATAAGAAAATTATTATTATAATTTTTGATGCTGTTATAGTCAAATTAACAAAAGAATTTCGTAAACAGTTGACAAACAATTTTTATTCTATTTTAGTTGAAAATATAAAAGTAAAGGTGCGATTTTCTGTGAAGTTGCGTTTTTGAATTTGCTTATTAAAGAGTTCAATTAAAAAAAAGTGTTGAGTTAAATAAAAAAAGGCAGTTGAAAAATTAAATTACCCTTAAAAAAATAAAAATCCCTTCAAAAACAAAATGAAAAATGAAATAAAAAAGATTTTTTGAAGAATTAAATTAAAAAAAGATAACTTAATTCTAAGTTAAAAAACTAAATACATAATGTGAAATATTTAAAGCTAAAATTTATTTACTTATGTATTTTAACAGAACTAGTGAATTATTTAATTTGCGATGTTAATAAATTTGGTTAGTTTTAGTTGAATCTTGCAACTAAAACATTTATTAAAAATAGTAAATAATTTGAAGAAGGAAAAAAATAAATTTTACTATTTTATTAAATAAATAATTTGAAGAAACAGTATGAACCAAAGAACTAGAACAAACAGAAACTGAAGTCTGAACATTTTTTAAATATTTTGAACTTTATTTGTATAATTTTGAAAAATGTAATGTGATAAAAACTTTATTTTTTTAACTTTATTTTAAATTTTTTGAATGTAATAATGAATTTAATTTTTTTTTTGTTTTCAAATAATAGAAATGTTATAAAATAAATTAATTGTTAACAAGACTATTATTGTTTTATTTCTAACTGTAATAATATCATGCATTTATTTATTCAGACCCACATATATTATGTAGTGCTAGTGCTTATAAGGACTGCCTTGTTTTGCTAATATAAGATATGGTTCCACATTTAACTTGTAGAGTACGGTATGCATACAAATAAATAATTTACAGATTAGTTTATAATCAAAATATGTTAAAACAAAAATAAAGTTATTTATTTGTATATGCATACAATATCCTATTAACAAAATAATTTTGTTAAATCGACAACTAAATAGATGTTATTTTGACAAAACAAAATTGTTGATTTAATAAAAACTTTATTTAAATTGATATATTTTTTTCTCTAATCAACAAAATATTATTTTCATTTCAACATATTATTTTATTACATTGACAAAATATTTTATCAAATTCATTTCGTCATATTAAGAAATTTAGTTTTGTCATTTCTACAGATTTAAATTGTTATAAAGACAACTGTTTGTCATATTTACAGAATGAAAAAAAATTTGTATTTTTTTGTCATATTGACTCATCATTTTTGCTGACGCTATATTTACCTAGTTTGTGTCATTTTAACCCAGATTTTTGTCAATATTACCTAGTGTTTTTTTTCAGTGTAGATTACTCTCAATTATTTTTTGTCATTAATTATATTCCAATGACAAAGGGTACTAGACCAGTTCGAAAAACCAATGAAGAATTTTTTTTTTTTGCTTCATCAGGAATCGAACCCGGGACCTTTCGGTTGAAAGAAAGGCTCTCTACCTACTGCGCCACCCAGCGTTAACGGAAAACATCTTCTCAATTAGTCTGCAATATAATAATCTAAAAATTCAATCAATTTTGAACAAAATATTTCAACAAAATATTATAACGTATTGTAATGTTTTATAATTTACATAGAAGACCATGTTAAATTATGAATTAAAATGTAGAAAGTAGCAGCGTGGGTAAATTTACATTTTAAAATACTTAGCGTATTTTCATACAAGTCTTACACAATTCTTAAAGTGATGATTCAGTCGAAGGACTTCTTCATTCAAAATTGTGAATAACAATATTAAAAAAAGTATACCAATAAATGAAAATTAAAAAGCCTGATCGAATAAAATATATAAATTAATATATAATTAAATAAATATATAAATAGACGCTGTTAAGTTAATATAAAAGTACATAATTAGATCTAAGTGAATACAAAAACTAAAACAAAATTTTAATTTAATTTGAGAATTAACTTTTTATTAAGAGAATTTATTTTTGTGTTTGGAAAATGTTGTTTATCTGAACAAGACTTCATTTTTAATCGGTATCTTTTTTTATATTAAAAAATTTAATGTTAAATTCACAACACTGGACCTTACTTCATTTGGGCTGTTATTTACCTCAACATTATTATTTTCTACATAATAAAAATGTCATACGGGGCCACAACTATTACAACAATACAAACAAACAAACAACTACAAAAAAAAATAAACATAATAAAAATAAAGTCGAATCGATCTGAAAAAATGAAAAGTAAGGAAAGAAGAGGATACGAAAGTTGTCAACTTAAAATGACATAATATAAAAGCTTAGCTACTTTATTTCATTCTATTTAGAGTTAATGTTGCTTTGCAAGTTAAACAATTCATGCATTATTTAGACAATGAATAGGTTGGGAGAACTCCACCTTCATTTAGATTAAAGTCTGACTATATGTGAAAAAGGGTGGGTAAATTTAGCACCCTATAAATATCTGAAATGAACTTTATATTTTTATGTGACTGCTGTTTTTTTGTTTTTTTAATTTTTTCTAACCTCCTCAGAAACATAAAATAATATCTTATGAAGTCGCTACCACCCTATCCCCCCATCCAACACCAAGTCAATATTTAAATTCAACATGTGTGTTCATTATATGTGTGTGAGTTTGTCTCTGATATTTTCTTAACGTATAGAACGACCACATTGAATAAAATGAAATTTACGGAATAGTTGTTGTTGTTGTTGTTTTATTATTTTTGTTTATATGTTCTTTGTACTAAAATCGAAGAAAAACAAAGGAAACAACATAAAAACAAAAACAGTATAAAATTTATATAAAGTAAAAATATTTCTTAGTATAAAAATTTCCTCCGTTAAAAAAAAAAACAGAAATAATAATAAATAAATTGTAAAAAGAAGAAAAAAAAAAATTGAAAAAACAAAAGAAACAAATATGTAACCTTAAGTAAAAATAAGGTACATATGCGGTTGCCATTATATTGTATTTTATTAAATATCCTTGTATATCCTTTTTATATTATTATTATTGTTATTATTATTGCTAAAGTGAATATAGAAGAAGTCCCGGAAGAATTCTGTTAAAATAAAAAAAAAGTAAAAAAGAAAAAGAGTAAACAAAAAATAATACAATAAACTCCCCAAAGTGATGCATCTTTGAATATCGAGTTGTTAGGGTGGAATTTATTTTAACACAAAAAAAAAAAATATAAAATGAAAAAATTTAATTGTTAAAAATATTTTTAGCTTATACAAAAAAAATTTTTTTGTGTTGCACGCTTTTGATTTTAGTAAAACTACAACAAAATGTATTTAATTTGGTACCAGCTACACGATCCTAATGAGTAAACAAAAGATTCAACGAAGTTTCTGGTATTTTATTTTGTCTCTTTCAACAGAATAAATTACAAAACTAGTGTAAAACTTTTTCTTTCATCATAATTCGATACTGAAAGGTCCTGGATCAGTGACCTGGACCAGTATAGTGATCAAATATGAGGCTTGAGACATATCGCTAATCATTATTTCATTATCATTAGCAATAGATTGTTTCCATCCATCTAATTGAAGTGTAGACAATATTTAATGAAAACTGTTGAAAAGATAATTTTTTGTTCGTATATATTTCGACGGCATTGTGAGAGCTATGAGATTCTGGCCGATTAAAGAAAGCTTTTAAATTGGTGGCTACCTGTACAACTTCTGATTTTTGCTTTGGTTTGATACCTATTGATGAATTTAAGTAGTGTTGTGATGAACGAAACAACTCCTAAAACTTATTATTATTAAACAATCTTACGAGAACTATGTAAGTAAAATTTCAGATATAATGATCATATAACACCTATATCTATGTATCAATGTAAAAAAATAAATAGAACTTGTTCTTTTTATTTATTTAGTAAAAACCGAAAGAAATTTTAATAACTTCTAACTAAATTTATAATTTTACAAATTTATTTTAAAGTAATTAGATTTGTAGATGACAATCTTATATTGGTTGCACATGAGCACATTTTACAAAATAATCTCGGAAGTAAATAAAATTTTTATTTTATTTATTTATTTCATTTATTCTGTTACATATAAGACGATTAGTCTTTTAAGCATGTAACTAGAATTCATAATTTAGAACTAACAAAACTAAACATATTAGAAAATACCAATGAAAAATGTTAAAATGTAAGAATATAAAGTGTAGACAAAGGCTTAAACTATAACTAGATTAAATTACCAAATTAATAAAAATAAGAAATATATCTACTACATATATAGAGATATAAAAATAAAAAAAAAAACAATTTACATACTTAATATATAATACATGTATATCAAACCAAAAGTAATGAGAATTGATAAACCAAATGATAATTAACAGAACATTCAATTGTTAAAAATTACAACAAAATCAACAGTAAAAAATTATATTTACTTCGTATTGGCATAATATCGAACCAAGAAAGCTGCACTGATGAAATAAAAAGAAAATTGACAATAACAAAAGGTGCAAAAGCGTAACGAAAAAAAATGTGGAAAGATAGGAGTATTAGACAAAATCAAAATGTTTTGAAAGCTCTTGTATTCTTAAACTACATATACCACATATGCCACATATTCTTTTATTCATCTTAAGACATCAGTTTAATCCATCAGATTGTTCCAAGTACTCCACTAGACTTAATTTGCTAAATATGCATATTTTATTATATCGCGCAGGAAAATAATCCCATCTTGCTTCAACCTTTAACGTGCTAAGTAATCAGTCTGATCTACAATATCTTAGATAATTCCAAAATCAACGAGAAACCTAGTTATACACGAAACATTAAATATTTTGTAGAATACACATGTAGAACAGCTAACGCAGGAGATAAAAATTGTAGATAAAAAATCTTTTGTTTCTAAATTTAATTTTTAATTATATTTAAAATCAAAAATTATTGTAAAAAGCAAGGGCTTTTCAGTCGGTATAAGGCATATTTTTCACCTAACGATCATTCACCTTACTATCTCTAACATAAGTCCTAAGATGAAGTATAATTCACATATGTGTGGTCGGGCGCGTCAAAAACTGCTCTAAGTTCTCTTGACAGAGTACAAAAATGCGCAATTCGCCTCAAAGAATGTAAATGTCATATCAACACTTGCTCCACATGGTCATTGTCGTATCGTTGTAGCACTAACTCTATTTTATTTGTAAATAAAAAAAATTGTTTTATTGTAAATAAAAAAAAAATGAAATATAAACTTTTTACAGCCAGATACGAGATATGGATATAATAATGAGGCTATCGTACGAACATTTCAATATTAAAACGCTCTGACTGTGAAATGTAGACTATACCTAAAAAAATTAGACGATCTCCCACACGTTGGATATACCAACCATAGTTCGAGTAGAATCGCCAAAGAACCAACAGCCACTAAATAGGATAAATGGAAGGAGAAGGCAAAATAACCAATAAAACCAATTTTAAAAATTATAAGACCAGACAGCCTATGCTACGGCCACACTTAAACACACTTAAAACAAAATTTATAACACAAATATAAATACATTTATAGAATTAAGCATTGCATAAAATACTCTGAATTGTATATGAACTTTAAAATTATAAATAAAGAAAAAAAAAAATAAAAAAAAATATAAAATTGAAAATAATAGGCAATGGAGTGCAATTAACTTCATGAAGCATTCTCGTTGTATTATTCTTATTGAGTATTGGTTTTTCTATTCTCTTACCATCCTACAGATCCACCCTAGGCAATTTGCTTGGTTAGAATTTTATATAAAAAAGTATGGTATAAAACTGACTAGAATAGGTATTCTTTGAATAGTGTCTCTTCTAATGAGTAAAAAGAAGTTTGCGCTAAGCTCGTGGTGTTTTATTTTGTTTATTTCCACAACAATATTTTTCTAGCTATCATTTTCTAATTAACACATTGGCTGTTCTGTGCATATCGGTTATTCTGGAACAAAACGTCAATTTTGTTACTATGTCAAATCGCGTGTGGTCCCATATAATATCAGAATTGGTTCCGTTTAAGCTTTATATAAATATTAATTCTGTATTAAAAATAGACTACCTAAGAAAATCATACTTCTGCGGTCTGTTAATATTAATTTAGCTTATTAATTTTCACTGCATATACTAGTAGTATGTAATGTATATACCTTATAAGGCATTACAATTTGGTAAATATCCGAAAATATGGTTTACACCGATCACATTATGGCCTTTTTGCTCACCGTTCCATTGTATTCGATTGCAACCGTCACCCTGTAAAGTTAGATTGTATATTAACTGTCTAAAAGACAAACACAGCTAAACATTCTCCTCTCAGTTTTATTTGTTCACCTGACATCAATCATATTTTTAGTCCACTCTAGCGTCATATTATTGTAACGAAATGTTGATTCAACAAATGATTTTGGTTTGCTATTCTATTATTTAGTTCCAAAAAAAAAAAAAAAAAAAACAAAAACAAATCCTGTTATACTCGTATTGTAATATATTATATTCTGCACATATGCATGAATACTTATATATATTGTATAACATTTACCATTATGTGTTGTGTATAATTTTCTTTATTTTTGTTTTTCATTTTTTACTCATGTACGATTCTTAAATTTTCTTTTTTTTTTCTTACAAAAACAAAAAACATAAAAAAAAATGATGTTCATATTAGAAAAAATTAAGGAGATTTTCATTGCAATTGTTGAGTTTGTATTTACAATGATACTGTCCCATTATAATCAAGAATATACAGGATCTGTTTCATGCTTGGGGAGACAAATAGTAGCACTTTTATTTTATTATTATTTTTTTTTTTTTAGTATTATTTTTATTATATTATTTGTTTCTGTTTTTGTTTTTGTAACTCCATTCAAAATAAAGTTCATAATCTTGTTTGAGTTAGTAGAAAAAAAAAAGCAGCAGAAAATTCAACATTAGTTTTTTTTCCCATTGTTGTTGTTTTTGTATTTCGAATTTATTGTTTTACTTGTATTTGGAAAATAAAACGTGTTTTTGTTTTTGATTAAATAAACTAACTCACATTCATCCCATCCATCAGTAATAGTGTACATGGTAGAATAAAATATTATCCCCACTATTACCGCTACAGAGTACAAAATGCAGTAACATCTGCTGATGCAACAGAAGCTTTTACTTCTTAAGTTTAATGTATGTATATAAGAACATATCTATCATACGACTATACCATCCCGGTAGTAAATATTTTTAAAATTTTTATTTCCTTGGAGTTGGAGCTATTTTATTTAAGAATTTTTTTTTCTTTTTATTTTATTCTCTCTAAAATGATTCACTCATAAAATTTAAACACCAAAAACAATCGAAAAATTAAAATGATTCAAAGTGAAATGCATAGAGAGCAGATTCGTGAACATTTTTAAAATGAAAAATGGTTGGGAACTAGAAAGAGGGGGATATGAATAGACTAGACAAAATTTGTTTCAATGAATTGTTTCATTTGTTTGTTGTAATGCATCATTCGACTTGGTTTTTATTAAAGATGTGATAAGTTTGTAAAATTGGCTTGACTTGATTTAGATGTTTTTTTCTTGTTTTTTAATGTTATGCTCTATAGCTACACCCCATCATAGAATAAAACAAAAAAAAATTTACTTCCTACCCTAGAGTAGTATAAAATATCCCCATCTATTTTTATTTTATTTTATTTTTTAATAATTTAAAAATAGAGTTACCAAAATAATATAAAAATTGGGGCGAGGGTAGAAATACACTTTTTTTTTGTTTTTTTTTTTTTTTCTGTGAATCTAAATAACTGAATTTGAAAGTATGGGTCTTAAAGATAACATGATAAACAAATACATGTATGTAAATATAGGTATAGATATTTGTACGGGATATAAAAAATCATGTGAAGTGCATCATTAGAAAGATGAAAAAGAAAAGTGGTAGATGATGATGGGGAATTGATATAACTCAATGGAAATAATGTAGTTGAATAAGCGAAAACGATTTTGATATTCTTGTCACTCACTTTCAAAAACATATTGAATAATGAATTTTTTGTTTCTGTTTTTATTTATTTATTTCTTAGAAACATTTTGTTTTACTTTTTTTGGGTATTGTTTTTAATTCTGCTTAAATTCAAATGAATACATTGTGTGAATGGGAATATGATAGAATAAGAGGATGACACGAACTTTTGTGTAGAAAAGAAAATTAAATTTACACAAAATTGGTTTATAGAACAAATAAAAAAAAAAATATTTTTTTTTTTTTTTGTCTGCTTATTTGCTGTACTGAATAATATTTGAACAGTTGATATCAGTGTGATTGGAATGATTTCCATTAAGGGGGAAAAAAAAAACAAAATTATTTTGTAAGAAATTAGAAAAGAATTTTAATTATGAAATTCATCAAAATTTGGATCAAGAACCAATTTAATAGATATTTGATTAATATTGTCTGTACTTGAATAAAACACTCAAATATTTGTGATCTGACATCACAGGAATTTATCACACGAATCAAAATAGTTTTTATTTGTTTTGAAAAAGGGGAGATTCAATTCAAAAATGATGTTTAAAATTCAAATTTATTTTTGATGAATTTTTTTATTATAATATTTTTGCGGTGACTGCATAAATTCATAACTGCTTTTTTATATCCAAACATCGTTAACTACTTCAATAAAAAAATATGAATGTGTTGGTTAGCGTGCACGTAATTAAATTAGTTTTTTATGTCTTAATTTCAAAAGTCCTGCATTCCTACATTCATTAAATTTGATACAATATATGGTGGCGTAGTAAGAAAACCGCCTGTTTCTTAGCAAAAAAAAAAACAAGGTTCGATTCCCAATGAATCCCAAAGCTCAATAGACTTTTTGGCAAAGAAATAGAGTCTAAAAATTTGCCTACATATAGGAGGTAAACTGATGCATAAATAAACAAATGCTGCGATAAAAATTGATGTTTAGCTTTGTAGAGCAGAGTAGAGTGCCTTAACAACTATATGTAGATTGTTCTCAAATTAGTAGTTTTAGTGCATTAAAGGTTTAAAGTTTTTCATAAGCTATAGCCGCGCCTGTGAAATAATGTAAGTACAACTGAAATGTAGTACGTAATAAAAAAAATGTGCAGTGTATTTGAACATGTATGAACATGAAGCAGAACAAAAACTTTGTATAATACACGTACAGTAAGCAAATATATATTTTATTTGAACACTTAATAAAACCAAAGGCTATACGGCAATAAAGGAAAAAAAAAAACAAATAATATTAATTAACATAATATCAATGATACATGGTCATAAAGTACAACAATTCCATGCAAAATACATGCATTTTTTCCCGAATAAAGAGGTACTAATTTTTGGTATTCCAATTCATAAAGAATGCTATGTGAAAAAACAGCTTCAAGCGAATAAAGCAAAATGTATACATGAAGTGTTTCTATTGAATGAGCTGATGAGCCGTAAAATCATGAAATTGAGCGTGTTCTCGCACAATCTTTCAAAAGATGAACAAATAATCTCATATTGCGGGAAACATTTCTGTCAAATGTTTATCAAAGGCAAACCAATCAGATTTGGCTTTAAGTATTCGTGCCTGACATCTTCCGATAAATCCTGATACCATTTTAAACTATATGCTGGATAGTAATTATGGACTTGGAGAAAACGTTGTCTTGAAATTGTGGTCTCATGTGGAAAATTGAGAACAACGCCATCCGTGTATGCGTGTTTTTGTTAATGCCCAACAAATTTCAAAATGCATGGGTTTTTTCGACCATTTAGTACAAATAATGCCTATATGCTTAGTTTTTGTAGACTATGCAGTATTAAAATAAAATTAGCTGGCAAAAAGTGTTTGATTACATCTCAAATGGTTTTTGGACTATAATAATGATGTACCACGAACCAAAATAAAAATTAAGAAGGTAAATAATTTGCAAAACAAAATTAATTAACATTAATTAACTGTGTGTTGTGTTTTACTTTCACAAAAATATAAATAGTTTTTTTCACTAATTTTTATATTATATATATATTATTCTGCATTTATCTGGATGTTTGTAAGTTCGACGGAACGCTCCAACACATATACAAACTGCATATGTATACAAATGCATACATATACAAATTGCTTTGGTGCTTTTTTTAACCCCTGTCTACCATGCTCAACCTTTGCAGGAAAAATTGATTGCATGAACTATATTTTTTTAATTTAATGTTAGTGTTCTTCGCAAATAATAAGGAAAAATAAAAAATAATAATAATAATATAAATAAAACAAACAATTTTTTTGATTTATAATAACAAGGACTAATAGAAATTTAATCAATGGTTTAATGTGGTATAATAACCAAAAGGCAAACAGTATTTAACACAAAAAAAAACATAATTCACTCAAAGGTTATTCTTATTACTTAAAATTATACACAATAATACACATGTGTATCAGCATATTTGTATTGTATAATATTATACATTATACTACTTTATTGCTTATACCTTTTATTTTTGTCATTATTGTGTGCGTAACTCACTTCACTCAAAAAAAATGATTTTTTTTTTTTTTTATTATTTGCTGTATCTGTATTCTGTATGTTCTGCATGCTCCATTCCAAAAATATTATTTTATTTTCAGTGTTAAGTGTTCACTGTTCAATCAATAGAAGTTGATAGAAGTAGAGTAGGATAATTAACTCTACTTCTACGTCGGATAATAAAACATTGTTAAAAATATACAAAAAAAAAAAAATTGGCAAAGTTTTGACTACAAAAAAATTATTTCTTTTATGTGTTTTAGAAAATTAAAAAGTGATATATACATAAGTAATGTAATTTTGGAATAAAGAATCTAATGAAAGAAAAAAAGAAATTAGGATTTATTCTGCTTCCGTCATTTATGACGGGTTACAAAGCTAGTACTTTTATATTTACTTACCACTGTCTGTTCATTTATTTATTCATTTATTTGGTAGGTAGTTTCGTTGACTTTGTTTCTTAATATTAAAACCAAATGCAAAAAAAAAAATCCATTTGTTTAAAAACTTTAAAAATAGAGTTCGGAATTTTTGTTTTCACGATCAAAAATGTTATTCACGATCAAAAATGGAACTGGACACGATACTTTACAAAGCTATCAAATGCTAGCTGCCATACAACTCATAGCACCTCTCAGGATTATTTGAAAAACCAATTGTGGCATAGACAGGACAGCTTACACTATTATATATTCTTTGTGAAATTATAATACCTATAGGTTTCATTTAAAACTAAAAAGTATAAAATAAAATAATAATGTTAAAATACAAATTTGTAAAATATACTTTTATCGAAAGAAAACTAGCCCTCTAAAAAGGGGAAAATAAAACTAGTGGTTTATGACTCTAGATGCTCAGAGTTATTACCTATAAGATAAAACATAAAAATATATAATGAGTCTTACTGGAATATTGTTAAGGAAAATTTGTAATATTTGTGGCTGAGAATTTTGATTAACTTACTAAGAATTAATTGTGGTTACATCTGGCTCTCTAATGAGTTCAAAACTAGCTCAATATCTCTCACGGAACGGAATTTTTGCGCCAGACCTTCAAGGTCTGTTTTTTTTTTTTTTATTGTGTTGATGCGCTACATCATCCCCTACAACTTTTTCATACACAACTTTCATATCAGATTGCCATTTTCCATGTATAGTCATGTGAGCGCATCAACACAATAAAAAAAAAAAATAGCGAATTTTTTCGAGATAATTAACGTTTTTTTTACAAAATTTTCAGTTTTTAAAAGCAAAATTTTAAGTTTATGCAGTTATTATTCAAAAACGGTAAGTCTGATACTCATTCAACATATACCGTTAATTAGGTGTATTAATTCTAAAAAAAGCTATGAAGAAGATGTTGCTCTAGTTTCAATTTCTTCTGAGCTGTAGTTGATATTCTTTAGATATAATTTTTCTAATCCGATTTTCTTTAACCCTCTGTAGCCCAGGTAAATTTAAAGATAGACCCCTCTTCTAGAACAATTTTTTCCCTAAAATACTCCAAAGAATCACCCCTTAAAAACTTTTTGCTCTAAACCGGACCACCCTGTATATTCATTTGCCTTGGATTCGAGAATGTTATGGTTTAACTACGAATATATTAGTACCAGATCATCTGTATAAAAATAAATTTGCCCATGCAGTTTTTTGTGAAGTGAAACTACAGAATAGCAGGAAAATAATGTTGGTCCTAGTGAACTTCCTTGAATGACACCAACATTCAACATTGTTTTGCTTACTTTTAAATCCTCCGTATCATTGATTGTGTCGCTTCTCGTGGGTGTATGGGACATGAACAAACTTTCTTCACCGAACTATATTTTGGGCAAGTGACTTCAGTTCATTATAAGTTTTCCATCTGCACTTGCTCCGTTCATTAGTACTCGGTTCAACGTTGTTTTAAGACCGCCAAGCTTTCTTTGACCCTGCGAATAGTGTATGGCCAAGCCTTTTCTATTTCCTGTGTTTATTTATTTTTCTGATTCCTTCAATCCTTCTTCGTTCCCACAATTCCTTGTTTAGAATTTTTTTGGCACAATATCTGGAAAATCCCGTCTCAAACATTTGATCAAACAAATATCTGGATGCGCGAGACGATTTTTTTTAAAGTTTTCCATGTTTCGCATTCATATAACTGGGCTATACCAAGCCACCAATTTGGGTTAAGGCAAAATCACTCAACGATTCAACAAGTCCACAGAGTAGTAAATGTAATAAACGACACTTTGGAAAGAAAAAAATACTGCTCAGCAGCGTTCCTAGATATTGCACAGGCGTTCGACAAGGTGTGACATGAAGGACTTCTATACAAATTGAAGCAAAGACTACCTCATGAATTATATCTACTCATAAGATCATACCTAGACAGTCGTAAATTTGTAATAAAACAACAACAAGAACACACATCAGAAAAAATAATAAAATCAGGAGTCCCTCAGGGTAGTGTGCTAGGACCTACCTTATACTTAATATATACTAGAGATTTGCCAACAACCAGTTACTGCAACGTCTGCTGATGACACATTAATATTAGCAACAAACACATGCTCAACTGCTTCCTCAAACCAATTGCAAGAACACTTATTAAAAATTTAAGATTGGCTAAAAATATGGAGAATCAAGGCGAATGTAAACAAATCAGTGCATGTTACTTTCACCACCAGAAGAAAAGATTGCCCGGCCGTAACACTAAATAATGTGGAATTAACACATGCAAACTCTGCAAAGTATCTTGGTATGCATCTGGATAGGCGTTTAAATTGGAGAGAGCAAAAATAAATAACTTAGACTGAAGTTTAACAGCCTCTACTGGTTAATAGGATGTTATTCGCAGTTATCAATGGAGTGCAAGATCCTACTATACAAGGCCGTCTTGAAACCCATCTGGTACTATGGTATAGAACTGTGGGGAGCCACAAGTAATTCCAACGTTGAAATACTGGAAAGGTTTCAATGCAAAGTACTCCGATCAATAGTAAATGCACCATGGTTCGTGAGAAATGAGGAAATTAGAAAGGACTTAAAAGTCGAATCGGTTAAAGAAGCCATAGTAACAAGAAGCTCAAAATACTTTGCGAGATTGGAAATACATCCCAACGATCTCGCATCACAACTACAGTGTACAGACCAACATGTGCGAAGGCTGAAAAGGTTTCATCCGATAGATCTAAGCAGCAGATTTATAAATATTCAAACCAGAAATCCTCACTAGCTTGACCAGAAATATAAAACTTCGGAGATAAGCCAATGGGCTCACTCTCCACCTGTTACAAATTACTTAATATCGTCTAATAGTGACATACTATTATTAGATAAAAATAAGATAGATTGTAAAGTTAAATAAATAAACTAAAAAAAAAAAACAATATAACTGGGCTGAGAGAATTGAAATATCAGGTTAATGTTTGGGGATCTCCAAAATTTTTTCAAAGTACCATTGTTAAGCGTGCCTTCGAAAACAGCTTTCAACGTCCACGTCCGCATCACAATCCATGGTAATAAAATTGCCAATATAGCAGAATGACGTTACCTTCCCTACATTTTCATCACTAATCTGTAAGTTAACAGTAATTCTAATTGCGCGGCATAATTGATTAGTGACTTCAGTTTGTTTTCTATGTCAGTTTTGGTGTGAGGGAGCAAGCAGATATCATCTGTAAAATCGAGGTCGTAAAGGTCTCTTGTGAGACCTGTCCATTTCATACCATTTGCTGCACGATTTGTTTTTTTGAACACCTAATCCAGAATCAAAATAAAGAGTAAAGGGGATGAAATACAATCTTGTTTTATCCAGGTATGAACGTTAAAAGCCTCCCCCTATGTCACACACTACACTTAGCGTTCTAGTAAAGGCCGTTAATAATGTTGAATTGGTCACACCATAGCTACCAATAATTGTCCACATAAAATCCCGCTGTAAGCTGTTAAAGGACACTGAGGTTTCCTTGTAAAATTAAATGTGAATATTTGAATAAATATACAAATTTAAATTATTTGATTGATATCGGTATTACGAAGCATAATAGGAAGAAAATGGGAATTATATTATGTACTTCTAAAATGTCCATGTCCCATAATTAAATAAAAAAATATTTATGAATAGAAACCGATCGATAATAATTGTTGTGAGACATCACTAAGTGACCAACGGTATGTTACGAAACATTTCTTAATAATAGGAGCATAGGATAAAGCAAAGAATTAAATCCCATTATTTCATATTATATTAAAGCGTCAAATTAAACCAAAAAAATTTAATTTAACGTTCAGTTCGGTTTAAATAATAAAAAAAAAATTTAATAACGATTATTTGCCGTACTTATTACTCCTATTAACTTCTCTGTTTCGTTTCATACGTTTTTTGTATATTTTATTTAGGGATTCATTTCGCATTTTTTTTTCATTCTTATAAAAATATTTTTTTTTCTTTAGTATATTAGATTTATGGAATAAAGAAAAAACAAAAAAAACATTTTCGCTTAATTAAATTTAAAATTTTTTTTTTTTAGTTTCTTGATTTGATTTTCATTACTTCTTAAAAATGCTTTCTTAAAAACTAAGAATATTTACTTTTTTCATATCAAAATCAGTCAAACCTATAATAAATTCAGTGCCTCTTCATTGCTTCTCCTTTACTTCGAAATTCCTTTATCACAATTACAATAATATATATACACACACACATACATATATCCACTCAAGAAAAACGATTTCTTAAGGATTTAGGGGAAATTTTTCTATTTGTACAAGGAGAAAACAAAAAACAATAAAAAAAAAACAATTTGTTTTTTTGAAAATCTTCAAGTGTTCAAAAAAACCAACAAGGTACAAGCCTTAAAGTAAATCGAGGTAAAAAAAAAAGTTACAAATACAACAAAATTATTTCGATATTTTTTCCCTTTCTGCCTCTTAATTTCTTCATTTCTTTTCTTCCCAAAAGAGAGCACTTTAATTCGCTTGATCGCACCTACAATAATTTTTTCATTTACATCTCAGTAAATTTATTTTGAAAGTAAAAATAATATTTTTGTTTTAAAGAAAAAAAAAATATCCTTACAACCCTTATCCGTTCTTAGGAATAATAAAAAAAAAAAAAATTGAAATTAAAGAAATAAAAAATAATCGTCCACTTGAAAAAAGTGAAATGAATAAAGGAATAGGAACAAAATGTTTTGCTATATAGTCAGCAATGTCCTATGCTAATAAATTCTTCATATACATTTGCAATACAATGGCTGAGATGCGATGTTGTTGTATGTACTCTTATTAAATTCTGTATTTGATTATACCCGATTTGTAAGATCCTAGATGTTTGTAAACGAAAGAAAAAGAAATATGTAGATTTTTTTTAAAATTTTGATATGATTTCGGAATTTAGGTCAACTTACATTTGGCTAGAAAAGTATACCATGCATCTAGTTACGAGCGTCATTTATTTATACAATCTTTTAGTTCAGGCTCACCGTTTGTTTTAAAATTAAAAGTATATAACATTTTTTATCGCGTAATAATATTGATGAAGCTTGAAGACGAATTATGTTAAATGACGAATGCTATGTAACCAATGAGCTAAACAGCTAATAGGACTACTTTGGGTATTAAAACGATATGCTAAGAGAATTATTAATAGGTAAAAATTGTACTAGAGAGGGTATGCGGAGTATCCAGGGTATGTAGATATGCCAAGGAGGCTCATTTTGATGCCGTAATTTAATCTCGATTCTTTACGCGGATCTTCCCATTTGTCAAAAGCAATTTTACCTTTTTACAAAACGATGGAGGCATTTTTTTTATACTAATCTTTTCATATCTTTTTATACTAATCTAAAATATTAATATTTTCGTGCTTAATTAAGTACGAAAATGTAAGTTTATACTACATTATCTACAATATTTCGAGCATTTATGTATGAAATTACCGGTTTATCAACTTGTTTAAATATGGAAAACTACGGCTATTGTGAGGAACAACGCTTTCTTATTTCATCTCAATTTTATTGTTACCAAGTTATACTCACAATTATTTCTTGTCACATATTTAATCCCAATGACGAAGGGTACTGTACCAGGTCGAAAAACCAATAAAGCATTTTCTTGTTTAATCGGTAATCAAGTCTGGGATATTTCGGTTGATAGGCAGACGCTCTACCTATTGCGTCACCCAGCGAGTAGTTTTCGTATTATGGAGGAGAATCTATAAAGTAGGCTCCTAGATGCATTTTTGTTTTCTCGTCAGCTAATTTTTGGGTGCAAGGATGGTGTAGAATTGGTCTGTTCTGTTATTCATCTTTGCAGACTTTGCAGAAATGAATTGATTGATGATTAAGTCTTCTGGCATGTTTGCCTATAAGACAATGTTCTGTGACAATGTCCCTAATATCGTACTGATATCTAATCTTGTTAGTGATAGTTGGTTACGGGATCGTTTATGCTCCAATATTGGCCAGATAAGTTTGTGTACATTGTAGTCAGGTCTATTGAAACATTTGCGATTGGAAGATCCGATAGCTTTTCGTTGAGTAGATTAAACTAGGGAAAAATTTAATATACAGGGGAGATAGCACGAAAAAATATATTGTTGTTGAAGAATTTGAAGAATATAAAATTTATTGTTTGTGCTAAGAAACTTGGCTTGGAAACAGCCTCGTTATATCGTTCAGAAAAATAAGTATCTGCAATATTTCAAATACTCGTCAATTAAAATTTTATTTTTGAATTTGTTACACTAACGGTGTTTTGTTTTAAATAAACAAATTCTAATTTAGGACATAATTTGTTTATATTATTTATTTTTGGCAAACAGAATGTGAATTGAAAAAACAACAATGTATGCAACAGCATTTGCAAATGAAATGTAAAGTTCACCATAATATAAAGATCAACAAAACTATCATTTGCAAATAATTATGAATACTCATATTGTTCTATTGATTTGGTCCTGTATGACAGTCATTGTATTCAACTGTTAAAAATAACATCAAAAAATATCTTTTATAGTGTTGTTGTATTCATAGTAATTAAAATCATGAAAGAACATTATTAGTTTTAAGAAAAATAGCCCAAAGTCGAATAATATAATATTAAAAAAAAAAAAAATATCGAATTTCATGTGGTGCAATTTTTTTGTGTATTTTTTAAGTGAAACTCAATTTTTTTTTTTTTCATTATTAAAGAATATTGTTGAATATTTGAATTAATAAGGGATATATCAGGCTTGGATTAAATTTTATTCCGTCAATAACCTCCAATTTTCGAACCGATATGGTTTATGCATTACGTCAATTGACTATTAATTAAAACATTACGGATTCAAATCCGCCTCACGGCTATTAAATTTGAAAAAAAAAATCAGAAAAAACAAAACTTGTTTAGAGTTACAGTTTTGTAGGCACTTAAAATAAAATGAAACTGATATTTAAAAAAATCTAGTTTCTGGTGCAACAATAATTGTTTAGTTTTATACATTTAGGTATAAGTGATGTACCAAAAACATTATAAACTAGTTTTGTAACACGCCATAAATGACGGAAGCAAAATAAATTCTAGCATTTCTTCCTTCATTAGAGTTTTCATTTCAAGTTTAAGAAATTATTTGCTTACTAATTTATCAATATCATACCTTTATTAGAATGCTTTTAATTACCAAATAAACAGAATATTTGTAGTAAGGTGCAAAATTTTCAATTCCCTAAGGGCTATTTACTCGATCATTTTAACGACATCTTCTTTGCCATCATTGGAAATTTAAGCATATAATATTATCCTAAGACCTCAATAATTCATAAATGATCAATATTCTTAGACATTCTATTGTATTCAATTAATTACAATATAAATTAGTCAAAAAGATAATTTCAATTTAAATTAATATAGAAATACTAAACTTACAATAATTTTATATTTTTACAATCACAGCAGCGTTCTACTGTAAAACTCAAATTGTAAAATGAAATTAATTAAGACATAATAAAAGTAAAAAGTTCTATGGCGCCATCTAAATTTAACACTTGAATGGCATGACAATCATTATGAAATGATGGGCAAATGACACATATAACAAATGACAGATGACTGATGACACATATAACAGATGACAGCTGACAGCTGACAAATGACAAATGACAAATGACAAATGACAAATGACAAATGACAAATGACAAATGACAAATGACAAATGACAAATGACAAATGACAAATGACAAATGACAAATGACAAATGACAAATGACAAATGACAAATGACAAATGACAAATGACAAATGACAAATGACAAATGACAAATGACAAATGACAAATGACAAATGACAAATGACAAATGACAAATGACAAATGACAAATGACAAATGACAAATGACAAATGACAGATGACAAATGACAAATGACAAATGACAGGCGACAGATGACAGATGACATATGACAGATGGCATATATAAGCAGTTTGTATATATATTGTAATTTGTATATGTGTTGGAGTATTCCGTCGAACTAACAAACATCCAGATAAATGCAGAAAATTATATATATAATATAGCATTTGTGAGTAAAATCCAGTTTTTATTTAAATGTATGCAGGTATTTGCTAAATATAATTCAGATTTTTACTAAATAAAGTCGGGTGTTTTGTTTTTGAAATTCGGATTTTTTATTTCAAATTCATATAAATAATAATATTATGTGTCCAAAAATTCCAACATTGTTTCTTTAAAAAAATATAAGAAAAATAATATTTCGTTGATGAATGTGAATTTAAGCAGTCGCAGGCTCGATTGAGAATGAGAATAAGAGCTCAAATTATCAGTTAGGTATTCAGTGACTATTTCAAAATAGAAGTTGTATTATTGCTTATAGGTATCACTAATTCTGAAAGATTTTGTGTTTGCATTAGGGAACTACTAGAAAAATAATGTGAATTAGAGCTTAACGACAATTTGCTTATAATGGAGAACGCCAGAATGCACAAAATACATCAAGTACATGAACTTGTAGCATTTACCTCTGAATTAAGTCTACATATTATGTTGCCTTATTGTGCTTTATTGAGTCCAATCCAAAATGTATTTTTTCCAATATAAAAGCACAGTGCACAGTTTTAAGAAAATATTAGCTACGAACAATTTATAAAAAAAATTTGTGATTCGGTAAAATGTCCTATTAAAGATAAAAATAAAATGTAGTTGTGGTGAAATCCCTGTTGTGCCAAATCACGTAATTACATTTTAAATGTAAAAAAATGAGTAAAAAATGTATTTTACAATGTTTTTCTAGTATTTATTTATCAAATATCTGGCTTATAAACTCATTAAATGTGGTAAAATACTACTACTGCTACTATTGTCCGGAACTAGCCTTTTTAATTAGCTTAATTCCATTTTATTTAAGTTGTTACCAGATTATAAGTATTCCCAATTATTTGTTGTGATTTATTTTATCACAATGACAAGGGTACTGAACCAGTTTGAAAAACCAATAGAGTATTATTTTACTTCATATGGTAGAGAGTCAGGACGTGCTCTACCTATTTCGCCACCCACCGTGGTAACATCAAATTGTAAGTTGTTGAAAATATTACTTTGATTATAAATATTAATTGTTTGTTATTGGCTCTGAGGATTCTGAGGGAGATGTTGTATTGGCGTAGGACCTAATAACTACATCCCAAGGATAACTGAAATTCCTAGGTTTCCAAAAATATATATCTTTAGTGGCGCATCTTTAAGTATCCTTTAAGGACGAAAAGGACACTTGAAAGTATCCTTGTTATTTTGATGATTTTGTATATATATACATATATATATATATATTCAGTTATATATACTAGAAAGACAACGGCGTGTAGCATATTTTAACATTTATTTGATGACGATCGGTGCTGCCGTTATGGAGATATTGTAGTTCAAAGTAGAAAATTTTGGGAAAAAAAAACAATCTTTATTTTCTTTCTTGAAAAACCAAATACCTCAAGATTTTACCATAAAAATCCACAATAAATTTATACTATAGAAAACGTCTCTTTTTGTTCTATAACTCATATATACATACTTTATATCTACGTGGAATAGTTTAGAAAATATAAGCATTTATTAAAAAAAAATTGTTTTTTTTTCCCTGTTTTTCTATATAAAACTAGGAGTTTGTCTTTTGCGAAATAACAATCTTCTGAAGTAAATGTAACACAAGCTTGTGATCAAATCACTGTATCTCGAAAATAATGGATGCAATCACAAGGATGGATGCAGGATGCAGAAACAAGGATGGTTTCAAATGTCCTTTTCGTCCTTAAAGGATAAGATGCGCCACTAAAGATATATATTTTTGGAAAGCCAGCAATTCCAACTATCTTTGGTATATGGTCATTAGGTCCTACGGTTAGATTTGAAATTTATATTTTACCCCTTCAGCGGAGTATCCAGACATAAAATTAACACCAAAATGGAACAAAATAATAAAAAAATTAACCTGTAGAATTTGTTGGAAATGCAAGCTTAAATGACAATATTCTTAATATTGAATTATATTGAACCTACTTGGCTAAAAAAATTTAGATTATTTTGGCCAGAAGAACTAAGTCAGATTCTGTGTTTCCAAATAAATTTTTATGCGACTCAAAAAGGAGATTAATTCAAACCAACCTATACTATAGTGAACTATGTGTTTCTGTAGCTTTAAATTTAATTATGGATATAAAAAAACTACCCATCAGCTATAAAGATTTTGGGTCATGTGCTTCGGATTTGTATGATCATAATATTTCATCATATAATGCCAGTAAATAGATTTAGTTGGTTTTATTTAACATTCATATTAGTGATAATGATAGCACTGTAATACCTCCAAAGAATAATCGGGATTACGATAAATTGTACAAGTTGCAAAGACCCATGTGCAAATTACTAAGACCCCTACAATTGCACGAATACCTATGCTAAATATTAGAAGGTTTTTTCAAAATTAAATTAAATAAAATTAATTCAAATGAAAATAAAAATGACTTTATGTTAAATAAAAATGTATTTATAAGTGGCTGATGTGGTGGTAGTTAGTTTAGGTTTCTTCGATTTCTTCGCTGACCATCGGAATTTTTAAGTCTCTTTGGATGTTTGCATTTTCAATTAACCAAGGAGCTGCTTAGAGCTTTTAACTGGTTTTTTTTGTTGCTTTTCTATAGATTTGATGGAGAAGCGAGAAGCGGTGTCCCATATCTGAATACCATAACTCCATGCCAGTATAATGACTGCTTTGTACAGAAGAACTTTGTGTACTAATTTACATTTTAAGTGTTTATTAAGAACCAGTGCATATTGTTTACTTTGAGTTTTATTTGGATTACTTTTGTTTCGATGTTTTTGCCATTTCAATCGAAGATCTAAGTGAATACTGAATACGTAGGTATTTACGTTGCTCTGATCGATAGTATCATTGTTGATTTTTAACATTAGGCATGCTTCTTTTTTTAATCTAAATGTTACTTGAACACATTTAGATTCGTTCACTTTAATATTTCAGTAATTTGGCCAGTTTTTAACCAGTTTTAGGTGATCTTGTAGATATTTAGTAACTGTCTTAGGGTGAATAGTTTCTTAGTATTGCTGTGTCATCAGCCATTGTAGATGTTAAAGTTTATCTGATGGCGTATCGGATGTATACATCAAATACATGACTGGGTCCAACACACTTCTTTGGCGACAACCAGCTTGGATATTGTCTGTACGTGTTGTAAAACTTTTATAACTAATATTTAATTGATAAGTAGTTTTATAGAAGTTCATTAACATTCGTATAGGTACAAATGATTTTATCTTGCAGTTTCAGCTCTCCTGTAATGCTTTGCTAAAATTTTGGGCTAAGTCTATGAGAACAGCTGAACACTATTGTTTTTTTTCGAATACTTTCCATATGTAGCTTACCATTCGGTAAAATTGTTCCGTGGTACTATGTTTTCCTCTAAACCCTAATTGGTGTTGTGATGTCAGTTGTTTTTCAGAAGTGTTGGCATTAGTTTTAATTATTTTCAAGTTTTATAGAAAAAAATATTTCCAAGTAAAAAATCGGCATAACATTGGGTCAACATGGCACTTTGATGTAGTCTCAATTATTTTGTGTACAATTTACTGTATTATGAAGCGCCACAAATAAATCCCTTAATGAAAACAATAAAACATATGAATCATATTTTTATTAAATATAATTCGTATCAAATTCGGTCAATTACTTTTTCTTTCAACATATGGTAAGTTGAAGCAATAACCCAAAAATAAATTGTCATTATATTACCCAAACGTAATTCTTATGAACTATAAACGCTAATGTTACTAATGTGATAATTTATTATTGAACGGGTAGAAATTTAATTTAACATGCAAAATAAAACATGCAAACACGACTCAATGAACACCTGAAAGAAGCAGAACTGGCTAAAAAGAAGAACTCAACAGAGTTCCGATCCAAAGTAGCAGAACACATCATCCAGGAGAATCATAGCATTTCGAAAGAAGACATTGTAATGGTAAATTACATTAGAGATTCTAGGAAACTAGATTCAGCTGAAAGCATCGAAATCTACAAAACTAAAAATGACTCACTCCTAAATAAAGACCAAGGCAACGGATATTCTTTTTTATTTAAATTTTTAGTGAAATATAATAAAACGAATAACACCACCCCGTCGGAAAAATTATTTCAAATACCAACAATAAAATAAATAAAAAAAATTTTAGTCAACCCACTACCTGTGCTATTTCATTGCATAACAATGTATGCAGCTCCGAGAAACATGCAGCTGCGAGAAACATCAAATTGTTACCTGTGCGAATAAAATAAATAAAACAATTTTAGATTTCTTTCCTCAGTCGAGTACAAAACACTGAAGAAGTCTGCAAGTAGTAGACGAAATACGCGTATCTGTATGATAAGCATATCAGTAAAATTAAAAGGAAAATATTCGACTAATTTTACTGTTATATCAAAATTTTACTCTAACGCTGGAAAACAAGTTTTTATTAAAAGTAAAAAAAAAAAAGAAATTTAATGATTACGCTTGATACCATAACTTTTCATTATTCTAAGATCATTATATAAACACTGAAAAAAGGTGCCATAGCCATTCAGAAAAGAAAGTTATATGACATAGTGGTATTTCAAAACGTTGGCGTTCACAGTAACTGGAACTGTAACTACTTCAATTCAATCTATAATTCGGTGTTAATAATTCAGCAGTAGCATCAGTAAATTTACTATTTCTAATAGTAGTCATAATGGACGTAGATCCATTGAAAAAACCTGGAATAAATTTAAAAGCTTAAACTGACCAAACCTGTACTCCTACTCCTACTATAAGATTAATAAAAAATTACGAAGAAGTTGGTTTATTCGATGATTTAAAACATGCAAATTCATTCGAGGAAATCGAAACATCTCCTGCAATTGAAGATTCAAAGACAAATGTTAGAAACAAAGAATCCAATAATACTCTAACTTTACCATCTAGTGAAGATACATTACAAGCACGCGATATCATATATGATAATGTTGAAAATTCAAAAGAAACAGAAATGAATAACTCTAATCTAAATATGAAGAACACATACTTTTGTTAAAAATTCCGAAAAAGCTTGATGTTGGCTCAGAAAGCGATGATTTTTATGAACCTGAATTTAATTTAAAAGCAATTTCAACTTTGAAAGAAAGTAATAACATTGGAATTAATTACAAGCCACAAGTTCA
Organism: Argyra leucocephala; assembly: GCA_963942445.1. NCBI lineage: Eukaryota > Metazoa > Arthropoda > Insecta > Diptera > Dolichopodidae > Argyra > Argyra leucocephala. The sequence goes on along the minus strand of OZ012681.1, from coordinate 80,575,592 downwards.
CAATGATCCACAGGAAATTAAAAAAGAATTAAAAGCTACTCTAACAAAATGTAGTGAAAGTTCGAAATATTCTCCATTATCACCTTGTTATGCTCCTATTTCTCCACATTATTCACTCGGGAAATCCCAGTTATTCACCAGTTTCACCAATATACTCATATGCGACTCAATATGGTACAGGAGATCCTCAGGAAATTAAAAAAAAATTATAAGCAACTGCAACAAGATGTAGTTTGAATCACTCTATAACCTAGTTATAATCCTAATCTTATCACCTAGTTATAATCCTACTTCTCCAATATACTGTCCATCATCACCTCATTATTCTCCTAATAGTCCCGAGATTTCTGCAAATTTTGTTCATATTCTCCAACATCTCTTACGTATAATCCTACTTCTCCAAAGTATTCACAAGAAAGTCCCAGTTATTCACCAACATTATCATTAGCGACTCAATATCGTCCAGAAGACTCCCAGGAAATTAAAAAATGTAGATCGAACCACAGTTGACATATTTAGATTAAAATTTGTGTCCATATTCATCCAACACATCGTATTCACTAAGTGGTCCTTCTTATGAGGAACAACACTGTTAAAGTTTGTAATTTTAATTGATTTAATAATGTTTCAAGTTTTACTGAAAAATATAATGTAAAAAGAAAATTTTGAACATAATAAAATTAATTTGATCTATTTTAGCTATAGAAATTATTCGGAATCTAATATCAAAATATCTTGTTTTGGCAATATTTTAAAAATCAACCAACTATCGATTTTTTTTCAATAGGCACCAATGTAATTTTATTTGATGGCAAAATTTCATAAAGTCCATTTTTTGATATTATTTTTATATCACATTATGTTTGTATTTTACCATACCCTTATTTCGTATTTTTAGGTATCTTGTAGATATATTATACATACATAGGTATATTAAGTGTGCACAATTTTTAATAAAAAAGTATACCATTTAGGATGCAAATGCCTTAGGAGAATTTGTTGTTTTTTTTTCGTTTGGTCCTTTTTCATTTTTTTTTTTTTTTTTTTTTTTTTTTTTTGTAATTTGGGTAAAGAAATGAAATAGAGCTTAAGAAGAGGTTAAAAATTTGTTTATTATTTTCTTTGTAAAGGACCTCTTTTTCACTGATGTTTTCCTTTTATAATTTCAACTTAAATGAATAATTTTTATTTGAAGTTAAGTGTACTGTAGTTTTTGTTTGTTTTTTTTTTTTTGGTTTTTGTTTTGGAAAGAAAAACAAAAAAAAAAAATGAAATTCTAAAAGCAAAAAACCATAAAGAATCGTTAAATAAAAAAAAAAATTTTTTATGTAATTCAAATTTTATAGTATGCAAATAGGATCCTAATTTTATGAATAGGGGACTGTACAATAAACTAATACTGATGATTAATGAACCTTTATAAAAACAAAACAACAACAACAACAAAAATTGCTTGAAACTGTGGTAAAAGTTTAGAAGACTGGAAGAGAAAGAACAATACAGATTGAAATTAGTAAGAGGTTCTTGGATTTACTTTTATTTGATAAGAGGCATATAAAGATGAGATTAAAAAAAAAAAAATCATTTTGTTTATGTCTCACCTAAAGTACTGAGGGAATAAAACATTTATTGTTTAGCTTCCCATTGGTTTTTTTCAGAGAGGTATGAATGAACTTTAAATTATTTTATACATTTTATTGGAACTTATAAAAGTAGTAAAAAAATTGTAAATTGTGGAATTTAATTATTATTGTGGAATTCTAATTATTTATACGTTGAACTGGTCTACATAAGATTGAATAATTATTGGGTTGATCATGAAATAATTCAATAAGATAAAAAGTGTTTTTAGGGATGAAATTCCAAATACGGGTAGTTCAATGTGTTATCATATAACAACATTAAGATCATGAGACCATCACTGAAGAAATTTCTCCATTTGCTATGCAGGAAATGTTTAGATTATTTAAATGACTTTTAAGTTTCGAATTTGAAGCTCAGACTTGTAGGAAAAATTGTTTCGTTGTTAGAAACGTCGAAACTTGAAATATTCTAATTATTATTCTGAAACTGGATCAAAGATAAAAAAATTTCAAGTCATGTACGAGTAGGTACAACACAAGAAGAATCCGGATTAACTCAGGGATTAACTATAATACGGGACAAATTTCATCTCAAAATTTATCTAGAAAACTTCATCTTATACATTCTAATTTGATCAGGTCATTTCACCATTTTAAACATTCAGGATTATCTATTTAAACTAAATTTTATAAATAGCTTTAATAAATATTCCCGACATAACATTCGTCGGTCTAGCATTAAAGAAATATTTTTTTCCTTTTCATTCAAATATTTTTGTGTATTCAACGTATGAGAGTTGAGTTATCTCTTGATTGGTCCCAATAATATTAATTAAATTAGCATCCTGTGGTCTATATTATTACCTTTTTATTACAGTATATTGGAGAGTTTGAATATTGGGGCGTTTGATTGTCCGAAACATTTAAAAAACCATTTGTAAATCTAAATTCCTTAATTAACGTCCAAACTTAAATTAGATTTTAATTAAGACCATATAATTTACAGTTATTACTTTTGCTCATTGGTATGCATTCATTACAACAAATTCTATGATTACCAATTTATGTATACAATCTTCAAACATCACTTCATTTTTATTTATTACAGTAGGTACCTACATTTTTATACCCGATGAATATTCTGTTCCCTCAGCAACATTTGCATGTTCAAAAGACTGACCTTTGTTTCTATTTCATTCGTCATTGCAAATTTTATATTTATTATTTTTGACATTTTTTTGGTTTAATGCGAAGGGTCACTTTAAAAATTAATAATCGGGAAGTGTTTTTTTTTTTGTGGGTATAAATTTGAATGTGCTGCAATTCCCAATACAGGAGATACAAAACAAAAATATGTATTAAGAGTGAAGTTTTTGAAATAACTGGGTATTTCCACGGTGTATGAAATGAACACTTGAAGCTACTCTAGTGTTGCGCTGAAATTGTTTGAAGGCTGGTGTCATTTCGAACAAGATATCTATAAAAGAGGGAGAGAGCTTCAACATTTCGAGGTGCGTTAAGAGAAGTCAGAGCTACCTGGATAGTGGAGTTGCACATTAGGCGTATAGCGCGATTTTGGATTTTGCCAAGGTAACCTAGTAAAGTTTGGGCCACACCCAAAAAATATGTGAGAACTGTACTCTATATTAAGTAGCATGTAAACTTTATAGATATTGGACAGATTTCTAGGAGAAAAGTAGGCTTTACATCGGCAAAGAAAACCCAAACATTTGGCAGCATTCGTAGCTATAACAAAAATATGCTCATTTCACTGCATGCCTAGATGAAGTAAAATACTAGTTATTATCCCAACAGCAATAATTCTATTAGATATTTATTTATGGAAAATTCAACAATTGATGTTGGGTTTTGATAGTGACATGTCATAAGTCCCAAAGTCATAAGTCTCATTGGGGAACTTATAGATTGAATGATAGATGGAACTTTTCGTACGGTAAAATGCGGGTATAAACAATTAATGATTATTTATATTGCCCATGCAGAACACGTGATTAAACTTGAAAATTAATAAGCGATAGTATGCGTGGGGACGTCAGGTCGGGCAGAACGTGCGTAACGCCCGCGACCCCATCTTCTTTTCTACACACACGCATATTTTTTGCACTCCTATTTTTTAATTATATTTTTTTGTTTTGTATAGGTTTATTTTATTTTAACTAAGAAGGTCACAAGTCCTATTGAGATTTGTGACCCGCCTAAATGAGACAAAAATCCCATGAGAATTTTGACTCACTTTAGTGGGATATAAGTCCCAATGGGAATTATGACTCTGTGACTTTTGACTTGTCACCATTTTGATTTCCATTCATCTAAGATTCGTGCACTTAACAAATTAATTAGTTCACTTTACTTTTAATGGTTTGTTGAGGTTACAAATTATTTTCAAGTTTTATTTTTATAATCTTCAAATCAAAATGATAAACATGAACATTTTGTAATTATTTTGTAAGTGAAAAATTTGAATATTTCTCGGCCAAAATCAAAATGCTTAGGTACGGGTAAAAATACCCTGGTGTAGGGTTTGTTTTATCAAAAACGAAGCGAAAAGATGTATAGCTGAATTTTTTAAAATAAATTTTCTTTCGAAATCAATTTAGCAAATTTGATAAAATTGTGGTTATCAGATAGAAGTATTTAAGATGCGATTTTGTTTTTTTGATTCGTTGTTAAATGTCTGCATTATGTGTGTAATTTAAATAGCTGTTAAAAATTAACGTTTGATAAAGATTTTGACAAATAAACTATGATACAACTTAGCAACAAGATCTTGTGTTTTGAAAAAATATCTGAAAAAATTTGACACGTTAACTACCAATGAGTCATCGTTGATGCATGTCAAATTTCCTTCCTCACAGCCCAATGTATCACCAGTGAACATTTTATTTTTGCATTCCCCATGGCTCGATGATTCATTGGTGATACTATTTCAACATAAATTTCAAAGTCATGTAACACACCTAAATTTATTTGCAATGTGTCACGACTTAACATGCAGTTATTATCATCTGCAAATTCTATACTCTACTCGCTGTAGAACAACTATAATGATACAAACAGTGTCGGACTATGAGGGGAAAAAATTAATACATATTACCAATGAGTCACTGGTAGGGGCTATGGATGAAGAAATTTTAGGTATTCACCGGTGATACATTGGTAACCAACGTGTTATAAAAGCTAATAAACAGCTGGATGTAAGGAATATTTTTATTTTGAAGAATATTTAAATTTCAAGTACAAAAGCAAGTTTAATTATTCCAATTATATTAGGTTTAGCAGTTCAATTGATTTTATTGTTCTAATCAAATCCTGATTGTTATTCACTAAAATAGCTTTAACATTTTATATGTTAATGAACTCTATTGCATATCTGTTTATATCATCCAAAATTTAGTGTATTTTCGGAGCGATATTTTTGACAATATTTTCGAATAGAAAAATTGAATTGTTCCACGTATAATTTTATTATTAATTTAAACTCCAAGTATTATTCACTTTTTTAAGCTTTATGTATGTTTTCATTTATCCTTTTCAATTTTTTTAGGAGTATAATATTTCGACATAGCTCAGATATTGTGGTTTCAATTTCTTGTAATAGTCAATTATGGAATTTGAGCCTATGCTTATCACGTCAACATATTGTATTTTTTATTATCCTTCTGATTAAGCTATCGAAAGATATGTTCGGAAATTTGGTTAATAAAATGCAACCCTAGACTATTTGTTAGAAAACTAAATAAACTGAGTTAACGTACTGATGTTTGATGCATTACTTTTTTTGACATAAATTTTTAGGTTATATCTCATTTCATGTCATAGAAAATTATTTGAAGTCGATAAGTTAACGAAATAAATGTTCCATTTAGGTTGGTAAGCCTCAGTAACAGAAAATAAATTGAAGGCTAAAAATTAAATTTTTAAACAAATATGACATGAAAATTTAAATTGGTTTACGTGAGGTCTAATTTTTTTTTTTAGTAGTAGTTCTTATTAAGCTTTAAAGTTTTTTTTCTATTACATATTTTAAATTAAAAAAAAACTTTTTAAAAACACAAAAAAAAAAAACTAAAATAACTAGAAAAAAACTACTTTTGAAAAATTCTATGAAATCATAATCTTATTTTTAGGTTTTTAGATTTTTTTAATTTTTTGCATTACTTGGTATCCTATTAAATATGGTTAATCCATCCTTTGTAGAAAAATAAATTTTAAGTTGATTTTGTTCTTTGAATATAAAAATTATGGTAATATATTTATTAAAAAATTGTAATATATTTAAATTTTATTTTATTTACCATTATTTTATTTTTACTTTTTGAATAGAGAAAAATTACTTAAAAAAAAATAAATATTTTTTTCCAAGAAAACATCAATCAAACAAAATGCTGGATCAAAATTCACATGAATATAAATTTTTAAATTAAACAAACCATTTATTTACGGCTCCATCTTTTAATGAAAATTTTTTGAAAAATTCTAGATGTTCATATTAGCATTTATATCAGATGTGAACTTGTGAACGTTTATATTGGAGTTTACTCACCTAAATGGAATAGTTATAAAGTTAACAAAAGTTTAAAACCTTAATTTTTATTGAAAAATTACTCCAATACAAATTCCATGGAACTGTTCGAAATTAAACTTTAAATTTTTTTGCTATCAATTTACTACTGTATGGAAAATGTCATGCATTTAGTTTCAACTAATGTATATTCTAAGTCTCTTGCTGTATGAACCAGTTCCCTTATGGTTAGCCCTGTTCAATTTCTGATATTTCTCAGCCAAGGTAACTGATCCCCCGATGTTTTTTCTTTCTTATTATTAATTGTAATAATTCGTATTTGTTATTTTCCATAATATGGCTGCAATATACAATTATTGTCTTTCGTTTAATTTTTTTCTATTTCAAGACTATGTGAAATAATGATCATAAACACTACACCATATAGGTCGACCAAGTAGTCCAACTAAAAGTAGTTCTTTTTTTTACAGTAATTTTTTTCATGTGGAGTTGCCGACATAAATTTTAACGTACCCCAATAACACCACATTTCCACCACTTCCAATTTATAATAATAATAATTCTTTATTTCATTAACAACTTAAGCTAACTTACATACTAAATTTACAAAATTATATAACAAATTAATTCAGATTTCTTAACTTAGTATTTTTTTATTTAAATTATTTAAAATTATATTTTTTATTATCCAAGTTGGTACTGCATACAGAAGTCCCTACCAAGAAAACATAAAATGTTAAGAAGAATAAAAAATCAAAATTATAAACTTTAAGACGGAAAAACTTAATTTGAAATTGTAAAAAAATAGAAAGTAAATCAAAAATCTAAATTTAAGACAAAATGATGTAAAACAAAAAATAAAATAATAATAAAAAATAAACTAAAGATAGTTAGCTACAGTGTGACTATATTTTTTTTTAAATTCTGCTAAGTTTAGCCGCGTTAGAAGTCGATTTTATGATACAATTCTGCTAAAAATTCGACTAAAGAAAAATAGCCTTGAAATTCGGCTAAAAATTAATTAAAAGTAATTTTTCTTATCAAATTTAAATAAGAAATAAAATTTTAGCCAATATTGCAGATAAACCTTTAGGAAAATAAAACTATTTATCATTACATGTTGTTTGTATTAACATTAACATGTTACGCCTTTATTTCATATTGTAACTGAAAGAATTAAAAAAAAAACAACAAGAATCCCATAAAATCCATTGGATTCATCTTAAATAAGATAATCTACATATTATATTAAATAAATTTGACAATTTTTTATAAAAATAAAATAACCAAAATACGAATCACGAAAAATCAATTGGGCCCATTTAAACCTATCACGAAGAAATTGAAATCGTTTTAAACCAAACCTTACATGATATGGATTTCTGTAATGCAAGAAACCTTAGGTTTACGTACACATAATATTATTAAAAAATATTATCTAAATCTTGCATAGATTCGTTTAAAGCGCTTTCAACTTCTTCATTATTTTCCTCATGATATAGATTTTGGATGTGCCAAAATTTTTTAAGTATTTGGTAGGTAGGTAGGTAGTAGTGGCTGCCGACAGTACATTGACACACTTAGACCGGTGAGGTCCATTGTGATACCACGGGAACTTTCCTCGCATAGTACCCTACTCGTTGAATCAATTTGAGCTTTTAACGAAGCCGCGAAGGTTTTTGATACCAGTGCTTTCAAAATCACCCAGCGAGTCCAGAAAGAAGGCTCCTAAATGGGTTTTCCTTTTATGGTAGAGACCAGGGCAGAAACAGAGTAGATGTTGGACAGTTTCATCCTCCTCCACCTCTCTACAAGTTCTGCAGAAGTCGTTTGAGGGGAGTCCCAGTCTTCTGGCATGTTTACCAATCAGACAATGACCCGTAATTACCCTTACCATAGTGCTAATGTCACACCTTTCATGGTTAGTAGGTTAAGGGATCGTTTCAGGTTCAACATGGGCCAGATCTGCTTGGTGATATTGCAGTCTGGTCTAACTGACCATCTGAAGTTTGAAGCTTTTATTGCATCATTTCGAAGCAATAAATTACAGGTGGCAAGAGTTGCACCCAGATTGCTCCTTTCCGCAAGGAGTTCTAATATAGTACCCTCTCTAGCAAGTATATCTGCCATGCAGTTACCCGGAATATCACTGTGTCCTGGCATCCATCGTAATAATATGTTGAACCTATCCGCTAGTTTGTCCAAAGAACTGCGACAGGCCAACACGGTTTTTGAGTTGATGGCTACCGACTCCAGTGCTTTAATTGCGGCCTGACTGTCTGTGAGTATACAGATATTTCTAACAGATAATACGCTGGATCTGAGCCAGTCTGAGGCTTCTTTTATTGCCATTACCTCCGCCTGAAACACACTACAATGTCTTGGTAGGCCTGAAGGATAGACTAATATTCAGGTTTTCCGAGTAGACTCCACCCCCCACTCTGTCATTCAATTTTGAACCATCAGTGTAGAGGTGTACGTGCTCCTTGTTTAGAACCATGCTACTCTTCCAACTTTCCCTAGACGGAATATCGGTACGATATGATCTCTCAAAGAAGTACCCTGTAAGAGTCAGATCTAGGTTCTCTGGAATAAATTTCTTGTATTCCATAATAGAAGAGTGGCCAATTAATTGTGGTTTCCACTAGGAATTGGCTTTTAGCCTGATTGCAGTTCTGGATGCCATTTCTTTGCCATGAATATCTAATGGTAAGAGATGAAATAGTGTATCCAGTGCCGCGGAAGGAGTTGTTCTAAGTGCTCCGCTTATGCAGATGGAGGCTGATCTTTGATCTTTCTATTTCCACCTAACTATTCATACCTAACCAAGTATTTGGCACCTTTTTTTAATAGATTCTAATAAGAAAAATGTTATTTAGCATTTTTGTTTGCATCCTGTTTCTGGATTTGGTTTTCATTATCAATATTAAAGCTTATAAATAATTCTAAAATGTCTGTCTTTCACGCTCAAGCTATTATCAATTGAAATTGAACAATTTTTTTTTCAAAATCGTTAAATTCGTTGGCCTTTTTTTTTTTCATTGATTAGTTTAATTATACATAATTTACATTGATTTCTTAATACTTCTTCTTGTAATTTTAATACGTTTTTTGTTTTTATTTCTTGAAGTTTTTGTTCACATTCATAACCCAAATAAGGACATGAATTCAAATATTTTTCAAAATTAATTGCAATATCAATATATTTTTTAAGAGGACTAGCTACGACTTTTTTCATCAAAGATCAATTTAGGTAGCGCAAATTATGAAAAACATTTTTTCTGGCAGAAAAAAAATAACACGGCTAAAATAAATTTTTTACTGTTAAGCCAAGTACTATTATTTTCTCCGGCTAAAAATAAATTTTTACGGCTAATTTCTTAAAGAATGGGGGCTTGATAAACCCAGGCTTATCAACCATTTTTTTGAACTCTTGACAGTAACTTAGGTTGAATCACCTTTTAATGCTTAATTAAATACGGTACTGCAAGTTTATACTATAATATCTACAATGTTTTTCGAGCATTTATTTATCAAATTGCAGGTTCATCAAATGTGGAAAACTACTGCTATTGTCAGGAACTTAGTCTTCTTAATAGAATAGAATAGTTTCATTTTATTTAATTTATTACCAGATTATTCCGGGTGTTCCAGAGCATGCTTATTAGCTTTTTAAGAAGAGAAGGAGCCGTTATTTTAAAATTAAATAAAAATTTTAGTATCTAAATCGAGGATGCTCTATCGATTGGTGATATTTTCAACTTCCGGGAAGGACTGGGAAAGGGTTTTTTAAGACCAAATATCACCAAAATTGGCAGAAATCAAGATTTTCAAATGGGAAGGGGTACTTTCTTATACAAATTTGGATTCTACGACAAAAAATAAGAAACTTATCCTAAATGATTTTTTTTTGTTTTCTCATTATTAAAATTAATAAAAATTAAACAAAAATCCACCATATTTTCCTTTGGTAAAGCAAAATTAATAATGATAATTTTGATAAATAAATTTGTTTTTCATATTAGCATATTCTTATCTCAGTTTTGGGTACCTACAAAGTTTAAACTAAAAAAACCCAAAAAAAAAAAAAAAAATGTAGTTTCGATTAAAAATTTCGATTTCGGCCAATTTTGGCGATATTCGGTCTTAAAAAACCTTCTTCCGGTCCTTCCCGGAAGTTGAAAATATCACCAATCGATAGAGCACTCTCGATTTAGTTAATAAAATTTTTATTTAATTGTAAAATAGCTGATACGCATGCTCTGGCATATCCGGTATACTTTCATTTTTTTTTTTCATTTATTATATCCCAATAAATAAATAAGTAAAATGTTAAGTCACTTAATCGAAGTTTGATGTTTCTTCCACAAAGCATTATTTATTAAACAAAAATTTATTGTTCTTGCTATTTCAAATTTATATTTCTATATCACGATTCCAACTTTTTTCCAGCCCACATCCCAAATATTTACAGCATAACACAACTTCTATTTTTTTGTTGTCTATCGGAGCGTATCATGCCTGTATTTATTTGGCTGGATATACTGGAAATATGATAAATATGTGGAATGAATATAGTATGTGAGATTTTGATTTAGGAGAGATTTCAGAGTTGGATTCAAAATCAACACATTTTTCAAAATATTTATATTAATTATTATTTTTATGCGTAGCCGCTGTTGGATATGAAACAGAGGATAACTCATTTTTCCAGAATATTTACTTAAATCATTTTTATAAGTATACAAACAAAATTATTAAATTCAAAAGCACTAAATTAACACTAAAGTCGGATTTTGGAATTTTCAATTTTAGGATTTTGAATTTTGGTATTTTGGCGTCTTATATTTGGTATTTGGGATTTCATTGCGAACGCATAAATTTGTACATATAAATTCAGGTACATGAAATACAGGCAAATAAAAATGCAGTCAAAAATGTAGTAAATGGCATGTGATTGTAACATGTTGTTTATTTTAGTCAACCTGATATTTTTCGGATTACATTCCCTGTGGATAGCTATGTGTTTTGTGTTATTGATGTTCATATTAAGACGAAAACGTTTATTGTAGTAATTGATTTTGTCAACGCGGTAACGGTGTTGAAGATCATTTAGATTGTTGACTATAATATTTGTGTCCTCAAAATATCTGATGTTATTGATATTCATTGCCTTCACATTGATGTCTTTGTTTACAAAATTGATTGCTTGTTGAAATATTTGTTAAGCGTACAGTTGATACAATTAAAAATGGTGGCAAGACGAAATGCATCTTTAATGGACAGTGAAACATATTTTCTTGTGTTGGAATATTAATCTTGTCAGCTTTGATACAATATCTTCTGTCTCATCATAATGTTCTTCAGCATTTGAACATACATCGTATTCTACTGCAATCTCAAAAGTACAATTAACTTCAATTCTTTGAACTGCTAGTAATTTCGAACATAAAAATCGCCATAATGTAAATAAATCCTGTTGGCAAAATAAATAAATGAAAAATTAATGGGCAATAATAATTATACTATATATTTAGCTATCCAAAAAATAATAAAATTCGTTGAAGGAGAAAATTCAAATTAAGTATTTTTTTTGTTTTTACTGCTCAACCTAAATAACAGAGATACAACGTATGGCATAGACTGGCGTATAATTTACATGCGTTTTATGTATATTATGAGATTTTCTTAATTTACATGTGTTTATACATCAATATCTATACGCCATACGTCGTACGCTCTTATTTAGGTTGAGTAGTTAATTATTAAATCAATTGAAATTAAATATTTAAATTTTCAAATTAATTTTTTCAAATTAAATATTTAAAACTTCAAATTAATTTTTTGAATTATCAAAAAAATTAAAATCATAAAAAATTAAGATTTGATAATTTGTACATTTTAAATATTATAAAAATTCAAAAATATTATATATATATTATTCTGCATTTATCTGGATGTTTGTAAGTTCGACGAAACGCTCCAAAACATACACAAATTGCATATGTATACAAATGCATATATATACAAATTGCTTTGGTGTTTTTTTTTAACCCCTATCTACCATGCTGAACCTTTGCAGGCAAAATTGATTGCATGAACTATATTTTTTTAATTTTAAAAATAAAAAATAATAATAATAATATAAATAAAACAAACAATTTTTTTGATTTATAATAATAAGGACTAATAGAAATTTAATCAATAGTTTAATATGGTGTAATAACCAAAAGGCAAAACAGCATTTAACAAAAAAAAAAAAATAATTCACTCAAACGTTATTCTTATTACTTAAAATTATTATACACAATAATATACATGTGTATCAGCATATTTGTATTGTATAATACTATACATTATACTACTTTATTGCTTCTACCTTTTATTTTTGTCATTATTGTGTGCGTAACTCACTTCACTCAAAAAAAATTATTTTTGTTTTTTTTTTGTTTTTTTTTATTATTTGCTGTATCTGTATTCTGTATGTTCTGCATGCTTTATTCCAAAAATATTATTTTATTTTCAGTGTTAAGTGTTCACTGTTCACTTCACTGTTCAGGTTCACTGTTCAATCAATAGAACTTGATAGAAGTAGAGTAGGATAATTAACTCTACTTCTACGCCGGATAATAAAACATTGTTTTTTTTAAATTGAAAATTATTGATGAAAATGTTTTTGTATTTTTTGTAAATTTTACCAATTGAGATACAAAATTTTGAATATATATTATATATTATAGGTACTTCTTTTTCTGTTATATAAAAAAAAAAAGATTAGTGTTAGGCCAATATAAACATAAATAAAAATAAATAAAAAGTGATATAAACATAAGTACTGTAATTTCGGAATAAAGAATCTAATGAAAGAAAAAAAGAAACTAGGATTTATTTTGCTTCCGTCATTTATGACGGGTTACAAAGCTAGTAAATATATATATACATACATAGGTATATAATTCATGGATCTGTCAGAAGTAGATAATGTATTTACGATATCAGACTGCAAAGCAAATATCGTTGGATTAATATGAAGATCATTATCTGAAAGATCAGAAATTACTAGGAATTAAAATTACGAAATTGGTTCAAATCTTGAACCAATAAGATAAAATATAGTTACTTGATTCACATTATTTGGCTAAATATACATTTATATTTAAGGTATTTGGGAAAAATGATGTAAATTTTATGAAGAATCTATGAAGAGATGGCTCACTTGCAGCATATAGTTTCAATTATTGAAAAAGTTAAAAAATTATATGTATAATGGACTAGGACCACTGAAAAATAGTAAGTAATGAACAATAATTTATTCTTTTTTAATATATTAGCTCAATCTAACTTATCCTTTTACAAACTGGTACACAAAAAGCAAAAATGTATTGATATACGTGTATGTTGTGTATGTATGTATGTTAAGTAACGTTAAATATGTGAAGTAGGTTGGTTATTATAGGAACAAATTAATATATATATATTATCAAAAAATATTCTGGACTCATTTATTGACGATTATATTATTTGGGATGTATCAAAAATACAATTACGAATTGTTTTGTAAGTGAATTTCAATTCCATGAGATTTCAAAATCGGTGGTCTACATTCCACGTGAATTCGAAAAATTTCGAAATCACTTTATGAAACGTCAAAGTCAACTGTTATTTGTAAATTTTAATTACAAATTTTTTTACGGTTAAAAATTTTATTTAAATTTCAATAAAGTGTATTAAAAGTTATATTTAAATTATATTTAAAGTAATTTACATCGTAATGGACCCGATTGTTTTATTAGTCAATAGCGAAAAACGAAAATGCATTAACAAAGAGAAAATTAGGAGAAGGCATTTGCGCGAAAAAGCAAATATATTTGATCTACCAGAATCAATGTAAGTAGTTGAATATCGGTTACATTTTAAGTTGTAAGGGAATAGCTGTTTTTTATTTAGTTTTAAAGCAAGTTTTAGTATCAACAAGGAAGCTTTTAAATATATTTTAGCAGAAATTAAAACAGTAACGGAAACATCTTCAATTCCTGTTTTATCCCAGCTTGCAACAACACTCATATTTTTGGCAACTGGCAATTGCCAGAGATCGGTTGGTCAAGATTTTGATATCGGTTTGGGTCGATCAACAGTAAGCAAGGTTTTGACCAGAATGCTTAATATTTTGGAAAAAATGTGTTCTAAATGGATAAAGCTTGAGATATCGGAAGAAGAAAATAATGAAAATAAAAGAATTTTTTATGAAAAAAATGGTATACCAGGAATAATAGGCTGTATCTATGGCAGGCATATACGAATTTTGAAACCACGTCAAGAAGATGGCATTTATTGTAACCGAAAGGGTTATTTCAGTTTGAATGTTTTAATTGTAAATATACACTTTTGTATCTAATGTAACAGACAAATTTTTAATATTAATTATGTAATGTAGATTTGTGATGGAAAAATGAACCCACCCTGGATCAGTACACGATGTTTTAATATGGCATGTAAGCCAAGCCAGAAGATACTTTTTAAACAAGTTTGAAAGTGGTGAACGTGGTGTATGGTTACTGGGTGATGGTGGATATGCGTTAGAGCCATTTGTCATAACGCCATATAAATTTGCAGAACCCCAACCATTTCAATCTAATTTTAATAAAAAAGCATTCAAGAACACAGAATGTAATAGAGAGAACAATAGGAAATTTAAAAAGTAGATTTAGGTGCTTATTTGGAACCTTGCATTATCACCCAAAAAACGTTGTCCGAATAGTTAACGTTTGTTGTGTGCTTCACAATAATTGCAAAGAATTTAATTCTGACATAGATGAATCAGAAATAAATGAAGAAATAGGTGATAGTTCTGATTTAGAAAGTTATGGAGATCACTTAGAGGAGGCTCGATCAATAAGAGACTCGATCGCACAACATTTTTTAGATTAACAATAAAGAAATTTGTTTAACACTATGAACATTATTTCAACATAAATAAAAACAAAAACATATTTCAATGTTTAATTAATAAAATTTATAAAAACTATAAAAAGAAAGATTATTCACAATCGTCATTATTATTATCACGCATGTGCACATTTAATTTTATTTCTTCTATTTCTAGCAGTCTTTTTTTAATTTGATTTTTTTTTCTAAAATGGCTTTTTCCATTTGTAAATTATGTCGTTTCCTTTCTTGGTTTTGTTCCTTTAAAATATCACTTATTTTTTCTACTGCACGATATGTTCTCTTAAGGCTCAATTTATTTTCTTTTCCTATTTCTACAGCTTCCCCTATTTTTGCAGAAAGTTCTTTCATTATATTTTTTTGTTCTTCGCAATACTTCCCAATTTCATCTTTCTTTGCATTATCCCTTCTATTTCGGAAGTGTATTGTTCGGCCCACCACCAGTTTTTTTGCTTTCGTGTTTTTTGTGAACCAGTTTTTTTCTAATTCCCATTTTCCAAACTGCCCAAACCTTCAATAAAGAAAAATTAAAAATTATACATTGATAATTATTTTATAAATATAATTATTTTTACATAAATTTTTTTATACAACCTTTTTCCATCCAGACACGTCTTTTTGTGGTGGGCCTTGATTATTTAACTCTTTGGCTAATTCTTTCCACAGAGATTCAACTACATATTTTTCTTTTTTGGTGTACCCATTAGCAATATCGGAATTAATTTCCATGAATTTTAAAAATATCTTCTCCTGTCTAGAGTTCTTATGTTTTCCCCTATAATTGTACATATTTATAATTTTTATATTAAAAATGTAAATTTACATAACAAACAAAAAAAAAAATTAAACTTCACTTAAAAAATTGTAATTCACCATGAAAAAAATAAGTGAATTCAATTGCATAAAATTTAGTGGAATGAAATTTAAAGTGGAATGCAGAACATCTATATTTGACATTCGAAATTCCAATTCAGTAGTATTTCACTTTTGTGAATTGTGGAACACCTAATTTCACTTTCACCATTTAATTTCACAAAAAGTGGAATGCAGAACACCGTCGATTATTTGGGATGTACCAAAAATGCAATTACGATTTGTTTTGTAAGTTTTACTAACATATCTGTGTGTCGTATATGCATACTGAATTTAAGAACGATTTAGATATTTTCAGACTATTGGTTCCATGGGGCGATTTTGTAAGTGTCGGTTGCACCATTTTTAAGAAGATCTGTATGATAATTATTTTTTTTTTTAAATTTATGATTCATCTGTAACCACTTTTTCTTCTGCTTCTGCTGAGGTTTCAATTTGTTTGTTTTTACAATTTTTTCTATCTCACAGCTTGTAATAAATATACTCTAATCATGTTAAAATGAATTAGTTCATCATAAGTTTCACTATATTTAATATTACATTTTTTTTTGTATTTACAAATATATCAAATTACATCAGCATCGGTTTCAGCAATGATAGTTGATTTGTATTTCTCATTCTTTTTCATCCAATTAATCGAAAATAGTTATTCGTTCTCTGAAAATTATATTTTATCGTAACTCAGACACGTCTTTAATTTCATTTGAAAATTTCGAGTCAAGCTGTATTTTAGTTTCTTCAATTTTCTTCTAATAAATATTTATGATGCATTTTTGTATCTTTACAATCGATGTTTACAGTGTTTAAGAGTTTTTTTTGTCTTCTACTCTATCGAAAGTCTTTTCGTAATCGATAAAATACAAAAATATGTCATATTGTACACTTTTTCAATTTAAACAGAGCTGCTTCCTTGAAGCCGTAACTCAGACACATCACATTTCTTGTATACTAAATTGTATGTATTACTTTCAGAAAACTCTTTAATGCATGGCTTATTAGGCTGTTTTCTGTGGTAGTGCGATGAAAGTTGATACATACCTTGACTTTTGAAACATCTACAAAAAGTTGAAATACAAAGTTTTGTCATTGGTCAAATCAAAGTTAAAACCATGTTTCGAGTTTCCAAACGCTTAAATTATGCATCTTCGATGCCTCTAATGTACAAAGAAGGTATCGATAAATTTCTAAAAGACAATAATTGTTTGATGGATCTATGAATTTTGAAAATTTTAAATAGGGCAGAAATTAATCAATTGTTATTGTGGGTATTTTTTATTTATTTCAATAAAAATAATTTTTGTTTTCGAAACTAACTGAAATTTGTTAATTGAGAAAAGAAATGGATATTTTTTCCTTTGATTTGATATAATCTATTCTGGCTGTTTTTTTCTTTTCTTTAAAATAATTTGAAGTAAACTCGTGCTAAAATTTTCTTTTTTAGGTGCAAAAGAATCATCAATTATAATATACCAATATATTGAAAGATATACATTAAAATGTACAAAAATTTTTTATTAAATATTATTATTATTTATCAATACAAATACTTAGAATAATTGATTTACTATTTAAATATTTATATTTCATAAATTTTCTGAAATTACACTGTACATTTATATTTGCATATTCGTATCTTATTATTTTGCAAGTTTAGAAAGTGGATTTTGCATGAAGAAATATAGTATACTTTGCAACTATATTTGTTTATCTTTGAGATATGTAATTAAAACTTTTGAAATAAAATTTGATGTAATTACAATAAAATTTGTAAATGTAATAAAAATAAGTAAAACAAAACTTTCATGAAACAAAATCTGATGTCTAAACGCTCCCTAATAAATACTATTAATAGAGACGTACATTTCAACAAAATGTGGCGAACAGAGATGTCGCTGGCAGTATAGATATGAAATTAAATGCATTTAAACTAAATACATACCAGACTCACATTAAAAACACATTCAAATAGTCATAAACACGATTTTTGTGTTTTTTTTTATTATCATAATAGCCCTAACTATTTCAAAACTCAAAATAAAAAAATAAAAACATTTATTTATAGAATTTATATTTTTATTTCACTTCTTTTCTTCAATTTTGGTTTTGACGTTTTGGTATAATTATATATGACCATTATAGTGAAGGTTATGATATGGTTATGGTTTGTTAAATCATATCGAATCTATAGGCCATTTATTATATATTTAGGGGTAAAGCCAATAATTATGCTTTTTATCTTATTGTTCAGCTTTTATTGATGCCTTTATGACTATTATAGTTAGGGGTAAAGCCAATAATTATGCTTTTTCTCTTGTTCTTCAGTTTTTATTGTTATATTGTTATCCCGCTAGGGTCTCTGATGTAGGTAAGGGTAGTCTGTGATTTTGGTTTTTAAAGTTTTTTTAATTTTTATGTGTACTAAATTTGCCGTGTATTGATTTAGAACTTGATAATAATGTCATAACATATTTTGTTTTTCTTGTTTTTAGCAGATCGTAAATTTCGGTTTATGATTCTCCATGGACAATATAATATTTACTCAATGCTACTGCGCATTTGAATTTATACTTTTGAATTATTTGTTAATAAAATAAATAAATTTCAATTTGGAATTGTGGGTGTGGTAAAAAATATATTTTCTAAATTTACTATTTGTTTTACCGGTAAGTTTTTTTGCTAAATTAATTCATATAATAAGATATAATCAAAGCTATTGCTCAATAGGTGAATTATTTTTAGGTTAATTTTAATTTATTTTTGGTTTTATTTGGTTTTATTGCTTTGTGGTTTATGTCTTTAAATTAAACTTTGCACACTATCGTAATTCGTAATAGTTCTAATAAAGTTGTCTAATCTAGTTGAAAATAGCTTTGTGTTGTAAAAGCTTTATGAAAAGTTTAACAGACGTTTAAGCGTATTAATATATAAGATTTGCTATATTATTATTTATTTTTTTTTTAACGATATTGAAAAAAACAAATGGCCGTAAAACTGAAAGAAGTGTTTATTAACGTCAAATAATACATTGTATAGACATTATAAATCAAACACATGATTTTGACATTGTCTCACGTGTCTCAAAATCGTATTTTTTAATGTTTCGAAATTCACGGATACATGCATTTAATAATTTATCTAGGTCAGTTAAATTATCTTCAGTATTTTGAACAACTGAGTTCTCTAAATACTGGATTTAAAACTTTTTTTTTATAATATTGAAGTCAATAATTTTTATATAGGATTTAAAAATTTTTTTATTAAATATTTTATAAAATTAAAAATTTTATGGGTCCAATTTTCAAATTACTTATTTTCTTCTTTCATATTTTCTTTTACATTTTATTATAATTTACTTAAAGACCATACCACAGAAGTAAAATATTTTTTTTTCTAATTCATTGATTAAATTTCCTTTTTTAAATTTGAAAATATATTTTTTTTATTTCTTTTATATTCAATTTGTTTTCCCTTACTTATTTTTTGCATTGATTTTTTTATTTTTTTTATTTTATTTTATTTTTTTATATTATTTCTTATTATTAAATATTGATTTATTCAATATTTTTCCAATCGAATTAATTTTAAACCTATTTGAAAAGAACTGCCTTTTTTGTTGCTGTATTCGCTATAATTCTCTCTTAAATTATTATTACTATTCGAAGTGTAAGTAAGTAAAATGAAAAATAAAAACAAAAAAAAAAAAATAAAAAACGAAGAAAAAACCGCGCGCCATCTGGCATTAAAATTTTTTTTTACCAAACTTTTTTGTTATCTAATTTAATTTCTTTTTTCTCTTTCTTTTTATGATTATTGAGTCCATCAATTTATTTTACCAATAATGAAATATAAAAAAATATAGAATGAAAAAATTAAATTAAGTGAAATCATTTTTTTGTATGTATTTAACATACATGGGTACATACTGCACCCATTCTATTAACTGTTTATTTATTTCATCCTTGAATTCTTGTGTTATTATATTCATCCTTATTTGAATGAAAAGCAGACGGATTTAAGAAAGAAAAAATAAATTAAAAGAAAAAGAAAAAAAAATTATATTTTATTAAATTATTATCAGTTGGCACTTAAATTTAACAAAAATTATCCCCTTTAATATACTACGACTTGATATTTGTTACAACAAAAGAATATGCATACATTACACTAGTATGTCCTTGAATCCGGTTAAAAATTTTCAACAATTTGAAAACTGTTTTCTAAAATATAAAAATTTTAATATTTATGCAATATAATTTTTTGTTTGGTGTTGTGTTCACTTCATACATAGTGTTGTAGTTCATTCTTATTGTTTTTATTTCTAAATTAAGTTTAAGTTTATTTCAAATACCTAGTATCACTAACACCATTTAAAAAAAAGATTAGGGAAATTATTATAGGAACAACTAAAAATAAAGGATTGAATGACTCTCCATAGAGTCACTGTAAATGTGACAAAAACAAAATATTTATGATAATCAAAGCCAAGAACGAGCAAACTGTCGTTATCTTACAATTGTATTAAACAACAGTATTACCTTGGTGTTTGGTTCGATGATGAATTAAACTGGAATGAATAGTCATGCAACTAAACTGATGCAAAAGTTCAGAAGAACTGCAGGCGTATTGAAAAAAAATGGAAAACGACTACCAGGCAAGGTTAAGCCTGGTAGCATAATGTATTCTATTTCATAGTAAGATAAGCAATGGTATAGGAATTTAGGACAACACTTATAAAAGAAACATAAGCTCTGTCCAAAAGAATTTAAAATAAATTAATTAAAAATCTAAAATAAAACACTAAATTAGTTGTTAATATAATGAAATACATCGGCACAATACTAAAACACCAGAAGACCTGGGTACTTTTACATGTATTAAAACATACTGAACTTATGTCAAGAAAGAGCTTAAAAAACTAATCAGTTTTTCGTCTAAGTAAAATTTATGTGCTGATTTTGTTCTTTTTTTATGTTTTTTATGCCTTTGTAGCGTCTTTAAATTATTGGAGATTCTCAGGGACCTGTTGTATTGGCGTAGGACCTAATGACTATATCCCATAGATAGCTGGAATTGCTAGCTTTCCAAAAATATATATCTTTAGTAGCGCATCTTATCTTTTAAGCACGAAAAGGACATTTGAAAGTTTCCTTGTTGTTTTGATGTTTTTGAATAAAAACCGTTATATCTGTTGATTTGTTATATATATATATATGTATTTAGTTATACCTATATTGTAGAAAGACAACGGTGTGGAGCATATTTTAGCATTTACTTGATGATGATCGGTGCTGCCATTATCGAGATATTGTAGTTCAAAGTAGAAAATTTTGAAAAAAATAGCAATTCCAGCTATCTTTGGAATATAGTCACTAGGTCCTACGCCGATACAACATCTCCCTCAGAAGAACCAAATTATTTGTTAGGAATACTGTCAGACTTAATTTTTTTTTTCTCCTCTCACTCCGCATGGGAGCATAGGGCTTCGATAGTGAACCTCCATTCCTCTGTGTTGAGTACTGCTTCCTTAATATCGTCCCAGTTATAATTGTTGATTGTTAATTCTTGATCAATTGTGCATCTCCATGTGTTGTATGGTCTGCCGGGTCTGGTCCCAAATGTTCTTCGATTATGCTCCCAAATGTTCTTCTTGCCTTATTTATACGGCGGTTGACATCTTCTGTTGTACCTCTTCTTGATGTTATGATGCTCCCCAGGTAGTTGAATTCTTCTATGTATTCTATCTGTTGTCCACTCACTGTTATTGGCTCACTATCACTGTTGTTTGTCCTCATTGCCTTGGTTTTCTCGATATTTAATTCCAGTCCCGATTTCTTTGCTTCTTCCTGTAATCTGTTGACTTTGTTCTGTAGGTCCCTAGGTTTGATTCCTTGCTATGAGGCATACATCATCTGCGTAATCTAAGTCTTCAAAGTTGCCGAAGAGATCCCATTCTATTTCGTTTATTCCAGTGCCAAATTTTCTTGGAATGTCGTCTAGTATTGTGTTGAAGAGAAGTGTTGATAGTGGACATCCTTGTCTAACTCCTATATTGGTGTATAATGGATCACTGATCTTACCTCTGTGTTGAACTGTTGTCTCTGCATCTTCATACATCGCTTTGATGATGTTGATGATTTTTTCAGGAACTCCCTTCTTTGTGAGTGTTCTCCATATTGCGCATCTCTTGACTGTGTCGAATGCTTTCTTACAATCTATGAATAGTAAATATAGTGGGGCATTCCATTCTACTGATTGTTCAACTATGACCCGTAAAGTATTTGCCTGGTCAACACAGCTTCGGTTTGGTCTGAAACCTGCCTGCTCTTTCCGTAGTATTGGTTCTAGTACTACTTCTAATCTTTTCCTTATAATAATTGCTATTATCTTATGAATAGTATTTAGAACCATGATTCCTCTCCAGTTGCTGGAATTTTCCAAGTCTCCTTTCTTAGGTATCTTGACAATCATTCCTTTCTTCCATGATGGTGGTATATTCTCTTCTATCCATGCTTTTCTGATGTGGGGTTCAATTGTTTTTGCGAATAAGTCGGGGTCCAGCTTGGCTATTTCTGCTGGAATTCCATCTTCACCTGTTGCTTTGTTGTGTTTCAGGATATTGATTGTAGCTTTGATTTCTTCTATATTTGGAGCTTGAGTAGATATTGGCAGTCCCTCAGTTGGGTAGATATTTGCATCGTATCTGTTTCTTATGTCTGCTTCATTATTTGCACTTTGTTCGGTGCTCAGTTCTTGGAAATGTTCTCTCCATCTCTTTAATTGGTCCTCTAAGTTTGTGAGGAGCGCACCATTTTTATCTTTAATTGGTTTGTTTTGTTGTTCCGATTGGTTTGTTAAATTCTTAGCTATGCGATGCAATTCTCTCAGGTTATGTTGCTGTGCTGCTCTTTCTGCTTCTGCGGCTAAATTTTGCAGAAATTTCCTTTTATCTCTTCTTGCTGCTCTTTTCACTGTTTTCGCTATTTCTTCATATTCTCTTCTTGATGCCGTCCTGTTGTTTATCATTTTCTTCATTTCGCCTCTTCTTTTAATCAAGGCCCATGTGTTATCGGTTATCCAGATTTTTCTTTGTGGTTGTGAAATTCCAAGATTTTGTTCGCTTGTTTGGTTGTAAGTTTCCAGAATCTCTTCCCAATTTGGTCTCTATTATTACTAATATTTTCTCGTAACGCCGTAACCATGTCAGCTCTTACTTGCGGATTTTTTAAGTTGTTTATATTTATTTTCTTCTTTCTATTTTTTCTGGCTCTTCTTTGTTGACTTAGTTTCATTCTGAAGTCCCCAGTTAGTAATTCATGATCGCTGTGTATATCTGCTCCCCTTCTATTTCTTACATCTAACATTGATTGTTTCCATTTCTTGCTAATGCATATGTGATCTATCTGATTTCTTGAGATCCCGTTTGGTGTTGTCCATGTGTATTTGTGGATATCTTTGTGTGGGAATAGACTCCCTCCGATTGCTAGGTCGAAAGTCTGACACAACTCTATCAATCTTTCCCCGTTGTTGTTTCTTTCTCTCCCTAACCCGTGTTTGCCCATTATCTCCTCAAGTCCATTGTTGTTAGGTCCTATTTTCGCATTCTAGTTACCCATTAATATTATGATATCTCCCCTATTTATGACTGCTAGCGTTGTTTCTATTTGTTCGTAGAAGTCATCCTTAATATGGTTCTCAGCGACCTCTGTTGGTGCATAGCATTGAATTATTGTTACATGTCTTGCCATATTTCGAAATCGCCCTATAACAATTCCATCAGAGACTGCGTTCCAAGAAACCAATGTTTGTCTCAATTTCTTTGATATTAGTATTCCGACTCCACTTTCACCCCCTGTTTCCCTTCCACTGTAAATTACCATGTTTCCATTCTCCGTGTTGATTTCTCCGGTGTTGTTCCATCGCATTTCACTTATACCTAGGATGTCTATGTTGTAAGGACCAATTGAGCTTCCAATTGCGAGAGTCTGGAAGTAAATTTTATAAGTCAAGATAAATAAAAAAAATAAAAAATTCTTTGAATATTTTTATTATTTATTTATTTAGAGTGCGCAACTTAATTCCAAAAAGAACAATATTTGTTAAACTATAATGTTTTATCCATATAGATTAGTAATTGGATATTGCCATTTCTTTATATCCAATGCTTCTAAATCTTATACTTATAAAATTGGTTGGTATACACGTATTTTTTCAACACATTCAACAAATTTATTTGACTAAAATGTAAAATTTTTTTAAATTATAGTTACAAAAACTATAACGTTGTTTTCTTTCTCAACTACTACTTTTTCCAATGTCTAACCTTGTGTCCTATTTATGATAATAAATAAAATAATAATGTAAAAATAAAAATTTTTAAAATATACTTTTATCGAAACCAAACTAACCCCCTAAAAAGTAGCAAATAAAACTAGTGGTAGATATTGAGCATCTAGAACTACTATAAGATAAAACACCAAAGTATATAATGAATCTTGCTGGAATATTGTTAATGGACATTTTTAATATTTGCCGCTTGAAAAAAATCACGAATATTAAAAGAACATCACAAAGCGTTTCCAAATTCCCATTAACAATATTCCAGCAAGATTCATTATATACTTTTGTGTTTTATCTTATAGTAGTTCTAGATGCTCAACATCCACTAGAGCAGCAACCCGAACCAGTCCACATTTTCGAAATTGGTAACAGTCGTATTTCTTTATTTGTGAAAAAGTATCTAAGTGTAAATTTTCATGCCTGTAATACAATTGGTTTTCAAATATGCCTGAGACGTGCTAGGAGTTGTTCAGCAGCAACCCGAACCAGTCTACATTTTCGAAATTGGTAACAGTCGTATTTCTTTATTTGTGAAAAAGTATCTAAGTGTAAATTTTCATGCCTGTAATACAATTGGTTTTCAAATATGCCTGAGACGTGCTAGGAGTTGTTCAGCAGCAACCCGAACCAGTCTACATTTTCGAAATTGGTAACAGTTGTATTTCTTTATTAATGAAAAAGTATCTAAGTGTAAATTTTCATACCTGTAATACAATTGGTTTTCAAATATGCCTGAGACGTGCTAGGAGTTGTTCGGCAGCAACCCGAATCATTCTACATTTTCGAAATTGGTAACAGTTGTATTTCTTTATTAATGAAAAAGTATCTAAGTATAAATTTTCATGCCTGTAATACAATTGGTTTTCAAATATGCCTGAGACGTGCTAGGAGTTGTTCGGCAGCAACCCGAATCATTCCACATTTTCGAAATTGGTAACAGTCGTATTTCTTTATTTGTGAAAAAGTATCTAAGTGTAAATTTTCATGTCTGTAATACAATTGGTTTTCAAATATGCCTGAGACGTGCTAGGAGTTGTTCGGCAGCAACCCGAACCAGTCTACATTTTCGAAATTGGTAACAGTCGTATTTCTTTATTTGTGAAAAAGTATCTAAGTGTAAATTTTCATGCCTGTAATACAATTGGTTTTCAAATATGCCTGAGACGTGCTAGGAGTTGTTCGGCAGCAACCCGAATCATTCCACATTTTCGAAATTGGTAACAGTCGTATTTCTTTATTTGTGAAAAAGTATCTAAGTGTAAATTTTCATGCCTGTAATACAATTGGTTTTCAAATATGCCTGAGACGTGCTAGGAGTTGTTCGGCAGCAACCCGAATCATTCCACATTTTCGAAATTGGTAACAGTCGTATTTCTTTATTTGTGAAAAAGTATCTAAGTGTAAATTTTCATGCCTGTAATACAATTGGTTTTCAAATATGCCTGAGACGTGCTAGGAGTTGTTCAGCAGCAACCCGAACCAGTCTACATTTTCAAAATTGGTAACAGTCGTATTTCTTTATTTGTGAAAAAGTATCTAAGTGTAAATTTTCATGCCTGTAATACAATTGGTTTTCAAATATGCCTGAGACGTGCTAGGAGTTGTTCGGCAGCAACCCGAATCATTCCACATTTTCGAAATTGGTAACAGTCGTATTTCTTTATTTGTGAAAAAGTATCTAAGTGTAAATTTTCATGCCTGTAATACAATTGGTTTTCAAATATGCCTGAGACGTGCTAGGAGTTGTTCGGCAGCAACCCGAACCAGTCTACATTTTCGAAATTGGTAACAGTTGTATTTCTTTATTAATGAAAAAGTATCTAAGTATAAATTTTCATGCCTGTAATACAATTGGTTTTCAAATATGCCTGAGACGTGCTAGGAGTTGTTCGGCAGCAACCCGAATCATTCTACATTTTCGAAATTGGTAAGAGTTTTATTTCTTTATTTGTGAAAAAGTATCTAAGTGTAAATTTTCATGCCTGTAATACAATTGGTTTTCAAATATGCCTGAGACGTGCTAGGAGTTGTTCGGCAGCAACCCGAATCATTCCACATTTTCGAAATTGGTAACAGTCGTATTTCTTTATTTGTGAAAAAGTATCTAAGTGTAAATTTTCATGCCTGTAATACAATTGGTTTTCAAATATGCCTGAGACGTGCTAGGAGTTGTTCGGCAGCAACCCGAACCAGTCTACATTTTCGAAATTGATAACAGTTGTATTTCTTTATTAATGAAAAAGTATCTAAGTATAAATTTTCATGCCTGTAATACAATTGGTTTTCAAATATGCCTGAGACGTGCTAGGAGTTGTTCGGCAGCAACCCGAATCATTCTACATTTTCGAAATTGGTAACAGTTTTATTTCTTTATTTGTGAAAAAGTATCTAAGTGTAAATTTTCATGCCTGTAATACAATTGGTTTTCAAATATGCCTGAGACGTGCTAGGAGTTGTTCGGCAGGCACCCGAACCAGTCCACATTTTCGAAATTGGTAACAGTTGTATTTCTTTATTAATGAAAAAGTATCTAAGTATAAATTTTCATGCCTGTAATACAATTGGTTTTCAAATATCTCTGAGACGTGCTAGGAGTTGTTCGGCAGCAATCCGAATCATTCCACATTTTCGAAATTGGTAACAGTCGTATGTCTTTATTTGTGAAAAAGTATCTAAGTGTAAATTTTCATGCCTGTAATACAATTGGTTTTCAAATATGCCTGAGACGTGCTAGGAGTTGTTCGGCAGCAACCCGAACCAGTCTACATTTTCGAAATTGGTAACAGTCGTATTTCTTTATTTGTGAAAAAGTATCTAAGTGTAAATTTTCATGCCTGTAATACAATTGGTTTTCAAATATGCCTGAGACGTGCTAGGAGTTGTTCGGCAGCAACCCGAATCATTCCACATTTTCGAAATTGGTAACAGTCGTATGTCTTTATTTGTGAAAAAGTATCTAAGTGTAAATTTTCATGCCTGTAATACAATTGGTTTTCAAATATGCCTGAGACGTGCTAGGAGTTGTTCGGCAGCAACCCGAACCAGTCTACATTTTCGAAATTGGTAACAGTCGTATTTCTTTATTTGTGAAAAAGTATCTAAGTGTAAATTTTCATGCCTGTAATACAATTGGTTTTCAAATATGCCTGAGACGTGCTAGGAGTTGTTCGGCAGCAACCCGAACCATTCCACATTTTCGAAATTGGTAACAGTCGTATTTCTTTATTAATGAAAAAGTATCTAAGTATAAATTTTCATGCCTGTAATACAATTGGTTTGCAAATATGCCTGAGACGTGCTAGGAGTTGTTCGGCAGCAACCCGAACCAGTCTACATTTTCGAAATTGGTAACAGTCGTATTTCTTTATTTGTGAAAAAGTATCTAAGTGTAAATTTTCATGCCTGTAATACAATTGGTTTTCAAATATGCCTGAGACGTGCTAGGAGTTGTTCAGCAGCAACCCGAACCAGTCTACATTTTCGAAATTGGTAACAGTCGTATTTCTTTATTTGTGAAAAAGTATCTAAGTGTAAATTTTCATGCCTGTAATACAATTGATTTTCAAATATGCCTGAGACGTGCTAGGAGTTGTTCAGCAGCAACCCGAACCAGTCTACATTTTCGAAATTGGTAACAGTTGTATTTATTTATTGGTGAAAAAGTATCTAAGTGTAAATTTTCATGCCTGTAATACAATTGGTTTTCAAATATGCCTGAGACGTGCTAGGAGTTGTTCGGCAGCAACCCGAATCATTCCACATTTTCGAAATTGGTAACAGTTGTATTTATTTATTGGTGAAAAAGTATCTAAGTGTAAATTTTCATGCCTGTAATACAATTGGTTTTCAAATATGCCTGAGACGTGCTAGGAGTTGTTCAGCAGCAACCCGAACCTGTCATTTGATAGCTTTATAAGGTACCGTGTCCGGTTGCTTTTTTCATCATGAGTAACTGTGCAAAATTTCAGAACTCTACCTTTAAATTTTTTAAACAAAATTATTCTTTTTCTTTTTGCGTTTGGTTTTAATATTAACAAAAAAATTCCAACCTACCTACCAAACATACCTATATGTATACCTATGTATATACCTACATATATGCATTCATACTATAGACACTGGCAAGTTAAAATAAAAGTATATAAAAAGGCTAATTTAACGGGGAATAGTCAAAGTCTGAGAATAAATGACAATTCTGTGGTAGTTGGAGATAAATATATTCTGGGAATAAATTGTTTCCCTTATAGCTGTACCGATTAGGACTTCTGCGATTATTAAGTTTGATTTTAAATTTTTGACTGCTAACCGGCTTTCATTGCAGAGACCACGTTTGGTATTTAGGTTACTAAGTAAAATTATTATAACTTCAACTTTCAAATTAAGTTTATGTGGAAGCATTCCACAGCAGCAGCCATTTAAAAATCCCACGATATGTTTAATACTTGTTCGTTAATTGTATTCGATATCCGAATTTTTAAAGCAAAGTATCTACTTTTTTGAATAGGCAGCAAAACTACAAGAGTAGAAACTGGACAGGCATCAGAAACATTGCCGATTTAATCCATTCAGCAGCGGATCGAAATATCTATCAGGACATCGTTGCCAATATCATATTACAGCTGACATCCAATTATGGATAGGCAATGAAAGAAAGAAGAAGTATTATGGAATCGTCTGTGTATGCCACAGCTAATTTTTACAGGTTTTGATTTTTTTTTTCCCAAATTTAGAGAAAATCGTCAAAAGAGAAAAAGTGGTTTAACCTGATCGAGGTTGACAGTCTCAACAATAATGAGGGTCTTGAGCCCACTAACGACTTTAAAATTATTCGCAATTAAAACTAGTCGAATATGACTAAACATTAATTTTTCCTTTAATTTTTCCTAACCCTTATTTTGATAAGATAGTCTTTAATTCAACAAAAATAAGAAAGTTTTTCAAAGAGTATAGATTTTAGCCTTATACAGTTCGAATTGTTTAATTCAAGCTTAACTCAAGCCCAGCAAATTTTAAAGCTTAATTCTGTAGCGTTTTATAATTTCAGTATGTATCACGTGTATTATTAAAAGTTAGGGTTATAAATTTTTATATAATATTAGACTATGAAAGTCAAAGAAAGGATGATGTAGGTAATCTTTCAAATTAACTAAATAAAGAATCGTTTTTGTAAATTTGAAATAAACACAGTTTGTACTGATTCAAATTTCAAAACTAGTAATATAAAGTAAATATTAATTAGAATAAAATTTCTTTGAACATTATTTTATTTATTTTCAAACTGTAGTTTACCTCTTCTATATTATTTATATTTATCTAATATTTACCTAATATTTACTAATCCTATAAATTACTATTTTTGATTTCAAAATTTTAAATTTCGTTACATTCGCATAGGCAGGTATGAATTTGGAAAATTCAAATCTAATTTCTTCAGTTTAATTTGTTTAATATATTTATGTATGTTATGTATACCCCTATATAAGAGACAAGGGAGTAAATCACAAAAAAGGTTAAATAAAGATAACAAACTCATTTGAAAGTCACACATATAAATTTCTTGCCCCAGGATAAATTTAGTTTAAGGCAAAAAAAGAAAATTATTTATCCGTAACACGAAAAATATATTTTTCTGCTAATAATTTTTTTTTGTAAAATGGTTGGGTAACCTAGTATTTATTTCAAATGAAACAGTTATATATTTATTAATGTTTATTTTTGTTTTTATTTTAAGGGTTAAAATTAATAAGTTTTGAAAATACACACAATTTACAAAAAAAAAAATTAAATTAAATAAGATACACAAAGAATTTACAGATATATTAAGTATAAAAGAAAATTTCATAATTTTCCAATTCGCATTAATTTTAATATTCAGGTTCATTAAAATATTCTCTAATTCTAAGTAAACACGTCACATCTAACCCTATATATAATGTAGTATGCTATTATTGAAAAGGAATCTAAATGATATCCGGAAAAATATTTAGTACGCGAATTGCAATTTAGAATATTAAATAATTTTGATTATAATAAAATAAAATTTTACCCTTTCGGGAATTTATTCTCGTAATGGTGAATGGTGGTGGTAAGTTCATCGTATTCTGTTTGTTAATAAATTTTAGTCCTGTTATTTAAATTGTTATTAATCAAAATATAAATAAAAAAAAAGTTGATCCTTCAAATATTAAGGAATAATAATAATTTGCTTTTTGTTTTGATTTATTTGGGCAGGAAGAGGATTTATGTTTTACGGATACACATATTTCTGTGTATGTCCTTAATTTTTGTTTTTGTTGGTATATAAAAAATAAACAGTTATTGTCATAATAATTATTAAAAAATGAGTATGACGAGGGAAATAATTTAAAGGACATTAACCTTAATACATAATCACACAGAAATATATCAAATTATTGTTTTAATATTCAAAGCAGACGAATGCAAATATTTTGAATGCTGGTTGAAGGAATTTTTTGTTAATACTATCACAAATACTGGTATACGCCAATTGTTTACTTATAGAATTTTTTGTTTGCTTATATTATTTTAATTTAGTTTGTAGACATCTTTTGCATATAGATTTAAATATATTTTTGAAGGTATAAATTTTCTAAAAAATATCTTATATATTATTTTAATTAATAGATATTTAAAAAATATTCTGACGATACGCATTGTGTGTGAAATACGAGTATCACTCCTTTAATCAATATTAAAATTAAAAATTTGTATCTTCTTAATAATATTCTCAGGTACAACATTTAATAAAGTTTACAATTTACTAGAGCGGATTGAAAACCTCATAAAAGAATTTTTGTTGCCATCGTCGGGAATCAAACCTGGGGTCTTTCGTTTGAAAGGCAGAGCTCTACATACTGGTTAATCAATTTCATTATTTTTTAGGTTTTTTTGTTAGGTGGCGATATTAGGTCGAATGACAAGTTCAGTTGCAAATGGCTATTCACCGCACGTTTAAAGGAACACCTGGATAAAAATTACAACAATCAGACTATCTATATGTGCATAATTTAAAACAACTTTTAGAAAAAGAAATAATGAGTAGAAATACACATTGATAACCATTTAGAAAATATTACTGGTATATGAGAAAACAATTTACTCATTGCGAAAAGTCTCTACCTACGAAATTGAAATTATGTTAATTGGGAAAATTTTAATACTAACTAATATAGAGTCTGATCTAGAAAGTCTGATTTATAAATATATACGGCAACTTTCTGAAATATTCAAGTACAAATCAGAGTTTCAGATCACCTCCATATAAAATATATGAATATTTAAATTGGATTTAGCTTCACTATGATAACTATATTGCCCAACACTGAAGCAGACTTTTCAAAATTAAAATAATTAAACATAAGTATAGCAATCGAATCGACTTTATCGTTGTTAGATGAAATTTATATTTTTAAGACTGCGGTTGTAGTGATCAGAGTAAAATTTAATACGTAAACTTTTTTATTTCAATTTAAATTTATTTATTTATATTTAAATCAAACATATTAAAACAAATACAACAACTAATTAGTCTAAGAAACAATTAAAAAAAAAAAAAAAAATAAAGATATTAAATTTTTTTTTTTTTTTACACTTTTTCTGACAGTAACTTGGTAGAAGTTATACAATAAACTAGATATACAATTAAAACAAGAAAATTCAACAAATTTAAAAAAAATTAATAGAATCATTTATAAATAGCTATAGCAGCTATAGTAATTATCAATATTTAATTTCTTAATAATAAATTTTTTTTATTCTAAGGTGTCTATTATGTATTTCGATCGATTTTATTCGAATCGTTCATCGTTATCGTTACAGTTATTCGATTGTAATCGTTAGTGCCATTATGTATTTCGATGAAAATTTGATCGAAAGTGTTTAAAAATACTGCCATTGTTAAATTCAAATCTAAGATGAAAAGGACATATGTTTGATTCTTTGACTGGCAAATTCAAATTATTATACGAAAAAAAACCAAACAAAAGTGTTATATTTGAAATTTTTAAGTTAGAAGTGTTTAAATAAAATAGAAATTATAAAACTGTAAGGTTTTATAAATAAAAAGATTTCAGCAGAGTTAGATTTTTCAATTTTTGATAGTGCTGAAAAACGCTATCAAATTGCAGAATAAAAAAACAAGCGAACATTATATTCGAGATTATTCTAATCCACTGGATTTGGAATTATTTACATTATTAACATTTCCTGTTAAACAACATTACCTTTATGGATTTATTAGAAAAATTAGGACAAGAATTGAAATAGCCAATAATAGCAAGCCATACACACAAATGCTTGCGCGAAAGTAATCGTGTACATTCCTAATGCGTGCGCGAAAGAACGTTTGTGTATGAGTAAACATATGGAGAAGAACACTTGCAAGATTAACCGTGCTCAATCACGTAGGTGTGGAGCTTACGTTTTTTGTTTTTACAGTTCATTTTTCCAATTTGTTTTTTTTTATGTAGGTATGTCATTTGTGTATTTTGTTTTTGGATGTACGGTTTGATTAAATATAAAAGAGTATCAAATATTTCCGCATCCATTATTATTATATATATATTATTCTGCATTTATCTGGATGTTTGTAAGTTCGACTGAACGCTCCAACACATATACAAATTGCATATGTATACAAATGCATATATATACAAATTGCTTTGGTGCTTTTTTTTAACCCCTGTCTACCATGCTCAACCTTTGCAGGAAAAATTTATTGCATGAACTATATTTTTTTAATTTAATGTTAGTCTTCTTCGCAAATAATAAGGAAAAATAATAAATAATAATGATAATATAAATAAAACAAACAATTTTTTTGATTTATAATAATAAGGACTAATAGAAATTTAATCAATAGTTTAATATGGTATAATAACCAAAAGGCAAACAGCATTTAACACAAAAAAAAACATAATTCACTCAAAGGTTATTCTTATTACTTAAAATTATACATAATAATGCACATGTGTATCAGCATATTTGTATTGTATAATATTATACATTATACTACTTTATTGCTTCTACCTTTTATTTTTGGCATTATTGTGTGCGTAATTCACTTCACTCAAAAAAAATTATTTTTGTTTTTTTTTTTTTGTTTTTTTTTGTTTTTTTTTATTATTTGCTGTATCTGTATTCTGTATGTTCTATATGCTCCATTCCAAAAATATTATTTTATTTTCAGTGTTAAGTGTTCACTTTTCACTTCACTGTTCAGGTTCATTGTTCAATCAATAGAACTTGATAGAAGTAGAGTAGGATAATTAACTCTACTTCTACGCCGGATAATAAAACATTGTTTTTTTTAAATTGAAAATTATTGATGAAAATGTTTTTGTGTTTTTTGTAAATTTTACCAATTTAGATACAAAATTTTGAATATTTTTTTAAAAATAACACAATACCATAATAACAGTTTATTCATATAGCAAAATAAGATCCCTATACATTATACAAAAGACAAAATTTATATGAAAATAAGATCCCATTTTTAAATTTGCTCTCCCAGAGGCCACAATAACGCTAATACGGTATAATTTATACTAAATGGAACTCAACTAACGAATTATAACTAAATGGAAGTGAGTACGAGTATACCATACAAAAATACAAACATTTTATACAAATTTGTTGGTATGGTACTTCTTTTTCTGTTATATAAAAAAAAAAAAGATTAGTGTTAGGCCAATATAAACATAAATAAAAATAAATAAAAAGTGATATAAACATAAGTACTGTAATTTCGGAATAAAGAATCTAATGAAAGAAAAAAAGAAACTAGGATTTATTTTGCTTCCGTCATTTATGACGGGTTACAAAGCTAGTTCTCAAATAATTATATAAATCTTCTGGATTATTTTGTCTTAACTCCTTAAGTAATTTCACATCAATATAATTTTTTTTTTTTTTTTAACCACTGTTTTTGCCAAATTTTACGTTTCTTTTTTGAATTTTTAAATTTTATATATTTTAAATAAAATAACCAGAAAACTGTTCGATTTGAATTTGGAGTGTTCAAATTTTACCACGCGCCACTCCACAATTTTAATTACAATAACAATTTGTATGCATGAACTTAAAGCTTTAAAACGAACAGTATTCGTGCAGGCAATAATGTACACTATATGGGTAAACAACACGCCACGCAGGATTGCAGGAAAAACTCTCACTTTCGCGTACAAGTTTGCGCGCGAGTAAGAATTTTTGGTGTATGGCCTACTATTAAGTAGCACTTCGATTCCAAATATAATTAAATTGTCTAGTGTATTATGATTCTGTGCGGCTTGTACCCACAAAATGATTTGCAGCGTCGGAAATGATTTTCATGCCGCAGTAGCACAGCTAACTTTTTCTGTTGTGCTTATGGAAGTTGTATGTATTTCTGTATTTGCAGTTTATACTGGTCCAAAATGTATCAAATGCCATAACGCACTAGAAGAAAAAAGTCAGACAAACATTATTTTTATGATTAAAGTAGAATTGCTGAAATAATTTATTTACACTAACTTTCATATTGCAATTTATTTGTAACTGGCCTTTCATTCCTATTAAAATTTATTTCAATAAAAAATAATTATTTTATTTTATTTTCATTTTATTATACTTAACACAAAAAAATACAAAAAATATTTCTTAAAATTAGAATAAAAATTAATATTAAAACAACAAACATAATTTTTAATTTAAATATAAAAAAAGAAAAAAGAAATTAGACTATCATAATTTTTAAATATATATTCAATAACTTTTACTTATTTATGACGAAAATAAGAGGTTATGGTAACAAAAAAAACAAGTTAATTTTAAGTTGTTCCTTATTCGTAGAAAGATTAACGTTGTCTCTGTATCTGTTAACTAAGATAAAAATTCTGTTAATAGGTTCGAACTTACCATAATTTGTACGATGATGAACAACATTGAATATATTTTCAGAACGAAAACGTGTACTAATATTACGATAATGATTGATTTTGTCTTTGATAATTAGTGAAACAATTTAACCAGAATCAATCATTGAAATAAATACGACGTTAACAACTATTCTTCTGGATGCAAGAGTGTTTAAATGTAAAAGTTTTAGTCTCTCTCTGTAAGGTGGTAAACGTATAGGATCAGACCAAGGGAGGTTTCCTAAAGAAGGTTTTCTAAAGGTCGACGTAGTTAGGTGATCATATTGGGCTAGCATATTCTAGATTTGAACAAACTAAGGAAGTAAATAGAGATTTAATTACATAAGGGTCATTAAATTCTTTTTACCATCTTTTAATAAAGCCTAGTATTGAATTTGCTTTATTGACGATAATGTTGAAATGTTGTTTAAAAGATAATTTATTATCAAACATGACCCCGAGATCATTAAAACAACTAACTCTCTTGATAATCTTGTTATCAAGGGTATAATTCGAAATTATCGGAGAAGTCCGACGAGTGTAACTGATTTGAGCACATTTTTCCACGTTCAATTTTAATCCATTGACGTCACACCAGTTTAAGAACAAATTAAGATCTTCTTGAATTAAAGTAACTTCATTAGGTGACTTAATTGCCTTAAAGATTTTGACATCATCAGCATATATGGATACGCTGCTATTTCTTAAAATTGTTGTTACATCATTAATAGATAAAATGAACAGTAGTGGTCCTAAGTGACTGCCCTGCGGAACTCCAGAATTAGCATTGTATGGATCAGCAATAATTGATCTAAAAAGTACATTATATGTTCGGTCAAATAGATACGATTGAACCCAATTTATGAATGTTGGTGGAAAATTAAGGTTAGCAAGCTTCTTAGTAATAACATTGTGTGGTAGAATATCAAACGGTTTACTCATATCAGTGTATATTAGATCAGTTTGAAAACCAGCTTCCATTGTGTTGCAAAAAGAAGAGCAACATTCTACTAAGTTAGTAACTGTTGACCTATTTTTCATAAAACCATGTTGGCAAGAAGATAAAAAGTTTGAACAGGTTTCATATATAGAATCATAAACTATCTTTTCAAAAACTTTTGGGATACAAGATAATTTAGCAATAGGCCTGTAGTTAGTTATCATGTTTCTGGACTCTTTTTTGTGCACTGGTCTGATAAACGACTTTTTCCAGTAGTTTGGGAATATGCCAGATGCAAAAGAACGAGTGAAAAGAATTGACAATGGCAGAGCAAAGTGATTCAGAACAATTTTTTAACACGATTTCAGGCACATTATCTGGCCCGAAAAAAAAATCATTATTTAATCGATCTAAATAGGATTTAATTTTTAAGCTTGAAAAGTCAGCTTCAGGTAACTCAATAATATGAGAATTAACAGCCATTAAAGAATCATAGCTGTCCGGCTCACAAGTGTTGTCTTCAAAACAACTTGAAAAAAAAGGTTTTAAAGAAATCTGCAATGACTGTAGCATCATTGGAGGAATTATTATTATAAGACATTGACGCCCGAAACTGATCTGACTTGCGTTTGGAATTTACAAAATTTCCAAAATATTTTAGGATCACGCTTTATCTGGGTATTCAGAAGACTTTTATATGAATTAAAAAGACTAACAATATTATTATAATTTGAATCACTCCTATTTTTCATATATAAAATCCATGACCTGTTCCTTTTATTCTTCAGTTTTTTTAATTCCTGGTTAATCCAAGTGGGACTTGATTTTATATTCCTCTCACGAATTAAAGGAACAAATAAGTTAAATCCAGCTAATAAGATCTCATAGAAATTGTTAATTGCAAGATCGAGATCTACTTGAGATAGTATTGTTTCAAAATTAAAAGACAAAAAATAGTTATTGAGTGAAAGGTAAATTTAAAATTATATTTATAAGAGATTTCCGAACTAGATATAAGAGGACTATTAAAACAGAATGGAGAAGCAGAATGGGGGATGATAATGATCAATAATTGAAAGAGGCATAAGAATATTATTAAAATACAAATTAGACCAATCGGATGTAAAATCTAAGTCCAATTGTCTGTTACAAGAATTTTTAATTTGTGAGACTTGTTGGATATTAAAAGAATTAAAACCATCAATAATTTCCATTTCAGAAGCCGAAGTAATTTGACTCGGTATTAAATATCCTTCTTCTTCATTAAAATCCCAACTTACATTTGGGAGATTAAAGTCACCTAATATAAATATTTCATCAAATGAATTCATTTTAGATATAATAGAATTAATTGCTATTGACAATTTCGAATAAGTATCAAAATGAGAACTAGGGGGAATATAGCAGCAAACAACAAAAAGTGCTTTATTATCAAGTTTTATCTTAATAACAATAATTTCAAGGTAATTGAATTCAGGAAGTATGAATTCTTCAACTTGGAAAGAGTTTTTTATTGCAATAAGAACACCACCACCTTTTGGTACAATGAAGGCATTATTATTCGAATTGACTGATTCTTGATATCTATCTTTTCTGAAAACTAAAAAACAAGAATCAAACAACTCTGAGGAATTTATCGAATTTTTAAGCCATGTTTTTGTTAAAGCAAATATAGCATAGTCAAAAATTTTGGAATTAATGAAAACTGAGGAGGTCTTACTACGTAAGCCCCTAACATTTTGATAATAACTATGACAAGAGTAATTAATAGAATGATTATTGGAAGAATTAGTTAATTGCACTATGTTCACAGAGGAACTATTCACAGGGGACGAAAAAACCTGTAGTTAGCATCTCTTGCCCTTTGCAATCGTTCCATTCTCAGATTTTCGACATGAGTTCTGTATGCTTTCTTAATTATGAAGAATAAAGTAAAATACCTACTTCCATTTCAACACTTAAATTTTTTTTTTTTATTCCAAAAAATATCATAAATATAATACAAAACACCAAGTGTCCAAATGTCACTTTTTTATTTTATCCGTTCAACTCAAAATTAAAATAATTTCTACAAAATCTCTGTTTCGATGTCTCTTTCGTGATAAAATTTTACATCGATAAACTTTATCGATTTCGTCGACAATTTCTGAACGATATCGAAATACATAATGACAATTTTGCATTTTGACATTTCGTTCGATCAAATCGTAATCGTTATCGAAATACATAATAGGCACCTAAATGTTCTTCTTCGCTTTTCATTTTTTATTCTTTCACTAAACAAATTTCAATTTCCGTAAATGTTTTGCAATTTTTTCATTACGCCTGTTACATTCATTTTTTAAATTTTTATTTTTTATTTTTATAGTTTTATAATTATATATTTTTTGTAATAATATTCTTATAATTTTAATTATCTTATCGTTATATTAAAAACCTAAATGTAAACTTATATAGTCTGTAATGAGATAACTCTCTTTAGACATTGCCTTTGAAATAAATAAATCACCTTTTCGTGCTTAATTAACTACGGTACTGCAATTTTACACTACAATATCTATTAAGATTAGAGTTGCTACTTACTACAAGTGCTGATACATATATATAGTTTGTATATCTTAGTCTACACGAAAAAATAGAAAATTGTATTGATATTTTTGGGGTAATTCTGAATAGAAAGGTTTCTTTAACTTGAATTTAAGGAGAATGAAAAACCAATATAATCTTTATATTCATTAACTGCCATAAATATTCTCTTAACTGGTTCATATTTCCCGCAATTGGTTCGGTGAAATACCAAATTAAAGAAATTTTCTGATCGAAAACTACTAAAGTACTTGTATTCAAGTGGGAGCTGATCAGTTGCCTGATAGTCTGTGAATCAATTTCTCCATTGAAAACTTGTACAAGGAATACAATGTCAGCTACAGTTCTTCGGGACTCTAACAAATTTAATTGAATCAGTTTTATTCGGTTTGTATACGGAGGAAGAATAATAGAATTAGGTAAACTACGGAGGGTAAAATGAAGAATTTTTTTTGGATTGTTCCTAATCTATCGATATGATTCAATGGTGACCAAACACAGGTCTTGAATACGCCTGATTTGGAGGACCAAGGCAGATATATAAAGCTTTAATGATATTTGTTTATTGGTCAGATATATATGGGTCATCAAAATCTTTGAACCACCTTTTGATGAAATCTAGTAAGGAATTGAATTTGTTAATGATCACATTAAAATGGTGTTTGAATGAAATTTTCTGATCAAAAAATATACCTAAGTCCTTAAATTTGCTGAATCTTTTGTTTGATTTTAGCTTCGAAAGTGTATTTGCCAAGTATAATAGAAGATTACCGGGTGAAGCTAATTTGATAACATTTGTCGGTATTAAGTAAGAGGTAATTTAGTATGCACCATTTAAAAAATGAATTCAAGTTTTCGCGAAGTAGAATTATATTGTCAGCATAAATGGAGATACAACTATTACCAATGAAGTTTATAACATCATTATAACACGCTAGGTGGCGTAGTAGGTAGAGCGCCTGACTTTCAACCGAAAGGTCCCGGGTTCGATTCCCGATGAAGCAAAAAAAAAAAAAATGCTTCATTGGTTTTTCGAGCTGGTCTAGTACCCTTTGTCATTGGGATATAATAAATGACAAAAAATAATTGAGAGTGTATATAATCTGGTAACAAATTAAATAAAATGAAACTATTACCATTTAAGAAGGCTTAGTTCCTGACAATAGTAGTAGTTTTCCACATTTAATGAGTAGATGAGCCAGTAATTTGTTAAAATAAATACTCAAATTATTGTAGATATTGCGGTGTAAAATTGCAGTACCGTACTTAATTAAGCACGAAAAGGTGATTCTACCTAAGTTACTGTCAAGATCATAAAAAAAAAAAAAAAAAAAACAGCTATAATAAATAACAAAGAACCCAGATGACACCCTGAGTTAGCAACAAATTGATCAAAAATACTTAATCTAAACAACACAGAATATGTTCTACTAGATAAGTATGAATGAATCCAATTATTGTTTGTGAGTGATCCGGACTTTTCAAGATTTATCAGAATTATGGTGTGTGGCAAAATATCAAAAGCTTTGCTAAAATCTATGTAAGTGACAACAGTTTGTACCTAGTTCCACTAAATTAATAACAGTGCTAGAGAATTCTACTAAATTGCTTACAGTGGAGTTATTTTTAATAAAACGATACTGACTAGAAACTAGCGAGTTACAACATAAGTTATAAAAGGAATCATAGCCAATTAATTCGAATTATTTTGGAATAGAAGATAATTTTATAATACTCACGTAATTTTAATGTAAAGTTATAAGAATTCTGTCTGAAAATAAAAATGTTCTAAAAAACAAAGTCAGTTCCAAATTTTAACTATCTTAAGCTTAATATTTCACATCAAATCAATGTTACGGAACAATATATCTTTTTCTGAAGTGATAAAACATAGTTAAACATGTAAGTAATATTTGTTGCTAAAAACATGTTTCATTTTTTCACTGTGTCATTTGTTTATTTGTATTTTACTGAAGTTGAGTTTCATTTTTTCACTGTTTTATTTAATCAGAAAATTAAATTCTAATGTAATCTAACCAAAACGACAACCAATTTTACAGAAACAATTTTTCTGATCGTTATAACCGTCTCATAGTAAAAACAAAATATTTTATCGCTAATTTTTACGTATTTAATATTGTATATGTATTTGCATTTCTCAAAGTAAATTAGTTGGTTTATATCCAGTACATCAATTGATTTGTATAACTCCGTAGTACTAGTTCTGGGGTTTAGTTTAAATAAACTTTTTAGCGCTTTATTCATTACTGTTCCAATCTGTTTTACATGAAAATTTGAACAGTGACTCCAACTGCATATATTATACCTAATGCTTGACAAGATATGTCCATTATACACAAGTTTGGCTGCATAATTAGGAATACCACCAGATCTTTTTATAGCTACACTTATAGGAATAATTTTTTGTTTCATTTTTTTTATATGTTTGTCCCATCTTAAATTTTCATCAATTATAATTCCTAAATATTTAATATTGTCGACTCTCTGTATTATATTTTCTTTTACCTTAAGTATAATATTATCTGTACTTTTTAAAAAAAATATTATGTAGTTAGTTTTTTTTAGCATTTAAACATAGTTCATTATAATCCAGCCAATTGCATAAGGTTTTTAAGTCTGTATTTAATATAACTTTTAACTCTTTCATTGTTCTAGCGTTTGCAATCAGATTAGTGTCATCTGCATAAACATTGTAATTTGATATGAATTGAGTTTTAAAGTGCTGCGTTATTTATTGATATTAAAAAAGCATTTGATACTGTGGATCATAAAATCCTATTAGGCAAATTGTATAAAGCTGGCTTTCGAGGTAATTTTTTTGATTTACTTTCTTCGTATTTAACGGGTCGAACTCAGAAAGTTAAAATTGATGACACCATCAGTGATCTTAAAAGTATTTCTTTGGGTGTACCTCAAGGATCTGTTCTGGGTCCTACATTATTTTTAATCTTCTTTAATTCTGTTCTTCTTCAAAAATTTAAGGGTTGTTCAACTGCCTTTGCTGATGATGTTGGTCTATCCTACAATAATAATGCATTTTTTGAAAATGTGTGTAATATTAATTATGACTTGGACTTATTACGTCGCTGGTTTTGCTATCACAAATTATTATTAAGTGATAAAACTAAAATAATGTTTTTCAGTTTAGGTAGCTCTATTCCAATGTGTGATAATATTTTGTATCACTGTGCTAAATGTAGAAAATTTCGACTTCCTCAAAATAATTATCTTCTTACTCAGAAATTATGTAATTTTAACGATATGTATAACTGTTCCGCAGGTTGTTTTAAAGTTGATTGTGTTGATTCCTTCAAATATTTAAATAAGTATTTTCATTTAGTTGTCAGACAATTTTATCATCTTAAGCAGTTCTGTTCTTCCAAACTGCTTACGTCTGTATACTATGGTTTATTTAATTCAAAATTACAATATGGAATTGTTAATTGGGGTGGTACTTTTAATAATTATCTTAAACCTTTGTTAATACAACAAAAATGTGTTATCAGGCTAATTTTAAAAAAACATCGTAGGGAAAGCAGCTTCCCTTTATTTCAATGTTTGAATATTTTACCTCTGAAGCATCTTTTTTACTTCCGAGTCCTCAAAGTATTCTTTAATAGAAGTGGTTACTTACGAAGTAGGTATTCTAAAATATATAATCTGAGAATCAACAACAGAAGATTAGCTATCATACCCCCTCATAATGTACATCATTTTTTACGCTCATTTTTAGCAATTGCACCTCGGCTTTATAATTTATTACCTCCACCTTTAACTAACAATTGTTATGGTTCTAAATTACTCAGTTTGGTTAAACTCTGGCTTTGTAATTTCAATCATGATCAAGTAAATGACTTAGTAGGTACGCATAGTTACGTAAATTTTTTAAATGTATTTAATTAAACTTAATTGTTTTTTTTTTTTATAATATATTGGTTTTATTTTTAGTTATTTTTAATAGGGCTATAAGCTCTTATTATCGGTTTTTATTCGTTATTATTGTTCTATATTTTTATTTTGGTCAAATATTTTTTTTGTAACTACACTCGCTACTGCATGCTTTTTGCATAGAGTATTTTTAACTTTTATTTTTATTGTTTGCTTAATTTAGTATACAATATTTTGCTTTTGTACAACACTTTTCGTTTCGTTAATTTATAATTCTTATATATAATTATAAGTTTAATTGATATTTTACTCTCTAAATTTATTTTTGAATACAATTTTATAAGTTTCTTTTTTTCTTCTGTTCTTACATTAAAATAACTACTTACTTAAATTTGTTAATTTTGTTAATTGTTTAATTTATAAAATATGTTAATTTGTATTTTTTTTATTAATTCTTTTAAATTTTTTTAAATATCACTTTAATTATTTTTTTTTTTTTTTTTTTTTTTTTAAATATATTAAAAACCGCTTGTCTATAGAATAGTTATTAAAAAATAAATAAAAAAAAAAAAAAGTATATTCATTATGTATAGCAGATATAACAGTGGTCCTAGAAGAGAGCCTTGCGATACCCCTGTTTTTATAGTTACGGCGTCGCTAAATACTTCATTAATATTAACGCATTGAGTTCTATTTGTTAGGTAACTTTCCAATAAGAGATTATTATTATTCCTCTGATTCCCAATTTTTCTAAGTAATCAAGAAATCTATTCATATTATTGTAAAATGCAATACTTAAAGTATACATTTACTAAATAAAAAATAATAAGAATAAGTATAGGATCATTCGGGTACTCATTGCAATATGTGATGAATGAAACTGCAAGCAAAAATATAGGCATAAAAATATAAAATATTGTTGGGTACATACACAGTAAAGTAGAAAATTAAAGCTAAATATGGAAAAAATTAATGTATCATAGATTTGTTCCAAGGTGGAAGTAATTGCTGAATCTGTTCCACTATTTTCCAAGAAACCGTATTGATTTTTATCAAATCCAATTGTTTGTGTAATAAAATTTCTGATTCTTATGTTAATTGCTTTTTCATATACTTTTGATATAGAATTTAAAATTGAAATCGGTCTATAATTATCAAGTAGTATTACAAAGTAGTATTACTTTGGATCCAGATTTATGGATTGGAACTATAAAGGCTTTTTTCAATGAATCAGGAAATATTCCTTCTATAAAACATTTATTTATTATGTTAGTTAAGGGCTGCTTAATAACATTAACCAATTCCTGTAAGTCTTTCACTGTTATTTTATCTAATCCTGGAGTTTCATTTTTATTTAGTTTCATGATAATTTGGTAAATTTCTGGTTCTGTGACTGGGTTGAGAAACATGGTTTTATTACTGTGCATATTATATGAAATATTAGTCACAGTACTGATTTTTTGGATATCTTTTGTATTTTATACTGAATGTGTTTTACTCTTTTTTCATTTTTGCTTGGGTCTTTTGTGTGCTGTGTATAAGGATTTGCGTTACATTGTATTTATGTGACTGATTTCTATAATCGCAGCGTAATACAAATTTGGGTCCGGTTTCAACTGTTGTTGAAAAAATTACATCCCTTTAAGATGTTAGTAATAAAATGTGTTATTTTTATAAGCGTGTACTTTTATTTAAAATTTTTATGTATTTTATGTAGTGAAATTCCCTTCGGACAAAACGCGCTATCTATAGGGAGATGCTAATTTTTTTAACTACCGGTGGATTATTTCATATATTATCTATTATAGTCTTTTGTATAATATTTATTTGTTCTATTATGTTGTTGATTTGTTTTTAAGAACTTTAAAAAAAATGTAAAATTCAAATTTAAAGAAATTTTCAGTAAATCACTTTTCTTCTTTTTATCCTCTCTTTCTCTTTTCAA
This sequence comes from Argyra leucocephala, assembly GCA_963942445.1. Classification (NCBI taxonomy): domain Eukaryota; kingdom Metazoa; phylum Arthropoda; class Insecta; order Diptera; family Dolichopodidae; genus Argyra; species Argyra leucocephala. The sequence goes on along the minus strand of OZ012681.1, from coordinate 80,531,017 downwards.
TTTTAAAATATAAAATAAAAGATTTAGCTCTACCTATTAAATTTTCTCTACTACAATTATTTATGAATTCATTTTATGAAAATCTTATTTTACATTGTGACTCCATTAGTATTTTCCATTAAAGCAGTCTCTAAGGAAATTTATTATGTCTCATTAATACATACATACATACGTAACATACATACATACTCGTACATAATATTACATCCTAGATATGTCTTTAATACCGTAATATTATTAATAATATAATATTATGTACATAGGAATGAAAAATTCGATAGGGGACCTCAATATTACAAAATATTCATCACCGTAATTATTAACTCAATAACTTCAGCTGATATCAATGATGTATAAAATTTGTGATCGGAATAGGAATCTAAAAATAATTAAAAGATTTTTTTTTTTGTTAAATTATAATCGTACATTTTCTATTTTTGTTTGAACATAAAATGATGTCAAAAGGTCCACCATTCCTTTTCTCGAATGCAACATTTACTATTACAAAATCGTTTATTAAATATTTTATTATTGAAAATCCTAACACATATACTGTGATAAATTTTTTCTCATATGATGGAAAAAATAAGTTGGGTGCACCTGTTAATAATTTGACTTAAAATTTTCTTTTAATTTTTATTAGTTTTTCCCCAAAAGAAAATTTCCGAATTTTTCCAGCCGAAATTTTTTTTGTTTTTTTTTTTTTAAATATTAAAAAGAAAACTTTTTCATATATTTTTTTTTTTGATATTTTAGTGAGATTTAATCCAAGGATAGTATTTTATTTGTCCATCTAAACCGTTTGGCATCAACTTTTCATTATTTTGTAATTTAAAAGAGTTTTGCGATTATTATTTTTATTTATTTATTTATATTTATACCTATATGCTAACTGCATATTAATATATAAATTATATATATATATATTTATTTATTTACATTTTTTTTTATTTGGGACAAATCTCACTAACTCTTTCAATTCATTATCATCATCAACATTTACTGGCATTAAACTTTGGCTGAGCCTTAACATCTCTCATTATTAATATCCAACCTATTATATCGTTTGATTTGTCTTCTCCCGTGGTTGATTTTAACTTTTTTGGATATCTGTCCTTTTTGTTTTTTTTACTTCAATTTAATCACAATCTGTATAATACTGAATGGGGAAGTAACTAAGACTTAGTACAGCGTTGTTTATAAAAGATAACAACTTGTTTCAGATGATCAATATTTTTTTATTGATAAGTCCATGTGAAAGGAAAAACTAATAATTTCGTTTACATTAGATAGATAGGGTTCTATAAAACAAATGCTCCATGGTTGAAACACTTTGGAAACATGACCAGTAAATGTATTGGCTATCTTTTGATTACTGCGGACCCAATCATCGTTAGGATTCCGTAGTGAACTTTTCGTTGTTTTAATTTTTCTTGTAGTTTTTTATGCTTGACCACATAATTTTTGCAGTTCCATAGTGCTGATTTCTTGGTGCTTCTGTTGAAGTTTATTTTGTTAGTAATAGTGCAATTGTTTTGTCAGATCTTCCTTAGCTTGTAGTTTTTGCTTATAATGTTGATAATATACACTGAAGTATTTGCATTTTTGTCAATTCTTGTCAGAGTAACTAACCAAGTGGCTTCTTGAACTGATTTAGTGAAATACTCGATAGCTATATTTCAATATCGTTTTCTGTTTTTAATTTAAATGGTGAATGTATTAACTGATCAAGTGAGTGACGAAAATTATCCCAATTTGTGTATCTGCTTGATAAGGTTGAAGGTTTATTTAGTTCTATAGCGAAATCGACGAACGATCAGAAGAAAGCTCGAAATAGGATTTAGCGTTACATTTGTTAATATCAATTACTTTGGTAGCAAAAAAAAATTAATAAGTTAAATCTTGCTTCTATGACTAGGCCAGTAAGTTCGTTTTCCCACTAGAGATGTGATTTAGTTTTAAATCGTTTATTGCGCTGAAAAGTTTTTGGGCTGTTGGCTTTATTAAGTTGGACTTCTAATGGCAATGCTTAGCATTAAAAACATCTTCTATATCGCATTCTGTTTGAACTTATTTCAAAAAATGATTCCGCTAGCAATTCTTCTGACATTCCGATGACTCTGTAAAATGTTTCAGATAAGTGAAAATAAATGATGATTGTTGAATGAGGAAATTAATGTAAATGTTGTTTACAAAGAATATTTAAATTAAAACATGTGTGACAATCAATATACAAGGAAGATCTTGGACCACTCTGGTATTTATATGAATTGGTTCATTTTTTAACATGAATAGCTTTTTTCATTCAATGATGTCAATATGACAATGGAAAGTTAATGGGACGTAATTTTTTAAAAACATGTATGAACCAAAACGAATTGCGTTACTGAATGTCAAACGTTCTGTATTTTATACAGATATAATTTTCTATCTGATTAATAACAGAAATTCTGTGAGAAAAAAACTCGGCATAAAGAGATGCGAATATAACTTCTATACCTAAGTAATATTAAAATTGTGTGTAAATCTCTACTGCTGATGTAATATTGTACTATACACGTCGAAACAATACATTTAATAACTGGAAGGTTATGCGCTTGGTTGTGAAAGTGTGTAGCAATATCTTAACGTAGCTTGTTGCAAATGACAAAAAACCCAAATGTTGCCAATTATATTGAGTTCGAGCTCTGAAGCTGGCTAAGAAACTAGCTAATTTATTTTACTATTTAGTGAGTTACAGTTTCGCAATTTTTGGGATTACTTTATGTGATACTGGAATTGTTTTGAACAACTAAAGATAATTTTTTGTTTTTTTGACAGTAACTTAGGTATAATTATATATTTTTTTTACTAAACCTAAGCCCGTTCTAAAGTTAGACATAATCTATTTATCTTATTGGTACCACCAAATATGAGTCTTTATTATTTTTTTATCCTTTTCTGAGATAGACATGTCATATTTGAATGAATTTGACTCTATAATGTTCAAATTATATGCTATGCACTTGCATATGGCCTGTAGTATTATAGGTTAATCCACATGCTCGTGGTTTATGAATAAATCCGTTAACATTAAGTTCAATAAAATTTTCGGGTGCTATTTGTCTCGTTTTCAGGCTACTTTTAATGTAAGTTATTTCCGGTGGCATAATTGATTAGATCGTCGACAAATGCTGTAGAGTAACTAAAATCCTTAAAATTTCCAAGTTGTTCGGACAATTCTGTTCAATACAGTGAGAAGAGAAGCGGTGAATTGGCGGCATCTTGTTGCAAACCATTTTTAATCACGAATTGGTTTTTTTTTTATTTTGGGCAAATGGTGAAGGGCATTGTTTTCAATATTTGAGTTATTAACTAATCTGAATTCAGTGTCGGACGGATGTATATGATAATTATTAATTTTATTAAATTGTTTGGAAATGGATAATTTAATAATTGATATATTTTTTGAATTTATTTAGTGTTTGATACTATTTAAAATTACCATATTATGGTCTAAACAAAATAACAATACAAAATTCAAATGTCATTATCATTATATACAAAATATCATACTCAATGATTATTCAATAAACAGTAGTAGAAATTATTATTTTATCAAAAGTTACAAATATTTTAATAACTCTATCTTTTTATAATTTCAAAATATTAATTATAAAGTTTTCAAATATCAAAATTTTTAATTATTCAATTATTTTTAAACAAGTACCAAATAGATTAGAAAATGACAATTAAAAAAAATTCTAGGGGCAAAAAAAACCTTAATAGGGGATCCTCTAGTAATTTGAAATTTAATCAATTCGTTCTTATAAACTCAATAGCTTTTCCTTTAAATTTAATTAAGCTTTCCACAGCTTTGATGTAACAGGAAAGATCGTTGAATAATTTAAGTCCGTTATACATTTCCGTTCTGAAGAAGTTCAGTCTGAAGTTATAGATATTTTTCAAAAATGTTTATGTATATCTTGTCCATAAACTAATCCATAAATAACTAGGCAGTAAGTTGTAAAACAAATAGAATTACATGCAATTTAAATTTTCGTCTAATATTAAGCCGTTTCAAGGTTTGTAATATACTATTAATAGAAGTGTAAAGGTTACATTTTTAAACAATTCTCATTCCCCGTTCTGTAATAGGTGCAAATCCATTCGTATAGTAAAAGCTATGAATGTATGGCAATATTACATGTATGGCGTACACTGTCGAACCTTGAAGTAGAATTCGCACTAGTAGCACTTGTCAACAAAATGCTTACAAGCAGGGTCATCAATGCTAAACTTGGTGCTGTTTACGAAAGAAGGTTTGTCAGAAGAGGCACTCCTCAGGGGGGTGTTTTGTCTCCTCTTCTATGGAACTTGGTGGTAAATGAATCATTACTAATACTAGAAGGGGCAGGCTTCAGAGTGATTGCTTATGCGGATGACATTGCTATTGCTGTCTCTGGAAAGTATCTAAGCACTCAAAGAGACCTCATGCAAAACGCTTTAAGTCAGCTTGCTAAATGGACTACAAACTGTGGTCTCTCAGTAAACCCACAAAAGACTGATATAGTCCTCTTCACTAGGAAATATAAATTTTCGGCAGTAGACCCTATTTATATTAACGGCACCCAACTAATTCTCAAAGATAGAGCTAAGTACTTGGGTCTTACCTTAGACAAGAAACTAAATAGGAAACCGAATATAATTGAAAGAGTAAAGAAAGCTACAACAGCACTGTACTCTTGCAAACGAGCTATTGGAAAAAAATGGGGAATGAATCCACACATTGTCCACTGGCTATATACAGCAGTTGTCAGGCCTGTACTAATGTATGGTGTCGTGGGGTGGTGGACGGCACTCAACACTAGTACAAACCTCACAAAGATCAGCCTCCATCTGCATAAGCGGAGCACTTAGAACAACTCCTTCCGCGGCAATGGATATGCTATTTTATCTCTTACCATTAGATATTCATGGAAAAGAAATGGCATCCAGAACTGCAATCAGGCTAAAAGCCAATTTCTAGTGGAAACCACAATTAATTGGCCACTCTTCTATTATGGAATACAAGAAATTTATTCCAGAGAACCTAGATCTGACTCTTACAAGGTAGTTCTTTGAGAGATCATATCAAATCGATATTCCGTCTAGGGAAAGTTGGAAGAGTAACATGGTTCTAAACAAGGAACACATACACCTCTACACTGATGGTTCAAAATTGAATGACAGAGTGGGGGGTGGAGTCTACTCGGAAAATCTGAATATTAGTCTATCCTTCAGCCTACCAAGACATTGTAGTGTGTTTCAGGCGGAGGTAATGGCAATAAAAGAAGCCTCAGACTGGCTGAGATCCAGCGTGTTATCTGTTAGAAATATCTGTATACTCACAGACAGTCAGGCCGCAATTAAAGCACTGAAGTCCGTAGCCATCAACTCAAAAACCGTGTTGGCCTGTCTCAGTTCTTTGGACGAACTAGCGGATAGGTTCAACATATTATTACGATGGGTGCCAGGACACAGCGATATTCCGAGTAACTGCATGGCAGATCTACTTGCTAGAGAGGGCACTATATTAGAACTCCTTCCAGAAAGGAGCAATCTGGGTGCACCTCTTGCCACCTATAATTTATTGCTTCAAAATGATGCAATAAAAGCTTCAAACTTCAGATGGTCAGTTAGACCAGACTGCAATATCACCAGGCAGATCTGGCCTATGTTGAACCTGAAGCGATCCCTTAACCTACTAACCATGAAAAGGTGTGATATTAGCACTATGGTAAGGGTCATTACGGGTCATTGTCTGATTGGTAAACATGCCAGAAGACTGGGACTCTCCTCAAACGACTTCTGCGAAACTTGTAGAGAGGTGGAGGAGGATGAAACTGTCTAACATCTACCCTGTTCCTGCCCTGGTCTCTACCATAAAAGGAAAACCCATTTAAGAGCCTTCTTTCTGAACTCACTGGGTGATCTTGAAAACACTGGTATCAAAAACCTCCGCCACTTCGTTAAAAGCTCAAATTGGTTCAACGATTAGGGTAATACGCGAGGAAAGTTATATCACAATGGACCTCACCGGTCTAAGTGTGTCGATGTAATGTCGGCAGCCACAACTACCTACCTACCATGGCAATATTCGAAATGAGATTTGATCATTGTGTTGATGATATGAACTGGATTGCTTGTTGATAATTGACCTCTTATTCTATACAAAAACTGTAATATCTTAGAATTTTTCTTACAAATATAGTTTACGTGTGAGTAAAAATTTAACTTCCTATCAATAGAAAGACCAAGGTATTTTATTTCATCGACCAGATCTATTTTGTAATTATCAATAAAAATATCCGTATTCACTATTCCGTTGATTATCATTGTTTTACATTTATCAAATATCAAGATATAGTTTATTACTCTTAAACCATAAACTCAGTTCATCTAAGTCAGAGTTCAATTTACTAACACAATCATCTACTGAGTCGCCACTTATTTAGAGCAGTACATAATCAGCAAAAAGCAAGATATTGAAAATTTTATAACTTTCTCAATATCGTTTACAAAGATATATCAAGGTAGAATTATATTTTCGTGCATTATGTACGGAACTGCTATGATTAAATATGATTCTATGCCGCAGTAAGATTCTAAGTATTTTTTATTTCACTTTAGGCAAGTCATGTTACGATAACACACTCTTCTTTCCATTTAAATTATTTTTTTTTAGTTTCAAAAAAAATTTTTCATAAAATTTTAAAAATTTTGGGTGATCAAAATTAAAAATAGAAAGGAAAGAAATTATTTTTTTTTTGTTTTTTTTAATTGTTTTGTGTTAACCTCTGACAATATTTCTTTCTTATTTTTTTAAAATTTTGTTGTTGTTGTTGTTTTGTTTAATGAATGTTGTGTCACACTACTGTCATACTCTAATGAAAATGTGATTTGTAATTGTGGATACGTTGAAAGAGAAAAATAAAAACAAAGTCTAAGTAAAAGTACATATTTTCTGATGTTTGTTTTAATTTTTACAACTACTAATGGAAGTCGTAATTATCTCCGGTGAGGTCAAAGAACAAAAAAACAATTTCGATTTCAAGGGAAATTGAGGACAGAATATGTATGTAAGTATATGTGTTTATGAAGCGCGTAATAGAAAATTTGATATACTACATATTCTAAATTTATTTTTAATTTTAAAATATAGACGTACGAGTGTACATATATAGAATTCTATTACATCGGAGATCGGAAACAGTTTTTAGTTTTCAAGAACACCTAAAACTCAATTAAAAATATTAAAATAGGTACTCCTCAGCGATTTATATTAGGACATCTGTTATTTTTAATTTTTGTTAATGTTATGAAAGTTGACGAGCTTATCTCTGAAGCTTTGCCTACAACTAACAATTTATCAATTCAAAAAATAAATATTTATTTTTTAAGTTATGTTTAAAAGCATTCATTAAGAATTTGTATAATAAGAATCTATTTTTAATAATTATGTTTAAAAAAATACTGTTTTTTTTTCAAATTGCTCACTACCCATTAAGCAAAGCAATTCAACAAAGCTTGTAGCTCCTACCGCTTGATTGTGGGACAAAGTTGGGCATTTCGAACAAGTCCATATTTTCTTACCTGTCACAACGTCATCATAGATGTTATCAGGGATATCTGCATATTTCAGATGGTATAGAGCCTTACACTCCCCTCCGCAGTGTAGTCCACGCTTTTGCTTGGATGTAATATTTTCACTGCATGATACACATTGTAGTCTTGACATGATTAATTGATATTTAATTGAACTTTTGAATTTTAAATTTAAAAATAGAGGATTTTATTATTTTTGTTTTTATTTTTTTGGTTTAGTTTATTATTATTTATATTAGAAAATCTATAATTATAATTGACAAGCATTTAAGGTCCTGCGCAGTAGACACCTTTTTATTTTATTTCGATTCTCCTACTCCTTAATGAATTTCTAATATATATAATATATAAGATTGTATATAAAACAAAAATGCGCAGACAGTTGAAAATTTTGTACTCATATGATTTTATTATTCAGCAAATACCTACATTATGCATAAGTGAGATCTTATGAAAATAATAAACAAAAGTAAACAAATCAGTTATTATATTTTATATTATGTACTTGCAAATGAATTTATGTACATATGCCAAAAAAAAGCCAAGAAACAAATTCATCTCAAATAAAAAATATAAAAAAGCAAAAACAAAAAAAATCAGTTGAATTGTTCATATGACTAGCAAATTTATTTTGATATAGTAGGTAACTTGAATTCTTCATTTTTATCTTTTTAAGTAACTGTTTCTAAGTTTTGGTTATTTGTAGTAATAATATACTTTTTATTAAAATTATGTATTATGTAGGTACGTACCTCTTTAATAACAAAACTTTTTATTTTTAGTAATTTTATCACTAAATGCTTCTTACTATAGGGAATATATCGGAAACGAATTAGTATATGAAGGACTTGTATTTATGGGTCCTAAATAAAACTTACTAACCACAAATCTTTTTATTAAACACGAGTGGTTCCTGCTATATCGTGCGAAGTCTATGTCAGTACGTAAATTATTGTTTTTTTAAAAACTTTAAATTTGACTTCAACTTGAAATATAATTACTCAACAGGGGCCCCTAGTATATTTCTAATATAATTGGTTTTTTTTTGTTGTTGTTTTTTTCACAGTTCAAAAAAAGCTTTTTGCTATTAAAAATTTCACTCTTTGTTCTTTTATTTTTGATTATGATATTTTATTTTAATATAGTTAAAATAATTCAATAAAAGTTTGATAATTAAGTAATTATTGCAAAATTATTTATTTCAAAAATTGGTATATATTTTAAAGTAAAATATTATTTTTTTAAATATTAGTTTTATTATTTTCAAATACGGATCAAAAAAATATACGTGTGTTCGCTCGGAAGTTTTTTAGGAATGTTATGTTAGTTTCTGACAATAGCAGCAGTTTTCCACATTTAATGAGTAGAGTCAGTAATTAATTAAATAAATACGCGAAATATTGTAAATATTGTAGTATAACCTTGCAGTAGCGTACTTAATTAAGCGCGAAAAGGTAATTGTACCTAAGTTACTGTCAAGAACATAAAAAAAAAACTAAAAAAAAAACTAATTTATTGATAAGTAACCCCATATTTGAATAGCATTTGCTCAGACTGACTACTTTAATAATTATTGATTTATACATCAAAACATGTTTATATGTCGGAAGCCTAGATGTTCGACCAATTAGCCAATATAACGGGTTATATTTCAGTTCTAACTCTAATTTATTTTTCTTCACTCTTTCTATCGAAGCTTTGTATTAAGAGTCATATCAAGCCATTTGGCAGAATTGATTGATATGGTATGACATTGTTTATTGTGACCGGAATAGGCGGTTCTATTTCTTTTATTTACAAAGTTAACTTGTGTGAATTTTGATTGATTTATTTTAATTCTCTACCTTTTACACCATCTAGAGAATTTGTTATTAGCTTGGTGCAGTTTATTTGTTGCTTTATTTGTATATTTACATATATATATATTTTTGAGGCGAAAATAGTTGGATAAGTACTATAACTATCTTCGCAGAACTTAAGTCATTTAAAAGACCTATAAAAAGAAGGATAGTAAAGAAATAAACAAAATTATGAAAGAATATAAAAATAAAATAATCTTTTTATCTTGTTTTAAAGATAGGAGTAATTGTTGCTTTTTCTAAGCAACTTTTTCTAAGCAACTCGGAACATTATTTATCGTAAATGATTGATTAATGAATTTCTTCAGAATAGGACTGAATTCTTTGGTGAATTCTTTTACAAATTTTGTTGAAATTCCGTCATAGCTATCCTGTTTTTTAATTAATAAATATTATTTTTTCAATGAAATTTCAATGAATAATTATTTACTTTGATTTTTACTGAAATGAAATAATGCATGATGTAGCATTGTAGCAGATCTGTATCATACCTTTTTTCAGCTTTACAGCCGTTCCAAGGTCCAATTTGACTTTTAAAATACGTTTTGGGAATTCAGAGAGCCGAAATAAACTAAAAATTATTATTTTTTTCAATAGAAAAGGAGAAATCATGCATTTAAGGGTTAAAACTACATTTTTCCAAAAAAACGAACATTTTTTTACCATTGACAAAGAAACAGGATTCATTAAAAATTTTAACAGCTTTGCACACAGAGTGATATATAAGACTTACTTTATGCTGACCTTTATTTTTTACATTATAAAACATGACCTGTGCTTTGTCACTAATAATAAGTTCATGCTGGCTAAATCATTTTCTAAAAAAGTCTAGATCATAATTGGGATCAGAAATAAGATCTAAAAAGCTATCTGTACCATAAGCAAAATCAATATCATCACCAAAAGCTGTAGTAAAAAATGAATTTATGTATAAAAGAAAAAGAAATTTAACAGACTTTTTAATTTCGTGTTGTTTTAGTTCATATCGTGACAATTCTTAGATATTTTATTTTATTTGCTTTGATCTTATAAACCTAAACAAACATTCTTTTTACTGTTCTATATTATATAATTCTATCTGAACTAAATATGTTAATAATTTATCATAGTTAGTTAATGTACATCAACTATTTTCTAAGTTACAAATGTTTTATCTCAATTTTTTTTTTTTACACCTACGCGACATTTTTTCTTCGGCTCCTTTTACTAAAACCAGAATATATTTGTTTTTTGCTTATTTCTTTCTTCATATTTTTAATTTAATAAATTATTTTATAATTTATATTCACCATGCTATGCTGTTTTCTATCATGCAATATAATTTTAGAACCAAAACAAAAACAAGTAAACTAATTAAGTGAAATTAATGGAAATCATAAAGTAAAAATCGCCATGAAATAAAATTCAAATAAAGGAAACATATTCGCGTTCAAAATTGAGCCAAATAATAGCGATTATTAAAATTAAAATCATAAAAAAATATAAATACAAAAATAATAATAATACATAACAAAAAAAAAAATTAGAAAAAAAAAAATAAAACCCAAAAAAACTCTACATATTTTTGACATATTCAACACGTTTGACTTCATCATTTATCATCCGAATTTTAATAATTAATCATTTTATCTAAAATAGTTAATTATGTGTGTGAGGAGTTAACAAACACGTTATGTTTTTATGATTGAAATGTTGTTTGTAAGTATATTTATAATATACATTCATCTATACATAATAATATTATATATAGTATTTTGTTCTGTTATAAGAAATCTGAATGAAAATGAGAAAAGCAATACATATTATTTAGGTAGGAGATATAGAAAAGTTTACTCTAAATGAGAGAGAGATGAACATAATCATTATTAACATCAGGCAACAATGAGAAAAATAATTTTTTTTTTCTGTTTTTTTTTTTTAGAGGTGGAATAACTTTTAATTCATAATTTTCTCCCTAAATTTAGAATTCTAATTCGAACTCAGAAAACAGTTGAATGGTATTGGACCATATTTTTTGTAATTTCTTCTTTGTGTGGGGTGGTGTAAGATTTTAATTTTCTGATTTTGTTAAAGTTTTTCTTTTTTGGTTTCAATTTTTTTTTTTTTTTTTTCCTAACTAGGGGTGATGTTATAATTTAGGTTAAAATGAAAAATGTTTTTCTGTTTGGTGAAAATAGGTCAAGTTATGATAATTAAATCTGAATACAAACCAGAGCCCAATCATAAAATAATAATGTTGTTGGACGAAATTATGCTACAATAATTCGTAAAGAGAACTAAATTCTATAATTTTTGTTATTGTTGTTTTCGTTTTCGTTTTTTTTTTTTTTTTTTTTTTACAAATTGAAGTTTTTGTGTTGAAAATGTGGGTGGATTTATTATTGTTGAATGATAATAAATTATTTGGCAGGTTATTGTTGATGTTGTTTTTATTTGTTTGTTGAGCTACTGATGAATAGTTAGAATATTATTATGAATTAAATTAGGTATAACAGAATAAAACAACATAATTAAGAAAGTAAACTTTTCATTTTTTTTTTCTGCCTGACTTGTACAGAACACCACCCATCAATTATATGAATTCTTTATTTTGAGAAATTGTTATGAAATGTTAAGATTTGTTATTTTTCATCTTTAGTAAAAATTATTTATATAGTAATTATTTATACAGTAAGTAGAGAGTTTTCAAGTAGCTGATACAATTGTGAAATTAAGTTAGATTTTTGGGATTTTATTAAAGTTTTAGTAAATTTAATTTTAAAATAACATTTTTTTTTCCGAAATACGGATGAGGTGTAATAAAACTCTGTTTTATAGTAAAATTATCAACTGATTTAGTTAATAAATCAATTAAACTGGGAAATTAGAAGATTCATTCTATCATTTTTAAAATGTTCATTCTATTAGGTATAGATATCCCATATTTTGAACCTAAGTTTATGCCTTGCCTTTATTTGGTGCAGCACACTGTTTTTATAGTTATGTTATTCCATATAATATATTGAAATCAGGTTGCGAAGATAATTTGGTATAAACAACAAAATTGATCGACCTATCCTGTTATTATGAATAGTGTAATTGGAAAGAGAAGAAGACGAAATTATTCCAAATTCTTATTAGCTATTTATTTTTTCAGATAATTCAGTTATTCAATTCATGAATACTAATATGGCGAAATTTTACGGTTAAGGTTAAGGATTTAACGAAGGTTACATGTGAAATGGAAATAATCAGAGATGGTATTATATTTTTTATTCGATAACATTAATAAGGAGGGAAGCAGGAGATTTAACAATGCATAATTGCATAATATATAAGATAGATATTGCATTATTAAACAAAATATTCATTCTGTAAGAAAATTGTTATAATGAAATATTATAAAAATTTGTAGGCAGAATAAAAAAAAATTTTAACTATGGAAAAAATTTGATTTTCGGTATATTTTTAAAAATTAGCTTTCTTTTCAAATAATTTTAAATTTTTATCAACAATAGTATTGTTGAAATTGAATACGTTTGATCGGGTTATGTGGCAAATTAATTCACTCTGTAGTTCATACAATTAAGTTCTTAAATACTAAGTATACTAAGTTTTGTAGCAATTATGATTAAGATATTCAAATTTAAATTAAGTAATTTTTATTCTTTCAATATTAGCGTAAAAATCAATGATGGCCCACATCCGTGAGGAAAAGCGCTCTTACTTTTGTATTTTTTTCTATATTATTATAATAGTTGGTCTTGTGGACCAAGAGCTTATTAGCATTAACAAATAAATAGCTCATGATCACCCAAGGGTTTTCTTAAGATTTAACGATTTACAATTTTAATTAGATATCACGTAATATTATTTTTCTATATGTATATTATAATATTTATTCTTTTTCGTTCTATGACACCAATACGAAGGTTTTTACCCTCTTCAGCTTTTGTGTCAAGTTGGTGACTGCAAGAGCGGTTTAAAATTTTTCTTTATGAGTTATTGCAATTTTATAAATTACTGCAGATACCTGGTCGATGTGTGCATCTCGGTGTATGATGTATCTATCTATTGTCTGTCATATCTGGTAGTATTGACCATATTCCTTAGTACTTTGTTTTGTAATCTTAGAATGGATCCAATATGGGATTTAGCCACATATCTTACTGTTTTGGCGTATCTTTCATATTACAAACCGATTTTAGTACTTGATTATAAATTAATATTTTATTTTGTATTAAAAATGCATATTTTTTCTACTTTCTTCATTTATAAACCTGGCTTTGGTCTCTACCCTTATAGCTTTACCATTAATGGTAATAGATGTCATTTTTCAGTTTTTTGTAAGTAAAATTTATGTGTATTGATTTTTTTTTCATTTAGCTTTATACACCAGTCCCTATAGTCAGAATTGCAGTGTCATCTGCAAATGAAGCAATTAATGCGTCCTGTAATTAAGGCAGGTCACACGTATATAATAAATAAAGTAAAGAGCCCAGAAAACTATTCTGCTCTTATTTCTTTCAATTCCGAATACTAATCTTCTTGCTTTATGCCAAATAACCTATTTGAGATGTGGGATTCTAATAGTTGTACCCGTTGCTTAGGTAAAAGTTTGTTTAATTTTTTTATAGGGCCCTCATGCCACACATTATCAAAGGCTTTGGAGACATCTAAGAAGATGGTTGGGGAGACTTGGTCACTTTCTCGTAATTTTTCTATAATGTTTGTGGTTACAGTGTACCTGATCTATTGTTAAATATTTTGCTCTAAAACCAAATTAATAATTTTGTATTAAATGTTTGTTTCTATTATTGGATTTGGTCTCTTAAAGAGAAGGTTTTCAAATAATTTTGATATTACTGATAATAACGATATCGGTCTGTATAATTTTAGTTGAGTGGCCAGTTTTTGTGGTTTTTGCCTTTTTTGGGCAAATATTTAAGAATGTCGCAAGTTATTAAGTCAAATCCATTAAATTAAATTAAATTAATTCTTCTATCATCCCCCTGCTCCATCGTTTTTTAAACTAGGAACTTTCTAAAATCTGATGTTGATCGATGAAAATGCATCAGTTGTGGCGCACCAAGTAATCTCAGTCTGAATCATCCAGCTAATCTATTTGCACGTGCTCTCGGAATTTTTCGAAGAATGCAGTTCTCAGGCATGCTTTCCAGATAATTTGTCTTCTGTAATTTACTGAGTTTTATATACTTTCTAATAATAATGACTTGCTTATTTATTTTGTACAGTTAATTTTATATATATTTTTTTTTTGTACGTGAAGCGAAAACAATGCAAATTCTCAATGTTTTCGTAGAATTTTAGCCATTTCTTAGTCAAACAAAGAAAAGCAGGATAGGAAAGAATATAGATGCAAGTAGAAAAGAATTAGTTACAAAACCTAATTTCATTTTTTCCATCGATCTAACCCCAAACATTATAAATTCTATATTTATGACCTACATAAATTCAATTATTCTTCGCTTCCCTTCTACCTTCCTCCTTTCCTAACTTTCTTTTACCACTCTAGTTAAATGTCCCAATGTTCGGTCAACGCTGGTAATTTCATTATCAAAAAAAAAAATTAAAAAATGTATGTGCTGTAAATGAAATTCCAAGAAAAAATCAACAGAAGATATGAACGATTATTGAACCTCTAATTATTGTTAAAAATAAAATGATTAAATGAATAATTAATACAGTCACCTTCAATATTTTACATATCGCAAATTTTCCGGAAATGTTTTAAAATAGAAGTCAAAATTTTCTACAATATTATTAACAAAGTAAACTGATGTACATCCTATTGTTTGGATACATTACGTTTCGAAAAAAATTTACAATAATTATTCATTTCGTTTTTTTATAATTTTGCAAACTGAAAATCTTACAGATACAATTTGAAAATTATTGATTTTCATTTGATTCTGAATATAAATCCTAACCAATACCATATTAGCATATCTATGGTTATAATTTAAAAAAATAATATAATTAAAAAAATTAATTATACTTAAGTCAGAAAAAAAGGGCTTAACTATAAAATCAGTATAGTCAAATTGTTATCATTTCCTCTTTAATATTCAATATTATTTTTATTTATAATAAAAAAAATTAAAACCAAGATAGATTTGAGAATAAAATTATTGTTTTCTGTTATTTAATAATAAATCAAAAATTAATAATCACTCAACATTATTGTTTGTTTCTTTTTGTAGATATTTTCAAGTATTTCCGAGATTAATTTGAAACGCCTTTGAATTAAAAATATTCCAAAAATAGTACAACAATTAATATTTTTCTTTAAGTATTTAAGTACATTTGCGTGTATCTTAATTTAGTCAATATTTTTTTGATCTATTTTTGAAGAGATAAATTATTATTATTATAGATAGCTTTTTTTCTTTTTGTTTTTATAAATTTTGAGATAAATTATATTAATTTAATTTAATTGTATAATCTATTATTATCCGGAAGATAAATTAATATTTTTACTTCAACATGAAAATGTCATTTTGGAGCTACAAAAAATAAATTTTTTATAAATCTGTTAATGTAGAATAAAATAAGTTCGTCTTTGCTTTGAAAAATTACAAAAAGAATGAGTTTGAATACTTGAGCAGCTCCAATTATCAAAATTCAGAATTTTTAAATTAGATTTGAATATTAATGTAAAAACCTTTATTTTTTTTTGTTCCAATGAAACATTACAATTTGTCTCTGAAGGAGACATTCAGTAGTTTGTATGACATTTTTTATGCAGGTAAATTGCACTGACTAGCGGATGAGATAGCCCAGTGGTAAGCCACCCATGTTGCTAACATTATACTCCATTGTATTTGTTGGCCACCATTTGATTGTTCCTATTGCCTACTGGGTAGCTGCAGGATGCTAGCACGCTTAAGGCGGCTTACAACACTTACAGCCAAAAAGCTTCTTGCCAGTCTTCTTTGGATGTGCAACTAATCTTATCTGGTACTTTCCGCTTATATTTCTAATCTCCTCCTTAATGTTTCTCACCTGAAAATCACGATGTATGACACCATTATTGACAAACCAAGGCGCGCCAACTATCAATCTTAATAGCTTTGACTGAAAACGCTGTACTATTGCAATTTTTGAGTTTCTGGCTACTCCCCACAGTTGGATTCCGTAGGTACATATCGTTTTCAAGACAGCTGTATAAATCAGCAGCTTGTTTTCCATTGACAACGACGAGTTGCGGCAATCATCCAATATAATTTGCTTAGCTTCTAGCCCAGTTGCTTTCTTTTGTTATGAATATGGATTTTTCATGTGAGTCTCCTGTCCAAGTGCATGCCCAAATACTTTACATCCTCTTTTTGAGGTACTACTTCGTTATTAATTACAACCACTGGACAAGTTTTTCTCTTTAGTGTGAATGTGATATGTGTTGATTTTGCTCCATTCACCCTGATTCTCCCTGATTTTTTAGCCATGGCTGAACTTTGTTTATGCTGTGTTGTAGAATCTCTGAAGCATGCACTGGGTTACTATGTGAGACCAGTATGGCCGTATCATCAGCGAAAGTGGCGGTTGTTTCATAAATTGCAAACTCGAAAGTTGAATGTAAAAGTTATAAGTTTTTCGTATAAATTTGAAATATTTAGATATACAAATTTTAATTTTAATTTATTAACAGCCGCATGAGGTTCAGTTATGGAAAAAGTGAAATTTTTTACAGGCCTGACGGAATTGTTAAGGTGAACCATTCAAATAAGAGGACATAAAACAAGTTCAAATTAATAAAACTAGATATTATTATTAAAGCCTTTTTTATTGAAAATATCAGGATATTCAAAGTATTATACAGGATGTTTCGATAATAAGGGGTTAATTGGGAAGCTCGAAATAAACATAAAATTTTATGGAGTTTTGTTCTCAACCCTCTGAGAGAGTCTTTTTTATTTATTTATTTATTTCAAGCTTAAATCAAGCAATTACAAATAATATTTACTTAAATGTACGTTACAAATTTTAAAAAGTTACAAAAAAAGAAATAAAAAAGTTACATAATTCTAAATAAATTTTATTTTTAAATTCTTAACATAAGTTCTTAATACTAAATGACGCTTTAAGGTGTTAAGTGAGAGTTATTTAGTTTGTGTATTGGTGCAGTTGTTTTTTTAATACAGCCTTTTGAATGAGAGAAATCAATTACGGCCTTGTATTATATTTCCCATTATTAACATTCTATTAATAGGTTCAAATCTACCATAATTAGTTCTATGATGAACCAGGGTGAAAAGATTCTGACGGATCTGAGTCGAGAATTATTGTTAATGAAAATTTTATTAAATTCAATTTCAACAACAAAGGTTACATCAGCAATTGCCCTTCTTTTCTGTAGGGTGGCCAGATGAATTAAATTTAGACGATGTTCGTAAGGTGGAAATCGAATCGGATTTTCCCAAGGAAGATTACGTAGTGCAAATCTTAAAAACTTCTTTTAAATGATTTCGATTCGTTGTATATGAACATCATAGAATGGATACCATACCTGGCTAGCATACTCCAAGTTAGGTCGAATCAATGTTGTGTACAAAGTTTTTAAGATATAGGGATCAGAGAATTCTTAAGACCAACGCTTTATAAACCCTACAAGGAATTTGATTTATTTATTATGCAGTTGAAGTGTAATTATCGTCGAAGTACACTCCTAAATCTTCATTGGAATTAACTCTTAACAATAATTCAGCATTAAGTGAATAATTGAAAAAGATTGGTTGGGGACGACGTGTATAGCACATTAAAGCACACTTTTTAAGATTAAGTAGTAAATTATTATTGTTAGACTAAAGATAGAAATTGTTTAGATCAGTTTGGAGTAGAATTGAGTATTCAATGGACTTTATTTTTTTAAAAATTTTCATATCATCTGCATAAATTTGCAGTTCACTCTTATTAATCACAAATGATGTATATAACTGTAGCTACATTCGCTGACGATACTGCGTTGATGGCAGTAGGATCAAATATTGACGAGGCTACAATTAAATTGCAAAGAGCAAGCGACAAGCTATACCTCTGGACAAAGAAATGGAAAATTAAACTCAATGAGTTAAAATCAGTACATGTAAATTTTACAAATAAAAAATTAGAAAATCAACCATTGGTAAATCTGAATGGGGTCAATATACCCCAAGAAAACAATGCTAAATACCTAGGAATGACATTAGATGTCAAACTTAGATGGAAAGAGCACGTTAAAAAGAAAAAATTTGAGCTTGAAAATAAATATAGAGAAATGTACTGGCTCTTAGGTCGTAATTCTAAATTATCTATACATAACAAGATTTTGTTATATAATCAGATACTCAAACCGATATGGTTGTACGGCATACAAATATGGGGATGTGCCAAACAAACACATGTACTTTGTATACAAAAATTCCAAATTCCAAAAGTCTTGCGCAACATGGTAAATGCCCCCTGGTATGTTCGCAACAGTGATTCGCAACAGAGATCTAAAAATTCCTTGCATAGAAAATGAAATAAAAAGATATGCAACAAAGCATATAGCTCGTCTGGAGGGTCATGTTAACGTTGAGGCCACTCAACTGCTAGATAATCAAAATGATGTCAGAAGGCTTAAAAGAACTAAGCCACTAGATTTAATACGATAGAATTTCGTAAACTTTTTCTTTAAGAAAATCAAAATAGCAATAAATTAATGGTTAATCCGTTGGACGAGTTTTAATGGGAGGGGTGTGGTTTAGTCAGTAGAAATCTGACACACAATGAAAGCTACGGGGCTCATTGTGTCTATGAAGATTTCCACCAATCCACGCAAAAACAAAAGAAAAAAAAAAAAAAAATCACAGATGCAACACCATTCACAGAAATAATGAAAAGAAGAGGCCCCATGTGACTTCCTTGGGGAACTCCTGAGTTGACTACGAATGATGTCGACGTAAACATTCTAAATAAGACATTATAGGATCTATCAACCAAATATGAATTGATCCATTTTAGGAAAAGTACCGGGTAACCTAGCTTTCTTAATTTAAGTAATAAAATACTATGAGGGAAAATGTCAAAAGCTTTGCTAAAATCTGTGTAAATGACATCCGTTTTGCAGGCCTTCCCCCAAATATTATTAATAAAGGCTGACGTTGCTTCTACAAGGTTATGTACCACGGATTTACTTTTTATAAAGCCGTGCTGATTATGTATTAGGAAAGGAGCGCAGTGAGAATGAACAGAGTCAAGCACAATTAATTCAAACACTTTAGAAATTGAGAGATAATTTGGCAATAGGACGGTAATTAATTACGTCATCCTTACCATCTTTCTTGTGGGTAGGTTTTATAAAAGGTTTTTTTTTCTGTTTTGTGGCGCCCTCTCTAATGAAAACTAATGAAAACAGACACGTAAAGAAAATAATTTTGCTCCATGAAATTGTTCTTAGCGAATTTAGGGTAAAAAAAATTAGAATTAAAAAAAAAAATGAATACGTATATAATTATTTATTATTAAAAATGTAAAATGATATAATATTTAAAATGATTTCAATTTTTTTTTTCTTATTTGATTGTCCACCTCGTTTGTAAATATGTAATAACAATAATTAGAATTCATTTGTAAATAATATATAATGTATATTAGAATACTTAACATACTGTAACTTACATTTTTACATAACTCACAACAGTTTAACTATTCGCGCCTTTTGTTAGGCGAAATCAGAAACGCAATCTTCGACATCAATGTCAGGGCTATCTCATCTTCAATTGATTGTGTTGCCCAGCCGACAAGCCCTTCTTCAGCCATTTTTGAGCGAAGATAAGTTTTAACTAATTTTAATTTCAAACAATTTCTTTCACCATTTGCTACAGTAACAGGTAACGTTAAAAAGATTCTTAAGGTGATACAAATTTTTGGATAAATATCGGTAAATTTTCTTTTACAAATGATATATAAAACATCTTTCGGAACTTTGTTCAATACGTGTAGAAATAGATTGAAGCTCATTACACAAGTCTACTGCTTCGATATCTTTAGAGCCATCATGACTTAATGCAGACTCAAGCTTAGCACATGATGTATATAGGTGTTGTGTTGTTACGTTTTGTAGGTTACAAATGTCAAAAATGAATCTAAAAACTGACTCAAGATTTTGCATTTGCTCAAATATATCACTTGACGGAGTTAATAGCAGTATCAAGAACTACCAAATAAAAATTCACTTTAAATCGTTGCTGAGAGTTCTGGATGAAATAATCTTGTCATTCATATGAAAATTGTTTCTTTTTTAATCGAATGCGAACTGGTTCTGATTCAAAATCTGTTGGATAGTCAATTTCTTTCGCAAGTTCAGAAGCATCTACTAACATATTGGCAAATCCGATATAACTCCTTAAATTCTCTAAAAACAATTTCGTATTCTGTAATTGTTGCATAGCAGAAATAAAAGTATAAAATTGAATAGTATTTATATTATCAAATTACTTATATTACTCTTTTAAACTTTTTTTAGTTATGTTACACTTTTAATTTTTTTAAAATTGTGAAAAATGGTTTTTAATAAATTTGTTTTTGACAAAATCACAGTATCAAACGCCACTATAAATTTTTGCGAATAAAATAATACTGTATAAATTTTCAGAAAATTTTAAATTCTGTGAAAAGTCATGGCCGCCTAAGAAATACTTACTCAATTTTAATTCAAAATTGCAAAACTTGAATATTTTGTTTTTATAAATAACTTTAAAAAAGTAGTTTTATTTTTGCTCGAAATTTTTTGGCACCCTAACAGTTTTCAAAAAACGTATTTAACTAAAAAAAAAGTATCTTTTTATTTTTTTCTCTCGAATTTTGGCGCCCTCAACAGCTTAGCGCCCTAGGTGACCGCCTAAGCTGCCTACATGGTAGAGCCACCCCTGATGATATCACAATATGATACCTTACTAGTATAGTTATTATACAGAGCTTGTGATATTGCTTTAAACTCATCGTATAGATATTTAAAATTAAATCTTAAAGATTTTTTCAAATTTTATTAAGTATATCTTAATCGATTACAGTTATTACACCTTCATCATCAGAAGACTGATAAAGTAATTACAGATGTGTTAATATTTATATAAAACAAAAAACGTTTGTATAAAGCCTTCAATAGAAAGAAATCTCGTTAGGCATTCATGTAGTTGAAATACAATTAATAAATAAATAATAGTGTTGTTATTTATTTTTAAAATAATATCTGTAATATTATTTATTTATTATAGTTACAAAAAATTAATAAATTTTTAGAGATTTGATTTTATTAGGTCTACATGGTCGTTCGTCAGATATATGTGTTGATTTTGAGCTGATAAATGTCATATGCTTCTAGGTATATTAACCTCTTACCATTTTCTACAAAATCTAAAATTTCCAAATTATTCATTAAGCAATAATGATTGTTTTCTAAGACATGTTTCACTACGTTTGAATATTTTTTTCCATTAAACCAAGATCTTCAATGTTCCTTAAAGCTGGTTGGAAAACTTTTTGAGTTTATCCAATATCACAATCATCACATTTTATTTGGTAAACATCCAATTTACTGATAATGTTCCTACTAACGATTTTATTATTGACTAGTTTATGCTTGATGGTATTTTTATTATAGAAAACTGAATTTACATGGTATCTTTTCATGATATTTCCTATTTTAAAACTAGTACCTGTAATAAAATTAAATATCCTGTAATTGTATTTGTAATTGGAGAATGATTTTTGATTTCAACTAATCTAGTTAGTTAGTTTTATGTAAGAATGGAGGCCCTCAAAGTTGTAAGAAGGTTGCAAACTCTAGGGAATACTAGAGGATGTAGGCACAAACATCAGAGGCTATGTAAGGACTTAGAAGAGGAGCAAAAAGAGTTCTTCATGCCAACAGATGACATCACTACATACGTACCTTTGAAGAAGAGATATGAAGTAGAAACCCCGACAAGAGAGACCTGGCATGGTTCAGAAGAACAGGCTAGGTTCTCAAACACCTCGAACATTTTCACTGACGGATCCCTTACGGCTTTAGGCGCGGGAGCTGGAGTGTCTTTGAAAAAGATCAACTTGAACTCCAGTTTCCTCTTGGCAAACTCTGCACGGTCTTCCAGCCTGAAGTCTTTGCCATAAACGCAGCAGTGAATATAATAAAAGAACAAAGATGGTCTAACAAAATCATTAGAATCTTTAGTGACAGTCAGGCTGCCTTAAAAGCTCTTGAAAGTAACCTCATCAAATCTAGATTGGTGGGAGAATGTTCGGAAGCCCTAAACCTCATAGGGCTCCGAAACAAGGTACAACTGATCTAGATACCGGGTCACAGTGGCTTGACTGGAAATGAGAAGGCTGACGAACTAGCCAGATCATCGGCGGAAAACATTTATGGCCCGGAACCAGCAGTTGGTATATCTATTGGTAATATTAAACTAAGAAAAGATAAGCAAATATTCTTTGGAAGCGTATGGAAGGCCACAAGGTCTCCAAAATATATGCACCAAGAATAAACACCAAAATAACCAACTTCCTGCTAACTCTCAATAGAGGAGACTGCAGGAAGATGGTGGACATACCTACTGATCATAACCACATGAATAAACACATGTGTAGACTAACCTGTAAGTGACGACCCAACCTGTAGATACTGTCTGGAAGAGGAAGAAACTTCCACACACGTTGTAGGAGACTGCTTAGCTCTTTCAAGGCTGAGCTTCAGGCTGCTGGAAACGCACTACATAACCTCAGAAAACTTCTGCAGGATAAATCCCCTAAAACTATTGGCCTTTATCAAAAGGGTCGACTAAGTTGAGGGGTGTAGACGACATAAAGGGCTAAAAAGCCTACATGCCGGCTCTGACATATTAGGGCCACCTCCGTAGGGGAAAAAAAAAAATCTAGTTAGTGAACTTGAATGTACATTTTTTATTTATTTATTCTTTCTTAATTCAAGTGTTTACAAATTACAATAATAAAATATAAAACGAGTAAAATTATAGTAATTTAAAATAGAGATTGTAAAAATTATACAATCAGTTTGCACAAAATTCCTAATGAAATTAGAAAATTACTTTAAATAAGGATTTCTTTACAACATCTTTACTCATATCAAAATTTATTGTTGTGTTGTATTGGTTTGTGTTTAGCAGCGTAGTTATACAAATATTTCTTGGACCTGATGGCGTTTCTGAACTAGTTGTAAAGAATTCCAGAGAAACAACTTAGGTTTAGAAAAAAAAAAATTATTACATTTTTCAAATCACATGCCTAATTTTTCAGTTCCTAAGCCGTTCTTGACAAGCCAGGAATTATCCATGACATTGAAAGAAATCTATAAGTTCTAAATTACCAATAAATAATTTCCTAAATTCTATCGAAAGAATTTTTAATTTTGACTCGCTTTCAGTTCTTTGTATATCCTAGAAGATATTTACATACTTTTAACCAAAATCATAGGAGATTCTGAGCGAGATGTTGTATCGGCTTAGGACCTAATAACAATACAACATCTTCCTCAGAAGATGCAAATCATATAGACTGGATATGATCAGTTTCACTCGTAAATTATTAAAATCCGTTGCCCTTAAATTAAAATTTATTTAAATAAATTCTAATAAAATAATTTCTTTATTCCTATATAATAAGTGAAGCCCTTTGTATACGCTATGTATTTATTATTTTTTGTGATATATGATAAAAAAAAAATATTGTGTTAAAAATTGAAGTTCAAAATTTTAACATAAACCAATTTAACGCATCATTGGAATTATTCACTGCATGTCCTTTAACCATATTATTTTCATATTAAGTTACATAATAAATGTGTAACGTTATTAAAAGGCCGATAGGGTTGTATAATAAATTTTTATACTTATTTTCTAATATTCTATGTTAACTATAAATTCTAAAATTCGAATGCATATATGGTTGTGTTTAATGTCAATATATGTACAATACATATATTGATTATTTTGTGTACTAAAGTGTATTCAAAAGGACAATAAAAATATTAAATTAATTTTTAATTTTCAAACTTTTTTTTTGTTTCCTTTTCTCAAAATTAATGGTGTTACAGAAGTCTAGTGTAACAAACAAAAAAGGAATTTTTAAATTTTTGGGGAGATGATAAACAGTATTGTATTTTTGTATTTATTTTAATATTTGACAGCACAACGACTTCTGCGTGACTAAAGGATTTTCTTTCATATTATTATTATTATTATTACTGTATTTATACGTATGAATTTTAAGTTCTGACATACCCACCTAGTTGAATTGAATAAAAAAGGGCAGCAACATAATATCATATAGAGACAAACGATTTTCATATGGCATGACAAGAATTTTTATCTTCCAGAGGTCTGCAATTAATGGATAACAAACAACAGGGAGCAATTTTTTGGTTACCTTGACATATTATTATATGTGTATATATGGGGTATGTGTGTACAGTGTGTGCATATTTCAATCTATATTTGCTTTAGGAATTTAAATAAAAAAAAATGTTTTTCTAGAAAATAAAAATTAAATATTTTTTTTTTACATTTTTTCTAAGTTAAAGTTGTTAGATATTTATTATTATTTAAGTGAATAATAGTAGGGTGAATATTATAAGTTAAAATATTGTATTTGTTTTTTCTCTTTGTGTAGGTATCGTTTATTTTTGACTCTTTATTTGACATAAATTAAATCCATGATTAATGTAAATTCGAAATTTACCGTAAAAAATAGATTGGGTTGGGTCGTTTATTTTTACTTTTATTATTCTATTATACCTGAATTTTATTTTTATATATTATACATTATGACGTCATGATCTTTATTTGACTAAAATTGAAGTCACAACCAAGTATTTATTTTTTTTCACTATTCTTATGTGAGGCCTTCTAAAATGGGGATTGAAAATTAAAGATTTTCAATTTGATTAATATCAATTTTTCATTTCTGTCCGGAGATTTGTTATGGTTGTTGTCTTGGATATTATTGTTTATTATTATGTATTATCTACTGTTATTGTATAATCAATCATGTATTTAAAGAAAATGCAATTATAGAATGAAATTTTTTTAATGAGGTGAACAGTAAATTATATTAAATATTTTTTTATTGATTTAATTGAAAATTTAAAGATTTCCGGAATAAATTTCTTGTATTATATAAAAAGAAAGTGACAGTTCTATTTCTTGTGGGTAGTGAAAGTTGTACCTCTTAATTCATATGAATAAAAAATAAATAATAACGCAAAAAGCGGAATAGTTACGAAAAGTTACTGATTTGCTTAATTTTAAAAATAAATTTAAAAAAAAAATATATAAATTTAAAATGCTTGAAGAAATTTAGGGTTAATCCAATACTCTTGGATTTAAAAAAAAAAACGGCAAATTTCTTTCAATTCAAAATGTAAATAAATTGAGAGAATGATCCCTTTTAAGCCCAGATTGAATTTCGTTTAAACAAATATTTTAGTTTTTTCTTCAATTTCGAACTTATTAAAAATAACGGTATATTTTTTGTTTGATTATGCCTTCTCAAATATTTAACCCGTTTCAATTACATTAAGACTCTGAGGTGGCCAATATAAAACACTTAAAGTTCAGTAAACTTCAAATATAACATCGGAATAGCGGAATTGTGTATCGGTGTATTATTTTGTTGCTACACAAAATTTGATTTTATCAAACAGTCAGCATCAAGGTGTAATATTCTACACATAATGCAATAGATTAAGGTGGATGTGAATTTTTTCGCTATAGTTAAATGGCATTTCCCACAATAAGAAGTACCTCACAAAACAATTCCTACTATATTCGTGTGTCTTGACAATTTCTTCCGAATATTTTTATTTTCGAAATAAATATTCATCTATCCACAGAATGTTTTGCCAAAATTCAGTAGGCTTATCTATATATTCTATAGCAAATTTTAGTCTTGAAATAAATTTTTGTTTAGAAATTAATGGATTCTTTTGTGCAGAATATATTTTAATATTAACTTCTCTCAATCTATTTTCCACAGTTGTTGCCCTATTTCCGCATGTTTACTTTTATTAAAGTTGTTCAAACCTATTTCGTAGTTATGATAGAACAGCTCCTATTATTTGTACATTTGTTTTCGATTTTGTTTTCGGGCTCCACCTTTAAAATTTCGAACAGATACGCCATATTTCTGTTTGTTGACATGATATCTAATAGTTTTGTATGAAATCTCCATCTCAGTTCTTGAACAGAAATTCCGAAGGTAATCTCTGCTACAATTCCCCTTCTAATTTCAACCGATAATTCACACTTTTTGGACATTTTGTGATTACTTTCGTACATAAAAAGAAGCTAGAAACAACTGAAACATTAACTATTGAACATTTAATTTGTTTTGGTAAGATCTTCAAATGCCCTGCAACACCCTTTGTAAATAACTCTGTACCAATTTTGGCGTTAAAATCACCAAGAATTATGACAGTTTCATATGTTCTTACACCATCAATTGTCTTTTCTAGTTGTCAATAAAATCTATCATTTTCTTCGTCAGCTGCGTCTTCAGTTGGAGCATATGTACATATAAGTGTTATATTATTAAATCGTCCTTTTAGTTTTAGTGTGCATATTCTCTCGTTTATTGGTAAGAATCCTAAAACACTATCTTTTGATATCATATTTGATAGATTTTTCGATATCATAAAGCCTGTTCCGGCATACCCGCTTCTGTAGTATGGAGTGAAATTTTTCTTGTCAATTTTTCCGGCCTCTTTCCATCTTATTTCTTGTAGTACCAGAATACTTAGCTTATAGCGATCCATTTCTGTAGCTACTTCTTGCATTTTTCCAGCTTGTAGCATTGTCCTTATATTCCAAGATCCGATATAAATATCGTGTTTTACAAAATCAGTTTCCGTATTTCGTCGCCAGGGTCGTTCGAAGTTCCGATAATATGCTATCGGTTTAGTTTGGAGTACTTGTTGTATCCTTTCCGTAGTAAGTGGTTTTTTTATATGGAGCAGGTTACTATCCCAGCGTTCAACCTTGCTTCTATACCCCAAGGGAAGGATTTAGCGCTCTTGCAATTTGCGCCTAAATACGTAACGGTTGCTACTTATTTAGTTACCATATGTTTATGGCAATAATATTTATTTCATACAATATTACTTACAAATTATAAAATAAATAAATAAATAAAAAAATATTTAGTTTACTACCCATTTTGAAAAAATATATTTATAACATTAAATCTGACACTTCGTTAAAAGCAAGCCGCTCTTTTTCTGAAAAAATCAAACTTCAATTGAATGTCGGCTTTTTATAATGACTTTTTTTCTTAACTTTTTATGCCGCTTTTTCACTGTGGGATGCTATTCACGATTCCATACGTTTTGAATTAAAAAAAAGCTGTCATAAAAAGTTGGCTTTAAAAGCCAGTATAAAAAGCTGTCATGTGGGAAGGCCTTTACATTAGGTTTTATAAATTATATTTTATTTTTCATCTTTGATAATTTTTTGGTTACATTTTTACATTGTTCAAAATTTAAATTTTTTTCGAGGAGTGATAGAAATGTCAATGATTCCTTAGCACGAACTGTTTTTTTGAAAATATGGGACAATTTTGTTTTTGTAGCTTTAGATGGGTATTCAAGGTCAATGTTAATCTACAAATATGTATTGTTACATATGTAAACGTAGTTTAAGATATTGCTATATGTAACAGTAGTTTTAAGTTGGACAGTTGAAATAAAGAAGAACGTGATATAACATGGCGCTGCGGCAGAGACGAATATAAAATAAATTTAAAAAAAAAAAAAACTTTTAATTAACTATTTAAAGTAATTGAAAACAAAATAAATAAAGTTTTGTCATAAAATACATGGGGATAGTGAGTGTTACTAAATTGGAAAAAATTAAAAAACCACGTGGCCGACCAAGGAAAATTCAATATATATATGTTGAAAAGGAAAGAATGGATTTTTTAAAAAAAAATGAGGATTTAAAACTGGACGGGAACTTGTCGGAAAATTGGCGAGTACTTAAACAAAGCTGGGAGCAATTTGCAGCAGCAATAGAATTTAATAAAAAAGAAAATGGACCTAAGATTGGAATATTTTTGAATGCGGCAGGTGTCCAGGCCACGGATGTATTTCACACATCAGTAAATCTAACAGAGGCTGAAAAGAAGGAACTTCAAAAGGTGTTTAAAGCTTTTGAAGATTTTTGTCTTCCAAAGAAAAATCAAATGTATAAAAGTTTTATCTTTTGGAGCAGAGAGCAGCATCCAGCAAAAAAATTTTATACGTTCTTAATGGATATAAAAAAATTAGTAAAAACATGTGGTTATGCTGATTTAGAGGATAGGATGCTAAGAGATAGAATTGTGTTAGGAGTAGTTAATAAAAAGTTACAAAAACGAATGTTAGAGACGGATGGTTTAACAGTTACAAAGGCGATAGAAATGGCACGTGCTAATGAAATTACTAATCTGCAATCTAAGAACCTTCAATTAAGAAAAGGTGAGTCAATGATAACATCCGAAGTTTGTGCAATAGAAAAAAGAAATTCAAGTGATGGTAAGTCGTATGTTGAAAATAATAAATATGGTTATAATAAAAATAATAATAAGAATTATGTGAAATTTGACAATAAGGATAAACAAATTAGATATAAGTTTTGTGGTTAAAACCATACTTATGGTAAATGCCCAGCTTTTGGGAAATCATGCAAAAAATGTGGCAAGAATAATCATTTTGCAATTTGTTGTAAGTCTAGAAGAGTAAATAAAATACGGAAAAATAATAGTGAGGAAGAAATTTTTTATATAGACAGTATTAATTCTAGTTTCCAATCAAATAGAGCCTGGTTTGCAAATATATTAGTAAATAAAAATATTATTAAATTTAAATTAGATACAGGCGCGGAAATTAATGTTCTGCCGGTTTCTTTTTTGAAATTTTTTAAAGATGTAAGAATAAAAAGAACTGATTTGAGATTAGTGGCTTACGGTGGTAGCAAATTGGATCTGATGGGTGAAATTGAGCTTGAATGCTTTATTAAAAATGAAATTAGTGTTGAAAAATTTGTTATAATTAAAGGTTTGTTATAAATTACCAATCTTAGGTTTGAATAGTTGTTTAAGACTGAAATTAATTAATAGGCTTGATGAGATAGAGTTAAGTAAAGAAAAGGTTTTAACTAAATATAAAGATAATTTTATAGGATTAGGTTGTTTTGTGAACAATTTCAAAATTAATTTGAAAAAGGATGCTACACCGGTAGTGAATCCGCCTAGACGGGTACCACTAAGTTTACTAAAACCTTTAAAAATGGATCTGGATAGATTACAAAGCCAAAAAATAATAGAGAAAATTGATAAACCGTCGGATTGGGTTTCTAATCTAGTTATTGTGGAAAAATCGAATGGGAAAATCAAAGTTTGCTTAGATCCGCAAAATTTAAATAAAAATATTAGTGATGAGTGTTTTCTAATTCCTAAATTTGAGGAAATAATTGTAAAAATCTCTGGAAAAAAATATTTCAGTGTGTTAGATAATAAGGAAGGATTTTTTCAAATTAAATTAGAAAAATCAAGTAATCTGTGTGCATTTAATTCACCGTATGGTTGTTATAGATTTTGCAGATTTACCATTTGGAGTTAAGATAGCTCCGGAGGCTTTCCAAAAATATAATGAGAAAAATGAGAAATGCTACCTAAGAAATGGTAATATTTGGTTGGAGGCTATAGTAATTGATAAAGATTCGGCACCTAGGTCATACTGGGTTAAAACTCTAAAGAGTGGCAAAATTTTTAGAAGAAGTACACATTTTTTGCGTAAAATTAATCAAAATATAATAACAAAAACTACAACTAAATATTAAATTAACTCACAAGTTATTAGAATTGTAATAGAATTAATACACTTATTGATCGTTTCAAAACGATCAAATAAATACGAAAAAGTAATTTGAATGGAAAAAATATATCACAAAAACTAATTGAATTAAAGTACAAATTATCAGCATTGGAATAAAAACTGAGTTGTAAAAAAAAACAAAAAAAAAAATAAAATAAAAAAGGGGAAGAATAGGAAATAAAGTTTGTTCTGAAAATTAGTATAAACAAGATAATACATTATAATAACTGTAAAATTTAATTGAATGAAAAAACTATGTAAAATGAATATTTAAATATATGTATATATCGATTAGATTAAAATTTGAAATTTTTATAAAAGGGAGATGTTACATATGTAAACGTAGTTTAAGTAGATTACTATATGTAAACGTAGTTTAAGTATGTATAGACTACATGTAAACATAGTTTAAGATATTGCTATATGTAACAGTAGTTTTAAGTTGGACGTTTGAAATAAAGAAGAACGTGATATAACATGTATGTATTTAAACAAAATATTGAAAGCATTTCAGTGTAGTAATCAAATATTGTTTTATAAATATAGTTTGTAATATAGCAAAACTGAAAAATTTTACGAACATATTTAGTATTTTATTCAGTTTACCATACTATATAAAATACCATATAAAAAACACCATACAAACTTATTAGTAAACTTACCTAAGAGTCTAAAAAAAATTGATTGTAAGTCCCAAGATTTTAAAAGTCTAATAAATCACCAACTTTATTCATCGAATTACTTTTGTCTATGCAAAGTATTTCAATGTCTTTTTTCTCCATTTTTATTTCATTGTTACGAAATTATGCTTCTAATATTTATTTTAGTTTTGTTTAATTACTTTTATTTCTTTTAATTTTTTTTTTATAAAGTTTTTTTTAGTATCTTATTGTTTTGATAGTTTTTTTAAATGTACATAATGTTTTTCGTTTACTTTTGAATTTAATTTTTGAATTTAACTAACACTAAAAGTAAAACACTTTATTGTAAAATAATTTTTAATTTTAATGCTTATTAATTGTATATGTTATATTCTTTTATTCACTCTTTTACTTACAAAATTTTCTTTTACTTTTATATATTTTACTGGCTAATAAAATGCCACTTATTAACCAGAAATCAATTTACTAAATGATTTCAATAGAATTATTTTCATACCGGACCGGACATTTATATTTTCTCACCCTCATTTTATTTAATCCATATACAAATACAATATAAATGTCCATCATCAAAAATAAAAACGTTAGAATCAAAAGTTTTTCCGTTTGAGAGCATTTCAATTGCAAGTAAAATTGTTTTGAATCAAAAGTTTTTTCTTTTGATAAAAATACTGCACCGCTCGACTTAAAGGTAGAGATAGAAAGAAAGATAGATACAAAAAAACTTTATTCTTTTAGTTACAAAACAGTCATTTAACATTAAAATAAGATAGAAAAATAAGAAGAAGCAATATATAATTCAAAATAGAAATAGTGTTTAATGCCTTAAATTAAAAAATAAATAAATAATTTTAAAAAAAAAAATGGTTGTTATTTACTTTAACTTTTTCATCCTTTTTTTTCCGTGGGGTAAGAGAAAAAAAAATACAACAAAATATTAAAAACATATATAATAAATAAAATCCAAAAAAATAATAAAATAGATAAAGGAATAAAACAAGAAACGAGTAATAATTTTCAGAATTTTCAAAAAATAATGTAAAGCTGAGACAATTAATTAATAATTAATTAATTAATACACATGTACACAGTAATGACTATACATATCATATAATATATTAAATCAAATTTCGACAATTCGTTCTGACCAAAGTAGTTTAGTAGCCAAAGTTTTACTTTATTAACAAATGCATTTACACTTCTAAGTATTCGAATGGATTCAGGTAGCCTATTAAACAAGCGAAAAGACACAACATCATAAAAATTACGATAATTTATTGTATTGAAAATTGAAACATTAACAAAGAATCGAAGATTAGAACGTAGAGCATGAACTTTAGAAATTCTGCTACTTAGATATCCACCTCTAGTAAAAAAATATCTTCAACACTTTGTAGTAATACAGCTGCCTAACAGGAAGAATTTTCAATATCCTAAATAAATCCATACTGCTAAAATATCTGATGATACATTTTTGCAAAGTTAATAGTGGGTTGATTTTATTTCTATAGGTACCACCCTAACAACTCATGCAGTACTGTAACTTTGAATGAAAAATTCCATAACAAAACATTTTAAGTACATTTAATGAACATAGAGCTAGAGGATATTACGGTAGAGCTAGAGGATAAATATATAAATTTTTAAACTGAATTGTTTTAAATTCAAACGTAATTTCAAAAATCTTTTTGAAAGTTCAACTTTTTATTTGATTCAATTGCGATTTCAGTTGTAAGAGTAAAGTTGTAAGACCGTAATCAAAAGTCTGAAACATTTGATTTCAAAGTTTTAATTTCTATCCGTGCACAGACAAAATCAAGTAAATCACAGTTTTCTTAAAATTTTTATTATTATATTTTTGTTCTGCAGTATTGATCGATGCGGCTAAGCTTGACTTTTTTCTTTTTTTTTGCATTATTTTTATAGATTTATGTTTGAAGAAACAAAAAACAAACTGCTTTTGTTTTTGAAAAAATATTAATTTTACTATTCTTTTATATTTTCTCTTTTATTTATTTATTTTTTTTTTTTTTGTTTTTTTTTTAATATTCATTCTTTTATTGACAAAATTGTATACAAATTAAAAAATATTTAAAAAATTCACACATTCAATTTTTATATTTTACTACTCTAAATAAATATAATTTTCTTTAACCGTTAGACAAAACATTAGTTTTGTTATAATTAGAAATAATTCAATGCACACATAATTTATGTGATTTTGTTTTTTTTTTGTGTGAGTCACCAAAATAAATAATTTTTTTTTTGTTAATGTTTTGTTCAATTTTAACAAATTCTAATAAATGCCTAGCTATTTTTATTATTTAGTGAGTTACAGTCAATTTAGTTTTTATTAAGTACAAAATTTTTCTAAGCACAAATAATTCTTGAGACGACTTGTTTAACTAAAGTTGCAGTATTGTCTAGTTGTAAAACCATTCCTTCTAAACAATACATTTTCATAATATGTTGAAGCATTATCTTAACCTTGTTGCCTACCAGCCAATTAACATTGAAATCTCCACAAATAATAATTTTGTTTGATGGTAAAATATTTTAATTTAGCTAGAATTCAAAAACTTCGACGAATTTTTTTTTTTTTTTTTTATATTATAGCCAAAACTTAGGTTTTGAACCTTTTAGCACTTGCGTACCGTCGACCATTTGAAAAAAGAAAGGATAGTTAAAGGAAAGGAAAGAAAAAGGAAGAAGAAAAGTTTTGTGGGAAAGAGCGAACAATGTTGTTAATATTCGTCTTAAATCTCTGTAAATCATAAATAAACAATCCTTCTCTCATTGGGAATGCTGCGATTGGGACGCGATTCCACAATCGAGATGTTCTGAAAATTTTGAAGTGTCTTATAAGCTACATCATTTCGTATATACAAAGCAATCCCTCTATGGGGTATAAAAAGTGGCACAAGCGAATAATTATTGATATTAAAATTAATATCATTATTCACAACTTGTGTTTCACTTAGTGCTAGAATTGCTGGATTTTCAAGCCGTAGATGGCTTTCGACGGAATGGAAATTCGTTGATAGACCGCGGATGTTACAAAAATCTATCTTAAACATTATAGCCAACAATTTACAATAGAAAAGGTAAATAAATTAAAATTAACAGAAGTAATCCAAAAATAAAAAACAACAAAACAAAAAAAAAAAAAGAACCTAAAAAAAAAATAAATAAATAATTTAAATTTTTTTAAATTTTTTTCCCTTTAAATTTTAAGTTTTTTTTTTTTTGTTTTTCCTTTTTGGCCCACATTACCACTTACTTGTACCACCCCTGTAATGAATGCAACTGAGACCAATATCTACACACAACAGTTTTTAATACCTTATTGAGTGTAGAAATATTCTCAGAGACATTCACTGCAGGTTAGAACACTGAGAAAATTACGGTAATAACAACAAAAAAAAAAACAAAAATAAAACAAAAATTATAATGAATTAATGAGAAATTTACAAAAGAAAAAGAAAAAAAAAAAAAAAAAAAAAAATTTGGGGTTTAAGATAATGTATTGGATACGGTTTGAATTTGAACAAGAACGAGTATGTTATGTACGTGCGCGTCATGATTTACTATTGTCAGCTAAGACGAAGAGTTAACAACATTTATAAAATAATAGAATATAATAGTACGTTTTCAAGCTCATGTTTATGGATAAACATGTTGTTTATGATAAACTGGTTGTTTACGTAGTGGTTTTCCCATACAAATTTGCTGAAAATCATAAACAAGTAGCGAGGTGTTTATATCATAAACCACTTCAAAAACATGTAACCCATCCATGAAATTTTGATTTTTTGTCGATTTTAAATTTTTTTTTGCATGACCCTTGCTTTTTTTGTCATAAATTCATTTTGTCATTTGTAAAAAAAAAAAAAACAAAAAGAAAAAAAAATCAAAATACCAAGAATAGATGAAATTATGTGAATTTGTGTGAAATTAGTTTAGCTTCAATTAATGATCATCAAAAAAACGAAAAATCAAGTATAAATTCTCAATTATCATCAGCACGATTAATTGGAAAATCTTGTATAACTTTGATAGAAAAAAGTGAAGAAAAATTCTATTGAGTTATAGAAGTGATTGAGAAATTACA
The DNA here is from genome assembly GCA_963942445.1 of Argyra leucocephala. Classification (NCBI taxonomy): domain Eukaryota; kingdom Metazoa; phylum Arthropoda; class Insecta; order Diptera; family Dolichopodidae; genus Argyra; species Argyra leucocephala. The sequence goes on along the minus strand of OZ012681.1, from coordinate 80,495,875 downwards.
AGACTTACATGGAAAGAAGAATTAAAACAAAGGATATTGTAAAAGATGAATTTTTATTTTTAATTCATTTAATTTAATCAGTTTTATATATTAAAAATGTATAAATAATAAGGCTTTATATATAAGTAAAAAATTCAAATGGAAAAAGAGATAATAAATTAAAATGATGATTATTTGTTTTATATAATTATAAATTGAATATTTTTGTATTTCTTTTTTGAAAGATTCTCAGAACTAAATGTTGAAGTGAGTAAAGTGGGTATGGTAATAAACTAAAATGTGAATTATTTTATTTGTTTCTCTGATATTATCATTTTTTTTAAATCCTCCATATTTTTTTTTATTTTATTCATTTATTGTATGACCAATTATAATAGCTTAAGTTCTACTCAAAAATAATACAAAAAAAAATTTTATATAAACAATAAACAGCTGGTGGTTTTCCAAAAAAGCTTGTGAACACTTGACGTTTGACGTGTTTATGAGCTAGTTGTTTATCCATAAACATGAGCTTGAAAACGTACTATAAGGAGAGAATGGAATAAAATTTAAGTTTTGGCTATTGTTAATTTTAGATAAATATTTTGATTAATGCAATTATTATAATTTAATTTTCCGTTTTAATAATTATATTGTTATTGACACTGAATTTAGATTAAATATTAATAATTTTTTTTTTTCTTATTTCTTGTTTATTTAAAGCACTATTTCAATTGTTTTTGTTTATCTCTTTTTCATTTTAATTTTAGAATTTTAAATTTTAAATTTTTCTTTTTTTTTTTTTATTAATATACATACACCGCACAAATTCACATGCACTTAGGTCAAAGTACAGTGGTAAACTCTCATAATAGATTCAAACTCCTATTAAATCGGCATTTTTTATACTACTGAGAGAACTCATTAATATTCTTTCTTAATTTAAACTTTAATTTTGTAAAATCCATAAATTATTTTTATACTGAAATTTTTTTGTATTAAAACTTTTATGGAGTTTTTTTTACATGTATTGAGGGGAGGGAGATTTTTTTTATGTTAATATTGTGGATTATTGGAAAGTTTTAATTAAAAAAAAATTGATTTAAAACGATTTTAAATTTGACAAGTTGTATTTTATTGTAATCTGGTACTATATAGTACCTATTAATTTTTTAATATACACAACATATCGGGAGAAATGTCTTTTATTCCGATAACATATAAAAAGGGAAATATATTTTAATTTTCAAATTAAATTAATTTTGTATTACCTTGATTCGTCTTTTATTCAAAATTTATACTAATTGCTTTTTGAACGATTCTATTCTCAACATTTTTTAACATAAAATCATTTTACTTTTTTTTTTTGATTTTCACAATTGCAAACATTTTTGTATTAGTATAACTAATATTATATAGATAAGTTTAATTGTAAGTATGTTAGTAAGAAAGGACCATAAGGAACAATGAAATTCAATTTAATACCAATAATGTTAACATACATAATCCATTTAAATCAAAATCTAATATCATACCTTGCTAACCTGAATTCTGTTGTTGATTTGATTATAAAATTTTGTTGAAAAAAATCGATCGATTGAATTTTCTAAAACCATATATTACTATACTATATACCCCATCACAGTTCGTATAAAATAATAGTAATCCCTTTTAATGTTAAACAAAATTAATTGAAACTTTATGTACGAGTATATGGCAGTATAGAGTGTAGGCAAATTGAATATTTTCGTATTTTCGTTGGTATAATATATAATATGAATGAATGTGTAGGAAATTTTCATCTATTTAAATAAATTTTAATCGGATATACAGTTAATTTGTGTACCCAAATTCATATAATGTTAAAATATCCGGTCTTAAAATGTATTTAACTCAATTATTCAATTTATATATTAAGCGTCCATCAGGTGAAAACTAAAACTGTTTTTTTTTTATTATTATTCTTCTACTAATTATTTCTGCATTCGTATATTCTACATAATATTATATAGAGATAAAATCCAATCATTATTTTTCTTTATATTTTATAGGATCGGATGAATTTTTATGTCAAATTTAATTAGAATTGTAGAATACGGTAGAAAACTTCGAATAAATAATGATAGGCATTAATAGTTTGAAAAGGTAAAATATCGTTCAAAGAAATTAAAGTTAAATTCTCTTATATCCTTTTTGAGGTGAATATATATATATACATATTATTATTATGTAGTCTAGGCATATATATTCATATTAAGTAAGTTAGAAAATTTATAGAAGATAAGGAAATTATGTTTGAGTTAATATGACTTGTTGAATTGGACTTTTGATAGTGACTTAATCAATTTTGAAAATTAATTGTGAAAGAATATTTTATTTCGTTGTAGCTATCATCAGTTTTAGTAGTTTTTTTTATAAATTAATATTCTTAATGTGTATATTATAATGTAACAATAGTAAAAAAAAAATATATTTTGAAATAATTGACAAGTGTAAATTGTTTATTCATTATCATTATCCAGTGCAAAATATGACGTGTATTAAACAATTTAATTGTTGTCAGGGGTCCGTTCACTAATAATTTTTAATAATTGATTACAAATATCGATATTTCGGCAGCAACATATATCATCAGTGTCTGTGACTAACTCTTAATATATAAAATTATTAGTGAATGGAAGCCTGGCAACAATTAAATTATTTAATTTGAATTATCACTAAAAATAAAAATCCGATTAATAAATTACTCTAAAATTATACTCTATAAATTATGTTCACGATTTTAGCATATAAGTTCTGAATTGTTATTATTTTAAGTTTTTATTTGTCACTTGATAAACAAACGAACAGTTTTGTTGGAAGCTAAATTCAATATATTTTATTTTCTGTAATATTTATAAATGTCATACTCCTTTTTTAAAATCCTACTTTTGATAATTAATAATTTTAGATTTTTTTTTATACGATTGGAACCTTAACAAGTTCCATGCTTGATAGTTCCTACCATCAATAGCAGTCTCATATAAAGAATTATGAACATTTTCAACTTTATAAAGTAAGCAGAATAATTTGGAACAGTAAATAGATTGTTATCAATGATTTATCGAATTGCTTAAGACACTGATAACCTCATATACCTCAAAATTTAATTCATGTACTAAAAAAGACCTAAGTAAGCAACAGCACAATAATATAAAATTCTTTTTATAATATTTCTATATTACAGAATCATTGTGAACACGAAGAGTTACTTATTATAGTTCAATTGATTACATAGGTACATATTTTATTTTGATGTTTTTAAATAATTAATAGCTCCTAACATATACTATGATTTGTCCTAAAATCATATTTTTTATCGTAGACCAACAAAGCATAGGTACTCATATTATAAATTTTTTTTTATTCTAATAGCCCATCCTTGGAGCTCTCTCTACGAATTATTTTATATTATTATTTTTGTTTGTATTTTCTATCTTAATTTAACAGTTTTTAACATTACATGTTTTGTAAATTAGTACAGGTTTCGATTTAATTTTACTATTTGACATAAAAGTTGAAAAAAACTTAAATTTCATTTTTTTCTTGTTACACTTAAAACTAATATTAATCTAAATCGTAAATTAAAAGAAGTTAAAACTATAGTTTTATTTAAAATTTTAATGTGGTATATGTGCCAAATTTTAAGAATTGATATAAATTAATATCAATTGTGCAGTCGATTACCCTTCTATTTGTGTGGTTATTATCTACCTACCTATTATCTATATACCTTTGAATTTTTGCATCAAATTATTTAGTAATAAATATATATGTATAACATTCCGGTGGGATGTAGCTAGGTAACAACCGGTAATAATCGGTAACAACCGGCTCGCATATAATTAAAGTAGGTAAAAACATAATTCATATGAATAAATATCGAAACAAGAACAATATTAACAATAAAGAAATTTATTGAGCATAAAATATCACAAAATTAGCAGGAATAAAGTTAAATAAATTTATTAATGTAAAGCCCATGTGGCCTGTTTATTTGCAGATACCGACTTTTCGCTTCTTTGATGAACTCTTGTATCTGCTTCCAATCTATGATTCTCATTCATTCAGAAATAACAAAGATAACTGCATCCCAGTCTACTATCTGCTTCCCCAATAAATTTATTGCCATTAAATTTGATACATGCTCCTCACTCGTTCTCATTTTTGTGACTCTCAAATTCATTAAGCTAAAACCTCTTTCAGCTTTTGAACTACTAATTGCAATAGTACTTAATATTTTTTAGCTTTTAAAATTGAATCAGGTAATTGAATATTTTGTGATTTGATATTTTCATCAACAAAATCTCGGATATCATTAATATTAATGTTGTATTTTAAAATTTGATTCAATTTTAAAACTTTTCTAAATAGAATTTCATCAAACGACCAAGTAGACGGATCTAATATGTCAAAAGGTTTCAGAAAATCATCATTATTACCATTGGTAACATTCTTATCCAAATTTTGCATACATTTTAATATTTTTCATTAATTTATTTGCTTACTGTATTTGTATTTTTCATGATTGTAATGCATTTGAAAGTGTAGAAATTTAACAACCGGCTCGCCGATTTTTCTTATTGCCAACAAACCAGCCAACAAGCCAGCTCCAGCACACCCCTGGATATAGCTGATTATCATAGATTTTTGAAAATATTATATATTATATAAGATAGTATAAATATTTCCATATTCGTTGAGCTAATGTTGAACCATATTGGTGAACTATAATATTGGACGAATCATTGGATTTATAACATATAAACTTGACTCTACCTTCGGAAATTAAAATATTTTCAATATTGATTTAGAACCATGCCATTCTGTTAATCTGTTTAGAAACGTAAACAACGATAGAAGTAATAACATTTTTGTTGTCGTTTTTAACATAATTGAGCTATATAGTTATTATTATCGACAAATTTTAAAATGAAGCTTCGAGTTACAAATAAAAAGCCATGATGAACGGAATTTTCCATTACATAAACTTTTAAACTCTTATGACGATGTCGTAGAAACAAGAAAAATACATATAATAAGTATGATATATTACTACTACTACTATTATGTATTTTTCTTATATTATTCATTTTCATTTCAGGATTAACTATAGATTGGTAGCACTTATAACACCCCCCCCCCCCCCTCGTCATATTTTTAAAATTATTCTACTAACTAATTTTGTCTTTAAAAAATTAGCCAAAAAGTAGCACTTGTGACATGCTACTAAAATTTACATACTCCTCGGCTGAGTTCTGAAAGGCTCCATATGCCCACAAATCAGTTTCGAGTAAACCCGATTTGAAGTTTAAAGTTACTTAAAAAAAAACTGCACGATACAATTTTTTGTAACTTTCACAATGAATTAATACTTATTTTGTTATTTAGTTTATAACTTATAGGCATTTTTGTTTTTCGAAATCGATTCCTAAATGACCCATATCCACTTATTTGAACAAGTTGAATTTAGTCCATGCATGTGGGTCAAATTTACCTGGATATGGGTCGTTTTATCACTAAACTTTACAAATAAATGTATGGTCCACTACATATTAAAAAATATCTAAATTAAAAATCAGTTTATTTCATTGAGATCACATTCTATTACAACACTATTATAATCTAAAACAAAAACTATATAACATAAAACAATAATTGAATTACCAAAAAAATAGAGAACTTAAAATTATTTATTATATACCTTACCTAGGTATACCTTAACATAACTATTGAAGACGGTTCTATTATGGCGAGAATAACCATACGTTTTTGACATCAATGGTTATGCCCACCATAATAAAAGTATACTTGAAAACGTACACAATTATTTTATTTTTAATAATGCTTTTAAATAGTTCTGATCATTTGTTGGCAAGTAAGCCAGAAAATTTTTGATACCATTTATCAGTCAGGCATATGGATATGGGGCATTTCAGAAATAAGCCAATTTTGACGTCAAGCTTCATACAAAAATGACCCAAATCCAAAAAATTGGCGTATGGGTCATTTTATAGTTAACAAAGTATTACAAAGGTGGATATGGGTCCGGAACTAAATATCTCCGAAACGGTAAAAGATAGCAAAAAACGGTTCGGGCCAAAAGAAAGAGCGTGTCGCAAAGCCTAAGAATCTGAGCCTTACACAACTCAGCTGACGACTATACAATGTTTAGAAAAGATTGAAATGTACGATAGTACAAAGGAATCTACCCTAAAATACTTGCTGATTACACAAAAATTTTTGATTTGATGGATTTGAACGATTTTGTCTTAAAAAAAATGTTGATTTTGTCATATCTGGTGTCGATAATGTACCAAATGTAGTCCTAAAAAATCGAAGTAGTCTAATTAAAATTGGTTATTTTGTTCAATAGCGCAATTAATAATTCATATTTTTCCAAAATATAGAAAATGTCGAGAACTATATTGCTAAAACAAAACCAGGAAAAGGCTCAACTGACCCTAGTAATTACAGGCCAATAAGTTTAATGCCTAATATCAATAAAGTATTGGAAACATTCATTAGCAACAAAATTTCAAATTTCCTAGAATTTCCTAGAAACACTAAAACTGATAATCAGTTTATGTTCAGGCACAAACACGAACCCACTCATATGTACCAATAATCAAATTAACATCAGATATATGCTGGTTCATAAATAAAAAATATGACGTCGCGTTTGGTCGATTTGGAAAAGGCTTTCAATTCGGTCTGGTTGGATGGTTTAATATTCAAACTAATAAAATATAAATACCCATCACATCTAATTGCGCTCATTCAAAGTATTCCCAATCGAAAACGGTTAACAACAAGGAATTGTTAACGCACCAATCCTGTTTTCGATATATATACAAAGCTTCTCCAGTTATAAGATATAATAAAAGGTAAAAATTTTGTATTAGCCTTTGCGTTCGATGCAATAGTTTATACTGCGGATAGCAAAGTTAGTAATATACAATCCAAAGTTCAAAAAATGTTTAATATTATTTTGGACTACTGCAAATTGTGGATACAAATGAGTGGACTTTAATAAATGGGAAACCGTGCTATTCCGTAATACGGTGGATAAAACAAGTTCAGACATAGAAAAAAATTGGAAATGTTTTAATATAAAATTTCCAAATAATTCACCGCTAGCAAACAAAAAAGTTGTGAAATATCTCCGGGTTTTTCTTCATTGCAATCTGAATTATTCCGAGCATATAAAATATACAATCTCCAAAGGCAATAAGTCCTTCCACTATTTTACAACAAAAACGTAAGTAATAGAGTCAACTTAATATGTTATCAGACATTAATAAGGCCAACACTTGCATATGCTTGAAAAATTTGAAAGAAAGTGTATAAGAGAAATGTACCAATATATTTGTAGAAAGCCTGATTCCGCTTACAAGCATTACTATTATAATATAGAAGACAATCATCAAAATAGTGTCCAACTTCTGTTCTTGAACCGAGGAACAACGAAGTAAAGGACTGTGCCGACTTTAACGCACTAAAAACTCCCATTCTTTTGTTAAAATTAAAACAAGTCTTTAAGACTAACCATTAATACAATTTTGGCTCTATTATTTCAGATATCTTTGATAAAACACAATTCCATTAGGAATTATTGTAAGATAAAAGATTTTATCCTAATACACTTCGAACGGTTTTGTCCGTTTAAGTCTTCTAACAAAGTTTTGACAGTCGGCTAAACGTAAAATTTCGACATTGACATGTTGAGAGAGACGACTTTTAAGGCGTACATCCAATTTTTTTATTTCAAATATCAGAATATCAGTATTGCGAACAAACCATTGGGCATTGACAATGTTTCGCAATACTTTGTTTTGGAATGTTTGGATAGTTTGAATATATAGTTGTTTAGCACAACCCAATACTTAAATACCGTGTGCTCAGACTGGCTTTAATATCTTAGAAAAAAATTTTGTTATACGTCGAAAGCGTAGATTTTCGCCCAATTAGCCAATACAACTGTTTGTATTTTAGATCCAGTTCTAGTTTTTTTTTTTCTTGACATGTTCTTTTCATCTAAGCTTTGTGTCAAGCGTCATACCAAGATTTTTGCAGAATTTGTATATGGTATGAAGACATTGTTTAATCTTACTGGAATGTATGACTCAACTTTTTTATTTGTAAAGTTAACGTGCGAGGATTTTGCTTCATTCAGTTTAATTCTCCATCATAATTAGAATCAACAATATTCTAATAAAGTTGATTCGAAAACATTGTGATAGAGCGCAAAAAAACTGCAGAAAATGGTCTAATATCACATATATTCACAGCTGTTCAATATATTCAATACTGTGCTGACAGGGGCTATGCCCATAGTCCCCTAATCACTTTATCTTTTTGGGTAAAATAGTTATATTAAAAATCAAAACCATGTTCCTACACTATGTTATTATAGTAAAAGGGCTACATGTAAAGCTATAGAGTATAACCCGGGCAACGTGTATGGAGAAAATTTGATATATGGCATGTCTATACCAGACAATGATAAATTTATAAAAAGAGACTATTGGTGGTTGGAAAACACATATAATTAGCTATAAGTATTACAAATACATATTTCTCGTTTTAACTAGGTTAAGCAGTTTTAGTTACGTTAAGTTAGGTTAAGTTTTATCTTAAACAATACGAGAATATATTGGTTTTTACACCCCAAGTTTTTTCTAATACATTTATGTAAGAATTCAAGTAAATTAAAACTAAATATTAACAATAATGATAATAATAAGTTTTCAATGTCAATTTCAATTATCGCTTATTATTCATCATTATATGACATTACATTAACAATTAACAATAATTCATTAAGCAATTCAAATACAATGAATATTAAAGTATTAATCGTGACATTTTAATTTTATAAGTAAATAAAATAATAAGGTAAAAATAAAAATTTTTAAAATATACTTTTATCGAAACCAAACTAGCCCCCTAAAAAGTAGAAAATAAAACTAGTGGTGGATGTTGAGTATCTAGAACTATTATAAGATAAAACACAAAAGTATATAATGAATCTTGCTAGAACGATTTCGAAAATGTGGACCGGTTCGGGTTGCTGCCAAACAACTCCTAGCACGTCTCAGGCAAATTTGAAAACCAATTGTATTATTGGTTCTTTATTTATGAAAAAGTATCTAAAGGTAAATTTTCATGCTTGTAATACAATTGGCTTTCAAATATGCCTGAGACGGGCTAGGAGTTGTTCGACAGCAACCCGAAGCAGTTCAAATTTTTGAAATCGGTATGAGTCGTATTTCTTTATTTGTGAAATAGTATCTAAGTGTAAATTTTCATGCCTGTAATACAATTGGTTTTCAAATATGCCTTAGACTTGCTAGGAGTTGTTCGGCAGCAACCCGAACCAGTCCACATTTTCGAAATCGGTAACAGTCGTATTTCTTTATTTATGAAAGAGTATCTAAGTGTAAATTTTCATGTCTAAAATTATTTTTTTTCTTTGTGCGTTTGGTTTTAATATTAACAAAAAAATTCCAAGCTACCTACCAAACATATAAACACATATACATATATACATATAAACAGACGCTGGAAAGTTAATATAAAAGTATGTAAAATAGGATCAATGTCACGCACGAGTTTTAGCCAAATGCTAAAACATTTCAAAAATATAATATTTAAACTCAGATATGATAAATTCTGTGTTTTACATTAAGTAAAATTCAAAAAATTTAAAAAAAACTCAAAACAATATAACATAAATTAACATGAAAAGCACACTGTTACTTTTACAATAATTCTACATTATACAAAAATTGTACTCTCACGCTAGGAAATATGCCTGAAAACTTGTAAACAATCCTAGAATATGCCTAGAACTTGTAAACAATCTATACCACATCAACACTAATAGTGTCAAAGAGATTGTCTCAAAAACTGCAAGTTATAATGGAACAATTACATCAGCAAAGCTATTGTTCAGGAATAATAATTAATAGATTACAATCACCATATTGGAAAAGTAGATTACGAAATCCGAATGGAAACTTTGGCATAACAACAAAACTAATTAACAATCTAACAACGAAATGTAAAAGTTTTCGATTAAACAAATAACCACAGATTCATTTTTTTTCCACCTAGCCTTTTGTCTATTTGAAGTCATAGTTTCTGCTGCATAATCTCTTAAATTTCCAGTTTTGTGTGTTGCTCTCTTCTAGGTTATTTTGACCCTTATTTTGGCCCTTCAGATCCTTCTTTAAGCTGTGTTCGACTTATCTTTTTTCTCAAATCGTTAACCATATGTGTGACATAAAAAGAGTCCACAAAAACACTATTGCAAGATATTTTCCATTTTATTTTTTATCATACGAAAAAAATTGTTTACGGATTTGAATTGGCTTTAGAATTGAAACTAAATTGTATATTCTAACTTTATATTTTAGCTGTGAACTTAACAAAACTAAGATTTCAATTTGTTTTTGTTAAAATACGAGTATATGAAGTTATATTCTTGCTTGAAGCTAACCCTATGATATGTCAAAATAAAATAAATATTTAAATTTTCCAACTCTTCAATATTTCAAATAATTTTTTTTTTAATTTCTTTTCATACTAAATTGTACTTATGTTAATTTTAATCGGCTAAAAAGGAAAACCATTTATTTGACAAATACAATCAATTTTGTTTAATTAACGGTAAAACTTTGTAAACCGTTATTAATCATTATGTACAAATTCATCCTTCTTGATCGATTTATTTTTCATCTAATTTTTCTTCAAGCTTCAAAAGTGAAATCAAAAACAATTACAAGAACAATAACTGTAGAAAAATGTTTAGTATAATTTTTGTATACAAGGTGTTTCACTCATATGGTGTTTTTACTAGTGCTATGTGCAGTAACGCATTAAACGAAAAGGTGTTCCACGTTCAGCAATTGATGTAATGGGATTTAATTTTTTTCAGTTACTTCCTTTAATATCGTACCACCTGAAACACCCTGCTAAATAATTTTATAACAACATTTTTTTATTATTACGAGTTGTTAAATATATTAAAGTATTAATTTTGTTTTACAATTCTGTATTATTGTGTATTTTAGTGTATTGTGGGTGTAGTTTTTTTTTTATTTATTAACGTGATTCTTTTGTAATTTTTAATTTTCGCTAATTTCTTTTAATTGGTCCCCCTCACGGTGTTTTTTGAAATTGATCCTCACCAAAAGAAAAATTATCTTGATTATCCCCATGGCATAAAAGATCTACTAATACACATTGCCTTTTTTGCATATACGTATAAGGTATCCATATATTATTATTATTATTATTATTATTGCTGAGAGACTTGATTTTACATACTATTTTGTGTAAAAAGTGTAGATTTAATCCAGTTCAGGTTATTTATTACATTGCGTTATTATTATGTGTTTGTATTGTTGTTTGACATCAAATTAATTCGTATATTATGTATTATGTGAGAGGCCAAAAACCCAAATATTAAATCATTATGTTGTTATTATGCTTTTTTCTTTTGTTTGTAAATTCTAATACTGGGCAATTCTCAGTTCAGTACACAATATTGTTTTTCATCTTTTTGTTTTTAATTGTCCTTTTATTTCATTTTATTATCTTTCTTTTTTTTATTCTGTTAAAATATAGTGGCACATTGGGAAACATTAAATTTTTGTTGAATATAAATGAAAATAAAATGAATATAATATAAAGTTGTTTAAATAAAGCAATAATTGTGATGGTATGATTTTTTGTTAAAAAGTGTGAAAAATTAGATCTAGGAATTATGGTTTATGAAAATTGAAGACCAAAATGTGACAAGACGTTGGTTGTGATATTGCTGTGTTAATTTTTTTTTGCTAATGAATTATAAGTCATATAACATTCAATATAAATCTTATTTGGTTACCGTACTGAATTTAGTTCTTTAATTAATAGGATTCAATATTTAAATTACGTTCAATGCCAAGGTATGGCATGGCAAGATTCAAAAGTATCATTCTCTTGATATTACATAATTGAGTTCTATGTACTATCCCATTATATTTGATATACCCTTTATCCGTGCGTAAATTATAGTTTTATACCCTTGACAGACTATACTTCATTAAACTAAAATACTTCATTATGAAGAAAATCTGCTTCATAATGAAGTTCATTAAACCATTAAATTAAGAAAAAAGCCATCTGTTGGAAATTTTAAAACTAAATTTTTGTTGAAAATCTAAATATTTGAAAATAACAATTTGAATTGACATTTTAATATTTTGTTTTGAATTATAATTCGAATTATAATTTTCCTATTTTATTTTGAAAAAATAAAAATAATCAAAAATAAGTGAAAATAATTGAATATAATAATATAATATACATAATAAAATGACTAAAGATTAAGGTAACATTTAATTTTCAAAAGGATAATGTCTTATCCTAAAAAAACCTTCATTACATTATTTTCAACTATGCTTCTGATAGAAAATAATCTTATTAGGGCCTAATTATTCATCAAAGAGGCCTAAATGTTTAGAAAGTTTATTTCAATGACCACGTATTAAACCAACCAATCAACGTATAGTATAGAGTATTTAAACATTTTTTTTATTTATATTAACATTTGCCTTCCAATGGATTTTTTCACACAAAGAATATTTCCAAAAAAATTTATTCTTTTTTGCAACAAAATAATTCTTAATAAATGATAAATCTGTTTTCTCTTAAGTTTAATTGTATTTTTTTTATATTGTTGAAGTAATCTTAAATAATTTAACAAGCTAAAATTCAAAATAACTATTTTATTTTCCATTTTTATTGTTTATAAAATAATATAAAAAAATGTAATAATTAAGTAATTAATCTGTCACCACTTCATTAAACTTTACTTCATAATTAAGTTGAACTTCATAATGAAGTATAGTCTGTCAAGGGTATTAGTATTTTTTAGTTATTTATTTTAATATGTATAAAAACTAAATAAACGGTAATACTGTGTGTATTGTAAGACTTTATTTACCAAAGACAGCAATGTAATTTTTTTTAAATAAAGCTTGAATTGATAAGAAGGGACAATTTTCGATCATCTTAATTATTTTTGAGGGTAGGTATTAATGCTTGACAGTTCAAGCTATCAATTAATCTAAGTGTAATTGGTTTACTAAGTATTCCATAATGTATTAAAAGATGAAATTGAATCGAAGGTAGAGCAAAGAATAAATAGATTAATAATTATTGATTTAAAAATAGAGAAAAATACAAAAATTTATAATTCTATTCGAGTTGATAAATATTTTTGTTTATTTTGCATCCTCACATAAAGTGAAATAAATCAAATTTTGAACTACTCGGAGAGCATATAAATCATACAATTCTTGATGTCAATGAGTCGTTTATGATAGCTAAAAAACTCTTCTACAACAACAGCCTAAGTAAAAGAATTAAAATAATATTCTATTAAGCATTAATAAGACCAACACATGCATATGATGTACCCATTTGGTACAATTTTAGCGCAAGTTTAATGTAAAAGCTAAACACATATTCGAAAGAAAGGGATTTAAGATTTTGTACTAAAATATATTATAGAAAACCTGAGTTCGTCTACAAGCGTTAATATTATAATAAATAACTGTACAAGGAGGCAAAAATAATCAGGACCGACTTTATTTTCTGATAAAATTTATTCGAAAAAACATTCTGACAGAGCACAAAATATTCCAGAAAATGTTTTATTATCACAAGAAAGAGTACATTGAAAAGAATTTGTTCACCGGCCCCTGAGTACTTTATTTTTCTGGACAAAAAGTGGTTATAGTACGTTTTCAAGCTCATGTTTATGGATAAGCATGGTGTTTACGATAAACTGGCTGATTACGTAATTGTTTTCCCATACAAATTTGCTGAAAATCATAAACAACTAGCCAGGTGTTTATATCATAAACCACTTCAAAAACATGTAACCACCCATCCATGAAATTTCGATTTTTTGTCGATTTTAAAAACTTTTTGCATGACCATTGATTTTTTTGTCATAAATTCATTTCGTCATTTGTCAAAAAAAAAAAAAAAAAAAAAAAGAAAAATAAATCAAAAAGAAGTTCAAGAAATATCAAGAGTAGATCTTTTTCAATAAAAAAAACTTTCTCTAGTCTAAAAATTTAATTTACTCAATTAAATTTAATTAATTTAATTTTAGAAACAGACATTTACCTTTTTCCAAGTCGTCTACTCAAAGAAAACACAAAAAATTTTTTTTTTATATAAATAATAAATATAAAATATGGGAAATTAACAGCTGGTAGTTTTCCAAAAAAGCTTGTGAACACACATTTGACTGATTTATGAACTAGTTGTTTAGCCATAAGCATGAGCTTGAAAACGTACTATTATATTAAAAATCAAAATCATGTCCCTATATTATATCACTATCCATAAGTAAGAGCCTTGATTACAATCCGTACAACATAAATGAAAAGAACTTAAAATAGAACACGTTTATACCAGATAGACACAAAACATTAAATTAAAATTATTGGTGGCTGGAAAACATACTCAATCAGAATCAGGTATTAAATACATATTGTTAGGCTACCAATATAATAAAATAGTTCACAAGTCTTAGATCAATTTGTCATCACTGACTCGATGAATCTTCAAGAATATGGGTGATTAAGTTTAACACTTTGGTTAAGTTAAATTAAGTAGGATTAGCAAAAGTTAGGTAAATTTAGGTTAGTTAGGTCTAGGGTTTTATTTAGCAAACAAGATAATATTGATTTTTTAACCCTTAATTTTTACAATACATATAAGAATAAAAATGTCAACATACATCATTAATAATAATGAGCGAGCCAAAGTAAATAGTTAACAAATAAAATTAACATAAGAATTTAAAATTAGTTTAAATAATGTTAATAGTTAGTAGTCATATTTAAGCCCGTTTTCTTAAGCATTTTCTAGGCTAAGTTAGTTTTAAATTAGTATTTTAAAGGCACAGAATTATTTCAATATTAAAAATTAATTAGCTAAGTGTTTATTGGCGAAAATTATATCAAAGATATAATTTAGAGTATCAATTCAACAAATACTTTTTTAATTTTTGCATCGTTTCCAGTTTTCTGTTCCAGAAGACTTTTTTAGTTTCTGGTCTTTTCCAGGAATAATCCGTGTTTTTTTTTTTTTTGTTTTCAACTAATTGTGTAACATATTGTTGTTTTCTGGCTTCATTTTCATTTCAGTATAAATTTATTTTGTAGTAATTTTTTATTTCTGCTTATATTATATTTCCTTTTGTACCAATTTATCCTCCAGCTTCTTCCAGAAATTTATTGTATATAAAATTAAAGTTTAATCTAGAAATTTCCAGATAAATTGTCTGATGGATAAATGTTCTGTTTATTGCAGATTTTGTGCCAAGCAATTCTGTTCTTCATATCATGTCGATTATTAAGTATTATAAGTCAATAAATGAAATGTATTAAAATTTATATAATTGTCAATAAGTTGCCTCCGATTCCATTTTTCAAATTTATGTTTATTATGTCCACATTCCTGATGGAACAAATATTTTAGAAGATTTTGGGTATCTTCAAAGGTTTTTGAATCAAAAAAATTTTGTTTATTCGTGCCTGCTCATATAAAGTTTTACATAAAGGCACACGCTGGGCGCAGTAAGTAAGACGTCTGCTTTTCAACCAAAAGGTCGTAGGTTCGAAAAAAAAATGATAATGGGTTTTTCGAACTGTACCCTTTGTCATTGGGATAAAATAAATGGCAAAAAAAAATTATAGTGTAACAACGGAAATAAAATGAAACTAGGCTATTTAAGATTTATGCCTGAAGAGATAATTCTCATAAGAAGGCTATATAATAAATACATTTAATGAGTTGATGCCAAATATTTGATAAAACGAATAATCGAAAAACATTGCAGTAAAATATGTATCAGAAATTGCAGTACCGTACTTAATACACGAAAAGGTGTACTTAGTTGTACCTACCTAAATTACAAATTAAGAACATAAAACACAACGTAATCCTTCGCCCCAAAATATTTAAATGTATTCTAGATTGCAAAGTTCCTAAATTCTCTTCATCTAAATATCCATTTTTAATTATCTTAATTTCGGCGTGTTTCCAACATTTATAATTTAATTTTAGCATTGTTGTTTTTTTATCGTTTAAATAAAATCTAATAAATAAAATAATAAAAATCCGTATGAATATTTTCAGCTTAAGTTTAATGGTGTGGTTTATTATTGTGAAAATTTTAAAAATATTATCTGTAATTGAATATTTATAGGGGTTAATTATTTGAGTGCAAATCATTTGAAGGTTCAAAATTTACTAATCTGGCTATTAGGTATATATTATATATATACCTTTATAAAATATTTTTTATTTTATTTTTGTTTTTGTTATTCTGCTGAATTTTGAAATAATTTTAATTTGATAGATGAAAATATAAATTTTATGCAGATATTATTTATGATTTATAGACGAATTGAAAATTATAATTAAAATTAAAATTATCAATGATTTTAGTATCTAAAAAAAATAAAATAAATAAAATTTCATTGAATTGAATCAAAAGATTTTTTTTACAGTTTTTTTTTTTTGTATTGAATTATTATGCAAATGACAGATAAAATAAAATCCATTGAATATTTATAATACGTAGATAGTATGTAGATTTTCGTATTTTAAATTAAACAAGTAAAATAATAATAATTATGAAGTGCATTTGGTATACACCTTTATTATTATTCGTTAATTTAATAATTACTTAATTTTGTAATAATTATTATTAGTTTTATTTTTCGATGTAGTTAGGCTCATATTATATAAGTGAATGAATAATAAATTATTCAAAATATTGTTCTATATTTTGAGTTTTAGTGGAATAATTTAAGTTAAAATTTGAATAAAGATTTTTATATTTAAATGTGACCAATTTTATTTTTATAACAAATATAATGGTAGATTTGCATATTTATAGAATCATTGTGATTATCCATATTACAGTTTATAGAGATTTAGATAACTAATCTAAATGAAATTTGCTGTCTTTAGTTTTCTTTGTAATAATTATTTTAAAAAAAAATGTGTATCGATATTCGAAAATTAAAATTTAGAGATTATGTAATTGCAATCTCATTACATCTATACTTATAAAAGGGAAAGTTTGTTTTTTTTGTTTGTTCGCTATACACGCCCACAGTTTTAAAGATAGAGTTCTGAAATTTTGTTCAGTTTTATTCAGTTGTTCATGATCAAAAGGGTAACTTTAAAAATTTATCAAATGGCAGGTTTGGGTAGCTCCCATACAACTTCTAACACCTATCAGGAATGTTTCAAAAACCAAAGGTGTTACAGATTTGAAAATTTACACTCCAAGTGTACTAGGTACTCTTTGAAAAATAAAGAAATACGATTGTTACCAATTTCAAAATTTGGACTGGTTCGAGTTGCTGCCGTACAACACCTAGCACCTCTTAGGAATATATATTTTTCATCTGGATAGGCGTTTAAATTGGAGAGAGCATATTGTCAACAAAAATAAACAACTTAGACTGAAGTTTAACAGCCTCTACTGGTTAATAGGACGTTATTCGCAGTTATCAATGGAGTGCAAGATCCTACTATACAAGGCCGTCTTGAAACCAATCTGGTACTATGGTATAGAACTGTGGGGAACAACAAGTAATTCCAACGTTGAAATACTGGAAAGATTCCAATGCAAAGTACTCCGATCAATAGTAAATGCACCATGGCTCGTGAGAAATGAGGAAATTAGAAAGGACTTAAAAGTCGAATCGGTTAAAGAAGCCATAGCAATAAGAAGCTCAAAATACTTTGCGAGATTGAAAATACATTCCAACGATCTCGCAACACAACTACAGTGTACAGACCAACATGTGCGAAGGCTGAAAAGGTTTCATCCGATAGATCTAAGCAGCAGATTTATAAATAGTCAAACCAGAAATCCCCACTAGCTTGACCAGAAATATAAAACTTCGGAGATAAGCCAATGGGTTCTGTGTGACATACTATTATTAGACAAAAATAAGATAGATTGTAAAGTTAAATAAATAAACTAAAAAAAAAAAAATATTAAAATAAGATGCTTTTTCCCCAATGGTAATTCCAGATGCTTCTAGTCTTTCACCAAATCTCACTATCAATAAATGGCGCTAGTGATTTAAGTTTACTTAATTTTGAAGTCTCTTTTTGTGCTTTGAAAGCTCTTAAGTCTTTAAAAAAATTAGTTGATTGTATTTCTTTTATGACTAATTTTGACTCAGTATCAGGATCACAATTTGGTGACTGGTAAACTTTTAAATGTATTTCCATGTTGCTTATTTTGTCAGCTTTTGTATGGTCACAAATGGGTTTGAAGCTCACGTTTTTAAAAATTGTTTTTTTTTTAAAAACGTTTGACGGATCACATCAAATTCATTGTAACACAATTTGAAATTTCGACCAATAAACTGTTCCATTAATATCGATGTTTAGTACTTTATTTGCGCAGCTAATTTGACTGCACAAAACTCTTATCTTGGCAATGTTATAGATTTGACGAATGCTAACTTTGATATAATAATTTTGATTTGATTTTTACTAGTGTATACTTAGGCCGAACGTAGACAGCGTTTACATACATTTTTTTTACTGGCATCAACACACGTATGAAATTCGATTCCTCGCAAAGAATATATCTTGAAATTGTAATATTGCACAATTCTAGTAATTCCCTTTTAAATTGAAGCCTTGGATGGCTTGAAGTTATCGTGGTAACTTATCCAAACCTAATTTTATCTTCCATAACGTTTTCATGGATTATTTTAGCAACAGACAAGAACTTTCGAGGAACGAATTCAATCTGCAATAAAGTGAATCAAGTAATGAGAAAATTGTAAGTGATACCGGTTAGGGAAATATTTAGCCAAAATATACAAAATATTTAATTTTTTTATATCAAATAAATTGTGTTTCATATCACTGAATCTTTTTGAAATACCACTTAATAATTTTTATCCAGAAAATTTTTATAAGAATAATTATTTAACTTAAAACTTTATTTGGACACTTCAGATTTTAGTCCATAGTAGTTTTGTGTCATAGAAATATCACACAACTCTTCAAATCATTCAAAAATCAAATTTGATTTCAAAACAAATAAAATCGATAGCCCTATCGTTTCCCAATGGATTTATTTTAGATTAATAAATAATCGGTATTATACATTAATTGCATCAAATTATGTCCTTTGGGATAGTAAAAAAAAAATAAAAATAAAAAACTGAAAAACACACGGGTGCGGTATGCGAAATTTGACAGCAACAAATTTTTTATTTTTCGTTTTAAAAGGGTAGAAAAAAATAAATTTGACATTTTTGCTTAATGGCAGTCATAAAAAACACATATTTATAAATGTGTGTGTGTGTATGGGATCGAAGTTGTGCAATGTTGATTCATCAAATGCAATCCAATTTATTATTGTTGTTTTTTGTTTACTTGTTTTTTTTTTTATTATTATATTATTTTTTTTATCTAATTTAATTTTTAATTTAATGTTCTTTATCATATTCATCATCATCATCACCCTCTCTTGTGATATGATCATTTTTTTTTTTGTAATAATTTTTATCTGCTGAAATCTCATTTTAGGAATTTTTAGGTTATGTTCCTGTTTTTTTATTCTCTGAGTTAATGTTGTCTAATAAACAATTTCAGTAACAGTAGAATTTATAAAAAACAACTCATATTATACATATATCTTCTTATCCCTTTTTTTTATGTTGTTGTTTGGCATATATATATATTCCCTGAAAAGGATACACTTATATAATATGACATAAATTACATTTATAAATTTTTAATGTTGTTTTTTTCACATATACATATACATATATATATATATATATATTGTATAGAATTTGAAATCTCCGAAGTTTTGTATCAGTTTCTAGTTAATTTGAAAATGATTTATTGACCATAACATATCAAATTACAATTTTAGTTGCCGTATTATTAGAAAATAAAAAAAACGAAAAACTGTTAATATCTTTTGTACAATCACCGTTCCTGCCTTTTTTGTACGATTATGTTTCTTTTCTTCTATTAACACCAATGAGATGGTAGCAGCACCGGTTGTAAAATATGAATACCACAGTATGTAGGAATGAGGCAACAAAAAAAAATTATAAAGAGAAAACAGTGAATTCAGCAGTAGCATAGAGAAATTTTATTAAATTTGTTATCATTTCTTATTATTCTCTATGAAATGGTCTTATTAGTAGATTCGTTGGTCTGTTTGTCCATCCAGATCTGAAAAATTATTATTTTCTGAATGCTTTGAGCTCATTTCAGTCATATGGCAAACAAAAATTTTGTTTCAGGAATGTTGAAATAACAAACTAATTAATTAGTAGGTATTTTTTGTCATGATACATGAAGAAAAGTTCAGTACATCTTATTTACCGACTTTTACGACGTAGTGGTTATGTTATCTAATTTTTTCTTTCATCTATACTTATAAATGGAAATTTTGTTTGTTTGTTTGTTCACTATTCACGCACAGCAGTTTTAACAATAGAGTTCTGAGTTCACAATTGATTATGCTGATCAAAAAACAGAATTAACGCGGTACCCTAATCTTACAATCAATGTCGTTTATAGTCACATTAAAATATAACCACAATTTTTTCAATAAAACAAAAAAGTATGTCAGAAGTGAATTATTTTATTAAAAAACTAATTTATACCTATATTGTCTTTTTCTGTTCTTTATTACAAATATATATATTTTGTGATTACATAACAGAATTACTATTTATGAATAAAATAAAGTTGTAAAATTGTAATACGAAAGATATTTTATTGAATTTGATTTTGTTTACAAAGATGCAATGGTTTTTTACTACGCCTATAGTCACAAAACGGTTATAGGTAGTTAGAAATATTACTGAAATTTAGCGAATGACTATAACCGTGTTTTACTGTATATCTTTTTTTTAATAACAGCAGAAGTATCAAATGAAGTAACATTTATTATATCATTTTTGAAGATTATGATCTGATTTGATTTTTGTTTTTATGTTTTGATTCAATTTTTGTTTGTGTTTTTGTTTTTGTACTTTTTTCTATAAGTTTGTGTGTTTATTTAAAATGACAGAATTTTTATGAAGCCTTTTCAAAAATTGCCCGTAATTGAAATTTATTTTAGAGTATAGCATAGATGTAGCTGAACTCGGAAATAACCGTCATTTAATTGGTGTAACTATTTGAAATGTTTTAAGTATTCAGTACCAAGAACTTGCTAAAATTTTAATATTATTGTGGTGTAATTAATTTACTATTCAATTATTCTTGCTTTTTTACTCACCATGTCGTTCATTTTGTGTGTTTTATATAAGATAACATCCTCTCTCTTACTTATTTTAATTTTTGGGTCTATTCATTGAAACTGATGAATACATTTTTTTTCGTATTAATGTTTCTTTGAACGTTGGTACTGTGTTAATACAAATATTTATTCATTTTTTTGCCTTGAAAAACGCTAAAATACATATCCCAGATTATATTTATTTTTGAATGTAGTTCGGAATTATAATAATCTACACAAAATATTCTCTGATCTATAATTTAATACCTTAATTTAAGCATCTTTACTCTTTTCGTTGGTTTTTTCGTAATCAGTTTTTATTTGAATTGGTTTCGCTTCAATTACGTATTTTTTTATTAGATTATTTACGATTTATCTGATTTGTCCTACAATGTATTAATCGTTCAAAACAACTCTCTTTGTAAGTTTTAATATCGGACGTAGATCAACGTTAATTACCTATTACACTCAGAGAAAAATCCTATAAAATTAAAATTATTTCTTATTAATTTTTTATTAAAATTTGTCAATGGGATATACAGTTTTAAAATAACAAATTGAATCTTATTAAATCTGAATTAAATAGCTGAAATGTACCATTATTTTAATATTATTGTTCTATAAATATTGTAATGCATCACATTATAATTTAATAGTATATCCTATTATAATAATAGTTTTAATAGAATTAATTTAATAAATTTAATAGTATGCATACTCTCATTTTAATAGTATTGTCGAAGTGGTATACTTTTTTTTATAATAGGAGCATCATATTAATATTAAATATTATTACTTTTTTACTTCATATTAATTTAAAGAGGTAAGTCCTATTTTTCCATTACCTATATTTGTTATGTAAGGTTAAAGCAGTCCAAATTAAATGAAACAATATTAATTATTTATTAAATGATCATTTCGTTCTATAAACATTATTTACTTTTACTTGTACTTTTTAACAAACTTGTTTGTACTTTATCATCAAAATAGAAATATAGCTTAAGTCTATCAAAATAACTAATAACAGTAATAACTAACTAATATTAAACACATTATAAATATATTAAAATTAGATTTAACAAAAATAAAAAATAATTTTAAAGATTAATAATTTATAACAATTACAACACAGGCTTGGAAATGCTCGTTATTATGCCAATGTTGCATAAGAAATAAGGCCCAGTTTTGTGTAAAACTAATTCTTCGATTTGATAGAGTGAAACTTTCTGAATATCCAACTTTGTTAAATATAAACTTTTTCTTATAAATTTTGACTCAAAATATAATTTTTTTGATACACTTAGCTTCGGACAATAACTTTCAATAACTTTTCAATAACTTGCATAGTTTTCCTCATATAACCAAATGTATATTGATATGATATGTTATATACATATATATTATTTTTTTTTCAAAAACTAAATCCATTTCGAAAAAACGTTTGGTAGCAAGTTGATGTGAAAATTAAAGATTAGCTTTGATTGGAAGTGCAAATGAAATATTAGTTCTTTATTATAGTTGATTTAGCAAAAATTGTTGATCAAAATTATAATTTTTTCTTACTTACTATTTTATAATATTTTGCTTAAGCACTATTATTTGAATAACGTTTATTTTTATTTTTATTTTTATTTTTAATGTCCATTCAAATATAGTATTTACTTTATTAACGTTTATCTTTAATTTAGTAAACATTTTTTATCGAAATTAGATTTTTTTAAACTATATTATAACGTTTAAGTTCAGCACTATTAATCTTATACTAGCTGTTCCCGGCGTAACATTCGCCGGTCTAGCATTAGTATTATAAGAAAATTTTAAGTATTTTTAAGAAAATAAAGAAAATAAATAAATAAAATAAATTTTTTCATTTATAATGCTAATGCTAGACCGGCGAATGTTACGCCGGGAATAGCTAGTAATTTACAATATTGTTTGATCTATCTATCACTGTTTTTTTTATATTTTTTATTTACGGATTTTTTATTTATAAATTAATTTTGATCGCTAATAGTTTTGAAGAAAACTTTTATATATGGCAGGGTTTATACGTTTTTGAATTGTGTTTTTAACTTATAAATGATGTTCATTAAAGTTTGACATCCGACTTTCTTATAGAATATCATTATTTTTTTTTTTAAATAATAGTGCTCGACACGCATTTTTGTATTTCGCAAGTTGAAAAAGTGAATTTTGCGAGAAAAGGTATTTATAAACTTCTAATTGTGTTATGCCAATATATTAAAAGATATACATTAAAAAATACAAAAAATGTGTATTAAATATTATTATTATTCATCAATACAAATAATAATTAGAGTAATTGATTTACTATTTAAATATTTATATTTCGTAAATGTTCTGAAATTACACAATATATTTATATTTGTTTATAAGTATTTATTATTAGTACTCGTAACGCATATTCGTATCTTCGTATTTTGCAAGTTTAGAAAGTGGATTTTGCATGAAGAAATATAGTATACTTTGCAACTATATTTGTTTATCTTTGAGATATGTAATTAAAACTTTTGAAATAAAGTTTGATGTAATTGCAATAAAATTTATAAATGTAATAAAAATAAGTAAAACAAAACCTTCATGAAACAAAATCTGATGTCTAAACGCTCCCTAACAAATACTATTTATAGAGACGTACATTTCAACAAAATGTGGCGAACAGAGATGTCGCTGGCAGTATAGATATGAAATTAAATGCATTTTAACTAAATACATACCACACTCACATTAAAAACACATTAAAATAGTCATAGACACGTTTTTTGTGTTTTTTTTGATTATCATAATAGCCCTAACTATTTTAAAACTCAAAATAAAAAAAACAAAAACATTTATTTATAGAATTTATATTTTGATTTCAGAATGTTGATGAGTCAGGCACAGGACCTACATGGTCTGTTGGCCACCTAAGTAAGTATATTTTTATTTCACTTCTTTTAAATTTTGGTTTTGACGTTTTGGTATGATTAGATATGACCATTATAGTTAGGTTATGATTGGTTATGGCTTTGCTAAATCATATCGAATCAAATAGGCCATTTAACGAAGTATCATATGACATCATATGACGCCTTATGACTATTATAGTTAGGGGTAAAGCCAATAATTATGCTTTTTATCTTATTCTTCAGTTTTTATTGTTATATTGTTATCCCGCTAGCGTCTCTGATGTAGGTAAGGGTAGTCTGTGTTTTAGTTTTTTGTGTAAAGTTTTTTTAATTTTTATGTGTACTAAATTTGCCGTGTATTGAATTGGAACTTGATAATAATGTCATAACATATTTTGTTTTTCTTGTTCTTAGCACATCGTAAATTTCGGTTTATGATTCTCGATGTACAATATTATATTTACTCAATGCTACTGCGCACTTGAATTTATACTTTTGAATTATTTGTTAATAAAATAAATAAATTTCAGTTATTGGAATTTCTGAACATGGGTGAGGAAAAAAAAATATATTTTCTAAATTTACTATTTGTTTTACCGGTAAGTTTTTTTGCTGTAATATCGTAATATCGTAATATTTTAACAAAGCTATTTTAATTATTTATAAATCGATATAATAATAATATTCTGATAATTCGGTTTTTGTCTTTGCTACTTTGTTTTTTTTTTTTAATTAATTCATATAATCAGATATAATTAATGATATTGCACAGAAGGTGAATTGTTTTAGGTTAATTTTAATTTGTTTTTGGTTTTATTTGGTTTTATTGTTTTGTGGTTTATGTCTTTAAATAAAATTTTGCACATTATCGTAATTCGTAATAGTTCTAATAAAGTTGTCTAATCTAGTTGAAAAAAGCTTTGTGTTGTAAAAGCATTTTTAAAAGTTTAACAGACGTTTAAGCGTATTAATATATTAGATTTGTTTTTAAATTTCTATTTATTTTATTTTAATTATTTCTTTATTTTTAAATTTTTTCTTAATACTTTAATTTTTTAATTTATTTATTTAATCTTTTCACTTTTTTTACTCCTCCAATGCAAGCAAATCAAGTTTAAACAGGTGATGTAATCTCTATAAACAGATTTTTACTTTTGAACAAATATTACATTACTGGGTCCTATGTAGGTTATTTTTAGCGCGTTTTTTGAATGGTTTCCGAATGGTATCGTTGATTTTATAGTAGGTCTGTATGTTAACTTTTATTTGCAAAAATTTGCAAATGAGAGGAAAAATCACGTGATCATAAGATTCTGCGAGAATAGTAGTTGAAATGTTCTCTTTTACAAACAGAAGTAGACATACGCGAAATTTGCATAATTTTTTCCGAATTTTTTCATGTCACAAAAATAACTGATTTTAAATTTGAATTAATTTAATAATTTTCTGAAATTTTTTGTAAAATTATTGAATGCTTTTGATGAAAAAAGTTAAATTGAATAATTTTTCGTGGTTTTGGTCTTTTTGTCAGAAAAAAGTTGTATAAATAATAAGTTTTCAGGTTAGGTATACAACTTTTTATTTATTTTTTATTTACTTTTTATTTACTACTTTTTATATGAAAAATATTCTATTGACATTTAAAACAACAACAAAAAGTTGACAGTAAATTATTGCAAATAGAAATTTCATTTGCAAAAATTTATTTAAGAGAGAGCTCAGAGTTTATTCAAGAGAGAGCGTCACGTTTTAAAGACAAAATTCTCTTAAATATCTCAAAAATTTGTAAAGAGCATGCAAATAAAAAAGTTAACATACAAAGATTTGGATAAATTTATATAAATTTGCGAGTTAACATACAGACCAAGTATATACTATTAAATATATGTGTCATTATTACAAAAAGCGCGGGAAGTACAGGACACAGTGACAGTGATATAGTTTAAAACCATAGAAACAATAGTACGCGCACAATATTTAATAGTACATGTGGTTAACCATACCATTAAATTAATTCTGGTAAGGTTATTAAAAAATGACTAATTTGCAATATTGAAGTAATAGTATAATCTAATAAATACAATTAGTAGAGCAGTTTTAAATTTATACAATTTCTAATTACATTAATGCGGTCCACTATTAATAATAGTATGCATCTTATTAAATCAAAACTACCAAACATATTGTTTTAAACAGAAAACTATTGTTTTTATGATAAAAACCTATTGATACCCGTCCTATTGAATCAATAACTGTACTATTAAACATTTAATAGTATGTTTTTCTCTGAGTGTAGAGACGGGGACATAAAATAGGGACATTTCGTTGACAATAAATAATTTTAATTTTTTTCGTTGACAATAAATAATTCCTTTTATATAACACATAATCAAACATTTAATATTAAATAGTGTACATTGATGTTAGAGAATTAAATTTTGGATATGGATCACAGTACAGCGGTTTGATTGACTCGAAGTGAGAGTTATCCAGGCCTAATTATTCAAGTAAATTATATTATCTTCAAAACTATTCCATACAATAATGAATAGGTGTACTAAATATAAAAGTTCGCTAACAATACTCTAAAGTTGATTAAAAATTTGTAATTGATAAATTTGATATTGCAATCGTTGCAGTATGGAAATAATTTCAACTTAATAATGTTTGTAGGCATATCAAAAAAATCTGATATGCTCCTCTATTATTAACTTTTTTTTTTTTATGTTCCACAAAAATAGTTATATCTACTACAGGGATTTGATGAATCTGAATTTAAATTGTACTTGAGAATTCTATTGTAAGCATATTGTTACATTATACCGTTGCTTTGTACTCGCTCTCTCAGAATTATAATTATAAGTGTATTGATTTCATTATATCATTACATATATCATTATATTAAAATTATTAAAGTTATATTATTATTATATAAAAATAAAGTTATATTATTATATTAAATAAATATTCTATCTAGGACAATAAAAACTTATTATCGTGTCTAATCCGTGTCTGATCATCGAGTGTGCTCATGGTATAATAGTATTAAGATATAAATTTAAATTATGAGTCAAACCAAGCTGCTTTTTATACTAAAACCCAATTATAAAATTTGTAACAAAAATTCTTTAAAAAAAAAAGTCAATCCCATTTCAGTTAGATTTTTTTTCCATTCCTTTGTTTTTTTGAATATTGTTATGATTCCTTTTTTGCTGTTCGTTTCTTTACGACTATTTGCTGTGTATTTTTATTTAATAAATAATTAAATTCTACTTATAATAATATGTAACAATCGGTAATATTATGACTTATGAACTTACCCCCACCTAACTGATTATGTTTTGCTATTGACTTCTCTTAAATATTTTTTAACACGTTTTTATATCTAGGTTTGTTGTTGTTTTTTTCCCTATGAGAGTTCTTTGGTAATTATCTATAAGTTGGCTTTGTAATATTTCTCAGATACTCGTATGTTCATTATACAAATTTAGTTAACTCGTAATATGCCACCATAAGTTCGAAGAGTAAAAAGGGTTTTGTCCATTTTTTTTTACGGTTTTCAGATAACGTAATGGTTTTTTAGTAAATTATAATTATTATGCAAAGAAGAAGAACTGTAAAGTGAATATATAGAAAAGGTGTATTAAATTACATTTAGAAGATTTGAAAATGGTACTAGATTAATTTAATGTTTAAAGTTTTTTCTGTCCTTAATAGAAAAAGACATTTAACCATATGTGATAAATTTAAAATTGATATTATGTAAGCCATTTTCAGTATAGAATTTTAATGAACAGAGTTTAAATATTTATATTTATTTCATTTGACTTTTGCCATAATTTGATTCTTATAATCTTAAAAAAAAATTCGGATCTGAATGACCTATTTAATCTATTTAATCTTAGATAGTTAGTTTTAAAAGCTAAGTTCATTTAGGCCCATTTTTTCTTCTTCCAGTTAAAGTATTGATACTGAAACTATCAGTTTACTTTACAATCACAGTAAACTGAAAATGTTTGAAATTTGGTTTTTTCCCTGTGCCCAACGAATTAGAATTAAATGGAAGTGGCTATCCATACAAAAAAGTGTCCAATGTTTTGGGTATATTCCTCTCTTTCTTTGGTATTTCTTATTGTCAAAAAACAGAAATAGAGGAATATATTCGTTCAATATATTTTCTCTCTTTTAAAAATTCAAAAGATGTAAAATATAATACTTACATATGTAAAGACACGTAATTTTCTTTTTCCAAATGAGACTTACAGCCTGGAATGATACAAATCTTCTTTTTACGTTCCAGTTTTCCTTAAAATTTGTAATTTTTTAACAATTTATAATAAAAATCAAAAATTTTATTGACTTTTTTTAATATTTATTTGACAATAACAAATTTTATTTTTGCCTACTTCATTGCTAGTGTTCGTACTTTTTGAAAATTTCATATATCCATATATTACACACTACTGCTACATTTTCAATATTTCAGAAACATGAATGATTTTTTTTTTTCAAATAATTTAACAGCAATACTTTTCTGTGTAATAATAGAATACGGTAATAAAGTAAAAGAAACTTTAAATTGAAAAAACATTGTTATTTTTATTAAGATTATATTTTGATACCTTTTATTTTATTCATACTCAAAGATTTTACTAATTTTCTATTTAAAAAAACTATATTGGCCTAACACTGAAAAAAAATTTTTTTTGACAAAAGGAAACCCAAACAAACCAAACAGAAAGAGAAGTACTAAAAAAATATGGACAAAATGTTTGTATTTTTGTATGGGATAGTCACTTCCATTTAATTCTAATTCGTTGCTTGTGCCAGTTTTCATACTGGCAGTAATAGTACAAATTTTGATTAGTAGTAGATTTTTTAGTACTTTTTTATATTTTTTGAAAACAAGAAAACGTCAGTTTTGTTTATTTTGAACAACAAATTGGAATTAATTTATGTTGATTTTGTAAATAAAGAAAAAATATTAAAAATGAAGTAAGTTGTAGCAGATTATCTATAATTTCACAGCAGATGAAGAAGAAATTATTCTTAATGTGTTGTGAAATTAGAAATACGATGTAAAACTTAAATAAAATGTGGTTTTATTTTTATTTAAACGAATTATGAAAATGAAAATAATTTAATTTTTTTTATATATGTATGAAGTACATGGAATTGGTGATATTAAAGTCAAAAAAAATGTTATAAAAAATTATCAAAGGGTATTCCTATAAACCTTATCAAAGGGTATTTTTATTATTCTATAAAAAATTATCAAAGGGTATTATCTTAAAAACTATTCTCTTATCAAAACTAATCTCTATTGTTGCTATCATTGTTAGTTGTTCTTCTTATATTATTTTCAACACTATTATCATCGTTATTATCGATAGTATTTGAAATTACAAAATCAATTGGAATTAAATGATCTACTGGAGGATCACTTTCTTTTAGTTTTCGGGCAATATTATGTAATACTGAGCATGCCACTACAACAACCATGGCAGTATTAATATTTATTCGCATACCAAGTGACAAAACCGGAAAACGTCTTTTCAGTACTCCAAAACCTCGTTCTACAACATTTCTGTTCACTCTGAATTTCAGCCTCCGTTTGAGGGTTGGATAGAGACGTATACGAACTAACAGTGTACCCACTATCCCCTAGTATGAAACAATCCTTATAAGAACCCCTCTCCATTTTTGCTCTGAGACACGAGTTACGAAAGAAATTATACTATCGTGTGCAGATTCTGGCCAACGGCTGACAATGTCAATTATTTCTAAATGGAAATTAATGACAGCTTGTACATTTAATGAAAAATATCCTTTTCGGTGTTGGTATATTTCAGCATTGGACACACCGGGGGACTGTATCCTGACATGAGTACAGTCTTTTGCGCCAATAACTTTTGGAATCGACTTATTCTGGAAAATGCGTAGTTTGTAGATGAAATTTCTTCTGCAGTCAGTGGTAACGTTATATCAGCTGGTGCTAATTTAGTTATAGCTATACTAGTTCTTTTTACGATAAGTGAAGTAGATGATATTGATACACCAATAAAGTCAGCCATGCTTATTAACATGCTACCTGCTGCATAGAATCTTAATGTCAGTAGTAGCATTTGTATTGGAGTCCACATCTCTAATCAAATAAAAAGAGGAATAGTTGAATAATTACCATAAAACCATAATATTGTCGAGCGTATTCAAAACATAATTATGAATATAAATATAATACACGAAATACCTTGAAACTTTTGGTTCAATATCATTTATTATTTGTGTCAAAATATGATGAACAGAATTTCTTGAAAAACGAAACCTTTTAATAAATTCTTCCTCATCCAAACTAACGAAAAAATTTAGTTTTATTTTATATTGTCTTTGTTTTCTGACTCGACCTTCATCTTCAGAATCAGAATCATCAATTACCAAATCTGAACATTTTCAATCTTTATAAACTCTTTTTTAATGAAAATTCTTCAAAAAATTACAAATTCTTATTATTTCCATTATAATATTTCTTATTTAAAAGTTAAAATGTTTTTCTAATCCGTCAGTTAATCAATTTACTGAAGAAATTCCTACAGTAAACTTAACTAACAGTAAAACTCTCTGTAAAAAGTTTACTGTAAATTGAAAAAACAAATTTTGTAAAAACCGACAGTTTTACTGTCAGTTTGCGTTAACTAATAGTTTTACTGAGAGATGAAAAAATGGCCCTTAATGTTTTATTAAATGATGTTCGAATTTATTTTACGTGATAATTTTTCGATAATCGTGCAGTTGCAATAGATTTGGGTAATAATCGAAATTTCTTCATTGATTCTTGTGATTTGAATATTCTAATCGGTTGAATAATTGTTTTCTGTTGTTCAATCGATTGATAAAACCTATATTGATATAATAGAAGGTTGATTAGTCCAAAATAAAGAATTGATAAATATTAAATTATTTCTATTGATATAAAAATAACTAATACAGGTACTGTTACTTATAATAATTAAAAGCATCTGACCTGCTAAATGTAAAAATCTATTCTAACCGCGTAATATCCTTCTAGGTTATTACAGTAAGAATGCTAGAATGTGACTGTAGAAAAATATTCGAATATTTGTTCAATCTGCAATTTTTCCAGGAAATAGAATAATCAATTATAAGCATGTTAATTCATCTTAACTGTGAAATAATTAAATTCAATTTCGAATATTGTTTTAGATTTTTTCATAAATACAAATTGCAAAAGCACTGCTGAAAAACATTTTTATTGAAAGAGTTGTTGAGAAATGCACCTTTTAAATAAAGGTTTAAACTACAAAGTAAAGTTCCCCGAGAAGAGATAATTGTAGACATTGAATGAAATATAAAATATTTGAATGAAGAATGCAAAAATGATATTAGAGGAGAAATTAAAAAGATCATCAAAAGTGGATGTCAAACAACAGATAGGAAAACTTGTAAAGAACAACAAATATTAAAATCTCTAAAACAAAAACCAGTTCATTACTTAAAAGCGGACAAAGGAAACAAAATAGTCATTAAGGATAAAAAGGAGTATGAAAATCTGGTAGAAGAAAAACTTAAATCCGGGAATTTTTTCGAACTTAGAAAGAATCCCTTACCAGATTCAGTAAAAAGAGTAGAAAAATTTCTAAAAGAATGTAAGGGTAGCATATAAAAGATAAAAAAACTTAAGAATGCCGAACCCTTCATTGCCTAGAATTAGATGCCAACCAAAAATTCACAAAGATGGAATGAAATGAGGGAAATAATTGCAGATTCCAACTCACCGACGTAAAATATAGCAAAATGGTTAGTGCAGAGCTCAAAAACCTAGGAAGAGAAATGAGCTGAACTGATCGAGGAAATAAAGGATACCGAAATAGGGAAAGTGAAGAGCTAGTATCATTTGATGTCAAATCACTTTTCCCTAGCCTACCAGTTAAAGAAGCCATTATAAAACTAGAGGAATGGCTAAACAAAATAGATGATTCGAGGGAATGGAAACAAAGAACCAAATGCTATACATAAAATTGGCAGCCCTTTGTATGAATGAAAACTATTTCATGTTTAGAGGGAAGTATTACAAAACCACAAAGGCACAGCTATGGGAAATCAACTATCCCCCTATATTGAGCGAAATCTTCATGAATTTTATATAAGAAAGGATAGTAGAAGAAATAATTATGCCCAGGATCTGATGCGATATGTAGATGATATTATCGCAGTAGGGGAAAAAACCAAAATGGAAAGTTTACTTGTTAAACTCAATAACATCCATAACAACATAACTTTCACAATGGAAAATGAAAAAATGGTGAAATCCCGTTCCTAGATATCAAATTAATTAGAAGGGACGGAAAAATAAATTTTGATATCTATAGGAAAATTTCGACAACTACAAGAACTATCACTTCCGATTCAAACCACCTCCATGGACAAAAGATGGCAGCATATCATGCAATGATTAACAGACTACTGACCACACCTTTATCAGAAGAAAAGTTCAAAAAGGAAAAATTATAAATTGAGGACACAGCAGAAGTGGATTTATGAAAGAAAATATTGAGAAAATAATAAAGAAGAAGATCCATAGAACTGAAATGGAAAATCTCTCAACTTTATTGGAACAAAACAAAAATATGAAGAATCCAAATTGTGTAGCACATTCCGCATAGACAAAAAAATTTAACAATATATTTAAGAAATACAACTTAAATGTAGTCACT
The DNA here is from genome assembly GCA_963942445.1 of Argyra leucocephala. Classification (NCBI taxonomy): domain Eukaryota; kingdom Metazoa; phylum Arthropoda; class Insecta; order Diptera; family Dolichopodidae; genus Argyra; species Argyra leucocephala. The sequence continues at coordinate 80,462,849 of OZ012681.1, read as the reverse complement.
ACTACTAGCAGAAATCTCAAATTATGTAATCTGTTAGGATCTGCTAAAGATAAGAAGAGCATAGAAGAAGTAAGTGGTATATACAAAATATCATGCCAAGATTGTACAAAAACTTACATAGGACAATCCAAGAGGTTAATTACAGTTAGATTCCAGGAACATATGAGGGAAGCACAATTGGCGAGGAAAAGAAACTACACGAATTTTAGGTCAGCTGTAGCTCAGCATATAGTTGAAGAAGATCACCATATAAATAAGAATAGTTTAAAATTAATAAAAGAGGTGAAAAAAATAATAAATTAGATATGTATGAAAGCCTGGCAATATCTAGAGAACCTGTTAACAACAGACTTAATAATGATGTAGGTAGTGGATTCTCACCATTATTTAGATTACTTTAAAATTAAAAATCAGGTTCAGGTAGAATTAAGATCATAAATACTAGAATAAGGGTTATTACGTAAGACTAGTTTAAATGCAATAAATAATAATTATACAAAAAAAACAAAAAAAATAATAATAAATAAAACACTGTAGATTAGGTAGCACTATTAAGGAATTACTATTGTTAACAAAATGAGCATATTATTAAGGGTTCAAATTATATAATTATATGTAAGGATTAGTGTAAATATTAATTAGTCGCAAAGCACTGATGAAGGAAGTAAGTTGCTTCCGAAATATCGATATTTGGAAAATAAATACAAATGATTAGTGAAAGGAAACTCGATTTTACTCCATAAATCTAAATACTCCCATGTTTATACGAGGCAGAAATCTACCACACATTTGTGGCAGAAGTCTACCTTCATGTTTATAAGTAAAAAAAAAAAACTGGATTATGGGAATATCAATATGACCGAAAATGAATTTATTGGCAAATAAATAAATAAATAATTTTTTATTATTATTTTAATGTCAATCCAACAATAATATTTGTTTAATTTATATTTTTTTTATTTTATTGATATTCGATCCAAAAAATTACGTTGTCAACAACAATTTTCTTGCACTTTATGTATAAAAAATAATAAAAATATTTTGACAATATACAAAAAAAAAAAATTCAAACGTCAAAAATCTTACCGAAATTATCCTTCACCATCAAGTTTTGGTAGATTTCTACAATTTTTCTACCCGTATGAACCTGCATTATCAAAACTACTTTTAAAGTACTTTTATAAAACTACTTTAACAGATTCATTTATAGGAATATAAGATTTCTATAAAATATTCATAATCATTGCTAAAATCAAAATACAAAATATGTGTAGTGAAACTTTGCCTTTAAGTGTCTTCATGATACTACTAAGGTGCTTAACTAAACTTATTTTATGATGACGTGACTGAAAGCGATATGCTGGAAAATCGGCAGAAGAAAATGTTTGTGATAAAGAATGTAGATAATATTATCATTTAGGAAAATTCGTGTTTTGAGAAACAATTTTGATTCTTAACAGGGAAATGATGAGATAAGTTAGAGTTAATTCAATTCAATTAATTTTTTGTTTTTAAATACACGTTATTTTTTACGAAATTAAGAGATATTCTCGTTACAGCTGAAACATTGTACATTTTAAGTCAATCGTACATTCTGAAAAGTTAGAGTTAGTAATCTAATCAAAATCGTTGATCTGAATTCAATTTTCATATTTGATGCATCTGCCAAAAAAAACTTTGTGTAAATACTTTAAGTTCACACTATATGTAATAGTGTAAGATATTATTTGTCAGTATGATGGTTTATTCATCAAAATTGTTTTTACTATTTGGGTTTGGTTTTTTATTTTAACTGACGTAGTTAAAACAATCCTTTGTCTTAATTAGGTCGGATTCCCCAAGTCCGTGCCAGTTCTGAATTGATTGTATATATACTTCTTAAAAATTACAAAATTTACTATTGATCATTGTAATATGCCTTGAAGTTCTATTGTATCGTTCAAACTATTGTTCATACATTTATGAATTTAATTATCTGTATCACAGTATCATTAAAATTATATTGAGCAATGATATAAGCGTAATTAGGCTCTTTTGAGATTAAGTACTTATTTTGATTTATTTATTTAGCTCAAGAGAGTGAAATATTACTCGTAATTCCAACTTCGTTTGTTTCTTACATAATAACCTTTAAGTTTTAGATCAATTTAAAATATTAAAACTATAAACTAAATAAATTTATCAATTCAATTTTTTTTTCATTTCTCATTTTACTTAGCTATTTAAATACTAATTTCCATATTTCATTAATTGCCATTTAGCCTAAAATTAATATATAATAATTTAAATATTTTTTAACTATTGTTCTGGATATAATTATTAATATTTATTTAAATTATCACAATTCTTTTTATTTTTTGTTCTCTTTTTTATCAAATTTTTGAATATTATATAAACTAGTTAAATACCCGTTACTACGTAACTTTTTGCTACCGTTATATATAGTGAAAAATTAAGATTAGAGCATTCTAGGTTGTACTACATTATAAATTATCGAAATCAAAAATTCCCCTATCAACAATATTTTAGTAATAATACTTTAGTTAAATTAGTAGATTAGCAAACAGACTATATAATTGGATTGATATAGATTGAAATATTTAATCAACTAATATTTCATTAAAAACTATATTTCTAACAGTTCTATTCTCTTCGGTTACAATTTTCAAATGATTTCTATTCCCAGTGCGCGACATCCTGACATATAGTTGTCCGTGTGAAAAACCTGGTATATCAAGTAAACCTTATTGAGAGTTTGACCTTGCGCTTTGTTGACGGTCATTGCAAAGGCAGCTTGGACGATAAACTGGCGTCTTACTGTTTATTTTTTTTTAGAAATTAGGAAAATCAAAAAAATAAAAACTACTGTTTTTTTTATTGTAAAATACAAAAGACTACAATATCAAATATCAATAGATATAGATATATATGATATATTCATATATTACATATAGGAACATTTATTATTTATCTATACCACTGTTTATTTTTTTTTTTAAATAACAAACACTAAAATATTAAAATTAAAGTAAACTTAATATAGCTATTGTTTTTTATTTACAAATAAAAAACCGCTAAAATTAGGTACTCACGATTAGATACCGTTTGGACATCAAGATCTAGTTTGTACTATTGAAAGTTTGACTGTCCTGTAAACGTTGTTCCACAAATTTTGATATCCGACTTTGTTTAATGAAAAAAAATAGAATATTATCCTATTATAATCAAACATTTTTGAAGCAAATTAGTTTCCAGCAACTAATTTTTTCCTTTAAATCGGAGTCGACTCTTCTCATTTGTTGAACTTTTTGTTTAAAGTTTGTTGTGTTTGATTATTTTTGTTGTTATTGATTGTTATAAATAATAGTATTGATAATAACAATTAGTAGATAATAAACTACCTACATTTATAAGATTTTTTCAACTTTTTCTTAATTGTATTTTTGCATTTTTTTTTTTTTGAATTTGTTGTATTTTTTATTTATTATTTTATTTGTTTATAATTTTAAATTTCTATATTTAAAATCAATGTTTTTTATTTAACCTAAATTAACCTTAAATAAATAAATAAATATGTAACTTTCATCAAATAAAATCTGATATATAAACGCTGCCCTAAATGCTATTGCGTCAACATTTATGTAGTTGATTATATAAATTGATTAAAGTTTTTTTGATTATTTTTCATAAAAAAATAACATAATAACTTACGCTAATCAATGTATTCTAAAAATGATTTTAAAATATATTTCTCAAGTATATATAAGAATGTATTCAATAGCTTTGAAATTATTATTCTAAATATTTTTAATCCATTTTGTTTCAGAAGGGGAGGAAACAGAAAGAATTAAGTGCTCATTCGACATTTATTTGTTTTTTTTTGTTGTTATATTTTCTTTTCTCTTTCGTTTGTGTTAGAGAAATGTATGAATGGATCCATTAAACAAAAACAATTTCTCTTTAAGAAAAACAATTCTCAGTCGATTGAGGGGAAAGATTATGTACATAAATTATTACATAATGTATAGCCGCACACGCATCTACTATCAAAAGATATCCATTAATAAGAAAATGCACTGGAATAAAATTTTATAATTTGTCAATTTTTGGTTACCATTCTAGTTGATTTCCAAAATTGTAAGAAATAGATAGTAGTAAGATTTTAATTTGTGAGAGAGAGATAAAAATTCAAAATACAAAGTGGGAAAAAATTATCGAACGACTTTTTTTGTCTCAAAGAAATATTGTTGTATTTATTCTTAGTTATCAAAATTTAAGGATGTGTTACTTTTATTAATAATTAATAAATTATCTTTGATTATTAAATGGCAAAACTTAATTTTGAAGGAAATAAAAATGCATCGAGTCATTCATAAAAAAAAATTATTGGTTCTTGGTATTCTTTTTAACTTCCTGGCTCAATACCTGAAAAAATTTATATATTGAAAATACATCAATTATAATCTGTTTGAAATAAAAAAAAATTTTACTTCCCTTATAAGACAATAAAAGAAAATAACATTATGTTTAAGTAATAACATGTTTTTGGAACCAATATTATGTTATGTAGGTACCTGTAAAAAATCAATCATTCAAAATTTCTTTACTCTCATACCCTAATAAATTTAATACGTTGATTTCAGACGACCATGTACATTAGAAATCTCTTCTCCCGTGGCTCGTAGGCTATTTAAAATTAAATTTCAAAAATTAAATGGTTTTTTAAATCATGTATATCGCACTCTTTCTTTCTCACAACTTATTACATAAGAAAAACCATAGTTTTTTGCTTCTTTAACTAATGGAGTTTTTTTGTAAATGGAATCTTGACTTCCCCAGTGCATATCTTCTTATTAGAGAATATTCTTTTATTAAGAAGAAAAACAACAAAAGAAAATAACAAAAAATGTATACCGATTTCATTTAAATCAATTTGAGTAAAGTTTGATTTTTTTTTCCCTATATTAAAGGCATTCTTGATGAGGTGTAAGAAAGAAAGAAAAAAATCTCTTCCAATTTGATTGCAAATTCTCCTCTTCATTTATGTTAAAAACAAAATGTATACATGAAACAGAAACAATATTTCTCTTTCAAACAAAAAATTATAACGGTACTTGCTGACATCGGCGAAAAATTATATTAAGATAATATTTTTAAATCACTATACATACATTCATACATCTATATTTTTGAAGTTCAGTTGTAATATATGAAGCATTACAGCTCTAAATATTTTGTAAAAACTATTGCTTATATTTTAGTAAAAATTGTTATAAGAATTTAACATTAACATTTAAGTTATTAATATTTTGATAGTTGCAAGCTTACTATGTACATAGTTACACAAAGTTAAAAACTTATTTATTCTAAACTATATTTGCATTCGATTAAGATATTTATATTTACTACTATATCATTATATAATTTACCTTATAAGTACACTCTGTATAAAGCTAACAACTCTTTTAGAGATACTGAAAATAAAAAAAAAAATAAAATAAGAAAAAATAAATATTTTAGTTAAAATCTGAAATTAGAAGAAACCCCCGGCTAAATACCCGGCTGAGCAAAAGAAAGGAATTTTTCTGTGAAACGGGATATCTAACAATAATATATAGAATAGTAACATTAATAGCAAACCACAAAAAAATAAAAAATGTTCACAATTTTAAGTTAATATTAATTTTAAAATAAAATAAAAAAAATATCACATAGCATTAAACTTATTTTGCAAGATTTAATTTGTTTTTATTATTTTTTTATTTCTCGAGGGAAGGTGAAAGCCTCGAAAAATACTAAACAAACCGCGTATGTAGGTACTTAGCTATGTGGAAGACTAACAAACTAAACCCACCGAAACCCTTTATCATAACTAATATTATTAACAGATTAATTGATTGTCACGTTAATTGGGAAAACTTAGTGTGTCGGCATGTGTTATTAAAAAATAGTTTCCGATAATTTTATTAAATCATTAATCATACCTATGGGTTAGTACTGTTTCCAAATTATTATGAGTGAGTTTTAAAATTCATCATATAGGAAACAATTGGATAAAATGAAGTATTTTAGACCTGGTATGCAACATTGTCATATTGTCAACCTTATGGTATGCAACATTGCCAGTTGTTTTCCCCTGTCTTGGTCCTGCTAGAATTTTAACTTTCAGAGCAGTGGATTGTGTAGAGCTGACCATGGGTGAAGTTAGTTAGGTTGATGGAGATAAATTCCGACTCTTTGAAATGTTTGACATTGTGATTTATTGATTGATATTCCATATGTAAGGCTTACTGGAAATTGTTGTCTAATAAATTCTTATAAAATAATTTTCATTCTATATCTGATATTTTTTTTTATTTTATAGATAAAAGAGTTAGTTTTATAAAGATTAACTTAAAACTTTGAGCAATTTTTATTTTTTTGTGGTTTGCTATTAATATTATTATTCTATATATTGTTTTCAGATACTTTAAACATGTCAAATGTTCAAAATTTTCTTGTCTTGACTATTCAGGAGCTCAAATTAAAACAGAATATGCCTACAAAATTTTTGCACAAAAAGATTCGGAACAAAACAGATAAATTTAGAACAATTTTCAAAACAATCTACTCAACAACGAACAGAGCAGTTTTGGGCAAAAAATTTAAATTAACGGAAACTACTGAACACAGCAAATTGTTTTACTCTAGATCGTTCTAGATCATTCTTGAAAAGTTTATTGAATAAACCTAACATTTTACTGTAATATTAACAATTTAGCGAATGAATATATTTGAATTTTTTTATGGAGGTACCTTAAATTTTAGTTTGGTATTTGCCGACAGATGGAAATTTATGTAGATTTTAATAAATATTATAGTTTTGTTTTTGTTCAATCATTCTATTTCCGAGGTACTTCAAATTACTTCGAAATAGTTTTAAATTCAAAAAGGAATGCAACTAATGAAATCATATAGATATACCTCAGATTTGCTATACGGTTTAATGGAAAATCAGCTTCATTATGAATTGTATCTATCATTTCAATTTATCCTTGGTAGGTAAATACTATTTTTCTTTTTATACTATTTCTTGTATGTACTTTAAGTTGTAGTCTGATTATTGACCGTCAGATGGTTTTTTATGTAAATTTTAATAAATATATAATTTTGCTCCTAGTTTTTTTTTTTTTAAATAAATTGTCAGTTTTATCATAAAATTATAATAATATATATATAAATGTATGTATGTATAAGATATTTTAATAATTTTTTCAAAACTTTTTAAATTTAATAAATAAAAAAAGTTTTAGTCATAAATTAAGATATGTTTCTTTTTTATTAAAATTAAATATTATAAAATCTGTAAAATAAATTTGAACAATAAAATTTTAATATAGGTTCGCTATACATAACATTTCACCAATATACTAATAAGACTTCCTAACCAAAATACAGTACAAATTATATATTATATTTATTGTACCTACATTTTAGCTGTTTGAGCATACATATATAGGTAGGATACATGCTAATTGGTATAATATATTATATTATATGCAAACATCTACATAATACATCATAGTGTCAAAATTGTCAACTGTGAATACATTCCATGTATGGATAAGTAATAAGTATTGACTTGTATGCTTAGATTTATTTTAAACTAAACGGTTTCGTATTTGGTTGAAATAATAATTAAAAATTACTTTTTTTTTATTAAAAAACTCTTGTTTTTTGTTATTAATTATATTATATTATAAAAATTATTATTATAATACATAATAATAAAAAAAATATTTGTTTAAAAAAAATTTGAATTCATAGAGAAACGATCTCACAGAAATGTGTAAAACCTATATTAATAATATTATCCTACAAATTAATTTTTGTTCCTACTGAGAGTGCAAAAAACCAAATGTGATAAATAAAAAAAAAATAAAAAGAATTTGACTCAAAAGAGAATCGACAAAAAAAATTGATTGAATGAAAAAAAAACGAAGCACACGAAAAACCACGAAAAGTTTGCCTTCAAAATCGAGTTCTTGTGTATTATAATATAGATGTTATTAAAATTTGATCTAATATTAAATTTTATTTAATATGTATACAAATATCGTCTTAGATGCATCAATGACAGGATGAAAAAATTGAGCACGTTTCGTCTAGCGGAATATGTATTTATGTTAGACGTTTTAAGCCAGGTAATAAATTTTTTTTTTTATGTTGGTAATACCAAAAATAAAATAACCATGGATAGTTATATGCATTATCAATACTGACCACTTTTTTACTGTCACAAAAGATTATTGGTTATGTTTAAGTATTAATATACCCAAAATGTACCTTATAATATTTTTGGATAATAAAATAATAGTGCGGTACTCGATAGTTTTGACATTTGTGTCAATTTAAAATTTTCACGACTGCATTTATCAGTAAACTTCAGTGATATTTTCATACAATGAATATTTGTGATCTTATAGGTCTATATTCCACGAGGAGTTATTCAACCGACTCAATTCAATCCAATTTGTGTTTCCACTAGCTGTCACTAATTAACGTCATTTGCCTATGTGTATATGTTAGAAATTTTATTTTAAAACAAAAATTGAAATAAAACGTACGGATAAGTTTTGATAAACAACAAATAAACACAAAAAATTAGAAGTTTTTCTCTTCACTTTTTAAAATAAGAGTAAGCCAAGCAGATAATATAATTTTTTTCTATCCTTATTTTTACTTCTTTTATTTGTTATTTTCTATTTTATTACTGTGGTGTTACGTCCGTTCAACAGCAAAAGTTTTTGTGTTGATTACTGCTCTCTTTCGTGATCACAAAAAATACCCTCTATACAAAATTAGTTTGTAGGCAAAGAGTATGAAAGGGTATTAAACGTATGTTAATGTTCCAATGTTAACCATACTCTTCGTGGAATATAGATCGTATTTAATATCACAAGTTTTATTCCCTCCTTGGTATTGTGTTGACTTACTTCAATTTATAAATTTATCTGTGGTTAGGTTTTTTTGTAAATAATGTTAAAATATTAAGAATAAAGATTTCCATTTTAATTTTATTGTTATTCTATGAACTTTGATCCATACACGAACTCAATAACTTCATACAATATCTTTCCTTTAAACAATACGATTCAGGATTAAAGGCAATACAATTACCTTTATTAAATACCTTATAATACAGTTAGTTAACTATAATTCTTATTAATTGAAAAAAACTTAAAATTTTGTATGGTCCTTTTATACAAGAACGATTTTACATGGATTTCTAATAAATTTTGAAAATATCATTAAAATAACCATAAGAAATATTAATTTTTTTTTTAAAATAAGAACTTTATTCGCACATGGATATGACTAGGTACATTTTAAAGAATAATATATCATAATAATAATGATGTCCTTATGGGACCATTTGAACCAATTTTTGTTTTTGTTTTTTTTTTCCTCTAAGTCTTATTAACAGAAAAGTTTACTTTTTTGTTTTGTTCTAACCAAAATTTTACCAAGTGATAATTTTTTTGTGTTCTTATTTAATTTTTAAGGTCCTGTTTGTGACATTCAAAAAAAAAATAAACAACAAAACAAGTTTTAATATAAGTGATAAAGTTTTTAGATGATATTTTGATAAGTCAAAATAATTTTTATACTGTTTTTTTTTTTTTTATTAATAACAAAAAATTAATACAAAATGATAGGAAAAGATCATTATGTGGCACATACGTATTCAGTTGATAGATACAAGCAGTTTTTAGAAGTTTTGAAGTGCTGAGAATCGAAAATTTCTCTTTCTTTACCATGAATCATTAATCATGTTGTATAATGATAAGATTATTTAATATAATAGAGTCCTTTAGAACTTAGAAAATACATATTATTATCTTCTCTTACTTTTTTTTTTTTAAATTTCAATAAAATATGTTAAGTCATATTTGAAATTTTAAAGTGTATTTTTAAAACAAGTAAATGGCAATGTAATTTTTGGGATAAGCATGAAAACGAGGATTATTTTGTAAAAGAAAAGAAAATTCTCTGAAAAAATTAAAAGACATTTTCAAATTAAGTTCATTAGTATGTTATAGGAGGATGTGGGAGGAGAGAAGTAATAATTAATAATCCAAACAAATTAATATTTATTTTAAGATATTCGAAGGCTTTAACTTCAAAATTTTCTAATATATATAATATATAGTGTAATTAATGAGTTGTGTTTATTGTCGCTTGAATAAATTTTATGAATTTTCCGGTTTTTTTTTGTTTTTGTTACGATGAGTGTACTTTAAATTGAATTTGAACAAGATTGAAAGAATTAAAATAAATTGATATTAAGCATAGATAATTTTCCAGTAAAGATAGTTTTTTGTTAGGTAACAGGAGATCAAGACATTTCTAATTATGTATCAGTTTGGTTTTAACATGGTCACATATGAATTAAACTTCAAAAAATTAAGATTGTGTAGAGATAATTAACGAATTGAATTTTTATAGAAATTTTATTTGAAGAAATTTAGATATTTTTAGATCTTTAGATATTTTAGAAGATTTAAAAAAAATGAAATTTATCAAATTTAATGAAGTTTTACTTAGAATCAAGTCGTTAAAATTATTTATTAATTTCTGGTATTGTTTATGAAACTATTTTATATCTACATATTTTTTGTTTAAATTATTTGCGATCTATGTATACTTGATTATAATGTACATACATGGAATATCATCAGCTGATGTTTTAATTGAATTAAATGCTTATAGAAGACATCTTAACCATAGTTCTTTACAAAAAACTAGAAATGGCAATAATAAGTTTTTTCGTTAATAATATTGATAATTCTAAGAATAAATTTGAAGCTTTTGAGCTTTTCTATTACCAAAATGTCAGGGGTTTACGTTCTAAAACTTTAAATGTACTCATTAATTCTGGTATACTTGACATTGATTTATTTCTTTTAACAGAAACTTGGTTAGCTAAATCCATTTATTCACTGGAATTATTTGATCAATTGTTTGCAAAGTGTTTTTAGAAAAGATAGATTTCCTGAAATTCTTAATAGTGGTATAACACCGAAAGGTGGAAGAGTCCTTATTGCAGTAAAAAGTAATTATAATACAACTGAGATCTTACTTCCTAATTTAATTTAATTTAATTAAACAGTGGACCCATCAACTTGTACTCATGTGCCTTTACTAAAAGTACGGCGTCAATTTGTGTAAACCATAAGTGTACATAGATTCTTTTGAATTAAAAATTTCAAAACTAGATATTCAACATAATTAGACATAATTTGGGTGATATTGGTAATTATTATTATGGAGAAGGACATCCAATGACACCTCATCGTATACGAATGACACATAATTTATTATTAAACTATGGATTGTATAGAAAAATGGAAATATATCGTCTTCATAAAGCTACCGCTGATGAAATGACAAAATTCCATTCAGATGAGTATATAAGATTTCTGCGTTCAATTCGACCAGATAATATGACTGAATATAATAAACAAATCCAACGTTTTAATTTTGGTGAAGATTGTCCAGTATTTGATGGTTTGTATGAATTTTGTCAATTATCTGCTAGAGGTTCAGTTGCAGCTGCTTTCAAATTAAATAAACAAGCCACTGAAATATGTATTAATTGGGGTGGTGGTCTTCATCTTGCTAAAAAAAGTGAAGCATCTGGTTTTTGTTATGTTTATTACATAGTTTTGGAATTATTGAAATATCATCAACGTGTTCTTTATATTGATATTGATGTACATAATGGTGATGGTGTTGAAGAAGCATTTTATACAACTGATCGTGTTATGACAGTTAGTTTTCATAAATATGGTGAATATTTTCCTGGCACTGGTGATTTAGGAGGTGGTAAAGGAAAATATTACGCTGTTAATATACCGTTAAGAGATGGTATGGATGATGAAGCATATGAATCAATTTTTGTACCAATTATTTCAAAAGAAATGGAAACATTTCAAGCATCAGCAGTTGTATTACAATGTGGTGCAGATTCATTAACTGGTGATCGTTTGGGTTGTTTTAATTTAACCGTTAAAGGTCATGGAAAATGTGTAGAATTTGTTAAAAAATATAATTTACCATTTTTAATAGTTGGTGGTGGTGGTTATACAATTCGAAATGTATCACGTTGTTGGACTTATGAAACATCAGTTGCCTCAGGGATAGAAATTGCAAATGAATTACCATATAATGATTATTTTGAATATTTTGGTTACGATTTTAAACTTCATATAAGTCCAAGTAATATGTCCAATCGAAATACTACAGAATATTTGGAAAAAATTAAGAACAGATTATTTGAAAATCTTCGTATGGTTCCACATGCTCCGGGAGTTAAAGTGCAAACAATTCCTGAAGATGCTGTAAATGAAGAATCAGATGATGAAGATAAAATTGATAAAGATGAAAGATTACCACAAAGCGATAAAGATAAGAGAATTGTAAGATGAAGGGGTAGGTGGACGAAGAGATAATCGTAATTTGAATTGACAAAGAAAACGATCTCGTTTAGATAAAGATGGTGGTATTAAATCAGAATCAGGTGAAAATAAGAACGAAAAAGTAAATAAAATGGATACAACTGAACCTGAGGATTCAGTTAAAACTGAAAAAACTTAAAAGGAAACACCAACGTTGACATGATGAGCAAAAATAATAAATTATCGAAAAAATTTTCTTCCAAAAAGAAATGCTTAACGAATATTAATTCAGAACATTTTTTTTTAATACGTTAAAATTAGAATTTTTTTTAAATATAGGACACAAATAGATTTTATGAACTACTACTAAATTGATTTTAGGGACTCTTTATATTAATATTATATGTAATAATTTTAATATAATAGGAAGGTTGAGTAATTTATGTAAACATAGAAATCCGTTGTGAAAATTATACGTAGTCATCTACTTTTACATATTATTTTCTCTACTTTTACGTAAATTTCTCAAGCTACTTAATAAAATACAAACTAATTTTAGTTAATTTTTCAAAGACTTTATAAATTAGATATTTAAATTAAATATTTTTCAATTATTTAAACACAAAAAAAAAAATAAAAATTAATTTTTGTAAATTTTTAATTACGTAGCTAAATTTTCTCTTCATAATTACTTAATTTATTTCTGTAAAATATTTGTTTTATTTATTTTCGTTTTTTTTTTGTTTGCAATTTCTATAACACAACCATAATTTGAATATCACGGAATATTAAAACAAAAATCATATTTATTGAATTGTAACAATAATAATATTTCATTCGTACCTTATATTAATTAACAGATCTTAACTAATCATATTGTAATTATCTAATTAGATAATATTACATTAATTTATAATTCATCAAAAAATTTTAAATAAAATAAAATCAATTAGTTTTTTAAAATTTAAGTCTGTCTGTCTCCATCTAAACGGGAAGCAATCACACAAAAACAAATAAAAATAATAAATTTTAAATACAAAAACTAAGAACTATACATTAAGGTATTGAGGTCCTTTTCCCTTTCGGGATGTGGGTCTTTTTAACAAAAAATTAAAATTCTTACAATTCATTAGGATCTTATATCTATACTAGCTTTGTAACCCGTCATAAATGACGGAAGCAAAATAAATCCTAGTTTCTTTTTTTCTTTCATGAGATTCTTTATTCCGAAATTACAGTACTTCTTATGTTTATATCACTTTTTATTTATTTTTATTTATGTTTATATTGGCCTAACACTAATCTTTTTTTTTTTTTATATAACAGAAAAGGAAGTACCATACCAACAAATTTGTATAACATGTTTGTATTTTTGTATGGTATACTCGTACTCACTTCCATTTAGTTATAATTCGTTAGTTGGGTTCCATTTAGTATAAATTATACCGTATTAACGTTATTGAGTCCTCCGGGAGAGCAAATTTAAAAATTGGATCTTATTTTCATATAAATTTTTTCTTTTGTATAATGTATAGGGATCTTATTTTGCTATATGAATAAACTGTTATTATGGTATTGTGTTATTTTTAAAAAATATTCATAATTTATATATTCAAAATTTTGTATCTAAATTGGTAAAATTTACAAAAAATACAAAAACATTTTCATCAATAATTTTCAATTTAAAAAAAAACAATGTTTTATTATCCGGCGTAGAAGTAGAGTCAATTATCCTACTCTACTTCTATCAAGTTCTATTGATTGAACAATGAACCTGAACAGTGAAGTGAAAAGTGAACACTTAACACTGAAAATAAAATAATATTTTTGGAATGGAGCATATAGAACATACAGAATACAGATACAGCAAATAATAAAAAAAAAACAAAAATAATTTTTTTTGAGTGAAGTGAGTTACGCACACAATAATGACAAAAATAAAAGGTATAAGCAGGTATAAGTAGTATAATGTATAATATTATACAATACAAATATGCTGATACACATGTGTATTATTATGTATAATTTTAAGTAATAAGAATAACCTTTGAGTGAATTATGTTTTTTTTGTGTTAAATGCTGTTTGCCTTTTGGTTATTATACCATATTAAACTATTGATTAAAATTCTATTAGTCCTTATTATTATAAATCAAAAAAATTGTTTGTTTTATTTATATTATCATTATTATTTATTATTTTTCCTTATTATTTGCGAAGAAGACTAACATTGAATTAAAAAAATATAGTTCATGCAATCAATTTTTCCTGCAAAGGTTCAGCATGGTAGACAGGGGTTAAAAAAAAGCACCAAAGCAATTTGTATATATATGCATTTGTATACATATGCAATTTGTATATGTGTTGGAGCGTTCCGTCGAACTTACAAACATCCAGATAAATGCAGAATAATATATATATAATTATGTATTACAGAAAAATTAAATAAAAGAATAAACTATAAATATAAGAAAAATTAAGGTTAAATTTCATTTTTCTTACTTCCTAATTGTTTATTTTTAGAAATCATAGAACTTCTTAATAAACTGATTTTTGTAGCTTGCTGTTATATTCCTCCAAATTCATCTATTGATACTTACTCAACGTTAGGTTAGGCACTGGATTCTGTTGGTTCTATTATGACTTCTAATGATAAGTTTGTTCTGTGTGGTGATTTTAACCTTCCAAGCTTAACTTGGTGTTTATCAGAAGAAGATAATTATTGTTTACCAAATCACATTCGCACACAATCTGAATTTACACTTATTGATACTTCTAATGCAAATGGCCTTCAACAAGTGTCTACTAAACTAAAATTTCAAAATAGACAACTGGATCTTATTTTTACGTCTGATTAGAATAATATGTCTTTTAACGAATATGCTTTATTTTTTACTAAAATTTACAACTACCATCCACCTATAAGTTTTTCCTATTGCGTTAATAGTTTAAGAGAATCAAATGATATCCAAAAATGCTAACTAACTTTCCTTACTGCTACTTATCATCGATTAACTTTCATGATATAATTTCTAGTAATGATATTAATTTTTCAGTTAGAAAATTCTATGAAATAATAATGCATGGTTTTAACCTATACGTCCCTAAAGTTCGTAAGCGAAATTTAAATTCTAGCCCTCCATGGTTTTCTCACGAACTAAAATGTTTAAAAAATAAAAAAAATAAAGCTTGGAAAAAATATCTGAAGAATAAAACTAATACTTCTTACCAAGACTTCTTAATTTTATTTAATTCTTACAAGTTAATAGCCGATAACTGTTATAATAATTATTTAGGTATCGTTAATTCTGAATGAAAACATATTCCTAATTCATTCTGGAAATTTGTTAACTCCAAGCAAAAGTCTGATCAATTTCCCAATTTTATGACCTATAATAACATAACTTCTTCCGATTCACAACTCATTGCTGAACTCTTTAAACAATTTTTCTACTGTTCCGACACAAATGATTTTTGTGAAGCTGATTCAGAAAATTTTAATCATATTTTAAATCCTCCAGAATTTCCAATCTCATTAATTGATTTTTGGTCTCTAAAATAAAGAACTACTTAAATAAGTTAAACAATAATTCATCGCAGGGTCCAAATAACGTTCCAGAAATCTTACTAAAGAATTGCTCAGAGAGTCTGGCGTCACCGTTATCATTATTATTTAATTTATCATTTTCAATGGGAATATTTCCACAATATTGGGAAAGCTCTTTCGTAAGACCTATCCATAAAAAATATTCCAAAAATTTATTATTAAGCTACAGACTAATTGCCAAATTATTGTGTATTCCGAAATTATTTGAATTAATTGTTTATGATTCAATTTATAACTGGTGTTGTAATTCAGTAGTTTTACCCGGTGATCTTCTATATTATACCTAGGAACTACACTTTTGAAACCAAGGATATTAAAAATGTGACCCTCTTTAAGCACTTAGGTGTATTTTTTGATGAAAAACTCTCATTTAAACACCATTATAATGTCATTATCAACAAAGCTTATTCCTTACTAGGTTTCATCAAAAGGTGGTCCAAAGAGTTTTAAACTATTACAATTAAATACGTTGGAGTCCCGTCGAAGTTTCTGATATTGTTTTTTAATGCAAATTCGAAATGGGGAAATTGATTCACAGGCTGTTAAGCAGTTGATGAGTATAAAGATTTTATTGATTTTTCCTTAACTAAATTAAAATTAAAGAAAACTTTATATTTACATCTACCATTGTCTATAATATTGTATCCCAAGCCGGACCATCCACTTGTAATAATATTTATATAATATTATGTATCTAATTTAATTTTAATAGTAATTTCTATATTTTAAGACTTTTTTTTTTCCTATTTTATTTTATTTTAATTTATTTTGTTGCAAGAATATTCAATGTAATTTTAATTGTTATTTTTAAATTTTAAATTTTTTTTTTGTTTATTTTACTAGATTAAGGTATTGTAACTTGTATTATGTTTGAATTAAGAATAAATAAATAAATAATTAAATAATAATGACGTGCGATGGACCAACCGTCTATGTTCCTTACCAAATTAGATTTATGTAAGACTTAAAGAGAATATTTAATATTTTATATAAAAATACCCAAAAAAAAATTTAAGATGTCCGCTGATATCTAATCAAAGATTTGAATTAATTTGCTTCCAGAATTCGTATTCGATTAATTATAACGTTCTGCCATTGAATTTGTTTTAAATTATATATTTGAATTGTATGACAGTTTGCAGATTCTATTGTAATTATTAAAGGTTATACCAGACTGTACTCAATATTTATTCAAATTCTAATTATACAGTAAAAAATTTGTAAGTAACAAATATGCAGATCAGTATATTTACTACTTCAATATTATATTTTCACAGATTTGAACGCTATTATGTATTCAAATAAAGTTGTTTCAATATTATACTAAGTGGTTTCATTTGACATTCTAGCAATTCATATCACATCTTGGGAGCTCTGGTAGCGATAGACGTCGTTGTCAATAAACGCTGAACGGTTTTTACGCCCACTTACGCCTGAAGAGCTAATGAGAAGCTGTATTTATTTATTTATTTATACTATATAGCTCAAACAGTTTACAAGCTTTTATAATTATTTATTTATTTCGAGCTTAATTCAAGCAAGTTACAATAAATCATACTTAAATTAAATTTATAAACTAAAAATTAAACATTCAAAAAAGAATTAATAAAAAAAAAATAACAAAATTAAAAAAGAAAACAAAATCTTATATTTAACAATAATTAAAAAATAAAAATGAAAAAACTTCAATTAAGAAGACAGGTCAAAGATTAATCAAAAAAAATTAGTTACACAAATACAGATTATTTTTTAATGATTGTTTAGTTAGGGAAAACTTAATATGGGGTTTGTATGCATTACAAAGAGACATCATCCTATTAATTGGTTCATATTTACCATAATTAGTCCGATGGTGCTGCAAATTAAACATATTAGTAGTTCTTAAACAAGAATGAGAACAATAATGAAGTTTAGCAAACAATGGGGGAGACGAAATGTTGCCTTTAATTAACTAAATTAGAAATACAATATCAGCAACTTTACGCCGTTTTTCAAGGGTACTAAGATGAATTAAATTTAGTCGATGTTCATAAGGAGGTAATCTTAAAGGATCTTCCCAAGGAAGAAGACGTAAAGCATTTCTAAGGAATTTTCTTTGAACCGATTCAATTCTGTCTATGTGAACACCATAAAATGGACACCAAACCTGACTAGCATATTCTAAATTAGGTCTAACCAAGCAGGTATAGAGGGATTTTAATACATACGGATCTTCAAATTCTCTAGCCCAACGTTTAATAAAGCCGAGCATAGAATTGGCTTTGTTTAAAATATCTGAATAATGAAGATGGAATGAAAGTTTAGTATCGAAGAGTATTCCTAGGTCTTTAATTGATGTAACCTTTGGAATACTTTGGCTATTAAAAGAATATACATAAGAAATTGGGCATAATCGTCGTGTAAAAGTAATATAAGCACATTTATTGACATTAAGCTGCAGATTATTATACGAACACCAACTATAGAAACGATTCAGATCAGCTTGTAACGCTAATGCATCCTCTAAATTAACAACTTTTTTTATAAATTTTCATGTCATCGGCGTAAATTTTAATATGTCTATTAATTAACAAAGATGAAACATCATTAATAGAAATAATGAAGAGTAAAGGACCGAGATGACTACCTTGAAGCACACCTGTGGGAGCTTCGAACTCAGTGGAAATTGACGATCTAAACGAAACACTATAACTACGACCAGAAAGGTAAGAATGAACCCAATTAATAAAGTAACTAGGAAATCCTAATTTATTTAACTTAAAGATGATAATGTTATGTGGAAGCAAATCAAAAGCTTTGCTGAAATCTGTATATATTACATCCGTTTGAAACCCATCTTCCATGTTATTAATAAAGGTAGAAGTTGACTCAACAAGATTAGTAACAGTAGATTTAAGCTTTACAAAGCCATGTTGAAAAGATGATAAGAAACAAGTACAATGATCATAAATAGATACAATAAGTTCAAATAGTTTAGGTATAGAAGAAAGTTTAGCAATTGGACGATAATTACTTACATTATTTTTTAGATTTTTTTTGTGAACTGGTCTAATTAGGGCAGTTTTCCAGATTGAAGGAAAGATACCAGAAGTTAAAGAAGAATTGAATAATACAGAGAGAGGACCACATATAGTGAAGAAGAACATTTATTTAAGAATAGGTTAGAGATGCCGTCAGTACCAGGACTAGGATTATTATCAAGCTTTAATAAATAATTGAGTACCACATTAGAATCGATATCAATATTACTCAATATAGTTTTAGAAAAATTCGATAAATGGCCAATATTATCTTCGTTTAATGAGAAAACAGCCGTAGAATAACTAATAGAGAAGAAATCACGGAAAAATTCAGAAATTACATTAGGATCACTACTACTAGAGTTTTTATAATTCATACACAAAGGATGCTGATCACTTTTTCTTTTCGAGTTAACGAATTTCCAAAAAAGTTTCGGATTAGTTTTAATATTATCAGACATATATTTTACATAATTGGAATATAAATTATCCGACATCATTTTAAATTCATTAAATAGATTCAAGAAAGCATTATAATTAATGTTATTATTGCTTTTAATAAATTTACGCCAAGCTTTATTTTTCTTATTTTTTAACTTTTTAAGGTTTTTGGTAAACCAAGGTGGACTAGATTTGTCACTATTGTCAATAACTAATGGAACATATTGTGAAATAGCAAATTGAATAGTTTTATAGAAATGATTAACTGCGACATTTAAATTAGAAGAGGTCATAAATGAAAAATCATAAGATATATTTAATATTCAATACTGTCACAAATACAAATAGCAAGCGAGCCATCAATTGGTTAGAGATATCTGTTATAGATCAAAGCTTGCATCATGTTGCTAATCGTTGAAGATAGTCATCCAGCGGGTTAGTAACTAAAATTAGTAAGAGATAAAATAAATTATTAAAATACTGTTGTTAGTAGAATGCTAAAAAGGTAAATCTAAATTTCTAAGGTTAGTATCAAAACTGCCTTCGTGTTAGTTTCACGTAACATTCGAGGGTAATATGACAAAATCCTGTTTTCCAAAATCCAAATCCCTATTTTTTTAAAATTCCAAAAAGACAAAAGCCAATTGGGACAAAATCCCTAATACCTAAAATCCATATTCCAAAAATCTAAAAATTTAAAATCCAAATGGATGAAGTCCAAATAACTATAATCCCTAAAACATAAATCTGAAATATTTTTTGATTTTTACTTATTTTCTTACTGAACGCATATCTAAATATAAATATAAATGTACAATAATAATAAAATTACCCAAATATTTAGATTTTATGAACCAAGCATAATTATACTTCGCCAATGTATAATATTTTTGCCGGTTTTTACACCGGCTATGCATACATTCGTCAATTAAAGTAAACGCAGAAAAAAGTTTTTCATTAAAACGGCAATACTAATTTGAAAAAATTGTAAATATTTAGGTATTTCCCTCTTTATTTATAGTTCCGAATATTCATAATATTCACGTATAGTTATTTTGATTAAATTTCGTTGCATAAGGTAATGTGTGTCATTCGTTTTTTTATAAAAGAGTTGTTTTTGCAAAAAATTTTTGGCGGCTTTTTAATACTAGAAATTTCTTCAATTTTTTTTTTAAAAATATCAGATTTAGAATGGAAATACTTCAAATAAAGGAAAAGAAAATTTAATTGTGAATGGATTATTATTTAGATTTACACAAAAATAATGTAGGTAGGTAGGTAGTAGTGGCTGCCGACAGTACATCGACACACTTAGACCGGTGAGGTCCATTGTGATACCACGGGAACTTTCCTCGCCTAGTACCCTACTCGTTGAACCAATTTGAGCTTTTAACGAAGCGGCGGAGGTTTTTGATACCAGTGTTTTCAAGATCACCAAGCAAGTCCACAAAGAAGGCTCCTAAATGGGTTTTCCTTTTATGGTAGAGAACAGGGCAGGAACAGAGTAGATGTTAGACAGTTTCATCCTCTTCCACCTATCTACAAGTTCTGCAGTAGTCGTTTGAGGGGAGTCCCAGTCTTCTGGCATGTTTACCAGTCAGACAATGACCCGTAATGACCCCTACCATAGTGCTAATGTCACACCTTTTGAGAGTTAGTAGTTTAAGAAATCGCTTCAGGCTCAGCATAGGCCAAATTTGCTTGGTGATGTTGCAGTCTGGTCTAACTGACCATCTGAAGTTTGAAGCTTTTATTGCATCATTTCGAAGCAATAAATTATAGGTGGCAAGAGGTGCACCCAGATTGCTCCTTTCCGGAAGGAGTTCTAATATAGAGCCCTCTCTAGCAAATAGATCTGCCATGCAGTTACCCGGAATATCACTGTGTCCTGGCACCCATCGTAATAATATGTTGAACCTATCCGATAGTTGGTCCAAAAAACTGCGACAGGCCAACACGGTTTTTGAGTTGATGGCTACCGACTCCAGTGCTTTAATTGCGGCCTGACTGTCAGTGAGTATACAGATATTTCTAACAGATAATACGCTGCCAGTCTGAGGCTTCTTTTATTGCCTCATATCGGCCTGAAATACACTACAATGTCTTGGTAGGCTGAAGGATAGACTAATATTCTGGTTTTCCGAGTAGACTCCACCCCCCACTATGTCATTCAATTTTGAACCATCAGTGTAGAGGTGTACGTGTTCCTTGTTTAAAACCGTGCTACTCTTCCAACTTTCCCTAGACGGAATATCGGTTTGATATGATCTCTCAAAGAAGTACCCTGTAAGAGTCAGATCTAGGTTCTCTGGAATAAATTTCTTGTATTCCATAATAGAAGAGTGGCCAATTAATTGTGGTTTCCACTGGGAATTGGTGAAAAGCCAGATTGCAGTTCTGGATGCCATTTCTTTGCCATGAATATATAATGGTAAGAGATGAAATAGCGTATCCAGTGCCACGGAAGGAGTTGAGTGAGTATGCAGATGGAGTGCTCTTTGAACTTTTACAAGGAGGTTGAGGTTTGTACCAGTGTTGAGTGCCGTCCACCACACCACACAAAAATAATGTTTATAGATGGAGTTGTTCATCAAAACGAAAACATTTAAAAGCAAAGCTAGATTGACAACGATTTTAAGCGAAGGAAAACATAAAATTAAAATAAATCCATTCCCGCATGACCATGATCCTGAGACTTCTAAAATATTAATCTCAAAAGCAATCAATAAAGCAAAAACTTTATCTAGAGTAGCAAGTATTAAACCATATCAGGTAATAAAAGACATTACGTGTGAAACAACATACGAAATTCGTCCGTATCTTCCATCTTCTGATGCACTACGAAAGACAATTCAACGAAGTCGCAGAAGTTTTTAACTAAAGAACCAAAGAGCTTAGAAGATATTAACATTCCGGTAAATATTAAATTGATAGGGATATGATAATTTTTTGTACTACCACAAAAAAAATTTAATGGTCAAAAAATAATTTTGATGGGTAGGTACTACAGAATTTTTGAGGCTCAGTTGTAAATATTGGATAATGGACGGTACATTCTATACAGTTCCTTCAATTATGAACAATTATTTTCTATACATGGAGTAATTAAAGGAGCTGTTATACCACTTATTTTTTTTCTAATGAACCGGAAGAGACAGGAGGCATACGAAGAAGTTTTCTATGAGATGTGTAAAGCCAGTTGTGATAGAAATATTACTCTAAAATCCAAAACAGTTATTTCCGCTTTTGAAATTGCTATTCGAAATGCATTAAAATCATTCTTTCCTCTCACTGCGACGAAAGGTTGTACATTTCATTTAACGCAAATAATATGGCGCAAAATACAAAAACTAGGTCTAACTAAAAAATATGGAACTGATGACTTTAGTAGTAATGTGTGTCGGCTTTAAAAATAAAATTGTTTATATATTATTATAATAATATATTATTATTTTATTATTTACATTTTTATTATATATTTTTTTAATAAATTTGCTTTTTATTTATTACATGGCAAATATTTTTTAAGGATTTTAGACGTTTGGATTTTTGTAATTTGACATCCATTCATTTGGATTTTAAAAGTTTGGATTTTTCAGATTTGGATTTTAGACATTAGGGATTTTGTCCCATTTGTATTTTGATTATTTAGATTTTGAATTAGGGATTTTGACTTTTGGATTTTATCTTTAGGGATTTTATGGCGGAACCACATTCTAGATACATGGTCAAATTTAATAGGTTGTTTGTATGTTGTAATACATCGTTTACTATAGTTAAATTAATACTTGTTGTTTTTAATATTAATTAATTATCAAATACGTAAAAATCTGAAGTTTATTGAAAAAAAAAAATGTTCAGCTAAATTTTGGAACTGGAATTAATTTATTTTACTTATTTTATTTTAGAAATGTGAAAAGTAGTTTTATATATGTAAGTGTGATATTTGGCTTAACACTCAACCATAGTTGAAATTATTAATAAGGATATTTTTTGCACTGCAAGCTCATTGGTGAACTTTGCAATTAACAATTCCTGTTTAAAAAAGTATACATTATTCTATTTTGAAGTCATTGCATTCTAAAAATAAGTGGGAGAAATTTACAGGAATAATAGAGAAAATCAATAATTAAACTGAGTCAGTATTATTGTGCTTTACAGAGTAATTCAGCAGCTTTCAATATTTGGTTTCAAAATTTTACATATTATAAAGCTGATATAACTTGTATATAACATAGCTAACATTCTATTACACTGTAAACAAAAACTTATTGAAGTTTTAGCGAAGAACATTAAGTTCGCATAGTTTTTACGATTTGATCACATGTTGTGTCAAGCTTATTTTACTTAAGTAAACATAAATTAATGATTAGTTCTATACAGAAGGTCTCTGATTGTACGTCCCAGTATTATTAGGAATTACTAGGAAATATTTTCGTTCACTAATAATTATTTTAATATTTGATTGCAAATATCCGATATACTTCTTTCATTAGTGCTTTTGACGAAAAAGTTTTCCCAAGCCTTTTTTTCCCTTTTTATATCCTAATCCCTAGCAATTAAATATTTTACCTGTACTTTTGCAAATTATCTTATATTAATTAAAATAACGGTGAGTATCCATTCCCTAAAGTGGTTCTTAATCTTTTTATACTCGCGGCCCACCAAATGTTTCAAAATTTCTTTCTGACCCCCACTTTTTAATAATAATTTATATTTATATTTACATAATTTTATTAATTCATTATCTTTTTAAATCACATTCAAACTTCACAAAAAAACTCATTAATTTTCATCAAAAAATAAAATAAATATAAAAAATGAAACATAAAAACTCATTGATTTTTAGCAGAAAATAAAATAAGAAACAATTAAAAATTCATAGAAAAAAAAAATATATTAAAAATCCTCAACTAATTCTTTCAATCGTGGTTCAATTGTTTGTAATGCTATCGCCATGCTAGCATCTAATCGCAATCGATTACGTTTTTTTGTTTTTATATCCACCATAATTGAGAAGTCCTTTTCCCACAAATATGTACTAGCGTAGTGTTGAAAACAAGGTGGGATATTCTGCTTTAATTTGAATCCAAAATTGGTACACACTTTTAGTTTTCAAAACAGAATTCAAATTACAACCATTTATTAATTCTAATAATGTATTTTCATCAGCTGATGATAAAGTGGTAGTTTTATAATTGTTGTATGGAGCTTGAATTAGGAAAATATTTATGAAATTTTTCAATTAATTTTAAAAGGTGACATTTAATTAAGGAATTTACATTTTGTTTCTCATATTTTGAATCAGAGACTAATTGTGAATAGAATGAAAACATTTCATATATATATTTGAATCTTCGCTTTGAATCCGTCTTTGTAATTTCATTTTCATAGCCTCAATTTTGTTATACATATGGAAAATATGAGATTACTAGCTTTGTAACCCGTCATAAATGACGAAAGCAAAATAAATCCTAATTTCTTTTTTTCTTTCATGAGATTCTTTATTCCGAAATTACAGTACTTATGTTTATATCACTTTTTATTTATTTTTATTTATGTTTATATTGGCCTAACACTAATCTTTTTTTTTTTATATAACAGAAAAAGAAGTACCTATAATATATAATATATATTCAAAATTTTGTATCTAAATTGGTAAAATTTACAAAAAATACAAAAACATTTTCATCAATAATTTTCAATTTAAAAAAAACAATGTTTTATTATCCGGCGTAGAAGTAGAGTTAATTATCCTACTCTACTTCTATCAAGTTCTATTGATTGAACAGTGAACCTGAACAGTGAAGTGAACACTTAACACTGAAAATAAAATAATATTTTTGGAATGGAGCATATAGAACATACAGAATACAGATACAGCAACTAATAAAAAAAAAAAAAAAAACAAAAATAATTTTTTTTGAGTGAAGTGAGTTACGCACACAATAATGACAAAAATAAAGGGTAGAAGCAATAAAGTAGTATAATGTATAATATTATACAATACAAATATGCTGATACACATGTATATTATTATGTATAATTTTATGTAAGAAGAATAACCTTTGAGTGAATTATGTTTTTTTTTGTGTTAAATACTGTTTGCCTTTTGGTTATTATACCATATTAAACTATTGATTAAATTTCTATTAGTCCTTATTATTATAAATCAAAAAAATTGTTTGTTTTATTTATATTATTATTATTATTATTTATTATTTTTCCTTATTATTTGCGAAGAAGACTAACATTAAATTAAAAAAATATAGTTCATGCAATCAATTTTCCTGCAAAGGTTAATCATGGTAGACAGGGGTTAAAAAAAAGCACCAAAGCAATTTGTATATAAATGCATTTGTATACATATGCAATTCGTATATGTGTTGAAGCGTTCCGTCGAACTTACAAACATCCAGATAAATGCGGAATAATATATATATAATAGCACAGATAACACAGATAGATTCAACTGATTTAGAATTGGAAAAATGTCCGCCAGATGTGACAGTTTAGCAACCCAGTTATTGTCATCAAGATAGCTTGATAGGGTGGATTTTTAATCATTTAAAAAAACTTCAATTTCCAATCTCAATTCAAATAAACGGGCAAAGATTTTTCCTCGTGAGAGCCATCTTCTTCACAAAAAATTGAAAACAATCTTGAATTAAGTGCATTTTCTTTTATAAAATTTATAATTTTTATTGCAATCATCATAACTTCATTCAATTCTGTACTCATTTCCTTGGAAGCCAATTGTTCCCTATGAATGAAACAATGGGTAGTTATTATATTTGCATACGCAACACGTTTTATTCTTGATGTAATGCCCTTCTAGCAACCAGTCATAGAGGTAGCACTATCTGTGCAGATTCCAACACAGTTTTTCCAGAGTATGACATTAGTATGCAGAAATGAATCGGTTTTGTTAAATGCATTTTCACCTGTTGTTTCTGTTTCTAAATATATGCAAAAAATAAATTGTTCAGATATATCCATTTTTTAAACAGATTCTCTTGTTAGCAATATCTGTAGATTCATCTATTTGCAATGAAAACCAATGAGAATTTTTAATATTGCTAGTCAACTGCTCCTGAAGATCATTAGCTATCATTATAGTCCTATTACAGATTGTATCGTTTGACATAGGTATTTCTTGAATTTTGTTTGACACAAAAGGTTCAAATAGTTCTTTACAAATTTTTAACATGGCAGATTTTAATAATTCTTCGGCAACGCAACGTAAAGAGGGCGATAAATGAAGCTTTTAATAATTCTCACATTTATGAGTGTCTTTTAATATTTTAATTCGTCCATTTTTCTTATAAAAAAATCCTGCGTTTTGTTTTTATATTCTTTGTGCTTAGTATTTAAATGCCTCAACAATTTATTTGGTTTCATTGCTTCATTTGAGAGAACTGCAGCGCAAATGACGCATCGTGGTTTTGTAATTCCTTGCACTTCTATGCTTACGAACCCATATTTTATATAATCACGATCTTATTTTCTAATTTTAATATTTTTTAATTTTATACTTTTAGTTTTAGGAGTTGTAGTTTTTTCGGTTGTATTTTGCACTCTATCATCATCAAAACTTTCACTAGCATTTTCTTCACTACATTTTCTTTTTGAAGGTCCTGGTCCACGATTAATTACATTAAAAAAATTTTCAAATGTTCCTTACTGATTTTTGCTCATTTTTATGAGTTAATTACAAATAATTAAAATTAAACACATAATATAAGAAAAAAATGCACTATTTATAATATTCGATGCCAAGTCGATACTAGAACTAAACTAAGACAAAACACTTCAAAGTTCTCGTAAATATTTTGCATATATTTTACAAAAATCTTTAAATTTTCAAAGCCTCCTATTAAGTCAACAACAAGTTTATTCTTGTATACATATTTTTTAGACAGAATTACTTATTACGATAATTACGGTAAAGAATTAAATACTGCATTGTAGCATATTTGCATTTATTTCTTCTGTACTAACGAAGTTCTACATCAATTTTCTTTTTATGGTATTCTGAAGGAAATTTTGCATAATATTTTCGCGGCCTCCCGTAAAAATTCTTACGGACCTCCAGGGGGCCGCGGCCCACCAGTTAAAGATCACTGTGTGAGTGTAAATCATTGTTCAATATCTTACCTATCTGTACCCTCGAATATGTTAAACTTTCTTATGTGTCTAAATTGCTTGTTTTTTGTACCTCCTTTATTGATTGCTAATATTCTTCAATTATTTGTTTAAATTGAGTAAGACCTAAAATTAGTAGTACCTGTTATCCTTGCTAATTCAGCTTCCCTTAAATATTCTAAGAATCTCACTGTTTTGTCACATTTGTCTTTTTGACTGCCCTATTTATAATTTCGAACAATTTTGGTATGATATTTTTTTTTGGACTCGTATAAGATTCCTTTGTAAAATATTATTGTAGATTCGGGTAAGGTGAAAATGTTTGTACCATCTGTGTATTTCAAGGTGTAGAAATGAAATATTCCTAATGTTAGGTTGGAATTGTTTGAACGTAAACATAATTGATTTAAAGTATATTCCAACTAAATATCTATAAAAGACGGAGAGAGAGATAGACGATTCGACGTATGTTACGAGAATTAAGAGTTATCTAGACGGTGGAGTTACCAATTAGGCATAGCACGCCATTTCTGGATTATCTGAAGATAAATTTTTGTCAACTGAATTTTGGGGTTCCCAACTCATATGTGACAATTGTACTACATTTTAAGTCGGATATACGCTTAACAGATATTGGGCAGATCTCTTGGGCAAAAGTAGGCTTTCAATCGTGAAAAAAACCCAAACCTTTGGCAACATTCTTAGCTATATCAAAAATATATGCTTATTCCACTGCATTTTTTGGTTTAGCTGCATGCCTACAATATTTAAACTTTCAGATCGTTAAAATTATTAAAAACCATATTTTAATTTTCTCCTTAAAATCGCAGAGTTAGGAGTTTAAAATTAATTTTAAAAATGTGTGCTCCTTCAAAGATAAAAGTGATTTTCGGACTTGTCTTTTTATAATCCAATTTTTTTCAAATTTAGATTAAATTCGTAGATCTGTTGAATATTAGTCTGACTGATTTTTGTGTTTTGTTGGTTAGCCCTTCCATTTTCATAATGACCATAATTACTTTTTATTTAATTGCATGATTTTTTTTACATAAAAGTTATAGAAAGAAATTTTCATAACTTTAATGGTGTGCTTTAGTAAAATACGATAACTAAATTTGAATATACTTTATAATTTAATGTTACTATCGTGATCTTTTAAAGCAAAGATTTTTAAAACGACTTTATTAGAGCAATTTTCTCATAAAACTTTACAATTTTCAAATTCAAAAACTTCAATAGTTTTTAAATCCTTTACAAATATTTTTTTTTTTTTTATCAAAAAATAAAATCACTTTTTTATAAATATGTAGCTATGTATATGTAAATACGTACATATTATTTTTTTTTGTTAATTTTAAACATTTTCTAATAAATTTCAATGATTATCCTTTGAATCTTAGTTGGTTGAACGATAGTATAAGACGCTAGCTAACCAAGAAAGTAATAATCATAAAGCTTAAAAAAATATTTTTTTTATTATTTTATTTTATTTTTTATTTCTTTAAAATCTTTTACTACAACTTTGAATTGGCTATTAATCTTAATTTTGTTAGAGTAAGAACAAGAGTTAGTGGAATTGAGAAAGGAAAAAGCAAAACATTTTAAAGTTTTATTTTTAATTTATAAGAATTAAAAAAAAAAGATAGAAAAAATAATATTGTTTTTTTTACTCTATCCTTAAGAGTTTTAATACTTAAGAAATTTGTAGTGCAGTCCGAGTGTTTTCACTCATGTTTGAAATAATATTTTTTTTTGATAATTCTACAGAGAAGCGATGTTTGTTGAAACTATTTAGTGAACTATAAGAAATATGGAAGTTGCAATAAGAAGCGTTCTTGATCCAAATCTCAATTTCCCAAAAATATATCACTTACTATTATCAATAAGTATTATATATTATCAATACGATTTTCATAAAAAATCTGAAGCTACATCCACCGCTGTGTCAATCAAAAGAGACATCATGGCTAGGTTCCTCACCCACGATTTGGTCGCAATAGCTAATTGGGGCTTAAAAAACAGAGTCGAGTTTAACACTTCTAAAACTCAGAGCTGTACAATCTCCCGAAAAATTTCCATTTTTGATCCTACTCTTTTGTTTCAGGAAGATAAACTTCAGCGGTTTGAAAGCGTAAGCATATTAGGTATGCACCTTAATCGAAAAATGATCTGGAATGATCATATATTTGATGTTGCAAAAAGCGCAGCCAAATGTTCAGATTTTCTTAGCCGCTGCAAGGCTGACTTCTCCGCCTGTGACGTCTTGAAAATCTATAAAGCTTTCATACGACCCAAAATGGAATACAATTCTCACATATGGGCTGGCGCCTCTAGTATTGCGTTAAAACATTTGGATAAAGTCCAAAAATGGGCTATTCGTCTAATCAACGACCCAAATGTGACAGCCCATCTTGGCCCAAGAGGACCTTGGACATCGTCGTATAGTCGGAGCTCTCTCACTTTTTTATAGATATCTCGTAGACATCGGCACATGCTCAGTGGAAATTAAATCTATATTACCTCCACTTAAGCGTTTCCCCCGCGAAACACGAAGGGCAGCATGTGCTCATCCTTACACCATTGAAATCCCTAGATGGCAAAAGAGAAGTTATGGAAATTCGTTTATAACTTCAACATCCCGAATGTGGAACCAAATTCAATCTTATGTGTTCCCAAAACATGACAAATTTTATATTTATGACCTAAACAAATTCAAGACGAACATTAACACCTTCGTTCGTAATTGTCCTCCTTCCCTTTTACCATCCTCCTTTCCAAATTTTCCTTTCCCACCCTAGTCAAACGTACCAATCGGTATAAAAGGTCCCGACCTAGTGTTTTGGCTATGCATAAAACAAAAAAAAAAAAAAAAGAGTAACGTGAAGTGGTTTTAGGTTCTTTAACTACAGTAGGTATCAGATAATGGACAATAAACATGGAGTACATCAGTACGCAATGAATAAGGATCGGCATTCTTCTGTACAATCAACATTTATGAAATATGTCTTCATTGTGTTTTGATTTATTTCTTATTTAAGACTATGTCTTAACGTTAGTCCTGCATGAGTCATAATAGACTGATTCAAATTTTTGATTTTAGTTTCTATGCATTATACAATTAAAGTAGTTATCTTATTAAAGTAGGCTCTGGAACAGAAATAGTTCTTCATGCCAACAGATGACATCACTACATACGTATGTCTAAAGAAGAGATACGAAGTAGAAATCCCGACAACAGAGACCTGGCGCGGTTCAGAAGAGCAGGCTAGGTCTTCGAACACTTCGGACATTTTCACTGACGGGTCCCTTACGTTTCTAGGCGCGGGAGCCGGAGTATTCTTTGAAAAAGAACAACTTGAGCTCCAGTTTCCTCTTGACAAATACTGCATAGTCTTCCAGGCTGAAATCTTTGCCATAAACGCAGCAGTGAATATAATAAAAGAGCAAAGATGGTTTAACAAAATCATTAGAATTTTTAGTGACAGTCAGGCTGCCTTAAAAGTAACCTCAGCAAATCTAGATTGGTGAGAGAATGTTCGAAAGCCCTAAATCTGATAGGGCTCCGAAACAAGGTACAACTGATCTGGATACCGGGTCATAGTGGCTTGACTGGAAATGAGAAGCCCGACGAACTAGCCAGATCGTCGGCGCAAACATTTATGGCCCGGAACCGGCAGTTGGTAAATCTATTGGTAATATCAAACTATCGATAGAAAACACCCTGAAGAGGGAAACAAACATTTTTTGGCGTATTGAAGGTCACAGAATCTCCAAAATATATGTACCAAGAACAAACACCAAAATAACCAACCTCCTGCTAACTCTCAATAGAGTAGACTGTAGGAAGATGGTGTGCATACTTACTGGTCATAACCACATGAATAAGCACATGTGTAGACTAGCACTAAGTCACGACCCAACCTACAGACACTATCTGGAAGGTGAAAAAACCTCTACACATGTTGTAGAAGAGTGCCTATCTCTTTGGAGGCTGAGACTCAGGTTTTTGTAAACGTACTACCTCCGAAAACTTCTGCAGGATAGAACCCACAAACCTATTGGCCTTTATCAAAAGTTCTCGACCCTTTTAGTTAAGAGTGGAGGAGAGCATAAAGGGCTAAAAGCCTACATGCCGGCTCTGACATATTAGGACCATCTCCGTTTTAAGTTAAATTAAAGTAGGCTCTTTTACCAATCAGCAAAATAATATTTTTAAATTGAATTAAATTAAATTGTTTAATTATTTGAATTTAGCCCATATTAAAGTAGTACAGAATCCGTAGGTAATTAAAAAAGTTATTTTTGGAAAATAATCTTACATAGCTAACACATTTTGTTATGTTTTGAGAATTGTGCAGCTCCATTCTATTTTCACTTTTGTATAGAAAATTGGGATAAATTATTGAAATTTGTGAGTTTTAAAATTATGTTTGTGTTGTATACTCAAAAATCAAAATTAAAAACAAAATCCTAAATTATTAATAATTTAGGGGAACACCCTGACATTTATATGTTCCCACAAACATATCTATGGTTTCAAGGAAAAAGTACTTAAGTCAAAAAAAACAATTTCACATATCGGTTGCAATTCTACGTTAATACTTAAGACTTGTTTCTATGAAAAATCTTGTTATAACACGTCTGAATCTAATAACTTTGCTAAAAACTCTTTTTCTCCATTTAGGTAAAAGTACTTAACTTGACTTAAGTTTTAGTAAAATTATAAGTAAAATGATAAAGTTTAATTTTTCTATTTGAGTAAAAGAATTTAACTTGACTTAAGTTTCAATAATTTAGAAAAAAAAGAAAATTTTTGACTTAAGTGATTTGCGCACAAAATCTATTTATTTCATATTTCACAGAACTTAAGTCATGAACTAAACTCGCGCAAAATCACTTAAGTCATCTAACTTTAAAACTACTATTTATACTTCTTTTCTAAATACATGTTAAAAACTAATAATAAATATCCATAAAATTGCTTAATAAAGGTATCCTAGTAAAATAAGTATAATAAAAGAGTTATTAAGAAAAAAGTGTCTCCTGAAAAGCTACTAAAAATGACTTAAGTACTTTTGCCTTGAAGTCATAGATAGTACAACTTACAACTACAGACAGACAACTTTTGAATTTCGTCGATAATTTTTTCTAAGACAACCATATGGTGTTTTTCATGCTAAATCACACAGATAAAGTTAGTATGATAGACATGGTAATTCATGCTCTTAATTTATGCTCAACTTCAACCTACACCAACTACTACTTTAATTCTCTCATCATTTAAAACTTATTGACTTAGCTTGTAGCAGATATTTTATTTATTTACAAAGGTTTTCCGGCAATAGATTTATTTCAGAAATCTAATCTGAATAATTATAGTACTACTTATATATTCTACGTTTAATTTCACCCTACTGAATTAATATCAGGATATGGACATTTCCTATACAATTTTTTTAAATATTAATGGAATAATTAAATTTTTTTTATATAGTATATAATAAGTCATAACTTGAGTAAAATAGATCTACACTATTTACGGAGTCGTAGTTCCCAAAAATTGTGGTAATTTGTCACATTTAATTAGTTGAAATATCGCAAAATAAATATTTGGAATTTTTCACGTTCGACTTAATGTAGTAAAAAATTACAGTAATGTAGTATGTACATGAAAAGGAAATAATTTAGCTAAAGTTTTTATAAAAACATAAAGCAAAAAGTGATCTATATCAGCATAACAGAGATTACAGATCAGATACAGATTACCACTGGCCAATATGTTGGTAGTCATTTCACTGTAAGTTTTTAATTTTTTTTTTTTTATTTTTTTTTTATATAAACAGCAAAAGCGTTAGGTATGAAAATACCTTTACACTTACGTGACGCTTGGTTGGGATAGGGTAGGATAGAATAAATTAGGAAGAAAAAAGGGGGATAGATTAGTAAATGGAAGTTGAAGAATGAAGGTATTAATATTTTCTTTAAACTTTTGCAAATTGTAAATTGGATGTGGAATAATGTTAGGAAGAACATGATTCCACCTTCTTGAAGTGAGAACTATAAACGAACCTCCATAACCTACTTTATGCCATCTTGGGATATCCACACTGTAGGGGTGAGCAATTGCAGCTCCCCTTGTTTCGCGTTGGAATTGTTTAAGAGGAGGAAGCAGCGCTTTGATTTCTGCTGAGCATGTGTTCACACCTACGAAGTATCTATAAAACAGAGAAAGTGCTCCGACTACACGTCGATGTCCAAGAGAAGTTAGGGATGAAATTATATTTGTGTCGCCAATTAGACGGATGAAGGCTGTAATGGAAGCGCCAGCCCAAATATGTGAGTTATATTCCATCTTGGGACGTATAAATGATTTATAGATATTAAGGAGTTCCAAAGGTGAAAGGACAGCTTTACATCTGCTTAGATAGTCTAAACACTTGGCAGCTCCTTTCGCGATATCAAAAATATGGTCATTCTAAATAACTTTTGGATTCACGCGCATGCCTAAAATATTTAGACTATTAGTGTTTTGTAAAGTAACACCTTGAAAGGAGAGATTAGGTTGAAATCCTGGAAGTTTGCGTGAAATAAGACAGTTTTCAGTTTTAGACGAGTTAAACTCAACTCTGTTTTTTTTGCCTCAGTCAGCAATTTGGGTCAGATCGTGGGTAATCATGTTAACCATTATCTGTCTTCTATTGCCAACTTCGGTAGTTGTAGCATTAGATTTTCAGAGAAAATCGAAGGATACCACCAGAGTACTATCTTCAGCAAAACTGTGGATTGGATTGAAGGTTGTTTGGAGTAAATTACAGAAATTTGCTGAAAATCAAAAAGAGAGTGGGTGAGAGAACGGATCCTTGCGGAACACCAGCATCTATATTAAGTTTTTCAGACGTGAAGCCGTCTACTAAAACGCGAATCGAACGATTCGAAAGGAAACTTTCAATCAATTTAGAAAATAGAGACCCTAGGCCAATAGCTTGATATTTGGCTATTAAAGCAGCATGCCATACTCGATTAAAAGCTTTCGAGATATCTAAAGCAACAATATCAGCCTCACCACAATTATGTAAGGTTATATTGAGCTTTTCGCAAAGACAAGTCATCATGTCACCGGTGAACCGGTGCGATCTAAAAGCGTATTGTCTATCTGAGATGATGCTTTTGCTTTCAAGATATTTCGAAAGTTTCTCATTAATTATACTTTCCATAACTTTGGAGAGAATTGAAACAATAGCTATAGGTCTATAGCTATTGTGATGAACACAAAAGTATCA
Source organism: Argyra leucocephala (assembly GCA_963942445.1). Lineage (NCBI taxonomy): Eukaryota > Metazoa > Arthropoda > Insecta > Diptera > Dolichopodidae > Argyra > Argyra leucocephala. Next base: position 80,427,918 of record OZ012681.1, on the reverse strand, counting down.
AAATAAATGAATGAGAACAATATATGAAAATAGCCAAAAAATATGAGAGAATAATAAAGTGCTAATTCATTACAATAAAATATACCTAATATAATTTTTTTCGAACTATCGGAATCAGAAAAGTCCTTAAAAATGATATGCGATTCGCCATTATCATTTTTAAGAGATGACTATCAGAATACGGGCCAGTGTGTTCATATTTATGATTCTATACTAACAGCTTGTTCGTACTTCGATGTTGGTGTTTTGCTGTATGTACTTTATGATTGATGAGTTATTGCTTAAAAGTTTTTTAGTAGCATTGATGTATGGTGCGTTTGTCTTAAATTTGTGGTAGTATAAAATATGCCATCTATTGCCAAATTTCTGTTCTTCTGCAGCATTTATATTGCTCTGTAAAAACAGATCTGTGACAGTTCAATTTCAATAATCAATAAAACATATGCCATAATACATTCAATTTTGTACATAATATTGTATAACACTCTTTAGTTTTGAATCGGTTTTTTAATTACATAAAAAGAATTTCAAAATTAAATAAATAAGTAAATTTTATTTCTTAACACAAAATATTATGTTAGGCTTAGATTAAGTAAACTCTGAGCATTGTAATTGAATACTTTATAAACTCTTATTATTAAGTTGAACAAAAATATAATTGACAATAACGCACTATTACTATTAAAATTAAATAAAAATTAAAACTTTAGGTATGTTTCATAAATTTTATGAAATATGTGAGTCGATTTCGGTTTTTACATCATCATCAGAAGACCTAGAGTTTTAATTTTTAATTAATTTTGATAATGTTTAACCTAAAACCTTTTTTTTTTATACGCAGGCTGGTGGCAATCTTCAAAAGACACAATGAGCCCCATAGCTTGATATTGTGTGTGAGATTCTTACCCACTAAACCACACCCTTCCTATATTGCGATCTAGTCTTACAGGACTAATGAGAAATTTTTTCTTGGCATTATTTTATTTTTCAATGTAGACTACATCCAGCGATGTCTATCTAACTTTTCCTTTCACGTATTCATCCCTAACCTTGAAGACCCATCACATCAGCGACGAAAACCAACCAGCTCTCCGAACGAATTTATAATTATGGAAGACTTGTGAAAAACCTCGTTTCGTTGGCAGTCAACATAACGAAATTCTTCACAAATCCCATCAAAACAAATCTATCTAAACGTGGGAGGGGGTCAACCTCCGATCACCAGCACGACGAGTCCTCAAGAATGTGGATGATTATTGCTGCACTAACTCAAAAGGTTTTACTCTTTTGAGTCGTCTGGCTATATTTCTACTATCCAGGAGCTCGACTACCTCCACATTTACATGGTGCATATCGCCAGATTCTATTTTCTACCTAGAACCTTGAGCATATTTTATAAAATATACTATTACTGCTGCTATTACTCTATCCTTGAATTGTAGTCGAAATCGCTTATAGTCTTTCATGTCCGAAACATTTGATTATATTATATTTTTTTCCTGTTAAATTGTGGCAAACTTTCGGCTTTTGGACCATCCATAATTTTTAACAATAAATAATATTCAATACTGTGAAAGCTATAAACTGAATTTTTTGCAATAAAATTGGACAAAAATTCTACTCACTTTTCTCAAGTTTAAAAAAAAATAATTTTTCTATTTAAAAAAAAAAGAATGTAGTTACCACAATGACTCAAATTTTTTTTTTGTTTTTGTCTTTATTCTATACAACCATCTACATAAAATATAAAAAGATATTGAGTATAATGTTGGAATTAAAATTGACGTGACGTCTAATTGACATGTAATCTAAGTCAATAATCCATTGATTCTTGACTTAATATTCAAATTTATATTTATGGAGTCTCAGGTAAAGTGAGTCTAGTAGATAAATCCAGTGGTCTGAAACGTCTTAATCTGCGCTCGCTTGTTCGTTCATTATTGATGAGTTGAGGAGCAAGTAAATTTGGATGGTTTTCCAGTCGAACAGAATAATTTTCAGCTTTCTTTTTAATGAATTGCTTAAAAGATGGGATATTTAAATCTGATCTAATTGTGTCATTTCGGACATACCAAGGCGCATTGACTATAGACCTTAATACTTTGGACTGGAAGCGTTCTATTATTTCAATGTTGGAGTTACTAGAAGTTCCCCATAGTTCCAATCCGTAGCTCTAGATTGGCCTGATGATAGTTTTGTACACTGCAACTTTACATTCTAAGGATAAATTGGAGAAACGTCCTATTAGCCAAAATAATTGGTTGAATTTTAATCGTAGTTGTTTATTTAGCTGTGTCGTTAGCAAAAGTAGCAGTGAGTACCTTCGGTGATGTTGGGAGGTTCGCTGTAAATATCAGGTATAGTAGTGGAGCAAGGACGCTGCCCTGAGGAACCCCAGATTTAATTTCGTTTAGCGTCTGACAAATAGGTTGACAGAAGTTGTTGATAGTGGTGAGGAAGTTGTTTTTTAAACTTGTAAAGGAAACTTTTGTGCCAAACTTTGTCGAAGGCTTGCGAAATGTCCATAAAAGCTGCAGAACAGTATTTCTTCTTGTCACGTGAATTATTTATATGGTTGACTACTCTTATGTATTTGCTCGATTGTCCTGTGATTGTAACGAAAGTCAAACTGATGAGCTGGTACGATATCTCGTTCATTATTTATTTTAATCAATCTTTTGGATATTAGTTTTTCGATTAATCTTGATATTACTGGCAGAAGACTTATTGGTCTATAGAAACTAGTATCATTTGGTTCTTCAATGATTCAAATGAGTATTAAAAAATTAACCAGCAACAGCATGCAAAAAAAATTATTTAGGTATACTAAAAAAACAGTAATGTATCACACACGGCTATTTGATAAAAGATATTAAATTAAATTACCATATGCTAACAAATGCCAACCTAAAAATCTATAGATTAAAAAAAAAAAGATACTCCATTAAAAACGACTTACATGCTGTTATACCTATATTATCTATTTAAATAAAGCAAACCGATAGCTAATAAGCAACTCCTGGGTCATGAAAGGGTTAATATCTTAACGTTTTTATCTACAACCACTTTCACAAAACAAAAATACAAATATTAAACAATGATTAATATATTTATATTCAGAAACAGTTATGTACGTGAGTTCCACTCGAACTATCTCACCAATAATAACTAGATACATATTGTATTTATATTAACAAAACGAAGCTAAAGAGCCATTACTAATTTCAAACTTTTCTAATCTTCAACTTTTTTTTTAAATTTTCTTTTCCATTTTTTTACTTCTTGCCAATAATCAAGAACCGGTTGTTGTTGTCATCAGCTTAAATTGAAAAAAAAAATGTACACATTAAGTTTTGAATTTTCTTATCGAAAGATTTTTCATAGTTTTTTTTTTTGTTTTATGGAATAAAATTTTATGAATATCACCCAAGAGTAAAAAAAAAGAAGAAAAATACAACAACAATAAGAGAAAATCAAAAATTGTAAAAAAAAATCAAATTGATAAATAAATTCAGAATTCTCACCATGGTATTGCTATCGTTTCATATATTATTATAGATAAAATAAAATGAAAACTGATATCCTTTTTCCAAAAATGTAACAATATTAATTTTCCAATTTTTTGCATTTTTTTTTTTTAATTTAGTTCAACACATTAACAATGAATTGAAATGAACATCGAAATTTAAAACAAATACTAAATACAAATTTGAAAGTTCATTTTATTCTAGAACACCTCTAAGAGTTCAAATAACTTGTTGGGATGAAATGTAGTGGAAGGATTGTTAAAAGTCGTACATAGTTCAAATTATTTATTATTATTTTAATATAGCTAAATAAAATATATTTAAGTTTTTATTAAAAATTTTAAAGTATTCAAATGTAGACTTATCTTGGAAACGTTGTTGTAATTTTAGGTTTGTGCCATAATAATTTGATAAGAATTGATTTGGTAAGTCATACTCAAATCATTGACAAGCTCTGTTAACTAACTAGTAATGCACTCTCTCTAATTCTGTTATTTTAAGCTTTATTGCGAAAATATTTTATTGCAATTCTTGTCTTGTCTTTTTCGAAATAAATTAAAATATTCTAGATATTATGATTAAGTTCTTGGTACTTTTCTAAAACGTCAACAATTTGACGATCACTGTTGATGATTTTCGCATTTGATTTTAGCGTCAATGATCTTTGCAATTCTTTGCATTTGTCATTGACATTTATGAAAAGTAAATTGACGATTCGTTTTTCGGATTTTTTTTTGTAAAATTGGGAAAAAAACATTAAAAAAAATTAGTGGACAAATTAAATATTTTATGTAACTATTATTTTAAAATGGATAAAATTATTAAAAACATTTTAATAAAGCAAATTGCTGAAGAGGCTAGTGGTAGTACGTATAGTGAACATTTATACAAAGAAAAAAAAAGAATATATTCCTATATTAAATTGTGGCAGAATTTAAAAGATACAAGAAAGATTAAAAAAGTTAAAAAAGCATAAATCACAATAAATATATTAAAAAAGAATTGGATGATATTAATATTATAAAAGAAAATTAAGAATTTGTTTTTCTATAAACACAAATAATTTATTTTAAAACATAATATTTCAGGAAAAAATAAAACATAAAAATGGCTGCTTGCCTTATATTTATAATAACATCACATATTTTTGTAAAAACTTAATTTTAAAATACTTGTACTTAACATTTCAGTCTCCATTTCCTCTAACCATAGTTTGCAATATATCTCGAAGACTTTTTAAAATTTCTATACGTTCTTTCTCTACCTCTAACGCTTCTTTGTGTCTTATCTCTGCCTCCTTAGCTTCTTTTTGTAAGAACTCCAATATTTCATCTTTTTTTTTTTCTTTGGTGTATGTTCGTTTTCTTCAGCTAAACTTTCAGAAACGCTAGCAGGACTATCTTCTAAACTACTACCTATGTTTTGTTGTGGTGGCTGTACAAAATGGGAACTACCATATATTTCGTCAAAATATTCAAAAAATGGCCACAAAGACGCACTATTCCCAGTTGATGAATTCCTTTTTTTAATTCGTTTGTATGTCGTCATTAGGTTTGTAAATTTTGTTTTGCACGCTTCAATTTCAAACCTAAATGTTTTATCAACATTTTTTATTTCCATTAATACAATTCTCCACATAACTATTTTTTTCCTTCTTCCGTTGGAAAATTCATTTACAAATTTCAATCTGGATTGTATTAACAGTTTAAGCTGGGCATTACTCCACCCTTGAACATCAGTACTGAAAAAAAACAAGATTGTAAGTTTTTAACAAACAATTATATACAAATATTTACCTTAACTCAATTTCAGCCATTTTAAATAACACCAAACAATACACTAAAAATAAAAACAAAAAAATTTTTGTTCCTTGCAGTAGCAATAAAACGAATGCGTTGTTGCGTTGATTTTTGCAAAAAATTTACGATCAAACAGTTTTAGAATTTGTGATTGATCGTCAAAAACGTTTATGAATTTTTGATTTTGATCATCGTCATGTTTTTGACGTTTTCGAAAAGTACCCTTATGTTCGAACGCAGTAGAATATAGAGCCGTATTTGAATGTGTTGTTGTATTTTAGTATTTTCCTATTTACAAAGATTCAAGATGAGCATTAACAGTTTTATCCAAAATATCTCTTCAGTATTTTAATTTATTACTATCTCGTTTCTACGCGTGGGAGGGTGAATAGATCAGGTATAGAAATTTTAAAGTTAACAAAACAATAAATTACAAAAATCAAAACAATATTTTGTACCGAAAAGTTAATAAGAAGTTGAATAAAGAATACTCAAGGGTACCTAGTTTACTTGAAACATTATATGTTTAGTAAAATTGAAATATTACTAGGTATTCCCGGCGTTAAATTCGCCTATCAAGCATTAAAAACATATTTCTTTACTGCTCATTCCAATTTTTAATACATCACTGATGCACAACTGTTCATGATAGTAATTTTGTAACTTCAGCTACAGTTGAAGAAATAGACAATATTGCCCTTGATAATTATGTTCTCTATAATATCTTTTTTCTGGTGTTTTTATGGTGTTTTGCTATTATTCAGATGATCTTATTTGATTCTTGTATTAAATATAGTCTTCCTATATCTTGGAGATGGGCACAAAAATTAGTATTTTTGAATTTTTTTATTTCTAAATCGGTAATTTTTTGCGATAATATTTTGAAAAAGTTCCTCAGTTATATTTTTGGATTCCTGTCACTTCTTTTTGCTTTTATTTACTGAAGTGGAAAATTTTGCACACGTTATTAACTTAATAATATATAAGATATACTTATTTTTAAAAATTTGACCATTTCTAGCAATACTATTTGTAATAATAATTGTTACTTTGAGTACATTACATTTCATCATATGTGAATCCGCCTCACAAAGACAACGTGAGGCTCCTTCAGAATTTTATTCTAATGAATCCAAAAAGTGAACCATAATTCATTTTGATAAGTTTCTATACTTTGTGTTTTCGTGATCTACCCTGACCCAACGTGTGTATGCAATCATAATCATATTCCATCAACCTGATTTTACAGTTGATTACATCACGCCAATATTTTGATATAAAACTCTACAAAATGAATCTGTTGAATTCAGATTAAATGTACCAGTGTTAAAATAATTCTGAACAACGGTAATTCCTTGTACATAATGTATTATAAACATATTTGAAAATTTATGATGAGTTTATTTAACTCAGTTTTGAAAATTTAGTCAATAAACAAAATTTATATTTGTGAAAAGAATATGGGTGGAAAAAATAGTATAAGAAAATAAATGGAAATTACTAGACACAAAGAAATATAACTGCTTAGCAGATATAACACTATCCTAGAATGATCTCTGTTAGTAAAACAAAAAATAAGTTTATACCTGACTAAAGATGCTATATGAATGCAATTTTTCTCAGTTCGATAAAATTGATAATATTTTGTCTAGGGCAGTGGTATGCAAACGTTTATCATATTATGAGACACAAGAGAATAATTTAAGTAATATTATTAAATCTGATCTACATAATATGTGTAACGGTCTATAATATTTTTTTTGTAGAGTTTAAAAAAAAAAAGAAAAAAAAAAAATGCTTTCTGGATTTTTCGACCTGGTTCAGTACCCTTTATCATTAGGATAAAATAAATGATAAATAGTTGAGAGTTTGGGTTATCACTTAAAATAAAAAAAAATGGAACTATGCTATTATGAAGGCGAAGTACTCTACAATAGATATAGTTTTCCACATTTAAATTAGTCTATACCACAAAATTTCTACAGAAAAAGCTATTGTATGTGATTGTGTATTCCAAATCTCTGTTTAAAAGCAGTTAGGGTGTTCATCCCATAGAATTGGAATTATATATAAAAAAAAAAAAAGTTTATTATGTTTTCTCTAAATTTTTAGATTTTTTAAATTTGCACCAGTTGGATTGGAACAATATCTATTTAGTTTAATATTAAATAAAAAGTATTATTTTTTGTTCAACAAGTTTTTTCGTCCTAAATTAGCTATTGTATAAAGTGCCTGCTTTTTCAATTTGTCTTATACTGTATATCAATTTTGTAGTGACAATGTCTAACACTCATACCATCTTTTGACAAATTTTCCTGGTAGACTCTTGATGCTGATTTTTTCATTCATTTCTACCTTTGCGCCAGCCAATCTTCTGCCATTCTATTCTATTCACATCATCTTCCCAGCTTAAAATGAACATCTATTAGGACTCCAACGGACAATATCTTGTCCGATTTCGTGTCTACGTTTTCTCCCTTGTAACCACATATTTACCTCGCCGCAATTTTGTTTTGCTTGAGGTGTGCTTGTTTTAGGTTAGGTGGAACACAACTATACCGGGTGTTCCAGAGCATGCGTATCAGCTTTTTTAGAGGCGAAGGAGCTACTAAAGAGGGGAAGAGGGGAAGGAATAACTAAATCGAGGGTGCTCTATCGATTGGTGGTATTTTCAACTTCCGCAAAGGAGCGCAAATCGATTTTTTAAGACCAAAAATCGCCGCAATTGGTCGAAATCGAGATTTTCAAATGGGAAGGGGTACTTTTTTATGCAAATTCGGATTCGGACGTGAAAAAATAAGAAACTTTTGTTAAGTACATTTTTTTTTTTAAATTTTTTTTTTTTGTTTTTTTTTGTTTTTTTTTTTTTGTTTAGACTTTGCAGGAACCTAAAACTGAGATAAAAACTATGATAACATGAAAATCAAATTAATTTTTAAAAATTATTATCATTTTAGTTTACCAGAGGAAAATATTGAGCATTTATGTTTTATTGTTATTAATTTTGAAGAAAAATATTAAGGAAACAAAAAAAAATCATATAACATAATTTTCTTATTTTTTGTCGTAGAATCTGAATTTGCATTAAAAAAGTACCCCTTACTTTTTTAAAATCTCGTTTTCGCCAGTTTCGGCGATTTTTGGTCTTAAAAAACCGATTTGCGCTCCTTTCCGGAACTTAAAAATACCACCAATCGATAGAGCACCCTCGATTTAGTTAACAATCTTTTTTTAAATTTTAAAATAACGGCACCTTCTCCTTTTAAAAAGCTCATACGCATGCTCTGGACAACCCTGTATATTCGTGTTTTGTTTTTTATTAGCATAGCCTTTATTTTTTCATATATATATGTCGGAGGTAGCTTGAAGTGGTTGCGAATTTTCTTACTTGTATTTTTTTTTTCCAACAAGTTAAACTCAAGCTAATTTTATTACTTCAAATTATTTTTTTTCGACCGGTTTTGTCCTTTTAGAACATTTTAAAGAACTCAGTGCATAATAGCTGTTCACAATGATAAAAGTGATGTTTTATAACAAAAAATTAAAAATAATGTAGGAAATGACTATTATAGTTCCAAAACAAAACAAATAGGGTACAGTATGATTGTATTTTAGATGTAGTTTAGGTTTAGGGATAGATTAAAAAAATGCAATAAACATGTCTGATTTTCATTTCTGATTCTAAATTGAATTTGCTCTTCTGACACATCATTTTTATGGTTTTTTTACTTTTTGATACTAAGTTAGTATACATTTTTTCTGTCTCATTTATTTAAAAAAAATGTGCCACTGTATTAAGTTTGCATATTACTGTAGTTGGTGCTTGAAAAATCAGTTTTAATTCAAAAAAAAAATTAAAACAAAAAAGTCAAATCGTGATAATAAGAATTCATATACGAGTATGCATACTATCTCGACAAGAGTATCCAAGTTACAATTCTGAATGTGCTTCATTCCGATAAAAGAATCCGTTTCATTTTTGTTTTTGTTTTTTTTTTTCGCTCAAATTCTCTTCAAAAGGCATCGAAATCGAAAATTTTTTAAATAATGTTCTGATGGTCATATTTTTAAGAAAGTGAGTTTGTTTTCAGCTTACGTTTTCAAAAACTCTAAATTGATTTTTCACTTCGACTATATTTTTTTTTCGCAAATTTTATTATTTTGGTTTTCCATTACGAATTATGTACTCGTATATGCTAAATGTACATACTTCATCAATATGAAAGTTACGTGCAAGGATTTACTTTGAATTTGTGACGTTTCTTTTTTGGCAAGATGCAACAAATAATGGAATTATTATGTTATTGATTACTTCTTCTTGTTAGTTTTTGAAGAAATTTCAAATAAAAATAAATTGAAGAAAAAACAAATATCGAAAATATTTTTGAGAATATTTGCTAGGATGTTTTGCAGTAAATTAAAATGCTTAGAAAAATAACTTTTAGTAATTGGTATTCCTTTAAGTTTATAAATTTTTAATTTTTATTACATAACAGTTAGAACTATTTTAATGACAAATTTAACTTGAGTTCCACTATAATTGTCTTCATAATATAATTATGATAATAAGCCTCAGGTCAAAGGTATATAAGTAAGAATGATGTAAATGTAGGCTCATATGAAACAAATTATTATCTTATATATTATACACAAGATCGAGACGACGACGACGAAGACGACGTGGGAAGTTTAAAAGCAAAAATAGTTGAATAGTAAATTACACTACAAAAAATATTAAAATTTTAGCAAGTTCTTGGTGGTGAATACTTCAAACACTTAAAGTAGTTAAACATTCCACAAACCAAAATATACAAAACGGCGGCAAATACTGGAAATATTTAAAATTAAATACCAACAAACCAAAAATAAAAAATAGAAGAAATAATTTTTATTATCAAATTGTATATTTTACGACATTCAATCATGGGGTTGTCAAATATTTAAAAAATAATTGTTAGCGCTTTGTGGTACATAGGTAATACAAAAGTACAAATAAATTTGCGCACTAAAGAAGTAAAACTTGCACTTTGGAACGCGAATGGCCTAGTCCAACATATACGCGAACTTGAAGCATTTATCAAAACACACAAACTAGACATAATACTTATCTCTGAAACTCACTTCACAGATAGAAGCTACTTCAAGATAAGAAATTACATAACTTATGACAGCAAACATCCAGACGGCTCCGCTCATGGAGGTTCCGCTATTATCGTTAAAAAATGTATCAAACATCACGGTCTTCAAAATTACTCTAAAGACCACATCCAAGCAACTAGCATTGTGGTTGAAGCCTGGACCGGACCAACTACAATATCTGCAATATAGAGTCCACCTAAACATAGCATCACAAAAATTCAAAATTTAGAATTTTTTAAAACGTTGGAATCCAGATTTATCGTAGGTGGAGATTATAATGCAAAACACAACTTTTGGGGCTCAAGACTAATAACCTATAAGGGTAGGCAATGGAGGAATATAAACTTAGTAATATATCAACGACCCAACCAACATACTGGCCAAGTGATCGCAGCAAAAAACCTGACTTAAATGACTTTTGCATTACAAAAGGAATTAATGAAAAACACTGGAAGGCGAATTCATGTCTTGATCTCTCTTCAGATCATTCCCCTATAATAATGGCTGGATCCACGGAGGTCATCGCCAAATATCCTGAACAAATAATATACTCAAAACACACAAACTGGGATCGTTTTCGGGAGTTAGTGGGCGAAAACATCATGCTGAATGTTCTACTGAAAACAAAGGAAGATATTTCCGGGGCAATAAATAATTTTGATATTGCAGTAACAAGAGCAGCATACGAAGCTACGCCAACTCAAAATCAGAATAAACAACAGCAAAGATGTCTATTGGCAGTCAAAAATAAAATGAAGCGCGAAAATTACGTAAAATATGGCAAAGATCTAGGGCACCATCAGACAAGAGAAAACTTAACAAAGCAACAAAAGAGTCAAAGGTAATGCTGATCGATACTAAACATTATGAAATACAGCAATATCTGGCAAACTTAGCTCCAAGCGAAGCTACAGACTATTCTCTATAGAAAGCTACTAAAAAACTGAAACGCCCAAAACAACATACTGCACCAATTAAAAAAAATAACGGTAATTGGGCAAGATCGGACAAAGAAAAAGCGCTGACTTTTGCTGAACACTTTGAAGCAACCTTCCTATGAATGTGAAATTACCGAAGAAGAAAACCATGAAATAGTAAAATTTTTAGACGTGCCACTGCAATTAGATGTCCCAATAAAAAAATTTACCATTTGTGAAGTGATCAAAATAATAAAAAATGAATTAAACATAAAAAAGTCTCAAGGCCACGACAGAATAACCAGCACGCTACTTAAAGAATTACCTCATAAGGGACACGCAATCATCACCTACATTTACAATGCAATTTTAAGAATCTGCTCTTTTCCTAACCAATGGAAAATTGCCCAAATTATTCTAATCTCAAAACCTTCCCTGGTTTTCCTGGTTGGTCATCCAAACATGGTACAATCATATAGACCGATTGGTCTACTGCCAATCACATCTAAACTCTTCGAGAAACTCTTCATAAGCTGACTCAAACCAGTCTGCATTGGACTCAAAAAATTTGATCCCATGTCATCAATTTGGTTTCAGGCAGAATCATGCTACAATAGAGCAAGTTCATCGCATAGTGGATAAAATCAATAAAGACTTCGAGGAAAAAAGATACTGCTCGGCTGCATTTCTCGACGTAACACAAGCGTTCGATAAGGTGTGGCACGAAGACTTCTTCATAAATTAAAAACCATTTTACCTTACCATTACTACTTCATTCTAAAATCTTACCTAGCGAACAGAAAATTTGTAGTCAAATATGTAGAAGCGTATAGTTTACCAATTAATGTAAACTCAGGAGTACCACAAGGTAGTGTGATTGGTCCAATGTTGTATTTATTATACACTCCTGATATTCCTACGAGCGAACACACGATGATGGCCAAATTTGCAGATGATACAGCAATATTGTCATCAAATAAAGACCCAAAGCTGGTGTCACAGCACCTTCAAAAAGTATTAAGCAAAGTTCAACTATGGCTAAAAATTTGGAGAATAAGAACTAACGAATCCAAATCGGTGCATATTACATTTAACACCAAAAGGAGCACATGTCCGCCAGTAATTCTAAACAACAAAGTTTTACCGCAGGAAGATTCGATAAAGTACTTAGGCTTGCATCTGGACCGTAGACTAACGTGGCAGAAGCACATTCTCAATAAAAATAAGCAGTTAAGAACTAAGTTCAGGAATATGCATTGGCTTATGGGACGTCGTTCATGCGTTTCATTGGAGAGCAAGGTGTTGCTATATAAGGCAATCCTAAAGCCCATCTGGACATATGGAATTGAGTTATGGGGTACAGCTAGCAACTCTAACATTGAAATCCTTGAAAGGTTTCAAGCCAAAGCTCTTCGTACAATTGTCAATGCCCCTTGGTACGTTAGCAATTCAAATATAAGAAAGGATTTAAACATATGCTCCGTGAAAGAGGTGGTGACAAAGACCAGCAAAAGATACTACGAAAAGTTGCAGCTCCATCCAAACCAACTGGCAACTGACCTGCTGAATACCGCCCATATAAGAAGATTAAAACGCCACAGGCCTCATGATCTTTTAAGTAGATTCTAAAACTAAGGTCAAATTCATATTATATTTCTTTTATTATTTTCTTTTTTCTTTCCTGTAAGTAACTGTAGAGTCATAAATATTTAATACTAAAATTAGTATTAATTTTGTGAGGTCGATTCAGTGGAATCGTCCCTCACAAGCCATTTGTACATTTTCCAAAATTTTTACTTGTTATCTTTAATACGCCTTTTGCATATTAGTAATTTATAAGATAGTTGAAATATAATCATAGAGATAAAAAAAAAAAAAAAAAAAAAGAAGTAAAAAAATATGGGATAAATAAAATACAAGTACATAAAAATGATCAGATTATCTATTTTTATAATTTCGGGACTGAACTATTAACATTCTAACTGCTTCAACCGATTAGTATTTACGATAATATTTACAAGACATGGTATAGACAATAACATTGTCTACATTATAAATTTTTTTTTTTAATTTTTGGTATACCCACCAATTAAATGTAATAAACTACATCACTATTGTAAAATAAAATTTTGCCTTCATAATAGCAAAGTTCCATTTTATTTTAAACTAGCTGTACCTGGTCCGCGTTGCTGGCCCAAAGTCCCTATAATAGAAATACCTTATTTAAAATAATTTTTTAAAGAAATAAATTTAATGTTATTCATTAACTTTATTTTAAGAAAAAATTTAAAACCTAAAAAACAAAATCTGCTCATTTCTTTTAAAATTACTAACAATTTTAGAAAAGGCATGGTCATTGTTGTATTTTTAAAGGAGTACCTGATTTCGGTTTTTCCAAATAATTTCTTGAAACAAAACCACTGTTTACATAAGTTTAAACAATGATAAAGTTATAAAAAGTAATAAATTGGCTAATATAAATTAAAATTAAAATGAAAATCAGTCAAAACAAAACGAAAAATCTCTCAGAATGTGAGGCTAAGTTGTAGGGCTAAGTTGTAAGCCTGCTACCCGCACCACTCAGATTATTGGAAAACGGTAAAAGATATGTTCATTCATTATATTTGTAATAGGTGTTGGGAATTGTATGGCAGCTTGCCGAACCACTCAAAATTTTGAAAAACGGTAATAGACGTATTTTTTTATTTTTGAGGCAGTACCTGAGTACAAATTTTCAACTCTGTAACACTTTTGATTCTTAAAATATTTGTTATAGTTGCTCGTAGTTGTATGGAAGCGGCCTATAACCTTCTTCTCTATTCAAGTAATATACTCCGAAAAATTCATCCAAATCGATTCTATAGTTTTCGAGTCAATAAATAACATAAAGACAGATATAATAAATTTAATTTTTATATCTATATACATAGATGACAACGAACATGTATTCCAAACTAATTTCAAATAATAATTGAAAAACTTTGTATGTACAAACATTTATGATATAAGCGAGACTCGAAATCGAAATTATCCTTTTACAATTACATAATATACTGAATAACATAACCACTTCACTATCTTAGTCCGTCTAAATTAATGGCTGTCTTTAATATTGACGAATATTTTTTGATTATATATATAAAACCACATCTGATGAATTAGTTATTGTGTTCAGTTTTAATAAAATTAGTATTCATTTCGTTATAAAGTATGATTATTATACTTTGATTTCATTATATTCAAGAATCAAGCTATTCAGAAAACAACAACAATTATACCAAAACAAATTTTTTTTTTATATAAAATCGTGTCTGTAAAAACTACTTCTGTGCAATTGCACAGGGTATCCACTAGTACTATTCAAAAAATATTAGATACACTAACGCTAACATTAACAGAAAAGTAACCATCATTTATTCAGTGAAGTAAACTGGACTTTTATTCCATAAATTGAATTTAATATGATACTAACGACATTTAGATTCTGGCAATACCATACAAAAACATGACAAAAAGCAAATTACTCATATTGATAAGATATGGTAAACTTACGCAGCTATTGAATGTTAACACGATTAACTTGATTCTTAATTATACGGCAAATTTTCAATGATGGCAAATAAGATGTATCTAAAATGATCGAGTAAATGACCCTTAGGGGATAGAAAATTTTGCACCTACACCTACTACAAAAATTCTGTTTATATGGTAATTAAAAGCGTTTTAATAAAAAAATATGATATATTAGTAAGCAAATATTTTTCTTAAACCTGAAATGAAAACCTTAATGAAGGGAAGAAATGTTAGAATTTATTTTGCTTCCGTCATTTATGACGGGTTACAAAACTAGTGATAATATATTGAAATTAATAAATGAAATTTGTTTAAACGCTTAACTAATCGTACTTCATATTTTATAATTTTGTTGTAAGATTAGTTAAATGCCTTTTTTGTCTGACGCATGGATAATGAGCTAAGTATGTAGGCTATATTTAAATGTATTAAAAATAATAAAGAATCCAATTGATTGGTAATAATTTTTCATTGCATATGTATTTGTAAAAACAGTAATATCTTGCACGATAACAAAATATTGTCAAAGAGAATTAAATTCATTCAACCCAAAAATTAGATTTTGTAACTCTAAAAATATTTTACCAAGATAAAATTTTTAAAGAAATGTAAGTTAAAATATTTAATGTTCATTAATAAATCCGAAAAGTGTTTTGAATTGTCAACAACTAGACGTTCTGAAATAAAGCTTAGTTCCACTTTACTTTAGTTATTAACAAAGTATATTCTCAACAAATTTAAATAAAAAAATTTGAATTTAATAACCAAGTTCTGAACAAGATTAGACCTTGACATTTACGTTACATTCTGATAATATAAACACTAGACGATGTAGGTTGAAACACAGGTATAAGCCTTACCCAATACTAATTTGTTATAGTTATATATTTTTCCTAAACAATTTGTTGAATCGAATATTGCTCCGGATGAATGTCAGAAACTAATCTCAAACATACCTTCTTTAAGAATTCAAAAGTGATTTAGACGAAGGATGATGTAACTCAATATTAATTATCCATTCTCATACATTAAATTATCTTACTGTAGTAATTAATAATGGTAAATTTATTTTAAATAATTAAAAACCTGTTATTGCTATTTATTCTAACGTTCAAATTTCTTAGTTCCAGGTCCAGGTCTTTGAAGCTAACATAATAAGCTTTCAAAGAAAATTTTAATAGTACATCAGAAAAGTAAGTAGAAATACGTTTGATATTCGATTCAAAAATTTGTTTACGAAAAAATAATATACCTATATCAATTAATAGTGGTTGGAGTCTTATATACAAATATTCTCTATATCTAATATTCTTAATCATATACTGAATACATTAATAATAAAATAAATTCGGCAGGAAAAATATTCAAATCAAATTTTTTTTTCGCCAGAGTTAAAATAATACCATATCAATCACTCATCAAAACTGCTCTGAGACTGCAGAGTTGAAACATTTTGTGTGAAATAAAATGCTGTATAACTCTGCAAACATTTCTAGAAATTGATATTTTTTACTGTGCATTTGATTAGAAAACACTATTAAAAACAAACTACTAATAATACATCAGACAAGAGCTTATTTCCACATTCTGCATTTTCGGAAAATAAATACATTGAAGATACAATGGATAATATGATCTATATCTTGATCATAATATGTAATTATATACAATCCAATTATAACAATTCCCCATTATTTTACTTGCCTTCAGCCGAAGCACACAAAAACGAATAATTTTTGAATCAAATCTCAACCCCAATATTCCGCTAAAAATGTGGCGACACAGCATCAGTCTATCTTCAAGAGCCGTCATGCATAATATTAATAACAATAAATTCTGGTGGTTCTCTTAACAATATGATAAAAAAAAATGTATTAATTAAGTATATTTTAATTTAAATTAAAACCATGACCATCTCTGGTTTAGTAGTTGCAGGTTAATAATTAGTTGTAAGTTAGTTTGAGTAGATTTAAAGTTTTATAAAACAAGCAAAATTAAAGTCGATGTTTTCCTGGCCTTTTCCGCAATTCTGTTAAAGAAATAATTGTTTAAAAATGTTAAAGAAATCAATCATAACCTTTATAATATAAGACATTTTCATATATGCAATACTGTGAAACCATAAATAATGCTAACGCAATTAGTTTTTGACAGTTGTTTCAAAACTGTTGCTATTCTTCATTTGCATAATTGTGTTTAAGAACAGAAAATATGGCAAAAGTTTTATTAAGTATTATTTTAAGTCAATTAATGGAAAGTGTGAATGAAAAAAAACTAAAAAGTAAATTAAAAAAAAAATGTATTACATATTTTTTTATTACATAATAAATAAGTTAAATTGAAAAACTTAAAACTATAAATGTAAAACACTGATTTTTTTTAAGAAAATAAATTAATAAAATAAATTGTTTCATTTATAATGCTAGACTGGCGAATGTTACGCCGGGAATAGCTAGTAATTTACAATATTGTTTGATCTATCTATAGCTATTTTTTTATATTTTTTATTTAGGTATTTATTTATTTATTATAAATTAATATTGACCGCTAATAGGTTTGAAGAAAACTTTTATATAAGGCAGCGTTTATACATTTTTGAATTGTGTTTATAACGTATAAATTTTTTTTTTTTTTTTTTGTCTTTATTCTATACAACTATCTACATAAAATATAAAAGATATTGAGTATAATGTTGGAATTAAAATTGACGTGATGTAACTGACATGTAATCTAAGTCAAAAATCCATTGATTCTTGACTTAATATTCAAATTTATATTTATGGAGTCTCAGGTAAAGTGAATCTAGTAGATAAATCCAGCGGTCTGAAGCGTCTTAATCTGCGCTCGCTTGTTCGTTCATTATTGATGAGTTGAGGAGCAAGTAAATTTGGATGGTTTTCCAGTCGAACATAGTATTTTTACTGCAACTTTACATTCTAGGGATAAATTGGAGAAACGACCTATTAGCCAAATTAATTGGTTGAATTTTAATCGTAGTTGTTTATTTTTGCTGATGATGTGACTTTTCCAAGTGAGGCGTCTATCCAAGTGCATACCTAAGTACTTAACCGAGTCTTGGTGAGTCAATTCCATGTCGTTAAGGTGAACAGCGGGGCAATTTCCCTTGCGATTAGTAAAGGTGATATGAAGGGATTTCGATTCATTGGCCTTTATTCTCCACTTTTTCAGCCAGTTTTGTATATCCAATAAGTAGTTCTGAAGAACTTCTGAAGCTAATCTCGGATTAGTATGAGACACTAAGACCGCTGTGTCGTCAGCAAAGGTAGCAGTGAGTACCCTCGGCGATGTTGGGAGGTCTGCTGTAAATATCAGGTAAAGTAGTGGGCCAAGGACACTGCCCTGAGGAACCCCAGATTTAATTTCTTTTAGTGACGATTGTTCCCCGTTGTATTTAACGAAGAACCTCCTATTTGATAAATAAGTTGACAAAAGTTGCTGGTAGTGGTGAGGAAGTAGTTTTTAAGCTTGTAAAGGAGACCTTTGTGCCAAACTTTGTCGAAGGCTTGCGAAATGTCCAGAAAAGCTGCAGAACAGTATTTTTTCTTGTCAAGTGAATTATTTATATGGTTCACTACTCTATGTATTTGCTCAATTGTTCCATGATTTTGACGAAAGCCAAACTGATGAGCTGGTACGATATCTCGTTCATTATTTATTTTAATCAATTTTTTGGCTATTAGTTTTTCGATTAATTTTGATATTACTGGCAGAAGACTTATTGGTCTATATGAACTAGTCTCATTTGGCTCTTTCCCCGGTTTAGCTAACATTATGATATGAGCAGTTTTCCAGATATCTGGGAAGTAGCTAGTTCTTAATATAGCATTAAAAATGTGGGTTAAGAATTTTATACTGCAATACGGAAGTTCGTTTACCATTTTGCCTGTGATACCATCATACCCAGGAGCCTTCTTGTCTGACACAGAGTTTTTTATAATTTCCTGTACTTCCTTTATCCGGACTTTCTTTATCGGTAAATCCATTTGATAAGGCACTTCAAGGTAGTTTTCAATCTTGTTGTTTTCGTCGGTTGAAATTACTGGTGGATACGGTACAAACACTTTTTGTAAATGTGATGCAAAAAGCTCTGCTTTCTCACCATCGCTTCTGGCCCAATTACCATTTGATTTCCTTAGAGGAGGTATAATTTGTTGTGGCCGTTTCAGTTTTCTTGTTGCTTTCCACAGTGAGTAGTCATTAAGATCGGTATATGTTAGTCTTTCAAGGTAATTCTTCAACGAACTTTCTCTGCTTTTATTTAACAAAAATTTAAGTTCTTTGATTGCACGGTTTAACCTGGCTTTGATTTCAGGGGATCTAGTTTGTTGCCAATATTTCCTAAGGTTTCTTTTTTCCATGATTTTGGATTTTATTTCAGGTGGAGAAATAACATATTTTCGGATTTTACCTTGCGTCGGAGTTGATGACATTGCTGCTTCAATCATGGTTATATTTAGGTTTTTTATAGCTTCATTGATATCTTGGGGGTTTTTCAGTCCTATATTTAGAGAAGTTTTCATTTCAATTTCCTTTCTATAATTATCCCAGTTTGTTTTCCTTGTATGTAACCGTTGTTCATTTTGAGTTATTACTACTTTGGATGAGGCAGAGATAATGATAGGCGTATGATCTGAAGACAGCTCGAGGCTTGATTTCACAGTAAATAGTTTTGGTGAGATATCTTTCGAGACGCAAAAATCCAAAAGATCCGGTGTCTTATTAAGATCAGAAGGCCAGTATGTAGGTTGTCCAGTAGACAGATAATTCAAGTTGAATTCTTGCATGGCTAGTAGTAGCTGCCTTCCTTTTTGAGTGATCAGCCTAGAGCCCCAAAACGTATGTTTAGAATTATAATCTCCACCGGCAATAAATCTATTTCCCAGAGTTTTAAAATAATCAATAAATTGAGATTTGTTGATATTGTGTTTAGGAGGGCAATATATAGCTGAAATAGTTAAGGGTCCATTCCAGTCAGCTATCACGACACTTGTTGCTTGAATATGATTAAATTTATATTTAGGAAGTTCATAGTGCTGTATGTTTTTCCTGATGATTATTGCAGTACCAGCATGAGCCGTCCCATCAGGATGATTTGTGGAATATGTGTTGTAATTTTTTATGTTAAAATAACTTTTGTTTGTAAAATGGGTTTCAGAAATTAACAAGATGTCTATTTGGTGATCAATAATAAAATGATACAATTCTTGTTGATGGTTTGACAGTCCGTTGGCATTCCAGACGACTATGTTGAGGAGTTTAGCTATTTTTATGTAAGTTTAGGAGAAGTGTATTAACGAGGTTAATCAAAGGCCCAACTTGTGACATTAATTCTTTCACCATGTTTTTTAATTCGAAAACTTCATTTGAATTGGTTGAGGAGCTGATAGTACAAGTTGCATTATTGTTTGATATGATAGCTGGTTGCTGTGGCGTATCACTCTTGTTTTTTAATATTTCCGCATAGGATTTATGGCCAAAAACAGTTTGAATATCACTTGTTCCTTTAACTTCCTCAGCGCTATGACTTTGTTGAGGTAGCTGCCTATTACGTAAACTGGGAAATTTTTTTTCTTTAATTTCTTTATACCGTTGACAACCCTTGTAATTAGCGGGATGATTTCCTAGACACAAAGTGCACTTTACATTAGACCCTAGGTATTTGTTTGGGCAATTCTTTGAGATATGATCACCAGCGCACTTTACACATTTAGGCAACCTATTACAGTATTGCCAAGTGTGCTCATAACGCTGGCATTTGGTACATTGAGGTATTTCCTTTTTCTTTATTGGAGCTTCTACAGTTATACGTGTATGTAACAGATATCGTATTTTGTAAATATCTTTGTTATTTTCACTTTGGCTAAGATCTACGAAGAAAAGCGGTACTGCAAATTCATTTTCTCCTCTACGCTGTTTGAGGTTGTAGATGTTAATTACTTCGTGATCTAATTTTTTAAGTTCATCTTTAATTATATTTAGTTCTACAGAAGGATGTAGACCTCTGATTACCACTCTAAAACTTTTGTCCTGTTTCAGTTGATACGTATGGAACTGAGTTTCCTTTAGTTTTAATCCTTTAACTGTTTCTCGGTAGTCATTGATGTCTGTCACTTGAATTTTCACTTCATTTCCCTTAAGAACCTTCGTGAAGTATACGGCTGAGCAAGTTTGACTTAAAAGGTTAATAAGAGGAGACATGTTCTGAACCCCAGACACATAAATTGGAGGAGGTTTTGGCGATTTTGTATCCTGTGTAGTTTCTTCAGGTTCAGCTGTTTCGAGTTCGCTAAATCTGTTGGTGAATTCTTTGGAGTTATTCAACCAGTAATCATTGATTCTGGTTTGTTTTGGGTGAGGCAGTTTTTGAGGACTATCCTTCTTCCTTTTTTTTTTGAATTAATGACAGGTTCGAAGCTGTTTATACCATTTTTTTTTTCGGCATTATCAGAGAGGGTCACAACTGGTACAACCTTTTCAGTAGAGTGTTTTGATAGAACTTCCTTTAACTGCTTCTTTAGTTCTTCGTTTTGCATTCGCAGCGACTGAAGCTCTTGGTGTAAATCATCTTCTTTAATTGTTGAGTTATTAGATGAGTTTGGAATGCTATTAATGTTTGAGGATGTTGAAGCTCGAGTTAGTGTTGATCCTGTTGATGTCGATGTCGAGGACGAAGCTTTTTTATCAGATGAGAGCGGTGGAGTGCGCAACGTCATATCCGGTTATTTATTATATAATTATATTTTTTATTATTTATGCTATAAAATAGTTGTATTTAGAAGTTTAAAAAGGCATTCTAAAGTGTTAGAGTATAATTGTTATGAATATACAGGTATATACATAAAATTACACTCAACACAAAAATACCTGTTTAAACAAAACTAATATAGAATAATTAATATATATATATCATAAGATATATACATACAATTATATACAATTATATTTTATATTAATTATTAATTATAGATAATTAATTATAATTTAATAAATATTCGCTATATAAGACTAATAAAAAATATTCATAAATCAAATAGTACTTACAATTTATAATTTATATAAGACAAAGATATTTTCTATAAGTTCCAGAATTTGACGCCAGATGAACAATATTAACTTAATCTGCGAGTTTAAGTTGTCAGCACTGATTTTTAATGTTGAAGACGTTTTTCTTAATATTCTGTCACGGTGTCAAAAATGACAGTAACAAAATTATTATTATTTAAAACGGTCGCGGTTTTTATTATAATTTTTTTGTTTTTTTTTATTTATTTATTTTATAATTTTTGTACTTTTTTTTTTTCGGCGCGAATTGATTTGCTCTTTTTTGCGCGAACAATAACAATTCGTCCGTATAGTTTCAAGGTTCGTGAACGAATGATAACGTATAAATGATGTTCTTTAAAGTTTGATATCCGACTTTGTTGTAGAATATCATTATTTTTTTTTTTTTAAATAATAGTGCTCGACACGCATTTTCGTATTTCGCAAGTTGAAAAAGGTGTTTTGCGAGAAAAGGTATTTATAAACTCCTAATTGTGTTATGCCAATATATTGAAAGATATACATTAAAAAATACAAAAAATGTGTATTAAATATTATTATTATTTATCAATACAAACACTTAGAATACAAATACTTAGAATAATTGACTTACTATTTAAATATTTATATTTCATAAATGTTCTGAAATTACACTGAATATTTATATTTGTTTATAAGTATATATTATTAGTACTCGTAACGCATATTCGTATCTTCGTATCTTCCAAGTTTAGAAAGTGGATTTTGCATGAAGAATTAGAGTATACTTTGCAATTATATTTGTTTGTCTTTGAGATATGTAATTAAAACTTTTGAAATAAAATTTGATCAAATTGGAATAAAATTTGTAAATGTAATAAAAATAAGTAAAACAAAACTTTCATGAAACAAAATCTGATGTCTAAACACTCGCTAACAAATACTATTAATAGAGACGTACATTTCAACAAAATGTGGCGATCAGAGATGTCGCTGGCAGTATAGATATGAAATTAAATGCATTTAAACTCAATACATACCACACCCACATTAAAAACACATTAAAATAACCATAGATTCGTTTTTTGTGTTTTTTTTTATTATCATAATAACCCTAACTATTTCAAAACTCAAAATAAAAAATAATAAAAAAAACTCAAAATAAAAAATGCCGTGTATTGAATTGGAACTTGATAATAATGTCATAACATATTTTGTTTCTCTTGTTCTTAGCAGATCGTAAATTTCGGTTTATGATTCTCCATGTACAATATTATATTTACTCAATGCTACTGCGCACTTGAATTTATACTTTTGAATTATTTGTTAATAAAATAAATAAATTTCAGTTATTGGAATTTCTGAACATGGGTGAGGAAAAAAAAATATATTTTCTAAATTTACTATTTGTTTTACCGGTAAGTTTTTTTGCTGTAATATCGTAATATCGTAATATTTTAACAAAGCTATTTTAATTATTTATAAATCGATATAATAGTAATATTCTGATAATTCGGTTTTTGTCTTTGCTACTTTGTTTTTTTTTTTAATTAATTCATATAATCAGATATAGTCAATGCTATTGCAAAATAGGTAAATTGTTTTTAGGTTAATTTTAATTTGTTTTTGGTTTTATTTGGTTTTATTGTTTTGTGGTTTATGTCTTTAAACAAAATTTTTCACACTATCGTAATTCTTAATAGTTCTAATAAAGTTGTCTAATATAGTTGAAAAAAACTTCGTGTTGTAAAAGCTTTGTGAAAAGTTTAACAGACGTTTAAGCGTATTAATATATAAGATTACACAATTGTATGTTTTCACAGTTTCTTCATAAAGAAGTTAACATTTTTTGGAAACAGGAAAACCAACCAGGTAGACCAACCGCTAGCTTAGATCTAGCTTTGTATGTAACTATTTTTATGTTGTGTAATCAAACAACATATAGAGATGTATCAGATAGATTTAATTTAGCGATTGGTTTAGTGCATAAAATCGTTCTCAAAACTTGCAAAATTATCAGTAAACTGAAAACGAAATATGTCAAATTTCCAAATGAAAATGGACTTCAAATAATCGAAAATAGATTTGATAAACTAAGAGGGTCTAACAGTTTTCCAAATGTTGTCGGTTGTATTGACGGAACACACATAAGTATTCATCAGCCAAATGAAGATGCCCGTAGCTATTATAATCGAAAATCATATTATTCATTAATACTACAGGTACATTAACAAAATTAATCACCTAAATAAATTCATCTTAACACCATAAAAAGTTTAGGTAGTATGTGATGAACAATTAAGGGCCATTTTTTCATCTCTCAGTAAAACGCTCTGAAAGAGCTTTTTCCGTTACTTCCAATTTTTGCACCAAAATAAGGTCGAAATTATATGATAAATCTTTAAATTCGTTGTTATTTTTAAAACTTTATTACTTACGACAAAAAAAAATAAATACCTTTTTGTTTTTTTTAATATTATAATATGTAATAAAATGCTTAATTGAATCAAATATTTAAACAGAACTCATTACTTTAATAAAAACTATTTTTTTTTACTACATTTAATAAAAATTTAACGAATTCGAAGGGTTCGACGAATTTCGAAATGTAATGCTCGGATTCGCCGAATTTTATTTTCCCGAGTTTTTAGAAACCCTAATTGAAACTAATAGAATAAACGTAGAACAAACAAATGTACCTATGTTAAATTATGAAAACGCTGTACCTCATTGTAACATTTGAAAATAAAAATAACTAAAAGTTTAAAGAAAAAATTGTATTTTATTCACAGCATTATACATAATACATATACATATTTTGTATATTCACAGGTCATAATATAAAAAATCCAAATATCAGTCAACTTTAAAAAAAACGAATTATAAAAAACAAAAATAGCAAGCTTATAAGAATTAAATCATATCTTTTAAAATTGCACTGAGATCTTTAATTGCTTGAATCTTTTGCCTCTCTATTTCTATACCTTATTTGTTTAATCTACCTTCTTCTTTCTTTTGTTCAAAAATTCATTTTGCATTTGTGTCCGTTTGGTAATCTGTTTTTATGAAAATGCTAATAATGTAAAAAACACAAAACTAATATAAGAGTTAATTAATAATTTAGTGTAAACGTAATTGGGTTCAGTAGGTTAGTGTAAGTTGTAATGTGAATAATTTATATATGTGAATAATTATAATTTTTTGTATGATTTAAGTTAGCAAATAAGACGGATACTACAAATAAATATATATACCTATATAACAAAAAACAAAGAGTTATATATACAAGTTGCTTACAAAAGTATATTATTATTAAAACCCGTTTAAATTAAACACAATCTATCTAATACCGAAATGCAAATAACTCACTGTGTTCAGTATACAAAATATTCTTCAATCTAAAATTTCTGCATTCACCATTGATTCTGGAATTTAGTACAGACAATTATTTTCATCATAAGAGTATCAGTATGAGTAAACCTAGTTGATAAAAATAGTTTATAGGTCATTAAAGTTATTTTTAAACGTTTTTTCTAACCAATGGTGATAACTTTACGTTAATGTTAATGAAACACCACTTAACATGCATTTTCACAATACTAGTATACCTATATCCCGCAGTGACTGAGCAATAACAAAGATGAAAATTTATTATTTTCGATATTCACACAAGGGTTAAAAATTAAATTGGCATTTATTTTTTTTTTTTTTTTCAAATTTATAATAGATTTTCCTATCAAAACTTTTAATCACTATTATTTTTTTAATCCGATAGTTTAGCGGAACAAGTAAAAAGTTAAAATATTACAATTTTCTAAACAAATTTGTTTTTTTTTTGTTTGTTTTTTGTTCATCATTTTTGATTGAAATTAGAAGAAAAATAGTAAAGTATAATACAAAAACTATTTTCGATTACCAAAACTGATTTTAAAAAATTGGTTGTATATGTTTATCTTCGTAATCATTTAATATACTAGTATTTTTAAAATTGTACATAATAATATATTCTTGTTAATATATTGTATGCCAACGTTATATGGTGCTATGGCATAAGTCCATATGTAATATTTTCTATTTTTTATTTCGGAATTTTAGGAAGTTCTACTCGTATAATTTTCATTCAGGTTTGGAATAGTTTTACAAAAACTGCTATGTACTTTACCCAAATCTGACAAATTTTGCATAAATCTGAATAATAATCTTGGTTAACTAAAAAAAATTTTTCTTGTAGTCTCAATACTTTTTTCAAAAAACTGATATAGACTAACAATCAAATTATCTGAGAAATAACTCAATATTGTATAATGAATCGGAACTCCATATTATGACATTGCAAGGAGGTTAAATAATATGCACACTGTTTGGGTTAAGCTTTTAGCTCATTTTTAAGAATTATGAGAAATTTATGTTCTAAAACATTTTATGTTATTTTTCCGTTTAATTTTCAATTCATTCTCTTCTCTTAGTTACTATCATAACGTCTAGTCGCAATCTGAATTAAAGCTCTATGAACAATGCTTACTTGAGTGTATATTAAAATTGTGATTCTGCTGGATTAGAAACCTCTACGGCGGATCAAACGAAAATACTTTGTTTTATAAGAACTTTCTAATACAGATTTAATCTTAGATCCTTCGATGATTTTAGGACCTTTTAAAAACTGTATTTTGTGTTTTTAAACCATATTGAATCTTTTTAAATGAAAATTATAATAATTTATAAAAATAACTGTGACCTTAATGGTTTATTCAAATCTGAAAGTTGATAAAGCAGAACATTGAAATGAACGAGCAAATATGAAATGTCAAATCAATGGACTAGATCGATTTGCTCGTTCATTCCAATGTTCAGCCTTACATGACAGCTAGTGACTTTTTTTTCAACTTGCTCTTTACAGGAATGTTTTTTAAACCTCTTGTCAAAGGGTAATTTACCAGTTTGTTTGCATATCTATTTTTAAATTTTCAAGTTCTTCTATAACCAAAGGTATATTCAAATCTTAATGTAGAATAATATTTCTAAGGTGCCCAAGGACCTGGGTTATAATATGTTAAATTTTGTATTTAATCCTCTGAATTGTTTCGATGTTACTATTAAAAGCAGTTCTCCATAACTGACACCCATAGGCCGAGATTCGTTTCAGAATGGTTTTGTATTCCAGATCTAGCCTAAAATTTTTCCCAGTAAGTAATTAAATGCTGTTTGTCTTTAGTTTTAGTTAATATTTTTTGCGGTGATGTGCTTATTCCAAGTTAGCTGTTAATTTCTTTTAAAACTGTGAAAGTAATTTAATTGTAATCGTTAGTAGTGTATTTTTATTACTTATACTTTTATACTTTTATCAAAAACAAATTAGCCCCCTTAAAAGTAGAAAATAAAATGAATGGATGGTCAATCGTGAGATTCTACAAATTATAAAATAAATTAAACTTACTGGAATATAGTTGATAGAAATTTGGAATATTTGAGCCTTAAAAGATCATTAACGTTAAAAGAACCATGCTAAGCTTTTGAAGTTCCATATTTTGGTTTCATTAACATAATCAGTTCTAATCAGAAACAAGATCGTGAACATCAATATATTTAAAAAAAAAAATCATTATTGTATGTACATGAGAATGTATTTTGAAATTTAAATATTTTCTTCTGTTCTACTGATTCTTGTAAGCAGCCGAAACCGACTGATATAAAAAATATTATATTGAAGCAGTAACTAAAGGGTGTTTTTTTTAGAGTGATAGAACTTTAAATTGAAATAACACACTTTTAAATTAAGATTGAAGACACATTTTGTTTTTTTATTTGAAAGATAATTTTATGACATTTAAGTTTTGTAAATAATTCCCGGCATATATCCACCACGACTAGCTCTGAGGAACCGCATTCGATCAGACTAATTTCGGACCTTTTTTTCGAGTAATTCAGGCCTTATTTCATCAATACCACGGGTTATGATCTATTGTTTCTGGTTTATCAGCATAAAGCAATGACTTCACATAACCCCAAAGAAAATAATCCAATGGTGTTATGTCGCATGATCTTGGAGGCCAATTAATTGGACCATTTTTCGAAATAATATTATCACCAAATCTTTCTTTCACTAAATCTATTGTTGCCGTAGCAGTAGCACCATCTTGTTGAAACCAAAACACTTCCGGGTCGATCCCAATCAAATTTCGAAACAGAAAATCATTGATCATTTATCTGTAACGAGCACCATTCACTGTAACATTTGCTCCAACATCGTTTTTAAATAAATATGGACCGATGATGCCTCCAGCATGTAAACCACACCATACGGTGCATTTTTCAGGATGCAATGAAACCTGCAGAATTTCTTGAGGATTTTTTTCGCGCTATATACGAAAATTTTGCTTGTTTACGTAGCCGTTCAACCAAAAATGAGCTTCATCACTAAACACAATTGTTCGATAAAAAAGTGGATCAACTTGAAGCTATTCTAGGACCCAATCAGCAAACAAACGACGCTTATTATGATCAAGTAGCTTTAGTTCTGGAACCAGTTGAATCTTATATGAATATAGACCAAGATATTTACGTAAAATTTTCCATGTGGTTGTTGCATACAGTCCAACTTGTTGAGAACGTCGACGAATAGACAAATTTGGATCTTCATCAACCCTAGCTCTTACAGCACCGATATTTTCTTCTGTACGAACAGTTCTTTGTCTTGTTGTTGTTGTTGCATCGAGTAGAGAAAATGTTGTCCAAAATCTATCGATAGTTCGACGAATAATGTGCTCTGATGGACGATTATGTAAACCATAAATTTCACGAAGTGCTCTATAAGTTTGGCGAATAGAACACTGATTTTGAAAATAAATTTCAACAATTTGTAAACGTTGTTGCGGCGTGAATCTTTCCATGATAATTTGTCAATGCTTACTGAGCAGAAATGTCAAAACTACATGGCTTCTATCTTCTGTCAAATCACAGTTATCCCTATCGAAAGTTCTATCATTCTAAAAAAAACACCCTATACAATTTTGTAATTTTTGTGTCTGAAAACAAAAATTTACCATTAAAATTTCTAATGTTTGTTTATTTGGATATGATTGAGAAGAGAAGATAAACAATGAATGAGAAAATGATTGTGAGAGAATTAACTAACATAATCTAATCTGACTAGAGACTCCTATTTATTAATTATAATTCAAGTTAAAGCCAAATTTAACGTTTTTAATAGAACAGGGATTTAAATATACTGATACTTTTCACTATCAATAAATAGGTATAAAAAAAAATATAACAGTTTTGCTTTAATTTACTACGATACACATTACATTGTCTATAACTGTACCTATCTAACCTAAGTACCTACCTACATTTAATGATGAAAATAAAACTCATATAATATACCTATGCTATGAACTGTCTTGGAATTTGTATAAATAGGATGGTGTACTGATGTAGGTGTGGCCGTGGTGTGGTGATTTCTCTTTTCTCTCATTTTTGTTGAATAGATTGAATAATTTTGAGGTGAAATGTTGACAACTAAC
This sequence comes from Argyra leucocephala, assembly GCA_963942445.1. NCBI lineage: Eukaryota > Metazoa > Arthropoda > Insecta > Diptera > Dolichopodidae > Argyra > Argyra leucocephala. Next base: position 80,398,402 of record OZ012681.1, on the reverse strand, counting down.
TCTATTATAATATATGACTAGGGGCCCCTGTTGAGTAATTATATTTCTGGTTGAAGTCAAATTTAAAGTTTTTAAAAAAACAGTAATTTACGTACTGACATAGACTTCGCACGATATAGCAGAAATCACTCGTGTTTAATAAAAAGTTTTGTGGTTAGTAAGTTTTATTTAGGACACATAAATACACGTCCCTCATATATTGCTTCGTTTCCGATATATTCCCTATAGTAAGTGACATTTAGTGATAAAATTACTAAAAATAAAAAGTTTTGTCATTAAAGAGGTATGTATATATATACCTACATAATACATAATTTTAATAAAAACTATATTATTACTACAAATAACCAAAATTTAGAAACAGTTACTTAAAAAGATAAAAATGAAGAATTCAAGTGATTTGTTGTTTTGTTGTTTTTATATTTTTTATTTTAGATTAATTTGAATTTTTGTTTTTTTTTGGCATATGATTTTTAATGACATAGATTCATTTGCAAGTCCATATGTAAATTATAATAACTGATTTGTATTCTTTTGTTTATTATTTTCATAAGATCTCACTTATGCATAATGTATTTTTGATGAATAATAAAATCATATGAGTACAAAATTTTCAACGGTTTTTCAAAGCTGGGTGGCGCAGTAGGTAGAGCGCCTGCCTTTTAGCCGAAAGGTCCCAGGTTCGATTCCCGACGGAGGTAAAAAATGCTTTGTGGATTTTCGACCTGGTCCAGTACCCTTTATCATTGGGATAAAATAAATGATAAATAGTTGAGAGTTTTGGTTATCACTAAAAATAAAACTATGCTATTATGAAGGCGAAGTACTCTACAATAGATATAGTTTTCCACATTTAAATTAGTCTATACCACAAAATTTCTACAGAAAAAGCTATTGTATGTGATTGTGTATTCCAAATCTCTGTTTAAAAGCAGTTAGGGTGTTCATCCCATAGTCTTGGAATTATATAAAAAACAAAAAAAAAAAAAAAAGAAACAACTGTGTGCGCGTTTTTATTTTATATACATCTTATATATTATATTAGAAGTTCATTAATGAGTAGGAGAATCGAAATAAAATGAAAAAGTGTCTATTGCGCAGGTCCCTAAATGCTTGTCAATTATAATTATAGATTTTTTATATTGGCTTGAACACATTTGCAAATTCGTGTAAAAAATTTTGCGTAATTTTTATAGTGCCACTCTTATCAACATTGAATTTGTTTTGGTTCGTAAGTGGGAAAAAAATATCTAAAACACCAGAAATCTAAACAACTAAATAAATTACTCAATAGATCCTAGTGAGTTAAAATAAAAAGTATATAATAAATAAATATTATCGATTTCATAATGAAAATTAAGGGTAGTTTGCTCAGAATATCTTGAGGTAACTTCATTTCTAATTTATTTTGGAAATTAACGAAAAGTTGGAGCACTTTCATTATTTTGTAGATACTTCGTAGGGGTGAACAAATGCTCAGCAGAAATCAATATTCTCACTTCTCATTTCACTTCTATACTGGGGAATGCCCAAGATGGCATAAAATATGTTATGGAAATTGGTTTATAGTTCGCACTTCGACTTCAAGAATGTGCAAAACATATTCCTTCTGATATTTTTCCACGCTCTACTTATAATTTTTCGCAAAAATTTAAGGAAAATATTAATACCTTTATTCTTCAACTCCCTAATACTAATCTAGTTCATTTTTTTCTACCTAACTTATCCTATTTTACCCTATCCCAACCAAGCGGTACATAAGTGCTAAGTATTTTCCTCACTCTTTGGCTGTTTATAACAAAAAAAAATTTGTAGGTACCTATTTTCTATGTCAAATTTTGAATTTTTGTATAAGATTCCGTCCGCCATTTTCAACGCTATTTCCAACGCTTTTTCTGTATCTTAAAAATTTTTATATTTTTTCGTGTTAATTCAAGTAAACTTTTGCTATACACATTTCACTGCTATCAACAGTGTGTTTTCCTATTAAACTTATTTTGTGCTCCAAATGTTAACCACACGATAATTGTTATGCCCAAACTTTGATCATAAGCATTATGGCTTATTTAAATTTTTGTACTTTTATTTTATTATTCTTAGGTATTTGATATTTTCGATGACCCAAGCAGCTAGAGTTTAATAAGAAAGTAATTTATTGGAATTTCAATTGTATAATAAATTAGTCTATGTAAGCCACATCCTTTTCAATCATGGAGCAAAATTAATGACAATTAATCTAAAAAGTATTGATGCTCGTATTGATGCTCGTTGAAAGAATCAGCAGGATTTCTAGATCTATAGCTGATTCTGATTGAATCAAGTAAAAAAAATAAACTATAGAAAGAAATTTTTGGTCTATAAATAACTCATGATATTTTTCGTACACAACTTGCAAATATTCTATAATTAATAATAATTGATTTATATTTAATTATTTATAATATTTTTTTTTGGCATTATGACTGATGGTTTTGTAGTATAGTATATAGTATAAATGGCGTATATGTAAAAATTTTATATATGTATTATATTAAATTCAATGAGGATAACTAGAAATATGGTACTCTTGAATGAATGAATTAAAATCTGTTGTAGCTGTTTATATTTGCTACAAATATACGAGCTCATAACCATACCTATGTACATATTTATATATACGTATGTAATATGTATATAAAGGAATATTTAGAAAAGGATAACGAATAATTTTGTTTATGGATGATTACATCCTAAAAATGGAATCCCCTGGAAGCACATCCAATTTTTTTTGTTGTTGTTATTTTTTTTTTTGAATGTTATTTAGTTTTTTTTTTCTTTTTCAATTTGGTTAATAGAAATTTCATTTCAAATTGAAATTTGAATGATAAAAAAAACGATTTGATTTCTTTTTTTAGTTTTTTTTTTTTGCTTTTTATTAGTAAATCTATTTTGCTATTTAAAATGATAATAATATACATTGAAATATCGATTCTTTAATTTGGTTGGTCCGAAAACCGATCGACCAAATACTGAATTTTCATTGAAAAAAAAATAAAAAAAAAAATAAAAAACAAACTTAACTTTCCATCATTATTACCAGTATAGGGGATCCTTTGAAATTGTACTCCTTTTTATTTATTGAAATTTGTTTTTTTTGTTTTTTTTGTATATATGTAGATAGATATCTATGCTAGTTCTTCTATGTTCAGTAATAGGTGTAGTTGTATTATTTTCTATATTTATATCAGGTTAAAATGCATTAAGTCAACTAAATTGAAATATATATATATTTATTCAAAGAAGTCTGTTATAAATTAAAATTTTGGTTTGTTTTTTAGTAATGATATTGAATTCAATAGAATTATTATTAATTGTCAATTATAGGATATCGTTGAAAAAATTCAGTTTAGTTACAGATCTTTTGAAAAATAAAATAATGTTGTTATCGGTTTAATATAATTTCGGCAATAACTCATACTATGTTTAGCAAATTCCTGATTCAGATTATTTAATAAATTATATCTTATTTTTTGGTTTCAATATGCTTGGAATTAAAAATACAAATAAATTTTTTATCTTTATTTAACTTTGATTTCATTTTTAAAATTTTTCTGATTTATAAATCTGAAAACTTTTGTAAAGCTGTTAAAACTAATTCATCTCTACATTAAGTGGTACTGTAGATATATTTTTTTTTCATCATCAATAGAATTACGAACTAGATATATGTTAGGAAATCTTTTATCTCTGAAGAATTCCTAATGGGATCTTGTTTGGTCAAAGATATATGATGAAAAGACGAAAAATGTATTAATTGGTATTCTTAAAGACTAGTTTTATTTTTAACAAAACGATGGGAGTTTTTGGTGCGTTAAAGTTGGCACACACAAGCCTCCACTTCGTTCTTCTCCGGCACATATAACAGAAGCTAAAGGCTCTTTTGATGATTTTCTTCTATCTGACCAATCATAACAATTGTTTTCAAATTAATTCCGCCATGATGAAATCAATTCGAATATTCGAAAAAAAAGTTAAAAATAAATTTTTTTTTTGTTTTTGTTTCTATATAAAATAATTCAACAGTTAAATTTTTCTTATACATATATTAATTATATGAAATTATTATAACTAAATATTTTCTATTTTATTCCGTTTTTTTTTTTAACATTTAATATTTTTCATTTAACATATTTTATTGATTTTATTTAATCTTTTGTTTTAAATTGTTTTGTATAGTTCAATAGCTTTTAGGAAATTTATTATTTTTCTATAATTGGTTTCATCATCACTCTTTAAAATATCTAGACTATTATTTTTTAAATATCTATCTCTATCTCTTGAATATCTAATACAAGTTTCGAACAGATGCCTAATAGTAAGGTTTGCTCCACAAGCACAATTTGGTGGTGTTGTATTATCAAATATAAATTTGTGTGTTAAATTAGTGTGCCCTATTCTTATTCTAGTAATCACGGTCGACTCTCTTCTGTTAAGTAAATTGAAATTTTTCCAAGGTCTCGTATTTGGCTTGATATTTTTTAGTTTGTTACTATCGTCCGTTTCTATCCATTCTTGTTCTACACTTTGATATATTTTCTTATTTATTATATTTTTAACATCTTTATAATATTAAAGGTGAGGGTTATCGTATGGTTGGTTTACAGAGCTTTTTGCTAGACTGTCAACTATCTCGTTATCATGGATGCCGATATGACTTGGAATCCACATAAATTGTATATTTTTTTGATTTTTATTTATCATTGCTTGTATTTTTTGTACTAAAGGATGTACTGGATATAGTTTGAGAATAGCTTTCAGAGAACTCAAGGAGTCAGTACAAATTAAAAAGTTTTTTTCGTCCCTTTTCATAATATACTCGAGTGCTTTAAATATTGCGTATAGTTCAGCCGTAAATTTTTAATTAAATTATCGAATAAAATGTCAGATTGAACTTATTATTAACCCAGCTAAAATTTGTTGGTTTCTTTTTTTGTTATTTGAAAATATTTCCTAATGTCCTCAAATATTAAATAAATTGATAAAAATAATAAAAAATGAATGAAGCTATATTTAATAAAAAATTAAATAAAAACAACATTTTCTTTTATATGAAAAATAATAGTATCTAAAGTAAAACATTTTTATATTAAATTGATTAGAGGCAATCCTCCTGTAGCACGGTATGATACATTTTTGAATTCATTAATTTCGTGTTTTGTGAAATCGTGTAGTATGAGACTCTGAAGTAGGGGAGACAGGGGCTATAATTAACACTTTTTTAAAAATGAGTTATAGTTTCTATAATAAAAATATAATTTCAATAAACTTTTGTTTTTAAATAATAGTATAATCAAATAACTTTTACTTTTTGAAAGATTTTTATTTTAATTGTTAATAGGTTTGTAATAAGAATGTTTTTAGAGAAAAAAGTGCCTAGTTACTTTTTGCCCCGTGTTTGGGGCTTATATTAACTGCTCAGGGGTATTTATTAACATTAATAATTATTCCGTTTCTTTTTAAATAAAAACTATTGCGTTGAGTTGTTTTTTGTAAATTTTAAATTTTTTAAGATCATCTTATTTTATGTATTTTATTTTGTTTAATTAAATAGAAAAAATAAAGTAAAGAATAGATATTATAAAAAAATAACGAAAATAAAAACAATTCAATATTAAAATAAAAATAAAACTTAACGTTATTTCATACTTCAGAGAACATAAAAATAAATTAAATTAAATGATATTTCAGTCTTTTTAGTCAAATGTAAACAAAAGGTTAATATAACACATCGTTTTTTTCTAGTAACACAAAAGGCACAGCACAGTGTGCTTAATTTTTAAAAATTATGTCTAAATTAGACAGAAAAATCGTCATCCGAATCACAATTGATGCATTTAAGTAAAAGTGTGTCACCCTTTACGCATTTGACGTGTGTCCAATTACGATATAACATACATTAAACGCACTCTTCGCCAGAAGTAGATTTTCCATAAGCTTTACCACATACAATGCAAAAATATTCTGCTTGAAAATTTTTCTTTTAATATTTTGTATTTCTTTAGCTTTTTTCTTTTTTTTATTCTTTCTCTTCATTTGTTTTTGTTTTCCTTTTCGTTTGAGTTTGACTCAATTTTTTTCTCGGGCCAATGCAATCTGGCGAACCATTACGAATGAAAATTTATGAATATCTAACACGTGGAAATATAAAACTGGGAGGAACTGCTAATTTCCAACCCCGATAATCGCAACAATTAAAGTTACAAGTATTCCTCTTTCGGCTGATATTACGGCTCCAATTTGTTTTTGTCCACGTTGAGTTACAATTTTCTTAGGTTTTTGAACTGTAGTTATACCAGTTTCGTTTACATTCCATATGTTTAATGCAGCAAACTGATATTTATTTTTTAAAGTAGCTTTTAGTTTTCAAAAAACGGTTCTACATTAGTTTTATTAAATGACGTAGCTCTGCTTAACAAAGTAGCTTCAGGTATTCTAATTGATAATCTGGGATTTCTTTGGATAAATTTGATAAGCCAATCAGGTCCAGACATCTCGTTTGTATGCCAAGAAGGTGAAATGTTATTAATTCTTAAAAATGAAGCACATTGATAAGCTAGTTTTCTTACTTCTTTAGAAAGCAACCCGAAATAGATACTGAAACATTTTAATAAACAATTAGTTATTTTTTCTTCTTGTTGTGCAAAAAACACCTTTCTTGGTTGTTTAAAACAACACAAATGACAGTGTCCTCTTTTTTTTTCTTCATAAATTTATACAAAGTGACATGACATAGATTGAAATTTTTTGCCCCTTTACGTAAACTAACTTTTTTTTGCAGAACTTCCTGAGCTGCCAGCTCGAACATTTCTGGTCCCTCTCTTTGTTTTTCTTTTATAATTTCGCATTCTAAAAAAAATACAATAAGGAAAACTTAATTTTTCTCAAAAACATAAAATTGGGTAAGTAGTAACATTGTTAAAACTGCCCCGGCAATATGTTAACACTTACCCTATTACCTCTTTATAATTATTTCTTTAACTTTACGGAAAAGTTTGTGGATATTATTTAAAATTAGTAAAAAACATAAAAATTAACTAATAATAGAGCAAATAAATGGAATTTGGATATAAAACCAACAGTAAACTTACCTACAAATCAAAATTTAATCACCCAAAAAATTTATGTTTTCGACTAAAAAATCAGACCCTAACCTTTTCACACAACGTTCAATAACAAACCGAATAATGTCATTCAATAGAGATCTTAATAAAGAGAGAAATTAATAAAAAACTCAACATTTGAGATGGGTCGTATATGCGTATTCGAGTGTTAATTCTTACCCTTGGTAATTTAAGCCCCTATCTCCACTAGTATTAAAAATGATGTTACTTTCTGGAAAATTATTAAAAATATTTTCTTCTTTTTACATAAGTTCTCCTGCAACTAACATAATCTTGAAGATCCTGAGTAGTCATATTCGCAAAACTTTCACCTCCTATTGATTTGACAAATTCTAATATGCCAATAATTTTGTTTTTTTCCCAATTCATACACGTTTTCTTGTTCAAGACACGAAGGCCGAATCTTCTTCCAACATCCATTCCATATTGATTTTTTTTAGTTCTTTGAACGATACGGAAATATTTATCGATATAATGCGATTTACCTCAACTGCATTTCATTTGTAACAATTTAATAAAAAATAAATTAAAAAAATTAAAATTTAGAAAATACAATTAAAGTTAAAATACATATATTATTAAAATTGCATTATAGTATTTTATATTATATCACATTATATTGTGGTAGATGTAAGTAAAATTTTTTTTTTAAATTTGAATTTACTTAAGGAAAAATCAATAAAATTTTTATACTCATTAACAGCCATTAAAATTTTATTAACTGATGATTCATATTAGCTATAGTTAGTTCGTCGAAATTATTAAGAAAGAATTTTTTCAATCGGGAACGAGTATTTAAATGGGTATTTATCAGTTTCTTAATAGCCTGCGCATGCCTGTGCATGGCTCTGCATCAATTTCCCCATTTAGAATTTGCATCAAAAATACAATATGAAAAACATTTCTTTAGGATTCCAATGTAATGTATTTAATTGTAATAGTTTTAACCGGTCTGCATAAGGAGGGAAAAGGGAAGGGTCAGACCACGCTAAACTACGTCTATCAATATGATTACGATTAAAAGGGCTACCAAGCTGTACTTGCATATTCCAGATTTGGAAGGACAAGGCAGGTATATAAGGATTTAATTATTTATATGGACCATCAAACTCTTTGGACCATCTTTTTATGAAATCTATTAAAAAATTAGCTTTGTTGCTGAACGGTAAATTTATAATGATGTTTAAATGAAACTTTTTCATCAAAACGTACAACTTATTCCTTAAAGAGGGTAACTTTTTTAATAAAATTAGCTTCAAAAGTTTAGTTAATTGGGTTAACTAGATAAATTCTAATTAAATTCTGATTAGATTTAAAATATTTAACATAAATTCCTTTTTGAGTTATAAGACTAAGCAAAATACATATGTGGTAAAACATTTTAGTTGAAAAATTGTACTATGAGAATCAGATATTTTTAGAAATTAATGACTAATTTGTTACCGCTTGCCTACAAGGCTCTAAATTTTATCGTTGATATTGTGCACGTACATGTGCATGTGCATGGGCATGTGCATCCTTTGGGATAAGTGCAGGAAGTTCTATAGGAGCTATACAAACCACTCACCGATCGAAAAACAAGATATAAACCAAGCGGAGCATCAATCCAACCTATTATGTAAATATGGTTACGATACGTCTATTCGTTTAAAAGTTACACGGCCACAAACAAAAGTGCTTAGAATTTTATATAATACCGGGTGTTGCAGAGCATGCGTATCAGCTTTTTAAGAAGAGAAGACGCCGTTATAACAAAATCGAAGGTGCTCTATCGATTGGTGGTATTTTCAACTTTCGGAATGGACCGAAAATCGGTTTTTAAGACCAAAAATTGCCGAAGCTGGCCGAAATCGAGATTTTCAAATGGGAAGGGGTACTTTCTAATGCAAATTCAGATTCTACGACAAAAAATAAGAAAATTATGTTAAGTGACTTTGTTTTTTTTTGTTTGAAATTCCGGCAGTTGCTTTTCTGTTTTGTTTATTTATTTTTATTTTTCGTTTCGCTACAATTGTGTTTCATTTGACGAAAAACAGTTAATCGAAGCGAATTTCGTTAGTAGTCGGTTTTGTGTTTACCGCTTTTAAGTATTTGACTTTTACAAATAATATTATTGCGACTTATATTCACTATTCATATTTTCATATTCTCAGTATTCTTTACTATTTTATGTGTAAAATTTTATGTGTAAAATGTTGACCAATAAAGAGAAATAAAGAGAAATTTATAACATTAAGAATTACTTGGTAATATCTTTCTACAACATTATGTTGGACCCGAAACCTGGGCCCTTTTGATTAAACTGGGACCGTCTGATGACAAACAACTACAGTTTATTGATCAGCATAGCTATTTTATTTTGGAAAAATAATTAACTTAATTTTAATATTTATTCAATTTAATTAATAATTAAATTGAATTGTCAAAAGTTATAAACGAAATGTTTAATTTAGCACAACAGTCTTCAAAATATCATATCCTGAAAACTGTGTAATATAACATACTCGTATATATATGTATATAAGTAACTTTCCAGAGTTCTAAATTACTTTAAAACCACTTTAGAATCTATCTATTTTACCAATACTTAATTTATTCTCTTATTTTCCTATATGTTTATATTATACGAGTAGGTATTGTGGAAAAATGGACCATATAATTTAAAAAAAAAAGAGTTTATATATATATATATATTACATAATATTGGTAAGGTATATGTTGCGTATTTATAAATGAAAATTTGAAAATTGATGTAAAAATACAAGATTTTGCATAAATAACATTTGTAATAAAAATAAATTATTTAAAATTTTTCATGAAATTAAATATCTAATAATGATTAAATGTTATTACGGGTATTTTTTATAAAAAAAAATCATGGTAGAACTTAGATTTGATATTTATAGTTAACTCTGTTAGTTATAGTTATAGTTAACTCTGTAGTTAACAATTATCGTTGATTTAGCTTGTAAAATATTTGCAAGGTCTAAATAAGATATCAACCCTGTCTCACTACCTTTTCAGTAATTTGGTATGAAGTATACCTATGTTTTAAGTCTTCTGCAGTATGTATATTGAATATTCACGTGGAGTTACATTCACTACCAACAAAATATACTTAAGTACCTTACTGGGAATCATAAAAACAATATTTTCTGGATGATTTTATTAGTTAGTTCGAAACAAGGAACACGAACTACACATAAAAAACATGTGTAGTTATAAACGGAATATAAAGTAGATGGCCTAATCCACTATATGCCTCGCAGCCAAATACCCTAACGTAATAGGAATAGATTTTCTTCCCACATAATCACAACCTCACTACCACACTAACAGCATAGCCGCAGAAACGAAAATGAGAGACTTCAAAAATTTACACTATTTAGTATTAGGGTGCCAGTAAAGCAGTTCACAACACCACCAGCAACATCAAAAATATTAACATTCGAAGCAATTGCAGCATATCAGTATTGTAAATGCAAGACCTCGCAGGTATTAAAGACAATGGCAAAGAAGGAAGCCAATTCAGTAATCTAAAGTCAGCCTAATTATGGCATTGTTTCACTCATATACGATTGCAGGTCATCCGTGGGTTATAACCGTTTACGTGGTAGAAAAAAAACAACAAAATTGCAATCAATCATCTTCCTTTACAAAAATAAATAGCAAGGATATAAACACAAATCGTCCATTAGTAAAATATAGCCAGTTTAGTGAGATGATTTTTGTCAGCAAAATGTACATTGATAAGCCATCAATATTATCTTCACAGACACACTAGACATTGTGAATACTTAAATGTGAACATACAATTATTGAAATCACAAACAATCAAAGCTGCATTACCTGAAAAATCTTAAAGATGCACAACAAATCGAACATTAAACAAGAACTAATGCAACACAAAACAATATTTGGAACAATATTTAAAGCAAAACAATTATCATAAAATACATAATATATAACCATAACTAAAAAATTAATTAATTAATTAAGTAGATTATGTAAATTGAAACTAAAGTAGTTGAATTTTTGTTATTTTAGCAAGTTATCCAAATGGATGCTTAGGTATACAATTAGCCGAATGTTGAATTGCAAGATGCCATTTTATCTTTTTACACAAAGGACATTTCGCAACTTTTCATTTGACATATTTGATCATTTTACAATAATGGTTGTTTGACATAATGAAACACTTCGCAAAGAGATATTTGACATATATTTTGCAAATATAGTCAGTCATAATTTATCAGCTTTACATTATACTATTGAAACGTGTTTACCCGATTCATGTAATTTTGTCAGATAACGAAAACTAAATTTATAAGGTTCTATTAACCTATAGTAACAACCCCAATAAAATTTGTTCTTGTATTTATTTATTTATTTTAACAGTTGATCCTACAGATAAATCTGTAGGCCAACTTTATAGGTCCTTTTCCCTTTCGAAATGTGGGTCTTTTTATTAAATTGTTTGGAATATTTTTTTGGAATATTTTTTGGAATATTATTTGGAATATATTTTTGTATATTATATATTTATATTATTTTTTTTATTAGTTATATTATATCTTTATTAATTATTAAATTATATTTGAACCCATGTGGTTGTATTGAAAATTACATTTTTCAGTAATTTTCACCATTTAAAAATTTTTTTGTTTCTCACTGGGTTTGAACCCGTGCTTCTTCGGTCGTTACATTACTACACTCGAGTGCTTTACCACTCGGCTACCGAGGCCACCATTTGCTCTTATTTTTTTACTTAAATTCTATTAAAAGCTCTCAATATTTAATTTTTTTTTACTCTTGCTGAACTTGAAGATTTCACAGCGTTTTTCTCTTTCTGTAACTTCAGTTAAGTTCTGAAGTAAAAAAATTTGCAGTACAATCTATTTCACTAATTTATTATTTTACTAAAATTTATATTAACAATTTAACTTAACTAATTAGTTACAACAATGTAAGAGTACTTATCAATAAAAATCAAAACAACTACACCTATTGCAAAAAAAAACAAAAATGCATCTATTATGATAAGTACGGTCAAATATTTTAATAAAAATTATTATTAAAGCAATCCAAAATAACAAATTAGAAAAGCTCTTTTTGCATTATCATTAATAATTAATAAAAATAATAATTATATTACTTGCAGGGTATTAGTTGCAAAGTGTTCTCTTTGATAAGTAAACTATTTGCAATATGGTCATTTTGCTAAAATGAAATTTCTGAAATAAAAAATTATACGAAATAGCATTAGGCGAAATGAAAGTTTGAATTATATAGATTTTGCCAACAGTACCGTTCCAATCCCAATGAAGCCATTATCTAAATTTAAATTTTTTGTAAATAAATCTCAAAATCTCTGAAAAAAAAAATGTTTTTCCAAAAAAATGTATTCCACTCATTTGCAGCAATATTAAGTACACATATTAAAATTGTTAAAATTGATGGGCTTAGATAATGAAAATTTATTGTTTAATAGCTTACTAATGACATTCAAGGCAGCATTTTCATTTTTAATTTTCATTTTTACGGACTTTGAAGAAAATAAAATAAGACGATTCTACATGAAGATAAAAACAATTAAAAATGGAATCCAACCCAGACTAAGTAATTGTTACAACAAAAATAAAGTAATACTGAGTGAAGAGAAATATATACTAGAAAGATGGAGAGAATATTTTGACGAATTATTAAATATTGAACAATCAGTGGAATTGGAAACTGTAATACCTATGAATAGCAACATTACGATTTCAGAATATACAGACGAAGGAATACCAACCATACATGAAGTAGAAGATGCAATTCTACAAATGAAAAATAACAAAGCCCCAGGAGAAGATGGCATTGTAGCAGAAATGTTTAAAAATGCAGGTGAAATGTTCATCTCCAAGCTACATAGTTTAATATGTACAATATGGGATACAGGATTTCTGCCAAGCAAATGGGAAAAAGGCATTATTGTCCCCATCCACAAAAAGGGGAAATAAACTTGACTGCGCCAACTATAGAGGTATCACATTATTAAACACAGCGTACAAGACTCTCTCCAATATTATAAATAACAGATTAAGACGTATAGCCGAAAATATTCTAGGAGATTATCAAAGTGGATTTAGACCAAATAGATCTACTACCGATCAAATATTTATACTGAGGCATAGCATGGAAAAATGCTATGAGTACAACAAAAATCTCCACCTATTAATGATTGACTTCCGTCAGGCTTTTGACTCAATAAAAAGAGATATGGTAGAAGCTGTATTTAATAACATGGGAATCCCAAGAAAATTGACAAATTTAAGTATGCTAACACTCAGACACACTAAATGCAAGGTAGCAGTGCAAAATAAAATAACGGACGAATTTGAAATAAAAACAGGAGTCAGACAAGGTGATGCCCTGTCAACAACAATTTTCAATCTAATGCTTCACCACGCAATAAAAGATTTAGACAGAGGCGGACACATATTCATAAAATCATCTATATTGCTATTGTAGCAACATCCTTTGACGAACTAAAAGAAATATTTCTGACTCTAGAAAAAGAAGCTGCTACTGTAGGATTAACAATTAACAAGGCTAAAAACAAATATATGAAGATGGCGCGCACGGAAACAAGACGATCTGCCCAAAATATAACAATAAATGATTATAACTTTGAAGGATTAAATAGTTTTATATATCTAGGTGCCTTAATAAATAATAAAAATGACATGCATCTGACAATTAATGATAGAATTCCAGCAGAAATGCACAAAAATGTTTCTACGCACATAAAGGCCTTTTCAGGTCAAAAATTTTAGCCAGGACAATTAAATTAAGAATGTACAAGAACATAATACAACCTGTCGTAACATACGGATGCGAAGCGTGGACCATGACAATTAGTGACGAAAATAAATTGAAAGTATTCGAAAGAAAAATACTGAGAAAAATATATGGTCCCAAAATAAATGACGATGGTGAATACCAAATTAGATCAAACGAGGAACTAGAAGCACTAATTGAAGAACACAATATTGTTAAATTTATTAAGGCACAAAGACTAAGATGGGCAGGTCATGTGGTGAGGATGAACGATCAAAGGATGCCAAAAAGAATATTAGACGCAGTACCGTACAGTACAAGAGCAAGAGGTAGACCAAGATCACGATGGCTGGACGAAGTCGAGGGCAACTGTCGAAAGATTGGAGCTAACGGATGGAGGACAGTTGCACAAGAAAGAGCAGAATGGAGGAAAGTTGTCGACAAGGTTAAGGCTCACCCCAAGCTGTGGAACCAACAGATGATGATGATTTTCATTTTTAATATTTTTCTATACCTAATATTTCAGATACCTTAAAAATCTTTAAATAAGTAAAATAATTTTGCTTTTTTAAATTTTTATTTCAAAAGTAGAATTTGAAGGTCCTATAATACCACTAAGTATTTCATCCTATAATACCACTAAGCAGAATCGTACAAAATATTATTTTAATTTTTTTTTATGGTATTTTAATTTCTTTTGTCAGATAAGGGAGACCAAGTTGGCATACTGTACATGACCAACGTGTTCTATGTATTTTAACAGACTAACTGCAAAGCTCACATCGCCTTGACGTTCCATAAGTGGGCATATGGGCTGATCGATCCCATATTTTTTCTAGCGAAACATATGGTTTGTAGTGGTTAGTTGATTGCTCCTGAAACGTCCTTTTGTAGGAATGTTCGATCCAGTGCCTATTATACCGGTTGAAATGGCAAGCCGGAAAATCTTGAGTTCCATGGGTTTTTCTTCTATTCTAGTTTTGTAAATAATATAAGAATTAACTACAGTAACATCAGTGAAATGCCAAAATATTCTAGAACACCATTTGAAACTTTTCCTATCTGTTTCATATACACTTTTTAACATATCGGCTTTGTCTAAATAGCCCATGTGACTATAATATGGACTAATATTTTGGTTAGGTACATTTGATTCTGCTTACTGTTATGTCTGTCTTTCTTTTAAAACCACAAATATAATTTTTTATCTTTATAAAATATTGATAAACGATTTCAAAACACTAAAAAAATGTAATATCTTACCTGCCATTATCTTTCAATAATAAGAAATCTCACGAACAAATCAAAATAAAATTTATTGCAAATTTTCGCGATAAATAAAAAAAAAAAATCTTATATAAAATGTCAAATTAGAATTTTAGTACCCTTTAACTACTTTAAAAGACAGCAGATGGCTCTCAACTACTGCAATAACTCGGAGGTATTGTTAGGTTACCATTAAGCATGCTTAAAAATAAATTTTGTGGTTCTGATATTCTCAAGATACCACTGTAAGCTTGAAAAGGTTAACTGGACATACTACATTAAAACCGGCGAATGAACATAGACTGTTATGGTAGACATTCATGACTATATTTGTATTTGAATCATAGTATATTTTAAAATAATGAACATAATATTTTATTTAAATGAACGCATAAAACGCACTCACATTCATTTTTAAATAGTTTTTAATTGATGTGGTTCCTTACCCTTATAATATTTTGTTCGTTAACAGGAAAACACTTTATTTAATTGCGTGCTATTTTCGTATAAAAGTATATCTTTTATAATTTATTAAGTATAAAAATACTTAACTATTCTCCCCATATATTAAAGTCTTTTAAAGTGTCCTTTTTAATGCTATTTTCTTTTTAAATAAATAATTGCAATTTTAATTACATTCAATTATGTTTCATTCAAAATTATGATGTATATAAAATATAATATTAACTATTTCTATTTAAATGATGTATATATATGTAATTTAATTTCCATTTAAAAAGACAACAACAAAAAAATTGTAATCTCAATAATTTAAAAATATTTGGTTTTTTTTTTTGGTATTTGTTGTAATGCCAACAGATTGAATAAATCAGTTATAATTTCCTTCATATGCATCCTTACAAGCAAAAAATAATAAAAAAAAAAACTTACATAACATATTCATAATTTTTTTTAAAATTTTCATAATATTGAATAGAATTCTGATTCAATTACAAAAAAAAAAAAAAAAATTATTTTAAGTGCCAGCATAATTTCTTGGAAAAGCGATAATGGCGACGTATTTTTAATGCCAATTTTAAACACTCAATAGTAATATATTTTTTTTAAATTTTTTTTTTGCTTTTTGTTTTACACATTATCACAATTTGAAATTTCCGTTTTTATTTTTCTACCATTTTTGAATATAATATTTTATTGTACATTTCCTATTATCATTTCATTTGGCCAATTTTACAATATGATTAATACAATGGTGAATTATTAGATTGGTTGAGGGTGACAAATTGTTAAAAAAAAAAAATTAATAAAAATGGCCTATATTAAGTCATTTTCCTCTTCCTTTTCCTCATAAAATTACTTAAAATTTAAAATAATTCGATCCTTTTAGCACTATGCAAGTACGAATAGTATTCACTTAGTTTACTTTAATATTTAAAAGTTGTTATAATTGTTTTCAATTTTATTTCCATTTTTATTATTTTTTAAATTGCAATATTCAATGATTTATGAAACAATTTTCATTTTCAATTTTCCAATTTTCATTTCACACAAAATCATAGTATTTTTACTCGTTTGGTTGCTACAAATATCGCCTTTGGCAATTATCCTTTATGTTTAATTTTTTTTTTTGTTTTAGAATGTCATAAGAAAATGTCATCACAATATTCAACACTCCTCCATTGATAATTTTTGTATACTGCAATCTTCTCTACTTCTTTTCTATAATATTTTTCCAATCTTGATGAATTTTCTTCTGAAAATGCATTTGAAAGAAGAATATGAAAAAAGAAAATTGTTTTAACCAACTTAACATTCAGTTTACATTTTTGAATCATAAATGGTGGTTTGTGGGTTATATGATGACGTATTAAAAAAAATATATATATATATAATATATATATGTATACTTTGAAAAATTATAAAAAAGAAATTTACAAGTAAATAATATGATATGATGACAGTTATGCTGAAAGTATGTCTACTTACTTAAATAATAATATAATGTATATATATTTATATATATAGTTAAGTATTGTGTGTACTTGAGAAAATTATAGAAATTTTACAGAACTTTGGGTGATTTTATTGTCGTTGAAGATAGCTATTCAACTTTTATAATAGTAATATTCCATTATAGTAAGTAGTTGTTGTTGTTTTTGGTGATATTATTGTCATAAGAATTGTATAATGATGATTGCATTTTCCTTTAAAAGTTTTCACGCTTTAACTGAAATAAAATGAAAAAAAAAATGTCTAATAAGGAGGAAAACTATTTTCATCATTTATATTCTTATTCTATATAAATTCTTATTTATGTGAATAGCTTTAGCATAATGTTAAGCAGCAAAAAGAATCATCATAATAAATTTTTTTTTTAGCTATAAAGCTTTCGGCTAGACAAATATAAAAAATTTTTGATATTTTTTTAATAATTTCAAAATAATTTTTATTTTGCTTTTTTTTTATTAATTTGAAATCTTTATAAACCATATTTTTTATATTTTGAATTCTCTGTGACTAGAATTAATAAAATCCTAGATTTATACGATTTTAAAAAAGGTAAATAAAACTATTAAAAAATTTTTCAATTTTATTACTAGAAATATTTATTTCACCTTTAGGGATTTATTTGTAAATTATACAATTTTTATTTTTGTGTATCTTGTCTGATGTCTCATATTTATTCAAAGATAGTTTTGTTTTTGTTTTGATTAAGGGGTTTTAAATTTTATTCATTAAATAAGTTATAAAACGAAGAAAAATATACGAAATGTTTTTTATTGGCTATTGATAAAAAAAAATATATATATATATATATTTTGATTTTAGATATTGAAGTGAATGTTAAAAAAGAAGAAATAAACTTAATAGAGCCTAATTGTAGCCTTCGTGGCAAAGTGGGCGAGCACTCTATTACTATTTTTTTTTTTTTTTAAGTTTTATTTAATTTCAAATAATTTACAATATAAATTATGTATAACAAATTAAGTTAAGATATTACAAATATAATTACAAAATTGTATATATTATATAAGATATGATATTTAAGGCAAAAAAGAAAAGGAGAAAGATTTATATTTTAATAATAGATTAACTACATATAAAAAAAAATTAATTCTTATTATTCTCTAAATTCTTTAACAAATTTTTTAATTTACTTTTAAAAATTTGAGCAACTCCATTTTCCTTTGGTGACATGTCTTATATTCTGAATGCACTGCATTTTAGCAAAACATATATATAGTAAGAAGTCTCATCTCATATAAATTTTTAAAAAAATTTGTACTACGCGCCTATATTGGGACCCTATCTAGAGGAAGAGAAAATGCGGTGAAAGATAGAAAATAGACAAAATTTGAGAGAAGAAAAACCTTTATTTTTATTATCATTTATCGGTATTTTTTACTGATATTTTATAAGAAGAGGATGTATGTCGGATAAAGCAACGATTTTTTTTTTTTTTTTTTTAGTTTTGTATAAAACTTTATATAATTAACATTAACAATAATTTAATACTAATTTAAGTAAATTCAATTCAATTAATTCAAGGCATCAAAAATCAAATAATCAAATAATTCCAATTACATTTTATCAGCAAAATAAAAACAAAATAACTTTAAAACTAATATTCTAAAAATTTACTATAACATACTTCGAAATAGTATTTTTGAATCGATTGATGTTCCTGATACACTTTATCTCATTCGGCAGTGAGTTAAACAACTACAACTCTTAATACAGTATTTGGTTTTGACCTGCTGTTCTGTTGAATCGTGCGACTCTAAATCTTTCTCCTCCCCTGATGACCCGGAAAACATGACTGTTGCACAATAATTAAAATGAAGTAAAATAATCGCATTATACACCATTTTCACTGTTGCAAAAGAAAGACTGCTTCGAATTCGACGTAGAAAGCCATTTTTTTTTGTTAATTTTTCCGCATACGTAGTCTAAGTGTTCACGCAAATTTAGTTTATTATCTATTATAACACCTAAATACTTAATACTCGTAACAGGTTCAATAATCTCATTATTAATATAAACAGCAGGAACATTAGAGGCTGCAGATCTAATATTGATATGCATACACTTTGTTTGTTGTTTTGTTTTGTTGTTGTGACATTGAGCTTTAGCTTGTTCATACAAAGCCGGTTATGCATATTTTGCAAGTCTGTGTTTAGATTTCGAATTAAGTCTGCAAAATTTCTGCCACCAATATATACCAGACAATTATCGGCGAACATGACTATTTAAGAATATTCCCAATATCATTAATATATAACAGGAACATTATACTTCCAACACTGATCCCTTTCGGACACCAAATTTAATATCTCTCTGACTAGATAAAACATTGTTAACTTTGGTAACCTGCTTTCTTCCTACTAAATATGTTTTAAACCAATTTAGTTCGTTGTTTTTGATCCCATATTGTTTGAGTTCCGACAGTAATAAATTTGTATCTAGTGTCTCAAATGCACGCTTTAGATTTAAAATTCTTCTATGACGGAATCTCCTGCATCAGCCAGTTTTTTCCATTCAAAAGTCACCCAGTTTAATGTAGTTTTGCATGAATATCATTTTCAAAAGCCTGACTGCTCCATTGCGATAATATTGTTTGTTTCAACATATTTCTCTAGTTGTTCATAGACAACCTTTTCCAACAGTTTCTCATGTAGAGACATCATATTGATTGGGCGCATGTCTTCACATCGTTTAGAATTTTTAAGTTTTGGTACTGGAATAATTACGGATTCTTTCCATTTCTCCGGGAAAATACCACTCTCCAATTATTTATTAATGATGTCCACTAAAATTGGCCCAAATATGTCGTATGATTCTTCCTTTATCTTTTTATTAATCCCTATGGAGTCTGTTTTGTTCTTCAGGTTTTTAAGAATATTCCTAATTTTATTTTCGTCTACCGTCTCAAATGATAAGGTACTTGTAATTTGGGAAACTGTATTCTCATATTGTATATAAGGAATACTATCATGTATATGTAAAGTTTACGAGAGTTATGATGTTAGAAGATGTGGAAAATGTCTTGGGTACAATCATAATTCTAAAAATTGTTCTGCTCCTTCAGTTAACTGTAAAAAATGTGGTGGAGAACATCTACAAACAGCTTGTCAGGCTGTTGAATATAAATGCATTAATTGTGTGAGGACAAATAAACTGTTGAAGCTGGATCTGAATGTTAATCATAGCGTTAATGATAAACAGTGTCCAACCTTAAATAGGAAAATTTCTGTGGAGAAAAAGAGACTTGGTTTCTTAAATAATCAGCAACTTAATAATGGATAATTCTTCATCTCATTTTCAAATTGTACATCAGAATATTAGAAGTTTGAGAGAAAATTATTCAACGCTTTTGGCTTATTTAAACTCTTTGCCAGTCTGGCCTGATATTATCTTTATTAGTGAAATTTGGATTTTTGAAAATGAAATGGATGATTTCAATATTCCTAATTATTCTTTCATTGCAACTTGCAATTCCTCTTATTGTTCTGGTGGAGTAGCTGCTTATTATAGAAGTGACTTAAAATGTATTTCTTGTAATTACAATCTTAATTCCTGTGATTTGATCAAAGTTTCCTTCAATATTGGGAGTATTGAATATTGTTGTATTTGTGTGTATAGACTTCATAAAAGTAGCGTTACTGATTTTGTTTCAGAGATTACAAGTCTTTTATCTTTAGAAAAATCTAAAAACCTTATATTGCTTGGCGACTTTAATATTGATCTTTGTTCTCATTCACATGGTACTACAAATTATATTATGCTCCTGTCCTCATTTGGTTTTGATTCACTTATTTCTAAGCCTACTCGTCCATCTTCTGGTACTTGTTTGGATCATATTTTTATAAGGCTACATAAAGACAATAAATTGACGCATATGGGTGATGTTTGGGACCTTCGTTTATCTGATCATTGTATGACCAGTCTAAGTGTTTCGTTTTCTGTTGATAAATTAAAAAATAATAATAATGACTTTATTAACATTGCTTCCTTAGATTTTATTCGTTTAAGGCAAAATTTACTGGTTGAATCTTGGGAAAACGTTTTTGAATCTAATTGTCCTTCGGCTGCTTATTCTAATTTTTTCAAAATTTTGTGTGGATATATTAATGTTTGTTCTAATCCTCCAAATTTTAAAAAGATTAGGAAAAGACTGAAACCTTGGATGTCTAATAATTTACTTAACTTGATCATTAAACGAAATAAGTTAAGATTAGCTTTAAAAAAACATCCGAAAAATGCAAGGTTGGTCTATTTTTATAACAAGCTTTGTAAAGATATTAAATTAAAAATTAAGAGTTGTAAAGATAATTTTTACATTTCACGGTTAAGTAGTAACAGAGGAGACACGAAAGCTGAATGGAAAATCATCAATTCTGTATTAAACAGGAATTCTTCCACGTCTTCAAATATTTCTTTGGAAATAAATGGGAACTTAGTTAACGATCCTTCAATTGTTGGGAATCATTTTAACAATTTTTTTTCAGGAATTGCCGAAGAAATCACTCTTACTACCCAAACTGATGCTAGAAACATTTCATTTATTTCTTCGGAACTTAATGATGAAGTTTATCAACGGCAAAGTTTTTTCTTTGAACCATTCTCATCACTTGAAATTCATAGAATTATTATGGGTCTCAATAATTCCAATTCGAAATCGGATTTTTCTCAAATTCTTTCTAATAATATTCTTAAAGAAATATCTTTATTCATTGTTTATGTGTTATGTTTTATTTTCAATCTAAGTATATTCAAAGGCGTTTTTCCAGACCAACTAAAAACTGCAATTGTCATTCCTCTTTTCAAAAAAGGTCTTCCTCTGGACCCGAATAATTACAGACCCATTTCCCTACTATCTCCTATCTCTAAAATTTTTGAGAAAGCAATTAAGGTGCGAATTGTAAGTTTTCTCGATCTCACTAACTTTTTCAGTAATAATCAATTTGGATTTAGAAAAAAGAAATCTACAGAAGACGCGCTACTTAAACTCTGTTCTGAAATTTATAGTGGTCTAAATAATAATGTCAAGTGTAGTGCGGCTCTTTTTATTGACATTACGAAAGCGTTCGATACCGTTAGTCATGAACTGTTACTGAAAAAGCTCTCTAATGCAGGCTTTAGAGGATTCATTCTAAATTGTTTTGAATCTTTTCTCGAAGACAGAAATCAATTAGTTAGAATAAATGGCACCAACAGTTCTTCTAACAATATTAAAGTGGGCGTTCCTCAAGGCTCGGTTCTTGGTCCTATTCTATTTCTCATTTTTATAAATTCTTTATTTCACCAAAATTTTAAAGGTAATTTGACTGCATTTGCGAATGATACCGCCTTTTCTTATAATAGTAATAGCCTACTAAATACCTTTATAGATCTTAATTATGATTTAGATTTGATTAGGAAATGGTTCTTTTGTCACAACCTCGTTGTTAGTCACAAAACTAAGTACATCTTATTCAACTTAAGCGGTAATATTCCACTTGATTGTAAATTATTCTATCACTCTCCAAGTTGCTGTAAATTTTCTCTTAACTTATATGATAATAATATTTATTCTTATAATGACTCAATAGCCTGTGACAAACAATGTTTTGACCTTGAACTTGTTGAATCATTTAAATATCTGGGTATTGTTCTAGATAATAGATTAAACTGGTCTAATCATACACGTAATTTGAAAAATTATTGTACTAAGGTTACAAGATATATGTACCATCTAAGTCTGTATTGTTCAACTAAAGTTTTGAGAATGGTTTACTATGCTCTTTTTAACTCAAAACTTCAGTATGGTATCGCGTGTTGGGGAGGTGCTTATTTCAATAAAATTTCCCCACTTCTTGTTTCACAAAAACTTGTAGTAAGCTCATTTTCAACATTTCTATACTTCTCTGGCTCCCAGAATTTTTAACAGCCTCCCTGAAAGCTTAAGATTGGAACGTTGCTTTTCATCCTTTTCTAAAAATCTTAAGAATTGGTTATTTCAATTTGACAATTCTCGAATTGAATTATTTATTAACTAAATTTTAATTTCTGTCAGACTTCTAACTTCTTGCTTACTTTTTTCTTCAAATTTTTATTTCATTAATTTGTTTGTTAAATTTAATTTTAGAATCTGTAAAATTTTTGTTACTTTATAAAAACAAAAAAAAAAACTAAATTAAAGTTAAGTATTTTTATATATATTTTTTTTTTTTTTTTTTTTGCTATTGTCGTGAAACTTGAATATAATTATGTTTAAATTTTTTTAAAGATCATTGGAACTGTATATAAGGTCATTTAACTCTTGCTTATTTGTAGGAACTGAATGATCTCAACTTATTTCTAATACATACTTTACATTCTTGTTTCTTATATTTAATAAAAATAAAAATTTTGGTTGAGTGTAATTATATAAAACGTTTAAATAACTAATTTATTAGTATGCATATTTCGAATGATTTCTTGGAATCTAATAATTTGTTAATTTATTAATTATAAGTACTACATTATGTAAATAATATTTGAAATAAATGGATTATTTTAATAATAAAAAAATAATAATAATAATAATTAATAATATATCTGTGATGCTGTTCACAAAATATTTATTCAAATTATTCGCCATTCCTGCTTCATCAAAACATTATCAATTATTATCTCATTTAACTGGTTGTGATTCTTTTCATTTAAGACCAAACCTTTGATGGTCTGCCACACATTTTTTTGATCATTACCACATGTTACAATTTTATAACGTATATATCTGTCCTTTGTTTTTATAATATCTTGCTTATAAAAATTTTTTATGCTCTTATACTCTGCCCAGTATGCTCCATTACCTCTACCATAAACTGCCCTTGAATAGCTCCTTAATTTTTCATCCTTTAACTGACTCAAGTATTCATTGAACCAGCCTGGCATTTTATTATTCATTGAAATATTTTTTTATTGTAATTTTTTCAATAGATTTTTTCAAGCTGTTATCAAATAATTCCGCTTGTTGCTGAAGATCGTATGTATTTAATATATCTTCAAAATTCATTCCATGCAAAATTCTTCTGTATTTTGTTTCACAATATTGGATGCTCATTACATTAATTTTTTTGTTCTTTCTTTTTTCTGTTAAATTTATTTCAATCTGTATGGTTTCATGGTCAGAAATTTTATTATTGTGGTCGATAAAAGTCCTACTCCTTCGCAATGATTTCTTACTACAACATAATCTATCAATTACCTTGTATGCTGTGTAACTCTTGTGGGCTGATCAATGATTTGCTTAAAACCTTCATCCTCTATCAAATCCTTAATTACTTTGCTATTTCTACTCATCCAGTTAAGATTAAAGTCCCCCACAATAATAATGTTGTTTTTATTTTCTAAATAATCCGCACAAAATTTGCTGAACGCTTCCACAAAACTGATAATCGAGCTACTGGGTGATCTATAAATCACTGATATATACCATTCTATACCACTAATCACAATCCTTGCCAACAGCATCCACTCAGCGTCTGTTTTTAAAGAAATTATCTCGGAATATACAATATCTTTTTTTATATATATACATACTCCTCCTGTATATCGAAAATGTGACGGGCATTTTATAGTATTATAATTGGCAATAGTATATTCTTTTTTATTTATAGCGTCTGTTATATGTGTTTCCGTAAGACATATTATCTGAGGATTTTGATTCGCAGCTAAAATTCTCAACTCACTGAAGTTTCGTAAACCATTAATATTTAAGTAACTACATACAAACTTATCACTTATTTCGTTCTCTATAAAAAATATTTCTTTTTTTCAACCTCAATTTTCCTGCTCATCGTTGGACATGTAATGTCATTTACTTTGTGTTTTATATCGAGATTTAACTTCAATTTTTCATTTGTTCTTATACAATTTACACACTTCCATTCATTCTCCTGACAATTTTTCATAACATGCTCACCTCCACATTTCATACAACTGTCAGTTGCTGCTGTACATTTATCTTACTTATGATTATAATCAAGGCACTTTCGGAATCTCCTTACATCATAGCTCTCATATACCCTACATCTATCCCATCCTATTCTAACTCTACCTTCAGTTAATATGTTTTTATAATCATCTATATTTATTTCCATTATCGCATTATTTGATAATCCTCTCTTATTGGTTTTATATGATCGAATATATTTTACTTCATTCTTATAGATGAAATTATTTTGTGCTATCATCCTCTTTATTATTTCTTCGCCATTATATTTTTCTGCAATTCCCACGCTTAGTATTTTTGGATTATTATTTTTTGGAATTATAACTTCATATTTATTTTTTAACTTATCTTCCACTTGTGTTTTAATTTTATTTACAGAATCGATATCCTCGCATATGTTTGCTTGCTTTTTTTTGTGTTTCGCTTACAACAACTTTCGCCTCAAGTTTATTTGTTATCTTTGATACTTCTTCTTTTATTTTGTTATTTTGCTTAGCGCTTGACTTCAATTCTTCGTAAATATTTTCACTTCGATAGTCGAACTTCTTTGCAATTTCTTTTAGATTTTTTACTTCCTTAACACTATCTTCACATATTACTTGAACTGCTTGCATTTGTTTTAGTCTTTCTGTATATTTTCTGTATACTTTCTGTATATTTAATTATCGATTGAAATGTTTTTGTTGGTTTTTTTTTTTTTTTCATTATTATGAATTGACGAATTATAAACAAAAAAAAAACCAACACATTTTTTTTTGTTTTGTTATTATGATTTTGATTATATGATTATCAATGCCTCTATATTTAAAGAGCCCCGAAACTAATTTTTACTTCGTTAAAAAAAAATTTTATTTGTATAGAAAAACGAAGGTTTACAAGGATTTTCCATTCAAATAACATCTTTTTTTACGAAGCAAAAATTAGTTTCGAGGCTTTTTAAATATAAAGGCGTTATGATTATGAATATAAAAAAAAAGAACAAAACAAATTTTTGTGCTGATGCGTGGTTCTATTAAGTATTAAATTTGGTAATGATGCCAAAATAAAAATAGAGATCACAAGAACTGAGAAATAATTGGATTGGAATGGAATTATCATAAAAAAAACATTAATTAGTTACCCCTTTGCAGTAAAATAAATATATTTTAATAAAGAACCGAACCATTCTGAATTAAGATTGTAATTTTGATTATCTTTCGTTAAAATGGCCTTACAACTTTCGAATTTTATTTTATTTAAAATTTTAAAAATTATATAACCACCATAGTATTTCATGGAATTCTATTCAATTATAGTATTTAAAATATCTACAGGTACAAGTATGTCATAATTGAGATGTTCATCATCAAACATAATAATGGATTCCTGTATTGAATCATTTTTGTCTTAACTGATTAAATCTGCTATAGATAGATCAGCTACAAGTAAATCAGTCCAGTCTTCTTCACAATTAGCTGAATCTGAATGATCATTTAAAATTCTAATTGTTATAAAATTCAAATGTTACTGTTAAATGATATTGTTAAATTGATACTGTTATAAAATATGACCTATGAGAATACATTTTCAATTGGGTCTTGATTAAATTTTGAAACTAAAATAAAAAATAAGTTGTCCTTTCCCATCACCTTTCCCTTGTCCATCAGGAGTTAATTTATGTATTGCGAAAGGACTTAATCAAAACCATTTCAGTTCTTGGGCTGCAGAAAAAATAGATACAAAAAAAAATAAAAAATTACAAATAATTATCGCTTAAATATTTTTAATGAATATAAAAATATGTTTTATTCATAATAATATTTGAAAAGGGTTAATTTCAAAAAAAAATTACAATAAATTTATTTAATCTAATTTTTAGATTTTTCAAAAATTCACAAATTCAAAAATTTTCAAAAACAAATTAAAAGTACTTTTTAGAACTGCCAAAAATAATTTAAAGAATAATTACAAAAAGAGCTAAATAAATTAATAAAAAATGAAAAAAAAAAAATAAAAACAATACCTAGGTACATGCATAAACTAAAATTTTATCACCTTAAGCAGTTCTGTTCTTCCAAACTTCTTACGTCTGTATACTTTTAATAGTTTATTTAATTCTAAGTTACAATATGGAATTGTTAATTGGGGCTGGTACTTTTAATAATTACCTTAAACCTTTGTTAATACAACAAAAATGTGTTATCAGACTAATTTTAACAAAGCAGCTTCCCTTTATTTCAATGTTTGAATATTTTACCTCTGAAGCATCTTTTTTACTTCCGAGTCTTCAAAGTATTCTTTAATAGAAGTGGTTACTTACGAAGTAAGTCTAGGTATTCCGAAATATATATAATGTGAGAATCAACAACAGAAGATTAGCTATCATACCCCCTCATAATGTACATCATTTTTTACGCTCATTTTTAACAATTGCACCTCGGCTTTATAATTTATTACCTCCACCTTTAACTAACAATTGTTATGGTTCTAAATTACTCAGTTTGGTTAAACTCTGGCTTTTTAATTTCAATCACGATCAAGTAAATAACTTAGTACGCATAGTTTGTATTTAATTAAACTTAATTGTTTTTTTAAATAAGATATTGATTTTTATGTTAGTTAGTGAGTTAGTTTTTAAAATTCCTTTATTTATTATACCATGTTACATATTACATACCTTAGTACATTATCATAAATTAAATTAAAAAGATTTCAAAACAGTAATGGTAAAATTAGATAAATGTAAGATCATTCTGATATTCCTGAGAATATGTGATGAATGAAATAACAATAGTAGAAATAATTAAATTATATAACTGAACAATATTAGGTTGATAATTCAGAGCTAAAAGTATAATATAGTATAATATACTTTTAGCTCTGAATAATATAGGAAAAAGTATAAAAAGTATAATTCAGGAATACAAAAATAAAAATTAAAAATTCAATATTAAATATATACAAAAAAAAATATCAATATATACATTAGAAATGATTAAATTTAATTAAACATAATTAAACAAGGAAAGAAAATAAAATAGGAAAAAAGAGAAAGAATTAAAATTCGAGATAAACGATTACAAAATTTATTTTTTGTTATTATTTTAACTATTAAGAAGCCTGAGAAACAAAACTTGAAAGATATAAAAGAATTAGGTTAAGTTAGCAACAACTCAATTTGAGAGTGATCAAGATTCATTAAGTGAGATCTAAGATTTTTGATAAAAGTAATAGAAGTTCTATCCGATCTTAAAGAGAAAGGTAACGTATTGAAAATTTTGGGAGCTAAAAAGTCATAAAAATGGCGAAAATGCGATGTATATGCTCTAGGAACATTTATTAAAAATAGGTTATTGACTCGCAGATTTTAGTGATACCTAAGTCCATGGGCAAGATAATCTGATCTAATGAAATAAATTTTTAGTGTTCTGAATACATATAGCTGTCTAATAGTGGTATATCCAGCTTTCTAAATAGTGGAAAACTAGGTGTAAGTCTATTTTTCCTCATGATCAATCGAATACATAATTTTTGAGTAATGAGTAGGGGACGAATTTTGTTGAATTAAGGGCCCCCCAGCAGCTAATTCCATATTGTAATTTAGAGTTGAACAGAGCAAAGTATACCATTTTCATGACTCTCAGGGAATAATATTGGTTTAGATGGAAGACATTTCTTATGACTTTTTTAAAATATTTATGTAAGTGAAAAGTATACTCTGCCCAGTTTAATTTATAATCGAGAACGAGGCCAAGATACCTGAAAGATACAACACTATCAATCTTAAAACATGATTCACTACAAGAAGAACTTGAGTCAAAAGTGTTGCCATCCAGGGACGGAATCAATGGAAATTTTTTATAGACAGGAGAATGATAATTAACTGTTGATCACTGGGGTGATTATTTTTACCAACGTGCACAATCTTTGTTTTACTACTAAAACATATTTCCTTATGAGGTCCAGGTCATAATTTATATCACAAAAAAGATCCAAATTATTATTATTACTGTACGTGAATGCCGTGTCGTCAGTAAAACATAGTATATTTTTAGTTATTTTTAATAGCTCTTATTTTCGATTTTTATTCGTATTTATCGTTAATCTTTTATTTTTGTCAAATATGTTTTTTTGTAACTACACTCGCTACTGCATCCTTTTTGCATAGAGTGTCTTTGTAGAACACTTTTCTTTTTTCGTTATTTTGTAATTCTTAATATTATAATTATAAGCTTAATTGATATATTAATCTCTAATTTAATTTTTGAATACAATTTTATAAGTTTATTTTTTTCTTCTGTTCTTATAATTACATTAAAATAATTACTTACTTAAATTTGTTAATTTTGTTAATTGTTTAATATATTTTATGTATATTTTTTTTTCACATATATTAAAAATCTCTTGTCTATAGAATAGTTATTATATATTAATTAAACAATGAAATAAAAATACAAATAAAATAAGAATATGATGGCAAGTTTGCTTCCCCATTCCCGCCAGTTGGCCTATATATAGAACAGCAAACAATGTATCACACAAATACGTATAACTTCCATTAAAATTAACTTAGCTCGGTCAAAAGTACCTTATTTTGAAGTTAAAAAATAAAACAAAATTTTTCACTATAGTAATACCAACTTTTCAGTTTATAAATAATATTTAAACTCAATTCAAAATGTACTTTTTTCAAAATGTTAAAAATAGTAGAGGTGAATGCAAAAAATGTTAAAAAATAAATACTGAAAAATATTTAATTGTGTTCAAACTACCAAAATTTAATTATTGGATTTTAGTTGAAAATATAAAATATTTTTTTATTTAAAAATTGGTGTCCTATATATAGTCCAACCGGCATAAGTATGTAAGAATTTTAATTTCGTTGTAGCTTTATTTTGGAACATGTAAAGCGTAATTATGACACAAGTAAAAGCATTTGCATGGTAAAAGTGAGTTCAAGGGTCTTTAGGTAGCTATTGAAACTTTATTGGGAATTCGAAATAATTTTGAAGATCATAATGTCATAAACGTAAGCATTTTCCCACCAGAATTAGATAAATTGACGAATTGTGAAAAATTTTATGATCAAAATCTCTTTGAAAACGAATTGCCAAGAGATGTTCAAAATGCAATAGAAGTGAAAATTTTGGACGAAAATGATAAAATCGAAGATACTAATGATAGGTAATTCGTTTTTGTTGTTAACTCAAGATAAAGATATTTGTGATTGTGTCTATATTTGGCATATTTAACAGTTTGTTAAATGCGTGTGGATAATAATAAATGTGTTTCTGCAATGCTAACTAATGTTGACTTTATTAATCCTATACATTCAGAAAAACGTTGGAATAGAGAAAGACATACAGAGAAACGAGAATTTTGCAAATTTTAACGCTGATATGAGTGGTGATGGAATTGATCAAAGTAGCAATAAGTACAGAATCAAGCTAAAGGTAAGCTTTCTAGTGGGCGATTTTTATTTTCCTAATTGGTTTAGCAGTTGTAAACGTTTGGAATTTATACTTGGTATCATCAGACGAATCATCTCAACATATCGCAACTATCACTGTTCTATATTTTGTAAATATCTTCAAAAAGGAAGAATTTTTAAAAGAAAAAAAATAAATCCTTCCTCAACAGTAGACCCCGAAATAACAAATCTCGTTCTTCCCAAAATGAAAGAACAGCTCATTATTCCATCACTTGCACAAAGACCTTTGCATTAGTCTTTTATGTTTTACACAGTATACTAAATTTTTATATAATTGAATTTCTTATTTATTTTTAATTGTTTTTATCCAATTTCGGGAATATAATGTTTAATAATTAAAAAAGTTTCTAAACTATTTATGTATTTAATTTATAATATTTAGTTAGTTTGTTTCAATGTATTTATTTTTGTCATTCGAACTCTAAAAAATAATATTTTTATTTGTTTAAACTTTTTGTTTTAAAAATTATGCACCCATATTTGCCGGTTGGCCTATTTATAGGGTGGTCGTGGTCCATAGATCGGAACCTACAAGGGTTAGAAGAACCAAACTTGACTTTTGGTTTATCTAGCCAAACATTACTCTGGCTTTAAAATATTATTCGTTTTAGACAACGGGAAAGGGTAGCCGGAGGCCCAAGTAACAATTTTAGCTTTATAAAAGCTCTTGTGCTGCACTACAGCTAAATTTAAAGCTATTATAGTTTTAGCTCTATATCCGTTCTTAGAGCTTTTATAGAGCTCTTATAGCAACAAAAGTGTCGCTTATAGAGCTAATTCAAATTTTTATTTTAGCTCCACAATAGTCTTTTATACTCCTCTTTTAGAGCACGTAGCTTTTTAAACGTTTAAATAAATTAGTTTTAGGAGCATGTATAAGTACGCCGATATAGAACGAATGATAGGAAATAATGTTGTTATAATGTATGTATGTGACATGTGTATTACATTTATTTTGTTATTTTTATTGTGATACACATATTAATATTTTCTTATTAGTATTGATGCTTATCTAATTTATTTCTAGATTAACATATTTGTATTTTTATTACAATAAAATAATATGGAAATATGATATTGCAAGTTAGTTAAAAATGTGAATATTTTCCTAATTAAACATTAAATTTCCTTGCGATTTCAAATTTAACGTAAATATTGGTCTTCTACTTCGAAAACTTATAACACCCTATAATAATTTTAAGAAAATAATAATTTAAAAAAAAAAATTCTTAAAATTTTGAAAACTTTGTAAATATTTTAAGTCAAATGTTTCCAAAACATAAAACAAGCCTAAGAAATGTTTGTAATTTTCAAAATATTTATTTTAATTAATTTATTTTGAAGTTTTTCAATGCTTACATTCATTTAATTCATTTAGTATCAATAAAAAATGGCGATTGGGTATAAAGGTTTATTTCCCTAATATAGAGCTCTGCTCGTCTGAAAGTGCTGTTTTAGAGCTATTGTAGAGCTCCAAAATGTAATGTAAAGTTAATAAATTTTTTAGAGGGAGATAACATGAAATGACTTTAATTTCTTCGAGTGTTTGACTGCTTTCTTCACTATCGTTAGCTATATGATAATTATTAGTATTCATTTTTATTAAATAGTGTGGAAATATAAGTACTTACTAATACATAGTATTTTGGCTGTTGGTCTTTTACAACGTTTTGAGTTGCTCTTAGTATATTATTATTTTTAGAACATGATTTTAATAACAATGCTTTATTTTTGTTCAACCGTTTTTTAAATGTTGAGCTTATTTTATATTTTTTCCATGGTTAAAAATTATCCATTTTTTCAAATAAGTATTATGAACATACAATTACAAACAAACCGAATACAATAAACACACCGAATACAAGCGCTAATCTATTAAGGACGGTTAATCAGTTTTTTACAGGGACTGGGATGAGATAACATGAAATGACTTTCATTTTTATGAGAATTCAATCTGTAGGACAAGGACATTAAACATATTAAATCAGGTAGGAAATATCTTTCTGTCAATAAAAAAATATTTTTTTAGCTCTAAAAGAGCATAACAAATTAACTAATAGAGCAGTGAAGTGCTAGTATATATCAACTGCTCTGTTGCAGAATACCATGACGCTGTTACCTTTTAAACAGCATACAATTACACTCTTAAGGGCAAGTAGCTTTATAAAAGAATATACTTATTCCAACAGCTCGAAAGCAACATAATATTATACATTACTAAAGCAAAATGTTCTATATAAGAAAGAAATTATTATTTTAGCTCTAAAGTAGAATAAATTTATTTTACACACTTATAGAGTTAATTATTCCATTGTAGAGCCTACAGTGTATTTTAATGCTGCTTTAGAAGTCATTTAGAGCAAATTATGCTGAGTGCTCTAAAAATTGTTACTTGGGGGGTTAATGATAATGTTGAAATATTGTTTAAATGATAATTTATCATCAAACATGAACCGAGATCATTAAAGCAACTAACTCTCTTGATAACCTTATAGGAGAAATACGAAGAGTATAACTGATTTGAGCACATTTCTCCACGTTCTATTTTAATTGATTAACGTGACACGGTAGCAACAAATTATTATGTTCTTGAATTAAAGTAGCTTCATTAACTTAATTGCCTTAAAGACTTTGATATCGTGAGCATCATGGATACGCTGCTATTTCTCAAAACTGCTGTTATGTCATTAATAGATTAAATTAACAGTAATGGTCCTAGGTCATTGCCCTAGAATTACGATTTCATTTACATAATCTGGCCGGAAAAGGTAATTCTACTTAAGTTTGACAATAACTTAAATAAAAAAAAAAAATAAAAAATATATAGTTTTTACAAATTACTATTCGTTTTGATAACTATTATAAGTGAGTCAAATGCTATATTAAATTAAAAAATTAAAAATATAACATGAATACTGAAAATACTGGTGAATGAACTGAATTTTTAATGTCAGTGGCATGAGAAAAGACGGTCAACCTATGTATGTGTCCAGTGAATTACACAATGGCTTTTTATATATTTCGACTTATTTTAAATATTTTGGTTCGTGAAGTCATAAGTCCCTGAAATATTGTTAGCTGTTTTAACGGAACTACTATCTACCGAGGACTCTTAGCTTATCAAATATCTTTTTAACTTTTAATCTCTGGACTTTTGGCGCATCGCAGAGCTACTACTTTGAGGATTTATGTTATTGCAGTGTAATAAAGGTGAGTCTCGTCTTCATTATCATTATTTTGCTCTTCTCATACGACCCCTATTATGTCAAATAAAAGTAATGGTTCCTATAAAATTTGAATTACAATTTTTAATATCTAATTTTTACATAGATTGTAGGACCACATCAGGGATATTTTTTTGAATAATCTTTTTTAACGCTGTTTTAAGAAATTTAATTAGTAAATTATTTTATTAATTAAAAAACTATTAAATAAAGTAAATAAAAAAATAAAAGTAAAACAAAATAAATAAAAAATATTTTTCATAACCTATTTCCCAAAAAATTAAAAAAAAAAAAAATATTATTTCTCAGGCACCATTTTGATTATGAAATTTCAATCCTGTAAATGGCATGAATTTCCAGTTATTCATAGGTAGTTTCGTTCGCTTCTCCTTTTGTATCTAAGGTTTTATTATATAGCTAATAAATGTAGAAAATTATAGTGGTAAGTAATTTGAATGAAAAATATGACTAAAACGAAAGTTAATTTAATAAAAAGAAAATATATTTTTTTTTTTGTTGATTTTGCTCTTTCAATTTTTTTATTTTACTTCTTTGACATCTCAATGACCAACCTCAATATGCAAAAAAATTTTCCAGCTGGAAATAAATTTATATTTAAACAGGGGAGGTACGCGAATTTTTCATACATATATTATTTCTTTCATCTGTAACTTATTAGTTATGAGGAATAACCATAGAGTCGTATGAACGATTGCATTTTCAGCTCAAGTACAAGATTGTACCAATGTTCATTGTTTTTGTGTACGTTTTATACGTTACAAAAATTTTTTTTTTATTAATTAAACACACCTTGATCTCCTTTTTGTCTTTCTACAATATTTTTTGTTTGTTTTATTAAAAAATAATATATATATATATTTATATATGTATATATTTTAAGAGTTTTATTTCCGCACCAATAAATCAAAACAGTTTTGTTCATCACATTTACATAGAAAATATTTTGTAATAAAATTTTTTTTTTGAAGATTCACTATGATATTATTGTCAGTCCATGTCGTTGATTATTATGATTTCTTCGGGAAAATTGTTTCTGATATAAGTAAAAGATATGAAGGAATATTGTGTATATTTAAAAATATGATAGCTTCCTATGTATTTCGACACAGATTATATTATAATAATATATATACACTAGCTTTGTAACCAGTCATAAATGACGGAAGCAAAATAAATCCTAGTTTCTTTTTTTCTTTCGTTAGAAGAAATTATTCCGAAATTACAGTACTTATGTTTATATCACTTGTTATTTATTTTTATTTATGTTTATATTGGCCTAACACTAATCTTTTTTTTTGTTATATAACACAAAAAGAAGTACCATACCAACAAATTTGTATAAAATGTTTGTATTTTTGTATGGAATACTCGTATTCACTTCCATTTAGTTATAATTCGTTAGTTGGGTTCCATTTAGTATAAATTATACCGCATTAGCGTTATTGAGTCCTCCGGGAGAGCAAATTTAAAAATGGGATCTTATTTTCATATAAATTTTGTCTTTTGTATAATGTATAGGGATCTTATTTTGCTATATGAATAAACTGTTATTATGGTATTGTGTTATTTTTAAAAAATATTCATAATTTATATATTCAAAATTTTGTATCTAAATTGGTAAAATTTACAAAAAATACAAAAACATTTTCATCAATAATTTTCAATTTAAAAAAAACAATGTTTTATTATCCGGCGTAGAAGTAGAGTTAATTATCCTACTCTACTTCTATCAAGTTCTATTGATTGAACAGTGAACCTGAACAGTGAAGTGAAATGTGAACACTTAACACTGAAAATAAAATAATATTTTTGGAATGGAGCATATAGAACATACAGAATACAGATACAGCAAATAATAAAAAAAAACAAAAAAAAACAAAAAAAAACAAAAATAATTTTTTTTGAGTGAAGTGAGTTACGCACACAATAATGACAAAAATAAAAGGAAGAAGCAATAAAGTAGTATAATGTATAATATTATACAATACAAATATGCTGATACACATGTGTATTATTATGTATAATTTTAAGTAATAAGAATAACCTTTGAGTGAATTATGTTTTTTTTTTGTGTTAAATGCTGTTTGCCTTTTGGTTATTATACCATATTAAACTATTGATTAAATTTCTATTAGTCCTTATTATTATAAATCAAAAAAATTGTTTGTTTTATTTATATTATTATTATTATTTTTTATTTTTCCTTATTATTTGCGAAGAAGACTAACATTAAATTAAAAAAATATAGTTCATGCAATCAATTTTTCCTGCAAAGGTTCAGCATGGTATACAGGGGTTAAAAAAAGCACCAAAGCAATTTGTATATATATGCATTTGTATGCATATGCAATTTGTATATGTGTTGGAGCGTTCCGTCGAACTTACAAACATCCAGATAAATGCAGAATAATATTATTTCTAGATAACTCGTCATAGTTTTAGACTGTAATTGTTTATTGAGTTGACTCTTTAGTGGGAGTTACGGTAACACTAATTACAAACTGTTGGTGGTCAGATAGTGTAGTATCAAGAACGTGAAAGTAATATAGAAATTTAATTATATGTGTAATGAAGTGATCAATTACAGTTTTTGTAGGTAATCTAGTAGTGTATTCTGGTGATATTTTGTTATAAATCAAATTCATTCATTACTCATTAGAATATTAGAGTAGTACATGTTTATTATTTTTATCAAGCAAGTTTAAATTAAAGTCACCTAGTATAAATGAGTCGATTTATAAAAATTTTTTACTTATAGTATGAGTCGATTTTTATAACTCACAGATGTACTGATGACATCTTACAATAAGTGATAAAATCAATAAAAATAAAAATCAGGAGTTGCACAGGTAGTCTAACACTATAAATACGTACTGATGATTTCTAGTAGTGTTATGATGGACGAAACAATTCCTAAAAATACTTTGAAAAATATTTCATTACCAGCAAATCCATTTAATAAAAGCGTAACAAATCAAATTATCAGATTGATTGATAACTGGTCACAAAACAATTCAAAAACCAGAACAAAATAACATTCCTTTGAGTTTACTAGTAATGCCACCAAAATGTTCAAACAAACTTCCAAAAATAAGTAAATTCAACAAATAAAATAGAAGACAGAGCAAAACTGGATTGCAATATCAATTGGTAGTTAAATCATAAAGCAGGTGATACGCTGTTTAAAGTCGTATTTAAACACTATGTAATTAATAGTTTAAATAAAAGAAATGTTGACAGTTCGGATTAGCCATAATGTTAAAACTGTCATTAATTAAAAATAGAAAAGTAAATGATCCAACAACCTAACCAAAATAAAATTTTAAACAGCGAAACAAAAATGATTGACAATTCATATTACGAAAACAAATTTTATATTTTCATTTCTAAAACCTTTGTTTACAAAATTATTGCAAAAAATAAAATAAAAATGTTTAGAAGAAAAATAAAAAAAAAAAAAATATTTTTTCAAACGTATTGTAAATATAATTAAATGTCGTTTTTTCTCTGTTTTTTTTTATTAATATCATACTAATTCTTTTCCACCATCATACAATCATTCATACATACAATAATATTTTATATTTTTTCATTTTATATTTACGTGCAAATTCATGATTCTGGCACAAATGTATTGGCATAGTGGGTAAAACCATTTGTGAATTCCAATTTAATTTTATTTTCTTCGAGATGAATAAAAAAGACGACTTGATTGCCATATACCATACCTAATATGTTTCACATTATATAGAAAAAAAAATGTCCTTTATTCTAGTGCATTTCCATTTTTCTCTCTATACACATGGTAGCATTAGTATTTGTGTATGCTCTGAATACCTATATAATATATATATATAATATATATATATGAAAATAATAATAAAAAATAAATACTTAACTCATGTGCTTAAACTGTATAATTTGTCCCCATTTCAGAATATAACCTGTTCGAATTTTTCGCTAAAAAAAGTAACAAAAAAGAAATATTAAAAAAGAAAATAAATAAATAAATAAAAAAAAAGGGTTGAAAATATTTGGTTTGAATTACATTTGATGTTGACAATGAGTGCGTTTTTTTTTTTTTTTCTTTTTGGTTTTTTATTTTATTTTATTTTCATTTAAAAAATTGCGTTCAAATTGTTCATAATGATATTAAATTACGCATACATTTTAATTTTTCACAATGACATTTACATATATACATAATGCATGTATATAAATAAAATCACTTGTATATTATGTGCGTAAATTTTATTAACTAACGAGGAAAAATATATCCAGCTTGAATAACCCCTATCATGAATATCATATCATTAAGTACAAAAATATATTATAAGTACCTACCTAACCTATAGATACATCTATACATCACTATTGAATTACATATATTATTGTGCAACACTAGCCACGTTTTTGCTGAATATAATATTATTATTATTATTGTGTATGAAAACTATAAGAATGAATTATTAGAATTGAATGCGGGTAAAAATAATTGATAATATTTAATTGATATCACTGACAACTTTAGAAAACTAACTTGTTACACAGAGCTAAGATTAATATAAATTTTATGTACATTTTGGAAGCAATCAGAACAGACCTATATGAATCAAAACAATATCAAATCTACTGTAGTATCAAAGCAACAAGAAAAAATTATTTCGGCCACTGGGTTATTTACAAAAATTGTAAATTTTTTTTGTTTTGATTACCATTAAAGGTGTAAACAGTAACATAACTTGTAGAATTTGTAGTTTTTAGTGTCGCTTTCCAGATAAGAAAGTTATTCTTAAAGTTAATATACTCATTGAGTATGTAACCTATGATCAAAATTTATGTCTCGTTTGTTCTGTTTTAACTATTGTAACGAATATCTATAATTATAATTGACAAGCATTTAAGGACCTGCGCAGTAGACACCTTTTCATTTTATTTCGTTTCTCTTTAATGAACTTCTAATATATAAATAAGTTGTATTTAAAACAATAATGGGCACACAGTTGAAAATTTTTTACTCATATGATTTTATAATTCAAATTTTTAAGTAACTGTTTCTAAATTTTGGTTATTTGTAGTAATAATATAGTTTTTACTAAAATTATGTATTATGTATGTATATATACCTCTTTAATGACAAAATTTTTTATTTTTAGTAATTTTATCCACTAAATGCCATTTACTATGGGGAATATATCGGAAACGAAACAGTATATGAGGGACGTGTAATTATATGTCCTAAATAAAACTTACTAACCACGAGTGTAGTACGTTCTTTTTATTAAACACGAGTGGTTTTTGCTATATCGTGCGAAGTCTATGTCAGTACGTTAATTACTGTTTTTTTTTTTAAATTTTAAGTTTGATTTCAACTTGAATTATAATTACTCAACAGGAGCTCCTAGTATGAATATAACTGTATATATAAATCTTTAATTAGTACATATGTTAAATATTATTTTCATTTGTAAAATTATGCTGACCATCATAAATATTATGGAATTTACTATAGTGTTATTCTGAATTCAAATGCACTATTCAAATTTAATGAACCATGTAAGGCAATGAACTTTGTTTAGTTAAATTACTTATTATAAAATTAATGTAATTTATTTTATACTTAATCAGCATATTTATTTATTTATTTATTTTAACTGTCGATCCTACACATAAATCTCATAGGTCATTTTCCCTTTCGAAACATATAAATTATTTGGTATGAATTTCTGTATATTATATATAGTTATATTATTTTTTATTAATTATATTATATCTTTATTAATTATTAAATTATATTTGAACCGATGTGGTTGTATTGAAAATTAAATTTTTATTGAATTTATTATTTTTAATTGTAAATAATTAAATTAAGATTTCTGTAAAATTTGTGTAAAAGGGCCTGATGGTCCAGAACAATTATCAATTATTAAATCAAACCTTGAACAAAAAATAACTCTTTCTTTTATTTTAGGATTGATTTAAATTGAAAAGATCTTTTCATGAAGCCATACGGTTATAAAAATCTTTTCAATACAATTGCATAATTTTTATAGAACCATAGGCTGAAAGATTATATGCAGAACAGAACTCTAAGAATTGTTTGACAAAGCCATATGCTCTAGACATTCTTACGAGGTAAAATATAGCTTTACCCAAGCAATTCGCTTGAAAGCTATATTGACTATATGTATAGATTTGATTATATAATCCGCCTATCCTAAATATAGACAAAATTACAATAAACTCCAGTCAAAATTACACTATGATTATATATTTTGTCCTGCTATAGCTATAATTATATCATCATTGTCCTGTAATATCTCCAGAACGAAAACTTTATTATACAGGTTTGCGTAACATGATTAAGTATATTCATTTGCATTTTCAATATTCACTTTTCTTTGCTATTCATTATCTTACTTAATTGTAAATTATGTCTAAAATATTTTAAACATTACTCATAGTGAAATAGACAAATATTGTAAGTTTATTAAATAGAAGTTTATTAATAGTAATAGACTACATATTATAGTCTAACAGATATCAACACAACAAGAATACATTTTTTATAAAAACCTTCGACTGAATATTAAAAATATATGACACTAGTGACTAACCAAAAAATAAACAGAAAATCGGATAAGTTAATATTATGAATTTAGTTATTTTCTATTATTTTACATTTACTATAATTCATTTTAGTGATAGCCTAACTGTATCTTTAATTCACAGGAAAATTAAAAAAAGAAAAGTTTTATAATCTAACCCATCCTCTAAGCGGTTTCCCAACCCGAAATCATTTGATGAGAAGTCAAATCACATGATCATTACACCATATCCATCGGATATTCAAATATATCAGACCAGCAACAATGAGTCTATTCAGCCAGAAATATCATCAGTACAATCGCTTAAATAGAGAATATACTCCACATAAATGATTCATTAGCATTTTTATGGCTATAATTATGGACATTTTAAACACATATTAAAGGTATATCTAACCTCTGAAATTATAAATTATACTGTTTTTCAAATAAACGTCAACATTATATGAAAATCTTTATTTATCAATCAATAGTGAATGCTTGAAACAGTTCAAGTTTGGCACAATTCGAGGCCAAAAAAGCACAGCTAGATATCAAAAAGAGCTCCAAAAAATATTCAGATAAAAAAGTCATACCATACATATAAAAAATATACCATAGGTGGCCTTTTTGTGCTCATGAAGCTATTTCTATTCATCAGCAAATAATCAATAACTTTTGATTCCATATTGATTCCTTGAAATTCTTTGAAAAAGCTGTTGAAGTGATTCAGACTTCAGTTAAAAATAAACGAAATAACATATCTTGTCCTCTATGCAACCACCTTCAAAAAATCAAAAACTGAAAATTTGTACAATAAGTAAAAATAACCTCAAAACCTTCAAAACCCAAAGTTGACTCATATCAACAAAGTAAAATCCATACCAAATATTGAAAATGCAAATATTGAAAACTTCGAGACTCTAAGAATTCTTGGAATGGAATTAAGTGGCCAATTTTCGTGGCATAATCACATTTTTTCTGTCGCGGTTTTATAACTATCTGTTGGGTAATTGCTCTGACAAATATAAAGTATTTTCTAAGTTTAGAAGATATTTTAGAAGATTTGTACATTTTTATATACTAACTCTTCTATGCGGTTCTATTCTATTTCTTTTATATGCTTTTCTAAGTTTATTTTTTATTTTTTTTTTCTTTAATTTTTAAATGGTTCATTCGCTGAAGTGCCAATGCTACAAAAATTGATGTTAAAGACGTTCCAATTGTATAATGCTTATCGTGTGAAATTCCGTTACAGTATAATTCTAATGATATTTGTCAGTAAATAAACCATTATTTGGACGATGACATGGTTTTAATAGCATGTCTTTACTCATGCACAAAACTTTTTCAGAATATGTCTATATTTTTTAATTTGGCTTACAAATGAATATTTAAAAAAAAATTAACCGAAATATTTTTATTTCCACTTTAATTTAAGTG
The DNA here is from genome assembly GCA_963942445.1 of Argyra leucocephala. NCBI lineage: Eukaryota > Metazoa > Arthropoda > Insecta > Diptera > Dolichopodidae > Argyra > Argyra leucocephala. The sequence continues at coordinate 80,356,469 of OZ012681.1, read as the reverse complement.
CCCTGAAAGCCCTGAAAGGGTTAAAAAAGTAAAAACAGAATTTTATACTTCAATTATGTATTATTGTTTTGTTGTTTAGGCGGGAAGGTTTAATCCTCTTTTGAAAATATTTCTATAATTAAATTAGAATCAATTTAAAAAAAATTAGCATGTGAAGAAATTGTACATTATAAACGAAATTTCAAATTCGTTATACCCTTTTTTAAATTAAATATTTTATAAATATATGAAAATACATAATACCCATAATCAAGTTTTTGTATAATCTGAAAAAAAAAAAAATTTGAATGAAATGGGCTCATATAATATCGTACGTAGGATCGTACGTGAATATGAAAATAATACAATGTATGTATTACCGTATAGTATTCAAGCTGCCATTATTACATTCGAAAAAGGGTTAAAAAACAAAAAAATAAAAATAAAATAAAAATAAAATATAACAACAATACTATTGCATATTTTCTAATCCTTTTTAATTCAATTTTATATGTACAGTACGTATTATATAATGTGTACATATTTATATATGATATTATAATGTATATTATAATGTACATATTGTGTTCTCTGACTGAATTATCCTTCTATGAGAATCTACGGATATAATGATAATACAATTTTCGTATCGTTTGTGTAGGTACATTTTGTATAAAATGAGAAATACTTTTATTTGAAATCATGTCCTTTTTCACTTATAACGATGATGCCAAAGATGATGTCAAATAATATTAAAGATATGAAAATATTTGAAAATAGGATTTAAATTATATTAAAAATAAAAATCGCCGGCGTCGTCTTTTTGTTTTTATTTCTTATTTAATGATGAGTTTGATATTCATTAATTTTTGCCTTTGAATTAACTCATATAGTAATAATCATCGTTGTTCTAATAATATTCACCTCTAGGGTTGTTTTATTATATTTTAGAAAAATAATAATTTTCATAATTAGAAAAACTGATAAGGGTTTTCTTTGTGAATTCTATAATGAATGAAAATGTACCTGTGTTGAAACTAAAAGTGGGACTCGTTAACGATGATGTTGGGTTGAAGCATAAAAAAGATGTATTTGTATTAAACTGCAAGATTTCGAATGGAGATTAATGTTTTTTTTTATAAAATAATTTACTTTAGATATAATTTAAGTTACTACAACTTACTGTTATTGAATAATTTATTTTATTAATATAAAAGAGTGTCGATGTACACTAATATAATTTTCCAAACACTGCTTGGCTTAAGTTCCATAAAAAAGAATACTAATGTATGTGAACTCGGCGATTATTTATTTTTATTTTTTTTATTTCACTTTGAACTTAAGAGAGCTAAAGCTCATATAGAGTGTTTTACAATTAAAATAAAGTGCGTGTAAAATGTAGTGCAATATAATATGTCATTCTAATTAAGACTAGGTAGTAAGAAGGAAACAATGTACATCAAAAACTAAAACTAAACACAATTATATAAAATGAACATTATGACAACTGAAAACTATAAAAATTTAAAATTGACTGAAACTTAAATCATATTATTTATATAAATAAAATATTTGTTTTGGTACAATTGTAGTTGTTTTCTCAATCGCTTGATTCTTGAATACATTTATATAACGAAATTAAAGTGCAATACCTAATACTTTATGACGAAATTAATACTAAAGGCCCCTATTACACATCAATCAATGGTCAATCAATGGTCAATATATTAAAAATGATTGATGGTGGTTCTATTCTCATCAACCATGTTGTCAAAATTTCCATAAATCTTGCTGTTAAAATCATCGGAGGTAAAAAAATGGCCTTTTGGGGAATGTTCAAATATTATTTTTTGGGAATGTTCAGATAAGGTTATAATATTAATTTGTAATGTAATTCTAAAAGGAATAATTTTTATATTAATTTTAATAATTATAGCAACTATTTTGTAAAAAAAACAATTGATAAATTATTCAAATGTGTAAAAAAATAATTTGTTGTTTTTTATACACAACATTTACTTTAAAAATTCAATTTAAACTGAAGTCAAAATCTTTTATTTTTACGAAATAGTTTTTATTTGTTGTTTCTGTTTTGTGTTTTTTTATATTTAATAAATAAGTTGGAAATAAACTAAACAATATTCAAAAAGAAAATTAAAAAAATTAATAGAGAAATAATAAAAAGTTTAATATTTTTGAAGCAATATGAAATTATATTTTCAATATTCATATATGCTTCGAAATGATCAATATATTCAGAACACTTCCACAGTATGTCCTTGCAAAATGTCAAAATTTGGATAAAAAGATTGATGAATAATCGATCATCATTGTTTTCATCAATATATTGTCAAAATATTGACGAAAAGATTGATGAAAAGAATGATGTGTAATAGGCACCTAATTTCAATATAACTTAACACAATAAAATTCCATTAATCTCAACGTAGTAGATCGATGTATTTTAATTCGTTTATAGTCAAAAACGTTTGTAGTCACAATTCTGTTATATAGCAATAATCAACAATTTGTTTGAAAGAAGGTAATAAACTTCATAAGTTCATACAATCGATGTCGTTTATAGTCACATTAAAATATAACCCCAATTTTTTCAATAAAATAAAAAAGTAAGTTAATTATTTTATTAAAAAACTGATTTATATATAGTTTTTTTCTGTTCTTTATTACAAATATGTATATTTTGTGATTACATAACAGAATTGCTATTTATGAATAACATAAAGTTTAAAATTGTTATACGAAAGATATTTTATTGAATTTGATTTTGTTTATAAAGATGTCATTTTTTTTTACTACGCCTACAGTCACAAAACGGTTATTATCAGAAATTTAGCGAATGACTATAACCGTGTTTTATTGCATATATTTTTTTTAATGATAGCAGAAGCAAATGAACTAACATTTATTATATACACCCATATTCTGTTAGACCCATCTCGCGAGATCGCGTGAGAATATCTCTGACGAGATAGTTTTGTACTCTGTTAGACCTTTGACGAGACGAGATAGCCATTTTTTATCTCGTCAAAAATTGTAAGCGATAGAGTATCTCGTCAAAGTATTTTGTGTTTTTTTATCAAAAAATTGAATTAAATAAATAAATTGAATAGATAAAATAGTTAAGTAAAGATTAATAAACAATTTTTCATTATTGTTTTTGCATTATTATTAAAATTGTGATTGTTTTTTGAAAAAAAAAAAATCTTTACTATTACTGTTTTACTACGTTTATGTACTAAACCAAAAAATATATTTAAACATAAATATATTTATATTTATTTTTCATTTAAAAAATATTTTAAAACTAATACTAAAACCCTACTAACACTTTCCAAAAATTTTATAAATCATATTTCGTTTATATACCAATAATTATTTTTGATAGTAAAAAATGATCAGTACTACCAACAAATAAAATGTTCTATCGCGCCGCTTACAGTGTCTAACAGAAAGGCATATTCAGCGAGACGAGACGAGATGAATTTTTTCTTCTCGTCAACGATGGGCCTAACAGAATATGGGTGATAATTTTTGAAGAGTATAATCTGATCTGATTTTTGTTTTTATGATTTATTTTCAATTTTTGTTTGCATTTTTGTTTTTGTACTTTTTTCCATAAGTTTGTGTGTGTGTGTTGAAATTTATTTTAGAGTATAGATGACGCTCAACTTGGAAATAACCGTAATTTATTTGGTGTAACTATTTGAAATGTTTTAAGTATTCAGTACCAAGAGCTTGCTAAAATTTTAACATTTTTGTGGTGTAGATAATTTACTATTCAATTATTCTTGCTTTGTTACCCACCACGTCGTTCATCTTCTGTATTATATATAAGATTTCTAAACAATCTGGTACAATATTTATGTTGTAAGGCTCCTGTTTAGTAAATAAAGTTTCATTTAATAATATGAAAAAATAGTAATTGAATAAGTGAACAAAAGAAAATGATGAATAACGTAATGGGCTTAATATTATTAGCTAAATAGTTTCCAGTCAGTCAGCCGAATTGGCATATTAAAAAGCACTGAACATTCATTCTTTTGAATGTTTTAAAATTCAGAACTTTTCAAAATATTGTAATGACATTCAGGCGGAATATTTGCCGAAATATGGCGTGATATCTATCAACTATCTGTATCTTTACAGACAGACTGGTATAGTAATTAGATCACTAGAACAATCATACACCTTCTCCGCACCTAACAAAAGCTCACAAAAACAGAGCAGGCTACTTTCTACAACCACTGAATCTTGAAGATATAGAACTTAGGTGCTTCCGTCGCTTTATGGAAGGCTCGAGCTGATTCAGAGGGGTAGGATGCGCGCGGATACCAGATTCTTTGTTATCCAAATGGACGTCCTTAATTTAAGTAAACCAACTTACGATGAAAATGCATACTTCAGATTATAATCGAAGATTTGACCTAATGTTATAGATAAAGATTATGTAAAAACTGTACTATGCCGATTTTTGGTCAATTGAATCATTTTCTATGCAAATTGTAGCATATCGGATTTATCAATTGAAATATTAAAAATATCAAAAAAATTTCGTTATAAAAAATACGTGACGCCAGCCACACTGAAATAATTTGCGTTTTATTTTTCTATTTATCTTAAAAGAGTATAATTGCTTGTACAAAGAGTAATAATTATTCAGCAAAACATTTATAATTTAATAAAACAAGAACATAGATAATGGAATGGGATTTTAACGTATTGTTACAAAACCTGGATTATAATAACAAAGTAATGACAATAAAATAAAAATTCTAAACTCTAAAACTATTTCGAAAATAAAATAAAGTCGAATTCTAAGTAAAATATTTTGTAGCAAAAATATCTAATAATACTGAATCCCAAAATAGATCAAATAAGGAGGTAAAAACATTAATTGAAGCTAACATCATAGAACACAAAAAGTACTACTTACAGTTCTAGTTAGTTCCACAATAAGACCACAATGACTATAGACGAAATTAAAGACAATTATTAATTGTCGAAAAATTAAACTCATGCATATTACTTAAAACAGATCAAAATAGAAATTGCATTATACATGGCTGACTTATAATAAATTATATGAATTTGGTTTATGACGGTCACACTACAATAACTTATTGATGTACATGAACACGCATTTTAAAATTTTGTTTTTCGTTTATAATTTCAAATTAATTATGTTGCAAATTTAAAATAAATAAATAACACCTACAATATAAAAATGGAGCAATTTATTTTGATAATACCTTGTTCTTTACCCTCAGCCATTTTAAAATTTTAAACAAAATTTATCTCTAAAAAACCAAGCTGTAAAAAAACAAAACTGACAAGAGAAAAATTTCTGTGCAGTATGAAATTGAAATTTCATAATGCGTAGCTGACTTTGTTTTGCTAATGAATTTTGAGTCCTATAATTTTTGCAATGTAGTTTATGAACTGTAAACAAAATGTATAAATCATTTATGAACACGAACACATATCGAGATATATTGCATTATGCGTTTGTGAAAAATCCTATATTGTGAACAACGTCGGGTTGATCTAAAGTTACAGTACCAATGACGAAAATAATTAGCTATTATAAGACTTAAATTATTCCAAAAAATAAATTCAATAAATTAATTCAAGCTACAAATTAAATAACTTACAAAAGTAGGTATCGAAGCTTCAAGCTGGTAAATTTTATTTTATTACAACATAATGTTTTAGACGTAAACGTTAGTTACAAAACGCTTAGAATCCGTCACAGTTAGATTAAAGTGAATATATTTTCTATTATCATTTTAAATTTCGTGACCACACTGTAAATATTTTTTAAGCTAATTACAAATTTAACCCTCAATATTATTAAATTTAAAACTTATATTGATAACTCGTAAATTCATCTGGAAAATTAGTATCTTTAGTTAAATTTAATTAAAGATATTTTTATGTAAAAATGTAAGTAAAATATTTTGCGACATTTTTGTACATCCAAACACGAGATTTACTTTAATAATAAGTTATCAAAAATTATTATTGAAATCAAATGAATTGAGGTAGTCACTAATAAGTCATGAATTGTAATATTATATAGCAAGCCCCTTCTTAACACTTCATAAATCGTTAAGAAATTAAATTAAGAGTTGACAGATTTTGCGTTGAAGAGAGTCTGAGAGTAAATAAAAAAAAGAACGATGTTAATAGTCTTAGAAAAGAAAAAAAAAATATTTTGTTAATTGAGCCATAGGGTTAACGAATATAGGAGAAATAATTTTAAAAACTGTTATTAAGATTTCCAACAAGGAACCATTCTTGGAACAATTTATTAAAAAAAAAAGTAATAAATATTTTCACTTTTTTATATAGCATTCGTGCAAACAATAGTTTGATAATGTGGGTTTGCAGGTATATAAAATAGGCAGAATGTGTATAATATTTGTATTTATAAAAAATAATATTAATCCTATAATTTTCCCTTATTATAATAATAATAAAGGGTTAATATATCACATAATTTTATGTATATGCCTTTAAGGTGAATACAATAATTTCTTTTTTATTTATAAAATTATAACAAAATTGTATGTGCCCATGTATATACGTACATTATTATTATGTACGGGTATATATGAAAATTGATATGAGGATTAAAAAAAAAATTATCAACTCGATTTACATACACACTCCTACATATTTAATATTATACTCATATTAGAGTTCAAATTTTATGTTATTATAATGTTAATATATAGTATCGTCGTCATGATTTAAATAAAAATTCAAACATACTCATAATAATTGTTATTGTTGTTGTTGCTGTCGAATCGAATATAAAAACGTGTCAATTTGATGTATTATCGCACAACGCGATATTCATACATTCATTCGTACATAATATACATACTGTACGTACTGTAATATCTTTTTTTAAATACCGCTTGTTATTTTCAAATTTGTTTTGATTTTGTGTTTTTTTTTTTTTTTTTTTGGAATGCATGCAAAATTATTATGATTATTTTTTTGTTTTTTTGTTTTTATATTTTGTAGATGAAATGTTTAAATTAGAATTGTTGATTTTCAGAAACAAAAAGACTCGTATATACATTTTAAATGAATTGAATTGTAAAAAAAACAAAAATTGGGTATAGGGAAATGAAAAGAAAATTGCAAATATCCTTAAAATGGCACGTGAACACACTTAAAGAGCTCTTAAACTCTGGAATATTTTGTTATTTGTAGGAATTCTCTTTTGTTTAATAAATCAAACAATAAACAGTCGAACATGTTATAAATAATTTGCAAAAAATATAAATGTGTAAAAAAAATAAATAAATGAAATAAAAAAATTCTGCCGAAAGGATTAAGAGTAGGTAAATTTGTGAAAAAATTGTCTAATCTCAAATGAAACAAAGGATATAATTTTTTGTTTTTAAATATAAATATATTTTATATTATGATTTTATAAAATTATTTTATAATGACATAAAAAAGGAGAAAATTCAGTGTGGTTTACTTTTGTTATATATCATAAGCCTTTCAAAATAGGTAGGTATGTTTTGTTTTGTTTTTTTTTTACATTTTGTAAAAGAAAATTGGTTTCATTATGAAATCTGTGTAAATCGGAATTTATTATTGACGTATGTTACAAATGTATGTATTATTACAAACTATTGTACCTAGCTAGCTATACATATTTTTTACACAAAATAATATATATTTTTAATGTTAAACACTGTTTTTAAAGGAATTTTTTTTATTCCCCCAAGTTAAATTTTATAATTTCTTAAAAATTGCCCAACAGTTTAAAGTAATATTTATTAGTATAGGTTAAGTCATGACGAAAAAATCGAAAATGTACCGATTTCTATTAAATTAACGGAGTAATTACTTTGTATCACACTATTGATGAGGACCGGAAAATTATTTCTTTCTAAATCATAAAAACTAGACATTTTATAGGCATGAAAAATTTGTTTAATTATTTTTAGTTAATATCTTGGTTGATTCAAATGCTACAATCATTGTAATTATATAAAGCACATATTAATTTTTTAAATATTATAATTTTTTAACTACATAATTATTATGTTCTTGTATGGTGGTGCGCTAGTTTCCGGACATGTATTGGTTTTCGGACACTTCACTACCCAAGTAACAATTTTTGCAGCTAATTTGTTTCGAAAAAGCTAATTTGCTCTAGTACTGTTCTTTAACCATTCTCTGAAGCAAATTTGCTCTATAAACTAACATTTTGACAACAAATTAGCATTTAAAATTTCTTTGTAAAATGATCTGCTCTATAAGAGCTGCATGAGCAGCTAATTAGCATTTTTTGTGAGATTTTTTTTTTACTCTTTAAGAGTTGCAATAAAATAACTAATGGAGGTTATTAGCTCTATTATAGCTCTATAGAACAACATTTATAGAGCTTCAACTTCGGAATTAGTATAGCTCTATTAGCACTTTTTAATTTTAACCGATCACTCTTATAGAGCAGCACGAATATAAATCCGAAGAAACTCGACAACTAATTTGTTTCTTTAACATAACTAATAGAGCATAATATGACGCTCATATCACACACATAATTATGTCATAATTTTTTTTCTTCAGTTCTTTAAATATTTTATTATGCAAAACGCGCATCTAAAAAAAAATAAATGTAAAAAATATTAATTTTAAATAAAAATTTTTAAAAAATCAAGAGGACATAATTATTACAGATAAAAAAGAATTATTTTATGTGAAAAATGAAAATAAAGCATAGTTCTATGAAAACGAAAATTCGGGTAATGTCTAATTTAATTTAATCATCCATGTCTCAGCATGGATGTTTATCACAGCAAAAAATAATAACATTGTAGAAACAAAGCAGTCGAAAAAAACAATAATTGGAGAAGTTTTTATACATGGTTCATTAAAAAGTATAAAAGAAATGTTTGAAATGCCAATTAAATCATCTTACTTAAATAGTATATATTTTTCGGATTGCGAGAAAATGGAGCCACAATTTTTCAGTATCAAATGTATAGTGTGTAAAATGTTCAAAATAAAATATAAAAATTAAGTTTTTGTTCAATTGATAACTTCATTTTTGTTTAAATTGTACTTTATGTAAAATATTTTTTTGTTCAAATCATAAAATAATGTAACAATTCAAATAATACAAAATAAAAAACAAAAATTAACCAAATAAATACTTAAGCTTCTTGTTTCTTCTATCTAATATATTATTAATAATAATGTTGATTATTCAATTCTAATATAGGTACATATACATTACAAATACGAATTTTCCAAATTTATTAATTTTGTGATGGCAAATTGGTGTAATTTTTTTAACATTTGTTTTTACTTGGATTCTTTTAAATATATTAATAATTATGCACATACCTTCAACCTTAAACAAAATATAAATATAACATCTGACATTTGAATATGAAAAACAAAACAAAAATGACACAACAACAAAATTGCTCTATAAGCTTTCCATAAGTGCTCCAATGCAACAGTTACACAGCAAATTTGCAACCGCCAAAATTATGTCAAAATAAATTACAAAAACAAATTGAATTATTATGTAGCTAACTTCATGTTGTTATTTATTAGAGTGGGTGAAAGAAACAAGATAATGTTCTATTGTATCTGACATTAAATCGGTGATATGAAAATTTCAGTTCAGAAATGTCAATTTTTCCATTTCAAGTATTATATTATTTTAATAAATTGGAATTAGAATAAATTAAAAAAAATAAAAACACAATAATAGTAATTTAAGTACATAATGTACATAAAAAAAAATTTAAAAATACTTTTGGCAAAATTTTGAATTTGACAGATAAATTTAGTTTTATAGATACATAGCTATGTATTTGTAAGTATAAACATTTTTGTTAAACAAACGATCTTATAGAATATTTAATATTACGTGTGAAAAGATATTGAAAAAACAAAATGGGATTTTAAATTAAAAACTCTTTACATATTTAGGGGATTGTTCCCATAGCTATTATTTTCTTATTTCCTACTTTTCTTTTGATGACTTTATATTGTAAAAAAAATTAATTTTTCTTCGTCAGTTTTCGGCCAAAATATTATTTACCATCTGATTAAAATTAACTTTTTAAACCTTGTTTTCCTCACTTGAATATTTAATGTCAAATAAAAAACATGCCAGCCGTTTATATTCAGTTCCTTTTCAATTATATTTATATCTCTTTAATTGAAAATTTAACTTAAGCCTTTTAATTGATTTTATCGAGTTCACTCAAAATTGTTTTTTATATTTTAGATTACTTTATTTAAGAACCACGTGGAAATGGTAAACTATATTGTACCTCAAAACCGAAAACAATTTTATGAAAAGGTGAAATGAAATGAACTGTCAAGTACGAAGTTTTTCAACATGTATATTACATATATATTATTCAATAGTTCATAAATTTCAACTTATGCTTTGAAGAACTTTTTGAACAATATTTTAACTTATACCTTTGCTGTCTACATTTACCTGTCGTTTTTTTTTTAAAACAGACGTTTAATAAATTCAGATGCCTGGTATCAAGAGTTACCAACTGTATTTTTAAAACTTTTATGCAGTCCGAGTGTAATTTATGAGTCCGGGGGTAATTTATGGAACTCGGTTTCAGCTAATTATTTAAGAAAGTCTTTAAGCTAAATAGTTAGTTTTTACCTAACTATTGCATATCTTTACAAGACAATTGGAAATGTTTTTTTTTTGGGGAAGTTATTAATTTTTTGAGGTTATGATTTAAGAATCTATTTTTTCTTATTGAGATTCGTCATATTAAATATTGAATCATCCGAAATATCGTAACAACTCAAAATATGGCACTTAATATCGTTTTGTATTTTATTTCAAAGAAAATTCATAATTTAAATATGATCCACCCTAATATTTGACAAAACTATAATTAAAGTGCTCTATATAGCTCTCATAGTAGCTCGCAGGAAGCTCGGCCATCTTTTCTTAGAAAAATACCTAATTGAACAAAAAATGTTAAAATTCTAAAAACTAAAATATTATTTAAGCCTGAAATACTTGATAATCGTGCTTAAAAAATTATTTTTTACATACTATTATTGTTCTAAAATAAATTTTCTTTCAATTGCAGCCTTATTTTTGCATTTGAAATATTTTTATTTTTAAATAAAATTTAAATATTTATTAAAAATTTGATAATTTTAAAGGGCATTGTTATTTTTGGTTCTATTTAGTATGATTTCAAAATAAATCTCGCTGCGCAAGCAAATTTGGGGTATTATATTTACTAAAAACGAGTAAACAAGTATTCCATAAATGTTTTTTATTTTCCTACTTCAATTTTTATTTGAGAAACAAAATCTCCATAGATAAACAAATAATAATTTGGTATACTGAAAAGATTAAATTAAATGTCATTAAACTCTTATAGAGAAATAACATTATAATATTTTGACAGTTGGAATTAAAATGTAGTTTTTTTTTCAATTTCAACAACATATTACCTCCATAAGAGTAACCAAATGCTAATTAAACACTTGTATAGAGCGAATCAGCAACGTAATTGATAAAAATAAGCTGAAATTTCTTGCTCTATAACTGCTCTATAACTGCTTATATGGTAGTTAATTTGTTCTAAAATAGTTCTAAATGTGCGTCACTAAGCTCTATTAGAGCTCTACAACCGTTCTATAGGAGCTTCCGCAGTTATAATAGAGAAAATTTGTTGTTCAATTTTAGCTGTGTAAACTATTATAGAGCTGTAATAGAGCACAAAATGATACTTGGGTAGTTTTCTTTAAATATTAAGAAAGTTTTAAATAACTGACATATAGTTATTTCACGTCTTATATTCACTGTTCTTTTTCAAACAAACTTGTAAACAAAGAATAACATTTATGTTACATACATGTTAATATTATTAGTATTTAAAAGTAAATTGTTCAAGACGGTTTGGATTTTTTGTTCAAAAAGTGTTTTTTGTTAATAAAAAATTTGTGATAAAGAACAAGGGAAACGTTAGTATTTAATTCATTTTTTTGAATGTTAGTGAGGAAATTGTTTAAATATCTTAAAAAATATGTTGAAATATTAAAATTTTGTTTAAGATTAAAAAAAAATTAAAAATCTTCTGAATTTTTTGGTGTCCGCATTTTAGTACAAAAAAATATAAACAAATCAGTTTCCGGACACATGTGAACTGGAAACTGAATTAGTTCACAAAAATGATTTAAACGTATATCAATGGAAAATATTAAAAAATACTATATTTTTAATGGATATGTTACTTGCAAGTACCTAAATCTGATTTATTTTAGTTTTCGGACAGTTATATATACATATGAGACTACCTGTACGGTAGCTGGTCCGATAACTGTTTTAGTTATCGGACATACGTTATTCTTAAAGCTTTTCAATAAATTTCAATGGCAAAACCATGGCGTTTCATTAATGTATCATTATTTTTATGTAATTCTTGATATTACCTTTTCGTGCTTAATAAAGTACGGCACTGAAAGTTTTACTATACATATTTTACTACAATGTTTTTCGAGTATTTAATTATCAAATTTCTGGCCTTATCAACTTATTAAATGTGGAAAGCTACTACTTATTATCAGGAATTAAGCCTTCTTAAATAGCTTAGTTACATTTTATTTAGGTTGTTACCAAGATTATACTCTTTTTTGTTGACGGTCACCATTCACATTTAACTATAGAGCTCCGCACTTTTTGTGATGCTAACGGCATAATTTTATACGACCTTCTTGCAAACACGGCTCATATCATGCAACCCTTAGATGCTTAAATGTGAATAAAAAAAAAACAGTAAGGTAATGGCAATGATCATTGCGAATATATTAAATAATTTCAACTTAGATATTAAAAATCAAGCAATTAAAAAAATTTACAGAAAATGAAACGCACATATTTAAAATGTATAAAGAAGAAGTAAGTGGGGCAATCCCAATAATTGTTAATAAATCCATTAGTGAAGGTACTGTTCCAAATTTACTTAAAGTCGGAAAGGTAATCCCTATCTACAAAGGTGGAGATAAAGCAAATTACAATAATTACAGACCAATATGTCTGGAACCTATTTTGGCCAAAATTATTGAAAATTATTAATTTGCATAAAATGTGGAGAAAATTACCATTCAAAAGACTGCGCAAATAAAGAATTGAAATGCATAAATTGTTGTAGAGCAAATGCAAATCTAAATTTAGAAATTGATATTAAACATAGTGTTTTTGATAAAACTTGTCCATCTCTATTAAGGAAAATCAAAGTTGAAAAAAGGAAAACCAAAAAATAAAATTAGTAATGTCTTAAATGGAATATACCTTAATATTCAAGGCTTATCTAGTCATTTTGCAGCTTTACAAGAAGTGGTGAAGAAATATAAATTTGATTTCGTTATTCTATGTGAGACTCATATCACAGATGATATTGAACAACACGAATATTACATTAAGGGATATAAAACTTTTACATGTTTATCAGATTCAAGACACACAGGTGGTGTAATAATATATGTAAGAAATTGTTTCAAAGCAATAGAAATAAACTCGTTAAGTATAAGTAAACATTTATGGATTTTAAATATAAAGATTAAATTAGATACAACATTTTGGAATATAACAGGTTTGTACAGATCAAATAAATTAGGAGTAAATGAATTTTGTATTAAATTAAGGGAATATTTCGAAATTAATGTAAATTTGGTTGAAAATTGTTTTATTGCTGGTGATTTCAATATAGATTTCAAAAATGAAAATAGTGAAAAGAGGCAAATACAACAACTATTCCAAGATTTTGGTATCCAGCAAATTATTAATGACTACACTAGGATAACTAATACAAGTCAAACTCTCATTGATTATGTACTAACGGATTATGTTTCTAACATTGAAGCACTAGTAAATAAAAACTATTCTATTTCTGATCATGAGGCTATTAATATTAAAATAATGAATAATGAGTGAGAAAAGAAAGCATAATTAAATACGTCAAATTTGATAAAGCAAAATTTTTTACTGAACTAAATAATTGTGGGTTCACTAGCTTAATAAACTGGAGTAACTTAGATTTAACTGCTGAAAAATTTAGCAAAGATATAATAAATTCGATTTAGAAATTAACAACATCATTTATAGCGAGAAGTAATACAGCAGAGTGGTATTGCAGGGAGTTAGAAGAAATGAAAAGAGTTAAGATTAGGTTGTACAACAGATACTCATTACTAAGAACAAGCGAGAGTTGGGAAGAATATAGGCTCGCAAGAAGTATCTATAAAAGGAAATGTGTAGAATTTAGAAATAACTTTATAGAAAAGAAAATTAGTGCTAAAGCAGGAGATCAGAAAGCTATGTGGAAGCAAATAAAGAAATATGTGTTAGGAAAGAAAGAAAATTGCATAAATGAAATAGAAATAAATAATGAAATTATTAATAATAACAATGATTTAGTGGATAAATTAAATGAATATTTTGTTGATAGCGTTAATAAGCTAAATAGGAACATTCCACATATAAATTATAGTGATAGTATACAAGAAATAAATGAAATATTTAAGTTTAAGGAAATAGATGAATCTGAATTAGATAAAATTATGAAAAGTATGAATAGTAAAAATGATTTTAATGGAGTGAATATAAATATCATGCTAGAATCTAAGGAATTAATTTATCCTATCTTAATGAAAATTATTAATACCTCATTGACGCAAGGAATGTTTCCGAGATCATGGAAGGAGTCCACAGTAGTGCCCGTAGAAAAAATTAAAAATGCAAAGATGGCATGTGATTTAAGACCTGTAAATATATTACCAATGTATGAAAAAATTCTCGAAAAAGTTGTGTGCTTTCAGATGGAAGAATTTCTAACTACAAAAAAGATTATCTGTGAAGAACAATCTGGTTTCAGAAAAGGATTTTCAACTGAAACATCTTTAAATTGGATAATAAATGAATGGAAGAAAGAAACTGATTCTGGGAAAGTTATCATCGTGGTTTTTTTAGATTTAAAAAGGGCTTTCGAGACACTGGATCAAAAAATTTTAATAGAAAAAATGTATAAATACGGAATAAGAGGCACTGAAAAGAAGTGGTTCGAAAGTTTCTTAAATGAAAGATTCCAAAAAACAAAAATAGGAGAGGATGTATCAGCCAAAAAACGAGTAGACCTAGGAGTTCCACAAGGATCCGTTTTGGGAGTAATGTTGTTTTTATTATACATAAATGACATAAAGGATAGTGTTGCCTTTTCTTCAGTGTCTTTGTTTGCGGATGACACATTAATTTACTTAGTAGGGGATAATTTGGTAGACTTAGAAAATAAATTGAACAGGGACCTAGAAACATTATATGAGTGGTTGTCAAAAAACAAATTAAAACTTAATGTAAGTAAAACAAAATGTATGGTGATAAATTCTCGAATAGAAAATTTAAATATAAATATTAATAATGAACGATTAGAGTGTGTTAGCAGTATTAAATATCTAGGAGTCATTGTAGATAATATTTGTAAAAAAATTTCGAAAAAACTTGGTTTTTTGGCAAGAATCAGAAATAAAATATCACTAAAGTGTGCAATATTAATTTATAATGCAATTATCTTACCACATTTTGAGTAATGTTCCTCGATTTTATTTATATGTAATACTGAAAGCTTAAATAGATTGCAAGTACTTCAAAATAGAGCTATGAGAATTATGTTAAAGTGTGACAGAAGAACACGAAGTAAGGATATGCTAAATAAATTGGAATGGATGAGCGTAAATCAAAGACTAAAATTTAATGCAATAATGTTCGTATATAAGTTGAAATATGATAGGATGCCGCAATATTTACAAAAGAATATTAGATATGTAGGTGGTTATTACTTTCTAAGAAATAGGGGTGATTTCAGACTCCCATTATACAGGAGAACCAGAACACAAAATAGTCTACTCTATAAGGGTACACAATAGTCTACTCTATAAGGGTAAGGGTACTTATGACAAGAAAAAATACTGTTCTGCAGCTTTTCTGGACATTTCGCAAGCCTTCGACAAAGTTTGGCACAAAGGTCTCCTTTACAAGCTTAAAAAACTACTTCCTCACCACTACCAGCAACTTTTGTCAACTTATTTATCAAATAGGAGGTTCTTCGTTAAATACAACGGGGAACAATCGTCACTAAAAGAAATTAAATCTGGGGTTCCTCAGGGCAGTGTCCTTGGCCCACTACTTTACCTGATATTTACAGCAGACCTCCCAACATCGCCGAGGGTACTCACTGCTACCTTTGCTGACGACACAGCGGTCTTAGTGTCTCATACTAATCCGAGATTAGCTTCAGAAGTTCTTCAGAACTACTTATTGGATATACAAAACTGGCTGAAAAAGTGGAGAATAAAGGCCAATGAATCGAAATCCCTTCATATCACCTTTACTAATCGCAAGGGAAATTGCCCCGCTGTTCACCTTAACGACATGGAATTGACTCACCAAGACTCGGTTAAGTACTTAGGTATGCACTTGGATAGACGCCTCACTTGGAAAAGTCACATCATCAGCAAAAATAAACAACTACGATTAAAATTCAACCAATTAATTTGGCTAATAGGTCGTTTCTCCAATTTATCCCTAGAATGTAAAGTTGCAGTGTCCAAAGCTATCATCAGGCCAATCTGGAGCTACGGGTTGGAACTATGGGGAACAACTAGTAACTCCAACATCGAAATAATAGAACGCTTCCAGTCCAAAGTATTAAGGTCTATAGTTAGTTAGATTACATGTCAGTTACATCACGTCAATTTTAATTCCAACATTATACTCAATATCTTTTATATTTTATGTAGATAGTTGTATAGAATAAAGACAAAAAAAAAAAAATAAGGGTACACAATCTTTTAATTTGTTACCCAATGCAGTTAAAAATGATATGGATATTTCCAGATTTAAAAGAAAATTAATTGATATTATAAAGAACAATGAGATGTAAAGTATTTAAATTTTATTTACTTTTGAAATTTTAAATAGTTAAAAATTAAAGTTTTATATACGAATGTTTAAAATTAAAACTTTCAATATTCCTTTAAATTTGTAAATTTTGTTTTAAATATGATGTTATAATAGTTTTTTATTGAACTAATAAAATTAAAAAAACAAAACAAATAACTGGTAAATAATAATATTGCTGATCCATCTGATATAATAATTGAATTTGTGCAAAAGGAAAGTAAGGTAAATCTTCTATTAAAATATAAAGAACAGAAAAAAAACTAAAAACTATCTTCACTCCGGTATGATTCTGCACGACAATACTAAACAACCTGTATATATTAATGAACGATTAACTAGTTATTATAGTTTCATATACAAAAAGGCCAGAGATTTAAAAAAAGAAAATAAAATCAAATTTACTTGGGTTAATGATGGTAAAATTTTTATCCGTAAGGACACCAATAGCAAAACTATTCATATTAAAAATACGGATATTCTAAATGAGTATAGCAACTGATTGCTCCAATGCTATTTAACCCAGTAAATAAAAAGTATAATACACTGAATGAAATTATAATAAATCCAACATATAATGATTTGTCTATTTTATATTTGAACGCTAGAAGCATAAAAAACAAAATTGATGATATTGAGGTTATGGTGAAAACATTAAAAAATTCTATTGATATTATATGTATATCTGAAACTTGGTTGAGTGATTATGATGTGAGGTTCTATAATATACCTAATTTTTTCTCTGTATGTGTATGTCGGCAAAACAAAACCGGTGGAGGCTGTGATATATTTGTCAATAAGAAATATACTTATTCTACAACATACACATATAGCGATTCTTATGACAGTATCTTAACTTTAAATATAAAAATAAACAATAACACTTGTAATATTATTAATGCATATACTCATATAGATCACCGACTGAAATTAATAATCGTCTAAATAGTTTTATGAATGAATTAGAAAAATGTATAGGTAAAACAAATTGTAATTTAAACACTTATATATTTGGTGATTTCAATTTAAATTTATTTGAAAATTCTAACAAAATAATCAATTATAATAAGAACTTTTTCTATAATTGCAACAACAAATTTGCCACTCGAAATATAACAAATACTTCAATTGATCACTTCTTCCCGAATAACATAAAACAAGCAATAAAATTATCACATGTTAATATTGATCTCTTGTCCTAGAACAGTATCCTAGTTTTTGAAGTTTCAGATACACTAATAATTACAGTAAAGAGTCCAAAATTAGAACCACTGACTTGAAGCTTTTACATGATATATTTAAAAATGAACCAATTATATTAAATTCAATGAAAAATTGCGACGAAATTACTACTGAATTTATATCGAAATTAGAAAATAAAATTAATAAAGCTTCTAAATATGTGTTACCACAAAATAGGAAAAAAAAACAGGCAATAGATGGGCAGATGACGAGCTTATCTCTGCTGTAAATTCTAAACAGTTGTGGTTTTCAAAATGGAGAAAAGACTGTAGTAATATAAATTTAGAAAACCAGTATAAGTTTTATAGAAACAAGGTGACCAGCTTAAGAAGAATAAAAAAAAAATGTATTATGACAAAAAATTTAGAGAATGTGTGATCAATCCATGGAACTAAAACGTGGAATTGTATAAATGAAGTAGTCTATAACTGCAGAAAACAGAAAATAATGTAGAATTCTTGAAAGATATCCCTGATGACTACAAATATTCCAAATTGAATGAATTAAACAAACACTTTGTAAAAACTGCGGAAATATTAGCACAAAAATTCACAAATGATATTTTTTATGAGCCGACTAAAATAAATACGTGTATCCAATTGGAGTTTGTTAATAAACACGAAATAACTAAAATAATCAAAAATTTAAATAACTCAAAATCCTATGACTAGTTCAATATATCAACGCACATATTTAAAATGTATAAAGAAGAAGTAAGTGGGGCAATCCCAATAATTGTTAATAAATCCATTAGTGAAGGTACTGTTCCAAATTTACTTAAAGTCGGAAAGGTAATCCCTATCTACAAAGGTGGAGATAAAGCAAATTACAGACCAATATGTCTGGAATAAATAAATAATTACAGACCAATATGTCTGGAACCTATTTTGGCCAAAATTATTGAAAAAGTAATTTATCAACAAGTGCATGTCTTTTTGATGAAACATAATGTATTAAACGATAGACAATATGGTTTCAGAACCAAGTCAAGTACTGAAACTACAACTATTGCTATAATTTTTTTATTTTCTTTAAACTTTTGAACATGGTTACACATATAGAAGTTCTAAGTGGAAAATTATCATCAACTGCACGAATATTTTATAAAATTTCTAAACTCTTACACAGTGAAATCAAACAGTCTGTTTATTATGCTTTATTTCATAGTCATCTTAGCTACGGTGTTAAACTATGGGTTACTAATTCAAAAAATTATATTGAAAATATTCAAGTAATACAAAACAAAGCTATGAAAAATGTATATAATTATAAATGGAGAGAAAGAACAGATTTCATACACAAAGATAATAAACTTCTAAAAGTCAGGGACTTTATTGATATGAAACTAATTATGCATATACATGATATTGCTAATGATAATATCCATACAATGTCTGCTCTTACGCAGAAGTAAACATCTTTCCCATTTGAATAAAATAAGAACTTTACAATTTGGATCTTCCACAACTCTATACATTGGTACCAAGTTATACAATAAACTAGATATACAATTAAAACATAAAAATTCAATAAATTTAAAAAAAAATTAATAGAATCATTTATAAATAGCTATAGTAGTTATCAATATTTAATTTCTCAATAATAAACTTTTTTATTCTAAATGTATAGGATAGACATAGCAATTATTGTGCAAAATTTTTCTTCTTCGCTTTTCATTTTTTATAACAAATTTTTTTTTTATTAACAAATTTCAATTTCCGCAAATTTTTTGCATTTTTTTCATTATGCCTGTTACATTCATTTTTTAAATTTTTATTTTTTATTTTTATAGTTTTATAATTATAAATTTTTTGTAATAATATTTTTATAATTTTAATTATCTTATTGTTATATTAAAAACCTAAATGTAAACTTATATAGTCTATAATGAAATAACTCTCTTTAGACATTGCTTTTGAAATAAATAAATAAATAAATCACAAAATTTTGGTGTGGTTTTGCCAAAAAAAACATTCTGCCCACTTTTAGGAAAAACATTTCAACCGAATAGGTATTGACTTTAAAAAGAGTATTTCTGTATGTATTAAGAAAGTGTGAACTTTTCCTTTTTAAACCGAATGCATTGGATTATTAAAAATGTGTTGCAAACTATACAAAACAAGTACTACTCAAATAAAATGCTAATTTAATGTCATCCATCACAGAAAATGAACGTAATTTAAAAGAAGAAATTATCCTCGTTGACAAAATTACATATGCGACTGAAGTAGGTTAAATAGCAAAATATGAGCTCTGCAAGAAATATATCAAAAGAAATTGCAGAATTTTTTTCTTCAATCAGTAATTCTAGTCCGAAAAAAAAAATAAATTATTTACACTGAATTGGGGGATTCAGATGTAAACAGGGAGTAATTACCGTTAATTAATTATTTGTTTAATATGTTTAATTTAAATTATTAATTTAATTAATTATAGTTACTAAGAGTGTATTATTTAATTGATATTTAATATTTTAAATTTTTGGCTATGGTATATAAAAGTTTTATTTTGGCTTAAATAGTTTATTATAAGTTTATTTTACATGTAAATTTTTGTATGAATTTATTTAATTCTAAAAGATTTAAATGAAATTATATTCGCAGTGAATTTTATTAATAATTAGGGAACTCTAGAATTAGTAATATTATTAAGTATTGGCTAAATTTGTGCCAGCAGCTGCGGTTAGACAAAAAATGCAAATAAATTTTATTTAATAAAAGTTAAATTAATAAATTAAATTTAATTAAATAAGAAAATTTTAGGTGAAATTCATATTTTTTTTTGTTAATTTCTTGAATAATTGTATCTTAAAAATTTTATTTATAAACTAGGATTAGATACCCTATTATTTAAAATGTATTTTATTATTAGAGTAGTAGTAGTTAAGTTCTTGAAACTTAAAAAATTTGGCGGTATTTTAGTCTATTCAGAGGAACCTGTGGTATAATCGATAATCCACGTTGGACCTTACTTAATTTTGTAAAATTATTTTTAATTTATCAATTTGTATACCGCTGTTGTTTGAAGATTTTATAAGAATAATAATTTTCATAATTTTTTCTAAAAAAGTAAATCAGGTCAAGGTGCAGTTTATGGTTAAGTATTTCATGGGTTACAATAAATTTATTTATACGAATTAATTTATGCAATTTGATTATGAAGGTGGATTTGAAAGTAAACTTTTATAGATAGAAAAGTTGGTTATAGCTCTAAAATATGTACACATCGCCCGTCGCTCTTGTTTTAATATAAGATAAGTCGTAACAAAGTAGAGGTACCGGAAGGTGTCTCTAGAAGAACAATTTAAAGCTTAATAGAAAGTGTTCTATTTACATTAGAAGGATTATTGTGCAATTCAATATAAATTGATATTATATAATTATTAATTAATATTTTATTTTTTTTTATGTATTAAAAATAATTATTTATTTTTATTTTGTTGTAGTATTTTTTAAAGAATTAATAATTTTTATTATAGTTTATTATGTATTGTAAGAGAATTTTGAAATAATTGAAAAATATATAATTTTAAAGAAGGCTTGATTTGGCGTACCTTGTGTATCAGGGTTTATTAAATATATAATTATATATATATTATTCTGCATTTATCTAGATGTTTGTAAGTTCGACGGAACGCTCCAACACATATACAAATTGCATATGTATACAAATGCATATATAAGTTAAAGTTCTTTAATCGATTTCCCTTCAAAACAAAATATTGACCGAAGTTATCGCAAATAAATCAAAAAAATACAAATTAAATGCTTTTTTCAAAACAACTGTTTATTATGCTCTTCAATTAATAATTAATTATTTTTTACAAAAAATTTCTTTTTTATTCTACCTGCAATACCTAATTTCATTGTTGTTGCCGCGTGACCAAAAATGATGCGTAAGCTTATTGTGCAACAAAGTTTATTTTTTATTGCAATTTGATAATTTGATTTTGCAATAATTATTGTTTCCCGTGTGAAAAGAATTTGTAATTTTTGAAAGTTTATTTTTTATTGCAATTTGATAATTTGATTTTGCAATAATTATTGTTTCCCGTGTGAAAAGAATTTGTAATTTTTGAAATTGGAGTAAAGGTTAACGGACGTTAACTCTTCCCCCTCTAAGACCAAATGTCCTCATTTGGCTCATGGCAATGTGGTTTCTGGTTGCAACAGTTGGTTTTGTTGGTTCTGGAGGTATTACCGAAAGTGACACACCTGCTCCCGAATCATCGACATCATTATGTTTCTCTTCAATTACTTTTGGCACGTTGTTAATGGTAATCTTCGCCTTTCTTCTGCAAATGATGACAACTGTTACTAAACAAATTATAATTAGTATTGATGTTGGTCCAATGCTGATGAAACCTATCACACGATGGATGAACTTTTCTTCCTTCAGTAGCTTGATTTCGTGAGTGTTGTTTATGTGGATGTCGTTCATTAGTTCTAATGACAAGTGTTGCTGTAATTCTTTTTTTATGTATTGCGGTTGTAGAACGACGGGTAGCGCTTTGGCTGTTGATAATTCCTTTGAAGCGAATACCTCGCCTTTAATGATTACTGTAGAATTGTGAAATGTTATTAGGTAACTTCCGTTTATGAATTTTTCTTCTCCTTCAACGCTGATTGTGCCTTTGTACTGATTCAGTAGAATTATTCCGTCAGTTAAAACCTCTACAGTCGGAATATGGTTGCCATTGATGCTATTGCATGTGGAGTTCTTTCCTTTTAGTAAGTTTGGTATGCAGGTAGAGTTTTTCAAATTTATAATATTATTTTGATTACAAATAGATATGGAATTTATATTTTTACAACTATTTTTGATTCCATAAATTGCTTCTTTATTGTACAATATTTGCTTAAAACTAGTTTTTACTACAGTATTTTCGATTTTTAAGGCTTTAATTATTAGCCTATCGTATGTTTCTAATGTGGTTAGGGGTATTTCAACAAGATAGAACAAGCAAGTACCGTTTGTTATAATTTTTATGTTTGAAAAATCAAGTGCCTCTTCGGCGTTTAAATAAGGGAAATTTTCGCTATCCAAAATTTTGGTAATTATTTTAATCTCTGTTTTTGAAAGTAAAATAGAATTAATCACCCCTACTTTAGCCCAATGTATCGCGTAATTTATATTAACTACTTCTTCTTTGAGCAATTTAAGTTTGTATTGTATTTTCATGGCGGATTGATTATTGAATTGATAACCCGAATTTATATTTTCTAAAATTTGGTTAGTTATTTGTGTTATATTGTTAATTCTATCACTAAATACTTTATTTATTATGGTTTGTTTGTTATTATTCTCCAGTACATTATTCATTTTGCTCCTAATCATTCTAAAATCGTCATGGTCCGGTGTACCTGCAATCCATTTCCTCTAATCCTTCTCCTGCATCAAAATCGACAACTTCATCATAATTGTCATCTTCTAGCGTAGTAGTGCTGAACCCTTCCCTTAATATTTTCCTTGTCTCGGATTGGATCATTTCCCTCATGGTATTAATCATGGACTCTTGACCTCTAGTTGTTTCATTAAACTCCACGTGTCTTACATCGCTTATTTGGGGATTTAGGTTCTCAGGAGTAGAGGTCATTACAAAGGGAGTATTTGATGGTTGTGTTTCCATCTTATAAGTTTATAGCGGATTATAGAAAAGATCTTCTTTTATTTATAATAATTTGGTAGCTTTCACGACCTTCTAATCTAGTGAATAAAATTAATTTCTATCAATAGTGTTGAAAATCAAGGGATGGTTAAGATCAAAGATGCGACCACAAAGTAAAATAAATCAAAAATAGTATTCAAAAATATAAACTTGTTGAGTTTTTTAGATTTCAGTTAAAATTCAGTTAGGTGCTCGGACGTAAATAATAGTATTATCAAAAAATTCTTTAGTATTATGAACAAAAAAAAATTAAAGAGATATAAATTTCGAAGCTGAAATATTCCCAAGAATTAAATTTATTATTTTTTTTTTTTTTTTTAATATTTTTGTATTCGTTGCTTGTTCTATCTTTATTTAGTTGATTTCTCTAAAATTATTTTTATTGTAAGAAATGTATTTAAGCTGGAGTCAAATTATTTATTTTGTAATTATTAAATAATTTTACAAAAATCTTGATTTTATTTAGTTTATTTACCCTGAAATTGTATTTATTGGGAAAATATTTATTTAAACTTAGATCTAAAATTATTTATTTTATGATTATTTAATAATTTTATAAAAATTTGATTTTATTTAGTTTATTTCCCCCAAAATTGTATTTATTTGGAAAAAAATATTTATTTAAACTTAGATCTAAAATTATTTATTTTATAAATATTTAATAATTTTATAAAAATCTTTATTTTGTTTAATTTATTTTTGTTATAATTACATTTATTATAAGAAGCATATTTAGACTTAGAACTAGAATTATTTATTTTATAAACATTCAATAATTTTATAAATTATATAGATCCTGATGGATAATATAGGACCTTTTTACTTATTAAAAATTTTATTACCAATACAATAATATTTATTATTAAATAATAAATCTTAAATTAGTTTATTTTATTTAAATTGGTTTATTTCAAACATGTATCAGTAATATAATAATGTTAATTGTTTAATTTGCTAGCTAGCTTTTATTTTCATTTAGAAATTTTTAGTGAAATATTTTCATAGAAAAGATTATGAATTAAATGATCAAATCGTTTATAGTCAGACTCTCTTTATGTTCCTTTGAATTTTTATTTTTTTATTTCTTTTTGTTTTTTCTTTTTTATTAAATTTTTATTTTAATTCGTTTTCCTTTGAAAAAGTTAAAAGTTATTTTTCTCCCTACAGATGGGGATACTTTTTCCTCAAAATTTTCTCCTTACAGATGAGGATACGATTTTGAGTTTAACATTTAACAATTTTCTTTTTTTTATTATTTTTTTTGTAATAAATTTGCAATTCTATTTTTGTAATAAATTTCAATTTTAGGCCTTTTTGTTTTTTTTTTTTTTTTTTTTGTTTTAAGTATGGATCCTTTTAATTTTTTTGAATAAAACTAAAAATTTATAATATAGTGTAATAATAATTATAACTTACAGTACAATAATTGTTATGAAGCAAAATCTCATTGTGACCATTTGCAGTCTTTAAAATCAGCGGGATAGGCGGCTGCTACACTTATATTAATTGTTATAATTGTTATAAGTGAGCTCCTTTTTGGCTATTATTTTAAGCCTACTAAGGGGCCTCGTTTCCTATCTCCTTTGTGCTGCTTTTAATTCGGTGAGCCACTTGTGGTTCGCCTACTTGCTGCGCGTGTTAACAGGACAATTTTTCTGTTCGTGCTGTGTTCCAAAGGTTTTATTTCCACTAAATTTTGTGGTTCAACTTAATTATTCAGTCGTTATAACTCCACTTTATTTTTTGATTGTAAAATAAACACTGTTTTTATCTATCCGTTATTAAAATTGTATTGTTCTAATTGTTTAAATGTTTTTCAACACAAATTTCACAAATTTCTCTAGTCTTGATAACGGAATTTTTTTATTTATTTTTATTTTTAAACTATTTTAGTAACTTTTAGTTCACAAGTTTTCTAGTCTTAGTAATAGGATTTATTTTTAGTTTGTTTTGTTTTTATTTTATTTTTAAACTATTTTATAATTACTTAATTTGTTATTGATATAATTATTTGTTGTTTTTTTTTTTTTTTTTTTTTTTTTTTTTTTTTTTTTTTATTTTAACTTAATAAAAATTTTCTTTTTTCTTTTCAGGTATGTAACAAACACTTTTGAACACAACACTCACGTATTATCCTCAGTTTTCACTAAATGGTCCCTGCTCGGGCGCCAGTTAAAGTTCTTTAATCGATTTCCCTTCAAAACAAAATATTGACCGAAGTTATCGCAAATAAATCAAAAAAATACAAATTAAATGCTTTTTTCAAAACAACTGTTTATTATGCTCTTCAATTAATAATTAATTATTTTTTACAAAAAATTTCTTTTTTATTCTACCTGCAATACCTAATTTCATTGTTGTTGCCGCGTGACCAAAAATGATGCGTAAGCTTATTGTGCAACAAAGTTTATTTTTTATTGCAATTTGATAATTTGATTTTGCAATAATTATTGTTTCCCGTGTGAAAAGAATTTGTAATTTTTGAAAGTTTATTTTTTATTGCAATTTGATAATTTGATTTTGCAATAATTATTGTTTCCCGTGTGAAAAGAATTTGTAATTTTTGAAATTGGAGTAAAGGTTAACGGACGTTAACTTATATACAAATTGCTTTGGTGCTTTTTTGTAGCCCCTGTCTACCATGCTGCACCTTTGCAGGAAAAATTGATTGCATGAACTATATATTTTTAATTTAATGTTAGGCTTCTTCGCAAATAATAAGGAAAAATAATAAATAATAATAATAATATAAATAAAACAAACAATTTTTTTGATTTATAATAATAAGGACTAATAGAAATTTAATCAATAGTTTAATATGGTATATTAACCAAAAGGCAAACAGCATTTAACACAAAAAAAAAACATAATTCACTCAAAGGTTATTCTTATTACTTAAAATTATACATAATAATGCACATGTGTATCAGCATATTTGTATTGTATAATATTATTATACTACTTTATTGCTTCTACCTTTTATTTTTGTCATTATTGTGTGCGTAATTCACTTCACTCAAAAAAAAATATTTTTGTTTTTTTTTTTTTTTTTTTTTTTTTATTTTATTATTTGCTGTATCTGTATTCTGTATGTTCTATATGCTCCATTCCAAAAATATTATTTTATTTTCAGTGTTAAGTGTTCACTTTTCACTTCACTGTTCAGGTTCACTGTTCAATCAATAGAACTTGATAGAAGTAGAGTAGGATAATTAACTCTACTTCTACGCCGGATAATAAAACATTGTTTTTTTAAATTGAAAATTACTGATGAAAATGTTTTTGTATTTTTTGTAAATTTTACCAATTTAGATACAAAATTTTTAATATATAAATTATGAATATTTTTTAAAAATAACACAATACCATAATAACAGTTTATTCATATAGCAAAATAAGATCCCTATACATTATACAAAAGACAAAATTTATATGAAAATAAGATCCGATTTTTAAATTTGCTCTCCCGGAGGCCTCAATAACGCTAATACGGTATAATGTATACTAAATGGAACCCAACTAACGAATTATAACTAAATGGAAGTGAGTACGAGTATACCATACAAAAATACAAACATTTTTCATTACTTCTTTCTCTGTTATATAAAAAAAAAAAGATTAGTGTTAGGCCAATATAAACATAAATAAAAATAAATAAAAAGTGATATAAACATAAGTACTGTAATTTCGGAATAAAGAATCAAATGAAAGAAAAAAAGAAACTAGGATTTATTTTGCTTCCGTCATTTATGACGGGTTACAAAGCTAGTTTGTAATAATTAATCTCGAAAGGAAAGGATATAAAATAATATAATAGTTAATGTTACATAATTATTATAAATATTATTTTTGTAATGAAATGTTATTCGTTTTTTCTGATATCCAGTTTTTTAAGAAATAAATTTAATTTAGTTACTATAATTTATTAATTTATTTTAATAATATAATTATTTTATAGTAATAGTATTTAATGGGATGAGCTGATAAATAAATTTTTATAACCTTTTATAAAATTCATAAATACATACATATTATGCTTTGAATTAGCAATTATTGACAAGTTTGTTATAATTTATATTTTTGTGATTAATATTTAATAAGGTTTAATTTGTTTATTAAAATGTTTAACTAAATTTTTAAGTTAAATTAATAATGATAAAATTAGTATATTATTTTTGTAAAAATTATTTAAAATGAAAGGTTTTGTTGAGGAATTCGGCAAATATTATTTTCGCCTGTTTAACAAAAACATGTCTTTTTGAATTTAATTTAAAGTCTAATCTGCCCACTGATAATAATAATTAAATGGCCGCAGTATTTTAACTGTGCAAAGGTAGCATAATCATTAGTCTTTTAATTGAGGGCTGGAATGAATGATTGGACGAGAAATAATCTGTCTCATGAAAATTTTTTTTAAAATTTTATTTTTTAGTTAAAAAGTTTAAAAGACGAGAAGACCCTATAGATCTTTATATAAATTATATAATTTATTTATAAGATAATTTATATAATTATATTTATTTATATTTTGTTGGGGTGACATTGAAATTTAAAAAACTTTCAAATATTATTTAACATTTATTAATGATTTATATTGATCCTGTATTATGGTATTGATCCTGTAAAGATTAAGTTACCTTAGGGATAACAGCGTAATTATTTCGGAGAGTTCTTATTGATGAAATAGATTGCGACCTCGATGTTGGATTAAGATTAATAATAGGGGTAGTTTCTTATTGTATTAAGTCTGTTCGACTTTTAAATTCTTACATGATCTGAGTTCAAACCGGCGTAAGCCAGGTTGGTTTCTATCTTTAAATATTTACAATATTTTAGTACGAAAGGACCAAATATTGGAAATTTTTTTTAAAAAAAGTTGAATTTAACTAACTACTATTTTGGCAGATTAGTGCTATAAATTTAGAATTTATATATGTAATTAAAAATACAAATAGTACTTGTTTAATTTAGAAATAATTTTGTGTTTAATTGGTAGTTTAATTTTAATTATTTGCGTTTTAGTTGGAGTTGCTTTTTTAACTTTACTAGAGCGTAAGGTATTGGGCTACATTCAAATTCGTAAAGGGCCTAATAAAGTGGGTTTAATAGGAATTCCTCAACCTTTTTGTGATGCAATTAAGTTATTTTCAAAGGAACAAAGTTATCCTTTGATGTCTAATTATATTTGTTATTATTTTTCTCCAATTTTTTCTTTATTTTTATCTTTACTTTTATGAATATGTATACCTTTATTAATTAAGCTATATTCATTTAATTTAGGTTTATTATTTTTTTTAAGTTGTACTAGATTAGGGGTTTATACTGTTATAGTAGCTGGTTGATCTTCTAATTCAAATTATGCTCTTTTAGGAGGATTGCGAGCAGTTGCACAAACAATTTCTTACGAAGTTAGATTGGCATTAATTATATTAAGCTTTGTTACTTTAATTGGGAGTTATAATTTAATTGATTTTTATTATTATCAGGAATATATATGATTTTTGATTGTTTTATTTCCTTTAGCTTTAATTTGATTTGTTTCAAGTTTAGCCGAGACTAATCGGACTCCTTTTGATTTTGCTGAAGGCGAATCTGAATTAGTTTCCGGATTTAATGTTGAATATAGAAGAGGAGGGTTTGCTTTAATTTTTTTGGCAGAATATGCAAGAATTTTATTTATAAGAATATTATTTTCTGTAATTTTTTTAGGGGGAAATGTTTTTAGTTTTATATTTTATTTAAAATTAGTTTTTATTTCTTTTGTTTTTATTTGAGTACGAGGTACGTTTCCCCGATTCCGATATGATAAATTAATGTATTTAGCTTGAAAATGCTTTTTACCTTTTGCTTTAAATTTATTAATATTTTTTATTTGTATTAAAATTTTACTTTTTACTTATTTTTAAGTGATTAATTTTAGTAATAATAAAAGCTAATAGAAGTTATTATTTCAATATTATGTTTTCAAAACATATGCTTTATATCAAGCTCATTAGCTAGTTTAATAATTTATCTCATCAAATTGTAATTAGTGGATTGACTATGAAGTAAAGAAAGTAAACAATTGTTAATAATTGTCCTACAATTACGTAGGGCGCTTCGACTGGTCGTGCTCCGATTCATGATAGTAAAAGGACTGTAATTAATATAGTTCAAAATATAATTTGATTTAAAGGGTAGAATTGAATGCCTTGAAAATTTCTTAAATGAGAAAATGGGAGGATAATTAAAATAGCAATTGATAGGACTAATGCAATTACTCCTCCTAACTTATTAGGAATTGATCGTAGAATAGCATAAGCGAATAAAAAATATCATTCAGGCTGGATATGAACGGGAGTAACAAGAGGGTTTGCTGGGATAAAATTATCTGGATCTCCTAATAAGTAAGGATTTGCTAGAGTTAAAATTGTTAATAATATAATTATAATAATAAATCCTACAATGTCTTTGTATGTAAAGTATGGGTGGAAAGGAATTTTATCAATATTAGAATTAATACCTAGGGGGTTATTTGATCCAGTTTGATGTAAAAATAAGAGGTGAATTATAGTTATAGCTATAACAATAAATGGTTAAATGAAGTGAAATGTAAAAAATCGGGTTAATGTTGCGTTATCCACTGCAAATCCTCCTCATACTCATTGTACTATTATAGTGCCTAGGTAGGGAATTGCATATAATAAATTAGTAATAACTGTTGCTCCTCAGAAAGATATTTGCCCTCATGGGAGAACATATCCTATAAATGCTGTTCCTATTACTAAGAATAATAGAATTACTCCTGCAATTCAAGTAGGGGTAAATATATAAGATCCATAATAAATTCCTCGTCCTACATGGAGTTAAATACAAATAAAAAAGAATGATGCTCCATTAGCATGTAGGGTACGTAATAATCAGCCATAATTTACGTCTCGGCAGATATGAGTTACTCTATTAAAGGCTAGACTAATATCTGCGGTATAGTGTATAGCTAGAAATAATCCTGTTAAGGTTTGAATAATAAGGCATAGGCCTAGAAGGGACCCAAAATTTCATCATGCTGAAATATTAGCAGGTGCAGGTAAGTCAACTAGAGCATTGTTGGCAATTCTTAGAAGAGGGTGACTGGTTCGTAAAGGTTTGTTCATTAATTTATTTGACGAAGGGGGCCATAGAATATGTTAGTAATTTTTACAGTAACAACTAAGGTAATTAATAAATAGTTAATTAAAACTAAAGTTAATAAATTTGTGGGGTAATTATAAATTTTGTTTAATATAATTGTATTTTCTTTTAATGATAAATTATTAAGATTTATAGATTGTATTTCATTATTTTCGAAGATCGAGGTAATTAAATTTATGTCAATTATTATTATAAAACTTATTAAAATAAAAATTATAACAGTTCTATATATTAATATTTTAATTGATAGAGTAAATATTTCATTAGAGGCTAATGATATTACATAAATAAATAATACTAGTATTCCTCCTATAAATACTAGGAATAAAATATAAGAAAATCAAAATGATTTTGAAAGAATTCCTGTAGTTAAGCGGATTAAGAATGTTTGAATTAACAGTATTAATCCTATTGCTAGGGGATGATTTATTTGTAAAAATATAAAACTTGATGTAATAATGGTTAAATTAATTATTAGTTGAAAGATATCAAGAAGTCAAGAAGTAGTTTATTTTAAAATATTAATTTTGGGGATTAATGAAAAAAGAATTTCTTTTTTCTTGAAGTTTTAAAAAATGATATTTTATTTTTGATTTACAAGACCAATGTTTTTGTTAAACTATTAAAACTAATTTATGATAACTTTTTATTTAATAGTTTTTATTTTGATATTTTTTATAGGGGGGTTAGGATTTGTTTTTAATCGTAAACACTTATCTAAAATCTGAAAGTCCGAAATCTCCGACAATTAATTTGGCTAATATGGCCGACGTGCCATTGCACCCTGTCGTTAGATAAAAGTAAAAGTTCTGTCACACCATCACATGTTCATCAGTGAGCTCCTTAGATAAACATTTATTTTCTACAAAAAAACGTAATTTTTTTCTAAAAGGAGAGTCAATGATAAAGAAAAACTCCCAGCGCAATTTCATCTTTAGCTTGGCGAGAAATATTCTTACAAGAAAGGAGCAAAAAAAAATAAATACGTAACAGAAAAACTCAATGAATGTTCAGATGAACTAATATAAGTGATATAGAAGATGATCTTCGGTTGTATCACTTAAAGTGTACATTGATGGGCTAATTAAATTATGAAGACGATGTAAAAGAATTTTATGTTTGGCTTAAATGTTCTTAAGCTAATCTAGTATGTAAATATTTAAAAACTTATTTTAGTAATTACTATTACCTGTTATTTAGATGTATTTAGATATTAAGGTCTATAATTTTATAAATGTTTTAGCTTTAAATATGAATTTATTAGTTTTAATGTTGATTTTTTTTCCATGATTTTTAGCTATACTTATAATTTCAAATATACCTGAATTGTTGGATATATTATATATTTTTTATTGAATTATTTTTATTTTAATTAATTAAAAAACTTGAATAAAAATTTTAAACATTTAAAAAAAAATTGTTTCAAATTTAGTAAATACTTTGTAGGTTCAATTTTGCTTTAAATTTGTTTTGTCCGGTTACTGAAACATTAATGTCCGGATAATAAATTTTAGTGTCCGAAAACTGATGAAATGGACACATTTTACATTTATTTAATAATAATACTTAAGTTTTATTAAAACGATATTTTTTACATTGTTTATTATTCAAAATAGATTAAATTATGAAAAGAAATCGAAGATGTCTCATTACTACTATTTTTCTCGAAATTGGATACATTTAAAATTGAAAAAAAATTAACCATCCGGAAACTAGTGCTTTCACTATTATTATTAGTTTTTTATTGTTTTTGTTGGTTTTAGAATTAGAAGTAGCTTTTTCTATTATTTTTTTTTTATTTCTTGTTTATTTTTTTCAATTTATAATTTTATATAGTATAAAATTTTGCATAAATTATAATAAATAGGTACTAGAGACCCCTATTTATTAATTATAATTCAAGTTAAAGCCAAATTTAACATTTTTAACAGACCCCGGTGTACATCTTCAGATAGCCCTCTTAGATAAGTTTGTTTCCAAGTCCTTTGAGGTAGAACTTTTGATGTATTTTTGTTAATGTGGTGTCCCGCGGAGGTATAATCTTCAACAACAAATTTAAAAATTTAAGACGAACTTATATTCGATATATTAATAATAATTCAAAATTTATATTTTAAATTGTATTTAAAATATAGATATATAAAATTCATTTAACTTTAATAAGAAACCCGACTTCGTATTAAAAAAGTAATGGGTTTCTACGATGGGACTCTAAATGCTGAAGACGGAGGACTAATATCTAACTTTAAAGCAATTTGCTTAGCTTCACCAATGAAAACTTCAAAAATTTCATCTGTTCTCAAGCTTCCTAAAAATTCTTTAGTTGAAAGTAAAATATTAGCAGCTGTCAATAA
The DNA here is from genome assembly GCA_963942445.1 of Argyra leucocephala. Taxonomy (NCBI): domain Eukaryota; kingdom Metazoa; phylum Arthropoda; class Insecta; order Diptera; family Dolichopodidae; genus Argyra; species Argyra leucocephala. Next base: position 80,323,042 of record OZ012681.1, on the reverse strand, counting down.
ACAGATTCTGGACTTTGTAAATATTTACCTGCTATATTAATCTTTTCCAAGCTTTTAACCCAAATTACTTAAAGAACAAATAAACTCAAATAAAATATTATTACCTACAGTTTCTGTAGTATGTCTAGTTAAAATAGTATGTCCACTTTCCCATCTGGTTGTGCAAAGCGATTTGAGTTGAGACTTTGAGAGTTAATTTAGTTAAGTTCAATTTCATTATTTTATTTTTTTCTTGTTTTCTTTTATATTCAACTAATTCTGATTCAATATTATAATCGTGAATTAAGAAGGCATATACATATAACATATATACAAAACATATACATATATTCATTTTAAAAAAGTAATTCACAACAACAAAATTTCCCCACTTTTCTCTAAATCACCATTATTCTCTTAAAGATGAAGTTGCATTGTATTGAAATATGAAGGATGGCACAAAATAAAATGACTGTTCCTTAAATTTTAAAATCTTGTGTTATAGAAAAATATTTTTTGTTTGTTTATCTCTTTTTCTCTTTCTTTAATATTGATATGGCATGGCAGTGGCATGGCAGTGTCATAGTGTTTAGCGAATAGCGATCATATGGATGGCACAAAAAAGGCTGTTCCTTAAATTTTGAAATCGTATGGAATTTTTTTTTTTTTTTAAGCATATACGTATAATAATATAAAACTTGCATATGAATATGGTGCACTTTTTTGAAGTTGATAAAAATGTGCCTTAAATAGTCAGAATTGGAATGTAATTTTATTTGCTAATGAAAGAGTAATTATAGATTGAATTATTTTTTTGAATCTTTACATTTAAAGTTTATTGTCAGTATTGTGTATTGATGAGAATCAATATAGAATAGTGATTAGTGAATAGTAGGTATACAATACAGAAAATATTAAGTAACAGTAGAAAATGTGTGTTCCATTAATTTAGAAATCTTATAGAGATTTTTTTTTTTTAAAGTATATATGTATCTAGAAGTTTGCTTTATGTATGGGGTGGATTTTTTTCAAGCCGATAAAAACTATGGTAATGTACAATAGAAATGCGTTGTTACTACTAACTCATTCTTTATGAATCTTTTTATTTTGAGTGAAAATTATTCAAATTTTGAAATTAAGGTTTTATCTTTTGCGTAATACCAATAATATTACATACTATTAGAAATTAATGAGTATTTTAATGCAATGTAATGAAACAATAATATTTTTGATAATGATACAAATTACAAAAGTTGGAAATAGGATGGGTCTGGTGTGATGATTTAGGAGAGCATATGCTGTATTCTCTTTCTTTCTCATTTCAATTTTCATATACAGCAATCTTTAATAAAGTATAGTAGTTTTTACCTGTTTTAACTAATGGAAATATTTTGTTGTGGTATATATAAAAAATTGTATTAGGTATAAATTAGAAAGATGGGTGGGAGTAGTGTTTTTTTTTAATCTTTTTATTTTCTCTCAATTTTGGTGAATATAATTTTTATTGCATAATAATCGTATAATTTTGAGGTAGATTGTTGACAACTAACTCTATTATAATATATGATAACCAAAGTAGAAAATAACGTATTTTGGAATTATTTCGTATATTGGACTTATTTTGGAACTGTAACGAATTTTTAAATTCTATTTTGAAGGCGAATATTACTAGTTTTGGTAGTTTTAAATATTATATTGTATGCAAGGCAATATATAAAAGATATTTTAAACATAAAATTTTGTATTTTTTAAAAATTGAATTAAGCTCACTTTGAAACTGGACACCTCAAATGATATTTTTTTTTTTTCAATAATGTAGCAATGATCACTATTATTTTTTAGAGTATCTATTGATTCATTTCTTATTTTGTTTATTCCAGTAGCCAGTAAGCCAGGAGCATTGATAACAAAATTACATAATTGTTATTTTACATTAGCAAGGCTAATTTTTTTTTAAAAGGTTGATGGACATTACCTTTTCTATTTACAATGCTTAATTTTGCTCCTTTCAATCAAAATTCCTAAATGATTTCACATTATAGTGGAATAATAAAAATAAATTCGCGAGACAGTTTCACACGAACGTCTAGATAGTATCGAAGTTAAGGAAACTAATATTATTAATTTTGAAAAATATTCAATTTCAAACATTTTCATGCCGCTTCACAAAAAAAATAACTTCAATTGTAATTTTTAAATATTTAACATAAATATTTAAAAAATAGCTGGTGAAATGATATTTATCAATGAATCTTTAACAACATACATACTTCAGTTTCTTATATAAAAAAGCGAGAGACTTAAAAAGAAATAATATTATTAAATTTGCTTGGGTAAAAAATGGTAAAATAGTGATACGAAAAAGTGAAAATAGTAAGATAATAAGGGTACTATCAGAAACTGATTTAAATGTCAAATAATAAAAGCTTTATTTTACCATTAAAAACCCATGTAAATGATTGTTGTGATTATGTCTCTCATGTAAAATTTGAAGTTGTAAACTCTCTCAAAATTGTATATTTTAATGCTAGAAGTTTTAAGAATAAAGTTGATGAAGTACTTCTCTTATTGGAATGGGTTGAACACAACCATACACTTAATTATTGTCATTGAAACATGGCTAGATGAAGCGGAAAGTAATTATCTACATATTAAAAACTATAACAATGTGTATTCGCGCAAAGAAACACGTAAAGGTGGTGGAGCAGGCATATTTATTCACAAGTCATTAAATTATAAAATACAAGAAACCTTCTGTGATAAGTACAACAGTATAATAAATAATATCGTCAATTTCAACAAAAACAGCATCAACATATGTGCCATATACAGACCGCTTGAAAAAGACAAGGATGTTATAAATATATTCAATGAGCTATTAGAAATTAATCTCACTAAACTTTTCACAAAACATACGTATAGGTACATATTAGGTGATCTGAATTACAATATTATTGATGATATTAATGCTGATGTACAAATCTATAAAAATATTGTTGAAAGCAATGCATATTTTTTTTGTGATCATTCAATTACCACACCATTATCAAGCACTTGTATAGACCACATCATTACGAATAATCCAAATATAAATGCAAATATAACGCACCTGAATTCAGATATTTCTGATCACCAAATAATAGTTGTTGAAATAAATAATTATATCATAATAGATAAACCGGAAAAAAATATTAATAAAATAAATTGTTTAGATGTACACAAAATCAAAACAAAATTGACAAATAACCTAATTATTATGACAAGCAATGATATCAACACAATGTCTACAATTAATTTCGGAGTTACAGAACAATATAAGTGATGCCACGTATCAGAAGTTATCTTCTAATGTAATAAAAAATTTGCCTATATGATTTGATATTGAATGTGCAAATATCAATAAAGTCAAACAATACTGGCGCAGAAAACATTTCAAAACTATAATGATGAATACATTCACAATAAATACAAATACTGGTTAAATAAATACACCGCAGTAAAAAGAATAAAAAAAATAAATTTAAAAATGCTGAAGGAAATCCAAAAAAAAATTGGAACCCCATTAAACACATAATTCAAAATAATACTACAAATCAAAATGATTTTTTTCCAATCAAGATCTTAGTGATAAGGAGAAAATGACAAAATTAGATAAATTTAATGAATACTATGCGAACATTGGTCGTAACTTAGCCTTAAATTTCAATACTATATATCAACCAATAAATAAAACTATACAAGTAGACTTAGATTCAAATTCATATCAACTAATGAAACAATAAAGTCATATCAACTAATGAAACAATAAAGTTAATAAATAAGCTACCAAGCTCAGGAGCATCAGGATATGATGGAATCCAAACGAAAGTCATCAAAGACTGTAAAGAGGAGCTTGCAGCAAATATTAGTTGTTTAACAAATGAGTCCATCAATGAATGTATCACGCCGGAACAATTGAAAATAAACAAAGTAGCTCCAATCTATAAGGGAGATGGTGATAAAAATAATATAAATAATTATATACCCATCTCAATAGCCACAATATTTAGTAAACTCATTGAAACATAAATCAACTAACTAATTATATAAAAAAGCCATAACTTAGCGGACGATCGTCAATATGGCTTCAAAAGGGGATCAAAAAAAAATGCGGCACTATTTGATTTGATCACTCATATTCAGTAAGGTATAAACAATGGTAAAAAGGTATCTCTAGTATTTTTTGATTTGACAAAAGCATTTGATACTGTGGATAGAAAAATATTGCTACGTATTCTTTTTGAATGTGGGATTAAAGGAAAAGAGTATATGTGGTTCAGTAGCTACTTGAATGGAAGGAAACAATATGCTGAGTGCCAGCAATATAAAAGTCAAGTTATAGAAGTGGACTACGGAGTTATTCAAGGCAGCTCATTAGGACCATCTTTGTTTTCCATCTAATATAAGCAGCTTTTCAAATTTAACTTTATATGATAAAGCTTATATGTATACTGATGATTTAGTGATGGTATTCATGGAAAATGATTACGGAGAATTAGAAAAAACAATAAATAAAGATATACAAGAAATTAATGTATGGATGTCAAAAAATAACAGCAAACATAAAAAAAAAAAATATATGATAATAAAAAACAACACAAATATATCATTAAATATAATATTTCAAAATTAAAAAAGTACCTTGGCATAATACTAGATTCTAACCTAAACTGGAATTCACAATGTAATGAGGTAGCAACTAAAGCTAGAAGAATAGCTGGTATGCTAAAACTTATACAGAAAAGAGTTCCTCTAGAAACAAAACGAACAATATACTACTCTATCTTTTACTCAACTATCACGTATGGAATCCTTGTGTGGGGAAATACATATTCAAAAAATTTAAATATGATACAAAGAATCCAAAACAGAGCCATCAAGAACCTCTATGGACTTGAAAAACGAAAGCCAACAGTTGATATACATTCATTCTTAAAAATTTTGCCAATTGAACTACATGTAAAAATGTCACAAGCTTTACAAATATTTAATATACAAAACAAACTAATAAATACAAACACACTAATAATACACAATGAGAAAATACACCAACATAATACACGTAGCTCAAATTTAATAAGAAACAAGAATCGAAAAAATAAATTCAGTGGCTTAGACGGAATCTACTATACATCGCTAAAGGAATTTAATAAATTACCAATAGAACTAAAAACATCTGATACACCCTCAATAAAATCAAAAATAAAAAAAATATTTTTAGAATTAATAAAATAAGACTTGCAAAAAAAAAAATTACAAAATAAAAATAGCAAACACGAACAACAACAATAGGTTGCTATCAACAACAAGGCACCTGATAATTTAGCATGCTATAAATCATAATTATTAACTTATATATATATATATATATAATGTAAGCATAGAGTTTTAACTAGGTTTTTTATCGTATACGTAATATTTTGAATATTTATTAGCATTTACAATATAAAATTAACCAATATACTTATTAGATTCGATCTCGAACCGTCAAAGAACACGGATGTTTAGTGTACCGAATAAAAAATAGTTCGCGCAAAAAACAAATTAAATTCGCGCCGAAAAAAAAATATTATAAAATAAATAAAAATTATAATAAAAACCGCGACCGTTCAAAATCATAATAATTTGTTACTGTCAATTTTGACACCCTGACAGAATACTGATAAAAACGGTGTGGTCAAGTGCAAAACAAAACCACTATTACAGTGTAAGGAGCGACATCTATTGGTGAATTATATTAATAATTAATAAATATAATATAAATAAAAAAAAAATATTTTATGTAGTAAATTTTGGCTACTAATAATATCTATAATACTGCATACAGAATATTTACAAATAAAACTATAATAAAATTCTATATATTTTAATAACTTCCATAGTATATAACTGTATATAATTGTATGTATATAGTTAGTCCTATATATATATTAATTATATAATATTGAATATAATATTACCATTCTTGTGCTTAATATAATTCTATGTATATACTTATGTATATATATATTAATTGTATTTAATCACTCTGGAATGGTATTATATACTAATAACATTAAAAAAAAATTTTTTTATAAATTGTATCCTTTATATGAAATAGAAGTAATATCTATATATACAATACCATTATACCTATAAAATGCCAATATCTAGAACTCCTCCCAAAGAGGACGGAAGTGCACAAAATGTAGGGGATGCAACTCCGCTTACAAACGTGTCAGCAAAAACACCAAAAACAGGCGTTTCAACACAAAATTCCAACAAATCAAATGAGGAACAATGGAGAACTCAGACATCAAAAAGAAAAAGCCACATCTTAAGCCCAACTGAAACACAACAACAGGCAACAAAACAAATAAAACAAAAACCGCTCACCGATTATATGAATAAAATTGTAGGAGCTAACCCGTATGCTCTCATAGACCCAGACCGGAATAATGACTACATAAACAACAGCAACAAGAATCATGAAAGTACTAATCATACTGAAAATGGTGAAATTAATAAACAGGAACAAATTAATGAAATTCGCCCACCCCCATTATTCATACATGGAGTGGAAAATTTTCAAAAATTGAAGGACGATATGAAAAGTGTGGTTGAAGATTTCACTTTTAAGTTGGTAGCAAAAAACCAAATCAAAATAATAACAAAAAATAAAGATCAATATTCAACAGCAGTTAAAAAACTACAAGACATTGGAGCACAATTTCACTCATATCAATTTAAAATAGATAGACCATATAAAGTTGTTTTAAAAAATTTACATCAGTCCGCTGACATAGAAGATATAAAAGTTGAGTTAGAAAAGGAGGGACATATTGCTCGAAACATCTCCGTAGTAAAAAACAAAAGCGGAAATCATTTGCCAATGTTCTTTGTAGACCTCGAACCGAAGGCCAATAACAAAGAGATATTTCGGATCACAAGACTATGTCACACTATTGTTAGCTTTGAGACCCCATTCGCGAAAAAAGAAATACCACAATGCAAAAACTGTCAAAGGTTTGGACATACAAAAGCATACTGCAACTTAAACGCAAGATGCATTAAGTGCACCAAAAATCATCCAACTTCTGAGTGCCCACGAAAAACAAAAGATGAAAACGTCAAATGTATAAACTGTAGTGAGAATCATCCAGCCAATTATAGGGGCTGTCAAGTATATCAAGAGTTGCGTAAAAAAATGTATCCAGCATTGCACGAAAAAATAATAGAAAAACAAAATAACAGATTACCTACAGAGTCAAAAATTATCAACAATGTCACTTTCGCTGAAGTCTTAAAACAGTCTAAATCCCAAGAAAAGGTTGAAAATATCAAGGAAAATGTTACAACGGAAAATAATGATATGTCTGAATTAAAAACTATGATGAAAACACTCATGTCACAAATGTCAGGAATGTTAACACTCTTGACTACTATCGTGTCTAAGCTCGCATAAATGTCTCAAAACAATACTAAGATTGCTCTCTGGAATGCCAATGGTCTGTGTCAAAATGCACAGGAACTGAAATATTTTCTAAGAACCCATGACATTGATATAATGCTAATTTCAGAGACACACTTCACAAACAAATCTTATTTAAAAATGAAAGGCTACGAAATATATACTACTAATCACCCAAGTGGAATAGCTCGCGGAGGGGCAGCAATATTAATCAAAACAAACATTAAACATGCCGAAACTTCAAAATATTCGTTTGATTACCTACAAGCAACCAACATTGAGGTTTCATTAAGTCAGGGAAAATATATATTCTCATCACTGTACTGCCCTCCACGACATACTATAAATAGACACCACATTACCAAATTTCTCGATACACTTGGAGACAAATTTATATGTGGTGGAGATTTCAACGCGAAATATACCCATTGGGGATCCAGATTAATCACGTACAAGGGTAGAGAGCTTCTAATGTCAATGGAAAGCAGAAATTTGCAATTTATATCACCTGATACTTCAACATACTGGCCATCTGATACAAATAAAATTCCAGACTTACTAGACTTCTTTATTGCAAAAAGAATTGATCTTAAAAAATTAAAGATAGAATCTTTGTTAGAATTATCATCAGATCACTCGCCAATAACTATGACTTATGACATGATTCGGTAATAAAAAAGGAGAAACTTCCGACGTTATGCAGCCAAAAAACAAACTGGGTTCAGTTCCGGGAACATCTAGATAGTAAACTCAATCTACACATTCCGATGAAAACAAAGGAAGACATTGAAATTGCTGTCAACGACTTCACCAACAACATACAACATCATCTTGGGCAGCTACACCCGATTCCTTTGACAGGCTTATTACATATCGAACTTCGCGTAAAATAAGGGAAATGATTGAAAATAAGCGCAGTCTAAGGCAACAATGGAAAAACACAAGAATCCCAGAACAAAAAAGGAACATCAAAAGACAGCTAAATCGTATAATTAAGGAACTAAAATATGAGCTAAAAAAAGAAAACAATGAAGCAGTTCAACAATATCTGTCTAAACTGACGGCAACCAAAACAACTGACTATGATCTGTGGAAGGCAACAAAAAAAGTCAAACAGCCTCAAAAGTCAAACCCAACAATTCGACAGCTAAATGGCAAATGGGCAAGAAATGATGAAGAAAAAGCCAATGCATTCGCAGAACACCTTGCTAGCGTATTCACACCTTGGCATCTACCAACAAACTCGGAAGTCGAAAAAGAGATACAAGAACATATGGAAGCTGCTTATCAGATGGAGTTACCAATAAAAAAATTTAATAAAAAAGAGGTAAACCAAGTAATAATGCAGGAAATCAACGGGAAAAAGTCACCAGGATATGATTTGATCACTGGAAACATATTACGCCAAATTTCACCACGGGGCCTTATTCAACTGACACAAATCTTCAATGCGGTCGTAAGGCTCAAATTTTTCCCAAACCAATGGAAGATTTCGCAAATCCTAATGATACTTAAACCAGGCAAAATATCTGAAGACGTCAAATCATATCGGCCAATCAGTATTCTTCCAGTATTATCTAAAGTGATGGAAAAACTAATCCTACGACGACTTCAACCAATAATTGAGCAAAACAAATTAATCTCGTCACAACAATTTGGATTCAGACATAAACATTCCACAGTGGAACAAATACATAGAATTGTAAATAAAATAAATGAAGATTTTGAAAACAAAAATTATTGCTCTGCAGTTTTTCTCGACATAAGCCAGGCATTCGACAAAGTCTGGCACAAAGGAATTCTCTATAAATAAAAACAAAATTTGCCATATCACTACTATGATTGCTGCCTGGAAAATCGCTATTATTTTGTCAAACAAAATGAATATTTCACCAGCCTCAAAGAAATTCAGTCGGGAGTTCCACAAAGTAGCGTTCTAGGTCCAGTGCTTTACTTGCTATACAATCGCACAAGGATAAGAATGTGGCTTCTGGGCTCGTGCAAGAGAGCTTAAACAATATCGAATTATGGTTGAACAAATGGAAGATTAAAGCCAATGAAACTAAGTCTAATCACGTTACGTTCACATTAAGGAGGGGTACATGTCCTACAGTATTTTTAAATAGTAATGCTGTTCCTCAAACAGAAAGTGTCAAGTATCTTGGAATGCATCTGGATCGCCTTCTGACCTGGAAAACATCACATCTACACAAAAAGAATCCAACTAAGCACAAATTTCAGGAAATTATATTGGCTTGTCGGTAGAAGGTCTCAAATGACACTGGAAAACAAATTGCTGATATATAGGATGATACTCCAACCAATATGGACTTATGGTATACAATTATGGGGAACAGCCAAAAAAACAAATATTGAAATATTACAACGCTTCCAAAATAAGGTACTGCGAGCTTTAGTTGATGCACCTTGGTTTGTGCCAAATTACATAATACACAATGATTTGCAAGTTTCGACGGTCCAAGACGAAATTCACCGACACAGCCAGAGATATCGTGATAGATTAAATAGTCATCCCAATGTAATAGCAAGTACACTTATGAATATTACACAACATACAAGATTACAACGAAATACACCAGGAGATCTGTAGAAATTTCTTGACATTATTATTAATATATTTTTTATTATAAATTAAGAAATACTTTTATTGGATTGTAATTTCACATGTCTATTATTAACTAAGTCAGTCAAAAACATATTCACTTATTGTATTATTTTTAATTAACATACAGATTGTGAATAAAAAACAAACAAAAAAAAATAAATATACTTATTATTTTGAACTTTTAAATTTGTTCACTTGTAAGGTCAAATTGTAAATTTTAGAGAGAATTATAATAATAAATAAAATAAATAAATAATTTTTATTAATTAAATTCTTACATTACAAAATTATTTCCTCTAACACTTTTAATTACTTGGAAGTTTTTAAATTTTTAAAAAAAATTTGAATGCACTGCAAGTACATATTGACTCGGTTCATATTTCTGACTTCCAATAAATAAATAATTTTTTTTTTGAAAACAACTTAATTTTCGGTTTCCCTATTTGATCCTACATAATTTCATTATTTTTTGCCAAACTTTTTGTTACTTTTAAATACTGTCTCAGAATAAAAAGAAAAAATATCCTTGATATTATTACCACCAATTTGTTCATCACCCAAATTTATGACTCCCATTCCCATAAAAATAAAATTACAACAAATTAAAAACAAAAACACCATATACCTAACTATAAAGCACATATACACTCATACACAGTTTTCTTAGCTACAAATTAAAACGTAAGGGAAAACAATTTTTTTGTTTTTTTCCATAGAACCATTAAATGAGTCTGATTTAATAGTCCTGAAATCAAAGAAAAAATTAAAAAAAAAAAAAATTACAAATACTAGGTTTAACTAAGAAAAGTTATGTGACACTAATTGGAAGCATCTCTGTCCTTAAACCACAAAATAAAAAAAAAAAAATCAATGTTCAATTGCTGTAGAGGAGCCAAGAAATTGCAACAAAAAGTTAGAATTGAAATAAAATGAAATTCACCATAAGCGAACAGAACCGTAACGACATATATTTTCTATTTGGACATAATTTGTGGTGTAAATATAATTAAGAGTAGTCAAGTTTATAGTCTCAACATCTACCCTCTGTTCTCTAACCATAACTTTTCAATTTTTATAGAAACGAATCGCAACAAGAAAAAAAAAGCAATAAAAAAAAAATTGCTTTCCCTCTACGAAAGGATTTGAAACAATTGCTGCGCAACCATTTGGCTTAACTACACTCTACTAAGTTATAAAAAATTATAGACATATACCTACACATAGAAAAAAGCAGGCAAAAAACAAACATCCTATTTTTTATTTACTTTTTTTTCATTGTTTTTTTCTTTTATTTTTTTTTTGTTATTCTCATAAAAATTACAAAAAAAAAGGATATGAAAACATAAAAACAAATCCAAAAATAGCTAGTAATTGGGCAAAAGAAGACCGAAAACAAATCGTTTTTATTTATTTTTTTTTTGTTCCTTCATTTTCTTTGTCTAATTGAATTCTATATGAGAGAATTGCTAATTCCTTAGAGTTTTCAAATTAAATTTAGTTTTCTTAAAAGAAAATTGAAGATGCTAAGGAATACTAAATAAAAAAAAAAATAGAAATAAAAATAAAAACAACACACAATAATAACAAACATAAAAGTAAAATAAAAAAGTAAACAAATTGAATAGAAAAAAAAACAAAAAAAAAAAAATAACCAGAATTCCCCAATTTTCAAACCACCTGTTGGAAAAATTATAAATTAGAAATCAAAAAATTTCAAGAAAATTATTGAGAAGTCCTTAAGAAGCTGCACTAAAATTAAAATATAAAATTAGGGATTCCGATTTTAGTTGTATTCTTTGTTCAATTTGGAACTTCATCCGAAAATAACTTTTCCATCGTTTTTGAGTATGTCGCATTATAGACTTCAAATTTTACATTGTTTTAACAACCAACTCTACATCTGCTTCAAATGTTTTTCTACGACCCGAACTATTATTATTTCGGACACTGAAAATTGTAAAAACATTTCATTTTAATAGAAAATTTTTTAAAATGCTTACCGACCGTTTCAATAGAAGCTATTACACTTCTTTTTTAATTAAAAACAAAATGTTATTCATAATAAAGCCTATTTTTCAATTCAAAATTATTACGACTTACGACAATTTTCAATTGGGACGAACTATTTATTATCTATTGCATTACGTTACCTTTCGCTTTAATTACTACATGTATTTTAAAATTAAGCTTCTAATTCTAAAATATATTAAAAAAATTATTACAATATCTACACTTATATGTAATTTAATTATTGTCTGTTCCATTGACTAAAGTCCTTGCACAAACTAGATTAAACTAACGTATATAGACTTATTACTATCCCAAATAAATTATTATTTAAGCCAACTTAGATTTATTTGATGGAATTGACTAACTCTAACATCGTTATTTTATTCATTATTGGTATAGTGGTCACACAATTTTCTTCATTATTATAATTTAACATCTTTTGTTTACACTTACATTTATAGGGTACATTTAAAGGAATTATCTAACAATTTTCTTTTGTCGATTTTTTTCACATAAAAATGCAAAAATTTGTTGAGGTATTCCAAAAGTTGTAGTATTCTAATAATCGCACAGACTATTATTTTCTTTAATATACTGGTTGTACGGAATCCAACTCTGGCGATGTAGCTGAATCCAACGGTAGTTGATGCTCCGTTGTTCGTGCCAAACAGTTTAATACAAAATGATTTCGAGGCTCCTTCACTACATGAGGAAATATGAAAATATTGCACGAAATACAGAAATAAATTGGAAATACAGACCCAGGGCCTAGGAGATTTAAGCGTTAAATTATACTAAAAAAAAGGTAGATATTAAAGTGTTATCTAGGATACTCTTGCTCAGGCCAGCATAGTGCACAAAATTTATTTCACTTATTGAATTATAAATTAGTCAGATTGTAAATATAAAATTGGAAAAGAAAAAATGAATGTTTGTCTTCAATTTCATTTCCAATTGTATGCAGACGATGGTCAAGTCTATATCAGTGGTCCTATAGCTGATATTAACCAATCTATTGTTAAATTGAATGTTGATTCTGATGCTGTTGCTTTCTGGGCCAAAAAAAAATGTTCTTTGATTAAAGCCATCGAAATCACATTTTATATTAATTTATAATATCAAATTAAATAATTCTGTGGTAATATTTGTAAATAAAGCTAAGAACTTGGTTGTTGTATTTAATAAAACTCTAACCTGGACTAATTACATTAAATTTATTTCTACAAATATTTTTCTCAAAGTTCGCTTACAATATTAACGAGTGGGTAATAAGCAAACTATAGTTATGTCTTCACTTATTGTAAAGTAGTTTGGTACATAGACGTACATAATATTTATATCGATTTGTGGGAGTTTTCCAGGGTCAAGCTTATTACCAAGGGTTGTACTCGATTTGTAACTAATCGTCATAGATTTCTTACCATTTAGAGATGTTTCTAAAGTTTTACTTAAAAATAATTGAATTTCTAATTTGAATAAATTTTTGTACATCACGCTGGTTGACGCAGTAGGTAGAGTGCTTACCTTACAACAAAAAAATGCTTCTAGGTTTTATGACCTGGTCCAGTACTCCTTAAAAAATAATTGAGGACATAATCCAGTAAGAACGTAAATAAAAAAACTATAAGCATATCTGTGCACTGGGGTCAACATAACCTCACATTTGTTTCATGTATTTTCTATGAAAATTCAAAATTTATATTCAAGTTGACATTTGAATATAAAAAAAATTATTATAATATTAGTTGATAAACAGATTAGTATTAACTCGCGGCAGATGTTCCTTTCGCCAGTATATACCATCTAAGCCAGGCAAGTATGGAGAGAATTTTTTTTTTGGATTTGCGATGCAACAAACTCGTACCCATTAAAAGCTGAGATATATGTAGGAAAGCAACCAACTGAGCCCGTTCAACTGATTATGCATTGAATTTAGCTCATCGTTTATCTGAACCATACGTCAACAAAGGGCGAACTATAACCATGGAGAACTTCTTCACAAGTTGTATATTGGTTGAACAACTATTAAGAAAAAAAATAACAATATATTCTTTCAAATAAGCCTGATCTGCCAAAAGAATTTACCAGCAAGGCAGAAATCAAGAAAAGAGATTTGATTTCTTCAAAGTTTTTTTTTGAAGAGAATCTTAAGTTGGTAAGCTACATTCCAAAGCCAAATAAGAACGTCTTTTTACTATAAATTTTTGCATAATCATGAAGGTGTTCACTCTGGTTCAAATAAACCCAACATCATATAGGATTACAATTTAACTAAAGGAGGATTTGATACACTAGACAAATTGTAAGAACATACACGTGAAAAAGGAAGACTAACCGTTGGCCAATGGTTTTATTTTTTAATATGATCGACATCGCTGGTGTTGCAGCGTTTAATTTGTATAAAATTGCAAACCCTGAACTATTCATCCAAACGAAATCGTCTCAATGTAAATTGTTCTTAAAGGAGTTGGCTAAGCAACTGGTGCAAAACATATATAAGTCGTCTATCCAACCCTATAGCAATGAAAAAAAAATGTTAAAATCGCTATGGAGAAGATAGGGTATATAAAGTAGTAAACCTAAGATGCGTTGCAACAGACGAAGAAATAGCTATGAATACAGCCAGTAAATGTCAACGGTGTCATATTTGTCCTCGATCTGCTGATGTTTAAGCACGAACATTATGTTGCATTTGGAAAGAAGCATCTTGTGCAGTACATTCAAAAATTATCTGCATAAATTCCATCAACGCAGAAATGATAGATTCCTTCCAAGAAGAAATCGAGGTTCCAATATCCAACCATGTTTAACACAGCTTAGGATATTTTTTTTTTTATTTTTGTTGTGATTAAATTGAATTTTGTTTAATTTTGTCTTGTCATTTTCTAAATAAAATCGAGATTAAAAAAAAAATTAAAAATAATTTCAAATTTTTTATATATATGAAAATACGATAAATACGATAAAAAAAACTATGCACAGAAGAAAGGTTAATTATTAGTTCATGTGTGCCCTGACAGGGGTTAAACGATCAAAATTTATATTTCATATAGAGCCTTGCATTGAAATAAATTTGACCAATTAAATATCAATTTTGATCTCCTAATTTCGTGTTCTCAGCAACTCTGTACAATTTCACTCTGTTGATTGTTCACAAAATTACTATGAGGCACCTCGTTACTGGTCTTAGAAATGTAATAATAAAAATTAGAAAAAAAAATTTAATTTGAAATAATTTCGGACTTTCAAAATGAATTTATATGTATGAATACATGTGTGTATATGTTTGTACATTTACATCCGATTTTATATTTTCTATACTCTTGTATTTTTTTTTTTTTATTTAATTTGTGTTTGTATTTTTGCTCTTTATTATTACGTACTTGGTCCTTTTGGGATACATTTAACGCACACAATATTTCAAACTTATATTACTAAGTTCCAACTATTTTGACTGTATATAATATCTGTAGGTAGGTTATAGATACGTAATTTTTCACTTAAAGATCTAAGAAAAGTTAAGGAAATGAAATCAAAATGAAAAGTTTTGTAGAGGTGTAATGAGAAAATGAAAGTAACTTTAAATAGATTCGTTGAAGTTTTTGTTGTTGCTGTTGTTAATGTATAGCCTTTGTTTCTTATAGAGACAGAGTACAAAATAGTCAGTCTATGACTAGTTTTTTGTTTTTTTTTTCATCTTATATTACCAGTTTTTCTTTTGAAAAAAAAAAAACAAAAAAAAACAAAATTTTCTTTTGAGAGTTACTGATGCGATGTTAAAAATATTACTTGAAGTTTGAGTAAGGTAGGTATTTCTGAGAATATTTAAAAAAAATAATATAAAATAAAAACTTCTGGTAAGAATAACCAAGTCAAATAACCAGAAAGTTGTTATAAGGTTGGATGCCCTTTTTTCTTTAGTTTTTCCAACACATTTTCTTTATTCAAAATGAGAACAAAGAAAGATACAAATAATTTCCCTATCTATCTATTACTGTTTTTCCTTACAATATACCAATTCTATTAGAAAATATTATGTATGTACCTTACAAGAAGTTGAAACCTAACAAATTCTAAGTGAAATTATTTTTTATTTGCTTTTTGCTTTTTTTTTTGTTTTTGGTATGGTAGAGTATGTGGGCGAGATGAATTCATTATGGTATATGATTGTGGTTTAATTAAGAAAATTGATAATTAGATACTTTCTTTCTCTTTTTATCATTATTATTTGCTTTTTTCTATCTAACTCAGTTAACAGTTAAGAAAAAGACTTTCTAGATCTTAGATGAGTTGATAATAATAACGGTAACATATTGTAAATTATATTATAATATATATAAAACAAAAAATTAAAATTCGATGAGTATTTACTCGTATATAGGTACTTACAAATAATATTTTGGCTACTCCTAAAAAATCCCACTCCCGATAAATGAAATAAAGTCAAAAGAATAACATGAACTAATTATCAACCGTTGAAGAATATCCTGAGTATGATTACAGAATCAGGTATCTTGAAGGACTCAGTGTAGGTAATAGGGTAATATCAAAAAGCCCATTTCCCATTGCGGTGATATAGAGGACACATTTATTCCAGAAAATACACAATCTACAATCTAAATTATCAACTGTAACAATTCACACGTATAGTAACAGTTTTATCTACATTCTGAAAATTTTTTAATTTTAATAAATTTGTGAGATCTTAAAAAAATTATCTGTATAAATTTTGTTCTTAATATTATCAAATATCTTCTTATTCTTCTTTATCATGGTGGGGTTTTGTGTTTTTTTGATAAAACAAAAATACACAAAACCCCACCATTGATGCTTAGACTACCACGCGTTGATACAAACCTTAACACACACAAAAAACGAAACAAATAACACGCAATACCAACAACTATTCAAAAACAAACTAAATACTACCTATAAAGACTACATACCGATATACACATGGATGGATCGAAACAAAATAACATAGCAGGATGCACATTTAAATGAATGCAACATGAAAAAAAAATACAGACTTAACGAACATACAACATTATATTCGGCGAAACTATATGCCATAAGCAGGGCAAGTGAGTATGTCAGCCGAAGTTATGAGGGAAGAAGGTTCATAATTTGCACCGACTCCCTTAGTAGCCTACAGCCTCTCTCATCTGCTACCTCAAACCACCCGACTGTGATTGCAATCCAAGATCAGCTGCAGGTATGTAAAAATCATAAAGCATTTCTATGGGACATGCCAATATTACCGGTAATGAAGAAGCAGACAGACTGGCAACGGAAGCACTTTTAGAACCACTTTCCGAACAACAAAGCCGGTACTACAGGGATTATAAAGAGATGTGTGATCGAACCTTATGGGACATACACAACATAAGTTGAGAAAATGAACCCCTCACCAACAAACTAAGGCACATTAAAAGAAATGTATCCAGATGGCAAAGTTTAGACCAGGCCAGTAGGAAAATCGCTGTTGTTCTGACTAGACTCCGAATAGGATACACACGATACACCAACAGCTATCCCTTTGATGGACCCCAAAACGCACAGTCAACATATCACTGTGTTCCAGATACCCCAATCAATATCCAGCACATATTCGAGGCTTACCCTCTATACACTGATGTAAGAGCCAGGCTTGGAATCACGAGACTTGATATACTCACACAGGATACTATAGAAGCAACAACTAATATCATGGCATTACTTAGGGAAACTGACATTTTCAATAAAATATAATAAAATTCAATAAAAAGCAATAAAAAAAATTTAATTTTTCTAATATAATATAAACTAGGCTAAAATCAAAATTATAAACTTAAAGAGGAAAAAAAAAATTAATTTGAAATTAAAATACAAAAAAAAGAAACAAAAAAAGTAAATCAAAAATCTAAATTTAAAACAACATTATGTTAAAAAATAATAATGAAATAAACTAAAGATAATTATGTAAACAATTTTAAAGAATGAGGGCTTGACAAAACCCACGTGGTTGATAAGTCCATAATAAATATCTTATAAATAAATAAATATTTTCTTCTTTTTCTTAATTTTCTTCTTCTTCCTTAATTATGCGTATATAGTGCCTGTTTTATCAATATATATATACTCCATTTCGTGATGACCATGTCCAGCATTCATACCATATTTTCGAAGGTTTTCCTATCAGACGTTTGATATTGATTTGGCTATTCATTACTACCTTTGCCAGTCGATCATCTTCCATTCTTATGACCTTCAGTTTCTTCGTCTATTTCGACTCGAACGGACAATGTTTTGAATGTCATGAGCAAACACGCATAATTGAATGCAAACCTGATGTCATTCCTGCATTTCTTATCTATTAATGTGTATATATTTGCCAGATATTTGCCTCGGAATTCACATTTGTGTAGTTCAAACATTTGGTTTTTGCATGTGCTCAGGATTGTCTCAATAACGTTTTCAAAGCTTTTGTATAATCGTGTTTTGTTTTCTATTAGTGTGTATTTGTTTCTTTATATAACACGGAGATAATCAAAAGTGGTTGCGTCTTTTCCGTTTGTTTTTTATTTCTGTTTCCGTATTGTGATAACTGATAATATTAACGACCACATATTTAAAATTCAGCATTTATTCCCTCATTTTTATATTAATAGATTTAGATGTAAGAACATTTAATGTGTTCGTTTGAAATAATTATGGATATGGTTTTTGTTGTTAATACCTCCATGTTGTGTAATTTGTCGTTTTCTCTAACTCTTAAATAGTATCTTCTGATTATCTTAAATCTCATAATAGTAATAGTGCAGTGGCAACTGTGTAACATATGATGTTATAACTATATCTTCTGACTATTTTATCCATTATTAAGCTAATCGGAATTGGACTGAGACTACCAACTTGTCTAATACCAGTGTTGGTGTTGCGAAATCTTTGGTGAGCAAGTAATATGATATGATTTTTGTTTTATTATTTGTATGCAGATGGTATATTACACCTATTGAGCTTTCATCATACGTTACAATAATTCTTTGTGTTGCAAATTTGGTATATCTTCAAATTTAGTTCATCTTATATAGCCTGTAATGAGATAACTCTCTTTAGACATTGTTTTTGAAATGAATAAATAAATAAATAAATATGGTACATACATCCTCTATATATATTTACAATAATCTATTCTTGAAAATTTTTCCAAATTTAATTTATTCTATTAATTAAAGTAGATATTCTATAGCTACTTCTATTCCACTAACTAACTTCAATATATGTAGGCTACATTTAGAAACTTTGTGATGATTGAAACTTCTTAACGTGTTGATGTGATCTACTTACTACTACTATTTTTGTTCGAATGAATTTCTAATATCTTTTTAATACCTTTCTTTATAGACTGCAGTTTTATTCCCCATCGACGTCATTATTTATTTAAATAAAATAAAAATCGAGAGAAAAAAAACTGATGTGATAAGGCGAAACCAAGTGCACATTGTAAAGAAACCATCTCACTATTCTAACTTCTAATAACGACATACAGGTAGACTATCATTAACATGACTGTGTACGATAAACTGGAAGATAAGATAATCAGATTTAAATGATGGACCGTTATAGATGTTGAAAAATAAGTAATAAGGCGGCCATATTCTTGGGACAAGCTGTCATAAAGAAGAAGAAAACGAATTTTGTAAGTTATATGCATGTCTTGCCGCATTTTAATACATATCATTGCACCATTACTATTTGTAAAATTTTGTAATTCGAAAATTATTAGCAACGTAACATAGCTTTTTTTTTTTTTTTGTTTTTTATAATTCCAAGTCTATGGGATGAACACCCTAACTGCTTTTAAACAGAGATTTGGAATACACAATCACATAAAATAGCTTTTTCTGTAGAATTTTTGTGGTATAGACTAATTTAAATGTGGAAAACTATATCTATTGTAGAGTACTTCGCCTTCATAATAGCTTAGTTCCATTTTATTTTTAGTGATAACCAAAACTCTCAACTATTTATCATTTATTTTATCCCAAAGGGTACTGGACCAGGTCGAAAAATCCAGAAAGCATTGTTTGCCTCCGTCGGGAATTGAACCTGGGACCTTTCGGTTAAAAGGCAGGCGCTCTACCTACTGCGCCACCCAGCGTGTATTAAGAATTATTATAATTTAGAATTAACATAAATTTAAATAAAAATTGTATAACACGTTGTATATGGTAACTTACTATTGGAATTGGCGAATTGTAACTTTAGAAATATTTTTTCTTACAACTTGAAGTCCAGAGATTTCTCTTTGTTTTGATTGTTTTCATTCCTAATTTAATTGCATGGCTGCTTACAGAATCAAATGGGATTATAGTTATGCAAAAAATTTTATTATTAACTATGATCGACATACCAACTTAATTATTTGCTAAATCAATCACCTCTTTTTATCTGATTTGATTCTATTTTTAGAATTTAACCTTTTTAAAACTATTGCAGCACTTTATTTATGTTGAAGTGACCACATTTGCTATTTATGCTAAATTTTTTTGACACACTTAAGAATGAATAAATAGATTACATAAACTGATAAATTCAATCTAAAAAGAAAAATAAATAAATAGATAATTTCAAATGAAGTGATTTGTTCATATTCAATTTTATGAAAAGCCTTGAAGAAATAAATAAATTAAAAACGAACTGAATTTAAAAATTTACTTCCTAAAAACAATCATAAGACTCAGTAAATCAAACAAAACTATCTAACTAACTATTGTTTAATAAAATTTGGTTGAAAATTGATTCAATTTCGTCCATTATTCACCAACTGTAATTTATTTATTTATGCATAAGTAGCCTTACGATTACTGAATTTATAAATAATAAATTGAATGAGCGTAGACGGTGTAGATTTCTAATGATATTGCTTGAAAACAATAAAATTCTTTAATGAAAATAACATCAGAAACCTAAAGTCCAATGTACACAGATTAATTAATTTTAGTCTTTGCTCATATGGTGGTAAGATAATAGGATTAGACCATGACAAAGCGAATCTAAGATTTTTTGTATTGCCTCAATATACCATATAAAACGGTGACCAAACTTGGCTTGCATATTCAAGATTCGGTCTTACAAGACCAGGTGTACAACGACTAAGAACATAGGTGTCTGCAAATTTTTTTGACCAACGTTAATCAATATGGAATTTGATTTGGATTTGATCAATATTGAATTAGCTTTATTTATAATATTATTACAGTGAGTTTCAAAGCTAAGATGAGCATCAAACTTCACTCCTAAGTCTTTTATTGAGGAAAGTATAGGTAAACTAATACCATCTAATGATTCTAGTGTATAGTAAAAAGATATCGGACTTAAACGACGTGTATAAGATATGAGTGCGCATTTATTTACATTAAGTAAACAAGTTGTTAAAATTTTGAAGGTCGTTTTGCATAAGGATAGCGTAATGGTTAGACGTAATCTGTTTAAAGATTTTCTAATCGTCAGCATAAATTTGAAGCTTACAATTAAAAACGACTGAAGTAACAAAGATAAAATAAAAAGTAAAGGACTAAGGCGACCAGCTTGAGGAACTCTAGAATTGGCTTCGAAACGTCTTTTTAAATATGACATTATACGAAAATTCATTCATATAAGAGTATATCCATTTAACCCTTTAAATGCCAAGTGAATTTTAACAAAATATTCATACAGGCTAAAACAAAAAACTGCATTGAGTCATGTATGACGTGGCTTACCAGGAAATTTTCGCATAAATTTTTCTGCACAGTGCCACGGAATTCATTTATGAATGTCCCTTTTTCGTCTTCTTTTTTGAAAAAAAAAAAAATTCGTTAAAACTTGCAAAAGTTAATCGTTATGGTATCTAAATCATGTTCAAGTAAAGAGCATGTATAGTCCTTAAGAGTTTGTGGAGAAACTCAGCGTCTGGTAAATGTGAAATGAGCCAAGGGTATGTGTCTCGCATTCAGTGAAGGACTTTTAAACGAAGGAAGAGCATTATATGTAGATAATTTTTCCTTAAGCGACAAATTAACAAAAACAATCCCGTGATTGACGCCCTCAGAAATAGTAATATAGAAAGAAGTTCTCAGAAAACGAAGAGGGATTAGTAGTACTGAAATGGAAAAATACCCCTGATGTCCGACTTTTATAAACAACATATGAACCTTACTTTGCTGATGATAGAGAGACAAATCAGCTATTCGCGATAACACAATATTCTACAAGTCTTGAGAGTGAGCAGCAGAAAACCTCAAAACGCAAACATAACCTATCTACCATAAAACCACTAGAAATACTAGCATGATATAATAAAAGGAAATCGGGAATTGACATGTCGTATCAAATTACCTAATAAGCTACAGTTTTGCGAAAAGAAATCAAGGGGTACAGTAAACTTGCAATTGAACATTTGTTAGAAACAGCAGTGGGAAACGCTTGGACAAACAAGTAACAAAAAAAAAATCAAATTCGGAACTTTCGGTGTTGCTGACAGAATTATTAAACATCGAAATTAAAGAACAAAGAGTATTAATAAACACCAATTCTCAAAGAGAATGGATTCTACTAGAATGACTTTACTAAGAAAATATGCAGGATGTTACCAAAAAAGGAAGAAGAGCAAGAAAATCCCAGAAACTATGCTAGAATAGAGCAAAATTTTTTGTGAGCAATGTCCTGGCTTCCCCCAAATGTGCTTGGTTTGTTTCAATATGAAGCAATCAATGTTTAACCTGATGTATCGTTAAAACCATTAAAGTACATATATCAAAACAAATTTTCCAACCTTTTTTTTCAAATTTCCCTACATTTCAGATATTTCCTTACACCATTATTATTTTTGTGTTCCTTGGGTGCCAATATTTTCCTATTGAAATATAAAACAATAATTTTCCTATTGAAATTCTCATCTAAAGTCTTACATATTCGAATTGCAGTGTTTTTTTTCCCTTTAATTACCGTGATACACAGTTAAATGGCATGGCCTGTTAAGAAACATTACTGGCATTCGATTAGGTATAACATGGTAGTCAATGTGTTAAGCAAAAATTCTGGAAAGCCATTTTTTAAGTTTCAGTAGTATGATACTAATGTGACAGTAGGTCAAATGCTTTACTAAAACCAGTATAAACAACATCAGAATCAATCCTTCTTCCATCCGTTATGGAATCCTTCTTCCATATTTTTCAAAATTCAAAGTCATCAGTACGATTAGTGTTACTTTCTTACTAAACTAAGTGAAGCTTATATAAAATTGTCTTGCTATTGCGAACCATAACTATATTCTATTCAGTTGTGGGAATTAAACCTAATTATATTTAATTTGTATTTTTGTTATTTCGAAGAAAATTCACTTTTTTTTATGGTACAATTCTCACAGTATCATAATAATATCATTTAATATGCAATTCACGCACACCAGTGAAAGCAAAACATACTCATATGCACACCTTGTTACAATCATATTTGCACACAATAATGTGAATACAATTATGTAAGTATATTAAAAATGAATGTCAAATAACATTACTATACAAAAATATATAAAATATAATTTGAAATATTTTAGATTTTGAAAATAGAAAAACAAAACCACAAAAAAAAAAAAAACACCATCACCATCATAACATATCAAGAAGGATTGTATTTAACAAAGAATCCTACTAAATTAACTTGGGAATTTGTTCTTCTCTTCTTTATAAATACGTATTCTTAATGTTAATGATAATTATTTTCATATAATAAAGTAATAATGAAAATGTTTTATTATATAACTGTATATATATACATATTATAATGTACTATTGTATTATATATATTATATGTGTGTGTGTGTGTGCTGTATTTTTTGATAAAAATTGCTTCTCACATTAGGATGTAATTGGTATATAGGAAGAGTGCGTCGTCGTTCATTTTAAAAACATTAACCAAATTGAAAATTAATGAAAATGTTACTTTGATTGATGCAAATGAGTTCAAAGAATGAAAAAAGAAAAAAGAAAAAAACAACCAAAACAACTTTTTACCCATTAACTGCTTTTAATGTTAATGAAGAAAATATTGAATGTTAAATGAATGCTGTTTCTTATTAAATGGTAATTGAAGAGCAAAAATTAAGTAGAAATTTTAATAGGAAAATCTGTTGTTACAAAAGTTAATTGTTTAGAATACTACTACTATGTTGAAAGATATGTACTGAGCAAAGGAATGGTGGTAGATATAACACAAAATATCTGACTTTATAAATCTATATGTTAAATTATTTACTTTTACTTGATTTCTATTCACTATATTTAAATTTGAAATAAAAATGAAACTTTTAATGAAAATTTTTTGAATTTTAATTTCCTAATTGAAAAATCAAATTTCTGCAAATAATATTTGAAATAATATACCATACACATCTACCTTATTCTTAAAATAATATTCTTAATAGAGTATTAAGACTTAGATACTTTTTGTATTGAATGTGAAAATTTTAAGAGGAAGTAAATATTATTTCTATTCAATAAAAAAAATATTCTTCACAAAAATGAATACAAATTTATCTTTAAAGTAGTCAATAAAATAATATAGAAATTAAGGATACACTCGTAGACAGACAGCACTACATGGTATCTTTAATTTTTTTTTTTTTATGAAGATATGAATTGCGGAGACAAATAAAAATGCAGATACAAGATGAGTTCAAAGTTACATCAGTCGGAAATATAAAATGCCAATTAAAAGCTTCGGCAGTGCAATCAAATTAAAAATTTAAATAGAAAAATAATAATGTTATTATTGTCTCGTATAACATGGCTATGTTAACTACTTAAAAAGTTTTTCTGCTTGAAGAAGAGAAGACAGTCATAATTTGAATAAATTTAATAACATTAGTCTTAAATAATAATATTAGAATACTGTATAAATCTTGAATTTAAATAATAATTAAACGAACATTTTATAAAATTCTAATGCTTTGCTATGAGCTCCGGTACAAATATGATTCGCATGAAAATGGTTTTATTATACAGACCGTTGAAGAAGGTATTATTTTTCCTACAACTCCAATTAAAATTATCAATAAAACAAATGCTCGCCTCAGCCTATCTCATTAGAAAATAGAAATGGCATACACACTGAACCAAAAAAGTACGTAAATACAATAAAAAATTCGTTGAAATAATTAAAAATTTATTAATATTTGTCGCGTCATTAAGTAAACAAAAAAATTATTGGTTTTAATAAACTAATAAAAAACATTATGATATTAGAGATAATTTAAGTGTACATTTAAAAATTCTACATTCTGAGCTCTCTTTTCGATTTCATAATATTGAATGTGATCTAATACAAAAAGGTGCACATAAAAAGGCTAATCAGCTGGCTTTTATACAATTTGAAAAACAAACACATAAATTAAAAAAACTTTTTCAACAACAACATAACATTAAACATGAACACTTAAATAATAAGAATAAATTTTATGCGAGAATTATAAATCATTCTACTATTAATTTCTCCGAAGAAGAAATCAATCTGTTAAACAACGGATTAAAATTTGCTCCCACACATCAAAAAATAGGAGAAAGAGAGTTATCAGAGATTGCAGTGTATACGGATGCGGCTATTCCTGATGCTAACAGAGAATGTAGATTGGAGTGTGCGAAAGCTCTGAAGGTTGCTTACAATAAATATGTATGTATCAATGTTAATGGTATTAATAATAAAGAGAAAGTAGTTTCAAAAAATAATTCAATATATATAAAAAATATTAAAGACAAATTAAATAATTTTATGAGAATTTAATTTTATGTAAAGCAGACAAAGGTAATACAATTTCCATTATGGACAATAAATCGTATATTGAGAAAATGTTAAATACTATAAAAGATATGAATACAATAGAGTTACCATATGACCCAACTAAAAAATTTGAAAAACTTATTAACACTTCAATTAATAAATCTAATCTAATATTTGACTTAAAAGAAAAAATTAAAATTAAATCTCATAAGGCTATAGCTCCAATTCTGTACGGATTACCTAAATTACACAAAGATGGTATCCCACTACGTCCAGTAGCTGCTGCTATTAAGGCTCCAGCTCAAAAATTAGCTAAGAAATTGTGTTCAATGGTGCCTGATCTTATTAATTTTAAACCTAAGTATTCGGTTAAAAACTCTATTGAATTAATTAACAAGCTTAAGGCAATAAAAGTATTGCCCAAAAATGTGAAATTAGTGTCTTTTGACGTATCAAGTCTATTTCCTTCTATTCCTATTAATAAATTGAAGGATATATTGTACTCAAAAGTTATAAATAATATTTCAGATAGAGACATAGGTTTACAATTAATTGACTTGATTAATTTTATGTATTGACCAAAATTATTTTGAATTTGACAACAAATTTTATAGCCAAACTGATGGTTTAGCCATGGGTTCGAGTTTTTCACCACTAGGAGGTGAAATTTTGATGGACGATTTTGAAATTACTTTATTTAATCTCCAATATTACTTGATGAAAAATATTATATTTTGGATAAGATATGTAGATGATGTGTTATGTCTATGGACAGGCACGGAAAGAGAATTACATGTTTTTGTTGAAAAATGTCTGAACAAATTGGATAAAAATATTAAATTTACTGTGGAATATGGAGGGGAAAAATTAATTTCCTGGATTTGACCATAAATATTTCTAACAACAATTTGTTTTTTGATATTTATCGAAAAGAAACTTTTTCCGATGCAGTTATTCCTCTGTCATCAAATCATCCTTGGTCAACAAAAATGTCATCGTTCCATAATTTAATATTCCGATTAATTAGCATACCATTAACTGACGATAAATTTAGAAAGGAGCTTAGTATTATAATTGACATTGCAAGAAATAATGGATATAAAAAAGACTTGATTTACAAAAATTTAAATCTAGAAAATACATTTTTAATTTGATATCTCCAAAAATTGACGTTGATAAGGAAATAATTAATTATAGAAAAATACCGTATATCAAAAACATTTCTGAATATTTAACAAAACCACTTAGGGCGGCTAATATACAACCGGTATTTTTTAACAACTACACTTTAAAAAATATTTTTGTTAACAATAAAATAAGACAACCGAAGCCAGATAATATTTTAACAAAACGTGGAGTTTATAAAATTCAGTGTGGAGGATGTGATGGAGTATACGTTGGTAAAACAAAACGAACCCTCCAAACTAGATTCACCGAACACATAAAATCGGTAGCTTCTCCCTATCCGTCATCTGGCTTAGCGCATCACTTAAAATATTCAGACCACTTTACCGACATTGACAAATTGGAATTGGTAGAGGTAGTAGCAGGTAGCAGAGTTTTGGATAAATATGAAATTTTTCATATTAATAAACTAAAATTAAAAAAAGTCAACCTATTAAACAATCAGTTAGACCTAACTAATGAGAGCCCGCTACTTAATAGTAATTTTTTTAAATTGTAAATCAAATTCTGTATTTTGTAAACTTTGTCGCTTACAACATGTCAATCTTAGCTAATATTAAAATCATATGTGTGTTTTTTAATAAATGTATAATTTTTACTAGTAATTTACTAGTTACTATTTTTTATACTGGTATATATAATATTGTTCCATAAAAATAAAAAATATAAATTGATGATTGTTTACTTACTATTATAAAATTGTATATTAATGCTAAATTGAATATGTATTTTTCTCAGTTACATCTCAGTTCATCTTGTAAATTTAAATTTTATGTTTTTTATTTAGTCTTGATAATGTCTTAAAAGGACGAAACATGTCGGCTCATATTTTTATTTTTTATTTTTATTAAAATATTAAATTAAAATAAAATATATAAGAAAATCTGTATATATTTTCTTAATCAGTGAAATATTAACAAGTGTTTTATTTTATTTATTAAAATAATTTTATTAATTTATATTTAATAAACTAGTTCGTTGAAATAAAGAAAAAATTCCGAATTTTAAAGTATGCGAGTTCGTTGACATAACGAAACATTTTATATTTGATTGATATGAGTGTCTCAGAACCATAGTGGCCTAACCAATATTAACATTTTATTGAATAAAATGCATTTTAAAAAATACACAATTTTAAGATGCTTATAAAAACTCTATATTTTTAAGGTACCGACTTTAAAAAATAATGTTTGGGTTAATTTTTTTTGAGTACTTTAGTGAACATATTGTTATTAGGGTCTAGCTTTAAAAAAAAAAACGTAAATTTTTGTGGGTTAGGCCACTTTGGCATTACATATAAATGATGAAAATTAAAAAAACTAGTGGTTTAGGCCATGATATTTTTTAGTAAATTTTTTTATTTCATTGTTCAAATAATTATTTATATAAAAGACCAGATTTGTATTTGTATGTTTGTAAACGACGCTTTTTGACATTTTAAATTTTGAAAAAATTTAAAAAAAAAATATTTTTCCTTTCAATTATTTTTATATGATTTTTAAATTTTTAAATTTTTTTCTTTCAATTAAATTTTGAAAAAAAAAAGAAAAATAGATAAAAAATAACATGGATGGAAAATAAATTATTACTTTGTTTTAAATTATAACAAAAAAGTGTTTCTAGAAAAAAAATTTCTTAAGGCCACTGAGTGGTTATGTTCGAAAAACAGTTTGGTATCTTTTTACTCGGGACCCGTTTTTAAACGGGCTGACTTACTAGTAAATAACAATGTAATAATATCTTCAATAGTTATAATTCAAATCACAATTATTATAATTTCATACAAAACTATACCTTGGCTGGAGTTTAGCTGATACTGGTAGTCAAATAACGAAACTTCTGAAATCTGATTAAATTGAAAATAATCAGACTCAGAATTTGCAAAAATATCTAAATTTTAAATTAAAACGATAATAAACGCTTTCCAATGAGCAATCTTTTTTGTGCATAAATACCTGGAGAAGTTGAAAAAGTAGGATTCATTTTCTATCACTAAAATTAACTATAATAATTACACTTTCAAATTGAACTTGAATTTAAAATAAATTATTTACACTCTTAAACTGGAGGAAAAATAACTTTAAAATTAGTCAGAGCAATAATTTCATACACAATTAAGAAATAATTGATGACTTACTAAATTAATGAAATTGGTACATCAAATTTACGGGTGTGAGTCGATTTGTTGAAAAGCAAAATGCCAAATTAAAAATCTTGAATAACAAAATGTAAAAAAAAAATGTTGAATATGAAAAAATTTTAAAAAAAAATGATGAAATAAAAATATACTCGTATGTATGTAGACTTAAAATAATGCTTGTTTTAATTGTATTTGTGTACTTTAATACGATCGTAACCATTTTTAATTCGGACATTGAAATTTTTAAAAATTTTAAATTTTGTCTTGAAAAAAAAACTATTTTATTTTCATCGTGAAATAACTCCGCAAATATATAAATATTCTGTAAAAGAGGAATAACCCTGATTTTTCAACCAACAATAAAATCCCTACAAATTGAGGATCTTGCATATACATATACTATACATATACATTTTCTGGAAATAGGGAATATCTATAATTATAATTGACAAGCATTTAAGGTCCTGCGCAGTAGACACCTTTTTATTTTATTTCGATTCTCCTACTCATTAATGAACTTCTAATATATATAATATATAAGATTATATATAAAACAAAAATGCGCACACAGTTGAACATTTTGTACTCATATGATTTTATTATTCAGCAAATACATTATGCATATCTGAGAACTTATTAAAATAATAAACAAAAGCAAACAATTCAGTTTTTATAATTTACATTATATACTTGCAAATGAATCTATGTACATATGCAAAAAAAAAAACAAAAAAACAAATTCATCTAAAATAAAAAATATAAAAACAACAAAAAAACAAATCACTTGAATTCTTCATTTTTATCTTTTTAAGTAACTGTTTCTAAATTTTGGTTATTTGTAGTAATAATATACTTTTATTAAACACGAGTGGTTTCTGCTATATCGTGCGAAGTCTATGTCAGTACGTAAATTACTGTTTTTTTAAAAACTTTAAATTTGACTTCAACTTGAAATATAATTACTCAACAGGGGCCCCTAGTCCTATAATATTTTTATTGGTTTATTTTGAATTCTACTCTTAAATTCCCTCTAATTAGTCTTAATAAATATACATTTCCACAATAAAACAATTATAACAGTTGGATTTGTCGTCCCAAACCCCCGCTAAACATTATGATTGAATTTCTTATATTGTTTAAGTACATATTTCTTTAATGATAAAAGTTGATTTGTGTAATTAGATCTAAAATATACTACTTTATAAAAAATGGTGAAAATTTTTTTTCAACATTGAAATTCGAGATTTTGTTTTCAACATTTTTTTTTTCGATATTTCTTTTTCGACAAAAAGACTGCCTCCCCTCATTTACTAATACCTGTTTATAATAACGGTATTATTTTAAAAGTTAAGTGTACAATAGCATTTTTAAATAATATCGAAATTATAGAAATTTAATTACAACAATAACATTCAAGAAGTGATTATTGAGTTAAATTACTTCTACCATAGTTAATTTAAAAAAAAAAATGTATTATCATTGTTAATTCAATTGTTTGATAATAAATAATATTTGTTTAACCTATAAAAAGACTTTCCGTTAAAAGAATAGTTACCCGGGTACACTAAATATTAATAAGATACGATACAAGTAACATTTCAAGCAACAAAATTTAGGTTTTTCTATTTTCAATTCTGAAATAATGTATTTTTTATAATATATTGAAGTAGACAGGTATCTATATGAATTGAGGGTTTTATACTCATACTTTGCTTTCAAACAAATATCTTGCAAAGGTTAAAAACTGATGCACATTGATGAAGACTCTTGTACAAGTTTAAAACTTTTGTTTATTTAAATTTGAAATCAATTAAAATTTAATTAGAAGCTCAATTATAGTTCCATCAAAAATCATCAAATTCTGTAATAGCTATTATCATTCCAATTTTCTATTAATTTTTTTTTTCATTATTTTTAAAATTCGAACATAGTTTATTTTTTTCACAAAATGTTTTAATTTTTTTAAAACCAAAGTGGCCTAACCAACAATGTGGGTTAGGCCACTTTGGTTTTTAAAAAAATTGTAAATTATAAAAAGCCAAAACAAATTTTGTGATAAATAATAAGGAAAAAACTATTTCTGAAACTGGAAATTCAAATCACTGATTCTAGGAGACAAACATTACCGATTAAATACAATAAAAAATTTTTTTGTATGTAGGTTAGGCCACTATGGTTCTGAGACACTAATATTATGCAAGTAACAAATATAAAAGTATACATACATATTAATGAACGCATTGCTAATCAAAGAAGAAATTATTGATTTTTACAAACGAATTTGTTAAAACAACGAAAACTGTTATTAATCTAATTTTAATGAAAGTGTTCGTACTATTAAGGCCGGTTTTCATGATAAATTTTTAGCTGATAAATTGGAGTTTAGAAAGAGAAGAGTATAGTATACCGTTAATGTGTATGAGGGAGTAAAATTATATTATTTTTATAGTAACTTTTATAGATGATTTGAAATCTAAAATCTATATACATAACCTTCCAATATTCAAAATGTAAACAAAATAAAGGTTATTTAATTTAAGCAATCTTCCTTAGAATTGTTTAAAATTTCGCGAAAGTATATAAACAAAGTAAATAAAGTGAAGAAAAGTGAAATATCATATGATTTTCATCTGTCGAATTTTTATTTAGTTTTTTTAAATTTTAAATTCACTTGTATTTATTATGTTTTTCATTTTTACATAAGTATTAATTAGAATTAAAATATTATTTTTTTATATTATACTAAATAATGAATTAAGAAAAAAAATGTATACATACATACATTCTAAAATTCATTCAACAAAATTTAAAATATTCATTCATATAAAAAAAATTAAAGTTGTAATTGAAATTAAAAGTAAATTTTTTAAATGTGTTAAATAGTTAGTTTATGTATAAGATAAATAGAATATGTATAATTTTAGTATAAATATATTATACCTAAAAGCTAAAATATTATTTTTTATTTACATATGCATTCAAATATTCAATACAAAAAATTAATTCTTGTTATTGTTTTTACTCAAATTCAAAAATTTAAATGTCGTTCCGTATCCATAAAATGTGTTGGTAGTGTGCGAATTTTGTTTGTGTAATTACACATTACTTTATGTTAGTGTTAAAAATATCGGCGATAATTATAGCAAACATATCTTTGCGAAGATATGTTTTTTTAAATATTCTCCGATATTTATGGCGATTCTCCGATATTTATGGCGACTCTCTCGATATTTCTCCCGATATTATTGTCATTCTCATTGATATTTTATCATTGTTTCTCTATCGCACTTATGAAATTTTTGTATCTTCTGCCTATGCTCTAACAATTCGCCGATATATCGGCTACATGAAAACCGGGCATTAATGAATTAGTTGTTCAATTATTGTATTAAAAACTGCATATTTGTGTCAATAAATCCTAATTCGTTGAATCAATAAACAGTTTATTAGGAAAAAAAATAAGAGATGTCATATTTTCATAATATTAATGAATAATTAATTGAGCCAACAAAAAATATGTTGATAATCGCTGTTCATTGATATTACGAACAGTTTTTTTTTCAGTGCAGATATTCTGCAGACACATCAAATGGCATCAAAGAACTTTTTCAAGGAAAAATCCGAGACAAACGAAATGGTAACCACATTACAAATAACACATAACAATATTACAGCTGTTGAAAGTGAATGGCATAAAATTGATATGGATGAATATGATGGCAAGAGTGTAATTGATTGGGAATGTCAAGTCGCCATTATATAATGTTAAAAATGAAGCAAGAAAGAAAATATTACAAAGGAATAATTTCTTTCTTGCTTCAAGGAAAGGGAATTATTTCTTTCTTGCTTCAGGGAAAAGGATGTAAGGATATAAGTCTGTAAAAATAATTCTTGTAAAGCTAATAATTTGATCATACAGCAATCGCTAAGATCAATAAATTTACATTATTTTAAGAAATTGTAAACAATTCGAAATGTAATATTTTATAATTGAAATTAATTAGAACTGCACATTGTATTATTACACAGTCTATTTTTCATTAACCCTTTCGTACGAAATCGTAACATATGGCATGGACAATTTTTTTTTGCTATTTTTTGGGTTATTTAGGCACAAAATTAAATATTACAAAAATGTATTTTTTTTTGGAATTTTGTTTTTATTAACGGTAATACAAAGTGTACATTATAATGTAGATTTTTCTTCAAAGGCTGTACTTCACCTTCAATTTTTCTGTTTATATTACTTGAAAAAATGCACTCTTCATTTTTTTTCATCTAATTTCTAATTATATTCTTTTTTGATTTCTTTTACTATATCAAATAAAATATTATACATATAATATTTATAAAGCATAAAAACATAAAACATAAAATTATAAAAATATATATTGAAATAAACCTGCAAATTGCGATGACATTTTCTAAAACAATCGTTGCTTTTTGTTATACATAAATGTATAATACATTTGTCATGCATCATGTGTGTGTTCTACCCTTACACATTGGCTTTCTTTTTTTTATGTTCTTGACAGTAACTAATGTAGATCACCTTTTCGTGCTTAATTAAGTGCGGCACTGCAAGTTTTATACTACAATATCTACAATATTTTGAGCATTTATTTATCAAATTACTGGTTAACCCATTAAATGTGGAAAACTACTGCTATTGTCAGGAACTAAGCCTTCTTAAATAGAATAGCTCCATTTTATTTAATTTGTTACCAGATTATACTCTCAATTATTTTATAACAATGACAAAGGGACCAGGTTGAAAAATCCATAAAGCATTTTTTTTTTTGCTTCATCGGAAATCGAACCTAAGACTTTTCGGTTGAAAGGCATGCGCTCAACCTACTGCGTCGCCCAGCGTAGTTTTACATCTAGTCGCTTCCTTTTTATCATCTATATGGGGCATGTGTGTTCGTACACGCCTAAAGGAATATTCATAGATAATCTTTTTTCAATTGCATTTCGTCGAGGACAAATTACAAAATTTGGCTGAGGTCTACCTCTTTTCGCGCTGGTTGGTTTTCCGACGTATATCAAGTTATTGATAATATTAATGCGGAAGTCTAATAAGTCTATTAAGCAACACTTTTCTTGGATACTGAAAATTTTAAAATAATTTTTATACTTTAACCGAAGGTACTGCCAAATCAAGGAATTGACTGAAGAGTCGCAGAGTCCATTTTCTTGAGAAAATTTCAGAATTCCAGAATTATATAATTTACTTATGTCGGGGCGATTTATTATCTCGTAGGACATGGACGCTTTGTTAAAGCGTCTTGCTTCATCTTGCTCACAAATTCCAACAAAATTCGAAGCAACATGAACGTATCTGTTATCTTCCCACTTAATTAATGCAATTGAACCTGGACATATGCTTGTTATTAAAAGCTCTAAAAATATTAGTGATACTATTCTTACCATTTAAAGATGTGAAAAGATTGCTTGCAACTCTCGGAATTTTTCTCATTTCTTTATCGGAATCAAATAGAAGATTGCAAATAAATCTGTTAAGGCTTACTGTGCCAGCTAGGAAGCTTAAATTGGTTTAAATCTGACGGATCCACAAACTGAGCAGCTCCTTGATAAAGAAAAGAATTGTAGCCCTGGTCAGATAACCCACATAAAATATAAACTTTTATGACCCAAGGATAAGGCTTTCCTTTTATATACTATAATAACATACTTTTATGTACTATATAACCCTCACTTTCAGGAAAGATAATTATATTATTTTGTTCTTCATCTTCCAATTCAATAGAATCCTCTAAATCATCGTCAGAATTATTTAAATAACCTACAGGGCTACAGGTTCTTTTTCACTCAGTTTTATTTTATTCGTATTAATTTTTCTAAATTGGAACGAAATGCACATTATAATGTATATAATTTCAAAGAAAAACAGTTACATTTTACACTCTTAATGAAATATGTACATTACAATGTACATTAATTTGTGTACATTATAATGTGCATAGTTTATTTATTACACTGATAGCTATTTGTACATTTTAATGTACATATATTAACTTATCTTATTTGTTTTACGAAAAATATAAACGATACTAGTTATTATTTTATTTTATTTGAAAAATTAGTACTTTTCTTATTAATTTCATACACTTTTATACAATTTGAGGTCGGAATTATATGCTTACTTTATAAAACAAAAATCAAGAAATTGGACACTGATATAAATGCTCAACTTGACTGACAATTAATGCAATAGTTTTTGTATTTTTCGTTAAATGTTAAAGAAATGAGTACTAGATAATAAATATTTAAATAAAAAAAAATTTAAAAGGAATTTCATTCAAAATTCGTCAATACATAGTAAAAATATAAAGGTTTTAATTTGTGCACATTACAATGTGCAAATCGTACGAAAGGGTTTTAATATTCAATTTACTTCTTGGCTGTCAAAAAAACTTGGATTAGAATTGACTTTTCGAAGCACTCCAATATAGTTAGCTAAAATCTGGAATATTATGTGCAACATGTGCAACAGTTTAGAAAGATTATTCCAATTTATGTATTCAAACCAGAAAATTTGCATAACGGAATGTTCATCGAACAGATAATGACTGTAAGTCAACCAGCTTAAGGCGATAGGAATAAAGGAAAAGTCTGAATGGGTTTTTTTTATTCCACAATAAAAATCATCGAAAGTGCAAAATATAAAAAATTACCTTGAAAAGATTCCAGCTGGTTAATATTAGTCAAGTAATGAGCATAGTAAGCCATACTTGATTGGCCTATTCAAGGTGAGACCTCACACAGATAACATAAAGTTGTTTAATGTGGTACTGATCAAAGAATTCTATAGAACAACCTATATCTATATGAACCAAAAAATAGCTTTACTCACTATCTTATCATAGTGCATTTTGAAATTAAGTTTTGGGTTAAGATTTGTAATTAAATTAACTCTCATAAGTGAAAAGCCATTTATTTATTTATTTCAACGATTTATACCTAAAGAGATAATTCTCATAAGAAGGCTATTTAGTTGGTAGTTGTAACAAACTGACTGAGCTGTGGTTCTTTCCGAAAGTGTTCAATTCGTACCGTTTTAAAAACCCCAATAAGCAAATAGGTATATTTTTTTATTCAATGTTTAATAAAAAAATTTTATATTTTTTTATCATGCAATTATCAAATGATTTGAAATATATTGAAAATACGGGAATAGTAACATGCCATTTTCATTCTATTTAAATTGTACAACATCCCTACAACCCTTTTATTTGAATTATCTATCAATGTTTGATGTAACAATAATTCTTAGTTTAGTATTCAGACTTAGAAGGAAATTTTCTTATTTAAGTGCATTAATCAAAATTAGTAAAAAAAACATACCACTCAAATTTTTACCTCTAGATCTGAAACATCAGATTAAACATTCATCAGTAAGACTTTACTACATATTTGATTTTAAAGTTTCCTGGTAGAGCACATTAATAAAAGTAATTTATATTTATTTTGTAATTTTTTTGCTAAACATAATTCGTCCCTGTTTAAAGAGTTTCAAATTTTAAATTTTATCAGTCAATATTACTATATTAAAAGTAATTTAAAACTTCTATATTAATATGAATTAAAAAAAAAACACAAAAGAAATATTTCCTGTGACATTTTCTATTTCATTTTCTTTCATTTGTTTTTAGACACTTACCATTAATGTAAGAGTTAGTTTCGAATAATCAAGAAACCAATCATACTAAATGAAATTTACACAAATCCCCCCTGTATAAATACTTAATTATTTTTTCTTTCTCTTTATTCTCAAGAACTCTCTACATACCTATACTATATAAATATATAATATATATACAAATTTAATATTATTCTTACCTTGATTATTATTTTAACTTGATTTGAAAGCAATCTTATTTCTGCTCTGTTTACTCACCATTATAATGTTGTTATACTGTGCTACACAAAAAATCATAAAAACAAAAACAAAAAAAAAACAAAAATGAGAAAATTCAATTTAAAATAAAAAACAATATCAATATTCGTATAAAATATAACTATCAAGGACATTTATACTGTCTTACTGTTTTACAAATAAATGGTTACTTGTCACTTGATTCCTTTTAAAAAATTAAATTTTTTTTTTTTATTTTGTTTTTGCATTCTAACTTGTCAACTTTGTTATTTTAAATTTGTTCGATATTATGTCGAATTCATTTTGAAAATTTTTTTACTACAGTAAAATAATACAGTAAAATTCTGAATCAATAACAATTTTTCTATGTCATCCTTTTTATTTATTTTTTTTGTTTTTTTTTCATTTTTTTCATTTTACAGTAGTTTACTTAATTGGTATTTGTGGTAGAAACAATTTTGCGAAATACCCCAAAAACAACAGAATTCATTCAACACTAAATGTCACGTTCCAGTTTTGATCGAAAAATAAAAAATAAAAAACAAAAGTCAAAAGAAAAATGAACAAAAACAACTAAAAGAAAATGTCAGTAAGTCACAAGGAAGTAAAATAATATCTGCTTACAACAAGGTTTTGAAAAAAAAAAGCAATTTTTTTTTTGTTTATGTTGTTTTTTTTTTTTTATTTCTGAAAATTTTATAATTAACACTATAATATTTTTAAAATCCCATACAATATATTACGAGAAAGTATTTTTAAAAATTCTGTTTATTTCTTAAAATATATTTTTTTTTTTCTGAAAATGGGAAGTTAAAAATATCCTTTTTTTTTTGGTTTTTCAACTTATTACAAATTTTTAACACGAAATTGTTGTTATTATTATATTTTTCTTTTTTGCTATTTATAAATTATTTAGTCTGGCAGCTAATCCACACTTTTAAATGTCCTAATTTTTTGTATGGCTTTCTGGCAGTGATGCAAAAGGATCAGAAAAAAATTTTCATTTTGGAATGATGACCAAAATGAAAATTTTCCGTCATCACCACCCCATTAATTAAAAAAAAAAAAAGGAATTGGCGCGTTCCATTTGATGTTTATATTATTATTATAATATATATATTTTTTAAAGAATGAATGTAACTCATTCAAACAAAAAAGAGATAACTATTAAAATATGGGGTAAATGCCTTCTGTAATGAAATGGGGACTATATTATATTATTTTGAGAAAATAAAATGGAGGAAATTTAATTAGCGTAATTTTTTTTCTTGTGGGGGTGTTTTTTTTTTTCATTTTGTGCACCAACTTTATGTATTTATTATGTACTTATTATGTATTTATATACAACTAACAGAGTGGATGTGGTTTGCAACTTTGCTCAAGGAGATACAAAAACTTTTTTAAATAATTTTAGTTTAATTTTGAAATTAAAATTTTAACAAACTGAAAACTGAAGATATATCGTTGAAGAAACCCACAGCTTTGTTTAAGAGATAAAGTATTGATGATGGTATAAAAAAATTTCTATACCAGCCCAAGAATATTTCTCGCAGTACGTAACTAATGAAAAAAATATTGTTTCAATGCAGTATATTTAAAGTCTGTATCGCCTAGTATCGTCAAGTAAATATTTTTCAAAAATTTTCCACCCAAAATATGCACTTGCCATTTTTTTGTTTTTTGGTTTTTTATTTATGAATAACATTTTTTAATCGACTTTAATTTCAGCTTTTTTGTGCTGATTTTATATAATTTTATTTTCATCTCTTTAAATGTTCAAGATAGGAGATATGTTCCTGTATATAGATGATATGTTTTCATCAGTTAAATGTTCCATATAGAAGTGGTGCCTTTGCTCAAATTGAGTCAAATTAAATTTTATTAGTTGGTCTCGAAGCATTTAAACCTTTGAAAGTCGAAATAGTACTGAAAAACTATATAGAACTGTGTATTTTCGTATTTGTTAGAGAATCTATATTAAGTAAGTAATTTATTTAAGATTCATACAAACACAAAATGCAGATTTAGAAATGTTTATAAACGACGAAATTCTGCAATAAGTTTGAATAATTGTCAAATACGGAACTGCAACAAGAAAACAGATAAAAAAATTATTTAGAGAATTACTCCAAACATCGTAGTGAGAAATATTGTGAATACTCTTGACTACTGTCAGATGAAAACTGTGGGACAAGATTTTATTTAGGTTTTAAAATACCAAAATAAGACTCAAATGAGTGAAATCTTTTAAGGCGCTGCTTTTCTCATACATAAATCAAAGAAAACATCAGCCATCTGCCTTTCTGATTGTCTTTTTTATTAATGCCATTCTGAAAAAAAATGTAGAAGCAGAATTAGAGCTTATTAATTTTAATAGAATGCTTACTTTTTTACTTAGTTGGCAAACAGTTTATGTACGTCCTGGACCTGATTCATCTACATTTTTCATTTTTGTCGGTCACGGGCAGCTTTTCTCTTGTTTAATGTTTAATGGATTTAATGGTTAAAGATTTTACAAATTTTCATATATTAAAATGTTGTAATTCTTCTTTGTTACTTCAATGGTTCTTACTTGTATTAAACAAAACAAAATTAAATTAAATTAGTTCAAATGCAATCTTAGTATTGATTCACAGAATGATAGATTATAAATTGTTTATGTATTGGAACAAATTCCTATTTCAGCCTGTAAGTAACAACAACTTTTGATAAGCAACACCAACCAAACTTAGTTTGAAAATTTGACTTAAACCTTAAACTGGAAGTACAGAGAAAAGCTCAAAAATGTTAATTTAATCAAAATTATATGTGATTGATTAACGGCTATAATACAGTCCCTTAACGTATATGTATTTTTAAAAATATTTTATATATTTTTTCCAACAAAATCACCCTGATAAAGATTCAATGAAGATACTTTAACCTCACTTACATATTTGCTAAATTTGGTTCTCAAAATCCCTTTTTTTCTAAAAGGGGCCTCTGAAGCTTTACGAAGCCCTTCGAGCTATACAAAATTATTGTGCATTCAAAATCACTGATTTTTCATTTAAAAGTTTATAGCGTTTTTACAGCCTCGACGCTATTTATTATTTCGCTATATTCATTACTACGACATTTATTTACATTTTATTAATAATTTGATTAACTTCAGTATAGAAAAATATTTGCTAAGTTTAAATTAATTGCAATTCGAAGAGTTTAAAATCTAATCACTTAAATTAAACCTACCTAAATCTACACGAAACGTGAAAAATTAACAGTATATCGGCATCAACTCTTGTGGCTTTATAACCTTATGCTCTATTGTATAATGTATTTTTAATTTATAAATGCAATCAACATGAATCGATTCGAACAGCGACTGAGTAATTTTCTTTATCTATTGTAAGACAAAATGTAAAACATTTGATTTTTAACATTTTTGAAAATTCACAATTTTATTTCGGTCTTATTACAAAATTCAATCAAATTATAAATATTTTTCAGGAATTCTAAAATTCTTTAGTTTATAATAAAAATTATAAACTGCACTTGCTTAGGGTATACATATATATATATATATATATATATATAGAATATTTGGTATGTATTTATTGAATATTTAAAAGTCCATCCCCGAGATTTTTCAACCCTTTTGAACAAAAAAAAAAAATTAATAATAACGTTGTAAATTCTAGTGTGTATCAAAATATATTGAAGAGTCGATAAGGGGATTGCAACACAACCCTTCATTACACTAAGTAACATAATAAAAACGAAAATTTGATATTTTGTTCTTTTTATTGTATTTTTTTTTTGACTGCAGATTTACATTGAAAATTATATAAAAAACAAAAAAAAGTTAAATGAACATGCTTTTTAAATTAGGATATTTCTTATTTTTTATATACTTTAGTATTTTATTACAAAAAAAAATAGCTAGCTCTATATACATATATATATATATATATATATTAAAAACATGTTTCAATTTATTAATAAAGTGTAAATAAATATAATTAGGCTAGGCTATAATGGGATATTTCTTATAATAACATTAATAAATATAAATTAAATTTAAAATGTTAAAATATTAAAAACTTCTGAATGACTTACTCTAGGGTTTGAAAATTTTTAGTTGGCTAATAATTTTTTCATAAATTTCTAACTATGTAATTTACTAAGTTCAAAAAACAAATTTACGTTCTTCATAATTCTGAAGGATACCTGAATGGAAATTTGAGTTAATTTATTCCAGTCTCTGAACACAAGTAATAGATCATTTACTGTTGTAATATCAATTTGCGCATCTTTCTATAGCCTTAAATATCAACTTACCATACTTTATATATATTTATTTTAAATCAACGTCCTATGATAAAATTAATATTAAGACATTTACTACCAATGAGTCACCTGTGATAAATATTATTCCCCCATAGTTCGATAAGTCACCAGGATAACATAAACTTCAAAGTCATATCACATACAAGTTATTAAAAATTTTAATTTCGAATTTCAAAGTAAATATTTCCGTTATTTCGATATTTATTACTGTATTTCAATGCGTTTTCTTAAAATGTTTCAAGCAAAGAAATATTTTTGGATCATCTTATTACCAATACGTATTGACAAGTCTATCCTTTTACGAGCTATACTAGATCCAAATTAACTTGAGAAATCTTTATGATATCCATTGCATCAAATTCATTTAATTCGATTATATTTTGTCCTTTCTGCACTTTTAACCAAAATATGTTTTTTAGCATTCTTGTCTGGCATTCATTACTAGTGATACACACCTCACCAGTTAACATGCAGTTATTAACATCTGAAAATTTTTCTACTAGGCATATGAAAATATTGTTGCGGAACAACAACTCTAAATGATACAAACAGTGTCGGACTTTTGTAGAAAAAAGTACTGTGAAAAGAAAAGGAAGAAGAAATTTTCAATTACAATGAAGATATCCAGTTGAATTTCTCTAAATCAGCAAGAAAAAAAACGACAAAGTACTTAACTTATATTTGTTTTTTTGTAAATAAAATAGAATTACCTTTTTGTGACGGCACTACAATTTTTTTACATATTTAACTACAATATCATCATTCGAGTATTTATTTACCAAATCAATATACACTTACCATTCATTAAATGTGGAAAACTTCTACTATTGTCTGGAATTAAGCTTTCTTAAATATCGTGGTTCCTTTAATGTAAGTTGTTACCAAATTATACTCTTAATTATTATTATTTACCATTTATTATAGGCAATTTTTTTTTAAACTACTTCCACCATTAAATCACTTATTATCATCAAATTTTGTAAATACCATGAAAATTTTATCGCTTTTATTAATCAGATTTAATTTCTGTGATATTTTAATTATATCTAATACTTTATAATATATATACAAATTGCTTTCAAAAAGCCTGCATGTTGTTGGTTTGCACACCACACAAAAATAATATTAGAGTAGTCAGTAGCCCAGTCGATA
Organism: Argyra leucocephala; assembly: GCA_963942445.1. Taxonomy (NCBI): domain Eukaryota; kingdom Metazoa; phylum Arthropoda; class Insecta; order Diptera; family Dolichopodidae; genus Argyra; species Argyra leucocephala. The sequence continues at coordinate 80,280,432 of OZ012681.1, read as the reverse complement.
TTTTTCGAACCAATGAAAATTTCATCTACCCTTTCATGCATGAAAGTTGCTGAAAATTTCATTAATGATTTTGTAATCTAGATGGAATTAGGTATTAGAAGTACTACCAGATTTGCATGAAAAATTCATGCACCATTTCATGTACGCTACTAGAAATGTATAATAATTATTATAGATATCGGATGATTTTTTTCTTACAAAAAGTGAGAGCAGCGATCAATTATCAAGTGATGAATCCATCTTTATAAAGTAACTTTTGAGTGGTAATCACGCGTTTTTTCTTATAATTATAATTTTACTAGAGGCCCCTGTTGAGTAATGATAATTCAAGTTGAAGCCAAATTTAAAGTTTTTAAAAGAACAGTAATTTACGTACATGTTTAATAAAAAGTTTTGAGGTTTTTAAGTTTTATTTTGGACACATAAATACACCTCCCTCATATAATGATTCGTTTTCGATATTTTCCCTATAGTCAGTGGCATTTAATGGATGAAATTACTGAAAATAAAATATTTTTGTAATTAAAGAGGTATATACATTATACATATTTTTAACCAAAACCATATGATTACTGCAAATGACCAAAATTTAATAAAACAATAATTCGAGACAGTTACTTAAAAAATTAATAGAATAGATTTCCTTTAATTATGTATACAAATAATAAGATGTTGAATAACATAAAATGGATATATTTTATTTAAAAGTTTGAATATTATAAAACAAAATAAAAAAAATTTTCAACCCGTATGCGTATTTCTGTTGTATACACAACTATTTCTATATTAAGAATTTATTAAGGAGAAGCGAGATAAAGTGAGAAGATGCTTACTGCGCAGGTCCTTAAATGCTTGTCTATTATAATTATAGATTGTGAATATAATATATTTTGGGTACTTGTTCAATTTAAAATTAAAAAAAAAGTTGAAAAAAATTATATTTAAATTTAATAATTAGGTATTAAAAATAATAATAAAATAATAAAACAATTTTTTTTGGTGCATAATAATTTTATAGGTAGGACAATAAGGTAAGTATTTAGATTGATTATTTAAAATTAAAATGGAAGGTTTCAGTAAACGGCATTTAAGGAAGTTGGCTTAAAAAAGAAGCCAATTTACTATTAGGAAAATTTAGATGAATTAGATCACAAGAAAAAGAAGGAACTAGTTCAAGTAGTGTATGGACTGAATCCTATATAAAATCTATAAGACATGCGTTTAAGCTGCACAAAAATAAATATTTTAAAAACATAAGTTTACAAAAAAATAAAAATAATATTATGTAAGTTTCATTTCATTTAATTACGTTTCAGATTTTATTAATTTTATAACTTTTTTTAAAAATTTTGTTAATAATTTTTAATTTATATCATATTGTCATTATTTTCAATTAAAAGTTCAAAATATATATTTAAAAACAAAAATTAAAAAAAAATCTTTTCATTATACATTTCTTGATGAAATGGTCGATGAATTTGTAGCGACATGCCTTAACAAATGTAATCAGAATTGGTAATGGACAGAGGTATCTACGCCGGCTACTTTGTATTAAGGAAATCATCGATGAATTATGTAGGAAAATATCTAATGGGAGATAACGCATTCTCTGAGTATTCATCTTATATATATCCATATAAAATTAACTTTTTACGAGTAATCTGATGTATGAGTTTGTATTGTACATATCCCATTTGAGTATAGATACTTATTTTATTTAATTGCATTTTGTGTGGATCAAAATAAATTTTTATTTTATGTTTGCATTTTGATGAAATAAATTTTTTTATTAGAACAAAAAATTTTTTTTCTTTATTAAAACAATATTTTTTTTTGTATTATATTATAAAATTTATAATATTAATTTTTATAAATAAGAAAAAATATATTTTTTATAAAAAAAAATAATTTTTACTTACTATTCTCTTCTCAATTAATTCGTCAAACCACTAATCGATGATTTGAGGACGATGGCTCTGTCATTTTAAGTATGTATGAAATAAAATTAGTTAGTCCACACTTAGTTTAACAACAATTTTTTTTTACCTGTCGTCAGCCAAATTCGGGTTTCAATAATATGGAGCGGGGGCTGGACAATAACAAAAAAATGTAATAATTTACAAATTTTGTTTTTTCCTGCCATCTACATCTTTCTGCTGTCAGCCAAATCAGGATTTCAATAACATGGAGTGGGGGTTTAATTTGAAAAATCAAGAAATGGATTAATATTTAAATTTTGCAACTTAATAACAATAAAACAAAACTGTATCACTGTGTAATCATTGTACGCAATATTTAAAAATAAATCAAATTTTTAGCAACATTGCACCACATTAAAAAAACTCGAGCAAAAATTCAGAAAAAATTCAAATTTTAATTTTTCTAGAGCGTTCTAGAACATTTTATTGAACAAATCTAATAATTGAAAGTATTAATGTAGCAGAAATACACACATATGTATTAATGTATATGTATAATGTACATACATTTTTGTTAAATTAAAAAAAAAATATTAAAATCATAAATTTTTGTGTTGAAAGTTTGTTATTAACTTTAAGTTATAATAAATAATATTTTTTTTTTTATTTGGAAAGTCGTACATATTTTGTTTGAGTTCTTCCAAGAGTTCTGACTGTAGAATTTTAAATTAACGGAAATGGTTTTTGTCCTGAATACGTTCCAGGCATCGAAATTTTGACCCTCCTAAAGTTTTATAAAAACAGCATTTGCTTTGTCGGCATCACGATGTAGAAGGCGCGAAGGTGCCGCAGGTCTCTAGTTTCAATTAAATTCGATTTATTTAATTATAAAAAATCGATGTCTTCCCAAGCAACCTACGAGTTCTTAGGCGCCATTAACTAACCCTAAACGCATTTATTGCATACAAAACATACAAAAATCATTATAATTAAAGTCATGTATTAATTTTAGCTTAATTAAAATGAATATGATGAATTAAATGAATTCAATCATTTTGTTTTAATCCAACAGTGGCAAAGCATAAAAATAATTTATATAAATATTCTGTAAAAGGCGTAGAACTTTGATTTTGAATCCAACTTTAAAATATCTCCTAACTTAGAATCTCGCATATATATTATTTATATATATATTTATGTATATGTACAATATACATCATATTAGGTATCATAAATATCCACTCAAATGAAATAAAAGCATATGAAATAGACTAACTCCGAAAATTCGGAGCAAATCCGTTAATAATTAACCAAAATAGCTATTCGGATTTTGATTTCAAACTGAGACTGACTAGCTTATTCCTTTCCGGAACCAAAAGATGAATTTTTAGCTATGAAGTTATTTATAGCAACAAAAAACGAAAAACTATTTTTAACCAATTATGAGATCTGGAATACCCTCCGAAATTTTTTCTATTATAAATTTTAAAAAAATTTGTAAGCAGTTATTTAAACGGAATTTGCTGTTATTACAAAAAGTTAAAGGAGACAAGAAACATTTTTTAACTTTAATTTGTGTTTGTATTTTTGTCTCAATTTTTTTTTTGTTTTTTCCAAACGGTTTTTTGACTCAAAACCCCCCTGTAAAGCAAAACCATAAGACCATATTGAAAGTCCATGTTTTTAAAAATTTTTGTTTGTTTTTTTACTTTTTCTTGATTCATGTGTTCATATGCGTAAACATTTTTGCTTTGTTTTCGATCCTTTTTTCTACAAATAAAAAAACGAAAAAAATAGAGAAACAACAAAACAAAATAACGAAGAAAAGGACTTAAGTCGTAATTTTTCCCTTTTCCAAATGAATGCATCTTAAGAGGAACCGTGTAATGATTATCCTTTTAATATGGTATTATTCTTTTTTTTTTTGTTTTTCTTTTAATTTTAAAAATTTTTTTTTTCTTTATGTTAATATGAATTGGAATGTATTATTGTATATCTAGTAAAAGTGATATGTTCTTGCACTGATTTTTTTTATATTTGAGATTTTTCTTTGTAACAACAATCAACGTTTAGTTTCAAAATTTGATTTTATTGAAAACTTATGAAATTCTTTAAGTTTAACACGGGAATTGCTTTTCATTTTTTTTTTTTAATTTTACTTAGATAATTTTATTTTTAACACTTAATAAAAATAATTTTCGTCAACTAGGATCCATTTATGTTGATTATAAATTTTTTTTTACCAACCATATTTTAGTTAGTCTCCAGTCATATTATATGTCCAAAGTGACTTGAAATTCATACTGGTGATTGAATAGCCATATTTTCTACAACAACTAGAGGGTATAAACTTTAAAGATTTATTGGTCTAACTGGCATATATGCTTTGATGTTTGAAATGATTTACTAAAATATCGTTTTAATTTTTATTAAGCTTCATATTCTTTAATTTCAGTACTGTCAGATTACATGTTAGATCAAGCACATCAGACGTCTATGAGAAACGATAGCTTGCTATATTTTTGTGCAATATTTATCACCGAATATAGCTAGATCGATAATAGTAACATCAAAACAAAGCAAAGGATGCAATAAAAAAGTTTAATGGATCATAGTAGAATCCAATTGGTACATTAGAAATATTAATCTGCATAAAGATTTGAATATGCATATATCCTTGGTTGCAGAACTTGCAAAATGTAAAAATAAATATGCAAACAAACTGATCCAACACCCTAACCGAGAAGTTTACAAATGTTAAATGCTGGATGGCACAATAGGTAAGGCAAAAGTCCCTGGTTCGATTCCAGATGATGTAAAAAAAAAATTCTGTATGGGTTTTTCAACTTGGGTACTGACCTTTTATGATTGGAATAAAATAAATGACAAAAAAAAAATACTTGAAAATGTAATCTGGTAACAATTTAAATAAAATGGAACTATTCTATTTAACATGGTTTTTATTTTTTGCTGAAAATAGTAGTAGTTTTTCCACAATTAATGAGTTAATAAGCCAGTAATTCGATAAATAAAATTTTGAAATATTTTAGATATTGTAGTATAAGTCTGCCGTACTTGTATAAGCTTGCCGCACTTGCTAATCACGGAGCAGTGATTCTACATAAGTTACTGTCAAGAACATAAAAAAACATTCCTGTAACTAGGAGGCTAAAAAAAAGTCATGTAAGGTCATGTAAGGCAGAACATTGGAATGAAGAGCAAATATGAAGTACCAAATCAATGGACTGAACCAGATCTTCCAACTTTTTAGATTGTACGATTTGAGTAAACCATAACGGTCACAATTGTTATAAAATATTGTCATTTTTACTTAGAAATATTCAATAAATACAGTTAAGAAAGAGAATAAAAAATGAATATTTATTCAGTACTAAAACCTAACCCCGTTAGATCAAAAAATAAAATACATTCTTTTAGTAGAGCTTATCTACTCTCATATACACTCATACTATTAGTAAATTAAAAAAATTTATTAAAAATCTAAATTAATACTCATTGTAAAATTAAAAAATAAATAAAATGAAAGACAAACGAGAACAAAAACATAACCAAAGGAGAAAAAAAATCACTATGCTAATTTGCATTCCGTATATTATAACTGTTTTTTTGCTTACATAATGAAGAAAAGTATAAAATGAAATTCAAATAGAACAAATAGTACTTGCACCGGCTTAAATGGAGCTGGCACGGAAACAAATACAGAAACAATTCTTCGTAGAACGACGCTAGATGTAATATTTTGAAAGATAATTTAGAAAAATATTATTTTAACATTGTTTTTTCAACGTTATTAATAGCTAGTTCCGAGATTATTTTCATCATCAATTTCAACCAAATTGTCAAAACAAATTAGAAGAGTTTGAAAATAAATTTAACAACCCTTTTAATTAAATTCAACGAATCCGGTAACTCTGCATCATCACCAGATCCTAAATCAATAATAACAATTTTAATTATATAATATTTATACTATATAGCTCATTAAGTAAGAGAAAAAGCATAACGAAAAAAATACTAACTAATATTCTCTTCTAGCAGGCTCTTCGAAACTTAAACTGATCGGAAGTTTGATAAAAATCATGCTTGATTTCATCATGAAGTATTTTATATCATTTCAATTTATTCTTGGTAGATAGTGCCTAGTCTTTTATTGATTTTATTTATCTTAGACAACAACCACATATTATGTAATAATTTGTTTAAAAATAAAAATTAAATTTAGATTTAATTCTGGCAAGAAAAAAAAATTAAGTCAGCACCTGTGTAAATGGTTGAAGCAATTAATTTTTGTATATTCAGATGTATGTGTATTTTTATGGGGTGAGATTTTAAATCGAAATTTGTAATTCAATATTTATTCATTTAAAGAATCATAACAAAAATTGGCTGTGAAATGGTAAGTAATAAATGGTTTGATTTGTATAATTCTAATCAGACCCGGCTCAAGATACAGGCGAACAAGGCATGGGGTGCCAAAATTACTATTGCCATTACATAGGGCGCTGAAATTTCTTAACTATGCCAACCAACACACCAAAAATTGTTAAAATATTATTGAAAATTTATTTTTACTTCTGTGTTAGTAGTTAAATTTAATACTAGAGAATTATTTTATAAGAAATCACTATTCACAACTTTATCACACTAGTTAACAATATAGTTAAATAAAATAACAGTCTTTTGAAGTGGGAAATTTTACATTTCTGATTATAGTATGCAAATACCAATTCAAAAATAAAAGCTTTTGCAAATTTTAGTTTTTACCATTATTTTAAAGCTAGATCGTGGATGTCTATGACTTTTAACAACAGGAATAAAAATTTATGAGACAACAACTCTATTGCTGGAAAAATTGAATTTGAATGCCATGTGGTTGTCACTCATTAAATCTACTCGGGGATGCTGTTGCTTCTACAGTTGTATCTAAGACATTATTTGGCGTGTTACAGAGAATATATGTATTTTTTGCTTCATCCACACAAAGATGGGTGGTAGTTAAGAAATATGTTACAAATTTAACAGAAAAACCATTAAGCGAAACGCGATTGGAATGCAGAATTAATTCAATTAAAGCTGTGTTATTTCAAATTGTAGGTTTTAAAGATGCTTTAAATGATATTTCTGAACATTCTTCAGATCCGAATTACATTGAAACATTTTCAATTTATTGTATTGTTAAACATTTTGTTTGATATATTAAGTATGATTAATGTTGCTAGTAAATCGATTCAAAATTCTGATTTCAATATCAAACAAGTCGTGTATCAGCTGAGAATTTGCACAGAGTTTTTGGAAGAATATAGAATATCTGTGTTCGAAAAGGCAATCGAATGAAAAGGCAATCGAATGTACTAAAGCTATTGCAGAAAAGCTTTACGTAGTAGCTGATTTTACCGAAACCAGAAGTAGAAGGAAGAAAATGCAGTTTGATTATAAAGCTGAGGATGAAATTACCACAAACAATCCGCAGTAAAAATTTAAAATTCATAATATTTATGTTATTATAGACCACTGTTTAGCCTCAAAGACTGAACGATTTTCTCAACTAAAGCATTTTGAAGAATTTGGTGATTTTTGTTTGATATTACATATATTCAACAGGCAAAGAAGATTTAATGAAATGCTGTAAGTATCTGAAAATTCTACTAGCAGATGATATTAACGGCAACGATTTATTTGAAGAAATAGTAATACTAAGAAATTTTGAAGGATTTGGAAAGAAAGATATTAAAGATATCTTGAAATATATAAAAAGTATATCAATGGAAATAATATTCCCAAACCTTTATATTTCACTGAAAATACTAGTGCCAATTCCTGTTACAGTAGGAACATACGAACGAAGTTTTAGCAAACTCAAATTAATAAAAACATATCTTCGTTCAAAAATGACAGAGGATAGGCTCAATGGACTTGCTATTATTGCTATTGAAAGTGAGATATTGAATGAAATAAATATAAAATAATCAATCGAAATATTTTCAGATTTAAAATCGAGAAAAAAAATTTTCTAATATATTAAATTTTCTATTTTTTTTTTATAATTTATAAATCAGTTTTTATAGTTATTATAATGAACAATATTATAATGAACAATTGAAATAAAATATTATATTTAAGTGAATTTTTTTTTTTTTTTTTTTTTTTTTCAGATAGTAGTAAATCATCGAAAGAGGCTTCAGGGACTACCTATTACCGGGGAAGGCAGTTTGAAGGACTGTGGGACTTTAACCCACTAAAAACTCCTATCATTATTGCAACATTAAAACTAGTCTTATAGACTAACCATTAATTTACATTTAACTCAAGGAATAAAATAATGTTTATTAAGTTTTAACTCTACTTAGGAGGCGCCATCAACAAGTTTGCCATTTAGTCTTGAGCCGGCCCTGATTCTAATACAAACTTAGTTCAAGTTCTGAAATATCCTTTTTATTGTCGATATTCAGTAAATAATTAACATTTCTTTTACTAATAATTGTTGTTATAATTACCTTTACAGGATTTGTGTTCAAGTCATTTTTTATTAGAATATACCACATTTCTTAGAATATATACAATAGAATAACTAATGTCATAACTTGTCAAAAACGTGTGTTTGTGTTACATTAGGAAATGCGACTGTGTAGTATCCTTATTTTTAATATTAAAGAAAAAATATTGAAAAATATAATTTTGATAAAACTGACAACTCAAAAAAATATTTTTACTAATAATCTACAACTTTGATTTCCTGATTTTTAAAGTCTGTGCAAAAATAAAATTTTAATGTTATAAAAAAAAAGTATTTAAAAAAAAAAATATAATTAAATGCGGGTGACCAACCCTCTTTGATATTTTTTACCAATATTTCGTTTTACTCGAACGCCTGCCAATTCATGTGATTGCTCCTTATCAGTTTGCCTCTATTTCTACTCACATATTCGTACATACGTCATAAATACTATTATTACTGTTATAAGAGTTTTCAGAAATGTTTTTCCTTTTTTTGCAAAAAATAATTTCACAGGAATTTTCCACAATATTTGATAATGAATTGCTATGAAATCAAGTAAATGAAAACAAAAAACAAAAAACACTGAACATTTCTTATTTTTTTGTTGCCTTTTCAATTTCATTACAACATAAGAGGATTTTTGTAATATTTGTACGTTGCCATTTTTTTTTTTTTTTCATATATTGTTTTTCATCTATGCTCGACCGAACATAGAAGGGGTTGTTTTTTTTTTTGTTTTTTTTTTGTTTTTCTAAATCATTTCACTACTATAATGATATGTTTTCTAGGTTTCAGATACGTTTCTGTTCTGTTACAAATAAAATCATTCAACCGAAGTGTAACATTTCTATTAAAAAATAAAAAAGCAAAAAAAAAAAACAAAAACAACAAGAAAAGAAAAATATTTTAAGTTATTCTAAATTTCATATGTACATAATTGATGATGCGTTATCAAGGATCTGAATGCGGGAAGAGCATTTTTATAATTTTTGTTTTTCTGTGTACTTAATTTATGAAATGAAATGAGTTTTTAAAAATGTTATAAACGATGATGCGAATTTGATTACAATACCATATACAAAATACAATAAATTAATCCATACATATTTTGGGTGTTATTTATAATGTCAGAAAATGTTACTTTAATCGCATCAGTTTCAACACGTCACAAATATTTCATTGAAAAAAAAAAATAAAAAAATTTTAAAAAAATATAATAAAAGATTGATCTCTCAATTTTAACAAAACGATTTTTGATTGGGATTTAAATTTGATTTTATTCTTCTTTTCATTAATGTTTCATTGTACGCGATTAAAAAGAAGAAAGAAGAAAAAAAAATGAAATCGCGAACAGGAAACGCGTTTCAATTTAAAATGAACGAGAAGAGAGTTTTTTTTTTTTATTTCTATTTAATCTGATTGATGGATGTGTGAATTTTCTCTAAGGATAACACGTGCTCCAGATTTTTTGGAAGGCAATGTCATGTTAATGATGTCTGTTTTAAGGAAAAAAACAAAAAACAAAAATGTTTTTCCCGGTGAAATAAATAAAAAAAATTTTTTAAATAATTCAATATCAATAGCATTTTAAAATAGGGATTTCAAATTTTTCAAAAGAAATTCCTGTCAGATATTTTTTAAGCTAATGATATCTGTTGTACATTTTTTTGTTTTTTTTTTTTTTTTTTTTTGTAAAAGAATAATTCTATTGATTTTTTTATCTTACTGCAAAATAATCACGATTTTCAGTTGAAAAATGATTCTTTACTGTTTTACTGTTATTATTTTAAAATTTTTGTGTTATTGTTTTTTGTCACAAAATTTCGAAATCGTTCAATAACAAATTTGAGAGTAGACGAATAGAGTATTCAGATTTTAGTTATTTATTTATTACCTAACGATGATTCATTTCCTGGCCCAGAAATTATTCCAAAAAAGTTTTCTAAATCACTCTGTAAGCTATTTCGAGTATTTATTTTAACAAATTACTGGCTTATCTACTCATTAAAGGTGGAAAACTACTACTATTGTCAGGAACTAAGCCTTCTTAAATAGAATAGTTTCATTTTTATTTAATTTGTTACCAGATTATACTCTCAATAATTTTTTGTCATTTATTTTATCCCAATGACAATAGGTACGAGACCAGGTCGAAAAACCAATAAAGCATTTTTTTTTTTTGCTTCATCGGGAATCGAGAACCTGGGACGTTTCGGTTGAAAGGCAGGTGCTCTACCTACTACCCCACCCAGTGTTCATGAAATATCACCTGATTTTTGGAAAAAAAATGTATGAAACCAGTTCATAAAAAACATTCTAAGAATAATATAAAAAACTATCGTCGTAATAAAAATTTCAAATTTTCATAAAATGTTTGAATTTTTTTTTTTTTTTTTTCTTTATTAACAAAAAAAATAATGTTTACATTATTTACATATGTATTTGTATAACAATATTTTATCATTGAATTATTCATTATTGGAGGAAATATTAATATATAGAAGGATTCAGGCCTTAGCCTAGGCTGTATGGTCGTATAGTTATTTACTCATTTTAAGAGTTATCAACAAAAAATAAAAAAAATAAAAAAAATTAAGTTTTGATTTAAAATAAATAAAAGTTTTTTTTTTAGAAATAATTTTCCTAAATATTCAATAATACTAAATTTAATAACTACCAGCATTCCAACATTCCTTCCCTATTACATTACTTAGTCTATTTTAATTAAGTTTTAAAGTTTATGTTCTCAATTAGTGTTTAGTTTTTTCCTATTCCTTTAATAGTATTTGACTTTATTTTTTTTTTTTTTCTTTATTTTCAACTATTACTTAAAAACTAACTTAGAACATGTTTTATATTAAATTATTATAATTTATAATTTAGATAAAAAAGATTTTAACAAATTTCTAATGTAATAATTATTAACATATTAAAAATTAAGAGCTAGCAAAAAGCTGTCTGGTCGTATTGAGAAAATTTAATATTCAAATGGTTTTATGATTATTTTTTTTGTTTTTGTTTTATTTGACTTACAAGTTTAAATATTGTTATATTTTTATTATCTTTCCAATAATAAGCACCTTTTAGTGTGATAATGTAAATATATAATAATAAAATAATTTTTTTTTTGTTTTCTTTTTTTTTTGTTTCATTTGACTTTCATATTTAAATATACTCATATACACATTAATTATTATTCTTTTTTCAGAATATACAGCTTTTAATGCGACAATAAATATTCCATTATTTGCTTTTTGAATTCCGAAATACAATCAATAATTTTTAGCTTCTCCGGTAGATTATTAAAGGCATTCAAGCAAATATATAAACAATTATTTTTTTGGTTATTAGTTTTAAATAGAGTAAGATAGAAGTTTGTTTTGTTACGTGTATTGTGGCTGTGTATATCAATTCTTCGATTGAGTATGAAATTATGCTTGATTTTATTGTTTACTATTTTAAAGGCTAACATGTACAATTCTTTTTTACAAATATTATCAAAACTATAGAATTTAGAGGAGTACAACAAATTGGTTGGATGGCGATTTCTGATAAAAAGTGATAAGAAAAGTATTAAAAAATATGAAGTTTTTGCAATAATATGTGTGCATGTAAAATATCTTATAAAAATTTTGATTTTTATAAAAGTAATATGCATAAGAAAAAGAAAAAAAAATTAAAAATTTCAATATTACAAAATATAAAATAATATAAAAATATTTAAAAACAATGCAAGGTGTAAATTTTAAGCTATAAAAAGAAAAAAAAAGCTTTATCTTAAATATAAATAAAATAAAGAAAAAAAAATTTTTTTTTAGAAATATTTGCCTTCAATTTAAGCGTACTAAAACTACGGAAAAAGCAAACTAGCCGAAATTCTAGGAAGTCTTGAGATGACATTAAGAGATTTGGTAAAAAGTTCGGCTAATTTGCTTTTTCCGTAATTACAATCATAGCTTGCTATGAAAACATTATATCAAGCTGCGATTCTAAAGTTTATTTTTGTAGTTTTAGTACGCTTAAATTGAAGGCAAATATTTCTAAAAAAAAAAATTTTTTTTTCCTTATTTTATTTTCGACTTTTTAGTGAAAATATTTTTTTAATGAAAACTAATATATTTTCAAAGAACAACACATATAATCAAATGGCACTAAAATTCACTCTAACGCAATTTGGTTATTATTGCTCATACTTCAAATGTGTAATTATATTTTATATTACTGTAACAAATTTTATGAAAATATATTTTTGAAAAATTTTTGGAGATTTTTGATTAGATACCTTTGAGTTTTTTAATTTAGGTACGTATTAAATAAAAATTACCAATAAAAAATTACGTCAATAAATATTTGACGTAAAATCGTAGATAAAATCTGAGAAAAAGTCTGAAATGTAAACACTCATCCGACTTTATCTACGATAAAATTCGATTTTGTCCGACGTGTAAACGCTGCCTAAGCATAAATTGGCATATAAAAGTATAATATATACATGCATAAATCGAAATTAAACTTTTTTTACATTCGAGAAGAGTCATTTCTAACTGAGTGATAGATACTTGATACTTGATAGGTTCAAATTTTGTTTTCTTCCATAAATAATGTTTGCATTTTATTTTCAATTAAACTAAGCCATATGATTATGTATGTAACAAATGCAAGCCCTATATGACACATGTACGTACATTAACATGTACTTACTGAGAGAAAGAGATATAATAAAAGAAAGAGATTAATAAAAGAAATCAAATTAAAAACACAAAAAAAATATAATGAAACTGATGATTGAAAATAATTGAAATTGAATAATAATAGAAAATGATTGAAATATAATGATAATGATTTGTATTGCCCACATTTATTTTGTATTCCTTTTTTGTTTTTTTTTTTTTTGCTTCTTTACACCATAGAAATGTCAATAAAAATAGTGAATTTAAAGAGAAACCAAATTTTAACTTTATCAAATATATAAAATTTAACTTTATCTAACCATATTCCATTATTAGTACACACACATATATAAATTTCACCTTAGTTGAATGCAAAAAATATCTATAATCTATATTAACAAGAATATTCACTCCCATTTTACGTAAACCTAATTTTTAAGAAATCCCAAACCGAACAAAATATCATTAGTTAAAAGAGGTAAAATTTACATTTACTTATTGTATACCAAATTTATTATGAGAGAGAAAAGGTACAAAACAGATGTTTGCCTTCTGCTTTATACTGTAAAATAATTTTGCGTTCTTATTATTTTCCTTTGGATTTGCTTACGTTTCCTCCCATTATTTATATGGCCAGGGTGGCAAAAAATGTTAGTTCTAATTTAGTTTGTTCCCTTATACGAGGATTAATTCTGATCTTTTATTATTTTAATATTTTCGTTTTAAACATTATTATTTTCGTATATACCTATTAAAAATATTAAATTATAATATAAAATATTATTAATATTTTTGTCAGTAATAATTTGGAGTTAGAAACATTATTATTTTTTATTAATTATATTAGTAAACCTAAATATTTATTATATTGGTATACGATTATAAAATAATACTGAGGACAACATCTATTTACAAATCACAGAATTTAAAGAAAATGATAACGCTCTTTTAGCTAGGTCTCCTAAAAATCTTATGCATAGTTGATACAATTTAGAAAATAATATTGTTAAATATTTCAACGAAATTTTTGTCGAAAATTTTTTTCAAAATTATAAACTTTATTATTTAATTTCAACCAACTTTTTTTGTTACTCTTTTTTGTTTACTATATTTTTTCTTTTTCTTACACGTAAAATTCTTATTATCGTCTATTTCTGACGATGTTTATCAAATTTGCATATGAATTTGTGTGCAAACAAATGAATACATACATGTGTTCATACTCTTTACTCTTTTTTTAGATATACTTTGGTTAAATGGTAATTGAAATGGGTATTTTGTTGAATTGAAGCAAATTGAAACAAACATATAAAGTCCAAGGTAAGTTAATTAAGGCAAATATAAAAAGAAAGAAATATGTAATAAAAAACTTACTATTAATAATAATATACAAAATAATATGTGTGATTGTTAGTGGAATAAATGTAAAATAAAAATGAAAGTGGATAATTAAAAAATACAAAACTATGTAATATTAAAGATGGCATTAATTTTAATAATGTCATTAAATCGAGTAATATTGAAAATTCTGCTGGTGTTATTTTTGCGTAATTTAATAGTGTTGTTTTTGATCCATAGAAATTGAAAGTTTTTTTTCGCCTTAAATTCTTTCGCCTCAAAATATAATTTTTTCTGAAGTGGAGACAAGTGGTGACAAAAGTATATCTCTTTGTTTCCCTCTTTCAATAAGCCAAACTCTGAAGTAAAAAGATGACACTTTCCTTTTTTCGCCATTAATTCATCCTTAAGTTTTTCTGTTTTCAAATGCACAACATATAGATTATTTTCATCTTCTTTGAATGTTTTTTTAATGTTTGATATGTTCGTTATATCGGCTTTACACATTTTAACATCAAATTTTGTCGCCATTTTAATAAACAAATCATCAAAATTATTGATTTCAGAAGGCAGACCAGCAACCACAATGTTATTGGCATTTTCTTTTTGAAGAGGCCGATCTACCTGTGCTTCTAGATAATGGAATTTGCTTCTCAGATCCGTACAATTCTTCTTTTATTAATTTTATTTCAGTTTTGAGTGCAGTGTTTTCTTTAATAATTGATGTAAATTTTTTTGTTACATCGTCGATTTTATTAGATAAAAATATTTGTATATCTAATACTAAGGAGCCTAGAGTTTTCAAAAAATGCACCTACTGTATTAAGTGTGCATCTTGCTGAGTTGAATTCCGGCAGATCAAATGAGGAGTCATGGCATGATATAATGTCTACATTTTTGGAATTATCTTCCTCATCAATAAATATCGAGTCATTTAAGGCAGGAGTACACTTATTACATCTCCACGAAATATTACCTGCTTTTATCGAATTGTATAATTCCTCAGAAACTCCAGCACATTTTATATGAAAGAGACCCTTGCATTGACCAACACAAACCACTCCTTTTGATTTTCCCATTAAGCTTTTTTTGCATGATTTTTCACTACATTGTTTGGACATTTTGTTATTTTTAGATTTTAATTTGATTTTTCTTATTGAGAGCTTAGTTTGTTTTATTTTTTAATTTTTGTTTTTATATTATTCTTTTTTTTATAATTGTTTTGTTTTAATATTTTTTGTGGTAAGTTCAATTCAGATTTGTTTATTTATTGAGTTTTGTTTTATATTTTTTTTTTTAAATATTATATTGCAACAAAGAAAGAAAATAAATAAAAAAAAAACACAAATAATTTATTTTGAAATTATTACAATTATTGTATTAATTATTTTGAGTTATTCTTTTTTTATGAATTTTAAATAAATTTTTTTAATTTACACAAGCGCGCAAAAAAATACGTGTTGATACTTCAAACTTATAAGTCAAAAGTTTCAAATTTATGATCGATGTTCAAATTTACTGATGACTCTTAAGGTTTTAAGAAAAAGAGATCCACAGAAAAAAATTTAGTAGAATACTAATACAATTTAATATACTTTATGGAAGCTGGGTTGTAAATAGTTGTCAAGTACACCGACTTAACCCATATAGTCCCGGACCTAGATCCAGTTCACCCAGAGTCATAAAAATTTATACATAAAGTGCTTTTAACTTAATTAAGAAAAAAAATAACGTATTTGATATTATATCCTGGAAAGGATATATTACATGTTTCTACTATAAGAACTTCCTGAAATGAATAAACATCCTTACAAAAAAAAAATAACAATTTATTTTACAAAAAAAAATAGTTTTATTGTTTTGACTAATTTTAACCTTAAGAAATTATCAGATCTCAGGCAAGCTCTGATATGATAAAGAACATTTCGGATGCAAATTAACGCCACATTTGATGCATGAAAAGACTGTTTGATTTTTACAGTGATGGCATCGAGCTCGATTCTCACTATGGATGATATTGTGATCCACACGGTCATATCTAATTGAAGTAGGGGAGATAGGGGCTTAAATTAACAAGGAATTAACACTCAAATTACGCATATACGACCCATCTCAGATGTTGAGTTTTTTTATTAATTTCTCCTTTATTAAGATCTCTATTGAATGACATTATTCGGTTTGTCATTGAACGTTGTGTGAAAAGGTTAGGGTCTGATTTTTTAGTCGAAAACATAAATTTTTTGGGTGATTAAATTTTGATTTGTAGGTAAGTTTACTGTTGGTTTTATATCCAAATTCTATTTATTTGCTATATTATTAGTTAAGTTTTATGTTTTTTACTAATTTTAAATAATATCCACAAACTTTTCCGTAAAGTTAAAGAAATAATTATAAAGAGGTAATAGGGTAAGTGTTAACATATTGCCGGGGCAGTTTTAACAATGTTACTACTTACCCCATTTTATGTTTTTGAGAAAAATTAAGTTTTCATTATTGTATTTTTTTTTAGAATGCGAAATTATAAAAGAAAAACAAACAGAGGGACCAGAAATTTTCGAGCTAGCAGCTCAGGAAGTTTTGGAAAAAAAGTTAGTTTACGTAAAGAGGCAAAAAATTTCGATTACTCACATGTCATGTCACTTTGTATAAACTTATGACGAAAAAAAAGAGAACACTGCCATTTGTGTTGGTTTTCTGCACAACAAGAAGAAAAAATAACTAATTAATTATTAAAATGTCACAGTATCTATTTCGGGTTGATTCCTAAAGAAGTAAGAAAACTAGCTTATCAATGTGCTAAATTTTCAAAAATTAATAACATTTCATCTTCTTGGCATACAAACGATATGTCTGGACCTGATTGGCTTATCAAATTTATCCAAAGAAATCCCAGATTATCAATTAGAACATTTGAAGCTACTTTGTTAAGCAGAGCTATGACATTTAATAAAACTAATGTAGAACCGTTTTTTGAAAACTAAAAGCTACTTCAAAAAATAAATATCAGTTTGCTGCATCACACATATGGAATGTAAACGAAACTGATATAACTACAGCTCAAAGACCTAAGAAAATTGTAGCTCAACGTGGACAAAAGCAAATTGGAGCCGTAATATCAGCCGAAAGAGGAATACTTGTAACTTTAATTGTTGCGATTATCGCGGTTGGAAATTAGCAGTTCCTCCCAGTTTTATATTTCCACGTGTCAGATATTCAAAAATTTTCATTCGTAATGGTCCGCCATTGCATTGGTACAGAAAAAAAATTTAACCAAACTCAAACGAAAAGGAAAACAAATGAAGAGAAAGAATAAAATAAAGAAAAAAGCTAAAGAAATATAAAATATTAAAAGAAAAATTTTCAAGCAGAATATGTTTGCATTGTATGTGGTAAAGCTTATGGAAAATCTAAATCTGGCGAAGAGTGCGTTTAATGTATGTTATATCGTAATTGGACACACGTCAAATGCGTAAAGCGTGACACACTTTTACTTAAATGCATCAATTGTGATTCGGATGACGATTTTTCTGTCTAATTTAGACATAATTTTTAAAAATTAAGCACACTGTGCTGTGCCTTTTGTGTTACTAGAAAAAAACGATGTGTTATATTAACCTTTTGTTTATATTTGACTAAAAAGACTGAAATATCATTTAATTTAATTTATTTTTATGTTCTCTGAAGTATGAAATAACGTTAAGTTTTATTTTTATTTTAATATTGAATTGTTTTTATCTACTTTATTTTTTCTATTTAATTAAACAAAATAAAATACATAAAATAAGATGATCTTAAAAAATTTAAAATTTACAAAAAACAACTCAACGCAATAGTTTTTATTTAAAAAGAAACGGAATAATTATTAATGCTAATAAATACCCCATAAGTTAATAGTTACCCCTGAGCAGTTAATATTAGCCCCAAACACGGGGCAAAAAGTAACTAGGCACTTTTTTCTCTAAAAACATTCTTATTACAAACCTATTAACAATTAAAATAAAAATCTTTCAAAAAGTAAAAGTTATTTGATTATACTATTATTTAAAAACAAAAGTTTATTGAAATTATATTTTTATTATAGAAACTATAACTCATTTTTAAAAAAGTGTTAATTATAGCTCCTATCTCCCCTACCTGAAATTTATTCTCTTTTTCTTAGTGCTAATTTTTTTTAAGGTATTTTCGCGGATTTCAGCAAGCACTCGAAAAACAAAAACTCAGAATTCAAGCTGATGTGCATCTAAAGCATTAGTAAACAGAGGCTAATACATTTTTTGCTAAGTATGCGTATTCGTTAAATATTTATAGCATTATCAAATAGATCCACTATACCCATTGTGCGGTTTTATTCAAAAATCGGATTTGGCATGTTTATATTTGTAGGTTTAGCAGCTTGCATTGGCAGTTACGACAAAATTATCATTCCATGGCGAAGCAACAATCTGGTTTGAATGATCAAAACCCAAGTCACTGCTTCCAAGTTCTTTTCTCCTCACTTCTTTTACATCAAACTGTTTTGCTTTATTTGTACGGTTATCTCGAACAGTTCCTTTTAGAAATAACAAGAATCAAATTTATATGTAAGATAGTATTTATAACTATTTTATGAAAACAAAAACCTTATCAGTTGCAAAATAATCAAGTGATGAGAGGTAGCACATAAGTTTGTATGATGTAAAGAAATTATCGAACGTAACGGTGTGTTGGTTTCGACTTTCTATCTCCATAAGATATAAGCGCGAACAGGGTATTCTCCATCGGAATTTTCATTTATTAATTCTTCTATTTCTCGTAAACTGAAATATTTTTTTTTTAACAGTTATGCTCATCAGCTTATCTTATATTCACCATATTTTAGCTCTCTTTTATATTACGACTGATGACGATTGAACATCGGTTGTGATATTTATACTAATTTAATAACGTTAATTTTATAGTGGCTTGGTATTATATTACAATAATTCAAAACCAGGTATTTAATTATTGTACATAAGCTGAAAGAAAAATTATCTCATCAATATTATCAATTAATGTATATATCTATCTAACAGGAAATTTATGGTAAAATTTAACAATGATTATTCTCAATTAATGAACATTTCAGACAGTGTACCACAAGAGAGCGTATTAGGACCTGTATTATAGTTATTATGTACTGCTGATTTACCAATAAGACAAGACATCTTGGTTGCAACATTTGCAAACGATACAGTAGTTCTAGCTTCAAGTATTTTCCCACAAATGGCACCTTTTAAGCTTCAGAGAAACTTAGATGATAGAAATAACTTGCTAAAAAAATGGAGAATTAAAGCAAACGAAGTCAGTTCACTATTAGGAAAGAAATCTGTCCCCCAGTTAAAATCAATAACAATACGTTACAAATGGCGGATTCAGTCAAATATTTGGGAATTCCCTTGGACCAAAAATTAACTTGGACGAAGCATAACGCAGCAAAAAGTAAACAACTACATTTAAAATTTTCCAACTTATACTGGCTAATTGGCAGAAATTCACAACTCTCTCTAGAAAGTAAGGTCCTAGTTTATAAAAGTATATTGAAACTTTTTTACGGTATTACGGTATTGAGTTGTTGGGTACGACAAGCAATTCAAATATTGAATTTATTGAACGTTTTCAAGCAAAGATACTGAGAGCAATTGTCAATGCGCCTTGGTATATTCGAAACTCAGTCATAAGAAATGACTTACAAGTGAGATCTGTAAAAGAGGAAATAACTGCTACAACCAAAAGATATTGGACCCGGTTAGGAAACCACCCAAATCCACTGGTGGAAAAAAACTGCGAAGACAACCAGGTAGACAACACAGAAGCTTCTCAACAGCGAACCTTCCGTCTAAGTTTACCACATCATGATGTCAAAGATAATGTAAAACCAAGTATATTTGCTGAAAAGTACCCTTTTTTAACCAATACACTATCCAAATTGTTTACATTTGTTTTAAAAATTTGCCGAATACCTATTGAAAGTTTTTGTCAAAATATTTAAAAAATTAAGATAGGTTGTAAAAAAAATTCGGTCAATAAGTAATTACCTAATATGAAGTTTTCGAACCGCTGAAGCTATCTTCCTGCAAACAAAGATAGATATTATGCTGGAGATAATACAGCCCTGAGATTTTAAAGTATTAAATTCAAAATTGTTTTTAAACGTCAATTAGCTATGGCTACCAAATTATGACTAAGAAAACTGGTCATGATCTCTCTTTTACTTGATACAATGATATATGTTGTGGATTCAGATTTCTTATGAAAATAGTAGGAATCTACATCTGAGGTGTGGATTGGATCGTAGGTGGCTTAAGCCAAGTTCTTTTTATATATAAGGAATAGGGCAGATGAGTGAACTGATCCTTAAAGAAATTATACTTTATTTTAATACGAAAACTGATCGAATCTATAATGTTAATTATCACCAATTCCCTTGTTTGAAAAAAAAAACATTCTTTTAACTGCAACTTGACAACAACATGGAAATTGTTTTTTTTTCATCTTGACCTAGATATATTCAGCTTAAGAATTAGTGTAGTATTTTTTCCAAATTACAAGCTGGGTGGTGCAGTAGGTAGAGCGCCTGACTTTCCAAAGAAAGGTCCCAGGTTCTGGAATTTTCGACCTGGTCCAGTCATTTTTATCAGTTGGATAAAATAAAAGGTAAAATGTAGTTGAAAGAGTTGGTTATCACTAAAAATAAAATGGAATTATGCTATTATGAAGGCGAAGTATACTCCACAATAGATATAGTGTTCAAAATTAGTAGATATACCATAAAAATCTTAAATATTATAGTGATTGTGTATTTTAAATTTCTGTGTAAAAGTAGTTAGGGTGTTCATCCCATAGACTTCGAATTATATTTTTAAAAAAAATAATTATCATTTGATATAGCATTTTGGTATATAATATAATTTTTTTTTGTATTATAATATCTAATCGCCTATCTATGTCACAATGATAATCATTTTAGTTCTAATTAAGTTATATCAGTTAATATATATACATAATTCGATACCTTTTCGGAAGAGTATACTAAGCGACAAAATTACATTATTCTTAAAGCTTAAACCAAATCCCACAGTTTCGCCTAATCTCCATTATTCTATTTAAATAACAAAAAAAGTTATAAGCAAAATAAATTTATACTAAGCGACATTTTAATACATTATTAATATTAATAGTAACAAAAATGTACTAAGCGACAAACAAAAAAAAAACAAAAAAAAAAATCTGTCGCTTAGTACACTTTTATGCAACACATGTCGCTTAGTATATTTCAATTTGTCGCTTAGTACATAGCCGATTAAAAGTTGCATACAATTGTTGGCGCTTAGCATGTATTTTTTTGGTGAGAAATTAAATGATTTTAGTTTTTACGCCTTGCAGAAACTTCTTGGTTGCAGAAGACTTAACCTTTATTCAGCTGGCATTCCAAAACCCTTACTTCAACAGGAAAGGTACACCTGTACCTTCAAACAATTTGTATGGATATATGATTTTTACTATTTTTGTTATTATTATTGTGATTATGTTTGTATTTGTTCTACTTTTACTCTTAAATTTAGTTTTATTACTTGTGGGGATCTGTTAAGTATTTCTGTTTTTGATGAAGTATTAAGTATAAAGTTAGGACTTGAAAAAGCAAAAGTGCATCTAATTCAAAAAATATTAGTATAAAAAGAAAAAAAATTGTTCTAGAAAGGTATTAATCATGCTATAAAGTTCTGTAACCAGATGGATAACTTTGAAATTTTATCTGCCGCTCAAATAGCAAGGGAAGTCAATTATATGGTTTGTCGTAAAAACCCAAAACACGCAAAAAATCTAATTTCATCAAAAAAACTATTTTTTAAATTTTTTATATTTTATTGTAAATATTATTTAATTTCTTCAAATTTAAGCAAAAGTGTTAAAAATAAATTAAATTACAGTGCCGGTTTTTTTTATAAATTTTGAAGGGAAAAAACTCCAAGTTTGCTGACAGTATTTGCTTAAAACCTTAAATATTTCCAGTCAAGTTGTAACTTATGCTCTTGAAAAATCATCTTGCTTAAATACAATATCGAAGGATAATAGAGGTTCAGCTACTCCTGCAAATGTTACTTCTCAAGAATTGATAGCATCAGTTCATAGTTTTATAAAAAACTTGCCGAAAGTCCCCTCACATTATTGTCGATCTAAAACAAATCGCTCTTATCTTCCATCAGACTACCACAGCATTTCCAACATATACAGAGTGTATAGAGAAAAGGAGAAAGAAGAAGATAAGAAATACGTTTCAGAAAACATTTTTCTGCGAATATTTAAAACTTATAATATCAGTATACATGTTCCCAAAAAAGATAAATGTGCATTTTGTGAAGCCAATAAAAATTGCGAAAAAGATAAGCAACAAAATCAAAAATATGGACAACATATGCAAGAAAGAAGGACAGTCTACAATTATTCAAAGATGACCAGGAAAGATCGAAGACTTCTACTTCATTTTTGTGTGTAAATTTTGATATGCAAAAGGTACTGAATGTTCCACATACACAAAATATGCTGTTTTATTATACCAGAAAATATTCTTTTTATAATGAACATGTTTATGAAAGCGGAACCAAAACTGCTTACAATTTTCTTTGGGGAGAAATAGACGGTATAGGAGCAAACGAAATTTGCTCAATACTAAAAAGATATTTCAGTATTGTTGATGAAAGAGGAAATATTACAAATATTTCTCTTTACTGTGATAGCTGTGTTGGCCAAAATAAAAATCACCAAATGTTAGTAATGATTTTCTTGTTTTTGAAGACTCAAGCTAAAAATATTAACGAAATTAAATTAACTTTTTTGGTTCCTGGTCACACTTACATGCAAGTTGACTCCGTCCATGCAAATATTGAAAGGTTTATGAAAAAAAGAACAACTTGGACGGCGTCAGAATGGATCACTATGATTGCTAATTCAAGAACAAATCCCAAATCATATGAGGTGATTCCATTAATCTTTAAAGATTTTCGAGATTGGAAAACTGAAACCTTAAAATATTTTCCAAAGCAAATTAAAAAGAATAAGGAAAGATGCAAATTTCAAAATTTCGGAAGCTAATATTTCTATGTTTTCTAAAGAATCTTGTGATATAAAATATTCAAAGTTTCAATCCGCCAAATGTCAGCTAACTTATTCTGCTCTAGAATTGGGTCGAACCCGTAAACAGATACAACATCTAAACTTTAAAGGAGCTGAATTACTATATATTACAAACTTACCCATATCGGATTCGAAGAAAAAAGACTTTGAATTATTATTTAAAAAGCAATTAATTCCGAAAAGGTATCAGAATGAATTCAAAGAAATTATAAATACCGTGGGTGAAATAGAAGATCAGTTACCAGAAACTGATGAAGAAGATGTAGTTCCTGAGAGAGAGGAAATTTAACTGAAGCTGAAATAAAGCTATATTATAATTATTAAAATTATATTTGAATTTAATTTTGTTGAGTTTGTTTTTATATACATAATTTATTTTTGAAATCATTTTTAAATGCGTTTTTTTTTTTTTTTTTTTAAAAATAAACTATAATTAATTAAGCGACAAAATTGTTTTTATTTTTATTTTTTTTAAAAGCATAAATGTTCTAAGCGACATTTTGCATTGTACTAAGCGACAAAATCGTTGTAAGAAAAATGTACTAAGCGACAAAAACTCAGCTCCCTTTCAAAATATAATTTTCTGAAAAGGCTAGACATATTTGTAATTAAAAATCCTTTTAAAATCAGTATAATAACTTAAAATTGTAAAAAAAACCAGTGAGTTAGAAGTTTTTTTCGTTTTGTGAACATTTTTCAAAATGTCGCTTAGTACATTCTTCCAAAAAGGTATCAATATGTATATATAACCATTGGTTAGGTATATATTATTCATCTTATTTATCTTATCTAAATATAAGAAAATTTTTAAATAATTTAAAAGGCACAACATTTTTATACAATGAGTTATTTTAGAAATAAACGTACACTGTAAATAATAATATATAGGTCCCATGTTGGTCATGTAAATTCAGAGCTATATAAAAAAAATAATATATATTCCATTATTAGGCTTACCACTTTATTAAATTTTTATTTTTCTTTTGAGTTTTAATTAAATTATATGTTTTAATTTTGTTTCAGCCTTCGGCATACATATGAATTTTGTAGTGAACATGTACACTGTCTAAGTTACAATTCTTAAAATTATAAGTTACTAACCATGTAGTTAAATTTGAGTTCATTTTAAAAAAAATAACAATTTAAATATTTTTTTGTTTTTCTTGTAAATATATGAAAGTCTTTAATAGCAAAATGGCCCAGATATAATATTTTACTTAGAATTAAATCTTGATTTTGTATACAATTTCCAACGAAGTTGTTTTAAAAATAAAAATGCTGAATTTACAATTGAAATATATTTTCTTTTATAATGTATGTATACATATACATATAAACATGAATACATTCTAATATTCTACGAACAGCGTCGCATATGAAATTTTTAAAATAATGTTGAAAATATACCAATAATAACTATAATGTACAGAATAATATTACCGTTATTTAATATAGCTTCGTGTAGGTCCTTAAAAAGGATTTCATAAAATAATTTCAGAAAATTAAATAAATGTAAAATATAAATACACCTTCAAATAATTACGATTAGAACTTATAAACAATTTCAAATATTTCATTGCTAGCATTTTTTATGATTACGTGTTTTTTAATTTGCAAGCAAATTTAAAGAAATTTGACATTGAAATTGTTAAGAAGATTTAAATGCAGCCTATTGTTGTTGATAAAGCAAAATTGGATCTGAAAGGACATATTGATTGATCAAAATATTGGGAGTAAGTATAGGTTAAGTAAGATTCTATCAAAAAGTTGATAAATTCACATGTTGTCGCAGAATCACCTTGTATGGCTAAACCACCCAAGGTTATATTCAAAAGTTGCAGGTTGGAATTAATTATGCGACTCGGATTGCTTTGGCGCCTTCATAAGCACAGCTATAGAAGCTCTGAGAGTGGAGGCAAACTTCCCGTTCATGAAGGAGAGAAGGAATATCTTGTCGTCAAGGCTAATAACCAGGGCCAACTTTGATATACAACATCCTCTCCATCAGGTATATACCAATTTCTTACAATGAAATTGCATTCCTGTACCCTACAAGAGCAAGAGCACTTATGAACCAACTGAAAATCATATACACATGATAACTTATCCCAATATCCCAAAAAAAATACGTCTTCTGAAAAGTACAGACAACTGTACATCCAATTAAAAGAATCATTCCCCATACACTCCGAAATATTCACAGATGAATCAAAGGGAGCCGATGGAGTAGCAAGGGTGATATTCAAAACCAATATTAACTCTGGAAGGCGGAATCACTGCCGGAGGATGCTGTATTCTCATAGCAGAGCTCACTGCCATATACAGAACAATCCAAGCTACCGAAACACAACATCAAATTTATATAATAATAACTGATAGGCTCAGTTCAGTTAAGTCTATCAAAAATCCTAGCAACAATGAATACATGTCAAAATACATCAGAAATGCAATAGCCCAAAATTATGGCAAACTTCGATTGGCTTGCATACCTGGCCATGTAGGTATAGATGGCAACACTAAAACAAGAGATTCAATAGTGTCATGCGGCCATGCCAAAAGACAGATAGCTATACATGCGGCGCACATCCGCCTGTAATTAATACAAAATGCAAACCTCCCGGTCCCGTTAAAATCAAATCCTGTGCCCTAGGTGTCAACCTCACACGAGGACGCCTAGGGTAAACCTTACCGAACCACAAACATCTATACACAAGATCTAAACTTCCGACATGTATTCGTTGTCCTGAACCCTTCACAGTACAACACATCCTTTTAGAATGCCCATTTAATAACCCAATCACATCCCAATACAGTTTCACGCCGCTACAAGTGCTACTATTTCTAAATAAAGACCACATTTCCCTAATTAAATCCCTTCTTACGCATCCCAAAATTTTTGACGAAATATAGCAAACCAAAAGTAGAATCTAACTAAAGTCACTTACATAACAATATATACATAAATTGACCTACAGATTTATCTTCTGGTCAGCTATTATCGTTTATTAATTCTTTTATTATTTTACTTAAATTTTAGAATGGAATGTAAATTACCATCTTATTAATTTTTTTTTACAACTAGATTACATAAGATTTAATATAATTTAATCATTTAGTTTGATAATATGTAAGATAGCATATTTTGCTTTAATTTTTGGAACTTAAGTTAGTCGATAAGAATTTAAGTATTAAATAACCGAAATGTAATTTTAATTTTGTTTTGTAGTACATAAAGGAAGGGAAAATGACCTGAAGTTGGCCTGCTGATTTATCTACAGGTCAACTGTTAAAATAAATTAAATTCATCTTTTCAAAATAAAATGAGTTTAGATCAAAATTTCAGGTTTTTATTTCCGAATTTTTGAACCAAACGCAACAGTCTGAATCAGAGCCACGCGATGATACTAATTTTGATAATGTATTTTGTAATTAAAATAAATTTTGACTACAGTTAACCTAAAAATTAGGTTTGCGTAAATTGTCGAAGTATGTTCTAATGTAACCCCATTAAGCTAATAAAAATCAGATAGACGGCACTGTTAATACAAAAATTTTTTTCTTTCATTTTATTTGTTTTTATTTCATTTTCATTTTAAAAGCTCGAAGCTATACAAATACTGACATTCATCATGAAAAATATTAAAAAAAATATTTCCTTGGTTTTATTTTGTCTTTTTTTGTTCCTGACTCAAGTAAATTAGTGAACACGACCCGAATACTTTTTTGCTTTATTTTTCTTTTTTTTATTAATATTTTTTTCTTGTTGTTTGACAATTAATTTATGTTTCTTATGTATTATAAAAATAAAAATACAGTTATATTTTAATCCTTTTTCTTATCGTTGAACATTTTTGGGAAAAAATGATAAAATGATGTATCGATCCATCATTATTAATTTATGTATCTTTATGATATTTCTGATGAGTTGGGAATTTCTTTGAAAAAGGTTTAGAGAATAGTAATGACAGCGTTTGTTTTTCAGGTTTTATCTCTAAAATGTAAATAAAAATAGTTTTTTTAATATTACCATTGATTAATAATACTATAAAGATAGACATTTTCATACAACAGAAAATGTTCAGCTCACTTTTTCCAAATTCTCTTCATTATATATATTTTCCGGAAGATAATCAATGTGTTGGTGCATTTTCTATATTCAATTTGAATTTTTAAATTTTTGAGCGTTTTATACGACTTTATTCTCTAAATAATTTGTATGTGTTTAGTTTCTCTATACTGTTCTTGAATATTATTGTTTTTAACTTTTTGTTATTTGAATTTGTAAAGGTAATTTGAACTTTTTTTGAATTGATAGGTACAAAAATTTCAAATTGGATAGCATTTTTATCGAGTAGTCTTTTAAGAATATATTGTTTTTATTTTTCTCTCAATATACATTGTAATAAAAGGATTTTTATAATTGTTGATATTGTGCATGTATATTATTTGTAATAATAAATTATAAAATTATAATATAATTTTATAATGTTTAGGAAACGAAAATATTTTTCTTGTTTTAATTGAATAATTTTCAAAAATAAAACAATTTCAATTCAAATAATAGTGAACATTCATCCACGTAATGATTTCTAATATATATTCATACATACATATACATATGTATATGTATAAATTTACAAATAGAATCAAATTTTTGTTAAAGTTGTTTTAAATACAATTCTAAATTTTAAATTCAATTCAAATCGGTTTTTAGGTACATACGTACTTATATACCTACGTTCAATTATTTCATCTCTAATATTTCATTATGAATAGTTATTTAAATTTCGTTTTCAAATTTTGTGTTAATTTTTTAAAAATAGTATAATCCACATGTATGGCAGTTTGACACTTTTTATGTGCAAAATCCAGCAAAATATCTAATTGCTAATTCTTCTAAATTACTAACTGATTTACTATGTGATTGAACTGTATTTGAAGTTGAAGCTAAAACATTTTTCTTCTCATTTCTTCAGGACAATTTTCAATAATAAAATTTTCATAAGCCAAATCATTGGCATCAATGTCCAAATAATTGTTGTGATCTGTTTCACAATTTGAGGATGTATTTTCGTTATAAATACTCGCCTCGTCTTAGTAAAAATATTCCCAATTTGTTATGCAGATGGATTTCTGCAATAATCACCAGCAGATCTTATATGAGAAAACATATTTTCTAACGGATCTTGATTCAGTCTGCGCGTCATTAAGAAATTAATATTCTATCAATTTGATTTTTCGATAAAGATAATACAGCAGTTATTGTTTGGGCAATTCCATTAATGGAAACATTTTTTTTGGTACTTTTAATTTTTGATTTTTTAAGATATTCTAGCCTTTCCTCTAAGAATAAAAACGGAGAATTGTTGTGAATTCAAAATTTTTGCTTTTTTGTGTTAAAATTTGAAGAATTTGAGTAATCAATTAACTAGTTAACTCTTAAAACAAAATCAACAGTCAGATTGGCTTTATTACTTAATAAATTAAAAAAAATTCAATCAGTGTTATTTATTGCTTTTATGGCTGCATATGTACTATGACTAAATAATTGAAAAGCTGATTTTACTGACATTTTTTCAAATGTGTTAGAATTAATATGGGTGCTACGAACTTTAGGTAAAATTGTTGAAAGCTAATAATATCATTATTCCAGTTTTCAAAATCGGGTTTTATAAAAGAATTTCTGACAGATTTTACAAGATGCCATATCAAACTAAGCATAAATTTTATTTCCATTCCAATCATAAAAAAAGAGTCTACCTTATTGACACCAAGTAATTCATAAGTATTTCGATTTGTACTACATTAGTCACAAGCAGGTGCAACAGTTTTGGAACCAATCTTTGTTAGCTCCTTAAGATATTTTAGTAGTAAATTGATAAAAAAATGAAAGGTTTTAAAGTTACTCTTTTCAAATTATTTTTGGATAAATTGTAACCCTATGCGTACTTATAACTTTCATGTAAACTTTGATTCATAAAGAAATGTGCTTCTGTTGCTAGTTTTTGTTTTCTATCCCCATCTAAATCTTCCACACCATCTATACAATCCCTTTTTATACTGTAAGATGTTTCTTTTTCTTTATAAATTATTTCCTTTAGAAATTCATTTATATAAAAAATGATTTTGGTAACTGGTACATTTAATTGTTTCCAAAGAGCAAAGTGCTCATCAAAAATATTGCCCAAAACTGGAAATACTCATATCAGTCCCAGTACTTTGCAAAAAATCTTAGCTGTTTTAGCTTTTCAATTCATTACATATGCAAATATGCAGCTACGAAAACAAAATAATTATAATTTTAATTTTTCCATATAATAATGAGTAATAAAGTAAACCTGTTGTTGTGAGTAATATGTAAACTGCTGGTCTTTCTTTAAATTCTTCAAATATTTATACTAAAAATACGTACAAACAACTACTAAAAATTGTCCATATTTGTTCGTAGAGAAAATGTTAGATTATCTTAAAAAATTAAAAGTTCTAAACAAATCCACCTGCACAATAAGATTTTTACAAATATATTACGAATTTGATGAATTTCATTTACAACAACAATATATTTTCAAAGCTGGAGTAAATCATGACAAGCCTTTGGATATTGATATTTAATGCTCTTGTTATGAAAATAATGGCAAAGTAGAAAATTCTAAATTTGAAAAATACCATTGTAAAATTGTGCGTTGCAAGCTTTAATTATCTTAATAATAAATTGTGTGCTTACTGCAACAAAAAAGCATATTAAATATACTTTTCAATTTACTCTACCGTTAAGATTTTTTATAAATTTTACAAAAATTAATGATGAGTTTTTCAAATATTTTTAAATTCTGTTATAATTTTAAAATCCATGCGTACATACATATTCACATATTGAAAAAACCAAAAAGAAAGCCTTTTAAAAATAAAAATTTGATTCTATTTGTAAATTTATACATATATGTATGAATATATATTAGAAATCATAACGTGGATGAATGTTCACTATTATTTGAATTTTTTGAAATTGTTTTATTTTTGAAAATTATTCAATTAAAACAAGAAAAATATTTTCGTTTCCTAAACATTATAAAATTATATTATAAGTTTATAATTTATTATTACAAATAATATACATGCACAATATCAACAATTATAAAAATCCTTTTATTACAATGTATATTGAGAGAAAAATAAAAAAAAAAATTCTTAAAAGACTACTCGATAAAAATGCTCTCCAATTTGAAATTTTTGTACCTATCAATTCAAAAAAAGTTCAAATTACCTTTACAAATTCAAATAACAAAAAGTTAAAAACAATAATATTCAAGAACAGTATAGAGAAACTAAACACATACAAATTATTTAGAGAATAAAGTCGTATAAAACGCTCAAAAATTTAAAAATTCAAATTGAATATAGAAAATGCACCAACACATTGAATATGCCCATGAAAATATATATAATGAAGAGAATTTGGAAAAATTGAGCTGAACATTTTCTGTTGTATGAAAATGTCTATCTTTATAGTATTATTAATCAATGATATTACTAAGAATTTGATCAAAAAATTAATTTTGGTGCTAAAATATAGAAATAAAGTTACCACAATGTATTGGTACAGTTAACAGGGCTCTAATCAGGTTTTTGGTTTCCATAACTTATTTTTTAACCATAAATCATTTTATTCTTTTGTTTCCATTTTTTTCAACACAATTTCGTTTTTAAGCCGTGGAGGCTTCGACTTCGGATATAATCTTTCTAAAATATGACACTGAATTATTATTTAGCATAAAAAAATTATGCAGCACATCAGAAAATAGGTCATTACTAGTTACTGTATCTACCCATTAACAAGAGATAGTATGGTTGTATGTAAAATGGTTAGTTTATACAGCTTAATGTTACGCTATTGTTATACTTATTTTATTTATTTATTTATTTATTCAAATAACCTACAAGAGCCCAATGGCTCGTATGAGGTGTATATAATTATAATGTTTTACAATTGACGCAAACAATAACGAAAAATTTTTTGGTGCAAATTAACAATAAATCGAAATATAAAAGTAAAAACAAAATTAGTTCTGATTATATAATTATATGATACATTTAATTTTATAATATACAAAAAGAAAGATAGACAATAAAAAGAAGCAATAAAAGAAAAAATAAGTTGACATAATAAGATTGGGCTAGGATTGATATTGATATTTAATATTGAATTTACTCATTATTATACTTAGAATTTTTGAATTTTTTGTACGATAAAGCTTTAATGTCACCTGGAACCGTATTATAGAGTTTAAGTAACTGACAAAAACATAACATAACATAAAAATAAAAATAATAAGAAAAAATTCACCTATTCAAAATTATGGTGAAAAAATATCTAATTTACTATGTATAAAAAAATCATCGATACATCCCAGATCAAATTTCGTTAATTTATATTATTTACATATATGTATGTATTAAGAATTATTATAAATTCTTATTTATTTCATAACAGCAGATAGTAACTAATAAAACAAAATTAATAAATAGCACCTAGTATAATTTCGAAAACATTACTATTAATCTATCATCAAAATCAATCAATGAAAATAACCTTAAATTTACTCATTCATTTATTCAATTTACGCAACCGTTCATTACGATCAATGTACAAAATTAAAATTCATGCTTATTAAATAATGAAATTATCCTACAATGTTAAGAAAAAGAAAAACAAAAATGTGCACATATTCAAATAACTCCAAATCATAAAACAGAAAAACCTTATAATGCAAAAGAATAGTGTTGACACTAATGAGATTGCATAAACTGAATAAATGAATGAGTAAATTTAAGGTTATTTTCATTGATTGATTTTTTATTTAAATTTAAAGCTGATTTTATTCACTTTAAATCTCACTTCGAACTGTACCGAAATATTTCAAATAACACAAAAATCAAATGTACATAGGTACATAAGAATAGGTATATACAATAAATACCTATTTAATTACATATACCTAATTGTTTTACTTATTAATTTTAATTCTTCGATACAGTCTCGAAATACCGTTATAAATTTTTGTTTTCATTTTTTATTAAACATTGAGTGCATAAAAAAATCATTTACCCTCATGTAAAAATATAGCTATGTCTAATCACAATATAATACATAATATATGTACATATTCATTTGTAGTCTAGTGTTAACCCACATTTGATACCATAAGGCTATTATAAAAAAAAAAATTAAAATATTATTTTTAAATATATATTATTCTGCATTTATCTGGATGTTTGTAAGTTCGACGGAACGCTCAAACATATATACAAATTGCATATGTGTACAAATGCATATATATACAAGTTGCTTTGGTGCTTTTTTAACCCCTGTCTACCATGCTGAACCTTTGCAGAAAAAAATTGATTGCATGAACTATATTTTTTTAATTTAATGTTAGTCTTCTTCGCAAATAATAAGGAAAAATAAAAAATAATAATAATAATATAAATAAAACAAACAATTTTTTTGATTTATAATAATAAGGACTAATAGAAATTTAATCAATAGTTTAATATGGTATAATAACCAAAAGGCAAATTTTAACACAAAAACAAAAACATAATTCACTCAAAGGTTATTCTTATTACTTAAAATTATACACAATAGTATACATGTGTATCAGCATATTTGTATTGTATAATATTATACATTATACTACTTATACCTGCTTATACCTTTTATTTTTGTCATTATTGTGTGCGTAACTCACTTCACTCAAAAAAAATTATTTTTGTTTTTTTTTTATTATTTGCTGTATCTGTATTCTGTATATTCTGCATGCTCCATTCCAAAAATGTTATTTTATTTTCAGTGTTAAGGGTTCGCTGTTCACTTCACTGTTCAGGTTCACTGTTCAATCAATAGAACTTGATAGAAGTAGAGTAGGATAATAAACTCTACTTCTACGTCGGATAATAAAACATTGTTTTTTTTTAAATTGAAAATTATTGATGAAAATGTTTTTGTATTTTTTGTAAATTTTACCAATTTAGATACAAAATTTTGAATATTTTTTTAAAAATAACACAATACCATAATAACAGTTTATTCATATAGCAAAATAAGATCCCTATACATTATACAAAAGACAAAATTTATATGAAAATAAGATCCCATTTTTAAATTTGCTTACAATAACACAAGGAGGCCACAATAACGCTAATACGGTATAATTTATACTAAATGGAACCCAACTAACGAATTATAACTAAATGGAAGCGAGTACGAGTATACCATACAAAAATACAAACATTTTATACAAATTTGTTGGTATGGTACTTCTTTTTCTGTTATATAAAAAAAAAGATTAGTGATAGGCCAATATAGTTTTTTTAAATAGAAAATAAGTAAAATCTTTGTGTATGAATAAAATAAAAGGAATCAAAATCAATCTTAATAAAAATAACAATGTTTTTTCAATTTAAACTTTCTTTTACTTTATTACCGTATTCTATTATTACACAGAAAAGTATTGTTGTTAAATTATTTGAAAAAAAACAATAATTATTCATGTTTCTGAAATCTTGAAAATGTAGCAGTAGTTTGTAATATATGAATATATGAAATTTTCAAAAAGTACTAACACTAGCAATCAAAATAATTTCCATTAAAAAGAGAGAAAATATATTGAACGAATATATTCATCTATTAATAATATACATGTGTATCAGCATATTTGAATTGTATAATATTATACATTATACTACTTATACCTGGTTATACCTTTTATTTTTGTCATTATTGTGTGCGTAACTCACTTCACTCAAAAAAAATTATTTTTTTAAGGAAGGGTGCGGTTTAGTAGGTAAGAAACCTACATACAGTGTTAAGCTACGGGACTCATTGTATCTTTCTGAAGATCCCCACTAGCCTACGAAAAATACAAAAAAAAAAAAAAATTGGCAAAGTTTTGACTACAAAAAAAATATTTCTCTTATGTGTTTTAGAAAATTAAAAAGTGATATAAACATAAGTACTGTAATTTCGGAATAAAGAATCTAATGAAAGAAAAAAAGGAACTAGGATTTATTTTGCTTCTGTCATTTATGACGGGTTACAAAGCTAGTTTTTAAATAATAGGTCGCCACATCCTATCCACACCAGCTATCTCTTTTTATCTAATAGAATCAATCATAAACATTATTTAAATTTTACCCCCAAAGATGTAGAAAAAACTATAAGACTTATAAACGTTATTTCGAAAAAAAACATTATAATATTATAAACGGGAAAAGGTAGAATATACATATTTTTTATCTTTCAATCGTAAAAACGAAATTTTTATCAAGAATAAACGGAATGTTGTCAATTTATAAAGACAGTAAATTTTGAGAAATATTACATATGTACTTACATTCACAGTTTTTATTCTTCAATTCAAGCAAAATATAAAAATTAAATTTTTATTAGAAACAGAAACACAAAATTATGACCAGTGGTATAACTATTTGTTTGGGTATAGTTACTATATAATTATCATACATAATATAACAACTATATGTATATGGATACTATATTTTGTTATGATAATGATAATGTCATAATATATTTATTGGCATTGATATGATACATTTCTACACAAATAACACTTTTAAAACTACAAAACAAAAATAAAAAAATTTAAGTTAATGTGTGTATAAAATTAGCTAAGAAAGATTTTTTCACCATAATTCTGAATAGTGAATTTTTCTTATTATTTTTATGTTTTGTTTTTCTTATTCTTCTAAGTACAATTCGATCGCTTAAATCAGTTTATACTTTTCTTTTAGATTTGACTCTCTATATACAATATATTTACTCAATGGTGATACATATAGATTTTTAGTGAGAAATTTTCTTACTAAAAATTTCCCACGTCATTTTAAAAAAAAAAATGTTAATTAAAATTTATTAAAATAATATTTGTGAAATTTTATTCTTAAAATATTAAAAATTACAAAAATATTTTTTAAATTTCAATTTCAGAAAAGAAATCCTGTAGGTACCTTTGTTTTCATGTTATTTATTAAAGGAATTTTCACTTTAGATCGATAAAAATATATTTGAAAGTTTGTTACCAAAAATGATTTATTTTTTGGTTGTATTGAAATTATGCTGGTTGAGAACTGATTTTTGTTATTAAATTTTATTTAAATTTTTCTATTGTCATAATCATTTTCGTCATCAGTCTTAATAATAAATATTTCTTATAGAGTAGATGACAGATTTGTAAATATTTTAATAAATAATAAATAATATAAATATCATTCTATATGTACATTCTTCTAATATTTAATTACTATTTATCGGACCGTACAAGATTTTAAGATTAAATATTTGAAAAACAAATAAAATGTTTTAGAAATTTACAATAAAAACAAAGAAAGAATAATCAAAACAATTTCAAATTCGATATGGAAATTAAAATATACAAATAATAATAATAATAATATAACCATCATCATCATAATGGATCAATGCGATATGCTGGCGATTTTCAAATACAGATTTATTTTAATTTTTAATTTCTCATAATTGCATATTGTAATGAATACTTTGTGTAATTGTATTATAGTTTGGGTTAAAAGTGTGGACATAATATAATGGTGTTGATATTTGTTAAATAATACAAAATCTTTTTGTCTTTTGTCTTGAATTTTATTATATTGACTTTTTCAAATTGTAAAACATTAAAGAAATAAGTATAGTGTATACGGAGTCACGGAGATTCCCAAAGGATTTATATTGTAAATAAAATAAATTTAAATAAAAAAATTATTCTACACAAAATCAGAAGAAATTTTTTTTAGAAACCTCTTTCGTTCGTTTTGTGAAAGGTTAACCTTTGAGGCTATAATTAATTATAAACGTATGGGCTTTTATAGATTTGAATTAATATTGTGTGACAATCAAGAAAATGCGTAAAATTCTGATGATTGATTGATTTGATAATATTTTATTTCGCTACATATTATTGTTTCATACAACCCTCAGTATTAAATAGATTGCCTCTTCCCTATAAATACATTGTTTTTGTTAAAATATTCTTTCAAACCCCTTAATTGGAGATTTTTGTTTTTTTTTTAGAGTTTTCTATTATTTTTAATTTAAATGGACACAGTCGTAGAACAATAATAATAATAATAATATTATACAGGATGTTTCACTCATTCTCTTTTTTAATGTAATGCAATCCAAATTGATTTTGGCTCACTCAAATTTTTGTTTGAGTTTTTTGAATCGGTTTTTATGTTACTGGTAATTTATTCTGGATTATTTTGCAAACTATACGATTGTATTCTTAAAAAAATTTTGATTTTGTATTTTAATTTATCGATAATTATTATATCGTCGCTATGGGATTAGCTTGTCCAATACACCAAATTGACGATTTCGAATTAGAAATCGGTTCTTATGTTTTAGGGGGGTCGAAGATTTTGATGTTGCTATCAGTATTTCACAATTTCAAGTACTTTTAGAGATAAATAGCGTCACTTTTGCCGGATATTCAAGTTTTTCTTTTAAATTTATTGGAATTGGCAAAATAACCATACATAATATTTTGTCAAATTTTAAGATTGTATTGCAAGTTAAATAATAGCGACGTGCGGCAATTATGCGTTCAGTTTTTATTTCGCTATTGTTGTACCGCATATAGCTGCTAACATCGGCGATAACGTTAAGCAAATTAAATTTGTTTTTATTTTGGTATAGTTTTGCCGAAATGGCGATCTCGTATGTATTTATGTATTATATATATTTTTATATTATATAGTATTATATTTTAGATATTTGTATATTTATAAAGCAACGCATTCCGGTGAGTTGTTGTTTTAATTGGCATACATAATTTAGTATGCACTGAAAAATTGTAAGAAGAAAATTAGTGAAAAGCAGGTACATGAAGTTCGTCAAAACATATAATTTTTTCCCACTGAAATATTAAGATTATAATATCCTATAACAACAGTGTCAGAAAAATGTTTTAACTACATAAGCCAACAACAACTAATGCAGTATTAAGATATTATTATCGAAATGTTTTTAACTTATATAATTTATCGTTTTATAAGTCTAAGGATCAATGTCTTATTATAAAACGGTAGTAAAAATTCTATAAAAATTCATTATGTACCTATTTGTAATGCATAAGGGAGCTTCAGATTATGTAGCAAAAAAAGCATCGGATATGCCTTTCAAAGGGCCAAGTCCGTCTTGTGGGATTCCACTGAGCACAATTATAATGCGAAATGCTCACTCGATGCAGACCTCGGCACTTGGAAACAGCGTTCCCCAAACAATGAGACTTATCCAGCATACCATTGAAGAATATCCTGAGTGTGAAAACAAAATCAGGTGCCCTTAACGACTCAGAGACTAACTAAAAACATGGGTTATCACATTAAGTCAATTTGTGGCTGCGGCAAATTCCCTCCCGAAATTTAAAATCTATATTTCTATCTAATACATAAGAGGCTTTAAATTTAATTTCATTCATATTAAGCAAACATTTTGTTAGCCAAGATGTGATAACTTAACCTTCATCCATCCCTAAAAAAAAGTAACACTAAAGGTCCTTGGGTCAAAATAGACCCATATATGGTTTTATAGTAAAAAGCAATTTTATTATTTTTTTTTGTTAATTTATTGCTAATATTTAAATAAAAGAAAACAAAATATTCCACATAAATTCAATCCGATTAATGTACATAAATTGAAGAAAAAAACTTGCTATGCTACATAAATATATCTCATTTCATACACTGGTCACACACGGTATTGGTATGAGTTTTACAGACAAATTTATAACAAATGGTGCACTTTGATGTGTGCTTGTTGTCAGATTTTTGGCAAAAATTGCAACCGCCTCTTTTCTTTTCAGTTTGCTTATTTGTAGGTGTCGTTGGTGAACAGTTCGTTGCGTTAGCTGTTGTAAGGTTAGCTATCAAATTTTGGCAGTTTAAAGATCGTGGGGAACAAGCTCTTCTAGCCATATGTTCTTTAATGAGAGATTCCCCCAGTATTTCGATAAAGATTCGTCGTATATGATGTTTTCTGTTGTTCCAATCTGGAAAAACGCTAATGAAAAGCGCAATTGCATTATTTACTGACACGTCTAATATGTTGGTGAAAATAACAACTGGCCACCTGTTTTTTTTCCTTTTACAAGTATAACTTGCTAGCTATCTTTTTACCTACTGTGTCTACGCCGCCTTTGGTACGATTATAGTCTAAGAATATCTGTGGTTTTTTTTCGGTGACGTTTGCACGTTTTGTAGTTTAAGTGCTTTGAAGAATAACACACTTGTTTTTTTTTGGTATATAAGACACCATAGTAGTATCCTGGGTAAACGCAAACGTTGACAAAAATACAGGCTTACTTTTCATGTCCAAAAGCACAGGTGGAATTGATGTTTTATTTTTATTTACGGTTTCAATCATAGTCATTTTGCGCTTCAATAACATTTGTCCAAGTTCATACGATGTGAAAAAATTATCAAATGTAACATTTCTACCATGTAGCTCTCTTTGAAATAAATCAAGTACTACGCGTAAGCTTTGCTTTTTCTCAGCTACTGCGCCAGCTGCCTTTCCTGTATACACTTAAATATTCCAAATGTATGTATTTATACTATCGTAAAGTATCCAAAATTTAATTCCGTATTTTGTTGGTTTATTCGGCATATATTGACGAAACGGACACTTACCTCGAAACCCAACCAATTGCTCGTCAATCGTTACATTTTCACCTGGATTGAATAGTTTTGGCAATATTTTTACCCATTTATCCCACAAATCCCGAATTGGAGCCATTATTTCTGCGAGCAGCTCGTGTGCTGCGATCATCAAATCTTATGACTTTTGAAATAACTTTGAATCTCTTGAGGCACATAGTGGCACGGAAAATATCTCGGCTTCCAGTTCTATGGTATCTAGAGGTTTCCAGTTTTCTTGATATACTCGTTGTCCTTCAAAACTTGTATTGTCAATTTTAATTTCTTCAATACTCTTTGTAATAAGCAATTGAAAAGCTGAAATTTCATCAGATGTACGACTATAAATATATATTTTTATATTATTTTTCGTAAAACAATTTTCAATAATAATATCGATACTTTGAAATTTACTGAACTCTAAACGTAGCACATAAAACCTTCACAAGCAACACTGACCAGTTTTTCGTTAGAACTAAAATATATATGTATATTTACTTTATGATTACTACGATTATACGACGAATTGAAAACAAAAAATTACAATTCGGGGATTTCCCTAATTAGATGCTTGTATACGAATATTTTACATTCACAATGTTATGAATAAATGCATATTTTGTACTAGGAATTACTATAGGTCATTTAAGACCCAAGGAGCTTTAGTGTTACTTATTACAAAAAAGGTATAACGGTTAATCGTAATTTATTCAAATTTTGTGTAATATTTGTTTTCAACATATTAGATAAAGGCATTGAGTATTATATTTAACGAGATATTTGAGAGTACATTTTCCTTTGGGTCGAAATAGACCCGAGGGACGGATGAGGGTTAAGCAGGTCTATATTTGTTTTGTTGATAAATTGTGATGTAATAAATTAATAAACAAATTTATAATTAAATTAAATATTAAAGTAGTTTTTGATATTTTATTTTATAAGTTTTTGTGTTAAAATTACAATTTATACTTGGATTAATAATATTATATTTATGGAAATTCTGTAATTATTTTTCAGACCATAAACGTCGTTTATATTTTGCTATGTACTTTGTTGCATTTGAATAAAGAAAAAATCAAATTGACCCCTTCAGCTATATTTAAAAAAAATTTTCACATTATCCATTCTATTTTGTTGAACGAGACAAGAAGCTACGTAATATGAAATTAAAAAACAAATTTTTCGGACAGTTTTTCGAGAAATAAAGGTCCAAAATTCACTTGCATTTTACTCAAAACTAACAATTGGCGTATGTGGTAAAACCATTCCATAGCTACAACATGTAGTACTTATTTTTATCAAATCTCATCATTATAATTTATGTTTAAATTTGTACAGTATATTTCATTTTTTAAGCAACATCTGCAAGGGCTAATTTTGCAGTAGAAAAATAAAATAAATACATAACAACCTTTATTTGTCAACCAATTTTTTTTTCCTGTCCTTTTGCTTCTATATAAATATTTTTAATTATCACAGACAAAATTATAGATCAAGCCAAATTTTCCAAAACTAGTTTCAATATTATAGGTAGAACATAGGCCTAGTAACTTCATTTATTCTTATATTCATTTTAAAATTATTTGGCATTGTATTAAATTTACTCTATAAATTATAATTTAAAATTTTTAACTGATGATGTCTTAATTGGTGACTATTAATTTGAAATGATAGTGAGGTGTTACGAAAAACGGTTGAGATGCTTCGAACAATGAAGTAATGATAAACCAAAACATGTACTATAATAATATTGTTTCATATTTTACTTCGAATTGCTAACAGACTCGCAACAGATAAATGTTTGGTGAAAAAAAATAATGACACTTTTTTTAACTCAGCCACAAAACCGAATCGACCTT
Source organism: Argyra leucocephala (assembly GCA_963942445.1). Taxonomy (NCBI): domain Eukaryota; kingdom Metazoa; phylum Arthropoda; class Insecta; order Diptera; family Dolichopodidae; genus Argyra; species Argyra leucocephala. Next base: position 80,239,247 of record OZ012681.1, on the reverse strand, counting down.
TGAAGGCATATCACTACAATAATTGTGAAAATAAAACAACGAGATTATTCTTCAACGTTTCAACGTGCAATAAATTCCTTTTATTAAAAATGACATAAGTCATTAAATGGCTTTGTTGTTATAGGATAAAGTTGCCACATGCTTAAAATATATCTTCAACACAATACCTCAACTTTATCTACATAGCAAAAAGTATTTATAATTTCTTATTTTTTTATTATTATAGTTCATATTTAATTGAGATTTGAGATTCTGAAAATTGCAGCACTGTAGTTCAAAATTTTTTAAACATCATACGAAATTTATTACTGTAGAAATAATGTTTGTCTTTTGACACAGCTTTTGTTAAATTATCATCTGGCATTTCTTCCGTAGATAAAGAATTTAATATCATCACTTTAGTTTCGATTGTTTCTCTATTATAATGATATCTATAGTGAATATGTTTTGTTCTGGAAGCTTTTCCCTTGAATTCAGCAATACATTTTGCAGCTTGGTTATCGTTAAAAATTGTAACCGGCTGGCAAGGTAAATTTAGTTCTTTGAATAAAAATTGCAAGTAGGGTACTTCTTTTGCTGCATGCGTTAGTCCAATATTAATTCAGCTTAGTTTAAAATGCGTAGAGCAGCATTCCAATGCTGTCTACCTTAATCTTGACAAAATTGTGCTAATGCATTCACTGAATATGAAATATCTGGACGTGTACAAACTGATAAATAAGTTAAACTGCCGATTAATTCTTGAAACGTTGTTTGATCTACTTTTTTACTTTTACCTTGAATAGTAGGCTCCGATTTAAATTTATATTTAGATTGCATAGGCGTGTAACACTGTTTTGCATTAATCAATTTATACTTGTTTACTAAATTCCTTAAATATTTCTTTTGACTAATTGATATGGTTTTGTTTTCCTTATCACAATTTATTTCATGGCCAATGCATAATGAAGGTTCACCAATATATTTTACCTGAAAATCCTTATTTAGCTGGTTAAATATGACATCTACATATGATTTATTATTATCGACATATGTGAGAAGAATTGTATATTCTTCAGCACCAATTTTGGTATATAAACAGTTATCATAATTTGAATTTTTAAAACCAGTCAGTTTAATGTTCCACTTATGAGATGACCAGCTTGTTTTAATCTATATAGAGATTTTTTTAATTTACAGACCTTATTTTTGTTTTCATCAAGAAAATGACATAAGTCATTATTAAAAATAAGGCTTTTTTTTTAAAATGACATAAGTCATTAAATGACATTGTTGTTATATGACAAAGTTGTCACGTGCTTAAAATATATCTTCAACAATAATAGAATAGTTAATTCAGTATAGATATTACACCCTGTATTTTTATAATGTATATTATATTTGATAATTAAATAAATAAATGTTAAATCTGTTCCCATTGTTTATTATTCTTTTTTGTACGCTCTAAATTAGCTAGAGGAGTCAGAGCAATTATAATTATTTTTCTTTTGTCATATTATGTGTCTATGTATATATGTATATGTAGATGTACATCACAGATTTTCATTTTTGATTGATTTACAAACTTTTAAAATAATAATTACAACTGATTGCAATACAAAAAGGGAAAAATAAACTACACTGCATATTATTGACGTCATTTTTAAAATATGCAGTTAAAAAATTAATTTAAAAAACTATTTTTTTTTTAATAAATTGGAGACAATTTTGGATCATTTTATTAGAATTGATTAAGTGTGGAAAATGTAATTAATTTTTTTATTCCTATTGTTTGTAGAACATTCTTTTATGTTGCAGTTTTCTTTTCCGTATAAATTCAAGGGATTCAAGGGATTGTGGTAACATGTGTTGCAATAAAATCGTTTTATAATAATTAGGGTTAGTATATTTTTTTCAATTTAACTTTGGAACCGAAAATTGGAAGTCGGATTTTTCAATTTGAATGAAAAAAGCTGCAAGTTAAAATTACAACAATCGTTACTAGTATTTTATTTTATTCTGATGAAAATTGAGGAAACATGTAATTAATTTGGAATAATAAAAAGTATATTTTATTTGTTCAGATAAGGACCCGATAAACAAAATGTGTCGTAGAAAGATGAAGGAACACAATGTGTTCCTATTTGTGTACCCAGCAGAAGAGAAATAAATAAAAATATTTTTTTTTTGTTTTTCTTTTACTTGATTTTTCATTTCTATAATAATTATCTACGTAGAACATAATTTTTAAATCCTAGAAATAGCAAATAGCTTGGTAACTGTGACGACCGAATGCAATAAAGTTTAATGGTATTCGGTTGACAAATTATTTTTTTATTGCGTTAGTTTGTTTTTGTTATTGTTTCTTGTAAGTACTAAGCTAAGTGTGAATTATTCTTATAGTTTTTAAAATAAAAAAATAAAAGTTGTAAATTGGATTGCAATAAAAGTTTAAAATACCAGGTATGTTGCCAAGATTAATGTAAATGTGGACTAAAAAAATAAGTTGTACCAAATTTTCTTTGCAGTGTCCCTAAAGTGTTTCTGTTGTGTCCGTATTTTTACTCTTACAACTTTACTTATTTTATCGACTTTTCTTTGCAGTGTCCCTAAAGTGTTTTTACTGTGTATGTATTTTGATTCTTAGAAAATCGGAATTTGAATCAAGTTTTGTAGAAAAATTCAAGGTTTGTTAAAATTAAAATTTGGAGCAATATTTATAAATTAGTAAAAATCAATGTTACGTTACTTTTTTATAGAATTAGAAAATGTTTGATTCTCCCAATCAGTAAACTACCAAATATTTAATAAAAAAGGATAAAAAGTTTAAAACTAAATGGTTTAAAACTTTCAGCACCCAAATTAGGAAACAGTTTGCAGAAATTAAAAATCAACTTGATTAAAAAAACAGTGCAAGAATTTAAAGGAAGAAAATATTCAATAAAATATCAAAATCTGAAATTACTACAATATCTAGAGAATTGAGTTCAGCTATGAAATTTTTGGAACCAGAGGCACGAAAGACAAAAACAAAAAAAAGCCAAAAATATTATTGTATATTCAAAAAATTATATTATTATATAAATTATTTAAAATACGTTAAATGTTATTATTTCTACTTTTTTCATCTTTTTGTCCTGTATTCTAGCTGGAAATATAGTACAGTAATCATGCACTTGGCACAAGAATTGAATTTTGTTTAATATTTGGAAATTGGAAATTGTCCAAAATGTGTCGACACTTTGTCGATTAAATTTACTGTAAATATGAGGAACACATGTGTGCGAAGAGTGTCGACAATTGATTGACACATGTGCTATAAATATCAAGAAACACATGTGGTCGAAATGTGTCGACATACACGCGACACTTTTTTATAATGAGAGACACATGTGCCTGGACATTTGCGACCATTTGCACCATTTTTATCCCTACTTGTGTCGTGAATGTGTTCCATGGGCACGGAACACATTCACGACTTTTTAGGAACACTTTTGTCAAAATTGTTTACCGGGGGAAGATCTTTAAATGTTATTTAAATTACAGAAGCATTTGGAATACACAAAATCATTTGTCAACTTTAAAAACCCATGTCATGCTTAAATTTTATTTAAAAATTTAGTAAAATTTTCAATATGACTGTTGACATAATGTTAAATATCGATGTTAAAAATTCTAGTGAATAACTCTTTAAAATAAAAATAAAAAAAAATTGCACCGCATACAATTTAATAAAAACTCGCTGTTGCTTATTTAGTCGTTGCTATATATTATAATATTATATTATGTATAGTAACATTACTATTTAATATTTTTGTATTTTGTAGGCAAACTTTTGAAATTAAATATTGGAAAATTGAATTTAAAAGAAAAATACAGGAACAAGATAAAAAATTAAGGAAAAAAAAAAAAGGTTAGGGAAACGAAAAGAAAATCAAATATTAAAGTTTAAACTTCTGCTCAACAAATATCTCATTTTGCGTATATTCTCTTTCCCTTGCAAAAAAAAAAGGACATAAAATTCAAAGGAATTGGTATATTATTTTACAATTTTATTTTCTCTTACTACCTATGTACAGTTTTATCGCTCGAGGGTCATTGATCAAAAACAGAAAATTGTTTTATTATTGTTTTTTTTTCTTTTTTCTTTTGTATTTCTTCTTTTTAATTTTTTAACTTTCATTTTTTATCGAATAGAACAACAAAAATAATAATAAAATAAAACTCGCAAATAAAAAAATTTATAAAAGAAAAAGTAAATTTAACATGTTAAAATATGTTATGTGGATGTGTAATGTGCACAATCTTTAAATAGAAATAAAGTATAGTTGAAATAATAACAGTACCTAAATAAGATTGAATCTTAAAAATAACGTGGATAAAAATTATAAATTTATTGTATAAAATGTCGTAGTAGAATAATGCATAGTAAATCCGATACAAAGCAAGGATTTGTTATACAAAATGAAAATAATACAATGTTATTCAACATCAGCTAGCTATTTATTGTCGATTATTTCTTTAATATTTTGTTTCTGTTCTTGCTTTCAGTAAATCCTTTACTTTTTTTGTAGTTCAAATAATTGTGCTCTAGTATAAAGAGTTTTATAATTATTTTTTTTTTTATTTTTTGGCAGAATGTTGAAACAAATTCTAACAAAGACTTGGATCTGGTGTTTTTTTTTTCGGAGTGGAATAAAATATAAAATTTTAACAAATTGAAATTATATTGAAAAATTAGGAACAGGATTTTTTCAAAAATAATTTTCGGAACAAAATCAAGTTTTATTTGTTTTTGTTTTTAAATAAGTTCATGGACAGAAAGTTAACTAGATCTTCATATTGTTTTCGATGTGCGGTAGCTACTTTGAGAACTCACGATCTCCAGACATTCACAATAAAGACTATATTATTAGTAAATTAAATAGAATGTTAGAATAGTTAGTATAAGAAAATTTGATTTATGAGATTGGATTTCCTTATTAGTTTTTAATAAGAAAAACTTTTATAAATTCTTTGTAAAAAATTCATTACACAGTTAGATTACAAAACGTCAAATTCTACTCAAATTCAATTCATTTTTTTTAAATATTTTAATTCTATTTTAATTTTTTATATTCTCCGGCAACTCGTTGAAAATTACCACTCCCTTATATAGACCGGTGTTTTGTGTACTGGCTTTTCTATATAATGGTAATCGAAATTGTTTCTCAAATAGCTAATGGTAACCACAAATATACTTAACCTTTAACTTATGACATGGTGGTAAATTTTACACTCTCTTTTTTTTTCATTATAACTTCTGTCCATTGCTCTCTCACAAGGTGATATTCTCCGTACCCTCTAGTTATATTATACTATTATCCACAGTATTATTTGTCATGTGGTATTGTCAGCACTTGAAGAGAAATTTGGTAAGAGGTGTAAAAACTACCACTCGTCATTAATTGTGGGATTTTTTCTTAGAGATTTTTTTACTACCACGTCTAAGTTAACGTAAGCAATTAATAGGAAATATTTTACTACACCTCCAGTTTAATGTTAGTTTTTCATAGAAAAATTTTTACTACACATCTATATTAAAATTTTAAGAAAAAAATCATCTTTTAAAATCATCCATTTGAAGTTTTATACAACTTTGTAACCCTATCTTTTTCTATAATTTTCTGATTACAGAGAATATTGCACGATCAAACAAAATGAACGAATCTAGAATAAGACAGATTTTAAAAAACGATGATGAAAAAAAATAATTGTGATATAAGCGAAGTTGAAGATGAAGTTGTTGATCCAAATTGTTGCCTTGAAAATCATAGCGATGATATTTCGGAAATATTCGAAACGGAAATATGTGTTCAATACTTCGTTTCGTTTCGCAACACATTGGCGAACGCGAAGCTGAAACGAATTGTTTTTATGAAAAAAACCGTTTTAAATGGGCAGCAACAGTCTCTTGATACTACTGAGATTATCAACATATCTGAGATTTATAAGCAAAATTTTTTTTTTATTTTTATTAAACCTACTTTCAATAATTATTATTATACACAATTAGAAGCAAAAGAAATTTTAACTGTTTGTCTGATGACGACGACGAACGTCATCAAAAACTTCATAAAATGGATGATAGCTATGTAAACAGAGTTGCTCCCTTAAGTCAGCAAATCGAAGATGAAAATTTGGAAGATGTTCCCACCAAGGTGTCATCAGCAAAGCCTCCACCAATCAACATTGTCGGGAAAACAAATCCAGAAATTCGTCAGCATATGATGTCACTAAAAATTAATGAATATTCCATTAAAAATTGCAGTATTGGTACTAAAATTATTACAGAAACTATGGATGAGTTTAATACAATATATAAAGCTTTGGTTGATTACAACAACAACACAGAAAATCAAAAATGGAAATTTTTTACCCACTCTTTACGTTCAGAGAAACCAACTAAATTTGTATTGTTCGGACTTGACAACTCCATTAAAAAAGATGAACTGCTAGTTGAATTAAAAAATCTTGGTGCTGAAGTCACTGATGTTAAACCTATGCAGGTTAAAAAAGTGCGTTACTTTGACCAGCAAAACTTTCTTGTGTACTTAAAAAAAGGCTCCATAAAAATACACGATATTCGCACAAAAATCAAAGCTGTTTTCCATCGAGTTGTGAGTTGGCAGTATTATAGTCAAAGGCATCGTGGACATGTCATATGTTTCAATTGCCAAACTTATGGTCATGGGGCTCAACATTGCCATCTCAACACAATTTGTGGGTTATGTTCAGCAACACATAAAACTTCAGAATGTCCTGAACTTACGAAGCAGAAAGACAAACAAATACTGAAATGTGCTAATTGTAAGGGACAACACAGAACCAATTTCATTGAATGCCCAGAGCGAAATAAATACATCCAAATAATGGATAATATTAGAGAAAAAAAGTATAGCAAACACCATCATCATAACAAGAATCACACTCGTACACTAACAACTAATATAAATGATGTACGACAATTTCCTTACTTAGCAAATACTTCAACCAGAAATCATGTTAGTATATCAAATCAAAACAACTCTAACATCAGTACAACCAACAGTAGCGGTAATATTAAACATACATATGCAAGTACCACGAGGCAATATTTAAATAATACTAATTATAACAATAGTATAAGTAACAATAATATTAATCAAACTAACACCAGTAGTGTAAACTGTAAAACTAACATTTCGGATAATGAGAATTTATTCTCGTATAGCGAGTTGCTCTCATTATCTCAAGAATTAATAACTGGATTACAAAACTGTCATACAAAAATAGAACAGTTTAACGTATTAGCAGAACTAACCATTAAATATTTATATAGTAATGTTAAGTAATCCTAATAATGTAAAAATATTGTATTGGAATGCAAGAAGCATTTATAACAAAAAAACTGAATTTTTAAATATTCTAAGAAAATATGAATATAGACGTAGGCATAGTTACCGAAACATGGCTTAAAGAAAAATCTTTTAACGACACACTATATAACATATATCTATGTAACAGAATTTCTAGAAAGGCAGGTGGAGTTGCAATTCTAATTAAAAAAAGTATTAAACACGAATTGTCACCTAATTTAAAAACAAAAATTTTCGAAACAATAACTATCAAAATTCAAACGCAATCATCTGAAATATTTATAACTGGCGCTTATTTTGAGGGTGGGAACAGCAGTAAAGAAAAATTACAATATTTTAAGCACGACTTAAACCTGTTTAACAAACTTAATAAAAAATATATTATTGCGGGCGATTTTAATTGCAGACATGTATCTTGGAAATGCTTAAAAAATAATATATGGGGTAAAATTTTAAACCAAAAGTTATGCCATAGCAACTATACATTATTATTTCAGTCTACCCCTACCTACATACCTGCAGCAGCTAGAACCAACCCATCTACATTGGATCTGACTCTCTCAAATATTACCAACTATCTAACTGATCCGATTTCTGTAAATGAATTAAATTCTGATCATTTACCGGTATTATTTAATATCAATCAATCAACAAAAATTAGAGAAAATCAGAAAACATTTTTATATAAAAAAACTAACTGGCAAAAATTCGGTAAGGCATTAAACACATCTTTGAAAAAATTTAACTTTACCAACATTTCGAATGTGCAACAAGCCAGAGAGGCTGTCGAATATTTCCATGAAAGATCCAATAAATAAAATAGTTCCGGAAAAATCAATTGTACGTACTGACAAGTTACCAAAACTACCCGATCACATTAAACATCTGATTTCATTACGGAATGCAGAACGACGGCAATGGCAAAGAACAAGATACTTTGTTCATAAATTATTATTTAGCCATTACAACTGTTTGATCAGGAAAGAAATTTTTGAATTCAACAACGTAAACTGGAACGGTTTTTTGTCTACCTTAGATAAAAATTCTAAACCCTTCTGGAACGTTTGCAAAGTTTTAAAAAAAAAAAAATCAAAAATACCAGCACTTATACATAACAACGATTTATTATCCACTGACAAAGAAAAAGCTAATGCATTAGCAGATTATTTTGCAAATCAAAATTCTCTGACTAATAACTATAGCGACACAATAACCATTAATATGGTTAACGATTCAGTTGAAAATCTACAACATCAAACAACTAACCATCTTGAATTTACTTCTGTAAAAGAAATTACTACCATAATTAAGCAGATAAAAATTAAAAAAGCTCCCGGTCAGGACAAAATACCCAATATTGTACTTAAAAACTTGTCAAAGACAAGCTATAAAATATTAAGTAAAATTTTTAATAAGTGCATGGAACTAAACTATTTTCCAGAAATATGGAAAATAGCCTTAGTTACATGTATTCCTAAGCAAGGAAAAGACCCAGCATTAATTGGAACCTATCGTCCAATAAGCTTACTCAATTCCTTAGGAAAAATTTTTGAAAAAATTATAAAAACTCGGTTAGTAAATGTTTTGCTGGACAAGAATATTCTGCCGAACGAACAATTCGGATTTAGAAATAAACATTCCAGCACACATCAAGTTTGTAGAATCAAAAATATCGTTAGAAGTAATCTAAATAACAAAAAATCAGTGGGCTTGATTACACTTGATGTCGAAAAAGCATTCGACTCAGTATGGCATCAAGGTCTCATTCACAAAATGATTAATTACGAATTTCCAGTTTACCTTGTTAAGCTAATTCAAAGTTTTCTTCACGATCGTTTTTTTTCAGTTAAAATCGGACTGACACAGTCCAACAAAATAAATATCACAGCAGGAGTACCACAAGGTTCATCACTTTCTCCCATTTTATATAACCTTTTCATAGCAGATTTACCGAGCCCTCAAAATTGCTGTACAAGTTTATATGCGGATGATACCGCCTTATTATCATCTTCCAAATGTCCAAACGAAATAATAAATAATCTTGAAAATGGTTTCAAAATAATTCAAGAATTACAAATGGAAAATCAAAATCAAGGGCGAAAAAACGAAATCGATTTTCTTCACAAAAAGAAGGAAATCTTGTTTCTTGCCTAACAGAAACTTATTATTAAATAATACCGAAATAATATGGGAAAGATAGTATATTAAATATCTCTGTATACATTTGGACAAAAAATTGCTTTTCAAAACACATATAACTAAAACCGTTAGTAAAATCGATTTATACATAAAAATGTTATACCCAATTATTAATAAAAAATCCAGCTTGACGGTAGAAAACAAATTTGATCAAAAAGGTTTTGCTTGCCATTTTCCCTTAAAAAAAATATATTATAAATAGAATAGTTCATAATTATTGTCATAGTCATAGGTGTAAATACATTAGTATAAGCTCTTAATAAGGTAATTGAATAATTCAACTGTATAATTTAATTAAGGCATAATAAAGAAATAATAATAATAATAAAAAAATGGGCAGCAAATGAACCACAGATATTTAGTCTCCACTTTAGAATTCCACTGCATAATATTGTAATATTACAAGCTTCGGTAACCGCAGCTAGTAACGATGAAAAAGAAAATAAAATGTATAAATATTGCTCCCAAATTTTTGATGATTCTATTCAAGATAAAATCATCGAACATACCAACACAAAATTAAAAGTGAAATTTGAATCAACAGTAAAAGTAGAAACAAAACCTTTAGATAAAATCGAATTTAGAGCATTTCTAGGAATATTATAATTTATACATCAGTTTTCAAGTCAAATCGAGAGTTTACAAAATTAATATTTGTAACAGCGGAACAGGGAGACAAATTTTCAGAGCTGTTATGTCTGAGTTTCGATTTCTTACACATACTTTCTTGTTTACGATTTGATAACACTTTTGATAGACCGCAGAGATTATTAATTGATCCATTAGCGGTTATTTTAGAAATATTTAAAAAAATAACTGATATATTACTGATATATTTGATAAACTGATATTATAGATTTTCTCCCACCACCTGTAATGCAGCTGCCCTCTACTTTCAGATCCAACAAATTGTGTTATATTTGTCCAAACAGATTAAAACGAAAAACCCCACACAGATGATTTGTCAAAAACCAATGTGTATGGGTTGTAGCAAGCGTATTTGTATAAACTGTACAACATCTGATTTTGACGAATGAAATTATTACATGAAAAGACTGGTTGTTATTTTCTAAGATACAAAATTTTTGGAAATGCTCTATTTATTTTTTTTAAATATGTATATTAAGCTGTGAAAAACTGCCATTTTATTTTTTGTTTACATTTTTTTTATTTTGTTATGTAAATATAAGAACTATTACTATTTTTTTGAATTTAGAATAGGCTTGTGCAATAAAGTGCCAATTTTTTAAAAAACCCTCAATACTAAATTTTTTTTTTTTTAATATAGCATTTAGAATTAACTTAGCCAGATTTAAGTGAAAAAAAAATTTATAAAAAATATTATATTCCTTCTAAAATATAAAAAAAAATGGTGTAAAATTTACTAGTACCATGTCCAGTAACAAAATTTCACCTCCTAAGTTAAAGGTTAATGTGATAAAGCATGGTAAAGACCATTCGATAAAGTACGACCATTTTTCAATGAATACCATAATGAACCTTAATAATAAATTGATTTCCACAATGAGAATATTCATCAATACGGATTTAGAAAGGGAATAAGAACTCAAAACGTTCTAATCAATGTTGTGGACATGCTTTGCGATAATTTATCTCAATTTAATATGGTGGCTAGTATATAGTGTATGATTACTAGTATATCAAATGCCTTTTTTAAATAGATAAACACTCCATCTATTTAAAAAAAGCATTTGATCCTCCATCTAACACTCTATCTATTTAAAAAAAGCATTTGATATACTAGTGTAATCACGATCTGCTCTTAGACAAACTGAACCATCTTGATCTAACATTAGAAGCGGTTACTTTAACGAGTAGCTATGTAAGAAATCAAAATCATTTTGTAATTTTTAAAAACAGTCATAGCTCAATTAAGAGCATTAGTATAGGTATTCCTATTAAGAATCTATATTAGGCAAATTATTTTTATTTACTGATGATTGCAGTCTATTTTTTCCTAGTGATGACACCTTAGGTGTACAATCCCAATTAAAACATTATTTGTTGGTTCTAGCACAATATTTTAATATAAACAGAATAGCTACGAATACGCTGAAAACTAAAGTTATAAATTTTAGATTTGGTTAAAGCGATTTAAGCCGTAATTAAATATATATTTAAATCAAAAAAACTAGTCCAAACTATAGTAAGTAACAAAACTTGCGTAAAAAAACAAAAAATTGATGGCAGGGATTAGCGAAGACATTAGGTTTATGAAATTATGCTTGAGGAACAATGTAGTTCCCAAAAGTCATTATTTTATCCCTGAAGTCTTCAATAATCAAAACCCAGCGATTTAAATTCAACATAGAAAGGTCCATCATTAAGAACACAGTAAAAGACCTTTACAAAAAATTAAACACAAAAACTATAGAAGCATACAGCTTACACCTAGCACTAGGAAAATGTTCAACGGATCATCAGGCGGACACATTGTATACAATGATCTCCAAAATTAAAAGAGGATACCAATGTGAGAAAGATAAGAAAAGAAAGATACTCAACAAAAAATTAAAAGAACTAATAGCAAAGTCACCATTAACAACTGTACCCGTGCAAAATACAAAAATAAAACATATCAAAGGTTTCGTAAATAACAAATTAAGTAAGGGACTCAACTATGCAATTAAACCTAAAAACTCTCCTACAGAGGATATAATCATAGACATAGAAGCATCAATAAAATATCTCCCAGAACAGCAGAAAGAAGAAATAAGAAGGATAACATCGCAATAAGTAAATAACAGAAGGCCCAATAAGACCCAATCTAATGAGTCTTCAATCCTAAATGAATTAAAAGAGAAACCGGTGTACTATATGAAACCAGACAAAGGAAGTTCGTTGGTTATAATGGACAAAACAGACTACGACACACAGGTTTTAAAGAAAATAACCAGCGACAAATATCAGGAGTTTAGCAAGGATCCTCTGCAAGAATCAATTCGAAGAGTTGAAAAAACATATAAGGAGTGTGCTTCGTTGTTAGGAAAAATAATTAGAGAACTGCGCATGCCTAATCCGTATATCCCAACGATTAAATGTTTACCTAAAATACACAAAACGGGTAACGAGATGCGCGAAATAGTCGCTGCAAACACCTCCCCTACCTATAAATTAGTTAAATGGCTTCTTAATGAATTCAAGACAATGAGCGAAAACGAGAATACTAGATCAGTCAAAAATTCCATGGAATTCATTAAAAGAGTACAAAGTTTCAAAAACTTCAAAGAAACAGATGTATTAGTCTCATTCGACGTCAAAGCCTTATTCCCCAGTATTTCAGTTGATGAGGCATTTATCGACTTAGAAATTCGGCTATCTAAACAAGAATCAAGTCACCAATGGAGTCAAAAAGTAAAACAATATATGAAACTAACAAGATTATGCATTACAGAGGATTACTTCACTTTCAGAGGAAAGTTTTATAAAGGCAAAACCGGAGTCGCAATTGGGAATCCACTGTCTCCCTTTATAAGTGAAATATTCATGCAAATAATAGAAGATAAACTACACAAAGAAGGAAACTTACCAAAATATTGGATAAAGTATGTAGACGACGTCCATCAACCGGAATGAATTAGACAAGATCCTGAACAACCTTAGCAATATTCACGAGAACATAAAATTCACAGCAGAAATTGAAGAGAATCATCAACTACCTTTCTTAGATATCTTAGTATTTAAGAGAGAGACTGAAATAAAATTCGACGAACACCCATAGAGTAACCGCAAGTACATCAAATCATAGCTTCCGACAAAAGATGGCTCCATATCATTAAATGATACATAGACTAGTGACAGTTCCAATGGAAAAGAATAAATAGAATGAAGAAAAAAATTATATTATCGACACAGCTACAAAAAATGGATACTCGAGCACAACAACTACAAGAATTATCAACAAGAAAAGGAGGTATATGAAAAGGGATGATATGACCACATTGTTCCAACAGGAACGGATAAAAGCAAACACCAAAAGAATTTCCATCACATATGATGATGAAATAACGAAGTCATTAGGGAAAAAATTAAAAAAAAACACAACATAGACGCTATAAGTACTAGTAGGCGGCATCAATTGAAAACATTACTAGCGGAATCTACAAAATATCATGCAACAAATGTGAGAAAATATATATTGGACAAAAAAAGAGATTAGCAACAGTAAGATTTCAAGAACATCTAAACAAAGCAAAAATTGCTAAGAAGGCAGGTAAAATATCCAATTTCAAATCAACTGTAGCAGAACACATCGCAATCGAGGAACATGACAGCAACATAGATGATCTAGAGGTAATCAAAGAAATCAACGACACCAGAAAACTAGATGTTTGCGAAAGTCTGGAAATCATAAAACAACCGCCAGGTACCCTTCTAAATAGTGATCACGGTAATGGGTACACGTGGCTATTTAAATTCATAAGAAAATAAAAATATAAATCCTTTCTTTATAAGGTAGAATTAAGTAAATTTAAAATTTAATATAATTTTGTAATTTTTATTGCCCATAAAAAAAAAAAAAGTATATATAACTAATATAGCACTTAATCAAATTTAATTTCGTCAATACACTGAAGAAGGCAACATATTATTGCCGAAATATCGATATTTGTAAAAATGGACAAATAAAGAATTTAGTAAAATAAAAGGAATTATGCGTTTTTCTTTCTTTTTAATTTAAACAAAAGTTGTAAGTTAACCTGCGTTTAGAGTTAAAAACAATTAGCTAATGATTAAAAAAGGTGAAATTAGAATTTACTTCATGGAGAGTTCTAGTAGTTGGTTCGACTTTGCCGTATTCAGTAAGGTGGAAGGCAATGTGGAAAACGTACATGAATCTGAGATTGTTCCGATTTTTTCCGAACTCCGATTTGTGTTGCCCGAAAAGATCTACTCAATAAAAGGGTTTTGTGGTTTTTTTTTAATTTCAGCCAAACATTAGTTTTCAAACGACATATTTATACAAGCATTGTACAGTTTGGACTAATTGAGGATTGTAGCAAGAAAATGTTCCTTTGATCAGTAGGAACATTTGGAATACATTTGTTAATATTACTATTGAACTTTTGTAGATTGTACGTGGTATATTTTTACATTGTGGAAACACGTTTGTTTTGGAACATGGTTCCACATTTCGAAAAATTTGACTACAAACGAATTCTCATAGCCAGGAACAAGAGAGGCATAGGTGAGATCATTGATAAAAAATTAGTAGGTGAGAGTAGGTTATCACTGAGAAACACCAGCATTAATATGATGTTTATCGGAGATGAATCCGTCAATTAAAACACGCATCGAACGATTAGGCCAGGCCTATCCCAAGTAAGGCAGCCTTTACACGAACAATTTAATCCACGGTAATTCACAATCAAAATTCACGATGAAATCAATTTAGCGTTTACACGTTAAACAAAATCCATGAATTTTTTTTGAAGTAAATGCCAAAACTTTATGATAAAAGTACAGTGAGCATTAAGTTCTTAAAAAATCAAAGAAATGTTTCGTAGAAAAAAATATATAAAACCCACATTCATTTTTAATTTCACAAAAAAATATTGTCCTCAAAAAATAAAATATTAAATTTAAATGGAATGTCTTCGTTAGGTTTCGGTTCTTAAAAATATATTTTTATAGTCTTCGGAAACAACGTTCCACAAAACTGCTTGTTTTTTTTTATAGAATTTCATTAACTTCTTTCCATGTAAAATTTTACACATTTCAACTAAACAAAATCAAAATCAAATTCAATACAAAAAACTGTCAGTACTTTTAAATATTTAACATAAAAAAAGCACTTTGTTATCAAAATCTACCTGTATACAAACAAAAGAAATAATTCGTTATCAAAATTCAGTCGAAAACATAGGATTGAAATAAAAATTTACGAATCCGCCAAATTTAATTCATATGAACTGTGAAATTTTATTGGATGGAAATTGGATGGCCATCCAATTTGATTCACGAAATTCATACGATTTAATTAATAAGTCAGAGCTCTTAAGCGTACGATTTTTTGACATTTGAATCAAATCCATGGATTAAATGGTACATATGTAAAGGTCAATCTAACCTAACACTAAATAACTATAAAATTAAATATCTCAACACCAACGTCGCAATAACGTCGTAAATTTAAGAAAAATAACTTTATAGTTAAAAATGTAAAAGTTATAAATTCAATAACATATTATAGGTGTCAACCATTCCTGCATGGGCACATAATTTATTATCATTTGAATCGCAATGTACAGTTTAAAAATTGACTGATGATAATTAGTTTTTTTTTCACTTTCATCAGTCTCTGCTTGAGCGAATAAATTATTTTAAATATATTTTCAGAAATTCAAGTATTGTTTTAAATTATATATTTTGAATGCATATTAAAACAAAAAAAAAAAATTAAACATTCGTGAGAAGAAAATTGCATAAACAGAGAATACTTGAATAAATATAATTTAACTTTATTTTATGGTAAACAACAACTGAAGAAGCAAAATGTCAATATTTGCGCGTAAACTAAAGAAAAAATATACAGAAACCTCTTCAAATCGAAAAGATTGATTATCTTTTTATATTTTTCTACATTTTATATGAATGGGTTCGAGTTCAGAGTTGTGCTCATCAACTAAATCAAATGGAGCCAATAAAACTACAATGTTGAAATGAAAAAAAAAAATAAATAAATAAAAAATAAAAATAAAATTTTATGTTACACCAGATCACTTCACTACAGAATTTTTTATTTATGTTTTTTTTTTCTTATTATTATATTTACTTACTAACATCGAATCTTTATAATAGTATCGATAGAATATTATATAGAAATATAGAATCATTTAGTGGGTGGGATTTGTTCTTGTCACTCAACAAGATTTTACAAAATTTATCAAAATCCGGTTGTTGTTGATGGTTTTGTTCTAGTATTATTCAAGAGTTCAATTCTTTCTTAAGTCCTTTTCTGTTTTTAGTTTTTTTAGTAATGAAATGAATATTAGAAACTTGAAGAGTAAAACAAATTTGATATTTGGATTGTAATACCAATTTAAATTGAATAATAACATAACACCTATAGGTACACGATGAATTAAAGTATAAGAAACAAATAAATAATTTCTTCCTTTAGGTAATACTCATTTCTCAATTCAACTTTATCTCATATTTATTTATTCTTTTTTTTTGTGTTTTTAAACAACACAAAATAAACATTTTTTGTTTTTTTTTTTTTTATACGCGGCTGGTGGGAATCTTTAAAAGACACAATGAGCCCACCCTTCCTATATTACGATCTAGTCCTACGGGTCTAATGAGCAATTTTTTCTTGGCTTTTTTTTATTTTCAATGTAGACTACATCCAGCGATGTCTATTTAACTTTTTCTTTGACGTATTCATCCATAACCTTGAAGACCCATCGTATCAGCGACGAAAAACTAACCAGCTCTTCGAACGAATTTATAATTATGGAAGACTTGTGAAAAACCTCGTTTCGTTGGCAGTAAACATAACGAAATTCTTCACAAATCCCGTAAAAACAAATCTATCTAAACGTGGGAGCGGGTCAACCTCCGATCACCAGCGCGATGAGTCCTCAAGAATGTGGGTGTTTATTGGTGCACTAATTCAAAAGGTTTTACTCTTTAGAGTCATGTGGCTATATTTCTATTATCCAGGAGCTCGACTACCTCCACACTTATATGGTGCTGAAGAAAAATTCGAACAAAATAAACCTAAAAATAAAATTAAGGTCCAAATGTGATATAGATTCTGAAGTAGAACATTTTATTAAACTTATCCAAAATGCTGCCTGGAATCATACAAAAGATTGTGAATAAATCTGTAGGACTCAACTTCCATAGAGAAATATTAAATTTGATAAAAATTAAAAGAACAGCTAGACGCAGATGGCAACAATCTGGTGATTCGCCAAACAAAACTCTGCTAAATAGGTTAACTCAGAATCTTAAAAGAAAAATTAAAGATCTTAAAAATGTAAAATTTGAAAAATATATATGAAAAATTTATCTGCTAAAAGAGAAAATAACTACTCGTCGGGGAAAGCAACAAAGAGTACAAAAAAACCGAATCTCTCAAATGCCGCCAATTAGAATGAAAAATGGTGAATGGGCGAGAGATAATATAAAGCTGAAACATTCGCAGATCATCTTGAGGAAATTTTTCGAAAACTTTAATTAAACGAAACTATTATTTACTTTTATTTATGATATTTTAAAAACTGAAAGAAAAAAGGGCTCCCAGTTTTGATCTAATTACATCGGAAGTCCTGAAAGAACTTCCGAAAAAACTAACACGCAATGATAACAATGCTAATGATAACATGCATTATAAACGTTGCTATAAGAATAAGACATGTGCCGAATATATGGAAAATAGCAGGTAAACCCATAAATGAGGTCAAACCGTACAGACAACAGACCAATATCCCTGCTGCCAATAATATTAAAATCATTTGAAAAACTACTAGATCATAGAAAATAGTAATCTGATTCCAAGTTATCAATTTGGTTTTAGATCTAAGCACTCAATAATCTTTCAAATACATAGAATAAGAGATGTAATAGAAAAAGCTTCAGCAGAAAAGCAGGTATGCTCAACTATATTTCTAGATGAAACTCAAGCTTTTGATAAAAAATGGCATCGAGGATTAATACATAAACTAAATTATATGTTACCTAAACAATACATAGATATACTCTCATCATATCTAGAAAACATACTATTTAGAATAAAACAAGACGAAGAGTATTCTACTATCAGATATATTAAAACAGGTGTGTCTCAAAGTAATATTCTGGGTCCCATACTGTATTTGCTCTACACCAATGATTTACTACAAATGGAAAATATAACTGTAGCTACATGCGACAACCTCTACATGGACAAAGAAATGGTTGAATCATAATCTAGCAAAAATAATGAATTGAATAGCTAAATATTGGAATGAGCATATTTTTGATATGGCCAAGAATGCTGTCAAAGATTTGCAGTTTTTTTCACCATGTAAAGCCTACTTTTTTCCAAAATATCTGTCCAATATTTTTAAAGCTTATTCCCGAACTAAGATGGTGCACAATTCTCACATATAAGCTGGTTCATTACAAACTTGAGTAGGTTACGTTGACATAATCCAACATTGCACCCTATAATTGGTAACTCCACTGTTCGGGTGACTTTTACTCTTCTTAGCACAAATCGAATCGTTGAAGCTGTATCTCTCTTTTATAGTCATCTTGTTGGAAATGACACTTGATCCATTGAAATAAAATCAATAATACATCCCTTCAAACAATTTCAGCGTACACTAGAGAGTTGTCAAGTGCTCGTATACCGTCGAAATATAAAATTAGTTCAAAGCTAGTTTTGGAACTGCTAAAATATGGAATATGCTTCCAATAGAATAAATCCAACTTACCTACCAATTCTTCTCTATCATCCCAATCCTTTACTTTTTATCCGAACCTAGGATAATTTTGTATACAGGAATTCTTTTCTAGTTTTTTAATTCGAAAACAAAATTCTTTATTCTACCAAATCCAACATCCACATCCGTTCTTGTTTTGTGAGTCAGTTTTCTTATGGTTTCCTATAACGTAGTTCAAATGTTTTACAAGTTTTATAGCCAATATAACTGGTTCTTCTTCAATAATTTATTACTGTTTTATTTCTTGATTCTATTTATTTGAATGTAATTAGCTTGGATTAATTCAATCACTTATTAGAAGCACTATTTATAGGTTTATATTTTGTGCTCTTCTTTTTTAGACTCTGATTGTTTTTTTACCCAGTAGCTAATGGTATTAGTGAGCTGAATCGCTCACTTGGGGTTGGTACCTGTTATATGAATCTGACTGGGGTTGATATTTGCTTGTTTTGTATTTTTTAGAATGACTCTAACGGAGCTATGTTTCAGAGAGCTCATTGTTAGTTCATTAAATAAGTGGACAAACAAATTTGTACTACGATAATATGAAGGTTAACAGAATAAAATCAGATAATTAAGGAGAGTAGATTTAATGTCAGAACACTAAAATGGTTCATCAAAGGACATGGCCCTTTTAACAAACATTGATTTGTTTATCTCCTATCATCTTCTATTTCAATGTGATGTCATAGACATAAATGTTGTATTTACATCACCTTATTCAAAAATTGACATTACGGCCATAATATAACGTTCATCAAGGAATTGTATTTTTCAGTATTCAAATGAAGAAGTAGCAGTAGGCTGAACGTAGAACTCATCGTTAAAACAAAAAATTAACAGTAAGAAGAAAAGAAGTGCAATTTAATTTCAGCATATTTACATTTTTTGTCTTAACTATTTTTTGTTTTTTGTAACTTAACTTAAAAACAGGCTCTGATCAACTCATAACTATGTAATGATCAGTTTAATATTTTCTAATAATTTTTTTATGATCTGTTCACCAATAAGTCATATTTTCCTCATATTGAGTATCCTAAACTTATTCAGATCAACTGCAACTGTTTTCTTCGTTAGCTTAAATTTATTTTCTTTCATTTAGATTTGCCCTTCTTTTAACCATTATCCTTTGTAGTTTTTTGTTTCCTTATTTTTGTTTTTACCATTTTGTGTCTTTTCTCATCGTTTTTCATTCGAGGACAAATTTTCATCTATAAAGTTTGGTTTTTCTTCGATTTTTAGTCTCTTCTATCATCATTATTCTCTAGTTCTCTACTCATTTTATTTCTATTCTTTTTTCTTATTTTTGATTGTCGTCTGGAAATGTTAAAGTTTACCGGCATTTTGATAGATGATTATCCTGAATTGTTTGAAGTTCTTTACGTATATGTGTAAAAAACTGAAAGGAGCAAAAGGAAAGCAAATTGTGTGTTAGAAAAATAAAAAGAAAAAAAACGGCAATTTCATAAAAAGCTTTTCATAAAAACAGAAAAAACAATAAATAAAATAAAGAAAAATGAATTATAAAAATGTAAAAGAAATTTACCGTTAGATCATTTTAACAATATTCTACTTTGATTGTTGTGTATGTTATATATTGCTTTGCACATAGTTAAATGGAACATGATTAAATGTCGCTAAACTGAAAACCATCATTTAAAATGGTGATTGGAATCATCACACAATATGAATGAATGAATGAATCAAAAAGGGAGCAATGAAAGTAATGTAAGTATAAAAGCAATTGGTTCGTGACATTGCTAAATTACGTTGACTGAATTTTTTTATTATGTGGTCAGGCAGAGGCGACAAATAAGAATTAAAGGATCCTGTTATAAATTGTTTTTTAAGAAAATGAATGCAGTCTATGATTATAAAAAATAAAAAAATAACAAAATAATATATTTTTACTGTGAGACGATTTATGTTAATCAGTTGTAATCAATTTTAAACCAGGAAAAAGCAAAATAATAATGAAAAAATAAAAAAAAATATGGTGAAAAAACAATTGACTGAAATCGTGTTGAATTTGATAAATTGCTTTGTTTTCTTGAATTTTGATGATACTAATATAATATAGGTATATATACGGATGATGATGATGATGATGACGATTACTATCATAGAGGTCCTTTTTTTGGGTTGGGTTGGTGTATAAAGAAAAATGAGTAAACAAGTTTTTTTCATCACCAAAATTCAATTTAGTTTTGACAAGAAACGAAGGTTAATAAAGTTGTTTTGTTCATATTTTGTTAAATTAATAATGTAAAAAATGATTAAATTAAGATAAAGAGCAAAATAAAATGACAAAGTCAAGTTAAATTTCATTAAGGCTAATAAAGTTATAATTTTTTATACTTTTATAGAAATCTTATGAAAAATAATTATTTTTTTGGCTTTATAGAAATAACTTCAAAATTTAAATTACCTTACATTCTATTTTGTGAATATACTTAAAAATATTATCTACTAATGAGACTAGTGAGTGCCGTGGGGCTTAAAATGGTTGAATTCATTATATTTTTTAAGACGAGCGTTGTCATTTTCTTCTTAAATATTTGTCTAATATAGAAAGATAAAAATATTAGGTTTGTTTCCTAAAATTTTTTTATTATAATAACCTTCATCGATGACGGTTATTAAAAAAATATTATTTATTTTTCATTTACTTTCCTATCCAAATTTTTCAATACACTTTTAAATTTTTTTTATTTTTATTAGTTTAAGCAATTCTAATGCAGAAATACGGTCGAAAAAGAAACTATTTCTTTAAAATGCATCTTCCTTAAGTCCTAAGTTGTTAAACAGTTCCACAATAATGAGTAATCCGACGGAATTAATTGTTCTGCCACAGAAGTAAAGTATAATCATTAAATTTGTGTGCCTATTACAGGTGTCACACCACTTTTCCAGTCATTTTTCCAGGTCACCCGAATGAAATTTATTTTCGTATTACAAGTCTCATCCGACAGCAACAAATTTCTGAACGTATTTTTTATGTACTTTGACAGAAAAACTCATTTGACGTTTGAATTTAAAAAAAATATTTTCATAAGAATACAAAGTTGGTTGATGTGTTTTTTTTATAAATTTTTGAAAATTTTTAATATTTAAAAAATAAAAAATGTTTTTATTTACAAGTGTGGATCAATATTTTAGTGATAGTGATTCAGAAGAAGAAACAGAGAATCTAAGTATAAAGAGAAAGATTCTTAGAAATTGTTTAAATCCGTTGGAAATTGATAATGAAAAGTAAGTAAAACAATTTGTAAAATAATTAATGTACAAATATGTGAAATATAACAAAACGATTTGTTTTTAGCTTCGTTAAATATTTCCGATTAAATAAAGACGCTTTTATTGCTTTGTTTGAGGATTTGAAGGGAAAATTTAAAAATTCAAAATTGAATTCATCTATTCCCGATATTATAAAATTGGCAGCATGTTTACGTATTGTAGCTGATGGCAGCTATCAAAAAATTGTTGGAAACGATTACAATGTACTTCTAGCTATGCCAACAGTTTCAGTAATTCTTACTGATTTTTTAAATTTAATGGAAATTCACATTTGCAAAAAATGGATTTGTAAAATGAATGCTGAAAAAGAAATAGAGTGTAAGAAATTTTTTTACACTAAATACCGTTTCTCGGGAGTAGTAAGATGTATCGATGGAACACATACACACATAGTTGCCCCAAAAAAAGAAATTATGCATTTATACTATAACAGGAAAGGATTTTTCAGTATAAATGCAATGATTGTAAATATATACTTAATTGAAGTATTTTTTAATTTTAATTTTAAATAAATATTCATGTATATTTTAGATGTGTGATCATCTAATGAGAATTCGTTTTATTGATGCTACAAATCCTGGTGCAAATCATGATTCATTTGCATGGACTCATAGTACTTTACGTAATATTTTTCAAAGGGAATTTGATTCCGGGAAAGAAAACTTTTGGCTGCTAGGTAAGTAAATAAAAAAGATATTTCTAATTTCTTCAAAGGAAATTTTAAGTTTAAAAATTAATTGATTTTATTTTTTTTAGGAAATTCTGGTTACCCATTATTACCCTTTCTAATGACGCCATGTCAAACACCTCAAAGTAATAGTCTTGACGAAAATTATAATAAAATTCATTCAAAAGTCAGGAATATAATTGAGCGGACAATTAGGTGTTTGTAAAGTCGATTTCGATGCATTTTAGGTGCCAGGCAATTACATTACAGTCCAGAAAAATGCACCCAAGTAATAAATGCAGTGTGTGCACTTCATAATATCTGCATATCATATAAAGTTCCAGAAATTGAAATGGAAAATGTAACTCAAAACAATTTTGAAGAAATTTCTATTGGGTTACATTCTCATAAAAGTGAAACAATAAGAAATCGAATAATATCAAGTTTGGAATAAAAAAAAAACATTTAAAAAAATAAATTAAAATTTGTTTTTATTTCATAAATCCTTAACTTTTAAACTATTTAAAGTAAGACAACTTAAGTTTCAAAAATAACAAAACTAAAAAGAAAATATTAAAAAACATAAAAGATTAATTCATTCAATACCCTTTAAAAGAATATTATTTCACAGCAAAATTTATCATATTCAGTCTTATCTTTCACTTTGTACTCAGTATAGTTCAATTTTGGACTGTTCTAATTGAAATTTTTTTTCTTCTAAATCTATTTTCCTTTTTTTTATTTCTAACAGCTCAATTTCAATTTTAATTTTTCTTTTGGCTTCAATTTTGTATGCTTCAAAAGATTTTTCTTTAATTTTTTTAATTTCCCGCAATTCGTCTATTATTTCTTTTACGCCGTGATTTATTTCTATTATTCCCTTTATAAATTCTTCTTGACAATTTTGTCCCTTTTCTAGGAGCCTTAATCTTTGATCGTTTCTGCTGCTTCGTGATCTTCTTGTATTAGTATTAGTATTTGGAGTATCGATCCTTGTATTATTATTATTTGCACTATTAATATTTGTGTTATTATTATTATCATTTGGATTATTACTATTATAACTGTTAGTAATATTTCTACTACTATTACTATCATATATTATTATATCATCAAAAGTGTTATTGTTATTAGTGTGAATACCACTATTATTATTATTGAAATTATCATTATTGTTATCATTATTGTTATCATTATAAATCGACTCCCCAAAACAACATCCAGCTGATGCAACCGCTACCGACAATGACAAAATTTTATCAATTTCCTGCTTCAATGGTGTTTAAAATGGAAAAATTTTTGGGACCTCCGCCTGTAGATTTAATTTCTTTTTTATTTTTTCCCAATTTGGCTTTAACCTTTCCTTTCATGTCATCCCATACCTAAAAATTTAAATTAATATTCGTAAGCTAATAAATTTAAAACCAGTTACTTTTCTCCACTCTTTTTCAGTACGAACTCAGGGTCCATACAAATTTAATTCATCTGAAATTTCTTTCCACTTTTGGTCAACCTCATACTTTGTTTCTCCAGCTTTAAAACATTTTGCAATTTCTGATTCTTTGCCAATAATTCAACCATTTTTTGATATTGTGTTTTTGTTGTTTTTTTTAAACTAAAATAAACAAAAATGTTTATCATTCAATTTTTGAATTAATATATTCAAATATATATTATATATATATATAAATTATTTCAATAAATTTGTAAATATTTACATACTCTTTCTTTCTTTTTAGAATCCATTATTTAAATTTATATAGACACAAAAAATTACAAAATTACAGGCAAACGGAATCCTGTCACATATAAATTGCAAGTGACAATTGAGTCGCATTTTTCAATCGGCACGTGACAGTTGTAATAGTAATTAGTGTTGTCACCTGAAATTACTCGGATCCGAAAAGTGATACCTGTAATAGGCACATTGTTTGTTATTTCAGTGTGGTGAGAAATTTCGGTAACACCATTGGGTAACAATATAGGTTTATTACTATCAATTTTACTGTTTGTAATATTATTTAATAATTTTCATTGGTTTTTTAAATTAACTTTACACTTATTAAATTCATGTCTATAATAATTATCGCGGCAAATAGAGATTTCTTTTATTATTCGGTTACACAGCTTATTGTAATAGAGCTTTAGTCTTAAATTTAACGGATGTTTATAATGTTTTATTCTTAACTTATTTTTACGTTTTATATTTTCCAGCAGATTCCCACACATACATTGTTGTAATCTTTTGCTCTTCGTTTTTGGGCTGACTATAACTACAAGCATTTATAGGCATTTTTAACAACTTTCGTACCCATCAGATACATTTTTTTCACATAGCGAATAAACATTCTCCCAACTTTCATATCTCAAACAAATGTTTCAGCATCATAAACAATTATACTTAATATTTTAAATGGAATATATTTATTACAGTTACTTAAAAATAAATTTTTTAATAAAAGTCCCATCATGCAATTATCTGAAATTTATAAATTAAAATTAGCACCTTGACAAGAATGAATTGGAATCGTACTAAAACGACCAAATATGGTGATCTAAACAAGCTCCAGTCTTATACCTAGTCGGCTGGTTTATGAAGGAAACTGAACCATGTTCAGCTAGAAGCGCTAGATAAAAATCTAATTCATCATTAGTGTTAATAATTTTTAAATTCATGTCGATTGTGAGAACCAGATTCCCTGATTTATTTTTGAGTAAAATATTTGAGGGCTCTTCAAGAAACATATACTAACACTGCCAAATCTATAAATGGAACGTAAAAGCTTACTTCTTATTAATAAATTGTAATTAAATATCTAGCAATCAAATGTATTTTTAACGAACACTCCCAGTCCACCAGCTGAATATGATTCATTAGTAGTAACATAAAAACTATAACCCGGTATTTTATTTCCTTAAAGATCCAAATTTCCAAAACAAATATTAAAGATAAGTAAATAGAAAGGACTTGTAAATGCGATAATAGTTATCAAAGTTTTGTCTGAGGCGTCTGATATTTTGATGAATAATAAAAAATGTGTTATTGAGTTCAGTTGTGGACTCGAAAACCCTATTACAATATTAGTAGTACCGCAGTGCTCTGAGGATAGCTTAAACAACATTTCGTCGGTTAATTTCTATTTTCGGACACACGTCATTTTTGTGTTTTTTGACTTAGGACTTGGTCCTTAGGTTTTTTGTGATGTTCTACCATTTTCTGTGATTCGTTCTTAATTATCTATTTAAGTTTTGTAGATATGGAGAAGCAAGATTCGGACATCTCAACTTTTTAAACGTTTTGTAATTCCTTAAATAAGACATCGTAATGATCCGAGGATATGGACTAAAAATTTTCCGGTTTCAGGTAAGTTTTTAATTGGTCCACTTACATTATGAAATTTTATTATAGTATTTGATAATATTATGGATATGCCAAAATATAATAATAAGAATTATTTTAGAAATTTCGTCCATTTACATATACTTTGTTTGGATAGTAGCGATTTTATCCGAAACGTACGACAAACAAATTGAGCTAGTTTCAGCCATCAACATAAGTTGAACGTAAATTGTAAAAAACTATATTTAAGGACAAGAAGCATTTTAATATTTTTATCACTGACCTTGTCCCCAACCCTTTTAGGATAAGTATTTTTATTCTTGAAATTAATTTCTTGTAAAAATTTTTGTGTATGTTAAGTATGCAAGACGATATTTGTAGCAGTGGGGAGGAAGATAATTCACGCTCAAAAAAAGTCACTCTGCTGTATCAGATTTTTCTTGTATACATGGAGAGAAATTGTGAATCATTCTTTACTTAAGAATAAATAGTACTTTGCTACTTGGGTATAATTATATTCCGTTTATGATAAATAAATACTTTATTCTTCAATATTATTCTCTTTAGGAGTAAGTATAACTTCTGGAATTTTATAATTTTAAATTAATAATTATTCCTTAAGTGAATAAAATCAAAAAATCTTAAAAATGAAATATACACAGCATTTGTTATACATTTAGATTTTCCCCTTAATTATTAATTAGATATACATATAAATAAGTACTTTTTGTATTTTTATTTGTAGTAATTTTGTTACATAATTACTTCTCTTTTACTCTTGCCATATCAAACATAAAAAATTGTATTTTTCAAGGTCTTCGGTTCCGACTTCTGGAATGCTGGTTCTCTCCGACAATGGCTTATAACGTATTTGGGTAGTTTTCCTTTAGAAAAGTTTAGAAAAGTGTAATTTAAGCAAGTTATAAAAGACTTTTGCCCTAACTACTAGCCAGCCAGACATCGTTTTTCTACAACATGATTCATGTGTCAAGCTAAAACAAAAATAAGTTTTTTCAAAGATTTGGATTTCACTTTTGGAACCCTGAAGCTTATTTTAAGACGTGCTTCACAGCCATTACACAAGAAAAGTTCGAAAAAACATTAAAGAAAAACAAATAGCCTCCAGCTGCTCTTTCTAGGATATGTTTATGAACAAATCGTGACAAGTTTCTAATTAACATTCTTATACCAGTTTTTAACTATTTGCTGGTAGGATGACTTAGCTTTTGATGGATTACAAATTTTTATATCAGCTATTTACTTATATTTAATTTAATTTATATATATGGATGTAATGTATACCTACCTATACTACATATGAAAAAATAATTGCACTTTTAATGTTAACTCAAATACTTTATTTGATTGAAATACTGAAATCAAATACTATTATTTGAAAAAATGTTCACGGATAAAAAAGTAATTATTTATTAATGTTTCCGGAAAATCTATCCAAATACTTTTATTTGACGAAAGTATTTCAAATTCAAATGCATGTAAAACTAAGTTAAATATCTGTTATGATGTATCCTATTAAATTGCATGTAATATAAAATGATATAATGTAAATAATATCACATTTAAAATTGTAAATAATTACATAAAACACAATTTTATCTTAACCTTCATCCGTCCCTAAAAAAAAAGTAACACTAAAGGCCCTTGGGTCAAAATAGACTCATATATGGTTTTATAGTAAAAAGCAATTTATTTTATTTATTTTTGTTAATTTATTGCTAATAAGTTTAAATAAAAGAAAACAAAATATTCCACATAAATTCAATCCGATTAATGTACATAAATTGAAGAAAAAAACTTGCTATGCTACATAAATATATCTCATTTCATACACTGGTCACACACGGTATTGGTATGAGTTTTACAGACAAATTTATAACAAATGGTGCACTTTGATGTGTGCTTGTTGTCAGATTTTTGGTAAAAATTGCAACCGCCTCTTTTCTTTTCAGTTTGCTTATTTGTAGGTGTCGTTGGTGAACAGTTCGTTGCGTTAGCTGTTGTAAGGTTAGCTATCAAATTTTGGTAGTTTAAAGATCGTGGGGAACAAGCTCTTCTAGCCATATGTTCTTTAATGAGAGATTCCCTCAGTATTTCGATAAAGATTCGTCGTATATGATGTTTTCTGTTGATCCAATCTGGAAAAACGCTAATGAAAAGCGCAATTGCATTATTTACTGACACGTCTAATATGTTGGTGAAAATAACAACTGGCCACCTGTTTTTTTTCCTTTTACAAGTATAACTAGCTAGCTATCTTTTTACCTACTGTGTTTACGCCGCCTTTGGTACGATTATAGTCTAAGATTATCTGTGGTTTTTTTTCGGTGTCGTTTGCACGTTGTGTATTTTTGTGTTAAGTGCTTTGAAGAATAACACACTTGTTTTTTTTTGGTATATAAGACACCATAGTAGTATCCTTGGTAAACGCAAACGTTGACAAAAATACAGTCTTACTTTTCATGTCCAAAAGCACAGGTGGAATTGATGTTTTATTTTTCTTTACGGTTTCAATCATAGTCATTTTGCGCTTCAATAACATTTGTCCAAGTTCATACGATGTGAAAAAATTATCAAATGTAACATTTCTGCCATGTAGCTCTCTTTGACATAAATCAAGTACTAGCTGCCTTTCCTGTATACACTTGAATATTCCAAACGTATGTATTTATACTATCGCAAAGTATCCAAAATTTAATTCTGTATTTAGCTGGTTTATTCGGCATATATTGACGAAACGGACACTTACCTCGAAACCCAACCAATTGCTCGTCAATTGTTACATTTTCATCTGAGTTGAATAGTTTTGGCAATATTTCTACCAATTTATCCCACAAAACCCGAATTGGAGCCATTTTATCCGTATTTCTGCGAGCAGGTCGTGTGCTGCGATCATCAAATCTTATGACTTTTGAAATAACTTTGAATCTCTTGAGGCACATAGTGGCACGGAAAATATCTCGGCTTCCAGTTCTATGGTATCTAGAGGTTTCCAGTTTTCTTGATATACTCGTTGTCCTTCAAAACTTGTATTGTCAATTATAATTTTTTATAATACTCTTTGTAATAAGCAATTGAAAAGCTGAAATTTCATCAGATGTACGACTATAAATATATATTTTTATATTATTTTTCGTAAAACAATTTTCTATAATAATATCGATACTTTGAAATTTACTGAACTCTAAACGTAGCACATAAAACTTTCACAAGCAACACTGACCAGTTTTTCGTTAGAACTAAAATATATATGTATATTTACTTTATGATTACTACGATTATACGACGAATTGAAAACAAAAAATTACAATTCGGGGATTTCCCTAATTAGATGCTTGTATACGAATATTTTACATTCACAATGTTATGAATAAATGCATATTCTGTACTAGGAATTACTATAGGTCATTTAAGACCCAAGGAGCTTTAGTGTTACTTATTACAAAAAAGGTATAACGGTTAATCGTAATTTATTCAAATTTTGTGTAATATTTGTTTTCAACATATTAGATAAAGGCATTGAGTATTATATTTAACGAGATATTTGAGAGTACATTTTCCTTTGGGTCGAAATAGACCCGAGGGACGGATGACGGTTAAACCGAGCTATAGATATTCATCAACACAACAATAGGAATAAGTCAAATTTTTATTTAAGTTTATTTAGAACAAGTAGTCAAAAAAATAACTGCTTGTATAATTCTCTAAGAATTTTTAAGGATATGCCAATTGAATTGAGAAGTGTAGGTAATACAAGTCATTTTAAAAAGAAAATTAAAAAATATTTATTGAAAAATGTCAGGAATTAAAATTACTAATTCTAAATAGATATGAATTCGCTTATATATAAATAATTAACAAAAAGTTTTTTCATAAACTATATATAGAAATGCACTAAAATTGAATTATAACTATAAATATTGTCACTTTAATATTATGTAAATATTATGTAAAAAAATAATTAGCCAGACAGCTACCTCTAAGGCTTTGAAATAAATAAATAAATGAATATAAAGAAAAAAAAAAAATGAAATTTACAATATAAATTAATATTATATGTACATATTTTAAAACTTTATTGTTTTGCCCTTTAATTAAATTTCTTATATGGATTTATTTCATATGATTTACCTAACAATGTTAAAGGATTTTAAACTATGAAGCATTACGTCATATCAATATTGTTAAATAAAAACAAAACAACACAACAAAATGAACATAAATAGGTAAATATTTTGTTTCAAGTTGCCATATTAAAAAAATAGAATTTACACGCTCAATTTTGTCTAGATTATTTTGGAAGAATTATTATTGTATTTTTATTCTACACTTTTATGTTCATATTGAATTATCTGGAAAACATTCTACAAATATTCTTTATTATATTAAAAATTATTTTAATAATTTTACTATGTAAATTTCTATTGTACATAAACTCATTTACTTTTAATAAAAATATATTTTAAACTTAACGTAAAACTAATATAAGGAAAATTATTTATTTATATCGTAATGTTTGACAAATTTCTATAATAATTAAGTAACATTTTTATTGAAAGATTTTTTATTAATATTGTACAAAATAAAAACGCGCTAAAATTATTATGTTACGAATATATTGGTAGCGTTCAGTGAAATTAACCTTTGGATCTGAAATCCACAGATCCATGGATCTGTTTACTGAACGGTGTGGTAAATGTACCGGTTAATGTATCGCGGTTGATTAAAATGGATATGAAAAAATTCTAGATACATTTCATGGATCTGACTTTTTATATGTAAAAACAACAACAACAATTGTTATGTTGAGTGTTGTGACATCTACCGTATGAAAAATTAAATGTTTATATTTTTTATTAAAGTTTTTAAATTTAAATTGCCATTATTTTTTGAATTAGTGTGAAATTTAAATTCTTAAGGAAGATTTATGCACATAAAACTTAAATTAAGAGTTATAAAAAATAAATTATATGTATGATAATAAATATTATTCCATTCAAATTTTTTTTATTTTTAAAAGTACTCATTATATTTTCCGGTGATGGCGCTAGTATTGCGGTAATTTTTTGTGGTGAATTGCGTTCAGTAGCCAGATATATGGTACATGGATCCAAAATGGATTCTAGATCTACCGGTTAATGCTACTGAACGAACCCATTGATATATGCTTAGGTATATATTATTCCTATTTGGAATAAACAGTGCAATTATTAGTTGGCGTCTATCTTTCGCAAAGTGAACTAGATGAAATAAGTTATGGGACCTTTATAAAATTATTTTATTTTTAATATAATTTCTTTATTGCTCGAAATAATATATTAAAGTTTATATTTTAATTAATCATGTATATTTAAATAATCATATAAGAAATCAGGTAAATTCATAAAACAAATATACTTGGAAAAGGTGATTTTAGAGCGCAAAAAGAAGCAGCATAAACTATTATTGATACAACAACATCGGGAACACCAGACCAAATAATTGATCTCATTGAAAAATATCATATTTTATTGCCATTATGTAATTTAAAAGATTTAAAAACAATTAAAGTTGTTTCAACTGGTATAAAAATCTAAAAAAAAATTAAATATCAAATAAAGGATATCAATGTAAGTTTTAAAATTCAAAGGTTATTAATTGGTTATTCAGGTAGTTAGTAGTTAGAAATAGAAAATATTTTATGATAAAATATATAAAGTATTATAAGAATAACAAAAGTATTATAAAAATAACAAAAATATTATAAAAACTAAAATTGTATTAGAAATATAAATAAAATAAATAAATAAATATTTTTGATTTTATTAATAATATTAATTCCATTTTTGTTATTATAAATTTCAGAAAAAATAAATTTATGCCTTTTTTCAATTAATTTTCAATTAATTTATTTCCTTAAATATACATTTTTTTTTTTGTTAAATACACAGATTTTTACAGAGTTTAGAGATATTCTCTTTACAGCTGAAACATTTTAAATTTTAAATAAATGGTACATTCTCATATTAATATTAAATTTTTAAGGGAAAACAGGATAGTAAAAACCTAATCCAAATAATTTTTTTTTTTAGATAAAATAGATAAAATTTAATATTTATGCCTTATAATTGTGCAGTTTATTCCTAATTTTTTAATTAATTCCTTTTATTGATCAATTTATTCCTTGTATGTAATTGAATAGCTTACTTCTAAGTTGTGAATATATCTACAAAGAAAAAAATATAATTATTCTTTTTTAAGAACAAAATTTAAAGAAATTAAGAATATTTTATTCCAGCGTTAGGATGAATGTTAAAACTAACTTTTTTTGTTAGATATATATTATTCCTAAAAATGTGTTATTATTCTTAGCTTAAGTTGGGTTAAATTGTAAACTTCATTTCGGTATAATATATTGAATATATATATAATTATACTTGAATTATGCAAAAAAAAATATTAAGAAGAAATTACGAGAGGCTGGTTTGTCTTGTAAAACTTATAAAACTGAAAATATTTAAACGAAATATATGAAACCGCCTTATAAAAATTTCCTGTACAAAAATTTTTTCAGGATTTTTTTTGGGAATTGTCGGATAGTGAAAAGACCAAATTTTACTTGAAATTTGTAATGCAAATCAATGTTAAACGTAGCCATACATCCAATTGCAAACACGTGATATTGTTTTCATTTAATTATTACTTAGCTTTATCGCATATTCACAAATCATGTCGACTTATTTTTGACGAAACAACAGCTGTTGAGGCGTTAATTTAAAAATGAATAAAAATACTGTTTTTCTCTTATTTTATTCAGGCTTAAACTTTTTTTTACATATAGACTTATCTACTTTACACCACTTTAGTCAAAAAAAAATTGTGCTAGAATCGGACACATCTGAGCAAAATTCGGACAATGTTAAAAAATTTCTAAAACCTCTAAAAGGTGTGTTCAGTCATTCAGGTCTATCTCATCAAATCTTGGGCGCAAACAGTCATGATTTTTTTTTATTTTTATAGCTTGAAAATATACAAAGCTAATACTCAAATTTAAAAGAAACTTTTATCTGGCAGTTTTTTTTTTATTAAACTTCAAACTTTAAATTCGATTTACTCGAAACTATTCTAAAACGTTTGTCCGAATATAGAAATAAATCGACGATTTATAAATTTAATAAAATAATATGAATATAAAAAATTTAAATAAAAATTAAGACGAAAGTTTATCAAGATCCTCATAAAGAAACTGATTTTTATTTTAATATCACCTTCTTTTTCTGTTAGAAATATTGTGGAATTTCTAACCCAGACGTAATTATTACTTACTTACTTGAAGGGTCTGGCGCAAAATTGTCTTCCACTTATTTCGGTCACGAGCGGAATCTCTCCAGTTGGTGATTTGAAGTTTTTTCATATCTGCCGATACTTCATCTCTCCAACGAAAGTGTGGCCTCCCTCGACGGTGCGTTCCCTGGGGTTTGAATTCGGCATATTTTAATCATTCATACGCTCTACATGGCCTAGCCAATGAAGCCGTCTTATTCTGACTTTTTTTAGCTAGGTCCATTTCTTTGAACAGCTAGTATAGTTCGGCATTGTATCTTCTTCTCGAAACCCCTTCGTCAGACACAAAACCATAAATGCGACGAAGAATTTTTCTGTCAAAGATACCAAGTGCATGCTCACTTGCTTTTGGTAATGTCCACGATTCAGAATCATATAGCAGCACCGGAAGGATGAGCGTTTTGTATAATTGTGCTTTGGTATTTTGGGATAGGAGCTTTGAACCCAGTTGTTTGGACAAACCGAAGTAGCAACGGTTTGCAAGGGTAATTATTCGCCTTACTTCAACATCGATATTATTGGTGGAGTTGATGTTGGTTCCAAGGTAGATAAACCACTGAACTACCTTAAAATTATATGAGCCGACAGTGATGTTATGTCCTATATGATGTTGTGAGGACATTTTATTTGTCGACAGCATATATTTAGTTTTATTCTCATTTATGAGAAGACTAGCTTTACCTGCTTCCTCTTCAATTTGTGTAAAGGCTTCGATGATTGCTGTTCCGATAATATCGACGTCATCAGCGAAACCCAGCAGCTGCACCGATTTGTAAAATATAGCGCCCCGTGTGTTCACACCGGAACGTCGCACTATATGCTCCAACACCAGATTAAAGAAATTACATGACAGCGCATCGCCTTGTCGAAATCAGGATCACGTTCGAAATTAAACTTTTTCTTTTTTTACCTGATTTTTTACCCCTTTTGAGTAATGATCTGTTATAAGGTGTTAACGAATCATTAACAAAAATGTTCCTTTAAACGTTGTTCATTATTAAAGAGAAAATTTAACAAAATAATAAATTAATAAAAAAATTAATAGTTAAATTTTAAACAAAAATTAGAATGTTTAATTATTTAACAACATCCAAAAATTTACCTATATTTTTAAAAAATTTCAGAAATCTTAAAAACGTTTGTTAATTAGTACATATGAAATTTTCCAGCTACCTGAATAGTCTTATAGTCCTAAAACTAAATAATTTAATAAATTTCAAATTATAAGACCATAATAAAATATAAATAATAAAACCATATTTAATGAAATAAAAGAATTAGTATTCTTAATTGTTTTTACGAAAACTAGTACCTTTATTAGAAAACCAAATATATTTAAATTTTTATAAATATGAAATTTTGTCCCGACACCATTAAAACTCATCTCAAGCTGGAGAACTAACATGTCATTGATAAAACCATGTCATCAGATGATAAAAAAGTACAATTTATTTTCCTATTAAATTAAATTTTAATAATTTTTTATAACATTACCAAACTGTTATTTTTATAAAGTCATCAAAGTCAATAACATTTTGCAAACAAAATACATTAAAGCTAATATCGTTATTATCCAAATGATTTTTTGATTAGTTAAAATAATATATTTTTTTAAGACAAACATCAAACTCTATGTTAAAGTAAGTTATTCTTAAAATTACAAAATAAATATATTAAAAATGATTTAATCGTTGAATAGTTTAACAAAAAAAAAAATATATTATTTAATAAAAAATTTGATTTCGATCAGCTATGAAATTTTTATGGTTATAATATTTACAAATTTAAATTTTTTTCTAATATTTTAGTACAAAACGGGATGGGATGATCAATTTTGTACGTCTACATAATTTTAAATATTTTCTCAATATGGTCGAATGTCTACAAGTCGGTTTTCTATGCATAAAATTTTCTTTTACTTTCATTTTCTATATACATAGGTATACATAATAATATTATGTACATAAAATATCTCTTTATATCCTGGTAATAATTTTGTTTTCTTCTCGGCTATCAATTTATTATAATGTATAAAATAGCGGCGTTGTTTTTTTTTCCAAACATTGTTTTCTTATATTATAATCCTGATGACTCCTCTTCTTTGTATAGATTTTTATAATATTATGATTATTATATTTTCTATTATAGATTATTTTTATCATGATGAATACTAATGCGAAGAAAATATTTAGAATAATGTTTCCAGTCTGTTCATCGGAATGAGTTAAAATATCATATTTTTTTTTTTCTTTTTTTAAGTGTGTATCTTTATGTGTGGAGCGTATAATAATAAAAATAAATAAATAACAACAACAGGAATATAAAATAATATAGTAAAGAAGTTATAGAGTCTATTAGACCGAGAAAATTATTTTATCGTTCTATATTTTGTTACCATTTTTTAGTTTAAAGATATACGGTGCAATAGATTCAGGTGCGTGTATTACGAGACTAAAGTATGGTTTAATGGTTATATTAGATGATTAATAACTAGAAAGTTATACTGATGGCTAACGCCGAACTGAACCCAGTTTGATAAATGAAATCTATTTCATTTTATTGTTTTAATTTAGTTAAGATAATTTTCAATCAAAAATAAAATAAAATTATATTATTTAGAAAGGGTTGATATTCAAAATCGCTTTCTAGCTAAAATAAAAATGGAGCTGATATGAGTATAGTATTTACTAAGATATTTGTTCAATATCGTTATCGACTTAAGCTTTCTTTTCAGTTTTCTTTGGTAAAAGTACAGCTTGAGCATTTGGTAAAACACCTCTGTGAGCAATTGTAACACCTGATACTTATTTATTTAATTCTTCATCATTGCGAATAGTTATATATACATACTGGCCATCTGATACAAATAAAATTCCAGATTTACTAGACTTCTTTATTGCAAAAAGAATTGATCTTAAAAAATTAAAGATAGAATCATTGTTAGAATTATCATCAGATCACTCGCCAATAATTATGACTCTATATGATTCGGTAATAAAAAAGGAGAAACTTCCGACGTTATGCAGCCGAAAAACAAACTGGGTTCAGTTCCGGGAACATCTAGATAGTAAACTCAATCTACACATTCCGTTGAAAACAAAGGAAGACATTGAAATTGCTGTCAACGACTTCACCAACAACATACAACAAGCATCTTGGGCAGCTACACCCGATTCCTTTGACAGGCTTATTACAAATCGAACTTCGCGTAAAATAAGGGAAATGATTGAAAATAAGCGCAGTCTAAGGCAACAATGGAAAAACACAAGAATCCCGAACAAAAAAGGAACATCAAAAGACAGCTAAATCGTATAATTAAGGAACTAAAATATGAGCTAAAAAAAGAAAATCAATGAAGCAGTTCAGCAATATCTATCTAAACTGACGGCAACCAAAACAACTGACTATGATCTGTGGAAGGCAACAAAAAAAGTCAAACAGCCTCAAAAGTCAAACCCACCAATTCGACAGCTAAATGGCAAATGGGCAAGAAATGATGAAGAAAAAGCCAATGCATTCGCAGAACACCTTGCTAGCGTATTCATACCTTGGCCTCTACCAACAAACTCGGAAGTCGAAAAAGAGATACAAGAACATATGGAAGCTGCTTATCAGATGGAGTTACCAATAAAAAAATTTAATAAAAAAGAGGTAAACCAAGTAATAATGCAGGAAATCAACGGGAAAAAGTCACCAGGATATGATTTGATCACTGGAAACATATTACGCCAAATTTCACCACGGGGCCTTATTCAACTGACACAAATCTTCAATGCGGTCGTAAGGCTCAAATTTTTCCCGAACCAATGGAAGATTTCGCAAATCATAATGATACTAAAACCAGGCAAAATATCTGAAGACGTCAAATCATATCGGCCAATCAGTATTCTTCCAGTGTTATCTAAAGTGATGGAAAAACTAATCCTACGACGACTTCAACCAATAGTTGAGCAAAAAAAATTAATCCCGGCACACCAATTTGGCTTCAGGCATAAACATTCCACAGTGGAACAAATACATAGAATTGTAAATAAAATAAATGAAGATTTTGAAAACAAAAATTATTGCTCTGCAGTTTTTCTTGACATAAGCCAGACAAAGTCTGGCACAAAGGAATTCTCTATAAATTAAAACAAAATTTGCCTGTTAAAAAGCTATCTGGAAAATCGCTATTATTTTGTCAAACAAAATGAATATTTTACCACCCTCAAAGAAATTCATTCGGGAGTTCCACAAGGTAGCGTTCTAGGTCCAGTGCTTTACTTGCTATACACTGCCGATTTACCGCAAACAACAAACACAACGATAGCTACATTTGCCGATGATACAGCCATACTTGCATCGCACAAGGATAAGAATGTGGCTTCTGGGCTCGTGCAAGAAAGCTTAAACAATATCGAATTATGGTTGAACAAATGGAAGATTAAAGCCAATGAAACTAAGTCTAATCACGTTACGTTCACATTAAGGAGGGGTACATGTCCTACAGTATTTTTAAATAGTAATGCTGTTCCTCAAACAGAAAGTGTCAAGTATCTTGGAATGCATCTGGATCGCCGTCTGACCTGGAAAAAGCACATCTACACAAAAAGAATCCAACTAAGCACAAATTTCAGGAAATTATATTGGCTTGTCGGTAGAAGGTCTCAAATGACACTGGAAAACAAATTGCTGATATATAGGATGATACTCCAACCAATATGGACTTATGGTATACAATTATGGGGAACAGCCAAAAAAACAAATATTGAAATATTACAACGCTTCCAAAATAAGGTACTGTGAGCTTTAGTTGATGCACCTTGGTTTGTGCCAAATTACATAATACACAATGATTTGCAAGTGTCGACGGTCCAAGACGAAATTCACCGACACAGCCAGAGATATCGTGCTAGATTAAATAGTCATCCCAATGTAATAGCAAGTACACTTATGAACATTACACAACATACAAGATTACAACGAAATACACCAGGAGATCTGTAGAAATTTCTTGACATTATTATTAATATATTTTTTATTATAAATTAAGAAATTACTTTTATTGGATTGTAATTTCACATGTCTATTATTAACTAAGTCAGTCAAAAACATATTCACTTATTGTATTATTTTTAATTAACATACAGATTGTGAATAAAAAAAACAAACAAAAAAAAAAAAAAAAATTGCGAATAGTTAATTACAAATGCCTTGGAATAATTCTTGTTTTCTTATTATCTCTAGCAGCATTACCAGCCAATTCAAGAACTTCAGCGGCTAAATATTCCATAACAGCTGCCAAATAAACTAGAGCTCCAGCACCAATGCGTTCAGCATAATTACCTTTTCTTAATAAACAATGTATATGACCAACAGGAAATTGTAATCCAGCTCGATTTGAACGAGACTTAAACTTACCTTTAACTTTTCCACGTCCAAAAATTTTTTTGCACAAAATCAATTAAAATTTTAAAAAAAAATTATTGCTTAAATATTTAAATTTACTAGTATTTAACACTTTAGCTACACAGTAACACAATACACAGACAACAAACACAGTTCCAATTAACTTGAGTTCACTAATCGTGCATCGTGACTATATTATTATGTAAATATTTCAGCAAGAACTCTATTGATTTCAATGTAAAAAAGTTAATTGTGTTAATTATGGGACTTGCCCAGAACGTCAAAAATTTGATGATCATTTCAATTATGTCAATAACTTCCATTTACAAGTGACAGACATATGCGATTACAGTAATGGTCGTCACTGAAGTTTTGGAATGTTAAAGCAGCAGTAAACTTTCATATTTTAATGTTTTTCTTATTAAAAATTTTTATTTTTTCATTACTCCAAAATTTGTTTTCTTACCTACTTTCTACATAATTTTTGAAATTTTTGTTAAGTGATTTTATTTTTACGAACGCAGCAGCATACAAAAGAATGCAAAAAATAAAAATTACGACTTGCAATAGCAATGAGTTTTGGAATTCATGACGCTAGCATCAAACAATATTAAAATTCATTACTTTTCCAGATTGCACGCAAATTACGTTTTGGGAATGTGCCAATTGCATATGGATCCCTCCACTATTCTAAATTGCTACTTCATTTGTTTCCCGAAATCTACGGCTAACTCAGATGTGTTACTATTCTACTATAAACAAAAAATCCGAATTACTGAACCTATGTGAGCGGTTTATTACACAATATGTAAATTGTTCAATATTGATTTTGCAGTAGTCTTCGTGAAAGACTTTTAAAAACATACTTACAAAACGTGTAGTAATTTAACACAATCAAACTTTTAAACAGATTAATACTATGATTTTTACTTAAAACGTGATGAAACAAAAACAAATGAAATCATTTTATTTTTATTTATTTTATTTTTATTTATTTTAATAAGTTATTTCAAAATTAATTTAATAGCTCGTATAGAATATACAGGTTGATCCAGGCTTTACCGTAGAGATTTCAAATTAATCGTTTTTATAATAATCGGTTAGTCGATTATTCTTTTTACCACTAATCGGTTAATCGGTTAATCGGTTCAAAAATGTACAAATGTTCTATTTAAAAAAGGAAGCCTGAAAAAGAGTAGCTACTAAAACAAAAGAATAATTTCAAACTTAATCTTTATTGAAGTAAAATTTAAAAAAAACAAGAGCATTTAAAGTATCAGTATTCAAACGATTTCTAATTTTGGTCATAAAATTTCCGGAAATGGAAAAGACTCTTTCACTATTTGTCGAAGATGGCCAATAGGGATAGTCAATAGGGCTTGATAAAGATTTTCCAATTGTTTGCTTCTTTGACTAGTTCCTTCTACAATTTTGAAATCTTTTTTGATATTGTACGACTTATTGGGTTTCGGAACCATCAAAACATAATCAATAGTTTTTTGCATTTTTTTAAATTCAGATTCAGGTTTAGATTCACCATCAGATACTTCTTCAACATTTAATATTTCTTCTTTTGTTATGTCATTTTCTCCAAATGTAAATAATGTTTCGTATATTTCACTGGCCAATAAAGTTATATCAGATTTCGAAGTATATGATAAAAATTCATTGGCTTGAGATAATTACAATTTTTCAAAAAATAGATGAGAGAAATTGGACCCTTATTTCGACGCTCTTCGATACGTCTTTTTAATATTGCAAACAAATTAAGCGACATTTCTGTATTTATATTCTTCAGCTTTTCAAAAATGTACATAAGAACTGCTTCTGCCTTTAATAAATTCGTATTCTTTATTCCCAATTCATTTACACCAAGTTCCATGGGTTCAAGAATCAATAGCATTTCTTGTAATATTTTGATGTTTTCATCATTGATTTTGGTGGTACCAATTTCATCTAATGCTTTATTAATGTAATCTTTTACTCTTAAAAAGCACTTGGTCATTGCAACCTGAGAATTCCATCTGGTTCTATAAACTATAATTGATAAACTACAAAATACAGGAGAGTAAATGGAATTTTCTTCATTAATATAATCGGATATAATCGATAATATTTTACGATTAATCGATTAATCGAATCATTGGAAAAGGACCGATTATTGATTAATCGATTAATCGGAATGAAATCCCTAACCGACTGTAATACAAAAACGAAAAAAAGAAACTTCACTAAATTCATGAAACTTCTTGGAAACAACTTTGATATAGATAATTTCAAAATTCATAAATAGATCAGTCAAATTATTTGATATTTGTAAAATAGTAAATAGACGAAAGGGCATTTAAATTGGTCACATCATGGATCAAAATATAAACTACTCCAGTTGATTTTCCAAGGGAAGATAGAAGGCAGACGAGGAGCTGTGAGAAAAATACGTCGTTGCTGCGCAACATCAAAAATATGATAGGAGTACGGACACTTGAAAAACTAGTCCAATCAGAATCTGAATTTTAGGAAGTAATTTCCAACATCATCTAACTAAGCAGAACATATCATAATGTCATGCTAACATCCAAAAATGGATAGGCAGGAGAAGAAAAATATGTTTGTATTACAGTAGCAGATGGGATGTTGACAATTAGTAGATACTTTAAATTACTTTTAGCTGAAGTCGTGATTTTTGTTGAGTTTTTCCATATTCCAGGATTTGGGTACGATTTCCAATGAGTAGCATATTTTCATATTTTAAATAAATAAATAAGATTTAATTTAATTAAAAACTAGCAATTAAAATAAAAATATTTTAGATTGATATTTCGTTTTTTAAATGTTCAAAGACGAATTTTTTTCTCTGCCAAGGTTTTGAGATGAAATTTCTAACATGGAATCGATTTTTTAATCGATTTTTGGTTGATTATTTCAGGTACCGTAATTAAAGTTTTAGCATACAATAACACCTTTGAATTTGAAATACCATGGTTAATTATTTAGTACAACTCGAAATTGACACCAAAAAGGGAAGAGTCAAAATGACTTAAAGGACATTTTTTTTTTAAATTTCCCATTTTTAGAAATTTTTACTTTCATTCAGTTGATCTGATCCTGGTTTTAATAATAATTTATTCATTTTTTTTTTTATATTGTAATATCAAGTCGAAAAACGCGTCTATTTTTAAAGCTACTTCTTAGTTTTTTTTTATTTTTAAATTTTTCTTTATGTTTCCTAAAAGGTTTTATTTTTGTTCTCTATTAATGCAAAACTAAGACCTTCAGTTGGTGGTTATGATGAAATTATGATGATATGAAATCGAACGTAGTAAGTTCAATTCAACTGTTATTCTTAAAGTTGTATTATTTCCTGGTAGACGATATTGGTTTGGGGCAGTATGATGAATAGAGATGTTAAGAGATATGTCTATATACGTGTATGTATGTATAAATACGTATAAAATTGAAAAAAAAAAAAAAAAAATTAAAAAAATGAAAAAGAGAAAATGAAAAACCGAATTAGAGCACCCTTGTGGTAATTTTCTTTTCTTTACTTTAATGTAATTTTTTTTTTTTTTTTTGTGTTTTTTATTCTTTAAGAAAAGTTATTACATTATTTTGGATTATTCAATTTCAATAATATTATCCTTGATTTTAAGAAGTAAAGGAGGTTAGATTT
This sequence comes from Argyra leucocephala, assembly GCA_963942445.1. Classification (NCBI taxonomy): domain Eukaryota; kingdom Metazoa; phylum Arthropoda; class Insecta; order Diptera; family Dolichopodidae; genus Argyra; species Argyra leucocephala. Next base: position 80,196,511 of record OZ012681.1, on the reverse strand, counting down.
GATTCAGATGTATATAAAGAAAATTGAAAAAATATTTTTGCATGGGAATGACATTCTGATGCTAAAAATATTTTTGTTATGTTGTTGCTTGGTTTTAAAATTCCATTGGAAATTGTTATTAGAAAATAATACGATTTGGCTATCCATTTTGTTTATAATAATGTACATGATTATAATTTTCTTATTTTAAATTTAAAGACCACTAAAAAAATGGATTTTTTTTTTTTTTTTTTTGGTATCGTTAAATAGTGTTGTTGTAGTAAAATTTCCAATTTCGTTAAAATCTCGTTGTTACAATCAAAATGGAATGTATATATGTATATTAAGAAATATGATAATCTGTTGCATTGCCTTGGCAAAACAAAAGTTTTTAAATTAAGAATTTTGTATTGTGAAGTTAGTTACATAATTTTTTTGTTTGGTATTCTTTCATTCGGATACATATTTTGTATAAGTATATAACTTCCAATAAGAGGGTGCCACTGTTTTGTGACAGTATATATTAATAATAATATTATATGAAAAGCGGTTAAATTTTTTTAAGGGTTCATATTTTGTATTTCGTTTTCTTTGTGAAACAATTTGAATATTTTGATTTAACAATAATTTGATTTGCAATGAAAATTATACTTGAATATGATTTGATAGAGGGTGTTTTATTTGCATAAATTTATTTTAATTTTTAAAATTATTATAATTTAATAAGTTTTAATGAGATTTACTTACGACTGTGAGGAGATACATTGGAACGAAAATAATAGAGTAAATTATATTATAATTTAAAAAAAAAATTAAATTATTGTCAGTTTTTATAAAATGAAACACACGATATTAATTTAAAAATTTTTAATTTAATTTTTGTTTAATCTATGTTTTAAATGACACAAAGTATCCAAGTAGTAGCAGCTGTTGGTATGCACTGACACACTGAGATCATATTGTTGTCAAAAATAGTGATTGAACTAGTCGTTTTTGGTTTTATTTATTTATATCACTGACATTGTTACGCGTGCTCAGCAATATAGCTCCTCCCAACCTACGCCGTGAAAATGTTTTGAAAAAATTACATGAAAAACATCAATATGAGAAGAATTTAACAAAGATAGAAAGGAACGTAGATCGCAAAAATATAGATTCGAATCATTGTGTCATATAAAGCAATTTACTGAAGTTAGCACATTGATAGAATTTAAAATGTAATCTATTAAATTTATTGTGTTTAAAAAACAAAATTAAGCTTATAGCTTTTTTCAATTATTTTTTTAGTTCAGTTAACAATTTATAGATTGTTATATTTTCATTTTTAGAATTAACTTTTTATCTAATGTATATTAATATTTTGCTCTACTTTAAGTATTGTCCTTATTTAATTCTACAATATTTTTTAAAATTTTTTAATGCTCTTTCTTAGTAATGCATATTTTTCCCTTCAGGCTTATGGAGCAAAAATATTCTTAAAATCTTACAAGATCTTGTAATGTGGAGCATTGAGCAAAATTATTATTTATTTATTATTATTTTATTTTTATTTCATTGTTTAATTAATATATAATAACTGTTCAATAGAAAAGCGGTTTTTAATATATGTAAAAAAAAAAAATGTCACAAAATAATTAAGGTGATATTTAAAAAAAATTAAGAGAATAAATAAAAAAAATATAAATTAACATAATTTATAATTTACACAATTAACAAAATTAACAAATTTAAGTAAGTAATTATTTTAATATTTCATAAGAACAAAAGAAAAAAAGAAACTTATAAAATTGTATTCAAAAATAAAGTTAGAGAGTAAAATATCAATTAAACTTATAATTATATATTAAGAATTATAAAATAACGAAAAGAAAAGTGTTGTACAAAAGCAAAATATTATATACTAAATTAAGCAAACAATAAAAATAAAAGTTAAAAACACTCTATGCAAAAAGCATGCAGTAGCGAGTGTAGTTACAAAAAAATATTTGATCAAAAATAAAAATAGAACAATAATAACGAATAAAAACCGATAATAAGAGCTTATAGCCTTATTAAAAATAACTAAAAATAAAAACCAATATCTTATAAAAAAAAAACAATTAAGTTTAATTAAATACAAAAAATTTACGTAACTATGCGTACCTACTAAGTCATTTACTTGATCATGATTGAAATTAAAAGGCCAGAGTTTAACCAAACTGAGTAATTTAGAACCATAACAATTGTTAGTTAAAGGTGGAGGTAATAAATTATAAAGCCGAGGTGCAATTGCTAAAAATGAGCGTAAAAAATGATGTACATTATGAGGGGGTATGATCTTCTGTTGTTGATTCTCAGATTATATATTTCAGAATACCTACTTCGTAAGTAACCACTTCTATTAAAGAATACTTTGAGGACTCGGAAGTAAAAAAGATGCTTCAGAGGTAAAATATTCAAACATTGAAATAAAGGGAAGCTGCTTTCCCTACGATGTTTTTTTAAAATTAGTCTGATAACACACTTTTGTTGTATTAACAAAGGTTTAAGATAATTATTAAAAGTACCACTCCAATTAACAATTCCATATTGTAATTTAGAATTAAATAAACCATAGTATACAGACGTGAGCAGTTTGGAAGAACAGAACTGCTTAAGATGATAAAACTGTCTAACAACTAAATGAAAATACTTTTTTTTTTTTTTTTTTTTTACACTCTACAGTAACTTAAGTAGAATCACACTACAATCTACAATATTTCGAGTATTTATTTAACAAATTACTGGCTTATCAACTCATTAAATGTGGAAAACTACTGCTATTGTCAGGAACTAAGCCTTCTTAAATAGAATAGTTTCATTTTTATATAATTTTTTACCAGATTATACTCTCAATTATTTTTTGCCATTTATTATATCCCAATGACCAAAGGGTACTGGACCAGGTCGAAAAATCCATAAAGCATTTTTTTTTTGTTTTTGCTTCATCGGGAATCGAACCTGGGACCTTTCGGTTGAAAGGCAGGCGCTCTACCTACTACGCCACCCAGCGTGTAAAACTTACTCAAAATTCGTGTATGAATTGACCAATCTTACTTAGAGTCTATTGTAACACCTAAATATTTGAAGGTATCAACACAATCAACTTTAAAACAACCTGCGGAACAGTTATACATTTCTTTAAAATTACATAATTTCTGAGTAAGAAGAGAATTATTATGAGGAAGAGGAAATCTTCTACAGTGATACAAAATATTATCACACATAGGAATAGAGCTAGGTAAACTGAAAAACATAATTTTAGTTTTATCACTTAATAATAATTTGTGATGGCAAAACCAGCTACGTAATAAGTCCAAGTCATAATTAATATTACACACATTTTCAAAAAATTACTTATTATTGTAGAATAGACCAACATCATCAGCAAAGGCAGTTGAACAACCCTTAAATTTTTGAAGAAGAACAGAATTAAAGAAGATTAAAAACAATGTAGGACCCAGAACAGATAGTTTTTCCGATCAACTTCAAATCAATGCTGGTGTTCCACAAGGCTCCGTCCTTTCACCCACCCTATTTCTCATTTTCACTAATGACCTTCTCAAATTAACTTTCAATCCAATCCATAGTTTTGCCGATGACAGCACTCTAGTAGCATCATATGATTTTCTTAAAACAAATAATGCTACACCTTCAGCAGTCAACTCCAAAAGAACAATGATGGCTGGTGCACTCAATCACGACCTAGCCAAAATTGTCGACTGGGGTAGAGCAAACAAAGTCGAGTTTAACACTTCAAAAACTCAAAGCTGTCTTGTTAGTAACAAGCTAACAACATTCGAACCAATTGTCCGGCTTCAAAATGAAGTTGTTCAGCGACTCAAAGACTTGAACATTCTCGGGATGCAAGTGAATCAAAATATGCACTGGAATGAGCATATTTTCGATATTGCGAAAAGCGCCGCCAAATGTTTGGGCTTTTTAAGTCGCTGCAAAGCTTATTTTTCATCTCGAGACCTCTTAAAAATCTATAAAGCATATATACGACCCAAGCTCGAGTATAACTCACATTTATGGGCAGGTGCACCAAAAACTGCTTTAAATTTTTTGGACAAAGTTCAAAACCGCGCCATTCGTCTTATAGGCGTCATAAACGTGACCTCATCCCTTATACCACTTGGTCATCGTCGTATTGTTGGAGCACTTTCTCTATTTTATAGATATCTACTTGGTGTTGGCACTTGTTCCGAGGAACTAAAGTCACTTCTTCCTCCTCTCAAGCAATTCTGTCGCATAACACGAGAGGCATCAAGTGCACACCCTTTCACAGTGGAAATTCCGAGATGGTTTAAGTCCGGCTATGGAAATTCTTTTATAGTAAGAACATCTCGATTGTGGAATCGCGTCCCAATCGAAGCATTCCCAATGAGAGAAGGATTTTTTATTTATGATTTACAGAGATTTAAGACGAATATTAACAACACAAAACTCTTTCCCACAAAACTTTTCTTCTTCCTTTTTCTTTCCTTTCCTTTAACTATCCTTTCCTTTTTCAAATGAACAACGGTACACAAGTGCTAAAAGGTTCAAAACCTAAGTTTTGGCTATAATATAAAAAAAAAAAAAAAAAAAAAAACAGATCCTTGAGGTACACCCAAAGAAATATTTTTAAGATCACTGATGGTGTCATAAACGACAGATTTCACATAAGTTTGCATTTTATGAACACTATATGAGTCCTAAAGCTAAAATTTTGAATTAAAACAAAAAAAAATGTGTACCATTTTGTATATAAAATATAAAAACATCCTATTGGGCAAATTTTATTTTTATTGTTTACCAATTTTTCTTTTTAAATTTTCTTGACTTGTATAGTACAGCCGAAAGTTTATAAACAATTTTTTTATCGTGTCGTTTATTAGCATTTTATAAACTTTGCTTATATTGGGTGAGAAATTAATTGGTCTATAATTGCTACGGTTCTTTTCGTTCTTTTCCAGGTTTTTTTTGAACATAATAACTTTCACTATCTTCCAGTTATTAGGGAAATAATTATAATTCAGTGCATTATTAAATATTATTAACAAATCGGTATGTCTGTAATTCAGTTTAACAAAAAATTTGTTAAACAGAACTATAAAGTGGATAATTCAACTTTGGTTTTTATAAGAACAAGTGCAGTTTTATTTTTATGGTGGCAAATTGAAAATATAAAATTTAATTAAAATGATAATAAATTATCAAAATAATATCAAAAACGATTATTTGATCACTGACTTTATTAATTTATTAACAACTAGACTTTGATAGCCAATTCAACGAAGGAAAAAGGTACCAACATATTTTGTGGAAATTGATTCATACAGAAATGTTTACAGTCAACGTTGAATTTTCATCTTCAGCTGAAGACACTACTAAAAAGTTTTAAAATTTAATTTTGGCGGTGTCGTGTCAATTGGCAGTTTTTCGAAGCCTTCGCTGTACAATTTCTAAATATCTATATTTTAATATTATTTTTTAAATTTTTTAAATTTTTTGTATAACCTAATAATTAGGTATCTTATATTTATGAAAACGAATTCACTTTACGCAAACAAAATGTCAAAAAAGTTAACAAAAATTTAAAATTCGATTTTGAATGCAAAAATATTTTTGCAAATATCTGTAATAGACTGCAAAATCATTGTTATCATATTTGTTTTTTAATTTGATAGCAGTTTGACTTGTTTGATCGATTACACCTACATCTCACTACTTTCAACCAGGTACATTTAGTCAAGTGTTGTGGTCTGTGGACGAAAAATGTTAGATGTCACAGTTAGTAATTATACAATTTATTTATTTATTTATTTACTATTTAGTTCAAACAGTCTACAAAATATAATACAATTTAATTATTAAAATTATTAAAATTATTAGACTCTACTAGATTTTCTTCTATTTTTGTTTACATTCTTGAAAGTAACTTAAGTAGAATTACCTTTTCGTACTAAATTTAAGCGTTAATAAATGCGCACTAATTACATTTACTCGTCGGTCTTGCCCAATTTCATTTACCTTTTCTCTTAATAACCAAACTATTCCCAAAGTTGTATCAATAATAAACTTCGGGGTATTCATGAATAATAGACTTCGGGGTATTCACTGAATAAAGTAAACTCTATGCTTGGTTTTATTAAACGTTGGGCAAACGATTTTCACGATCCCTATGTATTGAAATATCTTTACACCTGCTTAATTAGATCTAATTTGGAATACGCCAGCCAGATATGCCAGAATCTTTTCTACAACACATAATATTGAATTGAATTGGTCAAAAAAAAATCCTAAGGTTTGCTTTACGCAATCTCCCATCATGGAAATAAAAAGGCCCATTAACATAAGCTCCATATGAGCACAGATTGAAATTACCACATCTTAATACGCTTGAAAAAGTCAGAGTTATCGCTGATAATATCCTTAACTGAATTAATCAAAGGGAAAATTTCTTCTACCCAATTACTCGCTAAGCTCAGCTATATACCAATGCTTCTTTAGAAGGAACTATTTGTGTAACAAGTGCAAAATCTTAACAAGGTATGAATAAAAAATTAGAAAATTTACAATAATTGATAATTATTTTGATTTTGATAATGACTATGAAAAATAAAAATAATTTAATATTCTTACTATTGAATATTTGAAATTGACATTACAAGGTTGTTTAAAAATCTTATATTCAGTTTTGCTCATATGAATTTAGGGAGGGTTATTGTCGTAGTTATTTAGGAATTTTTTGGCACATTTTTTTTTTTAGTTTATATTTACCTAATGTTTTTAGTTTAATCTCTAGTTTATTGTATAACTTTGGTGGCTACATAAAGTGTTGTTGATGTGCCTCCAAAATAGCTCTTTTCTTATCTAGGTGAATTAAATTTTTGTTCCTGGTATTAATTTGGTGTTTGTTTTTATGTTTATTTATTTGCGTTGTTGTGTCTATTTTATATATTTCTATGAATAAGTAATGTTAATTTTATGTTGAGCAGGTCCAGGTCCTTTATTATTAATATACTGTTTATACTGTGAATATATTCATTCCTCTCATGCCAGTTCTATATATATATAGATTTTTTAACGCTTTATTTTGGACTATTTGTAGTTCTTCTAATGTCTGTTTTGCTGTAGTCCCCTATAATTTTATGCCGTTGCTCAAATGGCTATGAAAGATTGCATAAAATAGGGCCTTCAAAACTTTATACGGAATAATAAAGGCTAATTTACTGAATATTCCCGTAATAGAACTTAGTTTTTTAGTTACGTATGTATACCTTGTATGTGTTTTCCATTTAAATCGCGAGTCTATCCAAAAGTCTAGATATTTGAATTGATTGTTGTAGTTCCAGATTACGATCTAATATTCATGTTTAACTTACAATTTCATAGAAATACATAATTATGGGATGTATGAACCAATACAATACAATTCCCATATTAACTTACTACTAACAAAGCATACTTTAAAAAATAATTTATATTTTTGTCAATGATTTTTTTTTTTTTTTTTTTGTTTTTTTATTTACAATCTGTATGTTAATTAAAAATAATACAATAAGTGAATATGTTTTTGACTGACTTAGTTAATAATAGACATGTGAAATTACAATCCAATAAAAGTAATTTCTTAATTTATAATAAAAAATATATTAATAATAATGTCAAGAAATTTCTACAGATCTCCTGGTGTATTTCGTTGTAATCTTGTATGTTGTGTAATATTCATAAGTGTACTTGCTATTACATTGGGATGACTATTTAATCTATCACGATATCTCTGGCTGTGTCGGTGAATTTCGTCTTGGACCGTCGACACTTGCAAATCATTGTGTATTATGTAATTTGGCACAAACCAAGGTGCATCAACTAAAGCTCACAGTACCTTATTTTGGAAGCGTTGTAATATTTCAATATTTGTTTTTTTGGCTGTTCCCCATAATTGTATACCATAAGTCCATATTGGTTGGAGTATCATCCTATATATCAGCAATTTGTTTTCCAGTGTCATTTGAGACCTTCTACTGACAAGCCAATATAATTTCCTGAAATTTGTGCTTAGTTGGATTCTTTTTGTGTAGATGTGCTTTTTCCAGGTCAGACGGCGATCCAGATGCATTCCAAGATACTTGACACTTTCTGTTTGAGGAACAGCATTACTATTTAAAAATACTGTAGGACATGTACCCCTCCTTAATGTGAACGTAACGTGATTAGACTTAGTTTCATTGGCTTTAATCTTCCATTTGTTCAACCATAATTCGATATTGTTTAAGCTTTCTTGCACGAGCCCAGAAGCCACATTCTTATCCTTGTGCGATGCAAGTATGGCTGCATCATCGGCAAATGTAGCTAGCATTGTGTTTGTTGTTTGCGGTAAATCGGCAGTGTATATCAAGTAAAGCACTGGACCTAGAACGCTACCTTGTGGAACTCCCCAATGAATTTCTTTGAGGCTGGTAAAATATTCATTTTGTTTGACAAAATAATAGCGATTTTCCAGATAACTTTTTAACAATTCATAGTAGTGATATGGAAAATTTTTTTTTAATTTATAGAGAATTCCTTTGTGCCAGACTTTGTCGAATGCCTGGCTTATGTCGAGAAAAACTGCAGAGCAATAATTTTTGTTTTCAAAATCTTCATTTATTTTATTTACAATTCTATGTATTTGTTCCACTGTGGAATGTTTATGTCTGAATCCAAATTGTTGTGACGAGATTAATTTGTTTTGCTCAATTATTGGTTGAAGTCGTCGTAGGATTAGTTTTTCCATCACTTTAGATAACACTGGAAGAATACTGATAGGCCGATATGATTTGACATCTTTAGATATTTTAGATTTAGCTGTCTTTTGATGTTCCTTTTTTGTTCTGGGATTTTTGTGTTTTTCCATTGTTGCCTTAGACTGCGCTTATTTTCAATCATTTCCCTTATTTTACGCGAAGTTCGATATGTAATAAGCCTGTCAAAGGAATCGGGTGTAGCTGCCCAAGATGCTTGTTGTATGTTGTTGGTGAAGTCATTGACAGCAATTTCAATGTCTTCCTTTGTTTTCAACGGAATGTGTAGATTGAGTTTATTATCTAGATGTTCCCGGAACTGAACCCAGTTTGTTTTTCGGCTGCATAACGTCGGAAGTTTCTCCTTTTTTATTACCGAATCATGTCATAAGTCATAGTTATATTATCTGATGATAATTCTATAGAAATCTGATGATATTCTTATATAGTCATATTATCTGATGATAATTCTAACAAAGATTCTATCTTTAATTTTTTAAGATCAATTCTTTTTGCAATAAAAGAAGTCTAGTAAATCTGGAATTTTATTTGAATCAGATGGCCAGTATGTTGAGGTATCAGGTGATATAAATTGCAAATTTCTGCTTTCCATTGACATTAGAAGCTCTCTACCAATGAACATGCATCAATGAACATGCATCCCTATAGGCCTAAGTATATTTTTATAGATTATACATTATTATGTTATTGTACCTCAACTTATATTATTTTTTTTTATATATCTCTTTTTAACTCAATTATTGTTAAATATTGTGATTTTTTAAATTTAATTACATTTCTATCATTATCATTGTATAATTATTAATTTTAAGTTTTTGTTATTTATTTACTTTTAATATTTTGTTTTTTTTTTTGAATTAGAATAAGTTTTTAGTTTTGTTTTTTTTTCTATTCTTTTTTATTCGTTTTATGTTTTTATTTTGTTTTATTATTCTTTTTTGAAAAACACATAAAGCATTTTTCCTTCGAAAATCTAACCTGGGACCTCTCAATTGAAAGCAAGTGTTCTAAGTTTTATGTTGTATGTATAACACTTACTACATGATGATTGATGATGATGATGATGCGAATGATGTTGATGTTTACAATATAAATGGAAGATTCGAATAACTATAGTTTCTCTTTTTACTCATTTTCTTTTTACACAACGCTTTAATTATATTTGTTGTCTGTAGGTACAATAAATCTTTACAACTCAAATTATTGCAAAAATACTTCTCACCCATACTAATACAATACACAGAAAATTATTTATTTTGGCATAAAATACAATAACTAATTATGTATTTTGAAAAATGAATACAAACAAATTAAATTAGATATCAATAAACATAAAATGAGATTTATGACCAATAATGTTTTGTCCAACTTTTAAATAAACATTAAAAATTTGCATTGCGCGCATATATGGGAAATGAAATAAGTTTTGTTAGTTTTGTTGCACATGTAATAAAAATGATTTTCCGTAGATTTTTAAACTATAAAATCATTGATGGTCAAGAAGAAAGACGACGAGTTGCTTTTAAATCATTTTAAGTTTGTTACAACACATTACAAAATTTATAATAACGAAAAGGATAGAAAATTTGTATACAATTGAAAATGTTGGTAGTTACTCACAATTTGAAGAGCTCCGATTTACAATTTTAATAGTGTTTTTGTTATGGTTTGATTTCACTAAACTTTTATGACTGAAAATGAAAAAAAAAATATAATGAAAAATCAGGAAAATGATAGTTCGAAGTAAAGCTCATAAAATTCGAAAACAAAATTGAAAATGTAATTTAAATATTTATTTAACTGAAATAACATGCATAATGTAAATCTTTGTGTATCGGGAAATTATCATAAAATCTCAGAAAGATTGAAAATGAAATAAATTTTATAAGTTTTAGAATTTAAAGAAAATAGACTCCACATTTTTTCTTTTCATGATTTACACTGATCTAAGTTGTAACCAAATAGTCAATTTTAATATGTTGGTAACAGCATAAAATTGGTTGGCATATTTGAACGCTGGACCGAAGTATTTTATTTAAAAAAATGAAAAAAAAAAAAAAAATGACCGGAATATTTTAAGTGTAGCAAGGCGCATCTGTTCTATTCAAAATTTGTCCAAGAAATACATTTCCATTTGTATTTTAGGGTAGGTTATGTGTTTTCCATTCAGGGCAAGATTAAATTTTATTTTAAAGTTTTTATTTAAATATAAAAATTAAAAACTCTAGGTATGTCACACTAATTTTATTTTTATTAAGCCATCATCAGAAGACTAACATTTTTTAACATGTAGTACATAATGTAATATATGTATTATTATTATTATTTTTTTTTATTGGATATAATTTAAATTATATACAATAGTAATTTATAAGCACTAGCTACCATGGCTATCGGCTTTGTTGTTTTTTTTGTTTTAATAAAAGTATAAGTAGTATTTATATTAAAAGGAAAAAAAAAGAAAAAAATTAAAAAAAATAAAACATAAGGAAATAACGAAAAAGAAAAAAAACCCAACAAAGGGAAAAATATTGTTATTAAACTACTTTTAATATTTAGTTATTTGCTAAAAGAAAAAAAAATTACTTTAAGAAAACAATTATATAAGCAAAATCAATGACAAAATGAGTTATGAGTTATGAGAACCAATTAAGAAATAATCTACAAAAAAAAAAAAAAAAAAAAAAAATATGCATATTTGATGTGGATGAATGTAAAATTAAATTTAAAATTTAGGACGACAAATAATAAAAGAAGACTAAAAATATGTATATAATTTTTTTTATTTCTTACAGGAGTGGTAAGCTCGGGTAGAAACAGGGCTACACCAGTTTCATTACACCATTTGAAGAAATTTTCTATCAATATATTTATTAATTTGTTCTTGTAAAAGGTCAGCATCAACTTCTCCGTATACTAATACTAAATCATTAGCATAAAGAAAAACATTAATAATAAGATTTGTCATATCAAGACTAAACATATAGCACGCAAAAAGTAGTGGGCCGAACGAACTGCCCTGAATAACCCCAAATTCAATGTTGCTTATGTTACTTTGGATTTCATCACTTTGACTATATTGTTTACTATTACTAAAATAGCTTTGGAACCACTTATGTTCTCTATCTTTTATAACAAGTTCAAATAATACTCTTGATAAAGTTTTTCTATCTACTAAGTGAAATGCCTTCTTAAGATCAAAGAACACTAGACATACCTTGTGACTTTTGCATATTTGGTTTTTGACTAATTAGGTGATTTTTGGTTAGATATTTGGACAACTGACTATGAACACTTGTTTCAATAATTAGTTTGCTGAATACAGAACATATTGAAATAGGCCTATAATTATTTTTTGATGTTTTATCCCCTGCACTTTTATAAATATGTATGAATTTGTTAGTTTTTAATTGATCTGGCATTATACTATGACTGAAAGATGAATTTATGAGTGTTGTTACTGGTTTTATTAATTCCTATTTTATAATCTTTATAACATTGTTGCTAATAAAGTCTACTCCAAAACTCTGTGAAGATGTTAAATTGTTAATAAGTTTAAGTGTTTCGTCTTCAGTAATACTATTGAGTTTAAAAATTTTATTAAGTTTTTCTTTGTGTGTCGATAAAGCAGTTTCCCATATATCTTTTTAATACATTATTATTTAAAATTTTTTTTTTTTTTTGAATCAGCTCTTGGTTTATTTAGAAAACTAGTTTGACATAATTCAATACATAGTAGATTATGGTCAGTAAAATGAATTATGTGTAATATTAATTTTATTATTAATTTTATTTTTTAGAACGTGATTCAAGCAAGTGCCGGACATTGGACGTGTATAATTGAAATCACAGAAATGAAATCCACTGGACTCAACTATTGATTTATAAGTTTCTATTGTTTTGAATTATTAGAACCTCACATCACGAAAGCCTGGGAGGAAGAAAGACTACCTAAATCCTGGAAAAAGGGCCTGATTGTAAAACTTCCCAAAAAAGGAGACCTAAAAAGCTGTAATAATTGGAGAGGTATAACACTGCTGAACATCATATATAAAGTTTTCGCAACCATACTGAATCGGAGAATACAGCCTAAAATTGAACAAAATAGAAGAACGAACAGGCAGGATTTCGTCCAGAAAGGAGTTGCACAGATCACACTAACACACTACCGCTGATCATAGAACAATCTGTAGAATGGCGCTCTCCGCTATATCTCTTGTTCATCGATTTCAAGAAGGCTTTCGACACGGTTCAACGTATTACGATATGGAATGCATTAAGAAGAAAAAGAATTCCCGAAAAATTAATAAGATTGTCAGAAGCTTTGTATGAAGATGCAGAATTAGCAGTTCTCCACTGCGGACAAATAAGCGACACATTCACCACAAATTCTGGAGTAAGGCAAGGATGTCCACTGTCACCACTTCTATTCACGCTGGTAATAGATGAAATAATGAAAGAAACGGGTTCTTCCGGAAGAGGTATAAGGTGGGATCTCTCAAGGACACTTGAGGACCTTGACTATGCGGATGATATATGTCTGCTAGCGCATAGATTCTGCGACATTCAACATAAAGCAGACCTACTTCAGCAAGCAGCGCGCAGAGTCAGGCTAGAAATTAACATAGATAAAACCAAGGCCATGAGGATAAATAACACCAACACAAATACCATAACCATAGAAAGTCAAACAGTCGAATATGTGGAAAGCTTCTCTTACCTAGGTAACATTCTAACAACAAACGGAGGTACAGAAGCAGATGTCAACAACAGAATACGTAAGGCCAGAGCTGCGTTCGGTGAACTAAGTCCAATATGGAAGAATGGCCAAATAACTAGAAAAACAAAGATTAGAACATTCAAAGCATGTGTAATGTCAACACTTATGTATGGCAGTGAAACTTGGATGACGACAAATAACATCAGTTAAAAACTTCAAGTACTTGCGAACAAATGCCAAAGAAGAATATGCAGAATATTCTGGCCAAACACCATCAGCAATAAGGACTTATGGCAGATAACAGGTGAAGAACCGATAATGCATCAAATTAAGCGCAGAAAATGGAGATGGATAGGACACACTCTAAGAAAACCATCAAATAATATAACAAGAATGGCCCTAGAATGGAATCCCCAAGGGAGCAGAAGGCGAGGAAGACCCAACAACACCTGGCGTCGGACTGCGACTTCTGAGGTAATAAGATATGGACGAACTTGGGAGGAGATAAAGACCATTGCGTACAATAGAGAACAATGGAGGAGGCAAGTTGATGCCCTATGCTCCCACGAGGAGTAACAGGAAAAAAAAAAATTGTTTTGTCATTAGTGTTAATTAAATCAAAATTAAAGTCACCTATTATTATTGTGTTATTATTTAGATCATTTAAGTGTGCTTGAAGCAAAGAAAATAAAATTTTGATTGATTTAGTGGAGATCTGTATATAGTTGAAATATATATGCAATAATTAGATGTAATAAATTTAATAGATAACAAGCTGTTATAATTATCAAAAATATTCTTGTGAACAGTATAATTTAAAGAATTGTTAATAAAAATATCTGCCGGTTGGCTAATTTATATAGCACAGTCGATAAATCGGAATCTAGAATGCTTAGAAGGGTAGAATTTGGCCTTTTGGCTTATCTAGCCCAACATTAGTTTAACCTCAAAATATTATTGGTTTTAGACAACGGAAAGTGTGTCCGGCAAGAAAGGGGTTAATAATAAAAATATTTGTTGGAAATTAGTAATTTAAAAAAAAAAAGGTTATTTCAGAATTTAGGTAGGTATTTACCTATTTTGGAACTTAAGTTAAATTAGTATTTAATGAAAAACGATATTCGAAAAAACAAAAACAACATAAATACCATTCAAAAGTACATCTATTTTAATAATAAACTGTATGAGGAAAATCCAAGGAAAGACAAAAAAATATATATATATATAAACATCATAAATAGGGATATAAATGTCAATTTAAATTCACAAATATATGTAAAAAAAACAAAACAAAACAAAATAATAAAAAACAAAACAATAACATCAAAATTAAATTTTTTATTTTTACATATGAAAAGATTATCTTTTCAAAATTATACAAAAAAAAAATAATAATAATAATAAGTTCTGATCCTTGATGGTATTATTATAAAATGTTATTACAGCGAAAATTCCTTGTCACTTCGTTAAAAACCAAAAGCACAAGAGGAAAACAAAAAAAAAGTAAAAACAAAAATTCCCCAAATAACACTGTAGTAAATTTTTTTAAAATCCAAAAGGTTTTTTGTTTTTTTGTTATTTTTTATTTTATTTCAACATACATGCTTATTACTTCCCCCATCCTCATGGTATTATTTATGTATGTATATTCGGATATATTCACATTACAGAAGGATTTAGCTTTAGGACTACTTCCAGTTCACCAAAATATATATATATATATATATATATAAATATATGCATGCATGCATGTATGATATTATTAAAGATACAAGTTAATACCGTAATAATTTTGAAATATGTAAGAAAGTGGAGAAAAAAAAATAATTTTTAAACCTGTAAGGCAAAAATAAGGATATTCATAGGTAATTATTTTACATTTTTAACATGAATAAAAAACAGATTTTATTTTTTTTTCAACTGTTTTTTAAGAGATTTTAAAAATCCTAAATATTATTTAAAATAAAATGTAAAAAAATATCCTTAGGACGTGATTAAATTTTATGATAATGTTAGAAACAAAAGTAAAAAAAAGGAATATACTCGTATGTTTAGGAATGTGTTATTTTTTAATGTGTGTGAGATTGGTATCGAATGTAAAATTTGTTCTTATTACTATTGTGTGTTTTTTTGTTTTTTTTATTTATTGACTATGAACATTTTTGAATTATATGATGGTTTTATTAGAAATAAAAATTTTTTGTTTTTAATTTGAAATTTATTTATAGGTGAGACTCCGGGTTATTGATTCAATAATTTGTTACCTATGTTATTATATTTCTTCCTTCTATTATTATCGTAACAGCAATGTCATATATTAGAAAATATAACCAATTTGTAGTAAACGCTTTCATTGAGTAAGTCATATTTCACTTATTTATATTTTTTTTAAGAAGTTCATTATAATGTTTTCAACTGACTTCTTTAATATTCTATTGACAAATATTTTAAACTATAAAGGCCCTATTCTGTTTTTTAAATATAAGTTGGGAAATTGTTGTTTAGTTGTTTGTTTGACTAATTGTATTAATGAATACACTAAACTTAAATTAAGGTCCCACAACTTCGTGTGTAACATATCAAATCTAAAAATTTTGGGTGGTAATTAATATAAACAAAATAAATTCAAATTCATAAATTTATGGTACTACTCTATTGCAAAAAAGTTGGCCCACCTTTCAATTTATGATCACAATAAAAAATGTTGTTTTTATATCGCATCTACGGATATTTTAATGGAAAAATGAGAAAAAATGACAAATCATTAAGCCAGCACTGTAGTAGAACTTCAATTATAAAATATAAAAACTTGTCAGATAGAAGACAAAATTTCACGAGCTTTGCACTTTTTATTCAACATTTAATGTATTGATTTTCGATATTATTTGCAAAGTTTGGGAAAAACAATAAAAACTATGAAAGACTGAAGCCGGTGTATCAGTTAACCATCCTGGGATAAGGTAAGTTACACCCTTTAAGTATTTTTTTTCCGTACGGAGGCGACCCTAATATGTCAGAGCCGGCATTTAGTCCTTTATGCCATCCTCCAGCCTTCAACTTAGGCAATCCTTTTGATAAAAGTCAATAAGTTTGAGAGTTTTATCCTGCAGAACTTTTCTGAGGTTATGTAGTGCGTTTCCAACAGCTTGAGTCTCAGCCTTGAAAGAGCTAAGCGCTCTCCTACAACATATTTGGAGGTTTCTTCCTCTTCCAGACATAGTGTCTACAGGTTGGGTTCTTACTTAGTACTAGTCTACCCATATGCTTATTCATGTACATTTTTTACTTTCTTGACAGTAACTTAGGAATCACCTTTTCGTGCTTAATTAAGTACGGTACCGCAATTTTACATTTCAATACCTATAACATTTCGAGTATTTACTTAACAAATTACTGACTTAACTACTTATTAAATGTTGAAAACTATTACTATTGTCAGGAACTAAACCCTCTCAAATAGAATAGTTTCATTTTATTTAATTTGTTACCAGATTAACTCTCAATTATCTTTTTGTCATTTTTTATTATATCCCAATGACAAAGGATATACTGGACCAGATCGAAAAACCCATAAAGCATTTTTTTTTGCTCTAGCGTGAATAGAACCTGGGACCTTTCGGTTGAAAGGCAGGCGCTCTACCTACCACGTCACCCAGCGTGTATTAATTAGGAAGTTAATCTATCCATAACTACCTAACTTTTTAAAATGTTGAAGAAATTTATCAACACAATGAAATTTGAAGTTTGGAAAAATATTTTTTCTACATAGTTACCGGAAAAAATAAAAAAATAAAACTGCGCATAGAGAGAATAATCATTAATTAAAACGAGTTAATAATTGTGATATATTCGATGTCATTATAAACTTATTTAACACAACTCTTCACCATTAGTTTGCTCAAATTTAATTTCTGTGAACCGGATTTGGAATATTCGTAATTATCATGTTTCAGATACATTTAAATCTTCAGACTCTCTTGTAAGCATACCAACGGTTGATATTATTTCGTGATATGTTTATTATTTTAGTTTCCTCATCTTCATGTGTTAGCTCATTTTAATTTTAAATTTTAGGAAGCCGGTGAAACCTCAAATCTGTTTTCATAAGATAATAATGTGCTACTATATTTTTGGATTCTACCTATGAATAATTTGAAGAGCCCACCATATATTTTCATAACTTAATTTATCGTATTCCTAATATAGAATAAGAATATTTAAAATTTATTTTATGTTTTCTTAAGAGACGAAGTGTTACTATTAAAAAGAACTTTTCGACTTAAAAATTATTGATATGAGAATAAAAAACCTAATTGTGTTATTTATTATTGTATATTATGTATCTGTCTATATCCTGTCGGGAATGCTTTCAAGCCTAAAGGCCTTGCTAAAGCATATCTTTTCCTAATAATACGTTTAGGGGTTGTGGCCTGGTTAATTGACAGTTCTGTAAATCCAATAATAAACAAGCTTGAGGCTCGAATGAAATGAAACAGCTTGAGGCTCGAATTTTATTAAAAAATGGAATCTTTGGATTTGTGGTTTAGAATGATTTTAATTTTCAACTTTCTTTCTATTTATACAAAATTTTACAATTAATCATCATTTACAAAGGTCAATAAATTCTACATTTTATTTATAACTAGATGTACCCGGTCCGCCCAAAGTCCCTATACGTAAAGAGCAAATTATCCAAAATTTTTACCAAATCTCTTAATGAAATCATACCAAGACTTCATAGAATTTCGGCTAATTTGTTTTTTTCCGTAATAATCATCACTTGCTTTGAAAATCTTATATCAAGCTGCGATTCCAAAGTTTATTTTTGTAGTTTTAGTACGCTTAAATTGTAGGTAAATATTTCTAAAAAAAAATTTTTTTTCTTTATTTTTTCGTTATTTCTTATTATATAACTTTAAAACAATTATAAGAATTCAAATAATAATTAGAAAAAAATATTATTTGTGTGGCAGATGTTTAATTAGGGTGTTACATTATATATATATTATTCTGCATTTATCTGGATGTTTGTAAGTTCGACTGAACGCTCCAACACATATACAAATTGCATATGTATACAAATGCATATAAATACAAATTGCTTTGGTGCTTTTTTTAACCCCTGTTACCATGCTGAACCTTTGCAGGAAAAATTTATTGAATGAACTATATTTTTTTAATTTAATGTTAGTGTTCTTCGTAAATAATAAGGAAAAATAATAAATAATAATAATATAAATAAAACAAACAATTTTTTTGATTTATAATAATAAGGACTAATAGAAAATTTAATCAATAGTTTAATATGGTATAATAACCAAAAGGCAAACAGCATTTAACACAAAAAAAAAACATAATTCACTCAAAGGTTATTCTTATTACTTAAAATTATACATAATAATACACATGTGTATCAGCATATTTGTATTGTATAATATTATACCAAAGAATAACTATAATAAGAAGGTTCACTGGAAGTCAAAGATATTTTCACAAACACATTTACAAAAAAAAAACCATTAGTTAAAGAAGCAAAGACCTATTGTAAATATTTTCTTATGTAAGAAGTTGTGAGAAAGAAAGAGTGCGATATAAACCATTTAAAAAACCACTTCATTTTTGCAATGTAATTTTAAATAGCCCACCGGAGATTTTTGTATATTTATTTAGCCCACTAGAGATTTTTCATGTGTACAGTCGTCTGAAATTTTGTGTACGAATTTTTTTTAAAATAAACGTATTAAATTTATAAGAGTATGAGAATAAATAAATTTTGAATGATTGATTTTTTACAGATCCCTATATAAAATAATATTCGTTTCAAAAACATATGTTATTTCTTAAATATCATATTATTTTATTTTATTGGCTGATAAGGGAAGTACATTTTTTATCATTCATGTATTTTCAATATACACAGTTTTTCGGGTATTGAAATAGATAGTTAAAAAGAATATCAAGCGGTTTGTTTTTTTATGAATAATCCGATGCCTTTTTAGTTTCTGAAAAATTAAATTGTGCATTTTAATCATCAATGAACTAATAATACATATTATATTATAAGTAATATAATGCATTTAGGTACCTGTTAATTTTATAAATAGGTAACAAAGTTGAATATTAATAATATGAACATTTGAATAAATAATATTTTTTATTGATATGCATTTTTAAAAAAAAATTAGTATATAAGAAAGTACTTAGAAAAAAAAAATGCAGATTATATTTGAAAATTAAGCAGTGTATGTTATATTTAAAAATAAATCAACTCTAACGCTTAAAAAAAGTTTTTATAAAAACTATTCTATACACAATTTTTTAAAAATGTTTCGAAATTGAGAAAACATCATCTTGTTAAGTGTTTGGTGTGCGGTGCTGAAACAAATTTTAATTTGGAATTAAACTAACTAATTAAAAATAAAGACAATATTTTTTTCATACAAAAAAATTGTTCGTTAATTTTTTTTCCACTTTGTATTTTGAATTTTTATCTCTCTCTCACAAATTAAATTCTTATGACTATCTATTTCTTACAATATTGGAAATCGACTGGAAAAATGGTGACCAACACATTGACAAATTATAAAATTTTATTCCAGTGAACCTTCTTATTATGGATATTCTTTGATTATACATTATACTACTTTATTGCTTCTACCTTTTATTTTTGTCATTATTGTGTGCGTAACTCACTTCACTCAAAAAAAATTATTTTTGTTTTTTTTTTTGTTTTGTTTTTTTTTTTTTAATTATTTGCTGTATCTGTATTCTGTATGTTCTATATGCTCCATTCCAAAAATATTATTTTATTTTCAGTGTTAAGTGTTCACTGTTCACTTCACTGTTCAGGTTCACTGTTCAATCAATAGAACTTGATAGAAGTAGAGTAGGATAAATTCTACTTCTACGTCGAATAATAAAACATGGTTTTTTTTTAAATTGAAAATTATTGATGAAAATGTTTTTGTATTTTTTGTAAATTTTACCAATTTAGATACAAAATTTTGAATATTTTTTTAAAAATAACACAATACCATAATAACAGTTTATTCATATAGCAAAATAAGATCCCTATACATTATACAAAAGACAAAATTTATATGAAAATAAGATCCCATTTTTAAATTTGCTCTCCAGGAGGCCTAAATAACGCTAATATGGTATAATTTATACTAAATGGAACCCAACTAACGAATTATAACTAAATGGAAGTGAGTACGAGTATACCATACAAAAATACAAACATTTTATACAAATTTGTTGGTATGGTACTTTTTTTTCTGTTATATAAAAAAAAAAAAGATTAGTGTTAGGCCAATATAAACATAAATAAAAATAAATAAAAAGTGATATAAACATAAGTACTGTAATTTCGGAATAAAGAATCTAATGAAAGAAAAAAAGAAACTAGGATTTATTTTGCTTCCGTCATTTATACAAAGCTAGTTCATTTATATTTTGTAATATTACAATTTAGCTATAAATATTTGATTCACATGCCGCTTGTCTTTAAGCTAACGTAAATACGGCTACCTGTTCGAACTTTGCAAACGGATTCTACAAAACAATATTTGAATAATAAAAATAATCGACTTCCGTTTCACCAAATGTAGGTATATATAATTAACTAGCTTGGTAACCCGCCATAAATGACGGAAGCAAAATAAATTCTATTCCCAATAGTGCAAAATTTTCTATTCCCTAAGGGTCATTTACTCGATCATTTTAGCGACATCCTTTTTGCCAACTTTGAAAATTTATGGTATAATTCAGAATCAAGTTAATCCTGTTAACATTCAATAACATTCGCTGCGTAAGTTTAGCGTCAAAGTTTATAACGAACAAATAATATTTTATAATGACCCACAACTTTGAACGAAAACAATTTTAAAAACAAAAATAAATAAAATTGTTAATATAAAAAAACAATAATATTGTAGATACAAATAATATTTATTTTAAAAAATAAAAACTCGTGTTGGAGAAAAAATTAAAATAAAAAAATTTACTGCAAATAAATAGGTATTTACAAAACTGTTCATAACTTTTGAACCATTGATCGGTTATTTAAAATTTCATTTCATTTCAAAAAATTCATTATCGAACTGTTCATGTTAAAATTCATACATAATTATTATTTATAACATACATTAAAAAGAACAAAAACAATCAATATGTTTTAACCGATACCTATATATATACCTACTTGCTATGTTAAAAAAAATCATCACTGGCTAAGTCTCTACAACATACATTTCTATACACTTGAAGAAAACAAATATACCTAAAAATTATAAATTTACAAAGATAAGAAATAAAAAATAATAGTACAAAAATTCATTTAATTTCTTTAAAAATGTATAGGATGTTATTGTTTTTATGTGTAAATCAGCAGAAGCAAAACCTAACCCCATAATACATACTAAATATTATATACTATCATAAATTTATACATATATCATATAAATATATATATATATATATATATATATATATATATATATTAAAACAAAAACAATAAACAAAAAAAATAAAATAATAACAATTTTAACTCATCAGTGCATCACATTTCTGGCTAGAGTGTATATATAGGTATATCTATAGTACTATAATACAGGCTATGCATATACGGTAGTAAAACTATGATCATTATCATAACAACAAAAAAACCAAAAAAAAAAAAAAAAATATGTAGACACATATTGTGTATATGTAATTTTAAATAATAAGAATAACCTTTGAGTGAATTATGTTTTTTTTTGTGTTAAATGCTGTTTGCCTTTTGGTTATTATACCATATTAAACTATTGATAAAATTTCTATTAGTCCTTCTTATTATAAATCAAAAAAATTGTTTGTTTTATTTATATTATTATTATTATTTATATTACTATTTTTTATTTTTCCTTATTATTTGCGAAGAAGACTAACATTAAATTAAAAAAATATATTTCATGCAGTGGTATTTTTTCCTGCAAAGGTTCAGCATGGTAGACAGGGGTTAAAAAAGAGTAACAAAGTAATTTGTATACATATTGCAATTTGTATATATGTTGAAGCGTTCCGTCGAACTTACAAACAACCAGATAAATGCAGAATAATATATATATAATTCTTGAAAAAACAACAAATTTTTTTAGATGAAGTTTAAATAATAAGACAGTAAAAGATATGTTTGCTCATTATATTTGTAATAGGTACTGGGAGTTGTATGGCAGCTGCCCGAACAACTCAAAATTTTGAAAAATGGTAATAGACGTATTTGTTTATTTTTGAGGCATTACCTGAGTACAAATTTTCAGCTCTGTAACACTTTTGGTTCTAAATATATTTGTGAAAGACGCTGGAAGTTGTATGGCAGCTGCCGGAACCACTCAAAATTTTGAGAAACTGCAAAAGACATATTTTTTTATTTTTAGGGCAGTACCTGAGTACAAATTTTCAGCTCTGTAACACTTTTGATTCTGAAAATATTTGTGATAGGTGCTGGGAGTTGTATGGAAGCTGCTTGAATCCGTTGGAGTTTTAAAAAGCGGGTAGGTCTATAACCTTCTCCTCTATTCCAGTAATATACTCTGAAAATTTCATCCAAATCGATTTAGTAGTTTTCGAGTCTATAAATAACATAAAGGCAGACATAAAGACATACATAAAAAATTTCATTTTTATATATATATAGATTGCAACGTTAACAAAAATATATGATTCTTTATACTAACACAATTCTTTATACTAACATCGCAAAATTTGAACGTACAAAATAAATGAAGTGAGTCCTATTTTCGTAAGATCTTCCATAATGATATCTTTCTGTTCTATTTCATCCCATTCTTCAAAAACTTCTAGAATTATTTGAATTCATAATTTAGTAAGGTAACGTTTTGTATTATAGACTCAAGAAATTGAATAAAAAGTAGCTACCACAAATTTTCCGACAGGGGTTGGGCATTTGCTACAGTCAGTAATTTCTCTTTGACGAGCTGTAGAATGTTTTTTCGTGGTCAAAAAATTCCCTTCCAAAAGTAATTGTTTTCGAAATCGATACTGAGATATTTAAACTAGCAAATCAACCTAAATCTTAAATTCAAAATTCAAATTTACAATTTTTGACTTAAATTTCTCTCAAAATATTAAATTTGATTACATGAGAGTTTTTCGTTTTTGCATTCCGCGAAATGTTAATTCGCTCTAGGGAACATTATTTTTAAAAAAAATTAAAATTTTTTGTTGCTTCTAAATCCCTTGCCTCGTAATTGTATAGTTTATTAACACAAAATTAAGACTTCATTATCACTGATATAATATTATGGAATGAGAACTGTTAAAATAAACAAAAACAAAAAAAAAATCATTTTCGTTAAATATTTTAATACCAACATATATGGAAAAACTTCAAATTTTGGAGTTCACTGCACCAAAATCTGTTTTGGTAAAGTAAAGTGTGAAGGGGCTTCTCAGATTATTGTAAAATACTTTTCCCAAAACATTTTTAATTTATCTAAATAAAATAAAATAAAATAAATAAAAAACCTAACACTCACACAACCACTGAAAACATTATTTAGCACTTAGATTTGGATTATGTATACTTGAATATCCTTGGAGATATGTTCAGGAATTATATTTACTTGTTTTATATTTCGGTTGTATTTTGATTTTTCTTTTTTTCTCTGATTTTATTATTTTTTGATACTACAATATAGAATCCTGTAGAAACCTTGATTCTTCAACACATTTATATCGAAATTATTTTATATACATTTAAAATAAATTTAATAATATTCAGTAAAAATAACAAATAACAACAACAGCAACATAGAAACGAAAGTCCTCTGAGTACACGTTGTTTTTCATGTTGTTGAAAAAATAATTTGCAATTCCCTAAAGCTTTTGTTTCTTTTTCTTAAAAAAAAAAAAAAAACAAAATGAAAATAAAACGAAACTTTTCTCAAATCGAATCGTCGAGTAAATTGCCTTAAAACAAATATGTTAAGAGTCATTTATTAACACTCAATATTCTATGCTCCAACGGATCGAGTTTAAAGAACTAGAAAAAAGATCATTGGATTACAAAATTTAAATAATGTCAATGAAATTTAGTAGAAGAATTTAAACAGTCCCGAAACAGATTGATTTTTTATAATTTTTGTTGGTTTAATAAAAATAATATTCATGGTGAATATTTTACCAAAATGGACTTTAATATAAAATAAATGATGTGTACGTACGACTTACAAAACTAATTACTTAAACGCTACCAATTTACTCAATTCAGGAGAAATCTATTTTCGTCTTTTTTACTCTTAAAATTGTGTTCAACAAATCTTTGGTTAAAAACATTAGGGTAACTATTCATATTCATTTCTTCTTTTCTTGGCGGCGAATGTCTATACGTATTCCACGATTATTGCAAATATCTACGAATCTTGTAAATGAATTAGTTAAGACAGAAATAGTAAGACTTAACATTGCACGAATAATTGTCTTAAATTAATTTTGGCATAAAAGAACATTTTCAAAAAGGTTCGAATTTGTGACTTACCAGACTTTCTTCCTATTGTAACAGCCTCAACGCCTAAAAGGTATACATTTTTACACTTACCGTAAAGTTTTGAATATAATACCCCTCCCAATAAAGTACCCCGGATAAACTAATCGAAACATTTTTCCATTTACAGAACTCCGGGTACAGTAATTCGATTTTATATTTTTCGAAAACTAATTTCTAACTATTTCGA
Source organism: Argyra leucocephala (assembly GCA_963942445.1). Taxonomy (NCBI): domain Eukaryota; kingdom Metazoa; phylum Arthropoda; class Insecta; order Diptera; family Dolichopodidae; genus Argyra; species Argyra leucocephala. The sequence continues at coordinate 80,171,261 of OZ012681.1, read as the reverse complement.
TATTGGATCTTATCTAATTCTAAAATCATTTTCATGTTATCTATTACAAAACTAACTCCTTTTAATTGGTTTTATTTTAATTTAATACCTGTGCAGAATCTATATGTATGTTTAGGTAACGATCATATCTATATGTTGCTTTCCGAATAGTGTACCCGGGTGTAAAATTCCAATTAGAGTACCTGGATATTATATTCATAACTTTACGGTAATGTCTAAACCTAGTTTAAAAAAAATTTTAATTTTATTTTTAATCACTTCCAGTTTTGATTTCTTTTTTTAATTTCAAGACTATAGAATAATATGCTAATTACTTTAACGTAAAGGCATGGCACATACATAATAACATAGAAGAGGTTTTCATTCGCAGTTTTGGTATATTAATTCATTTGAATCTTACAAACTACATCAGTTATAGTGTCACAATCGAAAGGTCCCAGGTTCAACGAAAGCAAAATGATTTGTAGGTTTTTCGACCTGGTCCAGTATCCTTTGCCATTGTGTTTGAAAATAATTGATATTTAAATTGGTAGTAACGCTATTTAAGAAGGCTTACTTCCTGACAATTGTAGTAGTTTCCCACATTTAATAAGGTGATATTATAGAAAAAGTATTAAATAAATACTCGAATAGCATAGTTGTAATTAACACATGTAAGCAGAAATTGCAGTACAGTACTTAATGTACGAAAAGGTATTTCTACCTTTTTTTTTGTAGACTAGGACAGGACCTTAATGTTTTACTTCAACCTCTGGATATTACAACTAGCTGTTCTGTAATTATTTGATTGTGGAAATACGACGGAAAAGATGTGATTCCGCATTCGCAACGCGCGGACTATAAATGAATTCCATGAGCCACTTTTTTGCCATCTTGGGATCTCCGCTGTGTAGGGGTGTTCATTTGCCACTCCTTTTGTTTCGCATTGGAACTGTTTTAGGGGAAGTAGTATTGCTTTGATTCCTACTGAGTATGTGTTCACACATACGACGTATCTACAAAACAGAGAAAGTGGTGGACTATGTTTAAGAGAAGTTAAGGATGAAGTTACATTTGGGTCACCTATAAGACGAATGGCGCAAATTTGAACGCGATAAAGGTAGCCTAAGGCTGAAAGGAAGTGCCAGCCCAAATGTGAGAATTGTATTCCATCTTGGGTCCGTATAAATATTTTATAGGTATTTAACAGTTCGAAAGGTGAGAGGAGAACTTTACAACTACTTAAATAGGCACTTGGCAGCTCCTTTTGAAATATCAAAAATATGGTCATTCCATGTTATTTTTTGATTTGCGTGAATACCTAAGATGTTTAAACTATCCGAATTTTGCAAAGTAACACCATGGAAGGAACGATTTATTTATTTATTTATTTCAATTTATATCAAAAAGAGCTAAAAAGCTCGTATAAGAGTGTACATTATAAATAATTTAAGAAATTTAAAAAAAATATATATATACCGGTTGTGCTTTTTAAGAGGGGAAGGAGCCGTTATTTTAAAATTTAAAATTTTAATTACTTAATAAAAGTTTATTATTTTTGATTTTAGAATCCGAATTTGCATAAAAGTACGCCTTCCCATTTGATAATCTCGATTTCAGCCAATTTCGGCGATTTTTGGTCTTAAAAATTTTTTGCTTTCCGGAAGTTGAAAATACCACCAATCGACAGAGCATTCTCGATTTAGTTAACAAACTTTTTTCTTTAACTCCTTCCCCTCTTAAAAAGCTGATACGCATTCTCTGGCACACCCGGTATATCAGTGCAATAATTTAAATTAGTTCAATATAGAGAAAAAATAATACTTTAAAAAACTAGCTAACAACAACGGTAAAACATTGGGTACTGTCAAGAATATACAATATAGATATAAACTAGGGACCCCTGTTGAGTAATTATAATTCAAGTTGAAGCCAAATTTAAAGTTTTGAAATGAACAGTTATTTACGTACTGACACAGACTTTTCACGTTAAAGCACACACCACTCATGTTTAATAAAAAGTTTTGAGGTTTCTAAGTTTTATTTTGGACACATAAATACACCTCCCTCATATACTGATTCGTTTCCGATATATTCCCTGTAGTCAGTGGAATTTAATGGATAAAATTACTAAAAATAAAATATTTTTGTAACTAGAGAAATATATCGGGTGGTCCAGAGCATGTGCATCAGATTTTAAAGGGGGAAAGGAGCCATTATTTTAAAATTTAAAAAACAGTTTGTCAAGCAATTTACTTTAGAAAAGTTTCTTATTTTCTGTTGTAGAATCTGAATTTGCATTAAAAAGTACACTTCCCATTTGAAAATTTTGATTTCGGCCAATTTCGGTCAATTTCGGCGATTTTTGGTCTTAAAAAACCTTTTTGTCTTCGATTTGCGGTCCTTTCCAAAAGTTGAAAATACCACTAATCGATAGAGCACCCTCGATTTAGTTAACAAACTGTTTTTTAAATTTAAAATAACGGCTCCTTGTTTTAACCCGTATGCGCATTTCTGTTGTATATGCCACTTTTTTACATATTAAATAAGAGTTCATTAACGCGAAGCGACATAAAATGAAAAGGTGTCTACTGCGCAGGTCCGTGAATGCTTGTCTATTATAATTATAGATTATGATAACATATACCCTGTATACATGATAGCTTCAAGTAAGCTTCAGGTACGCTTCAACATCATCTATACGCTTGTTTCTTGAAATTAGCTTCACTCAAGTCAATACAATAATTTAGTAACTTGATTTGAAAATTTTAAGGTTTTAAAGATTTTAGGTAACCTACTTAAAAAGAAGGTTTTACAAATTTGAGACATTAAAATTTATGTCACCAAAAATATATGTGCCAAACTCAAGTTATTTTCAAGCTGACATCCACTCAAGCTGGTTAATCGCATACACAACTTGAAATTTAAAGAATAATCCAAGTCAAATACTCAAGCTATGATCTATACGCTGTAACTGTTTCATTTAATTTTAAGTGATGTTCGAAATAAATTTAGTTGAATAGTTATTAACAAAAATTTTACAACATCCACGCCTAGAATGGGACTCGACAATTACACTTTTCAAATGAAAGATAACAAAATTACAAGTACACCGTATTGGTAGGAAAAACTTACAATGATACTACACAACCCAATTGCAAAACAGTAGTAATTTTATTTTGAAATTGTTTTTTGTTGTTATTTTTTTTTTTGTATTCAATTTTACGTTTCCGAATAAATTACAAAATCTTATATTGATTTTGATTATTACACATTACACGATCCGATTTTGAAATATTTTGAATCCGTTCAAAACGCTTTTGTTATTAAATTTATAAGGTCTGGATTTGTTTAAAGTTTTAAGGTGCAAAAATAATGAAACAATGTATCAGAATTTACTTTTAAAATATTAAAGAAGGTGTTCATAAGTTTAATCGATCGAAGAAAAAAAAATTCAGTCCAAGGTTATTGCAATCAAGCATTGAAATTGGGTGGGAAATAAAATTTATCCTAATCACTAGATGAATGTCAGGCACGAATTATAGAACTAGTAGTTAAGTTAACTACAACATGGAAAATTTAACGACTTTTAAAGAAATTTAAACAGGTTTACGAATTTATAATTAGTCCAAGATATGTCTTATAATCCCAAAATTAATACAAAATATACAACGAACAAAATATGACAATGTAAAATTTTGTATTTTGAAAAAAGTAGGTAGTGATATCGTGTAACATTGCAATAATGCCAGTGTACTATCACTAACTTGTATCTCCTACCACTAATTTTTTCTCGCAAAAAGTTAAGATCTTTAACGCTTCAGTCTTTAGAACTTAACATTTTTTTTATCTGGGATCTGTACGACATAAACAATGTTTTTATTTGATTTCAAATTCGAAAGGTAAAACTGATGTAGGTTTTAGAGACTTTAATACTCATCTGAACCTATACTGTAACATTTTTAAATTTTAAAAAAATGGATTATATTAGCAGTAGTGCTGTTGAATCATTTCGTAATCGTATTCAGGTCATAATCTTTTATTGATGATTTCTTTCTGTCTTATCCTATTTTATCCTATTCTACATTAAGCGTCTCGAAAGCGTGAGCCGTAGAATAATGCTTATACGCTTATAAAAAACAAACAACGAAAATGTTGATCTAGTTGACTTGTCTGATTAATCAATAAATTTGTACTAGGGTTGTACTTAACATTACAATAAGGTTGTACTTAACATTAATTCACTGCTTTGTCGTATAACTATTCTGTTCAAAATGTTAGGAGATTGGAGCGCTCTAATAATTTTCGGAAATCACTATACAGGCTTATTTTTTCCAATACAATCTCAGATTAGATTTTTATTTGTGGCCTATATATTTATCTATCAACCGATGATTGCTATTACATTTTGTTCGTTGGAATAAGTTAACAGATAATGGTTAATTCAACAACAATTACGTATAACAAAATATAATGAGAGAGAGAGACAATTTCATTTTAAATTTTGTTTTTTTTTTTAAATTTAAAAAACTTTAAAATAATTTCTTCGCATGAATTCGCACTTTTTTGTTGGTTTTAAAAACATAACAAAAAAATGTTTACATGGGTTTCGGAAAAACAAAAATATTCAAAAATATTTTTTACAATATTTACGATTAAATTTACGACACGAAATACCAACATAATATAAAAAGTGGAATAATATTGTTTTAATTCTGTGTAATTTTAAATTAATTTTTTTTTTTTTTTGTTACAAAAATTTTTAAATCTTTTTATTTCCTACATTTAAGCTTTTTTTCTGTTCTGGTAGCAGAATATTTTCTTCTCACTCATATTTTTATTCAGTTGGGAGTTATTCTCAAAATTTATATAGATACGAGTACGTTATTTTTATATCGCCCTGAAGACAATTATATTCTAGTTATCTGAAAATCAAACATATTCAAATATACTCGTAGATACATATTTAGTATAAATGCAAACATATTCATATAATTCATAAGTTTTGATATTTTCTAAAATTAAATTTTGTGAGGACACCATCAAAAGTGGGTGGAATAGAATAATAGGTTATGTTGAACAGTAACAAAATGACAATTTCAAGGAAAACAAAAAACTTTTAAATGAGTGATAAACAAAAAAAAAAAATAATGTGAATAGAAATTTGTATATCAAGACATTAAGATTGATTTAATGAAGGTTTCACTATGTTCTCTGGGGACATAAAAAATTGTCCTTTTGAATAAACAGTTAATTACAGTTTTACTTCAATAATTTTTTTTCCTTTTTTAGATTTGACATGGAAACATAATCAAAATGACTTGACTTTTGTTTTGTTTTTGTTTTTGCTATATGTCAGACTGTAGCAATAAATTTGGAGAAAAAATTAATATTTTAGTTTTTGGTTAAGGGTATTAGAAATATCATAATGTTTGATGGTAAATGTAGGTACCTACTCTTAATTATTTCAATTTCATTAATTAATTAAACAATTAAAACCTGCTTCTATTATTATTTTAACTATGGTTTGGAATTATATATATATTTTTTAAATTTTATATTGTTTAGTTTTCTTTTAATTTTTATTTACTTATTTTATACTATTTAGCTCAAACAGTTTACAATTTAGTATTACATATAATATATTAATTAAAATACAATCAAATTTACTTAGTATAATATTCAAAAATAAGAAAATTCAAAATACAAAAATAGTAATATTATTTTTTTAATATAAATTAAAAAGTCAAGTCAACCAAATATTCAATTAATTTCATATAATTTTCGTCTTAAAGTATCTTTAGATACTGAAAAATTTATACTATTCTTATATTTATTACTAATTATTAACATTCTCTTAATAGGTTCAGATTTACTATAATTTGTTCCGTGTAATGTTAATGTAAAGAGATTTGAGTGGCGTAAACGAGGATTTGTGTTAATGATAATTTTATTTAAAGTGGAAGGGGAAATAATACCGCCTTTAATAATTTCGAAAATAAATAAAACATCAGCTACTTCCCGTCTTTTCCACAGAGACTTAAGATGGAGAAGGTTTAGCCTATGCTCATATAGAGGAAGTCTTGTATGATCATCCCAAGACAAACTACGTATAGTGCAAGCCTTAAATTTTTTTTTTTTAACAGCTTCTATTCTTTGTATATGTGAATCATAAAATGTAGACCAGACCGGACATGCATATTCAAGATGGGGTCTAACGAGGCATGTATACAATGATTTAAAAATGTAAGGATCGTTAAACTCCTTTGACCAACATCTTATAAAGCCCAACATTGAACTATCTTTATTAACGATGTTATCGTAGTGGAGCTTGAATGATAGTTTATCATCGAAATAAACTTCTAAGTCCTAAATTGAATTAACCATTTCTAAGGTTTCGTTGTTTAGAGTATATCTAAAGCTAAATGGTTGGGTTCGACGTGTGTAACACATTAGTGCACATTTACTAATGTTTAGTAAAAGATTGTTATTAATGCACCAAGTATAAAATTTATCTAAATCATCTTGAAGCATATAAGCGTCTTGCATCGACGTTATTTTTTTGAAAATCTTCATATCATCAGCGTAAATTTTTAAATCGCTATTAAAAATTATAGAAGCCACATCATTGATAGCAATAATAAATAACAGTGGTCCTAAATGACTCCTCTGTGGAACTCCAGAATTTGATATGAAATGTGATGAAAATGAAGAGCGGAATAAAACAGTATAGCTCCTATTAGTAAGATATGAGGTGACCCGTTGTACAAATTTTGCAGGAAATCCTAGTTTTTTTGAGTTTTAGTAAAATAATACTATGAGGTAAAACATCAAATGCTTTACTAAAATCGGTGTAAATTACATCCGTTTGGAATCCCGCTTCCATATTGATGTCGATTCTACCAGGTTGATCACTGTAGACTTCTTTTTCAGAAAACCGTGTTGATGTGTCGTTAAGCAGTTAGTGCAATGATTGTAAATAGAATCAAAAATCATCAACTATAAAACTTTAGGAATAGTGGAAAGTTTGGAAATTGGTCTATAATTATTTATGTCATTTTTTGCATTTTTTTTATGTGTAGGTTTAATAAAAGCTTTTTTCCAAATAGATGGGAACAGGCGACAGGTGATAGAAGTATTAAATATGATAGAAAGTGGAGCAGCCAAAGCATCTGACTATTTCTTTAGAACTAGTTCAGGAACGCCATCAGGTCTTGGAAATATATTGTTCCCCAGGTTATTCAGATATTTCTTTACAAGACTATCATCAATAATAAGATCTCTAAAAGTAGTTTTTGGATAGGCATCCATGTGGGAGAACCTTGTTTTATCAACCATGAAAATTGTTTCAGAGTAAGAAGCGGAGAAAAATTCATAAAAGAATTGAGAAATGGTTTTAGCGTTATTACTTTGTTTCCCATTGAATTTCATGAAAACTGGGTACTCATCGCTTTTCCTTTTTGAAAAGAAAGAAAGAAAAAATAGTTGATGGTAATCTGTTAGATTCTTAGTTTTCATGTATCTCTCCCATTCCTTGGTTTTTTTTTATTTCTTAACTTCCTAATATCCTTAGCGAACCAAGGCGGGCTTGTATTTGAATCTTTAATTTTAATAATTGGAATATAGAGTCGAAATGCCTCAAACTTTAAATCGTAAAACTTTTTAGTCATATCTTCAATTCCATTATTTCCAAATAAAGAAATGAAATCATAATTAATAAAAAAGTTATTGATATCATTAAAATTAGCCCTATTAAAGTCAAAACGAGAACTGTGTGCTTCCTCGGGATCAGGAGGAGCATTACTACATATAGAGAAACATATAGGAGGATGATAAGAATCAATTTTGACTATTGGAAAAGGATAATCCTACATCGTTACGTTATTCCAATCTGAGCTGAAGATCAGGTCGAGTTGTCTTTCTTGAAAGTTACATATAGGAGAAACTTGTTGTACACAATTAATATTGAGAGAGTCAATAAATGTACATTCAAGTTCACTAACTAGGTTAGTTGGAATCAAAAATGATTCTTCGTCGTGGGAAATCCATCTTATATTGGGTAGATTAAAATCACCTAAAATAAGTATTTCATCATCAGAATTATAACTGTTAGATACAGCATCAAAAGCCTTATTGAATCTGTCATATACATCAAAATTGGAGTTAGGAGGAATGTAACAATTAATTATATTGTCACATACAAATATAACGTCATCCTCCCAGACTACAAATAAATTACGAAACATTCATCGTGTGGTATTACAGACACAATAACAAAGTACCGTAATATCACACGATGAAATAACGAAAGAGACATTTTTATAATATAAGTAGTTTTAGTTATTGTAATTATATATATATTATTCTGCATTTATCTGGATGTTTGTAAGCTCGACGGAACGCTCCAACACATACACAAATTCCATATGTATACAAATGCATATATATACAAACTGCTTTGGTGCTTTTTTTAACCCCTGTCTACCATGCTGAATCTTTCAGGAAAAATTGATTGCATGAACTATATTTTTTTAATTTAATGTTAGTCTTCTTCGCAAATAATAAGGAAAAATAAAAAATAATAATAATAATATAAATAAAACAAACAATTTTTTTGATTTATAATAATAAGGACTAATAGAAATTTAATCAATAGTTTAATATGGTATAATAACCAAAAGGCAAACAGCATTTAACACAAAAAAAAATATAATTCACTCAAAGGTTATTCTTATTACTTAAAATTATACACAATATTATACATGTGTATCAGCATATTTGTATTGTATAATATTGTACATTATACTACTTTATTGCTTATATCTTTTATTTTTGTCATTATTGTGTGCGTAACTCACTTCACTCAAAAAAAATTATTATTGTTTTTTTTTATTATTTGCTGTATTTGTATTCTGTATATTCTGCATGCTCCATTCCAAAAATGTTATTTTATTTTCAGTGTTAAGGGTTCGCTGTTCACTTCACTGTTCAGGTTCACTGTTCAATCAATAGAACTTGATAGAAGTAGAGTAGGATAATTAATTCTACTTCTACGTCGGATAATAAGACATTCTTTTTTTTTAAATTGCAAATTATTGATGAAAATGTTTTTGAATTTTTTGTAAATTTTACCAATTTAGATACAAAATTTTGAATATTTTTTTAAAAATAACACAATACCATAATAACAGTTTATTCATATAGCAAAATAAGATCCCTATACATTATACAAAAGACAAAATTTATATGAAAATAAGATCCCATTTTTAAATTTGCTCTCCCAGAGGCCACAATAACGCTAATACGGTATAATTTATACTAAATGGAACCCAACTAACGAATTATAACTAAATGGAAGTGAGTACGAGTATACCATACAAAAATACAAACATTTTATACAAATTTGTTGGTATGGTACTTCTTTTTCTGTTATATAAAAAAAAAAAGATTAGTGTTAGGCCAATATAAACATAAATAAAAATAAATAAAAAGTGATATAAACATAAGTACTGTAATTTCGGAATAAAGAATCAAATGAAAGAAAAAAAGAAACTAGGATTTATTTTGCTTCCGTCATTTATGACGGGTTACAAAGCTAGTTAGTAATATATAAAATAAATTGGATTTCTTCTTGAAAAGGCATCTGAACCGAAAGGTCGTGTTTTAATCATAACTATATAGATATTTTTGAATTGAAACACTACTTTAACCACGACAATTTCAAGATCGTCAAACTCTACAAAAGAAATTTTTACTTGCGCAGATATGTTTTTTTATTGCAATTAAAACACCACCTCCTCTTGGGGTATTACTATCTATTTGACTGTACCTATCTTTTCTAAAAACTGTAAAAGATGAGTCGAAAATTTCCAGATCATTAATGGATGTAGCAAACCAAGTTTCAGTTAAGACGTAAATATCGTAGTCAAGTACAGTAGAATTAATATAAGTGTTTGTTGTTTTAGTTCTTAGACTTCGAACGTTTTGATAATAGATGGAAAAGTTTATTAAGTTTACATTAGGGGGCCTTCAAGGACTTTATCATAACCAGATTGTTTGGGTAAGGGACGAAAAAAACTTGTTGTGATTTTCTCTGACTCCTTGTAAGTGACTAATTCTTTTAGAGGATACGTGAGTTTCATATGACGTGAGATCCGACATAACCTTATTAGATGGTACAACACAGCTTTCATGAAAACTCTTGTAAATATTTGTTAGTGCTTCCAATTCGATTGGTAGCCCTTCTTGTTGGATCAATATACGAAGAAAAGTGTTAGTCTTACCCTCTACGCAGATTGAGTCCGGTTTATCATGGAGATAAGCCAAATATAATCTCACATTTTCTAGTAATTTAGTGTCCCTAAGACGCGCGAGAACATATCGACCATTATCACTTTCTACGGAGTTTTTAGTAATTTTTTAGTAAGAGTGGGGCTGCGGGGTAGAAAGTGAAGTAAGCACAGGAGATGAATTTTCGGAAGCTGTAATTGAGGAGGCTGTCGTTTTTACAATGTTTGTGAAACGAGGTTGTACAGCAGTAGAGGGTCGCGTAGGAGTTACAGAAAAAGTGTTCTCATTTGGAGTGCTAATTCCATAATTTTTGTATGTATGAGGACTTAAAGTGTGAGAGTGAACAAAGTTACTATATTTATTGGTGGAGTTATTTAACTTATTAGGATTGAATGGGGCACAGTGGATATTGAGGTTAGAAACAGGGGCTGGGTTAATTCTAGTATTTTTAGAAGTTTTGGGAACTTTATATGTGGAATTTGAAGTTTTTTTAATGATCAGTATATGTGGTGGTTATATGTTTACTTGAGTTATTATGTTTATTGTTACTGCTTCTATTATGTTTACTAATGTTTTTAGTGTTGTCTTTATTGTTTTTAAAATTATGATTATTATTAATATTAAATTTACTGTTTTTTAAAATGTTTATAGTGTTATTTTTTTTACTATTATTACAACATTTATCTGAAATATTCATATTTTTATTTTGTACAGTGGTAGTCTTATTAGTGTGTTTTTTTAATACTATTATTTTTACTTTTACTTGCCCTCTTTTCTGCAGCATTTTGCTTCCAAGCTGAAGCCGTTGCGTTAATTATAATTTTCTTTTAATTTTTGTTTTTTTTTTACTACACTACCCAAATACTAGCAAAGGATTTTATTATATAAAATTATTGTAGATTCGGGTAAGAAGAAAAGATTAAGAGGGAAATAGGATGATAGCGGAGAACTTTTTTTAATGTTTTTTTTTTTTTATTACTTGTTCAAATGACTAATGAGTTTTAAATCTCGTATGTAGGCTTTATGGTTCCTCTAATAGTTTACATTTTTATTAATTATTCATTAACAATAAATTCATGTTTATATTATTGTTTGTAGTTATTTGTAATCAAAATAAAAAAAAAAACAAACTAAAATATATAATTGTTAAATATTTTAAAAGTGCAATTGAAGGCATCAGTGTAATAACCAGGTAAGCAACAAATCGAAAAATGTTGGGAAAACACAAAAATCTTCTAAAAATTAAATTTTTATTATTTAAAGAAACAAAAAACAAAACATTTACTTCAATAACATTAAAAAAGTAACGGTTTAAATAACGGTAAAATGAAAATGAAAATTTGGACTTATTGCCCCGAAATGTGAAAAATTTTATTATATCATAATCTCATAATCAGACTCTTCGTTCTCCTGAATTTCTGTTTTTTTGTTAAGTTATTGTAGAATTGCATATCTATTTCAGGAACATATTTTGTGGCTAATAGCCTTACATCGTCATATTTATTAGGATTTATTGGTATACTATTAGAATATAATGGCACTGCTAAAAATGGATCGCCTATTACTTCATCCTTTTTTACTGGATGGCACTCTGTCATTGGTCCATGATGGCTGACAGAAGTAGAAAATTTTACAATGCCTGCTTCTTTCAAATAATGAAATCGCCTATATCTTGATATAGTCCATTTTACTTTCGATGTACTAGTCAAATTTTTTTTTGAAAAAAGGAGTCAAAGTGAGTCTTGGGTTACGTCGATTACAGAAAATTTATTAGAACATTTAGCAACCATATTTTTGCAATCTCTTGGTAAATACAATCACTCAACTAAGCGTCTTTTTTTTCGATTACATCAAAAGAACGATCGCACGGTAAAAAGCTATGACCGGGTTCTGGAAATATTTGAATGTTTTTGTATTTGGCTTAGAGCATATAAGTATTGCACAAGAACGTTATTTTTATTCTGAGCACTAGCGTTGTCAGAGAACAAATACAATATGGTAACATTTTTTCTCATAAAGTTATCAATGTAATGCTAATACCACCTGACCGAACATGTTTGCAAGTAAACTACACAAAAATATTTTCCATGTATATACGTAGTTTTGTGCAATAATTGGATAAGTCAACTCCCTTTTGCCCCGAATCATTTAAATAAGCAAGTCCAATTTTGAAATTTATGTGCAATAATCGGATAATTCCAGTACTTACCTTATTTTTGCTCCGAATCGTTTAAATCTATAACTTTAATATTGGGATAACTCATGACTGATTTCATACCTGGTTTTTACACCAAACGATGCCGCCTTGTTTTCAGGAAATTTTTTCACCAAAAAAACGTTTTTTGGGAAAAGTGGACTTATCTTGTTATTGCATTGATGCTTTCAATTATAAAAAGAGAAAAAAAAATTAAAGTTAATTGTAGTACCAAATAAAAGAAAAATACATTTCAATTTTATATTAATTAAAATAAGATTTTAAAATTTTTTTCTTTAGATTAGTAATATTTAATATTTTAAAGATTTATCAAGTTTATTTTTATAATTTAATTGCCATGTATAAAACTGTTGCAGAGCAAAATGTCGACGTTCTTTTGCAATTCAGTTGAAATAAATTTTGATTCCTGGTGTTGAACTGGTGATGGTCATTTCTTTTGCTCAATGTAATATGTTTCTATTCTGTTCAAAACTTTATAATATATATTATATATTTTATATATTATATATTATATATTCTAATATATATTAGAATATATAATATACTTTCCAACCAATGATAACTAAACAGGGTCTTAATAACTCTATTTTAAGTTGTTTGTATTGCTTCAACATTTTTCTTACAAAAAATATCTCACAACTTAATGCACTGATTTAGATGACTATCAAACAGTTAAAAAAATATTGGTTTCTTTAATGGCATTTCCTAATTCCTTATGACTCGTAGCATTAAAAATGAGACAAACATCGTCTGCAAAAAGGAATATATATCAATTTATGCAATTATATCTAATTTATGTAAGTCGTTTGAAAACATTATGAACAGCAATGGTCCAAGAATACTTTTACGCGTAAATTAACGTTTATTATGATTCTTTACATATTTGATGTAAAGAAGAGTAAAATACAAGTAAACAACTGTAAACAACTGTAAACAACGGTAAACAACTGTAAATTACTGTAAAATTATTTGTTTTTGACAGTTCTATACAAATTTTGAAATTGTTTTGTTATAATCTATCTATTATAAAAAGTTTTAATCTATTGGAAAATCAGTGTGTTTAAAAGAACTACAGATAAACCTGAAAACGTAAATATTTTGAAGAGAATGTGAAGATAAATGACCCATGAATTCTGGGCTCAATGATAATCTTAAAATTATGATAGCAGTTTTTATGCTGTATTTTTTATGTTATACTCTAGCAATTTTCTATGTTAAGAAATATTAACATTCTACTTTCAGTATTTTTGAAGCAGTCGCCTTTAAAATCTTATATAAGTTCCAGTAAAAATAATTGATACACTTACGGCTAAAATATTATTGTTTAATGAATATATTTTATATTTCATAATATAGATATACACAATACTTTTTCTTCTTATATTTCGACAATATATCTCCCAAATAGTCAACATTTTGCTGTATTCCCTTTAAATTAGATGAATCATAACTAAAAAACGTTTTAATTAAAAAAAAAAAACATTTAGAATTTAAATTATTAATTAATTATTTAAATGACATTTTAATACCAACTTAAGTTTCTACTTAACATAAAAGAAACGACATTGTTGATTTCTTCCCTCATCCATTTGTTATTTTATTTCCTTTCAAAACTAACCACATAAAACGTACCTTTGCTAAATAGAAAAAAGGTCCTTGAAAAGCATTCAACTACTTAACAACTTTCTGTTTTTATATTACTGCATCAAATATCCTTTTACATATAATTAAAAAAAAATTTATAATAAATATTTATATATGTATACATACATATATATAAATAGAAAGGATATTCTAGGCATTTTAAATAAACTAAACTAATTCAACTATGAAAATAAATATACACATGCAACGAAGACGCACACTCAAATTCACATTACACAAATTATTTTTGTTAGTTTTAACTTTTGATGTATTCCATACTTTGTTAAACAAAAACATAAAAAAGACAAAAAAAAATTCTTTTGATCTTTTGATCAATTATTACAAAAAAACTAGAGAAATTTTTAAAACACTCATTGTATACAATTTATATTACAACATTTCTATGTTAGTGCAATTAACTTCCTATATATTTACAATCGAAATAAGTACATAATACGAATAGTATATCAGTTATTGTGATTGTATGATATAGCAGAACACGTAAAGAATAAAACACACTAAGCCAGTCAGTCCTTTTTGTTAAAAAATGAAAAATCTTTCATTCGTATTAGGTATAAAATAATACCATCTCTCTTTGAATGCTAATAAAATAAATAAAAAAAATAAAACGAAAAACACAAAATTATTGCAATTACGTTCTTGAAAACACATATAACAAGATATACATACATATATTTTTTTAAAAGGACATTATCAAGAATGCTATTTTAAAATGGAACAGAATTTTTATTTAAAATTTTATAGACTAGACACCCGAATATAAATCGACAAAACCAAATTGAATAGGGTGAGTTGTTTGGTCCATCACTGTAGAAAAATTTTCGCACCCTCTAATTAAATTGTCATTAAAGACGCATGAATGAACAACACCCATCATCATCATCATCATCATCATCAATATTAAAATAATGAAAAAAGGACGAAAATTATATTAGAGCAAATAAAATATAAAAAAAAAAAAAATATTTTTTAACCAAAAATAAAACAAAAAAGACCGCCATACAATCAAGAAAAAAAAAAAAACAAAAACAAAATTAAAATAATTTTATTAACAGTTATAGTCCTGTGTTTTCGGTACCATAATCCCATCTACAATAATTCAGAGCCTTTAACTGAATAAAATAAAATTTATCAGTTTTAGCTCTCTAAAAAGGATATTAGGCGGGTGAAAACAAAAGAATTTTTTTTTTTTCATTTTCATTATACTTTTTATTCCGAGACGATCTTGGTTTTTATTTTTACTTATTTTTTTTGCTTCTGCTGCTGCTGCTATTGTTGTTATTTTTGAGCGGAAATATTTCTTTTTTATTTTGACAGATTTGATGAGAGTGGACATTTTTGACATACAAAAGGTTTGGAATATGGTCAGAAAAAAAAAAATGTTTTTAAGGATTAAAACCAATTAATAACAAGATTTGAAGATTTGTTTTTATTTTTAATTAAAACTGTCCTGATTAATTATTTTAATTATACATTGATGTATACAGCAAAGGGTTACTTATTAATTAATATTTTTGGAAATATTAATAATGTTTAGTGGGCGATTTCAGAAATAAAAATGGTTATTTCTGAAGAATGAAATCTATTTTTAAACTAAAATGGAGCCTATTTTTAAGCTTAAATTAATATAAAAAATTTATGCCAGTTTTAGGATCAAATTTATTTAATTAATATAGGAAATCTATTTTTAAGGCATGTTGTGATACTAAGGTTTTTCAAAATCAACGGAAGTTGCAATGATTAATTCATCAATTTGGTAAGTGGTTCGTTAATAATGTAATTTGAAGATAGTTACCATAACGGTTATTTGGTAACAAACTAAAATTTTATTTATAAAAGGATCTTTACCAAACTGAATATACTTTTATTCATCATATATTTCTATTATGTTGTAATTTACTATCTAAATATAATTCTGGATATTTTTTATATGGTGCTTCATTCATCACTCACTTTATGAAACTGATTTTCATCTGAACTTATCTGGCTAAGTAGTGTCAACAAACTGTAATTAAGTAGATCTTATGCACATGTTAGGCATTATAAAATTGGCAACCTACAGAAAAAATTATCGTCACAACAACTTCATAATCAATTCAACAAAAATTGGGATATATTGTAAATGTACCAGATTAATGGATAGCTGCACATTTGCTTCAGATATTTGATGGGGAACACCAAACAAAAAAATATTTTTTAAAAATACTCATCAAACGTATGTTTTTTTTCTTGTTTTTTTTTATTTTATTTTTTTGTTTGACGAAATGTAGGTACATTTTAAATTTTGAACAAACAACCAAACCAATGCGTTGTGTAAGAAATTTAATGAAATTTTATGCTACTATTTTCTATTTCTTTTTAAATTTATAATTCAATAGTGAAAGTCCTAAGGTAATTTTTCACATAATTAAAGCAAATTTAGTTTCCTTCAAAAAAAATCTTTGAACGGCTATACTGGGACCAGTGCTTCAGAAGTTATGAGTTATTTTGTCCCCAAACTTCCTTTTTGTAGTTTTTTTGCAGTAAATTTTTTTATTTTAATTTAGTTTTAATACAAGCATTTTTATTTTATTAAAAAAAAAAAATCAATTGATCAATTGATAGGTAGACCAGAAGCATTTTATTATATGTTTAGTTTTTTTTAATTATTTTCTTTACTTTTGGCAATAACTATATATATTATCTATACATGGGTATTGTATATATATATATGTATAGTCAATCATATATGTGTATGACTTGTTTTTTTTTTTCTTATGAACATGCAAAGGTGAAACTGATTTTTTTTCTATCCGTTAGAAAAGTTATAACTGAGAGTTTTAATGTTGTTCTTTTTTTACCTTATAAAATAAAATAAGACTAGGGGCCCTTGTTGAGTAATTATATTTCAAGTTGAAGTCAAATTTAAAGTTTTTAAAAAAACAGTAATTGACGTACTGACATAGACTTCGCACGATATAGCAGAAACCACTCGTGTTTAATAAAAAGTTTTGTGGTTAGTAAGTTTTATTTAGTACACATAAATATACGTCCTTCATATACTGCTTCGTTTCCGATATATTCCTTATAGTAAGTGACATTTAGTGATAAAATTACTAAAAATAAAATGTTTTGTTATAAAAGAGTTACGTATATATATATACCTACATAATACATAATTTTAATAAAAACTATATTATTACTACAAATAACAAAAATTTAGAAACAGTTACTTAAAAAGATAAAAATGAAGAATTCCAGTGATTTGTTTTTTTGTTGTTTTTATATTTTTTATTTTAGATGAATTTGTTTTTTTGTTTTTTTTTTGGCATATGTACATAGATTCATTTGCAAGTCCATATGTAAATTTTAATAACTGATTTGTTTGCTTTTGTTTATTATTTTCATAAGATCTCACTTATGCATAATGTATTTGCTGAATAATAAGATCGTATGTATACAAAATGTTCAACTGTGTGCGCATTTTTGTTTTATATATAATCTTATATATTATATATATTAGAAGTTCATTAATGAGTAGGAGAATCGAAATAAAATAAAAAGGTGTCTACTGCGCAGGACCTTAAATGCTTGTCAATTATAATTATAGATAAATGATTTCATAAAATTTGTCTTGGATTTTCTTGAAGTTTTAGCATTAGTTGAATCCAAGATCAATGCTTTCGCAATAATAATATGGTGATCAACAAATTTATAACGTATAACTGAATAGTTATTAATATTATCAGAATTGTCACCTTTTTAATTTTCATTGTTAGCAACCAAACCTAAATTTGTAATGCACCTTTGTGAAATGTTTTTTTTTATATAAAAGCAAGCGAAAAATGTTTGTCACTTAAAAATAATAAGGGAGAATCCACTACTAAATTTCCACTTCACAAATTTACATGTTTGCGGCACCTAATCTAAATAAATAGGAGTTGGAATTTTGGGATATAATTATTTGACATTATTATAAGATATAATCAATAAGGTATAAAATCAATATCTCTAACACTCACTCAATTACAACTACAAAAACAATAATGAAAATAAGCATCCCATATTTTGTTTATGTTTATTTTGTTGTTTTTTCTGATTTAATTTTTTTTATCTATGCATATTATATACTATTTATATTTTCAAAATATATTGTTAGCTGCTATGATGATCCTCAATTTGATTCTTAAATTCTTTAAAACCAAATGGACAAAAATATAAAAATATACCTAGCTATATAGTTTGAAAAAAAAAACCAAATAAATTCCCTACTGGGTTGTTGTTGGTTATTTTATTATTAATTTTAATAAAAGAAAAATTTTAACAGTGGAGCAAAATATAGTTTTTAGTATATACATTAAGTTAATAGTAATTAGTAAATAGAATTATTATTGAGAGTGACAGTATTAACAATTCTAACGGAGTTTTAATGGCGCGGCGAGACGTCCATTATATTATGAATGAATGAAAGATTGAAAATTAAGAAAATAAACCAAATATTATTTAACTTATAAAACATGCTGTATGCTCTAGGTGAAACATTATAAAAAATGATGATGGTGTAATAACCGAAATCGGTTAACAATATTTAATAAAATTGTGAAACAGACCTAGAGTTTTAATATTTATTATTATTTAATTTCATATTTAATATTTATTTATTTCATTGGATTATAAAAGTAGGTGTATGATGTAGCATTATGATGAAATATTCATTTTACATTATTATTGGTGTTTCGAGCCAATAATTAAAGTAGTAATGAGTGAGACATATTGCGTAATTAAGAGATAACGCAAAGTTCTCTTAGATTAAAGAATCTAGCTTTTTGTTCCATAATAGAATAGTAGGTATAATACTGTCTTTCTCGAAATTACTTGAAGTTAGGTAGATATTTTATTGAACAATCTCAAGGTCAATTCTCAATAAGTTAAACTTCTTTATATAAATTTATATTTATTTTTGTTTTTACTTCTTTTAAACATATGTCTGGAATAGGATTGAAACATTTTTGATTAGTACCTCTACAATTCAGCGATGTATTCTTTTTAAACTGCACACAAATTTTTTTACAGTTGATTAGCAGTGGTATTATACTAGTATATACATATATATGAATTGAATATGTTGTGTATTTTGTGTCTGCTCTTTGTGGCTGACTGTACCACTATTTTTCAGTGTTTTCATATCATTTTTAGATCAATATAAGAATGGCATTTAAATGTAATCATGAAATTTCCATTTGTTCAATAATAAATTATCACATTAGTTACATTAGCGTTTAAAGATATGTGCCAACCTATTTTTGAGTTATTGCTATCAACAAGGTAATTGATTTCACTTACTGTATGTTGAAAGAAAAAGCAATTGATCTAAAGTACAATGTTCTAAAATAAGAAAACGATACAAATTATTATATTGAATACAAATATGAAAGTTCATTGGAGTGTATGCTCGTCACAGTATTACATGCTGAATATTTTAATTTATTAAAATCTTTCTATAACATAGAGATTTTTTTATTTGATTTTTACGATCTATCAAATAAATAAACTACTTTTAATAAGAAGAGTCTTATTCTTCCAAGCACTGTGAGATGACCTTGTATATGACAGTCCTAGTCATATTCTAAATAGTAATAATAATGAGAATGATGCGCGGCACGGGAGTGATAATTAGTCGTTGGGATATTATTATTATTATTATTAATGCGTTATATACATGGTTCCACCTGAAAACCTTTTAAAGGATGATTTCTTGGAGTACTTTAGAAAATAAATATTTTGGACCTATTTTTGAATTGGAAAGCATTCGACACAGTCAAAAGATGCGCAATATGGAGAACACTTACAAAGAAGGGAGTTCCTGAAAAAATCATCAACATCATCAAAGCGATGTATAAAGATGCAGAGACAACAGTTCAACACAGAGGTAAGATCAGTGATCCATTCTACACCAATATAGGAGTTAGACAAGGATGTCCACTATCTCCACTTCTCTTCAACACAATACTAGACGACATTCTAAGAGAAGTTTGAACTGGAATAAACGGAATAGAATGGGATCTCTTCGGAAACTTAGAAGACTTAGATTACGCAGATGATGTATGCCTCATATCAAAAAATCAAAGGGACCTACAGAACAAAGTCAACAGATTACAGGAAGAAGCAAAGAAATCGGGACTGGAATTAAATATCGAGAAAATCAAAGCAATGAGGACAAAAAATAGTTATAGTGAGCCAATAACAGTGAGTGGAGAACAGATAGAATACGTAGAAGAATTCAACTACCTGGGGAGCATTATAACATCAAGAGGAGGTGCAACAGAAGATGTCAACGGCCGTATAAATAAGGCAAGAAGAACATTTGGGAGCCTAATGAAGATATGGCGGAGCAACCAAATATCGAGAACAACAAAGCTAACAATATTCAGAGCATGTGTTAAGTCAACATTAATATATGGCAGTGAAACATGGCTCACTTCGGTCAGAATCAAACAGAAGCTACAAGTATTCATCAACAAGTGCTTGAGAATTATATGCAGAATATTCTGGCCGGCAAGAATTAGCAACGAGGATTTATGGATGATAACTGGAGAAGAACCTATCAACAGACAGATAAATAGGAAAAAATGGAAATGGATAGGTCATACACTAAGGAAATCAGAAAGTGATATAGCAAGAAGAGCTCTAGAGTGGAATCCACAAGGACAAAGGAGACCCGGCAGACCATACAACACATGGAGACGCACAATCGATCAAGAATTAACAGTCAACAATTATACCTGGGACGATATTAAGGAAGTAGTACTCAACAGAGAGGAATGGAGGTTCACTATCGAAGCCTATGCTACCACGCGGAGTAATAGGAGAAAAAAAAAAAAAAAAATTTTGAATTGAGCATGGACTAAAGCAAATCGAAACTCGGATTGAAATATTGTGTAAAAATTATTTACTACAATTTAAAAGACATGCAAGCTGGATAAATATGTTCTTTCGAACTTTTTTTGTTAAATAATTTATTTGATTAACGTACTTAATGGTCAGGTATCAAGAGTTACCGTTTCCGTGCATATCGATGTTTCTATTAAAAATGAAGTTGTACTTGATCAAATTGTTGATAATTTTAAAGGCCATTACATGCAGCTCTTGTTTACTAATGTTCGATAGAGTTTAGATACTTACCAGAGTAAAGCAATCTTCTTGGGTGTAATCTTTGATAGAAATTAATGTATTTAATTGATTGCTTGTGAATGATTTCAAACTTATTAATATAAGTTTGTATAGCACGATGCCAAATTGGGTTAAGATATCGTAAATTAGATAAAATAATTGAAGAGTCGGCAAAGAAGGCATTTGTGTTTATATAGTTTCGTCTGATGTAGGTTTACACTTGAATGGACCCTTTTGTATTAATTTTGAATATACAATCTATAGTTATTTAAGCTACTCAGATTTAGAAATGACTTTACCTGAGAAACAGTAAGTGTGACATAAAACTGTTGTATGATGAAGTTGTGAGGATGGTGCACTAGAAAACAAACAAAAAATAAAATAATGGACAATTTTCAAAATTTTCAATTTTTTTTCGAGATAATCAATGTTTTTTATCAGTTTTTATACAACAATTTAGGGCGTGTAGGTTTATTCGAAAACTGTAAATCTGTTAACTATTAAATGAATACCCAAGTAACAAGTTTAGCATTATAGAAGCATTAATGCTGCATTAATGCTAATTTACTATGCTTAAAGCATGCAAAATTAGTCATATAACTGCTATAATGCATTTATACTACACTTATATCTACAAAGTGGCGACTTTATAATGCTTCATCGTTGATGTATGTGTCGAAAAAATTCACAATTACAGCACAGCGTGCTATTAAACGACTTTTACTATGCATTTATAAAGCAATTTCAGAAGCATTATATTGGCACGGTAAAGGCAATTTCATAAATGTGCTACCGTAAAACAGGAAAAAAAATTATTTTTTTTATTTTTTCGGATTTTTATTAAATTTTATTAAATATTATTTTTTTAAGATTTTTTTTTTTTTATCATCCCTTTTATTTATTAAATTTTCGTAGAACTCAATATTTTAATTACATTTTTTTTTAATTTTTAATATTTTAAAATTACCTCGCTGAGATTTGAACCACGTACCAGTTGATTTTCAGTCCAACACGCTAACCACTGAGCTATCGCACTTGTTTTGTTGAGTATTAAAAAAGTGGTACACTATATTAAAACGCATTACAATTCATTTCATAGATATAGTTGTAGGTGTAGTGTATAGAGAAACCTTAACGACTTGATTTTATTGGCTTATCAAGGCCATTTTTGAAGTCGAGTAATAGCATTAATGCAATTATATTACATTATAGTGCTGTTATTCGACTTATTTAGTTTTTTGAAATGCTTGCTTTTGTTCTATTGAAAAAATTTAAAGGGAAAATAAATTTATTTGCGTATAGATGTCTTTCAAAATAATACAGAAAAGCAAAACTGTAGGATTAATGAATCCAAAAAAGATTTGTTCGCTTACAGTTATTCCAGAAACAAGGCATTCTGGAAATAATTTGTTTTTCGAAGTGGTCAACCGAAACTGGCATTTGTATCACTTAAAAACATTTTAGACTTCATGTTCGAAATAATGTTGATGAAAGGTATATTTTTTTTTACTTAAGTATATTTTATTTCATTTATTGATATTTCAAGATCCAAATTACACACAAAATCATTTAAAATATTGGCTCAGTATTCAACTAACAAATAATAAAACAAGAACGAAAGAAATTCTAAGAGAGCCAGCAACTAAACGGAGGCACGTGCACTTCAATACTAAGCCTTCTTTTGACCTTGCAGATGTTGCAGCTTATGTCGAAGAAACGGAATTTCCTTTAAGCTCCGACACCGAAATACATACAGCTTTTAATAACATTGAAACGTCAAACTTAATTATGTAATACGAAGTACCTGAAACAAAAACAATGTTCTTACACTTACTTTTAGATAAAATTAAAATTAAAATATTTTTAAGTTTAGAAATTAAAGGAATAATTACATATTATAATTTCATTTCTTAATAAATTAAATTAATAAAAAAAGTTTAATGCTCACACGAATGTATTAAACGGATAAAAACAATGTTCGTTTTATATTTAATCGGTACAAGCTTAAATTTAATGTCATCTATCATGTACAAATCTGGTGAATTTTCTTCTCTACAGTTAGATACGAATATATTGAAAATAGAAGATCTCATTGGTATTTCAAATAAATTATTTGCACTTTTCAAAGAAACACCAAAAATTTCTTTTTCATTTTTATAATATTTCTTTTTCATTCTTTCTTCATTCTTCAGTTATACACTGTATACACAGTTATACACGCGTTTTCTTTTTTTTTCAATCGCTAATCATTTAATTTTAATTCTTAAAAATCGCATATTCAAAATAACATTTTTAAAATTACCTAATAATTTTAGTGACCTTATTTTATAGTGCTAACGATTGCATTATTTGTGTTTCTTATTTATATTAATAATAAAAGTTGAATAATAAGCATAATAAAAAAAAATAAAAAAAAAAAATCAAAATAAAAAATAAATAAAATAAATCAAAAAAAATTAATTTTTATAATTAACCAATAAAAAATAACAATAAGTATTGCTGATCGTGTTAAAAGTTCGTAAAACTGACCTAATTAACTTTAAAAATATTAAACATGGAATTTAAATGTAATGCCAAAATTTGTGTAATTAATGACGCTAAGACAGAAACTGTTTCCTGTAAAGGGTTCTGTCACTTAAGATTTCATGGTGCGTGTATATCGATGTGTATATCGATGCTCCCAGAAATTGGTACAGCGCATTTCTTGCTAAACACTTTGTTTGTGAGAACTGTTTAGAACAAAATAATGTTTTTGAACAGTTCCATAGTAAGATCTTCAATGCAATCAATGAAGTTAAAAACGATCACCAAGACACGGTAGCAAAATTGACTACCGTAATTAAGAACAATGCTGCCAATTTCCAGGAAATGGAAAAAAATTTCGAGTCCCTCAATCATTCATTGGGATATTTTCCAGCTGAAATGAAAAAAGTAATTAATGAACAAATGATGTGTTTGAAAAAAGAAATTTTATCAATGAGGGCAATTATTGAGCCACTGAAAGCTACCAATAGTGTTAGTTTTGATGAATTTAAAATGGTGACGGATAGCCTGAGAAAACAGTATTCATCACTTAAAGAAAACGCAACAGTCAATGATTTATCAATGAGTTTCAGAGACGTTGTTCTAGCCGATCTAGACATCGTTAAAAACAAATTAGAGATAATGCAGGATAACTTGAAATTTAATTCTTATGAAGTTATTGAACCGCAAAAAAACAAATCTTTATTTGAGGAACTGAAGATAGCTGACTGTTCAGATGAAACAGTGTTATTCAACCAAAACATCATAAGTGAACCTTCAGGTGCCAGTGACAAGCTTTTAACAATACCCGGCGAGGTAATTGATGAAGCCCCAGGTGCTCTTCTTCATCCAAAATTCAATTTGAGAATTTCCAATCTAAATACTACTACTACGGAACAGTATTTAGTCAATTTCATAAAAAAGAAATTTGATTGCAGTAACATTAGCTGTAAATTGATTACTCCACGTTGGCTTAAATTTAAGCCAAAATACTTTTGCTTTAAAATTAGCGTTCCACCAGCACTAACTAGTTTAATAAAGTATTCTAAGGTTTGGAAACTAGGTGCAATTATCACTGATTTTGACGATTTGTGTAAAAAAATTGTAAGTAATAAAACTACTGAAAATAAAAACAATAAAAATACAAATATACATAAAATTGATAATAATAAGTTAAAATTGAATACAAACTTTTCAAATAGTAACAATAAAATAAATAAAAATGTACACACAGTTAATAAAAGTCAAGTTAAAAAAAATTTAAAAATAAACATGTTCACTATAAGAAACAAATTAACAAAACAAACACGCGTACTACATCATTTTCCAATCCTCAACATAGAAACACTGACATGAATACTTCTATTTTATCTAATGACAACTTTATTTTACGAAGCTCTCCACAGTTTAAGAAACATTGTTTACTACCTTCTTTTAATAATTCTACTAACTTTTCTAGTAATAAACAATTTTTAGCTTTACCAGTTAGTAAAAAGAATATTTTAAATAATAATGATGACGATAACGATAGTATTAATGTTAATGACATTAATGATATTGATAACATTGATGACAATAACTACATAACTAATAACAACATAGACAATAGTAATGAGGATACTAGCAACACAATTTCAGTAACTCCTTCGGCTTCTTCGGCCGCAGTTTTGACTAAAAATAATTATCCAAATTTTATACATGGCGGTACCGTTAAAAAGCCAATAATTGAACCCTCGATCCCTCCTATCGTTAGATTGACACAACAATCGTTACAAGGTGAAGGTACATATGCGCTCTCAAGATTTAGAGAGGAAAGGGTTTATAACAATGTAACAGGCCCGTTCCTGGCGGGGGTGCAAAAGGTGCCCTTGCACGTGGGCGGCAAAGTCGAAGGGCGGCCGCTTACACTATTATTTAAGAATATTAAAATTTGAAAAAAAAATGATTTTAATTTTGACTACTAAACTGAAAAAAAAGCTTTGTCGAATTAAGTAGAAGCAAACGAAACGTTATTTGTTTTACCAGAAACACTGGGAAGATCCAAGTACATAAAAATTTAATGATTTTAATGTATTAAAAAAGACTGAATTCTGTTCTTCTTCAGACTTTATTATTCATATAAAAATTTGAAAGAATGTGTGTATGTACGATATTTCTTTAGAAATTTCTAATTGATTTTTTATTTTTTCAATAACGCATGCAGAATTTTATTTTTATTTTTAAATATAGCTATCGCTCTTCATATTAAAAAAAAGAAACTATCATCAAATAATAAATTACGTCATGCATAGAAATCCTTTCATATAACAATATCAGCAGATCAAAATACAGAAAAAGGAAAAGAAAGTAAGATAAAAATAACATTTACGTGGTACTAGATGGTCAAGTCGTATTGACGCAGCAAAATATTAAAGAAATTTCTGAAAGTTTAATCAATTTAAGAGATGACCAAAGCAGAGATATAAGTACAAGGAATATGGCAAATTCGTTATCTGAGAAATTAAAGTCATTTAAATTTTTATGTTCGTTAATTATTTGGCAAGATATACTTTAAAAAATTGATGTAGTTAGCAAAATGCTACAAAATTCTAACATTGGCATTAATGAATGTAGTAAAGCGTTGGGTAATTTAAAAAGATTTTTAAATGCGAAAAGAAACGATGCCAGTTTTATGAATATATAAGTCAAGCTACAAACCTTGCACGTGTTATTGATGTAGAAAACGAATTTCCACAGACCCGCATAAAAAAAAACCTCATCAATTTTTATATGAATCAAGTGACGAGTTTGAACAAGATCCTAAACAAGACTTTAAACTTAATTTTTATTTTCGCCTTATAGATAGAGCGAATAATTCTGTAGAGGAAAGATTTACGTTGTTAGATCAATGTAATAATACCTATAGTTTTTTGTATTCCTTCTATTGAATAGATTTAGATACTTTAAAAAAATCTTGCTTGGATTTGGAAGTTCTTCTACAAATAAATATTAAAATGCCAAAGACCTCAATGGATATGAACTATTTAACGAAATATTAAATTTTAGAGATTACATCATACAAAACGACTTAATATCATCATTTTCTAATTTTTGTATAGCGTTAAGAATTTTTTTAACACTTCCTGTAACTGTAGCATCTGGAGAAAGAAGTTTTTCAAAATTAAAATTGATAAAAAATTATCTAAGGTTGTCGATGTCGCAAGAAAGGCTAACCGATCTTGCCTTGTTATATCGATAGAAAAAGATATCTGTGAGAATTTAAACTTATCTCAAATAATTGATGATTTTGCTTCAACAAAAGCAAGAAAAGTAAAATTGTGAAATCTGTTTTTGCTTGTTAGTTACACTTACTTTGTTTTTTATGAAACTAATAATTAATTTTATGTTTATTGAAATGAAATGTTAAATCATTTTTGTTAATTTTTTTGTTTTTTTTGGAACTAATAATTAATTTTATGTTTATTGAAATTAAATATTAAACTATTATAAATTTTAGTTTTATTTAAAAACAAAAACCAAAATAAACAAAAATTCTCTTCTTAATATAGCATGGTGTCGTAAATAACTAAAAAAATTTTTTTCACTTAGTTTGATTACGTTTTCATATTCTATATTCAATTCTATAAGGGTTAAATTTTACATGAAAATTATCACTCCATCGTGTGATTCGCTTATCAGAGAATTGTAATTAACAAATTTAATTAATAAGGGCGGCAATATTGTTTTGCACCTGAGCGGCCAGCAACTCAGGAACGGCACTGCCTGCACAATGATTCGTATAATCGTGTCTTAGAAGGTAAGACTCGAACCAACCTTAGGGTATTAATAAATAACGAAGGGCTCCCAACGAAATATGATGATCTACATAAACTGTATATCAAATTTCATAATTCTATTGGTGTTAATGAACAAGAAGTAGCAGACGATCTTCGATCTTATCGAAGTCATTGTGAAAGTAATTATTATAAACACTTGAATTCCTCACGTGAAAGTTTTAATAAGTTTTTTCTCCCCAGCACTTCGAAATAATCTTCTTTATGTGCCAATTAATTCTAATTTAAATAATTATAATATGTCTTTTTATTATCAAAACGTAAGAGGTCTTAGAACGAAGATAAGGGATGTATTTTTAAATTCAACTATTTTAAATTTTGACGTATTTGCTTTAACGGAGACATGGCTAAATCCATCCTTTTTAGACTTAGAGCTATTTCATAACTCATATACTGTTTTTAGGAAGGATAGACATTCTGATCTTTCCAATTTTTCTAATGGTATAGTTCCGAAAGGGGGTGGTGTTTTGATAGCTATAAAAAGTTCTTTTAATGCAACTCAAGTTAATATTCCTTGTTCTGAAAATCTTGAATTAATTATTGTAAAAATTGAGTTTCATTCAAAAAATTTATTTCTTATTAACTGTTATATTCCTCCTGCTTCCAACATTAATATTTACACTTCTGTAGGTGAAACCATTGATTCAATATGCAACAATTTTGGACCAAATGACGAATTGATTTTATGTGGCGATTTTAATCTTCCGAACTTAAGATGGATAAGGCATGACGAGGAATATTTTATGATTCCGAAACATATTAGGGCGGAATGTGAATATGTATTTATTGATAAATTAAATACTAATTATTTACAACAAGTCTCTGAAATTTGTAACTTTCAGCATAAACAGCTTGATTTAGTGTTTACCTCGGAATGGAACAATTTGATTTTTTGTGATAATACCTTTCCTATTGTGGGTATTGATCAATTCCATCCTCCCTTAAGTTTTACGTTTTGTATAAATTCGCCAATTGAATCGAATGTTACTAAGTCTTATTGTTTTAAGTTTCATAAAACAAATTTTGATGCTTTAAACGAATTCATTATTTCCTATGACTTTTCTTCCATATTTGACCATATGGAAACTAACCAAATTACGAATAGGTTTTATGAAATTATGTTTGATGGTTTTAAGCAATTTGTTCCAATATCTAAAGACCGGAACCCTTTTTCGAGTCCACCATAGTTCACTTCGGATTTGAGGAAGCTTAGAAATAAAAAAAATAAAGCCTGGCGTTGTTATGTTAAATCAAAGAATCCTTACGATTATAATTGATGAATTCAAAGCATTTTCGGAATTACTTTATAACGATTTTGTTCGTGGAATGTCTTCTAAATTAATATCAAATCCAAAACATTTCTGGAGATTCGTCAATTCCAAACGAAAATGTGATGAGTTTCCTACTCATATGAAATACAATGGAATTTCTAGTAATGATTCAGAAATAATATCTAATTTCTTTCGTGAATGTTTTAGTTCAGCGTACACTGACTCAATTTTCGCACCAAATAATGAGGATTTTTCTCATTTAAGTGATTTTCCTAAAACTACTTGGTCTAATATTGATATTAATGAAACTTTAATAAAAAAATATTTGGACAATCTTGAG
This sequence comes from Argyra leucocephala, assembly GCA_963942445.1. Lineage (NCBI taxonomy): Eukaryota > Metazoa > Arthropoda > Insecta > Diptera > Dolichopodidae > Argyra > Argyra leucocephala. The sequence goes on along the minus strand of OZ012681.1, from coordinate 80,141,996 downwards.
ACTAATAACTTTCCTGGACCAGATGGTATTCCCGAAGTTATACTTAATAAATGCTCAATGCCTTAGCAATTCCACTGTTATTCATCTTCAATTCTTCTTTAAAATCAGGCGTTTTTCCCTCTATTTGGAAGCATTCATTTATTAGACCAGTTCATAAGAAGAACGCCAAAAATTAAATCACTAATTATAGACCAATCGCGAAACTTTCCTCCATTCCTAAACTTTTTGAGTTAATATTGTATGATTCCATTTATTATCACTGTAAATCTTTTTTAGTTCACAACCAACATGGATTTGTGGATCAAAAATCCACAGTTACTAATCTTGTTGAGTCAGTTTCAACGTTTACTAGAAATATGGAAGCAGGTTTCCAAACGGATGTTATCTATACCGATTATAGTAAAACCTTTGATGTTTCACCACATGCAATAATACTTTTAAAATTAAGGATACTTGGTTTCCCAGAATTCTTTCTGAAATGGGTTAAATCATATCTAACTGATAGATCTTATAGTATTTTATTTAGAAAAAATACTTCTAAGTCTTTTTATGCTAAATCAGGAGTCCCACAAGGCAGTCATTTAGGACCGCTTTTTTTTTATAACCTTGGTTAATGATGTTTGTTCAGTAATTCTTAATAGTGAGCTGAAAATTTACGCGGATGACATGAAAATTTAAAAAAAAATTACTTCTTTAGAAGACGCTTTACTCCTACAAAGCGATTTAGATAACTTCTTTAAATGGTGTACAGCTAATAATCTTCTTTTGAATGTGAATAAATGTGCACTTATGTGTTACACACATCGACGTAATCCGCTTTGTTTTAATTACTCGTTAAATGGTATGAGCCTTTCCAAAACGAGCTCAATTAAAGACTTAGGGGTTTACTTTGACGAAAAGCTTAACTTTAAATCACATTTTTGTAATATTATCAATAAAGCTAATTCTATGCTAGGTTTTGTTAAACGTTGGTCAAAGGAATTCAACGATCCCTATGTTCTCAAATCTTTGTATTCTAGTCTCGTTAGACCAAATTTAGAGTATGCTAGTCAAGTTTGGTCACCTTTCTATGATGTTCATATTAACAGGATTGAAGCAGTGCAAAAAAATTTTTTAAGATTTGCTTTGCGTAATTTCCAATGGTCAAATCCATTAATTTTACCGCCATATGAGCATAGATTGAACTTAATTCATTTGAAAACTTTGAAATTAAGACGAGAAGTGGCGGATGTTATTTTTCTTACTGAAATTATTAAAGGAAACATTGCTTCTCCTCAGATTTTGAATAACATCAACATTAATTCAAATAATCGCCTACGAAACACAAACTTCTTTACATTAAGTTTTCATAGAACCAATTATGGCAATTATGAGCCAATTCATAGAATGTTACTAATTGGTAATAAACACATAAACTATATTGACTTCACACTTTCGAAACAGATTCAAAAACTTAAATTATATAAGTAATCTGTAGTAATTAAAATATGTGTGCAATTTATTTCAATGTATTTAACTAGTTCTAAGCTAGATATAATTTTAATTTGTAAATTGAATGTGTTATGTTGTATTGTAAAAAAAAAAAAAAAAAAATAATAATAATGATTGTAATGAAGTTTGAGCTAAACTAAATAAATAAATAAATAAATATAAGAAATGGCTCTGATCATTTTTACAATTTGATTTGTTTTCGTCAAAAACCATTGGTTTTCGAAATTATCCCCAATTAAAATAAAATCTTTTAGAATAATCTTCGCATAAAATAAGTTGCATTTTTGTAGTATTTCGGCACAATTTGGTTCTTTCTGCAATATAGGATATTTTTGAATAACATTTTTGTTGATTCTATTGTCTGCTCTAAATTCTCCAATTCTTTTTTTATCGCTTGTGACCGGAATGACCTGAATGGTAAGTGACCTGATTTTAGTAAAGTTTTAATTTTATAAAGCATATTTTCAACTTTATAAATCGAAAATGTGGACAGGATTCCGAATTGTTTTACATCATCTAAAAGATGAATTAAATTTTGCAGATTACTTGAAATATATTGAATTCCATTACATGCTGATAAAACTTTCGACAAAGTACATTATTCTCAATGTTGTTATTGAAAATTTCATCTTCAATTTTTTCATCATTAATATCAGATAATTCCAAATCCCAGTTACTGGTACATTCATCAACGTTTTCTGTTATAAAATTTGTTTCTACTAAACTAGACTGCGGATCAAATAAAAAAAAGTACAAAAATAATAATAATAATAACTAAATAACTAGCTAGATATAATATAATGTAGACAGGAAGTAGAATTATAAAAATAATTATAGAAAAAACTATATATATACATACATCCATTTTGTAAATTAAAATTTAGTTTGACTATAAATTAGAAAAAACTCTTTTTTGAAATATTGCGTCTTTATGAAATTTATGCGAGAAAACACCTTTCGGGTTAAGCGCCATAAAAACACAATATAAAATATAGAAGATAATGTGAATATAGAAGTATTGTGCTGAAATCTAGCTTATTATGCTACTAGCACAATAAAATAAGTATTATAATAGTTATAATGCATCTTATATTGGCTTTAAAGCATAGCATGAAATAAATGCTGATATGCAGTTATTCGACACTTATAATGCTTGTACAATAATTGTCATGCCTTTATCATGCTACTTGTTGCTTATACAACAGTTATAATGTTTATTTTGAATTTTTCGTGCTATAAGCATTATTGGTGTTACTTGGGTACCGTGAGATAACTATATGAATTCTAAGAAAGGTTTTCAAGAACATAGCATTCATGCATACCTTTGGAGCTGTAGTTAATATGTGTTTAATTTTATTTTGCTAATCCGATTTTCCTTAAACCCTTGTACCATATAGGCAAAATGAAAAAAGCCCTTGTCTAGAACAATATTTTTTCTATAGGCTTTATTTCACATTTGACTTAATTTAATCGAATAATATTAGACTTTTAGTTTGGTGTATTGATTTCATTTGAACTTCGTTACAGATCGATAATTTGATTAAAATCGTTATTATGATTGACAGGTGCTTAATAATTAAAAAAAAATAGCTTAAATATTTATGTACATGGGTATTTGGAATAGAATTTATAATTAAAAGAATAAATAACAAAATATCCGTTAAAATATTACGAAACCGTTAACCAGCAACATTTAATTAATTCGTGGTTTTATTTTTTATATTTTGCAAATCAAATTTCAATCGAAATTTTAAATTAATTTTGAATTTTTAGTTTTCTAAAAAAAAAAAATTATTTCTTGATTTATTTTTCCGAATATCGATCAAATAATCAAATAGAAAATCCATCAAAAATAAAATTATTAAAAATAAATATTAAAAAATTTATTGAAAAACAATATAAATATGTAAAAAAAAAAACATATACAAAAAAAGGACGAGTTTATTAACAAAACAAAACAAAAAAATAAAATATTTTTGTTAATAAAAACATTTTCGATGAATACACTTAGAATATTTCTTTGGCCGTATTTCCTGTAGTCCTAAAATTAATTCAATTTGTAATAATAGAAATTCTTATTATTGCAGTAATATACATATAATTAATTATATTTCATTATAGAAAAACACGTTTTGTAATATAAAATTTTACTACAAGATTATCGGTATCGATTGACCTACAAGTTATCTTGGGGAAGCTCTTAAGGATCAATATTATTGATTGGCTTCATTTGCTTGTTATAATTATTTTAACAAACAACCCATTTGCAACAATATTTCAATTTCTATTGCCTTAAGTCCAAAATCAAATTGGTTTCGGGTTATTTATATTACGACAATATTTTCTTCCATTTGAAATGTATTTTCGAGCTTAGAAAATAAATATTACAATTAACAAAAAAACAATTTAAATACATATTGAACTGAATTGAATTCATATATATATATATATATATATATATATATTATATTTATATACTTTTCCATTAAAATTATTATTTTTTTTTTGCTGAAATTCGATTCATTGCTAAAAAATACATACGAATATGATTATAAATTTGCCTATAGCAAAGGACATTATTCAATATTTTTGTTTTGAAATTGAATAAATTTTATACGTGTGGGTTTTTTGTTTTCTCTTCTGAAAAAGTAAAATAAAAAAATTGAAATTTTAAATATTTATTTTTTATTTTGTGGTTTTTTGAGGTCTAAAAATTCGAAAAGCTTAAATTTCATATAACTAGAATTTGAATGAATATGAATGAATCTACTAATAGTAATTGGACCTACTCCTTGTTGGATATTATACAGGATTTGAAGACACTTGAATTGATGCAATATCTATCGTGTATTGAATTACTTTGGATTCAACATGATTTTTTTTCATTTCTTCAAGTACACATTTGGTAAATTCTAAAATTTTTTAAGGATACTTTGGTTATCATTTTAGTCTGCTTATCATTAAAAGCATTTTGATTTTTATTTTAAGAGCATTTCGGCCGAATGAAACTAAAAAATTTTAATGAAGTTTTGGAATCAAACTATGTAAAATGGATAAGGTATTCAATATTAGATTGACAGTATATAATTTTGTGAACTGTAAATGAGAATTTCGCTTTTGCCCAATTCTACGAACTAAAGAAATTTTAACAATCACATTTCTAGACATAATTTTGATACAAAACTTAGGAGATATAAATAAATTAAGGTTGACTTATAGATTTCGCTTTAAATGTCAAATTTCTTAAAAGATATTTCATCAGAATAAAAATTATTTGTCGGAAAGTTGAGAAATGATGCGCAGATGTTGTTTTAAATAATGCGAATATGAAATTAAGACCGATTGTAAAAATGATTGTGATTCCACATTAAATGAAGTGCAAGAGAAGTCAACGTGAACGTTTAACATAAAACATTTTGAAAAGTAAACTTCTGCGAAATTTATTAAAAATGTTCAAAATATATAATTTGAAATTACTAAAAACAAGCAGAAGCCAAGAATGAGCAGGATATTTGGGTTAGCAAATAATAAAAAGAACATGGAAATTGTTCGAAATTATACAAAATTATAAATATGTAATTTTTATTCAATTATTATAGGCAATCAAAAGGGCTGGGATTCCAAAAATTTAATTTAAGCGAAGCCGAATTTGCAAGAAAAATTAATGATAGTCAATTTAGGTCAACAATTACTGAGCATTATAATTTATGAACATAATAAAATTGATAAACCCAATTTATCATCAACAAAGTAATTAAACAAATTTTGCAAATTAGGCATATTTGAATTTTTATCAATTTCGAGGGATTAGGTAGCATAATAAATAGATTGAATAATAATTTGGATAGTTAATAATAACTGCTATTTAAATTTATATAAATTGGCAAGAGTACAGGTAAAATATATAATTGTGAGGGATTACGATACAAAAAAGAATGAAACAGTGATGCAGGAAGTACGTTGCTCTCTGAAGGCAAATATTACGGTAATTATTAGTGAACGAAACTTAACAACAATTAAATTACTTAGTTTAAAATATCACTAATAATAAAATATCCGATTAATAAATGTGATTTTTCGCCCATGGAAAATAAATATTGTATTAAAAAAATAACTTTCAAATTTAACGTCAATGTAAAATGCATTAATAATTAATTTTCTGAAAATCTATATTCTGTCTCATTCTCACAAAATAAAATATTATTTTAGATATCTCAATAAACATTAACATTATTAGCATTACCGCAAAAAGATGTTAGATTCCAACGAGTGATATTGTATGAAAATAACAGTGTGGATAGTCTAAGTATCTGTGTATATAGTTATGTCACACCATATTATTATTACCTTCGCTTAAAGAATGATTAACGTCACATCAACAGATATACCTATTTGATAAAAAGGCTAATGCATAAGAATGTTCTTTCAATATAGATAATTACTTAGTATGTAGATCTCAACTCAACTCTACTCAAACTCAAACTCAAAGTTCCGAAGTTTTTATATTGCCTTCGGAATGAAAATTGTTAAAAAATTGCTCGACATTTAAATTTCATTTTGTCGTTATACGGCGGATTTGAATATAATATCTATTATGTATAAAAAAAAATTATTTATTTTTATAAACAACCAAGTGTGAGACTGTAACCTTTAACGCAGAACTGAACGAGATATATAGAAAGTAGAAAGCAATTTAACTACCCTTTGCAAATCATACATCAAAAGAATTTCTTAATTTAAGTCAATTTAAGCATTTCCACAAATTAATCTTTCACAATTATCATAATCAATTATTATAGGTTACATAAATGTGTATCAAACGTTAATGGGTTATTAAACCACGGTATTTTTTGAACAAATAAATATCTTGTCTAAGTTTAGAGTTTTGGTGCGTTGTTTCAAAGGGTATTTTTATTTAGTATAAGTTAAATATTACCCTTTAATTCGAAAACAAAATCGATCACATGAAATTTTTGTTAATGTTTTTTTTTTTTTTTTACTGTATTTAATTTCGTTATACTTTTTTATGTCAAATTTATAACTGATGGATGAAACAAAATGCGCGCGATTTAACTCATAAAAATAAAAAAACAATAAAATAAAAAATAAACTAAAGTTAAAAAACACAAATTTACATTTTGTGATGATAAACGATGTGTTTGTATTCGAAATAAACTTTGATGTTATCCTTTATTTTTGTTTTATATTTTTTATCTATATATAACATATTTATCTTTTTATAATAATATCCTTGAAGGTATTATTGTACATATTTTTATATATTATATATTTTGGTTATAATATTATTTTTTAATTTATATCTTTTATGCGATAACCATATTTTTCCACACGATGTATGAAATCAAACCGATTTTGGAAATTCATAAAAAAAAAATAAAAAAAAAAAAAAATAATAAAAATTAAATTGTTTTTTTTTTGTTTTTTCTTCTATAACAGTTAGACTTAATATTGGGTTGGAATAAGTGGTTGAACAAATTTTCTTTCCAACATTACATAACTGATCGATTTGAATGACAATCATTCAGAATTTCATATTGATTGTTTTGTTTTTAAGGTAAGATAAGACAAAACAATGAGCTAAATTTAGTTTTAACAGATTGAGAGTAGATGCGGAGTTGTTTTAATATGAATTTGATCTTGAATAAATTTCAGACTAGATAATATTAAAAATACAAGAGATGTTTGCCAGAAAACCTGCTCAATATGAATGACGGATAATTTGATGAACAGCAAAGACGCTCAGTAGAAGGAAAGGCCGCAAAGACATAGGCGGAGCGCTGAAAATCAACAGTTAAAGATCAAATGAACAAAAAACTTGTTAAATTAGGAAAAACAGTAATGCAGAAATGCAGTAATGTTATAATATTTCTAAACTGGTGTTAATTTATTTTTTCTCAATATACTAGAGCTATTTAGAAGTTTTAATTACAAACAAATTTAGTCAAACATAGATGGATAAATTCGTTGGTATTGCATGCAGACTAAACAAGCGTACTGCAGACGGTATAATATCCTTATTGTGCTTGACTAATTATCACTTACAAATTCGTTCAGTACTATTAAAAATTGAATGACAAAAATTGTAACGACATTCGAAAATAAAAATTTAAAAATGACTAAGGCTTGAAACCTAGCTAAAGGACTGTGTAGTCTGAGAAGTACTTGTTTATATAATTCAAGATGGAGGTAATAATGATAAATTCGAAAATGCCTCGTTCACCTTCTCTTGAAAAGTAGGACTATGGTTTATTTAACGCAAAATTATACTTTTCAATGTTTTTAACTATGTCGAATTTTTATTCCTAACAGAACACATTCAATGTTTTAATAATTGTCTTTGTCTTCTCTTACAATATATTTTTTTTTTATATAATTCAAAGTCTATGGATGAGCACCCTAACTGCTTTTGCACAGGATTTTTTTTTTTTTTTTTTGCAAAATAATTTAAAAGTGGAAAACTTAATCTATTGTCAGGAAGTAAGCCTTCTTTAACAGTGTAGTACTATTTTATTTTTAAGTTGTTACCAGATTATACTCTAAAATAATTTTTTATCATTTATTTTGTCCTAATGGCAAAGGGAACTGGACTAGGTCGAAAGATTCACAAAATATTTGTTTTGCCTTCGACAAGAATCGAGCTTGGGGTATTTAGGTTGAAAGGCAAACGTTCTAAAGCGCTATCCAGCGTGTTGTAATTTTATGTGTAATTTTGAACATTGTATCAACTAAAATTTATTTAGAATTAATAAGAGTTATCAGTCTGAAATACTCTTAATACGGTATTATTATTTCTGCAAAAATTGTACTGACTCGATAATACTCCGTTTCACTTTAAATAGTAGAGGCGTTTTGGTCTGAAATCTAACAAATATTGTGTTTTGGTTATTTTCAAAAAGTTATTGACTTCTTCTACTCTTTGTAATATTCCTTTCGGTATTATTTGATGCAAAATACTTTCGTGGGTCATATTTGAACTAGAAATTGAGGCAAAATTATGATAATTGAAACACATGTAGGTCTGATTTTGGTACAATCTAACTGGAAAAAAATTAAGAAAGTGCAACAACAACCAGCGGAATAAAATAAACTCTCAGAAGAAGATTAGAAGATTTAGAATATGTGGATGATATTGCTCTTCAGTGACATGTAGGAAAGACGTTTGTAGTTGATCTGAAAATCAATAAAAGTTAACGCAAAAAATAGTACCGCCGTCAGTACAATCAACAACAAAGATGTAGCCGAATTCAGTTAGTTTGATTGTATTATTTTTTTTTTTTTAAATTGGGGAGGTCTAAGTAGCCGCGATCTCTTAAGGTGGTCCCCGTCCATTTCAGAATTGCAGGTCTATGTCCTTGATGAAAGCTATTATTGCGTTGATGTCAAGGTCAGAATCAGGCGATTTGTATCCCTGGAAGTGTATATATCTTTTTCGAGCTACAGCGTCGCAATCAAATATAATATGGGAGGAGGACTTCTTCTCTTCTAAGCAGAATCTGCATCTATCTGTGCTCGATCTACCAATCTTGAAGAGATGTTTATTAAGTGGGCCATGACCTGTGATGAACCATGTCAGCATTCTGACTTTGAGTCTAGTCTCCCTGATTATCTGGTTCAATCCATGAATATTTAGCTTGAAAAAGAATTTGGACTGCGTAAGTCCTTGGCAGCTATCCCATATGTTCTGGGTTTCTTTGGACTCCCACTTGGAAGCAATTCCTTGTAGGTAGGCGTTTGAACGAGCAATACTTGGCTCTGGTCCCAAGAATTGACTCTTCGCACCTGTTTTTGCAAGGACATCTGCCTCTTCATTGCCCTGTATTCCTTCATGTCCAAGAGTCCACATAAGAGTAACTCTGTTTCGTTCGGCTAGCTTTATTAAGCTTTTGTAGCAGCTATGGATAAGCTTTGATTTCAAAATTGGGGAAGCCAGAGCTTTTAAAAGGCTATCTGAGATTATGTATATGTTGGCACCTCTGTGCCCCCTTTTACTGCACTGTAATGCCGATACCTCGATGGCATAGGTTTCAGCTTGAAAGACATTGGGATATATGCCAAGTGCCGCGCTAAACCTGAACCTTGCTCCAAGTACCCCGGCACCGGTTTTCTCCCCGATTTTTGAGCCATCAGTTTACCATACTGAAGCTCCTGGTGATTGTATAATTACAACAAATTAAAGGCACTATGCTACGCATGACAAACTGATTAAAATTTACCAAAATGACATTTTTGAACTTTTGGTTGGTTAAGGATCTTGCGATAAAGTTAGATTATTATTCCTGCGTAAAATCAACATTATTTTATGGCAGCGAGACATGACTTATAAATAAGAAATATATGTAATATTGCCAATATATTATGGGCAAACAATAATTAGAAAAATTGAACTCTGGGAAGTTTTCTAACAAAAACTAATAGGCCTTGAAAATAAAATAAAATAGTAGGCCAGACCTTGAGAAGACCTACAAACAATATCGTAAGGTGAGCATTGAATTGGTATCCACAGGATAAAAGAACAACAGGTAGACTGCGGAAAACATGACCCAGATTAGTCTATAATAAAATAGAGAACAACAACACGATATGCATTGAAATTAAATACCTAGCGCAGAACAAAGTCAGATGAAAAGTGTAACAGGTAAAAAAAAACTGGAGAAAAAACTTGCATCTCAACATTTCTGCCTTTTAAAAAAATGTCCAAATCTTAATATGAAAGAACAGTTTAAATAACAAAACCCACTCAGCAACCGGAAATAAAAAAACAGCTATCAATGTAATTTGCTGCAATTAAAATTAATTCAAATTTTCATTAATTCCGTTACTTATTTAAGTTGTTGCAATTTCTCTTTCTACTATCATTCAGTTGCTGTGAAAATCTAAATTAACTAAGTTCACTCCAACCATAAATTGAGTTTGTAAACGTTTTCTGATAGAATAATTTTATTTACCAAATAAAAAACCGCATATAATTCAAACAACTAAAACAAAAACTGAAAATTATAAAGGATTCAAAATAACAGGATAAATTTATACAAAATACATAATAAATAGGCTAGTAACATATTACATCATGTACCTACATAAATATAATTTTATTTTAAATAATTTAATTTCTCTCTCTTTTTTTAAATTGAAAATTATTTTGGTTAAAAATTTAAGCAGAATTTTGAGTTACATGTAAGCCATTTTTTATTATTTACAGTTTTTTAAATGAAAATAAATACCTGTGTCACAATTTGTATTTTTTTCTACTCTACTTGATTCATCATTCTATTTGCTATTCTCTGAACCGAAAAAAATCATTTTAAAATTAAATATTATAATTTATTATATTAAAAAATTTTTCTGTTCAATTTTTTATTATTATTTAAAAACAAATGGATTTTTTTATTGACACAAAGGATGACCACAAAATGGGGTATCAGTTGAATTTTTATAATAACAAAATTCTTCATAATATTTTATAGTTGTAATTTATTATATTTATTTTAAATAAAAATTGTTGCTCTTATCTTAAATTTGTAATTTGATTAAATTAAAATAAAAAAAAAAGATCAAAGTGACAAAGCCAAGCAATAAAAAAAACCTCATTTTGTATTGTATTTTTAATCGCTAATAAAATTATTGAAAATTATAACAAAGTTGAATTAATTAACCTAAATTGAATTAAATTTCGATTAAATGAAATTTTAAAATTTTTCTTGATTTCAGAAAATTTTACTTCAAAAATGAATACTGCTTGTAAAAGAACGAAGCTATTTATTAAGTTCAGTATAAAATATAAAGTTAAAAATAAATCGATAATAATGAAATGAATTGAATTGCTGTTAGGTTTCCATTGAAGGACATAATAAAATTGATAAAACCAAATATTTATCATTAATAAATAAGGTAAAAAAATAAGCAAATTGATTGCAATCTATTTGGATGAGGTAGATAACAGATTGATCAATGAACAGCTATTTAAATAATATAAGCTAATTTGTAAGAATACAGGTAAAATATGTTTGTTTTATTTATTACATTGATACATAGATATAGGAAATTATATCACCACTGTATCTGAAAATTAAAAGACTGATGACTAATGAACGAAACAATTCCTCAGACTTATCGTTATTAAACTATCTTGTGTGTTAAAATTAATAGTAAGTAAAATTTTCAAATACAATGGTGATATAATTCCTGGGAGCGTGTCATATGCCTGTAGTATCATTTGCCTGATGTTTTCTTGCAGTTTGCCTGCTTTTTAAAAAATTAGTTAGTGATAATGTAGCAAAAAAAACTAACATTGTTTTCACATATTTCATAGTAAAGCTCTAATGTCCAAATCAATAAATTTAATTGTTGAGTAGTTTCTTGTCATTATTTGTTTTTTTTTTCTTGGCAGGTACACTAAGAGAAATAATATGTTTATCCAATGGTTACGAGAAATATATTATGTTTACTTTAAACTTATTATGTTAGATATAGTTGAAACAAACAATTGATATGTTAATGAGGAATATAACCAGGGTTGATAGAAACATATTATATTTGTCTTAAAAATATTATAGTTAATCGAAATATATACCTACGTTGTAATAAATTATGGTTGCTACAACTATATTTAAAAAAATTTAAATCAACTATAAATTATATTGCTTACAAAAATATTATGGTTGTGGATATCATAATATGGTTAAGAAGCTCACAATCTAGTAGCTGTAACAAACATATTTTGGTTAAAGAAATAATATCATAGTTGTTTTACAACTATTTGTAGTAATACTAATCATATTAACAATCATGTATAGTTGCCTTATGATTGAAGTAATCATCTCATATGTTTGAAATAACCATATTATGGTTGAAGTAATCATATTATGATTAAAGTAACTGTAATATTATAGTTTAAGTAATCATATTATAGTTATTCTTCAAAAATAAAAAAATACTTGAATATTCAGTCTTCTGTTATTGTTTGCCAAGTTAAAACGTGTTTTAAAATATAAGCGTACCTAATGTAAAAACTCTTAGCTGATGGATATAAATTGGTAAGTGTTTGCATACATTTCATCACAACATTTTATAAACTAACCACTAATTTTTTATCTAGATGTTGATAGACAATAAAGTGTACTTTATGAAAAACTGGATAAAATGTTGTGAGTTCAATATAAGCTGAAATATAATTTATTAAAATAATAACAAAACAGAATAAATAATCTAAGTTAAGACGAACTATTGAAAAACTAATAAAAGGAAACTATACAGGTTAGTTAAATTATAATTATTTAATAATCTGTTCAATCAAACAGTTTCTTATTTTTATGGCAATATATTACGAAAGTTGAGGCTTTCTTTAGAATCTATTGTCAGATGCTATAATATAAGTACTTTATAATTTGCAGATGATAAATTTAAAAGTTATGTAACTGATTTAGACAGCACCAATTTAACAAAATTTGATATTTATTGGACATTTATTTATTATAATTGACAGAAAAATATAATCCTCTCGAAATTAACTATACTGTGCTTTTATTTCAAATATAATATACATATTTACTTCAATCATATTTATTTTTGTTTCAATTAAAATTAATGTTGCTGCAACCATAACTTAAGTTTGTGAGAATAATATTATTTTTGAACCTACTATAAATTATGTTTGGTGTAAACATAAATATTTTTCATTCAACCATATTATATTTATTTTAAACATAATATATTAGTGAATCATATTTAAAACAACAAAATTATAGTTGAGAACAAAATATCGTCTTGTAGAAAGTAACTATAATATGTTTACTCCAAACATAATTATTTTTGTTTCAATTATAAATAATATTGTTGCAAACATAATTATGTTTGTGAAAATAATAATATTGTTGTGTGGACTATAAATTATTTTTGTTCCAACCATATTATATTTCATTCAGCCATATAAAAAACTTTTTAGCTTTATATAAAACCCATAGTTACATGAAGTAATATGGTTAATGTAACTATATTTTCCAACCATATTATGGTTCTTTAATTTTATAGTTGAGCCAAACATATTTTTTTGCTCAGTGTAGAATCATCTTTTTGTAATTAAGTTTGCAGTACCATAAGTTATCTAATTAGGTACTGGCTTATCAACTCATTAAATGTGGAAAACTATTGCTAATGTCAGGTCCTAATTAATCTGTGTGTATAAGAGAACGTGAAGTACTGCGAAGTGCCTCTGAGACACATATATATAAAATTTTTTGCAGAATGGATATGAAAAAGAAACCTGTTAATAGTAAAAAATTAATTATATAATTAATTAGTACATAATGTATAAAATAATTATATTCAACAAAATAATATTGAGAGCTATACAACATATCGCCGGATGAGTTCTTAAATGTCCAATATCACACATTAAGCACTTTTTGATTGATCTGAACTAAACTTGACGCGTTCTTTCTAAATTTTTAATTAAGTTTTGTTCTATCTATAATAGTTTTTGAGATACTTAATTTTGCTTTTGTTCAATATCATACAAAGTGAATTTTTTTTTTTTTACATTTATAGTGCTTAAGTGTCCAATCTGCAATTAATATGATATTGGACAAAAAATGTCAAAAAATATTTTACGCTTAAGTGAGTAATTAAAATTTTGTGCTTAAGTATTCTATTTCAAATCAAGTTTTTGTATAGTTCAAGGCAAGGGTTTGTTTTACTTTGTCTTAGTTTTATCAGTGTGAATGTGAATGAGAATAATCGGAGAGAAGTGCTGCTGAAGTACTGCAATTGCAGTATTTATTTACTCCGTACTGCAACCTCACTCTAAATATCAAGAAAGTACTGCAATACTCAATTAAATAATTTTTTTAAATTATTAATTTTATTTTATTTTTTGTATACTAAATGGCAAATTTCTAGCTTTAAGCTTCTAGCTAAAAGACAAATTTCTAGCTTTAATTCAAATAACAAATTTTGATTGTTATTTTGATTGGTATTGAAAATTTGAATTGAAAAAAAAAATGGTATAAATAAAGAAAATATGATAGGCTTCGCTGCTAATAATACGTCTGTCATGATGGGAGCTAAAAGTGCAGTAAAAGCATTATTTAAAAAACATAATCCTAATCTTTATTGTTGCTGCTTCAAAAAAACTGCCGAATAATTTATACAAACTGGTTCGAAATATTTATTATTTTTTTTTATTACAGTCCGAAACGCCAAGGAGAATTCCGTGAGCTTCAAGAAAATTTTGATACCAAACCAGTGAAAATTCTGAGACTGGCTGAAGTTCGATGGCTTTCCTTAGAACAAATAATAACAAGAATACTATCTGAATGGAATAACTTACTTTAGGTTTATTTTTTATAATTTATTTAATAATTTTTGTAACTTTGTCATAACATAAAGCAAGAAAGGCTGTTTAGTTTTATTTTTATATTTTATAATTAAATGTGTTTGAATGAATAAAATAACGTTTCTCCTTAATATTGAAAGTCTTTGTTAGTTTTATTTTTTGTTCCCAAAACTTGAGAAAAATGTTTAGTTTAAGTTCTTAAGTGTCCAATATCAAATGAAGTTTTATTAACTGTGTTAATTCCCCATAAGATATTGGACATTGAAAAAAATATTTTTTTCAAAATATTTGTCACCAATACGTTTTTGTCCAATATACATTTGGGCTATTTTTTTAAATTTCGAATATCAACAGAAATATATAACTTTTTTAAGAAATCTAAACATAGTATTTCAAAGCTAACAAATTACAGATTATGTCACAAAAAGTTTGATTTTCTATATTCTTAAAAAAATACGTTTCCTATTTAATTTTTCGGTATATTGGACACTTAAGAACTCACCCGGCGATATATCAATTAAATTGTAATATATTGCATATTCCCATCAATTAGTCTTACGTAGTACGAAAATGGCATGTGCCATTTTGTCTAAACTCTTTGTTGAATTATAATATTTTATTATCAAAGGTTCTTTTTACAGATTTAACAACAGATTAATTTTTTTTTGGGAACATAACTTACAAAGACTGATATCATGAGTATAAATATAGTCTACGAGTTTCCTTTTATTACATATATTCACAATAAAATTTATAGAAGTATCATCAAAAATTAAAAAAAAAACATCTATATGTTCTTCTATATATGTTCCTGGTGGTAACACTACTTTTCTTAACTCTCCTCTTGTAATGTGGACTTTAGTTCTGCCTTCATTATATAGCAAATTTTCCATGTCGTTCCATCAATACATATAAAAACTGTTGCTGCAACATCTTTTGTAAACTCGTTATTGTTATCACTGACATCATTTGCTTGCTCTGAAGCTTCTCAAAGGTGTATGGAAACAGAAGACTCCCATTCATCATTATTATCGTAATTCAACAGCATCATTATCATCACATTCACATATTGACTAACGTATTGGCTCCTCTGTTATAATATATTTTATAGATATAGTTTTTTATAGTTTTTTCTTGCAAATTTAAATATATATGCTTAGCAGGCACATTGTAGTACTTTAAGCTGTATTTTTATAAAACACCCAATACAAAAGTATACGTACCTTATAAAACAAAAAAAAAAACAAATTATATTTTTATAATATTATTCTGCATTTATCTGGATGTTTGTAAGTTCGACGGAACGCTCCAACACATACACAAATTGCATATGTGTACAAATGCATATATATACAAATTGTTTTGGTGCTTTTTTTTTAACCCCTGTCTACCATGCTGAACCTTTGCAGGAAAAAATTGATTGCATGAACTATATTTTTTTAATTTAATGTTAGTCTTCTTCGCAAATAATAAGGAAAAATAAAAAATAATAATAATAATATAAATAAAACAAACAATTTTTTTGATTTATAATAATAAGGACTAATAGAAATTTAATCAATAGTTTAATATGGTATAACAACCAAAAGGCAAACAGTATTTAACACAAAAAAAAAACATAATTCACTCAAAGGTTATTCTTCTTACATAAAATTATACATAATAATATACATGTGTATCAGCATATTTGTATTGTATAATATTATACATTATACTACTTTATTGCTTATACCTTTTATTTTTGTCATTATTGTGTGCGTAACTCACTTCACTCAAAAAAAATTATTTTTGTTTTTTTTTTGTTTTTTTTTATTATTTGCTGTATATCTGTATTCTGTATGTTCTGTATGCTCCATTCCAAAAATATTATTTTATTTTCAGTGTTAAGTGTTCGCTGTTTACTTCACTGTTCAATCAATAGAACTTGATAGAAGTAGAGTAGGATAATAAACTCTACTTCTACGTCGGATAATAAAACATTGTTTTTTTTTAAATTGAAAATTATTGATGAAAATGTTTTTGTATTTTTTGTAAATTTTACCAATTTAGATACAAAATTTTGAATATTTTTTTAAAAATAACACAATACCATAATAACAGTTTATTCATATAGCAAAATAAGATCCCTATACATTATACAAAAGACAAAATTTATATGAAAATAAGATCCCATTTTTAAATTTGCTCTCCCAGAGGCCACAATAACGCTAATACGGTATAATTTATACTAAATGGAATCCAACTAACGAATTATAACTAAATGGAAGGGAGTACGAGTATACCATACAAAAATACAAACATTTTATACAAATTTGTTGGTATGGTACTTCTTTTTCTGTTATATAAAAAAAAAGATTAGTGTTAGGCCAATATAGTTTTTTTAAATAGAAAATTAGTAAAATCTTTGTGTATGAATAAAATAAAAGGAATCAAAATCAATCTTAATAAAAATAACAATGTTTTTTCAATTTAAACTTTCTTTTACTTTATTACCGTATTCTATTATTACACAGAAAAGTATTGTTGTTAAATTATTTGAAAAAAAAACAATAATTATTCATGTTTCTGAAATATTGAAAATGTAGCAGTAGTTTGTAATATATGAATATATGAAATTTTCAAAAAGTACTAACACTAGCAATCAAAATAATTTCCATTAAAAAGAGAGAAAATATATTGAACGAATATATTCATCTATTAATAATATACATGTGTATCAGCATATTTGAATTGTACAATATTATACATTATACTACTTTATTGCTTATACCTTTTATTTTTGTCATTATTGTGTGCGTAACTAACTTCACTCAAAAAAAATTATTTTTTTAAGGAAGGGTGTGGTTTAGTAGGTAAGAATCCTACATACAGTGTCAAGCTACGGGGCTCATTGTATCTTTCTGAAGATCCCCACCAGCCTACGAAAAATAAAAAAAATAAAAAAATTGGCAAAGTTTTGACTACAAAAAAAATATTTCTTTTATGTGTTTTAGAAAATTAAAAAGTGATATAAACATAAGTACTGTAATTTCGGAATAAAGAATCTAATGAAAGAAAAAAGGAAACTAGGATTTATTTTGCTTCCGTCATTTGTGACGGGTTACAAAGCTAGTATTTTTATATAAGTAATGAATAAATAATAGAATGCATAACACCATATAAACGATAAAAATAATATTTTAAATGAAATTAAATTTAAATTAAATGAAATGTGCCTCAAAGGCACATCGTAGGATAATTAGAGTTAAATAGATTACTTCCATTTTATTGAAGTTGTTAATAAATTATACTCTCAATGATTTCTTGTAATTTATTTTTTCCTAATTACAAAAGCTATTGGACCAAGTCAAAAAATCTATGAATCATTTTTTTTGTTTAGTCGGCAATCGAACCCTGAATATTTTGATTGAAAGACAGGCGTTCTATCTACTGCGCCATCCAGGTTGTAATGTTACAAATTTGTTTAAGAAGTCCCAATATTGTTTTCGATATTAACTGAGTTTGATTTAAATTAATTTATAATTTAATTTAATACACACTATACGTAATACCGAATACTGTATTTAAAATTAAATATTAAAGCCATTTACATACATTGAATTTGTAGATATGACTATTTGTACTATTATACTTTGCTGTAATTTGAAATTGTATCACAAAAGAAGTTTGACAATGAATATTTACTATATTTTAAATAAATAAAAATAAATAAAAAAAAAATTAAAAGAAAATTTTATATTAGTGTAAAAGAAATCAGAAATGAAATTTAAAGAATTCAAATCAGTCCAACACCATAGAATTCATAGAATTTAATTTCTAATGAAAGAGAGTCATTAATACATAGTAATTTTTTTTAAATGTAGAATATTCGTATACATATAAGAATATCAACTTAAGCATATCTTCTCCTTCCCGAACTTAAAGAAACTGTACTGAGAATAGAATTTAAATTGACTTCTTTCCTAATTTCAGCTCTGTGAAAATCCTTTACAATTTGTTTTTTTTTTTCCTTTTTTTTTTATTATTTACCTTTTATAGAAATGAAATCTCAAATTTTCTGTAATATTTTTCTTTGTTTTTGCAATTTTAAAAGAATTTAAGAAAAACAAAATAATTTATTCTAATTTTTTTTTTATCCTTAATAAAATTCCCAAGAAAATTAAAAGTTTTGTTTTTTGATTTTTTTTTTTTTTTTATAAAAATTCATTGAAATAGAAAAATACCTCAAAAGTTAAATGAGAAAGTAAATAGAAAGCTTTACATAACTCCTCTATATTTTAATTTTTAAAATATTTTGTCTTAATAGCTATATATATCTACATATAATATCAGCATATATACACATATCGAGTCAAATATGTTAATGGTACATTTGGAGATTTTCCCAAACGCCCTCATGTATTCAATTCTTATTAAAAATGCAAACAAAAATTTTATAAACAAAAAAAAATAATAAAAAATAACAAAAATAAAACATTTAAGAAAGGGATGAAAATTGTAAGTGTGTATGTGTGTGTTTTTTTTTAATGTTAGTCCCCTCATCATTATGAGGGGAACTCAATTTCATTTTTGCTATTTTTTTTTTGTTTGTTTTTTTTTTTTTTTTATTTGACTTTTTATATACGAAAAATTTTGAATGGATTAAATTTCACAAATTGATTTATGATAAAATACTATGTGTTTTTTTTTTAAATATGTTATACCATATCCTGTGACATCAACCCCAAAAATATTATAATCCATGAGTACAAATTTTTTACTTAGGTACATTATTTAAAAAATCCCTTTTTTCCTTCTTTCCCCTCTTTTGTTACTGAAATGCTTTAATAAATATTTAGTCAGAAAATTAAAACTAAAATACGAGAAACACCCTTAAAGGACATCCAACTGTGAGGTTTAAATTTTATGAATTGAATTTGTTTACATTGATGAATTTTAAAATGCCATGAGTGATTTTGGTTTGTCTTTAGTTAAAAGGATCAAATTCATTGAAAATTGAAAGTAAATAGGAAGATGTGATAAAAATTGAAGAATATTAGTTACGAAAATGATAATTTACTAAATTTTGACTCAATAAAATTTGTTTTTTGTTTTTTTATTTAAAATCTATTAAAAGATATCCTTACATTAAAATTCTATCCACCCAGTTTCATTTTAAATTTGTTTTAAATTTATTTTATTAAAATGAACATAGTATTTCACAAAATACATATACGCATAGGTACATACTTTTTCGGAAACATAATTTGTTACAAGATTATATTAGATTTTGTTAGTTGAGGGTGGTTTTTATAATCCTGATGTCACTGTGACCGTTAGGTATGTCGTAATATCCCTTTATAGAGTCTATATAATTTTTGAGCTGTCACTGAATCAGGAGATGTTTTTCAGCGTGTTGGATAGGAGTTATTGTGGTTGAATGAAAAATTGTCCA
This sequence comes from Argyra leucocephala, assembly GCA_963942445.1. Classification (NCBI taxonomy): domain Eukaryota; kingdom Metazoa; phylum Arthropoda; class Insecta; order Diptera; family Dolichopodidae; genus Argyra; species Argyra leucocephala. Next base: position 80,121,720 of record OZ012681.1, on the reverse strand, counting down.
AGGGCGTCTCTTGTTTACTAACACTTCATATTCAGTAACTTAGGTAGACAGTTAGACTGGTAGACAGTAGAAAGATAGATAGTTGTTTATTTCCAAAATTTGTTAATACATTATTTATAATGACAGGGTCTTCTTATACTTAAGTTAGAGCTTCGATTATTAGTATCTTTACAGCTGCGAGTTTTATTTTACTCTAACTTTATTTTGCATTACATTTGTTGTTTGATTTACAATTTATTTTAATTGATACAAGAAAAAATGGTGGAAAATTACAAAAACCTTGTGACTACTTGTATTTTTGAAAATTTCACTTGAAAACTTATGACTAGACTTAAACTAATTTATAGCTAAACAAAAACATCGAAAAACAAAAAAATAAATAGACAAAAAAGCAAACAATCACAATTTAATTACATTTCGTAATTATCGACCAATTGCCTAATTAAAATTTATTCGGAGCTGCAGCAGTTGGCAATAAATTTGTTAGTTCTAGTATAGGGCTCGCAATAACGGACCATTTTTCAAAACCGGTATTTCGGTATTGTCAAAACGCTAATACCGGTAATACAGGTATTTTTAAGGGCTAAAATTTTGGAAAAAAATATAGTTTTTGGGAAGCTTTTTAATGGGACTATCAAAAAAATAAAATAAAAGAACAACATTTTTTTTTAAATAAAATAAATAACATTCCATTTTTATTAAAATAAATAAAATAATATTAACTAAAATCACAATTCATTTTTTATTTTTACATTATTTTGTTTATGTATCACAAAATATTAGTTTTCTTTTTCAGTCTTTTCATCAATGAAGTAAGCTCTCAAAAATGCTATAGCATCTAATGTTTCAGCATTCGTGGACGAGCGTATTTTCAATCCAGCTGCAGAAAAAGCACGTTCGCCCTTCAACACTTGTTGGAGGAATGGCCAACAAATAATTATACAATAACTCTATCTAAATATTTTTCTAGAACTCCTTCTTCTTCAAAATACCTGATTTCTTTTCTTACTAGTTTCTGGTAATCTGTTTTGCTTTTATTTTGACTAAATCGTTTAATGGTCGTTTTACTAATGGCCATTTCAAACTTTTCTCTTAAAGAAATATGCGCTGGAGGGATATGGTGTTGATTTGATTGATAAAGTGCTGATTGTGTTGATTGACAAAAATGTAAATCGACGGTGTCATAAGTATTAATGAAAAAACATGTACCCCAAGACGTAATATATTTTTGTATGATATTTTAATGATACAATACCAGTATTTCGGTATTAAATTTTAGAGGGCAAATACCGGGATACCGGTTTATGTAGTACCGGTATTGAGAGCCCTATTCTAGTAGTTATTTTGTCTGTTATCGTCGTACTTTTGGATTTTAAATGGATATCTAATGTACTGTGATGTGATACCAACGGAGGTTTAGTAAAATTTTTGATAGTTTATTTTGTGTAATTTGCAGTCATTTTTTATGATAGTATGTGCAGTTTGACCAGACCAGAACACCGTACAGATACGTACTTTGGAAGATGGATTTGAAAATTAGAATTTTGTTGAATTTAGGGACAGACGATTTCCTATTAATAATATTTGATTTCTTTTCATTTTGTCGTCGACTAGGGATTTAAAAGTTAATTTGGGATCCAGTATATTTGACAGTAGTGCTCCAGTCGACGGAATTGCCATTTAGTTGTAAGCTCCTGTCAGGTAAGAAGCAAGGTTTTCTTTTTCTAGTAAAGAAGCACGCGAAGGTTTTCAAGGTATTTATTTTTATTTTCCATTTGTGGTAAAATTAGTGTAGAGAATTGAGAATCCGTTTTGTAGATTTAAGATGATTGTGCTAGGGTTGACATCCGAGGTATACATTATGTATTGTCATCAGCGAACAAGCCTATGCCGCAAGAAATCGGAGTGGGAATATCTGCAATATACAGTTTGTATAGATGTGGGCTTTAAATCGAGCCCTGAGGAACATCAGCTGGGAAATGGTATTTGGATGAACGAGTAACATTGATTTTTACGGAAAATATTCTATCTTCAAGGAAACTTTTTAATGAGATTGATCGGATAGATTGGGAATTGCATTTGATATACATTATGGATACTAAATCAAAAGCTTTTTCGGTGTTACCAACAGATGACGGCCGTGATGGTGACCAACAGATTTTTTAATATTAAATTGTGGGTAGACAGTACATTTAGGAATCACCTTTTGTACTTAATTAATTAAGGTATTGCAAGCTTATACTACAATATCTACAATGTTTTTCGAGCATTTATTTAATCATTTTTTTTGTCATTATTAAAAAAATGATTTACAATGATTTTATAATATTATAATTTAATTCAGATTAAACTTTTAAATTATATAAACAAAAGAAAAAGAATAAGAGAATAGCTATGTAGAATAATAGCTGAGTAAAAAGATAATTAAAAATTTAAGAATAGTATAAGAATTGAAAATTATCAAATTATCAAATTGTTTATTTTACTAATTATTTATTAGGCATTTCAATATTAAGCATAATTTTTTTTTTTTGTTAATACTTGAAAAATATGCAAGTAATTCATTAATGTTCTTCTTGAACAGGCTAAATGAATCAAGATTTTTTTGATTGTTTTAACTGAAATTTGGATTTATAGTAATGAAAAAAATGAGTATAACATAAAAGGGTATAGTTTACATTGTAATTGTAATGATACATACGCGTCTAGTGGTGTTGTGGTATATATAAGAGACGGTATTTCAGGAAATTACACTCCGATTTCTATAGGTACGGCCGATATAATTAAATTACACTGCACAATGAATTGCATTAGCTTTACAATGTTTTGTGTATATAGATTGAATAATGTGAATGTCGATTATTCAATATTTTTAAATGATTTTGATGACCTTTTAAAAAACGAAAAAATAAAAAATGTTATAGTAATTGAATATAATAAGATAATCTAACATAAAAAACAATTATTATATTTTTGCCTTAATTAACTTGCCTTGGACTTTATATGTTTGTTTCAATTTGCTTCAATTCAACAAAATACCCATTTCAATAACCATTCAACCAAAGTATATCCATAAAAAGAGTAAGAATACATGTATGTATTCATTTGTTTGCACACAAATTCATATGCAAATTTGATAAACATTGTCAGAAATAGACGATAATAAGAATTTTACGTGTAAGAAAATGAAAAAATATAGTAAACAAAAGAGAAAAAAAAAATTGGCTGAAATTAAATATAAAAAGGTTTTTAATTTTGAAAAAAATTTCCGACAAAAATTTCGTTGAAATATTTAACAATATTATTTTCTAAATTGTATCAACTATGCATAAGATTTTTAGGAGACCTAACTAAAACAGCGTTATCATATTCTTTAAATTCTGTGATTTGTAAATAGGTGTTGTCCTCAGTATTATTTTATAATCGTATACCAATATAATAAATATTTAGGTTTACTAATATAATTAATAAAAAATAATAATGTTTGTAACTCCAAATTATTACTGACAAAAATATTAATAATATTTTATATTATTGTAATGTAATTATAATTTAATATTTTTAATAGGTATATAAGAAAATAATAATGTTTAAAACGAAAATATTAAAATAATAAAAGATCAGGATTAATCATCGTATAAGGGAACAAACTAAATTAGAACAAACATTTTTTGCCACCTTGACTCATATAAATAATGAGAATGCAAACAAGAAGAAGAATAATGGGAACGCAAAAATTTTTTTACAGTATAAAGCACAAGGCAAACATCTGTTTTGTACCTTTTCTCTCTCATAATAAATTTGGTATACGATAAGTAAATGTAAATTTTACCTCTTTTAACTAATGATATTTTGCTCGGTTTGATATTTCTTAAAAATTAGGTTCTCGTAAAATGGGAGTGTATATTCTTGTTAATATAGATTATAGATATTCTTTGCATTCAACTAAGGTGAAATTTACATATGTGTGTGTCTGTGTACTAATAATGGAATATGGATATTTGATAAAGTTGAAATTTGGTTTCTCTTTAAATTCAGTATATTTATTGACATTTCTATGGTGTAAAGAAGCAAAAAAAAAACAAAAAAAGAATACAAAATAAATGTGTGCAATACAAATCATTATCATTATATTTCAATTATTTTCAATCATCATTTTCATTATATTTTTTTGTGTTTTTAATTTGGTTTCTTTTATTAATCTCTTTCTTTTATTATTTCGCTTTCTCTGACTAAGTGTATGCAAATGTACGTACATGTGTCATATAGGGCTTGCATTTGTTACATACATAATCATATGGCTTAGTTTAATTGAAAATAAAATGCAAACATTATTTATGGAAGAAAACAAAATTTGAACCTATCAAGTATCTATCACTCAGTTACAAATTACTCTTCTCGAATGTAAAAAAAGTTTAATTTCGATTTATGCATGTATATATTATACTTTTATATGCCAATTTATGCTTAGGCAGCGTTTACAAGTCGGACAAAATCGAATTTGATCGTAGATAAAGTCGGATGAGTGTTTACATTTCAGACTTTTTCTCAGATTTTATCTACGATTTTACGTCAAATATTTTTTGTATTTAACATGGTTTCTTTTTATAAAGTGCGTAATTTTTTATTGGTGAAAATTTTTTAATACGTAAATTAAAAAATTCAAAGTTATCTAATCAAAAATCTCCAAAAATTTTTCAAAAATATATTTTCATAAAATTTGTTACAGTAATATAAAATATAATTACACATTTGAAGTATGAGCAATAATAACCAAATTGCGTTAGAGCGAATTTTAGTGCCATTTGATTATATGTGTTGTTCTTTGAAAATATATTATTTTTCATTAAAAAAATATTTTCACTAAAAAGTCAAAAATAAAATAAGGAAAAAAAAATTTTTTTTTTAGAAATATTTGCCTTCAATTTAAGCGAACAAAAATTAACTTCAGAATCGTAGCTTTATATAAGGTTTTCAAAGCAAGTTATGATTGTAATTACGGAAAAAGCAAATTATTTATTTACTTATGATGTTATTACATGGTTTTTTTTTTTTTTCCATTTTTATTAATTCATTATTATACATTTTAGTATTGTTTCTTCGCCTGATTGGCATTATTGAAACATTTTATACAATCGAGTTCAAATTTAATTCTTATTTCACAATAAATAAAAGGTAACATTTATAGTAAAATTAATGTACATAAGTTTTTATACAGAATTTAATATACTACTGTTTACGAAATTGAATACTACAAAAATTTGATAAGATTCACAAATAAAATAAAAATAAAATTTATAAAATTTAAATTCAGATATATATAATCAAAATCAAGTAAAATAAAATAACCTTTAAATTCACTAAAAAAAATAAAAACGTTAAAGATAAAATTCAAGTAATAAAATCCAAATAACCGGGCTCCAATAAATATTGTTTTAATTCCCTTGTGAAAAACTTTATGTTTGACAAATATTTTATTCTTCGTGGCAGAGAGTTGTATAACCTTGAACCAGATACGAAGATTCTCTGAGACGATAGTAGAGATTGACCACCCACAATCCTAATATCATTTCTGTTCCTGGTCAACTATTAATCAACTATTAATAATTTTATATATTTTCAATTTTATATATTTTCAAAATCTGCTGAAACTGAAATATTCCTTTAATAGGTAGAATTCAATTATCTGAGTATAATCTATAAGTACTATGTAGCAATGGCAAGTTCAAATGGCAAGTTTAAAACCACTAATTGAGTTCCCCACTCGTAGTACTGACTACACAAGCTCATGCATTGACCTCATATTTTTAAAACTATTTAATAAAAATATTAACTTGGAGCCAATTACTCAAAATTGTAACTACGGTATAAGTGACCACAACATGATTTCTTTGAAATTTCTAAGTTTAAATTCTTATAATGACAACTGTGAAAACAATTGTATAGTTATTATCAAGATATTATTGGTCCGGTACTGTACCTGCTGTACACTTGTGATTTTCCTGCACTAGAAAATAATATTATTGCGACGTTTGCAGATGATACAGCGATTCGGGCTGTTGGGGAAAATAATAAAGAATCCATCGAAAAGCTGCAGAGAGCTATAACAAAAATCCAAGATTAAATATAAAAAGATGGAGGCTAAAATTAAATGAAGCTAAGTCAGTACATGTGGATTTCACAAATAAAAAAATTTACCATAAACCAGTATATATAAATGGTCAAGAAATACCCCATTCAAATACTGCCAAATATCTTGGTATGACGTTAGATGCGAAACTTCGCTGGAAAGCTCACATAAAAAACAAGAAAGAAGAACTACAAATCCGCTATAGAAAAATGAACTGGCTCATAGGTAAGAATTCTACCTTAACAATACAAAACAAACTTCTGCTCTATAAACAAATACTGAAACCAGTATGGTCATATGGCATCCAGCTATGAGGATGCAGCAAAAAAAGTAATAGAGATATTATTCAGAGGTTCCAGAATAAAGTCCTAAAAAGCATTGTGAACGCGCCCTTGTTCATAAGAAACTATGACCTACATAGAGATTTGCAAATAGAATATGTCGATAAGGAAATACAGAAATTTGCAAGAAGTCACGAAAAAAGGCTTCAGCACCATGTAAATGTGGAGGTAGTCGAGCTCCTGGATAATAGAAATATAGCCAGACGACTCAAAAGAGTAAAACCTTTTGAGTTAGTGCAGCAATAATCACCCACACTCTTGAGGACTCGTCGCGCTGAAGGTTAACCCGCATTTCGTTATGTTGATTGCCAACGAAACGAGGTTTTTCATAAGTCTTACATAATTATAAATTCGTTCGGAGAGCTTGTTGGTTGGCTTTTCGTCACTGATGCGATGGGTCTTCAAGGTTATGGATGATAACGCCAAAGAAAAGTTAGATAGACATCGCTGGATGTAGTCTACATTGAAAAATAAAATAAAGCCAAGAAAAAATTGCTCATTAGTCCTGTAGGACTAGATCGCGATATAGGAAGGGTGTGGTTTAGTGGGTAAGAATCCCACACACAATGTCAAGCTACGGGGCTCATTGTGTCTTTTGAAGATTCCCACCAGCCTGCGTATAAAAAAAAAAAAAAAAAATTATCAAATTGATTTCTTAAAACTTTCGGGTGCACTTCAATCGGAAAGTTGGAATAGAGTGTATGGGGAATTCAACCTTTCTGTTGCTTATGACATTTTAAACTTATGTAATATATGCGTTATTGTCCAGTTCAAATTTAAAATCCCATTAAAAATAAAAAAATAAAACAATGGATGACCACAGACGAACACCTGAATTTGATAAAATATAAAAATGAAGTTGTAAATTTGTAAAGTAAATTGCAAAAGAGAACTCAAAAATATTTGTAAAAACGTTAATCAAAAAATTACTAACCTCAAAAGTAACTACTATTCTGAAGAATTAAATAAACACACCGTTAACTCTAAAAAGGAATGGGACGTGATAAAAAATATTTTGAATAAGAAAGTTTCGAATACTGGTATAAACGAAATTGAAATTAATGGTGTAAAAATTTCTGACAAAACTCAAATTACAAATGAATTTAATAAATATTTCCATAATTCTGGTACAAACTTGCTACCTAAATGTTTGTGTGGACTAAACAATGACAGTGTGAAAAATTATAAACTTGAAATTACAGCAGATCTAGAGAAATTATGAAAGAATGAATTAGCGTTGCCACTAGCACAATTTATTAATAGTTCATTTAAACAAGGAGAAATTCCTAATTATCTGAAAATAAACAAAATTGTAACAATTTACAAAAATAATGGTAATGTAGATGAAATTAAAAATTTTAGACCAATATAAATATCAACCATTTTTAGTAAAATCATAGAAACTTGTGTTAATAATCAACTAGTGAAATATCTCGAATCTCGAAACTGAGAATTTGACAAATAGATTTCAATATGGCTTTAAACAAAAATCGAACACTAATAGTGCTGTATTTGATGTTATATCAGCAATACAGTATGAGATAGGGTACAATAAAAAATGTATCAATAGTTTTCTTCGATCTCACTAAAGCGTTTGACTCAGTTGACAGAACAATTCTAATGCGAATACTATTTGAACAAGGAATTATGGGAAAAGAACATTTAACAAACACAATTATCTAGAAAACAGGCACAATTTACGGTCGGAAAAGAGTTAAAAAGTGACATAAAAAATTTAGACTATGGAGTTATTTAAGATAGTTCTTTAGGCCCTATACGCTATTGTCATGTTATATTAGCAGTTTTTCCACTATATCAATTAGTGGCAAAGTATTCTTATATGCCGATGATTTGGCAATAGTATATTTGTATAGTAGAAAGTTTTGCACAACTTGAAAATAACATCAATGATGACATGAATAAAATACATAATTGGATGTGCTTGCACAAATTAACTGTCAATATAGAGAAAACAAAATATATGCTTGTAAAAACAAAGGAGCAAAACTCAACAATCACCATAAAATATAGCAATTGTGTCATAAGTCAAACTCTGACCTACAAATATCTTGGAATTATACTGGATTCAGAATTTAACTGGAAGGAACAAATTTCTAGTCACACAGCCAAAGTTCGTAGAATTGGAAGAATGTTTAGAAGAATAAATTGTATAGTATACCCTATGAGCTAAAACGAACTATCTATTTTAGTTTATTCCATAGTATATTTACGTATTGAATTATGATTTGGGGAAATACTACTAAGCAAAATTTAACAACAATGCAAAGAGTACAAAACAAAGCAATTAAAAATTTATTCGGTTTAAATATTAGAATATCAACAAATAAAATTCACAAAAACAACAAAATTCTTTAAACCTTTACATAGATAAAATGCTATTTACACAAATCCATACGCACTCAATCAGTCAATCAATACAAATTCTATACTAACTATAAATCACGAAATAGACCAATATAATACGAGATCAGCAAATCTAATACACACACCGAGTATCGACGGGATTCAGACACGACTCTGTTTACAACAAAGCCGTGAAAGTTTAAACCAGTTTACCAAATTAAATAAAAAACTATAATGATAATAAACCTTATAAAATATGTATAAATAACTATTATAATAAAAGGGAAAAGGACTCATAAAGTTGGCCTACAGATTTATCTGTAGGATCAACTGTTAAAATTACTAAATAAATAAACTATTATAATAACCTATTATGAAATTTACAATAATTATTATTATACTAGCTTTGTAACCCGTCATAAATGACGGAAGCAAAATAAATCATAGTTTATTTTTTTCTTTCATTAGATTCTTTATTCCTAAATTACAGTACTTATGTTTATATCACTTTTTATTTATTTTTATTTATGTTTATATTGGCCTAACATTAATTTTTTTTTTTTCATATAACAGAAAAAGAAGTACCATACCAACAAATTTGTATAAAATGTTTGTATTTTTGTATGGTATACTCGTACTCACTTCCATTTAGTTATAATTCGTTAGTTGGGTTCCATTTAGTATAAATTATACCGTATTAGCGTTATTGAGTCCTCTGGGAGAGCAAATTTAAAAATGGGATCTTATTTTCATATAAATTTTGTCTTTTGTATAATGTATAGGGATCTTATTTTGCTATATGAATAAACTGTTATTATGGTATTGTGTTATTTTTAAAAAAAATATTAAAAATTTTGTATCTAAATTGGTAAAATTTACAAAAAATACAAAAACATTTTCATCAATAATTTTCAATTTAAAAAAAACAATGTTTTATTATCCGACGTAGAAGTAGAGTTTATTATCCTACTCTACTTCTATCAAGTTCTATTGATTGAACAGTGAACCTGAACAGTGAAGTGAATAGTGAACACTTAACACTGAAAATAAAATAATATTTTTGGAATGGAGCATACAGAACATACAGAGTCCAGATACAGCAAATAATAAAAAAAAAACAAAAAAAACAAAAAAAAAACAAAAATAATTTTTTTTGAGTGAAGTGAGTTACGCACACAATAATGACAAAAATAAAAGATATAAGCAATAAAGTAGTATAATGTATAATATTATACAATACAAATATGCTGATACACATGTATAATATTGTGTATAATTTTAAGTAATAAGAATAACCTTTGAGTGAATTATGTTTTTTTTTGTGTTAAATGCTGTTTGCCTTTTGGTTATTATACCATATTAAACTATTGATTAAATTTCTATTAGTCCTTATTATTATAAATCAAAAAAATTGTTTGTTTTATTTATATTATTATTATTATTTATTATTTTTCCTTATTATTTGCGAAGAAGACTAACATTAAATTAAAAAAATATAGTTCAGGCAATCAATTTTTCCTGCAAAGGTTCAGCATGGTAGACAGGAGTTAAAAAAACCACCAAAGCAATTTGTATATATATGCATTTGTATACATATGCAATTTGTATGTGTTGGAGCGTTCCGTCGAACTAACAAACATCCAGATAAATGCAGAATAATATATATATAATTATTATATCAAGCATTAAAGTGATCATGTTTAAAACAAACAACATTAAGCAACAGCTAAAAATGTATATTAAAATCCCAAAAAATAAAAAAATAAATATAACAAATTTACGACAAATATGTATGAAATAATAGTTATGTAGAGAAAAAATAATATTTTGTATGGTGGTGACAACCAATTTGTTGTCACTCTCAATTTCACAAAAATTGTGACTGTGACAGTGACAACAATCTTTCAAAATACCAAAAAATTATTTGCGATTATTTTTTTGGTCACTATCAACCTTACAAAATGTCACTCCTGGATCGCTGTTTTAATATTATCATTAATTTCGTTTAAATAAATTCAATTAAATGTTTCTAAATGCATAGATACTGTTAATATTCTTTATTACATTTCTCAAATAGCTAGCTATATTTCAATTATTTTTTAAATCCATCATACATTTTTTTATTATTAATTTATTTTCTATAATTGCTAAGTCATGATTATTTAAAAAAAAACTAATTTTTGTTGTTACTATGACACATTTAAATTCCAATTTTGATATTATTGAAAGTAACTGTTAACATCAAAGGATCTGATGTGTTAGCTTATATATTGCATAAAATTTTAAATATTGAAATTTTTTATAAATAATAAAACGGTAAATTTAAAATAAATATTAAATTACGTAGATTTTTTATTTCTTTGATTTCATATTAACTACAATTTATTTATTAAAATAAAAAAAATGTTCTTTTAAATTTTTTTATTATTAGTTTTTAAAATAAAAATAATGTCACAAGAAAAGGGATATGAAAATTCTTCAACAAGTAGTTTTTTTTTCGTTTTTTTAAGACATAAGTAAGAAAATTTTTGATTTTATAATAATATTAAATGATTTTGCAAGACACTTATATTATTAAATTCCTTACTATACAAAGAAGATTATAAAATGAAAGGATCTTTATGGACATTCATAATAAACTGAACTACGCGTCACGTAATTGAATTTATACAATAAATTAATTTTAACCTTTAAATGCACACAGCAATAAATACATTTTAGCGACAAACTGGTATTTATATCCTGAGTAATCTAGGTATACATAAATTGTGTGTATTTTAATACTCTTAATATTATTTCATATATCAGGATTTTTAGTATTTATTTAAATCGGTATTTTAAATTTTCTTTATTAGATAAATTTTACATATTGATTCAAGATTTTATTATAAGTCATTTTCCAACTATTAACTTTAATCGATGTTGCAAAAAGAAATCTCATTAATATGTTTTTTTTTTTCTTTATTAATTCAAAAGTAAAAGTAATTGAGATTACAAATAAAAATTTAAATTTCAATGTATGATATACATAAAATAAAATGAAATACCTTTCCATTCGTACCAAAATTGAAAAAATTTAAATTTTAAGCTTAAAGTTAAAATCTTAAGTTTTATCTAAATACACAGACTAAATTAATTTATTAAATATATGAAAGATGAAAAAGGAAAAAAAACTAATACAAAGAAAAATTTAAAAGAAAAAGATAATAAAATGAATCATTAACATTAACTTATAAATTAAACTTAAGTATAGAAATTCAAAAATCATAAAATTAAAAATTCATAAGTAAATTAAATTATTGTTGTACGATGTGAGACGTTTTATAATGATAATAATAATAAAATAAGGAAAAAAAATTTTTTTTTTTAGAAATATTTGCCTTCAATTTAAGCGTACTAAAACTACCAAAATAAACTTTAGAATCGCAGCTTGACTATTTACCAAATCTCTTAATCTCATCTCAAGACTTCCTAGAATTTCGGCTAGTTTGCTTTTTCCGTAATTACAATCATAACTTGCTATGAAAACATTATATCACGCTGCGATTCTAAAGTTTATTTTTGTAGTTTTAGTACGCTTAAATTGAAGGCAAATATTTCTAAAAAAAAAATTTTTTTTTCCTTATTTTATTTTCGACTTTTTAGTGAAAATATTTTTTTAATGAAAAATAATATATTTTCAAAGAACAACACATATAATCAAATGACACTAAAATCCACTCTAACGCAATTTGGTTATTATTGCTCATACTTCAAATGTGTAATTATATTTTATATTACTGTAACAAATTTTATGAAAATATGTATATTTTTGAAAAATTTTTGGAGATTTTTGATTAGATAACTTTGAATTTTTTAATTTACGTATTAAAAAATTTTCACCAATAAAAAATTACGCACTTTATAAAAAGAAACCATGTTAAATACAAAAAATATTTGACGTAAAATCGTAGATAAAATCTGAGAAAAAGTCTGAAATGTAAACACTCATCGGACTTTATCTACGATAAAATTCGATTTCGTCCGACTTGTAAACGCTGCCTAAGCATAAATTGGCATATAAAAGTATAATATATACATGCATAAATCGAAATTGAACTTTTTTTACATGCGAGAAGAGTAATTTGTAACTGAGTGATAGATACTTGATAGGTTCAAATTTTGTTTTCTTCCATAAATAATGTTTGCATTTTATTTTCAATTAAACTAAGCCATATGATTATGTATGTAACAAATGCAAGCCCTATATGACACATGTACGTACATTTACTTATACTTAGTGAGAGAAAGAGAAATAATAAAAGAAAGAGATTAATAAAAGAAACCAAATTAAAAACACAAAAAAAATATAATGAAAATGATGATTGAAAATAATTGAAATATAATGATAAGGATTTGTATTGCACACATTTATTTTGTATTCTTTTTTTGTTTTTTTTTTTGCTTCTTTACACCATAGAAATGTCAATAAATATAGTGAATTTAAAGAGAAACCAAATTTCAACTTTATCAAATATCCATATTCCATTATTAGTACACACACATATGTAAATTTCACCTTTGTTGAATGCAAAGAATATCTATAATCTATATTAACAAGAATATACACTCCCATTTTACGTAAACCTATTTTTTAAGAAATACCAAACCGAGCAAAATATCATTAGTTAAAAGAGGTAAAATTTACATTTACTTATCGTATACCAAATTTATTATGAGAGAGAAAAGGTACAAAACAGATGTTTGCCTTTTGCTTTACACTGTAAAAAAATTTTTGCGTTCTCATCATTCTCCTTTGGATTTGTTTACGTTTCCTCCCATTATTTATATCAGGCAGGGCGGCCAAAAATGTTAGTTCTAATTTAGTTTGTTCCCTTATACGATGATTAATTCTGATCTTTTATTATTTTAATATTTTCGTTTTAAACATTATTATTTTCTTATATACCTATTAAAAATATTAAATTATAATTACATTACAATAATATAAAATATTATTAATATTTTTGTCAGTAATAATTTGGAGTTACAAACATTATTATTTTTTATTAATTATATTAGTAAACCTAAATATTTATTATTTTGGTATACGATTATAAAATAATACTGAGGACAACACCTATTTACAAATCACAGAATTTAAAGAATATGATAACGCTGTTTTAGTTAGGTCTCCTAAAAATCTTATGCATAGTTGATACAATTTAGAAAATAATATTGTTAAATATTTCAACGAAATTTTTGTCGGAAATTTTTTTCAAAATTAAAAACCTTTTTTTATTTAATTTCAGCCAATTTTTTTTTTCTCTTTTGTTTGCTATATTTTTTCTTTTTCTTACACGTAAAATTCTTATTATCGTCTATTTCTGACAATGTTTATCAAATTTGCATATGAATTTGTGTGCAAACAAATGAATTCATACATGAGTTCATGCTCTTTTTTTAGATATACTTTGGTTAAATGGTAATTGAAATGGGTATTTTGTTGAATGGAAGCAAATTGAAACAAACATATAAAGTCCACGGCAAGTTAATTAAAGCAAATATAATAAGAATTAATTTTTATTTCATTTTTTCTAAAAAAATATCACATTTAACTGTTGAATTATATAATATAAAAAAAAAAACAGAAATCAAAAATATTCTGAAGTTGAAAGATTTTGAAGAATTGTTCAAATTAGTGCATAGTATGTTATTGAGAAGTATGCATGTGCAATGAAATTGTTTTTTTTTCTGACTGTTATTAGGTAAAGAAATTTTGATTTACGTTTGTGAGACTTATAACAATGCATACCAACGTACGTCAAACACCACATTACGTTTTGTGCCTACCAACGTACGCTTTTTCCACACCACGTTTTATTGTATATCCAGAAATTTGGCATTTAAGTCAAAATAAGAACAAAAATATAAATCTCGGTTTCGCTTACGCAAAGTACCAATGAAATATTTCTGCACTTTTGTTACATACGATAACGCCGAATACATAGATCGATATAACTTCAAAAATTAATAAATGTAGAATGTTCAGTTAATTTTTGTTTTGATTTTGAGTATTAAAAATGTAAAACAAACATAATGTAAGAATATAATAATTATTATTTTTTACTTACATTTAATTCTTTCTCCAGACATTGTAGATTTCTTTTTTTAAAACTAATAAATTTTATAATAACATATAATATTTGTGATAATATAAATGACAAATGCATAAAATCTAAAATTTATCTAATATTATCATAATCATAAATTTATAAATTTTACTAAAAAATGATAGAAAAAACAATTTTCTGCACTTTTCTGTTTTCAAAATAATTTTGACATAAAAAGGCTAAAAACATATGCATTAAGGTAATTAACTAGGGCCTCAGACCAAAAACAAAAATGGTATATTGAAATAGGTATATTAGATGGATGGAGTGCATACCGTATTTATTTTTTTGTTTTTGTTTTGCGAAAAAGATTGCGATAAGTACGAGCATAAATTAAAATATGTTTTGATTTTATTATTTTATACCATTTGCCTATATAATTAATAGTTATTATGCATGTTATTACTTCACTATTCTTAATTTTAATTTTTTTTAATTTTATTTTTTATTTTATCTATAATCTTTATTCAATCTAGAATAATAATGGTAACTGATGTGCATTAAACAAATAAATTAAATAAATATACCAGAACACGTAACTAATAACATTACTGTTATATTGATAAAAAATATTATTTACAAAAAAAAAGCCACCTAAAAATTTTTTATACAAAATTGGTCTGGTTGTGTGAATGAAGGTTAAAACTTTTTCATAGTTTTACCCCAATTTAGAATTTTTTTGTCCCATTGAAATTTTTTTTGTAAATTTGTTTTCCTAGTGAATAAAAATTTAAATAAAATATCTATTTGGTTACCTTAGTTATGCTTAAGTCAGAAAAGAAAACGATTGAAGTCTGCATAGAAAAAAAAGTCAAAATAATTAACTAAGATTATATGCATTCCTAACCAAACATTTTACAAAATATATAATATTGTATTAAAAGAGTGAAGAGGATGCTTCATAAGTAATTTTAAGTTTAGAATTCCTTTGTAAGAAAAATTAATTTTTTTCTTTGATTTTCAGTCAAAATAAATGCGTTCATAATATAAGATAGATGTGAATAGTGTTTTTGGGGTCAGTGACTAACTACGTAGTAACATCAGATAAAAATACTCAAATATATGGTTACATTACTAATACGATGATAATATAAAAGTATTTATGGACTGGGAGGGATTTTGTCTATAAAATATTAGTATATGAATTCATAATCTAACTAAGCAAATCAATGATAAAATTATTCTTATCCTGAATAGTATTATCTGATTTTTTTATTTCTATAAAATATTAATTCGGTAATTTGTATTCGAATATCGACTCTGATCATTTTCTCAGTTGCCAATTATTTAAATTTTAGTTTTATAAATATTACCGAGTCAAACATTTTAGCTTCAGCTCATAATAATAATAAAATTTTTGTCATCAATGTCAATGACTGTCTTGAATGTCATCAGTGTGGCATGAGCGCACGAGTGGCTCAAAGTGTTAAAATATAACACTTTCATGACCCTTACATTTCACAATTAGTTTCAAAAAATTTCAGGCGGTAATATAAAGCGTTAGTAAACCGTGTTAGAATAATTAATTCAGTTAGACTAACTCCTAATTATTGCAACATCTATTGAAAAATATTATAAGTATAATGTAATTTTATGGACAGATATAAGTAACTTCATCGAAGTATACCTAAATCAATGAGAGTGTATTACAATGTGGATTTCAAAGCAGCGAATTTATATCATATTATCGTATACGATAACTTTAATGAAGAGTATAAATATAGAGGAAGTCAACAACTTTCTTACACCATTTGTCTATAATATTCCTAGAGCAAATATGTAATTTTAGAAATAAAATATACTCGTATATGTACGTATACTTTTTGCAGCTCTTGTATATTTTAGATACTATATAATGGACTTTTGAAGATAATATTTGACTAAATTTGTTTCCTACTATCAGTTATTTATTTTTGTAAAAAGACTTACAAGTTATTAAAATTTAAATTTTTTTGGTTTGAAGAAATTATTGTTATACTTTATAGTGCATACTAGAATAGAATAGACCATAATTTTAATAAATAAAATTATTCTCTAATCCAATTTTAATTGAAACTTGAAACTTAAAAACAAAAAATATTAATTGTTTAACAAAATAAGTAAAATGTTAATAAAACAGGATGTTTCAACACTCAACACATTAGATATTTTTATTTGTTAAGAGAGGATGAAATGAATAATATAACAAATTGCTTACTTAGAGAATTTTACTATAATGTAAATTAAGTTTTATTGTGAATGGTAGGGTCATGAATAAAAAAAAAAAATAAAATAAATAAAAAATATATATTTAACATACATACCTACATACCATTATCCAATCGAAAAAAATTACATTATGATATAATTAGGGTTACCACCTTTTAGTAATACCAGGAGAGGACATAAAAAAAAATCAAAAACTTAATAGTATGTTTTTTATTAAGTATTTACAAATTAACAAAATGCTCTTATTTCGATGAGTATAATTTTTATAAAATTTATAATTAAGATTAGAATTAAAAAAAAATTACAAAACAACGAAATATACTCTCTCGGAGTAGGACCAACAGATAAAAAATAACCAAATTCGAATAAGTATAACAAAAAAATTAACAAAACTATATTCTTCTAGACTAGAAATTTTGTTTATAAATATAAATTAATTATAATAATAATGAAGTATTAACTAATTAATATTAATTATTTTTGTAGGTGTATTTTGCATTAGTTTTTGCTAAATTGATTAGCTTATTATCAGACTTAATGTTCTCATAAAATTCCTGTCAAATCTATATTTGGTTAAAATATATTATGAATTCACTTTTAATTAGCTCAGTTGAGCTCTTTCCTCTTTCTTCATTCCATTTAGCATTTATAACAGAAAACACTCTTTCCGTAAACGCACTACTAGCAAGGATACTTAATAAATAAGAAATTATTTTAATAATATTGCATACATCCGGAAACTAGTTAAATATTTTCATATATTTTCCATTGATGTTTGATAACTCTTCAAGCTTTAATATATTTATACTTTTGTCAATTAAGCATACTTCTTCAAATAGACTATCTCATGTTAAGATCAGTTATTATTTTTTTGAAATCAAGTTCGTTAGCAACACTGTTGGCATATCTTCAAATTTGAAAAACCTTGTATTTATATAATATCGTTCATTAATATGTTTCAGGGTTATTCTAATAAACTCAATTAAATCATTTTCGATTTAAAATTTTTCTTCAACATATTTTTAGCAGCAATTGTCGTACTTCGTAACCAAAACATCTTTTTTTTATTCTGTCATTAAGTTTACATTTAAAGTCCTGAAAAATATTATATATATATATATATAAAGAATTCAATAGCTGTGCAAGCAATTAACTCAAATTTTTTTGTAGTTTCTGAATACATTTTCAAGATATGTGACAAAAACCGCATGTATATTTCAATTTTTATGCATATTTTGTTATTTTTTATTCCCAAAATTAGTTTTTCCAATTCTTCACTAATAAAATATGAATGCTGGTCATGTAAATATAACTCTATCGATGGCAGGTAATAAAGGCAACCATCTTGTAGTTACATGCCGAATTATTTCTTTAAATTGAATATCGCAAAAGTCACAAAATTCAATTAATTTGTCTCTTCGTTTTGTGCTATTAAAGAAATGAAGATATATTTTCGAAATAATATTTTCAACGTGTGTGTGGTTTTCAAAATAAAATTTTTCAACGATTTATGCTTTGTATGGAGGACATTTGTATATCATCGGAGTACGGAGGACTGTCCTCCCCAAAGGAGGACAGGTGACAAGTCTAGATATAATATATCTAATATTTAAATGACTGAATAAGTAATTAAGAATAGAAGGTTTTTACTAATTCATAGAAATCGTCTTAAGACCCTTATATAAACCCTACATTGGATATTAAGAACTTAAAAATTTGTTAATAGAATAAATTAAAATTAAAGGTTAATGAAAAAATTTTAAAATTATAAAAATAGTAGGCTGATATCAAACAAAATTGCATTAGCATTACAGGGCTTATGAATTTATAAATATTATTTAATAAATATATTAGAACTTACTGCTTAGAATTAGGGATGTTCCTGGCCTTGGAACTATCGATATTTTTTATCGATAAATATCGAAAGTTAAAATATCGATTACCGATATAATCGGACTCAAAAATATCGATAAATTAATATCGATAAGTTAATTTAATTACAAAGAAAACCTGAAAAATAAATATTAAAATTTTATACTAGTTTATTTTAATTTTTAATTTATTTATAAATATATTATTTTTATTTTATAATATAAATTAAATTATTTACTAATCTAAATTAAATTTTTGTTGTCTTTTGAGGCTATTTTTTATTTTTTTCAAATTATTACTAAGTTACTAAATTACATTAAATTTGTTGTTTGTTTGAGTAAATAATATATAAAATGTTTCCGAATTGTGTTTACAACTTTGTTTTTTAATTTTTTCCTCTAATTACTTAAACAAAATTATTCTTGTTCAACTACATTTATATTTAATTCCAGTATTATTTTTTTTTTTTAATTTTCACAAATTTCCTATTTTGAAAAAGATTAAAGTAACATTTATTCAAATTATATTACAATACAAATACAATTGTATCCAATGCAAAATTGACTGGCCTCAAAAAAGGCCGATGTTTTAAATTAAATTATTATGAAAGCATATAATATAATTTTTAAAATTAAATTGCTTTATAAAGGCAATGAATTTAAAAAGAGTAATTTATTTAATCTATCGGAGAGCAACGGTTGCGAGATAATATAATATTTCCAACTCTTGAAAAAAGTCGTTCTGTTGGAACGGTTGTTGCTGGAATCGATACAAATTTTTTTGCTATTTTACTTAGTTCAAGATGAATTTGGGAATGGGAGTGAGTGGATCGGTACTTAAATCTAATGTTGGTTGATCGAAATATTGCGATAATGCAGGATGCATTGCCTGCTGCTGAGACAAATTTGTAGAAGGTTGTTCTGTTACTTTGAGTAATTTTTGATGATACCCCCATAAATTAAGTTGATTTTCAGTTTCGATAATATTTGCACTAGTTTGTTGTAACAATTCCAGTTCATGGTTATTTTCCGGATTTGTCATTTCCAATTCGTTTTTATTAAATTTGTCTATTAATTTAATTGCTTTCGTACAACTTATAATATCTTTGAAATGTATTTTTTTAAAGCGAAGATCTAAAAGTGATGAAATTGCTAACAAGTGAATTTTTTCTAATAGTTGAAACCGTTTTTCAATTTGAAGTATCATATTTTTTTTTTAAAACTGGCGCAGCAGATGTTTCAGTTTCCATATTCAACATCTGATTTAACATTAAATTAAATTTAACTCAACTTATTATTTTTGACATTTATCTTCTCTTCTGGTTTGAAAAATTAGTTTTTTTTGTTTTATTCAAAAAATAATCGAAACTAAATATCGATAATTATCGATAATTATTACATTGAAGTATATCGATTAAATTTATCGATAAATTTTGACATATTTATCGATATTCAGAATATTAGATATTTATCGAACAACCCTACTTAGAATGTAGAACTTAGTGCTAGAATAACATTAGACTTTAATAATATTGTCATCACAGACATTGTAAAGGGCAATGTAAAATCAACTTTAATTTCCAGTAAAATTATAATAAGTAATCTGCCCCGTTTACACTCATTCAATTTATTTAAAATCAGTTATCATAGGATTACTTATGGCAAATATGAACCTATTAATAGAATGCTTCTTATATATAGATAACAGATATGAACTTAACATTGACTTTACATTATCAAAAATTGCCAAAAACAAAAATCAAACAACGGCTATTTTGAGATATTGCTATTCTTTTATTTTATTTTGTTGTTTTATTAAAGTGCAATATTTATTATAATGCAAGTGTTTATTTAATTTTAATTTGATTTGTAGCAAAAGTGAAATAATTTTGTTTTGTAAACTCTTTGTGTTAAGCAGCGTAAATAAATATTAAAAACTGCTCAACACGTAGATTAATTTTTTGTCGAAAAAATTAAAACTTATCATATAATAGATAGTCTATACTTGCAATCATTCACTTGATAGTATACCAGTTTTTCAGACAAAAAAATACAACAACAATTTAAGATCATAAATTTTAAATATAAAAACTAGAAACTGAAATATTCATTAACAATTCCAAGGAAAAGAAAATTATTGAAAAATCAATCCATCAGTTCGACTACAGTCCTACGCCTTGTAAAAAATAAAACTGTATGTTTGAAAAACCACCATGAAGATATGTATATATTAATATTACACATTTCTATAAGCATTTATTAGTTTCAAAATTTTAGAATTATATTTTTACATGCGATTACTATTTTAATCCAGTACGTAGAAAACTTTTTGCAAATTAAAAAAAATTAATTAAATTTTTTAAAATTTATTTAATTTTATTTTAGATATTGAGCTTTCAAAGCATGTCTTATTTAAATTGTTCTGAAGATTATTTTTTTTAAATTACTAAAATTATTCATATTTTGTTTTCATTTTGTTAGTCAATCTATTCGGATAGAGTATATTTATTTATTTATTTATTTGCAAGCTTAATTTATGAGATTATGACAAATTTTTAAAATCCAGACAAATTTTAAAATTATAAATAATTAAATTAAAAATATAAATAACGAAAAATTAAGACTTATGTGTATATATAATTAAATGTAATCAATGATTAACAGTTTCAAGAAATTAATAAATAATTAAACCATCTGCAAAATATAACCAATAAAATACTCTTATATTTGAAAATTAGTAGTTATGGGTTAAAGTTAGTACTTTAAGAAAAAATTAGCACCTATAAAAATATTCCAGATAGAGATATGAGATCAGAAGTAACTGAAAAGAATATAACTGCTTCTTTAGGGTGTCTTTGGAGAGAGAAAAATCAATACGGTTCTTATATTTGTTACCCATAATCATCATTCTATGGATAGGTTCATTCATTCAGTCGTTGGTTCGATGAAATGTAAATAGATAAATAGGTTAGAAGGGTGGAAGCGAATAGAAACATTAATCCCGACTTAGTTTGAAATATTATTGGAGTTAATATTTCCTTTAACTACTTTAGTAATGAAGTTAACACTAAGGGGGTCAATTTCGCGTTTATTCTTTAGAGCGGCAAGATAAATTAAGTTTTATCTATGTTCGTATGGTGGAAAAATGTAGGGTTCAGACCACGGAAGGTGACGTAGTGCAAATCTTAAGAATTTTTTTTGGATTGCCTCAATCCTATTTATGTGAATTCCACAATATGGAGACAATATGTGACTGGCATATTATAATTGGGGCCTAACAAGACATTTAAGAACGGATTATAGGATATATGGATCTTTGAATTCACTAGAACAACGTTATATAAAGCCTGATATTGAATTAGCTTTATTGAGATATTATTATAATGTAATTTAAATGTTAGTTTATCAAATATAGAAATTATCAAGGTCAGTCTTCCATTTTGAGTAAGAATGAATCATTTGGATTACATTATTTATGGAGATTATAAATAATAAGGGACCTAAGTGGCTACCTAGAGGAACACCGTAATATGCTTGAAATGCTTAATCAACCCAATTTACAAATGATTTCGGGAATCCTAAGTTTAATAATTTAAATAAAATTACACCAAATGGAAAAGGATGTTATTTACAACCAATGTTATTTACAATGTAAATAACATCGGTTGTAAAACCTTTTGCCATATTGTTCAGAAATGTAGAAGTAGATCATTCTACTAAATTAGTTACTGTGGAATTATGTTTGACAAAACCATGCTAGCTTGGAACTAAGAAGTAAGTGCAGTGGTGATAAATCTGATTCAAAATGATTAGTTCAAATAACTTGGAAATACAGGATAATTTAGCAATAGGTCGATAATGTTGCTAACATGATTTTTTTCATTGTTCTTATGAACTGGTCTGATAAAGGCTTTTTTCCATAAAGAATGAAATATTTCCTTAGAGATCGATAGATTAAAGATTTTGGATAGAATTAAGGATACAAATTTTGAGCATTCTTTTAGGATAATCTCAGGGACACCATCAGGACCAGGGTATGTGGTATCACCAAAATTTTCTTAAGTAGTCAAAAACTAAGGCTTCACAAATGTTTAAGGAGGAAAATGAGGTTTTTTAGAAAATCAACAATAATTCATGTGATTGAATTCTAGGGCCTTGATATTAAAAAGAGAAGGAGAATATGAATAACTATAAATTTTTTGAAAGTATAGTGAAATTACTTGTGGGTCATTACTCGGTATGAGTTATTGAATTTTATGAAACTTGGGAATTACTCACATTTTATTTTTTTTTTATTTTTAACAATTTCTGATTTTTTGAACAAATAAGGATTTTGTTGTATTAAATGGTTTTTTTTTTAATTTAATATTTTGCTGATTCAGCATGCTTTAATGTAACCCTAGCTGGTTATCTTTATTTCCTGGTAATAAAAGTCACTTAAACCGATTTTCCTATACTATGGAATGAACGCGGTATCAATAATTTTTTTATACATAATTTGTTCCGGCATAAATCTGTAAAGCAAAAGTATGTAATGAGATAAAATTTGATCATCGATTATCGCGTAAAAATTTTTAAAAAATTTAAAATCTTTTGGACTATGGAATCGAATATTTTAATTATTACGACTACTATAATATGTAACCTATACAATTAAATTAAATCTTGAAATCTTGTTTGGGGTCTTGTGCAGAGGGGCTGCATCAAGTAAACACTTTACAATCTATTTAAAAACCAAAACTAAAATTACTGTTATTAAGTAAACGGGATTAAAATTTGATTTGAACAGAAAAACTCTTGTGATTTATCATCCTAAATTTATTTAAAATGATAATATACTGAATGTATAAATTTAAATTATTTTTATTTCTATAATTTCTAATGTACATACCTAATTTTCTAAATTTTAAATATATTTCTAAAATTCTAAATAAAGGATATTAATATGCTCCTTATTAAATTTATTTCATTATGAATACAAAATTAAATTTATGTTTACTTCTTAGTACAATTTTCTTTTACAAGTTTTATTTTTATATTATTAAGACTGTATAGAGATGGAAGATAGTAAAATATGTAGACTGTATCTTTGAAAATTTAATTCAGAAAGTTTCTTAAGTAGTATTCAAGATTATTTAAAAAAGATAAGATTTATTTAAAAATGATAAAATTTAGGTAATTAAAAAAAAATCAGAATATGAGGACATAAACATAAACAAGGAATGGCAGCTGTTGTGTAACATCTAAAATTTATTCATTTTTATTTTTAAGAAATATTTAAGTCCCTATTTAAACATATTGTATATACATATTATTATGTATGTTAATTTGTAATTTATATTTATGTTTTCAATTTGAAATAAGGAAAAGTATTCAACATATTATTCTATTTCATTCATTAATATGCGTACGTATATGAAATGAGTTTTGAGATGAAAAGGAATTCATAAAATTATAAAATATCATAAATATTATAAAACTATGAAATTTAATTAACCTCAAAACATATGTAAATTAACACTTTAAACACCATGACAAAATAAATTTTACTGTGTGTTGTGTTTTTAGTATTACATATTGTTGTATAGCTAATATAATTTTATATACGTTTATATACATATAAATGTGTGTAGAATAATAATAAAAACATATTTTCAATTTTTAAAATAGATTTTTAAAGTTTGCCACTATACTAAATCATTTAAACTGTGACTTCACTCAATTTTTAATAATTGTGTGACAACAATTAAATATTTTGTAATTTTTTAAGAATAGTTTTTTTTTATATTTAATACGTATATAACGAGTACAATTGTTTTTTAAAAAGCCGATAGCTCTGGAAGCTAGTGTTTGTAAACAACTATTGTAAATAATTTAATATAATAATAATAATAAAACGACTTTATTTCATCATCAAAACCAAAAGCTAATTTACATTACGTCGTCTGAGTATTATTTTATGCTATACTGTACTTTGCTACTTTTTTACCTGAGAATAGATTTTGGGGTTTTTAGACACGAGCTTTCCAAATCTTCAACCCGTTTGGTCTTATCTTATTTCAGTCTCCAGATATAGAGTATTGTCGACTTTATTCCATATTCACCATTTTTACTGGTTTGTTTCGAAGTTTTATTCCATACGCCAATTTCGAATCATATTTAGGCGATATCGCTAATATTATTTTTACCGAAATAAAATTTTAAATATGTTTTTTTTTTTTTTATTCCATGTTCATATAAAATTTACAAGCAGTATATAAGTTTTGTGTTGTGAATAAACTATAGTTAGTTAGTGTTGTTTGTGAACTCAAAGAAGCAATACGTGATTTCCACCACCAATTTTAACGGAGGAATTAAATAAGTTAGTTAAAAATCAACCTTATTTGAATACAACATTTTGGAGCGATTCATATGTTCCGCAGAAAAAAAATAGAATAAACTCCACTGCCATCAAAATATTCCTAAAAGCCAATCCTTATATTTCCCTAATTATACATAATTATTCGATTCCTGGATATACGCTCTTCCAAAAAGTGGACTGTGTACACTCCGTGATTGGCAGACACCTAAAAAATATGGAAATATACAGTCCCTTAGATTTAGGTAGGTAGATAGAAATGACCATTCCAGTTGCTACTGAAAAACCTATTAGCGCTTAATTGTGCCTTTTGGATACTTTTGGAAAATTTACTGATATTATACTTAGAATTTATATCGTGAACTTATATTTAACAATAACTTTATTTTATGTTACAAAAGTTAGAAGCTTTGCAATTTGGAATAAGATTTTTTGTTATATTTTTCATTAAAATCAAGCTGTTAATTTAAAAAAGCTGTGAAAAACATGAAATAAATAAATCAAGAATTGAATTCAGTTTGTCTTGCTATACCTATAATATTATTTTACATTTTATTCCATGTCATTTAATTTGAACATTTTTATTTTATAATATATTCAAAACTATTTAGGCCATGTTGCGAATTTTTTTGTTCTTAAATGTATGACGTGGAATAAAATCAATATTGGTAACGCTTCTGCAAAAGTTGACATAACTTTTCTATTTAAATATCGCTTTATTTGCTCGAAACCAAAAAAAAAATTACTTCAAATTAATTTGCTAATTTTACAAAAATATATTTTTAAGAAGTTTTTCGGCTAGTTTTCAAAATAAATTGGAACAAACTTTTAAATTCGATTTTCTCGAAATGACGTGAATGGCGTATGGCATAAATTAATACTCAGGGACTATTAAATATTCAAGACTTAACTTAAAAATTTATAAAAACAAAAAATATTAAATATAGTAAAGTAAAAATTTCAAACTACCCTAGTTGATTAAGTGAAAAAGTTAGGTTCAATCTGTTATCCAAAGATAAGTGACGAAAGAAATCCAAGACCTTAGGAAAGAAATAACATATTTAATAAGGTGAGGAAATTTAAAAATAAAACAAAATGGGAATAAATATAAGGAAAAAATAATACTTATATACTAAAATATAAATGAAAATTATGAAAAAATTCAATTAAAATAAAATCAATCAAATGATTTAAATCAAATTAAAATAAAATCAATGATAAAAGCAGATTTCAAATTGATTAAAATAATTAAAGGTTTTCAATAACGTGATGATCAAAAGAAAGAATCCATGATTTGATTCCTTTAAAAAATTTTATTTCAACTCCTTCGCACGCAACGAAGATAATCTGGTAATTTATTGAATAACTCAGGTACAGTATATTATGGAAATGACAAAAGTGTGATTTATAAATCACAGGAATAACAGCTAGATTTCTGGTTCCCCCATATCCATTGTTGTATTATACCCGGAATTGTTAAAAAATGTTTTAAGAACTTTGTAAAAATATAAATGTCTTAGAGGAAGTAATCCTAGATTTCTGAATAAAAAAAAACTTGGAATCCTACTATTAACTTTATAAATAATTAGTGTAATATGTTTTTGTTTGATCAATAATGGTTCAATTTTGTTGAAATATGTACCACCTCAACAACAAATACCATAATTCAGTTTAGACTTTAATAAACCATTATAAACCAATTTTCAAATCGTATGATTACAGTAAAAGCTGAGATGATCAGGCTGCTTAACTGCACTATTTAAATAATTAGTTAAATACGAGGTATGTTCTTTCCAACTTAGCCTAACAAAGTAATACCTAGATATTTAAAACAATCAACACAGCTTATTTTATCATCATAAATAGGTAAAGACGGGTTAGTAAGCAAATCCACAAACCGAAATCCACAAAAAAAAATCCATAAATTTAAAATCCATACAATTGTAGCAAATTAATCCTGGAAAAAGGAGATATCTTCCCTGTATCCAACAGCGGCTATGCATAAAAATAATTTATATAAATATTCTGTAAAAGGTGTTGAACTTTAATTATTTTGAATCTAACTCTAAAATCTCTCCTAAAGTGCCGTACATAATAAAGTGAAATGCGTAAAAGCAATAACAAGGATCGTTTTTTGTGGATTTTTTTTTTGTGGATTTAGAGACTAACCCGTAAAGGCACATCATGTTCACAAAATTTTACAAGATTGAGTTTAGCACAAGAAGGAGAATATAAAAGTCAAATCGTCAGAAATTGTTCCCGTTATATTAAATAGCATAAATTTAGTTTTGGCACTAATTTCCAATTTATGGTGTTTAATCCACCTCCTAAGAATTTCCAAATCATGTATTAATCATTTACGGATATTGTAAAAGTATTAAAACAATTTTTATTAGCATAAGTTAAGGCAGTGTCATCAGCAAAAGTGGTAACTTTACCTTTAAATGATTGGACAAACAAAGAATTAACAAAAATTAAGAATAAAATAGGATCAAAAACGGAACCTTCCGCAATACCAATATTAAAAACATTTTCTGAGCTTATATCATTTTTAATACGAGCCAAATAAGATGCTAACCATTTGTGTATAATACCACCTCTGAAGCCCGCATTATACCATTTATTCAATAACAACCTATGGTCAACCATATATCAAATGCTTTAGTTATATCTATAAATAAAGCAGCTGAAATATCAAAAACATTTATACCACTATAAAGTTC
This sequence comes from Argyra leucocephala, assembly GCA_963942445.1. Classification (NCBI taxonomy): domain Eukaryota; kingdom Metazoa; phylum Arthropoda; class Insecta; order Diptera; family Dolichopodidae; genus Argyra; species Argyra leucocephala. Next base: position 80,093,573 of record OZ012681.1, on the reverse strand, counting down.
ATTGCATAATTTCAAGAGAGCATTTTAAATATAAATTTGAGTTTACTTCTAATTTTAGAAATATACCATCATGTAACTATCAACAACTTATCAATGTAACAAAAATGGAACCGAAGGAATGAACACTAATAATGGAACTAAAAATTATCACTAACAGACTCACAAAAGAACTTCCAAGTGGTAGAACCAGTTTCCACAAAACAAAACCATGTCCGAACAATGCCAATTACTCACGAAAATATATTAAAAATATTCGAAAAAAGAATACTGAAAAAAAATATTTGGTTCCAAATAATTGTTATTCATCAATAAGATGAAACAAAGAACTAGAAACAATGACTGATGTTACTCTAATCTGTTGTGTATTTGTGTATTTGATAATTCATTGTGAACTAAGAGAATGCGTAAATCATTTTCTATTACTTGATTTGGAATGAACCACGCAGCATTTACGATAGATCTTATAATTTTATTTTGAAATCGTTGGATGATTTGTACATGGTTGGCTGCAATCCCCCATAATTTTAATTTTGAACTTTTAATTTGAAGATTCAATGCCATTAGTCCAGATTGGTTTGAGTATGAAATTTTACAACTACATTTTGTGAGAGTTCTGACTTTCTCCAATATGAGCCAATACATGGTTTTCCACTTAATATCGAGCTGTTTTAATTCAATAGTCAATGTGGTTTCGTCAGTTAAATCATGTGGTGAAAATGAGTTCTCAAAGGATATCAAAATCTTACCTACAAAGAGTATAAGAATATTATAAGCAGTATTGTACATTACAAGAGTAAGAGATAGGCCAACATCAAGATGGCTGGTCTATAACAACTGTTGGAAGATCAGAATTAAGGGTTTGAGGACAACTTAATAAGATAAAACAGAATGAAGGAAAATTGTAAGCGAGGTTATGGCTCAACTTGTCCTGTAGAACAGACAGGCGATAATGATGATGAATATTTTATATATTTTTATATTTTTGTATATTAAACGAAGCTTTCCTATAATATGTATAGAAATTTTAAATATTTATTATATTATTTATAAATTCATAAATTATTTTCTTAAATATTTAATGGTATAAGAAAATTTCTCAAAACTCTATTCAAATCTAAAAACATCTATGATTCAACATTTATTTTATAATTTTTCATTCGAAAATAAATTTTTCATAATAATATTATAATATCTATAATTCCTAAAACCCTTTTGGGACAAGCAGAATAAAATAATTACTTCCTATCGTATCATATAAATTTCAATACTTTAATATGAAATCCAAATCGAATCGAATTATTGGAATCACCAGTGTTGTTAACGACAACAACAATTAAATTTAATTTTGTATTAAACTCGTATATAATCTGATATAATATTATTATCAGCAGCTCCTATATATGCTTATACACTCATTTATTCAATTATACATCCGTACCATATTTAAATAGGAGCAGCTGTATTTTATGACTTTTTCTTTGATGTTTCAAATCTTCTTTTAATAAAAACAAATTATATAAATTTACAATAATAATAATTTTAAAATCATTAAACACAAAGTAAAATGGATATTTTAAGAATTCAAATAATTATTTTGAATAGAAATTAATAATAGCTAAGAACTGTAAATACAAATTCTCAACTCTTTGTGTAGAACAGAAATATAGGGATCAAAAAGTAAAGTTATAAATTTGACTTTATAATAATTCGTTTCAGGAATTAAATTTTTTACAGTTAAAATAAAAATCTATAATGATAACAGAGCATCACCATTGGCACTCGTCTTTAATTCCCTCGAGATGAAAACATTCAAAATACCAGAACTGATTTTTGGTTTTTATTTTTTTGTTTTCCTATCGTGTGCTTGTATTTCTTGTAATAATACAGTTATAATATATTCGAGATAATGAATTGAAATAAAATCGAATATGAAAATAGATGTTCAGATGGTCTTTTGGACCGATGCGTTGAATTAACATCAACAATTTTTATTTGTAACACACACAATTACAATGATGAGTTTATATTATATTTTTAAATATTCCCTTTAATATCCTTAATATCCTTTTTGATTTTATAGTAAATATTATCATTATTTTTGACTCTTCAGTGTTCACGAAAAAAAAAAACATGAACATTTAAAACCGCAAACATTGCGTTTTTTCTTTTTTTTTTTTTTTATTGTATAAATATTTTTACTCTAATGATCCTCATCATATCCTTTTAAAAATAAAGGTCCTTTCTGAAAAATATAAATTTAATAATTATACCCAACAACAATTTTTGATAATATTTTTCAAATTATTATAAGTTATCCTTTTATTTTTGTCACATCATTGAAATTTTGTTTGTTTTTTTTTTATTAGAAATCAAAGAATGAAAATTAATGACAGATTGGAAATTTTTGTTTTTCCTATGGTTTTTATTTTTATTATCCTTTTGACTAGATAAAATTGTTGTTACAAAGGTGTTTGATTTGTATATACATAACCAATAAATTATTTTGAAAATATACAAGAAGAAAAAAAAAATAAGTTAAAAATAAAAAATTGAAAGAAGTACACACCGGAACTCCTGGTGCGTGTGTAAATTGTTAGATTTGGGATAAATGTTTTTTTTTTGTTTTCACTGTAACTGTATAGCTGTAGATACATTTCCCTAGACGAGAATCCAATTTTTAAATGAACGAACGGAAGAGGGAGAGAAAATCACTAAGGCATTACCTATTATTCAAAATAAATGTTATTTTTGTTGTTGTTGTTATTGTTTTTATTTCTAGTTTTGTTTTCATAATATTAAATAGTGGTGGCGTTATTAATTATATTTCATTTGGTATTGTTATGGTGTGGTGCTGTTGATATTTTGGTGGTAGGAATTTTATGGGTTCTATTATAATATCAAAACTATTCACTGTAAAAACCTTCTATAAACTATTATTGTGGTTATAAATTTTTTCTTCCAATTTTGTTTTATATTTGCTTTTATTTTTGTTGTTTATTATTATGTGAAGCCAAAGTATTTAAGAGAGGATGCGACACTATTAACAAAAAATGAAAGAAAACATTTGATAAAAAACAAGTTAATTTATTTGAGAAAATTCGCAAGGGAATACCCGCGTGTGCCATCTCCATATAATAGTACTTCACATATGTTGGTAGCGAAGCCGATAGTTTAATTTTACTTGCGAATATTATTCATTCTTCAAAGTGATGTTTACTGAGATTTAGAGAAAAAGTAAAAATAGAGAAAATAGATGTATTTTAACCTAAATTGATATCGCTCTAGAGATCATCAGAGTTAGAAGATGTTATGATTTCATGCGATAAATTAGTTGTGTTGGAAGAATGATTTGTTTTGGTTATTTAGATATTATGTTCTAATATAAAAATTAGTTTTTTATTTGAAATTAACGTGATATATTAATAATGAGGTGTACTATGTATAATATTCTGAATATATTAAATATGAAGATTTATTTTGATGAAAATTTATTAAACCTTTAATTTAATTTCGATATTGTGTAAAAAATTCACAATACCATGGCCCCAATAGAACTGTAGTCGTCCATATTTTAATGTATAAATATTTAACATAAATAACAGTATAAATATTTTTTTCATTTGTATGGAGAGCCGGTGGTGTAGCAATATTTATTAAAAAAAATATAAAACATACTCTCCTTCCAAACTTAAAAACAAAAATTTTTGAAACGGTTTCAATTGAAATTGAATGCAATTCCAAAGAAATTAAAATTACAGGGGCGTATTTCGAAGGTGGGAATAGCGATAGATTAAAAAAATAAAATTTTAAAAACGATATAAATCTTTTCAATAACCTATCTGGTGAATATATTATAGCGGGTGATTGTAACTGCAGACACACAACTTGGAACTGCCTTAAAAATAATATATGGGGAAATTTATTAAATCAAAAATTATGTCACAGTAATTTCAATCTTCTTTTCCCATCATCCACAACATATATTCCTGCGTCTGCCAGGCAGAAACCTTCTACTTTGGACATAATTTTGTCAAATATGTGCGATTATTTAACAGATCCAATAACTGTTAATGAACTCAACTCCGATCATCTGCCTGTAATTTGTCATATTAATCGAACTCCTACTCCTAGGGAGTTACCTAAAATGTTCTTGTATAAAAAGACAGACCGGAAAAAATTTAGTAAAACGCTGGATTTGTTAATTTCCCAGTATAACTTTCAGAATACAAACTCAATTGAAAATATTGAAAGTTCTGTAGAATACTTTCATAGAAGCTTACAAGAAACTATTATTAAAACTGTTCCGCGGAAAACCTTGGTAAGTAACGATTGTTTACCAAAACTAGCAGAACATACAAAACATCTTATTGCATTGAGAAATTCAGAATGTCGTCGATGGCAACGTTCAAGGAACTCTAGCCACAAAATTTATTATAATAAATATAATATTTTATATAAAATTTACTATAATAAATTAATAAAAAAAACAAATTTCTGATCAAAATAATGTTAAATGGAACAGTTTTTTGTCTTCTTTAAATAAAGCAACTAAACCGTTCTGGAATCTATGTAAAGTTTTAAAAAAGAAAAAAACAAAAATGCCATAATTAAGTCATAACAATTCATTTCTAACCACAGATATAGAAAAAGCTAATATATTAGCAGATTATTTTGAAAATCAAAACAATCTAACTAATAATTATAGCGACATCTTAACCGAAACTGCTGTACAAAATTCTATAGAGAGACTTAATTTCCAAAATATCGAAAACATCGTGCAAATAACTTCAAACGAAATTAAAGCCACAGTTAAAGAATTAAAAGTTAGGAAAGCTCCGGGACGAGATAAAATCCCAAATATTGTGCTTAAAAACTTGTCGAAGACAAGTTATCAAACCTTAAGTACAATTTTTAATAAATGTTTGCGACTAGGTTACTTTCCCGAAAAATGGAAAATAGCCTTAGTAACTTGCATTCCAAAACAAGGAAAAAATCCTGTAAACGTAGAAAGTTACCGTCTTAAATTAGTCTTTTAAATACTATTGGAAAACTTTTTGAGAAATTAATCAAGAAAAGGCTTGGCAACTTTATACAAGATAAAAATATACTTCCTAATGAGCAATTCGGATTCAGAAGTAAACACTCAACTTCTCATCAAGCTCGTAGGATAACAAATATCGTCAAAAATAAATTAAAAAATAAAAAATCTGTAGAGATGAAAAAGCTTTCGATTCGGTCTGGCACAATGGATTAGTTCATAAATTAATTATTTCTCAATGTCCTACCTATATCATAAAAATTATTCAAAGTTTCTTAAAAAATAGATCATTTCTGGTTAAAATAGGATCGGATGTAACGCATTCTGTGGCAATTACCTCAGGAGTCCCACAAGGCTAAACATTATCCCCCATGTTATATAATATTTTCATAGCAGACTTGCCTACGCCCAACAACTGCACTCTTGGGTTATATGCAGATGACACCGCTATCTTAACAACATCTAACTGCCCAATTGAAATTACAAGCAATCTTGAAAATGCATTTAAAGATATTCAAGATTATTACTACAAATGGCAAATAAAAATTAATGGCGAAAAAACCAAAGCGATTTTCTTTACCAGAAGAAGGAAATCCAGTTTTTTGCCAAACAGAAACATTTGCGTTAATAATATAGAGATTATCTGGGAGAGAGAATACATCACTTATCTTGGAATTCACCTCGATAAAAAATTATTGTTTAAGACTCACATCAATAAAGCTATTGAAAAATGTAATTTCTTTGTTAAACTTTTGTATCCTGTAATAAATCGTAAGTCTTTTTTAAATTCGGAAAACAAACTTCTAATATATAAAACAAAATTTGCGTAGTGTATTTCTATATGGATTTATCGTATGGAAAGATACTGCCAAAACACATATGCAAGTTTTGCAAAGAAAACAAAATGCAATATTGAAATTAATTCTTGCAAAACCCAGACATTTTTCAACCAAAAAATTGCATGAATTAACTAATATAAACACCATATTGCAACAAATTGAAAAGCTGACTCCTGCTTTCCTGGAAAGTTGCAACAACATAAATAATCCGCTCATAAGAGCAATTTTAGAATAGGTTTTAATTTAGGTTTATTTCTTAGTATGTAAGTAGTGGTAAGTATTATGAAAAACCATAAATATTCAAAAAGGTTTTTTGTCGCCATTTTTCCTTTAAATAATAAATTCATTAATAAATAAATTAGTCAGCTAGTCTAAGTAATAATTAAGAATAGTCATAGGTGTAAATACAATAGTATAAGCTCTAAAACATTTAATATTGTTAAAAAAAAAAAAAATTATGAATATCTATCATGGCAATAAATAAATAAATTTTTCATTTGTATGATAAAAACTTATTTAACCTAGTGAACCACACTTAGTTTTTCCATCCATAAAATGTTTTTTTTTTTGATTTTTAATATAAAACTTCAAAAATATCAAAAGTTAATAAATAATATAAATGGTAAAGTAAAAATAAAGTAATAAAGCAATAAAAATTTAAATATAAGAAAATTTAAATAAGGTATGTATATGTAAGTAAAATGCATATGTTTATAGTGTTGTGAATATTCACATGTGATTGCTATAATAAGTATTAGAAAAATGAAAATTGTTTTATAATATCCAATTCAACCAGACAGCTTAGGCTAGGTCTTAAAACCCTATTTTTATATTTTAAATTACCTAGTATATAATTAATCTTAAACTTAAGTTTTTCTTATTTCTTTTTGTTTTTATTAAATCGAATATAAATATTTTCTATTATAATGTTTAATCCTATATAATGCTTAATATATAATTTAATTATAAGTTTAAATAATAAATGTGAACTGAATTTTAAAACCGTAAATATTACTTAAGATTAAGATTAAAATAATAATTGTCTAAATTCATTTGAATAAAGAAAAAAAAAAATAGGTAGGTAGTAGTGGCTGCCAACAATTCGCCGACACACTTAGACCAGTATGAATGATCCATTGTGATACCACGGAAACTTTCCTTGCATAAGACTCTACTCGTTGAACTACTTCACGCTTTTTACCAAGCGGTGGAGGATGAAAAAAAAAATATTGAAAAATTGTAATGTTATCTCGTATGGAAATAATAATTCTATAAATACCATAAAATATTATTGTTGACATTTGATAGTTTTAAATGGTTTACTGATCGTACTAGAGAGTATTAATTACACTGGTATTTACCGCAAGAAATTTTAAGTACATAGAAATATTTTCATTTATTGTAATCCGCTAAATATTGTATTTTGGTCTTCAGTGATTATGCATGCTTTAATGGACAAGGTCATATCAATCATCATCAGCCTTGCAACAATAGCTTTGAAAATGCTTATTTATATACTGAAGTAATGACGCTTCTAATTTCGTGAACGAAAATATATTATTAATTGAAACAATCGACCCATTCGCATGCATTAATACATTATCTGGGTATGCAATGGTTGGCAAAAGGTTTGTTTATCATGACTATCTCGTTTTCAATGAAAATTTGGTTAAAAATAAGGTATTGAAGTGGTTCATTAGAGCAACTGACGACTAGACCAATCTGTGCCATTTATGCTTCAAATTTGTTCAAGTTTTTAATCAAAACATGCCATTTAAGCCATGAAATAATAAATCTGATGTTATTATTATTTTTTTTTTTTTTTGTTTTGTTTTTTTTTTTTTTGCGTGGATTGGTGGGGATCTTCATAGACGCAATGAGCCCCGTAGCTTCCATTGTGTGCCAGCTTTTTACTGACTAAACCACACCCCTCTCATTAATACTAGTCCAACGGACTAACCATTAATTTATTGCTATTTTGATTTTCTTAAAGAAAAAGTATTAAATAGCAATAAATTAAATCTAATGGCTTAGTTCTTTTAAGCCTTCTGACATTATTTTGATTATCTAGCAGTTGAGTGGCCTCAACGTTAACATGACCCTCCAGACGAGCTATATGCTTTGTTGCATATCTTTTTATTTCATTTTCTATGCATGGAATTTTTAGATCTCTGTGCAAATCACTGTTGCGAACATACCAGGGGGCATTTACCATGTTGCGCAAGACTTTATTTTGGAATTTTTGTATACAAAGTACATGTGTTCGTTTGGCACATCCCCATATTTGTATGCCGTACAACCATATCTGTTTGAGTATCTGATTATATAACAAAATCTTGTTATGTATAGGTAATTTAGAATTACGACCTAAGAGCCAGTACATTTCTCTATATTTATTTTCAAGCTCAAAATTATCTTTTTGACGTGCTCTTTCCATCTAAATTTGACATCTAATGTAATTCCTAGGTATTTAGTATTGTTTTCTTAGGGTATATTGACCCCATTCAGATTTACCAATGGTGGTTGATTTTCTAATTTTTTATTTGTAAAATTTACATATACTGATTTTAACTCATTGAGTTTAATTTTCCATTTCTTTGTCCAGAGGTATAGCTTATCGCTTGCTCTTTGCAATTTAATTGTAGCCTCGTCAATATTTGATCCTACTGCCATCAACGCCGTATCGTCAGCGAATGTAGCTACAGTTATATTTTCCATTTCTGGTAAATCATTGGTGTAGAGCAAATACAGTATGGGACCCAGAATAATACCTTGAGGCACACCCGTTTTAATATCTCTAATAGTAGAATACTCTTCGTCTTGTTTTATTCTGAATAGCCTGTTTTCTAGATATGATGAGAGTATATCTACGTATTGTTTAGGTAACATATTGTTTAGTTTATTTATGAAGCCTCGATGCCATACTTTATCAAAAGCTTGGGCTACATCTAGAAATATGGTAGAGCATACTTTCTTTTCCTCTAAAGCTTTTTCTATTATGTCTGTTATTCTATGAATTTGATCGATTGTCGAGTGCTTAGATCTAAAGCCAAATTGATAATTTGGAATCAGATTACTATTTTCTATGATCGGTCTCATTCGAATCAATAATAGTTTTTCAAATAATTTTGATACTATTGGTAGTAATGATATTGGTCTGTAGGATTTGACCTCATTTATGGGCTTACCTGGCTTTGGTATCATAATTATCTCTGCTATTTTCCAGATATTCGGCACATACCTTATTCTTATAGCAGCGTTTATAATGCGTGTTAGAATTGTTATAGCTTTTTTCGGAAGTTCTTTCAGGACTTCCGATGTAATTAGATAAAAACCTGAAGCTTTTTTATCTCTGAGTTTTTTAATTTGTTCAACTATTTCACTCTCTGAAAATGGTGATATAAGATTTTCTTGCCAATTATTATTTTCTTCAGTGAGATCATCCGAATCTGTCTCGTCTGGACAAAAAATTTCTTCAAGATGATCTGCGAATGTTTCAGCTTTATTTTTATTATCTCTCGCCCATTCACCGCTTTTCATTCTGATTGGCGGGATTTGAGAGATCGAGGTTTTTGTACTCTATGTTGCTTTCCACAACGAGTAGTTATTTTTTCTTTTAGCTGATAAATTTTTTATATATTTTTCAAAATTTTCATTTCTTTTAAGATTCTGAGTTATCCTATTTAGCAGAGTTTTGTCTGCCGGATCACGCGATTGTTGCCATCTGCGTCTAGCTCTTCTTTTTATTTTTATCATATTTAATATTTCTCTAGGGTAGTTGAATCCTACCGATTTATATTCACAATTTTTTGTATTATTCCATCCAGCATTTTGAATAATTTTAATAAAATTTTCTACTTCAGAATCTATATCACATTTGGATCTTAGTTTTGTTTTTATGTTTATTTTGTTTTCTATTTCTTGTTTAAAGCTAGCCCAATCAGTTGTCTTGTTCGTTAGCAGAGGTTTCGACTGTTTCTTAATAACCTTTTCATATAGATTTAGTATGACTGCAGAGTGATCTGAGTCCAAATCATGGTTATCTTCTAGCTTAATATAATTGGGTGAAATTTTTTTTGTTATATAAAAATCAAGCAGATCAGGAGTTTTATTTCTATCAGTTGGCCAATAGGTAGGCTTACCGGTAGATTGGTAAATGCAGCCTTTTTCTTTTATAGCTTTTCTTAGCTCTCTTCCTCTCGTAGAGGTTACTCTAGACCCCCAATCTATGTGCTTGGCGTTGTAGTCACCTCCCAGGATAAATCTTTCGCCAAGTAGTTTAAGAATTTCTTCAAACATGTTATTCTTTATGTTGTATTTGGGTGGACAGTATAATGCACCAACACAAAGGCTTTGTTTAACAGACATAATTCGTAGCACGATTAGTTGGAATTCATCTATTTCTAGACTAAGTTCCTCGTGGTGCTTAATATCTTTCTTTATTAAAATTGAGCTACCACCTCTGGGTGTATTATTCGGATGGTTTGCGCTGTAGCATGTATAGTCATTTATTTTAAGCGATGACTTATCTGTCATATGTGTTTCTGTCAAGAGACATACATCAATATTTTGTGTTCTCAATAGAATTTCCAAATTATTTTTCTTGTTCAGAATACCATTGGCATTCCACGTGACTATACGAAGTGCGTTCTTAACCATGCCTTGCGGATTTATTTTTTGGTGTATACATATATATTTCATTATGTTTGTTTTCTTCTGCATACCATCTGCATAATGGTATTTTCAGTCAACTTTTGTGTAGAAACTTTATTTTGTTCTTTCGGGTTTCTTTTTTCACTTAGGTTATTTTGTGTTACCTGTGAATATGATAAGCCTTCTACGACTTTTTTCGACGTAAAAGTTTTGGATATCTCTGGAGTTTCAATGCAATTCTGTCTCTGTGCACTAAATTCTGTCTCATGTTATCTCGAATTATTTCATCTCAAATAGCTTCTTCGTCTGTATTATAGATTGAATCCCCATTGTTTCTGTATATTGAGGTAGAAGGGTTGTATTTGTGATATTCTAGAGGAAGAATGGTTGCCAACACAGAAAGAATCAAGTGTCCTAAATATAATTAGCTTAGCTGAATTGGGAATTAAGATTTCAACTATAATTGTCAATCTATCAAATTGGAAAAACATTCTTAATGCTTGATACTATTATGATGGAGACTAAAATTTGAAAGGCGAGTATTAGGATTGGTATTAGAAAAAAAATTTTAAACAAAATTTGTTTTTCAATACAATTTCGATGAAATATCTCCAGATCTTTTTAATGTCTGCCTCCTTACAAATACCCTATGTTTAAATTCCTTTAAACCTTAAGCTCTATTAATAAATGTATGTTAGAATAATAACAAAAATAACAAATTGGGTTTACTAATATTAAGTTTTGGGTGTTTTAAAAATATAAACAAGAACAAAAATTCTGTTGTGAAAAATTATGGTGATGATGATGATATGGCCTTGTCATTTCATTAATACATTAAAATTCTTTCATTTGGAGATTGATCGTTTTATCTATTTTAGGTTGTTTATCGTAAATTAGGTATTTAATCTGTTTTGGTATTTGAATTATCTAATTTGAATAGTCCTCAACTTTCATCAATTGTTGGAAATTCGTACTTCTACTCAGGACAAGCTAATCCGCTTCATTTAAATTTATAGTAGGGTATAATAACAGAATACCTATTAGTATTCTATTACAATGGTAATAATACAGCTAAACGTGAAACTTCGACATTGAGATGTTGAGAACTGTTGGACTATGTTGGTAATGTTGGACTACTTTTATGGCGTACAGCCAATTTTTTTATTTTGTTTTTATGAAAGGGATCCTGATATCTCTACGAATATCAGCATTGCGAACAAACCATGGGACATAATGTTCCTCAATACTTTTTTTGCAACGTTTAAATAGTTTGAATTATTAGTTGTTTAGCACAACCCCATATTTAAATATCGAATGCCCAGACTGGCTTTAGTATCTGGTTGTATATCAGAACTTTGTATGCGGCAAAAGCGTAGATGTCCACCCAATTACCCAATACAATTGTTTGTATTACAGATATTTTTATCTGACAAGATAAATTTATTATTATACAGTTACTATTCGACAAATTTTTTCCTTCACCATTTTTAGTTACGAAGCTCTATACGATAGCTTATATCGAACATTTTTCGGAATAATTACGGAATTTTATAAAAGTAATTATGGTACTCACTACCCGCTAGTTTTTGTGCTATTCTTAATTTTTCTCAACCAATTATGAATCATCATCATCTTAGAGCGCTACAGCTCTGGGTGAGCTTTGGCCTTCATCACTATGCTCCTCCATAAAGGTCGATCTTGTGCCGCTTGTCTCCAATTTGGGATTTGTAGGGTTCGAGCATCGTTTTTCACGTTGTTTGCCCATCTACTTCTTGGTCTTCCTCTAACACGGCTGCTATCGAGCTTTCTATTCAGCACCACTACTTGCTTTCGGCTTTCGTCCATTTCACTTACGTGGCCAGCGCTCCTTAGCTCCTTTGGGCCTTTGCAAGCCGTACAATGTCCTAACTATCAATCATACTATTGAGCTCGCTGATGCTTCTGATTATATATTCTCCATTCTGTAATCTTTTTGGACCGAGTATTTTCTTTCAAATATGCGCAGGCTATTCTCCTCGGCCATGTTCACAGTCTATATCTCGCAGCCATACATCACTCTGGGTCGTATGAGTATGCAACTTTCTGTTTGCATAGCATCTATTTACGGCCTGAATTCTATTATGAATACAGCATTGTATACTATTATCACTTTTTATTGTTGCTCCGAGCTATGTAAAGGTTGTAACTCCTTCAAAGTTGTACTCAACAACTGTTTAAATGATACAAATGAATAAAATCTATCTATCTATTAACCCTGGGTGGTGCAGTAGCTATAGAACACAACCGAAAGATCCCAGGCCCCAGGTTCGTTTTCCGATGAAACAAAAAAATGCTTTATGGATTTTTCTACCTCGTTCAGTACTCTTCGTCATTGGGATCAAATAAATTATGCAAACAAAATAGTTGATAGTATAATCTGGTAAAAACTTAAATAGAATGGATCTAAATCGATCTGTTATATTAAAAGTAGTCTTACTACCTGGCAATAGCAGTATTTTTCCACATTCAATGGCTTGATAAGCTAAATATTAGTTTCGATAAACGATTCAATAAATAAAATCGATTATTTCAATAAAATAATATTATTTATTAAAATATTATTATCTCCTTAGGAAAATTTACATATAACGGATTTTACTATGTCACTTGAAATCATCAGGCACAGGTGCAAATCAATGTTTTTCTAATATATTGATTTAATGTATTGATTTTGAAAAATGCTAATAAAAAAAATATTACATTTGAATTTGCAGATAATGATGAGATAATGATGCAATATTTTAAAATTTTAAAATTTTTAGAAAAACTGTGTATTTTTACACAGAGTTCATAATGTGATCATGATAATGAAAAATATTTCATTGATATCAGAATGTTATGATTGAAAACAAAAAATTCAATGCATTTAAAAAATGCAATTCATTAAAAAAATACAATTCATTAAAAAAATACAACACAATATTTTTATCACTAACATTGAAAATGAAAAATGAATGCAGTGTTTTTTCATTGGCATTGAATTCTTCAATGATAATGCAAGCCTAATGATGATGCTTAAACGCCTATGTCTGTTTAAAACTGCTATTTATTTTTATTTTATTTTTAAATAAATAAAATAAAATAAAAATAAATAGCAGTTTTTTATTGTTTTTCTTTAAGGTGTATTACGTACAGGTACAACCTACTAACATGTCATCAATCATCAATAGGTAATATGTATAGTGTTGGACTATCTTTATTAATTTTTCTATAATACTGTATAGAGAGCGAATGTGCTCTCTTGAGATGAAATGTTAAATAAATAAAAATAAATAAATGACTTGCCGAATAAAAATATTTATTTATAATTATTTTTGTATATTATCAAAAAACGGAGCTTAAATTATAATAATGAGTTTGAGAAAATATTCAGTAAGAGAATCGGTAAGTATAGGTAATTTCAGAATTAGCTATGTAATTTTATTTAGTACCAAATTTTAGTAAAATAATAAACACTTATTTATAATGGTAAGGGCTTTAATATCAATTCAATACCGAATAAATATTTTAATGAATTTAATAAAAGCAAATATCGATATCGGTTAATTAGACTAACTGATGCTACAAAAAGATAAAAAAAGAGACTACGATAATCGTAAATTCAACAATTGTATGAGCAATTAGTTAAACAGATAATTTGAGTAACATTTATTATATTTTGGACTTTGATAGAGGATAGTCGCAAGGACAGTAAACAGTTTACTATTGAATAAATTAAATACAAAAAAAAAATATATGAAAACGGAATAAAAAACACCGTAACGGAGTTCACTTTTCCAACCTGAAATTCAATAAAAAAAATCCAACTAATATTGAACTGCTATAAAACACCAAAATTACCAACTCTAGTGATTGCATCCTTTCACCAAAAGGAGAGCAATCATGAAAGTTGACCCAAAAGCCGCGGAGAATAAAACGATGCCATTAAAAGAAGCCATCAACCTAAAGTTGGTTGATCTTGTTAACAGGAGCAACATTAAAACTAACACAGCTAAGAAGAGCACTTTATTCACCATAAACAAGAAGACTATGAATGGAAACAAGAAGCAGACCAAAAGCAAGCATCTGCATGAAATTGACGATCTCAAAAAGCAAATAACCACGTTAATGGAAAATAATCGTAAATTGATGAACCTGACTGGAGAAGGTACTTCTTCTGAAAATTACTTTGCTCCTCTTATGGAAGAAGACAACGATGATCGTGATGATCAAGCTCTCGAACAGGGTATCCTGGAGTTGGCTAAAAAAACAAAAGAAAAAAAAGTTGAGCTAAGTAATAATAATACTAAAAATATACATACTGCTGCGAATGGCTCACATGACCAGGCCACATTAAAAGAAACCGATCAAAAAGACCAGACAAAGAAACGAATGCCACCTATTAATTTCGGCAAAACAGATGTAAAATTGATGAAAGAACTTCTCACGAAAAACCTAAAAATTAAAGATTTCCTAATTAAACAATCGGATGAAAATAGAAACGTGTTATTCACATTTAACATTGAAGACTATAGAAAAGCACGTGGTTTACTGGAAAAATCCGCCATCATTTATTATACCTTCACACCAAAGGAGGATAAAAAAATTTCACTCGTACTGAAAGGGTTGAGTAATAGTTACACATGTGAGGAAGTCTTGGCATGCCTAAAAGATTTCGATAATGATGCAATTAATTTTGAAAGAGTATCCAGACTTACCACCAAATTTTCATCAACAAAAGGAGTAACACTGCCTCATTTTATAGTGCAGGCATCGCCAAACAGCTCAGTAAACGATATATTTAAAATAAAAGCTATTGATCATCAAATAATACGCTGGGAACGTATTCACAAGCCCGATATTATGCAATGTACACGTTGTCAACGTTTTGGACACTCTGCATCAAATTGTAGAATGGATTTCAGATGTGTAAAATGGGGAGATAACCACATACCTGGACAATGCTCCATTAAACCAGAAGATCCGAGAGAAAAGCTATTTTGTACTCTGTGCAAAAAATATGGTCATCCAGCATCTTATAGAAATTGTCCTGAATACCAGGAAAAATTAAAAAAACGCGAGGAAAATAGAACACTGCTCAGAAGACGAATAGAAACTAGACACATTCCAACGAATTTCATACAGCCAAACAGATCATTCGCAAATGTAGTAAGTGGAAATAATAATAATAACATTAATAATACTAGTAATACCAATACTAACAATACAAGCAATGGCAATAATATTAACATTGACATTTTATTAGAAATACGTAATAGTATAGTAGAATTAAACAAAAAAATTAGCAACATAGAAAAAAATATTAATACTAACACTAACAGAATTAATATATTATACGACATAATGTCTATCGAATCCAACCAACAAAATGTGTAATTCCTCACATACGTATAAAATTATTTCGGTAAATGTAAATTCTCTTATCTCCTACAATAAGAAATTAGCTTTTAACAATAAGCCTGACATAATTTGCATGAGTGAAACAAAACTTAAGCCAGCTAACCGCATGGTGGTTGATAATTATAATATAATTAGAAGAGACCGCAAACTCGAAATCAGTGGCGGAGGGGTGGCCATATGTATTAAAAAACATTTTTTTTTTCAAATTGTAAATAATACCATTTTCGATGAATTTTTATGTATCGAACCATGTGTTATATCATTACAATTAAAACAAAAGAAACTATTTATAATTTCTATTTACGCATCAGATAGAAATTCACATATGTTTCTAACAGAACTAGATAAAATATTCGAAATTTTAAATTTAAAAAATTTGAATAACTACTATATATTAACTGGCGATTTTAATGCCAAACACACTTTGTGGTTAAATATTACTAATAATGCTAGAGGAATACAATTGCACAGGTGGTTTCAAAAAAATAAAATACGATACAAAATCAATCTCTTATTGACTGAAGCACCAACACTACCACGTGCAAAGTCCTATATAGATCTCGTATTTACAGACATTAGAATTAATATAAATTTCCCGCAACATAATAATAAACTAACCACAATTCCATATGATAGTGACCATAATGCCATTTGTACAGAGATCAAGTTTAGAAACGACGAGCTTTCACTTGAAGAGCTACCAAACAATAACGGCTTAAACTTCGCCAAAGCCAAGTGGAGTTCATTCAAAAAAAAACTAGACTACAACTATACAAGAAATTATGCAACTAACGATAACAATATTGTTGATAACGCCAATATAACTAACCAAAACATTGACTATCACTTGTCACAATTAAATGAAATAATACTGAAAACAATGAACGAAGTAATACCAAAAAATAAAAATACTAATCATCTAAACAAATTTTATTCTACAAAACTAAAAATACTGCTCAATAAAAAAAATAGCTTAATGAAAGATATACACATAATTAATAAACAAAGACTTCAATTTTCTACGCACAACGTACGATTACTCAAAAGCCTTCTAAACAACGTAAAATCCCTTATTAAACAACAAATCCAGGTGGAAATCAACAGCTACTGGCAACGCAGACTTAAAAAAATCACACCAAAAAATAGTAAAAACATGTTTCCTGAATTAAATAAAATATTTCGAAGAAAAAAATCAAATCAAATTAATAACCTACACATAGACCAAGTTGACATTGCATTACTTAACGTAAACAATGTTGACATTTCAAGCTTAGAAAAAACCAATACTTATAAATTTATTATAAAAGACCAAACACAAATTCACAATGTATTAGGATCTTATCTAGAAAAATCTCATAAAATACATATACCAATAAACAATAGATTCCACACCAACATTAGAAATACAGTTAGTCAATTCAAATTAAATATCGAACAAAAACAAAGAAATAACATTGCTCTCTGCAATTTCTCCCACACAAATAAAGCATCACAACCAAGAGGGGAAAATAGCCAGTACACGAACCAAGAAGAGCTTTCGCTGAAATTTAATACTTTAAAAAATAAAACTTCTTCTGGTGTCGATAATATACCTAATGTAGTCCTAAAAAATTTAAGTAGTTTAATAATTTCAAAATATGTTATTTTATTCAACAACGCAATTAATAATTCGTATTTTCCGAAAATATGGAAAGTGTCGAAAACTATATTGCTAAAAAAACCAGGCAAAGATCCAACTGATCCTAGCAATTACAGGCCAATAAGTCTAATGCCTAACATCAGTAAAGTATTCGAAACACTCATTAACGACAAAATTTCAAATTTCCTAGAGTCAAAAAATATTATAACCGAAAATCAGTTTGGGTTCAGGCACAAGCACGGAACCATTCATACAATAACCAAACTAACATCAGATATCTGCTGGTTCATAAATAAAAAATATGGCGTAGGTGCCTGTTTGGTCGATTTGGAAAAGGCTTTCAACTCGGTATGGTTGGACGGCTTAATATTTAAACTAATAAAATATGAATTCCCATTACATTTAATTGCGCTTATTCAAAGCATGGTATATGGAAATAAATTTCAGATCCACTATCAACAAAATTCATCGGATAACGTATTCCCTATCGAAAACGGTTTACAGCAAGGAATTGTTAACGCACCAATCCTTTTTTCAATCTATATAACAGATCTGCTCCACTTATTAGATAGAGTAAAAGGTAATAATTTTGCATTAGCCTTTGCGGACGATATAATAGTTTATTCTGCGGATAGCAAAGTTAGTAATATACAATACAAACTTCAAAAAATGTTTAATACTATTTTGGACTACTGCAAGATATGGATATTAAAAGTGAACTTTAAAAAATGCGAAACCGTGCTATTCCGTAACACGGTGGACAAAACAAGTTCAGACATAAAAAAAAATTGGAAATCTTTTTCTATAAAATCTCCAAATAACTCACCGCTGGCAAACAAAAAAGTTGTGAAATATCTCGGAATTTTTCTTCACCGTAATCTGAATTATTCCGAGCATATAAAATACACTATATCTAAAGGCAATAAGTCCTTCATGATGGCAAAAAAACTATTTTACAACAAAAACGTAAGCACTAGAGTAAAAATAATATGTTATCAGACAAAATAAATAATAAGGCCAACACTTGCATATGGTGTACCCATATGGTACAACGTCAGTGCAAGCTTAATGGAAACACTTCGAAAATTTGAAAGAAAGTGTATAAGAGTATGTACTAATATTTATAGAAAGCCTAATTCCGACTACAAGCATTACTATTCCAATAAATACTTGTACAAGGAAGCAAACATAATTAGAATCGACAATTTTCTAATAAAATTGATTCGAAAACATTATGACAGAGCACAAAAAACTCCAGAAAATGGTTTAATATCGCATATATTCTACCACAACGAGGAGTACATTAAAAAGACAATGCTCACAGGCTTTATAGCCCCTGAGCACTTTATCTTTTTGGATAAAAATGGTTATATTCAGAACCAAAATCATGTCCCTACACTATATCACTATAGTAGACGGGCCACATGTAAAACTATAGAGTATAACCCGGGCAACATTAATGGAGAAAATTTGAGATATGACATGTCTATACCGAACAAAGATAAATTTATAAAAAGAGACTATTGGTGGTTGGAAAACACTTATAATTAGCACAAAGTACTACAAATACATATTTTTTTTATCGTTTTAACTAGGTTTAAGCAGTTTTAGTTAGGTTTAGTTAGGTTAGTAGGATTAGTTAGGTTAAGTTTTATCTTAAATAATACGAGAATATATTGGTTTTTACATCCCAGGTTTTTTCCAACAGATTTATATAAGAACTTAAGTAAATTAAAACTAAATAATAAGAATAATAATAAGAATAATTATATAACATAAATTAACATAAAAAGCAAACTATTACTTTACATGTTAATAATATTATCACAAAAGCTGTTTTTTGTAAACTTTATCTAGGCTAAGTAATTATAAGATTGTACAATGGGTAAAATAAAGTTTAATAAAAAAAAAAAAAAAAAAATAATTTGAGTAACGACAAATCAAAAGAATTCTTCTATGAATTGTGCAATAAATATTATAAAATTGATCAAATAATTTTATCAATATCGCACTGTTGGAATCACAATGGCGAAGACATTTTACCTTTCTTTAATCAAGCTTTATACTATCCAAAACTTCGAAGTGATACTAGATTTAAATTAAATAATATTAAAGAAAATGAAACATTAAAGCTTATTAGAAAACGCAGAAAGCGAAGGAATACACAGAATTTTTAAGGTCGGGTAAATTTATTTATTTATTTTTTATTTATTTCATTTATTCTGCTACATATAAGACGATTAGTCTTTTAAGCATGTAACTAGAATCCATAATTTAAAACTAACAAAACTAAACATATTAGAAAATAACAATGAAAAATGTTAAAATGTAAAAATATAAAGTGCTTAAACTATAACTAGATTAAATTACCAAATTAATAAAAATAAAATATATATATATTACATACATAGAGATATAAAAATGAGAAAAAAAAAAAACAATGCTATATACAAAAATTTACATACTTAATATATAATACATGTATACCAAAGTATGCCTGTTGAACTGAAATAATACATTTGCCTACCTCAAATCATGATTTCTAAAATACTCACTGCTGAGCTCAGTAAACCTTTTAATGTTATTAACGCGCAGAATGTAGTTCGGTATGGAGTTCCAAAGAACAGTAGTTCTGACAAAATACGATAGGTGTCTTAATCGACTCCTGTGACGAGGAACTATTAAATTCATATTTCTTGTTGATCTACCAGTAGTAACCTTTTCAGAAAGGTATAATGGCATAAGATTTAACAAGATCTTTTTCATAATAACAATATACCTTGCTTTCAAAAAGTTACTTAGTGTAACACCTAATATCACGTTGAAAACATCACTAATGTGATCATGTTTACGCCGGTTTGTGACAAAACGAGTGCAAGCATTAAAAATTAGTTGCAGCCGGTGAAATTCACTAGCAGACATACCAGAGTAAACAGTATCACAGTATGTGAAATGTGGAATCAGTAAAGCTAGGACGAGTTTACGTTTTAACCATTCATTTAGAAAATAAGAATATTTCCACAATTTTCTTAAAATACAGTAGACATTTTTTGATATTCTATCAATGTGGTCATTCCAAGTTAGTGTATTATTAAAAATCACTCCTAAATTTTTAGCTTTAGTGACATATTGCTTTAATTGCTAATTTATTCATTTTAATTTGGGGTAATATAGATGTATCAACTTCCCTAGAATAAACAATCATTGCTTGCAATTTAGATGCATTTAACTTTAGCCCATTATTTTTAGTCCAAAATAAAATAGCATCAAGATCGTCGTTAATTTTAGCAATGTAGGTAATGATATTGGTAATAGGTCCACTAATAAATATTTGGGCATCATCAGCATACAATCTGCATTTTGACTCAGATAAACATAGTGGCATGTCATTAACAAACAAACTAAACAACAAGGGTCCTAATAGGGACCCTTGAGGTATACCACATTTTAGCTCAACTATATCCGATCTCATCTCATTCAAATAAACAAATTGATTTCTTTTATAAAGGTAATTACATAATAATTTAATAGCTGATAAGTCAAAGCCAAATGACTGCCTGAGTTTTTTGCATAGAAGTTCATGATTTACACAATCAAAAGCTTTGGAGAAATCCAAGAATAGTAAAACAGTAGCATTTTTTTTATCCATTTCCATGTACATATTATCGGATATTTCAAGCAAGGCGGATTATGTGCTGTGCTGTTTTCTGAATCCAGACTGGAAATTATATAAAAGACTATTAGCTTCAACATATTGAGTGATTTATCTATGCATAATGTACTCAAACACCTTAGATAGAAAGGGCAGTATGCTAATTGGTCGGAAATCATTAATAGAAGGATTAGCCTTTTTTGGAACTGGGATAACTTTAGCACACTTCCAATTTCCAGGATAGTTACCAGTTGTTAATATATGGTTGAAAATATGTAAAATGAAGGGCAGGACAACAGGAGATATAATTTTTAAGAACTTCGGAGATATTCGGTCGGGTCCAACAGCATCTGATTTAATTTCATTTAAAGCAAAATGAACTTCATCAATGCCAACATTGCGAAAAGCAAAAGAAGATGATAAATTACGAGTTGGAACATCGCACAATTCAGGATTAGTTTCCACAGGAGTTTCAATGAATAAAGAATTTAGTTCATTCACATCAAAATCATCAATACCAATAGTGGCCAAAAAAGCGATATAAATAATTTCAAACTGTTCTATCCCGTCAGTTTTCAATTAAATAATTGAAGTTTATACAAACGAGCAACTAGTTATGTATTTAACACAAAATAAGCTAATTTGCAGTAGACAATATGGTTTTACAAAAAAATTTAAAACAAACTCTGCTCTATTTGACTTTATTGGTGCAATTCAAGAATGCATCGGTAAAAGAAAAAGAATTGAATTGATTTTATTTGATTTGACTAAGGGAGTTGATCGCAAAATACTACTTAGAATTTTGTACGAGTGTGGAATTGTCGGACAAGAGGATCTCTGGTTTAGAAATTGTTTTAAGAAAAGACAACAATTCTGTGAATATGAGGGATTCAAAAGTGAAGTAAAAGATATAGATTTTGGTGTAATTGAAGGAAGTTCACTTGGCCCAAAACTTTTCACATTATATAACTTTTCTACTAAGCCAATCAAAGGAAAAGCTAATTGTCTTTATTCAGATGATTGGGTTGTTGTTTATGCAGAACAAAATATATACAGAACTGCAAAACATTATAAATTCTGGTTGTGAAAATGAAATGCAGCTGGATGAATGTGCATAAGCTAACAAGAAAAAATATCTTTTCCATAGTACCTTAACATATTGAATTGGAATATGGGGTACCACTTGAAAAAAACATTTTGGTAACTTACAAAGAATACAAAACAAAGCCATTAAAAATCTATATCTTTGGGCTTGAAAAAAGGTCGGCAAAAGGCCGGCAAATGCATAAGAACCTGCAAATTTTAAAACTCAATGATTTCGTGAAATTGGTCAAAATAACCCTCACAACATACAACATACATACGTTTTGTACACAACATACAAAAAATTCATATTAAAACAAATACTGAAATAATAATCGGAACTCAAATACACGAATATGAAACAAAAAATGGATTCGAGAAAGTAATAAACTAGTCATTTTTTGTTTTAGCTTTGATACTTTCGGTCTAACTTTTGGAAGTATTTTTAATAAATGTATAGCTATTAACATAGATATTAACTAATGACTCATATCCTTCTACCAACAGCATGTATCTGGCTTAGTTTATTTTTAGATTTTTCTAATCAAAGGTGGCGGTGATTTACTAACCCTACTGGATGATGAGTTATTGCACAATAATTAAATGAAACAAACCTTCGTCTAGTAATAAACTAGACGAAGTGCTTGCTCCAAACATAAATCTGACAGTATAGATCTGATGTGCTTGCTCTAAACATAAATCTGACAGTATAAAAAAATGCTTAATAGTCTCCCATTAAATGTTAAATTATAAAAAAACAATTTATTTAATAGCAAATAACCAATCTAGGTTGGTGAGAAAATGTTCGGAAGCCCTAAGCCTCATAGGGCTCCGACATAAGGTACATCTGATCTGGATACCGGGTCATAGCGGCTTGATTGGAAATGAGAACGGGCAGTTGTAGATCTATTGGTGATATTAAACAATCGATAAAAAACATAATGAAGAGAAAACAAACATTTTTTCAGTCTCTCAAAATGGGGGATTGAGAGTTTCCAAAATATATGCACAGAAAAAAAATAACCAAATTCCTGCTAACTCTCAATGGAGTAGACTGCAGGAAAATGGTGGACATACTTACTGATCAAACCCACATGTGTAAGCTAGCACTAAGGGATGACTCAACCTGTATACACTTTTTGGAAGAGGAAGAAATCTCCACACATGTCGTATAAGAGTGCCTAGCTCTTTCAAGGCTGAGACTTGGAAATGCACTATATAAGCTCAGAAAAATTTTGTAGGATAAAACCCTCAAACCGATTGGCCTTTATCAAAAGGGTCAACTAAGTTGAGGGGTGGAGAAAAGTATAAAGGGCTAAAAGCCTACATGCCGGCCCTGACATATTAGGGTCACCTCCAAATGTAACAAAATGCTAATTTCACAATATATTACGATTGTGAAACTAACTAACTATTCTTTGAAATTAATTTGCTTTTGATTCAGTCATATTTTTAGACTAACTTACATTTAATTATTCACATAACTATCACTGCTTTTCAATTGCATGACGTAATATTTTTTCTTAATTTTTGGATTTTTTTTACATTACAATATTTATATTACTTGAATTTGTTTAAGCTTGACTTAGCACTTGAAAATGAATTGTAGACACTTTATACGAGCTTCGTTAGCTCTTTCTGAGAATTTTTTTATTTTCCAATGAAACATGACAATCTGAAGGAGACATTCAGTAGTTTGTATGACATTCGTTGTGCAGGTAAATTGCACTGACTAGCGGATGAGATAACCCAGTGGTCAACCTTCCATGATGCCAACATTATACTCCATTGTATTTCTTGGCCCCCATTTGATTGCTCCTATTGTCTACTGGGTAGCTGCAGGATGCTAGAACGTTTAAGGCGACTTACATCACTTGCAGCGAACAAGCAACTTGCCAGTCTGTTTGGATGTGCAACTAATCTTATCTGGTACTTTCCGTTTGTATTTCTAATCTCCTCCTTATTGGTTCTCACCTGCAAATCACGATGTATGACATCATTATTGACAAATCAAGGCGCGCCAACTATCAATCTTAATAGCTTTGACTGGCAACGCTGTTATATTGCAATATTTGAGTTGCTGGCTACTTCCCAGAGTTGGATTCCGTAGATACTTATCAGTTTCAAGACAGCTTTATAAATCAACAGTTTGTCTTCCAGGGACAACGGCGAGTTGCAGCCAATCATCCAACACAATTTGATTAGCTTCAAGCCCAGTTGCTTTCTTTTGTTATGATTTTCCATTGTGAGTCTCCTGTCATGTGAGTCTCCTTGCCAAATATCTGACAGCTTTTTTTGAGGTACTACTTCGTTATTTAAGTACAACCACTGGACAAGCTTTTCTCTTTAGTGTAAATGTGATATGCTGTGTTGCAGAATCTCTGAAGCGTGCACTGGGTTACTATGTGAGGCCAGTATGGCCGTATCATCAGCAAAATTTGCGGTGGTTGTTTCATTTGTTTGTTGGTAAGTTTACAGTGTAAATGAGATATAAGGTAAGACCTAAGACGCTGCCCTGTGGTGCACCTGACATAATTATATTAGTTGATGTATAGGCACCTCGCAGCGATAAATAATAGTTCTGTTTATGTAACATTTTTTTAAGTTTGTACAGCAATCTTAAAGATGCCAGACTTTATCAAATGCTTGACTAATATCAAGAAATATTGCTGAACAGTACTTTTTTCCTCTAGGCTTAACTAGAAATTTCTTCTGGGAAATTGAATTAATAAAATAAAAAATAAAAATAAATGTATTTGAAGTACATATTACTTTTTCTTACCTAATTTTCAAGACCATATTGACCCTTGAAAAATGGTTTTGCAACACCTATTTAATTCTTAATAATTTCATTTACTATGATTGTAACGAGTACTAATAGTACCAGTAGTACTAGATTAAATAAATCGAATCTGGTTTTATAATTTAAAAAAAAGTATTTTGACATTTAATACTGACAGTAACATTAACGATCTTCCTCATTTTAACCCATTTTCTACTAGTGTCTCCATATGGCAACAAAATTTCTATGTATTTTCAAATGTCGTAAAAACGTAAATTAATTATTAAGTAATATTTTTTTTAATTATCGCATCATCTTTTATTACCCATTGATAATAAATTTTGTGCATTTCCGTTCAGTTTAGTTTTGTGGTAGTATCTAGATCGATGTTCTTCTTTGTGTGGTTCATAATTAATTTGCAAAAAAAATTATATCAAATAAAAGGTAAATAAGTTAACTCCACTCGGCAAATATTCAATAACATAACAAAAAAAAAAAAAAAAAAATTGTGTTATTATTGTAATATATATTGTATATAAACACAAATTGAACCTTTTATTTCGTGTTACCATATGGATACTGTAGTAGAATCTAAGTACAAAATTATTTTCTATGGTTTTCTAAATCACTTACTCTTAGTCAAATATTAAATGCATTGTATGATGATGATATCAATGACCCGATATGTATTCAGTCACGTGATGTTGCAGAGTTTTACAGATGAGGACTCTAGTGATGCACTTGAACCTACGAAGTTATGTTACTCAGCGGAAAGATACGCAGGGACATTTCAAATGTATATTTGCTTCTCTATAAGAATGACCCAAAAAGACTTAGAAGAAAATCCAGTTTATCAGCTGGAGAGCTATATGTATAGTATGACGGTAAGGATCACCTAATCCGATCTACAAAAGAGAATAAAAATCGCAGATGCGCACACGAATACTGCAATTTTAGCGGGAGAACCGAATGTAAAAAATGCAATGTTGGTCTATGTGTAAAATGTGTCGTTCAATATTACACAAAACATTAGCTTTTTTTTATATGAAATTTTTACTTCTGAATTTTTTAATTTATTTTTTTTATTTGTTTCTAACTTGATATTGAAAAACTGTGATTGGAGTATGTAATAAATTTATAATAAAAAGTTTAAAAAAAAATTACATTTTTGTATTTGGCTTTCTACCAGTGTTGCCAAATGGACACATCGTCCCCGCAATGACAAACTATATCGAATCTGCAAAATCAGCGAATTTGAGCTGACATCGTAGTTTTACATATTTATTTAAGTTCTTTACTATGACAAAGTCCCGAATCTCTATCTTGTCTCGAAATCGATGTAATTGACTGTTGTAATTTGGTGAAAGTACATATCTAACATTTATCACTACAACAAACTGTCGAATGTGTTTTTGCGTTAATTTATTTTTGTCATTATTTTTTAAAATGCTAATGTTCACTTTGAAAAAGTAGCGAAAGTGTCAGATTAGTGTCTTTGTTGTTGTGCATTTTTAATTTAAACTTAAAATTTACTTAATCTGCACTCAGTAAAGTGACGAATCTTTCAATTCAATTATTATATTTCTACAACAATCCCTATTTATGCATAATAAATAGCTATTATTATCTCTTTGATCTTATTTATGTATTTAAAAGTTGTTTTAAAATGTTTAATTGGTTTTAAATAGAGAAGCAGAATGAAAAAATTTTGTTACAGCATGAAAAATGTCACGTTGAAAATTGTGATTTGCAAAGAATAATGAACATTATAAATATACTAGGGGCCCCTGTGAAGTAATTATATTTCAAGTTAAAGTCAAATTTAAAGTTTTAAAAAAAAAACAGTAATTTACGTACTGACATAGTCTTCGCACGATATAGCAGAAATCACTCGTGTTTAATAAAAAGTTTTGTGGTTAGTAAGTTTTATTTTTTATTTAGGACACATAAATACACGTCTCTCATATACTGCTTCGTTTCCGATATATTCCCTATAGTAAGAAACATTTAGTGTATAAAATTACTAAAAATAAAAAATTTTGTCATTAAAGAGGTGTGTATATATATACCTATATATACATAATTTTAATAAAAACTATATTATTACTACAAATATCCAAAATTTAGAGACAGTTACTTAAAAAGATAAAAAGGAAGAATTCAAGTGATTTGTTTTTTTGTTTTTTTTTTGGCATATGTACATAGATTCATTTGCAAGTAAATATATAAATTATAATAACTGATTTGTTTGCTTTTGTTTATTATTTTAATAAGATCTCACATATGCATAATGTATTTGCTGAATAATAAAATCATATGAGTACAAAATTTTCAACTGTGTGCGCATTTTTGTTTTATATACAATCTTATATATTATATATATTAGAAGTTCATTAAGGAGTAGGAGAATCGAAATAAAATAAAAAGGTGTCTACTGCGCAGGACCTTAAATGCTTGTCAATTATAATTATAGATGTTGTAGGTGTTCTTTCGGTATTCAATTTATAAAATTGAATTGTGATCGAATTATAATTAAATGTCAAGTGAAAATGTATAAATTTTAAACGTTTGAGTGAAATTTATTCCTAATAAAAATTTTAGAAATTTTTATTCATTAAGTTTACCAAATTCAGGTAACGAAAAAATTATTATTAATTAAAAATCGAAAGCCCTGTAAGGTTGTAATAAATGATATGTAACATATATAATGAAAAATAAAAAACAGGTGAATTGTCAGCGAAAGAAAAATACCAACGTGACATTCACATAAAAGAAAAGAAGTTGCTCGTAATTTAAAAAATATTCAGAAGGAAATGGCTCAAAAGGATAATACACTTTTGGCGTTTAAATTTGAATTACAAGCCGTTTTGAGTACCCCTGGTCCATTTTTCTACGTCAGAAAGGCAGCAGTATATAATTTAACAGTATACAATTTTAGGGGATGCTTCAGTAGAATGCTTTTTCTGGGTTGAGACCGAAAGAAAAAGAGGAAGTATCTTGCAGTATCTTGAATTAGAAATTGTATTTATGATGTCTGATAATTGTGGAGTACAACAGAAGAATACTTAATATGTGTGTATGTTTTTAGAGTTAGTTAAGAGACGAGACCCACGTTACGTTAAAATAATAAATCACATATATTTTGAATCAGGACATAGCTTCATACAATCCGATTTAATACATCAACAGAATTTTATAACGGCAAAATGGCTTACGGTGTATACTCCAGAAGAATGGGTTCAGCAAATAAGAAATGCATGGAAAAATCCATCTCCGTATAGCGTTTCTTCGCTAACACACACTGATTTTATAGACTACTAGCGGAGTTATCCGGCGTTGTCCGAGAAAATTTAAAATTCCTAGAATGTTTTCTTCGTTTTTAGTTTGAAAAAGGGAAGTATTATGTGATGTTTGTCTGTTAGTAAATTAACTGTTAAATGTTTTTATATGTAATTGATTTTTTTTTTTTTTTTTGTGGAAAGTTTGAAAACTAATACAAAGAATACACGCCCGTGCTTTGTAATAGTGTGGGATCCACCCCACTAAAACCACTGCAAGTTTTTAAAAGTTTAATAAAAAGCTAATTCATGAAAATTTTAAAAATTATTATAGGTATCTACTTAAATGCAATACAAAAAAAAAATCAAAAGTGAACGAAAATTAAAATGAGTTTCAGTTTTGAACAAAAATAGTACTTCAAATGCAAACATAAGTCTTAGGCGTTGTTTATAAATTTCAATTAGAATTTTGGGATTTTAATTAGAAGTATTTTTTGAAAACTAAATTAGGTTCGTTTTTTATGTTAGTATAAAACTTTTTTTAGATATTAATAATAAACATTTTCATTTTTATAATATTCAAACATTAAGTACTTATTTCTATATGTTAGTATAAAACTAATGCTACATAAACTTATGCTAGATGTTAGTAGTTCACATTTTAATTTTTGTTACTCTTAATTTAATTAATCAATTTTTATCCATATAGCAATTTTTTTCATTGTTCAAAAAAGAAAAGTACAAAATGTTATAAAGAAAACAAAACCAAAAAAAACGAAAAAAGATAGAAATCCAAAAAAAATAAAGACAATTAGGAAAAACCAAAAGAACAGAAAAAAGGAAAGACGAAAAAATACAAAATAATAAACTAATTAAATTGACGGGTGATTAAATAATTTTCTCAAGATAAAACTTGATTATAAACCACGTTTTTAGTTTCGCCTTCACACTTAAATCCACACCGCAGTACTTAATAGACTGTCCCTGTACCTTGTTTATCGTAATCGAGAACGCAAGTCTAACTGGAAATTGCAACCTCTTAAAGTTAAAAATGAGATCATTTGGAATAAGGGGTATCCTTGGGATGAGGACGACTTCACCCTGTCCCTTCCCTGTTAAAATAGTCGCTTCAATTACATTTGCCAGCAACTTTTTAACACAAAGTCTTGTACCGTTGCAAAGTTTTGGTGGGTCGGAGTTCCGTAATAAAGTTTTGGTGATCCGAGTTTCAGTAAAAGACGATGTGGCGGTATTCCAGCTGGATCAATAGAATTTAAGAACTCTGTTGAAAAATTGACTACCTCATCCGCATTTACTATACTTTATAAATGGACTTGTATTCATTTACTACGCTTGGTAAATATGGAAAGTATTTGATTATTCATTTCGCTGCCATCAGCATTTTTAGCAGCAAGAATTTCCCTCTCTCGAAACCAGATAGTTTTGAGTTTAGTTTAGTTTAAGTTTTAGTTTAGTTTTGTTTCAAATTATGATAGTTTTGCTGAATATCCGGATAGACTGCATTTAGTTCTGCGACGGACGACACCAAATTACAAAAATCGGATAGCAACTTTAATTTTCCAGACGGCTCAACTGCAAATCTACCTTCTCCGATCTCAAGTAGCTTGTTTACGAAAATGTGAGCACTGTCATCCTCCAGATGTAGTCTCATGTTTTGTTTCAAACTTATCTTTCGTACATATCTCCACAAAGATGAATGTTTTAAACATTAGTAAATTTCATCGGCTGGTGTTGACTTTGGGATGACGGGCAAAGTTTGACGTGACTAACAGTCAAGGGCTAACACGTCAAGGGCTTCGAGAGCTTTCTTGTGAGCCATGGTACATTCATCCCATACGATAATCTTGCATGTCGCTTTTGAAAAGCGGTACCACCTTGTTGTTTCTCTATCTGATTCACGATAATTTTGTATGCTTTTTTCTGATCTTGATTAGAAGTGGTATTTTTCACGCGATATTACGCTTTCAGCTCTTCCACGTTGTAGTTCTTTTGTCGTATGTAATCTGTGTAAAGTTCATTTTGTTGGTTTCGTACTCGTGGAATTTATCTTTTAGAATAACTAATGCGTTGTTGAATATGTCCGGACCAAACGTCATTGCTAACATCGGATTTTCGCGCCGGACTTTGGCAGAACAGTATATACTCGACTCAAGGTGTCACTCTTGACCACATCATATCCGGGGACGGGCTGTCCGACTTTTCTTCTGTATTGCTTTGAAAACCTTATATCAAGCTGCGATTCTAAAGTTTTTTTTTGTAGTTTTAGTACGCTTAAATTCAAGGCAAATATTTCTAAAAAAAAAATTGTTTTCTTTCTTTTAATTCAATGAAAGATTGAAATAAATAAAAATGAGAATTTTGTTTTGCTGTTTTCTTCACCCCTTCTTCTTTTCCTCTCTAAAAATAATAAAATAAAATTTAACAACTTGCGTTTTGAATGACTATCACCAATATTTCGTACCAATATTAATTGCACTAAAAAGGGTCAAATAAATAAGCTAAATTCAAGCTCCATTAGAAAATTATATATGGTCTGCATAACATATGAAATTCAGGCATTTTAGACCCACTTCCTGTTAAGTTAGGGACTTGACATTTTACCTTGGATCCCAATTACGGCAGTTTCTGCCAAATTTGTTGGACCTGCTTTCCGCCAGAGCTCTTTTGAACGAAAATTCATATCTCATAAACTGCATCGATTTGGTTCCAATGACCACTATTTTTCTTATCAGAGCTCGGAGTTATATGACAGCTACCCGAATCAGTCAAAATTTCGAAAAAATGTAAAATTCATATTTGTTTATTTTTAGAAGAGTACCTGCGTGCAAATTTTCCGTTCTCTAGCACCTTTGGTTTTTGAAATCTTTTTGTCGGGTGCTGAGAGTTGTATGACAGCTACCCTAACCAGTCAAAATTTCGAAAAAATGTGAAAGTCATATTTGTTTATTTTTGGAAGAGTACCTGTGTGCAAATTTTCAGCTCTCTAGGACCCTAGGTTTTTGAAATATTTTTGTCGGGTGCTGGGAGTTGTACGACAGCTACCCGAACCAGTAAAAATTTCGAAAAAATGTGAAAGTCATATTTATTTATTTTTGAGAGAGTAACTGTGTGAAAATTTTCAACTCTGTAGCACCTTTGGTTTTGGAAATATTTTTGTCAGGTGCTCGGAGTTGTATGACAGGTGCCCGAACCAGTCAGAATTTTGGAAAACAACATATCACGGGTTCGATTCCAAGTAGTAAAAAACCATCCTGTAAAATTTTGTTGAAATTGGTCCATGCGTTTCGGAGGAGTTCTGACACAAACATACATACATACATACATACATACATACATACAAACATCCTTCTTTATATATAAGATGTATAATTCAGAGAAAGTTTTTTTTTGTAGGAGACGAAAACAACACATTCCCTTTCAAAATTTTTTTTTGGTTTCAGTATTCCAAGGTCAACCCCGGATAAATTGCATATAAAAACTGATTATGAGTAAGTTTTTAAACAATACAGTTTAAAGCTTCAGGTTACAGGTTACCCTTCGAACTTACAACAAATACGAGCCTATTCGATAAGATTTTCAATATCTGATGGTAAAAATGGGATTTAGAAAAACTGTACGATGAATTGCAAATTCCTGGAGCCTATCACACATTTTATGAGAATTTGACGCCCTCTGGTTAAGTAAGAGATGCTTTTGCAATACCAGATATTTCTTAAGAATCTGATTATGAACAGCTTCAAAATTGAAGCCCTTTCAAAAATAAACTTATTTAACTTGTATACTTAATAAAATGAATTGTTATGTTTTGTTTATTATTCGTTATTAGAGATAGAAATTTTAATTGTTGTTTTTATTTATTTTTATTTAAAATGTTTTGGAATAAAATTTATTTTGTATTTTCTATTACAATACAAAATAAATTCTATTACATTCTATTTCTTATATACCTTTTTACTAATTTTATATTAATTTCAAGTTTTTCAAAAATTACATGCAGATTCGCTGCTTTATGCAAAAAATTTTACTGGAAATTTTTAGGAGCTCTGACCAACTCACTACAGCAAACTAACGAAACTGCAATTTCTTTGCTTTACCCAAATATTTTTCACACTTTAAAAATAAATTAATAAACAACTCTTAATAATGAAGCCTATGCCGAAAAAATCAAAGCGAAAAGTATAAAACCTGATTCTACACGAAAGGTTAAAGTTTGTTTTTGTCCTCCTGAAAATTGTGAAATTTACACTTTCGCGAGTTTACCATTGAGGGGACGACATGATATACCTAAGCCTTCAGTTTTTATAGAACTCCAAAATTGTACTTTTCTGGTTCCTACAGTCAAATGGGAACGTATTACAAAATTTTAAGTCGATACGATACAAAATTTTAATCTGGGAGATAAAGGGTTAATTCAATTATTTGTTTATTTTAGCCTTCCCATTAAATCTATGTTTTACTCTTCAATGCTTTGAACATTTAATATTTTAATGAAATTTTGTATTTAAAAAGTTTATATTTTTAAAAATACTTTATTAAACATTTACTTTACGCACTAACTACTGAAATAATTGTTCATATACATTTACAGTTTCTAAGACATATTTTTTTTTCATATTATTAAAGTAAGTAGAGTTTACGTAATTAATTACTTTGTTCCTATTTTTAATATGACCGTTTGTTGTCTCATTCAGTACGAATATGTGAAATGAACACTAAATAGAAATTAAATTGAATAATACATAAGTGTGCCCCCTTTAATAAATTTCAATATTCTTTTAAAGCCCTCGGGAAACATTTTCAACAGAAATCATGAAGTTATTCTTTGTTTTTAAATTGTATCCTTTATGCTTATTATCTGCATATAGCTACATATAGTTTTTTTCTCTCTCTCAAAAATTTAATAATATTTTCTTTTTTTGTTTATATTTTTTTTTTCTGGAAGAAGAAAAATAAAATTTCAAATTTTATTTATAACCACATACGCGGTTTAAATTCTTAAAATGGTTTTTTTTTCTTGAAAGACAAAATAAAGAGAAAATAAACCTTACTTTAAATTTTATAACCGGAATGTCCTCCTTCTATGCAAGTGTTATATAACATTAGAATGAATGTGTATTAATATTATGTACATATATTCTATTAGATTTTCATATGTGCTCTGCAGATATTATAAAATTCGTTAACTGGAACGACACCATATGGAAATTTTTTTTTTGTTATTTTTTTGTTTTAAATTCTTATTAAAATAAACTTGGGTTGGTAAGTTTTTTAAAATTCGCTAAATATTTTAATAGAGGGCACTATTGCCATATTGAATAAAAACGGCGTATTTGAAATTGTTTTGAAAATATTTTTAATAATTTAAAAATCCTTTTATAATAAATTATAATAATTATAATAATAATAGTAAAAAAAATAGTTAACCCTCTTCTAAAGATACTTGTATCTTTCAAAATAGGTAAAGACCATTTTGCATTCCAAATAATTTAAGTTCGTTAGACAATTTATAAAGGGTGCTAGATAATGTTAAGGTTTGATAGTTTAATAGAACAAAAATAATTATTTTTAGTTTCCACTGAATGATTTCTTGCCTATAATTAAGGGAAATTAATTTACTTAATGTTAAATAATTGAAGGTTATGTATCATAATCTGACATTAATGTTGGTATATAGAAGGCTAATATTGAAATTTTAGTGAACTGAAAGACTAGCATTGTGATATTTGGAAATTGCAAAGAGGTAATTAAAATTCAAAAAACATAAAAGTATCCTAAAACATAATGGTTTTAAAAATAAATTTTAATTATGGTTTTAAATCAAAATATTTTTTGTGTTATGGGATTGAATAAGCTCGACATTTCATACAGTCTTTGATTATTTTGCTGTAAAACATTTCCATGACGAACAAAATATTATTAAATCAGAAATCAGATTTAAATAATCAGACTCTGGATCATCCTTGACTATTGTTTTATGATACCTGAGAAACTACGATGATGTAAATGAAAATCACGAATAGTAATATAAGCAATTTTTGATTTTTAAAATTTAGCTCAAAACACAAAAGTTGAAATGTTTCTAACAAACTTCACAAATCAATCGTTAAATTATAGCACTTTAAAAAAATAGAACAAAATAGCCGTTGAAAAAAAATTTAAAAAAATATCCGTTGAAAATTGTAGAATGCCATGAGAAATGCACATTTTCAAAATCACATTAAACAATAATTCTAAAGTATAATTTGTTTTTTGTACCATTAAACTTTACGCTTCGTTATTTGATTATTCAGCTTTATTCTAAATTTTGCACATGCGATAATATTCAGATCATTTTTTATCCTAATGCCACCAAAAAAACTGTCTGGTTCGGAAAACAGAAAAAGAAAATGAAAAATGGAAAAATCTATTCTCCAAAGCAAGAAAATTGTGAATTTTTTTGAAAAACCGACTGATTCTGAAAATTGTAATAGTTCTCATCAAGATAAGGCGAACTCCGATAAAGAATCAGAACACCAGATTAATAATACAATCCAGAATACACTAACGCAAGATCAAGAAAAATCTGGAAATGTTTCTACTATAATCGCAGTCCCAGTTGAAAATGTTGTCTTAACATTAGATCAAGGCACACGTAATATGGACTGTAATAGCAACGATTCACCACAGGAACAGGTAACTTTTAATTTTAATGTTAACGATCCCAGCCAATATCCAAAAATATTAAATAAACCACAAATTGACCATATATTGGTAACAGCAAAACACAATGATATTGATTTAAATTTTAAATTCCCACTAAACGACAAAATAAAGCGAAGCTTTTCGCATAGTCTTTTTAATAGAAAAGCTAAATATGGAGAGCAATTTAAGCGAACTGGGTTGATTTATTCTAAAACTGTTGATAAAGTATTCTGTTTATGTTGTAAATTATTTGAAGGAAATTCAAAACTATCATTGGCTCAAGAAGGAAACTCTGATTGGATACACATACACCAAATTCTAAACTCGCATGAAACTTCTCCCAATCATTTAAAATGCTTTGATATATGGTTTGAAGCTTCTACAAGACCTCGATTGAAAATGACTATTGATAAAGAACTTATTTTACTTGTTGAAAAGGAAAAGCTGCATTGGACGAATGTTTTGTTGCGGCTGATTGAGATTACAAAATATTTAGCTAGTCATAATTTAGCATTTCGTGGAACAACCGATACTCTCTTCGCAGAAAATAATGGCAATTTCTTAGTTATGACAGAACATTTGCGTAAAATAAAATCTGCGGAAACTCATGTACATTACTGTGGGAAACAAATACAAAATGAAATTATTAATATTTTGGGAGCTTCTGTACAGGAAAAAATAATACAAATTGTTAAAAGCGCAAAATACTTTTCTATTATTTCCGATTGCACTACTGATTTAAGACATAAAGAACAAATGTCACTTGTTTTAAGAACTCTCAACAATATATCAGATAATAACGAGCCAATATCTGTCAAGGAATAATTCATAACCTTTAATGTTATGTATAGTACAACAGGAGAAAATTTAGCGTCTGCAATTGAAGATATTATAACACATTTTGACATTGATATGCAAAAATTTCCGAGGGCAAGGTTATGATAATGGCGCTAATATGATTGGCAGAAATAAGGGAGTACAAAAAAGAATTTTAGATAAATATAAAAGAGCTTTTTTTATAAATTGTGGCCACTCGTTAAATTTGGTTATTGGTGATGCAGTAAATTGTGTTGCGCCAGCTATTGAGTTTTTTTGGTCTTGTGCATTTTTTCTGCATCTGCTAGATGGCAAATTATCAAAAAGCATGTGAAAAGGCATGTTAAATCTCTATGTGTAACAAGATGGGAATGTAGAATTGATGCTGTTACAGTCTTCAAATTTGAAATAAATGGAATAATTGCTGCATTAGATGAGATGTCTAAAATTGAGCATTTTGATTCTAGTTCTAGATTTTTGGCAAAAACACTCAAGCAAAAAATTTCTAAATTTGAGTTTTTAGTTTTCATTAACTTTTGGTACGATGTTTTATATAATTTTAATATATGCAGTAAATTATTACAAACAAAGGAAAGCAATCTTAATGCTGCAATAATATTTTTGAAAAATTGCGTAACTTTTTTGGAGTCCTTGAATCACGATAATATATTTACAAAATATATAGATAATTCTAAGAAAATGGCTGCAGAAATAGGTATAGATTCAAATTTTGCACATAAAAGAGGAAGAAAATCAAGACTACCTGTGGATGAATCGATCGAGGAAAACGATCCGCAAAAATTCTTTAAAGAAAAAATTTATAACATCACTGTAGCAAAAGTTAATGCTACAGTAAAAGAAAGGTTTACCCAAATTGAACATTTTAATAACTTATTCGGATTTTTACTTGATTTATTTAATTTACCTGAAAAAAGTATATTACAGAAAAAATGCAAGGATCTGGAAGAAGCTCTTACAGATAAAAATTATAGTGTTATAGATGGTGATTAACTTTTCAGCGAACTACGACACTTTAGTAATCTTATTAAAGGAGAAACAATTACTATGACGCCTATATATATATTGAATTTTATAAAAACAAATAAACTGCAATGCATTGTTCCCAATATATGGCTTGTTCTCAGAATATTTTTAACAATTCCAGTTACGGTTGCAACTGGAGAAAGGAGTTTTTCAAAACTAAAATTAATAAAAACTTTCTTAAGGACTACTATGAATCAAGAAAGATTGAATTCCCTTGCTATAATCTCGATTGAACAAGAAATTTTAAAAGAAATTGAAGTAGGTGATGCCATTACAAAATTCGCAGATATAAAAGCAAGGAAGAATCATTTTTAATTTTTTGTTAACATTTAAGTGAGATTTTTAATTTTTTTACATAACGAAATGAAATTTTTATATAGGTGAAAAAATATTTAAATAAAAACTTTTTCATTCGCTAAATTTTTCTACTTAGTATGATTTTCTGTTCTTTTTAGCGCCCTTTCAAAATTTGCGCCCTGTGCAGATGCACAGACCGCACATATCTTCTGCCGGCGCTGTATATATTTATTCTTATTATTTTTTTAATTAGTAAATGAATATTTTAAGTATTGTATTTTACTATAATATGAATAAATGAATTATAAATCTAAATCTATCAAATCTAATATTGAACTGTAAAAGTTGAAAATTAGACTCAAATTATACTTTCAGTATTAGGAATATCAACCAAGTGGTAAAAAATTGTATTATCAAGAGAGCAGTGAATGAAGGGTAAAAAAACACAATATAGATAAAATCTAAATAATGAATTTGTCGAAGAGACGAAATATTGATATATAAATGAGTTGGCAAGGGGTCCACATAAGTCCACCTAACATTAACTCTATTCGGGAATTTAGGCCACTTCAGTTTTTAAATTTTCCCATTTTTCAATTTTGTGGCAGGAATTTATTCCACTTTTTTTATGGTTCGGTGGAAAATAAGTCCATCAAAATTAAATGAATTTTGTGGACTTATTGACTATATTGCAATAAATCTCCTCAGTAAATAACCTCGAAGATAGTCTTTACACAGTTCGTTTAAGATGATGAGCAGGTACAAAGTCTGGTAGACTTTATTAAACATTTAAACTGGTCAAAACTAATTACAAAACATCAACATAACTCAAACCTACAAATTGAGTTACATGTAATAAAGATGAATAGGTCGCGGTGATGCATTGACTTATGTTCCTTTATAAATGAGTTTGGTTTATAAAAAAAAATTCTGTCTGTGATTAATAAAATAAATTTTAATATTGTTGTCTAAAACATGTAACCTAAAACTAGACATTTAAATAAATTTAATTTGTTTATCTTTTTCAATCAATATACGGATATCAATATACAAAAAATATAAGAGCCATTTTCCATTAGAAATATTACCATGTAAGTTAAAGAAGTTTCAAGGTTTTTTAAGCTAATTGGAGAATTTGTTTTCTATTTACTTTGAGATCCGATACATTTGAACATACATTATTGAATGTCTACATAGTATTAAATTAATATATTTTTATTAAAATAAATTATTTTTGTACCTTGGTTCTACACTAAAATCTAGTTTATTTCGTAAATACTAACATCAACTAACATCTAAAAGCAGAAACGATGTGTGATAAAATTATTAAAATAAATGTAAGTTAAATAGATTCAAATAGAGGTCCAGTGTCTGACGAAGGGATTTGAAGAAGAAGATACAATGCCAAACTATACCGGCTGTTCAACGATCTAGCCAAAAAAGGAGAATAAGACGTCTTCATAGTGTTCACATGTAGAGCGTATGGATGAAAATACCCCGGCTGGGAAACGCTTCGAATCCAAGCCCCAGGGAACGCGTCGTTGAAGGAAGCCGTACCTTCGTTGGAGAGATGCAGTATCGGCCGATATGAAAAAGCTTCAAATAACCAACTGGAGAGATTGCGCTCGTGACCGAAGTCAGTTGAGGACAATTTTGGGTCAGATCCAGGACCTTCAAGGTCTGTAGTGGCCAAGTAAGTAAGTAAAAAGAATTAAAGAAAACGTCCTTCAAGAAGAATTAAACAAAATACAACAGTGGCAAAAAAATTGGCGAATAAAACCTGGCGAACTTAAACCGATACATTATTACATTGTTCAACAAAAGAAACATATATCCATTTGTAACCTTGAACAATAAAGTATGGTAGTAAAGTAAAACATATGGAGTTGAGTTATAAGGAACAGACCTTAACATTGAGATACTGAAAAAATTTCAATTAAAAGTTTTTCGCGAAATTATCTTTGCACCCTGATACGTGTCGACATCAAACATAGGAAATAATTCATGATTTATTTATTTATGCTTAACTCAACCACATTACACTAAAATAAGTTCTTATTCTAAATTCTAATTTATTTCATTTAAGGTTTTACATTGTTTTAATGATTTTAAGTTAAATTTAAAAAAAAAACAAGAAAGAAGATAAGATCAACTAAAACTACCGAAACTGCTAAATAATAGAAATAGAAAATTGAAAAGAGAAGTAAAAACAAAGAAACTATGGCAACTGGAATAAAAGAATATCAATCAAGAAAAATCAATAAGGCGTTGGAATTTATTAATGGTAACGAACATTCTGGTTAACGATTCTGATTTCACGTAATTGGCTCTATAGAAGGTTAAGGGGCTAAAAATATTATTTGAACGAAATCGGGTACTGGAATTAAGGTGTATTGCTTTAAGAAAGTTGTAATGAATTAGACCATGGGAAACTTGAAAAATAAATAGGAAATTAGCTACAGTTCTTCTCGTTTCTAAGATACTTAATTGCAAGAGCTTAAACTGATAGGGGTGTGGTAGTAAGACTAGTTGATTCGACCAATGTAAGTGACGGAGAGCGAACTGTAGTAATTTTTTTTGAATTACCTCGATATTTTTATGAGTAGCGTAATACGCAGGCCAAAGGGGACTAGAATATTCAAAATAGAATCTTACGAGGGAGGTGTAAAGACATTTCAAAATATATGGATCATTTAATTGTTTTCACCATCTCTTAATGCATCCTAACATTGAATTTGCTTTATGTACAATAGCATTTATAGTTTATAATCAAAAATTACCCTTAGGTTATTGATTTACACGTTTGATAACTTTGTAATCAAAGGTGTAATAAGCAACATATTGCAATATTCAGTGAAAGTTTGTTAGCTTTACACCATTTCATGAAAGTATTTGGGTCTTCTTGAAGTAGGGCTGAGTCATTAATTGTTGCAATTAACATTTTTAAAATGTACATATTGTCAGCAGCAAGGTCAACAGCTCTTGATGACGGTAATTACATTGTTTATGGAAATGATAAAGATTAGATGACACAAATGGCTGCCCTGAGGAACGCCAGAATCAGCAATACTACGGAGTTGAAAGAGTTGATCTGAAGATTACATTATATTAGGATTTGTTTGCAAGGTAAGAATTTACCAATTTAAAGAGAAGTTGGAGAAACCTAGTTTGCGTATCGTAAGCAAAATAACACTATGTAGTAGTAGATCAAATTCTTTGCTTAAATCCGTATAAATCATGTCAGTTTGAGACCGGCATGCATTGAATTTAGAAATATGGTGCAGGATTCAACCAAGCTTGTGACGTTGACCTAACCTAATGCTCCATTACAGAAGCATTAACAAAACCAGTAAAATAAGCAACGAAAAATCACTTCAACACCCAAACCAATTGGTAGGTGATCTACTGAATACCACCCATACAAGAAGATTAAAACGCTTCACATGTTAACAAGATTCTAACTAATCAAATGAAAAAACATAAAATTATCTATAAAATCATAAATATTTAATATAAAGTAGTATTAATTTTGTTATGGGGAAAAGGCTCGGGCGAAGCCTCCCAAGCCACAAGTTTGATTATTGTTGGAGTTGTTAATTTATAAGATATGTGTAATATATTCGTAGATACAAAATAAATGTAAGTGTATCATGTATACAAAATTAATTAGCCGAGCTGATATGAGAAGACTGATATAAGAAGTTTAGATGGAATTGAATAATGACATGGCTACACTACTACTTCTGTTAAGAAGCCAAATACCAAATTCTTGAAATTATTTTTTGTACATTTCTTTGTTATTACTTTAATGTGTAACTCACACCTTGTTAATATATCACTTAAAATACACGTACAAAAATCATTGTCAATTTCATTCACAGTCAAATTTTTAGATTTATTCTGGTTTAAATCATAAAATTGTGAACGTAAAGTTTTCGTTCATCCTGATCCAACTCGATCCTTTTACCACTTTTTTAATTTAGGTTTTATTTCACTTTCAGACTTCAAACTAAAATTACATTGAGTTACCTTTTTGTTCTGTTCATATTTAATTTTTTAATCTCCGACTTATTTAAATTTAATATTTTACAATAAAAGGACCCTACTTAAAAATTAATATCATTGTTTAATTCGACCACAAAAGTTTCAAGGTAATCTTTTGAAAATATTGTCATTTCGACAAAACAAATTTTCGGTTTTTTTTTTCTAACTTTACTTATGAATAGGACAGACATTAAACCTTTTTTAATACCATTTGGCATATATATCTTTTAATAAAATCTACAAATATGTATTTAAAAATTTGTTTTTTTCACAAATATATATTTTTTTACCACAAATACCTAACTGAACTAGTTTTATGGACCCCATACATTCTTAATCTTTTTTTTACACTAACAAACATCATTATTGGATTCTTTTACGCTTAACCAATAAAATAAAATAAAAAAAAATAAAAACGCATCGAAACCAAAACCATAGTTTATGAATAAATCAAGATTTAATAAAAAAAAAAAAAAAAAAAATAATGAAAACGAAAAAAAACCCAGTTATATTTTTTTTTGTTGCATCTCATTTATTAAAGGATGCGCACGTATCCTTAACTCATCTTGGTTATAATACAAATTTCGAATGACACAACAATACGAATTATTAAAATTGAAATAAAAAAAAAAATAAAAATTTCGAAAAAGGGAGAAAAAAGAAACACATGCCTCACGTACACAAATATTCTCAATAATATAAAAATGTCCTTGCTAATAATAATAATACAAACATACAATGTATATCCAATATACACACAATCATTGTAAAATAGAAATTCAACACTTTCCAGTTCATCATCATCATTATGGTAATGTTCACTTAAAATAAGAAAAAAAAAATCAACGCATAAAAAATAGAAGAGGGAACAGGGAGAAAATTTAGTTCAATAAAAAACAAAAAAATAAAAAAACAAAACAAAAATACAGAGGACACTTAAATTAAAACTCGTTCCTTATGATTCTTTTATTCTATTTATATTGTAAATATGAACAAAAAATATAATAATAAGCCTTAAGAAGTACAATAATAACGCAAAAACAAAAAGAAAAACAATAACCAAAAAAAAAAAAATTAATAGATGGTATGACAAAAAAGGGTCCTTTGATCCGCAAAGGGAATAATTTTGTGTCCCTGACGTCTCTTTGTGTTTTTTCTTTAAAAAATTGTTATTTTTTTATTTTGTTTTTAATTTCTTTATTTTTTGTTGTTTTTATATCGAAACATGATTTAACAATAGTACGCGACTTTTTTGATAACCTTTTTATAAAGTTAAGATCGTTACGAACTAAAATACAAATAAATAAAAATATGAAATTAAAGAAAATTGTTCTGGTTAACTATAGGGATTGTAAGAAAAATATATTTTGTGAAGATAAACTGTTGAGTGGTTGGGGGATGATATTATTTTTGATATTAAAGGTGGATTTCCTCTTAATGGACGAACATCCGGCCAAATTTTTTAACCAATCAAAAAATTTTATTTTACCAACACATACACAAAAAATCCTATCCGGGCAATTTTCTTCATCCAATTTCTTATGGTTGATTTCCTCTTCATGGACGAACGTCCGGACAATTTCATTTTACACTATATTTGAAACACAAATACCACTAAAGAAAATTTGATGATTTCCTCTCAATGCGCGAAGGACTGACATTTGTTATG
The DNA here is from genome assembly GCA_963942445.1 of Argyra leucocephala. Lineage (NCBI taxonomy): Eukaryota > Metazoa > Arthropoda > Insecta > Diptera > Dolichopodidae > Argyra > Argyra leucocephala. The sequence continues at coordinate 80,050,598 of OZ012681.1, read as the reverse complement.
TAGTCAAAAAAAGTTGACGTTTGAAAATATGTTTACATGCGTTGATATTATTTTTATTAAAAAAATTTAAAATTTTGTTAAGAGTAATAACGGATAATAACATTGTAATATTCGAAAAAATAAAATATAGCGCTTTGCTTTTATCTTAAAATATAAATAATTTGTTAGAAACAAAATAATCTTATATTAAAAAACAAAAAAAATACACTTCATATCTTTTTCTTAAAAAACATTTGAAATTCTATATGTGAATGCGTTCATTCATAAATCGAAATAGCAATAAATATTTATCAAATAATTATATATCTATCCTTTTCGTTTTCTTCGTCCTTCAGCCAAAAGTTAAAAATATTTTAACTAAGTAATTGGATGAAGAAAATGCCCGGAGAGGATTTTTTGTGTATGTGTTGGTAAAATAAAATTTTTTGATTGGTTAAAAAATTTGTCCGGACGTTCGTCCATTAAGAGGAAATCCACCTTTAGTTAAAATATTTTTAACTTTTGGCTGAAGGATGAAGTAAAAGAAAAGGATAGATATATAATTATTTGATAAATATGTATTGCTATCTCGATTTATATGAACGCATTCACATATAGAATTTCAAATGTTATTTAAGAAAAAGATATGAAGTGTATTTTTTTTGTTTTTTAATATAAGATTATTTTGTTTCTAACAAATTATTTATATTTTAAGATAAAAGCAAAGCGCTATATTTTATTTTTTCGAATATTACAATGTTATTATCCGTTATTACTCTTAACAAAATTTTAAATTTTTTTAATAAAAATAATATCAACGCATGTAAACATATTTTCAAACGTCAACTTTTTTTGACTACATAACAAATGTCAGTCCTTCGCGCATTGAGAGGAAATCATCAAATTTTCTTTAATGGTATTTGTGTTTCAATTATAGTGTAAAATAAAATTGTCCGAACGTTCGTCCATGAAGAGGAAATCCACCATCAGTGTACGAAACGAAGTATCCTCCATATCAAAACAGTAAATTTTCTTTATAAAATTTTATGATTCATTGTCTGTCATAGACCGTTATAATACTTCCTTATTAGTGAATCCCCTGTGCAATTGCACAGCAGTAGTTCTTTCAAGTACGATTTTATATAAAAACAAATATTTGTTCTGCTATAATTGTAGTTGTTTTCTGAATCGCTTGATTCTTGAATATATATAGACCCTTATTCTAATCAACGCAAAATGACGCTTAATTTTTTTTATCGTCAAATTTACGACACTTGGCGGCGCATCGGTAGCATGATCGACGATTATGACGCTTACAATCGATTATAATCGCTTGTTAGAAGCGATTATATTTACTTGATCGACATCCCTTTAAAAGTTTATAATTAATGTAGCCATTAAGGTTTTTTTTAAGTTCTCCGTATAAATATCCTTTAAAAATAAAAATGTAAGTAATTTTATAAAAGAAAACGTATATTTTATAAATAAAAATTAAAAACAAAAATTTTTATAAAAATATCTGTTTCCTAGGAAACAAATCAGCAATAAAAAGCAATTGGATAGATTGGTGGATATAATGAAAAGTAATCCTTCAATTGCAAAGCGCCAATATAAAAAATCTACGTTGTTACCAAAATGGGCCAAGTGCGCAGCGGAACTAAATAAACTTGGTCCGCCAACTAAAACACCAGAGAAGTGGTTGGGTCTGCGGTGAGGGCATTTTAATTATTTTTTAATTGTTTTTCACTATTATATTATTATATTATTCACTTTTTGTTTTTAAATTCAACCTGCTTCACTTGTGTACATTTAAAGAATAAAATTTTCCAAATGTCAAAAAATTTTATTTTAAATGTCATTATGCAATCGTCGTTCATGCTACCGATAGCGGTGACAGTCGATTACAAACGCTATTTAGCGTCAAAATTACGATTCGTCGATCAGAGTAAGGGTCATACTTTACAATGAAACCAAAGTATTATACCTAAAACTTTATGACGAAATTAATAATAATTTCAATATAACTTAACACAATAAAATCTCATTACTCTCAACGCAGTAGATCGATGTATTTTAATTCGTTTATAGTCAAAAACATTTGTAGTCAAATTTCTGTTATAGCAATAGGTCAACCGTGAATTATTTTATTAAAACACTGATTTATAAATAGTTTTTTTCTATTCTTTATTACAAATATGTATATTTTGTGATTACATAACAAAATTGCTATTTATGAATAAAATAATGTTTAAAATTGTTATACGAAAGATGTTTTGTTTATTTGATTTTGTTTATAAAGATGCAATTTTTTTTGACTACGCCTATAGTCACAAAACGTTTATAGTCAGAAATATTACTGAAATTTAGCGAATAGACTCTATATAAAATAGACTCTAACCGTGTTTTACTGTATATTCTTTTTTAGAAGCAAATTTATTTTAATATAATTTTTGAAGAGTATGATCTGATCTGATTTTTGTTTGTCTCTTTTGTTTTCAATTTTTGTTTGGTTTTTTTTGTTTTTGTACTTTTTTCTATAAGTTTGTGAGTTTATTTAAAATGACAGAATTTTTATGAAGTCTTTTTAAAAATTGTCCGCAATTGAAATTTCTTTTAGAGTATAGATGGCGTTCAACTTAGAAATAACCGTCACTATTTGGTGTGCCATAGCTTTTGTTTATATTGTTTGTGGGGTATTCTATGCAGATGCGACGTCTTCTAGGAAAATCTGCTTCTTAGATATGTCTATGCCTTACCAACTTTTCAACAGATATTTGTTAAATGATCCAGGTCCTGTGATAAACTATGGCCATCACTGTTCTTCCTTGGGAAGATCCGATTCGATTGCCACCTTACGAACATCGTATAAATTTAATTCATCTGGCCACCATGTAGAAAAGAAGAGAAATTGCTGATGTAACCTTTGTTGTTGAAATTGTTAAAGGTAACGTTATTTCTTTACCTATTTTTAATAAAATTTTCATTAACAATAATTCTTGACTTATATCTGTTAATCTTTTCACCCTGGTTCATCATAGAACTAATTATGGTAGATTTGAACCCATTAATAGAATGTTAATAATGGGAAATAAATACAAGGCCATATTTGACTTCTCTCATTCAAAAGCTGTATTAAAAAAACAACTGCACCAATACACAAACTAAGCAACGCTCACTCCTCCACCTTAAAGCGTCATTTAGTATTAAGAACTTATGTTAAGAATTTAAAAATAAAATTTATTTAGAATTTTGAAACTTTTTTATTTTTTTTTGTAACTTTTTAAAATTTTTAACGTACATTTAAGTAAAATTATTTGTAACTGCTTGATTTAAGTTTGAAATAAATAAAATTAAAAACAATAAAAAAAACACGGGTCTGGTCCGGTAAGTTAATACTGGTTTAATATGTTAATGTTGAGTTTGAATAAGAGCTTAGACTATAATAGTTCTTAGCAACTATCTCACATGGTATTAGTTTCATTAATTTCCCAATTGGTTAGAGTTCTTTATAAATATGCATCAAATATGCAATGCCTGTCATGTCATGTCCAAGAGTCCGCATAATCACTACTCTGTTTTCTTTCGCTATTTTTATTAAGCTAATAATTTATATTTTTTTAAACATTTATGAACAAGCTTTGATTCAAAAATTAAAGAAGTCGTAGCTTGCAGAGTCTCACTTTATTATCCATATGTCAGATCTGCAAAACAATAACTCCCTTTCTATCCTCTTTGTACGCCAAAAATTTTACAATTTCAACAATAAGGTTTTTTGTAATAAGTTTTAGGAACCCACGTATCCAAATACATTTGGATTACAATGAGCGATATTAAATATTATTTGAATTAAATATAAAGTATTTTATGTTTTCTTCACTTTCACATTTTTTATTATCAAATCCTGGCATTGTTCTGTGATTTACTTTTTACTATTGTACTAATGTGAATACTTTTTTTGTTTTGGCGATTCTTCTTTTCCTTCCAAATACTTTACCTTTTCAGGGCGTAATAGTTTGATATATGCTGTTTTCAGGTGTTGACCAGTCTTGTGCTATATGTTTTGATTCAGCGGCTACTCTGCTCATCAGAAGCTGTAGGTGGTATGTCCAACTTTTGATAAGGAGATCAGCCCTTCATCTTCTTTCGTTGCTTCTACCATCAACTATCAGTTTTGCCATTCTTTTCGACCGGCTCCAAATGTGCCCAAAATATTTCAGATAGGACTGACTTAATTTTTTTAGCAGTGTGCATTTCACATTTAAATCGTTTAATATTGAAGAGTTGATACGATATTTGGTTCATGAATCTCTCATTATTCTTTTAAATATCTATAATATATACATAATCTATATATATATATTATAGATATTTTAAAATTATTTATCATTGGTAGGAAATTGGGAATAACCTTAATATTGTGATTTTACTAATACTCGTATCTTTCCATATTTTTATTAATTTCGCTGTTTCCATTTTTGTCATTGCCAAACTTCTTTTATTTCGACTTTGCAGCTTCCGAATAATTCCCTTTTGTTTTTACTATAGAAGTTATCCTTTCTATACTAAGTTTTTAGTAATTGAATATTTATATCGTTTGTTGAGACATTTTTTGCTAATTTTGATGTCAACCAATGCTTTTTTTGTGATTGTTTCTAAATATAACTGGCCCGGAAATTTATTTCATTCATATTAATCTTACCATAACGAAAGGGTATGGTGTTGAATGGAATATAAAATTATTTAGTTAACTTTTAATTATTCTTTTGTAGTTTTGGATTCGCTTGTAAAAAATTAATCTTAATTTACGCACAATGAATTTTTGCGGATCGCGCTGTTGCACGGCCGATCATTCACATTGACAGTCATTTGAACAAAGCTAAAAAAAATATTTTAATAGAACAATGTTGAGAATCGATTTATCTCGTAAAATAATATTTGAATTATTGAAAGGTTTGTCGAATTCTGTGTGGTATTGTTTTCATTATTAATGGGTCTTCCATTTTAATTTTATTTATCAGATATTGGAGTCTTAGTTGAAATTTGTTTGAAATATATCAAAAAGAGATTTAGTTCATGTCTGGTCTAGAATTTGATACAAGTTAAATGAAGGCAATATAGATTCAATTGTTTCATATTTTTCAAAGTCGTTATAAAGTATGAGCAGAGCTTTAAAACAGTAGAAGAGCAACAAACATAACTTCAAACTATTAAGTATTATTCAAGGACTATTATTATAGTACACCATCTAGGTATAAATCAAATAAAAATATTTATTATTACAAATTTAGTAAATGTTTTTGGCAAAAGAACAAACATAATTTAAAATAGGATTCAAAACGTATTTTAAATAATTGAATGTCATGATATTTTAAAATTTTTAATAATTTCAATTGACATAGTAAAAAATGTATTCCAATTGTATATTATAGTGGGTAAGCAAAATGAAGTATTTTTATTTCAATGGTGTCGTCGGCAAAACTAAGAAGAAAAAAATATTAAACAGGGGAATAAATGTCACCTTATTATTCTAAATGTCATATCAGGTTTTTAGTTTTTTTATTTTTTATTTTTATTTTTTATTATTTTATCGAATTATTATGAATTGCATCATAGGATAAAATAATTCTGCGTTTGAACCCAGTGACAAAATAAAATACATTAAGTAGTCCATCATCATTGGTAATAATAATTTTTTTTTTATATGAACCAAATAATAATTTAACAACAACAAAATAACAAACAGAAAACAAAAACAAAAAAAAAAAAACTTCAAACGTACATTAAAAGGATCGCAAGTTATGAGATAAATTATATGAGATGAATTGAAAAATTGAGATGATATAAAAAGGGATGTCAAAAATATGAGGTAATTTAAACAGAACTAAAATCTTGACATTACATCATAGTTGTAGCAGAATGTGTACAATAAACAACAACAACAACAACAAAAAAAATATAATTCTGGGAGTTTGTATTTTTCTTTTTAAATATTTTGGTTGCCTTGGTAAGGTGACATCAAATAAATTTTTTTATTGAAAACGTGCGTTCTTGTAATAAATTATGACATGGATAAGGCTGCAAGAAAACTAAAGACAAAAAATTAAGAATAAAAGTTGAGATGATTGATATGAGAATTTTATTTCTATTTATTTGTGTATGTATGTACAAATGTTGTACTTGTAAATGAAATGAAGACTAGACTGTTTTATATTGAATATTTTACGAGACAGATGGAACTACAAAGAGTAAATGACAATTTTACCTACATTAATTTTTATAATAAATTGTTACCAAATATTTATTTAATTGCTATAGAAATTAGACAGGTAAAAATATTGAAGAGAAATTTTGTTTTAAATAAAAATAAAATGATTAATGACTTTCGTACATTACCATCGTATTGCATTTGGTGAATTTATTTCTGGATTGTGTGATATTTTTGGATACATTTTAATATTTGATTGTGAAAAAAATACGTAATATTTTATAATTAATAAAAAAAATTTAGATATTTTAGATTAGATTTGAATTAGGAATTTTTTTTTAAATTTTTAATAAATTGACAAAGCATTGGCTTTCAGCTAAAAGATAATTGTATTTCAATACATTCTCAATCTCTATAATAGTAATTCTTAAATATTCTAAATATAAATTGATGTTATAAGGTATGAAAATTTATTTATTTACTTATTGATTTATTTTAGGGGGCCGCAGATTGGTCTGTGGTTCCACTCGAAACCCTATTCGATTTCGGAATATGGGCAATTTTAATTTTTTTTTGTCAATATTATACAAACAATTATTTATAAAAAAAATTAAAATAATTCCGTGTCTTACAATTATTCATTGTGATTGTGGCAAATGATTATGTATGCTTCCATAAGAAAACAAAAAAAAAAATCCATTAATTTATTTAATATTTAAAAATGAAATTAATAAATTTTAAAGCGAATTCGATTAATAAACTCAAGAAAAGTCAAAATAACATAAAATAATTTCATCAATTTATACTAAACTAGAGTAACCCTGCTTGCGTTGCTGGACAATACAATAATATACGTTTACGTCTTTGTCTAAAACGACAAACGATATTTTTAGTATTGTCATTTTCACAAAAAATTAGCAAAGCTTTCCATTACGTGAAAATGCAACAAATAGTTGACCGTGTCAATTTTTAGGATATACCTTGAACAGAAAACTGTAACAGTTGAAATTCAAATAGCATAGGAGTGGGAATAATTGGAATGCGTTGTATTAAAACATCTTCGCTTTTGAATTCCTAATTTAAAACTGTTGCTTTAATTACATAATTCATTAATTTTTTGACCGCAAGTCTTGTTCCGTTGCATAATTTTGGTGGATTATTTATATTACGAATCATAATGATTTGAGATTCGATTTGCTATTGCAAATTATGCGGTGGCATTCCAGACAAATCAGGTGAATTGAAAAATTGGATGAGCCAAAAGAACAGTTTTTATTGTATAGAGATTCCGATGAAATGTATTTCTAATAAGAAAAATGCAAATGAGTTCACCCCATGAATTCAGTGCCCCTTAATGCCCAAATATATAATATTGAATGGACAAGACCGTAATGCATTTTTATTTTGATAGAGACTGGGATTTTTATTTTTAAACACTAAACCATTGAAAACACTTCTTTGTTTTTTTTAATGGGGAGTTCTATACTCTACTTACCCATTTATTATCTTAGAAAGTTACCTCTATATACTTGATAAAGGCTGTTATTGTTTTGATGTCAATTTCCGAATCAGGCGATGTGTACTCTGGAAATGTTTATGTATTTTTCGAGCTATATTTGAGGAGGATTCCGCTTCTTCTTGTTAGAATCTGCAGCTATTAGTGTTCGATCATTATTGTTGTTCTCTGACGTGTAGTAAAAATTTTTATTTTAGTTTTTCATCTATTTTTAGTTATTCTATTTGCACAAAAGTATTCTGACTAAATAACTAAGCTATGTTATATTTGCGATTGAACACGTTGTACATCAAGGAAGAACAAGCTACAATAATCTGCAAAAAAACCAATTTCCTCTATTGAAATGCTCTTAGAAATAGCAAATGTCTCAAATATTAAGCCCTGGCGAATCTAAAAATATTCAGCCCAATCGTAGTTGTCAGTTATCAGTATTATTTATCAGTATTTATGACGAGTTTCAGAAATTCTGATACGTCCTATCGTGGTTGTCAGAACTATCAGTTTTTCTGATAGATTGTGAATTTTATAAATGTCACTGATAAATTGGTATCGGGGTGCTTATAGTTTGTCATATTTTCTGATAATTGTCATAATCTGTATCAGTTACAAATAAGTTGTGTGATAAAAATAAATTTATAAAACAATGCATATAAGGATAATATTTAAATTGTCAAATAAAATTCATTTTTTGTAGTATAATTTTAAAATAAAAAAAAACTAACTTGAAAATAAAATAAAATTATCAAATACTAAAAGAAAAAAACCGGAAGACCAATAAAAATTAGAACGGGATTCAATTAACAATTTTTTCATATGAAATAATTTTTAATTGGTTTTGTTTTGATATGAGTTATTTTATATTTTCTATAAATAGGTGTGTGATATGACAAATAAAAGACTGATAGTTAGTTTGATTCAACCACAATATTTAATTAGCTTATTTTTAATTTGATTTACATTTGATTTATTTTTTATTTCACAAAATCTCCTTTGATTTAATGGAAAAAGAAAAAACAATCTTCAAACTTATTTTACTTCACTTATATTTTTGTCTTTTCTATGAAATTACTTCACTTTATTTTATTCTATTTTATTCTACTTTCACTTCTTTTTTATTTTATTTATATTAGATTAACACTTTTATTTTATATTTTATTTCACAAAACTAAACAAAAAATAATTAATTCAATGAATCAGCTGATTTTTGAAATGTCAAATTATCAGTATTCACAATAGTAAATTTCAGTACACTGATAACTGACAACTACGATTGGGCTGATTAACTATATCAATATCTATATCAATACTCATATATCTCATACAACACAATAACCAAATAACACAATAAATAAATATTGGACAAACACTAATAATAATTACACAATTGTCAACAACTGACACAAATATGTAACATGACGTACCCAGTAAACATAGTAATGTCAGACATCTTAACGTCAAAGATGAATAAAATCGCAGCGACCACTTGCAGAAAATATGACTTCGTCTTACCATGTAGGCGCAGATAGAGTTATAAATGTTTTCTTCTACAGTAGGCCAATCCCCTACTTAGACAGTATAAAACAGATTAAAAATGAAATTAGACATTGCCTCGGAAATTCAGCAGGTAGAAATCGAGCAAATATCGCGAGCGAGCCCTATGCTCCCAAGAAGAGTAAGGAAAAAAAAACTTAATGTACATTTCAAATATTTATGCTAAATAAATACATTTTGTGGTAAAAAGCAAATAAAAATTTGTTTACTTTCATCCAAAAAAAATTAAAATTAATGATTTAGAGTTGGTTTAAGCATTTTATGTAATTTTCATTTATATAAAATAAATAATTAGTTTTTCTGTTATGAAAAATTAATAAAATGACTAGAAATAAACTTAACACATACCTACATTATATATTTGCATATTTAAGTTAAATTCATTTGATTTTAATTAAATTTTTTACATATTTTACTTAGCCATAAAAAAATTTTACAAAAATAGCATTATTATAACAATTTATATTAACTTAAAAATTATTAAGTTTTTTTTTTTTAGTTAATTTTTTGTTTTATTATTTAGTTTTTTTTTTTTTGTATATATGATTCTTACAATATCTGTATATAATTGTAATTATTTTTTTGTTTATAATTTTTGGGAAAAATTGATTTAAAAACCAAAATAATTATATTTTTTTAATAAAAACTTAATCTAACTTATTCTATTCCTTAATCCTAACTTAAACTAAATATATACATAATAATAATACATAATTCTCCATTATTTATATCAATTTATACTATCCAACCACCAGTAATTTCTTTTAATTTGTTTGTCCTGTATTGGCACAAACATATCATATTTCAAATGATTATCCTGCATATTATTCGGATTATATTCAATAATTTTGCATGTGGCCCGTCCCGTCTATTATAATGAAATAAGAGAGGGACATGTTGTGGGTTTTGTATGTACCCTTTTGAATCTAGGTATATGAAATGTTCGGGGGCTATGAACCCCGTTTGCATAACTTTTCTTTATGAATTCCTCATTATGGTAGAATAGATATATTAGATATTAGACCATTTTCTGAGGTATTCAACGCTTTATCATAGTGATTTCTAATTATTATATTTTATATTTGCCTTAATTAACTTGCCTTGAACTTTATATGTTTGTTTCAATTTGCTTCAATTCAACAAAATACCCATTTCAATAACCATTCAACCAAAGTACATACATAAAAAGAATATGAACTCATGTTTGTTAAAAATTGTAAGAAATAGACGATAAAAAGAATTTTACGTGTATAAGAAAAAGAAAAAATATAGTAAAGAAAAGAGAGTAACAAAAAAAGTTGGCTCAAATTAAATAAAAAAAAAAAAAATTTTAAAAAAAATTTCCGACAAAAATTTCGTTGAAATATTTAACAATATTATTTTCTAAATTGTATCAACTATGCATAAGATTTTTAGGAGACCTAACTAAAACAGGTTTATCATATTCTTTAAATTCTGTGATTTGTAAATAGGTGTTGTCCTCAGTATTATTTTATAATCTTATTCCAATATAATAAATATTTATGTTTACTAATATAATTAATAAAAAATAATAATGTTTGTAACTCCGAATTATTACTGACAAAAATATTCATAATATTTTATATTATTGTAATGTAATTATAATTTAATATTTTTAATAGGTACATACGAAAATAATAATGTTTAAAACGAAAATATTATAATAATAAAAGATCAGAATTAATCCTCGTATAAGGGAACAAACTAAATTAGAACTAACATTTTTTGCCACCCTGCCTCATATAAACAATGGAAGGAAACGTAAACAAATCCAAAGGAGAATAATGGGAACCCAAAATTATTTTACAGTATAAAGCAAAAGGCAAACATCTGTTTTGTACCTTTTCTCTCTCATTATAAATTTGGTATACGATAAGTAAATGTAAAGTTTACCTCTTTTAACTAATGATATTTTGCTCGGTTTGATATTTCTTACAAATTAGGTTGTCGTAAAATGGGAGTGTGTATTCTTGTTAATATAGATTATAGATATTCTTTGCATTCAACAAAGGTGAAATTTACATATGTGTGTGTACTAATAATGGAATATGGATTTTGATAAAGTTAAAATTTGGTTTCTCTTTAAATTCAGTATATTTATTGACATTTCTATGGTGTAAAGAAGCAAAAAAAAAAAAAAAAGAATACAAAATAAATGTGTGCAATACAAATCATTATCATTATATTTCAATTATTTTCAATCATCATTTTCATTATATTTTTTTTGTGTTTTTAATTTGGTTTCTTTTATTAATCTCTTTCTTTTATTATTTCGCTTTCTCTGACTAAGTGTATGCAAATGTACGTACATGTGTCATATAGGGCTTGCATTTGTTACATACATAATCATATGGCTTAGTTTAATTGAAAATAAAATGCAAATATTTTAAGGAAGAAAACAAAATTTGAACCAATCAGTTATCTATCACTCATGGTGGTTTTCCTCTTGATGGACGAACGACCGAACAAATTTTTTAACCAATCAAAAAATTTTATTTTACCAACTCATACACAAAAAATCCTCTCCGGGCATTTTCTTCATCCAATTTCTTAGTTAAAATATTTTTAACTTTTGGCTGATTGATGAACAAAACGAAAAGGATAGATATATAATTATTTGATAAATATTTATTGCTATTTCGATTTATGAATGAACGCATTCACATATAGAATTTCAAATGTTATTTAAGAAAAAGATATGAAGTGTATTTTTTTTTTTTTTTAATATAAGATTATTTTGTTTCTAACAAATTATTTATATTTTAAGATAAAAGCAAAGCGCTATATTTTATTTTTTCGAATATTACAATGTTATTATTCATTATTGCTCTGAACAAAATTTTAAATTTTTTTAATAAAAATAATATCAACGCATGTAAACATATTTTCAAACGTCAACCTTTTTTGACTACATAACAAAGGTCAGTCCTTCGCGCATTGAGAGGAAATCATCAAATTTTCTTTGATTGTATTTGTGTTTCAATTATAGTGTAAAAAAAAATGGTCCGGACGTTCGTTCATCAAGAGGATAACCATCTTCAGTTAGACATTACTCTTCTCGAATGTAAAAAAAGTTCAATTTCGATTTATGCATGTATATATTATACTTTTATAAGATTTTATCTACGATTTTACGTCAAATATTTTTTGTATTTAACATGGTTTCTTTTTATAAAGTGCGTAATTTTTTAATACGTAAATTAAAAAATTCAAAGTTATCTAATCAAAAATCTCCAAAAATTTTTTAAAAATATACCTACATATTTTTATAAACTTTGTTACAGTAATATAAAATATAATTACACATTTGAAGTATGAGCAATAATAACCAAATTGCGTTAGAGCGAATTTTAGTGCCATTTGATTATATGTGTTGTTCTTTGAAAATATATTATTTTTCATTAAAAAAATATTTTAATTGAAGGCAAATATTTCTAAAAAAAAATTTTTTTTTTCCTTATTTTATTTTATAAAATTATCGAATCTGTTTATTTTAGAATTATTATAAATATATTTATTTGAATAATAATGCAAGTTTCTGGCTTACGACATTTATTTATGCAAACTCTAATACATTTTCTTTCTAATTTTCTCCATTAAACTAGAACTAATTTTGTACCATATGGGAGCTGCATATGATAGTATAGACCTCACGAATGATTTATATGCTATTATCTTAACTCTAGTTTGAATGTTTTTGTTATAGAATAGTTTTTTTGATGCCACAAATGCTTTATTTCCTTTTGAAATCAATTGTTTTACATGTTCTTTGTAGTTTAGGTTTTGTTGTAAATAGACTCCTAAATATTTGATGATTTTTTTGTTATATAGGTTACTGTTGTCAGGGGCTTTTATTGCAAAATTTTTCGAGTTTTTCCTAATATTAAAGTTTGTTTTATCAACAGTGTTTCTAAATAGTATTGTTTCGCACTTATTTAAATTTATTTTTAGTAACCAAATTTTGCAATAATCGACTGTAGTATTAAACATTTGTTGAACATTGTTTAGAATTTCTTCAACTTTATTACCTGCTGAGTAAAGAATTAGATCATCAGCGAATGCTAAGGAATAATTTATGCCATCTAGATATTTTAGTCGTTTCAGTAGTTCTATTAAATAAATTGTGAAAAGAGTTGGTGAATTTACCGTATCTTGTTGTAGACCTTGCTCTATATTAAATATTTTGTTCGGGTTACATGACATAATAAATTTATTTTCAGAAATCATATCTTGTATAAGATTAACTAGATGTTGTGAAAATTTAAATTGAAGTAGCTTGTATATTAGACCCTCTAGCGAAACGCTATTGAATGCTTTTTCTAGATCTACGAGGCAGGCACCCACCGCCATTTGTTTGTTAATATTCCAACAAACGTCAGATGTTAGTTTATTAATTGCGTGTATTGTGCTGTGTTTATATCTAAACCCAAATTGATTTTCAGGTAATATAGGATTAATATTTACAAAATTTGATATTTTATCATTGATCAGAGTTTTATATACTTTGCTGATGTTAGGAAGCAAGCTTATCGGACGAAAATTATTTGGGTTTGTTGGATCTTTGCCCGGTTTTTTTATCATAATTACTTTACCTATTTTGAATATTTTAGGGAAATAGGAGTAGTTTAATGAATTGTTAAAAAGAATTACATATTTCTGCATACATTTAGTTGTTAGGTATTTGATCTATTCCCGAAGAAGTTTTTCTATTCAGATTGTTAAATTTTTCGTTCAATTCTGCTAGGTTAGTTGATTTTAATTAAATTTGATGCTACTTTTGCAGTTTAGTGTTTCCTTTTTGTTTTTTCAATTTCTTTGATGGATAATGGTATCTTTTGTTTGTAATATTTATACATTATCTCAAGTCATGGCATGCTTCATTACTGAAAAAACTAGAAGCAATTGGACTGGGAAACATCTTCCATACACGGAATGAAAATTTCCTTTTAAACCGTTCAATACAAGTTGTACTGGTGGTTGGATGGTTTTATCTCTCAAAAATTCAATATCAATGCTGGTGTTCCTCAATGCTCTGTTCTTTCTCCAATACTATTTATAATATTTATAAATGATTTCCTAGCCACGACTTCAAACCAGATTCACAACTTTGCTGATGATCGTACCCTTATTTCCATGTATTTCATTGAAAAAGCTGTGGAAGTAACCCAGACTTCAGTTAACAGAGAACGAAATAACATAATCTTGTTCTCTAAGCAGTGACCTTAAAAAAATACATGACGGGGGAATTGTAGTAGGGTAAAATTTAATGCTTTAAAAGCCCAGAGTTGATTCATATCAACAAAGCAGAACCCATAAATACCTATTGTTGTATTCGGAAATATAAATATCGAAAACTTTGAAACTCTAAGGATTCTTGGAATGGAAATAAACAGCAAACTTTTGTGGCACGATCACACGTTTTCTTCCGCGAAGGACGTTTAGTGTTCTTCAGCAGAAGTAGAAAATATTTTACATTTTTCAACCTCCTATTTTAATATATATAAGGTATACATTCGGCCTCAACTAGAATATAACTTGCATTTTTCGAGAGGTGCGCCTAGTATCAGCCTACAATACTTCGATAAGGTACATAAGGGAGACATTAAAATTATCAATGATGGAGATGTTATACAACACCAAACATCATTAAGTCGTCGCTGTAATATAGCAGCAGTCATTCTATTTTATAAATATGTGTTCGGTAATTGCTCTGACGAAATTAAAAATATTATGCCTAAAATACAACCATTTCAGCGTAATACTCGCTGGGCTCATAAATTTGTCGTAGAACATCTTCGAACCAGAACTGTAAATTAAAAAAAAATCTTTCACCAACCGAACTTTTATGTTTCCACAAACTTTTATGTTCCCATAACTTAGAAAATTTCATGAGAAAAGGGTAAATAAATGTCTTTTAACCAGTTCTAAATTTTTTTTTCTTTCATTTTTTATTATTCTTTTTTATCCTTCTTTTGCTTTCCTTCATCTTTATATGGCTAAAATTCTGCGAAGGCAGTTTGGGTGCTTATCCCATTATTTTGGCCTAATATAAAAAAAAAAAACAGTCGTATGGGTTGGAGTTTTGATTTGCAGGGCTTCAAGTGTGTGAGCATTCTGACAATAAGTGTGTGGGCATTCTGGTAGGGGTAGTTTGTTTTGTGGATTACAGGATAGTAATTGCATATTGGCCATTGGGAGTGGGTGTATAAGTTACTGTATGTGTTAAGTTTATATCCTAGACATCACAATTTTTATCATACCTCTTATGTCTTATTCGATATTAGTTAAGAACTTTTTTAAATTAATAATAATTATCTTTAGTTTTAACTACTCGTAACACAAACTTTCACACCAAATAACAAAAAAAAAGTTTGTAAAAGTTGGATTAGTGATTTGAAAACCAAGGTAGTTAGTTTGATGCCTCTTGATAATAATATTATGTTTTACAATTTTCTGGGGTTGTTATAAATAAACACAAATTTTGGCAAACGAGCTACAAATCTGTATAGCTTACATTGACTTCAAAAAATGATTGACATAAAGCCTTAATGTCAAGGATAATTTTCAGTTTTAGTATAGTTTTGTTTTTCTTTTTTTAAAGAGTACTTCTTCTGTAGAGTGCGCTAACCTTATAAATTATAAAATTAAAACAAGTAGAAAAAACAGAATGCTAATTATAATAATTAGTTTTATGATAAAATAAAGTTAAAAATTTTTAGTATCCCAAAAATCTAAAGATATTAAATTTCATTATGAAAAATTATAAATATAAATTTAATTAAAAATTAATTCAAAAATAATTAAGGTAAAAATCAGAAATTCAGAAGTAATTAATATAAAATAGAAAATAATTAATATGAAAATTAAAATTTAAAAACAAGTTGAAAATAAATAATTAAATTTAAATCATTATTTATTCATTTATTTGTATTTATTTGTTACTTTACATAGTTTATATGATTTGATGAGCAAAATCAATAATTATATACCATAATTTAATATCATTTACAATATACTTAAAACTAAAAAAAGATATCAATGATTGTTTAGAGTAGAATTTGGTAATTACTTAAGTGCAATGGAATTACCATATTTAAGAAGGTGCATATTGATCCAGGTATGCCTGATTAGTTTTTCAAATTTAATTAGTTTATATACCAAAAAATATATTAATTGATAGTCACATTATTTGAAAAAAAAATACGGGTTTTACTTGATGTATAAAAATTCCAGTACACTACTTAATATACAACAAGGTAATTACTACTTAAGTTAATGACAAGCATATGAAAAAATATCTATAATTATAATTGACAGGCATTTAAGGTCTTGCGCAGTAGACACCTTTTTATTTTATTTCGATTCTCCTACTCCTTAATGAATTTCTAATATATATAATATATAAGATTGTATATAAAACAAAAATGCGCACACAGTTGAAAATTTTGTACTCATATGATTTTATTATTCAACAAATAGGTACATTATGCATAAGTGAGATCTTATGAAAATAATAAACAAAAGCAAACAAATCAGTTATTATATTTTATATTATGTACTTGCGAATGAATTTATGTACACATGCCAAAAAAAAACAAAGAAACAAATTCATCTCAAATAAAAAATATAAAAAAGCAAAAACAAAATAAATCAGTTGAATTGTTCATATGACGAGCAAATTTATTTTTATATAGAGAGTACTTCATTTTGATATAGTAGGTCACTTGAATTCTTCAGTAACTGTTTCTAAATTTTTTTTATTTGTAGTAATAATATAGTTTTTATTAAAATTATGTATTATGTAGGTATACGTACCTCTTTAATGACAAAATTTTTTTTTAGTAATTTTATCACTAAATGCTTCTTACTATAGGGAATATATCGGAAACGAAGCATTATATGAGGGACGTGTATTTATGTGTCCTAAATAAAACTTACTAACCACAAAACTTTTTATTAAACACGAGTGGTTTCTGCTATATCGTGCGAAGTCTATGTCAGTACGTAAATTACTGTTTTTTTAAAAACTTTAAATTTGACTTCAACTTGAAATATAATTACTCAACAGGGGCCCCTAGTATGCCATATATTTTGCTAAGTAATAGTTCTGAGTGCGAATTATTGTGTTAATCCACTAGTATAAGAAAATAATAAATTCTGAGCTTCAGAAAAAACTTTACCTTTAACATTAAAAAAAAAAGGTCTAATATATAATACCAAAATGTTGTATGTTTGTAATCTACAACCTGTAATAGAAACTAGTGATCCATCAGTTAGTTTTAAATTTTTTTTTTTTATATAATGATATATTAGTCAATGTGATGAACACTCTAACTGTTTTTGCAGAGTCATTTGGAATACACAATTATTATATTACATTTTTGGCATATATAATTATTATACAAAATTCGAATTTGTATGATAAGTGTACCCTACTAATGTAAATGTGGAAAGCTATATCTATTGGTAGAATAACTTCGGCCTTCATAATAGTATAGCTCCGTCGGTTGACAGGCAGGCATTCTACCTACTGTGACGTCCATTTCTTTAAACAAAAATTTTTTTTTTGTAAAAAGCCATAAGACATTATTGGTTTTCAAAGACAAGCTATAAAACATTAAGTAAAATCTTAGATAAATAGATTGAATTAAACCTCTTTCCTGGAATATCCAAAACAGTTTAGTTACTTATATTCCAAAGCAAAGAAAAGATTAGACAGAAATTGAGAACTATTGTCCAATCAGCTTACTCAATTCATTAGGGTAAATATTTGAAAAACTCATCAAAAATCATCTTGCTAGGAAAAAATATTCTACCTAACGAGCGATTTGGATTTTCAAATAAACACTCAAGGACGTACTAAGTTTGCAAAATCAAAAATGTCGTTAAGAGCAATTTAAATAACAAAAAGTCTATAGAATTCATAATACGTCGGGAAAGAATTCGACTCAGTATGACATTCCCAATTCATCTTCCGACATTGAATTCTCAATTTATCATACGCAGTTGATTCAAAGTTTTGTGAAAGATCAATTTTTATCAGTAAAAATTGTAGTAGTACAATCCAACAAAATCACTGTTACGCATCATCGTCTTTACAGTATATGTACCCTATAATCCAAATTCGTACACATTAGTTTGCACGTTGACGATAATGCGTTAAGATCTGTGCTAAACTGTCCAAATAAAATAATAAATAACCTTGAAAATGATTTCAAAATAATTCAAGACCAGTATTTTAAATGGAAAATCAAAATTAAATAACGAAAAAAAAAGAAAATTTTGTTTTATGCCGAACAGAAAGTGTATCATAATTATAGAAATTTCGAAATAGGCTGAGAAAGCGATATTATAAAATACGTGGGCGTTGACAACTTATATAGATACAAAAATTCTTTTGAAAACGCATCGAATGAAAACTATCAACAAAATAGATTTCTAGATAAAAAAATGTTATATTCAGTCATAAATAAAAAATCCAGTTTCGAAGCGTTTTGTTATACGGTTTCTACGTATGGATGAGTGCTGCTAAAACTAATTTGAATTTGTTTCAGAGAAAATAAAACTGTTTTTAAATTTATTCTAAATAAACCTTTTTACTTCTTCATGACCATAATAAACATTTGTTTTTATTCATGACCATTGTATATATAGCCCTATGGTCTTATAATTTAAATTCACGTTTTTGATTAAATACAGTTAAGATAATTAAAAAAAATTTTATGTTATACAAGTTTTTGATCAGTATTATTAATTTGGTTATAGTATTAGTACCTAGTTATTAACAGAAGTTCAATTTAATAATATTTGTTAGCTGGCATACTTTTCAGTATATAAACTGCTATTAGGATGTAATATAGGAAGTCCCTGGGCTACTTTTATGTATTTTTATGTACTATAGTTTTTTTTTTTACACGCTACCCAAATACTAGGAAAGACTTTCCTTTTATATAAAATTATTGTTGGTATCGGTAAGCAAAAAAAGGATTAAGAGGGAAATAGAATGATAGAGTAGAATTGGAGGGTATATCAAGCTTGTTTAAGTAAATTTGTTGAGCCCTATCCAATCAGGTTAAGGTGACAAATATGGGATTCGATGACTGATGAATAGATAGTCAAAATAGCGCCATCGGTTAAGAACTTACGTAATGTTCTAAGTATAAATACGTATGGAGTAATACGTTTTATTATTCGGTTTATATATGGTAGCTTCAGTTAGACTTACTGTCTTTAATTAGACCAAGATAACTAAAATTTTTAAGAACTTCTAAGTATTCATTTTTGAACGGATAAGAATTTTAGTTATTTTTTAATTTAATACAAGCCGATGATTAGTATTAAAAGTAGATTATGTTATTACGTTACGAATATTTTCCTTTTAATTTTACTGATATGCTTATCATAAAGATACGCGTATTTCGTCTACTACTTGCAGACTTCTTCAGTGTTTTGTACTCGACTGAGGAAAGAAATCTAAAATTGTTTTACTTATTTTGTTCGTACAGGTAACAATTTGAAATGGTGTTACTTAACAACGGACTTAATTACGCGATACCCAATGAAACTGATGTCGAAAGACTTATTGTAGACTTAGAAGCAGGAATCAACACGTACAATCCAACGTTTCCCATTACAACAGAACAAAAGGAGCTTATAAGAGCCACCACAGCCAAAGTCATTAAAGAAAAGATGTCGATTGACTATGAGAATAAAAAGGTAGTCAGAAATGAGAAAAAAGTCATCAGAGACATCAAGACAAAACCAGTATACTTTGTCAGGGCTGATAAAGGCAACGCACTGGTAATTTTAAACAAAGAAGATTACGATAATAGGATGCAGGAGAAGATCACGAACGGACCTTATAGGAAATTAAGAAACGATCCTCTTCAACAGTTCATCAAGCAAGTAGACAACACTATCAAGGAATGCCGACAAGTAATAGGAGTCAACAAACTTAAGGTCCCCAATTTAGCACTTCCTAGAATTAAAGGACTTCCTAAAATTCACGGAAGTGCTGGATTGGAATGAGGTGGGAGAAATTGGGACAGCAGATATGTCTCCAACATATAAAATAGCCAAATGGTTAGTGAAGGAGTTTCGTAATATGGATAAGCAGTTCGAAACCCAATCAGTGAAAAATTTTAAGGAACTTGCTCAAAAATTACAATCAATGGGAGGACTTAACGAAGACGAGGTCATGGTCTCTTTTGACGTAAAGTCCCTTTTTCCCAGTATCCCAGTCAAAGAGGCTATTACTCTGGTATAAGATTGGTTACTACAACAAGAAACTGGATAAGCTATTACTCTGGTATAAGATTGGTTACTACAACAAGAAACTGGACCACAGTGGAGGACAAAAGTAAAACAGTACATAAAGCTGATCCGGCTTTGCATGGAAGAAAATTATTTCACCTTTAGAGGAGATTTCTACAAGCAATTGAAGGGGGCTCCAATGGAAAACCCCCTTTCATCAGTAAAATTTTCATGGCTAAACTGGAGTCAGATTTAGCAGCAGAAGAACGGTTACCAAGATTTTGGAAGAGATACGTAGATGATATTTTTGCCGTAATAATGGAAAGGAACTTAGAATCAACCTTAACTACACTTAACGGACTTCACAGGAATATACAGTTCACTGTCGAAGTAGAAAAAAACGGTCAACTACCGTTCTTAGATCTACTGTTAAGTAAAACAGGAACGTCTCTAGAATTAGAGATTTACAGGAAACCTACGGTTACTGACAGGGTCATCCCGAATACCTCCAACCATTCCTATCAACATAAGATGGCATCGTTCAACCACATGATCCATCGAATGTTAACACTTCCCATCTCCCAAAAAGGTTTAGTAAAAGAAACTAAACACATATTTGAAATTGCGAGAATAAACGGATATCCTGAAAAAACCATCACAGCCTTACTTAGTAAACGTTAAAGAAGTTTACAACGGAATTCCCTCACTAACCTACTCACTGGTCAACAACCCATAAGAAGAGTAGCATTGGAGTTTAGCAAGATTTCTCTCCCACTCAGAGCGAAATTAAGAAAACACTGGTTAGATATCGTATATAGCAGCATAACTAACCAACTCAAGTCTGTTCTAGGTTCAACTAAAGACCCAATTGAACAAATAGAAAAATCAGGTGTATATAAGGTAACTTGCAGTCATTGCAACAAAGTTTATATCTAGGAGAAAGGTTCAAACACGACTCAATGAACACCTGAAAGAACCAGAACTGGCTAAAAAGAAGAACTCAACAGAGTTCAGATCCAAAATAGCAGAACACATCATCCAGGAGAATCATAGCATTTCGAAAGAAGACATTGTAATGGTAAATTACATTAGAGATTCTAGGAAACTAGATTCAGCTGAAAGCATCGAAATCTACAAAACTAAAAATGACTCACTCCTAAATAAAGACCAAGGCAACGGATATTCTTCTTTATTTAAATTTTTAGTGAAATATAATAAAACGAATAACACCACCCCGTCGGAAAAATTATTTCAAATACCAACAATAAAATAAATAAAAATATTTTTATTCAACCCCCTACCTGAGCTAATTCATTGGATAATAAACAACCATGCAGCTGCGAGAAACATCAAATTGTTACCTGTACGAATAAAATAAATAAAACAATTTTAGATTTCTTTCCTCAGTCGAGTACAAAACACTGAAGAAGTCTGCAAGTAGTAGACGAAATACGCGTATCTGTATGATAAGCATATCAGTAAAATTAAAAGGAAAATATTCGACTATTTTCACTGTTACACCAAAATTTTGCTCAAACTAGATTATGTTGAATGTGGATCATCGTAAAATAACTAAGCTCTCCTCCTTCAGATACGTGATATCGTCAATATATAGTTGTAATCGGAATGCCAAACTAAGAAAAAAATGCATTTGCAGTCTAATAAATTCTGTAGTTTGATTTTAGTTATGTAATTTTTAATGTCAAACCTAGATGACTGCTTTTGCAGTGTAATCGATTATTTAGTGAAACAAAAAATTGTCTAATCGAAAATGTCATTTGCATGTCACTTGCATGTTTCGAAATTGAAATTGAAGAAGTCAAAAAAAATGTTAAATACCTTAAATTTAATTTTTTGTTCAAATTTAAAAATGAGTGATTCGGACCTTGTTAAGTGGTAAAAAAAGTTTTTAATGCTATTTTCAAACCTGATAATGTGAACTTTAGTTTAAATTTATTTTTTATTACAAAAACCCAAAAAATTATAAATTTATTTTGCGATTTCTAGTGAAATCGACTTAGAACAGAAACATTGGAGTCAAAGTATAACAAAACTATTAATAACTATTAGGTTGCAATTCAAACCAGTATTCAATGCTTGCAAGAAAGAAAAACTGTTTGGAAAGAATTACATCGAGGGACAATCAGGGAAAATGTTGAATTTCCTTTCTCAGTAGACGAATGCAATAAAAAGTTTTTAAATTTAATGTAAAGTTAAAATTGAAGTAAAAAATTAAATTTAACTATAACCGCATTAAAAAACGAAAAACCCAAATTGGAAGAGGCGAAGTATTTGGCAATATTTTAATGAATCCGATACAGTTTACGAAAGATAAAAAATGAGTCAATCAGTTTACTTCAACCAAGACCTGGTTCACCCTTTGAATTTGAAGAGTCCAAAACAACACCACGAAAAAAGGAACAAAATTGACTGAAGAGCTATTAAGTTTTCGGAAGAGAAAAATTAAAGAGAGCTGTCATCAGGAATTACTTGAAAATGTGAGAGAGATTAAAATTGGATATTGAAATGAAGAAAATTTGTTGAAAAAACACTGAAATCGGTCCAAAAATGAGGATTTTAGAGTATCTACAACTAGTACCTATCTCTAAAAAATTTTAAAATTAACAATATGAAAAAATACTCTAAGATCTTCATTTTTGGATCTGTGTTAATTATTTATAAAATTACAAAGCTTTTCCCCTGGACTATTTTAATTTTTTTTTTTAAATTAATGCAGTTATTTTGAATTATTTAATTACTTCGAACGGTGAGTTTTTGATAAAGTCAGTAATTTTAATAAAAAACACATGTAAATTTTGTCATTTTTCAACACAGCCTTTCAGAGATTTAAAATGTAGTTTTAACCAAAAAAATAATTACACTGGTAAACAGCTGTTTCAAAAATAACCTGTTACAGCTTAGATAATGATTTGCAATTTTATAACAAACCAAAGATTATGTTATAAAAGGAATATCTGATATAGGTTAACGAGAAAACTTTGAAGAAGTCTTATAACAAATTTATATTTATTCTTCTGTTGGTATCACAACTTAGAGCATAGTTAAGATGTTCCTGGAAATCGTCACAAATGCCTATGCCTAAACATTCGATCAAGAGAATCAAAACTCTTCTAAGAAGTCTCAATAGAAAACAGGTACGTATCTTGACAGGAATAATAATAGGCCGCTGCCTAATAAAGAAACACATTTACAAAATGGGTCTAGTCGAAAACATTTTATGCAGAATATGTGAAATAGAGGAAGAATCTATTTAACATCTGCTATGTGAATGCGAAGGGCTCACTCGTAGCAGATTTCTCCCATACTTGGGCACAGCATTTCCCGAACAATGGGAGCTATTCAGCATACCATTGAAGAATATCATATATATTTAATAAATGATTTTTACAATTAGACTGATTTTTACAATTAGCAACAAAGTCCTTTTTGTGCCATATAAATATGTCAAGTATGTGCTTTCGGAGATATTGTTGGCCAAATGTTCAAATTGCAATTTTTAATTACCAGTAACCACTAATAAGCGAAAAGTATTAAATCAGAATTGTACAGCATCTAAATCAATTAGGTGACAGCTTACTTAGACGAATTCATTATAGTAGTCTGAAATTATTAAAGACATATAAAATACAAACAAAAACGTGTATTCCAGCAAAATAAATCATTCTCAACTAATCAATCTCAACTATAAGAACCATAATAAAGAATTCTAATTCTAAGTCATTATCCTTGACTTTCAAAATGCTGTGATACCATAAAATTTACACTATAATATCTTTCAAAATGTATATCAAAAGATCTTGACTTTGTACACTATTCCAAAATGTCCACAGTACGTAATGGAAATCTATAAAATAAAAGCAAAACAATTTAGATTATATTTTGTATGTATGTCATAGATAAGGTTAATAGAATTAATTAAATCTAACTAAAAAATCTGCTAAAAAAACTAGTAGCCCAAAAATCAAATAAGTATTTAGAAAATCATTTCTTTTCATTTCTGTACAGATCTGTGAATATGCCTAATCCGATTTAAATTGAAAAAAAACATAACAACAAATAACAAAATAAATTACCGTGAATATATCTATACTTAAGTTTTTTCAGGCTAGTGGGAGTCTTCAAAAGACACAATGAACCCCGTAGCTTGGCATTGGCGTGTGGGATTCCTATATTGCGATCTAGTCCTACAGGACTATTAAGCAATTTTTTCTTGGTTTTATTTTAATTTTCAATGTAGACTACATCCAGCGATGTCTATCAAACTTTTCTTTAACGTATTCACCCATACCCTTGACGATCAGCGACGAAAAACCGACAATCTCTACAAAAAAAAGTTGTAATTCTGGAAGACTTGTGAAAAACATAATTTCCTCAACATATCGAAATTCTTCACAAATCCCGGAAAAACAAATCTATCTAAACGTGAGAGTGGATGAACCCCCGATCACCGACGCGACGAGTCTTTAAGAATGTGGGTGATTATTGCTGCATTAAAGGTTTTACTCTTCTGAGTCGTCTGGCTATATTTCTATTGTCCAGGAGCTGGGCTACCTCGACATTTACATGGTGTTGGAGCCTTTTTTGTGACATTCAAAAGTGATTTCAATATTCTCTTACCTGCCTCACAGAACACATTTATGTAGTTGGAAACTATGGGTATCAAAAAATTTTTCATATATGAAATTTCTAAATACAATTTCAGTATTTAATTGTTTTTTTAATTTTTTTTGTATGTACATTAGTAAAAATTTTGGAAAACAGATGTAAGTGTTTTAATTTTTTTAAAAATCAATTTCTGTAAAAATTTTGTGACAAACATTAAATGGCTAAAGTCAAATTACAGCAATCACTTGCAATGCAATTGAAACAAAATCATTTTCATCAACATTGTCAAACTATTGTTGCTTGCTCGTCAAATGTGCTTGCATTTGATCTTAGTTTGACATTT
This sequence comes from Argyra leucocephala, assembly GCA_963942445.1. Taxonomy (NCBI): domain Eukaryota; kingdom Metazoa; phylum Arthropoda; class Insecta; order Diptera; family Dolichopodidae; genus Argyra; species Argyra leucocephala. The sequence goes on along the minus strand of OZ012681.1, from coordinate 80,025,104 downwards.
CCGATTATACTTTATATTTTAAACATTATTGGCCACAATATGGAACCTTGTGGTACGCCATTTCTAATAATCTTTCCGTTACTAAGAACTCGTTTCCGACATTATTTATTCTAACCATTTGTGTACGATTCTGAAAGCCAGATTCAGAAAGCCAAAGAAATGAGGTTGGTGTGTGATAAGATTTAATTTAAATAGTTTTATTAGCAGTATGTCGTGATCCACCTAGTCACAAGCTTTTTTAATATATAGAAAGGCAGAACTAACAAATTTTCCACAATTGTTCGAAATAGTACAATATAAACTCTTAAAATAGACAATCGAAATATATGAATTTCTAACATATTGCAGAAACACATTAAGACAATTAAAACAAAATAAAAATAAAATAATTTTTTAAAATGAATTTAAATTATAAAAAGATTAACATAAGAAACAATATTGAATGTGTATTATTAGAGATGAATGAAATATTTTAAATATTTAAAATAGTTTTGGAAAAGGGTTTAAAACAAAAATTGTTAACAAATTAATCAATGTTCCATCTCAATGTTCAACTCAATGAAAGATGAACAATTTTTTTCATTGTACATTTTATTGTAATCTCGGTACACAAACTTTATAATTTCCATACACAGTGTGTTGTGCAAATAAATTAAGAAAATATGATACGCAATTGCAAGGACATCTCATACCATCCTATATTATATCCTTTTACATATTACAAATAATAAAATATTACTATTATTATGAGAAAATAATGATTTTTTGTTTGTTCTCAAATTCAAGTTGTTGACAACAACCCCTTAAATACAAAAAATTTATCTACTTTTTTAAAAAATAAAAAACAAAAATTGGAATTTTGCTTTAAGCAAAACAATAAATGATTTTTCGGCTTTTCATTTCATTTACCAAATTTTAATAAAAGCCAATATGTATAGACTTTCCAACTATAGAAAAATTATTTTCTTAAAATGAAATCCCTTTGGTGAATAATTTAATTTAAGAAAACAAAAAAAAAAAAAAGGGATGAAGAAATTATACACTTTTGTAACTCAAAATTTATTTATTAAACGTCACTCAAAAAAATGTTAAGTCTTTTGTAAAATATAACAAAACAAACAAAAAAATAAATAATAATAAATGAAAAAGTGGTATGAAATAATTTAACAATACTTTGTCATATCCAATGTCTAGAAACCGGCAGGAAGAATCCAAACAAAATGAAACAAATTTTTTTAAACGCATTTCTAATAGAATAACATAATAATAATCCCCACAAAACACTCATTTACAAAACTGCAAGTCGTTTTCTACAAATTTAAATTAAGTTTTTAAAATTTGTACTTTTTCAAAAGGCGAGACATGTAATTAATTTGATAGATGGATAATGAAAATATACGATGAAGAATTTTAAAATTGAAAATGTATTTTTTTATTTTTTGTTTTTTTGGCTAAAATCTCTAAGGATATTTACTTTTGGGGGAGTGACAGTTCTACTTTGTTTAGAATATTTAGATAATAAAATTAGAATGAATGTTGCATTAAATATTAAGACATTTTATTTTTTTAATTGATGACTATTTTAATTAAAAAAAAAAGTTTTTCTCAAATTTCTTCATTCTTTATTTAGTTATAAAAATAAAATAAAAAAAATGTTATAATTATTGTTAGATGAGATGAAATTTAATTTTATAAGGAATTAATTATTATTTTGCATAGAATCGAATCAAAAATCTAGTCTTTTGTTTACATTTTATTGAATTCGATATTAAGACAGATTTACGATGTTGTTTTTAGATTAGATACGTTCACATGTTGTTAAACAAATCCTATTTAATATTGTCTAATCGTAATGTTTTAATTAAACAATCGATTTATCATAAATGGAAATTTTAATTATATTATAGAAAGGGATTTTAAAAAGTGTAAAAATAAATGTCTCAGCAAAATCACTCTATTTTACCGTACTTAAGGTAAAAAAAGATAATTATTCTTAGAAATAGATTATTATTTTATTATTTTACCTACTACATAAATTAGCAGATCGGAAGAAACGAAAACCATAATTTCAAATATACAATTTATTGAAAGAAGAAAAACATCACCACGACCGTTACATCAAGAAAAAAATTTTTAAACGGCTAGCTGCAAAATATTAATGCTTTAAAAGATTTATATAATGATTTAAAAACAGAAATTTAAATCAAGGTGTATTAGAAAATGCATTTGGAATTTTACGTAAAAGTGGTTGAAACACAATGTTATTAACTCCGGTACAATTTTTATCTTCATTTATAAAATCTTTTTCTGTTAAGTATATGGAAAATGGTACTACTTCTAATAATTGCGAGTCAATAGAGGATTTCCAATTACCAGACATAGACTTAAAAGAAATAGAATTACCGACGGATGTGTCTCAAAGTAAATATGAATTTAAAATATCAGCAGATTACAAATCCATATACTTTGGAGCAGAAAATGCCTTTTGTTATTAAGGCGGCTGGTTACTGAGAAAATATAGAGCACATCATAACCGCACTTACTGAGGAAATTAATACTGTGGAAAGCATCTATTTACAATTCACAAAATTTAAATAATATGATAACGCTGTTTTAGTTAGGCCTCCTAAAGGTTTTATGGATAGTTCATTATCTAATTTAGAAAATATTTTTGTTAAATATGTTAACGAAATTTTGGTGAATGAAAAATTAAAAAATGATTTTGATTACGAGTGCTGTGATAAATCAGACAAAAGTTTCCTTAGTAAGTTATAGATTCACAATATTTATACTCTTTATACTCTTATAAAAAATCATAATAAAAATATAAAAGAATTGAATGTAAAACATAAATTGTTTAGTGTTGTGCATATGTGATAACAAATTATTACAAGAAAAAAATTTCAGTTTTATTTATTGCAGTCTTGTTTGCAGCTTTTGAGTTATTTTTTGGAATAGATATTAACCCAAAATGTTTTCCAAATCAATATATTAATCAAAAAATTTTTTTTAAAATTATGAACCTTTTTTTTTATTTAATTTCAGCCAACTTTTTTTGATACTATCTTTTGTTTACTATATTTTTTCTTTTTCTTGCACATTAAATTCTTACTAGCTATTCCCGGCGTAACATTCGTCGGTCTAGCATTAGCATTATAAATTTTTTTTTTTTTTTTTTTTTTTAATATAAATTTTATTTTTTCCCACTATTTTTACATTCTTACACTAGTCTAGCCTACAAAAATTTACAAAAACAGCTACTTATTTCTAATTTTATTAACATCTAAACAATTTTACCGTTTTTATGTTAGTTTTACGCAAAATTTTATGAGTTTTTTATACTATGTACAACTTTACAGAGTTTTTTAGTCTTTGAATTATATTATTGGAAAGGTAGGAGGTAAAAACCAATATTTATATTTATTAAAAACCTAGCCTAACTTAGTCTATCTTAATCTAACTAAAACTGCTTAACCTAATTAAAAAAATAATGTATGTTATACTATGTGCTAATTATAATTAGAGTTTTCCAACCACCAATAGTTTGTTTTAATTAATTTGTCCTTATCTGGTATGGACATTTCAAATTTTAAATTCTCTCCGTTAATATTGCCCGGGTTATAATCAATAGCTTTACATGTAGCCCGTCTATTATAATGGTATAATAGAGGGACATGATTACGGTTTTGAATATAACCGTTTTTATCCAAATAGATAAAATGCTCTGGAGCTATGAAGCCCGTGAGCAAGGTCTTTTTGATGTACTCCTCATTGTGGTAGAATATATGCGATATTAAACCATTTTCCGGAGTGTTTTGTGCTTTATCATAATGTCTTCGAATTAATTTTATAACAAAATTATCGATTCTAATTATGTTTGCTTCCTTGTACAAGTATTTATTAGAGTAGTAATGCTTGTATTCGGAATTGGGCTTTCTATATATATTAGTACAAACTCTTATGCACTTTCTTTCAAATTTTCGGAGAGTTTCCATTAAGCTCGCACTGATGTTGTACCATATTGGTGCACCATATACAAGCGTTGGTCTTATTAATGTTTGGTAACATATAATTTTAACTCTTTTACTAATAATTTTGTTGTAAAAAAGTTTTTTTGAAGCCATGAAAGCTTTGTTACCTTTTAATATGCTATATTTGACTTGCTCAATATAATTTAAGTTACGATGTAATTGTACTCCTAGGTATTTAACTACTTTTTTATTAGTTAAGATAACATTTCCTGCGGATTTTATTTCAAATTCTTTCCAGTGTTTTTTGATATCTACACTAGTTTTATCAACCGTGTTACGAAACAAAATTGTCTCGCATTTGTTGATGTTGATTTTCAGCAGCCAAACTTTGCAGTAGCGCCGAGTAATATTAAACATTTTTTGTACTTTGCCTTTGATGTAATCTACTGAACTATCGGCAGAATAGAATATGATGTCATCGGCAAAGGCCAATGCATAATTATTTCCTCTAACCCGGTCTAGTGAGGACAATAGTTCTGATAAATATATTGAAAACAGTATTGGTGCATTAACTGTACCTTGTAACGGGCCATTATCGATCGTGAAAATTTTTTTATGATTATCATTTGGGTTTTTTATAAAAAATTTATTTTTGTAAATCATATCAATTATAATTGCTACAAGGTAATTTGGGACTTTAAACTTTAAAAGTTTATATATTAGCCCATCTAACCAAACCGTGTTAAAAGCTTTTTCCAAATCTATCAGGCAAGCTCCCACTCCAAACTTTTTGTTAATAAACCAACAAATATCTGAGGTCAACTTTGTAATGGCGTGAATCGCTCCATGCTTGTACCTGAAGCCGAATTGGTTTTCAGGTATAATTTGTTTCGTTAGTGTAAATTTAGTTAATTTGTCGTTGATAAGTGTTTCAAATACTTTGCTTATGTTTGGCATTAAGCTAATGGGTCTGTAGTTACTTACGTTATTTGGGTCTTTACCAGCTTTTTTTAGCAATACTATTTTCGATGTTTTCCATATTTTCGGAAAATACGAGTTGTTAATTGCATTATTAAAAAGAATAACATATTTGGAAATTATAAGTGGACTTAGGTTCTTTAGTACTATATTTGGTATGTTATCGTCACCCGAAGAAACTTTATTTTTAAAATTTTTGAATTTTAACACAAGCTCAGCCTGGTTTGTGAATATGCTATTTACAGTGGTTTGGTTTGAGGACTTGTTTAAATTAGAAAAATTGCAGATTGTAATATTGCTGGCTCTCACATATTCGGTGTAGCTTTTAAATTGCTGAATTGTATTTAAAACTTTTGTATGGAATCTGTTATTTGTTGATGGAGCAGTTTTATGAATCTGTGCTAGGTATGAACCCATGGTATTATAAATTTGAGTTTGATCGTTTAGTACATATTGGCTGGAACTAGATCGTTGTAATTTGTTAATATCAATATTATTTTCTAGTAGTAGTTGTATATCTTTTTGATCTATATGCAGTTTAAAAATATTGTTGTAATTATTTCTCCGGAAAATTTTGTTTATTTCCGGGAACATGTTTGAACTTTTACTAGGTGATATGTTTTGGAGACGTTTTTTCCAGTATTTATTTATTTCTACATTGATCTGCTGTTTTATTAAGGAGTTGATGTTATTTAGAAGGCTTTTGAGAAGTTGCAAATTGTGTGGAGAAAAATTAAGTCTGTGTTTGTGGATTTTGTGTATATCTTTCATTAATTCAGTTTTTTTTTTTAGAAGTCTTTTTAAATTTGAAGAATAAAATTTTCGTATATTGCTTTTATTATTCATTTTTGGTATAACATCCTTCATTGTTTTTGTTATTATAGTGTTTAGTTTCTCAAGGTGGTAGTCAATGTTTTGAATTGAAATATTGCAAGTATCTGATATTTTATTTGTATTATTATTATTATTATTATTATTACTATTATTATTATTATTATTATTATTGTTATTATTATTATTATTATTATTATTATTATTAATATTATATTGTCTAAAATAGTTTAGATCCAACTTGAGCTGAAATCTTGACCAATTAACATTTTTGAAATTGAAAACATTATTTCCTGCTGGCAATTCTGTTAACGAAAGTTTTTCATTGTTAATATTAAACGTGACACTGATAGCGTTGTGATCACTGTCATATGGGAGTGTGGTGAGTTTAAGTATTGGAGAGGAATTCACATTTATTCTAGTATCAGTAATGACCAAGTCTATATATGAATTTGCACGAGGTAGTGTAGGTGCATCAGTCAGATATAATTGAGATTTAAACAATAGTTTATTATTTTGTAACCAATTATGTAGTTGAATGCCACGAGTATTATTTATATCGTTTAACCATGCTGTATGTCTTGCATTAAAATCGCCAGTTAATATGTATAGGTTATTTGGATTTGAAAGATTAAGCAGATCAAATATTTTATGGAGTTCTGTTAAAAAATTATGTGAATTTCTATTCGATGCATAAATAGAAACTATAAATAATTTTTTTCTTTGCTTTAATTGGAGTGAAATAATACATGGTTCAATACAAATAAACTGATCGAAAATGTAATTATTAACAATTTGATAATTGAATTCTTTTTTGATGCCTATGGCAACACCTCCGCCTTCAGTAACTGTTTTCCGGTCTCTTCTTATTAAATTATAATTATCAATAGACATGTGATGGTTTGTTTTCAGTTTTGTTTCACACATGCAGATTATATCTGGTTTATAATTTTCTAGAAAGTGCATAAGAGAAATTTTTTTATTGTGTGAGATGAGCGAATTAACGTTAATTGATATTAATGTATAATTGTAGTTATTATTACACATTGTTGATTGGAAAACTCATAAAATCAAAGAGAATATTTATTCTCTCTGTATTGGAGTTAATATTTTTTTCAATATTCGTAAATTTTTTTTGTATTTCTGTAATGCAATTTTTAATTTCTAATAATATGTTAGTGTTGCTACTATTACTAATATTACTACTAATGTTATTGTAATTATTATTATTACTCATACTTGCGTTTTCATTATTATTTGCTAAATTTGATCTCACCACATTGGCAAAAGACATACTCGGTTGAGTTCTATTAAACATCATGTGTTTAGTTTCAATTTTGCGTTTTAGTAGTTCTTTTACTTCTTCGCGTCTATTTATCCTGAGCTGATATTCTGTACAGTTTTTGTAAGAAGCCGGATGACCATATTTCTTACATAATATGCAAAAAAGTTTCTCTCTAGGATCCTTAGGTTGGATCTGACAGTCTCCACGAGGATGTGAATCTCCGCATTTTACACATCTATAGTCCATTTTACAATTTGCGGCTGAGTGACCAAAGCGTTGACATCTTATACATTGGAGGATACCTGTCTTGGTAAGACGCTCCCATCGAATTATTTGGTGATCCAATTTATTAATTTTTAAAATATCTTTTATTGTACTTTTAGGGGCTGCTTGTACAATAAAAAATGGCAGTTTTTTATTTTCTTTGATTGAATGTCTAGTTGTTAAACGAGTTACTTTTTCAAATTTCAAATCTTCATTTTCTTGTACTAAGGCGTCAAATACTTCTTCACATGTGTGTGAACTGCTAAGACCTTTCAGTAACAGAGTAACTCTTTTGTCATCTTTTGGTGTAAATGTGAAGTAATTGATATCTGATTTCTCAAGTAGTTCACATGATTTTTTGAAATCTTCAATGTTGTAGGTATACAGAATATTACTACCCTCCTTTACTTGTTTAATCAAAAAATCTTTTATTCCAATGGTATTTTTTATTAGTCTTTTTAGATAACTAACATCTGTACTTCCGAAGTTAATAGGTGGCATTTTAGTTACCTTTTGTGCTATTTTAATCGGTATGTCGGTATTTTTGTCATGATTGTTTTTTATCATTTCCTTTTTCTCATTCAGTTCTTTTTTTTTTAGATTTGTGATTCTAGACATTTCCTCAATTGTTGTTTCAGGGAACGCAGCCTGTGGTTCAACAATGTCTGTGATATCAGTAACTGGATCAATGATATTTTCATCATCTCCTGCTATGTCCTCTAGGTCTGCCAGGGAGTCATAATAATTATTTGAAACACGTGCAGTGTTGCTGCCACTTACTAGCATGTTTCTTAGTTTGAGGTTATCCTCTTTTAATTTATTAATTGCTTCTGTGAGCTCAAGGATTTTATTTTTATTTTTATTCGCCATGTTGGCATTACTTTTTTTTTTACTTTTACTGGTTAATTTTTTACTTTTTAATACATCACATAACTTAAAGTTTACATTGTCTCTTAAGTTAAAATTAATTGTATTGTCATATTTTGTTTGCTGAGATTGCATAATTGCAATCCCTTTAAAAGTTTTTATTTGTTCACTAATAATTTATTTTTTGCCTTCTTTTAATTTAGAACAAAAAAAAAAAGAAAAACAAAAACAAAAAACACAAAAATTATATTAACTGAAATTTTCTTTTCACTGAGTTTGATTTTCATCGACCGCTATCAACCAAATATCAGCATTATAAATGAAACAATTTATTTTATTTATTTTTTTTCTTTATTTTCTTAAAAAAAATCAATGTTTTACATATTTTTTTATTACATAATAAATAAAGAAAATAAACAAATAAAATAAATAGTTTCATTTATAATGCTAATGCTAGACCGGCGAATGTTACGCCGGGAATAGCTAGTAGATTACAATATTGTTTGATCTATCTATAACTATTTTTTTTATATTTTTTATTTAGGTATTTATTTATTTGTTATAAATTAATTTTGACCGCTAATAGTTTTGAAGAAAACTTTTATATAAAGCAGCGTTTATACGTTTTTGAATTGTGTTTAAAACGTATAAATGATGTTCATTAAAATTTGACATCCGACTTTGTTATAGAATATCATTATTTTTTTTTTTTTTAAATAATAGTGCTCGACACGCATTTTTGTATTTCGCAAGTTAAAAAAGTGAATTTTGCGAGAAAAGGTATTTATAATCTTCTAATTGTGTTATGCCAATATATTGAAAGATATACATTAAAAAAAACAAAAAATGTGTATTAAATATTATTATTATTTATCAATACAAATACTTAGAATAATTGATTTACTATTTAAATATTTATATTTCATAAATGTTCTGAAATTACACAATATATTTATATATGTTTATAAGTATTTATTATTAGTACTCGTAACGCATATTCGTATCTTCGTATTTTGCAAGTTTAGAAAGTGGATTTTGCATGAAGAAATATAGTATACTTTGCAACTATATTTGTTTATCTTTGAGATATGTAATTAAAACTTTTGAAATAAAATTTGATGTAATTGCAATAAAATTTGTAAATGTAATAAAAATAAGTAAATTAAAACTTTCATGAAACAAAATCTGATGTCTAAACGCTCCCTAACAAATACTATTAATAGAGACGAAACAAAACAAATTTTCAACAAAATGTGGCGAACAGAGATGTCGCTGGCAGTATAGATATGAAATTAAAGGCATTTAAACTAAATACATACCACACTCACATTAAAAACACATTAAAATAGTCATAAACACGATTTTTGTGTTATTTTTTACTATCATAATAGCCCTAACTATTACAAAACTGAAAATAAAAAAAACAAAAACATTTATTTATAGAATTTATATTTTTATTTCACTTCTTTTAAATTTTGGTTTTGACGTTTTGGTATGATTAGATATGATAATTATAGTGAAGGTTATGATATGGTTATGACGTTGTTAAATCATATCGAATCTATAGGCCATTTATTATATATTTTGGGGTAAAGCCAATAATTATGCTTTTTTTCTTATTGTTCAGTCTTTATTGACGCCTTATGACTATTATAGCTAGGGGTAAGGCCAATAATTGTGCTTTTTCTATTGTTCTTCAGTTTTTATTGTTATATTTTTATCCCGCTAGGGTCTCTGATGTAGGTAAGGTTAGTTTGTGATTTTTTTTTAAAGTTTTTTAAATTTTTATGTTTACTAAATTTGCCGTGTATTGAATTGGAACTTGATAATAATGTCATAACATATTTTGTTTTTCTTGTTCTTAGCAGATCGTAAATTTCGGTTTATGATTCTCCATGTACAATATTATATTTACTCAATGCTACTGCGCATTTGAATTTATACTTTTGAATTATTTGTTAATAAAATAAATAAATTTCAATTATTGGAATTTCTGAACATGGGTGAGGTAAAAAATATATTTTCTAAATTTACCATTTGTTTTACCGGTAAGTTTTTTTGCTGTAATATCGTAATATTGTAATATTTTAACAAAGCTATTTTTATAAAATAATTATATTCTGATAATTCGGTTTTTGTCTTTGCTTATTTGTTTTTTTTTTTAATTAATTCATATAATCAGATATAATTAATACTATTGCTCAATAGGTGAATTTTTTTAGGTTAATTTTAATTTGTTTTTGATTTTATTTGGTTTTATCGTTTTGTGGTTTACACACAATTGGTAATTCGTAATAGTTCTAATAAAGTTGTCTAATCTAGTTGAAAAAAGCTTTGTGTTGTAAAAGCTTTGTGAAAAGTTTAACAGACGTTTAAGCGTATTAATATATAAGATTATCGTCTATCTATTTCTTACAATTTTTAGCAAATTTGCATATGTTTTTGTGTGCAAACAAATGAATACATACATGAGTGCATATTCTTGTTATGGATATTCTTTGTTTGCTACTATCTAAGAGCATTATAAAAGCTCTAAGAACGGATATAGAGTTACAAGTTGGCACAAGAACTTTTATAGAACTAAAATTGTTACTTGCGTAGTAACTTTAAAGTTTTCACTAACAATTCCCATAGCATTCTTCCAGTGATCAGTTCATAGTCAGTTGATGTTTTTTTGCGATGATCTCATTCTTAACAACCGTTACAACTTCATATAATTTTATTGTTTTTCGCGGAAGTTCATTTGTTCACAAGAAGAACAAATGTTTTCATAAATAAATGTTTTAAAATAACCAAACCAATTCAAATTAGGTATCTTCTTGCGATGACAATATTAATAATTTTAATAGAAGGATAGGATACACTTACACAATACAACTTTATTACCTCATTACTACATTGTTTTACCAGAAAAAATGGACCAAAAATCTTTGCCTTCATATTTATTTAGTATTTGTTTTGCTTATTTTTCAATTAACTAAAATTTATTACATCATTTTAATATTAAATAATTTTATTATTATTTAAGCCCAAAAAAACAAAAATATTACTTTATTAAAAAAAATATAATGCACGTATTAAATTAATAAAAAAAAACAGAAATAGGTATATAAGTGAAAAATGTGAGCTACGTTATGTCTACTTCATCATTTAATAATAATATAAAATACCACCTCCTTGGTAACCAACCAAATGAATTTTGACTGTACCAATAAATTTCCTTAAACAATACTCCCTTTAGCTTTAAATAAAATATTTTTTCACTATAATTTTACAGTAGAACCAACACCCTTCAATTATTACACATTCTATGCATATAAAATTTGTTTCAAAAAATTAATTCAAAAATTGCATTTCTTTTAAAAAAAAATTACGATTTTTGTATTTATGAATGAAAAAAGAAAAAATTAACCGCGTAATCTTTAAATATTCAAATCTGAAAACCAAAAATGAAATAAAGAAAAGAATCTGTTTCCTGAATCCTCATTGCTAATAAACAAAAAAATTGTTCATAACGATATTCATAAAAATATAATCGCGTGTTATATAGTGAAGAAAAACAAAAACAAAAACAAAAAACACAAATTCCAACAATTTTTTGGCCAAAATCAAATCTGTAAATTTAAATATTTTTTTTATATTTCAAAAAAAAAATTAAGTCACGTGCAGAGCAATATCCTTTTATTTTAGTCCTTTCACGAGTTATATTCATTTGTCCCTTAATAAATTATCACTATAGGCGAGTGTTATCCTTTATCTTCTTTTCTTTTTGTTTTTTTTCTTTTTTTTTTTTAGTTTCAAAATAATATTTAACTGTTATATAGATTTTTAATACCTATAAATGCTGAGATACAGTATTTATGGCTGATATCCTTAAAGGAATCCTTTAATATTGTAGACGCTTGCATACAGAATTACTAATTTATTTTTTTAAATTATTATTTCTATGTGTGTATGTTTATAAATTAGAGATTGTAGAATTTTCATAAATTTTTATTTTTTTGTTTTTTTTTTTTGTTTTTTTTTTTGGTAAGGATTTGTGTATGTTTTTATGTTTTTAAATGTCGGGAAGACTATTTCCTTTACATTATATTATATTATGTGTATTCGATAATTTGAGGGATGATGTGGGATTTAAGAGGTCAAAATCCTAGGATAAAAGAAAATTAAACATGAAAATAATATAATAATATAATATGTATATATTATTATATATATATATATATATATTTATATGTACATATATTACTTTATATTTATATTATTGTTTTATTTAAATGCTAAAGGAGTGAAAAGGCGTTCTATAAAAACACTAATCAAATTTCATTTTTATTATTTTCATTGTATTGAAGCTTAAAATAATTTTCTTTTGTTTTTAAATGGATGTAAAAAGAAAATCCTTTTTAATAAAATTTATTCTGCACCAAAAACATAAAGATTTGTTATTTTTTCTTGTTATATTTTTTTCTGTTTTTGTTTGGGACAAAAATTATTATAAATTATATTATTACATTTTCGTTTTTTGTCAATTGGCTTAATCAATGTTTAAAGTTTTAAAGACTGTTATTTTTTTTTAAACAACAAATAGAGTGGGGCTGAAAATTTTAATGAAATTTTTTGAGAGATATCATTTATGTTAACACGTGTTGCTAATATTATTTAATTATAGATTCATAATATGGCTGACCCATATGGTGCAGCTGGTTATGTCATATTTTGTCTACTAATTAGAGGGTTCTAATTTGAAATTGCGCTCAAGGCCTGGATATTGTAAAAAAAAATTTTTTCAATATTATTCTTTAAAATTAATTTGAGAGACAATTTGGTTGTCACTGAAAATATAAAATGGAATTATGCTATTTTGAAAGTGAAGTTACTTTACAATAGATGTTGTTGTCACAAGTACCAGTAATATTCAAAATAGTCAAAATAAAAATAAGCTGAATATTATCAGAGCAGAAACAAAACAAAAATTAAATACTAAAATTTTATAATCCAACCAAACGAGTAATTCTAAATTTTGCTAACTTATCTGAATATGAATATTCAGATTTTCTGCATCATGTTTATATATGAGATTACGTATACCAAATCTTTGAATTTAATGTGTTCATTCCATAATTTTTGAATTATCAAAACAAAAATAATTCAAGTTATAGATTTTCTAACTACTAAAAATGTTATTATACGCATGTGTTACAATATTAATGCGGTTAAGGGTTCTTCTTTATTCCGAAATAATGGTTACACAACAAGTTCAGTGAGAGTTTTGGTATTCATTTATTTTTTATGAGAAAGCCGATTGATAATCCGACCTACAATTTCTCAATTTAAAACTCTTTAGTTTAACTTGAAAGATGGTCTTTTAAAAAAAAATCAGTATCTACACGACAAAAGGAGACAAGTCCAGTATTTTTAAAATTGACACATTAACGCTGTTAATCTTAAAATTTATGTGTATATAAAAAAAAATGTATGTGTATATGAGGAATTTTTTTGATTGACACATTGGGTTTTATCCATTTAAAAATTATTTTACAGGTGACAAGACGGCAAAAGTATTCACATATCTCCTCTTTTGTCAAATGACAAAATTTTTAATTTTCGTAAACCATCGCTTTTGGTTTGGGCGAATTCTTTTTTTCATATACCAACTAGTAATTTATTTTCGCCCTATAAAATCGATTCAACATCAAACAAAAATTCGAAAATTCAACAATAAACTAAAATATTTTGTTTAACTCAATTGAAGGGACCAAAATATATTGCAACAAAAACAATGAAATTTCTTTAAAACCGGTTTATGTCAACAAAATAAATTTTTCAACCGATTTTTACAAAATAAATGTACTTATTTTTGAGATTATCCCCTTTTGTAGTGTGTATTGAATCCCAACACACTATTTTCACTTGTAGGCTCACGACAATTTATTGATCCATTGCCACATCTATTGACACAGTGTAACAAACATAATGGCATTGATGTTTTCCAATGGGGTTTAGTTTTCATCAAGAAATTTCTTCTTTTACAACATTTTATGAAATTTTAATCTAAACTGAAAATATAAATCGCGTTCGATTGTCTTGAAAAAATATAGAGGTGTAATTCACTAAACATTCTTCCAAATTTATTGTTCTATTCATAGTGTCAGTTATATTAAATCTCTACCATTTGAGGCTTTATAACCACCCTTCGAGTGTTTGTTTAATACACAATACTTGAATTTCTATATTAGATCTTATTCTTGTACGAATTATTAGCGTTATATTATTTAAACTATCGTGATAATCAATCGCAAGCAATATAAGAAAAATCTATTTTAAATTACTTGTCTTATCCAACAGATATTAGCAGGGTATAACTAGATTGTCATGGACTTATTTTTTATTTAAAAAAAGTAACTGTCTTACAAGATCATGCATGATATCCAGGATTGTAACAGAGACACCCAAGTACAATGCTACAAAGTAGTCAAAACATTTACAAAATTTTATGTTTAATTCTGTGTAATTAAAATTTAGATATTTGAGTGCATTGAACCAAGATAAAACAAGATATACAACGTTATTCCACGTATCCCAATTTAATGTATTTAATACTATAGGATAAATATTAAGTATATATCCCTTTCCATGACATATTCAATAAATAAACAATAAATCAAATAACTTTGTTCCTGTTAAAACACCAGCCAGGTGTAATTTAATATCATTTCTTTTTTGGGAAATTACACTGAGTTCTACCTGCATAATTCTGTCTTGTAATAAGAACTGCTAATCTTTAATTTAATATTAGGTACATAACATTACTAATAAATAAATTATTCATTGTAACGAATATTAAAAGTTACAATATTATAATTTTTAATTCCGCATGATAATTTACAAGCTTGTACAGTAATCTAGTGGTCGTGTGTCCAATTCAAATTCTTAAACATTTCGACATATTCAACTATTTTCTAAGAGAAATTAACAAAAATGTAGATAATATTCTGTACAACTATTATAATTTTCTTATTTACATTATTTATTTACTTATTTATTTTTTTTTGTCTCTCCCTAATATTCTCATTTACCAAAAATCTTGTTAAAATTTTTGTTATCAAATTAGCATATGAAAATCTGATAATATAAGTTTTCCGTTATTTATAAACCATAATTTTGATTACGGTATAAATAAATAAATTTTGTTATTTTGTATATTATTATTGCATATTGTATATATGTATGTATACAGGAGATAATAAACAGGATACTAAGGAATATCCTATCTATAATATTATATTGAATATACAATAGAAAGAAATAACATTTTCGAGATATAAAGTCAATATAAGTAATAAAAGCCGCCATTGGAGATGTGTAATAATATTTTGTATTTCGTTCTATCTATCCTTTATTGGATTACAATAATGATTTGACTCTTAAAATGAGCAAATAACCAACAAAAAATAGCAAAATGTCAAAAATTATAAACTGAAATTGTCGAATTAAATGGTAACACATGAATACATACATACATACACATATAATAATATTATATTACTGTATTGAGGGTTCAAATTATTGTTGTTTTTTTAAAAATTGTTTATTTTTCTTTTGTTTTTTGTTTTTTTTTTTTTGTCTTGATATTTTAATATTATTCTTTGTGTTTTTGATTTTCATGCCACTAACCGTTATAGTAGAATCGAGCTGCATAAGGATAATAATTGTGAAATAAAATGTTTTAACTATATAGGATATCGTATGAATAAAATTGAAAATTGTTAAATATGTTTTTGGGGATTTTAAAGGATTTTCCAATTTATTAATTTTTTTTTTTGTTTTTTTTAAATTTCATTTTCCCTAAATATATATAAAAATATTATTCTGTATGGTAATGAATCGAGGATAGATAATATTAAGAATTAAAATTAAGGATTGTATCTGTAAATCTCGATAATTGAAAATTATAAAATTTTCAGGAGAGCTATAAAATGTTTTAAAAGAAAATGAATACAGGTTTGAATAATAATAGAAATTAAAATCACGGTTTAGATCATTAGTTAAGAACATCTAATATATGTGTTCAGAGTTTGTCTGAAGTTTATTTATAATAATATACATATCATGTTTAATTCAGCTAATTTTTCGATAATTTGTTAGTTTGAACTCAACTTTGTTTTCTTTCAAAATATTTTCGGTGTTTTTTTAGCTTTTCTGATATAATGGAACTTATGATTGAAAACGAAACCAAAAATGAAACAAAACGAAACGACCATCGTGTGAATAAAAACATTTTTGAAAATTTTCGAAACTTAACTGACAGTGTTGTCAAAAACAGTTGTTTCAATTTTTTGTGGTTGTGTTTTTGTTTATTCTGATTTATTTATTAATTTATTTATACTCCTTAGCACAAACAGTTTAAAAAACAAAATTATAATGTATCTATTTGCTACAAATCAAATTAAAATTAAAAATTAAACTAAAATTAAAATTTAATAACCAATTACATACATTTTAATAAAAAACAAAACAAAAAAGAATAACAAAATCCTAAAAATAGCGATTGTATAATTTTTGTTTTTGTGAATGTTTTAACAGTGTAGTGTTAATGCCTTAAATAAATTTAATGAGTGTAGATGGTGCAAATTTCTAATAACTATATTGCTTGAAATTCAAGTTGAATTTAAATTGCCTTTTACAATCTCTGAAAATAACATCAGAAACCTTCATGCCTGACGTTCAATGTACACAGATCCATTTATCCTACTCTACAGGAGTATACCCAACCCAATGGAAGATTGCGCATGTTAACCCAATTCCCAAAAAAGGCGACAAAAGCGATCCCTCCAACTACAGGCCTATAGCTATAATATCGATCCTCTCCAAAGTGATGGAGATCTTAATAAACAAAAAGCTGACCAAATATCTTGACAGCCAAGGTATTGTCCACGATAGGCAATATGGATTTAGATCCCACCGGTCCACCGGTGATTTAATGACATACCTTAACGAGAAGCTAAATATTTGCTTGCACAATTCGGGTGAAGCAAATATTGTGGCTCTAGATATTTCTAAAGCTTTCGATAGAGTATGGCATAGCGCATTATTAGCAAAATGTCAAGCAGTAGGCCTGGGTCTCTCTTCTCTCAAATGGATTGAAAGTTTCCTCTCGAATCGTAAGATTCAAGTCTTAGTTGACGGATTTAAATCCGATCAATTCCAAATAAACGCTGGTGTTCCCCAAGGATCAGTTCTCTCACCTACCCTATTCCTTATATTTATAAATGATTTGCTCCAAACCACTTTCAATCCAATCCACAGCTTTGCAGACAACAGCACCCTAGTAGCCTCCTACGATTTTCATAAAAAATCTGAAGCTACATCCACCGCTGTGTCAACCAAAAGAGACATCATGGCTAGTTAGTTCCCTCAGCCACGATTTGGTCGCAATAGCTAATTGGGGCATAAAAAACAGAGTCGAGTTTAACTCTTCTAAAACTCAGAGCTGTAAAATCTCCCGAAAAATTTCCATTTTTGATCCTACTCTTTTGTTTCAGGAAGATAAACTTCAGCGGTTTGAAAGCTTAAGCATATTAGGTATGCACCTTAATCGAAAAATGATCTGGAATGATCATATATTTGATGTTGCAAAAAACGCAGCCAAATGTTTGGGTTTTCTTAGCCGCTGCAAGGCTTACTTCTCCCCCTGTGACCTCTTGAAAATCTATAAAGCTTTCATACGACCCAAAATGGAGTACAATTCTCACATATGGGCTGGCGCTTCTAGTATTGCGTTAAAGCATTTGGATAAAGTCTAAAAATGGGCTATTCGTCCAATCAACGACCCAAATGTGACAGCCCATCTTGCTCCTCTTGGACATCGTCGTATAGTCGGAAAATTTGATCGAAAGTGTTTAAAAATGCTGCCATTGTAAAATTCAAATCTACGATGAAAATGACATATGTTTGATTCTTTGACTGTCAAATTCAAATTATTATACGAAAAAAAACCAAACAATAGTGTTATAACTATTTGAAATTTTTAAGTTGAAAATAAGTTGAAGTGTTTAAATAAAATATGATTATAAAATTATAAGTTTTTATGAATAAAATGATTTCAGCAGAGTTTAATTTTTCAATTTCTGATAGTGCTGAAAAACGCTATCAAATTTCAGAATTAAAAAACGAGTGAACATAATATATTCGGGATTATTCTAATCCACTGGATTTGGAAGATTATACGTATGTTATTTACATATGAATTTGATGAGTTATTATTTACATTATTAAAACTATTAAATTACTGCAAAAATTGAAATAATCAATAAGTAATACATCGATTCCAAATATAATTAAATTGGCCAGTGTATTAAGATTCTCTGTGGTTTGTACCAAGGAAATGATTTTCATGTCCGACTAGCACAGCTAACTTTTCCTGTTGTGCTTAAAGAAGTTTTATTTGTATTTGCAGCTTATAATTATGTCCAAAATGGATCAAGTTCCATTGCCCACCAGAAGAAAAAAGTCAAACAAATATTATTTTTATGATTAAAGTAGAGGTACTAGAGGTAGAGAAATAATTAGAACAGTAGTGGAAAGCTTATTCAAATTAAATCACCGAAGCAAAACGTACATTTATTTTATAGTAGAAAGGGATTTTTTAGCATTAATGCAAT
The DNA here is from genome assembly GCA_963942445.1 of Argyra leucocephala. Taxonomy (NCBI): domain Eukaryota; kingdom Metazoa; phylum Arthropoda; class Insecta; order Diptera; family Dolichopodidae; genus Argyra; species Argyra leucocephala. The sequence continues at coordinate 80,006,247 of OZ012681.1, read as the reverse complement.
CTTGGTAAGCTTATACTTTATTGTAATTAGTTTACATTATTATAACAGTTTTTGTTTTTAGATATGTGATCATAATCAGGTGATTCGTTTTGTGAGTGCAAGATATCCTGGTACCACTTAGGAAAATTTATAATCGTTTCTCATTATTTACACTAACATTTTATATTGCAGCTTATTTGTAACTGGCCTTTCATTTCTATTAAAATTAATTTCAATAAAAAATTTATATGAAGAATAAAGTAAAATACCTACTTTCATTTCAACTTTCAAATTTATTTTTATTTCAAAAAATATCATAAATATAAAACAAAACATGTTAACAATGTCTGAGCACTCTTTTATTTCATCCGTTCAATTTAAAATTAAAATAATTTGTCAAAATCTCTCTTTCGATGTCTCTTTCGTGGTAAAATTTTACATCGATAAACTTTATCGATTTCGTCGACAATTTCTGAACTATATCGAAATTCATTATGGCAATTTTGCATTTTGACATTTCGTTCGATCAAATCGTAATCGTTATCGAAATACATAATAGGCACATTAGTCTTTGCTCATAAGGTAAGATAATAGGATTAGATCATCACAAGAAAGGAGTGAAGCTAATCTAAAAAATTTTGTATTGCCTTTATCCTATCAATGTGTACCATATAAAACGGTGACCAAATTTGACTTGCATATTCAAGATTCGTACTTACCTTACTACAAGTGTACCTACAACAACTCAAGAACATAAACATCTAAAATTCATTTCACCAACGTTTAATAATTTTAATAAAATATATTTATTTCGTTTGGTTATATAATCCAATAAATCATTATAATACAAATTAATTATATAATACATACTAAATGGAGATTATATAGATCCATGTATATAAGAATTTATATTTCTTCTATTCTCCCCAACTGGCTGATGATCACTAGTATTCCGGAAAATTTTATAAAGAGACTGTATTGTTAGCCATATACATACAAACTAACACCTATCCAGAAATTATTATATACATTATATATTTTGAATTAGCAAATTTATTTAATTGAACATATTTGAGTATTTCTAAATAAAATTAAAAAAAACACCGAAACTAATCAATAAAAATATAACTGGTAGCAACATTCTGGCAAGCATTATCAATTCAACTTTTTCAGTTATCAAACATGCGATTGCTATAGTACAGCCAAGTACTCCGAAGAGACGATAAACAGCATTAGTAAATATATAAAAGACCAGAGTATGTTTGTAAACGACGCTTTTTGACATTTACTAAAAAAAAAATATTTTTCCTTTCAATTATTTTTATATGATTTTTTGATTTTTAAATTTTTAAATTTTTTCATTTCAATTAAATTGTGAAAAAAAAAGAAAAATGGATAAAAAATAAAATGGATGGAAAACAAATTATTAATTTGTTTTAAATTATAACAAAAAAGTGTTTCTAGAAAAAAAAATTTCTTGGGGCCACTGAGTGGTTATGTTCGAAAAAAAGTTACTAATACTAGTTAGTAAATAGCCAGGGTAGCAAATATAAATGTTTTTTCTGTAAAGATATAAAATAAAGTTATCCATATTTATTTTTTAGTAATATATTTTTTTTAAAATCCTAAATTATAAAATAATTTTTGATTACATGCATGACATGCTAAAATTTTACTTTTTTTTTGTTTTTATATTTTGTATTCAGAAATTAAATGTTTCATTTGACAAAAATTAACATAAATATAATAGTTTCTAAGTATACATTCTAATTTTTTAGTTCAAAAATACAAATTAGTTAAATTTGTTTTATGTTTGTTAACTTTTTTCACACAAACGTTAAGAACAACTGAACGTTTGATTTTTGCACTACAAACGTTTTCCGATCGTTTTCAATCATATGAAAAATTATTTTCGAAATTAACGTTTTCCGTTTTCGTTTACTGTCATATCAAATGACAAACGTCAGTGATATTCGGAAAACGATTGAACATTTTCGTTTTCAATTATAAGCCCAGCTTTTTAGGTGCATTATTGAATAATGTTAAGCTTGTTGTTAATTAGAACAGCCCTGTATTTTTTACAAAATTTTGGTCTAAAATATAATATTGTAATTTAATAATATGAGTTGATAATGAGAATAATGAGCAAAATACCACCAATACGTATAAGAATGTTTAATTTTTTCGTGGTTTTAAACTTTATATTTTGTTTGGAAATGATTGAATGTTTTTACACAAGCATCGTCGTTATGAATAAAAATGAGCTCTGACCTCAATATGAGTGAATAACAGAAATGTTGCACAGAACAAAATTGATTAGAAAAATCATTTAATTTAAATTAGATGAAATTGATTTATATGGTTTTATTTAATATATTTAATGTTTTAACTAATCTTTAAATAAATAAAAAAAATACAATTAAATGATTTTACTAATGTAAATTAGATGATTTAAAATGAAGCGATATAAAGAGAAATCATTCAATAATTAGTTAATTTCAAATTATTTAATTAGTTAAAACATTAAAACATTTAATGAATTCATAATTACTGGACGATTTATTGATTTATCGAAACATTGTTTGATTTCAATGAATTTTATTTAAAATTTATATAAAAGAATAGTGAAATCAAAGAAATAACATTTATTGTTTTGACTAATCTTTAAACAAAATATTTGTTTAATTGAAATAGTTTTGATTTGAAAATTGAAATGAAAAAAACCAAAGTAGTTCAGTTCAATTTGATTGTCAATTAAAGATGGATGTGAAAATTTAAAATAAAGAAAAATAAACCATATTAATAAATCTGTAAAAAGAATTAAAAGATGAATAATAATGAAGATACATATACTATTTTATTTTGTAGAAGAAAATGGCAATGTTGAATCATTGCTAAGAAATTGGGGTATTATTGACAAAATAATATCAGTTGTAGCGCATATGAAAACTTTAAAGTGCAGTTACTAATAAACTGAATGTCTTCTTTCTATAAAAATTGTATTTTTAAATTAATTTATGAAATGAAGTTGTTAATATTATTTTGTATTTGTCTTAATTAATTTATGAAAAGAATATTAAAAATACTCAAATTAAAAAGGAGTAAATGTAAAAAATTATTTGAAATGAAATAAAATATTATATAAAAAAAATTAGTACCCAATGTCTCATTAATGAAACCAATGAAAATTTTTAGATGAATTTAACTAATCTTTTTATGAAAATATAGTTTTATTTCTTTTGAAAATAACTAATATAATATTTGTTTAATTTAATGTTTTAATGAAATCAAAAGAAAATTTTGGCGATGAAATCATTAAATTAAGATTAAATGAAACAACTAATTGTATTAGATGGCTAAAAATCAATGCCTATCTTTAAATGATTTTAACTAATCTTTCTATGAAAAGACTAATCTTTTTTTTCTGTGTGTGTATCGGCCTCCATATTTTTGTTTCCCAGATTAAATCTCTGAAATATTTTGTTAAAGGAGGAGCTTCGATTGACTGAATTTCACTGGATACATTTTTGTAGTTTTATTTAATTAAATTCTGTCATTTGTGCATTGTCTTTAACAATCAAATTACATCTGAAAACACTTTTTAAAATTTTCCTCTTTAATGACCAAAATTCTTAGTGAAAAAATGCTATGTATTTGGTATATGAGGCTCATTTGAGTTGCTCGAAGCTCCTTGCAGATGGCGTCATATTTGGTTTTGTTCTTTTTGACTATCTTTTAACTATACTGTAGTTTTAAGCCTTAAAATTTGTTATGTCAAATTTGACAATGCTATGACATTTAATTTTTTTATAGCACAAAAATCGAACAACTTTTGTACTTATCTTCTAAAATAGATAAACAGAATTTCGTGTGTTACATAAACATTGTTATTGGGTTCGAAAAAGGGCAACAGACACAAAAGCATATTCCATCGTATTCAACAGCTAAATATTGATTTGCAGAATTTAGACGCGCCATCAAAACAATAGATTGAACCGGTTTTAATGGCTCCAAAGGAACTCTAGCTACTGTTTTAGGTTTTATTGAGATGCACGTGGTGTAATATTAATTGGGTACCTTAGTAAAGAGAGATTATAATATATCATCGCTGTCTACAGCTTTCATGTCGATCTCAAACAAAAGATAAGACATTTAGCAACAAAACAGAGTACTAATTCATCGCCATAACGTACCTAATTGCATCCGTTAGTGTGTAAGAAAAATTACACCAATTACGATATGAATTACTTCCGCATCCACCTTATTCACCAGAAAAGCCTTGAACTAAGTGCATAGAGCTAGAAAGGGAATATACATTGAAAAATAAAATAATTTGTGGTTTCTAGATTTGTGGATTCAGGTTTATGAGGTTCACCAGATTCACGAATAACTTTAGTATATTTACAAGAAAAATAAAAAAAAAACAATTCAATCAAATTTTCCAGGGTTGATTAAAATTTATACTTCTTTCTACATTTAAAATGACAACAGTTTTATTGAATGTAAAATGAAATATTTAAGAAAAAAGTCAGACGTTGCAAGTAGAATTGATAGATTTTGAATTTCGGGAGGGATTCAGTTCCTATATCACCGCAGTCGCAAATAGGCTTATTGTGATAATCAGGTTTTGTTATTAAGTTTTTAAGTCTTTAAGGATGCCTGATTTTGTGATCAAACTCGGGATATTTCTCAAGGGTATGCTGGGTAGCTCCCATTGTTCGGAGAACGCTTTTCGTAAGTGGCTAAGTCTGCTACGGATGAGTCCTTCGCATTCACAAAGCAGCTGCTCAATAGATTCTTCCTCTATTTCACATAGTCTGCATAAGTTTTTTTGCAGTTAGACCCATTTTATAAAGTTGTGTCTTTATTAGGCAGTATTGTTCCTGCCAACGTACGATTAGAAGAGTTTTGGTTAAAAATAGCGTTCAAGAATAAGAATTTTTGCTTGACGATTCCCAGAATTTGGGAACTTAGATTAATTCAATTTAATTACATAACGTTATTCTCTTGTTTATCCTTAATTTCTTTGACGTTTGGTATTCATCTTGTTTATTTAGTATAAATGCATATTGCTTACTTGTAAATAGATAACAATTTGATGAATTTCTGATATCTTCTTTCTTTCTTTTTCAAATAGTTTTTTGTAAAGGCAATAATAAATTAAAATCACAGTAAGGTTTAACTCGGTTTGTTATTTATTTATATTCTACGGTCATGAATAGAGAAACAACTTATTGTTCTTGTTTTATGATTTACGTCCTTACAAGTGCTTGAACACACTAACAGCTTATTTACACTTGCTTAAATACTTAATTATAATCATGATTAGATTACCTTGTTTGCATTTGTGATTAGAGCTGAACTCGTAGTCGTATTTATAATAATTAGAGCTTGACTGATGTGTATTTATAATTAGATTAGATAAGTATTGAGAAGATGTCGGATGATAATGCTCTTATGACAGTAGATGTAGGAATATCATAATTCGGCAGTGTTACCACTAAATATTATATTTTTATAAAACGATATTATACTTTATTTTTCTGGACTGTCATTGGTAAATTTTTGTAAATTCCTAAATATATCGTTTCTTTCTAAAATTATACCATCGATGCTCTCGAATGTACAGTGTTCTTACTTTAGTTATTTTGAAAATTATTTTTCTTATATATTCGTAGTAAGCTTGATGTCGCTTTAATAAAAAACTTGGAGCTATTTTTTCTAAACTTAATGGTGGAACAATTAAGGCTATACTAATCAAAAGTTCAGGCCAAGAGAATCTTCGAATCCAGAACCGAATGCAAAAGAGTCTGGGGCTAACCAAACGATGAAATATCGGCAGACAGGAAATAATTTCGAATCAATTTCAAATGGTGAAAAGGCACCCACGATGGACAAAAAAGAAAGTGGTTGATGAGTCAGACGCATGATCTATATGGTTGTGGACCAAATAAGAACAATTGCCAGGGCACCAACAGAGCATTGTTTGTTAAACAAATATGCAAAACAGTTGGAACTTGTTTATACAAAATGATTGTCGAAGTTTATGTATTGATCTTTGGGACATGAAGATATAAAAGAAATTGTTTTCGAATCATCGGGTCTAACAAGAACTAGAATTCTATATGGCGGACATAATAAGTTGTTTGCATCAATATATCGACGTTGTATTTTTAAACTATAGCGAATTTTAAATAATTTTAGTTATAACTAAATTTTCGTAAAAAAATGATTTATCTAGTTTTGGAAAAACGCGCCCCAATTGTTTAAAAACAAAAAAAATCACATTTTGATTAAAATTGTGGTTTTTATTTTATTTTTTCAAAAATTTAATAATTATTCGCTATTTAAACGAAAACATGATGATGGTACAATTATTTTTAGCGATATTATAGAAAAAATTTATTGTAAATGCGAGGAGTGGGTGTGATAATAATCAAAAAATAAAAAATATAAATATATATTTTTTTTTTTCAAAATTCATTCATTTTGAATTCACATACGGGTATTATAGGATTAAAATGGGATTTTGTACAAATAATATTTGTAAGCGACATGTTTTTTTTTTTATGTGTCTTATTTCAAGGGTACTTTAGTTTTGTTTTGTTCTGTTACTACACATTTCAGTTTATAGCATTTATATAGATGCAATATAAGGGTAAGTAGGTAGGTGTTGAGTGTGAGTGTTTTGTTATATTAAACTGGGTGCGTGTTGATTATTATCTAGGTCTTTGTTTTTAAAATTTTTATATGTATATATATATATGTATGAGCTATGTATGAAATATGAATGCAATTGGATTTTCCATTAAAACTTTTGAATTAAAATTGTTTGAAAACTAAAATAGTTTTTTTTTTTTGGATTTACTTTAGGAAATTTTTGTTCAGGATTAAATAAAAATAATTTCCTTTCATTTTATTTTCATATCGATTTGTATTGAATTTGTAAATGCTCATATTCATAATATAAGAGTGTTAGCAAATTTTGATGATTTTATAAATTTTTAATTTTAATTCAAAATAAAATTTTACAATACAAATGCTAACTATACTTATCTACAACTACAATAATCGTATTGAATATTTTCAATGAGATGAATATTAAAAGATTAAAATGTCAAGACAAATTTTTGGTAAAAAAAAAAAAATTATAATGTTAATCAAAAGATAAATAAATAGAAATCCTTTGAGTTAGTTTGTTTGGGGATTTTGTAATATAAATGAATACATGGTAAACAGTTATCGTTTTGTTTTTTTTTTTTTTTATATATAATTTTATCTCAATGTGAGAGCACGTCGTATTAATATAAAATAATTTAGTTGTAAACAAAATTGGAAATATTTAATGATAATAATATGAAAATAACTTTAGGACACAACAACTAATTTGTAAAAGGATATTAAATATAATTTGTAATATGAATGCAATAATAATATTATTATTGCGGTTTATCAGTGGTTAATAAAATTTAACTATGTTGGAATTTTGTTTTTGGTTTTATGCTTTTGTGTAAGGATCAGTTTTTAATTTAAACTGATATGACTTGAAACTTATAATGTAATTTAAATTTTATTTATTTATTTTTGTTTTGGAATTTATTAGTCTGGATGATTCATAAAAAAAAAAATTAAAGTTAAAATTAAATTAATTTTTAAATTGGAATTTTTTCATTTTCATAAAATATAGATTTTGTTTGTTTTTTAATTTTCTGAAATACGAAATTTCGGACATTTCTGTTATTTCGCCAAAATGTTTCAGTCAATAAATTTTTAATTTTTTCTGCTCTAATTGATTTACAATGAGATAGTAATATTACATTTTGGAGATAGAGGAAAAGTTGTGCTTATTCCACTTGTATTGTAGTTCCATGCTCTGAATTAATGTCATTGCTGAAAAATTTTCAAAATTATTCTTTTAACGATTTTGTTGCTTTTGTCCTATAAGTGACTGTATTTAATCATATCTTGCACCTCTTTGATATTACGATACAATTTAATAAAAATTTAGATACCGATTAATTTCTATTGCTAAACCCCAACTTTTTGACCTACTTATCTCTACTATTGATAAGCAATCTACAGAAGATTCATACATCAAAATATTAGTTTAAGAGAAAATTACATTTCATTACTTGTATACTTAAATTTCTTAAATTCATTACCAGATTTAATTTTTGTTAGTGAAATATGGATTTATGATGAAGAAATTATAGTCTTTATATTATTCCAAGTTATTTGTTCTGTGCTTCGTATAATTCATCATATGGTTCAGGTGGTGTTGGTGTCTATTTAAAAAATTTATTAAATTGCACTACTGTCAATTATAATATTAATTGTGTTGATATTATAACAGTAAGTTGTAGGTTGACCTTTATGGATTTGTGGGTGGGTTTTTATAGATTACATAGATTTTCATTAGGAGAATTTCTAATAGAATTTTCCGATTTTTTATCCTTGAAAAATCTAGCAATTTAATACTTATAAGTGTTTTCAATATTAATATTCTTGCAAGAAACTTGGTTATTATACTTGGGAGTTATATTGGATAATAAATTAAATTGGTCTGAACATACTAATAATTTAAAAAAATATTTAAATAAAATTTTATCGTTACGGCTACCATTTGAGAAATTTTAAATAAATTTTATTACGCCTTTTTCAATTCCAAGTTGAATTATGGTTTAGCTTGCTGGGATGGTTCTTACAATAACAGAATTCACCCACTTCTCCTAGCCAAAAAACAATACTTTAATGTTAATCGTCTATCATCTAGTTTCCCACTTTTCAAAAGGGTCTGTATTTTGCCACTCAGACATCTACATATATAACTATATCTACAAAACTATGAAATTTTTTTTTCTGGTTATCTCGAGCAAAGAATAACTTCAATTTACAACCTACGTATTAGTTATTATTTGAATTATGCTGCTATTCCAATGGCATTGCTTTGTTAATATGAAACCCCGAATTTTTAATAGACTACCAATTCACATCATAAGTGAACGAAATTTCTCCTCATTTCTTAGACAGTTGAAAATCTGGTTATTTCAGTTGGATCACTCTCAAATTTCATTACTATTTGATGGTGGAAATTTGTATTAAGTATTTTGTGTTTTGTATATGCATTGTAATTAAATGTGGTTTCCTCTTCATACTTCAATTATACTATATTCTTTAGTTTTGCTTGAACTTATAGTGTACTTGTGAATTTTTTACTTCAATATTATGCTTTTCGTATGTTTTTTATTTGTTATTTATTTTTTCTTCACATTTTTTGATACATTGTTTACACTCTTTTAAATTTTTTTTTTTTTTTTTTTTAAATTATTTTTACTAATCTTAATTTGTGATTACTTTAGTACCCCGTTAAAACACTTATATTAATTATATCTTTTTTTTTTACTGATGTTTGTTTCATTCAACACGTATTCTTTTGAATATATTCGAATGATCCTACTTACTTTCTTACACATATAAAGTTTTATTATTTTTAATAAATTATTCTTTATTGAATTTTATATTATTATTTGTTCCTATTAATTATTCTAATAAACTATATTATAGTTTTTTTTTTTACTTTTGTTAATTTTATTGAATTTATTATATTAGTTTATTAGATTTAAGAGCTTTATGTTTTGTTAATATTCAATTTTAATTTGATTTGGTTTGTAAAAAAATTTATATTTAAGAAAATAAATGAATTCTAAATCTAAACCTAAAAGAAGATAATGTATGATATACAGTATAGCTCGTCTGAGGGATCACCGTTTAGTCGAACAAAAAATTAAATGAAAGCTAGTTTTACTCTTAACGTCTGTTAGAAAAGTTATTAAAAAAAATGTAGAGGTGAACGATTAATCAAAACATTAAATGATAGTACAGTTCATACATGGTGCGAAATAATTCAAATAATTGAAAATACAATTATCATACTAATATCAGTAAGAGTTAAAGACCACACGTTCTTTACAAAATTAATATTAATTAAAAATAGTACTAGAATTAAAAGGAACAATCAGGGAAAAATCCTATAAAATTAAAATTATTTCCTATTAATTCAATTAGATTTTACTATTAAAATTTGTCAAAGGGATATACAGTTTTAAAATAACCATTTGAATCTTATTAAATCAATAGTTGAAATGTACCATTATTTTAAAAGTATTGTCCTATAAATATTATAATGCATCACATTATAATTTAATAGTATATCCTATTATAATAATAGTTTTAATATTATTAATTTAATAAGTTTAATAGTATCATACTATTATTTTCATAGTATTGTCGAAGTGTATTGCCGAAGTGTATCTTTTTTATAATAGGAGCATCATATTAATATTAATATTAAATATTATTATTTTTATACTTCATATTGATTTAATGAGTTAAATCCTATTTTTCTAGTACCTATATATGTTATGTAAGGTTAAAGCAGTTCAAACTAAATGAAACAATATTAATTATTTATTAAATCATTTTATTTCAGATAAACAGACTTGTTTGTACTTTATCATAGAAATATAGCTTAAATCTATAAAAATCACTAATAACAATAATAACTAACTAATATTAAACATATAAATATATTAAAATTATTGTAGATTTAACAAAAAGAAAAAATAATCTTAAGATTAATTATTTATAACAATTACAACACAGGTTTGGAAATGCTCGTTAAAATATTTATCATGCCACTGTTTGCATAAGATATAAGGCCCAGTTTTGTGTAAAACAATTTCTTCGATTTGATAAAGTGAAACATTTTGAATATACAACTTTGTTAAATTGAAACTTTTTCTATAAATTTATCCTCAAAATATTATTTTTTTGATACACTTAGCTTCGAACAATTCAATGTTTTTGTTTAAATGAAATATCTATAATTATAATTGACAAGCATTTAAGGTCCTGCGCAGTAGACACCTTTTTATTTTATTTCGATTCTCCTACTCCTTAATGAACTTCTGATATAATAGTTGTATATAAAACAAAAATGAGCACTCAGTCGAAAATTTTGTACTCATATGATTTTATTGTTCAGCAAATACATTATGCATATGTGAGATCTTATTAAAATAATAAACAAAAGCAAACCAATCAGTTATTATAATTTACATTATGTACTTGCAAATGAATCTATGTACATATGCCAAAAAAAAAGAAAAAAACAAATTAATCTAAAATAAAAAATATAAAAACAACAAAAAAACAAATCACTTGAATTCTTCATTTTTATCTTTTTAAGTAACTGTTTCTAAATTTTGGTTATTTGTAGTAATAATATAGTTTTTACTAAAATTATGTATTATGTAGGTATATATATACATACCTCTTTAATAACAAAACTTTTTATTTTTAGTAATTTTATCACTAAGTAAGTGGCATACTATAGGGAATATATCGAAAACAAAGCCGTATATGAGGGACGTGTATTTATGTGTCCTAAATAAAACTTACTAACCACGAGTGTAGTAAGTTCTTTTTATTAAACACGAGTGGTTTCTGCTATATCGTGCAAAGTCTATGTCAGTACGTAAATTACTATTTTTTTAATAACTTTAAATTTGACTTCAACTTGAAATATAATTACTCAACAGGGGCCCCTAGTTAGTTCTTTATTATAGTTGATTTAGTAAAAATTGTTTATCACTATTTAATTATAATTGTTAAGCACTATTATTTGAATAACGTTTATTTTTATTTTTATTTTTAATGTCCATTCAAATATAGTATTTAGTTTATTAACTGTTAACTTTAATTAAGTAAATATTTTTTATCGAAATTAGATTTTATTTAAACTATATTATAACATTTAACTTAAGCACTATTAAAGTTTATTTTTGTGTTTAAATTTCTACATATTCTTTTATTTCATATAAGTTATTTTTAGCGTGTTTTTTGAATGATTTCCGAATGGTATCGTTGATTTTATAGTATATACTATTAAATATAAGTGTCATTATTAAAAAAAAAGCAATGCAAGTACAGGACATAGTGACAATATTATAGTTTAAAACCATAAAAACAATAGTATGCGTACAATATTTCAACAGTACATGTGGTTAACCATTAATTCAATTCTGTTAATGTTATTAAAAATTAACTATTTTGTAATATTGAAGTAATAGTATAATCTAATAAATACAATGAGTAGAACAGTTTTAAATTTATAGAATTTTTAATTACATTAATGCGGTCCACTATTAATAACAATATGCATCTTATTAAATCAAAACTACAAAACATATTGTTTTAAACAGAAAACTATTGTTTTTATGGTAAAAACCTATTGATACCCGTCCTATTGAATCAATAACTGTACTATTAAACATTTAGTAGTACGTTTTTCCCTGAGCGAAGTAAATAGCTAAAATTTAATTTTTCAGTTGCAATAGAAAATCTTTTCAAATCAGGTAATTCAAATCTTTTTGCTTAATTTTTTGACTATGCATATTTAGTAGTAGGTGCAGGCAGGGGACTATAAATCTCTACATATTTTAAATCTTCATCAATAAATGAGTGAACGCAATCCAACTTTTGGAAGTTTGGAAATGCTTCCGAAAATTATTGTGTAATTTCAAAAACATTTGCATGTGAATTCATTCTGTTCTTACTTTTTGGAGCGCATGAATCACTCCACATTGTCAATTTATTCAATTGAGGATAATCTTTTTTAGTTGACTTAAGATATGAATCGGTGCACTTATAGTATTAACAGTATACTTTTTACACCTACTGTTATCGGTTTTTCGTCAAATTGCACATTAAGTAGTTGTTTAATTACGCTCATGCTATCATTTCGATATCTAAAACATAACTATAACTATATTATTTACTATGAATATGAATAATTAACTATGGATATCAATCAATAATGCTCAAACATTTTTATATAAAATGATGAACGTGTATGGTGTATCTGCTAATGGAGCGCCTGCCTTTCAATCGAAAGATTCCATGTTCGATTCCGGATGAAGTAAAAACCAAAATTCATAATGGGTTTTCGACCTGGTCCAGTATCCTTTTTCATTGGGATAAAATAAATGACAAAAAAATAATTGATAGTCTAATTTGGTAGCAACACTATTGAAGAAGACTTAGTTCCTGACAATACCAATAGTTTACCACATTTAATTAATCAATAAACCAGTAATTTGATAAATAAATGCTCAAAATATATTTTAGATTATGTTGTATAAACTTGCAGTACCGTACTGAATTAAGAAAAGGTTATTCTAGCTAAGTTACTGTCAAGAACATAAAATAAAATACAATGAGTGGATATTGATCAAAGCTGTACTGATATAAATCTAAAATTTTATTTGTCCACAAAATTGTCTTCATTAAAAAAATTTCATTAGAAACCTATATGCACGTGTATCAATTAAAATAGTATTTAAAATAATTTTTTTATTTTATGAACCCACATATCATATCAGAAAACATTTTCGTCAAAATATAATATGGAATTTTGATCCATACGCCACCGGTTTTGGATATGGATGAAAATACATTGTAAATTGCTCGTAATACAAACATAAATCAAACTGACATCTAAATTAATCTTAAAGCGAGAAAGATAGGCGTGAGTTTACACTTTCATTCAATAAAACAGTCTCCTAATCAAATTTCTAAACGTGAAAGTGGCGTATGGATCAAAATATTATTGACCAGTCGATATAATATGTAAAGATTCCTGTCTTATTACAGGTTAAAGTCACACTTTAGCTTCATTTTATTGCCTGTCTATATTTACTTTTCTAGCAGGCTGCTATGATATGGTTGTGAAGTTATCTGATTCGGATATAAAGTGGACATTAAGCAGAAGGTCTATGGTAAAGCATGTTTAGCGCCCGAATATTATCATCATCATCATTGTCTTGCAACCCCATCCGTGGGGCATAGGGCGGATTATTATATTTCATTATTTTTACATGAAATTATTTGGGAATTCCATTAACATAATGTGGACGGTATTATAAAGATGAAGTTACTATACTGTTTTTCCACATTATTGATTAACAGGAAAGTCTAACTGTACAAAATCATACACGCCAATCGCTTTATTTATTTTAAAAAATATCATTATTAAGTTTTCAAATTTCAAAAAAAAAAATAAAATTTTTAGATTTATAAGCATGCAAAAACTTGTGGTACCAAAGATACCTTCGGTAAAATTTTAATCAATCCGATGAATAAAATATGGAAAAAGAGAATACCATTAGCTACTTAAAACTTAAAAAAAAAAAATAAAAAAAAAATTAAATTTCTATTAAAAAAGAAAAGAAAATTTATATTTTGGAAGTATCATCACTTTTTTTTTTTTTTTATTTTCATTATGCTGTCCTGAATATTAGACAAATCATCATCTTAAAAATAACAAAAAGTAGAATAAGAATTAACTGTGTATTCTTGTAAAAGACAATGTGTATTGTGGTATAATGTTGTACATTCAGGTGCCATTGAATTTCTTTAGATATTTAAAAAAAAAGAAAAAATAAAATAAATAGAAAAGCTTAAAAGTTTAAAAATTGTATCTTTTTGTTCTGGAAACCAAAAAAAAAAAATGTCTCCTAAATGAATAATTTAATATGGGTTCCACATAATAACGTAAAAATTCATGTTGTACCTCCTACTAAGTAAAAAAAATTGGCAACAAAAATTTGCTAAAACAATTTATAAAACATGAAGAAAGGACATTCAAACGTCCTTGAATTTTTTTACACAAATTATTCTTATCAATAATCAGGATCGTATTTAACATTTTTTTTGTATTTAAAATTTTTTGCTATTTGATATTGTTTTCTTGGGACCCAAATTAAAATTTTGGGTTCAAGATGAGGGATCTGATCTTATTAACTGTTTTTTTGCTTTTATATGGTCTATTATAAAGTACTAGGTCATACCAGCGAGCGAAGTAATTACCCTCATGGTTTCTTGCATTGTCTCAATTGTTTTGAGATTTAATTTTTCGATGTAGGCAAATATCAGTTAAAATATGAGTTTTGAGGTGAATATCATCACATTTCTTTGATTTTTTTAGACTCTTTAGTTAATATTATTCATCAATTTTAGAGATAGTAGATTTGACTAAGCACTTTAACTATGTTAAAAGCTATTATTCAATTGTTTTTGTTATTGTCTAGGTATTACAATTTGTTCTTTATTAAATTCACATCATCAGGAATTTCCTTTTATACAATCTGATTAACACGTTGAATTTCATTACTTTGATATTATTTAATCAAATTTTGCATAATGTTAACTATTGTTTTAAACCATGATATCCAAAATTAACAAAGCTTATTTGATATTATTTAGATATAAGCACTTAAGAACAATCAGCTCTAGATGATACACATTTTCAAAAACACAAAATATAATTCAACTAACTGGGCCTATATTTTGTAAATGTCGAGGTAGTCCAGCTCCTGGACAATAGAAATTTAGCCAGACGACTCAAAAGAAAACCTTCTGAGTTATTACATCAATAGAATGTTAAAGGAAAAGTTAGATAGATATCGCTTCATGTAGCCTATATTCAAAATTAAAAAAAAATTGCTCATTCGTCTTATAGGAGTAGATCGCAATATAGGAAGCGTATGGTTGTATAGTTAAGGGGCTTATTGTATCTTCTGAATATCCCCATCAGCCTTACGTATAAAAAAAAGAAAAAAAAGCTAAATGGGCCTAGATTTTAAAATCCAAATAGTCTAATTTTTTAGCTCTTTTGACCCCTTTCTACACTGAAAGTATTATCTTCATTGTCGGCTACGATAGATTACCTTGTGAGTTTTGTTTTAGTAATATTTATATACAGACATTTAGTTTTATACTTATTTTGATCTTCACATTTCAAAATATTGATCTTGGTGCTTATTCGAATAAAATTATAAAAAAAATTCGAATACTAATTTATTTTTGCATATTAATATATGTAGGGAAACTGACAGTCTTGTTTACCAATGGGGGTATAGGTCTATTATTGTTTTTTATTTATTTTATGCCCCTTGGTACATTAGAAATACAAATCTATATAATGATTTGAATATACCCTTAGTTAATGAAGAACTTGAAAAATGCAAAAACAGATATGCAACCAGAATAATCCAGCACCCTAACCCATAGGCGAGAGATCTACACAACATTCCAATATCCAGCAGGTTAAAAAAAAAGTCGCTAGCAGTAATATAAGACACAACATTGGAATGAACGAGCAAATATGAAAAGTCAAATCAATGGACTAGACCTTCCAACATTTTTAGATTTTTAGGATTTGAATAAACCATGAAGGTCACTTTTGTTAGAAACTATTGTTATTTGCTTTTAGAAGGATTCAATATAAATACAGTTAAGAGTTGAAAACAAAAAAAAAAATTTTAATTCAAATACAAATGGTACTGCATCAAGCCGAAAAACACATAAAGAATTTTGCTTTCATTGAGAATCGAACATATGACCGTTCGACTGAAAGGCGGTCTCTAACTACTGTACCACTCAGCACGTATAACTTTGAGCTTTTGTCTTAAAAATTATTTTGATTTTTAACTTTTAAATATGACTGTACTAAAACTATAACTAGCTTTCATTATGGAATATAGGTACCATATAATTCTTTTCATCAATCTTTTCGTCAATATATTGAAAATATGTTGATGAAAAGAATGATGACCGATTACACATCAATCATACACTCATCAATCTTTTTATCCAAATTTTGACATTTTGCAAGGACCTACTGTGGAAGTGTTCTGAATATATTGATCATTTCCAAGCATATATGAATATTGAAAATATAATTTCTGGAGTAATGTTTTTGACTTCAGTTTAAATTGAATTTTTAAAGTAAATGTTGTGTATAAAAAACAACAAATTATTTTTTTGCACATTTGAATAATTTATCAATTGTTTTTTTACAATATAATTGCTATAATTATTAAAATTAATATAAAAATTATTCGTTTTAGAATTACATTACAAATTAATATTATAACCTTATCTGAACATTCCCAAAAAATAATATCTGAACATTCCCCAAAATCCATTTGTTTTACCTTCGCTGATTTTGACAATAATATTGATGAGAATAGAACCACCATCAATCATTTCTCATCAATCAACGGTCAATATATTGACAATATATTGATTGATGTGTAATAGAGGTCATAAAGTAGATTCTGGTGGGTAAAAATAAATTTTCTTCTTCGAATGATGAAAATGAATGTTAACTGATATAAAATATGACAACATCAGCTCAATTTATACCCCAATTAAAGATTAATAAATTTGTGAATTGCTTTCGTAATGTTTGTCGAACAAACGAATCAAATAGGTCGATAAATTTTTAACTTTGTCAAACTGAAACAACATACAAACTCTAATATTTAATATTTATTTTGACTTGACAATATATTATCAAAATACTTACTGTTAAGACAGTATTTTGTTTATTCTTAGGTGGGATATTTTCACATGTACATAACATTATAATGATTTTATAAAAGTCCATCTCTGTTCATGACTGTACATTTAAGTAATATCATCTATTTTCGGATAAAGGTAAGTAAATAACTATTATACACTTACATCTACTTATTTTATCCAAAACAAATTGCTGAAGCTCAAATACATTTATATTATATGACTAGCATTATAAATTACTTTTATAAATTCTTTAGACTTTCAAAAGGAGAGTACGTGATGTAGGTCCCTTCGGAATAAAAAAAAAAAAACAAAAAAAAAAAATAAAACAATAAAAAAACAAAACAATAGTTAAAAATCTCATCACCTGTACAGGCTTTTTTCTTTTACCTGTATATATTTAATTTCTGTATATGAAAATGTAGATTTACTACTATTCTAATATAAAATACAAAAAGACAACTGATTAAATATAGGGCTTAAAAATGATTAACTGAAGGTAAATTTTGGGGATAATTATTAGGGTAATGTTTTGAATTCTCTTTTTTTTTATTTTTAATTTATTTTTAGAACGAGTGACATCTATGTGAATCTTGCATCCTTGAATATTCATCTATAAGTTGTAATACAAACCTGATTAATGGAGACGATATATTTTATGTTTACATTTTGTTTTTGTTGTTGTGTGTTGTTTGTTTTTCAGCGTGTTTAATATGAACAAATTTTTAAGAATATTTTCTACTAAATTAGATTTATAGAGAAATTAAAAGGTTTCAATGAATTACAACCCATCGCATATACACGACTACTCAGAAAAATGTTCAAGTTTAAGTATATAAAATATGACCCAGGAAAAAGACAAATTTAATTTCTAAAAAAAGAATAAAATAAAAAAAAAATGATTTTCTATTTTTGAATAATACAAAACAAAAAATGGTTTTTTGGACCTATCCCATTAAAAAAAGAATAAAAAAACAAAAAAAAAAAAAAATACCTCTATTTTTTTATTTAAAGTATTTTAAGGAGAGGAAAGCACGTACTCAGATTAACATCTCTTTAATGTAGACATACATAACCTAAAAAAAAAGAAAAACAAAAATAAAATTAATGATGAATAGCCCAAAATAAAATGAAAGAAATGAGAAATTCAATTGCCATGAGTTCGTTTTTCAAATTTGAAAACAAAAACTGAAATTTTCTTAAATCAACATGGACTGTGTTGTAGGTGCGAGTAAATAACACAATTTTTTTTTGTTATAATAAATTTTTTTAAAAACATTTTTTTTTTAAATACGTTAATGTGATTTGTACTAGACATTAAGTCTGGTATTCATGTTATGTCCTGAACTATTAACAGTTCTTAAAATTAATTCTTTCCTAATAGGCGTTCATTTAATCTATTTTAAAATAAAATTTAAAATAAAAGTACAAAACATTTTCGTATTTTTTTTAAATTCATCGACCTCGCAAGCAGAAAAATTACAGAATATAAGACTCATATCATAAATTATCATATTACTAAATGTTAGATTATAGCACAAAAAATATTTCGTAATAATGAGTAAAATAGCAACAAACTAACTTGAACATATCTTAGCCTTAAAATGTATTTTGATTTTATTTTAATTAAAAAAAAATCAAATAATGAAGTTCAGGTCTGACAACTGAAGTTAGTTTACTAAAGTTAGTATACTGGTAATAAGGGTTTAATTAACAATTCTGGTTGACCATACCATAATATTCTTTGATTGACCGTTCCATTGACAATCAAAATTTTTTTTTTTTTTTTTTAATAATAATATTTTCAATTTTTTATTTCATTAACAACTACAGCTAACTTGCATGCTAAATTCACAAAATAATATAACAAATTTAATTCAAATTTCTTAGCCTAGTACTTTAATGTAATATATATATATATATATATATACAAATAAAATTTATCACACTAGTGATGTATAGTCATTTAAGTCATTCTTAATTTAACTTAAATTTACTTTTCCAAAAAATTAATTGTGGGGTTCCAACAAAAATTAATGCTAATTTAATAATAATTTTTAATCTAATGAAATGCAATAGAAATCATGTAAGTTATTTTTTTTTTTTTTTTTTTAATAATAAACTGATGATGTAACAACACGTAATATACATCTATATAATTGTAATCGCAATCTAAGTAAGATCTAGCGTGTATTAAAGAAGAGCAGAAGAAGAGAATTTCTAGGCAAGGTACTTCAGGTCAGATATATTATTACTGACAAACCATTTATAAAAAATTTCACAAAATTTAGATGAAAAGCGACTTCTAATAGTTCCAGTGCAGTTTGAAACTAGAATAAATAATCTAATTGACGTAATTTACCTTAGTAGTTCAATCTCGTAATAATTTATGTTTAAAAGCCATTTTTTACAAAGTTTAACAAATTTATTTAAACAATTTGAATTTTTTATATTCATTGGAAGATTATTAAAGTATTTTGATGCCATAGTAAAGTAAAACTTCTCATAGTGTGTCTTATTACAGAAGATATGTTGACTATCATTCTATAATTTATTCTTAAGTTATACCAGTTTGAATTGCGAAGTCTCAAATGATGTTTGTCCTTGTAAAATTTAATTAATGAGTAATGAGCAAAGAAATGTCTGATAGGCAGTATAGTTTGTTCTTGGAATAGAGGCCAACAAGAGAATACATTTTTGGCTTTTAGTAATGGTTCAATTGTATTGAAATATGAGCCACCCCAAATTAGTTATACCATACTTTATTTTAGAGTGAAGCAGAGAGCATAATAAATATTTAATAAAAGCTTTTTTGAACAGTATCGTCTCAATATATAAAATTTTCTAACACATAACAACATATATTTATATAAGTTATCTAGATGCGGTTTCCAATTTAAATTTTTATCAATAATTATTCCCAAGTACTTGTACCTTTCAACAGATTCAATTTTAAAATAACCTACTGAGCACAAACTATTTAAACATGAGCCAACATGACAATTGCAATGAGAAGCATAATTTATACGAACACAACCAGTAGAATGTCATTTGATTTCTAGATCAATGTCAGAAAAATTTCTTAAATTAAAAACAATTATTTTAGTTTTATCACTTATTATAAGTTTATGAACTACTAACTAAAATTAAAAAATCAATATTTCTCATAATAATGTGGTGATTTTAGTGCCTCTTAAATGAGCTCATAAGCTCTTACCGAGAGTATATTATTAACATAACATCTGAAATTAGGAATTAAAAGTTATATTTAAGGTTGTAGAATCCAGTTTATTTGAAAGGCTCCCTTTCATAAGTTCGAATGACATAAATTCGATACACCAGAACCCCGCTTTGCGTATATTCGTTATGCGTCTATTCGCTGTTGCGCCGGTTAAAAAATCCAAGCCCCCGATCTGCGTCGGCTTTTCGTTATGCGTCTTTATTTGTTTTTGTAATTTTCTTTTAATATACATATACATATGTACAATTAAAATTAATGAGAATTCTCATTGCCATGACAACTTAACCTGCATATTTTTTCTTCAAATTCATAATTCGGGGAATACCATTATTATGTGCATTTAATGTATTTTTAATTTGCTTTAAATAATCGTATGAAAGTAGACGTTACATTAGAAGGTATTAAAACATATTTAATTATTTTTAATTAAAAAATTAATACATAGCATACGTTAATATGAGCAGTAAACGCAACTATTCCCGAAATGCTTTAACACTAGAAATTAAACTTGATATACTTAAGCGCGTTGATCGTGGACATAAGGCAGTAGATATCGCAAAGACTCTAACTTTACGAGTTACAACAGTTAAAAGTATTCGGAACCGTGATACTTTAGAAATAAAGGAAAGTGAAAGAAATACTACACAATTGTTATCATAACAATGTATACGAAATAGATCCACCATACTGGTCAAAATGGAATCACTTCTAACATTGTGGATACAAGAGCAAAATTACCGTAGAATGCGCTTAAGTAAGATGCTCATTAAAGCAAAAGCTAAATCAATCTTCGACATTTTAAGGGTGCAAGAGCCAAGCACAATCATATATGATGATATGAGTTTCCAAGCTAGCAATAGACGGTTTGATCGCTTCAAAAATAGAGAAAATTTACATAATTTAAGCCTTAAAGGGGAAGCTACCAGTGGAGATACAATTGCAGCACAATCTTTTACAGAAAAATGCAAAAATATAATTCAAGACGGAGAATACTGCGCGAAACAAACCTTTAATACATGATTCAACCTTTAATGTAGTTGAGACAGGCTTATTCTGGAAACGCCTGCTCACCAAAACTTACATTTCAAAATTGGAAAAAATGCTAAGGAATTTAAAGTTGGTAAAGAGCGCCTAACCCTTCTGTTAGGTGGAAATGCTGCAGGTGGCTATAACTTTAAACCATTTTTAATTTATGTTTCCGAAAATCCGAGAGCCTTAAAAGGTACACAAAAGATATTGGTTCCTGTATATTGTCGGTGGAGTAAAAAATCCTGGATCACTGGAAATTATTTCACGATTGGATGTCCTCGTGTACCATTCGAGAGTTGAGATCATATTGCGAGAAAGAACATTTAGAGTTCATTTGAAATTCTAATTACATTGGATAGCGCCACAAGTCACCCAGATGATTTGGATGAACTTTCAGAAAATATTAAATTTGCTTATTTACCACCAAACACTACTGCATTATTGCAACCGATAGGCCAAAGTGTTATTTTTAATTTTAAAGCGTATTATCTTCGCCGAACTTTTTAGGAATTCTTCCCAGCCACTGAAGGAATTGATAATATTACAATGAAAATGTTTTGGAAAAATTTGACTATATTAAATGCAATTAAATTTATTACATCATCTTGGGATGAAGTAACCTCTAAAAGCATAATCGGGTGTTGGCGTAAATTATGGTCCGAATGTGTACAAAATCAATTGAAAAATGGCGCGAATGATGGTGCAATAAATGTAATTCAAGAGGTGGCTTGCTTAGCGACCACATTGCAAATCGAAGGAATGGAAGTCGAAGATATAGAAGAATTATTGAACTCGCACAATGCAGAGATAACAAATTCCGAATTAATGAAAATTGAATTTCAGACAGCATACAGTAGTAATTCGAAAGAATAAGAAATAGAAATTGAAGAAATTATCCAGAACGAACGTTCACGATGAAAAGTTTGCAGCAAGCTATACATTTAATTGATCACGCTTTGCAGATTTTTTATCAAGATGATCCTAATCAGGAACGAAGTAAGTAAGCAGAACAGTCTTAGGTGACATAAATTGCTATAAAGAAATTTATAAAGAAAAAAAAACAAAATGCAGTACAATCCACTTTGCAACAATTTTTTAAAAAGTGAATTATGATTTGTTGATAAATATTTATATTTTTTGTTTAATGTATAATGTGTTTTTATATTATTAATTAATTTTAATGGATTAATAAACTTATTTTACTTATTTTACCTTAATACATATTTCTTATATTTTCAATTTTGTTTAGATAAATGTTTCGTAATACATTATTTGACCAATATATTATAATTTGTTCGTTATGCGTCGAAAGTTAAGTTTGCGTCTCTACTTGTGGAACCGAATAGTGACGCAAACCGGGGCTCTGGTGTACAAAAAAATTACATACGTTCGATAAAGTTTTCTCATCCGGCTGAATAGAAAATTAATAAATTCTTGTTGTTTATTTTTTCGTTGGCAAGTCAAAATCTCTAAATTTATTCTGTTTTCGAGTTTTTTGTAAATGTATTATTATGAATTTAGGACAGCCATTTCAAACGTTATGTTTTAATATTTCAATAATTTTTTGTTATTGTTCACTGTGCATTTCACTGAGAATGACAATCTCTCTGAAAAAAAAATAGAAATAATGGACAATGTAAGTGTCGAACCAAATACTCTATTTAGGACCAAATATTTTTCTCAGTATTAGTCTTTCAAATATTTTTAATATATCTTCGTCACTAATTAGCATTGTCCAGACTTCGCAGCTATAGACTTAATCCGCTTATACACTCTTTGGAGCTCGTAGTAATATAGAAGGTGTGTAAATAAATGTATTAATCAATTTTTTCAATTTATTTTTACTATTCAATACAAATGCTTAGAGTTAGATCAGAAGCATTACCCAGTCAACTGTAATTTTATTTTTGAATAGCCAATTCTTAGAATATTTAATTTCAAATCGATTCGTTGTAAATCTCTGCGGTTTACTTTTCTTTTAATTAATTAATAACGAATATTATAATGTAATAAAATGCGACCCATATCCTTGTGTATACATTCCTTTATTCAAAATTATATTTTTCTTGGAAATTCAGTTAAGCAGGTGCATTTTTTTTTTTTTTTAATTTGAATTTTCTTCTTGTCACCATTTCAACAGATTTCCACCTCACTTAAACGAATAAGAGTATAACAGTTAATTTGATTGTATTTTCATTAATTTATTCTTTTATTTTATTTTATTCACTTTAATTATTCCATTCAAAAGCATTTTAGTCACGTTAACGCTTTTATCTTCAACTAAAATGTGAAATAAAATAAAAAAAAAACCTAAACTATTTCGTAGCTACCCTTAATTCGAAGTCTAATTTAGTCAACCTCAAAAATTATACCACCCACCAAACATCACATGCTTATCAATAATTTTTCGTGATATTAGAAAATTTATTTATGTATGTACATATTTTGTGGTCTAAAATAGTATTTACTTTCTTTTTTATATAAATATTTACATTTAATTTACATTAAAATTATATAATTTTCTTTTTCACTTAATTTTTGCATTTTCAACAAAAAAATAAAAACAAAAGAAAAAAAAAAACGTTTTTAGATAAGAATAATTCAACTTTTCCTAGTAAGGAATTTTTCAAAAATGTTATTTTTATCAATGTATTAACAACCACTACTATTGTCGTATAGCAGTAGGTATCTGTATTGTATACTATATGTTATATGAAGGTATGCCAGACTGTCTGTGTTTATATATAATAACTTATATTAGGACACACCTTTTGTAATAAATAAAAATTAAATCTTGCATTGCTTGAAGATTGAAAACTAAAAAAGAACTTTGGTGGAGTTGTAGCTCTTGAATTTATAGGCTTTATATCAATTTCTCAAAATATGGTGCCAGCTTCCACATATCTGGTATAATAATAATAAACGTGACTATAATAATCGTCCTCAATCTTAATTTTATTTGTACATTGTTTATAATTTTTTCCTTCTTCCAGTTACAAGAAAATCATCAAAAGAGGCTTCATTTATCGTTCTATTTTCCGGTAGAGAACGAAGTAAAGAGCTGTGTCGACTTTAACAAACTTAAAACTTCTATACTTTTTTTAAAATTAAAGCTAGTCTTTTATACTAACCATTAATATAATTTTGGCTCTGTTAATTCTGATATTTTCGATCAAACAAAATTCCATTAGGAATTATTGAGAGATACACAGTTTGAATGGATTCGGAACAGATATATAAATCTTAACACAGTTTGAACGGATTCATTCGTTTAAGTCTTCTAACAAAGTGTTGACTGTCAGCTAAGCGTAAAACTTCAGTATTATTAAGTTGACAAAGACGAATTTTGCTGCGTACTGCCAGTTTTTTTATTTTGTCTTTTACTGCTCAACCTAAATAAGAACGTACGACGTATGGCGTGTAGAATTTACATGGATCTTGAGATCTCTATGAATATTAGCATTGCGAACATACTAGGGAACATTGACAATGTTTAGGAACACTTGGACAGTTTGAATATGTAAAACTTTGACTTATGTCGAAAGCATAAGTCAAAGTTTTACATATTTGTTACATGTCGAAAGCGTGAATGTCCGCTCAATTAGACAATGTAGCTGATTATATTTCAGTTCTAACTCTTGTTTTGTTTTCTTAACTTTACACGCTGGGTGGCGCAGTAGGTAGAGCGTCTGCCTTTCAACCGAAAGGTCCCAGGTTCGATTCCCGATAAAGCAAAAAAACAAACAATGCTTTATGGATTTTTCGACCTGGTCCAGTACCCTTTGTCATTGGGATATAATAAATGGCAAAAAATAATTGAGAGTATAATCTGGCAATAAATTAAATAAAAATGAAACTATTCTATTTAAGAAGCTAAACCTTGACAATAGCAGAAGTTTTCCACATTTAATGAGTAGATAAGCCAGTAATTTATTAAAATAAATACTCAAATTATTGTAGATATTGTAGTTTAAAATTGCAGTACCGTACTTAATTAAGCACGAAAAGGTGATTCTACCTAAGTTACTGTAGAGTGTACAAAAAAAAAAAAACATGTTATTTCCATCTGAGCTTTGCACCAAGTTTTACCAAGCATACCAAGGTATTTTTACAGAGTATTGACATTGTTTATATTGACTGAAATGGGCGACTCTATTTTTTTATTTGTAAAATTTAACATGTGTTGATTTTGACTTATTTAGGTTTATTCTCCACGATAAGGAGGTTTTTTTGTTTACTTGCTGCAGTTATTTTGTTGTTTCGTTCATATTATTAGCAGCAGATAATACCGCAATGTCATCTGTAAAAGTTATCTTCGTTGCACCTTCTAGCTCTGGGATAGCACTAGTTTAAAATTTGTGACAGGATAGAATCCAGAATACTCCCTTGGTGTACTCCAGCATGTATCGCGATTTATACATTAGGATTTGTATATTGTTTCGCGATGTGTACATTAAGGTTTATTTTTAATTATACTCCAATTTTCATCTTGTAAACTGAATCAGTGGTGTTCCGGCGTGGACTGAGTGATAGATGACAAATATAAATATTTATTGAAAACATTTTGGACTAAATTACAACTACTAAGATTTTCAGACTATGAAAATACTGTTGTATTCAAATTTTTAGAAAAATATTTAAAATAATTTAAGTAAATAACCGTAAATAAATAATTTTGTAAATCATAATTTTCTAACTAAATCTGGCTACATAGAATTTGTTCCTAAGAATGACTTCTACTGGTAACATACGATATAATTTGTTAATAATTCTTAAAATTGAAGTTTTCATGCAATCTAATCAAACTGTTTTTAATTTTTTAAAATGCATTTTACATAAAAATAAAATTAATTAACTTTAATTTTAAAATTTCACTAAATGAAATGAAAATATTATTCCCGTTTCAATTTAAATTTGTAAAATTTTAATAAATATTTATTCTGTAAGTCAAATATAATTTCCTTGTCATTTATTTTCCAAATAAAAATAAGTTGTTTTTAACAGAATAATTTTTTTTTTCACTAACAGAAAATATTCTCTTCCTTTTATTTCTTCAATTTATGACCTTGTCACAGGATATTTGATAGGTCACGCCACATATTAGCTACCTTGTTTTTTTTCTTTTGTTTTTTTTTTCATATGTAGCTACTTTTAATCATATACATAGGCTGATATGTACAAAATGTTGACTGACAGCAAACTTTCATATGAATTCGGGGAATTCTCTTTCATGAGAATTGCTATTGTACTGCCTACCACTTAGTGTTATGATGTTGGTAGATGAATAAATTTTATTATCCTTGTCACATTTCATATTAAAAAAAAAAAGAAGAAAAAAAATCAAATGACGAATACCTACTGAAACAAAAATATCCTTTAATTTTCGAAAATAGCATATACAATACAACATTATTATTATAACTGTAAATGGAAGTAAAAATTCTTCTACTTCTTTAAAAAAAAAAAAAAAAATAAATAAAATAGAAATTAAATATAAACAACAAAAAGAATTCTTATGATTTAATGTTGAAATTAAAATAAAGGCACGGCCATTTTTTTATTTAATTCCGAGATGGTACCACAACCATTATTTTATGTCTTAGATATGTGCGCTCGCGACAAAATAATTTCATATGCTCATATTTAATGAACCTAACATTTTTGTTTTTTTTTTCGTTTTTATTTTTCGTAAAATAATAGAATAAAAGGAAAACGAAATTGTTAAATTAAATATGTATTATGTAAGTGCGAAATTTTAATAATAACTAGAAGAAACCCCCGGGTAAATACCAGGCCGTAATGAAAAACAAAATTTTTTTGTGAAAGGGCACAATAAAATGATTTTTAATAAAATTAAACATTTAACACGTTGAAAGTATCTGTATTTTTTTTTTTGTGTATTTTAATTAATATTACTGTTCTATACATTGTTTCAGATACTTTCCATTTGTCAATGTTTAGATGTGTCAATATTTTCTTGATTTGACTATTCAAGTGCTCAAATTAAAAAAAGGTATATCTAGAAAATTTTTGTTCAGAATAGTTGGTGTCAAAAACTGTTCTAAAAACAAAAAAAGTCAATTAAGAACTGTTTTAAACAATTTACTGAACAACGTTTAGAACACTTTTGGACAAAAAAGTTCAATTAACGGAAACTACTGAACCTACACAAATTTTTTACTCTAGATTTTTCTAGATCGTTCTTAAACAATTTACTGAATAAACCTAAAATTTTATTGAAATATCAACAATTTAGTTAATATAACATATTTTACTCTTTTATTGAAGTATTTTAAATTTTAGCTCCATCATTTCAATTTATCCTTGGTAGGCACATCCTATATTTCATTTTTGTATTAATTTTACTTGAAAATTAAAAAAAAAAATTAAAAAATATCAATTTTGCTTAGTCTGCTTATAAATATCTATTTAAAAAAATAATGATGAAAATTGGTTGTTAGATGTTTCAGATTTGAACTATAATTTTTCAATTTACAAATTAAATATGAATGATGTATTTGCAAATAATTACGACATTAAAGAAATTATTCAACGCATGACTATTCATATTCACCACTAAAACTAAGAAGCGTCAAGTCAATCATGATAATTGTTTAAAATATCAGCGCATATCTTTCGTTTTTATTAAAATTGTATAATACAATCCATAAAATAAATTTGAATAATAAAGTTTTAATATAAGTACGATAAACATAAGAATGTATTATATTACATCATTTCAGTTATCAATATCAGTTATAAATATTAGTTAAATTATACAAATTTAATTTCATGTATCTGAAAAGGAAATAGTAAATACTTAGCTTTTATAAGTTTTCCTTTAATACTTATATTAATGTTATCTTACTGATTCATTTTTGTTTTTTTCTACTAAAAGTGCAAAAAATAAAATACGATAATCCAAAAATAAAAAAAATAAAATTTGACTCAAAAGAGACGCTTTAACCAACTGAGCTAACATCCGAATAAAATTCTTTAACTAAAATACAGACATAAAATAAAATTTATTTTGATCCCCACCCCGACGGCCTACATCATTGACTGATGAATGAAGAAAATAACGAAGGCGCACGGAAAACCACGAAAAGTGTGCCTTCACTATTCGTGCTCTTGTGTATTATAATATAGATGTTCAGCGAATGATTGTGTTTTTGTTTTGCTTAAATTACTTAAGACATCAAAAATTCAAGTATCTACGTTTTTGTTCCATAAATTGTACAAGACCAAATTTTTATTTTTCTCTTTGAAGTTAAATTCTTCGAAAAAGACTGATGGATATTGAGATGTTTAGTCAGTAAGGACACGTACCTATTCTTTATTGAAGGCAATCTTTACTAGATTAACAATTAATTTGTTTTTAAGAATTTCAGATGCCTTAAAAGACTGAAAACAAAAACTGTTACATCACAAGATTTCAAGATCAGTATTTGTGTGACTACAACATGAACATTGTATTGCATTAACCATGTAGTAACATTTTTTCAGCTATTGTTATAAAAATTTCATTAAAACTATCAGCTTATATTGAAGTATCTGTAATATCATTACCATCATTTTGCAGCACAATCTCTTTTTCTCTATCTAATTCTACGATATCTATTTGCAATAAAATTAACAATTTACCATTCTCCTTTTAAATTATCTTTATACACTAGGGGCCCCTGTTGAGTAATTATATTTCAAGTTGAAGTCAAATTTAAAGTTTTTAAAAAAACAGTAATTTACGTACTGACATAGACTTCGCACAATATAGCAGAAACCACACGTGTTTAATAAAAAGTTTTGTGGTTAGTAAGTTTTATTTAGGACACATAAATACACGTCTCTCATATACTGCTTCGTTTCCGATATATTATCTATAGTAAGAAGCATTTAGTGATAAAATTACTAAAAATAAAAAGTTTTGTTATTAAAGAGGTACGTATATATATACCTACATAATACATAATTTTAATAAAAACTATATTATTACAAATAACAAAAATTTAGAAACAGTTACTTAAAAAGATAAAAATGAAGAATTCAAGTGACCTACTATATCAAAATGAAGTACTTTAACTCTACTATATAAAAATAAATTTGCTCGTCATATGAACAATTCAACTGATTTTTTTTTGTTTTTGCTTTTTTATATTTTTTATTTGAGATGAATTTGTTTCTTTGTTTTTTTTTGGCATATGTACATAAATTCATTTGCAAGTAAATAATATAAAATATAATAACTGATTTGTTTACTTTTGTTTATTATTTTCATAATACAGTGAAAACCCTCTAAGACGGAATCTCACAGAACCAATATAAATTTCCGTTTTACGGAATTTTGTATTGTAGAAAATTTATAGGGAAGTTAAAATAAGAGGAAAAAATTTGTTAAAGTTATTTTTAATAGATAAACAAAAAATTATTGCATTTTATTTGATTTTTATAAAAAATTCATCACATACATATAACAAAACTAATAACATAACAAAATTATAAAACATTGTACTATTCCAAGCGTGTAAAAAACAACAAAAACTATATGACCATAAAAAAAATTAAAAAAAATCAATTGCAAGTAACTCAGTCTTTCTTCATAAAATCCGTAATACATTTCTGTTTCATCTTTCTTTCAGCTGCTTTTGTTGTAATAAATGTGATTTTCGATTTCGCAACCAAATTATATAAATCATCATTACCGCATTGTCTACTATAAATATCTAAATATTTTATTGCCTTTAGAGCCTCTGCAGTGCTAATTTCGAGCTCAATTTCTTCTTCGTCATCCTCTTCGTAACTATCTAAAATTTCTGGGATCGGCAAAACAGTTGTTTCAATAATATCACTTAAATTTGTTGAATTACATTCTGTAAAAACATTGTCATCTACACCAGCGTGATTTCTTGCTAAACAAATGGCTTCACCAAATGCTGAATCTATTAAGTTATGTATTTCTAATATTGATTGCTCATTTTGATTATTCATTTCTAGCTCAGTAATTGTAGTATCAAATTTAAATCCACACTTTAGAAAACTTTTTACAATTGTTGAGGGTAATATTTGATCACAAGCAGTTTTAAGAAATTGAATTGCATCTAGGATTGAAATTTTTTTTGTCAATGTCGAGATCGTGTTACAGTTTTCCATTTCAATTAATAAATTTTTCATCATAAATTTTCGATAATTGCATTTAAATGCTGCAATTATTCCTGCATCTAATGGTTGTAATTTGGAAGTTGTGTTTGGAGGCAAGTAAACTAAATGTATATGCGATAAATTTAAATTCTGGTGAGAAGAAGCGTTATCAATGAAAAGAAGAATTTTTCTGTCTTCGGATTTCATTTGTTTATTTAAATTTTTCAAATACTGCTCAAAAATACAACCAGTCATCCAGGCCTTTTTATTATAATAATAATCAACACCTAATTGATTTGTTTTGATATTTTTATAAGGGTTTTAATCATTTTTCCATCACCAAATACCGTAAGTAGGAGAAACTAAGCATAAAACATATATGTCAAACTTCATGTTATGATATTAAAAATCAAAAGTACAGTGTTTCCAACAGCAAAAACTATATAAATATGCTTACCGCTGAAAAATATTCAAATTTATCATATTTTAACCAAAAAAAATTTTACAAAAAAAAAAATTCCGTTTTAAAGAAGTTTTTTTGTCTGGAATTATGTATGAGGATCCCAAAAATTACGATTCCGTTCCGTGTCAAGGATTTCCGTCTTAAATGCACTAATTTCAGCACAAGCTAGTTTCGCGGGTAAATTTCTTCCGTCTTAGAGGATTTTCCGTCTTAAGGATTTCCGTCTTAGAGGACTTTCACTGTATCTCACTTATGCATAATGTATTTGCTGAACAATAAAATCATATGAGTACAAAATGTTCAACTGTGTGCGCATTTTTGTTTTATATATAATCTTATATATTATATATATTAGAAATTCATTAAGGAGCAGTGTCTACTGCGCAGGACCTTAAATGCTTGTCAATTATAATTATAGATTTTTCTGGTTCATTTTTATAGTAATTGTCACGACGTAGTGAAATATATCTAATCTTAAGTTCTTGACATATCTAATTTATTGTGATCAGCTTTTGGAATCTTTTATTTAGAGGATGTTTTCTACATCATTTTATTCTTAGCTTATTTTTTGCTCTAATTTTTTTCAGAAGTATGTTGTTTAACCAAAGTTTTAGTTTTTTTCTCAGAAAGTAAAGTCCTACTATAGTGTATGATCATTCCTCAATGTGTTTCAACAAAATAGTTAAAAAATAATCATAAGCTTTTGTAGCATCACTTTCAGAATATATCTGCTCCCAAAATTCAAGTATAAGTCTAGTTTTTAGCTTATTGATAATCTATCTTATTTTGAGGTTGAAGAAATTAATTAAAATTAATATCATATCTAACATTTTTAAAGTTATTCTACACTATTCGAATTCTCACTAAATATATCATCGTTGTAGAGGAGAAATTGACCAAGTGAAAAAATGCAAAATTTCATAAATTTCACTTAAATTTTTTCTTAATGTTTATTTATGCTCTTTTATTTCGCTTCAGGTATGACTTATATAAAATGTAAAAATCATCTTAATGAGTTTTTGAGTATTCACATATTGATTTTATAAAATTATTATTTTTAAAAAAATTTATGTATTATTTGGTCATTTTCTCTTCTAATATTTAAATAATTAATAATTCAGTCAATTTTGTTTTAAATATTTAAAAAAAAATTTTTATAAATTCTTTATTATTAACATAAAATAAAAGCAAAAAACATAAACAACAATTCAGGAATGTATTTGGATAAAAAAAACTATATTTTAAAAAAATTAACATAATATTTGATGAACCATTCGTATTAATTAAATATTTTCGTTCTCCGTTTCATCTGCATCAGGTCCATCAGTAAAATCTTTTTTGTTTTCTACTCGAAAAGATTTATACCATTCGTGAAGTAGTTCCGGAACAATGCCTTTTTCACATAGTTTTATTAAATTCTTAACTTAATTCTTTTTATAAGTGATATATTACTAAAATTTACTCATATCTCAGTTTTTGCAGATGATGCGAAAATTTTCTCAAAAATATAATCTTTACATGATTGTACAGCAATGCAAGATGACTTGAATACATTTTATGACTGGTGTTTAATTAATGGTTTAGGCCTAAACTATAGCAAGTGTACCGTGAAGTCGTATTTTAGAAAATTATCACCCATAACATTTGACTATTCTATAAATTGTAACATTTTAAATAGATCAAATAATATAAAGGATCTGGGGGCTTATTTCGATCAAAAATTATCCTTCAAAGATCATGTAGATTACATAATCGCAAAGGCTAATAAAATTCTGGGTTTTATTAAGCGTAACTCTATCGATTTTACGCTCTATCGATTGACGAGTTACTGTAATAGTGTTGTGGGGTAAACACCTATTTTCTCTAACTCTGTAATATATTTTTACTTGTAAAAAAATAAAAAATTAACACAAAGAAAATAAATAAAAAGTAAATAATAAGACTAGTGTAAAATTTGATATTTCTTTAATTTCACAAATAGTTTAATACTTTAATACATATAGTGCTATTTTTCAATTAAATTCTTATTAATAAACAATTCAAACAATAAAAAAAAAAAAAAAAAAAAAAAAAAAAAGGAAAAATTAGAAGTAAATAATAACATTATTAAACATTTTAAAGTATTTTGAATTTCACAAATGCAAATAAAAAAAGAAAGAAAAAAAGAACAAACAAAGAAAAAACAAAATTATAAGTGCACAATAAATTAAATTAATACAGATTATTTTTTTTTAATTAATACTGAAATTTTAATAACTTTAACATTTTACTAAAAAAACAAACAAAAGAAATTTTAAATCGTAAATGTCATTGCGCCCGCTTAAATCACATTTTGCAATTCATTGTTCCTATCGGAAGAACAGCTAAAAAGAAACTACTACCAAAACAAAGAAAGCGGTTTTGCAGTAAATTTTAGTTGATGATATTCATTTTAAACCCAGAGTGTCAAAATAACAATATTCACAATAATCAAAATTCACAATTATCTAAAAACAAGTATATTTTCTTTTAATTCACAATTAATTTAACTTATTAAGTGTTAAATTTAAACTAAATTTATAATTTGCTTTGGAACTTTTTAATTTTATTTATTTTTGTTCTTTAATTATTGTTACAATGCCTTCTCTATGCTCGTGCAAAAAAGAAGTTAAGCGTAATGAGTTGAACATTCAATGTGGTAACTGCAAAAATTTTTATCATTTACAGTGTGAAAAATTAAACGAAAAAGATTTTAAATACATGAAGTTGAACAAGATTTTACATAAATGTAGTGCCTGTAACCGTTTAAGAAGAGGGTCTACTTTGCATTCACCACCTCTGTCACCACTAGTTGTTGATTTGCCAGCTAAATCTGGAATGGCTGTTACTGAGTCAATTCTCCCAGATAACAATGAACTATCGATGCGACTTATTTACGATAAGTTAAGCAGTTTAGAAGAAATTAATAGAGAGTTTCTCAGTACAATAAAAATTCTACGAGATGAAAACTCTTTGTTAAAAAATAAAATTAATTATCTCGAAAGCAGATTGAACTGGGCTGATCAAAAACAAAGGGATAATACTATTGAAATAACTGGTGTGCCGAATGTTAATAATTCAAACGTAAAGGATATAACTAATAAAATATTTTCTGAAGCACTTGCGCTTAATATTTCTCAAGAACAAATTCAAAAATGTTATGTGAAAAACAATGTATCAAATAAAGGACCATCAACTTCCAACTCAAGGAATATAATTTGCGTACACTTTCACAATAATGATGTCAAAAAAAAAATTTTAAAGGAAAAGTCTCATAGGAAAAAATATCTTAATACAAAATTATTTAGTGGTTGTGACTCTTCTATCGCACCAGCTAATATTTATATCAATGAGGCCTTCACTAAGTACACGAGAGCGCTATTTGGGGAGGCCAAAAAACTCAAAATTGAAAAAAACTATAAATATTTATGGTATAGAGACTGTAAAATATTTATAAAAAAAATTGAAAATAGTCAAGTTATCGTTTTAAGGTCGTTTGATGATCTAAATAAAATTTAATTTAATTCTTTTTATTTCACAAGAAATATTTTTAAATGAACCTTAACTACAACCTTTCAAACGATAATTCTATTTTCAATTTAGATATGAATATTAATAGTAAGAATTGTGATAATATTTTCAAATATGATTCCAATTCTTTTTTTGTTGCACATCAGAATATTAGAAGCTTAAGACAGAATTTGGTCTACCACAAGGGTCTACCACAAGGGTCAGTTTTACGACCGATTCTTTTTTTAATTTATATTAACTCTCTTTTCAATCAAAATTTTAAAGGTAAACTAACTGCTTTTGCTGATGATATCGGCTGTTGTTATACCTTTCTAAGTCCCCTTAATATGGTTGCAGAAATTAATCACGATCTAAATGTGTTAAGAAGTTGGTTTTCAGAACATAGGCTTGTTGTGAGTAATAAAACCAAATTGATGTTTTTTAGTTTATCTCAACAAGATTATCCGGACTTAGATTTAATTTTCCATGCGTCTGAATGTAGTAAATTTAAATTAATTAATGAAAATTGTTCTTCCATTGCTATTCAGCGTTCCTTTTGTGATGATTCTTTTTGTAGTGTTAATTGTTTCAAAATTGAAGTAGTGAAAAGCTTTAAATACTTGGGTGTTACTTTTGACAATAATATGAGTTGGGCTGAACATTCATTGTTTTTAAAAAAGTATTTACGATCTACTTTACGTAGCTTTTATCGACTTAGGCAACTATGTTCTTCTAACACTTTAAAAATGATTTATTATGGAATATTTCATTCTAAATTACAGTATGGTATTGCTTGCTGGGGAGGATCATACTATAATAAAATATCCCCTCTACTTATACTTCAGAAATGCATTATCAGAAATATTTGTAACAAGAATCGCTTCTATCCAACATTTCAATTATTTTCGAGTCTTAAAATCTTACCTGTTAGACATTTGTATTATTTTAAAACTTTAAAAATTTTTTTTGTTCGGAGCGGATATTTAAACTCTAGAATCTCTAGTAATCACAATTTAAGAATTAATAATAGTCTGTTAGTTAACATTCCTAATTTCCGCACAACAAATTTCCGAAATTCATACTCCATAGTTTCAGGTAGATTATTTAACAAACTTCCACATGCAATCCGAATTTTACATAATAGAAATGTTTTTTTAAACTTGACTAAATCTTGGCTTCTCAGTTTTAATCATGATGTAATCGAAATTCTTCTAGAGTTTTTAGTATAATAATATTGTGAATTATAATTTGTTCT
This sequence comes from Argyra leucocephala, assembly GCA_963942445.1. Taxonomy (NCBI): domain Eukaryota; kingdom Metazoa; phylum Arthropoda; class Insecta; order Diptera; family Dolichopodidae; genus Argyra; species Argyra leucocephala. The sequence continues at coordinate 79,970,193 of OZ012681.1, read as the reverse complement.
TGAATTATTAACTTTTTCTTTTCCTTCTTTTGATTTGTAATTTAATTGTCTTTTATTAGCTTTTACTTAAAATATTTTATTACATTCATTTCGTTTTAATACTTGTTTTTATTATTTAAATTGGATTTATGATTTATTTTTCAATAGTTGAATAATTAAGTTTTTAATTATTGAACTTATATTTTGTTTGTGAATAATTTGATTTTTGTTTCACATGCTTATACTCATACTATTTTATCTTAGTTTACTTATTTTGTTTTTTTTTATTTTTATTCTTATTCTTTTTTGTTTTCTTTTATTACCTAATTAATGTATTATTTTTAATTTTTTGTTTTTTTTATTTATTTGGGTATATTGAATTTTGAATACTTTATTGTTACCCCACAATAAAAAATTTTGTAAATTTCAAATTGTAAATTTTTATTGAAGTGGCGCTTAACACTATTTTCTTAATAAAAAGTGTCACTAACTATTCTCTTATTTGTAAAGAAAATTTATATAAAAATCGATCTTTATTTGTAAGCACTTTAATTGTAAATTTGAGAATAAAGAATTTTAAAACTAAACTAAACTTTTAGAGATCCATATACGTTTAAAGCGTTATATGTATCTCTGGTAAGACCAATTTTAGAATACGGTGTAATTATTTGGAATCCTTATTACAGTATCCACGTATTAAGAATTGAACAAATTCAAAAAAAATTTTACTCGTTTCGCCCTGAGAAGATTTCAACTCACAACAGGACGACCCTCATATGATGCAAGATGTAAGTTGTTAGGTTTAACAAAATTGTCTAATAGAAGATCTGTTTTCTGTGTTATGTTTGCTCGCGATATTTTGACATCGCATATTGATTCATCAAATTTATTACAGAGTTTCGGTTTAGCTACACAACCGAGACTACTTCGATCGCAGAACTTGTTGAATACTCAATTTCATAGAACAAATTATTGTAGAAATGAATCGGTTTCAAGGTGTTCCGCTTTGCTTAATGAGTTTTTAGCTGTAAATAATAAGATTGATGTTTTTTTTATTAAATAGAACTCAATTTCAAGATCTTGCGTTATATAGGGTTAATTATATTTTTGAATAATTTTAAGTACTCTTTTTTTGTTTTTTCTTATTTTTAGTTTTTTTTTTTTTATTTTTGGTTGCTTTGTTGCTAGTCTGTAAGATCTAACTTTGTAGACAAATAAATAAATAAATAAATCTTGCTTCTTTTGCATGGAAGTTTTTAAGCTAGTGTTATAAACATTATCTAAATTTGAAGGCATTTTACTATTTCTACCTTTTTGTGAATTTACTATTATAACTTTAAATTCCTCCGAATAGTTATATTTGTAAAATATATGAAAAGGATTTTCTTTTACATACCTCATACACTTTATTTTCAACCATTGTACTTTTTCACCATCGGTGTTTATGTTTCGACTTTTCTTTACAGTAACTTTGGTAGAATCACCTTTTCGTGCTTAATTAAGTACGGTACTGCAATTTTGCACTACAATATCTACAATATTCGAGTATTTTATTTAACAAATTATTGGCTTATCAACTCATTAAATGTGGAAAACTACTGCTATTGTCAGGAACTGAGCCTTCTTAAATAGAATATTTTCATTTTTATTTAATTTATTACCAGATTATACTCTCAATTACTTTTTGCCATTTATTATATCCCAATGACAAAGGGTACTGGGGACCAGGTCGAAAAATCCATAAAACATTTTTCTTTTTTGCTTCATCGGGAATCGAACCTGCGACCTTTCGGTTGAAAGGCAGGCGCTCTACCTACTGCGCCACCCAGCGGGTGTACACTATTTTCGCTATTTTGAACTATATAAGGAAACAATGCAGCTATGTACTGGTTCCTATTCTGACGACTACATGTGTCTGAAAATAAAGAAAACTTTGTAATATTTTCTGGGAGACTATTGATGCAGATGTATAGTGCAGTTCCGATTTCACAACTTCCTTTTTGACCATTCATTTCATTCCACAAATAGCAATAAACATTATTTGGATTTTTCGCTTCATAAATTGTTAAGTTATAGGCGAATATTTTTCTGCTATAATACACCAACGATACGTCTGATGATGGTATTTGAAGTACACTTTGAAGATCAAATGTAGCAGAAAGAAAGGTCTCATCATTTTCACTTCGTAATTTATCAGCTACTTTTGCATTCTAGGCTTCATTTTTTCAAGGAGGGAGTAAAGAGTTATGTAATAATTATCGACCAATTTCTATACTTCCCGTCCTGAACAAAATTTTTGAAGAGATAATTTACTCACTACTCTTTACCTTTCTTAAGAAACACAATTTCTTATCTGCTTGTCTGTATGGTTTTCGCAGTGGCTCGAATACTACTGTAGCTGTCACCGAATTGTTAGATTTCATTTACAGAAAACTTAATAATCAATCTCGTAATATTGTTTCGGGCCTCTTTCTGTATCTATCTAAAGCTTTTGACTGTGTAAATCATTCAATTATACTAAGCTTGATAAGGCTGGTATAAGAGGAGTAGCCTTAAAACTTCTTGCTAACTATCTTAATGGTAGAAATCAATATGTCTATGTTAATAAAACCCAAAGCTTGTTGGAGGATATTAGTATTGGGGTTCCGCAGGGTAGCGTTTTAGGCCCCTTGCTTTTTTGGTCTATATAAATGACATCGATGAACTTGATCTCGCAGGGAAGCTGTTCTGATATGCTGATGATAATGCACTCTTTTATAATTCTGCCGATTCCCAACTTAACGCAATTAACATGAGCAATGATCTGGAAAAATTACATAATTATTTTTCATGTAACAAACTAACTCTAAATGCGACAAAGACAAAATATATACATTTTCATTCACCTCAAAAAATTCTCAATGATAATATACCTATAGTAATACAAAACATAGAGATAGAAAGGACTTATAATATAAAATATCTAGGAGTTTTTCTTGACGCTAACTTGAGTTGGCGTAATCATGTCGACAATGTATGTTCCAAAATTTCAGCGGCTATCGGAATTATTTTCCGAACGCGAACTTTTTTGCCAATTAATGTTCGATTATTAATTTATTATAGCTTGATTCATAGTCATATGACTTATTTAATTTCTGCTTGGGGATCAACCTATGACTCCATTCTAAAACCGATTCAAGTTTTGCAAAACCGCGCATTAAAACTGGTCTTTAATCTTCCAATGAGATATGCCACAGAATGTTTGTTTTTAGACATTATAGTTAATCATGTGTTACCAGTAAAAGGAATTTACCAACTCTCGATCGCTTGTTATGTACATCAAATAATCACAAACCAGATACATCATACTCTTGACTTTAATTACCCATCTCATCACCATGTTTTGAGGAGTAAAGAAAATATAAGTACACAAGTGTTGAATACTGAATTCGGAAAACGAAAAATTACCTATATTGGTTCTATTATATATAATTCAATTGAAAGATCGATAAAAAATATTCAATCTTTGAATTCTTTCAAACAAAATATAAAAAGATCATTTTTACAGACAAACAAATTGAAATCCTTTCTTTTTTAAGTTAATTGTTATATTTTCCTTTTTAAACATCTAGAAATTTCTTTTTTTTCTGCTCTCGCTTTTAATTCTCTTAATTTCATCTAGCTAGTTTTTTTATTTTATTTTTTATTTTATTTTTTATTTTATTTTATATTTTAAGTTTTCGCTTACTCCATATTTTGTTTTATTTTGTTTTATTTTATTTTATTATTTGTTAGAATTTTTTATTATTTGTTAAAATTTTCTTATAATCCTACTTACTTTAATTACTACTCCTCAGGTTTTTAGGTTAGTATAGGTTAGTTTAGTCTAGTTCCTTCAAGGCCTTTAGTCACTGGAACAGACAATAATTAAATTACATACAAGTGCATTTTAACATATTATTGTAATAAGAAATTTGATTTAATTTAATTGGTTAGTTATAAGAAATGAAATTGAATTGAATTACAATATGTGATAAATAATCAGAAGAACTATCTTTGGTTCTATTCTTATTATCGCATATTATACAGATATCTTTCTTTGGTTTAAAAAAACTTAAATTATAATTTTCATAAAACGTTTTTCTGCAAACGAATTCGGATATAGCTGGCAATGAGTATCTTTAAGAATAAAATGCATACATTTTCTTTAAGGAAAGCTGAGGATCTAAATCTAGTTTTGTACTGGACTTTTGACAGTAAAGTCGTAAATCTTTCTACATTCTTCTTTACTTTTGCCAATATATCTGCTGGAGTTTTATTTTCTGATTCATTTTTACCACGTTTATCAGTTCCAGTAAAATTTTCGTTATCCGCACGATTTGTTAAAGCCGAATTGACCTGTCCATGGCTAATACATAGTATTTTAACCAAAAATTTTTGCAGACTCGATCCCAAGCGGCAAAATGTTACTGTATTGACGCAATTTCGTAACGTTTTGGTAACTTCTATACCTTTTCGGTGACTACTACTAAACGGTTAAGAAGAAACACTTGAATGGTAACATTATTGTTACATTTAATTCCATTGTTTCTAAAATGATACTATTTTTTCGTTTAAAAGTTACTTTCTTGTTTTGTAACTAAACCGATGATTTTCCGTGTCACTTTAATGTGTTTAAACGGATACCACACATTTTAGACTTTGTGACCAAAATATAACCGAAATGTGTAAGGAATGTGTGATGTTAAAATCATTTTTTTTTCGTTTCTAATTTGTTTAGTAACCCTGTAGTAACACACATACTAAACTGTTACTATTTTTTTTATAGTTATCTGAACCCACATGTGTGTTATGTGTACGGAAGGTGGTTATTTGTTGTTGTCTTTCATTGGTTTACAAACTTAGTAGAATAGAGTCTAATATAGTAAGAGTCGCTAATTTAATTATTAAATAATTGTTTGATCCACAATAAGAACAGAAAAAAATTAAAATGATCAATTTATTGATTAAATTTAATTTAATGATTAAAATTATAAAGAGATAAAAAAAAATATAATCACTGTAGTAATTACTACAGGAAGGTGAAAAGCAAATACAATTAATATCTGAGAAGAAAAGCAAAGAAGGTGATATTTCGTTCGATTGGAATAAATGGTCCAAGTTATTAGATATTGCTGGTACTATAAACAGAGTTGCTTCAGAATAAATAAATAAATTAATATTTGATAATAATTGTTTTAATTTATTTAATTCAGGACCGTCAAGACAAATTTTTGAAATATATATGGGATTTCAAATATTTCAAGAAATCGAGGAACGGAATACTTGTCTAAAGATACAATAAGTATAAGTAATGGAAAATTTTGGTACCATGGCTCAGTAAATAATTTTTAATATTTGTAATAAGTTGGAAAATCATTAATATATAATATTAACTATACAGAAATGCATTTTGTATTTGTTTTTTTTTAAATCAAATTATTAAAGTTAAAATTGTTTACGTATTTTCATTTTATGTAAATGGCTTCTAAAATAATTTTTGAAAAGTTGGTGTTAAGTATACATTTGCATATATAACTGCATAAGTGAAGTTATATGCTTATGTTAGAAAATTAAGATATTTATGATAAAGTGGTGAATTTAGTACAAGTTCATTACTATAAAATGATTTTAATAACATTGACAATTAAATTTTCAAAGAGGACCTTTTATTTTTATGAACTAAAAATGAATTTCAGTTGGTAAAGTGTAGTTCGTTTATGATTTCAGAGTTAAAAGTCCAATTAAAACCAAACTTAAATGTTCGTATTAAAAATATTTAGAATATTTTATTTCCATCAGCATATATTTTACTTTTTTAGTAAAACCAAAACATAGTAAAAAATTAAACATATTATTTTTCCTCTCACTCGCATACTTAATTTAATACTTATTTTTAAAAGTGAAAAAGAGAAAGAATGATTCTTGTAATTTGAAATAAAGTACACACAGTTACTAAACGTTTCCAAACTGTTACACTGAATGAAACGTGTCTTAAAAATACATTTAACATGATACAGGTGAGACACATATTGGACACAAGTGACTAAAATGTAACCAATTTGTGACCAATAAGAATATTTAATACAAATAAATTTCAACTAGAACGACACAAATTTGTAATGATTCAAACACAATTAAATATCATTGCGATGCGACGCAAAGCAATATTTAACATTTCGAAAAATCTTATTAACATAAAAAATCGAAAAAATTTTGTTTTCGATTTTGCAGACAATTTTCTAACATTTATGTTGTCATCTCATTTTTCATTTGAGATAAAAATAGATAAAGAAAACGTTAACAAACCGGCTAAAAAATTTAACATAAAAAAAATTTACTTTTTCAGTAAAATAACTTTTAATAACAACCACATTTTCAGTCGATTTTTTTTACGTTACGTATAAAAAATTTAAAATGTAAATATAAAATGACAAAACGTCAAAAAAATGTAAGAAAGAATGACGGGTTACGGAGGTAGTTCAAAAATAGTACAAAAGAACCATTCACTTTTTTGACATTTAAAATGACAAGAAATCGAATGTTGTTGATCGAATTAGTTAAATAAAAATTTTGACCAATCTTTTGTTAAAACAGCTTTAAAACTTTCCATTGCAAAAATTCCGAAGATTGAATTGACAACGCCGTGGACTCATCGCAATACATTGCAATGAATTATGTGTGTTTGCGCATTAACATATTAGAAACAAAACTGGAAGCGGCCATATTTTTTGGAGTTAAAAAAAAATTCAAGTTTTTTAAACTAAAATTTAACACAAAACATAAAATAAGTATGCTTCATAAAGTTTTTTAACAAAAGCATGATACAAAAATGTTTATTTAACAATTTCTGACGATATTCATGGTAAAGTGGCTATTTTAGTACAAGTTCGTTACTATAAAATTATTTCAATAACATGTAAAATTAAGTTTTCAAAGAGGGCCTTTTATTTTTACGAACTGAAAGTGAATTTCAGACGACAAAGTGGAATTCGTTTATGATTTCAGAGTTGGAATTCCAATTAAATTCAAATTTAAATGTTCGTATTAAAAATATTTAGAATATTTTACTTTCATCATCATAAAACATAATAAAACATAATAAAAAATTCAATCATATTTTCGCTCTCACACACATAAAAATGAAATAAAAATATTTATTTTTAAAAGTGAAAAAGAGAAAGAATGATTCTTGAAATTTAATTTGAAATGAACACACTGTTACTAAACTGTTTCCAAACTGTTACACTGAATGAAAGGTATTTTAAAAACACATTTTAGTAACAATTGTTACTTTATAGTTACATTTTAGAAGCATTTGTAAGACACCGTTTCTAATCTGTAACGTACACAACCCCGTATCGCCAGATTCAAAACCATTTAATATTGGTTTATAAACGGATAAGAAACTCTGTTACTAAAAAGTCACAGGATTACTAAACAGTTTAGAATTAGTGTTTAATCTCCGCCGCTTGGGATGCTTGATATTTTTGTTCTAAAAGTGATAACTACGACTGAACTGTTTATTAAATGGATTCGTTCCAGTTCTCCGACGTTTTACTTTATTTTCAGAAACACATTTTATTAAAAAATCTTTTTGACGATTGAAATCCATATTCCAATATTCTCTGCATAACTTGCTTCTTTGGTCTTCAGTGAAATTGGCTGAACATTTATATTGACACTTAGTACAATCAATAATTTTTGTTATTGTTCCTGACATAGATTTGTGTTTGGTGTTAATATAAGGTAAGACTAACTTTTTATTTTTATTAACATTTCTTAAGGCTTGGTCATTTTCTCCTCTATAAAAATAAATTAATGGGAATTGTAAAATAATAGAGAGAATTGAGTAAGGTACTATAAACATTTTCACTTTATACGAAAATTGGTTTTCGGTAGATGGACATTTTTCACATTTTTCATTTAGCCTAATTGTATGCCGCAAAAACGTTATTATTTACTATGTAATTAAAATGTACTATATAAGGTTTAATTTGGTATATTATATAACTGAAAAGTGGCGATTTTGCATATGGTCAGTTTCTCCTCTACAACGACAATTATATTTTGTATCAGATTTAAAAGAAATATTTATTTTCTTTATATAATTCAATTTCAAATTAAATCAGTATCTATACAGATTTTTATTTCCTAAAATACACAACAAACAATATTTTTTTTCTAAATCAATATGTTCGTACCAAATTCCCAAATAATATAATAAATATGCCTTTGGTCTTATAAAACCGTGAACAAGAAAATAATTCGTTAAGAAAACATCCCTCTTTTTTTTTTTTTCTTTTTCTTTATTCATATTTGACACATATGTGTACGGTGGTGTACCTACACTATACTCAAATAATATCTAATACGTATTTTGGGAATAAAAATATCATCAAATTTAATTGCAATATTTTGATAATTTTTCTATTTATTAGATTAAAATACATAAATTCTTCTACATACAACTATTCGCAATGATAATTTTTACAGTAAACAAAATATATTTTGGGGACAACACGATGGCAAAATGAAGACAAAAAATTTGAATCAGCAAAAATAAAACATTTTTTTTTTCTTGAATTAAAATCTCTCTACTACTTTAATTCCCAAATTTATCCTGTACAGTGTTGTACGTAATACACAAACATTTCTTGTGATGTTGTTGTCGTTTGAAAGGAAACAAAAAAATCCAGCCTTGTATGGTATGTAGATAATACAGGCCCATCAGTGATTTCATAATAGTGATCTGATCGAAATATTTGAATTAGAATTAGAAAATCGCTGGAGAGTAATTTTTAAAGAGAATAAAATAGAAAAAAAAAAAAAACAGAAAAAAAAATGACTGCTCTTTGTGCTGGTTGTATTTTTAGATTTCTTATTACTAGAGGGGTAAATTGTTTTTTTTTTTTTTTTTTGTTTCTTATTTTGGTTTCTTGATCTTTTCCTGCAGATATCTTATACATTATTGCCTCGCCTTATTCAATATTTGTTGTAAATTATAAACTGACTTTCTATAAGATTTGTATACGCGTTCGCATTTAACTTACGCTCTGTACTCTGTGCATATAGCCTTAAGGTATTTTCAAACAGATAAAAATCTTCGTTTTTTTTTTCTTCATTTTTCTTTTTGTTCTTGTTTTGTTAAAAATGAATTGTAAAGAATATTATCCAATACTATACCAAAATAAGAAAAGAAAAAACGAAACAACAAGGATAATAGAATGTCGCTTAGTGAAGTACAGAAAAAAAAAAAAAACTAAGGGAATGAGATTTGTACTTGATAATGTGCCCTTATTATTTTCGCATATTTCTTTTACAGATTCTCTAAAACGTATCGTCGTATCGTTTATTTAACGGTCGAAGTAATTCAAAATAGAAGCAAAACACAAACAAAAAAAAATTCTATGTCCTTGCTGCTATGTAAAAGATTTTAATTTTTTTTTCTTTCATTTTTCAGTTATATAAAAGTAAAAATTATTAGACATTAGGACTTTTTAACACAAAAAGCAGTAAAACAAAAAAAAAAAAAACAAAAAACCAAAACAACTGCAAATTCAAAACAAGGAATCACAGTATAACGAACTCCATACTTTTAATGTAATCTACCCTTATTTAAAATAACCAATTTAGCCTCTTTTAACCTGAAGGCTATAAATAGGCAGAATAAAATTGCAAGGATCGTATTTTTTTAATTTTAAATACCATTACTCTGCTGAACAACATTTTGAAAATAAATCCCACATAACTAAGAACACCATATATTTTTATGCTGTTTTACTATAAACATTTTTTTTTTTTTTTTAAAGGACACGAAATGCATATTGTCCTCTTTCAATCGAAAAGCAAAGTTAAATCAGACAAAAAAATATTATATATACATATATATAAAATCTAAAAACAATTTTTATTTAGCCGGCAGTCTTTAGAAGTGAATTTGTTTTTTTTTTCCACAAAGAAAAGGACTCAATTTCAACTCAATGTTACGTACCAGGATTTAGTTTCAATTGCAATTGCAAAAATTTTATAAATACAAAACGTAAAATTAAAACAAAAAGCAACAAAAAAAAAAAATGAATTAATAGAACGTATGGTAATGTATCCTGAAAATAAAAAAAAAATTAAAAGGAAATTAAAAAAAAAAAAAAAATAAAAAAAATAAAAAAAATATGTTTTTAATAAAATGTCTTTTACATTTACAGTCTCTTATAGGATATAAGAAGGAAAAAAATAAATGTTTGCTATTACTCTGAATTAGGGAGAGTAATTCTCTTTCATTTCAGATTAAAGAGAAAGTTTAATTTTATTTGTACAAATATTCGCATATAGTCGAAAAAGGGAAACGTTTTTCTTTTTTTAATTTTTGCAAAAAAAAAAATTGATAACGAAACGAAGGAAAGTTTTCTATATTGACTTATAATATGTTTTTAATGCCCGCGGCCGCTCTTCTTTTAATCCGGTTAAATTGACAAAAACGACAATTTTGCTTTTTTTTTTGCATTCATTTCTGATAGGTAGGTATTCGATTTTTTTTTGTTAGAAAATTTTGTAAAGAAGGCTAATATTCAATAAGAAATTCTGTTTTTTAATTTAGAAAATGTATTGTTTACAATGAAGAACTGATAAATGCACACAATACAAAAATTGTTTTACAGTACACAAAGTTAAGTATAATTCGGAACTGTTTACATAACTATTTTTTAATTCATTTTTAGTATCATATATAAAAGACATTAAGCGATGTAAGGATTAAATGGCAAGGGAAAGGTAAATTACTAAAATATCAGGGTCTAATGTGTTAGAAATATAGGGAAATCGAAGTATGAAAGTATGAAGTAAATAGGAAATTAGAAGTATTGGATTGAGTAGGACTAAGATTAACGTGAACTAGTGAGTTATGGTTAGGGACGAGCGGACTTCGACAGTTTTACGTTTGTGGAAACAAACACGCGAAACGTTTCTAGATCCTTCTTTATGCTTTTCCAGGATAATCCTAGAGTATCATCTTTTTTTTTTTTATACGCAGGCTGGTGGGAATCTTCAAAAGACACAATGAGACCCGTAGCTTGACATTGTGTGTGGGATTCTTACCCACTAAACCACACCCTTCCTATATTGCGATCTAGTCCTACAGGACTAATGAGCAATTTTTTCTTGGCGTTATTTTATTTTTCAATGTAGACTACATCCAGCGATGTCTATCTAACTTTCTCTTTGACGTATTCATCCATAACCTTGAAGACCCATTGCATCAGCGACGAAAAACCAACCAGCTCTCCGAAAGAATTTATAATTATGGAAGACTCGTGAAAAACCTCGTTTCGTTGGCAGTTAACATAACGAAATTTTTCACCAATCCCGTAAAAACAAATCTATCTAAACGTGGGAGCGCGTCAACCTCCGATCACCAGCGCGACGAGTCCTCAAGAGTGTGGGTGATTATTGCTGCACTAACTCAAAAGGTTTTACTCTTTTGAGTCGTCTGGCTATATTTCTATAATCCAGGAGCTCGACTACCTCCACATTTACATGGTGCTGAAGCCTTTTTTCGTGACTTCTTACAAATTTCTGTATTTCCTTATCGACAGATTCTATTTGCAAATCTCTATGTAAGTCATAGTTTCTTATGAACCAGAGCGCGTTCACAATGTTTCTTAGGACTTTATTCTGGAACCTCTGAATAATATCTCTACTACATTCCCATAGCTGGATGTCATATGACCATACTGGTTTCACTATTTCCTTATAGAGCAGAAGTTTGTTTTGTATTGTTAAGGTAGAATTCTTACCTATAAGCCAGTTCATTTTTCTATAGCGGATTTGTAATTCTTCTTTCTTGTTTTTTATGTGAGCTTTCCAGCGAAGTTTCGCATCTAACGTCATACCAAAATATTTGGCAGTATTTGAATGGGGTATTTCTTGACCATTTATATATACTGGTTTATGGTAAATTTTTTTATTTGTGAAATCCACATGTACTGACTTAGCTTCATTTAATTTTAGCCTCCATCTTTCTGTATAATCTTGGATTTTTGTTATAACTCTCTGCAGCTTTTCTATGGATTCTTTATTATTTTCCCCAACAGCCAGAACCGCTGTATCATCTGCAAACGTCGCAATAATATTATTTTCTAGTGCAGGAAAATCACAAGTGTACAGCAGGTACAGTACCGGACTAAGTACACTTCCTTGAGGAACCCCGGCATTAATTTCTTTAAGATCGGAATATGTTCCTTCCTGTTTTATGTAGAAGTTTATCTCTGATAAGTATCTTGCTATGATTTCCGAATGTTCTTTTGGAAGGATTGTTTTCATTTTACAATTCAACTCCTTATGCCACACCTTATCGAATGCCTGAGCCACATCCAAAAAGATTGCTGAACAGACCTTCTTCTCCTCTAGAGCTTTTTCAATAGTGTTTGTTATTTTGTGTACCTGGTCTATTATAGCATGTTTTTCTCTAAAACCGAATTGGTGATCCGGGATTATATTCTTTCTTTCAATAATAGGTTTCAGTCTTCTTAGATAAATTTTTTCGAACAGTTTTGACATTATAGGCAGCAGTGAAATATATTATTAGAGTATCATGATACGAAAGAAAAAGTTTCATAAGAGCCCGATAATCGGATGGCAAGCCTTTCTGTTGAATTAAAACACTGGTGTTGATTTTGGTTTTACCAACAACGCATACACTATAACGATGATCATGCAGATACGCAAGGGATAATCGAACATTATTATATATTCTGTGATCTCTGAATCTAGAGAGGATATATCTATTATCGTTAACTTCCGCAGTGTTTTGAGTTAGTCGTACCGTTGGTGGCAATAAGGGGTTGATGAAGTTCGGCGACTTATTGGATGTAGAAGCTTTGGGGAATTTTATGGAAGCATCAACAACGAATGTTTCTCCCTGTATGATGTTTGAGTATTTATTTGTTTTTTTGTTATTGGTATTATTATTATTATTGAAGATTTTAGTGTTGTTTTTTTATAATTAGACTTATCTACAATATTTTTATAGATGTTTTGACCTGTTGTTGTTGCATTTTGATTGATTTTTGTTTTTGTTGCCAGAATTGATTTTTATAATTATATTTTGGTTGGTTAGTGAGGAATTATTTCTTAACTTATTAATAGATTTAACTTTAGAATTTTTATAATTACAATTATAATTATTATTTACTTGATTACGGTTAGTATTATTATTTTCGGATTTATCTTTCCATAATAATATACGCACTTGATTAATTAATAAGGAATTAGTAGATATTAGTATTTTAAAACATTTCTACTTCATTTTTCTATAACTGCTTGAGTTGGATGATGCAGGTTCACAGCTACACAGACGTTGATTGAAAATAATCGAAACCAATGCACGCTCCATGATATTTTCGTTGGCAAAAACCATTACATTTAATTGATTTAGATTTTTTATCGACATTGGTGCATGAAACTAAAGAACATTTTACAGACATATTTTAAATGTTATCACGTAACATTTTTGTGATTTAAAATATTTTGTAAAAAATGGAAATTTAAATTCGAAATTATTGTTGTTGTAAATTCAGAAATATTCAATTTTTTGCTTTTTTTATATTATTTTATTAGTATTAAGAAGTTTATATTTGTTTATTGGTGTTTAATTTAATAAAATTTTATAGGTATTATATTTAGATTAAAAATGATAATATTTATTGATATAAATTTATATTATATATGTTGTTTAGTTAATAAGATTAATTATTAATTTTTTTTTTTATTTTTCAATAGAAAATATTCAAAATAAACAACCAAAAGTATGTTATATTAATTGAAGTATACCGGAGAAAGACAAAATTGAATACTGTTCCATATGAACGGAGGCACAAACAGGAGAAGAAAACGATCTAGCTAACGTTTTAATAAAACTTTTGAACAAAATTTGCCTAGATAATCCAATTTTGAGAAATATAACTTTTTAGCGTGATAGTTGTGTACCACAAAAAATATTGAACGCTTTAAAATATTTTTTACAATATTGAAATGTCGTTGAGTTCATCCAAAAATTCTCAGAGCCCGATCACTCACTGTTTGTTACAAGAAGTTGACTGTGTGCATTCAGTGATTATTAAATTTGAATCCTTCTAAAACTAAAGAATAATTTTTTCAAATGATGCAAAAAGATAGCGTATTGTATGCACCTCCAACCAAATTAAATTATATGAAATTTCCATTATCAAAAACTAAAATTGTTCGATATCAAAAATCCGAACCTTTTTCTAATCGGATGTAAGGTATTTTTTCCAAACTTGGACTTTAAAAAAGTTAACACAAAAAATATAGCAATTAACCTTTAAATTTGTTTCCTTCTAAATTGCTTGTTTTGCATGAGCGACCGATGTTGTCACTAGAAAAGAGTTGAATTTCTTTATCTACCGAATAACCCGATTTTCTTGCTATTTTTTAACATTTTTTTCGCATAATTCCAGATTGTTTATTCTTTTTTTTTTACAATTCCCAATTCAAATGATATTTTGTTAAAAGATTACATTATGCCATTTTGTATTGAAAATAACATCATTCAAATGTCAACCCAATTTTCATATAAAATCGGCTGTATTTGATCAATATCACGTCCAATGTCGATTTTTAACAATCGTGTAATAGGATTTTTTAAATCAATTGTTGTTGGATTTTGGAAACGTTGATTTTTTAAATCAATTGTTGTTGGATCATCAGCATGAACTTGTGACTTAACATATCCTCAAAGAAAGAAATCACAAGGTATTAAATCACACGACCTGGGATGATAGTTAACTGAATCATTTCTTGAGATAATTTCATCACCAAATTTTGTTTTTAATAAATCGATTGTTAAGGTGGAGATGTGGCAGGTGGAGATGTGGCAGGTGGCACTGTCTTGTTGAAACCATATATCGTGCATATTAATATAAACAACAGCAGGAAAAAAAATTATTTAACATTGTTCTGTATCGTTCTCCAGTGACTGTTACTTTTCGACCATTTTCTTCAAAGAAATATGGGCCAAAAACTCCGCCAGAATGAATTGCACACTGTTGACAGTGTTGGCATTTTACGTGTAAGTTAACTTTTTTTATGATTCTTTACATATTTGACGTAAAGAAGTGTAAAATACAAGTAAACAACTAAATAACTGTAAACAACTGTAAATTACTATAAAATTATTTCTTTTTGATAGTTTTAACCTATTGGTAAGTTCTAATGGATTATGTACAGCCTACATTAATTTATAAATGTTTTATTAATCTGTGAACGAAATTCATCTGCAGTTTAATGAAAAATGTTTATTAACATAACGAACATATTATAGATGAATAAAGGTTAGTATTAATGTATGAAAAAATTTTCGTTGTCTCAATGAACATAATTATATTTATCGGCTGAAAATTAATTAATATTTCGTTAATACAATGAATTTTCTTATATTTACGTAAAAATTTTTTTAGGTGACTTTACTCCCGCTCTTTTTTCATTTGTTCAGGTTCTGTGTCATCTACATAAGATTTAGTTTCTTTAATTATTTTTTTTTTTATAGTATCTATTTTATTTATTTTTCTCAAAAGGAGCAGTATTTGTATTGATTGTCAGTCATTGAGTGTTCTATGTATTTGTGTCGCTAGCATTTTATCTATGTAAAGGTTTAAAGGGAGAATTTTGTTATTTTTGTGAATTTTATTTGTTGATATTCTAATATTTAAACCGAATAAATTTTTAATTGCTTTGTTTTGTACTCTTTGCTTTGTTTGCTTAGTAGTATTTCTCCAAATCATAATTCAATACGTAAATATACTATGGAATAAACTAAAATAAATAGTTCGTTTTAGCTCATAGGGTATACTATACAATTTATTCTTCTAAACATTCCTGCAATTCTACGACCTTTGATTATCTGACTTGAAATTTGTTCCTTCCAGTTAAGTTCTGAATTCAGTATAATTCCAAGATATTTGTAGGTCATAGTTTGACTTATGACACAATTGCTATATTTTATAGTCATTGTTGAGTTTTATTTCTTTGTTTCTACAAGCATATATTTTGTTTTCTCCATAATGACAGTTAATTTACAATCAAACTATGTATTTTATTCATATCAACGTTGATGTTATTTTCAAGTTATGCAAAACTTTCTGCAGAGTACACTACTGCCAAATCATCGGCATGTAAAAATGCTTTGCCACTAATTGCTATAGTGGAAAAACTGCTAATATTACACGAGAATAGCGTAGGGCCTAATGAGCTGCCTTGACCAACCCCATAATTTAAATTTTTTATGTCACTTTTTAACTCTTTTCCCACCGTAAATTTTTGTCTGTTTTCTAGATAATTTTGTAACCATTTGTGTTCTTTTCCCATAATTCCATGTTCAAATAGTATTCGCATTAGAATTATTCTATCAACTGAGTCAAACGCTTTAGTGAGATCGAAGAAAACTATCGCCACTTTTTTATCGTACTCTATCTCATGATGTAATGCTGATATAACATCAAATACAGCACTATTAGTGTTAGATTTTTGTTTAAAACCATATTGAAATTTATTTGTTAAAGGTAATTTGTTTTTTTTCTGGGGTCATTTGCCGCTTTTCTGAATTTACGTTCATATTATGTTTTTTTTTTTTCTTTTTATACCTGTAAATTTGTTCAACCAATAATGATATTTATCCTTAAAATATATATTTTCATAACTTTGTGTGTATTTTCTATGCCAATAATTTCGTTTTCTTAACATTTCTAAGCATTCCCTATCATTATCAAACCACTTTTTTGTAAATTTAATTTTTTTTTTGTAACTTTAGTCGAAGTTGCTATGTCTTCAAAGTATTTAACAATGGATGTCAGCTTATCACAATTTTCGTTGACATCGTTAGTTGAATTTAGACATAAATTTTGACATATGACTTGATTCCTAAATAGATATTTGTTTACGTATTTTTGTTTACTTATTGATTTCATATTATCAAAACTGCAATTAGCCAATTCTATGAAAATTGTATTGTGGTCGCTGTATCCAAATGGTAAGTAATTTATTTACTAATACATGGTCCAAACAAGTTTTAGATGCTGGTCTTGTTACTGAATCGTCACAGAAAAAGAAACCATTTGTCTCAACTATGGTTGTACATTACGGATGCAAAAATTGAAGTCACCTACAATTACAGAAGCTGCTGTTAATGCTGCGAGTTTATTATCAAGCAAGTGATAAAATTTTTCAACAAGTTCTTTTTTCTTTCTGAACACTTTATTCCAACATTAAATTAAAATAATCCGATGTATGTAAAAACATCAGGTTTAATTTCTAACATTTCAAAATCATTTAGTAAACCTTTTTCGAATGCAACTTTTTCTTTAGCTGGATTTAATTTTCGTTTAAATGCTTGTTAATAATATTGATTTAAAAGAGCGACTGATTTAAAAAAATAACAATTGAAATTAACAAAACACGTGTACTTCAAAAAAATATGTACATACTGATTTCAAATTTCGTTAAACATGTCAATTTTTAGCTGAAAATGACAAAATAATTAATAATATAATGTATTAGAGAGAAAATGAAAGCTATACCAAGCTGCCAATCTATATAGTATTCAATATCTATGTGAAATATCAAAAATACTATCAAAGTTTTAACAATGATTGATGCATAAAGAATACACGTTGTAAGGCAGGTTCTTAGCTAATTATGATTTCAATTATTTTTTGATCACATAATCACTTCATATTCGTAAGTTTTCATTTATTTATATTCAAATATTTCAGTTAGATTATTTATTTCGAGTTGCTTACCTTATTTACATTGTTTACACACTTACAACAAAAAAGCGTCTTTATTTTCAGTACGCCAAGTTCTGCAATTATGTTTGTTTACATAACAATTTAAACAAAAATTACCTTCATCAGTCAATAAAATTTTTCGATAAAAATGGTCATCATTTTCAAGTTGTTCAAGAGCAAAATCAGAAAAACGTGTATCTTTCCATTATTAAATGACATAATATACTGAACACAAATGACATAATAATAAATGTCAAAAAATAATATGCAGTGTTGCCAGTTTAACCATTTTAAATTGTATCATCATTATTGGAAAACCCTTTTGTATAGTCTATATTTAAGCACTCAAAACAGATTGTTTACAATGTCATATAAATTCTCGAATACTTACCAAAATTCTATATGCCTCCCGTCTTAAGAACAGTTCAAAATATGGATGTAGACGAAGCTAGCCTCTTCTTAAATATGAAAATAGCGTATAGAATGATTAATAGAATGATAAATAGAGCTCACTTTCCAAAATCCAAATAAACGAAAGCTTGTTCCAACGGAAGTTTTGCACAACACAAAAATATTAAAAATTTCCGGAATTCATATGGTTTTATTTTTATAATGATTTACTAGGAACTTTTCCGGCATGAAATTTATTGCATTGTTAAAACAATTTTAGTACGGACTATATGTACTAAAGAAAATTTCATAAGTAATATCTTCAAAAGTAAACAAAAAATATAATTACCATAGCAACATAACTTTTTAGTTGATTATAATCCCGATATTATATTTGAGTCGATTTTGTATACATTTTTTTTTATAATAATTTCGATATAAAAATATTTGATTTTTTTTTTAATAATTTAAAGACGATAGAATAACCACCACTAACTAATCAACTAATTTACATGTGAAAAACAGAATCTATTGTACTTCACTTTGATAATTAGAATAGTTCCATTTTATTTTCAGTGATAACCCTACTTATAATTCAGATAAATTTCGAAGAAAAACTGAAAAAACTGTTTGTAACATTCATACCCCAAGCGGGACTCAAACCTGGGCCTTTCTGATTAGTAGCCTGAACACTTAACCACTACAATGTCGGTACTCTTGCTTTATATTACAACATAATATCATTTTAAAAATCGATGAAACGGTTCTAAATCAAAACGAAATGGTATTTACGCCAGATATACTATACATCTAATAAAAATCTAGACTTATACGTATTGTATCAATTTTTTTGTTTTGCAAATGTATGACAGATTTATGTACGGTAATACGTTCTTCTTTAACAAAAATATATTCCCTAAAAAAAATTGTTTTTTTTTCATGATTCATTAATTAACTTTTCCGTTATTAATATATCACACTACTGAGCACATGTCTTTAAATTAGACTCTTTATACTGTCGCAACACAGCTGATTTATTTTTCTTTTTGTTTTTGTTATACTTTCCATCTCTTAATGTATTCCCTTTATTGCAAAATGTTCATTTCTGACTGACAAAATTTCATTTTAATTTATAGAGAGAATAAAAATTTGATTCAAATTTTTGATTTCACGTGAAAGATTGTGTCACATAGATTTATCCTTCGTCAAAACTATTACCAATTTAAGGATATCAATATATCATTGAGTGTATTAAATTGCCAAAGGACATTTTCGTAATAAAATCCAATGGAGAAAAATAAATTCAGAGTGGAAATAAAATATTTGCTTTATTCTAGAAAATATTTCTGAAAACATAAAGTAAAAACTTTATTTTTATTTTTTTTTTTTTTGCTTTTAGTTCAATTAAAAATATAATGGCATAGCAATATGTTGACACTCCTACTTGCAATTTGCGTAGACGTGTGCTCTATTATAACACTAAAAAAAAAAAAAAAACAAAAAAAAAAAACAAAATCAGAAAAAATATTTCAAATCTTATGCATTTTTTATTTAAAAAAAAAAACATTCTCGACAATATGTCTTCTATGGTAGTAGATGTATTCCTAATGTAATATGTGTATATAATTATACTAGTATACTATCACCCTATTTCGGTTCAAAGTCATTATTCAAAGTTTGAAAATTTATTGAAGTGTTGCAATTTATATTTTTTATTTTTTATTGTACACGTTTTTTGGTAATTATTCAAATCGAAATTTTTGCATGGTTTGTTTTTTACTTTATAATTCTGTAAGTATTCTCACTCAACCCATCATACCAAATGTACAAACACAGACATAAATCTATATTCTCTGGAAAATTTAATCGTATTTAAAGAAAAGAAATTAACAAAAATATGTTTTTATTTAGTTTTTGTTTTTATTATATTTTTTTTTTGTTTTTCTTTGTATAGGTCTTAATTTATAATTGGCAAAATTCTTTTCAAAAATATAGATTTTGATTCGAATGTGCAAATATAAAAAATTATCTGTGGAAAAACAAATGATGCCGAAGATTCATTTTTCATCAATATCAGACAAATAATTTAGCTCTTGAAGGTGATAAAAATTGTTGACTAAAAAAATTATTAAAAATAGTATCGTAGTATTTTAATTGTTTTGAAATTTTTAGATATAATTCGCTTGTTTAAAACAACAACGGCAAAACTCAAAAAACCTAGTTTTTTGCTAGACGCATTTTAAGATTTTCAACTATTATATCCTTGCCAATACATAATATTTCTCCTTCAACTTAAAACTTTGTATTCTAACAACATTAGACCAAAGAGTAAAGGTGCAATGAACTCGATAGGTAGCTATTTAAAATACTTAGAGTCTTTAACCTTTTTAAGGTAGCTATTTAAAATACTTTAGAGTCCCGGGTTCCAATATATGTCGTTGTTGCAGCTGAATCTGTTTTGTACGACGACTTAAACAGAATTGTGACGTTACAACACCTAACAAAAAAAAAATAACGAATTATTTTTACTTATCTGTCATGTCAGTATTGTATTAAAAATTTAATGATTTATGCTTCTTAATTTAGCTTATTACTTATATTTTTTTAACATTTAGAATATTTAGATAGTTAAAGAGGTATAAAAAAATATAGCTGCTACTTACATTTTATTACATACTGTTACATAAACTCTGTGTACAATATTTTACATAATCTCTGTGTATATCTGCAATAGATTTACTACCATCAATAAAATATTTTGATGTAGTAGCCCGGGTATACTTTAAATTTTTTTCTATAAAAATTCGAACTCCTTCTTCTAAAATTGGATTTAATTTTTCATGATTGGAATGCTTGCCTCGACGATCCATTTCAAGTAAAGTATCTGCAACTTTGCTTTTTTTTTTTTAGAACTGTTCGGATTGAACGATCGCTGGTGTCAAGTTTATTTTAATAGTTTGCATCCTCGAATTGTTTCACCGTTTAGTGGAAAAAAGAATGTATTATTTAAATTTCTTTCTGGTTGTTTTCGATCAAAAAGAATATAACGATATTTTGGTTTAATGGGGTTCATACTAATGTTTTTAAGTTGTCGCTGTTTTTCAACATTTCTTAGTTCCCAAAATTTTTTAAAAATTTCATATTTTCAACTTTTGTATTGAAAAATTTACTTTACTTGTATTATTTGTTTGGAATGTCCTTATTTCTTTTAAAATAAATACATAAATCCAAAAATAATGATAAATTTTATCATCAAATTTAAGATAATATTGACACAAGCCAAAAAAAATCATCACTAAATTCTAATTTTTACTACAATACCGTCACATAAAGAAATATGCCAACTCTCAATATTAAAATTTATCAAACTGTAAATTGCAATAATGCACTATCTCAAATAATACCCAAATAAATAATATTTTTTACAGTAAAGTTTTGAATGAACTCAAAAAAATACGTAATACACGTATATAATTATAATAAAAACAATACTTACGTTGACTTCAATGAAGAACTAACCTGAAATGTATCACTTCTTACTTAAATATCTAACATTTTTGTTATAAAATCATTGATACAACTAAAAAAAAACAATGTTGAATCAAAATTTCCGAGAGAATCAAGTTATGGCAAAACGATAATTTTTCTCTCACGGTTTCAATTTGAAAGCTACAAATTTGCTGCTTTGCTATATGGTAGAGAATAAAATAACAAACTTTTCTACATTAATAACTCAAAACTCCAATTTTTGGAGTTACGCCGTCGTTGATTTAAATTGCTTAATATGTAGTAAAATCTCTAAATTTAAAAGTTCTCATATCTGTATCAACAAACCATAACCGCTTATGTCAACAAAAGAAAAAAAATCGACTATAAGTTACATTTTTGTTAGGGTACATAATCGCTTATGTTAGTATGAACTAAAAATGTATTTGATCATAATCGCTTAATTATAACTTACGATATATTCCTTAAGATATTTTAAATATATTCCTACTAAAATTAGTCATAAAAAGTTATAAGTTGGTAAGCGTTTTTTGTCTACAATTTTGGAGTATTGAGTGTTTAAGAGGCTTATTAAGTGATTTTTTATAAAATTTAATTATTAGATATATAATGATACAATAATAATAACGTAAGTAATAATGTCTTACAAGATCGACTAGACGCAACTCGAAACATAAATTTCAAACATAAGCGGTAATGAGTTATAACTCTTTACCACAGATATTTACCCAGCGCAATTTACTTGTGTCTTCTTGTTTAGACTGTATAGTTTTCAAAATTTAAGACTAACCATTAATAGAGTTTTGGCTCTATTACTTCATATATCTTCGATCAATCAAAATCCCATTAGGAATTATTGAGAGATAAAAGATTTTTTCCTAACACAGTTCGAACGGTTTCGTCCGTTTAAGACTTGTTAGACATCTTGTTAGTTTTGACTGTCAGCTAAGCGTAAAACTTAATATGTTGAGAAAGACAAATTTTTTGGCGTATTGCTAGTTTTTTTATTTTGTCTTTTATGATAGGTATTTTAAGATCTCTAAGAATGTTAGCATTGCGAACATACCAGGGAGCATTGACAATGTTTCGCAACACTTTGTTTTGAAACATTTGGATAGTTTGAATATGAAGTTGTTTAGCACAACCCCATATTTGAATACCTTATGCCCAGACTGGCTTTAATATTTGATTTTGAATCAAAACTTTGTTATATGTTGAAAGCGAAGATGTCCGCCCAATCAGCCCATACAGTTGGTTGTATTTCAGTTCTAATTCTTGTTTTTTTTTCTTTACATGTTCGTTCCATCTGAGCTTTGCATCAAGTTTCATAACAAGATATTTGGCTGAATTTTGATATGAGCAGAATTATTCTTAAAATGAAATATACAATTATAATGTGCAATGAAATCCGGATAGTGTTTTTAACTTCTTCACCGATTTTGAGATGTTTTGTGCAACTCATGTAATTATGTAACTCTAAATTGGTTAATTTGTAGGAAAAATTGTTCATTACACTGAAAAAAACACTAGGTAATATTGACAAAAATCTGGGTTAAAATGACAAAAACTAGGTAAATATAGCGCCAACAAAAATGATGAGTCAATATGACAAAAAAATACAATTTTTTTTTCATTCTGTAAATATGACAAACAGTTCTCTTTATAACAATTTAAATCTGTAGAAATGACAAAACTAAATTTCTTAATATGACGAAATGAATTTTCATTTTGGTAAAAATTTTTATCAATGTAATAAAATAATATGTTGAAATGAAAATAATATTTTGTTGATTAGAGAAAAAATATGTCAATTTAAATGAAGTTTTTATTAAATAAACAATTTTGTTTTGTCAAAATAACCTCTATTCAGTTGTCGAATTAACAGAATCATTTTGTCAATAGGATATTGTGTGCATATACAAATAAATAACTTACATATTAATATA
Source organism: Argyra leucocephala (assembly GCA_963942445.1). Classification (NCBI taxonomy): domain Eukaryota; kingdom Metazoa; phylum Arthropoda; class Insecta; order Diptera; family Dolichopodidae; genus Argyra; species Argyra leucocephala. The sequence goes on along the minus strand of OZ012681.1, from coordinate 79,946,555 downwards.
TCATCAAAAAATGTTTAAACCAAAATACGAGCTACTCCATAGATCATTCTAACTTAAAATACCTTGTTTCATATTTTATTATAATATTTGTTACTGCTAACAAATTATAGCTATTGTATTTGCAAAAATGCAGTTGTAACTTAAAACTACATTTCAAAAAAGGGTTATACGGACTACCTCCTATTTTTGTTTTAACATAATATTTTAATGATAAACTAATCTGTTAGTTATTTATTTGTATGCATACAGTACCCTACAAGTTAAATGTGGAACCATATATTATATTAGCAAACCAAGGCAGCCCTTATAAACACTATATAATATGTTTGCGTCTGAAAAATAAATGCATGATATTATTACAGTTAGAAATAAAACAACAATAGTCTGGATAATCAACAATTAATTTATTTTATAGCATTGAAAACAAAAAAAAATTAAATTTATTATTACAAATAAAGTTAAAAAAATAAAAAAATGTTTTATTACGTTACATTTTTCAAAATTATACAAATAAAGTTCAAAATATTTTAAAAATGTTCAGACTTCAGCTTTTGATTATTCCAGCTCTTTGGTTCATACTGTTTCTTCAAATTATTTATTTAATCAAATAGTAAAATTAATTTTTTTTCCTTATTATTATTTACAATTTTTAATAAATGTTATAGTTGCAAGATTCAAATAAAACTAAACAAATTTATTAACAACGCAAATTAAATAATTCACTAGTTGTATTTTGTATTCTAGTTGTATGTATTTTAATAGCATAAGTAAATAAATTTTAGCTTTAAATTTTTCATATTACTTAGTTTTTTAACTTAATTCTAATATGTTTTTTTAATTTAATTTTTCAACTGTCTTTTTTTATTTAATTCTTCACTTTTTTTTTAATTGAACTCTTTAATAAGCAAATTCAAAAACGCAACTTCACATAAAACCGCACCTTTACTTCTATATATTCAACTAAAATAGAAAAAAAATTGTTATATGAATAAAAATTGATTGTCAACTGATCACAAAATTCTTTTGTTAATCTAACTATGACAACATCTATAATTATAATTGACAAGCATTTAAGGTCCTGCGCAATAGACACCTTTTTATTTTATTTCGATTCTTCTAATATATATAATATATAAGATTATATATAAATAAAAATGCGCACGCAGTTGAAAATTTTGTACTCATATGATTTTATTATTCAGCAAAAATACATTATGCATAAGTGAGATCTTATGAAAATAATAAACAAAAGCAAACAAATCAGTTATTAAAATTTACATATGGACTTGCAAATGAATCTATGTACATATGCAAAAAAAAAAAACAAAAAAACAAATTCATCTAAAATAAAAAATATAAAAACAACAAAAAAACAAATCACTTGAATTCTTCATTTTTATCTTTTTAAGTAACTGTTTCTAAATTTTGGTTATTTGTAGTAATAATATAGTTTTTATTAAAATTATGTATTATGTAGGTATATATATATTTTTGTTTTTTTTTTTTTTTTTTATCCCATTTTTATTTACATCTGTCTTAATATAAGCACCTAGTAATTTTCCTTACATTTTGGGTAGAGTATAACTATACAATCATTTTATATAGTAATTTTTTTCTAAAATTCATTTACATTATATTTTTGCTTATTTTTTTTTTTTTTTTTTTTAAACTTAAAATCTATTTATCAAATCATGTGGTCTGTATTTTTTCAGGCGTCTATTTCTTATTCTTTCTTTTTCTGGTAGAGTGCTAATTTCATTGTTAGAATGGGTTGATATTTTTTGTTGATATTTTAAACTTGTCTTTTTAATTTCTTCATTTATTGTTAGTATTTTTAAATCACGGTGTAGATCATCATTTCTCACATACCATTCGGCTCTCGCTATCGTGCTAATTATTTTTGATTGTGCCCTTTGTATTAAATTAATGTTGGTATTGCTTGAGGTACCCCAGATTTCTGCACCATATGTCCATATCGGTTTTATGATTGTTTTGTAAAGTAGCAGCTTGTTGTTCATTGTCAATTTCGATTTATTTCCCAAAAGCCATTGTAGTTGTCCGAATTTTAGCTTTATAGTGGATTATGTGGTTCTTCCATGTCAATTTATTGTCAATGTGCATCCCTAGGTATTTAGCTTGATTTTCGATTTTTATTTCTTTATTATTTATCATTATTGGTTCAGGATCGTATCGAGTTCTTGTTGTATATATAACTTGAGTAGTTTTGTCTTCATTAGTTTGGATATTCCAAGTTTTGAACCAAGTCATTGTTTTATTCATAATTTTTTGTACCTGTTTAGTAGCTGTTTTTAAGCAGTCATGTGAAGCAAGTAGAACAGTATCATCTGCAAATGTTGTAATATAATAGTGTATTCTGTTTTCTTGGTACTGGAATATCAGCTGTATACAGGAGATATAAAACTGGACCCAAAACACTGCTTTGTGGTACTCCTGCTTCTATTTTACTTATATTTGAACATTCAGACTTGTATTTAACAAAGAAATAACGATCACTTAAATAGCTTTTTATAATTCGGTAATATCCCTTTGGCAAGAAGTTTCTCAGTTTATGTAGTAGGCCTTCGTGCCAGACTTTGTCGAACGCTTTTACCACATCTAAGAAGATACCAACACAGAACTTTTTATCATCCAGGTCCATAGCTCTAATTTTATTTATCACTCTATGGACTTGTTGTATCGTTGAATGTTGTCGTCGGAATCCAAATTGGTGACTCGGTATTAGATTTTTTTGTACTAATATTGGTTCTAGTCGATCAAAAAATAGTTTTTCGAATATTTTTGAAAGAATAGGCAAGAGACTAATTGGTCGGTACGATGTTGCTAATGTAGCATATTTTCCAGGTTTAAGTATTGGTATGACTGTATATATACATACCTCTTTAAGTAATTTTATCCACTAAATGCCACTTACTATAGGGAATATATCGGAAACGAAACAGTATATGAGCGACGTGTATTTATGTGTCCTAAATAAAACTTACTAACCACAAAACTTTTTATTAAACACGAGTGGTTTCTGCTATATCGTGCGAAGTCTATGTCAGTACGTAAATTACTGTTTTTTTAAAAACTTTAAATTTGACTTCAACTTGAAATATAATTACTCAACAGGGGTCCCTAGTCAAAAATTATAATACCTAATAATTTTCTTATTGACAAAATAGATTTTGTAGAATTAACAAAAATTTATTAATTGCAATGAATTACATAGTAAAAATTTTTGTCAAATTAAGATAAATTTTGTCAAATATACAAATATTGATTTAAAACGGTTCTTTGTCAGGATAACAAAATTTTATTCACTTGGATAAAAATTATTATTTTTTTTTGTCAATTTTACAAACTTAATTTTCCATTTTACAAATTACAAATTTTGGAAAAATTTTAAAAAATATTCACAAATTAACAAAAAATTGTTGAGCAAACAAACTTTTTTTCGAACATATCATATTAATGTATGTACGTATTGTATACGGTACATATATGTAAAAATAATGTAATATGTATACTAAAAGTGATATGAATTATACATTTTATTAAAAAAGAAAAAATATTTATTAAGATAATAATTCATAAATATTTATTACATAACTATTAAAATAAAGTATTAAATACATAAAAATATTCAAAAACAAAAATAAAATTAATTCAGAGATACTATTTACATATAAAAATAATTAAAAATAACAAAATTCTTTAAAAACATAAATTAATCCATTATATTACGAACACAATATATTACGATCTTTGAGCATTTATCTTATGATGAACTACTGCAATCTGATTGTGAATTCAAATCCGCTTCAGAGCTGGTATCAAAGTTTTGAATGGCGTCAAAAGTAGTATTAGCTGATGTGGAAGCAAGTGGTTGAAAAAAGCTGGTTAATTTTTGTTGAGTTGCCGATTTTATTATTATCTTTTTCGGTCAGGACCTTAATACCTTCTTCGAAATGGAAAAGAGCAGTAGACAGGTCTTTTGTGGAAAGCTCCTAGTAGACAGGTCTTTTGTGGACAGGTCTTTTGTGGAAATATTTGCAATGATATCTTCATTATCGTCTTCTTCAGGTCGACGATTTTGGTCCAACTGTAGTAAATCCAACTGTAGTAAATCATCATCGGAAAGACTAGCTCCATGAGCATTTATTAAATCTGTAACATCTGATTCTACAAAATCTTCAAAACCAAGTTGATTACCAAGATTTACTATATTTTGAAGGACTTCCGGAAGAACTTGAACATCAACATCATCGTTATTAACATTTTCTGGCCAAATTTTTTTCCAAACACCCTTCATTGTAGACGGTTCAATTTCTTTCCATGATTCTGCAATATTCTGTATAGCATCTTTAATATTGTAATTTTTCCAGAACGTTTTAATTGAAGCAAAACCATGTCCATCTATCTCACTGGCAACAATTAGTTGTTTAAAAGTTCTTCTCAAATAATATGCTTTAAATGTAGATATCACGCCTTGATCCATTGGTTGAATCAAGGCTGTTGTATTTTTAGGCAGGTACTCAATCCGAACATTATTAGATAGCTCATGTAGATTTACTGGATGGCTTGGAGCATTATCCAGGAGCAAAAGAATTTTATTACTGAGGTTTTTGCTTTTCAAATAAAGTTTGACTTCGGGACAGAAACAGTTTTTAAACCATGATTCAAATAAACTTGAAGTCATCCATGCTTTTTTGTTGGATTTCCAAATAATTGGCAAATGGGACTTATTACATCCTTTGAGAGCTCTAGCATTTTCGGAAAGGTATATTAATAGAGGCTTCAACTTAAAATCTCCAGCTGCATTGCCCCCGAGAAGTAGAGTTAAACGCTCTTTTGCTACTTTGAAGCCAGGTGCAGACTTTTCATCCTTAGATATATAAGTTTTTTCTGGCATCCGTTTCCAGTACAAGCCAGTTTCGTCTACGTTAAAAATCTGCTCCGAAACATATTCTCCTTCTTCTATAATTTGTTTTAATATTTTTGGATAATCACGCGCTGCCGTAATATCAGAACTCGCAGCTTCACCTTTCAACTTTATATTGTGCAAATTGTGGCGGTTTTTAAATTTTTCAAACCACCCTTTACTGGCGAGGAAAGTTTCACTTGCTGGATTACCATTTTCAAGTTTTAATTTTTCAAAAATACTTTTGCCTTTTTCCTGGATCGTCATTGTGCTCATAGGTATATTATGTTGATTATTATCTTCGATCCATATACCTAATAGATTTTCCATTTTTTCCATAATATAACTTCTATGACGAGTTAGTTTTGCAGCACTTCGTGGAGCAGCTGATTGTGATTGTGCTTTAATTTTAGGCTTGTTATCAAGTATAGTACCAACTGTAGATCTTGCGAGGCCTAATACTTTTGAAATTTCAGTAAGTTTCTCACCAGTTTCAGAACGACGTATTACATCTAATTTCTTTTCTAATGTTATTGCTTTTCGACTTCTTTTTTTTCTCCTCCAATAGCACGGGTGTTCCCCTTTTTTGGCATTTTATAAGGCCTATTTTTTTTAAAATAAGGTAAAAAAAAAATATTATATTTTGTTTCTATGTAATATATGCTTTCAAAAAATATTCACAGTATCAAATATTTACCTAATAACTTTTTATTACAAACACAAAAAAACAACTTCTACAAAAACAGAAAAAAACTTTCTACAAAAAACAAAACAAAATTCTTATGATCGCACTTGCTCAATTACTTGAAAACAATGAGATAATTACATAATTTACATATAAAAACAAAAAGATAATGCGTACATATAGTTGTTGCTAGGTAATACCTGCCTACTACATATTTAAAATTTAAAATTTTCACATAAAAAAATATGCAATGTATACACAAAAAACAAAATTTTATGTTTACTAGAACAAATTTTTGTGCATTTTGTGAATTTTTGTACGTTTTTTTTTTTGCCGTAAATCGAATTTTTTGTACGTTAACAGAGACCGTAGAATAATTTTTCTATTCCGTTATAGCGAAATTCCTATAAAGAGTGTCCGTTAAGCGAGGGATGGGTGTAGTGTAATCGAACAAGTGTAGATCAATTACAAAAAGAGTAATATCAAATTAATTTCAAAATTATTTGTTGGTGAAAAAATCGTTGTAATCGCTTTGTAGAAGAGAGGGCTGTATATCTTATAGAATAAAACGTAGGAGATCATCTGTAGTCGATCTCATTAAAAAAATATTAAGTAGGGGGAATACAGAACGGTGTAAAGTATCTGGAAGATCACGAAAGACTTCAGTAATGTCAAATAATTTTGTGATACTTCGTTCCAAACGGAATAAATTTAGAATATTTACAAAGCAGTGAGCAGACATTGTCAGAGCTAGAATAGAACCGTAATATTAACATTATTTGTTCAAAGAAGACTATTAGAAGTAAGTTTTGTAGCACGTCGATCAATCAATACTAAAGCCAATTATAGAGGCAAATTCACAACTTTCTCGCCCTAATTGGGTAACATTTCCGGGAACACTCAAACTGAACTAAAAGTATGTGGAGTCAGTTGGTGTTTTCTGATGAGTCGAAATTCAACCTCCATGACAAAGATGGGACTCTACTGGTGGGTAGAAAGTGCGGAGAACACCTTAGTGATGTGTGCATTCAAGAAGTACCCAACATAACTGAAGAAGTGGTTTAGGTGAGCTGGCATTTGTCAAACTCAAGTGGTTCAGGTGAGCTGGCAAACTCAAAAGTAAGTGCATATGGGTACATATAGATATCATGGAGAGTCATCTGAAAGTATGAATTTTGGAATTATTTGTAGAAAGAGAGAGGTTAAATTTAAACTATTTAAAAATTTTAATTAAAATTCCAGTTAAAAATGTCATCGAATTTTATTAAATCCGGTTTTATTTGCACTGGTAGGTGAAAGAGTACGTAAGTGATAACTGCATACATATCATGAAATGGTTTCTGTATAGTTCAGATCTTAATCCTTTTGAAAATATTTAGAGTATTATTAAGAAAAAAGTCCAATAAACCATCCAGAGACAATAGAAGCTCTAAAAGAGAAAATTCAGATAGCTTGGAAGAACATTACAAATAACGTTGTTGAAAATTTGATTGACTACATGAAAAATAGGTGGGAAGCGGTAATAAAAGCAAATTGCCGTCATACTAAATGGTAAATATGAGGCCTAGATTACAATAAAGTAATTTCAAATTTCGATATTTATAAAAAAATTTTTGCTAGTCATTAAAAATAATATGCTCAAAACGAAGATAATGCAGTTTTTCTTAAATTTGCTCTTCTTTTTTTAAATTCGTTTAATTAACAAGATTATTATTTCGTAAAGGCACATTCCTAGTTTTATACAGAAAAAGGTTAAAAAAAAAAAACAATTTGTTTACATAAATGCTTATATCTTCTAAACTATTCGACGTAGACATAAAGTATGTATGTATGAGTTATAGGAAAAAAATATAACAACAGTCTATAAATATTGATGGGTTTTGCGGTACAATTTTAAGGTATTTGGTTTTTCAAGAAAGAAAAAAAAGATTGTTTTTTTTCCAAAATTTTCTACTTTGAACTACAATATCTTCACAACGGCGGCATCAATTATCATCAAGCGAATGTTAAGATATGGCCCAGACCGTTATATTTCTAGAATATATAACTCAGTATAAATATATCTAATAGATCAACAGATATAACGGTGTTTAAATAAAAACCTCAAAACAACAAAGATTATTTCAAATGTCGTTTTCATCCTTAAAGGCCAAGATGCCCCACTAAATATATATATTTTTGGATTGCTAGCAATTCCAGCTATCATATGGTTATTAGGTCGTCAACATCTCCCTCAGATGTTGCCCCCCTAAATTTCAATTAATATAACAAATAATAGAGTGTAATACAAAATTAGAACCGGTTTTACATGTTTACAAAATAAATTAAAATTTATAAGAATTATTTTAGTGAAATTTTATTATAATGCACACTCTACTGAATTTAAAAATACAAGAAGGCCTGTAATGTCTGAACGAAATATTAATTTTAATAGACAACCCAAGCGGCAGAGATTAAACACCAATTCTAAACTGTTTAGTAATCCTGTGACTTTTTAGTAATAGAGTTTCTTATCCGTTTATAAACCAATATTAAATGGTTTTGAATCTGGCGATACGGGGTTGTGTACGTTACAGATTAGAAATGGTGTCTTACAAATGCTTCTAAAATGTAACTATAAAGTAACAAATGTCACTAAAATGTGTTTTTAAAATACTTTTCATTTAGTGTACCAGTTTGGAAACAGTTTAGTAACAGTGTGTTCATTTCAAATTCAATTTCAAGAATCATTCTTTCTCTCTTTCACTTTTAAAAATAAATATTTTTATTTCATTTTTATGTGTGTGAGAGCGAAAATATGATTGATTTTTTTATTATGTTTTATTAAAAAAGTAAAATATATGATGATGAAAGTAAAACATTCTAAATATTTTTAATACGAACATTTAAATTTGAATTTAATTGGAATTCCAACTCTGAAATCATAAACGAATTCCACTTTGTCGTCTGAAATTCACTTTCAGTTCGTAAAAATAAAAGGCCTTCTTTGAAAACTTAATTTTACATGTTATTGAAATAATTTTATAGTAACGAACTTGTACTAAAATAGCCACTTTACCATGAATATCGTCAGAAACTGTTAAATAAACATTTTTGTATCATGCTTTTGTAAAAAAAATTTATGAAGCATACTTATTTTATGTTTTGTGTTAAATTTTAGTTTAAAAAACTTGAATTTTTTTTTAACTCCAAAAAATATGGCCGCTTCCAGTTTTGTTTCTAATATGTTAATGCGCAAACACACATAATTCATTGCGATTCATTGCGATTCATTGCGATGAGTCCACGGCGTTGACAATTCAATCTTCGGAATTTTTGCATTGGAAAGTTTTAAAGCTGTTTTGACAAAAGACTGGTCAAAATTTGTATTTAACTAATTCGATCAACAAACATTCGATTTCTTGTCACTTTAAATGTCAAAAAAGTGAATGGTTCTTTTGTACTATTTTTGAACTAGCTCCGTAACCCGTCATTCTTTCATTAAACTTTTTATCCCGAATTGAAAAATGCTAACTTATCATTTCATCATTCGTTTATTTTATAAAATTGTTTTTCTTGTAATGAAAACTTACCCAATCTGTTTTTTTTTTTGGGTTGTTCACTTATGCTAGCTATTCGAAATACAAAATCAGGCGATTTTTTTTACGATCAATTTTTTATTAAATTTTTTTGACGTTTCGTCATTTTATATTTACCTTTTAAAATTCTTTGTAAAAGTTTTCCAAATATTATTAAATATTAAATTTCGGTACCTATCTGTCAAAATTCTTGGCTGAAGAATTGAATAAAAAAATATTTGATGTGGGAGCACAAAAATTTTGGCGTCTTAAAACACCAAAAAAAAAATTGAATAAAAAACTGAATTGAAAATATAGGAGCACTCTTATAGTTGTTAGGCTACGGTTATAGCGATGCAAACAATGAATACGTAAAAATGAAACAGTGAAAAAATATTTTCTTTTTGCAGTGACACGTCATCTGTAAATACTTACATCCTTAGAGACACAAAAAAATAAGAAAAAAGATTTAGAATGTAAATAAAATTAACCGAAACGTCAGAAAAATTTTTTGACGTTAAATTTTTTAGCCGGTTTGTTTGACGTTTTCTTTATCTATTTTTATCTCAAATGAAAAAATGAGATGACAACATAAATGTTAGAAAATTGTCTGCAAAATCTTAAACAAAAATTTTACGTATTGATTTTTTTTTAATTTATTTTGCTTTTAAATTCTTCAAACTTAGTGTTCAAAATGTAAAATATGGTATAAACTACATACATATAATATAATTTTTAAAATTTTGATGCGTATCATTAGATACCGAATTATTCTTATTTCATGGTTTCGTCTTCTAGGTACCGAAGTACAGTGAAAATTTTAGTTAATTTCATGGCTTGACGATCAAGGTTCAGAAATATTTTTATTTCATTTCTATAACATAATTCTTCATTCATTGGTTTACTTTTTAGTTTTGATACATATTTGTTTCACGTTTGGTACCGAACTATTCTTATTTCATGTTTTGATGAGGAGACGTCCTCTGGATACTCAAGTACAGGTATATCTTTCAAGTTGAAAAAGATACGTTGAAAAAGAAAGTTTTTTCTTTAAATACAAACGTTTTACAATTCTATTTTGATAAATAAAAACTAAATAAAATAAAATTATATGATTTTCAAGAAACGCAAAAAAAAATGTTTATAAAAATGTTAAACATCGCTTTGCGTCGCATCGCAATGATATTTGATTGTGTTTGAATCATTACAAATTTGTGTTGTTCTAGTTGAAATTTATTTGTATTAAATATTCTTATTGGTCACAAATTGGTTACATTTTAGTCACTTGTGTCCAATATGTGTCTCACCTGTATCATGTTAAATGTATTTTTAAGACACGTTTCATTCACTGTAACAGTTTGGAAAGCGTTTAGTAACTGTGTGTACTTTATTTCAAATTACAAGAATCATTCTTTCTCTTTTTCACTTTTAAAAATAAGTATTAAATTAAGTATGCGAGTGAGGGGAAAAATATGTTTAATTTTTTAAGATGTTTTACTAAACAAGTAAATATATGCTGATGGAAATAAAATATTCTAAATATTTTTAATACTAACATTTAAGTTTGGATTTGATTGGATTTCTAATTTTAAAATCATAAACGAACTACACTTTACCGACTGAAATTCATTTTTAGTTCGTAAAAATAAAAGGTCCTCTTTGAAAATTTAATTGTCAATGTTATTGAAATAATTTTATAGTAACTTTTACTGAATTCACCACTTTATCATAAATATCTTCATTTCCTAACATAAGCATATAACTTCACTTATGCAGTTATATATGCAAATGTACACTTAGCACCAACTTTTCAAAAATTATTTTATAAGCCATTTACATAGAATTAAAATACGTAAACAATTTTAACTTTAATAATTTGATTTAAAAAAAAACAAATACAAAATGCATTTCTGTATAGTTATATTATATATTAATGATTTTCCAACTTATTACAAATATTTTTTTTTTTTTTTTTTTTTTTTTTTTTTTTATTTCAGATAGTAGTAAATCATCGAAAGAGGCTTCAGGGACTACCTATTACCGGAGAAGGCAGTTTGAAGGACTGTGGGACTTTAACCCACTAAAAATTCCTATCATTATTGCAACATTAAAACTAGTCTTATAGACTAACCATTAATTTAAATTTAACTCAAAGAAACTAAGATACCTTTGATCTACCAAAATCCAATAAGGTTTTAATAGATAAAAGGTTTTAACCTAACTCAAGTGGTCTTGTTCGTTTTGTCAATTACAAATATTAAAAATTATTTTCTAAGCCATGGTACCAAAATTTTCCATTACTTATACTTATTGTATCTTTAGACAAGTATTTCGTTCCTCGATTTCTTGAAATATTTAAAATCCCATATATATTTCAAAAATTTGTCTGGACGGTCCTGAATTAAATAAATTAAAACAATTATTATCTAATATTAATTTATTTATTTATTCTGAAGCAACTCTGTTTATAGTACCAGCAATATCTAATAACTTGGACCATTTATTCCAATCGAACGACATATCACCTTCTTTGCTTTTCTTCTCAGATATTAATTGTATTTGCTTTTTCACCTTCCTGTAGTAGTTACTACAGTGATTATATTTTTTTTTATCTCTTTATAATTTTAATCATTAAATTAAATTTAATCAATAAATTGATCATTTTAATTTTTTTCTGTTCTTATTGTGGATCAAACAATTATTTAATAATTAAATTAGCGACTGTTACTATATTAGACTCTATTCTACTGAGTTTGTAAACAAATGAAATACAACAAAAAATAAACACCTTTCGATACATATAACACACATTTTGGGTTCAGATAACCATAAATCAAATAACCAAAATAGTAACAGTTTAGTATATGTGCTACTACACGGTTACTAAACAAATTAGAAACGAAAAAAAAATGATTTTAACATCACACATTCCTTACACATTTCGGTTATATTTTGGTCACAAAGTCTAAAATGTGTGGTATCCGTTTAAACATATTAAAGTGACACGGAAAATCATCGGTTTAGTTACAAAACAAGAAAGTAACTTTTAAACGAAAAAATAGTATCATTTTAGAAACAATGGAATTAAATGTAACAATAATGTTACCATTCAAGTGTTTCTAATCTGTTTCTTAAACGTTCAGTAATAGTCACCGAAAAGGTATAGAAGTTACCAAAACGTTACCAAATAGCGTCAGTATAGTAACATTTTGCCGTTTGGGAAGCAAGCTCGCAGTTGAAGCTAGGATCAAGTTTATTATCAAAATAAATTCTTTAAAAAAATATAGACCAAAATTCAGTAAAAATTGAATCCAACTTCAAAATTCTTAAAACTATTCACTTAAAAAAAAAATGCTTAAAAGTCCTTTACTATCTAGTTGTAAACATTTTATTAAAATTCTGTGCTCTACAATTATAATACCCGAACAATAAAAATAAGTAATATTAGTATTCTGCTTTACACAAATATTTGCAATATAAAAAACAAATACACTATAATTCTAGAAATAAATTTGAAAAAAAACCTGACTCTTTAAAAATTAACAGCATTAAAACGAGAGAAAGAGAAATAAAAAAAAATCAATTTTACTTTAATACCGGCGGAATTTATCACCATATTATTTGGTCAACTCCTCTTTTTATGAATTCGTCATATTATTTTTACAGCTATTTTAAAGTTCTTATTGGCATAAAGTGATCGCGTGACATAAAATTTTATGACCGTGTCAAAAATAGGCGGATCTTTTAATAACAAGTGAGAAAATCTTTGAATACATAAAAAAAAAAAAAAAAAAAAACAAAAAAAATCATAAATTCATTTATTTTTGCGTTCGTAGAAATTTTTTTTTGTTTTTTCGAGAAGACCAGCTGCGTGACTGAAGTTTTTTGTTTTTACCTTTGTATTTTTTGTTTGCATTCTGTTTATTTTGGCAAAGAAAGAAATCCTAACAAACATTCATAAATAATTATTAAAAATAATGATAGCGAGCTAATTATGTTTAGCGAAATGTAAATAGAAAGAAAAATAAAAATTGAAGAAAGGTAAAAAACCAAAAATAAATTTTTTATACATTTTTTTTTTTTGATTTTGTTTTGTTGATTTGAAAAATTTGAGTAAAATTTGCGATTATGACAGTGCTTATGAATAAGATTTTAATATGATTTTTTTTTATTAATGTCTGTGGAATTTTATTATTCTATAATAATTATTTTCTGCCCTATACCCCACTGATGGGGTTTCAGATCAATGTTTTATTTTTTTTTTTTCTTTATTTATTTATTTATTGCCATGATACATATTCATAATTTTTTTTTTTAACAATATCTTTTAAATGTTTTAGAACTTATACTATTTTATGTACACCTATGACTATTCTTAATTATTACTTAGGCTAGCTGACTAATTTATTTATTAATTAATTTATTATTTAAAGGCAAAATGGCGACAAAAAATCAATGTTTTATTATTTATACTTTATTCAAATATCTCTTTATTGTTAAGGTGTGGTGAATAATAAATTATTGTAACATTAATAACATTATTCCAATTGCTGAGCTGAATTTCTCTTTATTTATTTCAATTACTTATACTTATACTAATTACTTCTGACTCTTCTGAGGATATTCACTACAAAGGTATGAATATTATTTTAGAATTACTAACTTTAGAACAACTAGTGAATGTATTTGTAGTAAGCTAAATTAATAATTATTTTATTATATTTATATACAGTTCGTGCAAATAATACTAAACAAAAACAGAATCGCTGCCTAATTGAAACCATTGTTTTGTCTTTGTCTAATTTAACGACTATACGATCTTGTAAAACATTTTTTTGTCCAATTCAGTTGCCAGAAAAAACTGCAAATATATTTTTAAAAATATAACATGTTTCAGCTACAATATTTTTTAATTCAAATCTAAGCTTTAACACTTTGGATTTTAAGCATTTCTAGGATTTTTTGTTCTTCAATCATATTCGATCAAATTTATCTACTTCATTGTTATAGATTTTAATAGCAGATTTCAAATTCCTTAAAAAATTATGTGAGGTAAATTGACATCACAGCTATTCACTAAACTGTTACAAGTAATAATCTTAGAGGAATATATTTGCTATACTTTCAGAGATTATCAATCAATTTTTTTAACGTTCCAAATCATAACACCAATTTTGACAATTTTTATACAAACAGAAAGTTAAGTGAACAGTAAATAAATCCATTTTATAATCAAAAAACTGTAAACCACACAATTTCTACAATATAAAAGTCACTTGGAAAATTACTACCAGAAAAGACTCAACCACCAATTTTGGTATAGGCAAAAATATAAATCAAGTACATAGAAAAATGACATATTATAGAAAGAGCACTGAGAAACAAATAAATTTGCTGTTCAGTATATCTTGATGTAGAAGCGAAGGACTCATCTCCAACCTAATTCGTTTGCTTTATAAAAATTTGTTCAAATATTTTCTTTATATCTCTCAAATATAGATTTTGTTCGAGCCAAGAATGAAAATGAATAATCCTCTCTAAGAAACAGAAGAGCTGGAGTACCGCAAGAAAGTATTACTGGAAGTACTAATGGATCCAAATTTATATTTGAATAATATAATGCTATTACACAATGGCAGACTTAGACATATATCGTTCTTTGTAAGAGTTGCAATATTATGGAATGCACTGCCAAGTACTATTAGCTGTGTAATTATCTCTTAACAAGTTTAGTGAGCTGTCTTTGGAATACTTTAAGCTAAAACCTTAGATAATAGTTAATTTTGAAACAATATATTATTTTATTTTTTATAGTTGAAGGCGGAAAGAATATTATAGCTTTGAATTGAATTTACTTTAATTGAATTAAATATTTTTATTGTTTTTCTTTTTATTTTATTTTATTTTTTTTTTTTGTTTTTTTTTTGTGTTCTTTTTAAGATTGTCTAATTTGGTCTAATTGAATTAATTGAATTAATTGCTTTATTATCTGTAAATTATTTGGCTGGTTTAGTTGTAAGTTAAGTATGTATTTAAATTAATATTTTCTTTTAATAATTTTTATTTGTATACTCTTATAAAGACTAATCGTCTTATGTATACTAACATTAAGAATTGAATTGAATAAATAAAAAAATAAATATTAAATACCCCAATTATATAAAATATAATTTTTTTTTTTTAAATATAAAAATTATTCTATACTATAGAAGAATCTACAAGACGTAAGCTATAAAAATTAAAAAATTAAATCAAACGAAGCTAAGTTCAGTCATGTAATCATCATTTATAAAAAAAATACTAATTCCTTTCAGTTAAAACCAATGACGTAGTGATTCCATACGCAAATAAAAATATTTTGGAACAATATGAAAAGCTAAAAGGGAAAGAATAGATAAATGATTAAATGTATATGATGCACGATTAAAAACAAGAACTCCAGCTCAAATATAGAGAGCTATGCACTTGCTGATTAAACGGATTTAGAAGGTCTCGAACTATAGCTAAATTTTAATGTATCATTAAATATTGAAGCCAGTTTGGACATACGGTATTCTTATATGGTGATGTGATAAGCAAACTCATATTCAAACAATCCAAATATTCCAAAATAAGTTATTGTGTAACATTTTCAATATTCCATAGTATGTTTTCAATGCCAATATTTGATCGAATTCGATTTATAAAAGATGAAATAATGAAATATACTGCACTGCATGGATTCAACATTGCCAATGCCGAAGTTTCTAATTTAAGTAACATTTAAAACTTTGGTAATTGACTGAAATGAATAAGACCACTGGACCAAGCAGTCCGTGGGATTTAATATATCAAAGGTGTTGGTGAGCCAAAAGTATATTATTAATTGTTGGTTTGTAAAACGTGTCTTAATGATAGAAAGTAGTGGATTAAACTCTAACAGCTCTTAAAACGGATGTCCCCGATCAAAAGCAGTTCCTGAACAAAATTTCTTATTGTTTTCTGAAAACATAAAGTCCATACTGAATTATTATTTACTTACATGACTGGATATTGTAATCTTTTCATTCCTGTTTCTGAATACTGTGTTCTTATAGAAAATGTTCTTGAAGGAAATAAAGCGTTTAATCCCATGCAATTTAATGGAGAGTTTAATCGATAATATTTGATTAGATTCTTCCAATACACTGTTATTTTAGTTAAATGCTTAATAATTATACTGAACATATCTGATAATAATTTTTTCATTATGTTTTTATTTTGTTTTGTACAGTTTTGAAAATAGACAATTTTATTTACCAAATAATTATAATTAAGTCAATAAATTTTAAATATACTATAATTATAATTACATACAGTTAATTTTCAAAAAACAGAATTTTTTTCTAATCCTAATTAAGTACAAAATTAATTTCCATCACTATAATCCTCTTTAGAGTAACTTAAAATAACATAACAAATTATAATTCTATTAAATAACATTAAAATAATTCAATTTATGTGATTTTTTATTTTTTTTTGTTCCCAAAAAGCAATTCCCCAAAAACCATATTCACAAAAAAAAACAAAAAAATTTCAATACTATTTTTAAATTATTATGAATTTATAAATTTTTAAATTTTATATTCAAAAATTTACCAAAAAAAAAAAAATTTTAAATAAAAAATTATATTGAAAATTCGAGTTATAATCCCAACTTATTTCCTGGTAAATATGGAGCATATCAGATTAAAATTACATAAAATTTTAACCCCAAAACAATTAACCCAAATTTTTTCCCAGGCAAACACAAATCAATGAAAATTGGAAAATATTTAACATTTTGTAAAATTTATTTATTTTTTAGTAAATAAAATGCATAAAAAAAAAATTACAATTCAAATAGTTTTGTAGGGGTTCGTTTTTTAATCCTGTTAATAAATTATATTAAGGTTTCATTTTATTTTTGTTCTGAATCATAGAATTATACTCTTTTTATTATTGTACTCGTAATGGGTATGAATTTCTACATATTTTTAGTTCAATTTCGTTAAGAAATCTTAAATTAAATTTTTTTTTCTCAATATTAAAACTATCTTTTGGTTCCAGATGTTAGAAAAAATACAAAACAAACTCAATGTGAGTTTTTTAAATTCCAAAATTAATTTTATTTTTTAATTAAACCATGAAAATTAAAAACATAATAGCCATTTTTTAGTCCTTTTTCTTATTCTTTAAATTAAATTGGTTCAGTCGAAAATTTAGCTTCGTACTATTCAAAGAGATATGCGTGCCTAAGCAATTTTTAACTTAAAAGCAAATTTTTCAATTTTTAGTTTTGAAATCAGCAAACAACACATATGTGTGTTGCTGTGTTAGTAGTTTTTAGTTGAGTTTATCATCAAGGATATTATAATATCATAAGGATATGATATTGAATGAATTTTTCAATCAGTGACGGATATAGTAATCTAAAATGAGTAGGTAGTGTAAACACACTACATTTAAGTTTTTTTTTGTATATTTTATTTATTTAGTTTTAAATCCTAGATATTTGGTAATAATTTATCAAATATCTACACTGAGCAAAAAAATATGTTTGGCTCAACTATAAAATTAAAGAACAATAATATGGTTGGAAATAGTTGAATTAACCATATTACATTATGTAACTATGGATTTTATATAAAGCTAAAAAGTTTCTTATATGGTTGAATGAAAAATATTTATGTTTACACCAAACATAATTTATAATAGGTTCAATAATATAATTATTCTCACAAACTTGAATTATGGTTGCAGCAACATTATTTTTAATTGAAACAAAAATAAATATAATTAAGGTAAACATATTATACTTAAAATAATAACACAACACAATATATATTTAATTTTTATAGGATTATATTTTTCTGTCAATTATAAAATGGTGGTTTGAAATATATATTTGCAATGAATGAATTCCAATGAGTTCCTATAAATATTTGGTTAAATTGTTGCTTCTTTTTTTACATCAGAATTGATAATTTTTATTTTTAACTGTAAGAAATGAAAAAAAAAATTAAATTTAGTAAAAATAGTTAAGATTATACTTAAAATTAAAAAAGTATTTATATTATAGCATTTGACAAGAGACTCTAAGGAAAGCTTCAACTTTCGTAATAAATTGCCATAAAAATAAGTAAGTTTTTAATTTAAACAAATTATTAAATAATCATTATTTAACCAACCTGGATAGTTTCTTTTACTTCGTCTTAATTTTGGTTATTAATTATTTTTTGGAAAGATTTTATCCAGTTTCTCATAAGGTACTTAATTATCTATCAAATTCAAGAGAAAAATGTATGCAAACACTTACCAATCTAGATAGTTATATTCATTAACTGAGAATTTTTATATTATTACGCTTGCATTTATAAACACGTTTTGACTTCATAAAGAGCAACAGTAGACTGAAAATTACAGTGAATTTATATTTTTGAAGGATTTTATTTTAACGTCAAATATAATATGATTACTTCAACCCCGATATTATAGTTACTTTAACCATAATATGATTACTGCAACCATAATATGCTTGCTTCAAACATAATAATGATTACTTCAACTATATGAGATGATTGCTTCAACCATTATTATGATTACTTTAATCATATGGCAACTGTAATATGATTGCTTCAATTATAATATGATTAATATTACTACAAATATTTGTAAAACAATTATAATATTTTTTATTTAATCAAAATATGTTTGTTACAACTACTGGATTATGAGCTTCTTAACCATATTATGATATCTACAACTATAATATATTTGTAAGCAATATAATTTATAGTTGGTTTATATTTTTTTAAATATAGTTGTAGCAACCATAATTTATTACAACGTAGGTATATATTTCGATTAACTATAATATTTTTAAGACAAATATAATATTTTTCTATCAACCCTGGTTATATTCCTCATTAACATATCCATTGTTTGTTTCAACTATATCTAACATAATAAATTTAAAGTAACCATAATATTTTTATCGCAACCATTGGATAAACATATTATTTCTCTTAGTGTAGTAATTAAAACTAAATAAATAAAAGTAATAAAATAGAAGTTTGTAAATTCAGTAAAAATTGAAAAACTTTAAAATTTAATTAATAATAAAATGGGCAAAATAAAGTAAAATAATTAAACTAGATATGTCGTCTTCGCCGTTACCAGCGATCTGTGATACAAATCTGATACGATTTTTTTTTTTACTTTTATTATTATAAACAATATTTTTTAAGCATTATCTAAAAAAAAGTTTCACAAAAATTAAATCTATTAGCCTTTAACAACTAATTATAAAAATATAAATTTTTTTTTGTTAATTTCATTACAACTATCTTAATAATTTCATTATACATAAAATACAAGATATCAAGATCAAGTATAAATTTTGATTTGAATTAATGAAGGCTTGTGGAACAGAGAAAATCCAATGATTGGAAATGTCAATAACAATGAATCTACTAGAAACTTAATTTATTTGGCTGGTTGTTTGGAAATCTGCCAGTTAGTTCCAGCGGCGTGAATCTTTCTTTCTGTCTGTCTGCGTGTCTGCCGAGTAAATAAAAGCTGTGAAATCAGTGAATTTGGGTGATTTTGAAACTGTTTCTTTTACAGATGGAATCTTGAGATCTTCTCGTATTCTGTCGTTTCTTACAAACCAAGGGGCGTTTTCAATGTCTTTCGCAGTATTTTCGACTGAAAACTTCGCAGTACTTTTGACTGAAAATGTTCAATTATTTCAATGTTTGAGTTACTTGTAGTACCCCTAGCACTAGACCGTATGTTCATATTGGTTTGCCTTTATTCTCCATTTCATAAGCCAATTTTCAATTTTAAAAAAGTTTTCTTGCAATATTTCAGACGCTATCATCGGATTTGTATGGGATGCCAAAAGCTGTATCATCAGCAAAAGTAGCTGCAATAATTTTTTTTTTGATATTGGGAAATCGCCTGTGTAAATGACATTAAGCACTGGTCCTAAAAAACATCCCTGTGGTACACCTGATTGTATTTGTCTAATATCTGTAATATCACTGTTGCACATTACTACAAAATTTCGATTACTAAGGTATGATTTAAAAAATTGATGAGGCAGCAGTTTTTTCAATTTAAATAATAGCCCTTCGGCGTGCCAGACTTTATCGAAGGTCTGCATGATGTCGAGAAATGCTGCAGAACTATATTTTTTACATTCAAATGTTTGTTACATTTATATGCTGCACTACTCTGTGAATTTGTTCTATAGCCGAATGCTTTTGACGGAACCCAAATTGGTAGCTTTGATGTTTAGTTCGACTATTGTGTCATTCAGTCTTCTGACAAACAATTTCTCAAAAATTTTTGATATAATTGGCAGCAAGCTAATCGGTCTATATGATTTAACATCCGTGGGCTCTTTACCTTTTCAAAAATACATGGCAGCATTAATTTTTGAGATATTTTCCATTTTTCTGGAAAATAACAAAGTCTTAATATTGCATTAAATAAGTGCGTGAAATGCTTTATTGTCTTATTTAACATTTCTTTTATCATCCTTTTTGTTAACTCGTCGTTAATATTAAATTTTTTAATAGGTAGACCTCAGCATCAGCATCTGAGACTACCGAGGGATATGCCTCGAAAGTATTTTGCAGGTGTAAAGCAAATAAATTCGCTTTTTCCATATCGCTTCTAGCCCAAAAAATATGGATTTATTTTGTTAGCTTATAAGTAAATTTTATAAATAGTTTATTTTTTTATAATTTATTGTATTTTAAGTTATTGTTGTTTTTTTTCTGATGGAAGGCTATTATGAAATTAATAGAAAATCTGATAAACGCAAAAAAACCTTGATTTAAGAAAAAATTATTAGTAATCCCTGAATATTTATTGTCAGTTCGTCCGTCCGTCCAATATCACATTATGTTTCATATTCCATCCCTTTGCATTTCACTAAAACTTAATGTAGCAGTATCACAGCTAACGCAGTCATCACATACTTATGAATTTCGACTTCGTACAAGATAAAGCGCATCCACAATTAGCAACACTTCATTTAACAGCTGCATTGCTGATACAGATGCGCAATGCTTCCACCAATCAATCGAGTGAATGATGTAGCAGCGCAGCCCTTATATTCAAAAACTTGCGCTACCGCCTTTCAGCTTATAGCTGAGTTCAATATCGGTTTTTCTTATGGCAAATATTTACCAATCATAGCAAATAGATAATTTGCGATTCTGTCGTTTATTCATGAAACGAAAATAACAGGCGAGAGCAGGGGAAAATAAATAAATTAATTCAAAATTGAAAAAATTAATTTTTACTAATATTTATTTATTACTATTTTATTTCTATTTAAATTTATAATTCAATAGAGAAAGTTCTAAAATAATTTTTTTTTGATAATTAAATCAAAAAAATTCTCTTACTTGAAAGGCTATACGGCGATCAGTGCTTCAGAAGTTATGAGCTATTTTGTCACTAGACATCATTTTTATTTGTACTAATTTATTTTACTTTCATTTATTACTTTTTAATACACGACTTTTTATAATTCTATTTAGTAGGTACTAAGGTAGGTACGAATCATATTATGTGTATGCTTTTTTTTATAATTTACTTTAACTTTTGTACTTGATTTGTTTTTGTTTTTTTCTAATGAACATACAAAATTGGAATTTAATTTTTTTCCATGTGTTAGAAGAATGAACCACAAATTTTTAAACTATGTATTTCAATTCGATCATAATCATATAATACCTATATTATCATTTCACACTGCCTACTACGCTAATACTACGAAAAAATTGTTGCGACATTTTCAACTAAAACTTACCTGCCTAACAAAGTGCTCATCCCATCCACTTGCTTAAAATTGCTATACAATGTTTTAACATGTCAGAAAATTGTTTATGATTCACACGAAATTATTCTCATATTGAAAATTTTAGATAAAATATCAAATCGGCTGGGCCAAAACAGCTGGGCTGGAAACAAAGCAAAATAAAAAATCATTAAACATTTTGTCATTAATTTATTAAATTTATGATATAAAATTATGTAATTGGAAGGTAATTAAATGATTTTTAATAAGCGCAGGAATGTAAGAGTAAACAGTGAAATAGTTTTTCAAAATTCACAAAATTATTGTCAAAATAGAAAATATTTTTTTATTTGATTTTTTTTTTTATGACATAATCTAAACGATGAGAGCTGGCTTTTACAACAGATTTTGTTAACTGCAATCGCAATTCAATGTAAACACATCCAACAGATGGGGCGGTATCTATTATCTCTTTGTTCTCTATGATAATTCTATTATTTCTTCTATGAAAACGAGTTACTTTAGATACTTTAAAATATAATTTGTGATAAAATTTATTCGGAATCTGGAGCACGTTTGAAATCGAAGACCTTCTCCAGTATCTGCCTTAATTCGAACACCTGGACGGCAGCTGATTTACCAGGAACAGATAGTTTCCTACCAAAGCGTTTCAATGGGGCTTCAATCGTTCGCGTAAAATATTGGAAAGGATCTTATACGCAACATTTAATAGGATAGGAATTGCCCTTTTTGAATACTGGAGATATTTAACTTAAACTCCAGTCATCAGGCATGCTCTCCTCGATCCAGATTTGTTTGATGATTTGGTGCATGAATTCAATCATCACTTCACCCCCTGCCTTAAAAGTTCAGCTGGCAGGTTATCTTATCCAGCAGCTTTGATATTCTTTAATTTTCGGATGGCTGCTTCCACTTCTGCAGGACTGGGTGTATTTGTATCTTAGATTTTGACTGGATTAAGGCGTATCTGTGTTTTCTATGTTTGCGCTATTCAGCAGATTCTTAAAATTCTGTTTCCATGTCTCTAGTATCCCTTGCGTATCGGTTACCAAATTTGCTGAATCATTCCAAAGCGCGTGTAGACGGCTTGACTCTATATCCAAAAGTTGAGACTTTTCGAATAAATGTTTTTTTCGTCTTATTATTTTCTTCTCTTTCTCTTCGTTTCGCTTTATACTCTTCCTGAGCTGCTCTTGTTTTACGTTGCAGCGCTTTCCTTCAGGCCTCATTTTTCTCTACCTTCTTTACTAAACATTCATCGTTTGGTATGCGTAGTAGCCATCGTGGTGATGTTTGCGTACTGCTTACATTTTTCGTTGACGGAATGAAATGTTGTCGAGGTGTAGTGGTATTGAGTATACCGCTTATTCACTCCTTGTATGCTATGGCTATCTCAGGTGACTGAAAGCTTCCAATGTTAAACTTTCTATTTTGACACTGGATATTCGTGCTCTGAAATAGGCTACAACTAGGAAGTGGTCAGAGTCGATGTTAGATGCTCGATAGGTCATTGCCTCTTACATTTTGCAATTTTTCCACTTACACAGCCTTCGGCCTACAAACATAAGAGGTTTTTTTAAATAAAAGCCTTACACTTAAAATCATCACACAATGTTTGGTATTGCCGAGTAGTTTTACTAACATACAAAAGCACTATAAACAAAAAAATATATTATATGATAGGATCTGTATTAAGCATATGGTGATTTATCTTTTGAAAACATACGTTAAAAAAAAATGTACGGACTGCAATCAAAAATACCAATGAATACTAGAGGGGTAGTAAAACAATATGCAGTGAAAATACCAATGTACTGAAGCATAATATTAATTAAAAAGTTAATAGTTTTCACTCAAAGATATCTCGGAATATGTTGAGTTTTCGATAACCAACAATAACAACTTTTTAAATCTTCAAGTAACAAAATTGTCAATAAAAAAAATGGATACGTCCATGATACTTTTTTAACAATAACAAAATATAATAATAAAATTTAATTCTGTTCCCTTTAAAATTCTTGAATATTAAAAATAGACACAAAAATGAATAAATAAAAAGATACTACGTAAAAAATCTCAGTTTGGTTTTTTTAGCTCTGAATACTACTCTGAATACCATTGATGTTATGTAGTTGTTGTAATTCTCATTAAATTTTTACAATTATTCTGCATTTCCAAAATTAAAAATAGAATCCAATCTATTATAACTTGCGATGACAACCTTTTCAATCTTAATGTAACTTTCAATTCGATTCAGTTTTCAATTTCTTTTCACAAAAAAAAAAAAAAAAAAAAACAATAATAAAAATAAAAACAAAAAAAAATTGTCTCTGTTCTTGTACCTAATTTCGTTTTGGTATTCTGACTATATGTTTGTATACGAAAATATTCTCATTTCAGTACGGGTGTCAAATCTACCACACATATTTAGAGATATCTACTTCGTGCATTTTTTTTTGTTATACTAGCAATAAAAAAAAAAAGACAATAATGAAAAACAAAAATCAAATTCTATGAAAATGAAACGAACGATCAAAAAATTTAACGCTTTAAATTAATTATTCACACCTTAACATGATTTTATTTTTTTAATTTCATTGGAAAAATAAGAGTGCAACAACAAGCAGGAATATGGAAACTATACAATAAAAATTTTTGATTTCATTTTATTGGGAAGTCACATTAAGATTTTTTTTTTTTTTTGTTTTGTTAAAAATCAAAATAACGAACAAATTAAATGTTTGTAGTTAGATTTTGTAAATTTTAAAGGATAGATTGTTGAAGAGATTCCTTGTTCGCTTGAATTATAAATTTAACTCTATTTATTTTTTTTGGAAATAGTTCCAAAGAGCTACTCTTTGTCAAATTTCTACATAGCAAAGTAAATATTGAAATTATAGGTATAAATCCTTCTATAACACAGTATACAGATATACATTCCTAGAATATGTTGTGTTCTGTGAAATCATGTTGTCTGAAGTAGTATTAAAAAGTCGGTTAGGTTCTGTAAAATTGTTAAAAACATTTTTTTTTTTCGTTTTAGAAAACTTAATTTTAGGTTGGCTAAGGAATGTATTTTAAAAATGTCGATGTCAAATATGTTAACTTTGCAATTTATTGATTTAATGTCGACAAAATGTCGACTTTCAAAAAGCAAAAAATTGTAAACTAAATAAATGATTGTAGCTCTGATTTTGTAACCTACTATAAACTCCATGTTAACTTACAATGTGGCATATATATATATACACATTCTGATGAAAGAGGCAAACCTGATTTTACTTCCAATTGTATAAGCAACACTTAGTGGATGTCCATATGTATGCCTATTGCGTAGAAAAAATATTGAGTTTTCACAGTTTCATATGAGGTAAATAAATAATTTTGAAGAAATGGGGACCCCTGCCTTCAAACCCGCGCACCAATTTATTGAAACCAGTTTTCCCCGACGGCAAGAAAATGTAGCAAGACACAAAAAACATAGATATTTAATTTTTTGTAAACACGTAAACTTAAGGTGGATTTCCTCTTAATGGACAAACGTCGGGACAACTTTTTTAACCAATCAAAACATTTTATTCTACCAACATCATACACAGAATAAAATCTCCGGACAATTTATTTAAACCAATTTCTCAGTTAAAATATTTTTAACATTTGGTTCTAGGCTGGAAAAGAAAAAGATAAAGATCAATATATTATAATTATTTGATAAAATATTTATTGCTATCTCGAATTTCGTTTCAACGCAGAATTAAGAAAAACACATAAAGTGTAATTTATTTTATTTTTTTGTTTTTTAGCACAAGTTTATTTTGTTTCTAACTAACTATTTATATTTTAAGATAAAAGCAAAGGGCTATATTTTATTTCTTCGAATATTACAATGTTTTCTCATTGTGATACCATAACGTCTTGTATACATACATAAAAAAAGAAAGTCCAGTCATGGGACTGGCGGTAGTAAGTGAAACAACACTTAAATGCAGATAATTGAGATTGAGATTGAGGCCTGAGCGTCGATCAAATTAGACAGTTTTCATTATATTCTAAAAAAGATACAATAGGCTTATGGTAACTGAAGTAGGAAACAAAAAATTTTGATTGAAATCAATGTAAATATCGTGTAAAAACCGAATCGATCATTGTTTTATATACAATGTAGAAAATATTTAAATATAATATATAATATGCATGTTATTATATAACAATGCAATATAAAAATTTAAATTAAGTAATTTTTAATTCAATTTTTTAATTAAAGCTTTAATTATTAACTAAGAAAAAAATGAAAAGTATTTTAAAAAATAAAATTTTAATAATCAATCACTTTTTTATTTCTAAAAATTATAACTTTTGCTAAATAGGTATGCATACATATTATATAGGTACCAATATTTTTTTTTATATAACTAAAATTAAAGCAATAAATTTTTAAATGACTTAGTTTAATAACCAAAACAAGCAAAACATCATTAGCCAAAAGAGATAAAATTTACATTTAGTTATCGTATACCAAATTTATTATGAGAGAGAAAAGGTACAAAACAGATGTTTGCCTTTTGCTTTACACTGTGAAAAAATTTTGCGTTCCCATTATTCTTCTTTGAAATTGTTTGCGTTCTCATTTTTTATATGAGTCAAGATGGAAAAAAATGTTTGTTCTAATTTAGTTTGTTCCCTTATACAATGATTAATTCTGATCTTTTATTTTTTCAATCTTTACATTTTAAACATTATTATTTTCTTACATACCTATTAAAAATATTAAATTATAATTACATTATAATAATATAAAATATTATTAATATTTTTGTCAGTAATAGTTTGGAGTTAACCTAAATCTATAATTATAATTGACAAGCATTTAAGGTCCTGCGCAGTAGACACCTTTTTATTTTATTTCGATTCTCCTACTCCTTAATGAATTTCTAATATATATAATATATAAGATTGTATATAAAACAAAAATGCGCACACAGTTGAAAATTTTGTACTCATATGATTTAATTATTCAACAAATAGGTACATTATGCATAAGTGAAATCTTATGAAAATAATAAACAAAAGTAAACAAATCAGTTATTATATTTTATATTATGTACTTGCGAATGAATTTATGTACATATGCCAAAAAAAAACAAAGAAACAAATTCATCTCAAATAAATGCTACATGCTCCATGCTACAGCGCAAACCATCCGAGTAATACACCCAGAGGTGGTAGCTCCATTTTAATAAAGAAAGATATTAAGCACCACGAGGAACTTAGTCTAGAAATAGATGAATTCCAACTAATCGTGCTACGAATTATGTCTGTTAAACAAAGCCTTTGTGTCGGTGCATTCTGATCTGCTTGATTTTTATATAACAAACAAAATTTCACCCAATTATATTAAGCTAGAAGATAACCATGATTTGGACTCAGATCACTCTGCAGTCATACTAAGTCTATATGAAAAGGTTATTAAGAAACAGTCGAAACCTCTGCTAACGAACAAGACAACTGACTGGGCTAGCTTTAAACAAGAAATAGAAAACAAAATAAACATAAAAACAAAACTAAGATCCAAATGTGATATAGATTTTGAAGTAGAAAATTTTATTAAAATTATTCAAAATGCTGGATGGAATAATACAAAAAATTGTGAATATAAATCGGTAGGATTCAACTACCCTAGAGAAATATTAAATATGATAAAAATAAAAAGAAGAGCTAGACGCAGATGGCAACAATCGCGTGATCCGGTAGACAAAACTGTGCTAAATAGGTTAACTCAGAATCTTAAAAGAAAAATTAAAGATCTTAAAAATGAAAATTTTGAAAAGTATATAAAAAATTTATCAGCTAAAAGAGAAAATAACTACTCGTTGTGGAAAGCAACAAAGAGTACAAAAACCTCGATCTCTCAAATCCCGCCAATCAGAATGAAAAGCGGTGAATGGGCGAGAGATAATAAAAATAAAGCTGAAACATTCGCAGATCATCTTGAAGAAATTTTTTGTCCAGACGAGACAGATTCGGATGATCTCACTGAAGAAAATAATAATTGGCAAGAAAATGTTATATCACCATTTTCAGAGAGTGAAATAGTTGAACAAATTAAAAAACTCAGAGATAAAAAAGCTCCAGGTTTTGATCTAATTACATCGGAAGTCCTGAAAGAACTTCCGAAAAAAGCTATAACAATGCTAACACGCATTATAAACGCTCCTATAAGAATAAGGTATGTGCCGAATATGTGGAAAATAGCAGAGATAATTATGATACCAAAGCCAGGTAAGCCCATAAATAAGGTCAAATCCTACAGACCAATATCATTACTACCAATAGTATCAAAATTATTTGAAAAACTATTATTGATTCGAATGAGACCGATCATAGAAAATAGTAATCTGATTCCAAATTATCAATTTGGCTTTAGATCTAAGCACTCGACAATCGATCAAATTCATAGAATAACAGACATAATAGAAAAAGCTTTAGAGGAAAAGAAAGTATACTCTACCATATTTCTAGATGTAGCCCAAGCTTTTGATAAAGTATGGCATCGAGGCTTAATAAATAAACTAAACAATATGTTACCTAAACAATACGTAGATATACTCTCATCATATCTAGAAAACAGACTATTCAGAATAAAACAAGGCGAAGAGTATTCTACTATTAGAGATATTAAAACGGGTGTGCCTCAAGGTAGTATTCTGGGTCCCATACTGTATTTGCTCTACACCAATGATTTACCAGAAATGGAAAATATAACTGTAGCTACATTCGCTGACGATACTGCGTTGATGGCAGTAGGATCAAATATTGACGAGGCTACAATTAAATTACAAAGAGCAAGCGACAAGCTATACCTATGGACAAAGAAATGGAAAATTAAACTCAATGAGTTAAAATCAGTACATGTAAATTTTACAAATAAAAAACTAGAAAATCAACCACCATTGGTAAATCTGAATGGGCTCAATATACCCCAAGAAAACAATGCTAAATACCTAGGAATGACATTAGATGTCAAACTTAGATGGAAAGAGCACGTTAAAAAGAAAAAATTTGAGCTTGAAAATAAGTATAGAGAAATGTATTGGCTCTTCGGTCGTAATTCTAAATTACCTATACATAACAAGATTTTGTTATATAATCAGATACTCAAACCGATATGGTTGTACGGCATACAAATATGGGGATGTGCCAAACAAACACATGTGATTTGTATACAAAAATTCCAAAATAAAGTCTTGCGCAACATGGTAAATGCCCCCTGGTATGTTCGCAACAGTGATTTGCACAGAGATCTAAAAATTCCTTGCATAGAAAATGAAATAAAAAGATATGCAACAAAGCATATAGCTCGTCTGGAGGGACATGTTAACGTTGAGGCCACTCAATTGCTAGATAATCAAAATGATGTCAGAAGGCTTAAAAGAACTAAGCCACTAGATTTAATACGATAGAATTTCGTAAACTTTTTCTTTAAGAAAATCAAAATAGCAATAAATTAATGGTTAGTCCGTTGGACTAGTATTAATGGGAGGGGTGTGGTTTAGTCAGTAAAAATCTGGCACACAATGGAAGCTACGGGGCTCATTGTGTCTATGAAGATTCCCACCAATCCACGCAAAAAAAAAAAAAAAAAAAAAAAAAAAAAATCTCAAATAAATAATATAAAAAAGCCAAAACAAAAAAAAATCAGTTGAATGGTTCATATGACTAGCAAATTTATTTTTATATAGTAGAGTTAGAGTACTTCATTTTGATATAGTAGGTCACTTGAATTCTTCATTTTTATCTTTTTAAGTAACTGTTTCTAAATTTTTGTTATTTGTAGTAATAATATAGTTTTTATTAAAATTATGTATTATGTAGGTATATATATACGTACCTCTTTAATAACAAAACTTTTTATTTTTAGTAATTTTATCACTAAATGCTTCTTACTATGGGGAATATAACGGAAACGAAGCAGTATATGAGGGACGTGTATTTATGTGTCCTAAATAAAACTTACTAACCACAAAACTTTTTATTAAGCACGAGTGGTTTCTGCTATATCGTGCGAAGTCTATGTCAGTACGTAAATTACTGTTATTTTAAAAACTTTAAATTTGACTTCAACTTGAAATATAATTACTCAACAGGGGCCCCTAGTATTTATTATAGTGGTATACGATTATAAAATAATGCTGAGGATAACATCTATTTACAAATCATAGAATTTAAAGAATATGATAACGCTCTTTTAGTTAGGTCTCCTAAAAATTTTATGCATAGTTCATATAACTTAAAAAATAATATTATAAAATTAAATATTTCAACGAAATTTTTGTCGAAAATTTTTTTTAAAATTATCAACTTTTTTTTATTTAATTTCAGCCACCTTTTTCTGTTACTCTCTTTTGTTTACTAAGATTTTACTTTTTCTCGCACGTTAAATTCTTATTATCGTCTATTTTTTACAATTTTACCAAATTTGCATATGTGTTTTATACTGCATAGTGCATATTCTAATTGGGATGGATATTCTTTGATGAGAACTATGAGAACAGAACAACTTCAAATGTTGTTTTTGTTTTGTTGTTTGTATTTATATGAGAAAAACACAAATTGTTTTTTCTTTTATTTTAGTGACCTTTTTTTTTACTTATTATTTTCTACTACATGTATTGTCTGTATGTAGCATGAAGGTATCTAGAAAACAAAAGAAAAACAGCAAAAAAATATTTTGTTTTTGTACCTATATTTAGAATGTATATGAATGTATATATTAATAACATTAGTGCATCACAATTTAGCGTGACGCGAGTTTATAACATTTTCTCTACCAAATCGATAAACGTCTTATAAGTAAGTTTGACTTACAAAAATACATAACGTTATTGTAAGAGGTAACGTAACGTGATATAAAAGGGTAATTTGGAAGCCCCTGAACCTGTTATATGCAAACTGTGTTTTAAAAAACCGTGTTGTATAAGGGTTATCTATATATTATAGACAGTAATAGAATGTGGTAAAAAAAACTTGATTTTAATGGATTTAAGTTCCATTTTGGATATTTTATGGATAAGTCAAACCAAATGTTAATATTTTCTAAGCTGTTAAAGTTCTTCAAATAATTTTTAACTTTAAGAAAAATGTTCAGCATTCTTTAGTTTTTGTGTTTGTCAATTATGAAACAGGAGAATATTTTATTTTTTTTTATTTAAACTTGAATTTATTAAAAATATTGAATACGTCCCTCTGAAAAATGCTCAACTTGCTAAAGTTGGCATTTCATGGCTTGTTTCGAACTCAAAAAATTAGAATTTCGTAAATGTATGATAAAATAATGATTTTCTTACCAGAATTCTAATAGAAATTAATTGCACATTCTGAAGCAAAAATTTGAAGAAAATATGACGTCAAAACTTTTCGGAACTTGTGCCAAGTTTTTTTTTTTTTTTTTCAAATAAATTAGAAAATTTAAATATTTTTTGTCCTACAGCTATACAAATGCACATAATTAATATTAAATTTCTGTAACTTTACAATAAAATTAATTATTTGAATTGAAAAAATAATTATTAATACAGATCGTAATAGTGTGAATTGTAAAAACTGATAAATAATAGATGTTTAAATTCTAAGAAATAGGTAGTTTCAAATGAAATTAAAAGTGAAAATGTGAAATATAAGCTACACAATCCAAATGAATTTAAAATGCTTGTACATTCTAATGTTAACAAAATTAAAATTGCGTAGGCATTCTAATATTGTAAAAGTGTTTTCACGAATATAATATTTATCATATATATAATAATAAATATATTATAAATATGAAATTCAATTTGAATTCGGCATCTGTATGGTTATGAGTTTCGCTAATATATTTGCATATCTGTTATAATTATAAAATAATAGAGTACATTGAAATGTTATTTTATAAGCTACATAAATGGAGTAGATAATATTATAACATAAAGACATAGATAGAAGAACAGCTAAATAACATGATAACGATACATTATGATAATGTGGAGCAGATTTAAAGACAACCGATAAAGGAGCGAATAACTTAAAATACATCCTAATGACAAAATTGAAATCTTTGTTATGTATTCGATAAGCGCTTATTAATTTATTTTAATATTTCACTCATCAGTAGACTAGTAGTTCTTAATTTTTTTACAGAATTTTTTTTAAATAGCTAACTACTAGTACCAATATTATTTACTGAAAATTCTAAATACTGGTTTTATATTTTGAATTTGTACATAAATATTGTTTAGATTTTGAGCTATTATTATATTATTAATAAGAAATACTCAGAATGTAACAATTGGAGAGTACAACTTTGAAGGAGTTACAACCTTTACATACCTCGGAACAAAAATAAGAAGTGGTAATAGTATGCAATGCTGTATTCATAATAGAATTCAGGGCGGAAATAGATGCTATGCAAATAGAAAGTTGCTTCAATCAAAATTAATATCAAGAAAGGCCAAAATGACATAAAACTCTCATACGATCCATAGTGACGTATGGGTGCGAGGTATGAACTATGAACGTGACCGAGGAAAATAGCCTGCGCATATTTGAAAGACAAATTCTCTGAAAAATACTCGGCCCAAAAAGATTACAGAATGGAGAATATATAATCAGAAGCAACAGCGAGCTCAATAGTATGATTGATAGTGAGGACATTGTACGGTTTCCAAAGTCCCAAACAATAAGGTGGAGCATAGTGATGAAGGCCCAAGCTCACCCAGAGCTGTAGCGCTATAAGATGATGATGATGATTATATTTATTATTATTTGCTTTGCTTATTGTTCTTTAGTTTGAATTCTAGTTTTATTTGGTTTGGTTAATTGTAATGAATTTTTTATATTTAGTATAATAAATGAAATAAATGAAAAAAGGCAAAAAAATATTGATACTGAACATCATTATTATTTTTATCTCTACACTGATACAAACTAGTTCATTAGCAAAAATCATTACGTAGCTACCGGATTTCATTCATAATTTTGCCAAAAACTCAAAGTTATATACCTATAAAAATGTGTACGTACCTATTTACATTTATGTAATATGCGAGTAAATTAATATAAAATATAATTACTTTACTTGACTTTTTTTCAAAAAAACTGTGTAAGTATTATACTTGCTTATATATTATTGATATTTACCATGCCTAGCAATCAGTATTAAGCCAAATACAAAATACTGTACACAACCAGTGAACAGTATGTCATATAACAGGTAAGATTTGTAAATAAGACTGAAACAAAGTATCTACCAGTATGCCCGTAATTGTCCTGCACACCAATTCTAATTATATTTTTTGGTATTTTTAATGCCGACAGTGAATTTCTTAAAATCAAACAGCTTAGAATTTAATTCAGATTTAATCTATA
Source organism: Argyra leucocephala (assembly GCA_963942445.1). Taxonomy (NCBI): domain Eukaryota; kingdom Metazoa; phylum Arthropoda; class Insecta; order Diptera; family Dolichopodidae; genus Argyra; species Argyra leucocephala. The sequence continues at coordinate 79,913,151 of OZ012681.1, read as the reverse complement.
AGTCTTCTCAGTAAATAAAGAAATAATTTTATTGCTCGTAAACTTTCAGTAAAATTTCTAATACTGAATCTCATTTATTTCTAGCAACATCGCGATTTCCCCAATGAACACATATGGACCCCTTGCTATTTTTGTTATTTATTAATGATATCCATTTGATAATTGACATCTATCTTATCATTTGTTGATGATAAAATCAAACCAAATTGTTTGCTATCATTAGAAAGTTAAATGATTGTCGTAGGCTTCAAGTTGATCTTGAGAAATTTTATAAATGGTTCATTTTAAATATTAATAAAATGTAGGTTATGTAAGATTTTACAGAACTAATACTTGTTTGAATTCGACTATAAATTGTATAATTTTGATATGGATGTTGTTAATCAAATGAAGGTTTGGGGGGATGGGAGATAGAATACAATTTTAAACAATAAACTCACTTTTAATCCGCATGTTGATTTTATCTTAGCTAAATAATTTCGTATGCTTGGTTTTATTAAAAAAAGTTATCTTCAATTGATCCATACACGTACGTTTAAGAACTTATATATTTCATTAGTCCGTCCTCATCTAGAATATATTTCCTGGATGCTATCTTATACTAAACACATAAAAAGAATTGAATCGATTCAGAAAAATGCGATTAGATTTTGCCTTCGTAAATTTAATTGGTAGGTTAATGTCACTAGCTCCATTGCAAAATGTCAACTCATTGATGTTCAAACTCTTGAATCTAGACATAATATTGCTTCAGTAATGTTTCTTATGATGTTTCATGTTATTCTTATGATGTCGAACTGATCTCATCATATATATGGAATCGAGTATTTCAAATTAAGCAAGGAGAATATTACTCTGCTCTACACAATATACACGCAGAAGTACCACAATGTTGTATACTGGACCCCATACTATATCTCCTATACACTAGTTACCTACTTTTGCAGATATACGGCTATACTAGCAATCGGTAAAAATATAAGCGAAGCTGTTTGATTTTAAGAAATTCACTGTCGGCATTAAAAATACCAAAAAATCTACATTTGGAGGAGCAAAAGGTGGAGAATTAACCACGCACGTTAATTTAACAAATAAAACTTGAGTAGGCACATTCCAGTAAGATTAAACAATGTCATCATACCATATACAAATTTTGCAAAATACCTTGATATGATGCTTGACGCAAAGCTTAAATGAAAAGAACATGTCAAGAAAAAAAAGACTAGAATTGGATATGAAATAAAAAAAATTTGTTAATTGGGCGAACATCTACGCTTTCGACGTATAACAAAGTTTTGATATACAATCAAACATTAACGCCAATCTAGGCATATTGTATTTAAATATCAGGTTTTATCAAAACAAAGTATTTCGAAGCATTTTTAATGCCCCTGGTCTGTTCGCAATGCGTATATTTATAGAGATCTCAGGATCTCTCTCATAAAAGATGAAATAAAAAAATACGGCATAAAAGTCGTCTTTCCCTACGTGCCAAAGTTGAAGTTTCACGTTTAGCTGACAGTCAAAACTTTATTAGGAGACTTGAACGGACGAAATCGTTCGAGCTGTGTTAAAATAAAATCTTCATTTTACAATAACTCCTAATGAAATTGTGTTTGATCAAAGATATCTGATGAGCCAATTTTGTAGTTTTAATAGTTAGTCCAAAAGACCAGTTTTAATTTCAACGAATTGTTAGGAATTTTTAGTGCGTTAATGTCGACACAGTCCTTTTCTTCGTTCTTCCCCCGGCAAATAGTACAGAACCAAAAGGCTCTTTTGATAATAATAATAAAATAAAAAATTGATGTTATATCTACTGATATAAATTGCCCATCTCTTTTAAATTTGTATAATTTATGTGCTCAAATGCGCAATATACAATTTCGTAGATATTTGTATTTCGAATCTCGTAGAACTAACTATGCCTTTCTGAGCCTATAGTTAACTCTCAACGTCCATTGTGAGACTGATTTGTCCGTGATAGACTTTCATTATAGCAAATAATTTTTCAAGAGAAAAGTTATTAAATTGTTTTTAAATTAATTGTTTTAGTTTAGGCAAAAATGTGCAAAGGATTTTTATACTGTCAGATTTATGCTTAGAGCAAGCACATCAGACGTCTATTACTAGACGAAAGCTTGCTTTATTTAATTGTGCAATAACTCATCATCCAGTAGGGTTAGTAAAACACCGCCATTTTTGATTAAAAAATCTAAAAATAAACTAAACCAGATTCATGCTGTTAGTAGAAGGGTAAAAAGTCATAAATTAATACCTACGTTAATAGCTATACATTTAATAAAAACACTTCAAAAAGTTAGGCCAAAAAAATATCAAACCTAAAAAGAACAACAGTTGTTAGTTAGTCTCAGTTGAACGTACATTAAGACGTAATCGTTTTTTAATTGTTAAAACACTTAGTTGACGATCAAAAGAACTAGAGTTAGAATTTACTTCACGGAGCATTCTAGTGATTGGCTCGAATCTACCATATTCGGTAGGGTGGAAGGGAATGTGGAACAACTCAACGGTTCTGAGATTATTCCGATTGGATCTTGCAACCAAATAATTTGAAATTTCAGGGGCTAGCGTTACACCCGAAAGGATCTGGTGAATAAAAGAGATATCTGCAATTATTCGACGATCAGACAATGACTGTAAATCAATGAGTTTAAGACGGTGGTAATAAGGTGGAAGCCGCAATGGATCATTCCACGAAAAGTTACTCAAAGCGAAACGTAAGAACTTTCGTTGAACCGATTCAATTCGGTTAATGTCAGTCAACTAATGTGGAGACCACACTTGACTGGCATATTCAAGGGTAGGCCTTACATAAGTAACATAAAGATGTTTCGTGAGGTAGGGGTCAGAAAATTCTTTACACCAACGTTTAATGAAACCTAAAGAAGAATTTGCTTTGCTCACTATCTTATCATAATGTAGCTTAAAGCTCAGTTTAGTGTCAAGCGTTAACCCGAGGTCTATAATAGAATTCGCTCTTGAAAGCTGACAGCCATTTAGTTGGTAGCTGAATCAAATTGTCCGAATGGAATTTTTCCTAGAAAAGGTAATGACTTGGCATTTAGAAGTGTTCAATTCAAGTCCATTTTTTGAACACCAAGAAACGCAATTGTTAAAATCGTTTGGTAACTTTAAGCAATCCGATGAGGAAGATATAGGAGTAAAAAGCTTTGAGTCATCAGCAAAACTAAGAAGTTTAGAAAAAGTTATCACTTTAGGAGCATCAATTGTTGAAACTATAAAACTAAGGGGTCCTATATGACTACCTTGAGGAACACCAGAAGACGCTGAATATTGGTCAGAAATCGCAGTTTTAAATAAAACTAAGTATTCCCGAGAAGAGAGGTAAGACTCAAGCCAGTTAAGGCTATGCGGTGAAAAACCTATAATTTCGTGCTTGAGTAATATGAGGTTTTTGCCTGGGAGACAAAGTCAACCATATTGGTAGTTGTTGACCTACCTCTTTGGAAACCGTGTTGCTCAACACAAATAAAACGTTTACAATAATCATATAAGAAATCATATATCATACGCTCAAAAAGTTTAGGAATACACGAGAGCTTGGCGATGGGCCTATAATTGGTGCATTCATTTCTGGAGTCTTTTTTATGAACTGGAATAATGTAAGACTTTTTTCATAAACAGGGGAAAATGCCCGATTGAAGGGATAAATTAAACAGAAAAGAAATGGGATGCAATAAGTTAATCATGCATTCCTTAAGAAGAATCGGAGGAATACCGTCAGGGCCGGAAGAAAAATCGTCTTTTAATAATGAAATATGTTTCAACAATAGTTCCGCAGTTATAAGAATGTTTTTGATTTCAAAGGTAATAACTTGATTACTCTGAGAGAAGTCATTCAGATTGCTAAAATAGGTTTCATCAGGAGTGAAGTCATTTCTTGAAAAAGTAGAGGAAAAAAAGGATGCAAAAAGATTCGCAATAGTAGTCGGATCATTAGAAGATCTTCCCAAATAATTTAAAGTTGCAGGATATCCATCAGTTTTACGTTTAGTATTGATAAATTCATGAAACTTTTTCGAATCAGAGAAAATACATGACTTCATTCTGATAAGATAAGACTTATAATTTCTGTCAAGTAGGGCTTTAAACTTTTCAAACAATTGGGAATAAATGAGATAGTCAGAACGGAGTTTGGATTTGAGAAATTTACTCCATGCAGCATTCCTTTGATTTCGTAAAGAACGAATATTGTTGTCGTACCAAGGAGGTGACAAATTTGTGTTTTTTCCCAGTAAATTAATTAGATTACTTATTTCTAAATATTTATATTTAAATGTATACATATGATATTATGTATATTTCTTGAAGTTTAGTTTTTAAACAATATCTATAAGAGTTACTATTATTATTTCTTCATTTACCATAATTAAAATTACAATAAATGTGAGGTGCCACGGCTATCGGCTTTGTAAGGTTTAATTTCCCAGTATAGTAGAAATAAATAAATAAAGAAAAAAAAATTTCAATTTGTGTTTAATCAAAACAACTCTAAATCCGAAATCGATTAATTTAAATGTTAACCTCAGATGTTATAGATCAACTTAACCAATATTATGTAAAATTATAAGTTATAAATAAACATAGAAAAAAGCAATGTATACCACCTAGTGTTGTGGTAGCCTGTAGGAAAATATTTTCAAATCCAGAAAATTAGAGTGTAATTAATATTTTTTTATTTTAAACAACCGAACAATGAATTGAATTTGCTTGTAGTCGATGAAAAATCAGCTGAACCAGCTACTGAGCACTTGGATATCGTCCTCAAGTCTCTATTACTATAAAATAATTTTTAAAACTCATTTAAAACTAAAATTAATAAACTAAAAAAAAAATCCAATTTGATGCAATTAAAATATATAAAAAAAAAAAAAAAAACAATTCAATATTATTATTTTTTTCTATAAAGTATTCTTAAATACTTATACGAAAACATCATTGTTAATGTCAAAAAACAAAAAAAAGAAATAAAAACGATGAAATTTTATTTCACAGGCAACAATTTTCCTATAATAACACACAAACACGCAAAATTATAAAAAAAAAAAGTTAGCGGACAATTATTGTGTTCTATAACGGAGTTGAACAGCTAATTTCAAAATGGAAAAAAAACAAAAAAAAAATGTATTTTATTTTTTGAAGTTTTTTTTTTTTTATTTCCCTCTTCAATTTCAAATAAATTTTATTTTTTTTATTAATTTTTTTTTTTATTTTAATAGACCGTAAAATTGGTTTTGTACATTCATCTCTCTCTCTCTATTTTTTTTTTTTTATGTTTTTGTTTCATTTTTGAATTACCGTTCCTTTATAATAATAACTTAATCCTATGGACCATGTGAACCAATATTTCGCGCTATTAATTATTTAATGGCGTTATAAAATTTCATGTTAAATATTTTATGTACATGTAAAAAAAAATAGATTTTGAATGCTTTCATCGTAAATAGCTATCCTGTTCTGTAACATTTTTTTATTATTATGTAAAAGGGTCAAAATCTAAGATGTGCATTTTTGTATTTATACGAATGTTTTTTTTATGTCACCGAACACCTGCACCGGAACTAAATTTGTTGTAGTCCTTAATTTCGTATATAGCCCTACTTCTGTAAACAAAAAATCTAAAAAAAAGTTATTAAGTTTGTACCAGCCTAAAAGAATTTGAATAGATTTTAATTTAAGCACGTAAAAATTGAAACTGAATTTTTCTATTGTAAATTGGAACCTGATATTTTTTTCGTATTGATTTAAACAATATGTAATAATATTATAATATATTATAATATAAAATATTATATAATATGTATATAATATTTGTAATAGAAATTTTAGATTATATTCTGAATTTTAGGGTTAAAAATTAAAGTTTTAAAATTGTGCAAAATACAAAATTGAATTGCATAAATTATAATTTTTATGTTGATTGAATTTAAAAATGATTTAAGATAATTAAGAATAGTAAGTAAAACAAATATCCAAATGAGAAGCTGCGATTCAAAACGTGCAATCTCCATATGTTTGTCGTCAAATTGAATTACCCGATGAATCTTTAAGAAAAATTTAGGCAATATTAGAGCACGAAATATTAGTTGACCAAATTTATCATTCCATAAATTCATAATAGTTAAAAAAATGCATAGTTCAAGAGCTGAAAGGTTTTGCAAAAGCTTGAAAAGCAGTGTAATCATACCTGCTAAAATGAGTAATCCAATAAAGCTTTCTATAGTTGCATCATCAATGTTATTCCACTATTCTCCATGCACTCGTTTTCCCTTCAAGTTTGTATTATACACCACAATGTTTATCATAGCCGAATTAAAACACAATTCAAATGCATTTTTGATACTATGAACTTTGGCAGTAACATAAGAAGTAATTCCAAGTCGATCTTTGATTAGATTTTCTATTGGAAAGTGAAAAAAACATTTAATACTGTAGGTTGTGCTGCAAATTCAAGGGATTTGCCTTTTGAAATTGTGATTAAATTTTGGTCAGTTTATGCATTAACATATTATTTACATATTGGATGAATTTTCACCCGAGAATCGCTCACGCAGTAAGTTGCATAGGACCTATATTTTGTAAAATTTTCAAAAAAGTGTTGTAATTTGCCATAAGAAGTAACCATTTTTGACAAATAAATAAAAGGAATAAGAAAAAGTTTTAAAATTATGGAATATAAAGGTGCATAAAATTGTAAATGGAAAAAATTTCACCCGAGGATAATATTAGGGTTAAAAATCAATACGTTGTACTTAAATGTACTTCTAACATGCATGCATTTCAATGTAATTACCATATTTTTGATACGAATTCTAATACCGTATTTTAAAATGATTCTCATCGCTCTATTTTGTGCAATTTGAAGTCTTTTCAATTGCGTTTCATTACTTAGGAACAAAATTGAAGAGCAGTAGTTTAAGTGTGGCAGTATCATCTTGTATTAGGTATGTATATTAATTGCACAATCTTTAGAAATTTTTTATCTTATTCTACCTAAAAACCTATTTAGCCGAACCCTTCATTGCCTAGAATTAGATGCCAACCAAAAATTCACAAAGATGGAAATGAAATGAGGGAAATAATTGCAGATTCCAACTCACCAACATACAACATAGCAAAATGGTTAGTAGCAGAGTTCAAAAACCTAGGAAGAGAAATGAGCACAAGAGCTATAAAAAATACAGCTGAACTGATCGAAGCAATAAAGGATACCGAAATAGGGGAAAGTGAAGAGCTAGTATCATTTGATGTCAAAACACTTTTTCCTAGCATACTAGTTAAAGAAGCCATTATAAAACTAGAGGAATGGCTCAACAAAATAGATGATTCGAGGGAATGGAAACAAAAAACCAAATGCTACATAAAATTGTTAGCCCTTTGTATGAATGAAAACTATTTCATGTTTAGAGGGAAGTATTACAAAACCACAAAAGGCACAGCTATGGGAAATCCACTATCCCCTATATTGAGCGAAATCTTCATAAATTTTATAGAAGAAAGGATAGTAGAAGAAGGAATTATGCCCAGGATCTGGATGCGATATGTAGCTGATATTGTCGCAGTAGGGGAAAAAATGGAAAGTTTACTTGTTAAACTCAATAACATCCATAACAACATAACTTTCACAATGGAAAATGAAAAAAATGGGGAAATTCCGTTCCTAGATATCAAATTAATTAGAAGGGAAGGAAAAATAAATTTTGATATCTATAGGAAAATTACGACAACTAAAAGAACTATCACTTCCGATTCAAACCACCCCCATTGACAAAAGATGGCAGCATATCATACAATGATTAACAGACTACTGACCACACCTTTATCAGAAGAAAAGTTCAAAAAGGAAAAATTATAAATTGAGGACACAGCAGAAGTGGATTTATGAAAGAAAATATTGAGAAAATAATAAAGAAGAAGATCCATAGAACTGAAATGGAAAATCTCTCAACTTTATTGGAACAAAACAAAAATATGAAGAATCCAAATTGTGTAGCACATTCCGCATAGACAAAAAAATTTAACAATATATTTAAGAAATACAACTTAAATGTAGTCACTACTACTAGCAGAAATCTCAAATTATGTAATCTGTTAGGATCTGCTAAAGATAAGAAGAGCATAGAAGAAGTAAGTGGTATATACAAAATATCATGCCAAGATTGCACAAAAACTTACATAGGACAATCCAAGAGGTTAATTACAGTTAGATTCCAGGAACATATGAGGGAAGCACAATTGGCGAGGAAAAGAAACTACACGAATTTTAGGTCAGCTGTAGCTCAGCATATAGTTGAAGAAGAACATCATATAAATAAGAATAGTTTAAAACTAATAAAAGAGGTGAAAAAAAATAATAAACTAGATATGTATGAAAGCCTGGCAATATCTAGAGAACCTGTTAACAACAGACTTAATAATGATGTAGGTAGTGGATTCTCGCCATTATTTAGATTACTTTAAAATTAAAAATCAGGTTCAGGTAGAATTAAGATCATAAATACTAGAATAAGGGTTATTGCGTAAGACTAAATGCAATAAATAATAATTATACAAAAAAAAAAAAAAAAATTAATAAATAAAACACTGTAGATTAGGTAGCACTATTAAGGAATTACTGTTGTTAACAAAATGAGCATATTATTGAGGGTTCAAATTATATAATTACATGTAAGGATTAGTGTAAATATTAATTAGTCGCAAAGCACTGATGAAGGAAGTAAGTTGCTTCCGAAATATCGATATTTGCAAAATAAATACAAATGATTAGTGAAAGGAAACTCGACTTTTATTCCATAAATTTATTCCATAAATCTATTTTCTTTGTTATCTTTTTACATTTACAGTTCATATTATAAAGTTCAGTTTTTCGTCTATAATAACTCTTAACTAGTATTTTATTTCATCGCCATTTTCACTTTTTTCTCCACTTATTTCTATTTTTTGTTTTGGTATTGTACTGTAACTATTGTTAAACAATTTTATTTTCATTATTTTAAGCTTAAGTTTATTCATATTAAGCCAAATATACAGGATTTTTAAATCTTCATCAATTTTTCTTTCACATTCAGCTCATTCCAGCCAATTCCATTCAACCTCAAACTTTACATCACTTCAATGCTGTGCTAATAATCTAGGTATTTTTTTCAATTTAATGCCGCCTTGGTTGAATATCACTTCCTAAAGCCAGATTGTATTTCATTGATAAAATTATTTTTCATTAAATAATCTTCTAATTGTAGACAAATCACTTCTTTTAATATTTTTTCATATAATGGTCGCATGTTTTTCTTTTTTTCTTCTCTCTGGCTCAACATATAAACTTCTTTCTTATGTAAAATAGCGGTTGAAAAAGTACAATTGTTCCAAAACGTGTATTGTCCATGAACTTGAGTGTTTCGAAATTGAATTTTTCTCTGATATTTCGTTGTTATTGGACAAAGCACGGTTTGAAACAAAAATTATTTTCTTTTATAAATTTGCGTTTTGAATCAAAGAAGTTTGGGGACATAGCACATTTTGAACAATCCTACATACAATCCATTATTTTTTAACCGATTTTTAGAGAATAAATTCTGTAGAGAATTTGCTCAAAAAATAATTTGCTAAAGTATTATAGTTTAAAGTAGACCGTTGAATTAAGAGGTTATTTTTAAATTTAAAAATGGTAACATATCGTTTTTTTCTCATTGTAGCTTCTTTGTAAGTCTTCAAAACACATAAACTATATATTAGGCCCATCACGTCCAAATTAATGGAGATTATTACTAACAAAAGGCTAATGAAATATCTTGGCAATATGGTTTTATATCAAAACGCTCCACTGGCGATCTAATGTTGCCTTAGAGAGAAATTCAATATTAGCATCTACAACTCTTGTGAATCTACTGCTGTACTCCTGGATATTTCAAAAGCCTTTGATCGAGTCTGGCATTGCGCTCTTTTATCCAAATGCCAAGCTATAGGCTTGGGTTCTGTTTTCATAAAATGGATTGGACATTTCCTTTTGAATCGATTCATACCTTAATTGACGGATTAATATCCGACAAACATCATATTAATGCTGGTGTTGCCCAAGGATCAGTTCTCTCGCTTTAATGTTTATCAATGATCTTCTCCAATCAAATTTCAATCCTATCCATAGTTTTGCAGACCACAACACTCTAGTAGCATCCTTCAATTTTCTTCAGAAATCACATCCTACAATACCAGTTACTGATACTAAACGTAACACGATGGTTAGGACGCTCGGTTAGCCATTATTTTCACCTGGGGAAAAAGTATTTGAGTTGAGCTTAATACCTCTAAAACTCAAAGCTGTCTACCCATGTAAAAAATTTATTGCTATAAGTTAAGACTCGTGCGCACTCTTATAACACTATTCTATAAGCACTCTTATAGCAGTATTAGTGTTAATTTGTGTTAATGAGTGCTCCGTAATTGTTGCAAAACGTTATAAATACGTTGTAGCACTAAAATGGAGAATCCTTTAAGGCACCTGAGATGTTGTTATTAGTGTACTGTACATATATGTTTTTATTTTGAAATGAAATTCATTTGAAATAATTTATGATGTGCGAGAGTGAGAAAAGTATTATTTTTTATTTTAAAATAATAATTTTATTGAGTTTATATATATTTATTTCATGAGAAAGGGAGATAGATATTAATTACATATTTTATATTTGTATGTAAATGATTTATAAATTATAATATTAAAAATGTTTTACTAATAAATAATATTTTGCGGTTTAGAATACTTGTATTATTATTTGTAATTATTTTGACCAAGACGCAAAATTTGGCTGTGAAAGAAATTTTATTGACATTTATTATAATAATACTTCGAAAAAACCATAATACTAATAATTATTAGAGTATAATACAAGGTGATTTAAACTGGTAAGATGTAAATTGTTCGTATATAGTAATCCGGTAAAGAATTGCTTCCATTATGTTCTGTTATTAAACAAATACATAATATAATTTTTTTAAACAAATGATTTTCCCACCCAATGCAGTAAGAACGCGGTTGTAGCACCAGTGATTTAGTCAGTACATTGCTATTATGTTATTATTATTAATGTGCACTACAAAATTTTCTTATCGAATATTTATAATTTTAATTACATTAAAATATTTATTTTAATACCTTGTTTTGTTTTTTTTATATCCATATTCTACTACCCATCATTAATTTAAAATAAATAAAAAAACAATAGCGAAAATACTTGTGAAATAAATTGTTCAATTAGTTGAATGATCTTAGAAATAAAAATTCTGCAACAAATATTAAATTTTAAATAAACACAAAAACACAACCAAAAATATTATATTTAATATTATTTTTATTGTCGCATTATATTTTAAAGTCAGAACTGACTGCATTGCATTGAATAATAGACTCCATGTGTAATAATGCATTATAATATTGTATTGCATTTAATATTTCAAATAATATACGAAAGTTGGCAAACCAAAATCACTGCATTTCGTAAATTTATTTATTTATTTTTTTCTTTTATTTTTTGTTTTTATTTTAAATATTTCATATTTTATGAGAAAAGTTTTTCATAATTTTCATAATAAAATTGAAACAAAACAAGAAATATTTTCCAATTTTCACAAAACAAAATTTTGTTACCATAAGAATTTTATTTTATTATTTTCAAAATCACATTTTATTCTATAAAACTTTCTCATCTCTTTAAAAGTCTCCTAGTCGAATTAAAATTTTTTAAACTAAAGAAAGAAAATAAAAAATAAATAAAATTGAATACATTTAAAATTTTGGGTATGATCCTGATAATCCTGTTTATGATGTTTGTATTTAAAAGTAGAATAAATTTTTTTTGCGTCATTTAATTTTCATTTTGAAACATGAATTTTTCATTAAGGCGACTAATCTGGATAATATCACAAGCCTACATTCCTTATCAGCAATCCTAAAACTAGCCATTTTTTTGTCTACGTGGTCAGCTGGAAACCTGTATGCATTTTATATGAATTTTCGAAATAAAAAAATATTATACAAATAATTTTTTCTAACAAATTTTGTTTTTTTATATTATATACTTTATTTTACATTTTTCATTTACATAAAGTTTATATAATAAGTAACGGTACTTGGGTACCCAAAGGACAGTTCATCATCAAAACATGAAATAAGAATAGTTTGGTATCTATTGATAATTTTGTTATAGAAATGAAATAAAAATTTGCTGGACCTGAAACGTACATCATAATCAGTAGGTACATGAAAGTAATAAAAATTCTAGCGGTACTTAGGTACTCAGAAGATGTCTTATTATCCAAACATAAAACAAGAATAGTTCGTTATCTAATGCTGCATATTAAAATATTATTAAAATGTATATTTTGTACCGTTTTTTCTCTTTTTTAGCATTTAATAATTTTTTTTTTTATTTTTTGTATTTTTTCCATGAAACTGCACTTTTTTTATAATTTCATATATTTTGAACACTCTTGCTTAAATTTGAAGAAATTAAATAATATTTACAATAAAATATGTGAAATTTAAAAAATAGGATTTTTGATGAAAAAAAACACATTTTTTGCGTGTTTTGTGTTTTTACGACAAACTATATAATTGACTTTCCTTGCTACCTTAGCGGCAAATAAAATTTTAAAGTAATTGTCCATTTGGTTACAGAACTTTATATAATGATCAACTACCTTTCTAGAACAATGTTTCTTTTTTTTTTTAATAATATTTTTTGAATTAGATGCACTTTTGCTTTTCAAGTCCGAACTTTATACTTACTATAATATGTTTAAGTGTGATTTAAATTATACAGATAATGAAATACACTAAACAAAATAAAAAATAATAGGATTTAATTTAATAATAAAATTTAAAATTATAGCTAATGCAACTAATTGAAGAAAATCTTTTAGTAAAATTTCTTCAATTTAATATAAATATTACAAAATAAGTTAAAATTAATTTGTTTGAACTTTATTTGTAAATTTATTTGGGAATTCTATTTTTGTTTACTTTTTTACATACTGTTTTGGGACCCAAAATAAGGAAAAATTCACCTTTGGTCAAATTAGCCTTCCCCAGCCAGTTTTAGGACCTGTTCCAAAAAAAAGAACAGTGTACACAACGAACACTAAAAATTTATTTTCATCAAAACTCAACATAAATTTTTATCCATTTTAAAAAAGAAAATTGTAACAAAATATTAATTTATAAAATAACATTAATACAGTCTTCAATATAATTATAAAAAAAAAACATATTTCATCTTTCTAAAATCTAACTAAAAAATACAAAAATTTAATTTTATAAAAGCTATTGCATAAATCTACATGAAATCTTTCAAAACAATGTTTTGGGTGCAACGCTCGATCACATTTTATGAAAATAAATTTGGCATTTTTATGGTAAACACCACATCGTCTTTGGTTGTAGGATATGTATCTTATGATGTGACCAATTTAAAAAAAAAACGTACATCCCTAATCGCTATTGGTAATCGTATTTGTCTTGAACCAGCTTCATACCACCGTAATAAATAATTAGCAATTTCTCTACGAAAATCAAGCAAAGAACCGGTTGTGTGACAATAATTTTCATTATTTTTTGTTTCGACCACCTTCGATATGTTGTTTCGTGTCCATTATCATAATTTGTTGCTATCATTACGCATATCGTGCCCTTCCATCTTATTACGAGAATACCAGTGACAGACGCTCTATAGTCATACGACACTCATTCCAATTGCTCTAAGTCCTAAATGGTCTATAGCACCTTCATGTTCATCATCACTCGCATCTAAATCACAGTCTGTATCCATTCCAGGTAATTCAATCGGCGGTATTGCATAAATTGTATAAGTCTCACGTTCTTCTGTATTCCTCTAAGAGATCTGCGATTTCACTTATAGGTAATGTAATTGAAAACAAAAGCATAATATTACCTTAATCGTATCCAAAATTTGTATAGATAAGTATAAATATTCTGTTTGGACGAAAAATATAATATGTAAAAAAAATATATTTTAAATTTTTTACTGTTCCTTTTGTACACTGTTCCGTATAAAAAACACTTTGTTTTCAACTAATTTTTTTACTAAAAAATTGAAATTTTGAATTTTTTGAAAACAAATATAAAAAATATATTTAAATTCCAAAATTATTTTATAAAATTGGGTTTTGTTTTTATTTTTTTTCTAGAAAAATTTGATAATATATATTCACTTACTCCTCCGATATTTTTTTTAAATTAATTCCGCACACAAATTAATTCCCAATTTTCAAATCAAATTCAACCGAACAACTGAGAAATACTCAATAAATATTTAAAAGAGATCATGTTTGATCATGTTTGAGTGCAAAAGTAATATACATCAGGGATGATATCTTTAGTACTATAGTACTAGATTTAGTACTTTCAGCTCTAAAAAAATACTATAGTACTTTCATAACAAATCTAGTACCCATTCAGAAATTTTTGAATTTTTTAAAAATATTTCATTATAAATTTGTTTTTCTTTAAAAATACTTTTCAAAACTGCGTATGTAAATTAGTGGTAGCGAGGTAATTTTGTGTTAATTGTAAAAAATTTATTTGACTGTTGTAATCGTTGTAATTTAAATTTTTTTGAGATGTTGAATAAGTAAGTTTAAAATAACATCAATATTATATATTATTGCACCTTAAAACAATATTTAAATTATTTTTACACTAATGGCTTATACAACCTGAAAAATTATCCCCTGTACCCATAATTGAAAAAAATCAGCTGTTAGTGAAAATGAAAGTTCATTTTCGTAAGTATAATTGTTTGTAATAATGTACATCCTTAGATAATGAATATACATATGTACATAATTAATTTTAATAACGATGAATCAAATGTTATCCCCAAAAGTTTCGCGAATCTTGGAAAATGAAATATGGCTTTATTGGTTGGCTTATTTCGGACAATTCCAAATAAGGTAAATAATGTGTTATTTGTAATATAGGTATTGTTGGCGGAAAATCTCACATTAAAAGACATGAATTGGGGCACAAACGAATGTTAAGCAACAAAGTTGAAAAAACAAGAGAAACAATTAATTGTCAAGGCTAAGAAATTTGAAATTACGATAAGCTTGTTCATTGCAGAACATAATATACCTTTCAAGGCTTTGAATCATTTGAATTATTGCCTTAAAACTCATTTAACCGACTCCGAGATTATTAAGAATAATAAATATAAATACAAAAAATATTATAAAATCAATTACCGGTCCGAGCAATTTTCAAAATATTGCTAACATTATGAATAGGCATTAGATTAAAATAATTAGTAATTATAAATTAGTCATAAGATTTTTTTTTAAATTTATTTTAATTTAAAATAATAAAAATTTGAAATAAATGTGAAAATAAAATTGAATTAATTTTGAACATAATTATGAATTATGACTACATTTTCATTGAATTGCAATATTTCGTTGTGTTTCACCTTTTTAATGTATTTAGTACTTTTAGGAGCTTATCTAGTACTATTTTTTTATAATTTTAGTACTTTGAAAATTTTCAGAATATCATCACTGATATACATGAAGCTAACTGGATCTTTGTACATAGTCAATTTGTTGGTGTTCTTTATAACAAACAGTATACACTAATGGGTTTTAATCATTGAACTTTTTACTTTTGCACTTATCTTACATTTAATTTTTAATATCATAACTTTGAATGGTTCTTGTTTTGAACCATTTTAATTTTTTTCAGTTTTTATTTTAAAATATTATTAAATGTTTTCACTGTGCAATTTGTATATTTTTTAATTAAATTACTTGAGATTTAATTTTTTATATTTACTTTTATAAACTCATGTGGACGTATACTACTTGAATAACTGCAGTTAGTAATGTCTAAAATTGTCGAATAATTGACCAACAAAAAATTAACTTTGAATATAAGAAGCAGTGGTTCTCAAACTATAAATTAATGATTAATAACTGTGGATATACATTAATATAAAATAGTTAATTTATAAATAATAATTAGTACATTTTTGGTTACACGCAAATCTAATTTAATTATATTAATTTAAATTAATTTTATCAATTCACAACACAATAGAATAATATTTTGAAACTATAAAGTTCAAGTTCAATAAAATATAATATTAAAACAAAATAAAAAAAATAAAAAAAAAAAACAAAAATAAAAAATAAAAAATATAAATAATATAAATAAAAACAAACATATACATAAAATAAAATATAAAACATCAACATAATAAAAAGATAAAAACCTTCAATAATAAAAATTCTAAAAATAATTCGTGAAATAGTATAAATACTATTATTAATAATAATTTTTTAATTAAAATAAAACAAATAATCAATAAGTAAGATTAAAAAAATTTCAAATATAAGCTTCAAATTTGACTTGGTTACGAATGCGAAGATGGTTACGTGTAGAGCTTTTTGCCGCAGAAAGCTTCATGGTGTATGTATTGGAACTGACAGAGCTTGGTATCATCCATCATTGGAACAATGGTTTATTTGCAACGAATGTCAAAAGTTTGAATATATGTATGATAATATGAACAAGAGTATGTATTATCAATTTAGATGAACATAAAAATGGCATAATATCTAAAGTGAATAACACTATTGACGTGAATACCTCAAATTTCGACCATATGACAAAGGCATTTGACGGTATTAATAATTCATTTTCCACTTTTACTTGCTGATTCTAAATTACTAATTACTGAAAAAAAAAAAATTATAATCACATACATTTATTTTATAATTACTGAAAGTTTAAATTCAAAACAGAGTTCTTATAAGAATTATCAGCTAAATTTTCTGTAATTCACGAAACCATAGTAGATAAAATCAATTCTCCTTCAACATCTATTCTGAGCAGATTACTGAATGAAAAAAACGTTCTTTCTGCCAAAGTGGAGTCTTTATATTCAGGTGTTAATGCATTAAAATCTAGAATAAAGATCAGCGATATTTATAATGAAATAAGCGAACTAAAACAAAGTTTAAAATTAATAAAAGAAGATTTAATCCCATCTGCATCAACAAGGTCAACTTTGTTAGTCTGTATAAAGAATTGGCCAATATTAATGATATAAGTTCAAGTATGTCTCAAGAAGTACATGTTAATAACAATTTACCGGTTCCTTATACTATTACAAAACTTGGTGCTGAATGGTTACCTAAGGAATGGGAAGATCACATATCTCGTTTAAAGGCCAGAAATTCTATTATCTTTGCCATTAAAAATATTAAAAACAATAAAACAAAAACACGAGTTAGTAGCTATAAGTTAACTACCAACACCAGTAATATTAAATTGAAAAACGAAACAACAATTGGTATGAATTTTAGTCTTGAATTAGCTGATTTTTTCTTAAATGGGGCTTCCACCAATGCGGATGATCGCTGGATAAAAATTTTTTTATGGAAGAGTACAAAAATAATCACAATAATATAACAAAAATAGTAAAAATCATAGTAAAATCCATATAAATTTTTTGAAGGTAGAGGTGTACCTTTCCAGCTGAAGTAAGATGCTTGAAATACCAGCTGACCAGGTTAAATTATATTTTTCTGAAAAAATGTCATTATTAATTATTATAAATAATTTTTAAAAAATTTCCAGAATGGTCTGACGGTCCGGTCCGGAAGTCAAGAATCGAGTCTTATAATTTACATTAAAATTTAATTAACATTATTACAGTTAAGATAATTAAAATATGTTTAAATTAATATCAATTCTTCTTGCAAATCATTATAAAGCTTTTAAGCAATTGTATAGACAATTATTGATTTGATGATTCGTTCTAAAGAGAGACAGCTAAAATCTAGTTTTATTATTCTAGTATTATGATTATGATCAGAGCTATTTTTATACCTCTGTTTTATGTACTATATTATCAAGCTGGTTTAGGTAAATTTGTCTACCCCAGCTCCATATCTTGTTAAGGTAACAAATATGGGATTTGATGAATGATGAATATGTAGTCAAAATAGCGCTATCCGCCGAGAACTTACGTAATCTTCTACTCTTATATAAATAAAGTATATAGTGATAATGAGATCTCAAGACTTATGACAAAATGTGACACAATGGTTTTTATTGGTACCGAACTTTCTTTATTAAAGTTTTAACTCCAAGAAAATTGTAGCAATAAAGCTTTTTTAATTTGATTTCTACTTAGTGGAAGATCTATGTAACTTTAATATTTATTAGTTAACATACACCTTATCTTATTAATTGGCCAATATTTCCCGTAATTTTTCCGATGATAAAGAGTATTGAAAATTGTTGCCCAAACTCAACGAAACAGTGTTTTAGCATTAGTTTGGACATTCACAATACTTTTAATTTATTTTGAATAGAACTCGTCTTTCTGTACATAACCTGTAATACGAAGATAATATCTGAAAATTAGATTCCAAAGAGATTAAATTAAATAGCTTTAACCGAGTTTTATATAGAGGTATGAATAAGAGAATCAGTCCAGTGTGGATTATGTAAAATATTTTTGCTTTTCAAAGAAAATGAAATCATCAAAAGAGTCTTCATTTATAATTCTGTCTTTTTTTTTGTTGCAGAAAAGAACGAAGTGAATAACGATGTTGACTTTAACGCACTAAAAACTCCTACCCGTTTACTAAAATTAAAACTAGTCTTTTAGGCTTAAGATATCTTTGATCAAACGAAATTCCATTAGGAGCTATTGAGAGATAAAAAGTCTTATCTTAACACAGTTTGAATGGATTCATTCGTTTAATTCTTCTAACAAAGTTTTAACAAATACTGCAACCGACTTGGAGGAACAGCCAAATATCCAGATCAACTAAACTTAGAATATTCCTGTCTTGTGTAAAATCAATCCTAACATACGGCAGTGAAACTTGGTTAACATAAAAAATTATCAACCAGAAGTTACAAGTCTTCATTAATAAATGTCAAAGGATAATATGCCGAATATTCTGGACAAACACAATAAGCAACAAGGACCTCTGGATACTAACCGGCGAAGAACTTATAGTTAAACAAATTAGAAGAAGGAAATGAAGATGGATAGGCCACACACTCAGAAAGCCATCAAACAACATCGCGCGGATGAGCTTAGAATGGAACCCACAAGGCGCAAGAAGACCCGGTCTTCCAAAGAACACCTGGCGTAAGACCATAAAACAAGAGCTGGAAAAAACAAACATAACGTGGGAACAAACGAAAATAGTACCTAGAAATCGAGTACGATGGAATGTCAAATGAAAGCCCTATGCTCCCAAGAGGAGTAAGAAAAACAAACAAAAAAAAAGACTGCCTATACCGATCGCCAGACCGAAATTTGATTGTAGATCAAAACTTTGGTATACGTCGAAAACGTAGATGTCGGTCTAATTAGACGATACAGCTTTTTAACATGTTCTTTCCATCTGAGCTTTTCATCAAGTGTCATAATATATAAAGCATCCTTTTGGAATTTCTTCTGAATTGACACAATTCTACCAATATGAAGATTATAGTGTGGCAACCACAGTTGCTTAGCATACTCCAAATTACTAAAGAAATATATAATAACGTTGTAATATGTGGAACATCGAATTTCAAGCACATCTTTTAATGAAACCCAACATAGAATTTGGTTTATTAATAATTGCGATTATTGAATAACCCTTAGGTCCTTAAATTGCGTAACACCAAATATTTAATAATAAATTGTATCATCGGTACCTTTACCAAGTTATGATTGTAATTTTAAAGTTTTTTAGGAATTATTTTCAACATAAATAAAGGATTACCCAAATGAATATTAAAACTTTTAGGCTGCTGTTTCTAGAACTATAATGATATTTTATTAGTATACGTTACCCTACATTATAATATTTAGAAGTTTTATAAACAATATCAGAAATTCCCTATGATAAAAAATGGAAAGAGAATTTTTTTTTTTTTTAAGTTTTATTTTATTGCATCTCCTAATGTTGATAGTGTTATTGTATTTTGTTTTATCACAAACAAACAAAAACAAAAAAACAACTACAAAAAAAAATAATTCAGAATATATTTTAATAAATTTGTGTGTATTGCTAAGGACTGCGATTTTTGTTTTAAAACTTTAGAAGTTTTAGAAAATTTCATAAACATGAATATAGGAGTCACTTGGGTATAATTATGTGAAAATTATTTTCCACATTCAAGTAATATTATTTAAAAAACCCATGATTTTAAAATATATTTAGTCAGACTTATTTTGTAATGTTCATGAGATTACCGAGAATGTTGGGCAAAATAATGTACACAAAAAACTAATTTGGAAAATGATAAGTTTTAAAATGTGTTCTCTATGAGAATTAAATTGTTATTGATAAGGAAAAACTTTCCATAAATGAAGCTTTTCCACATTTTTTCACAATACTGGTGTTGATATATTACAAATACTATAAATATTTTGATAAATTATATCCGAGAGTAAACACATTTTAAAGTTAAAATTGTTTGAATGCAATTCTATTCAACTACTCTCAAATCAAAATCATTTTCTCTAATTTATTGTTTTGTGAGTAATACCTTAAGTTCTTCTAACACTAATCGTTTCATACATACCTTCAGATATTGCTCAGAGCAAGCAATTCAGACGTCTATTGAAGACGTAAGCTAACACCATGTTACTAAGCGATGAGATCATCATCCAGTAAGTTGGTAGCCATCACCGTTAGTAACTAAAATTAGTAAGAGATAAAAATATAATAGGTAACATGCTGTAGTCAGTTGTTAAAAAGATAAATTCGAATACAAAAAGAAAGTAAAAAACGAACAAAATATCAATTCTAATAACTATTTATCAATTATAAGTACAGCTTTAATTTTAAGCTTCTTTTACCCTTGTAGTATCCAAACAAGCTGCTCTCGCGTTAAATTCTCGTAAAATTCTAGACGCACGTTCAAATTTATTGTAGTCAGTACTACGACCTATTTCGATCCCAGCATGCTATATATAGCATAACTCTTTTCAAGCTACTAAAAAATAATAGTTAAACCACGGTATGCTTTTTTCAAGCAATCACTACGGAACCATGTAAAATATTATTGGCAATGTATTAGGCATTTGTGTCGGTTATTTTCTAGTTCGTGTAAATTCCATAGCGTTAAAAGTTATTTGAGATAATAAATATTTTTAAATTATAACATAATTAAATTAAAACCATACGCAAATAATTTTTTTTTTTTTTTTTGTACACTCTACAGTAACTTAGGTAGAATCACCTTTTTGTGCTTAATTAAGTACGGTACTGCAATTTTACACTACAATCTACAATATTTCGAGTATTTATTTAACAAATTACTGGCTTATCAACTCATTAAATGTGGAAAAACCTACTGCTATTGTCAGGAACTAAGCCTTCTTAAATAGAATAGTTTCATTTTTATTTAATTTGTTACCAGATTATACACTCAATTATTTTTTTCCATTTATTATATCCCAATGACAAAGGGTACTGGACCAGGTCGAAAAATCCATAAAGCATTTTTTTTTTTTTTTTTGCTTCATCAGGAATCGAACCTGCAACCTTTCGGTTGAAAGGCAGGGGCTCTACCTACTGCGCCACCCAACGTATAAGCGTAATGAGCTTAATAGAAGGCTAAAGAATCCATTTATAAAAATATTTTGTGGGAATAAAGTTTTGATGAGTAACCACAGCATGTAGAAGTCATGTGCTATATATAGCACGCGAGTAGTCATATGTAATAAAATTTTAACTTTTCATATTGAAAAAATACATGTTTTTTTTCTTATATTTTGTTGTTTTTAGAAATTATGTCAAAAACTCGAAAGAATATTCCATTAAATGAAAAAGATATATTAGATACTCTTGAATATTCATTAGATCTAGATTTAAGTGACGATGATGAAGTAAATTATGATATTCGAGAGAAAGAATTTGAAAAAATTAATACATACCATTATCCGAATACATATCCGATGAAGAAGAGTTTGGTTCGGATAAAGCTAGTGAACGATTTGAAAAATACTACACGGAAGCCTCTATTTGTATAGGTAGGGTTTTCCACAACAGTTCAGGTTACTATAGGATTAGAAGGAGAAAATGTAGAAATTCTGGAAGATGTTATTTAGTTTACAAAGAAAGAAGATATCATATGGAAACGTTCTCGCCAAGTTGAACGATCTGAAATGATAGACTTTACAACATTTCCGAATTGCGGCAGCAAGGGTAAACATGACACCATACATGTATTTTTCTGAATATATACCACCACAATTTTTCGAAGAAGCTGCATTCTTTACAAATTTGTATAGAATATAGAAATATACGAATTTCGTTCCATGCAGTTCTTATGAGATTAAGTCATTATTTGGTTAACATGCGATGATGGGTGTTCTAAAATCGAATAAAAATGTATTGGGATGACAAAACAGGAAATTCATTTTTTCTAAAAAATATGAGCCGAAATAGATTTTTTATCTTGAGAAATCATTTACATCTTGTTGATAATGCTGCCAACAACTAGTCGGTGACAAAGATAAATTTTATAAAGTAAGACCAAGAAGAAGAAAACCTGTGCATAGATGAACAAATGATACTTTTCAAAGGTTAACTTTCGATAAAGCAATATGTCATCGCCATCGCCTTGGGTCATTAAAATTTTTAGGTTATGTGAAAAAAGTGGAATGCCATACGATTTTGTGGCTTATCAAGGTTCTATGACCCAATTAAATTATAATATTTTGAATAAACTTCGCTTCGGTGCTGCTTTCGCTTTAAAATTGGTTGAAAGAATTCCTCAAGGCGCATTTGGTCACAAATTGTATTTTGACAACTTTTTTTCATTATATCAACTTTTTGAATTATTGAGTTGTCGTACGGTGTATGCTGCAGGGACTGTGCGGATTAATCGCCTTAAAAATCCTCCATTTAGTAGTGATAAGGAAATGAAGAAACGTGGGCTAGGTTATTCAGAAGAAGTTATAAATGGCAACGGAGATGTAAAATTAACTAAATGGTATGATAACAAACCAATTCCTCTTGGGTCAATTTTGTCGGAATTGGAACAAAGGACAATGTAATAAGATATGAAAAAGCTACTAAAACTTATATTGAAATACCACGTCCTGAAGTTGTGAATTTGTATAATAGGAGTATGGGTGGAGTAAGTCTTTTGGATTAGATGATCAATTATTATCGTATCTTCATTAAATCACGAAAGTGGACTTTGAGAGTTATAATGCATTTTTTTGATAAGGCAATAACTTTAAGTTTCTTTGATTATAAAAACGATTGCGTTAAAAATGAAGTACCTGCTAAAGATCAAATGGATTTGCTCAGTTTTAAATTTGAGTTAGCAAAAATATTATGCACTATCAACAAATCGACTATCAAATGGTAATCAAATTCAATAATAGAGCTTTGACGATACAACATCGTAAAATGTCTTAAAAAGGTCCATCTGATACAATGTCAACATCTAAGTTGCTAACTTTATTTTGTAAAATAAGTTGATCACATTGTGTAATTAGAACTTTGTCAGGCATCGTATTTTAATAAATTTATAATAAAGAAAAATTAACAAGGATAGTTCCTTAACGATATTTATTATAAATTATAAATTAAAATGTTTCCATTTTCATTTCAAATTCATTCAATTAGAGATGCACAAGGAGTAAGTCCTTTGAACATTATATGATAGTGTTATACAAAGGCAATAGATTCCTTTTTTAGAAGAATAAAATCACAATAAAAACCTGAAAGTTCAACATTTATTCGTGTAACAGAAGCTTCTGGACTTCCAAAGTAAAAATTTTGAATTTAATACTGTGCCGAAACCCAGCATATTGAACTTGAATAGTATTTTCAAATATTGATCATGGGTTGCATTATTTCACATAAGTAGTGACAAATGCTTATCGCCATACCTAGAATATTATACAAGAAGAAACACAAGTGCTCACTCCTGCACTCTGGAAATCCCAGATTGGATAACACAGGTTATGGAAATACGTTCATAGTTCGAACTTCAAAAATGTGGAATTCCGTTTAATCTATCTCACCTTTTTCTTTATAGTTTATCCTATCCCAACGAAACGGTACGGAAATGGCTAAAGGTATTTTTCCATAAAAAAAAAATATCTTGATAAAAATAAGAAGAAGATGTTAATGTTTACTTTGACGCATTAATAAAACAGGATGGTTTTAAAGTTATCGATGATCTTAAATATATGAATGAGGTAATCCCATTTATATTTTTTTTATTATTTTATTCTCTGGATTAAGCAGCAAACATTAGAAGAAAAAAAAACTATGGTCATAACTGCTTCTAGATATCGTACAATATAAAGTTTGGCATGAAGGCCTGATATACCGGGTATTCCAGAGCATGCGTATCAGCTTTTTAAGAGGAGAAGGAGCCGTTATAAGCCATATCGCATGTTATTAAGAAGTTATACTAAAACAATTAGTTCATGTCTATCATAACGAGCATTCATGATCAAACAAGGGAAGAACTATTTGTCTCGAAAAGATATTAAATCTTATGTAGCGATTGGTAACATACTAGGTCCAAGTAATCTTATAGAAATAAGTGTTGCAGAAACATTAATGATAAATCGTGTATTTACCTAGTTTTAATTGTGAACAGAGTATTAGTTTGGAGTCGCTAATGAGTTCCACAATATACTAGAGGCTTCCTGTCTTGGTCAAACGCACTCTTCGTGTTTCTTTCGATGATTTGCTCCAAATTTGGAAAAAAAAAATTAAAAAACATAAAACACAATAGCTTATTTTATTTAAATATATAGGGTGTCCAGAGCATACATATCAGTTATTTTGTCATAGTCGTTATTTTAAAATTTAAAAAAAATTGATCAACTAAATCGAGGGTGCTCTATCGATTGGTGATAATTTCAACTTTCGGGAAGGATCAGAAATGGGTTTTTTAGAGTGAAAATTCACGAAAATTCACGAAAATTCTCCTAAATCGAGATTTTGAAGTAGTTTTTTTTATACAAATTCGGATTCTACGTCAGAAAATAAGAAAAATCGCAAATCCTATACGATCTGAAGAACAATTTTTATAATGAGACATTGTCGTAAGTTTTTCTTAACTTTTATAGACATTTGAAATCATAATGGTGATGGGTATTGAGATGGGTATTGAGACATTACGATGTCAAACTAAATTATTTTTTTTTAATGTATTAAAAATTATTAGCGTATAAATTTGTTAAAGTAAACAAGGTTTAGTTATTTTGAATTAGTTAGAATATAATTTATGGTAGTTGGGAGCACTTTTAAAATCTCGCATATCAAAATCTCGCTTTTTCAAAATATCATTTTCATTCCAAAATATTTATTTTAATAATTTTTATTCCTTGCCCCTGTTTTATACAAAAAACGGGCTATTTTTCTTGTTAAGAATATTTATGTTAATAATTTCTTTTATGCGTACCCGATCAAATGTTGGAGCAATTTCCTTTTTTCACCTTCCTTTTACTTTAATTATTTTTAAGTGTTGGAGCTGTTGGAAGCAAAAAGGGGGTAACTCTAATTAAATACCAAGATTTAAAAAAAAAAAAAAAAAAAAATTTTAAAAAACCGAAAAGTAAAACAATTTGAAAATCGAGTTTTCAAACTCAACCAATATAGTTCAGTGATAATGGTTTTTTTTATTTAGTACGAAACAATGGGATGGACAGTCTTTTTGCTTTCGTAATATATAAAGTTATTAGTAAAAATAAAGGTTTCAAAGAATAAATTTAATAAAAGATTCAACTAGCAATTTTATGTTATGTTATTTACCAATGGGTATGGGATTATGTAACCAAATTCGTAATATTCATGTTTTTTCGGAAATACTAGTCTTATGAGGGTCGTAACCAACAAAAAAATAGCTACTGAATTGAATACTACGTTTGACATTTTCCAATTTCAAGTAGTTAGATCATAAAAATGTGTTTAGACCCAAAACTTGAACTTAAATCAACTCGTCATATTTTATCGAATAAATTAACCAGTACCGTGTCTGTCATTCTAATATACCAAAATACATTTATAGAACTATTGTAATAATAGTATAAAATAAAAAAAAATTTAATATCTATAGAGTTACTTTTAATGGTACAAAACAAAAAATATTTTTCAAGAAAATCTAGGAATAGGTAGGTATACGTTATTACTCTGTAGTATTTATACAATGTTTATTTCGAATTCTGAGCTCAATAATAGTCTAGTTGCTACTCTTTACCTTCTTTATTAATTTAGTCGTCACTTTAAAATATTGAAAAAAAAACTTTTAATGTCATCGGTATCTTCAAACAAATAACTATACGTTTACAATCCATCAAATGTCATTTACAAAATAGGTAGGTAATAAAAAATAAGTTGAGAAGGTGTTTTATTTTGTGAAAATTATTTATTGTATGGTATATAAACCAACACTGTTCATATATCGTAATAATAATAATTACCTAAAATAATTAAAAAAAAACTTTTTTTAAATTAATTAAAATTTCAAAAATTTTCATTGTTATTATTACAAAATTAAAATATTATTATTTTTTCTATAAAAGCAAATTAACACAATTCCAAAACAAAACAAAAACAAAATTAAAACTCTGTTCTCTGTAATTATTATTTTGTCGGCAAAGATTTCTTTGAAATCTTTTCAAATAACAAATTTGCCAACTACTATTAACTTTAGCGACATTAAAAAATAATTTGACGATTTTTCATTTATTCAAATTTATTTTATAATAGTTATTGTTATTACAAGTAGGTATACTAATTTTAATAAAATCTTAGATTTGATACTTATGATAAAATATAGTTATGAAACTTTGACATTTCATATACATAGAGACAAAAATAATAAGATAAGAAAATTATGCTATCGCAATTGAAAACTTGTGATGTTTTTGTTTTTTGTTTTTTTGTTAAAATGTAAGCGTGCTCATAATATACTTTATTCAAAGTTGATTTTCTATTTTTAAGTTTTTTTTTATCTTTTTATATTTTTATATCTTTTACCTCTAATTAAAGACAATAACCTGAGTGATAGGTAAAGAAATCTTGCGAATATATTTATAACGAGTTCGAAACATGTATTACTAAATAGCGACTTGCATGCCATGGATATCAACATAAAACTAGAGTTTATCTTATAAAAATTATCTTTATGACAAAAGAATAACAAAAAACAAAGCCGCTTACTATCTTTCCCTACTGTTGTTACTTCTCTATATTTAGATTTAGGTATTGGCTGAATATATATATGTACACCTGATATGCATAATAAGTGTACACTTCTAAGAAAAAAAAAACAGAAAAAAAAAAATTAAAGAACAATAATGTAGGTAATATGAAGAAAACTATTCTTATAAAATTCATTTTTGTACTTTGGAAAATCAGAAATTTTTGTCATGTATGTGCAATAAAGGTTTTGATTGTATAATTATTTCATGAGATAATTTTTTTGTTATTTTGTATATTGTTTTATTTTTATATACCTACAATATTTCAACACTATTCTACGAAATATATAAGTGTTATAAAAAGAATTAAAATTTAAATAAAAGAGAATTGTAAGTTAGTTTTGTAGATATAAAATGTATGTTGTTGGTACCTATTTGTCAATCAGAAAATTATTAAAAAATTTAAAAAAATATATGACATGTCTTTTATAGGATAGTGTCAAGCTCATCCGATATTATCCAATACGATTTTTTTTAACTGGAGCCAAGAGGTGATGGGATTATTTATTTCCCCAGCTCTCTAGCTTTTTCTTTTAATTTGGATTTGATAACATCTGAAAAGATGCTTTGTGCTAGTGCATCATACACCACATAAATTTTGGTTGACCCATAAATTTATGTCTACCTAATCGATAAAATTTTGTAATTCTTTGTAGTTACCTGAGAATTCTGGAAATTTCTTTAAATATTTAAGTGGGTCTATAATAAGTGTTACTGACATTTTGAATGAATTTTACAGTTAATGACTGTATGAACTGAGTTATAAATAATATTGGACTGTTGATCTCTGAACTTAATTTTGAAATAGATTCTAAATTGTCTTCGGAAATGTTAAAACTCTCTGTTATAGAGGACTTACTTTCAGAAACACTTATCGTATATATTAATACGCTTAAACGTCTGTTAAACTTTTCACAAAGCTTTTACAACACAAAGCTTTTTTCAACTAGATTAGACAATTTTATTACGAATTACGATAGTGTGCAAAATTTAATTTAAAGACATAAACAACAAAACAATAAAACCAAATAAAACCAAAAACAAATTAAAACTAACCTAAAAACAATTCACCTATTGAGCAATAGCATTGATTATATCTGATTATATGAATTAATTAAAAAAAAAATAAAACAAAGTAGCAAAGACAAAAACCGAATTATCAGAATATAATTATTATATCGAATTATAAAAATAGCTTTGTTAAAATATTACGATATTACGATATTATAGCAAAAAAACTTACCGGTAAAACAAATGGTAAATTTGGAAAATATATTTTTTACCTCACCCATGTTCAGAAATTCCAATAATTGAAATTTATTTATTTTATTAACAAATAATTCAAAAGTATAAATTCAAATGCGCAGTAGCATTGAGTAAATATAATACTGTACATGGTAATCATAAACCGAAATTTACGATCTGCTAAGAACAAGAAAAATAAAATATGTTATGACATTATTATCAATTTCCAATTCAATACACGGCAAATTTAGTACACATAAAAATTAAAAAAAACTTTAAAAAGAAAAATCACAGACTACCCTTACAGGAACCCTAGCAAGATAACAATATAACAATAAAAAGTGAAGAACAAGAGAAAAAGCATAATTATCGGCTTTACCCCTAAATATATAATAAATGGCCTATAGATTTGATATGATTTAACAAAGCCATAACCAATCATAACCTTCACTATAATGGCCATATCTAATCATACCAAAACGTCAAAACCAAAATTTAAAAGAAGTGAAATAAAAATATAAATTATATAAATAAATGTTTTTGTTTTTTTATTTTGAGTTTTGAAATAGTTAGGGCTATTATGATATGTGTTTTTAATGTGAGTGTGGTATGTATTTAGTTTAAATGCATTTAATTTCATATCTATTCTGCCAGCGACATTTCTGTTCGCCATATTTTGTTGAAATGTACGTCTCTATTAATAGTATTTGTTAGGGAGCGTTAAGACATCAGGTTTTGTTTCACGAAAGTTTTGTTTTACTTATTTTTATTACATTTACAAATTTTTTTGCAATTACATCAAATTTCATTTCAAAAGTTTTAATTACATATCTCAAAGATAAACAAATATAGTTGCAAAGTATACTATATTTCTTCATACAAAATCCACTTTCTAAACTTGCAAAATACGAAGATACGAATATGCGTTACGAGTAAACAAATATAAATATTCATTGTAATTTCAGAACATTTATGAAATATAAATATTTAAATAGTAAATCAATTATTCTAAGTATTTGTATTGATAAATAATAATAATATTTAAAACACATTTTTTGTATTTTTTAATGTATATCTTTCAATATATTGGCATAACACAATTAGGAGTTTATAAATACCTTTTCTAGCAAAATTCACTTTTTCAACTTGCGAAATACAAAAATGCCTGTCGAGCACTATTATTTAAAAAAAAAAATAATGATATTCTATAACAAATTCGGATGCCAAACTTTAATGAACATCATTTATACGTTATAAATACAATTCAAAAACGTATAAACGCTGCCTGATATAAAAGTTTTCTTCAAAACTATTAGCGGTCAAAATTAATTTATAATAAATAAATAAATACCTAAATAAAAAATATAAAAAAAATAGTTATAGATAGATTTATTTGTTTATTTTCTTTATTTATTATGTAATAAAAAAATATGTAAAATATTGATTTTTTTTAATAAAATAAAGAAAATAAATAAATAAACTAAATTGTTTCATTTATAATGCTAATGCTAGACCGGCGAATGTTACGCCGGGAATAGCTAGTATTATTTAATTCACTTAAACTAATTTTATCTAATAATTGTAAAACTACAAAATTTACTTCAATAACGTTTTATGTGTGAACAAAATTTACAAAAATTATTTTTAAAAATGATTCTAAAATTTTCATTCATCATCAATGTCTTGTAGCCCCATCCGTGGGGCATATATTTTTCTATCCTCTTTGGTCAATTGTGGCCTCGACGTTCTTTGCTGGGTACCTGTTTCGCCTAAGACGGTTGTTTTCCATGTTTTTTCTCCGTCTTCCGACGCGACATGTACTCTGAGAATTCCATTCGAAACATTGTTTCTAGTGTTTCAAAATCAATAATCGAATAACCGAGTACTCGTATATTTTCAGGTTATTTCATTATTCGGTTAACCGGATAATTACGTCGAGTAAGCGAGTAGTTATTTTAGATATAACTTTTTTTCTTCAAGCAAAAAATATCAAAAATTTTGACATTGGTTACATTGGTTACAATGGTAACATTAAATATTTTGTATTTTTCTTAACTAAGCAAGCCAAATTGTAAGATTTTTTGTAAAATCGCGATAGATTAAATGAGGAAAATTATAAAATTCTTTAGAAAATTATCTTTAAGAAACCAAAATATCTTAACCAAAATGAGGAAAATTGTTTGAGCTTGCTCTTAGATATGAAGACTAGGTGGAGTAATTGAGCGATTTTAAAATTAATAAACTCAGTTAATCGTGCATTGGTCGAGCCAGGAGTTGTACCTTATAATAATGATAATATTGAGTTGATAAAATAAATTGTTTTAATTTTAGAAACCGCAAAAATAGCTGTTTTGGAATTGAGTAAACAAAATTCTAATTAATTGACTTCGGGTGGATGCTGTGAGTTATATCGCAGCTGTTCAAACCAGTACCAATTTTTGAAAGAGATTTTATTTTTAAGAAGGTACCTAATAGAAACTTCTCAGGTTTATAATGGAAATATCTTGACGGATGCCGGGAATTATACGACAATTATCCAAAACAGTCCGAATTTATTTTAACAGGAAAATATGTGCTATTTCCTTGGTTAATATGGATATTAAGAATTGTGTGACAGCTACTCAAACCATTGCAAAGACAAATTTTTCAAAAACTACGTAATTAAAAATGTTTAGGTCTGTAGCACCTTTAACTTTTGAAGTATTTTTGATGGGTGTAGTTTTATAGTAGTTCCCCGGACGTTTAATTTAATATCATTATAAAGTGCTAAGTTAGTTAAAATTTTTGATCATGAGCAACTTTGCAAAATTTACACTATTTTTAAAACTGTGGATGCGTATAGCAAACTATCCCTTTTATAAGTTACAGAAGATTAAAACTAAATTGGCTAGAATATGAGTAGAAATCAAAAAAATATTTATCGCAGAATTTTACCAGTACGCGAATTTGGTGGTGAAAAAGATTCAGAAACGCAGAAAGAAAATTAAAACATCATCCTAAGCCCAGGTGAAAAATCTAATATAAAAAATATTTTTGGTCCTATTAGGTCTGATAAGAAAACAAATAAAACTGTTGAAATTTATTGTAAGGTAAGTTTCTGTATTATTGATATAGATAGAGAGAGAGAGTTTTATGATGGACCCCTATCAATCTCCTGCATTTATTAATCGGGGTATTAATAATGTACGTATATTAATATTTTCCCCTTACAATTTGTGTAGCTCTTCGTTTCTATAGTTAAAACACAAAATTATGGATCTTAGAAATTATACTGTTGGGAAAATTGTGTTGATTAAAACTATAACATAGATGTTACACTTCTTATTTGTTTCGCTATTCGTGAAGTTCTGGTAAAAAAACAGAAAATTATTGAAATATATTTAGAGACTTTGACATGAAAATATGGAGTAGAAATAAGTACTTAATGTTTTGCGGTTGGAGCAAAAGTATATAAAGACATTGAATTAATTGTCTTTGCTATAACTTTTTCTTTAGAGAGCCTCTCAACTTTCTATACTTTAGAAGAACGTCAAACAAATGAACTGCAGATTATTTATAAAGTAAATTAGAATATTTTAAAAACTAAAACAGAGTAGAATTTTACATATATCATTTTAGTGGAGATGTTATGAATCAAATGTAATGCAGAAAGTACAGAGTTAATTAGATGCTATTTGTTAGGTGTAGTTGCCTAGTCTTGACTAATTAATTACGAAGTTAGTAAACAGGCTTCCAACACGCACTGAAAACTTTTCGATGGTTTCATTTGGTCTAATGAAAAAAAATAAGAACTAAAAAAATAGGTTAAGATCAAAATGTTCATTGAAAGAGTTCGTTTATTGTACAACCGATACCTATCCTTTGATTTATCACAGCTTTTAATTATGCTGGGGTTTTCATAAACTAGAAAATAAATCAAAATTAAACAAAGATCTATTTAGAAAAATTCATCGTTAGGGTAAAATTGTTTGTATACTACTTCCTTACTTAGGTGGCCAACAAACCATGTAGATACTGGGCCTGACTCATCAACGTCCTCCATTTTTGCCGGTCACGGGCAGACTCTCTCCAGTTGAAGATGCGAAATTGTTTTAAGTCCGCTGATACTTCATCTCTTCAACGAAGGTTTGATCTGCACCGACGTCTTGTGCTTTCGTGCATCCGCTCTAGGTGTCCGAGCCACTGTAGTCTCTTGACTTTAATTTTTGTGACTACGTCCACCTGATTGTATAGCACATAGAATTCGGCATTATATCTTCCTCCAGAACCTATCATCGTTTTCAGGATCATATATCCGGGGAAGAATTTTCTCTTAGAAGACATCAAGTGTACTTTGGCAAACCGAAGCAGCAGCGGCTTGCAAGGCTTATTTTTCACTGTACACAACATTGATGTCGTTTATGGGATTGACGCTGGGTCAAAGGTAGGTAAACTCAGTGATGTGATGTTTTGAACAATATGATGTTGAGAGGCCTCTCTATTTGTCGACAATATATATTTTGTTTTTTGTTCATTTACTTTCAATATTTTTTGTATAATTGTCGAACATAGCCGAATAATTTCTTTTTAATTTTACTAAAAATATTAGCAATAGAAATAAGCGTATTTTTTTTACTACTTGCAGGCTTCTTCAGTGTCTTGTACTCGATTGGGGAATGAATTTTATTTATTTTTTCTGGACATGTAACAATATAACCTTTTTCGTAGCTAATGTCTATCAAAGACAGAGTGAATAGAAGTATAGCTAATCAGCTCAAGCTTATCTAATATCAACTAAGAACCCAATTGAACAAATTAAAAAAATACTTGTCGTTGCAACAAAGTTTGTATAGCAGAAACATGGAAGCTTGGCTCAAGGAGCACTTGAACTAATCAAATCTAGCTAAGAAGAAAAATGTAATGGAATTGAAAGTAGCAGAACAAATCACTCAAGAGACTCATAGTATTTCCAAAGAAGCCATTTTAAAAGTTTTTCACTTCTAATTCAAGTTTTTTTATTTCAAATTCAATATTTGTAAATTTCGTTATTTTGAAAGAAAACAAACAAAAATAGATCTTTTGAATAAAACAAACTTTAAATAAGTATATTAAGTGTTACAATTAATGTAATGGTTGCCCAACTACAGCCAATGGTAATTTCATTGACATATCCACGTAATAATTGTTGCAATCGGCTGAGGTAACATTTGCCACGGCCAAAAAATCTCTCGCTGATAATTTTATTTTTTAAAATACTTTTTCAATTCGACTGAACATTGGTGAGTATGTAGAAAGAAAAATTGAAGTATGACTTGTCAAACTAACTTTTTCACGCACTTCTAGAGTTTTGTGCATTGTGCAATTGTCCAAAACCAGCCATCCTTCTGTTATGTTAGCTTCAGCCAGTTTAACAAATAACTCATCAATTTGAATTAACAGATGAGTTGGCTATTATTTGACTATATAATTATAATTCCATGTAAATGCATAGCTGCTATTAATGAAATATGTCGTCCTCTTACAGTTGGTACTATGATATGAGTAGCATTATTTATTTTCGATCCAGCCTTAGTTCTACGAAGGTGGTAGTTAAATCCGGATTAATCAATAAACACTATTTTATCCCGTGTCTGTAGAGCATTTTGTGAAAAGTTAATTGCATATATTTTCCGTTGCTCAATTGTGCTTATACTATTCATTGCGATCCAAATTTATTGTAGCATTCTTTTAGTATTATTCTTCAACTTTTTAATGCGTTAAAAATACTGGCTGTGCATAAACTAATATTTTGAGTTTCAAATATATTCATCTTTATTTTTTTGAATGTAATGCATGGATTTTCTTCTATTGATTTTTCAATTTCATTTAATATTACATCAGTCAATTTTACCTTTCTTCTACCACCACGACTTCTTTTACAATCATCTTTTTTGTAACGATTTATTATAGACATGGCAGTATTTTTATTGATTGACTCAATTATGGTTTTGCGTTCTTCATAGCATTTTATTAGGATCTGCTTTTTGTCTAAACTAGTTTTACTGTATGGTTCCCTATGGTATCCTCTACGACGTACAACAAAGTTTGATGTAGTTTCTACACTGCTGCCTTCAGAGGATATTGTTAGTCGATAATTCCGTTCATTGAGACTGGACTAGATTCTAGACAATCAAAGGACTAGATTCATTTTTTAGATTAACAAGACTACAGCAATTGCTAAAACTTATTTAAGTTTATTTACTTATTAAAGTTAGTTTGTTTAAAAAATCTATTTTTCTTTGTATACTTACACTCTAAAAAAATATGTTGAATTCCACTACAATTAATGTAGGCAACCTTACCACTTACATTAATTGTGGTGAAATTCAACAGACCACAATTTTGTTAACTTTCACACTAAAAATGTGTAAAAATTTTACTATCTTAAACGTGCGCAACTAAGACAACAGCAACAAGATCCTTAGAGACAATGCTGAACATAACACCTATAGAAAATCATACAAAACGTACAGCAATGGATACAGCTGTACGTTTACGTATAACAGGAGAGTGGAAGGTCGTAAGTAGAAAGACACCACATGAGAAAATAACGGACCTCAACGTAAGCGAAGAGTTCCGAAAAATCTTCACAGAGGAAGGACAATGGGACTACAGTTATGTAGAACAATGTCCAGACAAAAGGTTTAAGATAAAAATACCACAAAACGGTGAGAGTAAAATCACCGACGCAGTATACGAAAACCATATAAAGATATACACAGATGGGGCTAAGAAAGGTGAGAATTGTGGAATTGGTATCTACTGCGCAGATCCTTTCTTAGAAACAAAAACAAAAATGAATAAGAATGCCACGACCATCCAATGTGAAATCATGGCAATTAAAAGAGGAGCAGAAATGCTTCTAAACAGAGGTATAAACGCAGAAAACATAATTTTTTGCTGCGATAGCCAAGGAGCCATCAAAGCAATAAATAACGAAAAAACGAAGGCAGCAACGACCATCTGCTGCAGAGAAGCACTAAACTCTTTAGGAGTGACAAATGAAGTTTTACTCTACTGGACACCGGGCCACTCCGGTGTAGAAGGAAATGAAAAAGCGGACAAACTTGCAAAAAGAAGGCGCTTGAAATGATGAGTCTGAGGAGTTAGTGGTTGGACTAACAATGCAGGCCATGAAAATAAACACGATAAAGTGGGAAAAAACCACACAATTGAACACCTGGAGAAGCTCGGAGGGGGCTATTCAGACAAAGAATTTCTGGGGAATACCGGATGCGGAAAAAACAAAAGTGATTCTGGCGCTGAATAGAGCCGGCCTATATGTAGGCGTGGTTACAGGGCATCTCATGCTCAGAGGACACGCGGCCAGAATGGGCCTTACAGAAAACAATATGTGCAGAGGATGTGGAGAAGAGGTGGAAACGGTGCTACACGTACTTTGCATATGCCCCAACGCAGAGAACGAGGAGAGCAAATATCTTAGAGGGTTACTACTGGGAGGACTTCTCGGAAGTGAAAAAGAAAAACCCGGCAGAAATTGTTAGATTCATAAGAGGTATAAATTGGCTCAGTAACGGAGTCTGCTGAGAGGCGGAAGTGAAATTGCTGAGAGGGGGTACAACGGGCTGCGAGGCCTAAGTGCGAAAGAAATAAGACAGTCGGAGGACAGTCTCTTATATCCACCCTAATAACCAACCAACCAACCAATTAACTCAATATAATTTCAAAAATGATTTAAATTAACTATTTCAAAACTTAGTATCTTATTTAATAATAATTATAATAATAAGTACATACAACCTCAATTAAGCTTTTATTATATTTAGATATTTGTATAATTTTATTAAATTCTAAATTATAAAGAATGATTTTAAATTTAATATTTTATTGAAAAATTATACTTTATTAAATATAATTATATTTTTTTGTATCACACAAACAATTATATTAATTAACACCACTTTTGAAATTTGACTGACATATGAAATATGAAATATGAATGCTGACGGTTATTCACCGTAAAGTATCAAGTATGGTATAGTGGACAACCTTGCCATATTTTCAGATTTATTTGTTTATCATATTTTTGGACAGTAATCAAAGTCTCAGTTTTCTTCCGAAAAATGCCACGTCCTTTAAGATTTTTACAGATTTTACAAACTTTTCTGAATTTATTATAAAAATTATATTATAATATATTTGAATTATATCCATTTATATAATTATTTTTGATTTCGATGTTTCAAGTTTTTGTAAAAACGATATGGTAATACTAATAAATTATAAACTACATTACTTTTGTGTATTTCCACGCATAATTTGATTTAATTCCAGTAAACAAACAAAAAGTATACATTTCCAATAGATGGCGTGGAATACAACACTAAACGCGTAAATACCAACAGCAGAATGTGGTATATTTCAATCGTGTAGTGCTAATTTACACATAAAATGTGTGATCAAAAGAATAATGGGAAATTTTTTGACACATTTTTGTAGTGAAATAACACATTTTATGTTGAAAATTAAACATTATCGTCTAAATTAACTATAGCAAAGTGATTTCATGCGTTTTTTTGAGTTATTTTAAAAAATGGATCGGAATTCTCTACAAAAAAACGTTGTAAAAAACTACATTGATTGTAGTTAAATCCACACCATTTTTTAGAGTGTAGTTTGTTTTATTTCAACAATTTAAAAATAATAATAACAAAATTCACAATTATTGAATTTGAAATAAAAAAACTTCAATTAAAAGTGAAAAAACTTGAGTTAGAAATGAAAAACCTATAATATAAAATTACATAAGAGATTCGAGGAAACAATAAATTCCGCTAAAAGCATTAAAATATAAAATTAAGAATGACTCCATGACTCCATTGTTCCCATTTATAGAACCACCCTGTCACTCTAACGTTGACAATTATTTTTGTGGTTAGAGGTATTAGAAACCCTATTTTATTTAAACTATACCCGACTTATTTTCTTACAACTGAACTAAAAAATTTTTTTTTTTTTGTAAATAGATTACTCTGAATTATAGAATGTAGAAGAAATACAGAATACTAACGA
The DNA here is from genome assembly GCA_963942445.1 of Argyra leucocephala. Lineage (NCBI taxonomy): Eukaryota > Metazoa > Arthropoda > Insecta > Diptera > Dolichopodidae > Argyra > Argyra leucocephala. Next base: position 79,875,541 of record OZ012681.1, on the reverse strand, counting down.
CCTCAACACAATTTTTATCGTGCTTTAGTTTTAGTATTTTTCTTTTATATTTTTTTGACATCGTTTTAAAGAAAAACCGGAAAACAAAGAAAATATGTAAAATTAAAAAAAATCAAATTAGGAAAAAAAGCCGCACGCGTTACTTCGTTTTATTAAAATTTTACGTACAATTTTTTTTTTGTTTTTTTTTTTTTTTGAATATACGATAAACATACAAAATATGTGATGTGATGTCGCAACTTAACAAAATTTGGTATCATGATGTGTTCGTAGAAAACATACACCAAAAAAAAAAAAAATACAAAAAAAAACCAACAGTGACAGTTTTTACGAGTTTTTGGTTTATTTTTTCTTTTTTTGTTTTGTTTGTTTTTAATAATAATAATAGAAAATTATTTTCTTGCTAAGATTATGTAATCCTTTTATACTTTAAAGAGTAAAAAAACTAAAATGTGAATACTAAGAAGGTAGAAGAAATTTCATGAGAGATTTTGAAGTCTTTCATAGTAAATTGCCCAAAATAAAATTGTATTTTCATACCAAAATGTAGTGAATAGTATTCTGGAAAGTTTAGTAGATCAAGAACATGGTGCGATATTTTGAAATATATAAGGTAAACAATTATAAGAATGCATCAACCAAAAACAAAAAGCAGTATAATGTATACAGTAATGGCCTTTCTAAAATAAACTGAATCTTATAAAGTAGACAAATGTTCAACTGTGTCAAATGTAATAGAAAACCCGAAGAAGAATGATTAACAAATTAAAAATAGATTTAACAAGTTGAAACAAGGAAAATAATTAACATGGATCATAGCATAGAGTTCATTATAGTTGATTATAGATGAGTCTATTATGTTGTAGTCATTAATTAAATTAACATTTTAAACCTTGAATTATAGTTAGTGCAATATACTGCAGAATAGGACTCTTGCAGCCATATACTAACTATTAATTCATATACCATCACATCAATATCATCTTTACATGATTGTACAGCAATGCAAGATGGCTTGAATACATTTTATGACTGGTGTTTAATTAATGGTTTAGACCTAAACTATAGCAAGTGTACCGTGAAGTCGTATTTTAGAAAATTTTCACCCACATCACATTTGACTATTCTATAAATTGTAACATTTTAAATAGATCAAATAATATAAAAGTTCTGGGGGTTTATTTCGATGAAAAATTTTCCTTCAAAGATCATGTGGATTACATAATCGCAAAGGCTAATAAAATGCTGGGTTTTATTAAGCGTAACTCTATCGATTTTAGAGATCCATATACGCTTAAAGCGTTATATGTATCTCTGGTAAGACCAATTTTAGAATACGGTGTAATTATTTGGAATCCTTATTACAGTATCCACGTATTAAGAATTGAACAAATTCAAAAAAAATTTTACTCGTTTCGCCCTGAGAAGATTTCAACTCACAACAGGACGACCCTCATATGATGCAAGATGTAAGTTGTTAGGTTTAACAAAATTGTCTAATAGAAGATCTGTTTTCTGTGTTATGTTTGCTCGCGATATTTTGACATCGCATATTGATTCATCAAATTTATTACAGAGTTTCGGTTTAGCTACACAACCGAGACTACTTCGATCGCAGAACTTGTTGAATACTCAATTTCATAGAACAAATTATTGTAGAAATGAATCGGTTTCAAGGTGTTCCGCTTTGCTTAATGAGTTTTTAGCTGTAAATAATAAGATTGATGTTTTTTTTATTAAATAGAACTCAATTTCAAGATCTTGCGTTATATAGGGTTAATTATATTTTTGAATAAGTTTAAGTACTCTTTTTTTGTTTTTTTCTTATTTTTATATATAGTTTTTTTTTTTTTTTCTGTTGTTTTGTTGCTAGTCTGTAGGATCTAACTTTGTAGACGAACAAATAAATAAATAAAAAAATCAAAGCACAAGTAAAAGTCAAGGAAAAGTCACAATATTGTGGGTACCAGGAAGTTCTAGCATAGCTTGAAACAAAGCTGCAAATTATCTAGTAAGAAAAGCATCGGATACGCCTTTGATAAAGCCAAGTTCGTGGGATTTGGGATTTCCCTGACCATTCTAAAATCCAGTTGAAAGCTTTGATAGAGCAAAAACCTGAGAATTTCTGAGTCAATGTGCCTGGAAATCATCAAGCAAAAATGCGCATGCCTAAATTCTCGCTCAAGAAAACCTAAGCTCTACTAAGTTTCAATAGAAGCAGATGCGTATCATGGCAGAGATAATAACAGGCTACTGTCTAGCAATGAAACTCGTATAAAATGGTAAAATTAAGTATCGTTATAAAATGGGCCTAACCGAAAATAATTTATACAAATTCTTTGAATGCGAAGCGCTCACTCGTTGCAGACTGCCCACCTGGGAACAGCATTCCCCGAACAATTAGAGGTATACAGAATACCATTGAAGAATATCCTAAGTGTGGTTACAAAAGCACTTAATCATAAATTTCTTACACGCTGCTTGCGCAGTAGGTAGAGAGACATTTCAACCGGAAGGTCCCAGGTTCAATTCAAAATGAAGAAGTACCTTTTGTCATTGGGATAAAATAAATGACAAAAAATAATTGAGAGTAACAACTGGTAACAACTTAAATAAAATAGAACGGGGCTATTTAAGAAAGCTTAGTTTCAGAAAATAGCAGCAGTTTTCAACTTTTTACTAGTTTCTAAGCCAGATATTCGATAAATAAATACTCGAAAATCATTGTAGTAAAATATGTAGTAGCGTAGAAAATTGCAATGCCGAACGTAATAAAAATAAGCCCCTTCCGAAATCCCCTAATCTAATCTAAATTGAGGCAGAAAATAATAAAAATAATGGAGGACAAAATACATCCCTACTAAATCATATTATATTAAACTATATGTTAAGCCATTTGACTTAACCTAATTTTTTATATTCAGAAAGTTGTAATTATAGATGTTGTCACATTATAGAGACGGATAATATTTTGTTTTGCAATATTCTAAACTTGAACAACGAAAAATTTTGAAAAGTTTAATTTTAATCGAAATATATTTTATGTAGATAGTAATTTAGATCACTTAAAGTAATGTATTATGAAACTATTGAAATGTGTCAATGCAAAACATAACACATAACTCTTTCAAGCCTAAGAAAATTTTTTCATTGGTTTAACAGAAATAAAACTGTGCACTTATCATTTTTTTACACAGTATAAAACAAGAGCTACGAATCGATGCTCTTGGATTTTAATCAAAAAATTAATTATGAGGCAGTAAAATCATCACATCTCACAATCGCTTAAGGCTGGTCTGAAAAGGTTAAAGTGAATAAAAATTAGTAGTATTTTCCTTTATTATTCATTTTGAATATCTTCACCTATTTACATATTTTATCAATAACAGTTAACAAGATATTACTGATAACGATTATTTTCTTGACCTTTAAATAGGTTGACTTAAAAAATTCCACTATTGCAACCGTAAAATTTTCCCTGGTATTTTAACATATTTTAATTAAATGAAATTATAGAGGGTCTAGAATAATTCAGATAAAGAATATTGAGATCTTCTATATTTATTTTTTTTGTATTTATTATTATAGAATAGTTATCATGCAATTATATCACGATCATTCTCTTGTTTTTACAAGATATTCTCTGTATTTGTTGTCTCTGAATATGACGCCTATATTTTGTAAGATCTCTTTTAGCATCTTCATGTCATATTTCTGTGCTTCTTCATGATTATCTATAATTATATTTTACCTAGTGCTTTATACACGATTGATATCCCTTCTTGATCAATAAAAACTTTAATGTTTTGTAATACCTTCGCAAAGCGGTTGTCTTCGTTATCGTGAAAGTATGATAAGTACAATCTAACATCATTATAAATTATTTGATGCCTAAAGTATATTATATGCTGCCACAATTTGATTATCATTCTAACGGTTGGTGGTATCATTTTTTTATTTTTTTTATTATTTTAAGTTAACCAAACACTATGTTTCAAATGATTTCTTTATACATGAATGGGCGCTTGGACTAATTGAGGATTGTAGAAAAAAAAATACCCTTTCATCAGTATAGGGACATTTTGAATAAATTTATTAATATTACTCTTGAACTTCTGCAGATTGAACATAGGTATATTTCTGCATTGGGTGAAACACGTTTGTTGGAATATGGTTCAACATTCGGGAAATTTTTTGATACAAACGAATTCCAATAGTAATTTTTGAGCCACCTTAGATTTTGTACTGAGCAAGGGTGGGCACTTGATGCCTCTCTTGTTCGTAGGCGGAAATGTTTGAGAGATGCCATTACGGTTTTTATTTCATCTGAACAAGTAGCTAGCGCTGTAGCTACATTCGCTGACGATACTGCGTTGATGGCAAATTTAACTCGATGAATTAAAATCAGTACATGTAAATTTTACAAATAAAAAATTAGAAAATCAACCGTCGGTAAATCTGAATGGGGTAAATATACCCCAAGAAAACAACGCTAAATACCTAGGAAAGATATTAGATGTCAAACTTAGATGAAAAGAGCGCGTCAAAAAGAAAAAATTTGAGCTTGAAAATAAGTATAGAGAAATGTACTGGCTCTTAGGTCGTAATTTTAAATTACCTATACATAACAAGATTTTGTTATATAATCAGATACTCAAACCGATATGGTTTTACGGCATACAAATATGGGGATGTACCAAACGAACACATGTACTTTGTATACAAAAATTCCAAAATAAAATCTTGCGCAACATGGTAAATGCCCCTTGGTATGTTCGCAACAGTGACTTGCACATAGATTTAAAAATTCCTTGCATAGAAAATGAAATAAAAAGATATGCAGCAAAGCATATAGCTCATCTGGAGGGTCATGTTAACATTGAGGCAACTAGATAATCAAAATAATATCAGAAGGCTTAAAAGAACCACTAGCTTTAATACGATAGAATTTCGTAAACTTTTTCTTTAAGAAAATAACACTAGAAATAAATTAATGGTTAGTCCGTCGGACTAGTTTTAATGGGAGGGGTGTGGTTAAGTCAGTAAAAATCTGGCACACAATGGAAGCTACGGGGCTCATTGTGTCTATGAAGATTCCCACCAATCCACGCAAAAAAAAAAAAAAAACTGAGTTAGTGCCTCAATCTATGATCATTGGATCAATAGAGCTATTATTATTAGATGGAGTATAATTATTTTCTTTATATAAAGATTAATATCGTAATATAATATTTTTATCTTTGTTGATGCAATTCTACTACATTTGAATTTCTGGTAAGAGTTCTCAGTTTTGAATTATTATTCTCAGATCTTTTTTGTCCAAATTTTAGAACATTATTTTAGTAAACTATATGTTTTTTTCTTCTTTAATTGTTTTTGCATATTGTTACTTTTATTAATATTATTGTTTTGATTTTGATTATAATTTTTAACATTACTATTACCATCGTTACCATCATTATAATAATAATAATAATTTTTATTTCATATAGAAGTGTATAAATTAACAAATTCATCTTAGTGTCTAAAACTAAATATAATTTTACATAATTCAATAAGCACAAATAATCAATTGAACACAAAAAATTAAGAAATACAGAATCCATATGAAATAGTAAGAACATTCAGTTGTCCAAAGGACAAGTGTCGAAATTATATTTAATTAAAAAAATATTTTTTTAAGTAATTATCCTAATTTTTATTGATGGGAAATCAATTAAGAAAATTAACGAAGAGAAAAAAATAAAAAAAAATATTTTAAAAAAGAGAAGAAGAAAAACAAAAAAAAATACATGTTACTTGGTAAAAGTATAATGTGGAAAAAAGAAATTTAGATTAATGTAGTTTGAAACAGGAAAAAAGTATGTAGTAATAGAAGATAAAAACAAAGTAATGTAAAAAATAGAATATATGTTTATTAATAAATAAAAACAAAACAGATATTGTAATTTATATTACCGGGTTTATAAGGCTTTCAATATCAGAGTGATCATAAGAGAATAGCCATGTCTTGATATGTTTCAAAAATCGAGGTATTATAAATTCATATCTGCAATTTACTGGTAGTTTATTAAATAAATGAGGCGCAGTAACAGAATAGAAACGGCTGAAATGTGTTTTATTTATTTTCGGTACAATTGCGATATTTCTGTTATTGATGGGTAAATTATAATTAACGTGTATTCTAATGTAAAAAAAAATAGTTTTAATACTTTAATAGTATAAATGTCGTAGTGGAAGAATATTGAGATTTGTAAACAAATTAAAACTTGGTGTTCTTTGGTTTACTTTATGGATGATAGGTATGCAATGCTTTTGCTTTATGATTAAAGATACCAATTTATTATAGTATGTACCTCTCCAACTACAGCATAAGCCGTATTGTGGTTCAGATTTAAATAAACAATTATATACTAAAATTAAAATTTCTCGGGAACAGTACAGACTTAGGTGATACATTTCTCTAACAACTGAATTGGAATGAATTTTTAAATAGGAAGTATGTTCTTTCCAACCTAGTTTTGTATCAAGTAAAATTCCTAGATACTTAAAACTATCTACTATCTACTGTTTCAATTATAAAACATTCTTTTGTACAATTTAAGCTATCCTGGAAGGTAGTTTTTGATTTGTGAATACATAAATGACTCAAGCAAAATTTGAAGCAACTAGGGGAATGAAATTGTACATATATATATATATATATATTTATTTATTTATTTCTTTTCGAGCTTAAATCAAGCAAGTTACAATATATAAGTACTAATAATTACAATTTTGATTAAATTACATACAAAATTATAATTTAAAAAAAAGAATAAGAAAAAAGAATAACAACAACAATAATAATAAAAAAAAAAAAAAAAAGAATAGAAAAAGCATAGCTAAAAACTTATTCTAATTCAAAAAAAAAAAACAATATATATATATAAAAAAAAAAATAATAAATAACAAAGAACTAAAAATTAATAATGATATAATGGTAATGATAGTGATGATTGCAATGTAGTTAATTTTTAAAAATCACAATATTTGACAATTGAATTAAAAATTAATAAAATAAAAAATAAAAAAACGAAAAATGAAAAATTGATGTGAACTAAGTTACAATAACATAATAATGTAATTTATAAAAATTTACATAGTTCAAGGGATAACATTGGATGCACGCTCATTGACACATATATAAATTATTTTTTAAAGACTGCTTTGTTAGTAGTAGGTTCATGTGGGAGTTATATGAGTTACGTGAAGACATCATTCTATTTAATGGTTCATACTTGCCATAGTTAGTTCTATGATATTGTAGGTTAAACATTTTCTTCAGTGACTAATTGTATGGATAGGCAATTTGATCTTATTTTTGTAACAGATTGGGCTAATTATACTTTTAGTGTTCCTATTATGCCCTTAGTAAATGTTGATAATTTTCATCCTCCTATATTTCTTTCATATTGTTATAATAGCCCAGTATTACATGCTTATGATCTATCTTATAAATATAATTTTGCCAACGCTAATTTTTCTGCGCTAAATAATTTTCTTTTATCAATTGACTTTGATTTTATAGTTGAAGATGATAACATCAATAAGGCGGTTTCTAAATTCTACGAAATTCTATCTAAAGGTTTGGAATTGTATGTACCCTTGGCTCGTAATAGAGACCTTAGTTCTAGTCCTCCTTGGTTTAATTATGAAGTAAAAAAATTAAGAAATAAAAAGAATAAAGCTTGGAATAAGTACTTAAAAGAGAAAACCAATAAAAACTATCATGAGTTTGTAATTTTGTTCAACTCCTACAAACTGACATTAGATTTCAGTTATAACAACTATGTAATAAATGTTAGCTCTCAGCTAAGGATTAATCCTAAGTCCTTTTGGAAATTTGTTGACTCCAAACGTAAATCTGATCAATTTCCCGTTACCATGTCCTATAATGATGTTAGTGCTAACTCTCCGAAATCTATTGCACATCTCTTCAAGCTATTTTTCTGTAGTTCTTATTCAGAAAATCTCTTTGAAGTTGATGAAAATAATTTTAATCGCATGATAAACCTACCTGAAACCAAGTTATTTCAATAGATTTCTCTACTCAGAAAATAAAGAGTTATTTGAATAATCTCAACAGTGATGTATTTCCTGGACCTGACAAAGTACCATCTTTAATCTTAAAAAACTGTTCTGAATCTTTTGCGTTACCATTATCCCTTTTATTTAATCAATCGTTTACTTCTGGAATATTTCCACAATATTGGAAAAATTCATTTATTCGCCCTGTTTATAAAAAAGGTGCTAAAAATATGGTCACAAATTACCGTCCAATAGCAAAACTTTCATGCATACCTAAACTTTTCGAATTAATACTTTTTGATTCAATTTATGATATTTGTTCTAAACATTTATCAATTAATCACCATGGTTTTGTAAAGAAAAAATCTACGGTTACAAATTTAGTTGAGTCTTGCTCACACTTCCTGAACACTATGGAGGCTGGCTTTCAGACTGATGTCATTTACACAGATTTGAGCAAGGCATTCGATTTACTGCCTCATAGTGTTATTTTATTAAAACTTAAAAAACTGGGATTTCCTAAATTTATAATGTGGATTAAATCATTTTTATCCAATAGATCTTATAGTGTAATGTTTAGATCAGCTTTTTCTGAATCATTTTCTGCCACCTCTGGTGTACCACAAGGCAGCCATCTAGGTCCCTTACTATTCATTATCTCAATTAATGATGTCAACAATCTCATTAACAATAGTAACGTGATCATATATGCTGATGATATGAAAATTTATAAAAAAATATCTTCATATAATGATTGTACTGTACTACAGAACGATCTTGATTCGTTTTTTAAGTGGTGCGGCTATAATAATCTTCTCCTTAATATTGATAAATGCGCTGTTATTGCCTTTACTCGTAGATTGATTCCAATAATAACTGATTATACTTTTAATTCTAAACTAATCAACCGAGTTTCTCATTTTAAAGACCTTGGCGTACTTTTTGACGATAAACTCACATTTAAACTTCACTTTAATAGCATAATTAACAAGGCAAATGCTATGTTAGGTTTTATTAAAAGATGGTCTAAGGAATTTGATGATCCATACATTACTAAATCTTTATTCACTACTCTTGTTCGCACCTTGAGTACGCAAGCCCTGTCTGGTCACCTCACTATTCCACTCATATTAATAGAATTGAATCTATTAAAAAAATTTTTTTTGCGATATGCTCTACGTAATCTTCCCTGGTCTAACCCAATAATCCTACCTCCATACATAAATCGTCTGAAGCTTCTTCAGATGAACACATTGCAATCAAGAAGGGTTGTTGCAGATATCTTATTCATATCCCAAGTATACAATGGTGAAATTGATTCCAAAATTATAAAAGATCAGATTAACTCGTACATTAACACCAGTACGTGTTTTCGTATAGAACATCTTTTTAATCTTCCTTTCCATAGAACTAATTATGGTAAATTTGAGCCAATTAATAGAATGTTAATGGCAGTTAATCAATACAAAAACAGTGTTGACTTTTCTTTGAACAAAACCAGTTTAAAGAAAACCTTGTTTCACTTGCTTCCTTAGTCCTCCTAATTAATCTTGTTTTTCTGCTACTAATATTAACTAATTTTTAGTGTTATAATTAACTTTTAATACTTTTAATAACTTTTCATCTTCTCTTTTTTTTTTTTTCTTATGAAATTTATTTTATCTAATTTTGTTTTTTGTTTTTTATAAAAACTATGTTGTATTAAATTTCAAAGTAATTTAAACTTTAAATCATGAATCTTATTTGATACATTGTGTTAATTCAAAATTTTAATAATTAAATTGTATTTATATTTTGTAAACTGTTTGAACTAAATAGTAAATAAATAAAATAAAATAAAATATTATTAGATCTAGATATTATTCAATCTGGAATTGGAACAAAAGTTAAGCTTAGCGAGTAATTGAGTAGAAGAAATGTTCCCTTTGATTAATTCAGTTAAGAATAATATATCAGCGACAGTTCTGCGTTTTACAAGCGTATTGAGATGTAGCAAATTCAATCTGTGCTCATATGGAGGTAATCTTAATGGATCTTGGTAAGACGCTGGGTGGCGCAGTAGGTAGAGCGTCTGCCTTTCAACCGAAAGGTTCCAGGTTCGATTCCCGATGAACCAAAAAATAAAAAAATGCTTTATGGATTTTTCGACCTGGTCCAGTACCCTTTGTCATTGGGATATAATAAATGGCATGAAATAATTGAGAGTACTAATCTGGTAATAAATTAAATAAAAATGAAACTATTCTATTTAAGAAGGCTTAGTTCCTGACAATAACAGTAGTTTTTTCCACATTTAATGAGTTGATAAGCCAGTAATTTGTTAAATAAAATACTCGAAATATTGTAGATTGTAGTGTCAAATTGCAGTACCGTACTTAACTAAGCACGAAAAGGTGATTCTACCTAAGTTACTGTAGAGTGTAAAAAAAAAAAAAAAAAAAATCTTCCCATGGGAGATTGCGTAAAGCAAATCTTAGGAATTTTTTTTGGACCGATTCAATTCTGTTAATATGAATGCTATTGAAAGGAATCCATATCTGGCTGGCGTATTCCAAATTAGGTCTAACTAAGCAAGTGTAAAGAGATTTAAGTACATAGGGATCGTGAAAGTCTTTTGCCAAACGTTTTATAAAACCAAGCATAGAGTTGGCCTTATTCAGTATGTGGGTATAATGGAGATGAAATGATAGTTTACTATCGAAGAGTACCCCCAAGTCTTTTATTGATGCAACTTTGGGAATGGTTTGGTTATTAAGAGAATAAATAAACGAAGTTGGCCAAGAGCGACGAGTAAATGTAATTAGTGCACATTTATTAACGTTTAACTGTAGATTGTTGTTGGTACACCACCTATAAAATCGATTTAAATCTGCTTGTAGTGCTAAGGCATCTTCCAAGATATTAATTTTTTTTATAAATTTTCATATCATCAGCGTAAAGTATAATATGACTGTTATGGATTATAGAAGTAACATCATCAATGGAGATAATAAATAGTAGAGGACCTAGATTACTCCCTTGAGGAACACCTGTAGGAGTCTCAAATTCAGAAGAAGTATTAAATCTAAAATTGACAGTATATCTACGATTTGAGAGGTAGGAAATCACCCAATTTATAAAAAGAGAAGGGAATCCTTATTTTTTTAACTTAAAAACAATGATGTTGTGTGGAAGAAGATCGAAAGCTTTACTAAAATCGGTATATATTACATCCGTTTGAAACCCGTTCTCCATATTATTGATTAAGGTAGATGTGGTTTCAAGAAGATTAGTAACTGTAGACTTAAGTTTAACAAAACCGTGTTGATAAGGTGAAAGAAAATTAGTACAATGGTCATAAATAGAATCAAATACAATCAATTCAAAAAGTTTGGGAATATATGATAATTTAGCAATTGGTCGATAATTAGTTACAAAATTTCTTTTAGGTTTTTTTTATGAACTGGTTTAATAAGAGCAGTTTTCCAAATTGAAGGAAAGATACCTAAAGTTAACGAAGAATTAAATAGCGTAGAGAGAGGGCCCGATAAAGAAGCTGCACATTTAGAAATAAGTTTGGAATACCATCAAATCCAGGACCGGAGTTATCATCAAGTTTACTTAGGTATTTAAAGACGACAGTGAAATCTATATGAGTATTACCTAGTGTTGTTATTGGTACGTTGTTTAAATGACTAAAATTGGATTCGTCTAAAGAGAAAGATGGTAGAGAGTAACTATCAGAAAAAAAATCACGAAAAAACTCACATATAATTTTAGGATCATTGCTGGTGCTTTTATAATCTAAAGAGGTAGAATATTGATCGCTTTTTCTTTATGAATTAACAAATTTCCAGAAGAGTTTAGGGTTAGTTTTAATATCTAGGGACATGCTTTGAACATACTTAGAGTAGAGATTATCCGATAATAGTTTGAATTCGTTAAATAAAATTAAAAATATGTTATAATCACGACTGTTATTAGTTTTAATAAATTTACGCCAGGATTTGTTTTTTTTTTTTTTTTTTTATTTTTAAGTGTTTGAGTGAACCACGGTGGACAAGATTCATTACTACCATCAATAACTATTGAGAAGTAATAGAAGAAATAATTTCATAGAAAAAATTTACTGAGGTTTCGAAATTATCAGAAGTTAAAGATGAAAAATAGCTTTACGAAAATTGAAACGATATGAAAGTGCAGAATCGACTTTAGGAGCTAAAGGTAAAACAAGAAGGAAAAACAGATAGGAGGATGGTGTTCATCAATTTGTACGAGTTCCAGTGGACAATCAAATGTTACTGAATTTATCCAATTGGTAGTAAATAAAAGATCCAACTGCTTTTCTCGATAATTACAAATTGATGAAACTTGTTGAAAATTAAAAAAGTTAAATGAATCAATTACAAGACATTCAATATTACTACCAAATTCATCTGGAACCAAGTATGTGTCCTCATCATGAGCAACCCATTTAATATTAGGCTGGTTAAAATCACCACAAAGGATAATTTCATCTTTATTATTTAGTGTCAATTAATTGATTATTGTGTCAATTGTTAATATATATTTAGTATATAGCTCGATGCTGGAAGCAGGGGGGATATAACAATTGATTAGGATTAGATTAATTGATTTAAATTCAATTTTAACAGCTATAATTTTCAAATTATCAAATAAGTTGCACTGAGGAATAGACAATTGAGAAGAGGATAAGGAGTTATTAACTGCAATTAATACACCTCCACCTCTAGGAACATTACTAGAGTAAAGAGAATCATATCTATCATACCTGTAAAGCGTTATTGAGGCTGTAAGCCAAGTTTCAGTCAAAACAAAAACATCAAAATCTAAAAGTGCAGAATTTGAGAAAACTATTTTTGTTTTAGTGCGTAAGTATCTAACGTTTTGATAATAAATAGTTAGTTTCAAAGGTTGTGTATGCGGAATGTCAAATTGTAAAAGTATATCTATCATTGGGCATAGTGCCTGTAAGGTTGAACAGCATAAATTTTGTTTTACTGCTTATTATAAGGTTATGAGCCTTAAACCAACTGCGAATAATTTCCAAATCTTTATTTAACTTAAAAAATGTATTAAAATAATTCTTGTTGGAGTACGATAAAGCTGTGTCATCTGCAAAAGCAGTAATTTTCCCACTAAAAGGTTGTAGAAAGAGAGAGTTGACAAAAATTAAAAATAATACTGGTCCTAATACATACCTTTGAAGATCTCCTACATTTATAACTTTCTCATCACTAAGAAAGTCTGATATTCTAACTTTTTTAACAGTTAAACATAAAATCCCTAATTCCTAGGTAGGAAGGTAGGTAGAAGTGGCCATTACAGCTACTTCTGGAAAACCAATTAGCACTTAATTGTGCCTTTTTGATACCACGACTCGAGTGACCTATTTTGTGTTTGTCGGTTGTTATAGGTGGTCATTCTCTTATCTTCACTCTCCCCAGGGACTCAGTACTAGAGCCACCCTGTGTGATTGAGAAGGTTGATCAGATCTTCTATTTTGCTTTCCGCGATAAAATCTATATTGCTGGGGAAAGCTTCACCTAAAGTCCGGAGTCTGACTCTAGCTAATGCTGGGCAGTTGCAAAAGAAGTATTGAAGAGTTTCTGCCTCATTCTCATCCTTGCAACTGCGACAGTGGGGATTGAAAGAAATACTTAGCTTGGCAGCGTGGCTTCCTATTGGCCATTGTTCCGTACGGATGGCTTTTACTCTTGCTATATCAGTACGGAACCTGATTAAGAGTTGTTTAGTTTTATTGATATTATACGCGGGCCATTTTTTCCTCTAGGTCGCACAGGTATTTAGTCTGTGCCACCTTTATGTTTTTCTCAAGGGGCCTGTCGGGATTGGAACCTTGCCTTGCCAGTTCATTGGCTCTCTCATTTTCATCTATGTTACTGTGACCAGGAATCCATAGTAGAGAGATCGAGAACCGGTTATCTAAGTTTCCAATTTCATTTCGGCATTGTTCCACCAGCTAAGATCAGATAGTGTCCGCCACCAAAACTTTGATAGCAGCTTGACTATCCGTGAAAATGGTGACTTTTGTTTTGGTCCTATGAATGTAATTAGGGGTTTTAAGCGCTTCTCTAATTGCAAGCAGCTCTGCTTGAAAGACACTAGCATATTTAGGGAGACCATAAGATTTTGATATTTCTAGATCTTCTGTCAAAATTCCTGCACCTACTCCGCAGTTCATTTTCGACCCATCAGTGAAAACTCCTATATCATTTTCCCTTTTCTTTAACCCTTTACTTCATGAATTATGATCCCAATGAAAAAAAAAATCAAAATTACATGAAAAGATATTATTTACCCATAATTAAGTGAATTTAAAAAAAAAAAAAAAAAAATGTTATTTAGTTTAGAAAATAAAATACAAAGCCATATATGGCTTCGTATGCATTTAAGGTAAAGTTTTATAAAAAAAATACAAATGAATTTCAGTTAATATTTTATTGAAAATCAAAATTTTATTCAACTGAATTTAATACAACAACTTATTATTTAGTATTAATTAATTTTTTTATATACATAGATATATGTTTATATTATTGAGTTTTATGAAATTCAGTAAAGCAATTTCTTTTTTCGGTGTAGCAAAGATGTACCTTACACTTTTCACATATTGTGAAAGATCGAAATTTGCAATCATTTTGACATAATTGCCGATTTTTCTTCCACAGTGGCAGGTGACCAATACAGTCGGAACGTACAGAATCCAAAGGAAAGTCTTGGTGTCTAGCGGGTCTTTTTCTTGCTTGAACAGGAGTTTGGGGAGAATTAACTCCTTGACTTGTGGGTGTACCACCTCTTGAAGAAGAAGCTGGACGCCCTTTTCTTCTTGCAACGGAAACCTTACCTGCAAAAATTTAAATTTTTGGGGTTTATGATTTGAAATTGATAAATTTAGTAATAAAATAAGAACTTTTACTTTACCCGCTTTACATAAATGTTCAGCAATTGATAATTTAAAATCATACAGTGGCATATATAACTCACTATTTTCATTTTTTCGACGCCATAAAATCCATGCATTCACGACACATAAATCGATCATATGGTAAAAAAGTCTTTTGTACCATTTTTTTGATCTCAGTTGTATTCTGTAGAATCCAAGCATAGAATCTAGTAAATCTACTCCACCCATATGCTTGTTATAGCGATGCACAGCTTGTGGAGCTAAAATTTCAATATATTTCTTCTGCTTTTTTGAATAACGGCGTTTAGTTATATTAGGTTCACTGCCAACATAAGCTGATAGCATGTTAACCACTTTATTGTCAAACCATGAAACTAAACTTAGTTTGACATCATCAATGGTAACCACTTTTTCTTCCATACTTCCACGACCTTTCTTTTTTAATTCCTTTTCTGTTGGCATATCAGCATTAGGTACACGATTCAATCTAACAGTACCTAAAGGTAAAATTCCATTTTTGAATAAGTATACCTGTAGGTCTGGACTATTGTACCAATTATCAAAAAAGACTTTATGGTTTATGTTACGAGGTACCGTAGAAGTTAGTCTTGTTACGACATTAGAACTTACTCCTAAATTTGGAGCATCATTTGGGAAAGTGTTACTTTGTTCTCCAGCAAATACATCAAAATCGTAGCTAAATCCTGAAGCTCCACTAAGAACTTGATTCTTATACCCCCATTTATGAGGCTTAGCAGCATTATATTGTTTTAATTCATGTCGACATTTTGTGGGTATTATTTGCTCGTCTACGGCTAGAAACTCTTCTTTTGGTATTAAAAGTAACCGCTCCCTTATTTTTTCTAAAAGTGGCCTTACTTTAAATAGTATGTCATATCCTGGTGTATCAAACGCTTTAAAATTAATGTTGTTATTAAAGTGTAAGAACTGTTTCAACGTTTCAAATCTGTTGCACGTCATCGTTTCAAATATTAAATTTTGTCCTGTAGTGGCTCTGTAGTAATGTCTTATTGAAGGAAGCTTAACTAACGACATGTAAATTATCATGCCAATGAATTGTTCCATTTCGTTTTTATTTATTTTTGCGGGCTTGTTTATGTTATCTTGCAACGCTTTTATATTTGATTGTTCAACTATCAAATTAAGTATTTCATCAGTAAAAAAAAACAAAAAAAAATCGGCAGGTGTATCCAATTCTATGATGTAATTAGGCAGATTAGTATTTCCTTTAAATTCAAATTTATTTTCATCATAAGGTGGTAGATGGCCCTTTTTCCAATTAAGCTTTTTCTTTTGTTTATTAGTTTTTGCTTTCTTTGAGACGGATGGAATAGCTTTTTCAATTTCAACATCACTTTCTGAAGAGCTAGTATCAGTTTCGGGAATTATAGCTGGTGATCTTATGTCATGTACACTTTTCGATACCTCATACTCGATATCGGAGTCGGAAGCAAGTATATCATTGCTCTCATAACCATCACCAGGTATGGATTGCACATATTTTGAATTTCCATAGAACATATAAGAATTCATTTCTAAAATAACCAAAATTCAAATAATAATTATATTCCTTTAACTCATACGAAGCCATATTTGGCTTTAACAAACAAATACACATAAAACCCAAGATATATGGTTAAAATCAAAAATAGTACATTTAATACAAAGAATTATAAGTATATTTAATAAAATATATTTTTAAATTACTTGTACTTACCTATAAACTTATTTAAATTTAATTAAATTTCTTAAAAATTTTGCTTTTTTTTAACACTTGACATGTATTGACAAACACGTGAATACTGACAATTTTGCATGTTCTCCAAACTCAAAAAGAAACAATTTTGTATGCAGACAATAATAAATGAGAAATTGTAACGGTTTTCTAAAAGATTCTCTCATTATAACATATAAAAGATTGATGATTATTTCAAAAAGCCATATATGGCTTCGTATGAAATAAAGGGTTAAGCGACGCTTTCATATGCCCTGGCAGGAAAACCTACTTTAGGCTTTATGTTGAAGTTCAGTTTAGGGTTGATATAGTCGGTTGTGTTTGGCAGCAGTTCATTTGAAAACTGACGTCCCTAATTCCTAACCTCAACAATTTTTTTAATAATAAATTATGAAATATACCATATCGAATGCTTTGGTAATGTCAATAAACAAAGCGGCTGAAATTTCTGATTCCTTAATGGATGAATAAATTTCACTGCATAGCTTCAGTAGAGCATCATCCTCTGTTGTTGTTCATCATGACTTTGCGTTTCGAAAACCAAACTGTGAGTCACTGAAAAAATTATTTTTTTCCAGAAAAGATAAAAGTCTGGACACCTTTTTCTAAAAGACGGTAACAGTGAAATTGGCCTATTATCGCCTTTTTTATGTAGTGGTACTATAACTGTTGTTTTAAGGGCATCTGGAAAAACTCCTGCTCTTATACTAAAATTAAAAATATAACATATAGAACATCCATCAATTTAAAAAGAGACATTTTCTATTATTTTGTTTGAAATTTTATCAATAGAAGGTGGGTCAGTCATCTTTAAAGGCATTATTATTTTATAAATTTCAAGAGAAGAAAACGGAGCAAAGAAAAAACTTTCAGTAATATTTGGATTCAATATAATATTGTTGTCACATTGACATGCTGAAAGATTATAAATAGTATTATCTAATAATGTACTTGTAGTTGAAGAGAAATAATCATTAAATAAATTAGCCACCATTATAGGGTCAGACACAAAATTATTATCCTTTGAATTTATAACAATGTTTGAATTAATTGTATTTCTATTTAAAATTTCATTAAATTCAAAACGAAATTTTCAATAAATTTATTACTATAATACCTATCTCTAACTTTTGGAATATCTCGTTTTAATGTTGATACCAGTTACACTATTTATTGTAGTACTATCATTAATATTATTGTTATCGAGGTTAATATCAAATCATCATTGTTTTCCACTATTTCAATTGTTGTATTATGTTCCCTTCGCAAGATCTTTGATTGCTGATAGCATATTTTTTTGTTTTTTTTTTAAGTTCGGTTTATGTTAAGTTAATTTAATCTATAGTATCTAATTAATTAAAAAATTTTTGAAATTGGTCTTTTTTATTAAAAAATATTTAAAAATTGTTTAAAATTTACTTACTTAGGACTTACGTCAAACGAAGTTAGAGAATTTCACTTATTTTTAATATTAAAATCTTCTTAAGTTGCTAAGTACAATCACGCAACGATCTCTTCAATTAAAACGTATTTCTTGTTTTTATTTTCAAAAAACATGATTGAAAAACAAAAACAATTAAAAATGTTAACCTAGGTATTTAACGAATATATATACGTTGGTAAGTAGGTGTTTAATTATATTTTATTACTTGTATCTTCTTATTATATTCTTTATATATAACAGAATATATAAATATACATAATCTATCTATATATGTACATATAGAGTGGGTACCATATAATGTTGAATGTGACAAAAACTTAAAATTGTTCTCACATAAGAATTTTATGTTAAAAATTTTTATGCCTATTTTTTTTTTTTTTTTGCTCTTATGTTCTTGACAGTAACTTAAGTAGAATTACCTTTTCGTGCTTAATTACGTTCGGTAGGTACTGCAATTTTTTATTACATATTTCATTATAATGTTTCTCGACTATTTACTTATCAAATTTCTTACTTCTATCAGATCATTAAATAAGGAAAACGACTACTATTGTCAAGAACTAAGCTTTCTTAAATGGCGTATTTTTGTATTAGTAACTAGTCAACCCGGCACACTTCGTCCTGCCCAAAAAATACTGACTCGAAGATTCTTATTTAGTGTAAAACTTGAATAACAAATAAATAGAATTATTTTAAAATATTTATTTTTCTAAACCATTTTACTAAACCATGAACAATATTGTTGGTGTCACCATCATGTGCATGAACAAAAGGATTTGATGGTTTTCCAACTTGGGAACACGCTACATATAATTGGCCATGGAAATTTTGTAGATCCAATCCCCATTATGTTCATTGTTTGTCCTCACAATTTATTGATGGTTATCGCAAATTCTAAACATATTGGAAACTGTAACTGCTTGAACTGAGAAGGCACATCGTCGGATATCATTGGAATATGTTTTTTTTTCTCTCTTAACTGTATTTATTGAATCTTTCTAAAAGAAAATAACAATAATTTCTAACAAATGTGACCCTTATGGTTTATTCAAATCTTAAAAATCTAAAAATATTGGAAAGTCTAATCCATTGATCTGAACCTTCATATTTGCTCGTTCATTCCAATGTTGTGCCTTATATTACTGCTAGCGACTTTTTTTTAACCTGCTGGTTATTGGAATGTTTTGTAGATCTCTCACCAAAGAGTTAGAGTGCTGAATTATTCTGGTTGCATATCAGTTTTTGCATTTTTCAAGTTCTTCATTAACTAAGTGTATATTCAAATCATTATGTAGATTGATATTTCTAATGTACCAAGGGGCCTGTGTTACGGTACGTAAAATTTTTACATTTTAAAATTTTATACTATTAGAAGCAGTTCTCCATAACTGATACCAATAGGACCAGATTGGTTTCAGAATGGCTTTGTATAGCAACACTTTATATTCCAGATCTAATGTAAGAAATTTTTCCAATAAGCCAATAAAGGCTGTTCGTCTTTAGTTTTAGCTGCTCTTTTTTTTCCGATGATGTGCTTCTTGAAAGTCAGCCTATTGTCTAGATGAACTTCCAGGTATTTAGCCTCGTTGGCTTGCGGAATAGTTAATCCATTTATGCTAACTGGAGAACACAATCCTTTCTTTACCGAGAAAGTTATATGAACACTTTTACTCTCATTAACCTTAATTTTTTACTTATAAAGCTATTCCTGTATCTGCTGCAAATGTTCTTGTAAATTTGTAGATGCTGTATGTGGATTTGGGTGGCGGCTTAAAATAACAGTATCGTCTGCGAAGGTGGATGTTAAAGTGTTCCTGTTTTCCGTTAGATCAGACGTATACACTTGATATGAAAGTGGAACCAGTACACTAACTTGTGGGACGCGCGCATTAATTTCATGTTCTTCTGTTACATAGAATTTGAATCTAACTTGGAAGCGTCTATTGGTTATATAAGAACTTAGAAGTAGATGAGCCTCAGCTGGTAGCTTTTGTTTTATTTTATAGATTAATCCAGCTTGCCACACTTTGTCGAATGCCCGACTGATATCCAAAAACACGGCTGAGCAGAACTTTCTTTCTTCAAATACTTGTTTTATTTGGGCAGTAATTCGGTGTACGTGTTCAATCGTTCTATGTTCAGCTTGAAAACCCAATTGGAATACATGCGGCATCATTTTATGAACTAAAATTTTTTCAAAAACTTTCGACACTATAGGCAATAGACTGATGGGTCTATATGAGTTGACCTTTGTTGGATCTTTACCTGGTTTTAAGATCATTATAATTGTAGATTGTGTCCACAATGATGGAAAGGAACTTTTTCTGAAGATAGCATTGAAAATTTGTGTGATATGCTTAAAAGCTATGCCTGGGAGCTCTTGCAGCATTTTAGCTGAAATCCTCTCGTAGCCTGCTGCTTTTTTGGGGTTGATGTTTTTTTGATTGTAGATTCGACTAACTGCGTATTAATTCTATAACACGGGCTTACTGGTATATTTTGGTTTCTAGCTGGCAAGAAGTCGCATGATGAGTTATGTTATTTGGCTTGAAGGCATCTTCGAGGTGGACTGCAAAGGCTTCCTTTTTTTCCACTTTCACTTTTCGCCCATTATCCACTATTTAACCTGATTGGAGGATCATGTTGTTGCGGCCTCTTTAAGTTTTTTGTGGCTTTCAATAAATAATAGAAATATGTGGCAATAAAATATTTTCTCTTGAGATTCTTATGAGATTTTCAATAATTTTTTAAGAACTAATATCGTTCTATTGCAAAGTTTTGATGTATTTAGATTCCGAAGCAAAATAATTGATGAACCATAATTTTCAGCCGTAATTATGAAGTGAAAATCCAGTTAAATCGAGTGAATTCAATAGTTTAGTGGGATAATTTACGACTTGATCTTCTTCCACCACTATGTCAATTGATTTAAATGAAATTAACTCGTCAGGCAGTTTGATGGTTACGATAATTGGCGTTTATATTAGGAAATACGCTTTTTATCACAGTATTTTTCGAATCAACGATTTTGGAGAAATTTGCTGGCAATTTTATCAATTGTGTATTTGCTTGGAAAGGATTTTTTTCATTCCAAATATACAGCAATTGTTTTGAAAATACTTCAGCAGATAAATCGTTTTAAAGTGTGACACTCATGTTTGTATTAAATTGCAATTTACCGATGCTTCGCCACAAAAGAAATTATTTTAAACATGTTTTGCGTTGAACGCGGAATAACTGGTAACGTTTGGCTGAAACTATAACAGATAATAAAATTAGAGCACCAGCAAAAGGTCTGTTGTTGTCATTTAAGTCTTTTAGGCTTCGGTGTTTAATGCTTCTAGTGAATATTTATGGGTTATTGTGCATTCATCCCAGATACTAGTTGGAAATTTTTGCAGTACCTTGGCCATGTTCGAGTGTTTTTTGATATTATATAGCTGCGGTTTCATTTGTCTCTATGTTAAAGAAAATCTTAAATCTATCTTAGAACATAATTATGTACCATGAGTACCACTTTTCCATCTCGTAAAAAACTCACTGAGTTATGAAATATTAATAATTATAAAGTATGAGCAAATTGCTCTTTTTATAACAAATAAAATAAAATAAACAAAAATAACCTAAGTTCTGACAGTGTGTATTAAGTTTTTTGATATTAGTTTTCAATTTTTATGTATTTATTCTATTTCTTGCAATCGAACTCGGTATGTGTTGGTGTAGTTTAATAACAAATTTATCGCATTTTATTAAAGCCTTAATTATTCTTCTCTAGTATTTACTCTCCTCACTCTCCCAAGCTTAGTTATTATCTTTAAAATCAAAATTTCGAAAAATAATAGTTTCGTCTGACTCGGTAAAGTAAAATGGGATCCAATTATTATATTTACGTTACATAATTCAATTATTCACTTATTTACATCACATACGAGTCTTAATTTATTAATTTTTATATATATTTTTTTAAATTTATTTACTAGAAAATTCGTAACTAAAATTTTATTTTTGTAATTATTTAAAAAATGCGTGGTTATAAAACAGAATAAAAAACTTTTTTATTATTTTAATTTCGACATTAATTTTTTTTTTTTAATCTCTCAAAAATAAACTCATTAAAAAAAAGATGTGTGTGTAATAAAAACTTTCCAAAAAAAAAAGTGAACACTTTGAAAATGTGTTGGATAATTATTGACTTTTACTTTAAACTAAAGTCGACCATTTTTATTGTATTTAAAATTGTTTCGTGAGAATGTTATAATGTTGTCTATTATTTATTAAAATGTCGGTTTCTGGGGCTTTTAAACAAGTGCATTTTAGGACTTTTATAATAAAATAATCCAAATTTAAAGAAAAAAAAAGTTTGTATAACAGTGAGAAATATTTTATAATAGTGATTAAAAATGAACTGAATTCATAGTTCATGTAATTATCATATTATCATAGGAGAAAGTTATCATAACAATTATAATGTTGTATATTTTAATATTTTTATATAAAATTTTTTTATCGCAAAATTTACATAGATTTAATTTAGGGATGGGAGGTTTTATAATTTTAATTTTAATTTTTTTTTAAAGTGAAAATTTTAAATTTGATTGTTTTTTTTTATAACAAACCTGTAATTTGTTTTTTATAAGTTTAATTTTTTATATTGGGCTTATAGCTACCTACTTTCTATCAATGTAAAATAAAATCCTCTTCTCTAAGCAAATATAAAAATTCAAAGAATGAAATGACAGAAATTCATGGCAAGTGGAAAATGGCATTAAGAACGATGAAGAACTATAATGATAAATATCTAGCTTGTAGAACTTTTAAATTAAGAACAAATTAAGAAGAAATTGGAGGAAAACAAAGCAAAAATATGGAGTCAACTGAAGTCATATAGTAAATGAATTCTAGGCTCGTCCAATACTGCAGTTTTTTTTTTAAATAAATTTTAAAAAATTAACATATAAACAAATTTTACCCTTTTTTTCTTCATTTAAATTTTAACATTGGAAAAGGGAATAAAACGCCAATAGTTATTATTGATAATAAAAATGCTATTAAAAAAATAACTATGAAAAAAATTAAACTAACTTAATCCAAAGGTGTAATCGGAAATGTCAAACTAAGATCAATTGCAAAAACATTTGACGTACACCCTGTGGGTGACGCAGTAGGTAGAGCGACTGCCTTTCAAATGAAAGGTCCCAAGTTCGATTCCTGATGAAGCAAAAAACAATTTCTTTACGAATGTCGACCTTGTCCAATACCCATTTTTAGTGGGATAAAATAAATGACAAAAATGAATAATTGAGACTATAACCGGTTAGAACTTATAAAAAATTGAGCTACGCTATTTAAAAGCGTTAAGTTTCTGACAATAGCAGTAGTTTTCAACATTTTAATGAATTGACAAGCCAGGCATTTTTTTTTATATTATAGCCAAAACTTAGGTTTTGAACCTTTTAGCACTTGCGTACCGTTGACCATTTGAAAAAGGAAAGGATAGTTAAAGGAAAGGAAAGAAAAAGGAAGAAGAAAAGTTTTGTGGGAAAGAGCGAACAATGTTGTTAATATTCGTCTTAAACCTCTGCAAGTCATAAATAAAAATCCTTCTCTCATTGGGACGCGATTCCACAATGGATATGTTCTTACTATAAAAGATTTTCATAACCGGACTTAAACCATCTCGGAATTTCCACTGTGAAAGGATCTCGGCACTTGATGCCTCTCGTGTTATGCGATGGAATTGCTTGAGAGGAGCATGAAGTGATTTTAATTCCCCGGAACAAGTGCTAACACCAAGCAGATATCTATAAAATAAAGTAAGTGCTCCAAGAAGACGATGAAAACTATGTGGTATAAGAGATGAGGTCACATTTATGTCGCCTATAAGGTGGTTTGGTTTTTAACTTTGTCCAAAAAATTTAAAGCAGTTTTTAGTGCACCTACCCAGAAATGTGAGTTATACTGGTGCTTGGGTCGTATATATGCTTTATAGATTTTTAAAAGATCTCGAGATGAAACATAAGCTTTGCAGCGACTCAAAAAGCCTAGATATTTTGCGGCGCTTTTCGCAATATCGAAAATATGTTCAATCCATGCATATTTTGATTCACTCGCATTCCGAGTATTTTCAGATCTTTGAGTCGCTGAATACCTTCATTTTGAAACCGCGGAGAGCATGTTCGAATGGTGTTAGTTTGTTACTAACAAGACATATTTGAGTTTTTGTAGTGTTAAACTCGATTCTGTTCCCAGTCAACAATTTTGCCAAGGTCGTGATTATGCGCACCGGCCATCGTTGCTCTTTTGGAGGTGACCGCGGAAACTATAGCATTAGTTTATTTTAAATAATCATATGATGCTACTAGAGTGCTGTCATCAGCAAAACTATGCATTTGATTGAAAGTTAATTTGAGAAAGTCATTTATGAAAATGAGAAATAGGGTGGGTGAAAGGACAGAGCATTGATTGCAACACCAGCATTGATTTGAAGTTGGTTGTAAAAAGTACGGTCAACTAATTTGATAAATAAATGTTCATTGACGTTGTAGTAAAATGTGTAGTAAAAACTTGCAATACCGTACTTAATCAAGCACGAAAAACTTAATTCTACCAAAGTTAGTAGTGTCAAGAACATAAAAATAAGTAACAAAAGTTTAGCAATGTTCATGAAAATGCTTTTGTTTCAATTGCATTGCAAGTGATTGCTGTAGTTTGACTTTAGGCATTTGATGTTTGTTGCAATTTTTTTTTACAGAAATTGATTTTAAAAAAATGAAAACTCTTACATTTGTTTACCACGAAGAGTATTCTACTATTAGAGGTATTAAAACGGGTGTGCCTCAAGGTAGTATTCTATGGCAGTTGATGGCAGTAGAATCAAATATTGATGAGGCTACAAATAAATTGCAAAGAGCAAGCGACAAGCTATACCTCTGGACAAAGAAATAGAAAATTAAACTCAATCAGTTAAAATCAGTACATGTAAATTTTACAAATAAAAAATTAGAAAATCAACCATCGGTAAATCTGAATGGGATAAATATACCCCAAGAAAACAATACTAAATACCTAGGAATGACATTAGATGTCAAATTTAGATGGAAAGAGCACGTGAAAAAGAAAAAAATTGAGCTTGAAAATAAATATAGAGAAATGTATTGGCTCTTAGGTCGAAATTCTAAATTACCTATACATAACAAGATTTTGTTATATAATCAGATAACCAAACCGATACGGCATACAAATATGGGGATGTGCCAAACGAACACATGTACTTTGTATACAAAAATTCCAAAATAAAATCTTGCGCAACATGGTAAATGCCCCTTGGTATGTTCGCAACAGTGACTTGCACAGAGATTTAAAAATTCCTTGCATAGAAAATGAAATAAAAAGATATGCAACAAATCATATAGCTCGTCTCGAGGGTCATCTTAACGTTGAGGCCACTCAACTGCTAGATAACCAAAATGATATCAGAAGTATTAAAAGAACTAAACCACTAGATTTAATACGATAGAATTTCGTAAACTTTTTCTTTAAGAAAATAATTAGAAATAAATTAATGGTTAGTCCATCGGACTAGTTTTAATGGGAGGGATGTGGTTTAGTCAGTAAAAATCTGGCACATAATGGAAGCTACGGGGCTCATTGTGTCTATGAAGATTCCCACCAATTAATGCAAAAAAAAAAATAAATAAAAAAAGTTTGTTTACCAAGATAAAAACAAGAAGAAGAGAAAAACAATGAAAATACAGAAATTGTTTTTAGAATCTTTAAACATGAAAAATGTTTTTATACCCATAGTCCATAGTTTCCAACTAAATTAATGTGATAAGTGAATTTGATAATAAAATATTTAAATCATTTTCTAATGAGTAAAAAAATAATTATTATAATTCATTTTATTACTTATTGTTATGTTTTTAAGTTGTTCTGATTAAAATATTTAATTAAAACCTGGAAGTTACAAATACAATTACAATTATTTTGAGGTTCAATATGAAAGAGGTAGTAGACCTATATCAGATTTGTAGAAATCTCTTTACTAACACTTTGGATGTTTTTCTAATAAGAATTTGACTTCAATGCTCTTCCTCAATATATTCACTAAAAATTGAAAGGCGCTAACTAATTTGAAAATTAAAAACAAAAAATTTTAATAAAATTGTTACAGCATCAAAAATTGTGTTTTTAACTACCTAATATGGTTTGTTTCACTCATTTTTTTATTTTAATACGCTACAACTAAACTTCACGCATTTAAAATGTTTTTTTTTTTTTTACTAAATTACAAGTTCACAGCAAATGACAAATGATTTTTGTCTCACTAAATAATCAATTGCAAAACTAGTAATCTAAGATTCACATTAAAAATTGCATGAATTAAATCAAACTGCCTAATTGATTAGACTTCAAAAATGCATTTTACCTTAGTTTGACATTTCCGATTACACCTTTACTAAAACCTAATAGGTACTGCTTTACTTTACTAAAACATAATCTTCTTATAGCACCTAATTGGTATTAGAAATATTCAACCACCAATATTTTATTTTAATTAATTTTTCCTTGTTAAATGGACATATCGAAATTCAACTCCGTTTTACTCCGTTCTTATTGCCCAGATTGTATACAATAAATTGCACATTGGCCCGTCTATCATATTGATATAATGACATGATTATGATTTTGAATATAACAACCTTTGTACTGAAAAATAAAATTCTCTGAAACTATGAAATCCGTGAGCAAAGTTTTCTCGATGTACTCCAATAATGCAGTTACAGATTCTTAATTTTGGAATAATCAAAATTTCAAACAAATTAAAATATAAGCTAAAAAGTGAATTTAATTTAACATCATAATTTTTTTCATTATTGATTTTTCTTTTTATTTAAAAATGCAAATAATATAAAAATTTTGAAAAAGAAGACAAATTAAAATTAAATCTGAAATCCCTTATCATATTTTTTTCCATTTTGAAAGCGAAAATTTTCTCGAAAATTATTCAACTCTCGTTAAGAAAAAACAAACACCATGGACTAAAAAATGTTTATTATGTGAATATGTGCTCGTATGTGTACATCTCAAGATATTTCTATAGTCAAGTCCTTAAAAGTGAATTTCATTATACTAGGTAGATAATATTTTATTTATATAAAATATGAGTAACGCGAGTTCCTTATTATTATTTTAATCAACTTCACATTTATTTTATGGTCCTCTGGGATCTTAAAATCTGAAAAAAAAAATTTATTTTCATTTTTTTATCTATTTTTGAAAATAGAAATAAAAAAAAATGATGTATCATTAAAAAATGTCTATAGCTAAAAAAAGAGACCGGTTTCCATATAATATGCCGGGTAATAAAAAAAAAATATATATATATATATTATGTACCCTCTATAATCTTAATACAAATCAGTTGACAGAGAGGTCCTGATATGATAATAATATTCGTAAAAGTAAAAAAATTCCAGTCGTCCCTACTTTTCATATTTGGTTGTAAAATTATAAGGAACTGATTATGAAACACCGATTGATTTTCTTTAAGTCAATGAAAAACTTCACTGATAAAAAAACAAAAAAAAATAAATAAATAAATGCATTATTGCAAAATTTAAAATAAAATTGAAAATAGCATAACGAACTTTTAAAAAGGTAAAAATGATTCTCACGTCGCTTGGACGTGACATTGATTTGATTGAGCGTTAATTATTTTTTTTTTTGTTTTGTTTTATTTTACAATTATTGCACTTGTATTGTACTGGTATTCTATAACCAGTTTTTTTTTTTATATTTTGTTTTGTTTTTTGATATTTTATTTTTTATTATATTCTTTAGAAGATTAAAAATTCAATGATACAACAAACAAGCTCTTCATCATCATTCATCATTCGCATTTTTAATCATCGCAGTATATTTTCAATCATTAATCATCACCTTCTAATATCATCAATATCAATATCATTTACTATTATTGTCAGAATGAAAATGATGCAAACTATTTTTGGTGTATTGCTCACATTAATTTACACCATCATACCATCATTCAAGAATCTTCCTAATCGACGTTGTGTAGATGTTCCATTATTTTTTTTTTTTTAATGTTCATCACAACATCCTATCATTATCATCGTCAATGTTGTCAGAGTCTGAAATGAAACAACAATAGAAGGGCCTTTACCATTTTGATTTAATTTTTTTATTTTTGTTTTACTTTTTTACTGTTAAGATATATATATATATATATATTTTATATATATATATGTAATAAATACATATATTTAATAATACATATTTTGCTCTCTCAGGTGTTGACGAATCCTTTTATCTTAGATTTTATAATTTAATTTTTATTTTCTTATTTCACAGTATTAGGTGAATGCTTTGATGTTGCACGTATGTTGCTGCACAAGTGAATGTGGTTAAAAGTTTTGATGCTGGGAGAGGAAACTAAATGAAATAAGACTATTTAAATATACAGGATGTTTAAAAAACTGTAGGAACGTGTTGTGGAGGAGTTCTGTATTGTAAATCTTCTTTTTTTATTTTCTATCTTATTGTCAGTAACTTGGGTAGAATATCATTTCGGTATACATTAGGAACTGTAGTGTAATTTATTAAACAAAATGGAACGAGAAATTAGTGTTAACGACTATTTATTTTTTTTTGTTTTATATTTTCTGGTATATTAGTTACAGAGGAAAACTACTACTATCATCAGAAACTAATAAGGCTGTACTGAAGTCCGCAGCAGAATATCTCCGAAAAAAAATTGTGTTATTTGTACAAATGTACAAATTTGCTAATTATTTTTCATTTTCAATTTTCTCCTGTTATTTCAAACACAAAAATTTTTTTACTTACTTCACTTTCGCACCGTTCTAATACATTCGAATGACTAATTCCGGGCGTAGAATTTTCAAATTATTTTCCGTTTCGACAAAGTACAGCATACATAAATTTAAAATGTTGTATTGGCATATCGCTGAATAAAAAAAGGACATTAGCATAGGAAATTTGAAAAGTCTAAGTCCTCTAAGTCTTCTTAAGCAATATCAATATTATACTCTCAAGAATAAAATTTCATGACAATAACAATAATGAAAACAATAATGAAAGAACAATTTATTTTAAAATCCATGCCCTGACCGGAATTCGAACCTGGAACTTTCTGATTAGTAATCAGGTGACATAACCACTTCATCGTGTAGATCAGCAATAAATAAATATGTAGAGTTATAACGATGTTAAAAAGCTTGGAAGAATATTGCAAATTATTTGAATGTAACGATTAACGATAACGATAACGCAAATAACGATTCTCATACCTTCCGAGCAGTAATTAGACGACATAACCCCGCTATACCATTTATTTCGAATTGTTACTCAATACAATATATTTTTATTGATTTAGACTGCAAAATGAAATCACTACTAAAGTGGAACATAATTAAAATTTAACTTGATTGAAAATTTGTTTGTTTTTCGAAAATTTTTGGCAAAACAATGTTAATAACCCAGCAGCTGCTCTGACAGACAAATAATAAATTTATATTAGTTGAAATTTTAGTATGACAACATTTATTTAAATGTAAAAATTTCGTATTTTCAACCGGAGAGAAGCAAAAATGAAGAACGGAGGTAAGTCAGACCCAGGTATTACATAGGCCATTGGTTTTATGAGAGTAATTTATGAAACAATGATTAATGCAAACAGCTAGTTAATTTTGAGATAAATATTTGTTTTTTTTTAAGAGTACAGATCCATATTCTATACAATATGTATGTAGACATTTGTTTTAGTTCAAAATTTACTGTATCTTTCTTTTATATGGATTATATTAGATTATGTAATTTGAGGAGGAGATATGTCCCTTATATCACAGCAGCCGCAAATGGGCTTATTGTGATTAGCTGTGTTTGTTGGTGCTATTAGCCCTCTGAGTCCTTAAGGATACCTAATTTTTTGATTATACTCAGGATATTCCTCAATGATATACAGGATGGCTCCCATTTTTCATGGAACGCTCTTTCGAAGTGGCGAAGTCTGCTACGAGTGAGCCCTTCGCATTCACAGAGCAGATGTTAAATGTATTCTTCCTTTACATATTCTACATAAGTTGTTTTGGGTTATGCCCATTTTATAAAGGTGCTTCTTTATTAGGCAGTGGATTGTTGTTATTCCTACTAAGGTAAGGATATTGACAATAATGCTATTGCCAAGAAACTTAGACGAGTTTTAGTTTTCCAGAGCGACCGTTTTTTTTATATAAAAACTAACAATTTTTGTTTTCAAATCTTATAATCCAACTTTAATTAA
The DNA here is from genome assembly GCA_963942445.1 of Argyra leucocephala. Lineage (NCBI taxonomy): Eukaryota > Metazoa > Arthropoda > Insecta > Diptera > Dolichopodidae > Argyra > Argyra leucocephala. The sequence goes on along the minus strand of OZ012681.1, from coordinate 79,845,018 downwards.
TGATCTCTGCCATTGCTAGATCATTAGTCTTTTATTAGAGTTTTATGATCTTATTTGATTGTTTAGCACATTTTTTCTCTTTAATCGATGGTGAGGTGACCTAGGTGTCAAAAAGTAGGTTTCTTGCTACTTAGTTGGGATCGCTTCTTCGATCGCAGGGATATTTAAATTTTTGCGTATGTGACCATTTTTTACATACCATAGTGCAGCCGTTATGGTTCTTAATATTTTGGATGCAACTATTTTTTTCAATATTAGAGGGCATTGCCGTTCCTCATAGTTGTAATCCATAAGTTCAAATTGGTTTGATTAGGTTTTTACATAGAAGTACTTTGTGTTCTAATTTTAGTTTAGACTTTCTATTCAAGAGCCAGCCCATATTTTGTTGGTGTTTGGTATCAATAAAGTTATTTTTATTTCAATGTGTTTTATCCATGTAAGTTTTCAGTCCAGATGAATTACATAATTTTGCTATTCACCTTAACAGGAGGACATGTTTCCTTTCTTAGTGTAAATATTATATGGGAACTTTTCGTTTCGTTAACTTTGATTCTGCATCGATTTAGCCATTTTTCTATTTCTTCTAAATGTTTGGAAACATAATTTTGAAGGTTTTTAGGGACACGCGTTAGACCTTCAAATTGGTGTATCATCTGCAAAAGTAGAAATGGTCGTTTGATTATTGGTAGGCACATCTGACGTATACAAAAACTACACCAGCGGACTACTGTGAGAGAGACTCCAGCTTGATGTGCATAATATGAGACGAGCTTTCATATTTGATGATAAATTTTCTCTTTGTGAATAATGTATGATTTTTCTTTTAAAGTTCAAACGGGATCCATAGTGAAAACCATAGATTATAACATAGATGAACATAGATGAACAATGATAGTCAACAAAGTTTTAAAATTTAAGTAGTTCCCATTTTATGATTCTTAACTTAGTCATAGGACTATATTTGCTGCTAAGATTCAATATATTTTTATTTCCTTAATTATTAATGAGATCACAACCTTCTCCCCTGTATTATAGCTGTTAATAAGTTTTGTTTTTTTTTCTCTCATTCAGTTTCTACTAAAGAAATACTAAATGAGAGAAGCTATTAAACGTGAGCTGAGAATAGACCTCACATCCCTATTCAATGTTGTTTTTTTATTATAATTCCGCCATCCAAACATCATACGAAGAAGCCGAACTATCAGTAATTCACAGGGGACAAACAACTGCTTCCTTCGCCACCGCATCAGGAGTCAAACAAGGATGTCCTCTCTCACCACTCCTCTTCACAATCGTTCTAGATAATATACTAGAAAAAACCTGCTCAATCAACAGAGGAATAACTTGGAGTCTCACTAAACAACTTGAAGACCTCGACTATACAGATGATATCTGTCTTCTCTCGCACAAACTAAACGACATGCAGACCAAATTAGAATACTTGTGAACAATTTCTGCTACTTGGGAATAGCAACTAGTGGTGGGGCTCAAGAAGATGTAGAAAATAGATTAAAGAAAGCAAGAGCAGCATTTAAAAGATTGCAACCGATATGAAGGATCAGTCAAATACCCAGAGCAACTAAACTTAGAATATTCCAGTCTTGTGTAAAATCAATCCTAACATACGGCAGTGAAACTTGGTTAACATAAAAAATTATCAACCAGAAGTTACAAGTCTTCATTAATAAATGTCTATGGATAATATGCCGAATATTCTGGCCAAACACAATAAGCAACAAGGACGTCTGGATACTAACCTGCGAAGAACCCATAGCAAAACAAATTAGAAGAAGGAAATGAACATGGAAAGGCTAAACTCTAAGATAGCCATCAAACAACATCGCCCGGATGTGCTTAGAGTGGAACCTACAAGGCACAAGAAGACCCGATCGCCCTAAGAACACCTGGCGTAGGACCATAAAACAAGAGCTTGAAAAAACAAACATAACGTGGGAACAAGAGAAAATAGGAGCTAGAAATCGAGTACAATGGACATGTCAAATGGAAGCCCTATGCCTCCAAGAGAAGTAAGGAAAAAAAATCAATTCCGCCATATAAATTTTTTTGCCAAATTTCTTTGCCTTGCCTCCAAAACACCTTGTACTAGAATATTAATTCAAAAGATCTCCAAAATTATAACAAGACTTGTACAGTAGGAAAAAAAAGGAATTGTTATTGAATTTTTGTGTGGATCTGCTCTCTCAAAATTGAAGAAGTCGAACAACAATACTTGTTAAAAAATTATTATTTCATTTTAATTCGATTTTTTTTTATTATTTTGATTTTTTTTATTTTTTTTGATTTTATAAACAAGGTATATTTTTCGTAACCACTAATAGTCGCGTTAAAGTTATTATATATTTTGCTGTTTTCATAATGGAAGCAGATGAACATCATCCATCCAACAAGTTTAAAAAATAACACCTCTTCTTTCTGCTTATATAATTGTAATTATACAAATTATAAAAGGTGCATATAGGGTCCATCATCATCAGTAACGATGTAAAGAAAAGAAAAGGAAATTATTAAGTAATTTTGTTGAAATCATTTTATTGTGTTGAAAATTTTTTATTCAATTCGTGTGAGAATTTAGTTTCACCTAAATTGAGGTGCAATTTTGAATTGGAGAAACTGCAAAATGTAAAAAACAAAAAAATTAAAATAAAATTTGGGAAATATACGAAGAGTATTAGAATATAACTGTACTAATCAGTACACAAAATAATATGTATAGGTAGAGTAATTAATGATGTGGTTACAAACAGCCGGAAAATACTAACATACGGATATTAATGTTATTATCTCTGTAGACAATTATTAATTGAAATTGAAAGCGGATTTATTTCCTTCGATTAATCACCACAAAATTTCCTCTGTACCAGGTTTGTATTGTGTTTTATAAAAAAATTAAGAAGAGCGAGTATTTAAAGGGAAAATTATAAAAATAATTTGTAGACGAATACTATTGTATGGGTAGACATATATAACATAAGTTGGTAGGAGTATAATTTGCATCTATGGACGGTCGCTTTAAATATTATTCTAAGCTTTATTGACAGAGAATAACATGAGCCATTCGCCTGATATTTCATATAAATGTCTCATTAAAACTTGCTCCAATTTTAGTCATCGTCGTATCGTTGGAGCACTAACTCTATTTTATAGATATCTCATGGAAGCAAGCACATGCTCGGCAGAACTAAAATCACTATGTCCGCCTATTATTTTTTTTTTATATTTTTCGCTAGCTGATTTTTAAGATGTAAAAATAAATTATTTTGCGCAGAATAGATTGAAATTAACTACAAATTTTGAAAAAGAAAAATGAAGACGAAGTGGAGAAAACATTTGCTATTATATTTTCTAAATACATGTACTAACAAAAAGAGTGGAGGCAATATTGGTTAACGCTGTTAAAACTTAACTCAGAATAAAATATAAAAAAGGTAAATAAGAAAAACATAAAATTGACATATTTTTAAAAATTTTGTAAATACTATACGTCATTAGAGGTAATTCCACTAAATTATAGTACAATTGTACTCACAATTGAATTAAGCAAATATATTATGTATAATACAAATAAACATTAATTGAAATATAAAATTTATCCTAAATATATCTAAGTTAATATTGTATTGTATTCATATTAAAATCATTAGTATAAGTTCTTAAAATTGTGTATGGATAAAAATACATCTAAGAAGGCTTGACGCTTCGGTTTGAATATAAAATTCAGATGTTTTAGTAAGACGACAGCATGTAATTAATTTGCAAAGGAACAATTCAATACAAATTCCAAAGAATAATATAGGTTATAATAGCAATTCAAACACAATTTCATATTCCAATTCAAATATTGGATTTTACAGCTGAATGTAATAAATCTTATGCTTCAAGTCCCTCTGCCGAAAAAATAATTTAAAATTCAATCGAATGCAATAAGCCTATCTTTATGTGCTTCGTAAATTTGATTCAAGCTTTCAATAGAATACAACTGAATGATGTGATCCAAATATTAAACTAAAAGAATCCAATCACAGCTTAATACAAAATCAAAGTACACAAAGAATAAAACAAAAATCAAATCACAGCGTTCTCCCGAAAGTGATCGCAACATAAACAGATATGTAATAAGGTGATATAGTTTCAGTCCAACTCTGTTTAATTTAATAGTACTGGATAAAATAATCAGAAATATAGTTAAAGAGATACAGAACTCACGTTAAGAACGTTAACATCATTTGTAATGCAAATGATCTGCAGAGATTCAGATTATTCAGATTTAGTGAAACTGTCAAATTGCACAACATGGATATTTGCAATAAAAACCAAAACCATGACTAAAATATAAAATATTCATTAACAATAAAATTATTGAACAAGAGTACTGAATTTTCAATATCTGGGCGGGAATTGCAACACGGAAAAATAAGTAAGTGGAAAAGCAGGAAAAGCCGCAGCCATTTCGCGTTATATCCGACATGTTATATGGAATAACAAAGGCACAATAATATAAAAAACAAAACATAGATATACAAAAGTGAAAGGAAGAATAATACAACATATTTGGGCCAATTTTAGTGGATATCATTAATAAATCATTGTAGAGTGGTATTTTCCCGGAGAAATGGAAAGAATCCGTAATTATCCCAGTACCAAAAACTAAAAATTCAAAAGGATGTAAAAATATGCGCCCAATCAATATCATGTCTCCATATATGAGAAACTGTTGGAAAAGGTTGTCTATGAACAACTCTACTAGAAACATGTTGAAACAAACGATATTATCGCAATGGAGCAGTCACGCTTTCGAAAAGGATATTCATGCAAGACTACATTAAACTGTTTGACTTTTGAAGGGAAAAAACTGGCTGATGCTGGAAATTTCGTGCGTTTGAGCGTGCATTTGAGACACTAGATACAAATTTATTACTGTCGGAATTCAAACAATATGGGATCAAAAACAACGAACTAAATTGGTTAAAAAGATATTTAGTAGGAAGAAAGTATGTTACCATACCAACGTTAACAATGTTTTATCTTGTCATAGAGATATTAAGTTAGGTGTTGGAAGTATAATGTTCCTGTTAAATATTAATGATATTGGGAATATTCTTAAATTTTGCTTTATAGTTATGTTTGCTGATGATTGTCTGGTATATATTAGTGACAAAAATTTTGCAAACTTAGTTCGAAATCTAAACACAAACTTACAAAATATGCATAACCGGCTTTGTATGAACAAACTAAAGCTCAATGTCACAAAAACAAAGTGTATGTATATCCATTGATTATTAGATGTGCAGCCTCTACTGTTCCTACTGTTTATATTAATAATGATATTATTGAACCTGTTACGACTATTAAGTATTTAGGTGTTATAATATCGTGAGCACTTTGACTACGTATGCGGAAAATTTAACAAATTGCTTTCTACGTCGAATTCGAAGCAGTCTTTCTTTTGCAACAGTGAAAATGGTGATTATTTTACTTCATTTTGATTATTGTGCAACAGTCATGTTTTCCGGGTCATCAGAACACCTGAACAGAATGCAAAAGCTGCACAACAAAGGGATGAGATAATTGCTAAAATGTAGTAATAGGTCAAGAATTGAATTTATGTTTCAAACACTAAATTGGATGAGCATAAATCAAAGAATACATTTTAAGGTTTTAACTTTTGTTTTTAAGTTGAAGTACAACTTACTGCCACTATATCTCACAAGGAGCTTACAGCTCGTTAGTGAATGCCAGCCGTATAATCTGAGAGAAGGAAAAAGATTTAGAGTCGCACGATTCAACAGAACAGCAGGTCAAAACCAATTACTGTATAAAGGATTGCAGTTGTTTAACTCACTGCCGAATGAGATGAAGTGTTTCAGTTCCTGATCGATTCAAAAAGACTATTTCAAAGTATGTTATAGAAATTTTTTAGAATATTAGTTTTAAAGTTATTTTGTTTTTATTTTGCTGATAAATTTTAATTGCTGATTATTTTTTTTCTTTGTTGATTTTTGGAAGTGATATTATTTGATTATTTGATTTTTTGATGTATTGAATTAATTGAATTGAATTTACTTAAGTTAGTATTAAATTATTGTTAATGTTAATTGTATAAAATTTTATACAAAATTAATAAACAAGATAAAAAAGACTGTATTAGGCCATATTACGTACGCTACTCTGACAACTGGGGACACTACACTTAAATCAAAACAGAAAATGCAAATATGTTAATGCACATTAAGAGATAAGAAACGTGGCAACGAAATCATGGACGCATGTGACATTAAAGATATTGAAATCCGTTGAAATAGACAAAGAAAATGAAGAGACCACGGAAGTAGAATGGCAGAAGGTCGGCTGGCGAAGGTAGTACTGAATGACTTATTCAATATCCAGCGTCTACCAGGAAAACATCCGAAAAGGTGGTACGAATAATGCTGGATCATCACAAAATTGACGATTAAAGATAATATGTGTATTGATAAACAGTCCAACAAATACCTAATTAAAGAAGAAGAAGAAGAATAATTTTACAAAAAATTTAATATTATTTAAAGTTCCAAAACTAAATAATTTAATGGACTCTTTCTCCGCAAAACAAAACTAGTTTATTAAAATCTGATTCTTCCTTTTCAAAGTTACTTCGTTATTAGATAAAAGAAAAAAAAGTTATCTGTCGAAATCTGCACAAAATCCATTCTTTATATTTTTATACTTATAAAAAAATTGTAGCATATAAAAATAACTAACCAATTTTCTACAACAACAAAATAAAAATTGACTAAAAAAAACTAGTTATTTTATTTTTAGTCTTTCATGTTAAATTATATACCTATCATTATCATCACGTTATTTTATTATCCTATAAGAGTAAGGATATGATATCAGATTCTTTTATTTTTTCTTCTTTTTGGATTGGATTATTTTTTAATATTCATTCACAGAATTGCCAACCATCAACATTTTCAATGTTTAGGTGTATAAATATATATTTTTACTATTTCATAACTACTATCTATTATATTATAGACCAGCGTTTCTCAACCTTAATTACCTTGCGACCCATAAAATATGGGCAAAAAATTACTCGACCCATTCTAAGATGTCTTATATAAAATTAATGAAACAAAAGCATTAATTTTTAATTTTTTTTTATTTGTAATGGAATATTTGTTGTTGACATTCGTTTACCAGCTTATTAATTCTTAAAGTAGCACCCACATCTTCAAGTCGATTTCTGTATTTATTTTTGGTAATCAAGTTTCTGCTAAATATTTAGTTGCAAAAGGAAAAAGTTTGTTTTATCGCTTTTTCCCTTAATATCGGATATTTAATTTGTTCAAATTTTGTTGGTTATTGAACTGCAATTGCAGCGTTTTATCGCAAGACAGTTCATTTAATTTTTCTTCCTCAAATGAAGATAATAAATTTCTTTAATAAGCTTTTTTTGACTTAGCGATATGTAAAGATGCCAAAAATCACTCTCAAGTTTTTTTTATCTGTTGATTAGTCAAAATTAGTCAAAGCCAATTTGTCCGTTTTCAAATCAATCGATTTGTCTTATAATTGTCTTATAATTGTTATGATTTGTTTCCAAATGCCTTAAAAGTTTAATTTCTTTAAATGACGAATTGGCCAATATATTTACACAAATAACACATTGCTGTAAATCAATCTAGTTTTCTTTTATATAAGTGAAACCATAATTTTTCTTGATATATATATATATACCTTTAACCATCCTTGCGCGTTTTGCTGTTTTTTCTATACTAGTCGATGTCGAAGTACTAGGAACTGTAAAATTTATATTTGACGAAGTATTGGATTTTCCTAAATTTTCATTTGCCGAATTCTGTTGTTGAGTTTCTTTCAATTGAAAGAAATTAAGTATTGTACCTTTCTTACACATTTTTAAATTATTTTTTATCGATATAATCAATACTAGGGGCCCCTGTTGAGTAATTATAATTCAAGTTGAAGCCAAATTTGAAGTTTCATTGTATGTAACTAATAATAATAACTGATTTGCTTGATTTTTTTTTTTTTTTTTAATACCACATACATAATATGCATACTGTATTTGGTGAATAATAAGCCCATATGATAAAAAAAAATTCAACTGTGTGCGCATTATTGTTGTATATAACTTATTTATATTATTAAGGGTTCATTAAGGCGAAGCGAGATAAAATGAAAAGGTGTCTATTGCTCAGGTTCTTAAATGATTGCCTATTATAATTATAGATACTACAACTCTACTATATAAAGATGAATTTGCCAGTCATATGAACAATTCAACTGATTGTTTTTTGTTTTTGTTGTTTTTATATTTTTTATTTGAGATGAATTTGTTTTTTTGTTCTTATTTGGCATACGTACATAGATTCATTTGCTAGTATGTAATTATAATTACTGATTTGTTTGCTTTTGTTTATTATTTTAATAATATCTCACTTATGCATAATGTATTTGCTAAATAATAAAATCATATGAGTAAAAAAAATTCAACTGTGTGCGCATTATTGTTTTATATACAACTTATTTATTATATTATGAGTTCATCAAAGAGAAGCGAAATAAAATGAAAAGGTGTCTACTGCGCAGGTCCTTAAATGCTTGTCAATTATAATTATAGATTATTATAAATATTAGCAACATGCAACATGTTTGAAAAAATTAAATTTATAATAATAATAATATTGTTCCGTTGCAATAATGATTCTAATTTGTCATTGTAAGACAACGGTATATTTTTTATGATTTTTGTTACAGGCAAATAAAGAAATGTATTTTTAAAATTATATGAATATGAATAGATAGATAAAATAGAAAAAATAAAATATTATATTTTTACCAGTGGATTCCCTGTGCAATGGCACAGAAGTAGTTCTTTCAAATACAATTTTATGTGAAAAGAAATATTTGTTTTGATATAATTGTAATTGTTTTCTGAAACGCTTGATTCTTGAATTTATATATTTTATAATGAACTTAAAGTACAATACCTAATACTTTATGACGAAATTAACACTAATTTCAATATAACTTAGCACAATAAAATCTCATTACTCTCAACGCAGGAGATCGATGTATTTGAATTCGTTTATAGTCAAAAACGTTTTTAGTCACAATTCTGTTAGCAATAGGTCAACAGTGAATTATTCTATTAGTCTCTTTTTGTTCTTTACTACAAATATGTATATTTTATGATTACATAATAGAATGGCTATTTATGAATAAACTAATGTTTAAAATTGTTATACGAAAGATATTTTATTGAATTTGATTTTGTTTACAAAAATGCAATTTTTTTTGACTATGCCTATAGTCACAAAACGGTTATAATCAGAAATATTACTGAAATTTAGAGGATGACTATAACCGTGTTTTACTGCATATATTTTTTTTAATGATAGCAGAAGCAAATGAACTAATATTTATTATATAAGAAATATTCCAAGCAAATTTATTTAAACAAATAGTAGAAAATTATACACGAGTAACTGAATCTTCAAAAACATTAATTGACTGGGTTGTATCGAACTGTTATGAAAACATTAAAGTTGGGATAGATAATGATGCTAAAATGAGTGATCATGAAACGCTATACATAAATGTTGTTGCAGATACAAGTATTAAAAATAATAACACGTTTCATCAATTAAGTATATTTAAATATAATAAAGATAGATTTAGAACTAAAATATGTAGAAATGAAATAATGACTACTTATTATTTAGAATGCAATTCTAAAGCTGAAAAGTTTAGTGAAAGCTTACATAACGTAGTTAATGAATTTGTAGTTAAAAAATATGTTAATGATATAGAAAGTAACTGGTTCTCTAATGAACTTGCGGCATTAAAAAAAGAAAAAAAGACACAATATTATGCTGCAGTATGGTCCAATAATAGGGAAGAATGGTGCAAATATAAAATGGTGAGAAATAAATTTAAAAATAAAATAAAATATGCAAAAAATAGTTTTATAAGACGTAAAATTGACAATTCCTACGATCAAAAATCTATGTGGTGCAATATAAAAAAATATGTGTTGAACAAGAAAAATTTTGAAATAACTAACATTAGTTTTGATGGAAAAATTATTGAAGAAAAATTAGATACTGATTTTATAGATAGTATTAATAAGATTAATAATGACTAATGAGATTCCAAAAATTGAATATAACACTATAATTCAACCAATTAATAATACTTTTAAATTCAAAATAGTTACACTTGATGAATTAAAAAATGTCTTAAGAAGTATGAATAATAAAAGAGACAATAATATGGTGAACAGAAAAATATTTATTGATTCATTTGATCTTATTGGCTCTAATTTTTTGTCCATAATTAACAAATCTTTAGAAAGTGGAATCTTTCCAGAGATTTGGAAAGAAAGCATAATAATTCCAGTAGAAAAAGTAAGAGATTCTTGTAAATGTGAAGACTTTAGACCAATAAATAACATAAGTACTGAATCAAAAATTATGGAAAAAGTTGTTAATGTTCAATTAGAAGATTATTTAAACAAATTCAACTTAATCACAGAGAATCAATCTGGTTTTAGAAAAAATCATAGTTGTGAATCTCTATTAAATTTGGTAGTTAGTAATTGGAAAATGGATGTGTATGATAGAAAAATTATATTAGCAGTTTTTATAGATCTTCAGAGAGCTTTTGAGACAGTTGATCGCCATATTTATTTATTCAATTCTTAATGTTAGTTTACATTAGACGATTAGTCTTTATAAGAGTATACAAATAAAAATTATTAAAAGAAAATATTAATTTAAATACATACTTAACTTGCAACTAAACCAGCCTAGAAAAACTAAAATGCTATGGTGTCAGAGACATTGAACATATATGGTTTCATTCGTATTTAGGCAATAGAAGAAACGAACAAAAGTTGGTAATGCTATATCGGCCCCAATTGAAGTAAAGTTAGGGGTGCCGCAAGGCAGTATTTTGGGTGTACTATTGTTCTTAATTTTTGTAAATGATATGTCTAAAATTTTTCAAAAGTCCAAGTTAGTTTTGTTTGCGGATGATGCTCTGTTATATGTATCTGGTAATAATATGAATGAATGTAGCAATGTAATAAATGATGAACTGGATAAACTTTGTTGTTGGTTAAAGCAAAAAAAACTTAAATTAAATACCAAAAAAACTAAATTTATGAAAATTAATTACAACGAAAGTGTTGAAATCAAAATGGATAATATAATGATTGAAGAAGTGAATGAAATGAAGTATTTAAGAATAATCTTGGATAATAAAATGAATTTTAAGAGCCACATAAACTATTTAGAAAACAAAATTGCCAAGAAGATATACTTATTTTCCAAAATCAGATGTAGAATGTCGTATATGAATGCTATAAAAATTTGTAACGTCATGATAAAGCCGCATTTTGAATATTGTTCAACTATTATATTTATGTCATCGCAAGAAGATATAAGCAGATTAGAGAAACTACAGAATCGTGCAATGAGAATAATTTTAAAGTTAAACAGATATACTGCAATAAGTTTTATGCATGAAACCATGGTTTGGATGTCGGTGTACCAAAGAATTTGTATGAATGTACTAATTATTGTTTTCAAAATGAAGAATAACTTATATCCTGAAGACCTGTGCAATAGATTGGTGTATAATGGGTACATTCATCATTATAATTTAAGAAATATATTTAATTTTAGACTTAATTACTTTAGAAATGAAAAAACCAACAATATGTTACTATATAAAGGATTAAATTTGTATAATAATTTACCAAATGAATTAAAATTTGAAAACAATTTGAATATCTTTAAAAAACTGTTATTAATTATGTTAAAAATAATTTAAAAAAAAAAACAATATAAAATTTTATAAATTAGTTGCTAAGAATAGTAAAATTATACTAAATAAAGAATCAATAATAATAATAATAATTTTTGAAGAACTATGATCTGATCTGATTTTTGTTTTTCTGTTTTGTTTTCAATTTTTGTTTGTGTTTTTGTTTTTGTACTTTTTTCTATAAGTATGTATGTTTATTTAAAATGACAGAATTTTTATGAAACCTTTTTAAAAATTGCCCGTAATTGAAATTTCTTTTAGAGTATAGATGGCGCTCAACTTGAAAATAACCGTCACTATTTGGTGCAAATATTTAAAATGTTTTAAGAACTCAGCACCAAGAACTTGCTAAAATTTTAATATTTTTGTGGTGTAAATAATTTACTATTCAATTATTTTTGCTTTTTTACTCACCACGTCGTTCATCTTTTGTATTATAATATAAGATATTCCACACATGGTCTTCCTTGTGTAATATATATAAGATTTGTAAAAAAAAACGATGCATTTTTAATTTTGCAAAGCATGTATTATTTTTACGCATAAGAAACGACCTATTTTAAATTATTCGCGACCCATGGGTTGAGAAATACTGTTATAGACTGACTTTTAGTATGTACTGTATTAATAATACTCGTACATCGACATAACTAGCATCTTAAAGTGGTGTATAAAGTATAAAATATATATACATGTAGTAATTTATAAGTAGGTGCTTGTAATAATTATGAATGGACTTTTAAAAGTCCTTATAGTTAAATTACAAACAGGAAAACACTGAATGTAATTTTGAATTACCAAATTATGCACAAGTCCTACACAAATAACCATGAAATTATGTAATTAAAATATTGAGAATAATTATTTTCTGTTGATTATATTTTTGTATATTTATTAACCTTCAACGATTATTTAGAAAGTATTCAATTTTAGTTTATCGAAGGTTATTTTTAATAAAAAAAAATTAAAACTTATTTTTTTACTAAAAAGAATTTATGAATATTTGAACAATAAAAACATTAAGGCTTAAATTTTCTGAAATATTATAATTTAAAGTATAGCGAGATATCATCAGTGCTATAGATAATGTAAAACATTCGTCAAATCAGAATATTGTAAAACAATGTGTCAAGTTTCTATAAACGCTTTAATTATGTATCCGTGACGGTTTTAATTAGCAAAGAAGGTATCTAACAATTTCTGAAAGACAATTATTATTGTTTGACGTTCATAGTAATTTTGAAAATTTTTAAATATGGCAGAAAATAATCAATTATGGTTATTTTTAGATATTTCAAAAATAAAAATAATATTTGTTTTCGTAACTATAAATGATTTTTTTTTAATTGATAAAAGAAATGGACTTGATAAAAATGCTCGCTGCTTTTTTCTTCTCTTAAAATTATTTTAAGTAAATTAATGCTTACATTTTATTTTTTTAAATTCTTAGCTTTTAAATTAATTAATATGTTTGCTATATTATTAATAATTTTTTTTTCTAAAGGTTTAGAAAAAACAAATATATTCGAAAAATTGCCAGAAGTGTTTATTAACGCCAAAAAATACATTGTGTGTACACAATTACAAATCAAACAGGTGATTTTGATATTGTGGTATTAAAAATTTAACAACCCGTCTCACAATCGTATTGTTTTTTATGTTTCGAGATTGACGAAGATATTCGAAAATGTGCTGAATCCAATTAACTGTTTTGACTGAGGAAAATTTCGTAGAAGCATTTCTAAAGCTGGTACTTTTCGTTCTAGCTGGTGAAAAAAATTTCAAAACCGCTATCAAATTCAACAAACCTTAGAAATTCCTAGGGTAATTTCGTAACAGTTTCATTTGTGAATGTATTTTTGCTAAATAAATTTCATTATTTAAGTCTTCAAAAATTATTCTTTCATCAAACTTTATTATAATATAAAATTAATTAAAATTAATAGATTAGAGCTACTTTCACTGTATTCTTGTTCGCTATTAGTTTTAAGCTTCTAAAATTTAATTTTGCGCCACAAAGAAGAGCAAATGCTACAATTTCTTCAGTTCGTTTCATTCCACTCGATATAACAGGCTTTGTTTGAACAATCCGAAATTTAGAAAAGATAAAAAATGTGTATTTTTTTATTTTGAATAGAGTGGTTAAACGACAATTTCCAGATCTATCAACAATAAAAAATTAATAATTTCTGGAATTTGAGTTGTATTGCTGTTATTCGAACCTGTTACATGATTGCATTATGAATTTCATTCGTTCGTTTTTGATAATAAATAACTGTTTGATAACTTTCTCTTTAAAGCTTTGGAGGTGTATAGCTAACAAATAATCAAACATTAAACAACAGGGTTAAGCCGGAGTGTATACTATTAAACTATTAATAAACTATTTTTAAATTTATTGAAAAACTCCAAAGGTTTTGCTACCAATGTCCGAATGATCACATAAATCAAAACTGCATATAAGAATTGCCTAAATTCTAATAACTTTGGACGAATGTTCTTAACTTTGAACGAAGAAATAATTATCTCTTAATATGATGAGACAATAATTAATCTATATCTGATGATCCAGGGCTAATGTGCTTTCAAGTGAGAACTTAAATATTCGGAAACAATCAAAAGAACAGCTTTAAAACGTGAGTAACAGTGTTGTGTTCAAAATGTTAAATTTGGATTGCAGGTGGAACAGCAAACACACATATTATAATAGAAGTAAAATAATACAAAAGAAGTTTGATGGAATAATTTTTAAAGATTGGTTTTTTTTAACCATTTTGTCCTTCTTACGAGAAAATTTAACAAAGAAATCGTTCTGTTATAATTTTTCATAACAAGTCAATAGAGAATATACTAAAACAAACTAAATACGTTTTGAGTCTTTTATTCTAAATTACACTCATTTTTGACAACCTCTGAATATGGCTGTTTTGAACCGTATGACGTTACATGATTAAAAGCAGATTAATTTGTTTTTTATTGTTATTGTTTTTTGTTTTTATTTAAAATTGAATATCTTTTTATTCCATAGTTTTGTATTTTACACTTGGTTTTAATTCACGATAGATAATGGCCTGTTAGAAGATACAGTTAATGCACCAATACTGTTTTCAATATATTTATCAGAATTATTGTCCTCACTAGACCGGGTTAGAGGAAATAATTATGCATTGGCCTTTGCCGATGACATCATATTCTATTCTGCCGATAGTTCAGTAGATTATATCAAAGGCAAAGTACAAAAAATGTTTAGTATTACTCGGTACTACTGCAAAATTTGTTTCCTGAAAATCAACATCAACAAATGCGAGAAAATTTTGTTTTGTAACACGGTTGATAAAACTAGTGTAGATATCAAAAAACACTGGAAAGAATTTGAAATAAAATCCGCAAGAATTGTTATCTTAACTAATAAAAAAGTATTTACATACCTAGGAGTACAATTACATCGTAGCTTAAACTATTTTGAGCAAATCAAATATAGTTATTAAAAGGTAACAAAGCTTTCATGGCTTCAAAAAAACTTTTTTACAACAAAATTATTAGTAAAAGAGTTAAAATTACCAAACACTAATAAGACCAATGCTTGTATATGGTGCACCAATATGGTACCACATCAGTTATATGGAAACTCTCCGACAATTTGGAAAGAAAGTGCATAAGAGTTTGTACTAATATATATTATAGAAAGCCCAATTCCGAATACAAGCATTACTACTCTAATAAAAATACTTGTACAACGAAGCAAACATAATTAGAATCGATAATTTTATTATAAAATTAATTCGAACACATTATGATAAAGCATAAAACACTCCGGAAAATGGTTTAATATCGCATATATTCTACTACAATGAGGAGTACATCAAAAAAGCCTTACTCACGGGCTTCATAGCTCCTGAGCATTTTATCTGTTTAGATAAAAACGGTTATATTCAAAACCGTAATCTTGTCCCTCTATTATACCATTATTAGCTTTACATGAAAGCTATTGGTTATAACCCGGGCAATATTAGCGGAGAAAATTTAAAATTTGAAATGTCCACACCACATAATTAAAGCAGATTAATTAAAGCAGCCTATTGGTGGTTGGAAAACTCTAATTATAATTAGCACAAAGTTATTTTTTTAATTAGGTTAAGCAGTGTTAGTTAGATTAAGATAGATTAAGTTAGGCTAGGTTAGGCAATAAATAACTATTGGTTTTTACTCACTACTTTTCCAATAATATAATTCAAGTCGAAAAAACTTTGTAAAGTTTGTACATAATATAAAAAATTCCGGAAATTTTGCTTATAATTAACATAAAAACAAAAAAATTGCTTAGATAATAATAAAATTAGAAATAAATAACTGTTTTTGTAAATTTTTGTAGGCTAGACTAGTGTAAGAATGTAACAATAGTGGGAAAAAATAAAATTTATATTAAAAAAAAAAAAAAACATTTGGTTTTAATTTAAAATTGCGGGCTGTGAAAACCCATACACTATGCATAACACCAGGCCGCTACAGCAAATAACCCAGTTTAAAGTTAGGAAAACGGTAATTTTAGCGATTAATTTTTTTTTTAATAACTTGTGTTGGATACTACTAAGCTAATTTTGTGGAGTATAATCCCCGTTAATGATTATTATAATTTTTTTTACATTCAATCGGACGTGAAAGTCTGTCTGAACTTATTCCTAAATAAGAGGTTTTCCAATAAAAGAAGAATTGTTAAGGAAATTCAAATGTTTTTTATTTAATGTGAAGTACAATCGATACAATTAAGTTATGAATAAAACGTCATTCAAATGGCCTCCACGACTTCTTCTGCAGGAACGAATTCGATGAACCCAATTTTCGAGCCCTTTTTCCACTAAATCCAGTAGTATGTTATGAATAGCACGTTCAATATTGACTTGTAAAGCTTGAAGAGAGTCTGGGTTAATGCTAAAGACCAATGATTTCAAATAACCCCACAAGAAATAGTCTAATGGTGTTAAATCACAACTTCTTGGAGGCCATTCAATATCACAATTTTTTGAAATAATTGAATCTCCAAACTTTTCTCGCAATAATTCCATTGTTGCACTTGCTGTGTGGCACGTAGCCCCATCTTGTTGGAACCAAATGTTGTCAAGATCAACTTATTCCAATTTCGGCAAGTTGATTATCATCGACCTATACTACTCTCCATTGACAGTAACGGTGTTACTAGCTTCATTTCGAAAGAGTACGGACCGATGATTCCACCAGACCAAAAACCACACCAAACTGTCAATTTAGGTGAATGTAATGGTTTTTCATGAATAATTTGTGAATTTTCTTCGCACCAGAATCGACAGTTTTTTTTACTTACCGCACCGCTTAGATGAAAGTGAGCCTCATCGGAGAAGATGATTTTCTTAAAAAAATCGTTATCGTTTTCAAGTTGTGACGTAAACGTTGTTCTTGCGTATATCTCTCCATGATGAAATTGTGAACATTATTGAATTCAATGGAAAAAAATGACAAATCATGACATATTACAAATGGCCGAAACTTCAAAGTCATATCATCCCTATTGGAAAACCCTTTACTATTATAGATAAAATATTGCATTTTGGCTTAAAATCAACCTGAGTAGCAGATAAATGTTAAAATCTATCTAAAATTTTCTTAGATTGAATTGACCTTGTCATGTCATTCATTTATTTTTATACCTGGCATATCTGATACACATGACGTGTCAATTTTATACGCAAATTTTATTAATTTTTTCACCACCTTTATTAAATTTCTTCTATGTATTTATATTGGATAACTTATAAACGGTACTTTATTTTTATTATTATTATTATTTCTATTGCATAAAAATTTTTGGAAATTAAGTTCAAAAGACATGACGTCCTAATATTTTTTTACCTCTCATCGAATAACATAACCATCATGTAACATATATTAAACATTATTTTAATAATTTCCAATCATAACATAATTAAAATATTATAATGTATATAATATGGGGATGTTTACATATACACATTATTATGTACATATATATATGAATCTAAACATTTTAATAATTTCGTAGTAACAATTTATTATTCAGGACTAATTTGATATGTACTGCGATGCGGTTTATGTTATTTATATTGTATGAGTTGCTTGTAAATATTTTTAATAATCATAAAAGGTTAGAATTAATAAAAATTCTAGAATAAAATTATAATAATAAATTTCATATACAAGATATTATATATCTATACATTACATATATTTTTTTATTAAAAAGAGACAAAATTACTAGATTAATAATAATAAAGTGAAATAGAAATAATAAGAGAGATAAAAACCAAAAACGTGTACACGTTTTATCGAAAAAATATAATAAGACAGCAATAATTATGTTGATTTCGTAGGTATTATGAATGTTTTTACACATAAAAACAAAAACTAAAACGAAAACATAAAAAATTAAAATAAATGAAAAAAATAAATAAAGAAGAAATGAAGAGAAATTTCAGAGAAGTTATAACATTATTATACCTGTAAAATTGGTACCTATAATCTTGTTAACATTTTATCCTTATTGTTTTTTATTGGATATAATAATATTTTTTTTGTTTTACTCTTTTCTATATTCATAATGCTGAAGATATGAATTAATGTTAGCAAAGATGATTTTATTTTTTTTTATATTAAGGTGTTAATAAGGATTCATTAATTTGTAGGTATAGACTATTATAAAATTTATTTATTATTATTTTTGTTATATTCTGATTTTTGATTGTTTTTTTAGTGTTTGAGAAAATAATATTTAAGATATTTTCAGTAATAATTTTATTATACTTAGACAATATTCTAAGGCTATAATATTCCTTAATTGGTTTTGATTAGAGGATAACAAGAAAATAATTTTTTGTAATAATAATTAATTTAAAAATTTATCTAATAATATTTATGGTATATAACTAATTTTTATGGTATTGATTATTATATTGTAAATATTTATTAGAATATTATTAAAGAATCAAAAATTTACCGTTTATTAAAGTTGTTATTATTATTATTATGGTTTTGGAAAAATATTCAAATTATGTTGGGTTCACAGGAACATTATTGTTTTCTTCAGTTTTTTTTAAATACTGAACATTTTTTTTTAAATGGATGTTGTTTGGAAAATTGAAAAGGAAGTTAATATTTGGCGAAGATTTATATCGTAAAAGAAGGACATAAAATACAAAACATTTATTTTTATACAAATATTTTAAACTTAAAAAAAAAAATTAAATCAAAATCTGCTGGTCCATCAAGCACATTTCAGTATGCTTTTACAATAAATTTAAGTGAAACTTACTTATAAGACGTTTATCGGTACATAAAATGTAATAAACTCGCGTCACGCTAAAATGTGAGTCACTAATGTTATTAATATATACATTCATATACATTCTAAATGTATATGTAGATACAAAAAAAATTTGTTTTACTGTTTTTCTTTTGTTTTTTAGATACATATAGACAGTATTCACATAGTAATAATAAGAATAATAAGTAAAGTAAAATGTGAATTTTGTTGTTGTAGATTATACGAATACGTGTCGTAATATTATTTATTGCTCTGATCAAAAATAAAATAAAACAAAAAACAATTTGTTTTGTTCTCCATTAAATACAAACAACAAAACAAGAAACAAAATTTGAAGTTTTCTTCTCATAGTTCTCATCAAACAATATCCATCTACATCACAATTAGACTATGCAGTTGTATGCCTAATGCCTATGCACTCATGTATGGATTCATTTGTTTACACACAATTTGGTAAGAATTGTAATAAGAATTTAACGTGCAAGAAAAAGGAAAAATTTATTAAACAAAAGAGAGTAACAAAAAAAGTTGGCTGAAATTAAATAAAAAAAGTTAATAATCAAAAAAAAAAATTGTTGATTAATATAATGATTTGGAAAACAAGTTTTCGACAAAAATTTCGTTGAAATATTTAACAGTATTATTTTCTAAATTATGTATATCAACTATGCATAAGGAGACCTAACTAAAACAGCGTTATCATATTCCTTAAATTCTGTGATTTGTAAATAGATTGTTCGCAGTATCTATAATTATAATTGACAAGCATTTAAGGTCCTGCGGCGCAGTAGACACTTTTTCATTTTATTTCGATTCTCCTACTCCGTAATGAACTTCTAATATATGTAATATATAAGTTGTATATAAAACAATAATGCGCACACAGTTGAAATTTTTTTAATCATATGGTTTTATTATTCACCAAATACATTATTCGTGAGTTCTTATTAAAATAAAAAACAAAAACAAACAAAAATATAAAAAAACAAAAACAAAAAAAAATTAAGTTGAATTCTTCATATGACGGGCAATTTCATCTTTACATAATAGAGTCAAAGTAGCTATCTATAATTATAATTGACAAGCATTTTAACTTTATATTATTTTTTAAGTTTACCAAAAATATTCTTAATTTATAAATAAACACCGTTTTGGTTAATGAAAATATAGACCCAAATTTTATTAATTCTCTTGCAGAATTATGAGCTTAATCTGTTTCAGAATTACATACATACATAATACATATATATTTATATACCTACAATTTTCACCAAAATTAATTTTTTTTACTTTGATGAAATTACGTATCTACATTAATCTATTTCACTCATATGTAAATACATAGTATATAGTATATGTACATTTATTTTGTACAGATACAATAATAAATGTAAATTGAAAATTTTTGATTTAAACTTTCAAATCAATTTTTTTATATAGGTACCAGGCAATATTTTATTATTTTTGTTTGAATACATAACATTCATAACTAACCCCCAATTTTTATTGTACTATATGTTCAATCATTTTTATATTATAGAATAGATGAGTAACATATTTAAATGCGTTTATATGAAAATATGATATCTACATATATATAGATATAGGTAATTATTTAAAGTTTTCTTTGTGGTGGTTATAAGTAAAATTATCACCTATAATTATAATAGCCAAGTTTTTAAGGACCTGCGCAGTAAATACCTTTTCGTTTTCTCTCTCTTCTCCTTAATGAACTCTAAATATGTAAATAAGTTGTATATACAACAATAATGCGCATATATAATTATAAAAATTTCTAATCATATGGTTTTATTATTCCCCAAATACATGCATATGTGAGTTCTTATTAAAATAAAAAACAAAAACAAACAAATCAATTATTATTAGTTTTATTATTACTTACAATGAACCTACGTACATATGTCAAATAAAAACAAAAAAACAAAAAAAAAATTCCTTGAATTCCCTCTTCATTTCTAATTTTTTTGCGTAACTGTTTCCAAATTTCGGTAATTTGTAGTAATAATATAGTTTTGGTTAAAAATATTTATATGTATAGGTGTACCTAGCTTTTTAATTACAAAAATATTTAATTTTATCCACTGAATGCCACTAACAAAATATATCAGAAACGAAACAGTAAATTAGAGAGGTGTATTTAAGTGTCCTAAATAAACCTTACTTACCACAAGACTTTTGTGCAGAGATTTCTATGTAAATTACTGTTCTTTTTAAAACTTTTTAGCTTTCTTTCTTTTAAAAACTCTAATTTGGCTTCAACTTGAATTATAATTACTCAACAGGAGCCCCTAGTTATTTTATAATCGTATACCAATATAATAAATATTTAGTATAATTTTATCAAATTAATAAAAAATAATAATGTTTTATAATAATTAAAATAAAAAAAATAATAATGTTTGTAACTTCAAATTATTACTGACAAAAATGTTAATAATATTTTATATTATTGTAATGTAATTATAATTTAATATTTTTAATAGGTATATAAGAAAATAATAATGTTTAAAATGAAAATTATATATATATATTATACTGCATTTATCTGGATGTTTGTAAGTTCGACGGAAC
The DNA here is from genome assembly GCA_963942445.1 of Argyra leucocephala. Lineage (NCBI taxonomy): Eukaryota > Metazoa > Arthropoda > Insecta > Diptera > Dolichopodidae > Argyra > Argyra leucocephala. Next base: position 79,823,240 of record OZ012681.1, on the reverse strand, counting down.
GCTCCAACACATATACAAATTGCATATGTATACGAATGCATATATATACAAATTGCTTTGGTGCTTTTTTTTAACCCCTGTCTACCATGCTGAACCTTTGCAGGAAAAATTTATTGCATGAACTATATTTTTTTAATTTAATGTTAGTCTTCTTCGCAAATAATAAGGAAAAATAAAAAATAATAATAATAATATAAATAAAACAAACAATTTTTTTGATTTATAATAATAAGGACTAATATAGTATATAGTATAATAACCAAAAGGCAAACAGGATTTAACACAAAAAAAAACATAATTCACTCAAAGGTTATTCTTATTACTTAAAATTATACACAATAATATACATGTGTATAGGCATATTTGTATTGTATAATATTATACATTATACAACTTATACCTGCTTATACCTTTTATTTTTGTCATTATTGTGTGCGTAACTCACTTCACTCAAAAAAAATTATTTTTGTTTTTTTTTTTATTATTTGCTGTATCTGTAGTCTGTATGTTCTGTATGCTCCATTCCAAAAATATTATTTTATTTTCAGTGTTAAGTGTTCACTGTTCACTTCACTGTTCAGGTTCACTGTTCAATCAATAGAACTTGATAGAAGTGGAGTAGGATAATTAACTCTACTTCTACGCCGGATAATAAAACATTGTTTTTTTTTAAATTGAAAATTATTGATGAAAATGTTTTTGTATTTTTTGTAAATTTTACCAATTTAGATACAAAATTTTGAATATTTTTTTAAAAATAACCCAATACTATAATAACAGTTTATTCAGATAGTAAAATAAGCTCCCTATACAGTATACAAAAGACAAAATTTATATGAAAATAAGATCCCATTTTTAAATTTGCTCCCCCAGAGGCCACAATAACGCCAATACGGTATAATTTATAATAAATGGAACCCAACTAACAAATTATAACTAAATGGAAGTGAGTACGAGTATACCATACAAAAATACAAACATTTTATTCAAATTTGTTGGTATGGTACTTCTTTTTCTGTTATATAAAAAAAAAAAGATTAGTGTTAGGCTATAAAGTTTCGGAATAAAGAATCTAATGAAAGAAAAAAAGAAACTAGGATTTATTTTGCTTCCGTCATTTATGACGGGTTACAAAGCTAGTATTGAAATAATAAAAGATCAGAATTAATCATCGTATAAGGGAACAAACTAAATTTGAACAAACATTTTTTGCCACCTTGCCCAATAAAAATAATGTAAAAAAATCCAAAGAAGAATAATGAAAAAGCAAAATTTTTTTACAGTATAAAGCAAAAGGCAAACATCTATTTTGTACCTTTTCTCTCTCATTAAAAATTTGGTATACGTTAAGTAAATCTAAATTTTAACTCTTTCAACTTGATATTTTGCTTGTTTTGGTGTTTGATAAAAATTGTGAATATCAATATATAGATAATATAGAAAATAGATAATAAACTATTATAGTAAAAGTTATAATTTGTGATTAATAGAAGTGATTTATAAAAGTGATTGATTATTAAAATTATACTTTTAATTTTCTTTTTAGTGTTTTAATAATTAAAAAATTTAATTAAAAATGCCTTATTTTAAATTATATATTGTATTGTTATATTAACATATTTCAATTTTTTTTTGTTTATTTATCTTTTCCTTATTTTATAAGTTGAAAAAATTTATATTATAAATAATATTTAAAAAAAAATTTAAATTAAAATATAAATAAATTAAAACTTAAAAATTAAAAATTACATACATAACGTATCTTAAATTTTTAAAAATAATACTTAAAAAGTGATGGATGTTAACATAAAAAATACTTTTCATTTTGCTTTTAGTCTTTTAATATATAAAGCTTTTACAGTGTTTTTTTAAATTTTTCTAGAATTACCTACATATTTAAAAAATTCAATTAAAAATTACATATTTTAAATTTTTATATTGCATTCTTATATTAATACACACATATTATATATTATATTTAAATGTTTTTTATATTGTTTATAAAACAACGATCGATGCGGTTTTTACGCGATATTTACATAGATTTCAATCAAAATTTTTTGTTTGCTACTTCAGTTACCATAAGCCTATTGTATCTTTTTTAGAATATAAAGAAAATTGTCTAATTTAATCGACCCTCAGACCTCAATCTCACTCAATATCAATCATCTGCATTTAAATGTTGTTTCACTTACTACCTCCAGTCCCATGACTGGATTTTCTTTTTTTTTTCCTTTATCTCTATGATTATATTTCAACTATCTTATAAATTACTAAAATGCAAAAGGCATATTAAAGATAACAATTAAAAATTTGTGAAAATGTACAAATAGCTTGTGAGAGACGATTCCACTGAATCGACCCCTTATATCAAAAATTAATACTAATTTTAATATGAAATGACTCTACAGTTACTTACAGAAAAGAAAAAAGAAAATAATAAAAGAAATATAATATGAATTTGACTTTAGTTTTAGAATCTACTTAAAAGATCATGAAGCCTGAGTCGTTTTAGTCTTCTAATATCAACGGTATTCAGCAGGTCAGCTGCCAGCTGGTTTGGATGGAGCTGTAATCTCTTGTGGTATCTTTTCGTGGTCTTTGTTACAACCTATTTCACGGAGCATATGTTTAGAACCTTCCTTATATTTGAATTGCTGACGTGCCAATGGCATTGACAATTGCACGAAAAGCTTTGGCTTGAAACCTTTCAAAAATTTCGATGTTAGAGTTGCTAGTTGTATCCCATAGCTCAATTCCATATGCCCAGATGGTCTTTAAGATTGCTTTATACAACAACACCTTGCTCTCCAATGAAACGCATTAATGACGTCCCATAAGGCAATGCATATTCCTGAACTTAGTTTTTAACTGCTTATTTTTATTGAGAATGTGCTTTTCAAGCCGAGGTACTTTTCAAATCTTCCTGCGGTAAAATTTTGTTGTTTAGGGTTACAGGCGAACATGTGCTTCTTCTGGTGGTAAATGTAATATGCACCGATTTGGATTCATTAGTTCTTATTCTACAAATTTTTAGCAATTGTTGAACTTTGTTTAATCCCCTTTGAAGGTGCTGTGACGCCAGCTTTGGGTCTTGATTTGATGACAATATTGCTGTATTATCTGCAAAATGTGGCCATCATCGTGTCTTCGTTCGTAGGAATATCAGCAGTGTATAATAAATACAACATTGGACCAATAACACTACCTTGTGGTACTCCTGAATTTACACCAATTGGTAAAGTATACGCTTCTCCATATTTGACTACAAATTTTCTGTTTCGCTAGTTAAGATTTTAGAATTAAGTAGTGATGGTAAGGTAAAAAGGTTTTTAATTTATGGGGAAGCCCTTCGGGCCACACCTTGTTGAACGTTTGTGTTACGTCGGGAAATGCAGCCGAGCAGTGTCTTTTTTCCTCGAAGTATTTATTGATTTTATTCAGTACGGGATGAACTTGTTCTATTGTAGCATGATTCTGTCTGAAACCAAATTGATGGCATGGGATCAAATTTTTTGATATGAAGGACTGGTTTGACTACTTCTACTCATGAGTTTCTCGAAGAGTTTAGATGTGATTGACAGTAGACTAATCGGTCTATATGATTGTACAAAGTTTGGATCCTTCACTGGTTTTGAGATTAGAATAACTTGGGCCATTTTCCATTGGTCAGAAAAATAGCAGATTCTTAAAATTGCATTGTAAATGTAGGTGATGATTGCGTGTCCCTTATGAATTAATTCTTTAAGTACGTTGTCGGTTATTCTGTTGTGACCTGGGGATTTTTTTATGTTTAATTCATTTTTTCTTATTTTTATCACTTCACAAATGGTAAATTTTTTTATTGGGACATCTAATTGCAGTGGCAAGTCTAAACATTTTACTATTTCATGGTTTTCTTCTTCGGTAATTTCACATTCATATGGTTTGATGGTGTTCAGGCTTCAAGGTGTTCAGCAAAATCAGCGCTTTTTCTTTGTCCGATCTTGCCCAATCACCGTTATTTTTTTTGATTGGTGCAGTATGTTGTTTTGGGTGCTTCAGATTTTTAGTAGTTTTCCATAGAAAATAGTCTGTAGCTGCGGTTGGAACTAAGTTTGCCAAATATTGCTGTATTTTATAATTTTTAGTATCGATCAGCATTACCTTTAACTCTTTTGTTACTTTGTTAAGTTTTCTCTTGTCTGATGGTGCCCTAGATCTTTGCCATATCTTAAGTAGTTTTCGCTTTTCTTCAATTTTATTTTTGACTGCCAATGGACATCTTTGTTAATGTTTATTCTGATTTTGAGTTGGCGTAGCTTCGTATGCTGCTCTTGTTACTGCAATATCAAAATTATTTATTGCCCCGGAAATATCTTCCTTTGTTTTCAATGGAACATTCAGTATGATGTTTTCGTCCACAAAACAAAATACTAAATAAAAGTGAAATATTAAAAGCTGCCGTTTCACTATTGTTGCGAAATAATAAATAAATAGTTCGAAAAATTATAAAAAAAATTTGATTAAAATAAAGTTTGACTCTCATTGAAAAATATTTGTTATATTATAGGTAATAACAATAAGCACATGTGTAGATGTGTAGACTAGAACTAAATGATGATCCAACCTGTAGACACTGCCTGGAAGAGGAAGAAACCTCCACACATGTTGTAGGAGAGTGCCTAGCTCTTTCAAGGCTGAGACTCAAGTTGATGCAGGATAAAACCCTCAAATCTATTGGTCGTTATCGAAAGGATCGACTAAGTTGATGGTGGAGGCGGGTATAAAGGGCTAAAAGCCTTCATGCCGGCCTTGACATATTAGGGCCACCTCCGTGAAAGGGTAAAAAAACAAAAAATAGGTAAAACCATGGAAAAATATTATAGTAGTAGTACAAGAGGTAAAATGCATGACAGCATAACATTTACTGAAATAAAATTTATAGATAAAGATTTTTTTGTTTTTTATTTAGACGGTTTAAGTATTTATTGAATCTTTCCATTAGAAATTATTTAGCATTTTGACTTATTCAGAAAGAACAAGTTTATTCAAATGCTACATACTAAAGTTGAAGACGTATAATCCAGTGATTAGACATCAATTCAGGTTAACCACACCTACACTGCTAAGGTACTCCTTTTTAATCTGCTCGCTAAAGGTATGCATAAAAGATTCCGCGCTAGATAGTTTGGATGGTTTGATAATCTGCCAGCATAGTTCCTTGTTAGTCTTTGGAGTTCATTCCGAACCATAGGTATGTTTAGATCGTTGTGTATGTTGCAATTTTTGACGTACCAAGGAGCTTTGGTAATAATTCTTAGTATTTTTGATTGTAGTCTTTGTATAATTTCCACATTACTTTTAGAGGTACTTTGCCACAATTGACAGCCATATGACCAGATTGGTTTCAAGATTGAGTGGTATAAAAATACTTTATAGTCAATATCGAGAGGAGAGTTTCTGCCAATTAGACTACTATTTATTTTTAGCTTCATTTGTCCACGTTTTGTTTCTATATGATTTTTCCAAGTGAGCCTTCTATCAAGATGGGCTCCTAGATACTTTACTTCTTTTGCCTGTGGGATGGTGATTCCATTTATTTTTACTGGGGGATATGTGTCTTTATTTTGAGTGAAGGTGACATGAACACTTTTATTTTCATTTATATTTATTTTCCATTTACTAAACCAATTTTCAATAAGTTTAATATGAACCTGGAGATTTTTGGAAGCAACATAAGCGTTTATGTGTGAGTTTAAGATAGCCGTATCATCTGCAAATGTGGATGTTAGTATTTGCCTACTATCTGGTAGATCGGCAGTGTAGATTAGATATAAAAGCGGACCAAGTACACTATCTTGCGGTACACCAGCTTCGATAACATGTTCTTCAGTTAAAAATTCATTGTATTTTACTTTAAATCGCCTATTAGTTAGGTACGATTTGATAATTTGATGAAATTCAAACGGTAGATTAGTTTGAATTTTGAAGTTTAGACCATCATGCCAAACTTTATCAAAAGCCTGTACATCGAGGAAGACGGCTGAGCAAAATTTTTTCTGCACAATTGATTTGTGCAGCTATTCTGTGTACCTGCTCTATTGTACTGTGTTGGGCTTGGAATACAAATTGATGTAGTGGGATTACACCCTTATTTTTTATTTTGGGCATTAGTTTATGTTCTAGGACTTTTTCAAATACTTTTGCTGGTGTTGGTAAAAGACTAATAGGTTTGTATGAATCTATTTTTGTTGAATCTTTACCTAGTTTAGGAATCATTATGATGTTTGAAAGCTTCCATAAGAAGGGTGGAAATAGCTTTTTCTAAAGATAGCATTGAAAATTTGGGTAATATGAATGAAAGCTATACCAGGTAATTTCTTAACTTCAAGGCAGTTTTTAAAATTGTTTCGGGCCGTTTTGAGATCTACTAATTTGCCATTTTCTTCTTAGACTACGTTTTTCAGGTATTGCTGCTTGAATCTCTGTTGCAGTTGCGATACATTGTTTCTGGTTGGTTTGAGTCTTCAGAGTTGCTACCTGTGAGGCTTGTGTTAATATATCATTAAACTTAGTTAGAGCAAAGTCAATATCAGTTTTAGTTTTTAACGGCATTTTCAGGTCTATATGCGAAGTAATATATTTCTTATATTTTAGCCAATTTGTCTTTTTGTTGGTTAGACTCGCCTCCGGTTAGTTAACTTCGATTACGGTTTTATATTCCAGGATAACTGGCGAATGGTCAGGAGCGAGATCATGACTTGCTGTTGCCATTATTTGATTGCGCTTGAGGTTTTTGGTGATTGCAAAATCAATTAAGTCGGGTATTTTCTTCCTATCAGTTGGCCAGTATGTGGGCTGTCCACACGATGCTTAATCATAACCAACCCTTTTCCTGGATCAGTTTCATCAGCAGTCTTCCTCTAGGTGTTGCTAGTCTCGAACATCCAGTAGGGCTGTTTCGCATTAAAATCCCCAGCTACTATAAACTTATAGCCTATATTAAACATGTCGTTGAGTTCACCTGTTGTTGTTGGATGATTTGGTGGACAGTATATTGAAGAGACAACGATTTCGCCGTCTTTAAGTTGAACACACACAGAAGTGGCTTGAATACTACGATTGCAGTGATTTTGAAAGACGTAGTGACGAATTTTTTCTTTTATCAGGATACCGGACCCTCCATGCCCTTTGTTGTCTGGATGCTTAGTGTCGTAAAATTCGAGACCTTTGATTTTGAAATTATATTTATTTGTAAGGTGTGTTTCTGACACCAACATTATGTCTATTTGATTCATATTAAGAAATTCTTCTAATTCAAGTGTGTGGCGGGCGTGTTATACCGCTTGCATTCCAGTGACAAATTTTTAAGTAATTTATGGTTTTTCAGTGAATTTTAATATTATCATATTTTGATTTTTATTAAGTCCTGCATCATATTTTGCATAGATGACATGAACTGCATCATTGTTTGCATAAAAGTATATTCATTATACCTTCCAGCCCCTTTTCATTATTCTGACATCCATTCTGCTGGTCAATACCACTTTTCAGCACATTAGCATAGGTATTTGCTTTTGTATTTGTTTTTATATTTGGTTCATTATTTTCGGTTATTTCTGTCATCCATTGAGGTTTGACAATGGTTCTTAATTTTGGAAACTGTCATCTTCTCAATTCAGTATAAACAAGACATCCTCAATAGTTAGCAGTATGATTCCCTCCTATACATAAAGATGGAAACGTAAAATTCGATATGTACCAACTAGCGAACCATCCCTATATTGATTCAAATCACCCACATTGATAGAAAATGGCAGGATACAATACTATGGCCAACAAATTAGTAATTCCATCATTTTCGGTGGAAAACTTTGAAAAAGAAAGACGTGATACTCAAAGGCAGTATCGAAATGAATATAGTGTGAAGCTGAAGCCAAATAATAATGACAATAATAACTCAATCTTCACCACGAAATTTAAGCATATATTGAAAAAAAAACATACTTTGGAATTAGTAACAACTGGCAGAAAGCTAAATATGAGCAGCATCATTGGGTCATCAAAAGATAAAAAGAACATGGAAGCAGTTAACGGTGTATAAAAAAAAAACATGCCAAAATTTTAAAAATTATATATGTACAGGGAAATCAAAAACGTCAATTACATTAGGATTATAAAAACATTCCATGAAAAGCCGAATTAATAAGAAAAAGAAGTACTATTGTTATTTGGATAGTAACCGCTATCATAATTATTATCAAATAATTTGCCATGGTACAACAAGTAAATTATATTATAATTGTTATGGATTAGGATATAAGTAACAAGCACTGATGAAGAAAGCATGGTGCTTCCGAAATATCGATATTTGTAACCAAATATAATAAAATTAATAGTGAATAGAACCTTGACAACAATTTAACTATTTGATGGTTTAAACCACTGGTCGCCAAAGTTTTTGAACGAAGGGCCAAAAATATGAACTGAGCCAAAAATCTAAACTGGGCCAAAAATAAAAGCACTATTATAGAAGAAAACAAAATTTTATATGCAAGATTTTTTAAATAAATTTATAACACTAATAAGTTATATTTTTTTTTTATTTTTATTGAAAAAGTAATTAAAAAAAGGCATTAATGAGAATTATGCAATTGGGACTTAGTTGCATTTAGAATATCATTAATGTTTATATTTTCTTGAGAAACTGATATCCTCAGAATTTCCGCCAAATCCTTCCTTATTTACATCCTTCAGAATGTCGTTACTCTGCAAATCAATCAATTCTAGTTGCATATTTTCTTCAACAGTATTCACCTCTACATCAAATGGATTTCGAAGTAAATTAAATTTTTTTTCGCTTTTTTTAAAGTCACTAAATCTAACAATAAGTTCATTTTGCAGTGAATCTATTGATTTTTAAAATTCTACATAAGGGAATACATTTGTATATTGGTGAGTCTCCAACAATTTTGAACAGCACTGAAAATGTGCTATATTTTGGTTTCTAAATAACTCCAATTTAACTTAAAAAGATTTTACATCATAAAATAATGAATATGCTAATTTTCCTGTACTTTGGAGCTTATAATTCAGATCGTTAATATGTGCAGTAATGTCGGTTAAAGAAGCTAGTTTACATAACCATGCATCATCTGATAATTCAGCAATAGGCTTTTGTTTTTCGTGCATAAAAATGTCAATTTCATGACGAAGATCAAAAAAATGTTTTAATACTTTCCCTCTACTCAACCAGCGAACTTCGCTATGATAAAGAACGTCGCCATGTTCAGCATTAATTGATGTTAGAAATTCTTGGAATTGACGATGATTCTAGCCATGTCTCCGAATAAAATTAATTGTTGAAATAACCACTGACATAATAGATTTTACATTTAATATTTTTCCACACAATGCTTGCTGATGTATAACATAATGTAGGTAATTTTTAAGGTTTTTTTATCCCCAGTGTTTCACACTCCTTATTAATCCGTCCAATGAGACCTATAATTGCTCCAATCATATTTTTTGCACTATCTGTATTTACACACATCAACTGTTTATAATTTAATTGTAGTTCTGCCATTATTTCGGAAACTTTAAGAAAAATATGCTCTCCAGTGGTTGTTCCCTTAAGACTCTTGAGAGCAGCTAATTCTTCAGTTATCTGAAAACATCATTTATTCCTCGAATAAAAATAAGAAGCTGAGTGGTATCGGACACATCTGTACTTTCATCGAGTGCAATTGAAAAAAATATAATTTTTTTTACTTTTTCTTTTAGCTGTGAAAAAACGCTGGTACCAATATCTTCAATTCTTCTCATTATTGTGTCTGCAGATAAACCTACATTTTTAAATGCATTCAATTTTTCTGGACATACTTCTTCTGCTATTTTCAATACACATTTCTTCGCAAATTCGCCGTCTGTAAATGGCCGCCCTCCGTCAGCAATATACTTAGCAACATGATAACTTCCTCGTACTGAAGAAATATTTTGATTCGACATTTGTTTAAATATATTTTGCTGATTTGAAAGTGTTTTTTTGAGAGTTTCAACTTCTTTTTTACCTAATTCTCTATCATATTTTGAGTACTTCTCGAAATGCTTTGATGTGTAATGCCTATTCACATTATATTCTTTAAAAACTGCAATTGTGTCTTTGCAAATAAGACACATTATTTTATCTTTAAATTGTACAACAAAATATTTTATTGTCCATTTTTCGTTAAACATTCGACACTCGCTATCAATTTTTCTTATTTTGGATGACGACATTAGTACAAACAAATATATTTAAATTTTTATTATTACGCAAAAACAAACTTCACTATTTAGGATTTAACAAAGACTACCATATACGAAAAAAAACTTAACATAGTTAATAGTAATTAACTTCATGGCCTACTTAAATTACTATGAGATTTTCACGAATAATGGTATTTTATATTTTTTTTTGATAGGATGAGTTTTAATAAGGTTTTTAGTGTCGTTATATACATATGCAGGATTTACAATTTAAATTTTTTATAGAGAGTCCAAATATGTAATATGAAAGTATCAAAATTTTGAATATTAGAAAATTTAATAATAATATTACAAAAAATTAAATTTGGATTTAATAATGCTTTAACAATTTTTTTTTAAATATTTGTATTACTTTCCGATTTTCACTCTGGACCGGATGGATTGCTATAACGGGCCGGATTTGGCCCACGGGCCGTACTTTGGCGACCACTAGTTTAAACAAATGAGATTTTTTTAAATTTTTGTAAAGATAATGTTGAAAAATATTTTCTTACTAAATTAAAATTTGTTCATGACTTTTACTTACGTCATTATTTTTCAAGCGTTCTAGAATATTTACTTGACATATTTTATATTAAAATCTTGAAAATTGCATTAAGGGGGGATATTACTATTGACCTTCTTCTAATTATATAGCTTTGATTTTACTTAATTCGACCATTAATTTATTTTATATTTTTTTAGTAATATGCCAGTACAATTTAAAAATTAGTTGGAACTTGTCAAATTTGCATCATTAAGATTGAAGTGTATGTATATAATATAGTGTTGTCGTATATAATAATTATGTTTCAATTCACAAGAAAAATAAGTGATAAAAAAATGAATTTTCAAAAATAAATATTTTTATTTCGTTTTTTTCTGTTTTTTTAATGCTCTCATCTACAGTTACCTAATACATAATGCTACTGATAATAATGTGCAACATGATATCTATTTAATATACTCCATATCAAAATCTGTTCATGCAATCAAAATTGTATTCAAAAAGCAACAATAATAAAAATAAATTATTCTAACAAAATGCACAAAAAAAAAATGGGGAAAATTTAAAAATTTATTTAACATTTTTTTTAATTTTTTATTTTTATAAAAAAATCATCTAGCAACATACATAGATCTAAAACTAAAAAGTGTCAATGTCCATTTTTATGAGTGTTGATTATACAATTTTGTTATTAGAAATTAAATTAATAAAATTAAAATTTGTTCCAATAGTGTTGGGGCAATAGTACCGTACTTAATGAAAAAATAGTTTTACTTAAGTAACTTTCAAGAATCTAAAAAAAGGAACGGAACGTTTAAGGGGGTAAACTAATGTAAATTGATTTTTGAAACACAACCAATGACCAATAAATACCTTCTTGGCTATTTAGTTTAATCGTTTTACTTTGAATTTAAATTAAGTCATTACAATTGGAGTGCTCTTTACCCACAATGAAGTCAGTAATTATGCTGCATTGTAATAACTTAAAAAATTTACCTGTGAACTGTGAACTTTAATCCATAAACATAATCCAAGTTAGACTTATTTTACCATTGAGCATCTGTTATTGATTTTTAAAAACCGTACTCAGTGGGGAATATAAAAAAAAATAACATGTGATAAGTGGCAATTAATCACTCTATTAGGTAAAAACATTTATTTTCAACAACAAAGTTCTTCGGAAAGCTTTGCAAAAGTTCGTTTCTTTGTATTAAAAAAAAAAAAAAATTCAAAAATGTAACAAAAATTTTACCAGTTACTTATTTTCACCGTTGGTAAATATGTAGTGACTAACAGACATGGTTGTCTTATTTAATTACAGTTTTATACTGTCAGATTTATGCTTAGAGCAAGCACATCAGACGTCAATTACTAGACGAAGGCTTGCTTCATTTAATTGTGCCATAACACATTATCCAATAGGGTTGGTAAATCACCGCCACCTTTGATCAGAAGAATCTAAAAATAAACTAAACCAGATACATGCTGTTAGTAGAAGGGTAAAAGTCATAAGTTAATACCTATTTTAATAACTATACATTTATTAAAAATACTTCCAAAAGTTAGGCCGAAAATATCAAAGCTAAAAAGAACAACGGTTGTTAGTTAGTCTCAGTTGAACGTACATTAAAACGTAATTGTTTTTTAACAGTTAAAACACTTAGTTGTCTATCAAAAGAACTAGAGTTAGAATTTACTTCATGGAGCATTCTAGTGATTGGATTGAATCTACCATATTCAGTAGGGTGGAAGGGAATGTGGAACAACTCAACGGTTCTGAGATTATTCCGATTGGATCTTGCAACCACATAATTTGAAATTTCAGGGGCTCATATCCGGAAGGATGTTGTGAATAAAAGAGATATCTGCAATTAACCGATCAGATTAACGATCAGACAACGACTGTAAGTCAATGAGTTTAAGACGGTGGGAATTATTAGGTGGAAGTCGCAATGGATCATTCCACAAAGTGTAAACTTTCGTTGAAACGATTCAATTCGATTAATGTCAGTCAAGTAATCTGGAGACCATACTTGACTGGCATATTCAAGGGTGTGCCTTACATATGTAACAAAAAGATGTTTCGTGAGGTAGGGATCAGAAAATTAAATTATTCTTTAGACCATCGTTTAATGAAACCTAAAATGTTTTTACAGCTGGTGTTTGGGTCAGTCATAGGACTTATCCAAGTTTTGTTTTAAGCTCATAGTTGAGTGAAAGCCAAACTTTGTATAGAGAGCGTCTTTCAAAAACAAGAAAAGATGTATATAACAGTTTTGGCTAATTTTGAGTCCTTAAGGTTCAAAAATTAGAAAACATTTCGTTACGTTGAGGAACTGCCATAAAATTCTTCAAAACTATTGAGTAGTATTTCAAAACTAAAAGACAGTGATGTAAAATGGATTTAGAGTGTTAGCAAAAGCTTAATATTCGCTTATCAAATAATTTAACTCTCACGTTTCTAGACTTGTCCGAATTTAATTGACATTCGCCAATATTTTCATTAGATATTACAATCTGTATCTAACAATTACAAATTTGAACACTGTCTGAATTACATAATTGAGTTTTCATGTGAATTTGTATTAATACGTATACGTAATTCAGTTACTTCAAATTTGATTGTATTCATAAATGCAATACGATTTGAAAATTGTTTCAGTTCACTTCGAATCAGTAAAACACCTAGAGTTACTGCTGTTAAAAGACAATCATAATAGTCTATTCTATTTCTTTTCTAGGATATTACAAAATTATAGGATAGTAAAAGACTGGATAAATATTTAGAATTTTGTATTAGTATAACGAAATAGAAGAGAAGGTATAGATATGAGGTCAAATAGAAGAAGAGTGTGCTTTGGTAAAACGCAATTGCAAATAACAAGTGATAACGGTTTGTCGTTTGTCTCTTTAGTACTCTAATCAACTTGGAAAAAAAGAAAAAAATACTATTATTCATGTTTTCAATATCCATTGACAGCTTGTTCTTGTATCATTATTGTAAAAAGAGTAATTTCGGATACCATCTAGGCATCTAGCAACTCTATTTACTTGAAGCAAATGCGAAGTTCTAGTATTGTGTTTGTTTACTTCGTTTATGTTTCTTAGTATTGTATTTGTGTTGATGGTCCCATTAAGCAAACATCCTATGTGGCTTTTTTTGTATTTGTTGATGGTCTTTGTTTTAGTTTATATATATTTTGTATTGCCTTGTTTTGAATTATTTGAAATTCTTGTAATTTGGTTTTGCTCATATTCCCCATCCCACAATGGCATGTAAAAATAAACCATGGAATATGCTAAAAAAACAGAGTTCTCTTGTTTGCTATTTTCCTATAGCTTTTTCAATTTGAATATTTATTTGTTGTTTCCAGTTCAATTCAGAATCTACTACAACTTCTAAATATTTATGTTCGTCAGATTCTGGAATTTTCATGTTACTGTATAGCAGGTTTAACGATTCAAAATGTTTAAACTTCAAATATGCTTTGTTTTATTAATATTCAAAGTCAAGTCCATACAACCCATACAACTATTTTCGTCATAAACAACTACAAAATCATCAGCATAGATAAAAGGTTGACCTGGGTAGACATAGTTTGGCAAAACTGTTTGTATAACAATTAAAGAATGTAGAATCTAGGGAGCTACATTGCTTTTTTTTTATACATAGCCAAAATACTAGGTGGGGACATTTTATACCGATTCGTACGTTTGGCTAGGGATGGAAAGGAAAGTTAGGACAGAAAGAGGATAAAAGGGCAGAAGTACAATTACGAAAGAAGATGTTATTGTTCGCCTTGAATTTATGTAGGTCATAAATATAGAATTAATGTTCATGTTTGCGGAAATATATAAGATAGAATTTGTTTCCACATTCGGGATGTTGAGGTTATAAACGAATTTCCGTAACCTCTCTTCTGTCATTTAGCAATTTCTACGGTGTTGATATGAGTAGATGTTGTCCTTCATGTTTCACGGCTGACCATGTTCCCATGCCTACGAGATATCCATATAAAAGGGAAATAGCTTCGACTAAAACGGACTGTACTATGTCTTAGTTCGTTTTTCCAATTATGCAGGGTCCTATACATGCAGTTGCTTTAAATTAGATACGTATTCTATTAAAAATAATAAATTAGGTGTAAATCATCCCTATTATAATTTATATTAATTGATGTAATAAACAGTGTTAAAAATATTTTATCCAATCCAGAATGATATTGTCAAAGTATTTGAAATATTAGATTTTTGAACTTTAACACATTTTGTTTCAAGGTTCAGTTAACGTTTACGTACATATATGTTTATGTACATAATATGTATTATATAGATATTAGATATATATATATATATATATATATTTAAAATTTTGTTCTAAGGTACCTTAAGATTATGTACATTCTACTTGTGATATTCGTAAAAGCTTCAATGTAACAGTATAAAATCCAGTAACAATTTAAATTAGTTCATCAGAGTTAGAGTAAAGTAGATTGTTACAACACCAGTTTGTTACTCAATTTTATTCATTTAGCAATATACCCACACAAACATTCATATACATATAATATTATATATTTTAACATTTACATAAAGCTGCCGGGAATCAAATAATTATTATTATAGGAGTTCAATGTTAGAAAAAAATAAAAAGAGGAGGAGGAAAAAGGAAATTGAACACATTTACAATTTAGACCACTGGACTTGATGTTTATCCTGGTTGATTTAGCTTTTGCTGTTCCCATATATTATTAAGTGTATCTTTTTTTAATACTGGAAAAACATGTACCATACATATATATATATCTATATATATTTATAGATTTTGCATATTATTTTTGTAACATAGTTATATCGATACTGAATTGAACCGTAAAATACGCTTAGGTAAGCAAAACTTGTTTGCATATCGATCGGATATTGCACTGTATAAAATTGATAATATTTTTTTTTCTTACATTATAGTTTTTTTTTTTCTACTTGTTTTTTTTTGTTATATTGTTCATATATGGATAAATAAATGAATTTTTATTTGATTTATTTTGTTTTTTTATTGTTGTGTTGTATTTTATAGCAAATTTTCGATTTGATAAAACAAAATTATAAAATCTTTAGCAATGACAATTTATGGAAGTAAGTTAAATTGTAAATTCAAATCGACAAATTATTAAGCAATTGTGAAAAAATTGGAAATTTTTAGTCAATAGAAAAATATTAAAATATCCTAAGGATTTATTTTCAAAGCAATATAACTTCTTTTGACTATATACATTTTAAAGTGGTTTCTTTTTATATAATCGAATATGTGAATTATATCTAAGGTAAATATTATAACGAAATTTAAATTAACGTGTGTAATGAAGGATGTATGTAGGTATATTTTTAATTTTTTTTTGTAATAACCTGTAACTAAAAGAATTTACTTTATGTGAAAAAATAATATTTCCATGAAACTGAAGATCAGTCAGTCTTTGAATCAGAATGGATGATAAATCAATTTAAGCCACAGAAGTTGACGATCTTAATACATATATAATTATTATTTTTTATTGAATAAAATTTAAATTATACACATTTAGTAATTTACAAGTACTAGCTGGCAGAGTTATTGGCTTTTTACATACTTATGTTATTACAAATATATGCCTTTGTACATAAATTACTGAAATATCTCTACTTGACTCTACACTACTCCATAGTTATTTTTCAGGACTGTAACCCCTTTTATATGAATATTTTTATAATATTCGAGTACAAGTAATTTATAGTCTTGAAATACAACCGATGAAGAAGATAAAATTGTTTTTTGCTAGAGAATGTTATGTCCACTCAGTAGTTATAAATATAATTCAGAATATCAAATCTGAAATATAGATAAGTTGAGAATAGATTTCAAGGGAAATAAATTAAAAATTATTAACTAAAAGTGTTTTCATAAATGCTGCAAGCTGATAACAAATTTAGTATCAGTTGACGTACTTTGCAATAATGAAAACAGACTCTACCTATATTCGACATTTACTTGCTAATTTTGCATAGTTACTGTTCATTTCATATTTCTTTTATTTCAAACTTTTTTTTTATATTTTCCACTTTTAAATCCGTTTTCGATGGCAAATCTCGTAGAAATTAACAATTTTAAAAGTGGTGTTGACCATTTTTTTATGGCCAGTCTTACTTCGAAATCACTACTGCTATAAACAATAAATTTTTTATTGAAAGTTTTTGTAATAGTATATTAAAAAATATGGAGTACTTACATTTTTAAAATAACCAATTTTATTAAAATAACAAAATAAAAATTAAAATACTAAAACAACTATAGGCCCTTACCACAATGACATTAAGCTGACTTAAGCTAATGTCAAAACTAAACGAAAAGCCAACTAAAGTTTTGTAATTTGTTTAAGTTACCAATAATAGACCTTAGCTAACTTAAGTGAATTTGACATTTATAAATTATATATTGTTTGTTATTTTAATTTTATTTTTAATTTTTATTATTAATCGAATTTTGCTTTTAGTGTTATTTTAGTTACATCTTAATTAATATTTTTATTATTGGATATAATTGATTAGTTATGAAGCAATTAAATATTTACATTATTTCATATAGCTATATTCTGTGTCGCAAATTTTTATGTAACAAACAATAGCTAGTTCCTAAATCAAAATGTCAAATTTTTGTACAGAATGTGCGAATGAAATCCTTAAGCTAGCTAAAGTTGACGAAATTCTCTAATATTCCTATTATGGGTTCACAATACAATTTACATATGTAATCGTACATTTCCGTAAGTTGGCTGAAGCCATCTAAATTTCATTATGGTTGGGTATTAAGAAAACAACTTCAAAAATTTGTATGCATATTAAAAATTTATTCTGTAAAATTGAGGCCCAGTAGACTTTCAGTTTTGCATTTATGAACAGCGTTCAGAAATTCTGATTAGTGTTTTCATATATTCAAAATATGCAGATTGATTGTTTCAGTTGATTTAATTAATTTAATTAGAACAGTTGTATTTAAATAATCAAAAAAAATGTTATTGTAAAATAATTTAAAGGACAAAAACATAAATATTTGTATACAAATTGTATTGAGAAGATATTTTAGAAAACTTTCCAAAGGTTAATTAAAAGCGATCACTAGTCACTAAAACATTCATTAGAGTGTACATATTATAATGAGTTTTTATAGATTTGTAAACAAAAAATTTTAAAAAATAAAAATCTGAAAAATAAAATATATAATTAAATATTTTTTAATTCAACCCTACCCAGTTCAGTTTAAATTGTACATGGTTACTGTAGATAAAAATATTCTCAATTTCAACACTTTTTATATGTAGCTAGTCATATTTTTTTAGAAGACTTGGAATCAAAATTTTATTCCGAAAATATAGAAAAGAATGTCGTAAAGTTCATAAGAGTATGAGAAAACATTAATATTAGAACTGAAAGTTTTAAAAAACAGGGTGTCTTATAATACAAGTATATAATTTTATATTTTTGTTTTCTATGTAGGTATAGTTTATCAATCTACAACTTGTGTTGGATTCTGTTAATACTCTTTGCTGTATACAGTAAAGTATTATAATATATATTAGATCGTCTGGAAATTTCCTAACTATAACTTGTAATATAACCCAATGATGACTGAACTGAATAACTCATTTACTAAACGCACTTATCAAATAAATATAGAATATAAAACAATTATATTTTATTATTAAATATAATATAGCCACGCCGAAATATAACACTTTCGATTAAAAAGTTTTTATCGTGCGATACAATGCGTTGCAAGAAAAATAATAGTAGTTACTGATAGGTAGATGGAAAATGACTATTATAGACCCAATAGCATACGCTCTTGATTTTGCAATGATGCTGGTAATCGAACAGGATAAAAAATATATGAGTAAACAGCATGTATTAATAGTATGTAATTTAGAAAATCATAAAAAAATAATGATAATTCATTATTATTCTCGATACTGGACGTGTCGGACGTGTCGGCTAAAATGCACTAAATCATAGGGATGTATATTCAAAAATATATTCTTACGTACTCATTTTTATGAACCAAAACTTATAAACCTATAAGTCTTAGATAGTAAATTAACATATACATTGTTATTTCAATGCGCTTAACGGTGTATTTTCGATGTTTTTAAAATTTCTACTTTTCGTTGTTCGTCGTCTTACAAAAAAAAAAATTCTTACAACATCAAAAATAAACAAAACCATCATATTAATATTATAGATAGGAACAATATTACATCAATTTAATTAAATTTTTATTTTTATTACAGTATTATTTAGAGGGTGAAGCTATCATTAGATATTTTTCATTGATATCTTTCTGCTGCTGGCTGTTGATGATAATATGTTATGCAATTTTTTTTACAACCTTATGACTTTTGCGTTAAATTATTTTAGTCCAATATAAAGGTAAATGTAATGCGTCACTCATATTTTCCATGCCTATTCAGTTGCTTACACTGTCCAACTTTGTTGTTTTGTTTTCTTTCTTTATTGTGTTTATTCAATTATTATCTACTTAAAACTAAGATTATAATAACAAATTTAAATTATAACAATATGTAATAATGAATAGATGAATTTTAAAACCTAGATAAACGGCTGTCTGGTCGAATAGGTTTATGTCAAATTATATGGTTATATTACTTATATATTAATACGCTTAAACGTCTGTCAAACTTTTCACAAAGCTTTTACAACACAAAGCTTTTTTCAACTAGATTAGACAACTTTATTAGAACTATTACGAATTACGATAGTGTGCAAAATTTAATTTAAAGACAAAAACCACAAAACAATAAAACCAAAATAAACCAAAAACAAATTAAAATTAACCTAAAAACAATTCACCTATTGAGCAATAGCATTGATTATATCTGATTATATGAATTAATTTTAAAAAAAAAACAAAGTAGCAAAGACAGAAACCGAATTATCAGAATATAATTATTATATCGATAAAATAGCTTTGTTAAAATATTACGATATTACGATATTATAGCACAAAAACTTACCGGTAAAACAAATGGTAAATTTGGAAAATATATTTTTTACCTCACCCATGTTCAGAAATTCCAATAATTGAAATTTATTTATTTTATTAACAAATAATGCAAAAGTATAAATTCAAATGCGCAGTAGCATTGAGTAAATATAATATTGTACATGGAGAGGCATAAGCCGTAATTTACGATCTGCTATGAACAAGAAAAACAAAATATGTTATGACATTATTATCAAGTTCTAATTTAATACACGGCAAATTTAGTACACATAAAAATTTAAAAAACTTTAAAAAGAAAAATCACAGACTACCCTTACCTACATCAGAGACCCTAGCAGGATAACAATATAATAATAAAAACTGAAGAACAAGAGAAAAAACGTAATTATTGGCTTTACCCCTAACTATAATAGTCATGAGGCATCAATAAAAACTGAACAATAAGAGTAAAAGCATAATTATTGGCTTTACCCCTAACTATAATAGTCATAAGGCGTCATATGATGTTATATGATACTTCGTTAAATGGCCTATGATGACGATATGATTTAACAAAGCCATAACCAATCATAACCTTCACTATAATGGTCATATCTAATCATACCAAAACGTCAAAACCAAAATTTAAAAGAAGTGAAATAAAAATATAAATTCTATAAATAAATGTTTTTGTTTTTTTATTTTGAGTTTTGAAATAGTTAGGGGCAGGGCTATTATGATACTAAAAAAAAACACAAAAAACGTGTCTATGACTATTTTAATGTGTTTTTAATGTGAGTGTGGTATGTATTTAGTTCAAATGCATTTAATTTTATATCTATACTGCCAGCGACATCTCTGTTCGCCACATTTTGTTGAAATGAACGTCTCTATCAATAAATCAGATTTTGTTTCATGAAAGTTTTGTTTTACTAATTTTTATTACATTTACAAATTTTATTGCAATTACATCAAATTTTATATCAAAAGTTTTAATTACATATCTCAAAGGTAAACAAATATACTTGCAAAGTATACTATATTTCTTCATGCAAAATCCACTTTCTAAACTTGCAAAATACGAAGATACGAATATGCGTTACGAGTACTAATAATAAATACTTATAAACAAATATAAATATACAGTGTAATTTCAGAACATTTATGAAATATAAATATTTAAATAGTAAACCAATTATTCTAAGTATTTGTATTGATAAATAATAATAATAATATTTAATACACATTTTTTGTTTTTTTAATGTATATTTTTCAATATATTCGCATAATACAATTAGGAGTTTATAAATACCTTTTCTAGCAAAATTCACTTTTTCAACTTGCGAAATACAAAAATGCGTTTCGAGCACTATTATTTAAAAAAATTTATGATATTCTATAACAAAGTTGGATGTCAAACTTTAATGAACATCATTTATACGTTATAAATACAATTCAAAAACGTATAAACGCTGCTTTATATAAAAGTTTTCTTCAAAACTATTAGCGGTCAAAATTAATTTTTAATAAATAAATAAATACCTAAATAAAAAAAATAGTTATAGATAGATCAAACAATATTGTAAATTACTAACTATTCCCGGCGTAACATTCGCCGGTCTAAAACATTGATTTTTTTTAAGAAAATAAAGAAAATAAATTGTTTAATTTATAATACTAATGCCGGCGAATGTTACGCCGGGAATAGCTATTAGCTATATAATATATGTATTATATATATATATTATATACATATTACATTCATATACCTTTTCTTGACTTACAAGTTAAAGTATTTTAATATTTAATGTTACTTTTATATTTACAGTCTTATTGCGACAATATTCTCAAATTTTGTTTCTTTTAACATTTACTTTCTACAAATCAATATTTGACATAAGCTTTAACCAGTACAATGTGTTGAAAAAATGCACAGTGTTGAAGTCTAACTCTCAGCATAATGTCCAGAAATTATAAATTGTATGGTATGTTACTATTGACCTACCTCTCTGTAGTGTATGTATATGTTAGTATTAAGCCACCAGTTTTGGGAATATGTTATTATTGAATATACGATTCTGCATTTTAATTTTATTATCAATATTGCTATAAAAGTACTGTAGAAAACTGTTATTAATAAAAAAATTATCATTAATGTTATAATTTATCAATATGACAATTTTTAATTTTAATTTTAATTTTTAAATTTAAAAAAGAAAAACGTCCATATAGACGGAAAATAAAAAAAGAAAAAATATTTCCTATTTAAAATATGAAAAAAAAATTTTATAATTTATATTAATTTATTTAATTGTTAAATTGAGTAGTATAGAATCAAAAATTAAAAAAGTCCATTTAAAGTTATTTTGAGAAAAAGCGAATTTTTTATTTCTTGAAAATGCTACTTGATAGTGTCTAAATGTAATTTTAAAATTGTTCTATAGATCAAATTAATATTCTAATGTACAATGAAAAAGTTTTGCAACGTAAAATAAAACAATTATTATGAACGGTAAATTGGACTTTTATTAATTTTGATTTTCAACAGTGGACATTTATGAGTTTTGAAAAAAAAAATTATGGACATATTTCATTTTTGATTTTAATTTTAGTAAATAAAAAATTAAGTTTTATTTTTCAAAAACTATTTCGTTAATAACAAATGAATTACAAATGAATAAACAAGTTATCTAACTTTTATAATAGTAATCTTGTTTCATCAAATGAAGTTTCTTAAAATATTAATAATTTAAAAAATAATATCAACAAATTCTTCTTCGGCTTCGCATTTCGCGTCTTCTGCGTCTTCCCTGGAATCGTCTACGTTTCGGGATCTCTCAAAAAATATTTCTTTATAAAATTTTAAATTGGCTAACGATGTCCAATTATCTCCATAATGTTTGCTTAATAGATTTTTAACATCATTTTCCTTATCTTGATTTATTTTAATGTTAAGGGAAATGAGTGAAGGTTTAATTGACTTTATATGGTACTACATAAATATCATAAACAAAAAACCGGTTTTGAAAGGTGATATTTAATTATTTTATTAGTAAATAAATTTGGAAAAAAATTAAACTTTTTCAAATTTTGTTTCTAAGATAATGTGGACTTTTATGAATTTTGATTCTAATATGGACTTTTATAAATTTTGTTTTTGAATATATCATGGACTTTTTAAAGTTCTAAAAATAAACCTAAATTTAGAATTCATATATTTCGGTAATTTGACTCGATATTCTATTACGAAGGTTCACAATAGAATAGAGTACATTTCCCTTAGAATAATCATGTATTATTCAGATTTGCCCAAAAATGGACTTTTTCAATTTTTGATTCTATACTACTCAATTATATTATGTAATTATATTGCTCATATCGTCCGCTCAATGGTAAACTCGCGAAAGTGTAAATTTCACAATTTTCAGGAGGACAAAAACAAACTTTAACCTTTCGTGTAGAATCAGGTTTTATACTTTTCGCTTTGATTTTTTCGGCATAGGCTTCATTATTAAGAGTTGTAATTAATTTATTTTTGAAGTGTGAAAAATATATGGGTAAAGCAAAGAAATTGCAGTTTCGTTAGTTTGCTGTAGTGAGTTTGTCAGAGCTCCTAAAAATTTCCAGTAAAATTTTTTGCATAAAGCAGCGAATCTGCATGTAATTTTTTAAAAACTTGAAATTAATATTTAAAAAATTAGTAAAAAGGTATATAAGAAATAGAATGTAATAGAATTTATTTTGTATTGTAATAGAAAATACAAAATAAATTTTATTCCAACACATTTTAAATAAAAATAAATAAAAACAACAATTCAAATTTCTATCTCTAATAACGAATAATAAACAAAACATAACAATTCATTTTATTAAGTATACAAGTTAAATAAGTTTGAAGCTGTTCATAATCAGATTCTTAAGAAATATCTGGTATTGCAAAAGCATCTCTTACTTAACCAGAGGGCGTCAAATTCACATAAAATGTGTGATAGGCTCCAGGAATTTGCAATTCATCGTACAGTTTTTCTAAATCCCATTTTTACCATCAGATATTGAAAATCTTATCGAATAGGCTCGTATTTGTTGTAAGTTCGAAGGGTAACCTGTAACCTGAAGCTTTAAACTGTATTGTTTAAAAACTTACTCATAATCAGTTTTTATATGCAATTTATCCGGGGTTGACCTTGGAATACTGAAACCAAACAAAAATTTTGAAAGGGAATATGTTGTTTTCGTCTCCTACAAAAAAAAACTTTCTCTGAATTATACATAGTCTATAAAATCAGTGTGTGTTAGCGAAGAAACGCTATACGGAGATGAATTTTTCCATGCATTTCTTATTTGCTGAACCCATTCTTCTGGAGTAGCCATTTTGCCGTTATAAAATTCTGTTGATGTATTAAATCGCATTGTATGAAGCTATGTCCTGATTCAAAATATATGTGATTTATTATTTTAACGTAACGTGGGTCTCGTCTCTTAACTAACTCTAAACACATACACACAAATTTAGTATTCTTCTGTTGTACTCCACAATTATCAGACATCATAAATACAATTTCTAATTCAAGATACTGCATATTATATATATGCTAGTGGAAATTTCATTGCTTCCTCTTTTTTTTCGGTCTCAACCCAGAAAAAGCATTCTATTCATAAAAATTTCTAAAATTTTTAATAGGAATAAATTTCACTCAAACGTTTAAAATTTATACATTTTCACTTGACATTTAATTATAACTCGATCACAATTCAATTTTATAAATTGAATACCGAAAGAACACCTACAACATATATTTATAATGTTCATTATTCTTTGCAAATCACAATTTTTAACGTGACATTTTTCATGCTGTAACAAAATTTTTTCATTCTGCTTCTCTATTTAAAACCAATTAAACATTTTAAAACAACTTTTAAATACATAAATAAGATCAAAGAGATAATAATAGCTATTTATTATGCATAAATAGGGATTATTGTAGAAATATAATAATTGAATTGAAAGATTCGTCACTTTACTGAGTGCAGATTAAGTAAATTTTAAGTTTAAATTAAAAATTCACAACGCCAAAGACATTAATCTGACACTTTCGCAACTTTTTCAAAGTGAACATTAGCATTTTAAAAAATAATGACAAAAATGAATTAACGCAAAAACACATTCGACAGTTTGTTGTAGTGATAAATGTTAGATATGTACTTTCACCAAATTACAACAGTCAATTACATCGATTTCGAGACAAGATAGAGATTCGGGATTTTGTCACAGTAAAGAACTTAAATAAATATGTAAAACTACGATGTCAGATCAAATTCGCTGATTTTGCAGATTCGATAGTTTGTCATTGCGGGGACGATATATTTACTTAACTGCTTAACTGTATATTACATCAACCATTATTTTAAGAACTGTTTTTCAATAGCTAAAAAATTAGGTTCAAATATTATAATGGTGCTTACACGGTTCCACAAATCAGTCTTTTCATTTAAAAATCCTACAGTTCCTGTATTATTTTAGACAAAAATCAAATAAGATCATTAAAACAACTCTGACTAAGTTCGACAAACTACGCTGATCAACAGTAATTTTTATCTTTTCAATTATTCTAAGACAACCTGTCTATTATGTATTTACTTTTTATATTGTACATTGTAGTAAGATTGAAAGTTGTTATGGTCAGATTTTTTAATTACATTTCTCTTAGTTACATTTTCTTCTTGGTTTTTTTTTTTTTTGTTTTTTTTTAAATGGCAAACATTGAAATGGAAATTCATTTGTTTGTTTTATAATTTTTTTTTTTTTTTTTTTTTGGAAAATAAATTAGAAAATTTAAAACAAGTTTCAAATTAACATATAACATCAATGAAATTGTAAATTTTTGTGACAATTTTCAATTTTGAAGATTTCCGTTTTTATTTTCTTGTATTTTTATACAAAATTCAATTAAATTTTTACTTAACTTAAAGATTCGTGTTACTAAGAGAAAAATCAACACACACGTTGATTTGATTCATTTCAATAAAAAATAAAAAAAAAAATAATTTAGTTTTTTTTTATGTGATTTTCAGAACAATAATGTGATTGTGCAAATATTATGTTGTTTATTAAAAAAATTTACGATATATACTCGTAAATACTATACAATTATGTATATGTACATGTATACCCCTATTCCCATGTTATATTGTAATTGAATTTTGTTTTAAGTTGATTTTTCATTATAAATTTTCATAAAATCTAGGTATAAATCCTATTAAAAATACTTTATCAGTTTTATATTGTATTTTGTAGGGTACAAATCTACTATAATAAATTTTAAATTTCAATGTTATTTTAGCTATAGGTTTAAAACGAAAAACAAAAAAATTAATTTATAAAATATTTAAATCGAAATTAATCCATTAAAATAGAAAATAAATAAATAAATAAAAATATATATACAAATATTTATATTAAATTCTCTTTCTAATTCCAATTTCCTTTTAGCTCTGGTACCCTCCAGTATAATGTTGTTGTTGCTATAGATAATATTATATTATTTGAAAGTATGATACCTGTAGTAGGTATCTAATATATTTACGTGTACCTGTGTCTCATTTTATACAATTCTTTTTTTTTTGTTTTTGTTTTGGTTCTGTTTCTTGATTTTCAGATTAGATAATATCTGCATATAAAATCTATATCCATTGACATTTGTTGTTTTTATTTTTTTTGTTTTTATTGTTTTATTATTTTAGTATTATATACCTTACATTAGATTATGGAAAATATTTAAATTCAAAAAGTTGAAATTTAAATAAATTTTAAAAATTGTAGACATATTTGACATTAATTTAATGTTGTTTGTATGGTCCAGGCTATGTAATATGAAAATATATGGCACATTTTATAGGGGCAATATAAAATTTGAATTTGTCTACTATTACTAGTTAGAGTTGCCGATTGTTTTGTTTTTTCAATGAATGTGTATTGTATTTTTTGAAGTTGGTAACTATTTTTGAAATCAATATTGAGAACTGGTAAGTATTGAATATAAAATAAATATAGGGAAAATAACCAGAGTTGGTATTTTACAATATTTTATTTTAAATTGAATATTTTTCGTAATTTAATTTAGATATACAATATATTAATTATATTCAAAAATAATGCATTACATACAATGCACTACCACAATTAATTCAAATTATTGGAATTACTTTTGCATTACGTGAATTACTAACAAAGTTACCCGACGTTGTCCGGATCGACTACAAAATGTATCGAATTTACTTCAGTGATGTTTGATTTATGAATCGAATTGAAAATTGAATAATTTAATTTTTTTTTTCACTACCATGTATTTCTTTGTAAACAATATTTCGGTCTTTTTCTGATGGAGTATAAGCAAACACGTTCTTTGTTATATTGCGGTATTCTTGAAATAAAGACATGTTCGCCTTTTCCACAACTAATTTGAATTTGTGCTTAAATGAAATGAGGATGCAAAGTTCTTATTCTTAATCTAGTACCAGAGTTTTGAACGCTTCATATTTCGTAGAATCAATATCGAGAGTTGTATTTTCAATTGGTGAGGAGGTTACCGTGTCAAATCCAACGAATAAAGAAATTCTGTTCGGTAGTAGCTTCGTTTTCATTGATAACTGTATCTATCGATTTGTATACATAGACCCCCTGGAATACTCTGCAGTATTTTCTGATTAATAAAACGAATTGTCACATATTTTGTAGCTAATTCTCATAGCCATGTAAAATTTTTATACTGATTCCTAAATTTCGAAAATACTTTTTCAGTCAATTCTTCAATACTTTGTATAATTGTACTGATCGTTGCTATTTTAGTTTTGACATTTAAGTCTTCTGAAACTTGTCCTTCACCAAGCTGTGTTAAATTCATTAGGTTATTACAAATATTATTTATATGAAATCGGTAACAGTTGTATTTATTTATTTTTGAATGAGTATCCAATTTTCATGCCTGTGACACAATTGGTTTTCGAAATATTCCTGATAGGTGCTAGGAGTTGTACAATAGCGACCAGAACCAGTACACATTTTGGAAATCGGTAACAATCGTATTTCTTTATTTATGAAGGAGTACCCAAGTGCAAATTTTGAGAGTTGTAACGAACTTTCCCTTTTATAAGTATAGATAAATATTGTTTATTGCATTCGACGAATTCGTTTTTTAATTCAAAAGTATTTCAAATAATTCAATGATATATTTATTTTGTTGAGAAATATTTTTATATTATTGCTATTTAGAAGTTTGTTTAGATGTTAATATGAGGTAAAGTGTAAAGAAGGAATTAAAAATTTATTTAAAGAAAAACACAAAATGGCTACAGGCTACCAACAATGGCTATAACACTAGCTAAAATAAACAAAAAAAGTTCGTATCAAAAGACTGATCCATTTTGGAAAACAAAGCCAAGAAATTAGTTATTGAATAAATGATTGCTATTGTAGATTCAACATTACATTATGCATTATGTAATGCATTATTTTTGAATATAATGTATTATTATTTCAATGTTAATGTTTCAATTCAATGTTTCAATTTTGATAAATAATTCAAAAAAATTAATTTTAATGTATTATATGAAAAAATAATGGATTATTTTAATTCATTACAAAATAATGTTAATGTAACCGTAATGCTTTTTTTTTAATTAGTTTCCATCTCTGAAAAATAATAACAATATTTTTGAAGAAAATAAATACCTTGGGAAGGATCTCAAGTTATTTAAGGCTATTTTACATTTTCTATAATCACAAGAATGCTATGAGCAGATTCAAGCTGAGCAGAGATTTTTTTTATCAGAACTCTGGTTTAATAATTTGGACTTAATTTTTGTCGTTACGTAGATATTATTGCTGTAAATAAACAAATTCGATTAAAATTTCAAATTAAATTTAAAAATTATTCTTCAAACGTTCCCATACGCATACACGTTTTAACAAAAACGATGTGTGCAAATTTTAAATTATTTTGCTAACAGATCGAGTCTGAGTAGATCTCATCCCATCAACATGAAACAGAAACACAAAATGGATAATCTGGATGACTTGACAACAAAATGAAACACAATGACTTTACTCTGAATAGAAAAAAAAATTACCTTGGAATTTTTTTAAATAAACTGGATTTTTCAATGAACTACGGAAGAGGAATAACTACCGCACGAATGTAATTTGTATACAACGACCTGATTTAATGCTGATACAAGGCCGAAATCCTTTTTAGGGTGATATCAAAATCCGGTTATAGATTAAGAGTAATAAAATAAGTTCATAATTCCCCTACTAATAAGTTCAAGTAATCCTATAGGTGAATCCTACTATTTCAAAATTTAAGGTATTAATGGATACATATAGTGATATGATTTTTATATATTTTCATCGATTTTCAACGACCTTCAAATCTCACGCAACAATAAAAAACTGTTGCCATCATTTAACTTAATAATATGTACTTAGTTATAAATACAAATTTAATATAAAATGAATGAACACAAGTCTCTAAATTAATAATCTTTGGCAAATAAAAATAAATATTTTTATTCTAAATTGGTAACCTTTTTTTTCCATAATTTCTTACTGGCACTCCAAATTTACTTAATGAAGTCTATACTAATTCTTGAATAACATAAAGCGACAACATGGCATTTAAACTAACATGGTAATTTTTTAAAAGTTTGTTTTTCTTATTTTTGATATTATTTTTCATGTTCACATCTTGTAAGTCTACAACTTTCTGAAACATATATTATTAACATAGATGTATATCTATAGATAGAATAGATAGTAAATCTAAATTTCTACCTTAATAATATAATATACTCTTGAAATAGATTTAATAAATTTCTTTTATACAATTATTATGGGTGAAAGTGAGATAGGACATAATATTATTATTATTATTATTATTATTATTATACATTATTCTGTTGTAGACATTTTATTTTATGAGTTCAAAAAATTTTCTTAAATTTACAAGTCTTCTTTATTCATTTCGATAGTTTTATAGTTTTCTGGTCAATGATTTTATGACTTCGTATTACAATAAATATTCATATAGGGTGTATACAAATTATTGTACAAGGTGTTTTCACAAGATATGGTATTATGTTTCGCAAGCATTATTATTATTATATAGGCTTGAGAAAATTGATTTAAAAATTTTTAAATGTGAAAGATTTGATTTTGTTATTATTTAATTTCACTAAAACTAGATGTTGGATAGTTTAAAATAACACTACAATAATTGTTTTAGATTTAATGTATACACAAATTAACTTTCCAGCGAGTTGATAGAATATATCAAGCAAAATAATCCTAGAATATTGTTCTGGAATGCTTTTTCGACAAATTGGATAACTAATACAAAAATCATAAATATACTCACTTACTTAGATGTCCAAACTATTTAGGTTTTGGGTCTGAATCATCAATGTCCTCCATTTTTGATCCATTCGCTCTACGTGTCCAAGCAACCACAATCTCTTTATTTTAATTTTCGTATTTATACGGCTTATTAAGTTTGGCATTATATATTCCCTGGCAGACCACAATATAATAAATATAGCTTCATATAACAATCAAAATTTCTGAATGGTTGATAATTTAATTTAATTTTTTTTCTTTCATTTAGTTGTTAGAAAATCTTTTTAATTTTGAGAAACTCACAATAATTAATGAAATTTTATTCTATATCTTTGCTATTGTACTGATTTTTCTATTTGGTACATAATTTCGTTCTTAAGTCAATTTAAAAAAGTAAATTTATTTATAACATTTATAAGTAAACAAAAAAATAACGAACATCATCGCAATTGGTTAAATAAGTTAAGGCTTTTTTTCAATTTTTTATTTTAACAAGGTCACTCTGTTTGGTGTTCTTTTTGCAAGTATGTTTTGATGGTTTTTAAATTTTTGTAGATAATTTCGGTTGTATCTGAAAATTTCTTAGATGATCATAGAAATTTTCAAATCTCTGTAAATGTTACCATTTTTTCATAAATTAATAGCTCTTGTGATCCTACTTAGAACTTTTTCGATTGGGCTTTTTGAAGTTGTTTGATATTAGACGACGAACCGGTGCTCAACATCAATATTAGATCAATAAGATATACTTTGTATAATAAAATTTTCTATTCTAAGTTCAGTTTTGAGTATTTATTAAGTAACAGTGTATTTTTTTTTTTATTTGAGTTTTATTTGAGTTAATCTTGTTTTGAATTGTTTGGACGATATAGGTTTTGAATTACTTATTTATATAACGGTTAAACTTCATTGCTTTGAGAGATAGTATGGCTGTTGATTTTAACATAGGGGACTTTCTTTTTTTTAGTGCAAACACATTTCAATTAATTTACTTCAATTTAATTTGCCCTGCACTTTTAAGTGATCCTGTTGATATTTTGTCGCTGTTCTTGCGTTTACATGCTGGTTACTTAAAATTGTTATGATGACATCTACGAATTTGAATGCTGAAGTTTGGGTTTGTATATCCGATGTATCAAATACAATATTGGGCCCAACATACATCTTGCAGGATACCAATTTGGATGGAAAACTCTTATAGTTAATCTTTAATTTTCTGACAGATATGTAGTTTTTTAGTGATTAGGGCTGTATGCATAAATAATACTAAACGGTATTATTTTTTTGTGAATGCTTTCCTGTCTACATAACGAAACAAATTTTTATTGAACTCATTTCAATCTAAAACACTTTAAATGATTTTATCATTTATCCGAATCACTCTGTATCTATATGCTATTTACTAATACCATTTCTTTACTATCCTCCTATATTCTTCTATTAATTTGTAAATATAACTGGATTTTAACTTTAATTGATTATGGTACATAACTATCGAATAATAAAACTGATATGTGCGTTATATTTAAAATTGACAATTTTGTGAATTAAAACAGGTAATGTACAATAAGACAGGTGATATATTATCATATCCATAAATTATAAAAATGCAAAATAAAAATAAAAATTAAATTTTTTAAGAAAATTTATTGTTAAATATAAAAAAAATATTAAATAACTTTTATATTACTAAGAGGGAAATATGGATATATGTACATACCTAACGAATAACATTTAATAATAAAAATAATTTTAATAGTAATAAAAATAGTTTTACAGTGTTATTTATTATTTAGGTACTGTACCTATTTATGTAAAATTTTATTATGATTAAATGACTCTTAACCAAAGAATATGTGCGTTCCCCCATCAATGTGGGAAATAAATTTATTAAATCCATTATTGATGAAAATTTATTTTAACTTTTGTCACAACATTTATCATGTATAGTTTTTTAGTTATAAATCATGTAGATATATTTTCACTTTATAATATTAAATGAAACTTTCATTTACTACTTCTCTTCGGGTTAGTACTTGAATAGTTTCAGGTTTTGTATATAGCTATAATAAATTTTGTATTAGCTATAATTTATTATAAGTTTGTAATCCAAATTTTTTAAAATAAATTAAAAATCCGATTTTTTTTGTACCTATAATCTAATGAACAGCACTGTACTCAAAATCATGTTCATTTAGAAATAAAAAAATTGTACAAGGACAATTAAATTCATTCTTTAGTTTATTAGAACCAATGAATTTTATGACTATTTATTGATCTCGGTGTAATAATTTATGCTTTTTAAATTTTTGACTTTGCAATTTAATATGTGTTGCATTTTAAAACAGATGAAAGGGAAATAATTTAGAATTTTAATTTTAAAATATATATAATTTCCATTGACGTTGTTAATATTTTAATACATGTAAACATATTTATATTTTATATTTCTACTGTTATTTGTTGTATTATAATAATTTTCGTAAATTAGTTACAATGAATAGAAAATTTGTAAATTTTGTATTACACCCATGTTATATAGATTTTTTTTTGTTGTACATATCTAATTAATTTTTTTTTTAAAATATTAAAATTATTGAATTTCAAATTATAAATTTCAAAATAATATTTTTCGTGAATTAATAAATCAAATATAGGTATACCAACTCATTTTATCAATTCAAATTGTTGTTTTTACTAAAAAAATGTCGCCATTATTCATTTAAAATTCAGTTTTTAATCAAATTTCTCCCAAAACATGATTAAATTAGAATTTCAAGCCCATTTTAAAATTTTAAAAACTTTTAAACCCTTATGTAATGACCCCATTATTTATTTCTATGTCTATTCGAAAAAAAATTTTAATTAAGGATTTTTTTCAATTTTTTTTTATTTTATTAATAAATTTAATTCAAAACATTTGTTTAATAAAATTAAATTAGTTATTAAATACAATTAACACAAAATAGAAATTGATAAAAAATATCAATCCTTTCATAAAAATCATTCACATTTCTTTTATTTTTTCCATCCAATATAAACATTATTTTTCTCATTTGCCCCTTTAAGCCAAACAATAATTTAAGACCCCAAATACTCTGGAATAACAGATCCAGGTATTATTTTTCTCCTGTAAATAATGGCTTATATGTATATGCTTATAGTGATAACATTGTATAAGCGAAAGGAAGAAAAGCTGTTGAAAATGCTTTTAAAAAATAATTGATTGATATGAGGTTCTTGATCTGGCTTATAAATTTTTAATAAACCGATTTTCTCTAAATGTATTTGTGTTGCTGCAGAAAACGATAAAACATCACCAGCAGCTTCATGAAAACCAGAAGTTGTATGATTCCTATATATTTATATGGTAAATGTTGATATTGTAGAAAATATTGTATATGCGACCTAGTTCATGAAAATGCCATGAATTAGAAATTGAAATAGAAATCCCATGTAATAGCATGACTTATAAATTCTCTACCATCTTTTGGTTTTTCTAATATATTTCTTTTCCAAAACCTTTGTTGTCATATTTAATGATTGAAAGAATTCATCACACATTCGAAACATTTTGATTTGTTTAATAATATACCTTGTTTAATCATTTCATCATCTACTCTACATCAACTAGTGGTTTATTTAGGAATGGTGCTATTAAATTCACTATTTTACACCCCATGTTTGACCCCACACATTGCCTAAATTATGCATTGGTCTTTTACAGAAACAATTAAATGAACATATTTTTTGATGTAAACGCCAACGTACATAGCCATGTAATTGTTCATAGAATGGATTTAAATTGGTAAAAGCATTTTCGACTAGTTTTTTTTTTTTTACCTTACTGATAGTTTTCTAAAAAAACAAGCCAATCGACCCTTCAGTTAAGAATTTTTTTTTTTTTGCGTGGATTGGTGGGAATCTTCATAGACACAATGAGCCCCGTAGCTTCCATTGTGTGCCAGATTTTTACTGACTAAACCACACCCCTCCCATTAATACTAGTCCAACGGACTAACCATTAATTTATTGCTATTTTGATTTTCTTAAAGAAAAAGTTTACGAAATTCTATTGTATTAAATCTAGTGGTTTAGTTCTGTTAAGCCTTCTGACATCATTTTGATTATCTAGCAATTGAGTGGCCTCAACGAACATGTCCCTCCAGACGAGCTATATGCTTTGTTGCATATCTTTTTATTTCATTTTCTATGCAAGGAATTTTTAGATCTCTGTGCAAATCACTGTTGCGAACATACCAGGGGGCATTTACCATGTTGCGCAAGACTTTATTTTGGAATTTTTGTATACAAAGTACATGTGTTTGTTTGGCACATCCCCATATTTGTATGCCGTACAAACATATCGGTTTGAGTATCTGATTATATAACAAAATCTTGTTATGTATAGGTAATTTAGAATTACGACCTAAGAGCCAGTACATTTCTCTATACTTATTTTCAAGCTCAAATTTTTTCTTTTTAACGTGCTCTTTCCATCTAAGTTTGACATCTAATGTCATTCCTAGGTATTTAGCATTGTTTTCTTGGGGTATATTGACCCCATTCAGATTTACCAATGGTGGTTGATTTTCTAATTTTTTATTTGTAAAATTTACATGTACTGATTTTAACTCATTGAGTTTAATTTTCCATTTCTTTGTCCAGAGGTATAGCTTATCGCTTGCTCTTTGCAATTTAATTGTAGCCTCGTCAATATTTGATCCTACTGCCATCAACGCAGTATCGTCAGCGAATGTAGCTACAGTTATATTTTCCATTTCTGGTAAATCATTGGTGTAGAGCAAATACAGTATGGGACCCAGAATACTACCTTGAGGCACACCCGTTTTAATATCTCTAATAGTAGAATACTCTTCGTTTGTTTTAGTCTGAATAGTCTGTTTTCTAGATATGATGAGAGTATATCTACGTATTGTTTAAGTAACATATTGTTTAGTTTATTTATTAAGCCTCGATGCCATACTTTATCAAAAGCTTGGGCTACATCTAGAAATATGGTAGAGCATACTTTCTTTTCTTCTAAAGCTTTTTCTATTATGTCTGTTATTTTATGAATTTGATCGATTGTCGAGTGCTTAGATCTAAAGCCAAATTGATAATTTGGAATCAAATTACTATTTTCTATGATCGGTCTCATTCGAAGCAATAATAGTTTTTCAAATAATTTTGATACTATTGGTAGTAATGATATTGGTCTGTAGGATTTGACCTCATTTATGGGCTTACCTGGCTTTGGTATCATAATTATCTCTGCTATTTTCCACATATTCGGCACATACCTTATTCTTATAGCAGCGTTTATAATGCGTGTTAGCATTGTTATAGCTTTTTTCGGAAGTTCTTTCAGGACTTCCGATGTAATTAGATCAAAACCTGGAGCTTTTTTATCTCTGATTTTTTTAATTTGTTCAACTATTTCACTCTCTGAAAATGGTGATATAACATTTTCTTGCCAATTATTATTTTCTTCAGTGAGATCATCCGAATCTGTCTCGTCTGGACAAAAAATTTCTTCAAGATGATCTGCGAATGTTTCAGCTTTATTTTTATTATCTCTCGCCCATTCACCGCTTTTCATTCTGATTGGCGGGATTTGAGAGATCGAGGTTTTTGTACTCTTTGTTGCTTTCCACAACGAGTAGTTATTTTCTCTTTTAGCTGATAAATTTTTTATATATTTTTCAAGATTTTCATTTTTAAGATCTTTAATTTTTCTTTTAAGATTCTGAGTTAACCTATTTAGCACAGTTTTGTCTGCCGGATTACGCGATTGTTGCCATCTGCGTCTAGCTCTTCTTTTTATTTTTATCATATTTAATATTTCTCTAGGGTAGTTGAATCCTACCGATTTATATTCACAATTTTTTGTATTATTCCATCCAGCATTTTGAATAATTTTAATAAAATTTTCTACTTCAGAATCTATATCACATTTGGATCTTAGTTTTGTTTTTATGTTTATTTTGTTTTCTATTTCTTGTTTAAAGCTAGCCCAGTCAGTTGTCTTGTTCGTTAGCAGAGGTTTCGACTGTTTCTTAATAACCTTTTCATATAGACTTAGTATGACTGCAGAGTGATCTGAGTCCAAATCATGGTTATCTTCTAGCTTAATATAATTGGGTGAAATTTTTTTTGTTATATAAAAATCAAGCAGATCAGGAGTTTTATTTCTATCAGTTGGCCAATAGGTAGGCTTACCGGTAGATTGGTAAATGCAGCCTTTTTCTTTTATAGCTTTTCTTAGCTCTCTTCCTCTCGTAGAGGTTACTCTAGACCCCCAATCTATGTGCTTGGCGTTGTAGTCACCTCCCAGGATAAATCTTTCGCCAAGTAGTTTAAGAATTTCTTCAAACATGTTATTCTTTATGTTGTGTTTGGGTGGACAGTATAATGCACCGACACAAAGGCTTTGTTTAACAGACATAATTCGTAGCACGATTAGTTGGAATTCATCTATTTCTAGACTAACTTCCTCGTGGTGCTTAATATCTTTCTTTATTAAAATTGAGCTACCACCTCTGGGTGTATTACTTGGATGGTTTGCGCTGTAGCATGTATAGTCATTTATTTCAGTTAAGAATGCCATTACATTTATCATAGACGTAGCTGTTATAAGTTTTATTAAAAAAATTAAATACTGAAAGAGTTATTATTTGACTTATTTTCATATCAATTATTCGTAATAATTATTCTTAATCAAAAAATGTTTCACTCATATAAAATAGTTAATTCTCAATTCTGAATATTTTTCTGTTATTTTTAATAGTTACAAAGTAATTTTGATTATTTTAGATAAAAAATAATTCGTATGAGCAATTTTTCTTTTTTTTTCGATTGAAATAAAAATCATTTTCTAATTGTAATAAATTTGAATTGATATCATAACATTTGCATTGAAATAGCTCTAAATATTTACTCTAAACAGCTGAATTGGCCTTCCACGTTATCAAAATGAAAGTACCAATTTATTAAAACTGCATAACCTAACCATTGTTATATCCTCATTTTAAAGATAAATCGCTATCCATTACTTCACTTGTTGTTTCACTATTGTTGTTCCATGTAAATGAATCCAATCGCATTACATCTTTGATTTTGATTCTTCAATTGCTCTTTTTTCAATCCTTCTAGCAATCGAAAATAAAAAGTATTAGAAAATATAAAAATTATTTCATAACTATTAAAAATAAGAGAATTAAAAAGATAGAAATCGAAAATTAACTAATTAATATGAAATAAAATTGTTTTAATTAAAAATAACTAATATTTTTAAATTTTATATTATATAAATTGAAAATGTATCGATCTTCTGTGCGATCGATAAAAGAGCTCTCACCGAAAATGTGCTTTATTTCGATAACTCCTTATGTATGATTTTTTTTAATTAAAAAATTGGTCGATAATTGTTATTTGCAGTATCTGAAATTTATACAAAACATACTCAACTCAATTTTATCAATTTTCAACTCCAAAGTTTGATTACATTTCAAACTGTAACTCTTATAATACCGACTTGTAAGCTCTTTTATAAATAAAACTCAATTTCAAAATTAAAGATTACATTTTGCTTCCATTTACATTTTGGTTTTATAACGGTAGCTATTTTATATACTTTTATATTAACTTGCCAGTTTCTATATGTATGTATATATGTATATTGGTATGTATATATGTTTATAGGTATGTATATATATGTATATAGGTATGTTTGGTAGGTTGGTTGGAATTCTTTTGTTAATATTCAAACCAAATGCTAAAAGAAAACAAATAATTTTGTTAAAAAAATTTAAAGACAGAGCTCTGAAATTTTGCACACTTACTCACGATGAAAAAAGCAACCGGACACGGTACTTTACAAAGCTATCAAATGACAGGTTTGGGTTGCTACCGAACAACTCCTAGGAAGTCTCAGGCATATTTCGAAAACCAATTGTATTACAGGCATAAAAATTTACACTTAGATACTATTTCACAAATAAAGAAATACGTGCTAGGAGTTGTTCGGCAGCAAATCGACCCAGGCCAAATTTTTGAAATCGGTATGATATACGGAATACGATATTTTTACACTATTATTTTTATAAAACTGTAAACATTCTAATAAAGTGTTGTGAAGCATAATAGTTGTCAAGCATCTCTTATCCATAAAATTGTAGCTTGATGAAAACTTTCCATTATTTGGAACTAATTTTCATATTCTCTTCAATTAAACATTTTTTTTCATCAATCATGTAATTTCCTCTATTGATTTGCATTCCTTATGGAAATTTTTGGTTTTGTCATTTTTTTTATATTCAAATTAATTTATTTTTAGTGTGTTGTTTTACTAAATAAATTATTTCAAGTAATTTCGCCAGTATTATCTTGGAAGGCATTTCTCCAGTGCAGCATAGATATTTTTGCTCGCAATTTTGCAATTTTACACTTTGTAAGTTTCATCAGGTTCTAAAAAAATTACGTCTAATCCAATAATTTGATTTTTGTTATTTCAATTAACATTCATACAAACTATATTCAGTAAATAATATTATAAATTTCTAGTTCTTAATGACATGCTAAAGTTGGAATTCAGTAATTTTAAACTCCGTATTAGTATTGAAAAATTTAAAAATAAATATGTTGGTATTCAAAATTTAATATATATTTTGAACAATTAACTTTGTTGATTAATACTAAACTTTGATGACGTAGTTCTTTAAAACGGTTTAGGCTGTTTAATTAAACAAAAAATGAAAACACTTTTGGATGAATGATTAGTCTTTCACGATAAATTTGGCTACAATGTCTAACTTCTCTCCGGGTTGTTGATTTATATTGTATCATCATAATGTTCGTGTATAAAACCAAGGTGTAAAACATTGAACCGATTTGAAAATCGCCAAAAAATTTCAATATCTATTATTATGTTAATTTTCAGAAGGCAGATGATTCATCTGGGGCTCACAACAATCGTTCACGACAATCTTTTACAAGAAATTCATCATCATAAATATTGTTATCACTTATCATATATTATATTTCCCGAGAGTAACCATATTGGTGTAGAGTATTTATTTTTATATTAAATTAATTAAACAGAAATTGTGTCATTATAATTTTACTAACATATGCCAAAATTTGTAGAACATTTTCACAAAATCAATTCAAAATACAGAAACTTTTCTCTAATATAATACTCGTATATAGAAAGTATCTAATTAAACTAACTATGTAGGTAAAATTCATAAAATTTTCTCTTCAAATAAAATTCCACTTAAAGTGTTACTCAAACAAAAAAAAGATGAAACAACAAAAGAAACAATTAAATATCATTTTTCTATTTTTAATATATTTTTTATTGTTACACATTTTCCTTATAATAAAAATTCTATGATTACAGGTTAGCTACCTTATTACCTTGTTTTTATTTTTCTTTCTTTTATATATTTTTGTTTTTTGTTTTTTTTGAAAGCTTACTTAAAAAACCTACAAGAGAATAAAACTTAAAATTTAACACTTTCTCCGTCAATACAATTGCTCATAAAAGCATAATAATAATAATAATAATAAAAAAAATAAAAATAAAAAAAAAATCGACATATGATCTCTTTTGTGCCCATATCAAAGCTTCTGGCCAGCCATACCCAAAAACTAGTCAATTATTTCGTTATTATGATATCTCTTTATGTCAATTTCATCAGCATAAATAACAGTTCTTTTTTTTGCGTTTTTCGTTTTTTTTTTTTTTTATTTTACTATGGATACATTGTACATAACATTTGGAGTGTAACAAATCTTTAAAAAAAAAAAGTTTCTTGTATTTCATATGTCGCGTTTTTTATTATTATTTTTTTTTTATAAATTCCACATAAACATACCATACATATGAATAGATTTTATTGTACACGAATTTACCTATCAATTATGTCCATCGATATTTAAAATTCCATTCGTAATAATTTTTTATCAAAAAAATATTTCACATAAAAAAAATAGATACATATTATGTTATGATGCATTATGAATGTGAATTTTCGTTCATAATATTTTAAATTACCGTAAAAGTTTAGTATATAGGTTATAACAAAAACTTAATTCACCTTTTTATTAAAAAACTAAAATTATTTATATTTTTTTTCTATGTGATTTTGTCTTATGTAATTTAGTCCCGACAGTCTCACAGGATTTTATAATAATTTAAGTATAGTTTTAAGTATGAAATAGTTTTAAGCATTATAATATTAAGATAAAAAATATATAAATCTCTTCTGGATTGGACATTAAAACGGAATGGCTATATTTTTGGATTATAATAAAATATTTCAGTAGACAATATATATAATTGTATACCTGTTTTAACATGTATAATAGGTTGGGACATACTAAAGGCGTTTCCGAACCTCTCGCACTTGCACTTGATACTTGCACTAAACCTGTCAAATCGCACTTGATTTGTTGTCAAAATTTTAGTGTAATCTCAAGTACACTAGATATCGCAAAATTAAATTTATTAAATTTAAGGTGATTTGACAGGTTTAGTGCGAGTATCAAGTGCAAGTGCGATAGGTTCGGAAACGTCCTAAAAAAAAAAGTATCATATATTGTATAGAAAACAGCGTTTATATATATTGCAACAACGATTATCGTTAGTTTCTTAGATTTTTGAATTATTGAAAATCCATTTATCCATTGTGCCATCCTTTTCTCATAGATTTCAAATCCATAGAATTTTTGTACAACTACAAGAATATATCACAAAATGAATTAAAAATATATCTATATTGATGTTACTATGTTAGGCAGCATTTAAACATCAATATTCTTCAATATTTATTGACGATTTTAGATTGAAGAGAGAGACATTTGTGTTTACACATCAGTTTTGAAACAATCAAACTATTTGTCAGTTTTTTCTTAATTCACCAAAATTAATATAAAAATAAAAACTTTTTCAATCAAGTACCCTGTGAATATAGAGTAAATGTCACATAAAAAAATAAATAAAAAAAATAACAAATGAATATTGCTAAGTTTTTTATTATTCGCCATATTTAATTTTGTCTCTCTCAATAAATATTGAAGAAAATAGGATAAATTCAATTTTTTTCTTTAATATACATACATACATAGTGACATACATATATTGATATCAATATGTGTTTTCACATCATTATTTCTTCAATATTCTCACTCATCAATAAATATTGTCTATATATATTGAAGTGTAAACGCTGCCTTAAAAACAAAATTATTGCCGATATTTAAAAAAAAACTTTATTGTTATTAATTTTATCATTTTTAAGGCCTGACTAGCCGTACTTAAGTTAACTTAATACTTTTCGTAAAACTTATGTTAAAACTTAAAGCTACATACTTACAGTTAATTGGGCAACTTAACTTACGTCTGGTAAAATTTCAATTTTGAAATTTATTTATATTGATTTTTATTCACAAATCGAATGCCATTTCAGTCAAAAGTCATTTTACTTACGTAACCTATGAACTGAATCGTACCAGCTTAAATTGAACGAAAAGTAATTTTTTTAACGAAACTAAAACTTCAGTTAACTTTGGTACGGTTAGTTAGACTTATTTACCTTAAATGAGTTTCTAAGTTTGTATTGTGAGAGTAAATAATTTTCATCACGATGAAAATTTTGTTTCCAATAAAATTCAGTTCAGCCAAGGTAATATAAGTTAATTTTAAAAAAAATTTCCTAGGATTGAAGTGCATTGCTATTTTATTTTTTATTTCGAACTTTATATTTTTCCACTTAAAGACAGAAATAAATATTTAAAAATGTTATTACTATTCATATTCTTGCAATTGCATCTTTTTGTTTTTTTTTTTATCATTTTTGTTATGTGTTTGGGTCTAGGGACGTACGTGTATATTTTACTTATCCATACAACACCACCACTAATTATTACTATCAAGGCACAGGTATTTAAAGCATCATATTTTTTTTTCTCTATAAAACATTCAGAAATATAACTAAAGATATACATT
Source organism: Argyra leucocephala (assembly GCA_963942445.1). Lineage (NCBI taxonomy): Eukaryota > Metazoa > Arthropoda > Insecta > Diptera > Dolichopodidae > Argyra > Argyra leucocephala. The sequence goes on along the minus strand of OZ012681.1, from coordinate 79,781,032 downwards.
AAAAAAAAAAAAAAAAAAAAAAAAACAAAAAAATAAATAACAAAAAGACTTTAGAATAATTGTAACTCAATCAATTCCAGGTAATCAATCTTTATTGTAAAAGCTTTAAGCGTTTAATAATAAAATCATTTTAAGAGAGTTCAACAATTTCAGTTGTCTTATAATGAATACTTGACTGGCTTAAGGGTTAACTTTCGCCAAAATAATAATAATAATCATAAAAACAATGAAGAAAAATTCAACACTTCAAATGCTATGCTTTTTGATTACATATATATTATTTAGTTACTTATGTATCATATGTTATATTGCATGTATAATATAGAAATTTTTATGTAAAGATTATGTTAATTTCTATTTGGATTTTGAAAGTTATTAAATATAGTTTTATTATACAGAATATTACGTTTAGAACACATTATTTAGTATTTTCAGTTTTTCTTTTACATTACATAAATAGCGAAGATTTACCCGACAGCAATGAACATTTCTAGTGTAATCTAAGTGAGTCAATTTTGATTCTGATTAATTTTATCTATATTTAATCTGTAAATTTGGAAATAGTACTATATTTTTTTCATTAAAAAAAATTGATATTTAAAGAGTAGAGACGTAGCGAAATCAAATAAATTTTTTAAATTTTTTTTAATTTTCAATTACAAATTTCAATTTAAAATTTCATTCAATGTATAAGTATATGCACATACATTTCAACATAGGAAAATTTTAATTTATAAAATTGCCGAAACTGACCAAGATATAGTACATATAGTTTTTTTTCTTCAGAATTAAGTTTAAATTTAATTTTTTTATAAATTACTACGTATGCGGTTGTTGTCAAAGATAAACCAATAAAAAAAAAATATAGTAGCAGGTACAAATTTAAATGATTGGAAACAATATTCATAATGAATTTGAATACGACGTTTTTCATCATACTTTCTCGAATTTCGAGGAGCGGACGAATACAAGTTAATATTTTAAGATGCTTAAAATTATATTGCTTGAAAGTGCTTAAATCACTAATTCATTTTAATAAAACTTAATTCGAACTAGGAAATTGGACCGTTCAGTAAGCTCCTAAGATTGAAACGTGTTATGAAATTATTTTTTATAGTAATTAACTTTTAAAATGAATTTCATCCCTAACTTTTCTTTGACATCGACGTGTATAGTCGGAGCACTTTCTCTGTTTTATAGGTACTTCGTAGGTGTGAACACATGCTCAGCAGAAATCAAAGCACTGCGTTCTCCTCTTAGAAAATTCCAATGCGAAACAAGAGGAGTCGTAGATGCTCACCCTTGTGGAAATCCCACATAGTTCGCACTTCAAGAATGTTGAATCATATTCCTTCTGATATTATTCCACGTTTAACTTATAATTTGCAAAATTTTAAAGAAAATAATAATATACCTTTATTCTTCAACTTCCTAATGCTAATCTACATCCCTTTTTTTCCTAATTTATCCTTTTCAATCCTATTCCAACCTACCTAATGCTTTGACTGTTTATATAAAAAAAATATGGGATATTGGATGTTACGATGCAAACGGTATGTGAAATTGACGATCTAGGTGTTTACCAGGTGAAATTGATGACCTAGGTGTAATCATTTTAATTTTCAGTCATTGTCTTGAATACTTTTCCGATGAAGCTATAGAATTAACATAAGATGGCAATAAAAATTCGTGTCATTCAAAATGTCAAATATTGAACTGCAACATGTATCAATTGAGGAAATGATCAGAATTGCGATTAATTTCTTTAAAATAGGAAAATTTCTAAAATATTTACTCGATATACGCACAGATCACATTGCTTTAGTATAGTATGTATAGACTCATAATTTAAATGAAATCAGCACTCATGTATAAATATTTATACCATAATATTCTGAGCAAAACAAATGTAAAAAACTAGTTTTCATTTTTAAGACCTAAAATGTAGTAGAATTAAAAATGAAAAGAAATTTGAATAATTTATTTTTTATTGTAAATTTTTTTTTTTTATGTATTTCAAGTTTTTTTGATATTCAACTAATTTGAACTGAGAAAATGGTTTAAAAATTTTAATAATATCTTTTTTATCGAATGAAAAGATTTTTTAGTCAATAAAATATAAATAAATTAATTGATCTGAATTGGTATACAATTTGTAACCTAATTGGGATGGATTTGGTATTTATGACTATTTCAGATCAATGATTGAATCTGGTAAGCAAAGTGAAAATGCAGTAAGAATATAGTCATTTTATGACAGAATTATTATTAATTTTTCAGATTGGTTCAATGGCGAAAACCATAGCGAAACCGAACTGAATAGGTAGTTCAAGTTCTGATATTAATTAGCTTAGGTTTATTTGTTTGTTATTTATAATATACTTTAAGATGAGTTTAAATTGTGATATATGTAATCAAGATTTGCATAAGATATCAATTAAATATACACCAACATATAACTACACAACTTGAGGTGAGCTTTGGTCTTAATTTTTGTTATTTTCATCATTTCTTCCTCATAAGACACATTATCAGCTATTTTTTTTCGTTTAGTGATATAAAACACTTCAACACCGCTGTTGAATGAACCAAATATAATTAAATATATATACAAATTATATATTTGTTTTCTTATTATTTTATTACAGGTACACGTTAGGTGAAAGTGCATCAAGTGCATTAAAATAATAAATATATTTGATGTAACAAATTGATTACATTTTGTTACAAACAATTTTAATAAAAAACATAATACCGTTTCGATTGAGTAATAACAACTCAATGAATTAGCAAAACTCAAACAGATCAATTTTTTATTAATTTTCAAATATAAGCAAACTCTGTTCACTTCGACAAACTCTGTTAGAATGCGAACAATAAAATATGACAGTACACTTGCCAGTAGATTTTAATAGGTGGATATATTACAATAATCATGCCTCCTTCAGGTTTTATCCCCTGGAAAAACTTTATAGGTAAATTACTGATGAGCTAGTGGATTTTAGATCTCCATCACTTAACATCCCCATTAGTTATTTACAATAGTGATAAATCTAGTCCACCTTGGTTTACCAAAAACCTTAAAAAGTTAAAAAATCAGAAAAATAAAGCTTGGCGTAAATTTATTAAAAGCAATAATAACATTGACTATAATGCTTTCTTGAATCTATTTAATGAATTTAAAATGATGTCGGATAATTTATGTCCCAATTATGTAAAAGATATGTCTGATAATATTAATACTAATCCGAAACTTTTTTGGAAATTCGTTAACTCGAAAAGAAAACGTGATCAGTATCCTTTGTGTATGAATTATAAAAACTCTAGTAGTAGTGATCCTAATGTCATTTCTGAATTTTTCCGTGATTTCTTCTCTATTAGTTATTCTACGGCTGCTTTCTCATTAAACGAAAGTAATTTTGGCCATTTATCGAATTTTTCTAAAACTACATTGAGTAATATTCATATCGATTCTAATGTGGTACTCAATTATTTATTAAAGCTATGATTATAATCCTAGTCCTGGTACTGACGGCATCCCTAACCTATTCTTAAATAAATGTTCTTCTTCACTATGTGGTCCTCTCTCTGTATTATTCAATTCTTCTTTAACTTCGGGTATCTTTCCTTCAATCCGGAAAACTGCCATAATTCGACCAGTTCACAAAAAAAAATCTAAAAAATAATGTAAGTAATTATCGTCCAATTGCTAAACTTTCTTCTATACCTAAACTATTTGAACTTATTGTATTTGATTCTATTTATGATCATTGTACTTGTTTCTTATCATCTTTTCAACATGGCTTTGTAAAGCTTAAATCTACTGTTACTAATCTTGTTGAGTCAACATCTACCTTTATTAATAACATGGAAGATGGGTTTCAAACGGATGTAATATATACAGATTTCAGCAAAGCTTTTGATTTGCTTCCACATAACATTATCATCTTTAAGTTAAATAAATTAGGATTTCCTAGTTACTTTATTGATACATTCTTACATTTCTGGTCGTAGTTATAGCGTTTCATTTAGATCGTCAATTTCCACTGAGTTCGAAGCTCCCACAGGTGTGCCTCAAGGTAGTCATCTCGGTCCTTTACTCTTCATTATTTCTATTAATGATGTTTCATCTTTATTAATTAATAGTCATATTAAAATCTACGCCGATGACATGAAAATTTATAAAAAAAATTGTTAATTTAGAGGATGCATTAACGTTACAAGCTGATCTGAATCGTTTCTATAGTTGGTGTTCGTATAATAATCTGCAGCTTAATGTCAATAAATGTGCTTATATTACTTTTACACGACGATTATGCCCAATTTGTTATGTATATTCTTTTAATAGCCAAAGTATTCCAAAGGTTACATCAATTAAAGACTTATGAATACTCTTCGATACTAAACTTTCATTCCATCTGCATTATTCAGATATTTTAAACAAAGCCAATTCTATGCTCGGTTTTATTAAACGTTGGACTAGAAAATTTGAAGATCCGTATGTATTAAAATCCCTCTATACCTGCTTGGTTAGACCTAATTTAGAATATGCTAGTCAGGTTTGGTGTCAATTTTATGGTGTTCATATAATGGATAGAATTGAATCGGTTCAAAGAAAATTACTTAAATCTGCTTTACGTCTTCTTCCTTGGGAAGATCCTTTAAGATTACCTCCTTATGAACATCGACTAAATTTAATTCATCTTAATACCCTTGAAAAACGGCGTAAAGTTGCTGTAATTGTATTTCTAATTGAGTTAAGTAAAGGCAACATTTCGTCTCCCCAATTGTTTGCTAAACTTAATTATTGTTCTCATTCTAGACTAAGAACTGCTAATATGTTTAACTTGCAGTACCATCGGACTAATTATGAACCAATTAATAGGATGATGTTTCTTTGTAATGCATACAAACCCCATATTAACTTTTCCCTAACTAAACAATCATTAAAAAATAATCTGTATTTGTGTAACTGATTTTTTTGATGAATCTTTGACCTGTCCTCTTAATTGAAGCTTTTTTCATTTTTATTTTTTAATTATTGTTAAATATAAGATTTTGTTTTCTTTTTTAATTTTGTTATTTTTTTTTTAGTAATTCTTTTTTGAATGTTTAATTTTTAGTTTATAAATTTAATTTAAGTATGATTTATTGTAACTTGCTTGAATTAAGCTCGAAATAAATAAATAAATAAAACATACATTATTATTTATATAAATAATAATCATTATTTTAATTCCATTAAGCCAATCGTCGTCACTATCAACTCAAAGACCGTGGTGAACTGTCGCAGTTCTCTCAACGAGCAAATGGATTGGTTCAACATACGACTACGTTGGGTGGCAGGATACAGTGCGGTTCTGTATAACAGCAATGCAGATTCCTTGCTAGAGAGGGTACTATATTCGAAATTATTCCGGAAAGGAACATTCTGGGTAGAGATCTATCTACTTGTAATATTTTTGCAAAGAACCAATCACATCTTCAAATTTCAGATGGTAAAGCTCGGAATTCCCTCAATAGAATTTTGCAGAACCTGTAGAGAGGGAGAAGATCATTAAATTGATAGCTTCGCTGTACCTGTCTTGGTATTTATTAAAACAGGAAAATCGATCTAGGAGCTTTCTTTCTAGACTCACTGGGTTATCTAGAAAACGCTAAAATTCAAGACCTGCACCGCTTTGTGAAAAGCTCAAAATTGTTCGCCGAGTAAATTTTTATGTGATGAAAGTTCATGTTATATCACATTGAACCTCACCTACAACTACACTTACCCAAGCCAATTGTCTCAATTCAATTGTAACAGTTCTCATGTTGGAACAATAGATTAAATAGTTTTACGGTTTACATTTTACTTTTATGTACTGTAATATTCGAAACTAAATCTAAATTATTTGAATTAAAAAGTATAATAAAGTGAATAGCTTGGCCAAAAACAACATGTTAAATTATTTTGAGAAGAGTTAGAATTTTGGAATAACAATGTTGCAACTATTAATGAAGTTAAAATATTAGACAAATTCAACAAAAAAGTTTAATAATATTATTTTGTTATTTTTGTAGTTTCGAAAGTTCTTTTGTTGTTCTATTTTTGTGGATAATAAGGTAATAGGAGCTCTTGAAGTAGAATTTTGAATATTAAATTAATATAACTAACTTGTTAATTTTGTACATTATAATTATTATTGCCGATAAAATAATACCGAAATAAATCAGGCCGGAACTTCTTTTCAAAAATTAGCGATTCAGACCTTATGAAATTCGTTAAGCAATTTGTAAATTTAATCAAAACTGAAATTTATATTTACATATACGAATACAGTTATTTTAATGATATTAGTTGTGCAGTTGATTAACGAGGTGATGTAAAAGAAAAACAACTTAATACACTCGATTTTACCTTAAAATCGAGTTAAAGTAGGTGATATGAGTGTTTTTATTAGTTTCAAATTGCATATTTTTCTGACATATATTTTTTCTTTTTTTTACTTGATTGAGTTTTGTTTACACCATAAATTTCTTGTTATGAACTTATTGAATTATAGGTTTTATTAACAAAATGCAATTTAGTGCAACCTAAGAAGTACATATACATAATATAATATTCAGTTTAAACATTTATTATCAAATTATGTAAAATCTGAATTTAGTTTTTGTATTGAATATCAAAAGCTTAAGGCAACAAAATATTCTCTTTAATTTTGTTTTGTTATAATTCAGGATTTTCTTTTGCATTTGTAATTTTATATGATAACCGCAGAGGTTGTTACCTCATTTAAAACATAAATTTTTTTGAATGATGTAGTTTTGAAAAATAAAATAAATATAATTTTATATAATGCACAAATTATGTTTAATAATTTTTGTTAACTTTTAGTTGTGTACTGTAAATTTACTTAGCGTATCGGATTGGTGCAATATCATTATGCAATAACTGCAGTGGTGTAATTATTACCTTCCTTCAGCAGCTTCATAATGCCGAAAAACCTTTAATAAAATAATTTATTTTTGGATAAATTGTTGATATATTCTGAAGTTAGAAAATACCAGCTAATAATAACAGTAATGTTATAGTGAACTCGATATTCATTTAGATAGTTGCAAGATACATACTGAATTATAACTAGAACCATCTGATTCTAAGTAGAATAACAAAGTATAAAAACTAAAATCATACTTAGTTGTCATTATATTTAATCCGTAAATTGAAAAAAGTACGATGCAAATGGCTGAGTCATGGGGAAAAGGTAATATAGAAAATATTTCTGCATTTGGTGATAACTCTCGCATACTAAGAATAGTCATATTAGAAGATGAACTGGACAAGCTACAAGATAAGATTGATCAAGATATAAAGATAAGTAATTGGATGAATAAACATAAATTAACAATAATTGACACAAGTAAAACCAAGTTTATGTTATTGAAAAATAAAATAGAGTCCATTATGTCAAATATGGAAATTGCAATATTGAAATGGTTGATCAATATCTAGGTGTCATAATCGACATTTACTTAACCTGAGGTCCACAAATTGTTGTACAAATAAGAAAAGGAAGAAGAATTGCTGAAATTTTCAAAGTTTAGTTGCTTTCAGATTTAGTTTAGATTTTAGTTGCTTGTAATAATTCATATTCTGCTGATGGTGTAGCTGTGTTTATTAGAAATGATATCATAAATACTTTTTCGGTTGTAATTTATATGGTGCTGATGATTATAAAATTAATGTATGAAGTAAATAATGTATCTTTTTGTTTCATTTGCGTTTACAGACGTCACAGTATTAGTGTGTGTGCATTTTTATCTAATTATTATTTTTTTTTTTTTGTTTTTTTTTTAAGTTAAGCCGAATATACACGAATATACAGCTTGAACTAATTAAGGATTGTAGAAAGAAAAATATCCCTTTGATCACTAGGGATATTTTGAATAAATTTATTAATATTACTCTTGAACTTTTGTAGATTGTACGTAGGTATATTTTTGCATTGGAGAAACACGTTTGTTGGAAGAAAATTTTACCACAAACGAATTCCCATAGCCAGTTTTGAGCCACCTTGGAATTTGCACTGAGTAGGGGAGGGCACTTGATGCCTCTCTTGTTCCTCGGCGGAAATATTTGAGAGGAGGTGGCATTAAGGCTTTTATTTCATCTGAACAAGTGCCTAAACCTACGAGATATCTATGAAATAGGGAAAGTGCTCAACAACACGACGATTTTCAAATGGCACAAGGGAGGATGTCACATTAGGGTTGTCAATAAGACGAATGGCACGCTTTTGAACTTTGTCAAGAAAATTTAGTGCGGTTCGTGATGCACCGGCACATATATGTGAATTTTATTCCAACTTGGGTCGTATGTATGATTTATAGATATTTATCATGTCCTGGGGAGAAAAATACCTTTTGCAGCGACTCAAAAAACTCAAACATCTCGCGGCATTTTTAGCAATGTCAAAGATATGGTAATTCCATATCATTTTATTGTTGACCTTCATGCCCAGGATATTCAAGTGTTCGGTTCGTTGAATACGCACACCTCCGAATAATAGGGTGGGGTTAAATGGGGTAGTTTTGCGCGAGACTAGACAGCTTTGAGTTTTGGAGGTGTTGAACTCAACTCTATTATTTTTCCCCCAGTTGAAAATAATGGCTAAATCATGGCTGAGGGTGCTGACCATGATGTTATGTTTAGTATCAGTAACTGGTATTGTAGCATGTGATTTTCGAAGAAAATCGAAGGATGCTACTAGAGTGCTGTCGTCTGCAAAACTATGGATAGGATTGAAAGTTGATTGGAGAAGATCATTGATAAATATAAAAAAGAGAGTAGGTGAGAGAACTGATCCTTGAGAAACACCAGCGTTAGTATGATTTTTGTCGGATATGAATCCGTCAATTAAGACACGATCCGAACGATTCGAGAGAAAATTTCCAATCCATTTTATAAAAGCAGAACCCAGGCCTATAGCTTGGCATTTGGATAAAAGAGCGCAATGCCAGACTCGATCAAAGGCTTTTGAAATATCCAGAGCTATAGCAGTAGATTCGCCAGAGTTTAAATGCTAATGTTGAGCTTCTCGCTAAGGCAAGTCATTAGATCGCCAGTGGAGCGTTGTGATCTTAAACCATATTGCCTATCACTAATTATACCTTTGCAATCAAGATACTTCATTAACTTTTTGTTGATAATAATCTCCATTACTTTGGAAAGGATCGACGTGATGACTATATGTCTGTAGTTGGAGGGATCCAAATACAGACATATAGCCATCAGCTTTGGAGGGATGCGCAATTTTTCATTGAGTATGATAAATGAAGGAGATTGTGCAGCGGTTTAGAAATGGCGAGGGCAATGTGTCTCAGGACCATAGCTGGAATCCCATCAGGACCGGTCAACTTCCTTATATCAAGATTCATGAGAACTTTCACCGCAGTGCGTGTTCTAAAGTAAACTCCTCCAATGGAAAAGTCTACTTGAGGGAAAATTGGTACTTTTTGAGCTGTGGAAGGGAGTGTGGAATTAGCAGCGAATAATTTCGCAAAAAGGTTGGCTTTTTCAACTGAATCAGATATAATTCTGTCGTTGACAATCATCGGTGGGAATGAAGACCCAGAAAAATTTTGCTTAACAACTTTGGCGAAAGACCAAAATGATTTATTATTTTTGGGGAGGCTAAGAATTTTTTGACTCAATCTTTGTTTATGCAAAAATTTTTGTTTTTTGATGATTGATTTACATTTGTTATTGGCCACTTTATAATTCTTACGGGTTTCATTGGACACATTAGCCTTGTATTTTACGTATGCATTTTCCTTCATTTTTAATGAATCACTACAAATGTTATTAAGCTCTGATCGTATAAATAGCTTAAGTGGGAAAATTTGTATAATTTTAGGCGATTTTAATATTAATATCTTAATCGATTCTAAGGAGGTGGATGATTATTTAGGTTTAATGTCTTCGAATGGTTTTGAATCATTAATCAATGAACCAAAACTTATCTCTTCTTTGTCGTCTACGTGTATTGATAATTTTTTTTATAGATTTCATAAAGACTTGAACTCGTGTTTTTATGGTAATGTATTTGACTACAATATATCAGATCATTCAATGACGTCAATTCATTTTGATAATATTTCTCTAAAACCAATTGATATATATTCTTTTGATTGTTTTGATAAAATTAATTTTAGTTCATTGAATTCTTTGTTGCGAATCCAAATCCTTCTGTAGCTTTTGATTACTTTATAGAAAGGTTTTTTTATTATGTTAGAGAGTGCAGTACAAATTCTTTTGTTGTATAAAATAAATTAAAAAACTAAAAACTTGGATTTCTTCATCAACCGTAGTAAAAATTAATAAACGTAATAAATTAAAACAAAAACAAAAAATAAATGGAATTTAAGAACAATTAAATATTATAAGAATTTATGTCATGAAATGAAAAAAGAAGTTTTTGAGAGGAAAGATAGGTATTTAAAAAACAAATTTGAAGCTGCACAAGAAAACATAAAAAATAATGGGATTTGATAAATATACTCTTAAATAAAATTAAAAAAAATAATGACATTACAATAGAAATTAGTAACGAACTAATTAATGATCCTGTAATTGTTGCAAACAGATTTAATGTGAACTTAAGTAATATCTCTTAAAACTACCGTTATCACTTTCCAGGTAATTATGTTGATAATGAGTTGAAGGAAGAAGTTTTCTAATCAAGTAGTTTCTTTTTTGAACAAATTACTTTTTTTGAATTATTGAAAATTATCAAAGAATTGAAATCCTCTAATTCTAAGACTTCTCTTTCAGTTTCAAGCAATATTATTAAAAGAGTTGCATTTCAAATTATTGACGTGCTAACCTTTTTATTTAATTCATGTATTTACGGTGGCATATGGAATGGAAAATGGAATATTCATATATCTTAATGGAAAAACTACGGAAGACGCCATGTTGAAATTCTGTGAAGATATATATATCCCAAGTATCATTTTGTGCTCTATTACAGCTCAATAATAGTTTACACAACTAAAATTGAACAACAAATTTTCTCTAATATAACTGCGGAAGCTCCTATAGAAGGGTTGTAGAGCTCTAATAGAGCTAAGTGGGGCACATTTAGAACTATTTTAGAACAAATTAACTACCATATAAGCAGTTATAGAGCAGTTATAGAGCAAGAAATTTCAGCTTATTTTTATCAACTACGTTGCTAATTCGCTCTATACAAGTGTTTAATTAGCATTTGGTTACTCTTATGGAGGTAATATGTTGTTGAAATTGAAAAAAAACTACATTTTAATTCCAACTGTCAAAATATTATAATGTTATTTCTCTATAAGAGTTTAATGACATTTAATTTAATCTTTTCAGTATACCAAATTATTATTTGTTTATCTATGGAGATTTTGTTTCTCAAATAAAAATTGAAGTAGGAAAATAAAAAACATTTATGGAATACTTGTTTACTCGTTTTTAGTAAATATAATACCCCAAATTTGCTTGCGCAGCGAGATTTATTTTGAAATCATACTAAATAGAACCAAAAATAACAATGCCCTTTAAAATTATCAAATTTTTAATAAATATTTAAATTTTATTTAAAAATAAAAATATTTCAAATGCAAAAATAAGGCTGCAATTGAAAGGAAATTTATTTTAGAACAATAATAGTATGTAAAAAATAATTTTTAAACCACGATTATCAAGTATTTCAGGCTTAAATAATATTTTAGTTTTTAGAATTTTAACATTTTTTGTTCAATTAGGTATTTTTCTAAGAAAAGATGGCCGAGCTTCCTGCGAGCTACTATAAGAGCTATATTTTTTTTTTTTTTTTTTTTTTTTTTTTTTTTCTCCTATTACTCCGCGTGGTAGCATAGGGCTTCGATAGTGAACCTCCATTCCTCTCTGTTGAGTACTACTTCCTTAATATCGTCCCAGGTATAATTGTTGACTGTTAATTCTTGATCGATTGTGCGTCTCCATGTGTTGTATGGTCTGCCGGGTCTCCTTTGTCCTTGTGGATTCCACTCTAGAGCTCTTCTTGCTATATCACTTTCTGATTTCCTTAGTGTATGACCTATCCATTTCCATTTTTTCCTATTTATCTGTCTGTTGATAGGTTCTTCTCCAGTTATCATCCATAAATCCTCGTTGCTAATTCTTGCCGGCCAGAATATTCTGCATATAATTCTCAAGCACTTGTTGATGAATACTTGTAGCTTCTGTTTGATTCTGACCGAAGTGAGCCATGTTTCACTGCCATATATTAATGTTGACTTAACACATGCTCTGAATATTGTTAGCTTTGTTGTTCTCGATATTTGGTTGCTCCGCCATATCTTCATTAGGCTCCCAAATGTTCTTCTTGCCTTATTTATACGGCTGTTGACATCTTCTGTTGCACCTCCTCTTGATGTTATAATGCTCCCCAGGTAGTTGAATTCTTCTTCGTATTCTATCTGTTGTCCACTCACTGTTATTGGCTCACTATAACTATTGTTTGTCCTCATTGCTTTGGTTTTCTCGATATTTAATTCCAGTCCCGATTTCTTTGCTTCTTCCTGTAATCTGTTGCCTTTGTTCTGTAGGTCCCTTTGATTTTTCGATATGAGGCATACATCATCTGCGTAATCTAAGTCTTCTAAGTTTCCGAAGAGATCCCATTCTATTCTGTTTATTCCAGTGCAAACTTCTCTTAGAATGTCGTCTAGTATTGTGTTGAAGAGAAGTGGAGATAGTGGACATCCTTGTCTAACTCCTATATTGGTGTAGAATGGATCGCTGATCTTACCTCTGTGTTGAACTGTTGTCTCTGCATCTTTATACATCGCTTTGATGATGTTGATGATTTTTTCAGGAACTCCCTTCTTTGTAAGTGTTCTCCATATTGCGCATCTCTTGACTGTGTCGAATGCTTTCTTAAAATCTATGAATAGTAGATATAGTGGGGCATTCCATTCTACTGATTGTTCAACTATGACCCGTAAAGTATTTGCCTGGTCTACACAGCTTCGGTTTGGTCTGAAACCTGCCTGCTCTTTCCGTAGTATTGGTTCTAGTACTTCTTCTAATCTTTTCTTTATAATAATTGCTATTATCTTATGAATAGTATTTAGAACCGTGATTCCTCTCCAGTTGCTGCAATTTGCCAAGTCTCCTTTCTTAGGTATCTTGACAATCATTCCTTTCTTCCATGATGGTGGTATATTCTCCTCTATCCATGCTTTCCTGATGTGGGGTTCAATTGTTTTTGCGAATAAGTCAGGGTCCAGTTTGGCTATTTCTGCTGGAATTCCATCTTCACCTGTTGCTTTGTTGTGCTTCAGGATATTGATTGTAGCTTTGATTTCTTCTATATTTGGAGCTGGAGCAGATATTGGCAGTCCCTCAGTTGGGTAGATATTTGCATTGTCTCTGTTTCTTATGTGTGCTTCATTATTTATCTTCGTTGCTCAGTTCTTGGAAATGTTCTCTCCATCTCTTTAATTGATCCTCTAAGTTTGTGATGAGCGCACTTTAATTATAGTTTTGTAAAATATTAGGGTGGATCATATTTATATTAGGAATTTCCTTTGAAATAAAATACAAAACGATATAAAGTGCCATATTTTGAGTTGTTACGATATTTCGGATGATTCAATATTTAATATGACGAATCTCAATAAGAAAAAATAAATTCATGACCTCAACAAATTAATAACTTCCCCCAAAAAAGAAACATTTCCAGTAGTCTTATAAAGATATGCAATAGTTAGGTAAAAACTAACTATTTAGCTTAAAGGCTTTCTTAAATAATTAGCTGAAAACCGAGTTCCATAAATTACCCCCACACTCGGACTACATAAAAGTTTTGAAAATACAGTTGGTAACTCTTGACACCAAGCATCTGAATTTATTAAACGTCTGTTTTAAAAAAAAAACGACAGGTAAATGTAGACAGCAAAGGTATAAGTTAAAATATTGTTCAAAAAGTTCTTCAAAGCATAAGTTGAAATTTATATACTATTGAATATATATGTAATATACATGTTGAAAAACTTCTTACTTGACAGTTCATTTCTTTCACTTTTTTATAAAATTGTTTTCGGTTGTACTTCAACAATATAGTTTACCATTTCCACGTGGTTCTTAAATAAAGTAATCTAAAATATTAAAAACAATTTTGAGTGAACTCCATGAAATCAATTAAAAGGCTTAAGTTAAATGTTCAATTATAAACAAAGAGATCTAAATATAATTGAAAAGGATTTGAATAAAAGCGGCTGGCATGTTTTTTATTTGACATAAAACATTCAAGTGAGGAAAACAAAGGTTTAAAAAGTTAATTTTAATCAGATGGTAAATAATATTTTGGCCGAAAACTGACGAAGAAAAATTAATTTTTTTTACAATATAAAGTCATCAAAAGAAAAGTAAGAAATAAGAAAATAATAGCTATGGGAACAATCCCCTAAATATGTAAAGAGTTTTTAATTTAAAATCCCATTTTTTCTTTAATATCTTTAAATTCACACGTAATATTAAATGTTCTATAAGATCGTTTGTTTAACAAAAATGTTTATACTTACAAACACATAGCTATGTATTTATAAAACTAAATTTATCTGTCAAATTCAAAATTTTGCCAAAAGTATTTTTAAATTTTTTTTTATGTACATTATGTATTTAAATTACTATTATTGTGTTTTATTTTTTTTAATTTATTCTAATTCCAATTTATTAAAATAATATAATACTTGAAATGGAAAAATTGACATTTCTGAACTAAAATTTTCATATCACCGAGTCAATGTCAGATACAATAGAACATTATCTTGTTTCTTTCACCCACTCTAATAAATAACAACATGAAGTTAGCTGCATAATAATTCAATTTGTTTTTGTAATTTATTTTGACATAATTTTGGCGGTTGCAAATTTGCTGTGTAACTGTTGCATTGGAGCACTTATGGAAAGCTTATAGAGCAATTTTGTTGTTGTGTCATTTTTGTTTTGTTTTTCATATTCAAATGTCAGATGTTATATTTATATTTTGTTTAAGGTTGAAGGTATGTGCATAATTATTAATATATTTAAAAGAATCCAAGTAAAAACAAATGTTAAAAAAATTACACCAATTTGCCATCACAAAATTAATAAATTTGGAAAATTCGTATTTGTAATGTATATGTACCTATATTAGAATTGAATAATCAACATTTATTAATAATATACTAGCTTTGTAACCCGTCATAAATGACGGAAGCAAAATAAATCCTAGTTTCTTTTTTTCTTTCATTATTTTCTTTGTTCCGAAATTACAGTACTTATGTTTATATCACTTTTTATTTATTTTTATTTATGTTTATATTGGCCTAACACTAATCTTTTTTTTTTTATATAACAGAAAAAGAAGTACCATACCAACAAATTTGAATAAAATGTTTGTATTTTTGTATGGTATACTCGTACTCACTTCCATTTAGTTATAATTCGTTAGTTGGGTTCCATTTAGTATAAATTATACCGTATTAGCGTTATTGTGGCCTCTTTGTGTTATTGTAAGCAAATTTAAAAATGGGATCTTATTTTCATATAAATTTTGTATTTTGTATACTATATAGGGATCTTATTTTGCTATATGAATAAACTGTTATTATGGTATTGTGTTATTTTTAAAAAAACATTCAAAATTTTGTATCTAAATTGGTAAAATTTACAAAAAATACAAAAACATTTTCATCAATAATTTTCAATTTACAAAAAAACAATGTTTTATTATCCGACGTAGAAGTAGAGTTTATTATCCTACTCTACTTCTATCAAGTTCTATTGATTGAACAGTGAACCTGAACAGTGAAGTGAACAGCGAACCCTTAACACTGAAAATAAAATAACATTTTTGGAATGGAGCATGCAGAATATACAGAATACAGATGCAGCAAATAATAAAAAAAAACAAAAAAAAAACAAAAATAATTTTTTTTGAGTGAAGTGAGTTACGCACACAATAATGACAAAAATAAAAGGTATAAGCAGGTATAAGTAGTATAATGTATAATATTATACAATACAAATATGCTGATACACATGTATATTATTGTGTATAATTTTAAGTAATAAGAATTACCTTTGAGTGAATTATGTTTTTTTTTGTGTTACATGCTGTTTGCCTTTTGGTTATTATACCATATTAAACTATTGATTAAATTTCTATTAGTCCTTATTATTATAAATCAAAAAAATTGTTTGTATTATTTATATTATTATTATTATTTATTATTTTTCCTTATTATTTGCGAAGAAGACTAACATTAAATTAAAAAAATATAGTTCATGCAATCAATTTTTCCTGCAAAGGTTCAGCATGGTAGACAGGGGTTAAAAAAAAGCACCAAACCAATTTGTATATATATGCATTTGTATACATATGCAATTTGTATATGTGTTGGAGCGTTCCGTCGAACTTACAAACATCCACATAAATGCAGAATAATATATATATATATAATTAGATAGAAGAAGCAAGAAGCTTAAGTATTTATTTGGTTAATTCTTGTTTTTTATTTTGTATTATTTGAATTGTTACATTATTTTATGATTTGAACAAAAAAATATTTTACATAAAGTACAATTTAAACAAAAATGAAGTTATCAATTGAACAAAAACTTAATTTTTATATTTTATTTTGAACATTTTACACACTATACATTTGATACTGAAAAATTGTGGCTCCATTTTCTCGCAATCCGAAAAATATATACTATTTAAGTAAGATGATTTAATCGGCATTTCAAACATTTCTTTTATACTTTTTAATGAACCATGTATAAAAACTTCTCCAATTATTGTTTTTTCCGACTGCCTTGTTTCTACAATGTTATTATTTTTTGCTGTGACAAACATCCATGCTGAGAATTTAAATTAGACATTACCCGAATTTTCGTTTTCATAGAACTAATGCTTTATTTTCATTTTTCACATAAAACAATTATTTTTTATCTGTAATAATTATGTCCTCTTGACTTTTTAAAAATTTTTATTTAAAATTAATATTTTTTACATTTATTTTTTTTTAAATGCGCGTTTTGCATCTTCTCAGTTCTCATAAAAATATTTAAAGAACTGAAGAAAAAAAATTATGACATAATTATGTATGAGCGTCATATTATGCTCTATAAGTTATGTTAAAGAAACAAATTAGTTGTCGAGTTTCTTCGGATTTATATTCGTGCTGCTCTATAAGAGTGATCGGTTAAAATTAAAAAGTGCTAATAGAGCTTAACTAATTTCGAAGTTGAAGCTCTATAAATGTTGTTCTATAGAGCTATAATAGAGCTAATAACCTCTATTAGTTATTTTATTGCAACTCTTAAAGAGTAAAAGAAAATATCTCACAAAAAATGCTAATTAGCTGCTCATGCAGCTATTATAGAGCAGATAATTTTACAAAAAAATCTTAAATTCTAATGTGTTGTCATAATGTTAGTTTATAGAGCAAATTTGCTTCAGAGAAAGGTTAAAGAACAGTACTAGAGCAAATTAGCTTTCTCAAAACAAATTAGCTGCAAAAATTGTTACTTGGGTATGATATGGCCTTAATAATAATTTCATTACAGCTGATCTAGTTATTGATATTACTAAAGTCTTTGATCTTGTCAATCATAATATACTTTAAGATAAATTATATAATATAGGCTTTAGCGATTTTATGTATGAATGATTCAAATTGTATCTCACTGGAAGGTTTCAAATTGTTAAAATTACTGAAAAATTTAGTGAAAAATTAGAAGTAGTTAATGGATTCCACAAGGCTCGGTTCTTGGTCCAATTCTTTTCCTAGTCTACATTAATTCTCTATTTTTGTAACCTTTCATAGGTAGATCCATTGCTTTTGCAGATGATACTGCTTTTACGTACACTAGTCTTAGCTATTTGAATGCAGTAGCATATATAAATTATGATTTAGATATAATAAAGCGTTGGTTTACGAAGCATAAACTCGTAATTAGTGAAAAAACCAAATGTATGTTTTTTAGTATAAGTAAGCCTACATTATGTGACTACAATTTACATTATCATGCACCTAATTGCAATAAGTTCCCCTTAGTAAAAAGTAAAAATTGTTCTCAGTATCTACATGTCATACAAATTGTTTTAAAATTGAAAGTGTGTTTTCTTTTAAATATTTAGGGATTACAATTGACTCTTAGTTTTACTGGTCATTGCATACTTCTTATCTTAAAAAATATTTTAATAACGTAATCAGGCATTTATACATAATAAGTTTGTATAGTTCAGTTGAAGTCACAAAAATGGAATATTATGCTATTTTTCAATCTAAATTGGAATATGGTATTGTGTGCTGGGGTGGAGCTTACTTTAACCAGGTCTTCAACCACTCCTTATTTCACAAAAACACGCCTAATAATCAACATAGCTATACTTTATTTCAATGAAAAACAATTTTACCGGTAAAAAATTTATACTTGTTTAAAACACTCAAAGTTTTTTACAATTTAAGAATTAATACTTCTAATAGATCACACTTCTGTAATTTCTTTAGAATAAAAGCACCAAGAATTTTTAATAAACTTCCCCAAAATGTGAGAATTACAAGAAACCAGTCCAAATTTCTTTATCTAGTAGCTAAAAAAATAAATGTGATTGATGTTGAAAAGTTACTACAGGTTCAAACTTAACTAGCACTTTCATAATCAGTTGTAAATTATTAGTACAATTACGTTCTATATTCGATTACCTATGTATGAATGTGTATTTTAATTTTTATTTTAGATACAAAATAAAAAATTTTGTTTTTCTCTCTTTGAATTTAATTTGAAAATTAGTTAAGAATTTGCTAAATATTTGTAATTACAAAATGTTTCATACACCCCTTGTTGAATTTCTGCAAATTTATATTTTAAGTGGTTGCAAGGCAATCAAAACATGTTCTTATTGTATTTGATTGTTATTATCCTATTTTATAATATACTAGCTTGGTAACCCGCCATAAAAGACGGAAACAAAATAAATTCTAGCATTTCTTTCCTTCATTAGAGTTTTAATTTCAAGTTTAAGAAAAATACGTATTTGCTTACTAATTTATCGTACCTTTATTTTTGTACTATAACGCTTTTAATTACCATATAAACAGAATATTTGTAGTAAGGTGCAAAATTTTCTATTCCCTAAGGGTCATTTATTCGATCATTTTAGCGACATCGTTTTTGCCAACATTGAAAATTTATCGTATAATTCAGAATTAAGTTAATCCTGTGAACATTCAATAACATTCGCTGCGTAAGCTTAGCGTCAAAGTTTATATTTTATTAAAGTAATTATTGAAATAATAATTTCCGTAAAATGGGTGGTGTGGACATGTACGACAATCACACTGCATACCGTATTGGAATACATGGCAAAAAATGATACATGCCTATAATCTTATGGACACTGGATGTTTCAAGAAGTAATGTTTCAATTTTAACCAAGTCATTTGGATTATTGATACCATTAAAAGATAAATGTCTTATTATGCACCATTCAATATAATTTTTGTTAAAATTTTTATATAATTATTATATATTTTAGTGTTTTAGTTATATAAGTGTCCTATTAAATCTTTTCAGTTTTGTTAATTTTTTTATTTCTGAATTTGTTAACTTCCTATTAAAATATCTAAAATGTTCAAAAAAAATTTGAACTGATACTTAGTTTTTATCATATCAGAGTTTTGAGATCAAACAGTTTTGATAAGTCTTATAATTCTTGATTATTTTGTATTAACCTTCAAATAAAATTTAGAAATATAGTAATGTTACACTATGTTGGTAAGTTGACTGATTATAAATCCTATGTAAGACCACTTTTTACCATATAATTTTTTTATTTAAATCGAGTTTTCGACCCAGATTCTATAATTCGCTACCACATGGTCCAGCCTACATAATTTTGTGATTAAGTTTGTTTTTATTCCATTATTATTCAACCTACATGATATATATATATGTTTTAATTTTTTCAATAGTACTTGTTACATTTTGAAGTGAGTACCCTTCACCTTCCAATTTAAATTTTCTAATTTTTAGTATGTATAAAAAATATGTGGACTAATATTATTAACAATCAGTTCAGTGTTGCCCTCATTTTTTCCAATATGATTATATTTTGTCTTACCCACTATCTTTTAATATGAAAAACATACATACATAATATCAAAAGATTACCTTCAGGGAATTTTCAAGATTTTATTAGATAGAAACAAAAAATTACTCTTGATAACTTCTAAGAATAAAAAAACAAAAAAAAAATTTTTTTTTTTAAAATCCGAGTGCATAGAGGTGCGATTTCTATCAAATTATACTGCACTTAATAATCATCTCATCAAATTTGAATCTGTATAAAAGAATAAAAGGAAATATGTTACCTCATTATATTGTAGGTTATTACCTATCGTTATTCTATTGATAAAATAATAATAATTTTTTTTTTCTACTCTACATTAAACTCTTCTTAAAAATTGAATATAGGAAGAAAAAGAGAAAATCTATTTAATAACTATACTTTTGGGTGAATGAAAGCGATGATTTGACAATTTTGTTATTAAAAAAAAAGAAAAAAAAATTGAATTTGGTTGAAAAAATATTTAAGAGTTACCTGTTGTAGTGTCTATAATAATTTTTTTTTTTCTTGAAGTACCCATTTATTTTTAAACATCACTTTTTAACATAAGTATTATTAAATATGAAATAAATTAAAAGTTTCTAAAATGGGTAATCCACAAAAAATTTTCGAATAAAAGTTAGAACTTTATTCTAACTAGATTTTTCTGGGGCAGTACTCTTAATGTAATTCATTCGTTATCAGTTTTGCTTAAACGTAAAAAAACAGTTTAAGCAAATTATTGACTTTTATTCTTCCTCTTCATATGTCGGTAATCCACTACTGGATGTTAAACGATCACTCAACTCATCACTGTAAGCTTACTATGATATTGGCATACTCTACATCATGCGTTATGAACCAGTTCTCCTACGTTTCTTATACCTGTCAAATTTCGAATGTTTCTAAGAAATGACATTTGTTTTATTCCGATATTACTTTGCCTTCAATCTTGCCTTGTATAATAAATTGAAGTAGTATGTACTTCGGGCCTGGTATCAGGTGACCAAAATAACTTACTTTTCTACGTTTGACATTTTGAAAAAGTTCTCTGTTTATCTTCTAAGAACTTCTAAGTTCGTGATTCTGTGTACTCTGTGACACGGTGTACGAAATTTTCGGCAATTTACGATAACACCACATTTCGAAAGCTTCTAATTTGTTATAGCCACTTTCGATGTCCATGTTTCTAGTCCGTATATTAGTACAGACAAAATGTAATATTTTAAGTACCGTAATCTAATTTTAATATTTATTTCTCAACTACATCCCGATTACATTCGGTCTGACATCCAGCTTCCATTGAGATAACAACCCAGATATTTAAAGCAAGAAACGCGTTCGCATTGTTTCGTATACTGATGACTATCATAAACTTTGTTTTTTGGATGTTTATGTAAAGGTCGGAATAATTGCTATATTCATTGACTTTTTCAACATAAAACATCCAAGTTGTTAGCTATTATGGTAGTGTCATTGCATATCGGATATTGTTGATGTATAGATTCCATTTACTTTGATTCTTGACTTATTGTGAGTTAGAAACAGCCAATATTGTCGATACCCCAACTATATTCAATTATGTGGTATGCATCGGCTGTATAATCTTATATATTAATACGCTTAAACGTCTGTTAACCTTTTCACAAAGCTTTTACAGCACATAGCTTTTTCCAACTATATTAGACAACTTTATTAGAACAATTACGAATTACGATAGTGTGCAAAATTTAATTTAAAGACAAAAACCAAAAAACAATAAAACAATAAAACCAAATTAAACCAAAAACAAATTAAAATTACCCTAAAAACAATTCACTTATTGAGCAATAGCATTGATTATATCTGATTATATGAATTAATTTAAAAAAAAACACAAAGTAGCAAAGACAAAAACCGAATTATCAGAATATAATTATTATATCGATAAAATAGCTTTGTTAAAATATTATGATATTACAGCAAAAAAACTTACCGGTAAAACAAATAGTAAATTTAGAAAATATATTTTTTACCTCATCCATGTTCAGAAATTCCAATAATTGAAATTTATTTATTTTATTAACAAATAATTCAAAAGTATAAATTCAAATGCGTA
Source organism: Argyra leucocephala (assembly GCA_963942445.1). NCBI lineage: Eukaryota > Metazoa > Arthropoda > Insecta > Diptera > Dolichopodidae > Argyra > Argyra leucocephala. The sequence goes on along the minus strand of OZ012681.1, from coordinate 79,758,778 downwards.
GTAGCATTGAGTAAATATAATATTGCACATGGAGAGACATAAACCGTAATTTACGATCTGCCAAGAACAAGAAAAACAAAATATGTTATGACATTATTATCAAGTTCCAATTCAATACACTCCAAATTTAGTACACATAAAAATTAAAAAAACTTTAAAAAGAAAAATCACAGACTACCATTACCTACATAAGAGACCGTAGCAGGATAACAATATAACAATAAAAACTGAAGAACAAGAGAAAAAGCATAATTATTTGCTTTACCCCTAACTATAATAGTAATAAGGCGTCATATGACGTTATATGATACTTCGTTAAATGGCCTACATGATTCGATATGATTTAACAAAGCCATAACCAATCATAACCTTCACTATAATGGTCATATCTAATCATAGCAAAACGTCAAAATCAAAATTTAAAAGAAGTGAAATAAAAATATAAATTCTATAAATAAATGTTTTTGTTTTTGTTTTTTTATTTTGAGTTTTGAAATAGTTAGGGCTAATATACTAAAAAAAACACAAAAAACGTGTCTATGAATATTTTAGTGTGTTTTTAATGTGAGTGTGGTATGTATTTAGTTTAAATACATTTAATTTCATATCTATACTGCCAGCGACATTCGCCACATTTTTTTGAAATGTACGTCTCTATTAATAGTATTTGTTAGTGAGCGTTTAGACATCAGATTTTGTTTCATGAAAGTTTTGTTTCACTTATTTTTATTACATTTACAAATTTTATTGCAATTACATCAAATTTTATTTCAAAAGTTTTAATTACATATCTCAAAGATAAACAAATATAGTTGCAAAGTATACTATATTTCTTCATGCAAAATCCACTTTCTAAAATTGCAAAATACGAAGATACGAATATGCGTTACGAGTACTAATAATAAATACTTATAAACAGATATAAATATTCAGTGTAATTTCAGAACATTTATGAAATATAAATATTTAAATAGTAAATCAATTATTCTAAGTATTATTTGTATTGATAAATAATAATAATAATATTTAATACACATTTTTTGTATTTTTTAATGTATATCTTTCAATATATTGGCATAATACAATTAGGAGTTTATAAATACCTTTTCTAGCAAAATTCACTTTTTCAACTTGCGAAATACAAAAATGCGTTTCGAGCACTATTATTTAAAAAAAATTTATGATATTCTATAACAAAGTCGGATGTCAAACTTTAATGAACAATACAAACAATTCAAAAATGTATAAACGCTGCCTTATATAAAAGTTTTCTTCAAAACTATTAGCGGCCAAAAATCAAAATTAATTTATAATAAATAAATAAATACCTAAATAAAAAAATAGTTATAGATAGATCAAACAATATTGTAAATTACTAGCTATTCCGGGCGTAACATTCGCCGGTCTATCATTAGCATTATAAATGAAACAATTTATTTTATTTGTTTATTTTGTTTATTTTCTTAAAAAAATCAATGTTTTACAATTATAGTTTTAAGTTTTCAATCATTTTTTTTAAGAAAATAAAAAAAATAAATAAATAAAATAAATTGTTTCATTTATAATGCTAATGCTAGACTGGCGAATGTTACGCCGGGAATAGCTAGTATTTATTATAATTATCACCACAAATTCCAAGTCTATAACACCCCTAATCTGTTCAAAAAAGAGATATGCATAAACGAAAAAGAAAACTAAGTTGACTAAAGGGCTATTTGTTTTGTTTTTGTTTATGCACCTAGCCAAAAATTAGATGTCACGTTTTATAACAGGGTGTATGAAAAAAATGTTTCCCTTGAATTTTGCTGCCTTTGCGATAAGTAAAACAACTTATGTTATGGTATTTTCAGTTTAAAGATTGATTACTTCCCTTCTTTCACTTTTGAAGAAAGTCGGTTTTATTAAAGCACTCGTTGTAGGTAGGTATGTCTTTTAACTACTAACCCAAATCATATGGGTTTGAGTTCTGATTGTGACGTGAATATTGTTAATGTTTTTTCATTGCTACTTGAAATTAGTTGGAAATTAAATATTTACCAAATTAAATTTCATTTTACAGATGAGTACTTTTTTATTGAACAGATGAGTACTTTCAGTACAATAAACATAGTTTTCCATACTAAAATTAGATAATATACAAAGAAATACAGAAGAAAATGATTGGTATGCAAACAAAATAGACATCAACTGTGTATATTGTTTGCTGTGGTGGTTGGAATTAACACTACTAACTTATTTCAGACGTGTATAGGATTTCAACAAGGAGATGTTCTATCATACAACTTCTTCAATATAGTACTCGAACGTATACGGCGAAGTAAATGCGGCTGGAACTATATTTTTTAGATCTCTCCAACTAATAGGGTATGCCGACGACAATATCACCAGATCACAAAGGTCGGTCGTCGAGGCTGTTGTTCAGATTATAGAATAGAAATCGGAATAAATTGGTCTCAAAGTGAATAAGGAAAAAATAAAAAAATTTCGAGTAATTAAACGGATACTCAACATCATATTTGTCGAAACATCACTGTCGGCATATATAATTTCGACCTTTGAACAAGCTTTAATCCCACAAACCACATCAACATGAAACATATACACACAATTCAAGAATACCTTGGCAAAGAATAACCTTTGCAAACCGTTCCTGCTTCAGTTTGTCAAAACATCTCAACAAAAGTTCAAATCGACAAAAACCTCATACTCCCGATTCTACTCTACGGATCAGAATTATAGAAGCTACTCAAGACAAGTGAGAATACACTTGATGTCTTCAAAAACAAAAATTCCCCGGATACATGGTCTTGAGACGCAATTTGCTCGAGAAAATATAATGCCGAACTCTATGAGCTGTATAATGAGGTGGACGTAGTAATGAGATTACAGTAACTCGGACACTCACAGCGGATGGATGAAAATGCTCCACCGAAGAGAATCTACGAATCCAGACCCGAAGGAATCTGATGTGGGAGCAGGCCAAGCTTTCGTTGCTTGACGTTAAACGATGACAAAAAATCTTTAGACATTAAACAATTTAATATCTTCAACTGGATAGAAGGCGCCCGAGACCGACGACAAAACGTGAGTTAGGTCAGAACCTACATGATCTGTTGGCCATCTAAGTAAGTAGCAAGTATATAATGTACTCAATTTTAGTAGATTTCTCTAAATTAAAAATAGAGTTCTTATAATAATAGCTAAATCGTCTGAAAATTGAAAAGTTTTTCCGTATAAATTTAACTTTGAGAAGCTACTTACGTAGCAGAACAATACTGGTCCAAGTTAGCTTCCTTGAACTATACTCTACACAATAATCTACAATATTTTGTTTACTTGTAAAGCCTTCACATTCAGAATATTGTTTTCTATTTTTAAAATAATTTTCAAACCATTGATGCTCTCTAGCTAGTACACCGCACTCAAATAAAATTCGAAGTAAAATAAAAAGTTTTACTTTTTTATCTTATCTTCGTTAGCGTTACTAATCGTATTGTAGAAGATATTTTTTTTGCTTCCTATAATGAATATCCTATAGACCGATATATCTGCAAATCATCAATGGCTAGACAATATTTTGCTTTTTACTGATATTGAACGAATTCTCTTCCAATTACATAGTTTTTTTTTCTTATAATAAAAACTTTAAAAAAAGTACATTTCGAAGTTGAAGAAGTATAAATTTTCTAACTATGCGGTTGTTAATTAATTTAACTGATTCTAAATCTAATTAATTCATTCGGTTTTTGTCACTGGCCCGATTGAAAATCTCTGTTAATAAAAAATACAATGTCGGTTATGTTCATCAGGCGGTCGTTGAATTTTATTGCAACTAATTAAACAAAAAACTGAGTGCAAAAAACCATATATAAAAGAAAGACGGCTTTAACCCATATGAGCCCAGAGTGTCGAAATCGAAACATATGACGATTTGTGGCATAGGGCTCACCCCGTGTGTATTTTAAATTAAACTAAAATTTATTATTTAATTTAAAACAAATATCTAATTTACCTTTTTTTTTAATGTGACAAAAAGCATGTTTGCCGATGGCTTGAAAAGTCCGAATTTCGATTTTTTTTTTCATTCTTGTTAAATTAAGAAAAAAAAAAATTAAAAAAAATATTTTAAATAAACATTCAAAGCCATAGTAAAAATTTAATCACAATCTAAAACTAATCCAACAAAATTTGTAGCTACAGGGTGACTTTTTCAAGCAGTGTATCGAAAACGAAACATCAGGTTTAAACGATATCTAAAAAATTTCATATGAAAAAAAATTCTAGATTTTTTTTTATTGTTTTTTCTTCTTCCAAGCTATAACTATACCAATACTGCCTTTTTTATTACGGACCACGTATTCTGCGAAGACTATTTGGAAATTAAATAACAAGTTATGCTAAATCGACGTCAATAGGTAGCTTACAAGACAAGAATTTAATACCTGTTTTTGAATTCTTGGAAATATAATAGCAAAAACACCTTTGAACGAATTTATGAACAAACGGTTTATGCAATTTGGAATATTTTCTCACAATTTATCTATCTAAGAGAGGAAAATGATAGCCTATATGTATCTAATGATAGCCTATATGGGCCTAATGATAGCCTATATGGAGGAGAAAACGTAGTTTTACGCTTATTAGCATCAAATGTAGAAAATCGAAACCAACACACCGTTACGTTCGATAATTTCTTTACATTACACAAACTTATGTGCTGCCTTTCATCACTTGGTTATTTTGCAACTGGTAAGGTTTTTGCTTTCATAAAATAGTTATAAATACTATGTTACATATAACATTGTTTCTTGTTATTTCTAAGAGGAACTGTTAGAGATAACCGTACAAATAAAGCAAAACTTTTTGGTGTAAAAGAAATGAAGAGAAAATAACGTGAAGCAACGACTTGTGTTTTAATCCATCAAATCAGATTTTTACTTTGCGATGGAATGATAATTCTGTCGTAACTGTTTTGTCAATTTTTTTAAAACATGAGCCAATGCAAGATGCTAAACGGTTCGACAGCAAAATTAAAAAATTCATAAAGATAAACATGCCTAATCTGATTTTTGAATAGAACCGCACAATGGATGGAATTGATCTATTTGATAATGCTATAAATATTTATCGAATACGCATTCGAAGCAAAAAATGGTATTGGCCTCTGCTTACTAATGCTTTAGATGCTGCTATGGTCAACGCATAGAAACTGCATTGTTTACTAAGAAAAGTTGAAAAAAAAGCATTAGATATACACCAACTTGTATTCCGAGTTTTTTTGTTGAGTGCTTGCTGAAATCCGCGAAAATACATTTAAGAAAAGTATTATCACTAAGAGAGAGTGAACAAAATTCAGGTACTTTAACCGTGTGGATCACAATATCATCCATAGTGCGAAGTGAGCTCGATGCCGTCACTGCAAAAATTAAACTATTTTTTTATGCACCAAATGTGGCGTTAATTTGCACCCGAAATGCTCTTTACCATATCACAGCTTGCCTAGGATCTGATAATTTTTTAAAATTAAAATTTGTTAAAACAATAAAATTCTATTTTTTTTTTTTTTGTAAGAAATTTATTCACTTCAGGAATTCATTGTAGTAGATTTTTGAATAAATATTTTTTATTGAAAAAATTATATTGTTTGATCCTGAAGTTTCGCTTTCGCAACATGTAATAATTCTTTTCCAGGATGTGATATCAAATACGTTATTTCTTTTTTTTTCTAAATTAAGTTAAAAGTACTTTATGTATAAATTTGTATGACTTTGAGTGAACTGAATCTAGGTCCGGGACTATATGGGTTAATATATTATAACTACAAACTATTAACATTTAGTTGTTTATGCAACTAATTTTAATGTTTATGTTAATTTTATTTGCTGTACTATTTGTTTTATTTCACTCGTAATAATTGTTTTGTATGTTAACATGCTTATTGTAAAAAATAAGGCTTAAAAAATCGTTATTATATCTTGTTTGTTAAATGAAATCTAAGACCTAATTAACCTAAATTAACCTAATTGCTAAGCCTACTGAATCTACCTTAACCTAAGTGTTAAACTTAATGTGTATTTCATACCTGTCTCTGATTGAATGTTTTTTCCAACCACGAAAATTTTTTTTCAATTTGTTGTCTCTATCTGGCATGGACATTTTGTATTTTACGTTATCTCGGATTGTAATCATGTCAGTTGTTACATCTAGCCAGCGTACTATATAGTGATAGTATTGAATACTTATAACTCTTTTTGTCCAGAATTTGATCAACGATTTTGTTTTCAAAAGCACCTATAGGACTTCACTGTATTCACAGACTTTTGTAACACCACGATAAAAAATAATTAAATTTTAAATTAGTGATTCAAGACTAGATAGTTGCTATCTATCAATAAGATTTACCAAATAGATTTTTTTTTTCTAAATTTTATATTTTATATGTGTATTGTATGATTATAAAAAATTCGTTTCGCTTCATTAACTTCAACTATTTTCTAAAATTCTCTTTCATCCATTTTTGTTTTATTGTTTCCAATTTAGTTTTGGTTATCGTTAAAATTTCATATTATTTTTTTCAATAACGCAATTCAATTCTTGTTAAAAATTTAATAATTTTCTAAATGGATATCAAATTTTTGCTGATTAATAATTAAATAATTTTAAAATATCCAAATAAATTTAAATTTTAATTAAATTATTAAAAAATATAATATTTACAGTTGTTGTTGACACGACCAAAATGACAAAACAATTATTTTTTTATAATCATAAAAATTCATATTCAACCAACACCCACCTATATTGCAATAATCTGCTAAAATTCTGAAATATACAAAATGGAGATTCAGTCTATTCAAGTGAAACTAAATGACTTTTGAATATTATTGAAAATAACTTCAAGGTAAATTTCTAATAGTGACAGGTGAAAAATCTTATAGAAAATTTTTGTTTTTTTTACATAAATTTTCATAACTAAAAAATGAGATCAACAAGAGAGAGATATTATATTATGTATGTGACTAATGTTGTAACTTGCAAAAAAAAAAAATTAAAATATCATCTCTAGTACATCTCAGCTGGTGAAAAAAAAAATTACTTTTAAATCGAGAACCATAAAATTAATGTTCCGTTAAAATATTCTTTTTTTCTAAACTTTGTTAAAAAAAAATACCTAGGTACTCGTACTTATAATATTATTTTCAGTGGTTTACAAAATCTTTTGTTTTGATCAGGCAAACAACCTGTTAAAATTTTTTGCATAACAGTATAATATAATAATGTAACGTAAAATCAAAAATTGCATAAATAACTGTCTACGGAACTGTAATATATTATAATATAACTGAAAAACTGAAAACTTTTTAAAGTTTTCTTTCAGAGTCTATTAACCATCATAAATTTTTATTTCTTTTTTTTTTGTGTAGTTAGGTATACACATTTCCACCATCAATCAAAAATTAGACTAGGTAGGTATGTATTAAAATAAGCGCCTCGTATAATAGCTGTAAAAAAATGAAAACAGAAAAATAATAAAATAAGGAATATTTGAACGTTTTATAAAATAAATTTATGCAAATTACTCAATAGTGCCGCTGTTATTTTAAAGTCTAATTATTATTATAGCATCTGTGACGAAAAGATTATTTTTCTATGGTGTTGCAGGAACTGTTTTTTTTTTATTGAACTTATTTTACTTTTTTATTGAAATTACTTCAAAGGAAATTATTATTTAAGTTTTTGTGCTTTAAAAAAGTACAATGGAAATTTTAATATAAAAAAAAAAATTTAATTTTTTTTAATTAAAAAAAAATTGTATACAAAATTTATAATTTCTTTCACTTAGCACCAATGTTTGTACTACGGTCTGCAAGTTTGTATACTTGCATATTTTTTAAATAAAATTGAAGATTATTATTTAAACTATTTTTTTGTTTACTGAAGATGTTCACGAAATATTATAAAGAAGGATTCACCATCATCTTTAAATTTAAATTTTTATCTAACTTAATTCAGATTTAAACACTCTTTCCATGTTTTCTATTTATCGGAATGCCATTTAGTGTTGGTAAAGTAAATTACGCCTAGTTTTTTACACAGTTGTTTACATGTAAAGAACTTAGTAATTTACTATGATGTTTTTCTGTTGGAAGTATGTAAACAATGTAAATAACGTAAACAACTCAAAATAGATAATTTAGCAACAAAATTTGTATAGTGAATTGTAAAGTGATTATGTTCAAAAAATAATTAAAATCCCAATTTGCTAAGAGCCTTCCTTACAATTTATTAAGATATCTAACCTTACAATCTATATTTTATATGTACATCAATCATTGTCAAAACTACTATTGCATTTTGGGTATGGCGCATAGATATAATGGACTGGCAGCGCATAGACATAATAAATATAGATTGGCAGCTTGATATAGCTTTCTCTTTCTCTCTAATACATTATCTTATTAATCATTATGTAATTTTCAGCCAAAAGTGAACATAATATGTTTTGCGAAATTTGAAATCAGTATGTACATATTTTTTTGAAGTTGACATTTTGTTAATTTTCATTGTTACTGTTTTAAATCAGTTGCTCTTTTAAATCAATATTATTAACAAACATTAAATGAAAAATAATAATGCGTTTCGTTGATACAAATCCAGCCAAAGAAAACGTTGAATTCGAAGAAGGTCTACTAAAAGATTTGGAAATTTTAGTAATTAAACCTGCATTGAAAAAAAATGATTAACAAATTTTCCTATTTTTATAAGAAGCGATTTTTTTGTAAATTTTACAATTTTTTTGAGTCAAGTTCTTATTGTTTTAGATTATTGTGTATTTTTTTAGTAAGGTGTACAAAGTCATTAATAATTTAATCGCTTTGTAATTTTCCTTAAATCTGTTGGATATTTAACTAGAAAAATAGTTAATACAATATTATATATTGTACTAATTCCAGTTTAAATAATAAATTTTACAAAAAAAATAATACCAAATTAATAGGAAAATTTACAATAATTTTGTTATACAAATAATAGTTTTTTTTATTGTGATACGTCCAATTTAATTTAGATAACTTATTGTTTTATTGAGATATTTTCAAAATATTAAATACAAATATGTGAGATAAATTCCTAACAAATTATAGGAATTTTTACAAAATAAATAGCAATATCTCATACTTTTTTATGAAAATGTAAAAACAATTACAATAACTACTAGGGGCCCCTGTTGAGTAATTATATTTCAAGTTGAAGTCAGATTTAAAAAAACAGTAATTTACGTACTGACATAGACTTCGCACGATATAGCAGAAATCACTCGTGTTTAATAAAAAGCTTTGTGGTTAGTAAGTTTTATTTAGGACACATAAATACACGTCCCTTATATACTGCTTCGTTTTCGATATATTCCCTATAGTAAGAAGCATTTAGTGATAAGATTACTAAAAATAAAAAGTTTTGTCATTAAAGAGGTACGTATATATATATATACCTACATAATACATAATTTTAATAAAAACTATATTATTACTACAAATAACAAAAATTTAGAAACAGTTACTTAAAAAGATAAAAATGAAGAATTCAAGTGAGCTACTATATCAAAATGAAGTACTCTAACTCTACTATATCAAAATAAATTTGCTAGTCATATGAACAATTCAACTGATTTTTTTTGTTTTTGCTTTTTTATATTTTTTATTTGAGATGAATTTGTTTTTTTGTTTTTTTGGCATATGTACATAGATTCATTTGCAAGTACATATGTAAATCATAATAACTGATTTGTTTACTTTTGTTTATTATTTTCATAAGATCTCACTTATCCATAATGTATTTGCTGAATAATAAAATCATATGGTTACAAAATTTTCAACTGTGTGCCCATTTTTGTTTTATATACAATCTTATATATTATATATATTAGAAGTTCATTAAGGAGTAGGAGAATCGAAATAAAATAAAAAGGTGTCTACTGCGCAAGACCTTAAATGCTTGTCAATTATAATTATAGATAATATTTTATATAAGAAAATCTACTACAAACTTTTTGTAGAATATCTGAGGTAAACTGATATTTTTTCTTAAAATATTAAGAGAAGTTATTTATCATAATCCTGAAGAAGTTATTTACCGTAATCAATATCCTGAAGCACAACAAAGCAACAGGTGAAGATGGAATTCCAGCAGAAATAGCCAAACTGGACCCTGACTTATTCGCAAAAACAATTGAACCCCACATCAGGAAAGCATGGATAGAAGAGAATATACCACCATCATGGAAGAAAGGAATGATTGTCAAGATACCTAAGAAAGGAGACTTGGCAAATTGCAGCAACTGGAGAGGAATCACGGTTCTAAATACTATTCATAAGATAATAGCAATTATTATAAAGAAAAGATTAGAAGAAGTACTAGAACCAATACTACGGAAAGAGCAGGCAGGTTTCAGACCAAACCGAAGCTGTGTAGACCAGGCAAATACTTTACGGGTCATAGTTGAACAATCAGTGGAATGGAATGCCCCACTATATCTACTATTCATAGATTTTAAGAAAGCATTCGACACAGTCAAGAGATGCGCAATATGGAGAACACTTACAAAGAAGGGAGTTCCTGAAAAAATCATCAACATCATCAAAGCGATGTATGAAGATGCAGAGACAACAGTTCAACACAGAGGTAAGATCAGTGATCCATTCTACACCAATATAGGAGTTAGACAAGGATGTCCACTATCTCCACTTCTCTTCAACACAATACTAGACGACATTCTAAGAGAAGTTTGCACTGGAGTAAACGGAATAGAATGGGATCTCTTCGGAAACTTAGAAGACTTAGATTACGTAGATGATGTATGCCTCATATCAAAAAATCAAAGGGACGTACAGAACAAAGTCAACAGATTACAGGAAGAAGCAAAGAAATCGGGACTGGAATTAAATATCGAGAAAACCAAAGCAATGAGGACAAACAATAGTTACAGTGAGCCAATAACAGTGAGTGGACAACAGATAGAATACGTAGAAGAATTCAACTACCTGGGGTGCATTATAACATCAAGAGGAGGTGCAACAGAAGATGTCAACAGCCGTATAAATAAGGCAAGAAGAACATTTGGGAGCCTAATGAAGATATGGCGGAGCAACCAAATATCGAGAACAACAAAGCTAACAATATTCAGAGCATGTGTTAAGTCAACATTAATATATGGCAGTGAAACATGGCTCACTTCGGTCAGAATCAAACAGAAGCTACAAGTATTCATCAACAAGTGCTTGAGAATTATATGCAGAATATTCTGGCCGGCAAGAATTAGCAACGAAGATTTATGGATGATAACTGGAGAAGAACCTATCAACAGACAGATAAATAGGAAAAAATGGAAATGGATAGGTCATACACTAAGGAAATCAGAAAGTGATATAGCAAGAAGAGCTCTAGAGTGGAATCCACAAGGACAAAGGAGACCCGGCAGACCATACAACACATGGAGACGCACAATCGATCAAGAATTAACAGTCAACAATTATACCTGGGACGATATTAAGGAAGTAGTACTCAACAGAGAGGAATGGAGGTTCACTATCGAAGCCCTATGCTACCACGCGGAGTAATAGGAGAAAACAAAAAAAAAAAAAAAAAAAAAAAATTTATCATAATAAGGAAAAATTTTCTCTGAAAGCAAAATTTCTAATAAGTATTGTAATAGGTCTTATATTTTGGACAAATAATGTTAAAAATATAATAAATAAGAAATGCGTTGCAGAAAATTTAGGCCCTTATTGTGAAGTGTCAGTTGTCAGTAAATATCTGAGAAATGTCAGCAGATATTCAAAAACGGAATTGTAATGATCAGTTGTCAGCAAACTGCTGAGAAATTGTGAATACTGACAAAAATTGGTATTGTGAATGTCAGTATGAGTCAGTTTTTCTGAGATTTTTGAAGCATTTTTTTCAGTTATAAATTTGAGCGTGAGAAAATATATTGGCTTAAAGAAAAATTTTTTTTTTACAAATTGTTTGTGTTTTTTCATATAAATTGCTCGTTTTTTATTTAAATTGTTGTTCGTGTTTATTAAAATTATAAGTATTTTTTATTTTATGTGCTTTAAAGGTATTAAAATTACATAATTTTTTTTTTAGTAAAATGGCGAAAACTTACAGCAACAAAATACAATTAAAGAGATTAGTTGAACTAATGGAGCAAAATAGCCAAATAGCTAAGGGAATATGTCCCAAATCCCTGGCTATACAGAAATGGAATGAGTTATCCGTGGAATTAAATAGTTTAGGACCACCTGAACGAGAATCAGATAAATGGCAAAGAGTAAGAATAAGAAATTTTTGTATTTTTTATTATTATTCTTATATTGAAAAAATTTTAGGTCTGGAGTGATTTAAAAGTGAAAATAAAAAAAAAGAAGACTGAAAACAAAATAGAGATTCAAGCAACTGGTGGTGGACCAAATCGTTTGCATCACTTTTCTGATACAGAAGAAGCTGTAATCAGATTAATTGAAGTAGATGCATTAGTTGATCCACCAGGTTGTGACAGCTTGACTCTCTCTCAACCAGAACTAATGCAAGAACAAAACTTGCAAATTAATGAAGAACCGACAAGAACAAGAAAATATACAATGAAACCAAAAGAAAAGTCAGTAGAAGAAATATGATATGAGCTTCTAGAAAAGCAGACAAATGTTTTATTAGATTTAAAAAAGAGCACACAAAATATGGAATACTACTTAAAAAAAACATACAAACTCAAAGAAGAAAAATTTAAAGCGATGTTAAAACTTAAACAAAGAAAATTAGAAATATACGAGCAAAATATTAAAAATAAAGAATTGGATAGGAAAACACAAATAAAAAAGCAATTATTACAACTTGAGAAAGAAAGAAATGAAAGGAATGATTTCCTCTGAATTATTTAGTTTTAAGTATTTCTTATATGTATATATATATATATTTGACTTTTTTAGCTTTAAGTTTTTCTTATATTTATTTTTGTTTTAAAATACTGCACATAAAGTGTTTGTTCATTTACATTTTTTCTATATATTTTATTTAAACATTTTTCCTATATATTTTATTTGTAATTTTTAGTTTTAAGAAAGTTGCACTTCATGTGTTCATTGTTCATTTTAATTTTGTTTAAACATTTTTTTTCATTTAAACATTTTTCCTATATATTTTATTTGTGTTATTTTTATTTTTAAGAAACCTGAAATAAGACTGAAATAAAATGTACAAATTTTGAAATAAAAAACTGAATTTTAATAAATAGTAAATTTTTTTATTAAGAAAAAGTTATATTTGCAGCATAGAATTTGCGATTCGATCTCTTATTCAACTGCCTTCAATCAAACCACGAGTGCCAGGTTCATTTTCCGCTTGATCTTCTTAATTAATGTGTTTTCGTTATTTTCTTCAATCATGTCTTCCGTTTCCATTACTTTATATTTTAGGCAAATGTTGTGGAGTGCCGCACATACATTTGCAATTTGTGTAGCTTTTCTTGAATGTAGTTCTCTTGCTCTTAATATACACCTGAATCTACTTTTCAAAACACACCGATTGTTCTTTCAACGATATTTCTTCCTTTAGCGTGATTTTTATTAAATGTTGATTGTACAGATCCTTCTTCGGGATACCTATATGTTGTCAAGAGATAAGGGGACAAAGGGTATCCTCCATCGCCTAAAAGAAATTATAATTTTTAACAAAATAAAAAATAATTGTGAAAAAACAATATAGTGTAATATAATTAAAGACGTACCCAAAATTTGGTTAAAATCACGCGGGTTATTGTTATGGTCCTCCTGAAATTTTGTTTTAGCAAGAGAAATATTCCAAACTGCAGAATCGTGTGAACAACCGGGATGTTTTGCATTGATGTATCTAATGTTCATTAAATCATCACATATCTAAAACTCAAGTTGTTTAAATTGGGTAATTTTACAATTATAGAATCATACCTACTATCATAGCATTAATGCTAAAAAATCCTTTCCTATTATAATACAGATGCTGCAAGTTTTTCTTTGGCGCAATAATTTTTATGTGAGTCCCATCTATACAGCCAATAATGTTTGGGATGTTGGATTTTTGACAAAAATATATTTTTGCTCTGCGCTTTTCATCATTTGTATAGTCAAACTTAATCCATTTTGGGCATATATGTCTTTCTAGGACATTTAATAATTCTTTCATTATTAAATCGAAGAATTGATATACACAGCCACAATACACGTAACAAAACAAACTTCTATCTTACTCTATTTAAAACTAATAACCAAAAAAATAATTGTTTATATATTTGCTTGAATGCCTTTAATAATCTACCGGAGAAGCTAAAAATTATTGATTGTATTTCGGAATTCAAAAAGCAAATAATGGAATATTTATTGTCGAATTAAAAGCTGTATATTCTGAAAAAAGAATAATAATTAATGTGTATATGAGTATATTTAAATATGAAAGTCAAATGAAACAAAAAAAAAAAGAAAACAAAAAAAAAAAATTATTTTATTATTATATATTTACATTATCACACTAAAAGGTGCTTATTATTGCAAAGATAATAAAAATATAACAATACTTAAACTTGTAAGTCAAATAAAACAAAAACAAAAAAAATAATCATAAAACCATTTGAATATTAAATTTTCTCAATACGACCAGACAGCTTTTTGCTAGGTCTTAATTTTTAATATGTTAATAATTATTACATTAGAAATTTGTTAAAATCTTTTTTCTCTAAATTATAAATTATAATAATTTAATATAAAACATGTTCTAAGTTAGTTTTTAAGTAATAGTTGAAAATAAAGAAAAAAAAAAAAAAAAAAAAGAAACAGTTGGCTGTGCAATTCCCAAATTAAAATCATTTGCCACACTTAGTTGGTAACTTCCGCTCGCAAAAATTCTTATTACTGTTGCCAATTTAATTATTGCTGGAATTGCTCGTTCTCGTATTGTTGGCTTAAGTTTGTCATCAATATCTTCCAGTATGTCCATGAATGCTTCTTTAGACAATCGAAAAATTTTGTATAAATCTATAATAAAAATTTTAATAAAAATATTAATTTTACTCCAATTTTATTAAAGTTTTTACTTACGCTTCATTACTTAATTCCAAAGGATTACAATTATCTCTTATGTTTCTACGTATAATCCTCATTTGAACTCCCAATGATGGAGTCCAAATGAGGATTATACGTAGGATTATACGTTTGCTCCTCATTTTCATCAAAAAAAAAATTCAGTTGACGACATATTTATATTATATTTCTTTTATATTTATTATAAAACACTTTTATTTTATTTAAATAATTATTTCACTTCTAATAAAAACTTTAAAACGATCTACAAAATAAAAATTTTAACTGTTAAAAAAACGTCAATTTTCTCAGTATTCACAATAGAACAAAATTTTGTCAGTGTCAGTATACAATACCAAATCAAATCTCAACTGAGAAAATTTCTCAGTTGTCAGTCGACTGAAAACTGAACATCACAATAAGGGCCTTAGTTTCACGTAACCTTATAGGCTAGGCGTTGTTTTATTTGTGAAGTACATTTTATAGTGATTGATTTGTCATTACGTAAATGATTTTTTTTTTAAATAATTGAGTGGAACATGATCGAACTTGTGGATGATTTCCAAGGTAAGTAATTTAAAAAAATTATACTCATTGGTTTCTTAACTTTAATCAGTAAAACTCTGCAATATTAACACAAGTTTATAAGAAGTTCTATTTAAAATTTTATCCACTTTATTATTCTGTAGGTTGAATCAACTTATTCGGATCAAAGAAATATTTTTTTGCCCATACTTGTTGTATTTGTATATAAGATTATAAGAAGGACCCCTTGCGGGTTTTGCTGTTCTTCCCTTTTTATTAGCTTCATCGGTATACAAAACTGTACAGGAAAAGCCAGAAAGTGCGAAGAGAAAACGTTATACATTAAGCAAAACCGAAGTCCATCAATCATTTTTTATGTTTATTAATGTAAGTATAAATAAACTAGTTGCTTAAAAAATATAATTTTATAATTTAAATAATTATAGCTTGACTATCTTGTGGATATAATAAATAACTTAGATGTAAAAAAAATTAAATAAAAATATTTGAAAGTTACATCAACATGTTAGAAGTGAAAAGAAGAATTATGTTAAAGAAAAAATTAAAGAAAAAATTAAAGAAAAAATTATAAATAATTATAAAAATATTGAATAATTTATATTATTAGTTCATTAGTATATTTAAATAAATAAAAATTAAATAATTAAAAAAATCATAAAATAAATTTTTTTTCTTGAAAATAATATTTTTGGTGTTTTTATTTAGTACGTTCTTATTGAAAAGTTCCTATAAACATGAGAGCAATAATAGCTTAAGGTATAGTAAAACTTCCTGAAATTATAGGAACTTTCCATATTTTTTTCAGTCAATATTCCAATTTTTTAGGAAACATGGCTATAATTATAGTAACGTTTCCCATGTTTATGGTCAGCTTTTCTCATTTTTTTCACTCAATTTTCCTATTTTTTAGGAAACATTACTATAATTTTAGTAACGTTTCTCATATTTGTGATCAGTTTTTCTCACTTTTTAAAACAATATTCGTAATTTTGTGAGAAACATTCTACAACTAAAACAATAACTATCATTTTATTGGTATATTTTCAATATTTTTTAACAATTTTTGAGAACTATTCTAAATTTTCTGGGTCTAATTCCTACATTTTTTATACGTTTTCCAATAAAGTCGTACAGTTTTATGAAATGTTATTAAAAAAATAAGAAAAACTACCACAAAATTGGGAATTTTTATAAAAAAAATATATTTATTTTCTAAAAAACGGGTGGTAATTTACAAAAAAAATATAGGAATAATTGTTAAAAATGTCCACTATACCGCTTGTTGTTATAAAAATAGGAAAAATTGTATAAAAAAAGCGACAACCATTCCTATTTCTTTTTTCCGTGTGATGTTTTAACATAAATCGGATTATTTTGATTTACCCTGGATATCTTCAGCTTTTTGCTTCATTAAGCTTTCAACTGCAACTTAATTTCGGTTAGAGGAATCTCAGAGAACGGAATTGGTCCTATAGAAGGCGTATCCGATGATTTCCTTGCTAGATAACTTGCAGGGTCGTTTCATGCCTTTGCCAGAATGCCCTGGTATCCACATTATTGTGAATTCGTTTGTTTTCGCCAGAGTTTTAAGTATTTCTTATATTCTTAGATAGCTAAAGTATAAGAGAGAATGTAGATTTTACATTTCTTATAATTTCTTCTTAAAAATCTCTCGGAACCTGGAATCTGACCTCGGAGGCTTTTTTCATATTCTGCCAATCCTACTCTATCCATTTTCTTAGAGCCGTCAGTATATAATACACTAATGCACCTTTGTCGAAAAAAATGGACTGGTCTGCCGCGTCTATCCATTTTCTTTGCTTGGCATGATTATACTGAGTGGTTTTTCAAAAATTATTTCTTGGCAAGCAGTAATCGGATAGTTCGGTCAAAAGCGTATCATCCTTCTGGCAAATACCAATTAGTTCTGGGTACTACCCGATAAACAAAATGTGTCGTAGAAAGATAAAGGTTCCTATTTGTGTACCCAGCAGAAGATAAAAATAATAAAAATATTTTTTTTTTGTTTTTCTTTTACTTGATTTTTCATTTCTATAATAATTATCCAATAAATATCTATGTAGAACATAATTTTCAAATCCTAGCAATAGCAAATAGCTAGGTAACTATGACGACCGAATGCAATAAAGTTTAATAGGATTCGGTTGACAAATTATTTTTTTATTGCGTTAGTTTGTTTTTGTTATTGTTTCATGTAAGTACTAAGCTAAGTGTGAATTATTCTTATAATTTTTAAAATAAAAAAATAAAAGTTGTGAATTGGATTGCAATAAAAGTTTAAAATACCAGGTATGTTGCCAAGATTAATGTAAATGTGGACTAAAAAAATTAGTTGTACCAACTTTTCTTTGCAGTGTCCCTAAAGTTTTTCTGTTGTGTCCGTATTTTTACTCTTACAACTTTACTTATTTTATCGACTTTTTTCTGCAGTGTCCCTAAAGTGTTTTCACTGTGTCTGTATTTTGATTCTTAGAAAATCGGAATTTGAATCAAGTTTTGTAGAAAAATTCAAGGTTTGTTAAAATTAAAATTTGGAGCAATATTTATAAATTAGTAAAAATCAATGTTACGTTACTTTTTTATAGAATTAGAAAATGTTTGATTCTCCCAATCAGTAAACTACCAAATATTTAATAAAAGAGGATAAAAAGTTTAAAACTAAATGGTTTAAAACTTTCAGCACCCAAATTAGGAAACAGTTTGCAGAAATTAAAAATCAACTTGATTAAAAAAACAGTGCAAGAATTTAAAGGAAGAAAATATTCAATAAAATATCAAAATCTGAAATTACTACAATAATAGAGAATTTGGTTCAGCTATGAAATCTTCGGAATCAGAGGCATGAAAGACAAAAACAAAAAAGACAAAAAATATTATTGTATATTCAAAAAATTATATAATATAAGTTATTTAAATTAAATAATTAAAACAATTAATACGTTAAAAGTTATTGTTTCTACTTTTTCCATCTTTTTATCCTCTATTCTAGTCGGAAATATGGTACTGTAATCATGCACTTGGCACAAGAATTGAATTTTGTTTAATTTTTGGAAAATATTATAAGAGAATATAAAATGTGTCGACATTTAATCGACTAAATTTGCCGTAAATATGAGCACATATGTGTGAAATCTGTCGACACTTCCTCGACACGTGTGCTGTAAATATTAGGTGCACATGTGTGCGAAGAGTGTCACACTTGTGCTGTAAATATCATGAAACACATGTGTCCGAAAAGTGTCGACATACACGCGACACTGTATTACAATGAGAGACACATGTGCCTGGACATTTGCGACCATTTGCACCATTTTTATCCCTACTTGTGTCGTGAATGTGTTCCATGGGCACGGAACACATTCACGACTTTTTAGGAGCACTTTTGTCAAAATTGTTTACCGGGTACGTACCAACAAAAAATATAGTTAGATACCTACCTATCAACCTTTAATAATTTCTCTAATATGAAATACGAACGGGAAATTATATAATTTCCTTATTTTACTTTCACTGGATAAAGCCAAAAATCATTAATTTAAAATTACATGAATTTTAATGGGTCTTAGATGAGTCTAATTATCTAAAATGATTTTAAAAACAATATTTTAAATTTGTTTTCAAATACAAAAAAAAAACTTATTTTAATTCTCTTAGTTGTAAAACAACATTTTTAAAAGGAATCAAAAAACAAAAACCCAAAAAAAACTTAATGATTCGACAAAAAAAGAATAATAATAAAAACAGAACAATAAAAGCGTTCAAATGACTTTTAAATGATTAACAAGACAGGTAATTATTTCGCTTAACAATAACAAGTCTCGATTAGTTTTTTTTTTTTTTTTTTTATTGAGGTGTGTATGACATGTGATGCATTCAGGTAAAAAAATAAAACTAATTTTTTTTGTTGTTTTTTTTTTCCATTTTTGATTGTGCGGTTTTTGAAGAATAGAGGAAAAAGGTACAAAAAAAAAAAAAATAATTTAATAAAAAAAAATCACCCCTTTTTATTTATTTGAAAAGTAGTTATTAAATATTTTTTGGAACTATTCCTTTCAATTTCGGTATTCGGAATGTTAGATTAAGAGAAATTAAGTGGCTCCTTTTAACTTAAAGTTTTTGTTCTCTTTTTATTTTCAAATTTGTTTTGAAAACGTGCAATTATTTAATTCATGTTTTCAATATACTCTGATGTTTAAAAATTGAAATTAAACAAAAAAAAAAAAAAATCCAGCCTTCAGTTCTTATTATTAAAAAGAACTAATTTTTGAAATTTCAAAATAAATGAGGGTGCTAAATTACTATCGTTTAAATTGAGTCTTTTAGTCATTTTATTCGAAAATTATATTTTAGTATTTTAATAGGTCGCATTTTGATTATCTTCCATATTGTTTGTATTTTATTTAACTGCTTTTGATGGTATTCAGTTACAAAAAAAGAGTTATTTTTTGTTTTTTTTTTTTGATTTAAGAATAAAATTATGTTCAATTGCAATTTACTACTTTTATATTTCAATGTTCAAAAATTCAACGGTATATACATTTTTTTTAGAATACTTTTTGTTGGAGTTTTAATATAGCACAAATTTCTATTTAAAAAAATTTGAGAGTCTATTTAAAAAAAAAAAAACATTTATTTGAGTTTCATGGTATTTTATTCAGGTATTGTTTAATATTCAATTTCCGGCCGGGTATTAGATTTTGAGGGGCAGTGAAATAACTTTATTTTAGTAAGACAAATGTTTCAATTTTTTTGATTATTATTATTATTTTGAATTAAATTATTGAGAAGATAGAAGCGGAAGTGTTATAAAACGTTCAATTTCAATTTTTACAATTTTCGAAATAGAAACAAAAAAATAAAAAAATAAAAAATATAAAAAAAAATTTTCTTTTATAAATGTGTCACGAATTTATTTTTCAATAAGTAACATTAGCTATTTACCTGTCACAAAATAAAAATATAATTTACTCTGTGCGTTTAACATACATATCTATTTACATTATGTAGGTATGTTATGAGTGAAATTATTTCAAATATTTTAGAGACGTTTGGATATTTATGAGAATTTTATTGCATGTCACAAATTTTATAATTGATTGATCATTTTGCTTGGGGCTTTTGTCAATTCTACACAGAATTGATGTTGAATTCAAAAGAGTGAAAATGTGTATGTTAGTACATAATATATACCTAGTACCTAGTACATAATATATTTCTATTTAAAAATGTATAATTTTGTAGAAAAAAATTATTTTAATGAATTTTATAATTTTGGGGGAAAATATATTTTTCACTAAGATTTTATGAAATTATAAATAATGTACTGATAAAAAATAAATTAAATTTTGAAAATATAAAATAAGTAACAATTATATTTTTACTTAAATAACGGGATTGGTGAAGAATTGCGTTATGTTGACTGCCAACGAAACGAGGTTTTTCACAAGTCTTCCATAATTATAAATTCGTTAGGAGAGCTGGTTGGCTATTCGTCGCTGATGCAATGGGTCTTCAAGGTTATGGATGAATACGTCAAAGGAAAAGTTAGATAGACATCTCTGGATGTAGTCTACATTGAAAAATAAAATAAAGCCAAGAAAAAATTGCTCATTAGTCCTGTAGGACTAGATCGCAATATAGGAAGGGTGTGGTTTAGTGGGTAAGAATCCCACACACAATGTCAAGCTACGGGGCTCATTGTGTCTTTTGAAGATTCTCACCAGCCTGCGTATAAAAAAAAAAAAAAAAAAAAGTTAAATAACTATGATTTTTTAAAAGCTTTTATAATAACTTTTGTGGAAACTCTCACATTTTTTTAAGTAATGTGATGGTCAGAAAACTTACAAGAATAACACAGTTACAATTAGTTCATATAAGGCAAAAGAAGTTTTGCCTACACTATTCCAGGTACCTAACAATGTTATCGTTAACATCCAAAATTGGATCTACAGAATAAAAAGTAGACCGTTATGCTAAAGACAGACTACAAATTTAAATGATCATTTAAAAGAAATTAATAATCATACATTTTTTAATTATCATTACATAACGTACAGTTTTTAATTACCAATCTAATGGTATCAATATGTCAAATAAATTTTTTTTGATATGTTTTTGGACATTTATTGTTCTAATTGTGTTTCTTGTTTTACGATATTATCAATTTTTGTCAAATATTTTTCTCTAATTAAATTTGTTATTTTGAGTTATCAATAGAAAATCGGAAGAATTTATAAAAAAGTGTTATTATTGTTAAAAGTTGAAGAAAAAAAAAAAACTTTTTGATAAACTTTTATTTACTATAGCTCATTAAGTAGAAATAGAAATATATTAAACACAGTAATTAAATAATACACATATTTATAAAATATATAAAAATCTACAGTTCCATGTTTATTAATTGCTTCTGAAATTTTAGAATATACTATAATATGCCAATTTCGTTTCTTCTTCTTCTTCATTTAGCGTTACAGATCGGGGTGAGTTAGAGCCTTCTTCGTGATATTCCTCCATGTAAATCGATCTTCCGCAGAACTCTGCCAGTACATTCATTTTTTGGCAGTCATTTTCAATACTATCTTTCCATCTGATTCTTGGTCTTACTCTTTCTATATATTCTGCGTTTTGTAATCTTTTTGGGCCAAAGATTTTTCGGATTATTTTTTTTTCGAATAAACGTAAATGTTCTTCGTCTCTTAATGTAAGTATCCAGCATTCACATCCATATGCTACTATTGGTTTAATTATTGTCTTATATATCACAAGTTTTGTTTGTCTAGTAAGAATTTTGGATTGTAGTAATTTTTTATTAACATAGTAACTTTTATTTCCTGCATTTATTCGCTCCTGTATGCCCGAGTGCATACTGTTGTCATTTTTTATTAGTACACCAAGATAATTAAAGTTTGTGACACCTTCAAAATTAAAGTTGTTGATGGTAATATTTTGTGGTATTCTTTGATCGGTTTTCCTTGTCATGTTCATATATTTTGTCTTGTTTTTGTCAATTTCCAGACCAACTTGTCTTGTCTTTATCAATTTCCTCTGTGGCTTGTTCTAAGACCATATTAAATAACAAAGCTGAAAGCGCGTCTCCTTGTCGTACTCCCGATTTAATTTTAAAATCTATTGAGGTTGTATTTTGTATCATAAATTTTGCCCTTGAATTGAACATGGTTTCCATGGTCAGTTTAGCTAATTTGCGAGGTACACCAAGTTTTATTAATGAGTATGCTATTTTATTTCTATGAATGCCAATTTCGTTTATTACCCCATAAATCTCCAGTACCTCCGTACTAATAGTCCACTTTTTTCTTCTGATTCCATTATTATTATTATTATTATTATTACCCTACTTACAACACAACGACAAAAATGAAGATTCAAGGAGCAATTTCGGCTAAACCGAGCTTCCTTTGATAGCCTCATTTTGAAATTAAAATACTTAGAAAGAAGCAAAACACATTTGAGGTTAACAATAGCAAAGCGTTGTATGAATCTTCTGAATATCAAACCATCGAAAGGCTTTTCGGTATTGGAAGATCTACCGTTGGAGAACTTTTATTAAAGTTCTGCAAGAACATTTTTTTCTATGTAAAAAGAATTTTTAAAAATATATCCTCCTACGGATGAAAAAATCATGCAGGCTGTTGATGTATTTGATAAAATTAGATTTTCCCGATGTTTTAAATCCATTGGTAAAGTTGTTTTACCGTTGTTTATATATTTAGATTTAACATAAATCTCTAACATAACGTATAGATGGATGTCACATAGAAATAAAACCTACAATAAAAGATGAAGTAGATTCCTATTTATTTACTGTGGATTATATTTTGTTCTCTACTATAATATTGCTGTCTTAAATACTAGTCGAACGTATGTTCACGCACGGTTTAATCATTTAAATAAATTTTATCACAAAATTATATTCTAACATATCTAAACCTACTCTCTTTCATAAAATAAAAATAGAATTATCATAGAAAATAAAGAGATAATAAATTGCGCGGTAATTGGATGTGTTCACATTGAATTACAATTGTTGTAAAAGGCAGCTCTCAGCCTTTATATTATGTCAGCAATTGGAATTGTATCTTCATGTTATATGGTTCATCATGGATTCGTCATCGGTTTGAACTTTTTTCCTGTGTGCTTAGAACGTCAAAAGCAAAATAAATACTAAAACAAAAAATCATATAAAAAAATATTTTATATTTTAACAGTTTAAAAAATTCATTTTGAGTTAAGTTTTTCATTCATTAAGTCATCGCCTCGTCATTTAATAGTTATAACGAATTCTGCAAGAATTTAAGAAAAGTTATAACAGAAAAGCAGTTTGAGATGAAACTTCTTGGCAAGAATTGTATAAAAATCAATTTGTTAGATGTAGATGATTACAGAACTGTAACAAAAGCGCTATCAGAGTATAAATATAATTGGCATTCATACGAAAGTAGCAGCAAAGACCAATAAGAGTAATGGTGAAAAACCTGCCGCACTCGTGTAAAACAGAAGAAATAATTAAAGATCTTGAAAACAGAGAATACAAAATAATAGAAGCTACGAACAAACGAAGCTGGAAAAATTAAGTACCATTAAACATGTTTATGTTAACTTTCAAAGCTGAAGAAGATGTTAACAGAATTTACAAGATTAAAAATATTTTAAAATGTGTGGTGGATATTGAGCCATTAAGAAAAAATAAACTTGTAGTACAATGTAAATCATGCCAGGCATATGGTCATACACAAATATACTGTGGAAAAAGCCCAAGATGTGTTAAATATGCAGGTAGACACCATACAAGAGAATGTTCAAAACCTAAAAATGAACCACCAAAATGTGCACATTGCGGAGATCAACATCCAGCTAATTATAGAGGTTGCATGTTCGCAAAAGAAATGCAAAAAATTAAATTAAAAAATATGCACATAAATCCACAAAAACAGAATATAAATATTAGACAATACGCTAAAAAACAAACTACAAATTATCTGCAAACATCGCAAGTTAAACCAGATTTCCAAACAAATACAAACAGTAAAACTTATGCACAAGTCCTTACGGGGAAAAGAAATGTTCATAATAACGAGCAGGAAAATGATTTAAAACAAAGCATCTTGCCTATATTATCTAAAGTTACCAAAATAGAAAGCTCTATGGTCGATATGGATTGTAGAATAGGAACACTAGAGGGCAGTACCAAAAATCTGCTTTGAAACCACAAAGATTTTAAATAAACTGAAAATTCTTTCATGGAATGCCAATGGACTGCAACAACACCAACAAGAGCTACAAGCAGTCCTTGACATAAATAGTATAGATATTTGTCTTATAGCAGAAACACACTTTACCAAACAAACACATATTAACTTTCGTGGTTATAAAATTTACCATAGCATACATCCGGGTAACTCTGCTAGAGGGGGAAGTGCAGTGATTATAAAACAAAATATACAACATTTTGAAGAAGCCAAATTTGAAACAGAAGAAATACAAGCTATTGCCGTAAACGTAAAATGTAAGAATTACTTTATTGTAGTAGCAAGTATATATTGTCCACCTAAGTACTCTTTAAAGACCATCATTATTTAGATCTTTTTAAGAAACTGGGAAAAAAGTTTATTATAGGGGGTGATTTTAATGCCAAAAATACACACTGGGGATCACGGTTAACAACAACTAAAGGCAGGGAATTGTTCCAGGCAACAAGCGAATTTGACTGTGAAATAATATCAACAGGAAAACCTACTTATTGGCCTACAGAGCTAAATAAAATACCTGATTTAATCGATTTTTTTATAATTAAAAACATTTCGAATAATTTCATACAGATAGAAGATAGGCAGGAAATGAACTCTGACCACTCTCCAATACTACTAACTGTAAGTGAAGACGCTATTCAAAGGAAGAGGAATCCGGTTCTGGCAAATAAATACACTGACTGGGAAAGCTTCAAAGTATGTCTGGAAGGAAAAATCCAACTAGCTGTACAGTTACAATACAAAGAACAATTGGATTCAGAGGTGGAGAAATACATTAAAGATATTCAACTAACAGTGTGGGAAAATACTTCAGTGTTAAAACAAAGAGTAAAAGGAAACAAATATTCACCAGAAATCTTAGAACTAATTGCAACAAAACGCAGAGCAAGGAAAAAATGGCATCAAACTAGAGCTCCACAAGATAAAACTAGGCTAAATAATCTCACGCAACAACTAAGAAGAATAATTAAAGAAGTGAAAAACAAATCGATTAATGTATATTTAGAAAAATTAACGAATGATAAAAGCACTGATTATTCTCTTTGGAAGGCAGCTAAAAATCTGAAAAGACCTATTGAACAAATTCCTCCAATTAAGACATTGGACGGAAATTGGGCTAGAGATAATTAAGAAAAGACTAAATTGTTTGCGGAACACTTAGAAAACATATTTCAAACAAACGACGGTGAAGAAGGTCAAAATCTAAATATAGAATCAGTTCAGGAAGAAGAAGAAATCGCATTAACAACCCCATCTGAAGTGAAAAAAGAAATAAACAATACTAGTTCTAAAAAAGCTCCGGGATTTGATTTGATAACGGGGCAGATTCTAAAGAAACTTCCAGAAAAGGCAATAATTAAGATAACGAATCTTATAAATGCTGCATTTAGACTGAAATATGTGCCAAAATTGTGGAAACTCGCCGAAGTCATCATGATACCCAAAGCTGGAAAACGACCGAATGAAGTATCATCCTATAGACCAATTTCACTGCTGCCTATAATGTCAAAACTGTTCCAAAAAATTTATCTAAGAAGACTGAAACCTATTATTGAAAGAAAGAATATAATCCCGGATCACCAATTCGGTTTTAGAGAACAATGACATGCATAATGAAATAAACATGCTACAATAGACCAGGTACACAAAATAACAAACACTATTGAAAAAGCTCTAGAGGAGAAGAAGGTCTGTTCAGCAAGCTTTTTGGATGTGGCTCAGGCATTCGATAAGGTGTGGCATAAGGGGTTGAATTGTAAAATGAAAACAATCCTTCCAAAAGAACATTCGGAAATCATAGCAAGATACTTATCAGAGAGATACTTCTACATAAAACAGGAAGGTGCATATTCCGATCTTAAAGAAATTAATTCCGGGGTTCCTCAAGGAAGTGTACTTGGTCCGGTACTGTACCTGCTGTACACTTGTGATTTCCCTGCACTAAAAAATAATATTATTGCGACGTTTGCAGATGATACAGCGGTTCTAGCTGTTGGGGAAAATAATAAAGAACCCATAGAAAAGCTGCAGAGAGCTATAACAAAAATCCAAGATTATACAGAAAGATGGAGGCTAAAATTAAATGAAGCTAAGTCAGTACATGTGGATTTCACAAAAATAAAAAAATTTACCATAAACCAGTATATATAAATGGTCAAGAAATACCCCATTCAAATACTGCCAAATATCTTGGTATGACGTTAGATGCGAAACTTCGCTGGAAAGCTCACATAAAAAACAAGAAAGAAGAACTACAAATCCGCTATAGAAAAATGAACTGGCTCATAGGTAAGAATTCTACCTTAACAATACAAAACAAACTTCTGCTCTATAAGGAAATAGTGAAACCAGTATGGTCATATGACATCCAGCTATGGGGATGCAGCTAAAAAAGTAATAGAGATATTATTCAGAGGTTCCAGAATAAAGTCCTAAGAAACATTGTGAACGCGCCCTGGTTCATAAGAAACTATGACCTACATAGAGATTTGCAAATAGGATCTGTCGATAAGGAAATACCGAAATTTGTAAGAAGTCACGAAAAAAAGGCTTCAGTATCATGTAAATGTGGAGGTAGTCGAGCTCCTGGATTATAGAAATATAGCCAGACGACTCAAAAGAGTAAAACCTTTTGAGTTAGTGCAGCAATAATCACCCACATTGTTGAGGACTCGTCGCGCTGGTGATCGGAGGTTGACGGCTCCCACGTTTATATAGATTTGTTTTTACGGGATTGGTGAAAAATTTCGTTATGTTGACTGCCAACGAAACGAGGTTTTTCACAAGTCTTCCATAATTATAAATTCGTTCGGAGAGCTGGTTGGCTTTTCGTCGCTGTTGCGATGGGTCTTCAAGGTTATGGATGAATACGCCAAAGAAAAGTTAGATAGACATCGATGGATGTAGTCTACATTGAAAAATAAAATAAAGCCAAGAAAAAATTGCTCATTAGTCCTGTAGGACTAGATCGCAATATAGGAAGGGTGTGGTTGAGTGGGTAAGAATCCCACACACAAGGTCAAGCTACGCAGCCTGCGTATAAAAAAAAAAAAAAAAAAAAACAAAATTAAGTCATTGCTACATAATAAAATTTAATATAGAAATTTTGACAATTTTGTGAATTTTGAAAAAAATTTTCACTGTTTTAATTAATCTTACATTCCTGCGTTTATTTGAAATCCCTTAGTTATCCTCCATCTTCAATTAACCAATTTTACATCAAAAATTTAATAAATATGAAAAAATGTCTGATGGTTTTTTTTTAACTTTGCTTAGATCCCTTGTTTTCGGCCTAGTCGATTTGATATTTTTTCTTAAATTTTTAATATGACAATAATTTCGTGTGTAACAGAAAATATTTTCTGACCCGTTAAAACATTTTATGGCTGATTCTAGTAATTGGATGGGAGATTACAATTTTTTAGGCTGCTAAATTAAATTTTAGTTGAAAATCTTGCAACAATTTTTTCGTAGTGTTAGCGTAGTAGGCAGGGTGAAGTGATAATATATGATATGATTATGATCAAATTGAAATACATAGTTTAAAATTTTGTGGTTCATTCTTCTAACACATGGAAAAAATTCATGAACAAAAACAAAAACAAATCAAGTACAAAAGTAAAGTAATTTATGAAAAAACTATACACAAAATATGATTCGTACGTACCTAATAAATGAAATTTGTTTTTCTTTTTTTATGAATAAAATAAAAATTTGGGTATTGAAAATAAATGAAAATAAAAAACTTTACTGCATAAAAACAAGAAGAGTGTGAGACAAAATAGCTCATAACTTCTGAAGCACTGATCGCCGTATTGCCTTTCGAGGAAGAAAATTTTTTGAAGCAGATTTAGATTTCGATTGAGAGATTTAGTTTCGTTTCACGAACGAACGAACGACACAGTCTCAAACTATCTATTTACATTAAGATAAGATGATGATGGATCCATACATTGTCATTTTTTTTAATATAGCCACTATAAACAAAACAAATACAATAATGTTTGTATGAATATTGTAACTATAGCTACCTGTTTCTAAACTGTTTTGGTTTTGCTTACAGTTATTTCAATAATTAATAAATGTTGTGTATTGTGTTCGGAATTACTGGTCATTTTATATCGATACTTTTTCAACTGAATACCTCTTTTTTAAAATAAATTTAAAATTTTTAACAATTATATTTTTTTGAGTTAGAATTAATTAAATTAATTCATATCGAATTTGGTCATAGTTAGTAACCATAAGTATATTATACTTCATAATTATTTTCTTTAATCAAATGAAAATCAAAAAGTAATATTATTTAAAAAAAATTGTATTAATCTAAAAATAAATTTACTGTTAAGAGAATTTATAATCCTTTATCCATTTAAAATTATTCAATTGAGTTTCCCAAAAAAAAAACCATTCCATTGACAATTTTATGTTGTTCTTTTAATATCATTCATTATTTTCAATTAGTATTCATACACATTAATATCTTATGATATTATATTGGTATTATCCTTGAAAGAGAAAATTTGTGTCCTTAGTCCAATTCAAATTTATTATTTTGTCTTATTTTTTGTTCTTGGTTTATATTTTAAATTAAGACACAAAAAGATTAAGTAAAATACTCTTGTGTCCTTTTATCAAAACATTGTATTTGGAATAATAATAATAATATCTAATAATATAGAATATTTAAATCTCTGGAAAATATCTACACATGTTCTTACATAACATTATATTTACATAGTTACATAATACAAATATGAAATACAGATAGATAAACTAATTTCTGTAAAGTACATATAGCTAGCAAGGACATATGAATTGTTCTCATCATTATTCATTTCTTTTTTTTTTTTTGTAAATTATTTAATCAAATATCCTTCATAAGTATTTTCTATTTTATATTATAAAAATAACAAAAAAAAAAAATAAAAATAATTTTTTATGGTTAAATTTTTTTTTTCCCAAAAATTCCCCAAAGTAATATTCGAATATAAATACTTCCATCTCTAAGTAGAATAATATTTAAAATTATTTTCTATGGTCAAATCAAAAACCTTCGCTTCTATAAGGATTAAGAAGACATTTATATTCATCATAATTTTATTTTTTTGTTTGTATATTTACCTTAAAAATCTTTACAAATATCCTTTACTGAGTAAAAGGTATCCTTTTTTTTTCTTATGTAGAAAAATTTGCGTATACAAATTATTCTTTATATGAACATTTTGTAAATATTATATAGTTTGGGTGTCCAACCAAATTATTATTGGACTAATTTATATCCTTAACTACTTTATACAAAAAAAAAAAAAATGTTTATATAATAAATATGAAATAATAGAAAGGATATGGAAAATCTAGGTCACATTGGTTCATCATATCATATGATATTGATTTTCTTTTTTATGATTTTCTTTTTTGTTGTTGTTGTTGTTGTTGTTGTGAAATAACTGTTTTTGTAAATATGTTATAGAGGGTCACATGTGTGCAAAAAATTCAAAGTAGAAAAGTACTCTATTAGAATAAGATTTGATGCAGGAAAAAAGAGCTTGAAAGAAAGAGAGCGAAATATACATAGAAAGAGAAAGTATATATTTAAGAATATAATAAAATTAGAAAATGTGTGTATATAAAGGACTTTCTAATAAGAATATTATATCTAAATATTATATCTAATGAAATATATTGAATTTAATCTTTACAGGGTGATTTAATTTTAAATTCAAATCCGTACCCAGTATTTCACCAACAACAGTTTTCGTGACAGAAAATTTTTACAATGACATTATTAGTCCACACTTTTCTTGTATTAGTGAAATTTTCATGCAAAAGATAGAAAAGAGTGGCCTCGGTAACCGAGGGGTAAAGTACTCGAGTAAAGTAATGTACCTACTGAGGAGGATGGATTAAACCCCTGTGAGAACCGAAACATTACTCAAATGGTGGAAATTACTGAAAATGTAATTATTAATAAAACCACATCGGTTCAAATATAATTTAATTAATAATTTTATACATATTACACAAGGAAGGACATGTGGGGAATATCTTATATATTATAATACACAAGATGAACGACGTGGTGAGTAAAAAAGCAAAAATAATTGAATAGTAAATTAATTACACCGCAAAGATATTAAAATTTTAGCAAATGCTTGTGCTGAATACTTAAAACCTTTCAAATATTTACACCAAATAGTGATGGTTATTTCCAAGTTGAGCGCCATCTATACTCTAAAAGAAATTTAAACTACGGGCAATTTTTAAAAAGGCTTCATAAAAATTCTGTCATTTTAAATAAACATACATACAAGTTAATAAATACACTTTATTTATTTATTAAATTTATTATTTTATTATTTTTTTATTTGAATTTCTTCAAATACAACCTTATCGTACAAGCTACTAATTAACTCTAATTTAAACTTTTACTCACAATCTTAAAACAGTTAGTTTGAATTAAAATATTTGCTGAGTTAGCAAATTCCAAAATTTACTTATTTCACACGGAATTTAAATTATAAAAAAATAGAATGCAGTTGTGAAATAAGTCAGCAAAATTATTTGAAAAACAAAAGTTTAGAATTACAATTTAGAATATAAAAAAAGCGTATGTTTAATTTTATGTTGGTTGATGTTAATTGATTGTGTGTTTTGTGTTGGTTGATGTTAGTTAATTGTGTGTTGTGTTAACTCCTCCCTTCTTAAAGATCCGCGTCCCGTGGATCACATGTTAAGACGAATTGGTTGAATATTTTCCATTGGTTCTTGTAAGATAGTTTGTGGTGTTGTGATGGTAACTTTGGAAAATTTGTTCCAAAGTTTTGTTAGCAGAGCAATAGCACAGGCGGTGATGATTATCGCTAAAATGCTTATGTCACTTGCAATTGATAGATTGTTAATTTTTGATAGAGTCTTTAATTCCTTGATGTTGTCCAATTGAAGATTATGAACATATCCCACGTCGAGTTTCATATTAACCTCTGTTATATTTTGGAGAAAAACTGGTGGCATAATGTGAGATGTAGCAATTTCTTGATTTGTGAATTTGATGTTTTTTATTCCTATTGTTTCATTGCTAAATTGAATCACGAAGCTTCCGGATAGATGTTTTTGAAGGTGTTTTCCTACGAGTTCGCCATCGAAATTAGTGAGGAAGATTGTGTTTTCATTTATCTTTTCTATTACTTCCTTGTCACTGAATTCAAATTCGCATCCAGCGTGAAGTCCTTTTAACAATTGGTGAATGCAGTGGTCTTCCGATAGTAGTTCTAGTTGGTCCCTCTTGCATAGCATAACGTTGCCGATTTCATCGCATTTTTCTTTAATGCCAAATAAAGCTGATTGGTTCTTGAATATTTCCTTGTATTCGAGATATACCTGCTTCTTTTGTTTTGATGTTGCACGAAGACTCATCTGATCATAGCTTTCCTTTCCAGTCTTTGGCAAAGATATGACATAAAGGATTATTGAATCTCGGACGATCATGGCAGGTTGCGCAAATTCTATGGCTTCGATTTCGTTATTGTAGGGAAGCGAGTCCATTTGATGTATTATTTCGTGAATTTCCTCTCTGCTGAGCAAGTTGGTATTTATAATTCCTTTTTTTCCCAGTTGGGCTGCTGACACGATTTCCTGTACAGCTTCTTTTATTATGACCAATTTGTTGAACATAACTTGTTCTTGTTTTTCGCTACTTTCTTCTGTAATTTTGTTAAGGACTAGGTTGTAATTCTTTACTATTTCGTTCGTCAGTCCCATTACTTCTTTGTTCACCTTATATTGTTGGTTGTTATTTTCAACAATTTCATTTTGGCTCTTAAGAACTTCATCCCAATCGGTTGCGTCTGGTGATCCCGCTAACCATTTCCAAGCGGATCCTATCCAATTAATGGATCTCTTAGTTTTGTATCCAAGTTTTGGACCTTTTAATTTTGCAAGTAATTGGTTCACCTGTTCCAATTGATATTCTAATTGAGGTTTAATTAGGCTTTTTTCGTCTATCTGTTTTATTTTGAAGGTTAACTTGCTGATCACATTTGCATAATCTTCCAGGTTGATTGATTGGACGATCTTAAAATTACCATCAGCAATGTTTCCAGTTCTTTGTTTGATGACTGCCAAGGGCCCTTGAAGTTCGTATACGTCGGGCGAGGCGTTGGTATTACATATTAGTAACCTAAAATGAGAAAAGTAGAATGTTTGATTATTCCGTTGCCAAGTTCTTGATTTGGGATTTATGAATCCGTTTTCCACTGGTTGTTGTTACAGTGACTTTGTGATTTTTTGACACCGTTTCTTTTTTGAAGATTGGTTTTGTCTTCCCTTGGATTTGTTTAATTGCGACAAATATTACATCACCTTCCTTGTAGGTTTTAGGCTTATTCTTTTTCAGATTTTCCCTGCTGATTTTTATTTTCTGATTTCTTTTTATTTGTTCTACCAGGTTTTCGTTGATTTTTTCCCTTTGTTCGAGGAGGTTTTGATAGTTCACTCTTTGTGTTCTGCCGAAGAATATATCGCTTGGTTTTTGTTTGGTTACCGAATGAACGGTATTATTGTATCTGTCTACTGCGATATTTATTACTTCTTTCAAAGTTAACTGCGGGAATTCATTCTGAAGACATCTGACAATTTCAATTATAGTTGAGTGTACTCTTTCGACTGCTCCATTTACTTCGCTCCTTTGGGTAGGAGTGCGATATAGTTCGATATCTAGAGCTTTTATAAAATTTGAGATGATCGGGCTAATAAAGCTTCTTTCGTTATCGATTACTAGCATCTTAGGTACGGTAAAGAAGTGTAGTATTTTCGTTACCTTGTCTCGCAGGTGTAGAGCGGATTTGTCTCTGATACGGAAAAATTTGGTGAACTTAGAAAATTTGTCGATACAGGTTATAAATTTTTCACCTTTAACTTCAATGATGTCCATATGTAATATTTCTGATGGATATGTTGGCACAGGACTTTCCTGGAGTTGTGGTTTATTCGGATGTCGGTCGTACTTGTTTATTTTGCAAATGTCGCATGTTTGAATATACTTCTTTATTAGGCTGGTCATACGGGGGAAAAAATATTTTTCAAGAATTTGTAGTTTATTTTCGTTCCCATTCCTATGTGCTCTTCTGTGTTCCTTTTCGATAATGCTGAATTTGGTCTCTTCATTGTGAATATCCTCAATTAGCTTTTGAGTTATGCAAATTCTGAACTTAACGAAATTTTTCTTATAAATCTCGTGTAGGACTTGAATATGTTCCTCGGGGATTTTGATTCCATTCGTGAGATTGAGTTTCAGCTTTTGCTTTAAATTTAGCGTTAGAGCTTGCTCGTTTATTTCTGGAATGTTTATGTGATGTCGATAAAAGTTAGGGTGCGTCTCTTCAGTGTATGATGGGTCGCTTGATATTTTAATTATTATTTGATTTTGAAACGCATTTAACGGCGCTTCGGTGTGAGGTATTAAGTCCGTGTTATCCTGTTCGGCACTGTGGACAGTTTCCGTCGATGAAGAAGATGTTAGAGTGTTCACTTCCAGTTTTAATCTCGACAGGGCGTCTGCTACCACGTTTGTTCGTCCTGGTTTGTACACCAGTTCGTAGTTGTACTCTTCTATTTTTGCCTTCCACCTTTTTAGTTTAGCGTTATTGTTTCTATTGCTCAAAGCAAAGGTGAGTGGCTGATGATCGGTCATTATTCGTATCTTCTTTGCACCATAGAGATAGTTTCTTAGATTATCTAAAGCCCAAACTATCGCTAACATCTCTTTTTCGTTAGTAGCATAATTCTCCTCCGTTTTGCTAAGTGATCTAGAGATGAAGGTGATTGGTTTGTCCTTTCCGATATCTCCTTGGGAAAGTACTGCTCCAATAGCATGCTGCGACGCATCAGTGGTTAGGATGAACGGTTTTTCGAAATTTGGAAAAATTAATATTTCTGTTGACATTAGGAGTTCTTTCAAATTATTGAAGGCCCGTATTTCTTCCTGCTCTAACTTTATTTTTACTTTCCTTGATTGGTTCGCCTTCACTTGCGCATTTTCACCTCTGGTTAAATTTGTTAAGGGTTTCGCCACTTTAGCGAAGTCCTTGATGAACCTCCGATAATATGAGGTTAACCCTAAAAATGCTTTCAAGTCCTTTAGGTTTTCCGGTGGTTTAATGTTTTGAATTGCTAAGGTTTTCTGTGGGTCAGGTTTTATTCCCTTGTTGGTTATTCTATAACCTAAAAATCCAGTCTCTGTTCTCATAAACTCGGTTTTATCTAGGTTAACTCGGAGATTCGCCTGCTGTAATTTCTCAAAGATTTTCTCGATGTTCTGCAAATGTTCTTCTTCATTTTTCCCAAAGATGATGATGTCGTCAATGTAAACATAGCAGATCTTTCCTATGTATTCTTTTAGCACATCGTCGATCATTCTCTGGAAGATAGCAGGAGCGTTTTTGAGTCCAAAAGGTAATCTGGTGAACTCGTATTTTCCATTCATAGTGGAAAACGCTGTTTTATGGATGTCGCTGTCTTTCATTTTGATCTGGTGGAATCCTGAAGTTAGATCTAATGTCGTAAAAAATTTTGAGTTTCCCAGGCTTGCTATGGTATTTGAAATATCTGGTATTGGGTAGGTATCTGATATTGTGATAGCGTTAATCCTTTTGAAATCAATTACTATGCGATACTTTTTTATTCCAGATGAGTCTTGCTTTTTTTCTACCACCCAGATAGGCGAATTATATGGGCTTTTCGATGGCCTTATTATTCCATCTTCTAATAGTTTCTTGATTTGTTCTTCTACTTCACTTCGCATATTAACCGGATATGGGTATGACTTCGTATAGATGGGATCATCGGTCGATGTCCTTATTTCAGCCTTTACATTTGTATCTATTATTTCTTTATCGTTGATCGGTCCGAAAATATTTTTGTATTTTTCCAGGATTGTTCTTAGTTGGTTTTTGACTTCTTCATTTAGATGGCTATTTCTAATTTCGATATTATTGACTTGGATTGACTTCTTTTCTTTTAATGGAATTTCTATGTTTGGTTCAATTTTTAAGATGTTATTTTTTCGATCGATTACTGCTCCTAATTGTTTGAGAGTGTCGTCTCCGATTATTCCGTCAAATGTTTTCAATCCAGGAAGAACGAAGAAGTGTATCAAAGTGTCAATTCCTATGCTTTCAAAAAATTTTCCGCTAACTTTCTCTTTGATTTTTATTTCACCTCCAGCTGATTGTATTTTAAAGATGTTTTCCGTTGGTGTTGTTTTGTTTACTAAGTTGGGTCTTATAAAATTTTTGTTGGCTCCAGTGTCGATTAAAAATTTAAGGGTAGATTTTTCCTTCGTGTAGTATTCTAGGTAAGGAATGCTAGAGAGGCACCCGTCATAAAATTTACCTCTGGTATCTCTTCTTCTAGCTGCTCCTGAAGGTCTTCTTGTACAGCATAACAGTTCTCTTCTTCCTCTGTGTACTCATTTGCTTCGTGGCTTTCTTCGGAAGTTTCCATGTTGAATAGCCGCTGTTGTTTTGAATACGGGTTATTGCTGATACTGGCTGGTCTTTTAGTTAAGGCGTTGTTAGGGTCGGACGGCCGATTCATGTAGTTAACTTGTCTTGTTTGTATTGATCTATCGACGTCCATCCGCTCTAGTGGTTTTGGTTGCGTTGGCCTTGGTGGAGGAGGGTTATTGTCTTGTTGGATTTTTCGGTGTTGCAGATTGTATGCTGCATTCTGTTGATGTATAGGAAGTTTGTTCTGTTGATATCTTACTGGTTGCCGGATACTACTGTGCTGGATAAGTCTATTTGGATCTGATCTTGAAATTGGTATCCTGTTTATTGGAGTGGTAATTGAATTATTGAAGTTCTTGTTGTGGAAGCTAATACTTCGATAGTCATAATTTTGTAGGTCGAGGCAAGTCGAATAGGCTTCTGGGAGTGTTTGGGGTTTCTGCATCATTAGGTATCTAGAAAGTTCACCGTTTACTCCTCTTATAAATACGTCCAATGCTCTATTCCGATGTGATTCTACCAATGCATCTATGGTTTCCCTCGAGTGACTTTCCGTTTTGACCTTGTTGATAATGAGCGAAAATTGATGGTTTACCCTTGCGTAAAATTCATCGATGCTGCTTCTGCCCTGGGTAAGCATGCTTAGTTGATGTTCCAAAGTTCGCATGTCTCTTTTGTCTGCGTAATGCAGTGATAAACATTTCTTGATGGAATCCCAGTCTTCATCAAATATATTGTAGGAAATTAGTGCGGCGTCTGCACTGCCTCTTATTTTTCCTCTTATGGTTTGAAGAATTGTACGATATATCGGTTTATTTTTTACTAAAGAATAATCTTTTAAGATGTTCTCTACGCTGTGTATCCAAGATACGTACTGCACAGCGCTTCCATCGAAGACTTGAAGCTCCTTTACACTATCTGGCAGTCTCGATATTTCTTTCAGCTCTGTTTCGTTTCTTGGTGCTACTGGCGGTTGTTCGATTCTTATTGCATTTGCATTCGGATTTTCTAAAAAGAATAGCCTGGCCTCCAGTTTCTTGGTGTGTTCTATTTGAGCGTTAACTGCTCCAGTTAGTTGACTAATAGCTTTTTGTAATTCTTCCATTTCTTGTTTGTTTTTTTTCTTATTTTATATTTTTTTCTTTTTTACTACCAAAGAAAAACTGTTTTCTTTATTACTTAATTACTAATTTACAATTTTTTCTTTCTTTGAACTTATTTTAATTTTTGGCTAAAATTAATTTAATTTTCTTTAATTAACCTATTTTCTTAACCTAGAGTAAAACTCGAAAAAAAATTTTATTTCTTTATTTAAATTTTTCAATTTTCTTTTTTTTTTTTTTTTTTTTTTTTTTTTAATTCTAGTTTTTAGTTTACTTACAATAACTATTATTTAAAATTTTTTAGTTTTTCCTTTTTTTTTTTTTTTTTTTTTTTTTTTTTTTTAAACTTGGCTTAGTTTCTGGCAAATTAATTTAGTTTGTCTTAATTCTATTAACTATTTCTATTTGTGGATATTCTATTAATTATTTGTTTAACCTATAGTAAAACTCCAAAATTTTTATTTCTTTATTTAAATTTTACAATTTTTTCTTAAAAATAGAATTAACTTTTATATTATTTAAAATTTTCTCTTTTTTTAAAAAATTATAAATCAAAATTAATCTAGATTCTATGATTTTACTTTTAAATAGGTATTAACAAACTATTGGATATTCTATTAATTATTTGTTTAACCTATAGTAAAACACCAAAATTTTTATTTCTTTATTTAAATTTTACAATTTTTTCTTAAAAATAGAATTAACTTTTATATTATTTAAAATTTTCTCTTTTAAAAAATTATAAATCAAAATTAATCTAGATTCTATGATTTTACTTTTAAATAGGTATTAAAAATTATTTTGCACACACTTTTTTATGCAATTTGAATTTGATAGTAAACTGTTAAAAAACTGTAGCTTAAAATTTTTTTTTTTTTTTTTTTTTTATATGTAATTTTTCAACAAAAAAAAAATTTTTTCTTTTTCTTTTTGACTTAAATATTTACTTTATTTGGTTTAAAAAACCCCTTTTTTAATTATCTTTTTTTTTTTCTTTTTAGTAATATAATTGAATTTTTAACTTAAGCTTTAATTTATTTGATTTTTTCTTTTAAATTTTTCACTTAAATTTTATTTAATTTGATTTTTCCTTTTTTTTTTTTTATTTCTTAAAAATTTACTTCTATTAGATTTTATTTAATATGATTTATTTCTTCTTTTTTTTTTTTTGTTAAATTTTTCACTTAAATTTTATATAATTTGAATTTTTTTATTTTCATAAAATTTTCTGTTTAGATTTTATTTAATTTAATCTTTTTCTTTTTTTTTTCAGGTAAGATATAATTCAGTGTTTGTACTTACAGAATTGTTGTAAAATATAACATTATACTTAAGGTTGTTTTTGTGCTTCTGATCATGTTCTCATGTTAATAATCCTTGATGCACGCTGAAAATTATGATTGGTATGTATGAATCCTTTTTTGCGTGTCCTCGGGTCCAGACTGCGTACTCGGGTACAATCCAATCGGTGAGAGTAATTATTGTTGAATACTTGCTTTTGTGCCTATGATTATGTTCTCATGTAAATAATCTTTGATACACGTTGTTGATAAAGCTGTTCCGTGCTTCTGATTATGTTCTCATGTGGATAATCTTTGATGCACGCTGTCACGGTCGCCAGTTAATAAATACACTTTATTTATTTATTAAATTTATTATTTTATTATTTTTTTATTTGAATTTCTTCAAATACAACCTTATCGTACAAGCTACTAATTAACTCTAATTTAAACTTTTACTCACAATCTTAAAACAGTTAGTTTGAATTAAAATATTTGCTGAGTTAGCAAATTCCAAAATTTACTTATTTCACACGGAATTTAAATTATAAAAAAATAGAATGCAGTTGTGAAATAAGTCAGCAAAATTATTTGAAAAACAAAAGTTTAGAATTACAATTTAGAATATAAAAAAAGCGTATGTTTAATTTTATGTTGGTTGATGTTAATTGATTGTGTGTTTTGTGTTGGTTGATGTTAGTTAATTGTGTGTTGTGTTAACTTACATATAGAAAAAAGTACAAAAACAAAAACACAAACAAAAATTGAAAACAAAACAGAAAAACAAAAATCAGATCAGATCATAACTCTTCAAAAATTATATAATAAATGTTAGTTCATTTGCTTCTGCTATCATTAAAAAAAATATATGCAGTAAAACACGGTTATAGTCATTCGCTAAACTTCAGTAATATTTCTGACTATAACCGTTTTGTGACTATAGGCGTAGTCAAAAAAAAATTGCATTTTTATAAACAAAATCAAATTCAATAAAATATCTTTCGTATAACAATTTTAAACTTTATTTTATTCATAAATAGCAATTCTGTTATGTAATCATAAAATATACATATTTGTTCATTATACATATATATAACATTCAATAATCAAGCGATTCAGAAAACACCTACAATTATTTCTTTTTATATAAAATTGTGTTTGAAAGAATAACTTCTGTGCATTTGCACAGGGGATTCCCTAGTAAAGATATAATATAATTAATAAAAAAATAATATAAATATGTACTATACAAAAATATATACCAAATAATTAATATAATTTAATAAAAAGATCAACATTTCGAAAGGGAAAAGGTCCAATAAGGTTGGTCTGCAAATTTATCCGCAGGATCAACTGTGGAAAATAAATAAATAAATAGATAGAAAAGTAACACTACAGAGAGAAGCAAACTTACAAAATGTTTGATAATAGGTATGTTGGCGACATGTTCTCTATTATAAATTGCAATAAATAAGACAAACATTTTAAATATATTCATTAGACTATAAAACTTTCAGCTGAAATGGAACGGAATCATACACTACCATTTTTTAAAACAAATTTTAGTAATTAACAGAGTTACAAAAATAGAATTTGCAATCTACTGAAAACCGACGATCACCCAAATAGTAACCCCAAGTACATCAAATCATAGCTTTCAACAGAAGATGGCTCGTTTCAATCGAGGATCCATAGACTATTGATAGTAGGAAATATATTGTGGAAAAAATTATATCATCAATGGGTACTACACCTATTGAAAATAATACTAGAAATTACGAAGAATATAAAGGAAAAATAGAGACAAAATATCCAGCAACAAATATGAGAACATATTCACCGAGCAGACAAGGAGTTTAACAACGGTAAGATTTCAAGAAAATTTAAACGAAGGAAAAATTGCTAAGAAGATGGCAAAAATATTCAATGTTAGGTCAACGGTTGCTGACCATTTCGCTATATCGAGGAACATGACATTAACATATATAACCTAGTTATCAAACAAATGGACGACCAAACTAGCCAGACCAGAAAATTTGATGCTTGTGATAGTCTTGAAATTATAAGACAACCGCCAGATACCTTTCTAAATAATGATAATGGTAAATGGGTCCCCGTGTACCCATTTCCGTTATCATTATTGAATTTAAATTTATAAGAAAATAAAAAATATAAATCTAAATAAAACTGTAATTTTATTCTACGCAAACTTGTGACTATACTTATGAAATGAAGTCTTCACTTACTGTATAACTCTATACTATCAAATTTATGCTAATTATATTCTACACATAAATAAAGACATAGAATATTGTTAGTTAATCAGATGATATGACTTTATTTTTTTCTCTTATTACTCACCGTAGGAGCATACGGCTTCAATAGTAATCCTCCATGCCTCTCTGTTGGATGCTGTTTCCTTAATGTCGTCCCAGGTATAATTATTGATTGTTAATTCTTGATGAATTGTGCATCTCCATATGTTGTATGGTCTGCCGGATCTCCTTTGTCCTTGTGAATTCCATTCTAGAGCTCTCCTTGCCATATCGCTTTCTGATTTCCTTTATGTATGACCTATCCATGTTTTTTCTGTTTATTTGTCTGTTGATCGGCTCTTCTACCGTTATCATCCATAAATCCTCGTTGCTAATCCTTGCCGGCTAGAATATTCTGCATATGATTCTCAAGCACTTGTTAATGAATACTTGTAGCTTCTGTTTGATTCTGACCGAAGTGAGCCATGTTTCACTGCCATATATAAGTGTTGAGTTTAAACATGCTCTGAATATTATTAGCTTTGTTGTTCTCGATATTTGGATGCTCCACCTATATCTTTATTAGGCTCCCAAATGTTCTTCTTGCCTTATTTATATGGCTGTTGACTTCTTCTGTTGTACCTCCTGTTGCAGTAATAATGCTCCCCAGGTAGTTGAATTCTTCTATGTATTCTATCTGTGGTCCACTCACTGTTATTGGAATACTATCGCAGTTGTTTGTATATTTCCTTGTCCCGCTTTCTTTGCTTCTTCCTGTAATCTGTTGACTTTGTTTTGTAGGTCCCTTTGATTCCTTGATATGAGGCATACATCATCTGCGTAATCAAAGTCTTCTAAGTTGCCAAATATATCCCATTCTATTCCGTTTATTCTTGTGCAACCTTTTCTTAGAATGTCGTCTAGAATTGTGTTGAAGAGAAGTGGTGTTAGTGGACATCCTTGTCTAACTCCTATATTGGTGTAGAATGGATCACTGATGTTACCTCTAACTGTATTAGAGGTGGTAAAAATATAAATGAGACTATTAATAATCTGAGCCAAGAAGAAATAATGCAGATGATGCAAAACAATATGGTTAATTAAATTAAATTAAGTAAAGTTAATTTTATTAATAAAAAAATAGAGTCATCCATAATAAACAACGTCGTCATAAAATATGAAAATTCTAAAGCTCATGTGGAAAGAGCTCGTTAAGAAAAAAAAACACTGAATTTAGATCTAAAACAAAACCAATTTTATTGGTTAATTTTTGGAATATCATCATAGCTCTCAACTTATAACTAAATAATCAAACATTGAAGATAATCTGGTAAAATGGTATTCAAATATGGAGTTTTAATAAAAGAAACTTTATACTCAAGCTATTCAAACGTTTCAAAATACAATATCTCTTGTGAAAAATTGTCAATTGTGCCTGGTTTATTTACAATGCTATATAAATTCAATGATATTCATACAGGTTCCCGGTCCCAAAAGACAAAATCAAAAATTTTGTTGTATGCCACAAAAGTTATAACATGATAGTGTGGACCATGTTTTAGCTGACAATCAAAACTGTATTAAATGTCTTTGATGTCTAACGTTCGTAGCTGTTTTAGTTTAAAATACTGTCTCTCAACAATTCATGATATGATATTGTTTGGTCAAAAATACCTCAAGATCTGAATATCTGAATATATAACATCAAAATTGATTAATTTAACAAAAATATAATTTTTTTTTTTTATAGAACATTAACGACAATGTAATCCTTTAGGTTTTGTTCTTGGGGGCCTGGCATACCAGACATACATGCAGCTCTCTGTTTGGAAAACCTTAAAATGGTCTCCCGATATGCAATTGTGACCACAATTTCTCAATTACAATTAAACATATTTTTGAAGACTGCAACCTCTACAGAGATGAAAGAAATGAATTTGCTATAAGAGGACGTCAAGTTCTCGAAGAATATAATCTAGAAACCACGGAGAATTTTATTAAATTTACATAAATTTTTTTTTATTTTGTAGTTTTGTAATTAACTGTGTAGTCTTATAAATATGGGCTTGATAAATCCTAATGTGGTGACTAGCCCTATATAAATAAATTTATATAGGGAAACGGCGCTGAAAACTATTTCGATGATTAATAAAATATAAAAACAAAAACAAAGCATAATCAAATATTATTTAAGGACCTTTTATCCAGTTTAGGCTAGCGAAAGAAATGAAAATTCGGAAGAGAAGAAGTATAAAAGAATAGAAGCATAATTACGAATCAAGATTCTAATGTTCATCTTGAGTTTGGACTAAAATTTATAGAATGGTAGATAGTAGATAGTAGGTTCCAAACTGGCTATGATCTGAGAATAAATTAATTTTGTAACATAGTTTTTGGCAAAAGGATATTTCAACAATGTAAATGGCCAGAAAACTGTTGTCGTGGTATTCGAGCGTACTTCTCT
Organism: Argyra leucocephala; assembly: GCA_963942445.1. NCBI lineage: Eukaryota > Metazoa > Arthropoda > Insecta > Diptera > Dolichopodidae > Argyra > Argyra leucocephala. The sequence goes on along the minus strand of OZ012681.1, from coordinate 79,715,232 downwards.
GATTGGATCTGGAAATTATTGGGTATTGAATTTTATAATTTACTTATTTTGCTTGTTAGCTTTACCGGTTCGCTTTTTTTTTATATTCTTGTAATAATAAGTACGTAACTTGTGTAAAATTCGTTCATTAAGTACGATACTACAATTTTTACTACATAAAGGAAAATGAGTGAAAATTTTCACTAGAATCTGAAAAATTTATTGTCTATAATCTAAAATGATTTATTTAACTTCTCAGGAACTTGACCTTAAATAACATTACTGCATTTCATTTAAGTTATTACCAATAACTTTATTGAAATGGCCTTTGAACACAATGTAGGTTTTTTCAGGCCAGATCTTACATTATTGTTTTTGTTTTTGATTATCAAATTTCTTTTTATAAAAAGTCTTTATTTTAAGAATATCTAATGAAAGAAAGAAAAATAAAATAGAATTATACTTATACATCCAGAGCCTGATGAATGGGATTCAAATAAATGAATTTCTAATTAGTAGTCAAATTACATAATTACAACACCCTATTGGTTAACAGTGAACTTAAATACTTTTCAATATCATTTCTATTATTTGACTAATTGCTTAAGTCCGGTATCAGTTAATGTTATAAGGATAACAGGTTCGATATACGGTGGATAATACATTTTTTTTTAACTAAAATATCTCTCGTGCTTGCAACAAAATTGTGTTTGTTAGTATGAACAAAAAATAATTGACTATCCGTATTTGAATTGTCTTTTTATTCATCAATTAATTTTGGTAGACCCTGTTTTAAATTAAAAATTTTATAAATAATTGCTTTATTAGCAGAAAACTTTTTGATTTGTATCTGTGGTTTCTAAAAAAAAAAAAAAAAAAACTTTACATAAGCCTATTACGTTATATAAAATAATAACTAAAGTATCTAATAAATATAATATCCTTAAAATGTAAAACACTGTTAGCTATACATAATACTTGTACAAGAAAAAAAAACTGTTTACAATCACCAACTTTCAAAAAATAATGATCGAAAAAAATATAGTAAGAAACTTAAAAGAATCAAATTCTATGTGTTATCCTAAACTGTCCTTGTTGTAATGAATTGTGACATATGTAGATGAGTTTTTTTGTTTCTGTAGGTTCTTTATCAATTGGTATTATATTTGTTTTTGTGATATTATTTGGGACTGGTATGATTATAATTACCATATGGCTAATAATCGTACATATTCATCATGAAATATAAAATATTTATATAATATCTATGTATGTAATAAATACATATACATATATATCTGTGTATAGGTTTAATGTATTTTATAGGATGAAAAATGATAATAAATTAATTATTTTACGTATTTTGTTTTTCATATGAAATTATGATAGAAAGAAAAAACTAAAAGGACATCTAGGTGCCTATTAAGTTTTCACAAATGTGAAAAACAAATTTAATAATAAATTAAATATTTAATTAAAATCTATGAATATTTAAATAAAGAGAATTTATAAAATTTTTAAATCAAATTATTCAATACTTTAAAAATTAATTTTTAAATAAATGTTCGAAATAGATATTTGTATATAAGTCTTAGAAAAATGGTTATTACGTAATAGTTAGATAATATTTTGTATGGTATTTGACAGTAAGAGAGACTGGAAAATATGATTTTTATAACTATCTGATACATTTTTAATGTCTGAGAAGTGACAGAACATCCTACTGTTCTTCTACAACTTGCATTTTTAACATAAATTTGGACAATATTTTTCTTTAAAATTTTATGGTAAATTTTTTAAAAGAATATCTATTGTAAATTTTAAGATAAATTATGAAAAAACCTTCAGACATTCCTAACATACCTTTTTGTATTATCTTAACCCATTTAACACCCTATTAATTTTTTTTTTGAAAATACATGTCTTATCCATTAAAACTTTGTAATTAGGGTCCCTAAAAGTCAAAAATGTTACAATATTACAGATCGGTCCTGTCGTTTCCAAGTTTTGAGGGTGGCCTAAAATGGCCACTTGGTATAATCTATACTCATAAAAGGGAGGGTTTGTTTGTTTGTTCGCTATACACGACATTGTTATACACGCCCACAGTTTTAAAGATAGAGTTCTGTTCAATTTAAAATATTTCAGAACCTTTTATCTTATATTTCAACTCTTATCGAAATAATTACAAAATTTGTTGAAATTGAAAAATTCCTTTTATAGGCATTATTTTTAAGTTTAAATATAAGCGATGAGTATTATAGCGTAAAGGTAAATTTAGAATATTTTTCAAAATTTTATTTTGTAAAATTTGGATTTAAGAAATTCTATTATTGGACGCCCAGATTACTGTGCCGTATGAAAGAATAGAATTTATATATGCATGATACATTTTTAGCTTAATAATATTAGGAACTTTGGATTTATATTTAAATAAAATACCATTAAAAGTATTAAACTTTCTATCTAACATATCAATATGGAGCTGCTCACTTAAATATTTGTCAAATAAGACTCCAAGAAATTTAATTTCATCAACTTCTTTCTTTCAAAACTACATTACCAATTTTAATTTCTATACAACCTATATTTCTTAAACTAAATATATGATTTTAGTTTTTTTCGCGTGCATAACGATTTTGTTTAATCTGAAATACTTCGTTATTATCACCGTATCATGCTCTACATGAGATTTAATAGCTTCTAAATTATTGCCAGAGTAGAACAAGCTGCATTCGTCTGCGAATAGGTATAATTTATCTATTAATGGCAATTTGTGTATATCATTTATGTAGATTAGAAATAATAAAGGACCCAATATAGAGCCTTGAGGAATACCAATGTTAACTGAATTGTAGGAGCTAAAGCAGTTATTATACGAAACAAACTGATTTCCATTCTTTAAATAGCTTTACATTAACTTCAGCGAAGTTTACTTTCAGCGAGTTTACTTTCAACTAAAGACTTTTTATGAAGCTTGAGAACAGATGAAAGTTTTGAAATATTTATTGGTGAAGCTAAGGAATTTACTTGAAAGTTAGATATTATTCCAACTTTTCTTCCGTCTTCAGCACTTAGAAGCCGTAGAAAATCATCTCTTTTTTCATTCGTAGTTGGTTTTGTTATTAAAATTAAATGAATTTTTTATAGGTAGGAATATTTTAAATTAAATTTAAAATATAAAAAGTTGAATTATTGTTATATTCGTCTTAAATTTTTAAATTTGTTGTTGAGGATAATACCTCCGCGGGACACCACATTAAAAAAAATGCATCAAAAGTTCTATCTCAAAGATGAAATGGAAACAAACTTATCTAAGGCGGCTAACAGAAAAAGTCCGAGTCTGTTAAAAACGTTAAATTTGGCTTTAACTTGAATTATAATTAATAAAAAAGAGTCTCTAGTGTACATATGATTTTTTTATTTTATTTTTTTTTTTTACTTTTAATGTGATATTTTACATACAATTCATTTATTATGTAATTTTGTAAGTTAAATTTATAATAATACTTAAAAAAAAAATGTTTACATTCTAAATCTAAATATTAATTTTATAGTGACCGTAGCATAAGCTGTCTGGTCTTATAATTTTTTGACTATTAGACATACTTCTATTTTTTATATTTTAATTTTTAATGTTTCATTTTCCTAAATTAATAAATTTTATTATTGATTCGTTACCAAATATTTTTTATACATAAATTACATATTTTTTTTTAAATTATAAAGTTAGTAAATTATGTAGTTTCATTTTAATTTTTTTATACTTAATATAAAATTACTTAATTCTACTGTACATTGGATAATTATTGTATCAATACTACATTTTATATTGAACCTACGTTGTACTCTTGTAATATATTATTTGAAAATACACGTAACAACAATACCTCCTAAGTTAAGCATAATTCCAACTAAAATTATAGAACCAGAAACTGGGGACTCAACATCAAGAGGCTCTCTAAGGAAACCGTAAATGTACTAAATATATTGCTAAATCTTTACCAAAATGCAAAAATTATAACAAGATAAAGTAAATCTGATGAGAGTTAGTTAAGTTAAGTGCAGAGAACAATCTGATAAGATAAGATAAAGTAAATCTGATAACAAGAAAAAGTAAATATAAACGATTTCTTAAAAAATAAAAATTTAACGAACTTCAAAGAAATTCATTCGAAAGTTTCTCAGCATTCTAGATCCAATCATTTAATATAAAACACACTACCGATTTACCTGTATTTAACACCATTGTGACTTTTGTCTGGTACATGTCAACAATACGACTATACTGGCATTTCACAAGGATAAAAACGAGGTATATATATAGGTTTGTACAAGAATGCTTAAACGATATCGGGTTTTGGTTAAATAAATGAAATAATAAAATTTATGAAACGAAGTCTAATCACGTTGCATTGGCATTAAGACGGGATACAGTTGTTCCGCTTTTCTTTTAAATAGCATATTATTCAAACAGAATATGTCAGGTATCTCTGGATGCATTTGGATCGACATTTGATCTCGAGCAGCATATTTGTCTAAAAAGAAGTTGTCGATCTGTTAAATAAAAATATTTTTTATGTACTTTCATGATTCATTTTACTAATTCAACTCTTCAAATCTTCTCCTTTGCATTCGATGGAATCTTATAATCTGCTATCGATCCCGGTACGCATGTCCCCCTTCCGCGTAAGAAATTCGGATTCGAACGATTATCCGAATTGGCGATTCGAATGTAAAACTAATTGGTACCGCGTATCAAATTCGAAAGGAAATAAACGTCATTTAAGTTGCTGGCGAAAGTATTCGAATTTCTAATTGTCAGTAATATTTTTGTATACTTTAAATGTGTGTTTATTATTTTGAAAAGTATTATTTTTTATTAATTAAAATTATATCAATTTTATTGTATTTGTATTTAGTTTTGAAACTCCATAATTATTTTAAATTGAGATGGTGTTGTTTTTTGTTTAAGCCTAATCTATAAAACACAAATATGAAATAATATGAATTTTTTTAAATACTAAATTAAATATAAATGTAGTTTTTTTAATATTATTAGTTATTATTGTAATATAAAGTATAATTATATTTTTAAATTACTCACTTAATTTTAAAACAAACCAAGTTTTACCTGAATTCGATAACAAAAAACCATTCGGATAAAATATGTTAAAAAATATTCGAAAGTAGTATTACATGGTACGAAAATTTACATTCGGATTCGTATATACGATTTTCGAGTTGTCAAACTTATTTTAACTCGAATTTCGTATTACATAGTACCAATCTTTCGAATACGAAATTCGTTTTACGAAAATCGGAATACGCGGTAGGGACCCTGATTATGAACTTACTTTTTTACTCAATCTAAGAACTACAAAAAAAATTTCAAATTTATTTTTTAGTCAACTTCTCAAACATTACTTAATCTTAAGTTCTTCTTTAATTTTTTTTTATAGAATTACACAAATCAAAGTAAATCACAAATGTTCAAAATGAGATTTAAAAATCGTGACATTAAAAATTTGTGTTTAACACAATCAATATCATAATTTTTATGATTTATTATTTAAATGACAAATTAATAACTTATAACGATTTTCTAATAACGATAAATTTACACTATCGACTCTTTTTAAGTCACCAATCATTTGCTATTAATATACATTTGCATACAGAGGTGGCCCCAAGGTAAAAAAAAAATTAAATTTTACTAAATTTGGATGTGCCATCAGTTTCGAATTTGATTAAATTTTTAATTTTTTATGGAAATTTTCAGATGGTGGTAGAAATATAGAACTTGTAGAACTAAATATACAAGTATAGAACTAATATAGAATTTAGACAAGTTTCGTATTTCGTTAGTTTTTAGAAAAACTTGTTTTTTAGCGTTAGAGTATTTTGTTAATTTGTTAAAAGGTGGTTTTTGTTTCAACTCTCTTCATTTCCCAAAATCTATAATTCAAATAGACAAGCATTTAAGGACCTGCAATTAACTCTTAATATATAAATAAGTTGTATATAAAATAACCATGCGCACACAGTTCAAAATATAAATATGTGAGTTCTTATTAAAGTAAAAAACTAAAACAAACAAATCAGTTATTATTATTACTAATTGCAATGAACCTATGTGCATATGACAAATAATAACAAAACAACAAATTCATCTGAAATAAAAAGTTATTAATATATAAATGTAAATTATAATTAATACTAGGGGCCCCTGTTTTAGTAATTATTTTTCAAGTTGAAGTGAAATTTATAGTTTTTAAAAAAACAGTAATTTACGTACTGATATAGACTTCGCACGATATAGCAGAAACGACTCGTGTTTAATAAAAAGAACTTACTACACTCGTGGTTAGTAAGTTTTATTTAGGACACATAAATACACGTCCCTCATATACTGCTTCGTTTCCGATATATTCCCTATAGTAAGTGGCATTTAGTGATAAAATTACTAAAAATAAAAAAATTTGTCATTAAAGAGGTACGTATATATATACCTACATATACATAATTTTAATAAAAACTATTATATTACTACAAATAAGCAAAATTTAGAAACAGTTACTTAAAAAGATAAAAATGAAGAATTCAAGTGATTTGTTTTTTTGTTGTTTTTATATTTTTTATTTTAGATGAATTTGTTTTTTTGGCATATGTACATAGATTCATTTGCAAGTACATATGTAAATCATAATAACTGATTGGTTTGCTTTTGTTTATTATTTTCATAAGATCTCAGATATGCATAATGTATTTGCTGAATAATAAAAGCATATGAGTACAAAATTTTCAACTGTGTCCGCATTTTTGTTTTAAATATACATCTTATATATTATATCAGAAGTTCATTAAGTAGTAGGAGAATCGAAATAAATTGAAAAGGTGTCTACTGCGCAGGTCCCTAAATGCTTGTCAATTATAATTATAAATTATATTATAAATTATAATTTTATTCTTTAAAAACTTTAAATTTGGCTTCAACTTGAATTATAATTACTCAACAGGGGCCCCTAGTACTAATTAAGAATTTTCAAATTTTAAAGCTAAAGGCCACCCAAATTTAATCATTTTTGTTTAAAAATTGAATAAAGGGATTCGACATGTTTTCTTAGAGATAAGACCAACTCAAAATAACTTCAAAATAAAATAATTCAAATTGAATTCATGTTAAATTTGCTAAATCTGTGATGTCAAGCCTCATTATATTTATTCACACCTTTGTTGTTTTTGTTTTGAGAAGCTGAACTAAAAGAATAAATTTTTATTCAGGCGATCCTGTGCTGTAAATAGAAAATTAACAATAAAAAAAAAAATATAATTTTTTTTTTTGTCTTGTTTTGTTTAAGATAAAATATTTATTTTTTATTATGCAGAATTTTTCTTTATTTTTTACAGATTTATCTAAAGTTAATAATTCATGGTATGCTCCAGTCAGTCGACAGGGAATTTCACACCATAAAATGGAAAAATTTCAAAATTGTTGTTATTAACAAGAATCACTCTTTTTATTTTATTTAATATTTTTTTTTTTTTTTATAATCACACAGCATTTTTTGGAGTTGTGTTTCAGTATCGGTGTCGGTAAAAATAAATCGCTATTCGCGAACTGATCAATCTTTTGGGTGCGAATATATTTAGAGGTGATTTACACGATTTTTTTTTTCTACTTTTTTTTTTTTTGTTTTTTTAATAGTAGTCAAGAGTTTGAACATCTTAAATTTAACTACTTTATAGTGTTATTTTTTATATTTTTTTACCATTTTTAGAATTTTCCATTAATTTAGTAAAAGTAGAAGAATCGTCTGTTCATTATTATGTCGGATTTTTCGTTTTGATTTTTTAAAATTAAACAAGAGAAAAAAACTAAATCAAAAATTTAAAAAGGCAGAAATATTTTTGAAATTCTTTACAAAATATTTACTTGCTTAATATTGAAAAAAATTGCATCAAAAATAGAGAATAATAAAAAAAATAAAAGATAACTGAATATGTAATATTGGGCATAGAAAATATTAATAATGAAAAGACAAAAATTATAAATCAGGGACGAAGTTATTTAGAAGGCAATGCATTTAAATTATTTTTAATTTTTGAAGTTATGGTAATTCTATATTCTAAGCATTGGAATTTTTTCTCTGCCTGGGAATGTGCAATCGATTTACTTAACTTAAAATTTAAATATTTTGATAATCTTTCTTACACATCTTTCTGGCATTTACACTTTATTTTTCACTTGCATTGCATTTTAACAAGTACTGCCATTGCAAATAACCGAAAATGACAGCTAAAAATCAACACTTAAGTTTTAACTAGAAAACTAAATTTTTTTTAAGTGGTTCTTAAGTGTCGAATGATACTTAAACTTAAGTGTAACTTAAGTACTCATCTGAAAACTGGCCCTAAATAGAGTTGAAGTTGTAATAATAGTAACCAGGAATTTCTTTTCTAGTAAAGGCGAATTGTTTGTTTGTTTCTGCAACGAATTTCGACTAGTTTAGTAATTGTTAGCTAAGTATATGTAATTTTATTAGCAATACCCTATTATCATTAACACTATTATAATATAATGTACATTTTAAAACACTCAATATCTTAATATAGATAGATTGTGAATTTCGAGAGGGAATCTGACCCCAGTCACAAATGGGCCTATTTATGGGATTATATCATCCGACTATACCAATCAGAATGTTGAATACCAAAGCCCAATAAATGGATGTTGTGAGAAATTTATTTTATTAGTTTTTGAAATTAATTAGCAATACAATTTGATTAAAATTAAAACAAAATGGACTAGCTGCTATTATCAAGAGGTAGTTACTTATTAATATTATTAGTTATTGCACGTATAAATTAGCGGATATCCTAAAAACTCATAGAACAAGAAAAAAACATATTGGGTGTTGTTTGTGGTATACAGAATTTCTATATAAAGCAGTTAGGGTTTTCATCCAATGGTCTTGGTAATTATTCTAAAAAAAATCCATTAATAGACTGCCTCATTAGGGCTCCGAAATAAGGTACAACTGATCTGGATACTGGGTCATAGTAGTTTGACTGGAAATCAAAAGGCTGACGAAGTAGCCAGAATATCGGCAGGCAACATTTATTGACCGGAACGGGCAGTTGACATATCTGGCAATAATGAACTATCGATAGAAAATACCCTGAAAAGGGAAATAAACATTCTATGGTAGCGTATTGAAGACATCCGTAACTCTAAAATATATGCACCAAAAATAAACAACAAAATAGGCAACTTCACTTCCTGCTAACTCTTAATAGAGCAGACTGTAGGAGCATGGTTGACATACTTACTGATGGTCATAACCACATGAATAAGCACATGTGTAGACCAGCACTATGTGACGATCCAATCTGTAGACACTGTCTGGAAGAGAAAAAGACCTCTACACATGTTGTAGGGGAGTGCCTAGCTATTTGAATGCTGAGAATCTGGCTCTTGAAAATGCACTACATAACCTCAGAAAACTTTTGCAGGATAAAACCCTCAAACCTATTGGCATTTATCAACTAAGGTGATGGCTAAAGGACGGCAAAAAAAGCTCAAAGCCTACATGCCTGCCCTAATTTATTAGGGCTATCTTCGTAAGGAAACAAGAAAAATTTTACTGAATTATTTGTATTGATTGGTCTCATCCGGAGATTATATATAGTTATTGTTTGAATTTAACCATTTTTTTGTATTTGAGTTTTCGATTGATAATTTTTCATGGACAAAATTCCTTTGAGAGTGAAAAAATTATATACTGAAGTCTTAACAAAATGAACAAAATTTTATCCAGAAGATAAATTCACATATGGATACCTGTACATATTTAAAAATTCTAAATTCTCAATAGTGTTCAAATAGGGACATTGTAAAAGCCAAAATTTACCAATTTTCGTTATGGTAATTTTTTTAGAACAAAACTTGAAAGATGTGATCAATTTCTGTTTTTCACTACTAATTATTATTATAGCCGAACTAAAACTTATATATTTTTTTTATTTTAATTTTTTTTTTTTTACCATTTTATTTCACATTTTATTGCTTATGGCTCAACACGGCGTGACGTTCGTTAATCATAGATCAAAAAAAAATATTCTTTTTGTTTTTGTTTTCAATCGTTTTTCTGGTAAATTTTATCATCCATTTTCATTTCAAAATAAGTTCATAAAAGTAAAAATAATGCACGAAACCACAAATTTGCGGTAATTCAGTTTTTGACTTATAAAGAGCAAATAAAAAAAAAAAATCAGAACTAAAATAATGTAAACTATAAAAAAAATTACCTGAAAAGGTGTTGGATTATATTACACACATAACCATACGTACAAAATATAAATACATAAATTATTATACCCATCCAAGCTTGATTGTAAAACAAAAAATTTTCATAACTAAAAAGAAAATTATACAAATTTTTGTATGTGAAAGAAAAAGACAAAAAATCATTTTACCGAAATAAACACACTCAATTCGGAATCAACACTTTGAAATGTGATAAAATACCTCACTTCAGTAAATTTGAATTTTTCACATTAATTTTCTGATGAATTTTTATCTTCAAATTTGCTACTCTCTCTCTCTCTCTCATATTACTTAGACCTTGAAACTAAATAGAACCAGCTAAAATATTAATGATTGTATGTAAAAAAAAAAAAGTTTAATATAGACTGCGGTAAGACTAAAATAATAAGCATTGATGTTGAAGATGTGTGTAACTAATTTTAAGTAACTTTGCAATTGCATCAAAACACGTTTTAGAGTCTTCAAAAATGAGTGTAATGCAGTGAAAAACACTAAAAAAAATATGGAAATGAAAATAAAACACAAAATAAAAAAGTTTGTGAAAAACCGCAAATAATGAAAATAACATCTGATTACCGTAAACAACATAATAATAATAATAATAATCTGTAGTTTAGTTTCATAAAAAGACATCAAATCTTAAGATTTAAAGCGAAATTTAAATCGGATAAGGTAAAACGGTTATCATAAAAGCTACTTAGAAAAATTTTTTTAAATTATTATTTAAAAAAAAAAACTTATTATGTAGGTTTCAAATGAAAAGATTGGACAAAATAGAAAAAATAAAAAAATTAAAAAAAAATCTAAGTGAGAGAATTAAATACTGTATAAAATTAGATGAGCTAGGTGGGCCAATGAAACAAAATTTTTATCATATATTGAATATCTTTTTTTGGTTTTCTTTTTTTATATTCTTGACCGTTCTGTAAGCTTATACTACATAATCTGAAATATTTTTCGGGTATTTATTCATCAAATTACTGGTCTATAACATAACTCATTAAATGTGAAAAACTACTGCTATTGTCAGGAACTAACCCTAAGTGGTTACCAGATTACTCTCAAGTATTTTGCGTTATTTACTTTAACCCAATGACAAAGGATTAAAGTGCCAGGTCGAAAAACCCTTAAATCATTTTTTTTTCCTTCATCGGGAGTCGAACCTGGGAGCGCTCTACCTATGTCCCCACCCAGCGTGCATAGACTATGAGTTGTAATTAAAACTTATATTTTATTTTATTCATTTACAATCTACTTGGATCAAGCCCTAAATTATTAAAAAGAAATATAATAAAAAATTGATAATTTTTCTCTTAAAGTTAAAAGTTAAAAATTAAAATTAATTACAGAAGAACAATTATTAAAACGACGTTGAGCATATACTATAGGTTCCAAAAATCCATAGCTAGTTCTATGTGCATCGATATACAAATATCTCGTAGCTCTAAAGTTAAGGATTGGCGCATAAATATTATGTTCGTATGATCAATTTAAATCACTATTGGAATTAGTACAATTTGGATAGACAAAATATTCCCAGAGGAAACGTATCAATCTTGAACAAATATTGTTCGTAACATTATAGTATGTATAGTTGTAAATATTTTTATGCATGTCATTATATGGCATGCACATATTGTCTATGAAATTTCATAGACATATTGTGTGAGTTAGAAAACGCCAAGATCAATTAATTGTCCTAGAGACGTGTGAAGTATTATAACTATTATAGAGTTACATCATCAGTTTTAAGCATTACTACCTAAAAAAAAACTGGTTAAAAATAACGTCAAATTTTTTATAGATAACTGGTGTACCTATGGATAACTGTTTCTATGGATAACTGGGTTGTTTAGGTAGACAAGATAAACATATTATGATAAGAAATCCTTAACATCTATTTATTTTTATCTATTACAACTACAGACCCTTTTCCTTTACGGGATGTGGGCCTTTACAATATAAAAGTAAGCTTACAAAATCTATAATTATAATTGACAAGCATTTAAGGACCTGCGCAGTAGACACCTCTTCATTTTATTTCGCTTCTATTTAATGAACTCCTAATATAATAAATAAGTTGTATATAAAACAATAATGCGCACACAGTTGAAAATTTTTTACTCATATGATTCTATTATTCAGCAAATACATTATGCATATGTGAGTTCTAATTAAAAAAAAAAAAACAAAAAAAAAATACATACATAAAAAAAATAAAAACAACAAAAAAACAAATAACTTGAATTCTTCATTTTTTATCTTTTTAAGTAACTGTTTCTAAATTTTGGTTATTTGTAGTAATAAAATAGTTTTTATTAAAATTATGTATATGTAGGTATATATATACGTACCTCTTTAATGACAAATTTTTTTATTTTTAGTAATTTTATCACTAAATGCCACTTACTATAGGGAATATATGGGAAACGAAGCAGTATATGAGGAACGTGTATTTATATGTCCTAAATAAAACTTACTAACCACAAAACTTTTTATTAAACACGAGTTGTTTCTGCTATATCGTGTGAAGTCTATGTCAGTACGTAATTTACTGGTTTTTTAAAAACTTTAAATTTGACTTCAACTTGAAATATAATTACTCAACAGGGGCCCCTGGTAAAATATATAATATCTAAGAAATACAATAAATGGTATAAAATTCACAAATCAACAAATTAACAAAATAGAAATTAAAATTTAAAACAAAAAAAAACAAAATTTTTAGTAAATTAACAATAATTCAGAAATTAAAATCTAAAATTCAAAATTTTAGCAAATTAACAAATTATTAATTTAGTAAAATACAAACAAAGATAATTGTGAACTTATGAAAAATAAAGCATAGGTATTTAAGTGTAGAGTCTTAAATAATAACAAATGTAAAGTAATGTAAAAAGGAAGCGTATATACACCTACCAGTTACTAGAATAATAAAATAATAATTTTAGCAAATAGTAGGTAATCAAAGTGTAAATTTATAAAAAATAAAGTATATTTAAGTATAATGTCTTAAATAAAAGAAGTGTTACTATTCGCTAGAATAAAAAGTTATTTTAGCAAATAGTAGATAAACAAATTTATAAGAAAAGATAAAAAGGTTGATAGGACTTATTCCTACCAAGTAATACTAGTAATATTGTTATGATAGTAGTATAACAATGAAAATGGCATTGATAAATTATATTTCATCCCAGATGTTGTGATGTAGCAGAAGGTTTTTTATAAGTGTTAAGAATGTATTGGTATGGAATCGCAGAGCTTGTAGTGGGGTGGATGTGAATTGAGATGTAATTGTGTTATTTGAAGGGCATTTTGTTAAGATGTAGTTCTGAACAGTGAATACCTGTAGGAGGTGTGGATCTGTCAAATAAGTGTTTATGTGTAGGAAGGGTATACCCTAGCGTACTCTAGTAAGTTTGACACCTAGGGGATCTAGTTTTAATTGGTCCTAGAATGTTAACATTAGGATTGTGTTATCCTGCAAAACGATTGGAAGAATTTCAGAATGTTTGGCGGATGTGCGCCGCGTGTATTACAATCAACTTTTTAGCATGGACATAGGACAATATTGAACTTCTGGTAAGAGGGTTTTTGGCCGCTATATTTGCTTCAAGGTCAGCTCTGGTGTTGCCATCTATGCCAACGTGGCTTGGAATGCATGCCAATCGTAACTTGCCATTTCTGTGTGCTATGATGTTTCTAATGTATGAAGACATGTACTCACTGTTGAAAGGGTTTTTGATTGACTTCCTTTACATTTATTTCTTTATAAATCCATTTATTTTCTCATTAAGTAAGTACTAAAAAATTTATACAATTTTAATATCAAGTACAATATCAATTCCTCCTGTCAATTATTACAATGCGAATCACAATTTTTACTAAAAACGATCAAAATTAATAATACAAATTTTTTTTAACTGCAACTAACATAATAAATAAACACAAAAAACAAAAAAACAACAAAAATGTTTTAAAAGCGTTGTCAGTTTTTCAATTTTAAATGCTTGGTGTAAGGTACATCGCGCATTTCGGGTGCTCTTATATAAGTACATGTATTTAAATATATTACGATTGTAAATATACGCAGTACGCGTTGATTTACGTTAAGCCTTTAAAAAAATTTTCAATTTTACTTACCATAAGCTTAATCAATATACGAAAAATACAGTTTGAATGGTTAATTACGTAATAAAAATAACAATTGTAAGGGCCTGGTATATATAACCTTAACGGTCTGTTAATGTTTTATTATGTATTACAAACTCCTTCGGTCCTTCTTCTCTATATATTTGAGATCTTCTTTATGTGTAGTGTATGCGTAGGTAGATAATAAATAACTCAAAAATACTTATGAGCTTAATTTGTAGCTTATTTATTATAAATTTCTATCTATTTATACAGAAAGGGATATAATATTATTTGAAATTTTTAAAATACTTAGCTATACAGTTTGTTTTAGAAAAATAGTCTCTGACATTTAATAGCGAGATAAAATGTTTTCTTAACTATATACAAAATTCCTTATAGGGGATTTCAATATTGGTATACACAAAGTGTGTATACAAATGAATATTGACATTTGATATCATTTATGTTTTTTAAATTACAGCGTTGTTCAACAAAAATTATGTCAGATGAATATAATATTGTAGTGTTCTTAAAATACATACGATATCGTATTCAACGGATATAATTTCTTGCAATTGAAAATGTATATAGAATTTATTAATAATTGTTTATTATAAAACCAAAAACTGATAAAACTCAAGAAAAAGTAAATTAAACAGAATTTAACATTTTAAAGATAAATTACACAAAAGTAAAAAAGATTTAATTTGGAGAGTTAATTTCTGAAGCAATTTTTCGCCATTGAGAAAACATAAATTAACTTCCAAGTTTGTTCATCCGATATCTATTCTTATGTGTTACCATATACTCTATAAAAGAGCTTAATCTGACCACAAACTGGTATATTTCATTTGTATTCAAGCAACAGTTTTCAATATCAGTAAGTTACCAGTAATCCCAGTGACACTAATTATATTTTAGACAGTTTTACGTATACTCTGTAATTATTATGAAAATTTATTAGATTAATAATAAGTAGACGTCTGAAATATTTTAGCTTCACATTTCGATTTTATATATACCAGTCTCTCGATTGATCCACACGATCAAATCAAGTCAAGCCACTTTTATTTATATCTTCTAGGAGAATAATATAATCCATACTATCAGATTTAATGGTTTTGATACACTAAATAATTTAGGCTACAAATATTACAATGAGCTGCCCGCCGAGTTGAAACAAATTGGGAACTTATCTCACTTTAAAGATAAATTAAGACAAGATTTAGTAAACTATTATAAAATGCTAAAATTTGTGGTATCTTTAGATTATTAATATAAGTTATTTGCTAGAACTTTTTTGCATTTTGGTTAGTCTAAGTGTAATTAATTAGTATGTAAGTAGTGTGATTGATAAGTATTCATAAATATTTGTACTCTTGGTTTTTTATAGTATAGGTGAATTTCTTGTTTTTTATTACTGATATTATTTTGCTAAAATAATTTTTTTGAATTATGATGGATTAGTCTTCTTTAGTACGGTTTTATATTAATTTTGTACTACTATTATTTTTTTGTGCACTAATACTTAACGTTAACTTTCTGATGAGTTCAACCCGTTAAATACGAAGAAAGTAAATCAAAAAAATTACCTCGAAAGCCAGCTTTATACAATTTGTCAAATAGGATTTTATGATCCACAGTATCAAATGCTTTTTGAATATCAATAAATATCGCTGCACTTTTTAGTTTATTGTTAAAGAGCTTCATAAATACGCGAACAAAAAGTTAGAAGTCTGCCACTACGAAAACCAAATTGCTTACAACTTAAAAAGTTAGTAAGATCTAAAAATTGCATCATTCTATTTTTTATCACTCTTTCAAATATTTTAGAGAAAGAACTTAACATAGAAATGGGACGATAGTTATCTGAACAATTTTTATCTCCTTTCTTGTACAAAGGTATTACCTCAGCAATTTTTAGAACATTAGGAAAAATTCCAATTGCCACACAGCAATTAAAAATATGAGCGGATTACCACTATAATAAGACTAATTTTTTTTTAAAACAAAATTTGAAATACCTAGCGTATCGAAATTAGAATTTTTTAATATCATTATCAGTCAAGTTCAAGTGAATTTATTTCTTCAAAGTAACAACTTTGCTGTTGCCAAACATTTTCAACTATATTAAGATGGTTACTGTCACAAATCTCAGAACTAAATTCTGCAGTAAGACTACTCATATCTGTGAATTTTTCATTAAACTGGTTTGCAATAACTTTTTTATCACATACAAGAGAACTACCAATAGATAGAGAAGTAATGGTAGGTAGGTAGGTAGTAGTGGTTGCCGAAAACTTCGACACACTTAGACCGGTGAGGTCCATTGTGATACCACGGGTACTTTCCTCGCGTAATACCCTACTCGTTGAACCAATTTGAGCTTTTAATGAAGCCGCATAGGTTTTTAATACCAGTGCTTTCAAGATCACCCAGCGAGTCCAGAAAGAAGGCTCCTAAATGGGTTTACCTTTTATGGTAGAGACCAGGGCAGAAACAGAGTAGATGTTGGACGGTTTCATCCTCCTCTACCTCTCTACAAGTTCTGCAGAAGTCGTTTGAGGGGAGTACCAGTCTTCTGGCATGTTTACCAATCAGACAATGACCCGTAATGACCCCTACCATAGTGCTAATGTCACATCTTTTCATGGTTAGCAGGTTAAGGGATCGCTTCAGATTCAACATAGGCCAGATTTGCTTGGTGATGTTGCAGTCTGGTCTAGCTGACCATCTGAAGTTTGAAGCTTTTATTGCATCATTACGAAGCAATAAATTACAGGTGGCAAGAGGTGCACCCAGATTGCTCCTTTCCGGAAGGAGTTCTAATATAGTACCCTCTCTAGCAAGTAGATCTGCCATGCAGTTAGCCGGAATATCACTGTGTCCTGGCACCCATCGTAATAATATGTTGAACCTATCCGCTAGTTCCTCCAAAGAACTGCGACAGGCCAAGACGATTTTTGAGTTAATGGCTACTGACTCCAGTGCTTTAATTGCGGCCTGACTGTCTGTGAGTATACAGATATTTCTAACAGATAATACGCTGGATCTCAGCCAGTCTGAGGCTTCTTTTATTGCCATTACCTCCGCCTGAAACACACTACAATGTCTTGGTAGGCTGAAGGATAGACTAATATTCAGGTTTTCCGAGTAGACTCCACCCCCCACTCTGTCATTCAATTTTGACCCATCAGTGTAGAGGTGTACGTGTTCCTTGTTTAGAACCGTGCTACTCTTCCAACTTTCCCTAGACGGAATATCGGTACGATATGATCTCTCAAAGAAGTAACCTGTAAGAGTCAGATCTAGGTTCTCTGGAATGAATATCTAATGGTAAGAGATAAAATAGCGTATCCAGTGCCGCGGAAGGAGTTGTTCTAAGTGCTCCACTTATGCAGATGGAGGCTGGTCTTTGAACTTTTACAAGGAGGTTGAGGTTTGTACCAGTGTTGAGTGCCGTCCACCACACCACGACACCATACATTAGTACAGGCCTGACAACTGCTGTATATAGCCAATGGACAATGTGTGGATTCATTCCCCATTTTTTTCCAATAGCTCGTTTGCAAGAGTACAGTGCTGTTGTAGCTTTCTTTACTCTTTCAATTATATTCGGTTTCCAACTTAGCTTCTTGTCTAAGACAAGACCCAAGTACTTAGTTCTATCTTTGATAATTAGTTAGGTGCCGTTAATATAAATAGGGTCTACTGTCGAAAATTTATATTTTCTAGTGAAGAGGATTACATCAGTCTTTTGTGGATTTACTGAGAGTCCACAGTTTATAGTCCATTCAGCCAGTTGACTTAAAGCGCTTTGCATGAGGTCTCTAAGTGTGCTTAGATACTTTCCAGAGACAGCAATAGCAATGTCATCCGCATAAGCAATCACTCTGCAGCCTGCCACTTCTAGTATTAGTAATAATTCATTTACCACCAAGTTCCATAGAAGAGGAGACAAAACACCCCCTGAGGAGTGCCTCTTCTGACAAACCTTCTTTCGTAAGCAGCACCAAGTTTAGCATTGATGACCCTGCTTGTAAGCATTTTGTTAACAAGTGCTACTAGTGCGGATTCTACTTCAAGGTTCGACAGTGTACGTGTGATTGCCTTAACGTTGACATTGTTAAAGGCTCCTTCTATGTCCATAAACGCAACCAGAGTATACTCTTTATAAGCCAATGATTTTTCAATAGTATTAACTAGAGATTGCAGGGCGGTATCCACCGACTTTCCCTTGTTGTACGCATGATGTGACGTTGAGAGTCGTATCGAGATATCAATCAATCTTTCAAGAGTCTTTAGTAAAAAAGAAGACAGGCTAATTTGTCTGAAATCTTTCGAAGTAATAGAATTACTAGAATTTTTATTACGATTAAGTAAATTGTTTACAACTTTCCATTCATTTTTTGCGTTAACTTTGGCATTCGACAATTATTGTTTTATGTAAAATTCTTCTTTAATTTCCTGAATTTTTTTCCTGAGAAGTTTTGAAAATTTTAAATATTTTCTTTTTAGGCTAGAATCATTGGGAAACTTGTTCCATGATTTAAGTATTTTTTTACTGAGTTTAAGTAGACTCGAATTCATCCATGGTTTTAAAGGCTTTTTCGCATCGTAACAGTGGAAGAGTTCAGATAATATTTCAACTTACTTATAAGTAAATCTATTTATTTTTATCTCTTAATAACAATAGCTACTAACGGTATTGCATACTAACCCACTTGATGATGATCTTACCGCGTACTTCGTCTACAATAGAAGTCTGATTTGCTTACTTTGACAGAGCAATATCTGACAGGGTAAACTACTTCTTCTAGAATTTTTGCCTTACAAGGGATTATATTAACAAATCTATAAATTGAAGAAACTAGAAAAATATCAAATTTTTGAATGACTGGAATCTTATCTCACAAAATATGTTAAAACACATATTTAAAAAAATAATTTGTGGATATTTTGAGACAAAAATATATTTTAATGAAACAACAATATGCAAAAATAGTTTAGGGATAAATCTGTTCCATATGTAGGTACCTCAAAGATTTAATATTCGTGAAAAAAACAAAAGTTCAGATCTACTTAACGGTGGTTTTGTAAGAATTATACTTTATTTTCGTTCGTCGTCCTGTCTCTAAAAGCTGTCTGATGTTCAATTGAATTATTTCCGTAGGTATGTATATAAGTGCGTAGCCGTTTATGAAGATATCTACACAAATATCTAAAGTCCATCAAGCAATATAAATAATTAAAAAATTTTATTATTTTTTTTCGTGGATTGGTGGGAATCTTCATAGACACGATGAGCCCCGTAGCTTCGACGTTCGACGGACTAAACATTAATTTATTTCTATCGTTATTTTCTTAAAAAAAAAGTTTACGAAATTCTATCGTATTAAATCTAGTAGCCACTTAGTTCGTTTAAGCCTTCTGATATCATTTTGGTTATCTAGCAGTTGAGTGGCCCCAACGTTAACACGACCCTCCAGACGAGCTATATGCTTTGTTGCATATCTTTTTATTTCATTTTCTATGCAATGAATTTTTAGATCTCTGTGAAAGTCACTATTGCGAACATACCAAGGGGCATTTATCATGTTGCGCAAGACATTTAGCACATCCCCATATCTGTATGCCGTACAACCATATCGGTTTGCTTATTTGATTATATAACAATATCTTGTTTTGTATAGGTAATTTTGAATTACGACCTAACAGCCAGTACATTTCTCTATATTTATCATCAAGCTCAATTTTTTTTTTTTAACGTGCTCTTTCCATTTAAGTTTGACATCTAATGTCATTCCTAGGTATTTAGTATTGTTTTCTTGGGGTATATATACCCCATTCAGATTTACCGATGGTTGATTTTCTAATTTTTTATTTGTAAAATTTACATGTACTGATTTTACCTCATTGAGTGTAATTTTCTATTTCTTTGTCCAGAGGTATAGCTTGTCGCTTGCTCGTTGCAATTTATTTGTAGCCCCGTCAATATTTGATCCTACTGCCATCAACGCTGTATCGTCAGCGAATGTAGCTACAGTTATATTTTCCATTTGTGGTAAATTATTGGTGTAGAGCAAATACGGTATGGGACCCAGAATACTACCTTGAGGCACACCCGTTTTAATATCTCTGTTTTCTAGATATGATGAGAGTATATCAACGTATTATTTATTAAGCCTCGATGCCATACATACTTTAATAAAAGCGTGGGCTACATCTAGAAATATGGTAGAACGTACTTGCTTTTCTTCTAAAGCTTTTTCTATTATGTCTGTTATTCTATGTATTTGATCGAGTGCTAAGAGTGTATAAGATCGATTGTCGAGACTAGATCTAAAGCCAAATTGATAATTCTGATTACTATTTTCTATGATCGGACTCATTCCAATCAATAGTAGTTTTTCAAATAATTTTGAAATGAGTGGTAGTAGTGATATTGGCCTGATAGGATTTGACCTCATTTATGGGCTTACCTAGCTTTGGTATCATAATTATCTCTGCTATTTTCCACATATTCGGCACATACCTTATTCTTATAGCAGCGTTTATAATGCGTGTTAGCATTGTTATCGCTTTTTTCGGAAGTTCTTCCAGGACTTCCGATGTAATTAGATCAAAACCTGGAGCTTTTTTATGTCTCAGTTTTTTAATTTGTTCAACTATTTCTTTCTGTGAGAATGACGATATGACATTTTCTTGCCAATTATTATTTTTTTACAGTGAGATCATCCGAATCTGTTTCGTCTGGACAAAAAATTTCTTCAAGATGATCTGCGAATGTTTCAGCTTTATTTTTATTGGCAAAGGCGAAATATTTCAAATGCTAATTAAAAAGTTCTATAAAAAATTATATTGTTTTATCTTTTTAATTTTGTATAGAGTAGCTAACAAAATTAATATATTGTTTTTATTTTTAATTTCTATTTTTTTATTATAATAGAAAGTAATCAAAATTGCACATTTTAGGCTAAAAAATGGAACAAATAAATAAAAAATATCCCTATGGATGCAATTTTTTCGAAAGTATTACGCACAATTTTATTGTTAGAGCAGTTCTACTCAATAATTGCATTATTATGAAAATGAATAACCCTATACTAACATAATGTTACTAAAATTAAAACCATAATTGTAACAGAGAACATTATTTTCTGTTTAGTAGCCAATGCATGGTCAATATAATATAATATTACTATCTAAAACGACCCTATCAATTCATATCAAATTGGGTTATTTCAAAACAAGTCCGCAGCGACTGATTATTTATTTTTAATTCCAAATAAATTGAATTACGTTATTTTTAAACTATATAATTATTTAATTCAAAGATAATGATCTGTTTTTTATTTTATTAAAAAATAACCTCACTTCTAAAATTAAATAAAGACGAGTTCTCACCAACTCATTCAAAGCATATCCGTAGCACTAAAATACTATACAGGAAACAAACATACAAAATTGGTAATAAAATATTTAAAAAAAACTTTTAAAAAATTTCTGATTTCCGAAACTATTATTAAAAAGCAAATAAAACAAAAAATATCCACACTGTTTTATAAAAAAAAATATATATATATATATATATATATATATACAAAAATACCAAGATTTATTTCAATAAGAAGAATATTGTATACATAAACAGGAAAACCAAAGAACAGGACAATTTAAAAATTAAAAAAAAAAAAAAAAAAATTGCAAGCCTTTTCCACGAAATTTCAAAATTCCCTATACCCATTGCTATTACCGTCTTCTGATCATCATCAGAAGATTTTTTTTTTGTTTCTCTTCAATAAAATGGAAGACAATCAGTTGAAAGCCGCCACCTTCTTATAGCATTTCAGTATGTCATTTTGAAATTTTATTTTTTAAATATACAAAAAAAAAAATTATATAAAAATGAACAGTAAGAATTTTTGAAGGCAGGCATGGTTAGCGCTCTTGACATTAAACAGTTACGGTCAGTAACGACAGCTTATACAACATTTTTCTCACTTTCCGTTTCTGGAAGAACTTAAATTTTCTTTTTAAAATGAAACGGAAATAAATTTAGTTATGACTGAAAATTATAGGATACACCATATGACAAAATGGTATCTGTATCATAGATTTTTTTTGTCAATTAAAGAAAATTTACTACAACATACTTTCAGTGGGTTGGGCATAGCGTGTACGGATATCATTTTAAATTGTATATTTAAGATTTTCTTCTCCATTTTTCTCTTCATTAATAAGGCATTTAGTGCTTATTTTTTCAATATATCTTATCCTCAATTTTGTGATGACGATGTCCAGCATTCATAATATCATCTTCCTGCTAGACGATATTCATATTGATTTGGGCGTTGATCGCTTGAATGTCAAATAGGTGCCTGACTTCGTTGTTACTTTTCTTATCGTCTCAGTGTTCCCATTTTTTGTTTCGATTTAGATTGTGTCCGCGGTTACGTCAATAGCGTAATTTAGTTTTTGCCGAATAAAGCTTTTGTTTATATTCGTGTTAATTGATATATTCAAAATCAATTTTAGGAATGCTATGCCTTAATAAAGTCGGAAAAATTTGTACTATCACTTCTCTACTACTACCTAGTATATTACAATATGAATTCATTGTTGTATTTCTAGTATACTGGCATACTGTTTTGGACATTTTACGGTGGTGATAAATTCTCTTATATGGTTTTTACGGTATGTTAGTTATTAAGAAAGCAACAACCACAGCCAGAAGAATAAAATGCACTCTCATAAATAGACTAGAAGACTTAGAATACGTGGGTGACATTGTTGTTCTCGCTAGCGTATACACATAATGACATGCAGAATAAAATGTGAAATTTGGAAAAAAATGTGTTAGAAATTGGTCTCAAAGTCAACATAACAAAATGTCTAAAAATTAGTGCCCCTAATTAGCTGGTAGTACAATAAACAATGAAATAATATAATATGTCACCGAATTCTGTTACCTCGGTAGTATAATTACTTAGTGGAGGCACTAAGAAAGACATAGAATATCAATGAAAATCGTATCGAAATGTATGAGTCATATCACTATGAACACGAAACTTATAATGCCTGCGTGAAATCAACCCTATTTTATGGTAGCTAGATATGTCTGATAAACTAGAATTATATAAGGAAAATGCAGGTCTTCAATAACAAGTACTTGTGCATAATATGCAAAATATTCTGGCCCAAAACAATTAGAAACAATGAACTCTGAAAAATGGCCAAGCAGGAGAATACAAATAAAGTAGAGAAAAGGAGGTTTTACACTCTTAGAAAACCTACGAACAATATAGCATGACAGGCATTGGGGATTGCAATCCGCAGGGTAACAGAGGAATAGGTACCGCGGAAAGGAGGTAGTCCATAAAGAAATACAGAATGTCAATAGAAAATGGACTGAAATTAAATACCTAGCGCAGAATAGAGTCAGAATGAATAGCTTTGTGGAAGCCCTATGTTTCCAAAAGGCGTGAAGCAGAAAACAAAATCTGTATATTTTCTGATGTTCTGAAGTTAAAATATCTGCTTCAACAAAATTATTCCTTAAACATTTTTCCGGTATAAATAATTGAATTCCTGTTTTTGATTCATACGGTCAAAAAGATTGAACAAATTTTGAAATTTAAATTTCCAAATTCCCTTATACTGTTCAAAGTATTTACTAATAATTTTGTTAATATTTTTTTCAAAATAGTTGCAACTCTAAAGAAAATTAATTCATTCAAATTCTGAACTCAAATTAGTTTGACATTACGTCACGAAAAATAGCAATTAAACAAATTCACAATTTAAAAACAGAAAAATAACAGAACATGTTATTAAATTCACTTCCGCGATATTTTTATTCCAAATAATAAATTTTCTTCAAGAAAGATATCAAAAATAATAATTATCAAAATTATCCAAGTGCCCTACAAAAGCAGGATATAAAATATCCCAAAGCTGACCAGATCAAATAAATTGTATACGTCCAAAAATTAAATTTAAAAACGTAAACTGTTTTGGATTTTATTCAATTCAATCCAATTTGAATTGTGTGTTGGTTGGCTGGCTTTATCACCTCGGAAAAAAGGAGTAATATACGACAACAACAACAACAAAAAAAAATAAAAAAAGGGAGGTGAGAAAAATCAATCTTTATTTATAAATATTTTCAAGATATTTCAACTGATTATACACACGACTTGTTTATATCTTGTTTTATTTTATGTGTTGCTTAAAGAATCTGGAGTGTAAACTAAAGTCAAAAAATAAAAAAAAAAGTAAAATAAAAAAGCAAAAACAAAAAATCTCATTTCGGGATGAGTTCAATGCAACCAAAAGTACAATAAATTCAGTAAAAAAATTAAAGTATAAGTACATAAAATTGATAGCAGTGCAATCACACGCTCCTTATACATTTATCATTGATGGCCAGTTATAGCAATCATCAAAATTGTATTCACTATTATTCATATATTTTTATCTTTGCACTGAATTAAAGCATTTTCGCATTTATTGCTAACAACATATATACAAACTTGGTTGCTATATATAGTGTTCTCTACCATAGGTCGTCTCATCTTTTCTGTATTTTCTCTGGTTTTGTTATTGTTTTTTATAATCGCACTCCGCACTCGAATGAAAAGAAAATACTAAAAATACGCTTTGATGGGTACCTATAGTTTATTTTAAGTAAATCTCTATACATATAGGTATTTACCTTGTTTAAGTTTATTATAAAAAAAAAAAAAAATCATTTTTAAATTATTCAAAAACAAAAAAAAAACAGAAGAAAAAAAAGAATTGTAAGGTAAAAAATTTCTACAGAAATGCTTAAAAGTATATGAATTGATTTTAGTTTCTTTGTTTTTATTTCTATTTTTTTTTTTTTTTTATACCATTTATAGAATATTTGGCCCAAAAATTTCAAAAAGGCAGAAAAAAATCTGTTTACAAAATGCAAGAATTTTTCTCTGTTCAAATCGAACGCATTTTAATTGAATCTGTTTTGTATAGATTTCGTTTATGTTTTGACAACCAGCAGCACAATTCAATATTTCAATTTTATTTATTTTCTTTGGAAATATTTATTGAAATAAAATTAATGCAAATGATATTTTAAAATTGAAAGTTTGTAAATTATTATTATTTTTTTTTTTAACTTTTGTATTTAAAATTAAATTTTTAAAATTCAATCGAAATATAAGTAAGAATATACATAGAAGAAAAAAATTATTAATTTTATTTTTAAATTAGAATATTAATAATTTTTAAAAATATTATAATTTAAAAATAAAATAACATCATTTAATCATTTGCATTCTCTTGAGGTGTAGTTCACACACACAAGTTATGTGAATCGTTTAGCTACATTTTTAAATAAATTTTTGAAATTAATTAAATTCCTGTCAATTTTATATATCGATTTTTTATTATTTGCAATAACATTACTAGTTATTATTATTTGCATTAATTCTAAACAACCATGAAGTTGCCGGATCAGGATGACAACTAGCATATTTACAAAAATCACATATTCGATTATTCATAGTCAAATATTTAAGATATAATAAAATTGACTTCTTAGTTAACTAGTCCGATAAACCGATAGTCAGAACTCTTATAATAGTTTGGTTAATATTTTTAAATCTAAAAACAAAACAAAAAGAAAACACCATAAGGGTCGATTTATTTTTCATTTCCTGGAGTGCCATCATCCACGTTATCGACAATCCTAAAGTGACGTTCTCCCTCGGACCATTTGAAAATCATCGCATTATTGTAGCAGTTTTCCTATTTTATAGATATCTCGTAGGTTTATTCACTTTTTCATAGGTTCAAAATTTGAACGCTACCTTAAAATATTTCTGCCGAAGAACAAAAGAGGCATCAAATGACCATGCCTACGCAATGCTAATTCTTAAGTGGTGAAAAACTTGTCATGGAAATTGTAATACAATCACTTAATTTTTAGCAAAATTTTCCCGAATGTGGAACCATATTCCAGCAAACGTATACCCATACACAATCAACAAAAGCTCAATAGAAATATTAACAAATTTATTCAAAATTCCCCTACTGATCAAAAGGACATTTTTCCTTCCTCAATCCTCAACAACTTCAAACTATGCATTCATGTATAAAAATATCATTTGAAACCTAATGTTTGGCTTAACTTAAAAAAAAAATTCGAAGCAATATAATTAATCAATCAAAATACTTCAAGTTGCTTCATCAAATTTCTTAGTTAACATTTTTTTTAACTTTTTGATTGAAGGCGAAATAAAAATAAAAAGATCATCATCATCATCTTATAGCGCTACAGCTCTGGGTGAGCTTTGGCCTTCATCACTATGCTCCTCCTCCAAAAAGGTCGATCTTGTGCCGCTTGTCTCTAATTTGGGATTTGTAGGGTTTGAGCATCGTTTTTCACGTTGTCTTGATCTTCTTGATCTCTACCACGGCAGCTATCGGGCTTTCTATTCAGCACCACTGCTTGCTTCGACTTTCGTGCATTCGACTTACGTGGCCAGCCCATCTTAGCCTTTGCAAACCGTCCAATGTCCTCACTATCAATCATACTGTTGCTTCTGATTATATATTCCATTCTGTAATCGTTTTGGGCCTCGGCCAGGTTAACAGTCTATATCTCGCACCCATATATCACTATGGCTCGTATGAGTGTTTTATATATCGTCATTTTAGCCTTTCTTGATATTATTGAAGTAACTTTCTGTTTGCATAGCATCTATTTCCGGCCTGAATTCTATTATGAATACAGCATTGCATACTAATATCACTTCTTGTTGTTGCTCCGAGGTATGTAAAGCTTGTAATTCCTTCAAAGTTGTACTCTTCAATATAAATAAATAAAATAAAATTGTTCGATATTCGAACATGAGCGGGAAAATCCAGTATAATAAATCGAGTACAAAACATTGAAGAAGTCTGCAAGTAGTAGACGAAATACGTGTATCTGTATGATAAGCATATCAGTAAAATTAAAAGGAAAATATTCGACTATTTTCACAGTTATACAGTGTAATACAGTATAATAACACTAATAAGTAATTAAAAAATTTCCAGCAAATCACCACGATTTAAAAAAGAACCATATTGTGGGACAAATCCCATGCATTTTGGCGTTCATAGATGCCTTTGGTTTTTTTTTCTGATAAAGATTTAAAACTCTTGCTATTAACTTTTTCTCTCCAAGTACCATGGTCACCAATGATGTTTACAAGGTTAGAATTTGAACTTATAATAAGTACAATATGATGGGAAAAGGTGCTTAAATTATACTGGTTCTTTAATATTGTACCATTCACTAGTAAAGTGACAGGTTTCTTCAGGCTTTGATACTTTTAAAATTTTTTACTTATTTAATTTTATTAAAACTTAGATGATTCTTCGAGGAAGAGAAGGGTTTTGTGTGAATTAAATTCAACTCTGGTGTTTGTTATTCTGAGTATTGATTTTTTTTTTTTTAAATAATTCGTACAAATGGTATTGAATGCTAATAACACCACAATTCAATATGTTTAATTAAATGAGGGTTTAATTTAATTAAATTATTTTATAAATGAGTGAAATGGGATACACAATAAAATTGGTAACAATACTAACAGACTAAACTTCTCTTGTACAAATTTTTATAATTTAACTACTGGTTATTTAATAACTCCTATTCTTTGTATCGATAGTTTACCTCATTAGACAAACAAAAGTGAAGTGAGATCAACGTTTATTATAGAAAATATATATCCAGCTTCCAACCTATGAAGGCAATCAATGCCAAAAAATATGGGATTGGTTAAAACAAAAACCAGTCATCAAAAAAGCAACACTCACAATCAAAAATATGGAAGAAGATTTCACACTCACGATCCAAAGTCTGATCATACCAAAGTTAACACCCAGTATTTCCCATCACAAGACCAATTACTATTAAAGAAAGACACCATTTCGAAGAGATATAAATAGCTGATCCGACATATTTTAGCCTGAAATGAGAGATCTATTGTTGGAAACAATAGTGTCTATTCTAATTTGAATACCTGTCGTAAAGAAAGCAGCGAGATGTTGTCCATTACCAATGTTTACAGACTATGTCAATCTTTTCATTTCATATCAATTCACTACACTACATTTGAACATTTTTCAGTCCAGTACTCTGCACAATACGTTTAAGCTGTGTGAAAGATTTCTTTATAACAGGTTTTTTTTTACATTGATAATGTTAGAACGTTCCAGATTCCATTCACATAGTAAATAAGATTCAAGAGTTATAATACTTGAACCATGTGATTTTAACAACATGTGAAACTTTAACTTAGGTAAGTGGGATTAGTAAAGAGTAAAAAAATACAATTTTTTTTTTCAATTCCCCTCCAAAGTGTCTAAAATGCAATTAAAGAGTATTTATTTAGCGATCTTTTCAATATTCAAAAATGAGTTACTAATCTAAAGATGTCAACCAACCTACATTATGAAAATTGCGTTTCCATTTTTATCATTTGTTAAATTCATGTAATTTTTATTTTTGTTTTTTTTTTTTTACTTTATAGAAATTTTTATTGCAATAAACTGTCATCGTTTGCACTTTAAAAATTCACGACATTTATTTATCCATGATTAAAACAACTTTTCATTTCAGGTATATATTTATAAGCCTAAGATGGGTGCATTAGTATAACTCTTTCCATTTTTCTTGACCATTATCAGTTTTTTTATTTTTGTTTTTGTTTTTACGTTAGTCATTTTGGATTTTATATTTTTTTAAATTTCTCTCTTAATGGATATTCATTCCTATCTAATGCATTGAATGGAACCGTTTAAAATGAATTTATTCTATACCATACCTAGTTAGGTAATGGTGTTTGTTGGTATTTCGGAAAAATTTAATAAATTGAAAGTAAATATAGAAGCTGGTGTTGATTTAATAAATCCATTTGCAGGAAAATAAAATAATTGCGTGGTAAAATAATAATTTGAAATATCAGTTTTATTTTATAGGAAATTATAAATTATCTAATTATTTGGTTCAGTTTATAAATTGGATTTTTTCGTTTTTCAAAATAGTTTCATACTGAGTGATGTAGCTTAAGAATTTATCATAACTTCATAATGATGTGATTACTGAAATAAATTAGTTGTTTAAAGCAGTCGTCTCTCTCATCGACACTTTTTTAGCTGTCATTTATGTGGCCGCTTTGTTATTGAAATTATTTATAATATTTTGTAACTTGGTATGTATTTAAATCGTATTTCATATACATACTTTCTGCCATGTATAGTTTCACTGAAACATACACCAAAAATCAATATCCAGTGGATAATTGAATCTTAACCAGCAAATCCCACACTGCTTTCGGGATGCTCTCCAAAATATGGAATTCAATTCAAATGTAAAATCTATTCTCTCCTGTACACATTCAAAACATGGAAATTTTCAGTCAACATCACCAGGAAATTTCATGCGTATATAAATAAATACCTCCGCCATATTTTAAACATTCGTTGGCCACAACCATTTTCAACAGAATGCTAAAACCAAATGAAAAAAAAATCGACATTTATATTCAATAGAGAAAATAGCATTGGGTCTAGCATATTCTCAGGAAACTTGAAAACAACATTATTGTGACACAATGTTTCAAATGAACTTAATATGGAGAACAGCCTTAAACGAATCAAATACTCAACAAAGAACGTGGCAACAGCTGAAGAAGGTACCCGCAGAAACGATGTAACGATGGAATATGCCCAACAGATGGGATTGTGACAAAACTGTTATTATGATACACCAAGATCTATCTCATTATTATAACACCCAATTATTTTCGAATTTAAAAGAATCCCTTTAAAAATTACAAAAATAACTTAAAGTAAACAAGGAAGTAACCAAAATCATGATTGAGCTGATTTTGGAATAAAACTACTAATTGATAATGCTGGAATCGACTCATTTAACGGTTCTAGGTTATCTTTTAATTGAATTGGTTACAAGATCGAATGAACGTTGAAATGATTTTTTTTAAATTTATTTTAATTTAATTATTCTTAACATAAGCAAATTACAAAATTTGTATAAAATTATATTAAAATAAGAAACATAATTTCTAATTTAAATA
Organism: Argyra leucocephala; assembly: GCA_963942445.1. Lineage (NCBI taxonomy): Eukaryota > Metazoa > Arthropoda > Insecta > Diptera > Dolichopodidae > Argyra > Argyra leucocephala. Next base: position 79,684,659 of record OZ012681.1, on the reverse strand, counting down.
TAAAATATAGAAAAATATAGAATTGAGCAGATATTCTTATATTCTAGAAGAACTTGCAAATATTAAAAAAATACATAACTAATCTCCATTCCTTCTTCCCATTATCAAAAAAGTCGTTTGAATGATACTACCTCAATAAATTAAAAATTATAGATTTTAATTTCGAATTATTGTATGGAATCCCGGGAAATTCAGATATGCATGCTCATACGGGTACAAAAGTGGTAGAAATCTACGAAATTTTGATAGTGAGGGGTGATTTCAGTAAAGGGCTTTAAAAGCTTTTGATATTGCTGTTGACAACACAATTTTTGGATCGAATATTAATAGTTGTGCTCAGTAGATTTAGAATAGAATCGGACAGAACAGTTTTGGACAATGGCAGTAAACTGTCAAACTCTTTAGAACCGTTTAGAACAGAAAAATCTACTGAACACCTTTTTGGTCATTTTTGAACTCTTTTGTTCTAGTTTTTGATTACTCTTAAATTTCTTTGTTTAACTGTCAAAATTAATACTGAAAACAACAACAAAAAAAGTTGTCCAAAAATGTTCACTCAAAAAAAAGACTCAAAAAAATTCAGAAAAAAAAATCAATTTAGAACAGTTTCGCACAATCTAATGAACACAGAACAGAACATTTTCGGACAGAAAAGAACACGTAACGGAAACTAATGAACACAAAAACATGTTCTTTCTTACTCTAGGACGTTCTAAAACGTTTACTGAACACAAGAAATAAAATAATAGCTATAAATATAAATTATACAAATAATATTATTGGATTCAAATTAGAATAATCTTTGAAACATTAAAAATCTACCAGTTTTTTTTACCTATGAACATGAAGGTATATTTCTGCGGCAGATCTGCGGTAGATTTCTGCTTCGTATAAACATGGGCAATCGAGTCCATGTTACAAAATGTAAACTTAAATTTCTGTTAAACTTTATTGTTAAATTCGAGCTTGAACATTAATTATTAGCTTTACAATGTCGTCGATTAGAGCATAACTGATATTAATTTGATATTTTTAATAACCTTAATCATCTTAATAATGGTTAATCTTAAAAACAGTTTCGGCTTCTTATTTTTGTGTTATAAAAATTTCAAGTAAATCCATAACATTTTCTTATTCAACATCTAGTTATAATTCAATTATAATAAAAATCATTTAATGTTTATTATTTCCTGATTTTTCCATACACACCCTGTTTTAATAACAAGAAATTGAAATGGAAAAAAATTCACTAATAATTTTGAAATTGATTATGCCATCAAAAAATCATGAATTTTTATTTAACGTCATAAATAACGTAATTACTACAAGTATAAGAGTGTAACTAGTTTTTATATGGTAGGTATAAGAAATTTGAAATTCAAGGAAAGAAAATCTAGGAAGTAACATTAAGATTTTATATTTGAGTTTGATTCTACAGCAGTGCACAATTTTTTTTTTTTTTCACTAACTCAGAACAAAAAATTAAAATATATTAGATTAGTCTCAATTAATACAAATATTCGGTTAGAGTGTGAGAGAACAACAATTCCTAATTTTACATAAAAACAATATTTAACCCCATACTACTGAGGTTAAAACTTATTACCTAACCTATGTGTATCCTATAAACCTATTAACAAAATATAATTTCATTTTAGCAACTAGATCAAAAATAATAATATTAAAATTTGTAGAGAATTAAAAAAAAAAGTTATTTCAGTTTATTCAGTCTTATTATCTAAGTTATTGTTCTGTATTAGTTTTAATGATATCGGTTTGCTAAATTTCTTCCTAGATATTTATGTTTATGAGGAACGAAGGGTTTGTATTGGGATGTGATTGCATTATTTCTGGACAATGAATACATGTCGGGGATGGAAATCTGGTGTAGAGATGTTTATACTCCTGACAGTTTGACCCCTACGGTAGAGCAAACGGTATTTTGTTTTAATGGAACCTGACATATTTGTAGTGGGGTTATGCGATTTAGTAAAACGATTGAAAGAGTCCCAGTCTGTTTGGATAACTTACACCTGGCTTATAGCCCAAGGTCTGCCTTTATTTCCCTCTATCTATGACTATCATATCATCATAAGTTTTTAATTAAATTTTAGAAATGGTTCAAATTTCCTTTATTTCTTCTAAAAAAAAAAAAAAACAAAATTATTAAATACAAATATTGATGTGTTATGAAAATACAGGATTGGCTAACTTAAAGGAAATGATTCAACAATTAGGTTGATGGTATTGGAGAGACTTAGTTCAATAAACGTTGGAAAATAGATTGCTATTGAAATGCTATATTCAGGAGCTGCCCATCAAAGTAAGTAAACAAGGTAAAACAAAATGTATATTACCAATAATTAATGAGAGTGCACGTTTTAATTTTAATCCAGAACGGTGCTCCTTTTACAAAATAAATATTTGAAATATTATTGTACAACATGATGGAACCAAAAAAATATATGGTTAATCCAAATTCAATCAAAATACTTTTAAAATTTTATCTTCTGAAATTTTTATTTGGTTGATAGCTGCATTTTTCTCTCGTAAATAGTTTCATATAGACTAATTGAAAAAGATTATGAGATTCCATAACTTGACTTGTGATTTATTTCAAGCGATTATTCAATTGAAATTTCAAAAAATATGAAAAAAATAAAATAGAAAATTTGCTTAAATCAAACCACATAATAAATAATTGTTGAACAAAAATATTTCATCTTTAGGTGTCTACCTATGTACATTATTATTGTACCTATATCTTACCTTACTGATTTGTTTTGTTTTTTTTTTTTTGGAAATTCAGCACAGCAAAAGGCTTACTGACTTGGATTAATATGTCATATAAATTATCTGATGACGCATTTACAACAAAGTTTTTGAGATTTACATTTATTCCTTTTTATAAAATCGCTTTTATATTTTGCAAACAAGAATATATTATTTAGGTATACACAGTCAAGTTATAATGTGTCATAGCAAATTCATAGTCTCTTCAATAATTGACTTAATATCATTAATTATAAAATAATGCAATCCAATGGAGAATTGTGAAAATTTTACAGGCTACTGAACATCGTTAATCTGACGAAAATTTCTTTATTGAATACTTGACAGTGTCATATAGAAAGAAAAAAAAGTAAAGTAAAATTATTTTAATAATATCGTCGTTCCTGATAGTTCTTAATAGCAAAGAAAAACTTCTTTATTTTTTAATAATAAATTTATCTATAAGTGTATTTTATGTATGTATGTATATTATAGAATATAATATCTACTATATATATGAATGGGGTTTGTTGAAAACTAGTTGTAAAATAAATGACATAATCATTATTGAGATGTTTAATAATGGTTGCATGTGCAATGGAAATGTCATTTTCTGCAATTACACCATTAAATATAAAAATATATATATATAATATATATATATATATATATATATAATATTATTTGAGTATAAATTTAAGGCGCGTGTACAGTCACACTTTTTGATATACCAAGTAGTGTCTGAGAGCATTTTTTAATCGAATGATTGAACATACAAGTAGGTAGTAAAGAATTTATTCAAAATGTTTTTTTTTTTTTTAAATTTATATTATGGTAAGCCTGAACTATTTTTTAAATTTCACTGATATATTAAAATTTTAATTTTAACAAATTAAACATTTGGTTAACGAATGCAAAGTATTTTTTTTATATTTCTTTGGGAACGCACTAATATTTGAAATTTTCGACTTTATCAAACCTTTCCACAGATATCGACCCAGACCCACAAAACATATGTGACCCACAGAGACCAACACAACATAATTCATCATTTTGTTTTGTTTGCTATACTATAATTATAGTAGACATTCGAAATAAACTTTTTTCACAGTATTGTTGATTACGTTTATTATTTTAGAGTTGAAGTAATCGACTTTCAGTACTCACTACGATGATTTAACATTTCGATTTGATTATACTTTTAATGTGGTGTTTACTAACACGTTGAGTTCCGGTGTATCATCGGTGAACATCACTCAACCGTACCTAAAAATCTCGTGTTCACCGGTGAATATAAAAATAAACTTGCGTTCAGTCCCACATGTACATTGTTGAATTGTCTACTATTTAGTTATGGTATGTTAAAAATTTTAATTTTTTATGTTTGCTTTATTTTTGTTTTGAAAAAAAGTAAAATTACTTTATATAAATACATTGGACCTAACGTAAGTTTATTTTTGTATTCAACGTGGAGCGGGAACGTGTTAAAAATTTTTTCTAACATGCTTTGAATGTAATAGTTATTGTTTATTTATTTTTAATTTCTTTAAATGAATTGATGTTTTTGTTTAATCCTAAATCTACACATTCAACTAAGTGCTAACTTTAGAGAATATATATTGTCAAATGACACTGATTTTTTGGTTTTTTTGTTTATGTTCTTGACAGTAATTTAGGTAGAATCAACTTTTCGTGCTTAATTAATTACGGTATTACAAGTTTATACTACAATATCTAAAATATTTTTCGAGCATTTATTTATCAAATTATTGGCTTATATCAACTATAATTAAATGTGGCAATGCTATTGTAAGTCTTCTTCAATAGAATAAAATAGCTCCATTTTATTTGAATTGATACCAGATCATACTCTCAATTATTATTATTTTTTTTTTTTGGCTTTTATTTTATCCAAATGACAAAGGATACTGGATCAGGTTGAAAAATCATTTATTTTGCTTCATCGCGAATCGAACCTCGGGCCTTTCGGTTAAAAGGTAGATGTTCTAACTACTGCGCCACCAAGCATGTAATATAAATAGTTACAAACTGCTGCTTTAAAAGGTGATACACTCAAACCAATTTGGACTTACAGATAGTCAGAAACAACAAATATTTAAATAGCACAAAGTTTTCCAGCAAAGTTAAAACGAGTATTAGTTCATTCATTTTAGTTTGTGTTAAATTCATATAAGGCATAATGATTAATGCTAGTCCCGACCCGAGTTGAAATTTATATTTCCGACACAGCTAGAGATATCGTGACATGTTAAACAGTCGTCCTCATACAATAATAAGTACACCTATTAATACATCAGCACATATAAGATTGTGGCTAAGTACACCAGGAGATCTGTATAGAAAATTTTAGCATTTGTGTATTATAATAATTAAGAAATAACTTTTATTGGATTGTAATTTGATATGTCTATAGGTAAGTTTTTTTTTTACCAATTCTATAATATGACATGTCTATAATATTAATTTAATAAAATATATTCACTTATTGTATTATTTTTAATTAACGTGGAGATTCCGAATAAAAATTTAAATGTAAAAAAAAAATGGTTTATTTGGACAAACAAATATTTAAAATTTAATTGTAATGAAAATAGAGTTTAGGTAACAGAAAAATCGGAAAATGTGTCTTGCTTGTTTAAAATATTCTACTGCAAGTATTCTGACAGAAAATTTAGCTCGCAATCAAACATTCATGAATATGGGGGGTTTGCAATTTATATTATTTAGAATGGTTAGTTTCTCATGCATTTGAATACAGCTTTTGGCATGGCCATTTAAATTAACTTTTTTCTTTGAGTTGTTTTAACTATTCTGGGTTCCTGGTTACAGTAAAATAGATGGGAATGAGATAGTCAATGTACTGACGAACAAAGAGGTTCCAATCTCAACAGGTCCTTAATAAGAATGTTCACTCTTCAAATGAATCATGCATACTCTCTAGCCAGAGCGAATGAAAGGTGACATAAACTAAATATCTGTGCGATCTATAGAAAAAAATGGCCCTCGTATAACATCAACAAAACCAAATAAATCTTAGCCATGTCCCGCACTGATAAGAGTAATAGCTATCAGTACGGGATTTTGGCCGATAGAAAATCAAGTTGATTAGCTAGGTATTCTATTCAAACTCCATTGCCGCAGTTGTCCTTTGCAGTTACCCAGAATTAGCTAAGGTCAGAATCCGGATTTCAGGTGAGGTTTTCCTCCACAAATACACGTATTATTGCAGAAAGCAAAATTGGCGATCTGTTCAAATTAAAACAATCAATAACAAGAAATTGGTCACTCGTGTCGTGGTATCAAAAGAGCACGAATTAAATGTTAATTCGTTTTCCAAACGGGACTGGAATAACCACTTCTACCTACCTACTTAAAATGTAGATTTAAATGTAACTAAATAAAATTAAACTTTCAATTAGGTAGGTACATTGTTTTATTTATTTTAGTTTGAAAAATTTTCTTTATTTCAACGCATTTCAATAATTGTTTTTACAATATATACTGCTGCTCTATAGCCATTTAATAATAAACAGCTTTTCTTTTTTAGTTTTAAATCCATTTTTTGATTATTGTTTTGTGCCTTTTAATGTCTTAAATTATACTAGATTTTGTTTAATTTTGTCTGAATAAAAGTCTCGTCTTTTTTTACCATTTGAGTTCTCAGATGTTATCATTTTGCAATTTCCAAGCATATGGAGGTGTAATGTAGACACTTTTATCAAGTCTTTAATATTTTATTCATTCGAATTCGTTCATTTACTAAATAATTATACTACACGCACCTCAAATCTTCAAAAGTCCATAATTTATTATTTTACTCCACACATTGTTTTCTTTATTTAGTAATAACCAATATAAATTACAAATTTCTTACCAATATTATCAATTAAGCCCAATAACAATAATGATCAAAAATTACATAAATTTTATATTGATTAATTTTCAACCTACCTACCTCACTGAACAATTTTATATAATAATATTATCTACCTTGATTTTAATATAATTTTTTTTTTCATCTTAATATGCTCAATTTTTTACTAATATAATTTTTTTAACTTCTAAATTTAATCTCTAGTCTATTGTATTTTGTATTTCTATAAATGTACATAATAAATTTCTAATTATAACAAAATATCTAATAAATAAAAATACCACAAACAATTTGCCTTCAATTCTTATTACATAAAAGGATCATTAAACGTGCCTACATACGTATATCAGAACTTAAATAAAAAATGAAGGAATTAAAAAGAAAAACAAAAATAAGAAAAAAACAAATAATTCGATCATACAAAATTTTATTATATTTTCATATATGGCAAAAACGCATTCAATTTACTAAATTTTTTTATGAATATAGGTATATACAAATTGGATCAACGGTCCGATTCGAAATTATATTTCTCCATAATAAATTTTTATGAATTATTTGAATAGCACTATATACTCGACGAATTGGATTACAAGACAGTGATGATGATTATTACGATAGCATTTTGCTCTAGACATTTGTATGACTCACGTTGAAAGTTTTTATGATTCCGTTGATTTATCCTATTAAACCACCAGAATATAATGAGATTCGGGCGAACTGTAATATAAAAAACAAAATAGATACAATTCTATTAACACTAACATAAAAAAATTTGCCCAGAGTAGTACTTCTTACAATATCGGAGAGAACCTAATTATGAAATAAATAAAAATGTTCACAATATACTAATTTTAGTGAGTAGCACTATATTACGCTTAATATTAGCTTCGGAAGGTTTATTAAATAAATACCCACCATAGAATATCTAATAATCACTTGTATCAAATCCTATAAATTACAAGTTTTCGTATTCGTATTCATTATGTTTTCGAAAAATTCTCTTTAATTCTAATCCTTGATTTTATATCTTTAAGTATGATTAAGGGGTATCAAAAAAGAAAGTAAAATTTTTAAATATCGTAATACCGTTGTTTCCTATTCAATTAAATTCAACCTGAGAAAATTCTTCAGTATAAAAGACAATAACTTCTATCCAAATAGGGGAGTTCTGTTTTAATAACACTTAATATGATTTATAATTATTAGGTATAATTGTGTTCCATTAATTTTTCTATATCTGATGATTCTGTTAATCTGATTTGTGTTGGAAAATTTCTTTTTATTACTTTGTAATTACCATAGAAAAAAAATTTGTTAAAGTACGAATAAGTGTTTTTGGGCATCTCTCATTGTGTCAACTCAATTTTTAAATTTCATTTCAACTAAATCAATAATTTCTGCCAGGCGATTTTCAGTTCATTCTAACCTAATCAAAATGTTCACACCATACACTTATGTTTCGAAGGAGTGTAAACGTAAACACTGTACTACAAAATCCAATATTTTTTTAACTTATTTTGCTATTGTTATTATTTCCCTTGTTATAATTTTTAAATGCGGTTTTATATATTTTTTTTTCTTTACTATACAATTCAATACATAGTTCTTAGATCACTGAATTTAAAATTTATTACATTTAAAAGCATAATAAGTTCAAAAACAAACTAAAACATAATAACAAAAAAAAAATACAAATCCTGTTTTTGAAATTATATTTTTCGATTGTTATTCAAGCCTCTCTTTTCTCAAAGTATTGCAATAATTCTTTTGGTTCAAAATAAATTCATAAACATACAAATATACATGCACAATTTAGTTTAAATAAAACTCGTGTATTGTGATTTTTAGGTATTATTATTTTCCTTCTTATAACATTTTTTTGTTATACAAATTCACATCACAACAAATAAAAACCCAAAACAAAATATAAACACTAGTCCTGAAACTGGAATAAAACTTGATTTTTCTTTAACTATATTCATACCTATATATTTTTAAAAAAATTTTAATATTATTTTATTGCTTTATAAAAACATATACATATGTAAATCCAATAAATGTAAATATATAAAAATGTACATACAACATGATGCCTATTATCATCATGAATTTAATATTTTCTTACTTTATTTTGCTCTGACCAATTTTACTCGCATCGACATCGAAAATTTAACCACGAAAGATTTTTATTTTGATGAAAAATTGAAAATAAAATTCTATCCAGCTATAGTCAAAACTATCTATAAAGCAATCATGTAGCTAAAAGTATACAAAAATTATTAATGTTTATTGTAGAGTTTACAAATCTATAATAAAAGAAAGAGCGAATAAAAACAAAAAGCAAGCTGAACAGATGTAAAGATTGTAAAGTAAATTATTGTGGAATCAAAATCCAGTTTATTTTGGTAAAGTCATTAATTCTCTCATTCAAAATTTATGAAAATGAGAAATTGTTTATTGAGCTTGTTTGAGAAAATAAAACTAATATGTATTTTGCTCACAAAATTTGAGAAAATAAAATTCTAAAACAAAATAAAATAAAGTTATTCTCAATTCTCAAATCAATCGTACAAACAAACTACAACTACAACTACGACACAACTACAAAATACCAAAATTGTCACTCATTCTCTCTTTTTCGATTAAACTAAACTCAACATTTATTGATTAGACGAAACATTACATTATATTTATTTACAATGTACACTCAAAAATATTTTTAAACGAAAATTAAGATCTAACGAGATTTGACTGTACAAAAATTATCTCTCAATTTGCAATGAGTTGAATTCAGATTTCAGAGAACTCAGACTACCGTTAATATAGTAAAAAAGTACGCATGTTGATTGTTAACAGCGCCATTATTTATCTAAGCGGTAGATATATGTATAAATTTAACAAATGAAAATTGAATATTCTCTTTACTATTCGTTTTTATTCACTTTTTGGTTGTGTTTATCTTTATTATTGTATTTTCGTTTTGGTTTTCTTCTTGTTTTGCTGTTTTTCATTAATTTGCTCTTGTTCTTTTCTTCTTTTATCTTTTATCGTTTGGTAGCTATTTTTTACTCATTTGTTTATTTATGTTATTTTATTTTTCTTTATTTTCTTTTACACCATCATAACTGTAACGTAAAGGTACCCTTTTCACAATAATAATAAAATAATAAAAATATAATATTGGTTTGTTGTCTCTTATGTTTTATGCTCTTCTCTGCTTTTCTTCGTTGCCAAATCTTACATTCGTAAATCGTAATTGTTATTATTTTATCGACCGACTATACAAAGTGAGCAAAATTTTAACTTAACATTAGTTCGAGTTAAACGGTTGTGCGGTTAGGACGTATTTTATTAAAAATTTTAATATCGGGAAAACAAATGAAAAACAAAGAAAAATGTCCAAATAAAATACAGAGAAAAAAAAAATAATTTAAATTATGAAAAAAAGACAAAACATTTTAATTTTACAAAATTATACTGAAAAATAAATTAAATATATTAATTGAAATTTAACACAGTTAATTTTTAAATTAAAAATACTATAGAAAAAAAAAAATAAATAAATGAAACAATAATACCGTTAATATTTTAAAGTTCGAGTTATTCGAATCGAAATAAATTTAATCAAATCAATATTAAGTGAAAAAGAAAATGATTAAATAATAGAAAGAATTTAAAGTGAAGAGATAAAAATGAAGAAGAAATAAATAATAAAAAAAATGTGTATTAAAAATATATAAAATTAATAGAAAAATATAAGAAATATTATGAAAAAGTATATATAAAGAAGAGTGTATACTATAAAATAAATAATGTAGATATATAGAGAAATTAAAATACATGCAATAAATAAAATAAATTTTAAATATGTGTACAATAAAGAATAAAAGTATAGCATAAAATAAAGCAAAAAAAAAAAGAAAAAGAAAATATGTTCATATTTAATCATATATTTAATAATAATTGAATAAATCAATTCCATTTAAATCAATTACAATATTAAAAAATAACATAAAGAAAAATTAAATCACAAAATATGAAATTTTGAATTTGAGATAAAAAAAAAAGAAAATATAGAAATAATAAACGACAATGTTTATTGAAAAAAGAATGTTATGATGAAGAAAGATTTTTTTTTTTAGTTTATGTCAAGTAAAATGTATACAAAAGTGTAAAAAAAAAAATAATAATTTAATTATTTTAATTTTCACAATTTTAAATTCATTAAATCGTTTTATTTTTTTTCTAATTTAAATAAAATAAAATAATATAAAATTAATTAATTAATTATACCATATAATTAATTAATACCTAAAATAGAAAAATAAATTATACAACAAAAATATACAACATATTTAAAAAAAATATATAATAAATCTAAATGAAAAAATGCGCGGCCTAAAATTACGAAATATTTTATTTATTACATTAAAAATAATAATTATAAATTTGGTGGATATAACAACGTCATTACCACAACAAACTTTACCATCATCATCATCATCTTATAATGGTGGTAATAATGTTGTTGCACATGGATTAGGTAATAGTGGTGATGGTGGTATAATATCATCAGCTATAACCTTAAATCATCATCAATGTTCCTGGTCATATAACGGTACAACAAATGCAATATGCAATTTAAGAACAATCGATCGTAATGGTTTAGATTTACAAGGTGCTGATGGTTTAAGTACATTAATAATAAAATGTAATGAATTATATTTATTTGAAAGTCAATTACCAACATCATTACCATCATCATCATCATCATCATCATCAACACAACAACAGAATTCATTTCAAAAATTACAACAATTAGAAAATTTAAAAATTGTATCATGTAAATTATTACAATTATCTAAAAACGCATTTGAAGGTTTAACAGCATTAAAAAAATTAAATATAAATACAAAAAATTCTGAATGGGGCCCAGGTAAAACATTAGAATTACATTCGGCTTCATTAAACGGATTAAAACAATTAACTGAATTAGATTTAAGTGAAAATAATTTACGTTCACTTCCAATTGGCTTATTATGCCCAATTGGTAATTTACAATTATTAAATTTAACACATAATCGCATAAGATCAGCTGAAAATTTAGGTTTTATTGATATGCAATGTAATGCTGGTGGCAGCGAAATACAAATATTAGATCTCAGTTATAATGAATTGCGACAATTACCTGAAAATTGGGGTATATCAAAATTACGTCGTTTACAACATTTAAATTTACAATATAATAATTTAACTGAATTATCTGGTGAATCATTGGCTGGTTTAAGTTCATTACGTATTGTAAATTTAAGTCATAATCACTTAGAAACATTACCAGTTGGTTTATTTGCTGGTTCCAAAGAATTAAGAGAAATTCATTTACAATTCAATGAATTATATGAATTGCCAAAAGGAATATTCCATAGATTAGAACAATTATTAATATTAGATTTAGCAAATAATCAATTGACATCACATCATATTGATAATACAACATTTGCTGGATTAATACGTTTAATTGTATTAAATTTATCAAATAATGCATTAACACGCATTGATTATCGGACATTTAAAGAATTATATTTTTTACAAATTTTAAATTTACGTAATAATTCTATTGGGCATATTGAAGATAATGCCTTTTTACCTTTGTACAATTTACATACTCTTAATTTAGCTGAGAATCGTTTACATACCTTAGATGATAAATTATTTAATGGATTATTTGTTCTATCTAAATTAACATTAAATAATAATTTAATAAATATAATTGACAAGAATGTCTTTAAAAATTGCTCAGACTTAAAAGAATTAGATTTAAGTTCAAATCAATTGAATGATGTTCCTGAAGCACTACAAGATTTATCAATGTTACGTACATTAGATTTGGGAGAAAATCAATTAACAACATTTACGAATGGTTCATTTCGTAATTTACATCAATTGACTGGCTTACGATTAATTGATAATCAAATTGGTAATATAACTAAAGGTATGTTCTGGGATTTACCACGTTTAAGTGTTCTGAATTTAGCAAAAAATCGAATACAAAATATTGAACGTGGTTCATTTGAACGTAATATTGAGCTGGAAGCTATACGCCTAGATCGAAATTTTTTAACTGATATAAATGGTGTATTTGCAACATTAGCTTCGTTATTATGGTTAAATTTATCTGAAAATCATTTAGTATGGTTTGACTATGCATTTATACCAAGTAATTTAAAATGGTTAGATATACATGGAAATTATATTGAAGCACTTGGTAACTACTACAAGCTACAAGAAGAGATACGTGTAAAAACTTTGGATGCTAGTCATAATCGTATTACAGAAATTGGACCAATGTCCATACCCAATACAATAGAATTATTATTTATAAATAATAATCTAATAAATACAATACATTCGAATAGTTTTGTTGATAAAGAAAATTTGGCCAGGGTTGATTTGTATGCAAATGCGTTAACGAAAATGCAATTACAAATACTTCGAATAGCTCCAGTTGCACAGCATAAACCATTACCAGAATTCTATTTGGGTGGAAATCCATTTGAATGTGATTGTTCTATGGAATGGTTACAACGTGTCAATAATTTAACAATGAGACAGCATCCAAAAGTTATGGATTTAGCTAATGTTGAGTGTGTAATGCCACATTCAAGAGGTTCACCTGTACGACCATTAGGCACATTAAAAGCAACAGATTTCTTATGTCGCTACGAAACACATTGTTTTGCACTGTGTCACTGTTGTGATTTTGATGCATGCGATTGTGAAATGACTTGTCCTAATAACTGTACATGCTATCATGATCAGACATGGGGTACAAATGTTGTTGATTGCGGTAGTCAAAAAACATCTGAATTACCAAAAAGGCTACCAATGGATTCAACATCAGTTTATTTAGATGGTAATAATTTCCCAGTTTTACAGAATCATGCTTTTATTGGACGTAAAAAATTGAAATCGTTATATGTGAATGCAAGTAATGTTGCTAGTATTCAAAATCGTACATTTGCTGGTTTGATCTCTTTAAAAGTATTACATTTGGAAGATAATCGTTTACAAACTCTATATGGATACGAATTTGAGCATTTATCAAATCTAAAAGAATTATATTTGCATAATAATCAATTAACTCATATTGAGAATACCACTCTAGCTCCATTAGTGTCATTAGAAGTATTAAGAATTGATGGTAATCATTTATTTCAAATGCCAATCTGGCAATTGAATTTGCCACAATTTAAAAATTTAAAATCTTTAGCACTGGGTAGAAATCAATGGACTTGTAGATGTAAATTTTTACAAGAACTGACTTCATATATAGCTGATAATGCTTTAATAGTACAAGACTCCCAAGATATTTTCTGTATAGATGGTAATACGAAACGTGAATTAGATTTTAATACAACATCTGCTTGTAGTGATTATTATGCTGGTGGGTCTGTTTTACAAAATGGCATACCAAAATCCTATATACCACTTCTAGCAGCAGCTTTAGCATTAATTTTCTTGTTGGTAGTTCTAATTGTGGTATTTGTGTTCCGTGAATCTGTACGAGTATGGTTGTTTGCTCATTACGGAGTACGTGTCTTTGGACCACGTTGTGAAGAATCTGAAAAACTATACGATGCAGTTTTATTGCACTCAGCAAAAGATTCTGAATTTGTGACACAAAATATAGTCACTGAATTAGAAACGGGTCGTCCACCATTAAGAATATGCCTACAGCATAGAGAATTGGCGCACGATGCAACTCATATGCAAATAATAGAAGCTGCAAGAGTTTCTCGACGTATTGTAATATTTTTATCCAGAAATTTTCTTCAAACTGAATGGATTCGATGTGAATTGAGACGTGCTGTGCATGAATCTCTACGTGGTAGACCGCATAAGTTGGTTATTATTGAAGAGCCTGATGTTTTACTAGAAGCTGAAAATGATGTTGAATTATTGCCATATTTAAAAACATCAGCTATAAATAGAATACGTCGTAATGATAGAAATTTTTGGGATAGGCTTAGATATGCTTTACCAGTAGAATATCCATATCGAGGAAATAATTATACAATAGATCATAATCATGAACGTATAAAACAACCATCTAGTCCTGGTATTTTATATCGAACGGCACCACCACCAGCCTATTTTCCAGATGGTGAAGATCCAAATTATTCATCAGCAACAACAGCCACACCTAGTCCAAGACCAAATAGACGAGGTGGACCTGGTGAACTACTTCATTCGCAACAACCAAGTTCACCACACCATCATAATCAACAACATTTACAACAGCAACAAATGCAACAACAACTTTTACATCAACAGCAATATGGTGGTGGTAATGTTGTAAATCATTTACAACAACAACAACAACAACATTATAATCCAAATCGGCCACCATCTGAACATATTTATTCTAGTATTGATTCTGATTATAGCACTTTAGATAATGAAAATTTAATGATGATGATGCCACCGCCACCATCAAATGGTGGTGGTATATCAACATCAATAAATGCAAATACAATACATAGGTTACAAATGCAACATCAAATGCCACAATCACAACAATTACAACAACAACATAGTTCACAAACATGGCGACCGCAATCTACTGTTGGTCATTCAAGTAGTGGTAGCGGTGGCGGTGGCGGAAGTAGTTTAAATAATCCTGGACAACCACCACCTGGTGGCCAACATGTGCAAGCATATTTGGTGTAAAATGTAAATTAAAATTATTATTATTATTATTATTGATAAATGCTCTTTTTTATATTTAATTTATATAGTAATTTTATATATTAAAATATATGTGTATGTATGTATGTATACAACTAACTACATCGTATATATATATATTAATATAAAATACAAAATTAGTAGATACTATTAATAATATTTAAAATTAAATTTTTAAATGTTTAAATTTTTTTTTGTCAATTTTTTATAGAAATTATTGTAAATAAAATAGGTTTTTATTATATTTTTGCTTAATATTTTTTTTTATATATTATAAAAAAAGGTAAAAAAAAAAAAAAAAAACCATTTAGTCTATAAATAGGATTTTCTAATTTTTAAAATGAAATATGCAATGAGTAGAAGAAAGAAACAAAGTAAAAATTTCATAAATTAAAAAAAAAATAAACAAATATGAAAAAACAAAATTGATGTTCCTAAATTCCAATTCAAAATAACTTACATAATGATACTATGTATTAGCTATCATCAATAATTATAAATATTAATATTTTTGTAAAGTATATGTTTTTTTCTAAATTTAACTTATATTCTAATTAATGCAATTAGTAAAAATGTTAAAATTAGTGTTTAACTATTTTCTTTACTTTATTGAATGTAACGGAAAACCTTTTATTATTTGAAGGAAATGGCTATATTTTCTCGGACAAGATAAAAAAAATAAATTTGACTACTAGTTTTTCTCAAAATTTTTCACAATTAACTAACTACAGAAGATACAGAACTACAGAAATTAATTAACTAACTACAGAAAATATCAAAGTAATTGTCAAAAATGTACACAGGCTAAAATTTATATCATTATTTTAATATTTAATCAATATTATCAATAGAGTGGCTTGTATGAAATTTGATACATAGAGTTACATTTTAAACACCCATTTTAAGTTATCTTTCTAATTTTTAAATATACTTCATTCTACTTAAAATTTAAAAAGTTGACTAGTTATACGTAAACATTCATTTATGAGAGATAACAAGAAAAAAAATTTTTGTTGTATATTTATAAAAAGAGATTAGCTGTTGCAGATAATATATTTCACCATATTTTTATTTTTCTGTAATAACTAAAATGAATACTGTGACTATAATGGACAGTTTATTTCATAAAGAACTTGTTTTTCATAATATTTTTTCAAATGGTAAATTAATTAGTTATAATTTCGAAAAATAAATCGGTAAAAATATGTAGCTATATAATTATATTTCCCAGTTTTAAAAATATTCCGTATATAGGCCTATGCTCTAAATTGGACTTAAACCACAAATAACACCGTTCAAAAACGGCTCGTACTGATATGAATCAAAATTTTCCTTTCTTTAATCCTACGTCTACCCTAGCCCAAATTATATATTTAAGTAAAGTTTTTAGCCTAACGTTTGAAAATTTATATTTCTCCAATGAAGAAGTTGTCATTCATCAATGTAAAATATGAACATTAAATGTCAAAATCATAATCTTTTTTCCTTGAAGCTTTTATTGAAAAAATTAAAAAGCAAATTCGTTAAAATAAATTTCGAAAATTTGAACCAGCAAAATGAGAGAATATATTATTCCATTCGTAAACTAGTCTAGATAGACTTCGGAGAAGATAAGTAATTGGTTGATTGGTCTTTAAAATATCTACTTGCTCCATATACATTTTTTTTTTTTGAATAAATAATAAATGTGTTTATCAAAAATAACTAAAAATTATTAATTAATTTAATTAATTTAACTACTTAATTTATTTATTAAAAAATGTATATAAAATTTATATTTAATCGTCTGATATACCATTCGTAATAATTAATATCAACAACCCATTTATCAAATCAATCATTTTCGATATACATTATATGAATATACCTACCATTATTGTTCTTTCTATGTCAACTAATTAATTTAAATTTTTTCTTTTGTTGAATAAAATTAATTGATTTCGTAATCGATTTAATTCAAATAATTTTAAAAAAAAAATTAAATTCCATATAATTTATTACAATTTATGATAAATTTAATTTAATAATTCTATGAACAGTAAATACAACTATACATAAACTATTAAACTACAATTTAAATGATCCACCCTAATTGATATATTATAGTTATGTGGTGTGTGTGTGTGTGTGTGTATAATATGTATGTATATTATTAATTGTTAATTTATTTATGTATTATTATTATATTATTTTTTATTATTAAAATGCCGTCATTAAAATGAAAAGGACATAGGTACTATTGTAAATATTTTCATATGGATATGTTTTATTGTCAAGGACATTAATAATATTATATTTAACGTACCTATAAATTTTATTTTGTTTTATGTTTTTGTTTTTTATAATAAATTTATATTACTTAATTTTATTTTTATAATAATAAAGTTATTACATTTTATCTTACCCATACATATTTAAATATTGTCATACATAATATTATTATATTTAAAATAATTTTGGGTGGATGGGTTAGTAATTTGCTTATATATATATAACTATGTATTATTAGATTACAATATAATATACATAAATTATTTCAAAATCTGGTATATTTTTGTGATTTTTATTTTCTACTAAATTCAAATTGTAATGATAGTGTAAATATAACAGTTAATAAGTTTATTGTCCGATATTTTTATATTACGCCAATCATAATTTTATTTATATTATTTAGTTTTTTAGTAACATTTTCATTTTTTCGAATATCATTTTGATTAATGAGTATTTCAATGGATATTACAACCAAATTAAGATATCCTTGTAGACAGGAATGTATAATAATATTATATATAATAGAAATATAAAAAAAAAATTATAAAATAATAAATATATTCGATTGGATAATATTTAATGATAATAATAATAACAATAGTTATCATTAAATAATATTATGTTTACGTATATTATTTTTTGTTGTTTTTGTATTCAGTTTTTTGTTATTTTATTATTGATCTGTAAGTACTTTCAAACTAAATCCATTTTGTAATTAGTAATTATGGAATTGATTATAATCGATTATTTCACTAAATATTGAAGTTACCTCTAAGATAATTTAATTTTTAGTTCCGGTTCTAAAATTAATTTTTAATGCCTGGACTGAAATGTCAGATATTCATGTAATATAAATTGAGTTGTGTAATTAGTACGGATCATCTACTTATAGCTTTAGTAACAGTGTTGTCATTTTTTTATCTATATATAAATGACTATTTGTTATATACGAGAATTTAAAATAGTTTTTGATACTATATTTTCGGATCTTTATGTTGGTTTCATTTTACATTCATACGGGTTTTCACTCTTTCTTGTATTAACGAAATTTGTTAAATATTTCAAATAAACCAATATAGCTGCGACCATACAGTAGTTTATAGATTACACTTCTCATTGGTTAGCTGATAAATGAGCAAAATGTTTTGTAGAGTAGGTTATATCTAAGCAATGCACATTTTACATTATGAGTTATTATTATCACTATCATGAACCCAATTAACTATTTCAAAAAAATGCTGGATGATGAATTAGATTTCCTAGAAGTTATTTTTTCCATTGCAAAAAAATTATAATATGTAATCTAAATAAATATAAAGCAGGAATCCTAAACTTGTAACGACATGCGCTTTTATTATATTTTAGATTGTTCACATCAAAAAATATATAGGGCACTGTTCATATCAGAATCCAGAATACTCACTCTAATAGAAATCCATGGTCCCATATGTTAAATTATCGATAAAATGCTGCCTCAAATGTAACAGTTATTAAAAATGGGGGTTCAATAAGTTAAAAAGTATCACAATATTATATTAATATTTATATTGGTTAGTCTTATATTCAAGAAAGTTGTTTGTGCATGGTGTATTAATTTATATGTCTATATCTTTCTTCCTCACATCCGAGAATAAATTTATGTAGTCAGATTAAAGGATAGCACTTTTGTTAATTATTGTTCTAAGCATAGCAATACTGTGTTAATTTATTGACTTTCTATATTAATATATAATGTTTATTCACATTTTCCATAGCCATGCCAGCATTATGATTTTAGAGATTCATTATGAGTGTATTCTAATTCTGGGTTTTTTATCAACAGTTCTGATGGCAACTGAGTTACGATTTTACTTGACACACATATTACATTAATTTTAATATAAATTTGTTAAATATTACTGAGTGTTTTTTAGATTAATATTTAATTAAAACTAATTTCTTATTTTAGTTAGAATAACACAATCAAAATTACAATAATTAATTATTGAGATCTGGTCGGTACCGTATAACTACAAACAACATATTAGTCTCTAGTTTATTGTAATGTATTTTATAATTCTCTCCAAAATACCGAGTCTTTAATATTATGTATTTAGAAATTTCATTAATGTGTTCATAAAGTCAAATATTTTAAAAATTAATTATTTGTTATAAAATTAATTTCAAAATATATTTAAAAAAATGTTGTTATTAAAAATATTAAAAAAATATTTATAAAGAAAACAAAATATTTTTAATCCTCCTACCCCCAAAACTTCAATAATTTCACTTTGTTTAGGTAGGTAGCTACATCAATTATACTCAATATAAAATTTTCATAAAATATTGACTTTTCCTGTTTAATTTAACTCAGTAATTCAAATAACTTTTATTTAACTTTTTTATACAATATAATAAAAATTTAATAACTTTATAAGTTTTCAGTAATAAACATTCGACAAGTTCATCTTATGTTGTTCAAAAAATCATTTCCTTTACAATATTATTTTATGCTTATTTTATTTCCTTTTATTTAATAATATAACAAAGAATGAAAAAAAAAATACGAAAATAAAAAAAAACAAGGACGACTTATAATTTTATACAAAATTTTTGTAAAGAAACCTAACTACGAAGGAAAAGGAAACTTTTATTTACAACCACATAATTTTTAAGTTAAAGAAATTAAGAGGAAAAAAAAATATAATTTTCATAATAACTGACATTTTACAACTAACTACTTACATATGTATATATATTTATATAATGTAGTATATATATTATTACGGTAAATTATATATACGTATATATATAATATGTATATATACATATTTAATTGTAAGTAAATCAACAATTCATTGAAACTATTAAAATAATAGTTTTCCGTCTTGAATTGCTCATAAAATTTGTTTATAAGAGAATAAAATAAAAAAAACTATAAAAAAATAAAAAATATCCTTGAGAAATATTAAGCAAATAATTCTTGACAATAATAAGTTAATATCCATGTTTAAACAGAATATAAAAAAAAACCTTTGAACACAACTATTGAAACACGCCATACTAACTTAAGATAGGAGTACCCTAAGCGCTATCATTGTATGAAAGTGACAAGTTAAAGAGACGAAAGGACGAATTTATTTTTGTATAACATTTGATTTTATTTATGATATTATCATTAAATAAAATACTATTTACAAAATTGTATTTTTGTTTATGTGGAGTTCCAATAAATTTGATAAAATACCAAATTTAAATAATTGAAAAACTTTTTTAGAAAATTAAATCACAGGAAAACTAAATATTGTGGACCTATATGATATCGTGTTGCTTATGTCATCTAATCGAATAAATAGAAATTATTTCCGGTTATAAATAATGTTGTTAACTGGAAGTATAAACATTTTCCT
Source organism: Argyra leucocephala (assembly GCA_963942445.1). Classification (NCBI taxonomy): domain Eukaryota; kingdom Metazoa; phylum Arthropoda; class Insecta; order Diptera; family Dolichopodidae; genus Argyra; species Argyra leucocephala. Next base: position 79,663,581 of record OZ012681.1, on the reverse strand, counting down.
CTGATCGCTGTAATATTACGTAAAAACTGTACTTGTTTTGTGTAAAAAACAAAAACTTTAATTTGATAGATTCTAAAAATAAAAGTAGAACTTAATTATTATTATTCTGTTGAAAGGAGTCCTAATGAATTAAAATAGTAGATTACTACTTTAAAAATTATTTAATGGTACTGCAGCAAGCACCTTTTCAATAACTAACGTTTTTTTTATACAAATTTTGTTCAATATCCATGTAAAAAAAGGGAATGATTAAATGAAAAAAACTAATTCTGGAATAATGGTCATCACTCATCAGTGTACAACAAATTATATACAAGAAAATATTCTTTCAGTTTTCCAAATGAATTCCAATACAAATTTTTATATAAATAAAATAATCATAAATAATGTAAAAAAAAAGCATAATTGTGTTGCGTTTGTATTGGCAACAATTTTTGTTCAAAGTATCGAACATCGAACCTTATTAGATAATAAAAAAAATATACCTATTTAAATATCCGGAAGTACTAATAATTCTATTCCGTTGTTATCATCGCTATTTATATCATCGACATTTATTAAAATATCGAATAAATTAATTATATTCCATGTGGTATAATTTGGTGTGTATAATTCCATGTGGCATGTGGTGTGTCTTTTATATAGACTGATTTTTTGAGTAATTAAAAACAATATAAATTTATTTCCAATTTATTATTCAGATTAATATTTAAATAAACTATTATTTGTTAAATTGTTTTATTAATCGGAATTTAACATTAAATTTCAAATAATAAATGAATTTGCATCAGTGGTGAAGCGTTAATATTTAAAGTCGAAATAAATTAATAAAATTATTACGATATTTTTATCAATCGCTATTAAGTCAAGTTAATCATAATTTTTAGAAAATGAATCAGACAATAAAATTTGCGCTGATATTATAAAATTTTTTTTGTTTTTATTTACTTATTTGAGTTCTCACAACTAACTTACCTTATGTAAAAACACTATAATATTGAGTAATACTATTGTTTATGATTTAGAGTTAATGTATAGAAGATGGTGCATTTGAGCTGGTCCTCATAAAAATAGGTAGCTATTTTGACAAGCAATTATAAATTTTGTATAATAGCATGTTCACGTATGGTTGAAAAAAAGTATTCACATTATACAAATCATAATTAAGTTTAACGTTTTTACTTCGCTTTCGCTGTCAAAATAAAAAATATGTAGGGACTATTTTTGAAAAGAAAAAAACCATATGAATCAAAAGTTATTCATCATTGTGCTGTATCCCCATTAGTAGTGCATAGGGTGGAAATAAAACTTTTCCTTTAACCCTTATTACTGAGGCCACTTCAATTGTAGCCCATGTTCTTTGTTGGGTACTTGATTTAGCTAAGTACTGTTCTGCATGTTGTTTTCAACCCTACGACGCGACGTGTACCCTGTGGATTCTATTTGAAACATCGTTTCGTGATGTTGTTATCCTACACCATTTCCTCTGTCAGATTTCCAAGTCTATTTGTTTTGTATTTCGGTTTTTGCCACAGCGTTCTGTTGGAAATGGTTTGTGGTCAATAAATGCTTAGAAGGCATCTATTCGTGTATGCTTGCATGTTTCCTGATGCTGTTTACTGAAACTTTACATATTTCTCAGGCATATAACAGAACAGATTTTATACGTGTATTGTAGATTCTTGTTTTACTAACGTTTTTTCTATACAAATTTTGTTCAATATCCATGTAAAAATAAGGGAATGACTAAATGAAAAAAATGAATTCTGGAATAATGGTCATCACTCATTATCAGTGCACAACAAATTATATACAAGAAAATATTCTTTCAGTTTTCTAAATGAATTCCTATATAAATTTTTATATAAAAAAGAATCATAAATAATGTAAAAAAAAGCATAATTGTGTTGCATTTGTATTGGTAACAATTTTTGTTCAAAGTTTGCTATCATCATCGAACTTTATTAGATAATAAAAAATATACCTATTAGCAGTACTGGTTTTGCTGATTCGGGCTTTAATATCTAAATCGGAACCTCCATCTAATAATTGAACTTACTTACCTCTTCGATTCCCGCTTCGTCATATCTTCATTACTTAAGCATGTAGTAAATGTAAATGTAAACTATGCCAAAAATTAATAAATGAATCAATTTAGAATCATTTTTGATTGTAAATACCATCAATATTTTTTGTTAACTAAGAATAAATTTATTTTAATAAATATTTTTCACATTTTGCTTGCTTGCACCCTCGAAAATATCATTGCCAGAATTGCTCATAAATAAAAAAAAATACGATAAAAATTACGATATAACATAAAAGTAGATTTAGTTATGAACGAACAGAATTTAAGTGAAATTTATTTTTAAATATGATTACAAACATGATTTGTTTTATATGAAAAGAAAAAAATAAATTACACTGATATTTTTTATATACAAGAATTAAATGACTGAATCATGGTAAACTCGGTAAATCAAAAAATACTGTAATCGAATTCTAAAAATAAATCCGAATTGAAAATAGTAACTGTAAATATTCAATAAAAATCTGTCGAGTTAAAAGCATGTCAGATGCAATAAAATGATTCATTCTACATACAGCTCGCCACTGGTTCAAATCCTTTAGAAAATAAAATTTGTCTGTTCCATTAGACGATAAATGATGCAAACGACAGTAAATAGATTAACAAGGGTAGACTAACTAAATACTTTTTGCAAATAATTAAAAATTGAAACATCTTTTCAGAACTAAAATATTTGAGTTTGATCAAGTGCTATATTACTCCCCAAGTGGAATGAAAAAAGTTAAAAAATATTAATTAACAAAAATGTAGATATCTATTTATTTCTATTTTACAAAAAAATTATTATGACAATAATAATATTGATAGCGTATAGATTAAAATTTGTTTTATAGAGTAATGCCCGGTGAATATACTTTTCATATTACTTCAGCTATTTCTTTTATAACTACTTTTATAGATTCAATCCCGCTGTTATATTATAAAAAAAATGTTGTTAATTGATGGCCAATTTATTTACTTAAAATAATTTTCAATTTTGTGAATAAAAAAATGTTAAAACAACCAACGTCAGCACTGGATTCACAGACTTTTTGTCACTGATATTATTCACTATTATTCACTATTAACTATATATTAGTATATGCATAGCTTTAGTGATATCTTTAAAACGATTTCCAATTTCTACAACTAAAACAAAAATTCGTTTTTAATAACTAAAATTTTATTCAAGTCTATGATTAGGTAGGGGAAAAGTAGAACCAAAAAGAAAAAAATAATTTTGTTAAAGTATATGAAAAAAATTCTTAATATTAAATAATACAAAGTTTAATTACTTACCTTTCAATTAATTTTTATCGTGATAACTTTGTTTTAAAAAAAACAAAAATACAAAAAAAGAATAAAAAATATTAACTCGTATTTTTCTTTTGTTGGCACATTTTTTACATTTAGAAGAAAAGTATTAAAACCCCCCTAAATGAAGAAAATTCAAGAATAGAAAGGGTGTAATAAGATTTGTCGTGTTTTATTAATTTTGAACTTCTCTCAATGTTGACGTACTTTTATTAAAACAAAAACAAAATTAAAATTATTTCGATCTAAAAAACGAAAGATAGAAAGCATTGTTTTTTTTTGTTCATAGAAAATAATTATTTTTAGATTTTTTGTTGTTCTTAAATAGAAACTATTATTGAATTTCTTAAAGGTTTCTAACTATATTGAATTTAAGTATTTTCAATATAACAGCTTGGGTTAAATTTTAGAACTCCGTATTATGACAAAATTAAATTTTTCAAAATTAATGAAACTTTAATCGCTTACCCGTTCTTTCGTTCTTTTAAATCTTTCGCACATGCAAAATGCACCTTAAATTTTTTCGGCGGATTTTTGATTGCACGATGAAATTCAAAATGGAAAGCAATTCGAATCCAGCAAAATGGCGTAATATTTTGGTGTAGAACAAACCAAAACAAGAAGTTCTATAATTTACGGGACTAAGGCCTGATACGATTATTGGCATCATCGCGCCTTACATTGATTTTGATTTGCTCGCGAGAACTGGAAGTTCATGGTTTATATAGGGAAAAGTGGTTAGGATCATTTAGAAATCTGTTGGGACAAGAAGGGGGAAGGAATGCTTAATCTGGTATATTTTAGATTAAATAAATTGGGGCAGAACCGAAACCGAGTCTTTGATTAACTTCTCGATTTTTGCTTGCTTTTATTATTGACGTTCATTTTGTTTTGTTATATTTTAAAGAACATGGGACGAGTTCATTTCGAAATATTCTTAAAGTAACCAGTAGCTACTCCACATTCTCCCCTTGAAGCCGAACAAAGCATTGACGACGGTGAGAATTTATCATCTTAAGAAAAAAGTAAGCAATATGAAGGAAGGAAAAAAGAGAGAACGTTTAAGACGAAACATTTCTTTGTTTTGGCATTTGATGTTGGCTACGTTTATTACAAACTAAATTATTAACGTTTTGCTCGAACATAATGTAAATATAGTAAAACAACTGATTAAAATACAGTTTGTTTAAAATATAGATACGATTAAACAAGATGAAGAGTGTAAAGAAACCCACGAGTAAAATACAAAAATGAATGGTAAAAAACTCAAAGTAATAAAATTTGTAATATTAAACGGTGTTAAGAAACCTATAATAAAATTAAAAATAAACCTAAAATAACAATAAAATTTACTGAATAAAAATTAGATCTAGAATACGCACAAAATAATTTTAAATACGGTATATAAATAATCATTTTTGGTTGATTTTTACACCTTCATGCTCGTTGACTTCTCGAACTAGTTGTTGCCTAGTCGAGATTGTACGTTTATAATCACAAATGGCCTGGTGTTTATTGGGCTGTATGCGATGCGACTCTGATAAATCTGAACGTACATACCGTTGCTTTGACTGTTAATCTGTTCTTGAAAAAGTTTTGAACAACCAGTTTGAATTACCGTTATGAAAATAATGTTTAAATGATAACAAATTTTTACGAAAAAAGATTACAAGGTTAAAATAAAATAATTTGTATAAAATAACTCGGAATTATAAATCGCAAATTAAAGTTGTTCTTTAATCTTATATGAATTTAATTATAGTTATTGAAATGGTTATTACTGGAACTTATTTCCATTTAATATTCAATAATTGACATGGTCTTGAAACATTGTTGAATATACTTAGTTCGTAGCATATTTTTTTATTTTCATAAATTTTAATTGCCGACATTTTTCTTATGATTATCAAAATTTCTCATTCATCAGTTCACACTATGCAAACTATACAGAATTCAAAATCGGGTTGATGAAATCATATTCACTGATATCAGCTAAATAACATACAGTTAGGTATATTATATTGAATTAAAACTTACTATTTCAGATATCGTAGGCGAGTACATGAATTAGTATCCTCTTTAAACAATTTTTTTTTTTTTTTAAAGAAAAACATAAAAACAAAAATAAAAAACCATTATTCTAACTTTTATGAACGGTAAATTGTTTATTTTTATGAACTAAAGTTGAATATTAAAAAAGAAGGAGGATGTATGTATATACATAAGTAATGCACAGTGTTTTTACTATAATTAAACCAGGTGTGAGAAGTTATTAAAGTATTGTAACTCTTTAAATGTAATAAGTTGACGTCAAAAAGTAATTTAATAAAAATTAAAATGTATTCGAAAAATTAATTTTGTTAAAGGTTAAAAACTTTTGAATTTAGTTAGTTAAAAAAGGATATTATTAATTTTGAAATTTTGAAGATTTGAAAGAATTTTATTCTTACAGACAATTTTTGTATAAAATTTAAAGAGTATTTTTAAAATCAATTTAATTTTAAATATATAGTTAAGCAAATCTTAAATACGTTTTTATTAATAAATTTACTTTAATTAATTACGACGTAAAACAGTATCGGATTTGTAATTTCCAGACTTTCTTCACAATTGTACATACGTACATACTATATCTATGCTATTTAAATACATTAAAAATAATAATAAATAATTAATTTCAGACATAACTAGTTACATTTAATTAATATTGTATTCCTATTATATTTAAAATACTTCCATTGAATATACTTATATCGTTAAATAGTTCAATATTATTAGTATATTGTTGAACATTTATCAATTTGTTTCTAACAGCCCATCTACACGACTGCGTTGTATTAAAAACTGTCAAAAAATCGGCATCTAAATAGTTATACTACACTTTTGCTGACGCACATGAAATATGTGCGGCTCTAACGAACACAAATATGGTAAAATTTGAATAGTTATAGAAAAGAACAAAATGATGTTTGTATTAATTTGATTGAAATTCCTCAACTGAGATGACTCTAAACCGGCTAGGAAAATTTGTTTGGATATAGAATCATATGCCAACTTATAACATTCAAGAATTCAAGAATTATATTACTAATTTCATTTAAAGTACCATACTAATCCTAAGGGCGTTTCTCTTTACCCAATCCTCCAAGCCTCCAATTTTCTTAAGTAAACATAGCATTTTTTACCATTTTTTCTATAACTAGAACTTTTTCTATAAAAAAAGTTCAATGCATAATGGTTGTGTTGTTTTCATACGGTTCAAGGTTTAGGCTTTATTAAATTCAAAAGAACGTAGGTTACTGATATGGATAACGTTTTAAGTTGGCAAACCTGTTAATTGAATTTCTATTGAAAAACTACGCAAACGCCACTCGTGATAAATATAATTACTAAATATTTGAGACCTGTATGAAAATCAGATAAATATTTGGGTTTTGAGTTGTTATTGTAATTTCATATTAAAGTATTGACCTAGACCGTGAACCGAATGAATAGAACACAACTAATACTGTATTTTATATTTATATTTTATTCATTTATTATTTTTTACATTCAAATATTTTCTACTAACGTTTTAATGTTGTAGTTAAATAGTAAAACCATCAAATCATAACCACTTATGTCAACGAAAGAACAACATCGAGACTACCATAACTATTCAGAATTTTCCAAAATATTTTGTGTTAAAATTTGTTTTGATTCTGACAAATATAACTTTAATTTTTGCTAGTGTACATAATCGCTTAAAAATATTTTTTTCATCATGTATTGAGTGTTTAAGCGATTTTTAGAAAATTTTATCTATTGATAATAACATCTTGCAACGACCTAGGTACAACAACATAAGCGTTTTTAACAAAAACAAAAAATTTTGAAATTCAAATTATATATAAATCGGTTTTAAAAACCCAAAAAATGATAGGGTCCCGTTACTATATTTTTAAATTTTTAAATTACTATACATAAAAGGTTATGACTTGTTGTTGCCACAGAAATATGAAATAATTACTTTTATTCAAATTTCATTTTAAAGTTTAACTAATTTAAAATTCAAAATAATTGTTTTTACATAATAAAATAAATATTTACTTATCTACTTTAAAGATTTATTTTACTAATTAATTGTTTCCATTAAATTTTCATACCAAAATTTCAACTATCTACCTAAATAAAGTTGTTGAGTTTTTACAAAAATATTTTATTTTCTTTTTACACAAATAAAATTTAAATTCCAGTAAGTAATGAAAATTTTAAAATAAATAACTGAAATGTAGATAGATATCTATGTAGATATAGAGGAGTATATTTCCAATAAATAAGAAAAAATATTCTGTTGAAAAACATAAAAGAAAAACAATATAATAATATGGCCTTGACAGTTTTATTGAAAATACCAATTTATTTAACTGGAACGCATTTTCTAAATAAATTCTGATTGACAGTGACATATTTTCTTTGTAAAATGTAATTAAATATTAATTTGTTTCCAACTAGGTTGTTTTTAATAAAATTAAAACGGAAGTTAAATTAATTAAATTCTATGAAATAAAATTAATATTTATATTTTTGATTAAATTTTCTTTTCAAATGAACAACATTTTGAATACCTATATAGATATTATTTTATTTTAATTTGTTTTTAACTATAGCTAAAAATGAAAATAATTTTGACGGAAAATGTGGGATTCGTTGAAAAGCTAGTCAGTACGTGTATTTATTGATGTTTAAATTAAAACCCTTTATCAGTATAATTATGACAACTGAAATGTAGGTTTACCGAAAAAAATTATTTTTTTATTCTGAATAACTAAAATTTAATTTGAATATTATTTATTACATTAATAATTGTGAGAATATTTAAAATTAATATTAAATACGTAAACATTCTTTTGTTAATTATCTATTAAAAATTTTAACACTAATTTGAACATTTCTATACCGCTACATAATAATTAAATTTTTGTTAATTTTATATTATTGAATTTTATATTTCAAAAAGTATTATGAAAGTATTTTAAACATATTTTGTTTTTCTTTGTTATAAAATGTTTGCATTTGTTTCTATTTCTTCTACTCAAATTAATAACTTTAATTAATCAATTGTAAATATAATAATAAAAAAAAAGAAAAAAAAAACAGAGACATTAATTAAACTAAATAAAAAAAAATTCAATTATTTTGCTTTTATTTATAATCAATTAAAGAAAAAAATAAAGGGCGCATTTAATAATCGACAGAAAAAAGTAAACATTAAAAGGGACATAAAAAATAAATTCTATTAAATAAAAACTGTAAAAAAAACCCAACAATTACATATTTTTAATATATATATATTTATATAAATATATATAATATAATATAAAGTATCCTAAATAAAATATAGAAAAATAAATTAAAATTCCTTTTTTTTATTTAAAAACAAAAAAAGTCAAAAATTGTATAAAAAAATAAATTTTGGATTCCTTACCAAGAAAAAAAATAAAAAAAATAAAATAAAAAAGTACTGAAAGCATTATAATTTCGATGATAAAAATTAATTTTTTAATTAAAATGGCAATATCTACTAAATTAAAAATAAATTTTATAAACTTCCATTTTTGAAATTCAAAATAATAAAATTTCCCCCCATAAAGTAAAGTTTTCTGAGTCGGTTTGAACTTCCGAAAGTAAATTAATTCAAATTGACTTTATTTTTAATTTAATTTTTTTTCCTAGAAATATTGCAACATAGCTAGATTTATAATTAAAATATTTGCAATTTTTGTAAAAATCTTCCCGTCGAATTTGTTTTGCGATACTTTTTAAAACAAAATCATGTCGATTATTTAATTTTACATTAATTATAAATATTATAGAAAATATATAGGTATAATTATTTATTATTATTTTAAAAATATTTACATTCATGTACATTAAAAATGTCTAAATCAAAATTTATTTTTCACATTACTGAATGTGCATATAGATATTTCGACAATATCTAGATTATTTACATGAAAATAATATTGTTTGTTATAGGAACTGGATTTACTTAGTGTTATCCAAAATTTAAATGCAATCTCATACGGTAGTTCTACAGCTTGAGATTCTGCATGGAACCTATAAATTTAAATTAAAAAAAAAATATAAATTTGGAATTAAATTTATAATTTATCATAAAATTTTACTGTTATTATTTTTAAGCTATAATTGCTGTATCATACTTAATAAATTAAAAGGTAATTCTATCCAAGTTATTGTCAAGAACATAAAAAAAAATCTATGAATCGATTCAAGATAAAAACAAATTTAAATTAATTTGGAAATTCTATTTTAGTATTTTATAATTGATTCAATCGCTTTCATATAAATCCGACATAATGTATTTATTATAAGTTTATATGATAATCTCTACTGTAACACCAAATTAGAAGGTATTTCTAAGATCAAATTATTATACATTTGTCTAGAATTAGCCTCAATTTTTTTAAAATTAAGCCTCAAATTTTTATTTCGTTCACAAAAGCCAATATCTAAAACTATTGATAATCTTTCAATACACCGAAATTTAAAAAAAATTGACTTAAACCATTTTCAAAATACGCCTCTTGTCAGTTAATTTTATATACCAATACTATTAAAGAAGGAAAACAAAATAAAAATTTACCATTTCATATTAGGGGACAAACTTAAGTAAGCAATATTGAAACATCTTACTCGAAACATTTAGGAACATGCTACGGAAGTTTCAACCGTATTAGGTATGCCATATTTAATTAAAAATAAAAAAAAAAACAAAAACAAAAACAAAAATTTATTTAAATTTTAATTCAATTCACTTTAAAAAATTTAAAAATTAAATAGACTGAGTGAGAGTAAGAATACTTAAAACACTAATGCATAACTATACATAATAAATAATAAATGTATATATATAAAAATATATAACATATGTGTGTATATAATGTAAACAATAATATTATATTGAAAATGTCAACTGCAATAATATTATTATTTTACATTTTTACTTATAATTCATATAAACTACTATTTTTTTTTTTTTTTTGTTTATCAATAGCCAGAAAATTAATAAAGAAAATAATGTACAGGTAAATAGAAAATTAATAACAGAAAAAAAAACATTAAAAAACAAATGAAAAAAGAGAAAAATAAATAAAATTTCAAAAAAGAGAAATTATAAAAATAAAAGTAATATAAAAATTTAATTATTAAAAAAATCATTAAATACACACTTGAAATAAACGTGTAAATGTAAACACATTATTATTGTTTTAAATAATATTGTGAGAAAATAAAAATATATGTAGGTAATATATATACATATATATATACATAAAATGAATATAATACAATATATTACTTACATTAAATTAATACATACCTACTTAATTTAATTTTTTTTTTTTAATTCAATTTATATGAATATTGTAAGTATATAATTCTGATTAAATATTTATGTCAAGAGTTAAATTGATTTAATGTGAAATATAGGCAGTATATAGTTATTAATTTTATAAGACGTTCTTGGTAAATAATTATACAGTTTTGCATAATACGATTAATAGTTAAACTTTAAAAAAAAAAGAAGAGAGGGAGTTAAAATTCACTATATAAATATGAAAAAAGTTTTTTCAGTCCGTTTATTTTTTATTTATAATTTTATTTGTTTTGTTAAACCAACAAGCTGCCAAAATTTTAAATATTTCAAATTTCTAAATCATAAAATAATACCTATTTGATTTTGAAAATTGTGGTTTGTTTTTACAACTGGAAAAATAAAAGTTAGTAATTTAGGAAGATATATCTAGGTATTCACTTAAAATTTTGGCATGTATTAAAATAAAATTGTTAAATATTATTTGCAACATTTGTAAAAATATCTATAATTTTTTAATTAATCGAATTTTTCATATGCTATCATTAAATGACAACGTATGTCAACAATTGAAATTTTGAAGTTATCTACTTCAATTCAGTTTCGTAATGATTATTTGAAATCATTACAAAAATTGCAAACCAATTGCTTGTAATCAGGATGGAAACTATTATTACATGCCAATTTTAAAAATTAAATTAATTTTATTTAAATTTAACTGTTAAACAGTAAATCAGAATTTAAACTTATATTATTTGTACATAATTATAATAAAATTAATGTTTTTTTTTATTTTTAAAATACATATTTACAGGAAGTATTTATATTAATTTTAATATTAAATAAATTTAATGTAATAATTGTAATTTAATGAGTCCACATATATTTGTAAATTTTTATTTTATTTTTTTTTATTGCTCACATAAGAATTCATTAAAATTAATTTTTAAATTTTTAAAAAGAAAATAATATTATACAAACAAAAGCAAAAATTAAATACTTATTATTATATATTCACACAAACATTTATCAGAATATGTAAATTGAATTTTTATATTAAAAAGAAAATTGTAATGAAAATGAAAAACCAAAAGGCGTTTTGTATAAAATGGAACAGAAAAGAAAATTTAGTTAAAAAAGAAATTTATGTAAACATTAAAATCATAATTTGTTTATTTTTTGTGGTTTTCTTGTGTTTTTTTGTTTTTTTTTGTGTTGAAAACAGTATGATAAAAATATGTATTTATAATGCTGTAATAAGTACTTTAAATTAATTATGTACATTAAATAAATATGGCATGTAAATATTAATGAAAGCTGATAAAAATGATACAGAAACTAACCCATCCCAGTGAAAATATTTTTATACTATTTTTGAAATGTCGTTGGAATATGAATCCATCAAAGCTAAATCGAACTTTAGGTTATCTCAAATTTAATAAATTTTGAACTTATTCGTTCGTTATTGATCACAATATTTGTGTAAAATGAAAAATTTCAAAAATATACCACAATCCATTGTAATAAACAAAAACAGCATCAAACATCATTAAATCTACTTATCTTATCAATATTTTTTTTATCACATTGTATATTAAGTCGACACTATGATGTAGTACTAATATGTCTAAGAACAATAATTATTTAGGTACTAAAAATGATTCAATTTTGTCAATTTCAATCCTGCCTCTAAAAATTGGTTAAATAGGAAGCTTAACAAAGCTTTTTTATACATTTTTCTAATCCTAAATAAATGTATAATTATTTGGGACATAATGTGGAGTCTAGTGTGCACTGTGTAACATAAGACATTCAATTTTAAAATTAACTTAAAAAACACAGATTTCAATGCAAAATGAAGTTTTTGCTATTTTATAACACCATTAACATTATGATTATTCAATTGTACTGATAATTCCATACCCTCAAGGTCTTTTTGAAGAAATTTCATAAGACCAAATTAACATCAATTTAACAAATTTGATTGCGTCATTAACTGATCATTTGATTGCACTATAGATTTATTGAGTTCATAATCCAGTACACATAAACTTCATGAAATCATTATCAATCCAATTGTTGTAAATTGCAATTAAATAAATTCTAGAATCTTATGAATCTTCTGCCATGTTATTTTTTCTTAGAGTACCAAATTTTTAAACTAATATAAAAACTGTTCATTTAAGAAATTATATATATATACATGTATTTTTAATATTTTTGAAGTACAACATCAACTATTTTTACCTGGTTAAATTTCGCAGATTCATTAACTATAAATAATCACAAAAAATACTAAAATACAGCAATTATTACACTAGTCTTTTAGTTTTCTTAATAAAGTCACTTTAATAATAATAAAAATATAATGGTCGCCATTTAGATATTAATATGTATATGTATTACAAAACAACTAAATTTAATTAATAACGGTATTTTTAATCATCCATTTTATATTTTTATACTCACTCACATTTTATATTCCCATGCAAATTCATGCCGAAACTTATGGGAATTAATTTCTCTTATCTTTTCATTTTTGTTTTTGTTTTAGTACTCTACAAAATTAATGAGAATCTCCTAAATTATTTTTGTCATTTAATTTTAACAACTCATATACTTACACATACGTATATATATATTATCATATGATGTATTATGTAAAGTAAAGAAAAAAAAAATTATGACTATATAGATACAAACAAGAAATTATAATAAAAATAAAAAAAAAATTAAAATTAAAAAAACAGAAAAATAAGAAAAAAAACAAGAAATATTATATTTGTGATATGTATTATAGTTTAGGTATATTAAAAAGAATAATAATTAAAAACAAATTTAAAAAAAAAAAACAAACTATAATTTAATTTAAATACTTACTATAAAAAAAAATTAATTAAAAAAAACTTAAAAAAAAAACAAAAATTCAAAAAAAAAAAAAAAAAGAATAGAAAAAATACAAAAAAAGGAATAAAATAAAGAAAAAATTATTTAAAAATAAAAAAAATAGAGATTTTTATTTTTGATTCTGTTTTGACAGATTTATTAATTTTAATTTTCAGGTTCTTAATTTACAGGTCTACTTTAACTCCGGTAAACTTTTATAAATGATAATAAAACAATTTTACGTTCAATGGATAATGTTAAGGTAATAGAATGGTAATGCTTTTTTAATGTCATTTAATTCAATTATTTCTAAAGGGTATAGGACACTAAACATTGTAAACTGTCGTGAGAAAATCTTTCAAAGATTTTATGAAGTTTTTTTTTTAAACTATTTTTGGAATTTTCTTAAAATAAATATAAATTTTCTGGTTGTTTTGGTATCAATACTAAAAATAACCGCTGACTATTAACACGAATGCCTTGAGTATATGAATCACGCTCGCGTTATCTAAAAATGTGTTTTTTTTTTTTCATTTTCAAAAATGAAACAGTGAAAAAATATTTTATTTTTACGGTGAAATACCGATCTGAAAAATTGCTTCCGTAAAATTTGTTGTCATTTCGATTTAACGTTTTCATGTTTTGAATTTGAAATAATAAAGAATACAGTAGTAGTTATTTTCATAGTTAAATTAAAAATGAAAAATTGAAGTTTTTTTAATATTACTATTACCATTACATATGCCAAGTGAACACTTTGAAGCACTTTGAAATGCAAAAACAAAAACCAACTACGCAAATGTAAACAACAAACAAAACTTAATAAATGCAAATTAAGGTTAGATTGTATCAGATTTTTTTTTCTGATGAAATGAAACAGTGAAAAAATGAAACATAATTTCAATAAAATACAAATGAATTAATGAAACAGTAAAAAAATGGAATGTACTTCACTGAAATAATTTTGTTCCATTTTGTTTATTTATTTTGCTTATTTGTTCAGAAAAAAAAATACGTATCCGTAAAATGATAAAATAGCTTTTTTATTAAAATTTTAACTTAAAATGTTAAAATTTTGAACAGAATTTATTTGTGAAAACATTATTTAGCATTCATATAACTTTTTACTAAAATTTTGTGTCTACGGCGGTTGTAAAATCGAAAACAAAAATTTTACGTATTAATTTTACTGATCGCTATAACTGCAGCCTTTGTCTACCCTAGATTTAGTTTTCCCGTTCACCGTAAAAAAATTAGTAAATAGAAAAAAAACCACAAACTTATTGCATATGTAGTTGTTAATATGTATTTGGGTAACATGCAATTAGAGTATTCCTTCAATAGACTTTGAGTTGAAAAAAAGGGATTTTAAAGTTTCCAAAGTAGTTAATTGAGCACTGGCCACTTTATTTCGTTAAGGAAAGCCGAATTTTTTCGATTGAGTTAGTTGTTCATCAGACATTCAACAGATACTAGAAAACAGTGGATTTTAACATGGAGTATAGCTTAAGAATTTAATATCATTGACATTACTATGAAGTCTGTTGTTAAAATAGATATCGCCTAAATCGACAAATTGAACTTTTCAGTACGGCTCTATAAAGTTTTAATCAATTTTTGAAAAAATGTAAAAAAATAATATAATTATTTTTTTTGGGGTTTTTTTGTTAAATAATAATTAAAACTAAACTAAATAAGTGATTACACTCGTAATATAAATGAAATAATCTATTTTGAAGTACTGGGCCTTATTCTGAGAAGCGAATTTTTCAGTACGTACTGAAAAATATGATAAATTTAATTGTTAGTATTCTGCGAAGCGAAATAGCGATGCTGATCGGTTTTTACCACAACGTTTCGATTTTCATGGTATTACGAGTATTGATACAAATACCCTAAAATAAACAAAAGTAAGTATCTTAGGAATAATATTTTACTGGTCCGAAAAGGACACTCAAAAACTTAGCTTTAAATTATAGTAGTATTTCTCCTCAGAGTTCTACTGTAGCTATTGCTATACTAGATTTAGTATTTAATTTTTATTTGGATTTTGTGAAAAAGTTAAAAAAAAAAAAACAAATTATTTTCTATTATTTTTAAGATAAAAAAAAAACTTAACCTAACTTATATCTACTGTAAAATCTTAAAAAATTAACACAGGAGGAGAAGCACTTCTCCTAATCTTCTAATAACCACCAATAGCTTTTCTTTGTATTTTGATCGTTTTTTGTTATGTTAACATCAAATTGTAAATTATTGCCAATATTATTTGGATTATATATTAATCGGTTGTTATTGGCTCTTCTGCTAACATGATAAATGCTAGGTACATTACTCTCATTTTGAATATAACCAATTGCGTCTAAAAAGAAAAATGCTTCTGGTGGTACAAAACCACTTTGGAGCGTAGAAGCTATATAGTTGTCATTCTTGTAGTAAATATGACTAACTAAGCTATTGTTGTTTATTTTCGAAATTCTATCGAAATGTTTTCTATTTATTATTATTGTAAATATGTCAATTCTGTTAATATGTCAATTCTGTCAATTCTGTTCTGGTATACCTGCAATTGTGCTGCGACACATTGCCTTCGCTATTTTTAAACCTCTGCGCAACTTATTCCATTTGTCCTTTTCTTCAGGAACTTACCCGTCCTATTGGAAAGTTGCCCAAGTTTATCCTATTCCTAAAAAAGCAATCCTTCAAACTATAGGCCAATAGCTATTACTTCCATTATTTCAAAAACGATGGAAATCTTAATTAATCATCAGCTGAAGAAATATCTTGACAGTAGAGGTATAATTCATGATAGCCAATACGGCTTTCGAGCCCAACGTTCCACCGGTGATCTCATGACATGTATCTGCGAGAAGCTCAACACCAGCCTGCATCAATCTGGTGAAGCTACTGTTGTAGCTCTGGATATATCTAAGGCTTTTGATCGAGTTTGGCATTCTGCTCTTATAGCAAAATGCAACGCTATAGCCCTTGGTTCAACATTTTCTAATTGGATTGAAAGTTTTCTTTTAAATCGATCTATCATAGTTTCAGTTGACGGTTCTTTTTCCGACCAACTTCAAATCAATGCTGGTGTTCCACAAGGCTCTGTCCTTTCTCCCACCCTATTTCTCATTTTAATTAATGATCTTCTCAAATTAACTTTCAATCCAATCCATAGTTTTGCTGATGACAGCACTCTAGTAGCATCATATGATTTTCTAAAACAAACTAATGCTACAGCTTCCGCAGTCACCTCCAAAAGAACAATGATGGCCGGCGCGCTCAATCACGACCTTGCCAAAATTGTCGACTGGGGTAAAGCTAACAGGGTCGAGTTTAACACTTCAAAAACTCAAAGTTGTTTTGTTAGTAACAAGCTAACAACATTCGAACCAATTCTCCGGCTTCAAAATGAAGGTATCCAGCGACTCAAAGATCTGAACATTCTCGGAATGCGAGTGAATCAAAATATGCACTGGAATGAGCATATTTTCGATATTGCGAAAAGCGCCGCAAAATGTTTAGGTTTTTTGAACCGCTGCAAAACTTATTGTTCATCTCGAGACCTTTTAAAAATCTATAAAGCATATATACGACCCAAGCTCGAGTATAACTCACATTTATGGGCAGGTGCACCAAAAACTGCTTTAAATTTTTTGGACAAAGTTCAAAACCGCGCCATTCGTCTTATAGGCGACATAAATGTAACCTCATCCCTTATACCACTTGGTCATCGTCGTATTGTTGGAGCACTTACTCTATTTTATAGATATCTGCTTGGTGTTGGCACTTGTTCCGAGGAATTAAAATCACTTCTTCCTCCTCTTAAGCAATTCAATCGCACAACACGAGAGGCATCAAGTGCCCACCCTTTCACAGTGGAAATTCCGAGATGGTTTAAGTCCGGCTATGGAAGTTCTTTTATAGTAAGCACATCCCGATTGTAGAACCGCGTCCCAATCGAAGCATTCCCAATGAGAGAAGGAATTTTTTATTTATGACTTACAGAGGTTGAAGACGAATATTAACAACATTGTTCGCTCTTTCCCACAAAACTTTTCTTCTTCCATTTTCTTTCCTTTCCTCTAACTATCCTTTCCTTTTTCAAATAGTCAACGGTACGCAAGAACTTAAAGGTTCAAAACCTAAGTTTTGGCTATAATATAAAAAAAAAAAAAAAATATTGGCTAAGCTATATATAAATCTATTTGAATAGTAATGCTGGTAATTGGTATCAGCTATTCGATTTTTATTTAAACATAATCAATTTTGAAAATTCTTAATTTTTCCATCAATGATGCACTAATGTTATACCATATTGCTGAAGCGTACGTTAATATTGGTCTTATTAAGGTTGCGTATGAAATCATTTTAATTTTTTGCGAAAGAGTTTTTGAGTAAAATAACTTTTTGCACATCATAAAAGCTTTGTTTGCTTTGGTGATCTGATTGTATTTGTGAACGCTAAACCTTAGATTTTGGTGCAAATGTATTCCTAGGTATTTAACCGTTTTTTGCCCTTTGATGATATTTCCTCGTAAAGAAAATTGCCTCCAATTTTTTCGAACGTCTAAGTGGACTTTATCAACAGTATTCCGAAATAATATAACGTTACATTTACTATAGTTGACTTTTAATTTCCAAAAATTAGTATAGTCCATTATAATGTTGAACATCTCTTGGAGCTCTATTTGGCAGTTGGTTGCAGTTTTATTTGCCACATATATAATCAAATCATCCGCAAAAGCGACGTTGCTCTTATACCCGTTTAATTTGTTCAGTAGATCGCTTATATAATATATATTAAATAACTAACAAGGGTGAATTGACGGTATCTTGTTGTAAATTTTATTGCAAATTTCTCAGACGATACTGTTTTATTACGAGTATCGATTTTTTTTTGTTCGCTGTCAGAAAAAACGCTAAATATATCATTACAGAAAAGGGTTGTGTAAGATGGCGAATGTAAAAAAGTAAATACATAATTAACATCAAATTCAAGTAAATTAATTTTATTTATATATACATATATATATATATATATATATTTAAAAATAATTATTAAATATTATTTTACATTTTTAATTATAGAAAAATTACAAATAGGAGGCAGTTTGAATGTTTGTTGGTGCAATGATTTTTACATGTATTCCATCAACATACAATAATTCATGACAATCCAAATTTATTATAAAATTCCAATTTGATGGATGATTTCTCTTCTTCGGTTTCAGGAAATCTTACTCTCGACACAATTCCGTCGCTAATATTGACAATGTTTCGGCAAATATTTTAGAAATAGTTGATTTAGCTGAACCTACCAAAAACTCGTTCCCCACGCCTTTTTGATAACTTCCTTCAGCAAGGCAGCGCAATGTTCCAACCAATTTATAATGTACTGAATGTGGACCAATTGCAGGATTTAAATTATTGTCTAATTTATCTATAATCATTGCAAAGGCTTCTTTCGAGAGCCTGAAATACTTAATAAATTAAAAACAAAAAACAAATATAATTGAACACATTTTTTTTATTTTATTTTGTTTTGTAATATGAATGAAAAAACATAATTTTTTTAATAATTATAAAATTGTAATATAACTTCTCTTAATTTCACTTTTCGAACAAAAAATGTCAAAACATAAAAAAAAAAAGAATTTGACAGTTTTAATGAGCAATGCTGCAAAATATCGTATCATTCGCTTCTCAGAATACCAAATGTGATGCAATGTGATGTTCTTCCGGTACGTAACGAAAAAGTGATTCGATTCTCAGCATAACGTCCACTAACTCAGTTAACTTATTAAGTACCAATTTATTAAATTATTCCAACTTAAACGATTTTAAACGACTTACGCTAATGAATTGTGCCATATTTTTCGAATATAGAAAGTTGTGTGAAAACTGGTTATATTAAAAAAAAAATATTGTTCGTACGAACGATTATAGTTAGGATAAAAACAGTTATTGTCTATTTTAAGAAGTATAGCTATTGATACAAAATGGATCTGCAAAGTAATGTCGATTCAAACAATATCGATTCCAAAATGTCGACGTCAAAAATTAATGTCGTCTTGTACACTTTATCGATTCTTGAAATGTTGATTCTAAAATTTCGACATGGCCAAAACGCCGACTTGAACAAAATGAAGACTTGGACAAAATGTCGACTTTGAAAAAGGAGAGAATTTCGAAATAAATTAATGATTGAAGCTCTGATTTTGTAGTCTACTAAAAACTCCCGGGTGTGGGTCGATTTGTTGAAAACCAAGATATTGAATTGAAAATGTGGAATAACAAAATGTTAAAAAAAATTTTTTTAATGCAGAAAATGTTGGGGAAAAAAATGTTGAAAAAAATAACTCCACAAATTTGCGTATAAGTATATATATGGGCCAATAAGATTATTCGTAACCATCCATATTTGCTGTACTTCTCTAGACAATAACACTCATAAAATTTTACAAAAATTTTTAGTTTTACTTTTATTGTTAATTTTAAATTAAGAAAACATTGCTACGAATTTGCAGTCAAGGTAAAAAAAACTAATCAAATTAGAACGATGAAAAATTTGGACACAAACTTTTTCACATGACGAAAATCTCCTGTCCCCAACTGAAGTTGATTAGCAAAAATGCTAATTACAAAAAATAGAAAGTTATTTTAAAACAAGAAATCACATTACTTTCTTTTTAAATTTTAGTTTTTTGATTACATATACTTTTTTTAAAATAATAAAAAATATTATTTTTTTTTCAATCAAACGATGTCCATGTAATTTTTCCGCTAAGTCACTAAAAATTCGTTACAATAATATATATTCAAAAAAATACAGTTTAAATTTCCAAAGAAATTTAAAAAGGATGATGTAATATTAGAACTATATTGCAGTAAATAGGAATTATAAATTTTTTTGAGCATTTGTGAAATTAGGACTTGTTAACCCACCGAAGTCAACGCTTGTATTAATTGTGCTTCTGCTGTGTCACAACGATTTTTCGATAAGTAATTAAATTTTTGCCATTTTTTTTTATTATAATATTAACTTTTATAATTTAAGCTGGACGTACTAATTTTTGGAATTAAAATACATTTTACAATATGCAGATAATAAAATTTTTACGACATTTTTCCACTTCGTCACACGTCCAATTCGTAACAGTTAAAAACGTGACGTAGTGGACCCAATTGTGACGTAGCGGAATTCAGTAATTATAAATTACTTATTTGCTACTTTTTAGTTATTATTACTTTGCTTTATTATAGCAATATTTTCAAATAACTACATATTTTTGAATTTCTTTATAAAAATTTATAAAAATACCTGTGTAGAAGTAGTTTTTTGCATGTTTGTTTGAACAAATCAAAATGACACTTACAGATGCAGAACGGCAACGACGATGCCGAGAAAAGCGCAAAAAAATGATAGAAAACATGGAAAATACAAAATGTTTGTTTATAGAAAATTATAAAAAAAAAAAAAAATTATCTATGAATTAAGCTTTTTATGAATAAAATGTCTTTTAGGTCACGTTTTGAGTCCACAGCGTCACAGTTTTTGACGTGTCCCTAAGCAATTATTATAAAAATTGACTCAAATTAAAAGAATTTTTTTAATACAAATCAAGACCTAATGATGGTTTTTCTTGGGGCTACAAGTTGCAATAATTTTTAGTTTCTAAATTATTGTACTTCTACATTTAAAATTGAATGTTAGAATTTTTATTTTAAAAAATTGTGACGAAGTGGAAAAATGAATCCCAAATATTTTAAAATAAATAAAATTATAATCATACGGTAGGTATTTTTTGAACTGCCCGTGGATAATATTAATATCGACAATACTAAGTAAAAGTTAATAAGTACGTATGAAGTAATAAAACGAGGCACATAAAAGTTACTTAGTGGACTTTTTTGTCCATCTTCTCAAGATATTAGCGTTATAAAATAGAGGTTTGGTTCAGTTGGTCACTGCTGACCACTTATTTACCATCTCAAATGCATAATCTATGAATTTATTGCATTAGCAATCTAAATATCCAAGTCAACTCAAATTTTTACCTATGGTCACAGAAAATGTTATTGGCCCATATAAATATTCTGTAAAAAGCGAATAACCCTGAATTTTTTAACCAACAATAAATTTTTTCGACAAAAAGACCAGCTCGGCTGCTAGTTCAAAATAATTTTCAACTTTCTCAATTTTGAAAGAGGGCGCATACTTGATTTTAAAAGCAAATTTAATTAAAAAATAATAGTAAAGATGATGCAAACTTAAAAATGTGCTTAATTTGTGTAGAAAATAACATAGAAATTATTAAAACCCGAATTTTAAGCAAAAATCTAAAATCAATATTTATAATATATCCGTAATGCGTATACCTATCTGACCAAAAAATTTATATTAAATACCATTTAAACTTAAAAAACAACCTTTTAAAAATAAAAAACAAATTTTTTCACCTTTTATTTATTTTTTTTAAATTAGATTTAGGCAGGATTCACAATATAGTTGTTGTATATCTCCCCTTTTGCCTCCAACAGCGGCTACATATAAAAATAATTAAGGTAAATATTGTGTAAAAAGGGGTATATCCTCCCTTATCTGGGACCATCTTGCGAGGACTTTTCTGGCATATTAAACTGACCAAATCACAAGTTTTAAGGACTATGAACCCGAAATGGATCTGGGATCTAAATTTTGTCCAAGTCGACATTTTAAGGGTTGACATTTGGTACAATCGATATTTTTGAAGAAAAAAAGTCAACATTTTGTCAGTCGCAATCCTGGAAGTTGACATAAGGTAAGAATTCCATACAAAATGTTAATCTAAACAAATTTTCAGGTGATACTTATATCTATGCATGTATCACAATGGACCTCACCGGTCTAAGTGTGTCGATGTACTGTCGGCAGCCACTACTACCTATATCTATGCATATAAATGTTATTAATTTGGAATGTAAGTAAAGTAAGTAAATAGATTTTTTAATTATTAGCCTTGATACTGAAAATGTTAAACAAGGAACAAATGAAGAAGGAAGTAAAAGAAAAAGTAATTTTATATACTTATTTTCATTCAAATTCAACATCGAAAACAAATTGTTTGAAAAACTGTTGAATTTATATGAAAAAATGTTGAATTTGAATAAAAAAAGTATATTATAAAAAAATGAAAAATGCTAAAAAAATGTAAATGGAACTTAAAAATGAAATAAAATTAGTTTTTGGAAACCAAACGAAAAGCAATACCCAAAATGGAAAACCTAAATTAATTGACACATTTAGCTTTCTTAAATACAAATTTAATTGACCATTTGAATGTGCGATTTCAATTCTAAGAACAACTAACAAGCGTCTTATTTCAACACTGGTTGTAAATTAAAACTAAGATTGTGACAATGTCAGATTACAGTTATCTTGTATTTCTGCCCGAGTAAAATAATGGACGAACTAAGAAATTCTACCGACAAATTTTCAGATGAAATGTAATCGGATCTGTAATTAAAAGAATATTAAATTTAATCTGTATATCCATATTGAAGTTTTATAATATTATATATGCCTAAAGCAAAATATTCGACTTTTGATTAATATATGGTTTTTACATGTCTTTTTGGAAGCCTGTATATATGTGACATCATGAAAATTTTCGTTACTTCATTTACAAATATAAATTTGTTTTCTCTATATTATGCACTCGTAACCACAATAGCCAGGCTCAAATTTCGAATTAAATACATATTAAGTATTACATAATTTAGAGCGGTAGATTGAGTGCAGCTATGTGGTTCAGTAAGATTAAAAAGTGTACATTTAGATCCTAGAAAATTATGTTTTACTAAAACTTGATAAGTGGCTCTCTATTTAATTTGTTTTCATCTCAATCTAGAATTGGTCAGTCCACATTAGAAGTAGAATCGAAAAAATAAAAATTAGGTAAAGACTCATCTACAAAACTAACTAATATTTTATTTTATTTAGTCATACTTTGTCTTCAAATTAATTGATTTTAATTCAGTACGGATCTAAAAAAGTGAGTTATCATTTTAAAAGTTATCACAAATGACATTTGTATACACTTTGCATTAAAAATGTGGTTAATTATACAAATATAGTCAATACATGATTTGGTGTCGGTAACATTTTGAACTAAGATGTGAACAAATTATGGGAAATATATTGGTTCGTATGAATGTGAGAAAAACATAGATCTCTCCCATTTATATTTTTACAGTTAAAATGCATTTATCTTTTTAATTTTATATTTAAAATATTTTAATAAATTTATAATCTTAATTTCAATATTAAGTTTTAATTTAATTTAAATAATAATTAATTTGATTTTTAATTGTTTTATCATTAAAATTATTTTTAAATTAAGTAGCTATCTAAAAAAATTAATAAAAATGTTTATTTAGAAGATACTTTGCTGAAATATATTTTACTAGTTAAAACTACATTTCCATTTCCATTACTTGGTGTTGTTATTTTAGTGCTTCAATAACATCAAACAAATTTAATCTCATCTATTATAATATTCATATCATCCGTACCCTTTGTCGCATATTGTGAAATTATAATTATACCAGGTGTAATAAGATTTTAAAATGTGTGGTATATTATAATTAAGGTGACCATTTTTCAATGACAAAAATGAGGGACCGAATTTAAAACAAAAACAAAATTCTGTTTTACTCAGATTTACACAAAATAATAGTTTAACGTCATGACTAATGTTTTTATGCTTAGGAGCTCTACTTATGAAGGAAATTTTTTTTTAGATTTTGTACCTCTAATGGCTATGGATTTATTTTAAATCTTAAATATTGTTTGAGTTTAGTTAAACAACTGATTAGAATTAAAGAAGTAGTTTTGGTAGTTCAATACTAATGTGTGTGTTAATATAATGAGTTTCAGTAGTGTTGGTGAACGAACCACTCGAATTTTTTTTTGTTTTTATCCAATTTTTATTTAAATCCTGTTTTAATTAAAAGACACATATAATAACTTTTCTTACATTTGGGTAGACTATAACTATACAATCATTATTCTACTATATTTTTTTTTATCGAATTCATTTATGTTCTTTTTATGTTATTTGTAAACTTAAAATGGTTTATAAAATATTGTGGCTTGTATTTTTTGAGGTGGCTATTTTTTCTATTGTTCTGAAAAAGTACTGATTTGATTATTCGCATTAGTTGACATTTTTTGTCCATATTTCCAAATAGTTTTTTTAATTTTTTCACTAATTGTCAATATTATTAAATCACAGTGTAGATCATAATTTTTTCTCATACCATTCTAGTTATTTTTGAATGTGCTTTTTGTGCTCTGAAATCAATGTTAGTTTTACTTGAGGTACACCAAATTTCTACTCCATATGCCCATATCGGTTTTATAATTTTGTAAAACAGTAGCTGATTATTCATTGTCTCTTGATTCTTCAGTGATTTATTCCAATAAAGCAGTTGAAGTTTTCTGAATTTTAACCTTATTTGATTAAGTTTGTGGATTATGTAGCTCTTCCTAGTCAATTTATTGTCAATGTGCATATACCCAGATGTTTAACTTATTTTTGAAATTGTATTTTGTTCATTACTTATTTGTGTTAGTTTAGGGTCGTATGGAGTCTTAGTTGTATGTAAAACTTGTGTAATTTGACCTTCATTAGTTTTGATAATACAGATTTTAAACCAATCCACAGTTTTTTGTACCTGTTTGGTAAATGTTTTCAAGCAGTCATGCAAAGCCAGTAGATCAGCATCATCTGCGAATGTTGCCAGTCATTTATGTTGTCTTCGTATTACAATATAGGCTGTGTAGAGAAGATGTAAGATTGCGCCCCAAACATTGCCATTTACACATTTTATTATGGGTATAATTTGGGCTGCCTTCCAAACTTTAGGAACTGAGTTTAACCTAAATATTGCATTGAAAATATTTCGTAAATTCAGCTTCTTCATTATTGTACCCTGTTAGTAAGTCATTTCCAGGAGATTTTTTATGTTCCAAGCAACTCAGTGCCGCCAATATTTAGTATTTAAGTAATATTTAAATAAAATTTTTACAGCATCATCTTTCATAATTTGTAATATAAAAAGTTCATTATAATTATTTTTAATTTTTAATTCTTTAATAGTCTTTACTTTATAGGTTTTTAATTTGTTTTTACTCTATTTAATTTATTTTTTTTTGACCAAACCAAGGACAAATTACATGATTTTGAAATACTTTTAACATTGAATTGTTGTTGTTCTATTGCTGTCTTTCTATATAATCATCAGTTAAAAGTATTTCAGCCTCATCGTAATTATACTCTTCTACTCTTTGTACATTATTATTTACCTATATGTTCAAAATATTTTATATCGTAAAAAAATTAATGAATATGTAATAGAATATTAACATCTTTTCAAATTGCATTTAGAAGCAGAATGGTGTTAACTAAAGTTAAACTAATTTTGAATCAGGTGCTGATACAACATAATTCTTGTAATGGAATATCATCTGCAGAATCCCAGTTACTATCAATGTCACTTATCACAACTACTGCTGCTATATGAAGAAAAATTTAAAATTTAATTCCAACTGCTATAATATATGTGCTGCAGTGGACACTTTATTACATGCAATACAAAGATTTAAATATGAAATATTTTAAATTTAATTTTTTTAAAAATTTCATGGACAGGTTCCTTCCATCTTTTTATTAATGACAATAAACTTAATATAATAGTTAATATGTATAATAGTTAGCATTTCTGTAGGAAACTGTTAACTAAAAGTTTAATAAACTTAAAGGACAAATTGCGTTCATTTAAAAAAAGAAAATTATAATTCACAGGATGTCATACTCAAACGAGAAACTGTCCTTTGAAAAAAAACTTACGAATGGTCACCTTAAATTATATACGTCATTAACACGAAGATGATTTTAAATTACGACCGAAATATCAAATTTTAATTTTTAAGAAAAATATTTAAGTAAAATGTTATTACTATTAAAATTAAATTTCTATAATCAATTAAAGTATTCTAAAAAAAAAAAAACAAAAAAAAAAAACAAAAAAGGAAAAATAAATTAATATGTAAGTGTGTTATGTAGATTTAAAATGAATTTAATTTCGGTACCTACATTTTTATTACGATCGTAAATTTCGGGGTTAGCACTTTGTGTATAAATAAAATATTTTGAGAAATATGGCGATTTTTTCAAAAAACCTATAGTATCTACCAATACCTAGGTTTTTGTTTTATAATATTTTTAATTTTTAATTCTTTAAGAGTCTTTACTTTATAGGTTTTTAATCTGTTTTTACTCTATTTAATTTATTTTTTTTATGATATTTCGTTTTATTGTCGTTGGAAAACTATACATACATTATATTAATTATGTATATATACTTTTATATTTTTTGTTTTTGTTTTTTGTTTTTTTTTTTATTTATAAGAGATTGGGTCAACAGTTTTCCGAGAATTTACTGTTCAAGTACATCACATTCATAATTGGAGTAATTTAATCACCCTAAAAGTAAGTATTTCATATTTCATAGAACAAAAACAAAATTAACATGAAAATAGTTATAAATTAATAATAAAAGTTATATTTTAAGTGGCACTGGTGAGGTTGCTATAGTTAGTTATTAAAAATTTAAATGCAAGAATTTTCTAAATTTTTAAAATGCAAAGAGTAGCTATCTAGAGTTGATAATTATTAGAAAAACTATAAAATAAAATACTTTATGATTTATAAAAGTAATGAAAATAATTTGGGGTATTTTCCTTTCTATTTTTTTGTTTTTTTTTTTTTTGTTATTAAATTTTTAAATACTTTTAGTAGATTTTGAGGAATTTTTTAGGTTAGTTTCGGTTATTTTATTTATTTATAATATAATTTTTTTTAATTTTTTGTTTTTGTTTTTCTATTTTTAGATCTAGAGGGTCAATGGCATTTTTTCATATTTTATTTTTTATTATTAAGTATTTAGAAGATGGTTTTTTTTATTTTTCTTAATTTCAATTTATTATGTAACATCAGATGAAAATATGGGATATGAAATATAATATAGAAAAAATGTGTTTTTAGAATTGTTATGGATTTGGTAAAAAATTATTTACTTTATAGAATATTCTTATTTTTTTTTTTATAGTTTTATAATTAATAAAAAATTTAAGTTATATTTTGAGGGTTATACCATAAAATTAAAATTAAAATAAAACAAAAAATTGTAATAAAACAATAATGTTTATAAAAAACTGCGGTATGTTGGTTTATTTAAATTTAATATTACGAATCAGTATAGTATACTTTGGATATTACGAAATTTTTGTATACATTTAAAATTTGTAATATAGAATGAATACTTAATATTATGTTAGAACATTTATCGAATATGCTACGGACTATTATAGGTGAAACATTTAAAAATTACAAATTAAAAAGTTCAAGATTTTTTACTGTAAATTCATTTTCGATTCAATCTTTTGATGATGACATAACAAGTGGGTGAATTTTCTATTAATTTTAGATGTATATTGCCTGATATATTTTTCAATTGTGCCACCAATAGATAGTATCGAAAAAACTATAGAAAGATATACTGTTAAAAGAAAACCACACAGGCAGCTAGCTCTCATCAATTTTCCAAGATGTCCTTACATCGCGAAAAATAAAAATTCTCTCTATTTTCACCACCTTCAGGGTAGTCAAGATCGATTTCAATATTATCACTACTTTTTTTTTTTTTACTTAACTTTTATAATAGTTTATTTATACATAGATAATTTGTTAAATCTTATGAAAATTTAATTTAAGAAGCCAGCAATAAAATGGGGCTTAATTAGATTATTCACATATTTAAACACAATGTATTTAAATAAATTTTGTGAAACAAACTCAAAGTTTTTTATTATTACTAGTCGAACGTTCCATGCTCGAACACTGTTTAATTATTTAAATAAATTTAATCATAAAATTATATTTTAACTTATCTAAACCAACTCTCTTTCATAAAAGCAATAATGGAACTATCATAGAGAATAAAGAGATAATAGATTGCGTGGTAATTGAATGAGATCACATTGAAGTGCAGTTGTAGTTAACAAAATCTGTTGTAAAAGCCAGTTATAGATATTTTGACAATTTTGTAAATTTTGAAAAAACTGTTCACCATTTTATTTAATCTTACATTCCTGGGTTTACTTGAAATTATTTAGTTACCCTCAACCTCCAATTAAATAATCTTACGTCATAAGTTTATGACAAAATGTCTAATGATTTTTTTTATTTTGCTTTATTCCCAGCCCAGTTGTTGTTTTGGCGCAGTCTATCTGCCGATTTGAAATTTTTTCTTAAATTTTTAATATGAAAATAATTTTGTTTGTAACATAAACAATTTTCTGACTTGTTAAACTGACATTTTATAAATGTTTTAAATAAGTGGGTGGGGTGAGCTACAATTTGTGTGGCAGCAAAATTTTAGTTTATTTTAGTCGAACAGATTAATGACCACACACACTGTATGGCGCAGTACGTAGAGCGTCTGCCTTTCTACCGAAAGGTCCCAGATTCGATTCCCGATGAAGTAAAAAAATGCTATATGAGTGGTTCGACCTATTCTAGTACTCTTTTCCTTGGGATATAATAAATGACATATAATAATTGAGAGTATAATCTGGGGTGGCAGCACGTAACTTGTTACAAACATGTTGTCACGTTATTTTTGAAAAACGGTAGCACGTAAAATTGTTTCGCCAATTTTAATTTTGTTTCGCCACATTTAATTTTGTTTCGCTACTTTTGGCAGCACGTAACATTTGAAACGCCCATTTTTACTGTGCATCTCAAATGAAAACTTCCAATATAAATAGTTGACAGTAGTGTTAAGAAAAAAAAATTTTCAAAAATGTTTCGTAAATTTTATTTTGTTTCAATCCCAAAGTAGCGTTTCAAAGTACATGCTGCCAAAAAAATTTTTGAGACGCTGGTGTTTTGTTACAAAAAAAAGCGTTTGTAACAAGTTACGTGCTGCCACCCCCGGTAACTAAATTTTAAATAAAAATTAAATAAAATTAAACTATTTTATCTGAGAAGGTTAAGTACCTGACAATAGCAGTAGTTTTCCACATTTATTGAGTAGATAAGCCAGTAATTTGTTAAATAAATATTCGAAATATTGTAGTGTAAAATTGTAGTACCATACTTAATTAAGCACGAAAAGATGATTTTACCTAAGTTATTGTCAAGAGTTTAAAAAAAAACACACACATAGCTCCAACTGAATTTGTTTTTGTTTGGATTAAAATTTAAAAAAAAAAAATTAAAGAGGAGAAGAAATTATCGAAGTAAAGTCAGTTGTGAAAACAATTTTTTATATAAATTTTTGTGTACTAATAATTAAAATTTTTTTGCAAATGCTCACGTTTTTAGTGTACAGTTATTGTAGACAACAATTTTTGCTTATGATTTTTCAAAAGCTCTTTAATAATTAAAAAATCACTTACTGCTTGTTATCTATATTAATTTTTGACTATCTAAATTTTTTTAAAACTACTTTTCAATAAATACTTTTTTTTACAAATTCAATCACAATAAAATTGCAACAACGAACCTAAATGCAAAAATATATGTTAATTAATTTTTAAAGTGAAAGGCAAAACTATAATGGATAAGATTAAATTTAAAAAATCATAGATCACTAGTTAAGTAAATAGCAGTGAAAATCATGTGTACAATTGTACACATGATACTAGTGGTCCCGGTGTTAATATATCTTAGTAGCTTTACAGAATATGTTCCTAGAGAAAATTAAGGAAAACTAGTACCATTTTGAACGTTGACCTAAGCAATATTAACGAAGTTGATCACATTTTGCATTATTTTGTGTTACATCGAGGAAACGATTATTGAACAAATAAACAAACAAATTAATTTATAAATAAAAAACATATCTATTAATTTTGGTGGGGACCAGAACCTGCAAATTTTTACAAAAAAATTTTGTCATCAGAGACCATGCACCAAATTTGAATCAAATTAGCCCTGAGATATGAATTTTGGTGCAATGAAAAACTTTGGCGAGATCCAGGCCCTCCAAATTTTTACAAAAAAATTTGTCATTACAGACCAAGAAGTGTACTAAATGAACAAAATTAGCCCAGTAGTTTCTGAAATATAAATTTTTGTCCAAATAAGAGCTTTGGTGGAGACCAGGCCCTCTAAAATTTTTACAAAAGATGTTATCATCAGAGACCATGATGTGTACCAAATTTAAATCAATAAGCGAATAGTTTTAGAGATATGAATTTTGGTATGAATAAGGTCTTCGGCGGAGACCAGGTCCCTCAAATTTTGAACAAAAGTGTTGTCACCGGGATACAAGCTGTTTTTAAAACTTCAAGTATCTAGTTCATCGAGAAGATAGTCTAAAATCGGTTGCAAAATTTGTACCGGACAAGCAAACAAACTACCAAAGCGAAGTAATAAAAACGTATTAAATAAAAAATAGCGTAAATAAATTTTCAAAAAATAATCAAAAACTATACTAACAAAATAAATATAATGAATATAATTTAAAATTCAATTTAAACTTACCTTGTGACAGTATCCGACAAACTTGATAGATCCGACTCGATCCGACTTGGCGGTGACCGCATGACATACTTTCAAAGTTCACAAGTAACAAGCTGATCATTTATCACAAATTTCTTTAAACAAACACACAAATAAAATTGTATACCCATAGGGGCATACAGTATTTATATGAGCTCATATTTTCGTTGTAAGCAAAAATTGTCGTATACGCAAAACAATATACTTACATTTTGATATAAAATTTGATATGTAGTAAAAATATATCTGGATATCTCGAAAAGTACTATAGCTAGGAGAAAGCGGATAAGTTTAATGGACGCAGCACCTTTTAAAAGCCTAGAAACCACTTCTAACTCCATATCGATGATTTGGCGTATGAAGTAAACCAATATTCAGACGACGATATGTTAAAATAAATTAAATTATACACAAATTTAAGTGTTAAAAATTTTTGTTTAAAAAATTAAAAAAACAAACAAACCAGCTTCAAATATAGTTTTCAAAATAAATTCTTTTTTTTTTTGTTAAACAAGTGTATACCAACATATCAAAAAAATTATTAAAAGTCTTCCAGAAATACAAATTTTTTTTAGACTTGACGCGGATCTATCTTACATCGCGTCAGTTATAAGCAGTGGTGGCATTTTACGCATAAGTTAACGTTTTTTATGATTCTTTACATATTTGACGTAAAGAAGTGTAAAATACAAGTAAACAACTCTAAATAACTGTAAACAACAGTAAACAACTGTAAACAAATGTAATTTACTGTAAAATTATTTGTTTTTGACAGTTCGATAAAAATTTTGAAAGTTCTAATGGATTATAAAAAGAAAATGGGGCTCAACGGTGGAGCTGATAACCTTTAATGTTATTATAACAATAACAATAATTTATTAATTTATGAACCATAATCAATGATTGATCATTCAGTTCATTAAAACTATGAAATATCTATATTATAATACACAACAGAACGATTTTGAAGCCACACTTTCATGGTTTTTCGTGTGCTTCGTTTTTTTTTTTCATTCAATCAATCGGCGATGATACAGGCCGTGGTGATCAAAATCAATTTTTATTTTATCTATATTATAATTCGCAATAGCACGATTTTGAAGGCACACTTTTCGTGGTTTTTTGTGTGGTCGTTTTTTTTTTCATTCAGTCAATTTTTTTAGTCGATTCTCTTTTGAATCAAATTCTTTTTATTTACTTTTTAATTATCGCATTTGGTTTTTTAGTAGGAAAAAAAATTAATTAGTAGGGTAATATTATTAATATAGGTTTTAATATCCCAAATTTTTCGTTCAAGAGTTCGATTATCTATTAATTCAATTTCTTTTTTATAATTATGTATTATAATAATAGTTTTTATTATATTATATTATATATAACAATATTTTTT
Organism: Argyra leucocephala; assembly: GCA_963942445.1. Taxonomy (NCBI): domain Eukaryota; kingdom Metazoa; phylum Arthropoda; class Insecta; order Diptera; family Dolichopodidae; genus Argyra; species Argyra leucocephala. The sequence goes on along the minus strand of OZ012681.1, from coordinate 79,630,930 downwards.
TAATAAAAAAAAAGTAATTTTTAATTATTACTCTCTTCTCAATTATTTCAACAAAATACGAAAGCGTTTAATTTCTTTCGAAAGTTTAATATAAATCTAAGCATACAAATTATGTATACTTATTACTTATTCATACACGGAATGTATTCACAGGTGGCAATTTTGACACTATATGACACTAGATGTATCATGTAGATGTTTGCATATAATACAATATATTATACCAATTAGCATTTATTTTACCTATATATGTATACTCAAACAGCTAAAATGTAGGTACAATAAATATAATATAATTTGTACTGTATTTTGGGTAGGAAGTCTTATTAGTGTATTAGTGAAATGTTATGTATATCGAACCTATGTTAAAATTTTATTGTTCAAATTTATTTTACAGATTATATAATATTTACTTTTAATAAAAAAGAAACATATCTTAACTTATGACTAAAATTTTTATTTTTTAAATTTAAAATGTTTTGAAAAAGTTATTAAAATATCTTACATACATACATTGTATATGTATATTATTATAACTTTATGATAAAACTGACAATTTATTTAAAAAAAAACCAGGAACTAAAACTTAAAGTACATACTTCAATTGAAAAATATTAGGTTTATTCAATAAACTATATAGACTATAACTAGATAATAAACTATTTTATCTAGAACGATCTAGAGTAAAAAAATATGTTGTGCTCAGTAGTTTTCGTTAATTTAACTTTTTTGCCCAAAAGTGCTCTGATCGTTTGAGTAGGTTGCTGAAAATAGTTCTTAATTGATCTGTTTTGTTCCGAATCTTTTTGAGCAAAAATTTTGTAGGCATATTTTTTTTAATTTGAGCCCCCGAATAGTCAAGTCAAGAAAGTTTTGAACATTTGACATGCTTAAATTATCTGAAAACAATGTATAGAATAATAATATTAATACCAAACCACAAAAAAATAAAAATTGCTCAAAGTTTTAGGTTGATCTTTATAAAATTAACTCTTTTATTTATAAAATAAAAAAAGAAAAATCAAATATAGAATGAAAATTATTTTATAAGAATTTATTAGACATCAATTTCCAGTAAGTTTTGCATATGCAATATCAATCAATAAACCACAAGGTCAAACATTTGAAAGAGTCGGAATTTTTCCCTCAACCTACCTTCACCCATGGTCTAAAAATTTAAATTCTAGCAGAACCAAGACAGGCGAAAGCTACTGACAACGACACTGTAACTGATAATTTTGCATACCAGGAGGTTGACAATATGACAATGTTGCACACCAGGTCTAGAATACTTCATTTTATCCAATTGTTTCCTATATGATGAATTTTAAAATTCACTCATAATAATTGGGAAACGGTACTAATCCATAGGTATGATTAATGGTTTAATACAATTATCGAAAATTATTTTTTAATAACATTCCGATACACGTTTTCCCAATTAACGCGACAATCAATTAATCGGTTAATAATGTCAGTTATGGTAAAGGGTCTCGGTGGTCTTAGTGGGTTAGTGTTTCACATAGCTAAGTACCTACATGCGCGGTCTGCTTATTATTTTTTGAGGCTTTCACCTTTCCTCGAGAAATAAAAAAATAATAAAAACATTAAATCTTACAAAAAAACTTAAACTTAATATTAACTTAAAATTTTGAACATTTTTTATTTTTTTGTGGTTTGCAATTAATATTAATATTCTATATATTGTTGTCAGGTACTTTCAACATGTCAAATGTATAATTATTGTATTAAAAATCATTTTATTGTGCCGTTTCACAGAAAAATTCCTTTCTTTTGCTAGGCCAGGTATGTATCCGGGGGTTTCTTCTAGTGTTCATTGTATTTTAGAATTAGTTTACTAGCTTATTAACATTTTTTAAAATACATATTAATAACTGCATTCATTAAAATAATAAACATTTTAATTATTTAACTATATTATTCGTAAAGATAATAAATAGTTTTATAAGTCTTCAATTTTGATTCAAAATATTAATTTGTATTGGATTTGTATCAACGAAACGCATTATTATTTTTCATTTAATGTTTGTTAATAATATTGATTTAAAAGAGCAACTGATTTAAAACAATACAATTAAAATTTACAAAACGTCAACTTAAAAAAAATATGTACATACTGATTTCATATTTCGCAAAACATATGTTAATTTTTGGATGAAAATGACAATGATTAATAAGATTATGTATTAGAGAGAAAGAGACAGATGTACTAAGCTGCCAAACTATATTTATTATGTCTATGCGCTGCCAGTCCATTATATCTATGCACCATACCAAAAATGCTATAAAAGCTTTGACAATATTATTATAATTGATGTATATAGAATATAGATTGTAAAAGGTAGATCTTAATAAATTGTAAGGTGGCTTCTTAGTAAATTGTGATTTTAAATATTTTTTGAACACAATCACTTCATATTCGTAAGTCTTCATTTATTATACTAGTTGTAAAGCCCGCATCAAAACGGTGTTCTAATTAGAAAAAAATACCTTCTTGTGAAACAGCACAAAAAAGTGAATTCTAAGAAATGTATAATCAAATATTAGGTGTTTTAATCAGATGCTATCTTTTATTTTTTTGCTATAAAGATCGAAATAACTCGATAAATTAAAAAATTGTTTCTTACAAAAGCAAATTGAGTTAAATATACAGTTCCACCTATAGCTTATGTCAAGGAATTCCGCGATTATTAAATTTAATTTTAGAGCTTTTACAGCTAATCGAGTCCCATTGCAGAGGTTGCGTTTGGTATTTAGGTTTCTCAGTAGTATTATTATACTACCAACTTTCAAATTAAATTTATGTGGAGGCATTCCATTTGGACAGCAGCTGTTTAAAAATTGTACAGGAATTCACTGAATCATTTTCACCGCAATCATCAGTGGAAATGGTACTAAGATAAGTCATTTAAAAATGTTTAAAATTGTTCATTAATTGTATTAACATCAGAATTTTTTGGTCAAAGTATTGCCTTTTTTTGAATAGTTAGCAAAACTATCCAAATTTAGACTATCTCCAAAAATTTCCTGGAACTTCGATTAGATTTGACAAAATTTGGTCATTCGTTAGATCACCATCTACCACAGCTAATACATAGCTTCATAACATAATTATTTTGATTAAAAACCTTTAAAAAAATAAAAAATTATATTATTATTTTTTTAATTATAAATAAACAAAAATAATTGAATATAAGAATATTTTGTATTATTACAACAACAATAATAAAAAATTAAAAATGTTTGATAGTAGTAATTGCAGTAAAAATGTTAAAGTTAATTTCATAAGTAGTTTTAAATAGTCTTTATATATAATTTTTATAATAGAATTACTACTTTTTTGTTTTCTTTTTTTTTTTTTTTTTTCGTTTTATAAATTTAAGCATTGAAGTTTATCTTATTTTTTAAGTTTTCCTATAATGTAATTTATTTTATTTCATATTATTGACAGCTCCATAGCTTTTCTTTGTATATTAACTTTTATTTGCACTTTAATTTTTTTTAAATTTGAAGATCAGACAGCCTAGGCTAAGATCTACAACTTACAATTTAGTTTTAAGTTAATGAAATTTTATATTAAATTAGTATGATTGAAATAAAGAAAAAAAAAAAAAATAAAATTGAAATCCAAAATTTTTATTAAATACTATTCATAACTTCATACAGCATTGACAATAACAACAACTTATTCATATGGAATAAAAAAAATAGTTCTAAATATATTACTTATTCATTAAACATCTTTAGCTATACATTATTTCAAAACCAATTCTAGAATATACATATCTACTCTACATATGTCATAATTAGAAGTTTGTTTATTAGTACAATACGATTTTGAAGCAGCTGAGTAGAAAAATTTTTTGTTTACAGATTTTATTTTTTAATTTTATTTTGTTGTAGCAACGGTTGCTACGGCACGTTGGCAGCAGGATTGCTACGTTTTATTATATAAGATATACAAATGTTGCAGCTAAATTATCTATTTTGAGTTGTTTACGTTATTTACATAATTGTTTACGCCACTTACAACAAAAAAATATCTTAGTAAATTACTAAGTTCTCTACATGTAAACAACTGTGTAAAAAACTAGAGGTAATTTACTTTGCCAACACTTGGTTATTGGTCTTCAAGAATATTGCAAAATATTTTGTTAACTCCACCTTAATTTTTATTTTAAATTAGCCAGTTTTATGCATTCTTTTTCGGGATTAAATTTATTTTTTTTAACTACTTCATTAAGATTACATTAAAGATAGTTTAATTTTTTTTAAATTATTGGAATTTTTAATTTCCATTAAATTATAATTTATAATAAAATAAAAAGATTACAGCGCCAAGGACATAATTTCTTAATAAAAATCTCTTAATTCTTAATTCTATATTTTTTATTCAACCCACACACATCATCTTTAATTTCAAATTTGAACTAAAAAATTTCATTTAAATTTTAAAATCGAAATTTTTTATCGAGAAAAATCTTCTGAAAAGTAATTTCAATAAATTTCTTGATTTTGATCAATAAAATCATCGTGTAGTAAAATTATTTTTATTGATCTCTCCTATATATAATATTGGTAACTCTTGTAAATTTTAACTCTTTTGTTTTTTTTTTTTTTTTTTTTTATATTTTTTTTTTTCAATTCTTTATCAGATGTGGGTCAAACTAATATGAAATTCTTGATTTGAAAATTAATATCTTGACCATGATATTCACAAATGTATGCCTACCTACCTATCTACCTTTGTGCGGTGCTAGTTATTATTATTTTCTTTTTTCATAACATATTCTATATAGTTAAGACTCCAATATTCCCCTCCTGTTTTGTTTATTCTTTTTTTGTTTTTTTGTTTTTTTTTGTAAATGATTGCAGTAACATGCAATTTAACTTAAAAAAATAACACGTTTTAAGATATGCGGGAATTATCATTTTTTCTATCTAAGTTTAAAATTATATTTTTTAAATGAAAACAAAAAGAACAAAAATAAAATAAAATATTTTGTTTTCGTATTCAGTTTTCATCTGACCCAAGTGTCAGTCAACCAATCATAAAAATTAAAAATAAACTATGATGAGAAATTGTTGTATACAATGAATGAAAAAAAAAAAATGAACAACCACATTTCATTTCCTTTATTTTTAAAAACGGAACCAGAATTTGAATTTCGTTAAAACAATTTTTAAATGCGAAAAATAATAGAATCTCTCTCTTTGCTATTACAGTAATGGTATACATAGTAGAATAGTACAGCTATAGAATATTGCGTTTTTATTAAAAATTTAAAATACAGAAAACTCTTAAATTATTGTAGGTTGTGTTAAATATGACATAAATTTATTATTTTGTAAGTGCACAATTTATAAAAAAAAATTAACGAGTTGCGGTTAAATTTTTGAATACAATTTTAGTACACATACATACCAAATTTATATTCTTAAGTAATCGTTTATGATGAAGATTACTTAAGAATTACAAACAGCCTACTGCGATATATGTGGGCTCTGTTTAAAAAGTTAATATCAACTAATGAATGTTTTCGTCAGTGACATTTTGTTTGACGAAATTATTGTAAGTTTACAAAATGTAAATTAAATTTTGGAAACAAGTGACTTTTGAGTTGTTCAAGTGAGAGTAATTTCAATATAATATAAAGAGCCACATGAGAGCTGATATAATATATTGCCCATCTCTTTATAATACTATTCAATATTTCATCTTTTATTTTCAGGTTTGGCAATTCCGCGTATTTCCATTATTACAATTTTCTTAATTTACCCATTTTTATTCAAATAAACCCATTATTTTACTCAAACCAAAGAGTTTAATTAAAGAGTTTAGCAAGAGTTTAATTAAAAATAAAAATAAATTTAATCAAGAACCTACTTATATAATGTGTAGAAGAACAGCTGGCTCGTGAAATCACTTCTGTTTTTCCAATAATTATTGTAGAGTCTTGGTGTACAGTTGTCACTTTGCTTGGACGAAATTTTGATAAATAATTTAAGTGTGGAAAATTACATCTCAATTGAAACATTATCATTTTTTTTTTTTTTTTTTGAAATTGAGGAGCTCTAAGTAGCGACCTCTTAAGATCTATTGTACTTCCCCGTCCATTTCAGAATTGCAGGTCTATGTCTTTGATGAAAGCTATTATTGCCTTGATGTCAAGGTCAGAATCAGGCGATTTGTATCCCTGGAAGTGTTTATATCTTTTTCGAGCTACAGCGTCGCAATCAAATAGAATATGGGAGGAGGACTCCCCTTCTTCTAAGCAGAATCTACATCTATCTGTGCTCGATCTACCAATTTTGAAGAGATGTTTATTAAGTGGGCCATGACCTGTGATGAACCATGTCAGCATTCTGACATTGAGTCTAGTCTCCCTGATTATCTGGTTCAATTCATGAATATTTAGCTTGAAAAAGAATTTGGACTGCGTAAGTCCTTGGCAGCTATCCCATATGTTCTGGGTTTCTTTGGACTCCCACTTGGAAACAATTCCTTGTAGGTATGCGTATGAACGAGCAATACTTGGCTCTGGTCCCAAGAATTGACTCTTCGCACCTGTTTTTGCAAGGATATCTGCCTCTTCATTGCCCTGTATTCCTTCATGTCCAGGAGTCCACATAAGAGTAACTCTGTTTCGTTCGGCTAGCTTTATTAAGCTTTTATAACAGCTATAGATAAGCTTTGATTTAAAAATTGGGGAAGCCAGAGCTTTTAAAAGGCTATCTGAGATTATGTATATGTTGGCACCTCTGTGCTCCCTTTTACTGCACTGACCTCGATGGCATAGGTTTCAGCTTGAAAGATAGTGGGATATATGCCAAGAGCCGCGCTAAACCTGAACCTTGGTCCAAATACCCCGGCACCGGTTTTCTCCCCGATTTTTGAGCCATCATTATACCATACTGAAGCTCCTGGAGGTAAGGCTCTTATTAAACATTATCATTTAGAATAGCTTATTTCCGTTTCATTTTAGTGAATATCAAATTTTATATTCTCAAATTATATTAATAAAATAAAATGTCGGTCATGGTCAAATCATGGGATTCAAAATGTCATGTTAGTAGCCTAATGACATAATCATTAAATGACATTAGTATATTAACCAGTCATAGGCACTACACCATGACATTAGCAAACTATTATTAACAATTTGTATTTTAAAAGTTACTAGAAGCCCCTGCTGAGTAACTATAATTTAAGTTGAAGCCAAATTTTAAGTTTTTGACAGAACAGCAATTTACGTACTGACATATACTTCTCACGTTATAGTAGAAACCACTCATGTTTTCATAAAAATTTGGAGGTTAGTAAGTTTTATTTAGGAAACATAAATACTGCTCCCTCATATACTGTTCCGTTTCGACATATTCATGGCATTTAATGGATAAAATCACTAAAAATAAAATATTTTTGTAATTAAAGAGGTATATACATCATATACATATTTTTAACCAAAACTATATGATTACTACAAATGACCAAAATATGGAGAACAATAATTTGAGACAGTTACTTAAAAAAATTAATAGAACAAATTACCTTTAATTATGTATAAAAATAATAAGATGTTGAATGACACAAAAGGGCTATATTTTATTTTAAAAGTTTGAATATTATAAAACCAAATAGCAATTTTTTTGACCCGTATGCGCATTTCGGTCGTATATACAACTTATTTACATATTAAGAATTCATTAAGAAGAATCGAAATAAAATGAACTGCGCAGGTCCTTAAATGCTTGTCAATTATAATTATAGATTTGTTTAATAGACACAACGGAGACGGAAGTATATGACGTGTACACCACGACATTCAGTCAGTTGATCTGATCTGATGTTCAATTTGCCTAAGAACTTAGAAGACAATGAGGTTTATTTTTGATCAATTCTTAATATATTTTATACTTAGTATCATTATCTTTATATCTGTCTATTAAGCATGCAGTACAATTTGATATTATTTGTAGAAATGTTTTCAAAAATATTTTGACATGTTGCGTGATAAGTATTTCAATTCTGGTACATGTACAATTTCGTTAAATCATCATTGAATTTCTTATTTGTGATATATTTAGATATGCAAACTTTAATCAGAATGCATTACTGAACTATTTAGAGTGCTTCAGCATTTCAAGATATTAAGGTAGCGTCTATAGTTTTAATAGGATTTACTATCACATATATGAATTTCATATTTTTCCCCGTCTTATCATTTGCTTGCATTTCATTTGACTGAATTTATATGTACAATTTATACGTTGTTCACGAAATCCCAAATACAAAACCAAAATCTCAAAATTCGAATATACGACTTTAGTTCATTTAGTGTTTTCTAATTCAATCAATTTGTTTGTCTCCAACAACTCCAACAGCAATTACGCATAAAAATGATTCAAGTAAATATTCTGAAAAAATGAGATATCGTCACTTTTGTATCCACCAACAGCGACTGCGCATACAAATATTTTATATAAATATTCTGTAAAAGGCGTAAAACTTTTATTTTGAATTCTAAAATCCCTCCTAACTTAGAATCTCGCATATATACTTATTCATTCCATTTTTATCATATTCAGTATCTAGTATATCCAGTCAAATGAAATATAGGCATGTGCATTTGCCTGAATGTCACATGCGTATATTTCACTTTCATATATTATTTCATTTGAAAATACAGTCAAATGAAATACAGGTCGTTTTGATGTATAACACTTGAGATCAATAGTCATCAAAGACTCTAACTGGAGCTAGTAATATTAATATCATTTACAGTAGAGTTGAATATATTTTAGTTACTCCTGTGTGATTAGTACATTACAATACATAGATATCCGTTTATCCAAGTTCTACAACATAAGTATATAGGTACAATGCATCTTAAAAAGTATGGTAATATTGTTAGTTATTCACCATTAGATTGTATTATCTAAATGTTTTATCTAAGAAACCCTCTCTGAATTTCTTTTAATTCAATTCTAGTTCGTTTTATATTAAGCATTTTGCTTTTTAACTTACAATTTTTTTTTTTTTTTTGCAATTTTGTATTTCAATTATTATTAATACAGTAGATACATGCATACTTCCTTCATAATATACGAACACTCTGTCATTTAAATTAAAGATCTGGGCATTATATTTTTCATAATTTATAATACTTTTAGTTGAAATACAAATACAAAAAAAAATAATAATAATAATAAAATATAATCTTTGATAATAATGATTTACATAAAAATGTATCTGTTATACGAGTAGGTATGTATATATAATATTATATTGCAGACTACGGCATGGTTTAATTTTTATTTGGTTTCTGTTTTTTTGTTTTTTATATAGATCGCATATTTGCGATTTTCACGCAATTTATTATTTATCTACAGTCCATTTTTGTTACTGATTCGCTGTTAATTTTTTTCTGTTTTGTCTTTTTTTTTATGGACAGTTCAATGAAATTATATTTTATAAATATATTATTATTATATATATATTTATAGGTATATATTATTTATTGTATATTATATACACATGTATACAATATGATATCTGAATATAGTGCGTTTATAGTGCGCCAGAATTACAATGTTTAAGAACTTGTTTCTTAACAAATTCAATCCATTCCACTTTAATTTCATTCATTTTTTTAATAATAATAATAAACAAAATAATAAAAAGAAAAACTAAAAAAAATCTTGCGATATGAGAATGAATTGGCAAAAATGGTTTTTTAAAATAATATTAATAAAAAAAAAAATAAAAAAAAAAATTGAGATTTACATAAATTTGTCTTTAAGAATTTCATGCATATTCATTGGGTGCTTTAGTTATGAGTTCAAACAATTTAATAATGGCTATAAAAAGTAAGTATAGTTAGTTTGTTGATTTTTTTTTTGTAGATTTAAGTTTTATTTTCACCCTCCAATTTTTTTGTACAAAAAAATTGTGTCTTTGTTATGATTTTTGTAGTTTTTAAATAGCTTAGGGCTAAAATATTATAGAATTCTGCTACTGTTATTTATGGTAAAATATTTTTGTTTAGATAATTTTTTTTTTTAAATTTTATTGAGTTTTATTTGAATAATATTGTATCTACAAGTACTACTCTTAGATACAATTATATTATATTTTCTTGTAAAGTATTTATAGTTTGTGATTCATCATGGTCATATTTTGATTTTTTTCTGCTTTAATAAAAATTTTGATTTGTATGAAGGTCTACAAGAACTTTTTTGTTTTTGTAAATATTTTTACATATAATATTTCGAATGTATATTAAATAAAAAAGCCAGATATGAGTAGAAATGTTTTAAATGTATAGAGATGAATTCATTTAAATTATTAAAAAAAATTAAAATAGTTCAAATAGAATCGTATTAATACAAAAATTCTTTAGTCAATCGTTCTCTTTTAATGAGTACTACTTTGTTTTATATTGTTGTTTGTATTAGAATAAAAGTATGTTTATTAAAAGTAATATTTATTCTTTTAATATTTTTTTTCTATTTTATGATCTTGACAATAATTTAGGTAGAACTATACCTTTTTGTGCTTACTTAAGTACTGTACTGCAGGTTTTTACTACAGTTTTTTTCGAATATTTATTCATCAAATTTCTACCTTATCAGATTCATTAAATCTTGCAAACTTCCGTTTTAACTATGAGAAATAAATTCAGTAGTTATTAATATAAATTAGAGTTTCTTAGGTGCTATTAAAAAAAAGAAAATCTGAAAGATTTACTATAAGAAAATAATTTAAGACCCCGCGATAAAATATCGAATTTACTTCTGCAAAAAGAAAATCTGTAAAAATAGTACTTTCATACCATAAAAAATTATAAACCAGCTCAGCGATTGTCGATAAGTGATCATATTTAAAATGTAAATAATTGAAAAAAATACGATGCAAATATCTGAACCATTTCACAACCAATTTTCATTATTATTATATAAATGATAGGTATTTAGAAAAGGAGACGTTGTGAAAATATAACATTTGTTAAAAAATTTTCAATTTTCAATTAGAAATTTCAATTCAAAATTTCAACACGTACCTTATCTTTAAAAAGGAAATTAACAAGTATTTTTTAGGTATAATATAATTTAGAACATCTATGATGAAAAACATAATCCCATAAAACAAAAAAATATTATAACGAATGCGGAATTTAAAAACATAACAATTTATATATTGCTATCTAAATATTAAATGCTTTTTACGAGTATACTATTTTAATTTTAGCTTTATCTTTTTTTATTTTTGTACTAATTTTAAGTTTAATTGATTCTTGTATAGTCTTAAGCTGTAAATTAATTTTATATACGAGTACATTTTTACTGATTGTTACTATTTGGTTTTTCTACTGTTTTTAAATTTACATTTAATTTTAATTTAATTTAATTTAAATTTAATTTTAAAAAGCATATACTCTGAACGAACAGGCTCTTTTGAGATGAAGATGAATTAAATAAATAAATAAATAAAAAAAGTATACATCTTAACATCCAAAAATCTTAATTTATCAATGCGCCCCAACTCATCAATATACAGACAGTCTCTTTTTTTTCTCGTCTGAATGAAATTTAAATTTATTGTTTTTGTTTTAAATATTACCTATACGGTTGTTGTCTAAGATGAATCAATAAAACAAAATTGCTATATATTTTTAATAATTATTCTGCATTTATCTGGATGTTTGTAAGTTCGACGGAACGCTCCAACGCATATACAAATTGCATATGTATACAAATGCATATATATACAAATTGCTTTGGTGCTTTTTTTTAACCCTGTCTACCATGCTGAACCTTTGCAGGAAAAATTGATTGCATGAACTATATTTTTTTAATTTAATGTTAGTCTTCTTCGCAAATAATAAGGAAAAATAATAAATAATAATAATAATATAAATAAAACAAACAATTTTTTTGATTTATAATAATAAGGACTAATAGAAATTTAATCAATAGTTTAATATGGTATAATAACCAAAAGGCAAACAGCATTTAACACAAAAAAAACATAATTCACTCAAAGGTTATTCTTATTACTTAAAATTATACACAATAATATACATGTGTATCAGCATATTTGTATTGTATAATATTATACATTATACTACTTTATTGCTTATACCTTTTATTTTTGCCATTATTGTGTGCGTAACTCATTTCACTCAAAAAAACTTATTTTTGTTTTTTTTTTATTATTTGCTGTATCTGTAGTCTGTATGTTCTGTATGCTCCATTCCAAAAATATTATTTTATTTTCAGTGTTAAGTGTTCACTTTTCACTTCACTGTTCAGGTTCACTGTTCAATCAATAGAACTTGATAGAAGTAGAGTAGGATAGTAAACTCTACTTCTACGTCGGATAATAAAACATTGTTTTTTTTTAAATTGAAAATTATTGATGAAAATGTTTTTGTATTTTTTGTAAATTTTACCAATTTAGATACAAAATTTTGAATATTTTTTTTAAAAATAACACAATACCATAATAACAGTTTATTCATATAGCAAAATAAGATCCCTATACATTATACAAAAGACAAAATTTATATGAAAATAAGATCCCATTTTTAAATTTGCTCTCCCGGAGGACTCAATAACGCTAATACGGTATAATTTATACTAAATGGAACCCAACTAACGAATTATAACTAAATGGAAGTGAATACGAGTATACCATACAAAAATACAAACATTTTATACAAATTTGTTGGTATGGTACTTCTTTTTCTGTTATATAAAAAAAAAAAAGATTAGTGTTAGGCCAATATAAACATAAATAAAAATAAATAAAAAGTGATATAAACATAAGTACTGCAATTTCGGAATAAAGAATCTAATGAAAGAAAAAAAGAAACTAGGATTTATTTTGCTTCCGTCATTTATGACGGGTTACAAAGCTAGTATTTTTAATAATAAACTGAAATAATGGGGAAAAATGATTCATATGAGTACAATTTGTTAAACTAATACTAGTACTAGGGCGAATACTAATACTTTTTAAATGGTATAGTACAATAATTGAAAAAAAAAACGTAGGCTTAAATAGAAATCATGAATAGGTACAATATGATGATACTCAAATTTAAATAAAGTTTCATTCAAAATAAGAATAGGGTAAGTATTATCAGATAAAAGAAAAAAAAAATAAAATAAAAAAAATAAATTTTCTAAGCGCAAAAATTTTTCCAATCAAATTTTCATTTACCAATTGACTTATTCAAAATTTCCCAACTACAAATTTTATTCTTGTTCATGTGGTTTTTTTGGTTTTTTGGTTAACTCATTTTCAATTCATTGAAAATTTTTAAAAGTTTTTTTTTTCTTTTTTTTTTTTTATTCCATACATTTTTACATGTTCCATCAACTATATGGCATGTTTTTAAATACATATTATTATCCTTATTCAATACCCATTCATACATACGTGTACATATACAAATATTAATATATATACAGAGAAAAGTTTTTCTCGAATAGTACAAAAATTAATTAAACAATTAATTGATTGTTGACCGACTTTTACGTTGACCAAAATTGATTTTTATTGCTTCAACATTCTATTGTCCGTACATATTATACAAAAATAAGAAGAAACAACATAAAAGAGCTTAGAATGCAATGACAGTTTATATACAAAAAAAAAAAATAACTGAATTTCATACTATCAAATCTGGTTTTTGTTAGAATTGATAACAAAAAAAAAATAAAAAATAAAAAAAATTATTTAAAAAAAAAAAGACTAAATCATTTCGTCATTTAAAACATTAAAATGTATAACATTGATTGTTAAATTGAAAATAGAAAATATTCATTCATAAATATATGTACATACTATGGGTACATAATATAAATATAGGTAGTTATTTTTTTGTTATTATTTTGTGTTTTTTTTTTTTTTGTTTTTTTTTTTTATAGGACAATTTTGTCAATTTCAATTAAAAAGCAAATGCATATAGGCGAGTAAATGAAAATTTTAATAAAATTGACAATATCAACCAGAACATGACATAAATACAAAGTTTTTCGGTATATTGAAAAATGTTATTTTGCTGTTTGTTAATTTCATTCAATGCAACTTTTGAAGTTTGTTGATTATAAATTTAAAGTTGTTAATATGGCGAATTGATTTTTTGAAGAGTTATATAATAATTTTAATATGATCAATACTTCAATCTGAATACAAGTTTAAAACACATAATAAATAATGATGAACGCATCATTGAGATGAAACAAAAGAACAATATTTAGATTTTTCAGAACATTTATTTAATAATTAAAATTTTTATACAACAATTATTTCTGAAATAGTTAAATAGGATCTAGAGATATAACTGAAAGAATGTTTGTTCTATACATTACTTGAATTTATCAGTAGAAATTACAAGTCAGACTACCTAAAAAACTCTTGGTTTTGAACTTCACTATAACTGATCTCGTGATGTTATATAAAATCAGTTGTGAGTTATAAAAACCAATCAAAATTCAATTTCGTAAAATGTGTTCTATTACAGATAGAATATAATTAATAAATTAATAAATTTCTTAAGGTTTTGTCAGTTATGTTTAATAACCAAAGCCTATTTTAATTTAGCCAATATATCGGCGAAATTGTTATAGCATAAACAGAAAATACAAAAATACCATAAGTGTGGTAGAGAAATAATGATAACATATCGTAAAAATTATCATTAATATTGGAAAAAATATCAAGAGCATCGCCATAAATATCGAAGAATCGCCATAAATAAAGAAGAATATTTATAAAAAATATTTTCGCAAAGATGATTCCTATCACCATTATTATCGCGGATATTTTTAATACTAAAAAATTTATATTTACACATAAAATTTTTGTTAATAGAATTTCGCATAGTAAGTTTTTATTTTATGTATAAAAATGACTTGTCAATTTTGGTATATAAAAATTGGTATACCGGATGTTCCAGAGCATGCGTATCAGCATTTTAAGCCGGAATGAGCCGTTATTTTAGAATCAAAAGATACGCATGCTCTGGAACATCCCGTATAAATATTATAATTGTGCTCCTCCGTTCACATTAATATTATACTATACTCTTTTTTACCTATCCATTAACTTTACTAATAATTTATTTATTAAATATTTCCATTGTAGGATATTTTTTTTATGCTAAAATAATTGGATAAACACCCTAACTGCCTTTCCGGGATGTAAGTCATTTAATCTTTTAAATAAAAAACGAAAAAGGATAGTAAGGAAATGAACAAAGTTATAAAAGAATAAAAAATAAATGGAATAGAACATAGAATTGAAGAGGAATAGAACATAGAATTGAAGAGTAAGTTAGTATACATAAAATTTACAGACAACTTAAAAGGTATTTATTTATTCGTCTCTGTTTGTGGGAACACATAAGATGGTAGGGTGTTGCAGATTTTAGAGGTTCAGTAATAATTTTTGGTCATAGTACTTTAATTTTGGTCTGAGCAATTACCCAACAGATATTTATTCATCTCCTTTATTCATCAACATCTGGTTGATTCGCTTTAGTACCTTATCTAAGTACTGTACTGTAATTTATTAGCATCTAGATAGTTTAACAAAATTATCTGGTTTAAAATATAATTGTTACATAGTTTCTGTATTACATCGTTTTTTATGGTTAAAATCTAAGAAAACAAAGATCGAACAATAATAATTATTGACATTAATAATAATTAATTTTTTAAATAAAACACTTCCAAATAGTAATTTATTGATAAAAATTTAATTGTGGAAGGTTGAAGGTTTTTTTTACTCCTCCAAAAAAAAATATCTTCTCTCCTTCTTGTGGGAGAATTTCAAAGAGAATTTTATTTTTTCTAACTACTCGTATTTATAAACACAAATCGAACATTTTCTTATACGTGTCGCCATAGGATCAACTCCCCTAGTGTAATCAAAATACAATCGGTATATACTCCCCTATTGCTTATAATCTCCATAAATGATTTTACATAAGTAATTAAAAATAGTAAAGTTCAGATTATGCTGATGAATGAAAATTTCGAAAAAAATTTCTTCACCAAATGATTAGTTCTTACTCCAAACTGACCTTGATAATTTTTATATTTGTTGTATGAATTATAATCTTCTTTTGAATGTAAACAAATGCCACACACTTGTCAAATAACTATTTCCTTAACGGATAAGCACTAGAAGTTGTTAACTGTAATGATAAACTAACATTTAAATTACATTATAGCTAAGTTAAGTTTTAAAAAACGTTGGTCTATTGAATTCGAAGATCCATATATCCTAAATTCCATTTTTAAACGTCTTGTTAGGACCCAATTAGAATATGCCAAGCAGGTATCGTCTCCATATTGAGAACTTCACATAAATAGGACTGAGGCAATTCAAAAAAATGTCTTAAGATTTGCACTACGTCAACCTCCGTGGTCTGACTCCTTAATTTTGCCACAGTATGAAGATAGATTAAACTTTATTGATTTTGCTACTCTAAAGAATAGACTTGAAAATTACCCCGATATTATCTTCATCACTGAAGTAGTTAAAGGAAATATTAACTTCACTTATATTTCAAACTTAGTTCAGATAAATACTACTAGTCGCTTCCGCTCTGCTAACCTATTTATCTATTTACTTTTCATCGAACCAACGAGAACTGGAATGAACGAAACTGTCCATAGACTGGTGACTATGAGTAACAAATATAAGAACGTTATTGATTTCTCTCTCTCCAAAGACATCCTAAAGAAGCTTTTATATTCCTTTTAGTTAATTCTGATTCTCTCTATCTGCAATATTCTTATAGTTGGTAATTTTTTCTTAAAGTACTAACTTTAACCAATAACTAGTAATTTTTAAATATACAAGTATTTTATTGTTTATACTTTGCAGAGGTCTGTCCAATTTTTTTTAATTCATTTCTTTAAACTGCTAACCATCCATTTTAATTATTTCACAAAGTTTTAATTTTTGATATTTATATTTTAAATTTTAAAATTTGTTTGAATTCACATAAATTTAATACATGTCGTAGCTACCTCGCTTACATACTAGCAAATATTATTATATATGTAACTTACTTACTTTAAAGCAAAGATTAGGTGGGTTGTATGGACATGATTTTACTAAACCGTATACAATAATACAATCACAGCAATAATACAATCTCTAAATATTTCAATTCAATTCAATTTTATTTAATTTAATTTTTACATTTACATTTGAGTTCTATTACATTTTTTATACAGAGTTCAGATGTAATTACATCTACACAACTGAAATATTACATTATGGTTTTTATTTTACATTTTTGCTTAATTCACTAATATTTACGAGTTCATAAGGGAAACTTTAAAAAAACCTTATATTTGATTTTATTTTTTATTAAAACTTATACCTAATTAGTAACTAACCTAGTCTAACTATTAACTAACCTACTTATCTAAACTACTTAACCTAAATCTGCCATATTAGCAAAACTATATAATTCAAACGAACTTATTGGTATAAGCTCCTTATAATTGAATTTTCTGAAAATGAGCATTTTGTAACAAAAGAATCTGTGTTCTGTGATATTAATAGCGATATCAAGCTCACATTTGCTTTATAATGGAGTTTTTTAGTTGAATAAAAAAAAGGGAGGTTGAACATTAATTTCAAAATTTTATTTTGAGCCACTTGAAGAGTGTTAATGTGAGTTATAGCAATATCATGGAAGACTGGACATGCATAGATTATGATCGGTAGAAATATAACTTTCATTATTATTAATTTATTTTCAATTGATAGGTAAGATTATCTATTGATAAACGGATATAGGATCCTTGTGGTTTTATTTAACTTTTCTATTGTCTTAGTGATATGAGTTTTAAATGTTAAACGTTTATCTAATTGTACGCCTAGGTACTTTACGCTATCTACCCAATGAATATCTAAATTTTGCAGTTGTAAGTTTGTTGTTGGTATTAGTTCCACTTTTCTTTTTGTTGTGAAGTATATGGCATTTGTTTTTTGAATATTAATTAAAATTTTCCATTTATAAAAATAGTTAACCAGTGAGTTTAATGCATTTTGCAGGTTGTTTATTATGTCGGCACTATAAAAACCTGATGTGTATAACGAGGTATCGTCGGCAAAAATTGATAAATGAACATTTGCCGTTCTGGGAAAGTCATATGTATAGATGTTATACAAGATTGGGCCTAGGACAGAACCTTGAGGTACTCCGGCTGGTATTAAATAAGTAATTAAATTAGTTTTACCTATAAACACTTTGAATTTACTTTCTTGCAAAAAGCTGTGAACGATTTTAATTAAGTAGTTATCTAAGTTCATTCTCCTTAGTTTATAAATTATACCTCTATGCCAAACTGTGTCAAATGCTGAGTTTATATCAAGGACTACCATACCAACAGATTTTTTTTCATTTAGTGTAGTTTTTATAAAATTTTTTAAGCGTACTAACGGGTGAATAGTTGAATGTTCAGATCTGAAACCAAACTGTTCTTCAGGTAATATATTATTTTGTGCTAAGAAATTAACGACTCTATTTTTAATGATTTTTTCAAAGATTTTACTAAATATAATTAGTAAACTAATAGGTCTATAGCTACTAGCACATTCAGGTGGTTTACTAGGCTTTGGAATTGGAATAACTTTAGCCATTTTCCAATTTTCAGGAAAATAACCAATTTTTAAGCAGTTGTTCAAGAGCTTAGTGAAATATTCAACTGCCTGTTTTGGTAGATTCTTTACACATACATTAGGAATTTCATCAATACCTGGTGCTTTTTTATTTTTCAACATACGTATTATGCTCGAGACTTCTCTACTTTTTACTTTATTTTACCTTATTTTGGATAAATTCCAGAAAGGTTTACTACCCTTCCTCAAGTTTTTTAATGTATTGTTCCAGTGTAAATTTTTGAATTTACTTATTTCTTCGTTGATTAGGTTGTTGAAATGATTCAGTTGTGATTTATATATAGTTTCCCTCGATCTAACCCATTTTCTTCTTGCCGCATTTCTTTTACCTATAATTTCTAATATTGAAGGAGGAAGACTTTTGTTATACAGTTTCTTGACTTTACGAGGTACCGCAGTCAAGATTGCTTCTTTGATTATATTATGAAAATCGGATATCTTGTTATCTATTTCATAAGAATAGATAAAAGAATCGTCATTAAAATTATTTATTATCCTATCATTGAGATACTTTTTGAACACCTTCCATTTAGCATTTTTGTAGTCTAAATAGTGGTGTTCTTTATAAACTATATTGCAGTCTACTTCTAAATAAACGGGCAGGTGGTCAGAAGAAAGTTGATTCATCACAGTGGGTGTTGAATACATTTCAGAGTTTTTTGTAAAGAATATATCTAATACTGACGGATTTTGTCTGCTATTTGATGGTATATAGGTAGCATCAAGAGGAAATAGTATTTCGATATTGCCACTTACTGATAGGTCATTCAATATGTTGCCCCAGCAGTTTGCTCTATTGCAACCCCAAAATCTGTTACGCGAGTTTAGGTCACCACCTACAAGATATTTTCCCTCTATTCTAGATAATTTAAGTATATCCGATTTGTATGCAGATTTTACATTTTTTTTATTGTTGTTGATTTGACTATGATTTGAATTTAATAGTTTCGCACTATTTCCTGGAAAGTATACCGAATAAAATTGTATTGTTTCATTGTTAGATGTAATAACTTTAACTCCAATATTTTCGATACATTGAGTTTTGATTATCGGTAAAATACTGTGATTCAGTTTTTTAGAAACAACTATAGCCACACCACCGCCACTGGTATGTCTACGATCATTTCTGTAAATATAATAATTTTTATTATTTATGTTTACGTTTGGATTTAACCATGTTTCACTAATTAACCCTATGTCAATTTTTAGCCTATGTAGTAAATCAAAAAATTCAACGCTTTTTTTTGAGAATGATCTAGCATTCCATGATATTACTTTTAACTTTTTATTTGGTTCAATTGTTTTGATATTGTCTGGCAATACCGTATATGTTTTTTTTATTTTGGTATTATTAATTATGGGAGACTATAGAGATATTTTGTTGCTAGTTCCGTTATTACACAAAACTGCTCATTTTTGTTATTACATTTACCTAATTTAGATAATAACTCCATCGTCAAGTTATTTATCTCTTCGAGAGAGAATAGATTTTTATTAATATTATTACTAAAACTATTATTAATGTTGTTGTTAGTATTACTGTTACTATTATTAAAATTAAAATTATTCCAAGGTGTTGATGATTTTGGTAATTGTGTATTTGATAGTGTTTGTGGAAAATTATGTTCATAATTTATTTTTGTATTAAAAGTTCTTGTATTTTTATTTTGATTACTACTACGTGTAGGAACTGGATTTCTTTTATTTAGTATTTCGATATACACAGATCGGTTCGGACATGTGTTATCGGTTGAGTAATGGCTACCCTTACAGTTTGCACATTTACGCAGATCTTTATTTGGACATGCTTCTGATTTGTGATTTCCAGAGCAATAAGCACAAAAGGTTTTCACATGGCAGTTTTTGGCACCATGGCCGAACATCTGGCAGTTGTAACATTGCGTTAACTTATGGGAATTTTTAACTTTGTATTCCCAGCGAATTTTCGTGTTGTTTATGTAACGATAATCATTTTTTAGTGTGTTTAATTTAATTGTTTTATTTTCAAAATAAACTACATAAAATATTAATTCATTTTTAAACCGTGTTTTTTTAATTATTTGTTTTATTTCTAGGCATTTTAAACCTAAATCAATTAATATATTTTTAAGTTCAATTACAGAAATATTATCTAAGCCACATAAAATGGCGTTAAATGGTTTTTCACTTTTAGAATCGTGTAAAAAAAACTCACAATCGCTTTCTTTTAAAAATTTACATACAGTTAAATATATGTCTTTTGTATCACAGTAAATTTTTATACCAATTGAAACAGATTTTATAAAATAATTTTTAATATTAATTTTTTTCATCATATTATGAACAAATTCAGAATTTTTTTTTAATAAAGTTATTGGTGGTATTAAATTCTTTTTTTCACTGTCATTGCAAATTTTATTAATTATTTTCACTAGTAATATCATTCATTTCTGATTCCATATCGTCAGCTAGAGTTTGCAGTGGTGCAAAGAAGTTTTGAGATTGCTGGTTGGCTATGGAACCATCTTTTTTTTTCATTTTTGTTCTTTTTTTGCCATAATATCAAAATTTGTTGATGCTTGTTCAGCATCATATAAACTGTTAACCGTTCTTTTTCTACTAATTTTATATAACGTTATCAAAATTTTGTTTTTTAAAGTGCACTCAATGCTAGCAAGGGGGTTACTGAAAAATCACTAAATATAACCGATATATATTTAGTGATTGTATTATTGCTGAACTTACATATGAGCATTCAGGTAATGAAGTTGGAGTGAAATTGAAGTAATTGAAATTTAACTTCACTTAGAATCTAAATATTTTATTAAAAACTATTGCTAATTTTCTAAAAAGTTATCTGAAGTTCCGGGTTTGAATATACCCCACTGAGAGCATATATAATGAATAAAATTTTTCTTCAATGTGCATAAGAGTGCCTATTACAAACCAATTTGTTCATCAATTATACTGATAAGTGATTACACATCAATAATACTAAGTAACTTTTTTATCGATATTTTAAAATTTGGCAATGACATATTGTGGAAGTGTTCCGAATATATTGATAATTTCGAAACATATATGAATATTGAAAATATAATTTCTGGAGGAACATTTTTGACTTCAATTTAAATTGAACTTTTAAAGTAAATGTTGTGTATAAAAAACAACAAATTATTTTTTTGCACATTTTAATAATAATATCTGTTGTTTAATTACAATAATTGCTATTATTATTAAAATTATTATAAAAATTATTGTTTTTATAAGTTAATATTATAACATTATTTGAATTGAACATTCCCCAAAAAGCCATTTTTTTTCATTAGCTGATTTATTGATGAGATTATTGATGGACCGGCTGATTGAATTATTTATAAGAATAAAACCACCATCAATAACTTCTCATGGTAATTTAATCGGTGGTAATTTAAGTAAAATTGAACTACGCTATTTAATAAGACCTAGTTCCTGAGTAGTACTAGTTACTAGAAATAGATTTTCACATTTAACTGATGAATAAATAAATAAATACACGAAAAACAATAGATACCCGTTGAACTTTTTAATCATCCATCGTTAGAAGAACTTTTACCTATCCTAAAGAAAATAAATAAACAAACTAAATTTAAAACAACAGTGTTACCTTGGGATATTTTCTAACTATAATTAAAATATTGTTAACTTTTTGTATGTTTTTTTCTGAAATGCAATTAAATGAAAATAGGTATAATATTGAATGCAATACATTGGAAAAATTTCTCTATGAGTTAACATAGTGTTCATCAAAAATGTAATAGCTATAATGAATTACAACCTCTCTCTCGAATATGAAAAAAAAAATTACTTAATTTTCCTGTTAAAAACAAACAAACAGCTTTAATTATAAATTGCATGAATTCAAACTGTGTTTTACACTTTGTAAGACTGTAATCAAACTGTAAATCAATTTCTTCTTATTTTTCAGGTCTAAATAATTTCAGAATTAACAGGGTGTATCGAATAATGTGATGTTAGTTGTTACAATGTATTTCAATCATTTTAAAAAATAGTAATGGAGTTGAGTACAGAATGCAAGATTATTAATTATAATTGAGTCGATCAAAATCAAAAACAGCATTGTCCACAAAATGTTTTTTAAGAAAACCTTAAAAAACCATTACAACTGATCTAAAAGAGATTTCTCGGCGATGTGTTTGTATTGTTTTGAAAGTTACCATCGTGTTAAGATATCAAAATTACAAAAGCCGAATATTCTAAAATATTGTAGTCAAATCTCATGTTAAAATGGACAGTGTTGTTTGAATAGACAGTGCCCATTATCAGTGACAATTATCATATATTCAAATGGACAGTATTGTTTCAGAAATAAAATGGATGTAAAATTTATAACAATAAAACAATAGTTTTTATATTGAAAAATAAAAAAAAATTTGTCTTAGATAAATTTTTAAATTTTAAACATGTACAATATCTTCATCTTCCATTGCGTCATTTTCACTATTCGCCTATGTGGCTTATGTGGCCCATTTACATGGGCCTAAACCCCAAATTGGAATTGTGGTTATGTACCGTAACCTTAACATATATCTCAGTACACGCTGGGTGGCGCAGTAGGTAGAGTGCCTGCCTTTCAAGTCCCAGGTTCAATTCCCGGTGAAGCACAAAAAAAAAAAAAAAAAATCTTCATTGGTTTTTCGAGCTGGTTTAGTACACTGTATCATTGGGTATATAATAAATGACAAAAAAATTGTTGAGAGTATATATAATCTGGTGACAAATTAAATAAAATGAAGCTATTCTATTTAAGAAGGCTTAGTTCCTGACAATAGTAGTAGTTTTCCACATTTAATGAGTAAATAAGCCAGTAATTTGTTAAATAAATACTCGAAATATTGTAGATTGTAGTTTAAAATTGCAGTACCGTACTTAATTAAGCACGAAAAGGTGATTCTACCTAAGTTACTGTCAAGATCATTAAAAAAAAAAAAAAAATATGCATCCGCAATTTGGTGCAAAAAAGTTACGCAAATCTCATCTCAAAACAAATTCAACAGACTACAGCATTAAGGTTGTTTAATGGTAACTGGGGCAATGCGGACAACATCCACCGCATCAGTAGAGACTCTGCTTCACCGGCAACCCCTTCATAGTTTTATACATAACGAAGCAATGGTTCATACCTACAATAATGCATTACTGGTGATGATCCCCAAATCAAAAAAGTGGTACACCCTGGACTAATTTGTGTACTCCAGAAGGATGATACGCTTTCGATAGCATTATTCGAATGCTGCTTTCCAAGAAATAACTTTGAGAAATCTTTCAAAATAGAGAAATGTGGGAACCTACCCTCCCTCTTTCGACAAACCATGTTATATTTAGTATGCTATACTTAGTATGGATCCAAGAAAATGAATGGAATAGGATCGAAAATATATGGAAAACAGCCTAAAGGCCAATATTTATTTAAGCCTAGACTCTACAGCCACAGTTTTCCAGGTCAAAGTACATGATATAGAACTTTTTATGCGAGAGAATTTACGAAGAAATTACAAAAGAAATTACATAGCCAGTCAAACTAGCTATTAATTGATATGACATCACAGTAGTATGTGACTGTTTAGAAATATTTGAAACCTTTACAAAAACAAATAAAGTCACAATGATATGGGCACCAGGTTATTCTAGCATAGCAGGGAACGAAGCTGCAAATTATCTAGGAAGAAATGCATCGAATACGCTTTTCATAGGGCCAAGTTCGTTCGGTGGGATCCCTCTATGCATAGCTCTAAGATACAATTAAAAGCTTGGGTAGAGCAAAAAAGCTAAGAATTTCTGGGCAAACGTTCCTGGAAATTGTCAAATAAAAATACTCATACCTAAACGCTCGCTCCAGAAAATCAACACTCTTTTAAGTCTCAATACCGGTACGTATCTTGATAGGGATAATAATAGGCCGATGCCTAATAAGGAAACAACCTTATAAAACATCTCTAATCGAAAACAACTTATGTAGAATATGTGATATAGATGAAGAATCTACTGAATATCTGCTGTGTGAGTGCGAAGGGCTCACTTCTAGCAAATTTTGTTACTTGGGAACAGCTTTTCCCGAACAATGAGATCTATTTAGCATACTATTGAAGAATATCCTAAGTGTGGTTACAAAATCAGGTAACCTTATGGACTGTAAGACTAACTAACAAAAAAAGTGTTTTCACAGCCAACCCACTTGCGGCTTTTTTTCGGTGTTGCGGTGATAGGAGGCAGATTCCCTCCTTCCGAAATTACACAATCTAGAAATCTACAATCTTCAGCTTGAACAAAATCATGTTGTTGGTACCCAAATCACATCTTTATAATACGCGAAATCGTTATTATAGTTGTCCAGTTCGGTCTATAGGGTTTTTTTTAAATAATATTGTAACGGTTTTTATCTTAACTCGTGATCACTATTGCGAGAACGGAATGTGATCAATTTGTTTAACGAATTTACAAATAGATTTGAAATTCCCCATATTTAGTCTTCATGCTGAAAATCTCCACATTTTATAGTAATATTTTTAAAATTTATTTTATTTGCCAAAAAACACAACAAATGTAGTTAACATTTAACTAACAACATTATTATGATGTTTCATTTAAAATTCAAATGGACAAAATAATAGATACGCATTTCATAAGGTCACGTCCATTCTGTGAGATGCCCCTGTGCACAGCTAAGATACAATTAAAAGCTTGGGTAGAGCACAAAGCTAAAGATTTTTGGGCCAACGTTCCTGGAAATTTTCAAACAAAAATGCTCAAACTGTTTGTTTATTACTAAAATTTATGCTAATATTTATTGGGAGGCAAAATGTTGTGGAAGTTTGTTCATAGTTCGCACTTCAAGAATGTGGAATCATATTGCTTCTAATATGTTTCCACATTCAACTTTTCAATTTGCAAAAGTTTAAGGAAAATATTAATACATTGAACTACCTATTACTAATCTATCTCCCTTTCTTTCTACCTAATTTATCATATCCTATCCCAACCGAACGTGAAGGTATTGCCCTACCTAACGCTTTGACTGTTTATAAAAAAACCGAAATTGCAATCAAAACGACGGTAGACGGACATTGTTAAATTTATATTTTGATTCAGAACTGAAGATGGAACGCAGCACTGTTAATGTAAATTAAATATAGAAAATAATAGGGTTTATTCTAAGAAACATATTATAATCGTATGATAGTTTCAAAATAGACCAGAGGTGGACAATGCTGGTTTTGATTTTGATTGACTCACATTTTATACTGAACAATAATTGCTTGAAAATGCAGTAAACTTAACAGGGAGGTACCTACCTGTGTATTATTGTCTGGCAGTATTAAAGTAAAATTTCTATCATAATCTAACTTGATGTCCAGTTTATTTAGAAAATTAAATATGCTTTCATGTATGTTTTGGTTTTTAGTTACAATTATTACAATTTTAATTTTATATACTTTAGACAAATTTTGTTTAGAAGTAAAATATGTACAATAATTTTCATGTACATACTGGAATTTTATTTACGCCTTAATATGAAAATTAATATTAAACATGTTTTTTAAGCTTCATAACAATTATGCAATAAATGCAAGTTTACTATAATTTTTTTTGTTGTTGTTATTTTCTTTGTGATTTACTAACATTTATGTTGATATTGAGAGACAAAATGTTACGTTTATTGAACCATAAACATTGAAAAGTATAATATGATGCCACCATCGCACACAATACAACAAAATTTAACAAACAACGGTAATGTTTAATTTATGGTAATAATACTATGTATTGGACCCTAGTATAAACTATCAATATTTATATTGTACCGTCAGGAAGGATGCTTAAATTTTATGAAACGAATATATAATAATTGTGTGTATGTAGATCGAACACAATATTGTATACTCTCGATGTATAACATTTTTTTTTTCTTCTAGTTTTTGAATAAATTTTAAATATTGGTCAATCCTATAAACAAACAAACAACACAACACGGAAAAAAAAAAGAAAAAACAGAAAAGAAACAAAAAAGCTACCTTTTTTTCTACAAAATTTTCTGACTTATTTTAACTTTTATGGTTATTTTCCTCCACAGCTTTTGTATTTTAACTCTTTTGTTCTACAATTACGATATATTGAAAAACGTATGTTTGTATATAAGTGTTGTGTTGATATACATCAGGCCTACATTGAACTGATTGATTGGTCAAGCTCTTATTAATAGGTCAATCGATTTAAATTTCAATATAAAATGATAAAACAACACAGAATTTACCTGGATAGGTAGGTAGGTATAGGTAGATATCATGTACTTATCAAAATTTCAAAAGGAAAAACAAAAACTTTTGGAGCGTTTAAAAACTATGATTTTGTTCATTGTGTGGGTGAATTGATTCAAAGTCAAAGGAATTTTGTGATTTTAGTTGACTACAATTGAATTCTAAATTTTTATTGAAATAAAAATTGAGAATGTAAATAATAAAAGAATAATTTTTTTTTTTTGTTTTAATTACAAATGGTATAAATTGTTTAGCAGGTTCAATAATTAAAGTTGAAAGTTTATTAAAAAATCCAAATCAAAAATAAAATTAAATAAAATCAGAACTCCATTGATTTCCATAGGTTGAAAATTATTTGGATAAAAGTTTAATCAAATTATTTCGGACTTTTTTTTTGTTTGTTTTTAAATCGGTCCCAAAAGTAGGTTATGTAAATTCAAAGGTAAAAATAACAATAATAACAACAAAATATAAGAAAAATACAGCTTGTTTCCTCTTGTAAATTTATTTAGTATGTTAAAATCAAAATCTACCATGTAAATCGATTGATTTATTTTCTGCTTTTTGGTAATTTTATACAAATTATTTAATAAACTTCAGTATTTCAGTATTTTCCAATAATAATTATTTAGGAAAAGTATTAATTATTTGCATTTAATCAAAATGTGAGATTTTGGTGAAAGCATTTTGTTTTGTTGATTGTAATTACACAGTTTTATAATGTGTGAAGGGTGACTCCATGAGTGGTGGTATTTTGTTTTTCAATCAAAAATAATTAGATATAAAAGATAGTTTGTCAGTTTAAAAGACAGAGAAAAATGTTAAATGGTAAACATATTGTCTTATCAAGACACATCAATCATGAGAAAGGTTTGTTTAGTCTAACATTGTTAGAACGCTAAGCTTTAAGGGCCAGTTTTCAGGTGAGTACTTAAGTTACACTTAAGTTTAAGTATCATTCGACACTTAAGCTCCACTTAAAAAAAATTGAATTTTCTAGTTAAAACTTAAGTGTTGATTTTCAGCTGTCATTTTCGGTTATTTGCAATGGCAGCACTTGTTAAAATTCAATACAAGTGACAAATAAAGTGTAACCGTCAGAAAGATTATCAAAATATTTAAAACTGAGCTTATAAGTAAAGAGGTATGTATGAATAATTTTTATAAGATAAATTATAGAATAATTGTAATAATAATTTATTTATTTTATAGATATGTATGCTGCAATAAAAATGGAAAAAGAGGACAAAAGATCGCCGAATTTTACTTCCGAAGAAGTAAATGATAAAGGTGTCATAATATAATTTTTATTTCCATATCCTCCGTCTGCTACAATTAAGCTATTTCCAAATTCATTCGTCTCAAACCGTGCCCGTATTCTTGATTTATTAAAAATGGTTGAATCGTGTGAAGAATCTGGCCATCTAGACACTATATCCAAAATGCGTAACTGACTATCACACATCGTTTGTACACTTATTGAAAAGAATCCTTTTCTATTGCGAAATATTTCCGCATCATTCCGCCCCTAAAGAAAAATAAGAAAACAAAGAAAGATGTAAATTGATTTCAACAAAAATAAGGATATTTATAACATGTATTCAAAATGTATTATGATTACCTGGTGATAAAATTTTTACGTGAGTGCAGTAGAGTGCGGCAATAACATTAGGAAATTTTGCAAATGAAAAAAATCCTTTCTTCAAATCTGCTAACTCTTCGCTATTAGATGGAAATTTTATAAACTTTTACCGAAGCATTGCAATATGATGTGAAACGAGAGTAATAACTCTTGAAATTGTGCTTTTTGTTACTCCAAATAAATCTCCTACTGTTGTATATACATGCAACCAGTAGCATACAATCTTAACGTTATTAAAAACATTTGCTCTGGAGACAAAGCTTTATTCCTAATTGTTCACAATATTTACATATGTTTGGAAATATCCAAATTTGAGGTTCCATGTAGTATGATTAATTCCAGAACTGAATATGCTGATGTTTTGATCATTCTGAATCCTGTATAGAAATCTTTGTCATCATACAAATGGAAATAATTGGGACGATCCCTAATTTCTCTTCTTCTTCGCAGAATTGTTATATTCATAATTATATCTAATTCTTCATTACTTTCATCACTATCGCTGATATCATCGTAAACTGAATTCATTTTTAGCGCTTTTTTTTTTAATTTTAATCAAAAAAACTTATGTTGTGTTTAATTCCTAAAATTTTTAATGAAAAATAAAAAGTATCAATTTGAGAACTGACAATTGTCAAATCTATATGTCAAAATTTTAAGCGTAGCTTAAGCGGTAATTTTGCCAAGCTTAAATGCCACTTAAGTATTGTTTTAAGTATCAACTGAAAAACACAATTTTTGATTTAAGTGTAGCTTAAGTTTGATTTGATACTTAAGTGTTCACCTGAAAACTGGCCCTAAAAAACTTAACAAAACTAAAACAAAAATATCAAGATAAGTCACAGTGTTAACAACATGTCGCCGTAGTAAATAGTCACTATTAAGAGTCTCACTCAGCTAAATTGTTGAAAATACTATTTCCTACCGATACAACTTTGATCACGCAAATATCGATGGGCTAGATGATTATTTTAAATCACACGGTTTTCCATCTATTCTGGGAAATTATGATTTAGAAATAATGGTTACTAAACTTTATGAAATCATTGAGAAAAAATTCATGCAATATGTTCTGTTCAGTAAAAATAAAGACATCAGTGCTTGTCTGCCATGGTTTGACGGTTATCTTAAAGATTTTCGATATGAGAAAAATAAAGCCTGGCGTAAATATTTAAAATTCAACAGTAACGAAAACTATTGTAATTTTAAATATCTGTAACGATGAGTTTAATGCAACATCACAAGCTCGATATATAATAACTATATTAGTAAAGTATCATCTGATATCATCACAAATCCTAAAGTGTTTTGGAAATATGTCAAATCAAAACGAAAAAGTGATCAATTTCCTCACATATGAAATTTAATGGTAAATCTAAATCTAAAATATAAGTAGTGACGCGAAGACTATATCTGAAATTTTCCGTGATTTTCATGGCTTCTATTCCACTTTTGTTTTTACACCTAATGACAGCAACTTTGCTCATTTGGATAATTATCCAAAAACAACTTTCGTAAATTGCCGTATTAGTGAAAGCAGCCTTGTAGAAAAATATTTAACAAATCTTAATAATAATACACGCCCAGGTCCGGATGGGGTTCCTGATTTTATCTTAAAAAAGTGTTCTAGCTCACTAGCTTCTTCACTATCCATTTTATTTAATATTTCCTTTCCATCTGGTACCTTTCCTTTAATTTGGAAAAAGTCTTTTATAAAACCTACCCACAAGAAAGATGGTAAGGATGACGTAATTAATTACCGTCCTATTGCCAAATTATCCTCAATTCCTAAAGTGTTTGAATTAATTGTGTTTGGCTCTGTTTATTCTCACTGCCTTCCTTTCTTAATACATATAACCAGCATGGATTTATAAAAAGTAAATCCGTGATAACTAACCTTGTAGAAGCAACATCAGTTTTTATTAATAATATGGAGGAAGGCCTGCAAATATATGTCATTTACACAGATTTTAGCAAAGCTTTTGACATTTTGCCTCATAGTATTATATTACTGAAATTAAAAAAGCTAAGTTTCCCGGTACATTTCCTAAACTGGATCAATTCATATGTGGTTGATAGATCCTATAATGTCTTATTTAGATCGTTTACGTCGAAATCATTCGTAGCCAACTCAGGAGTTTCCAAGGGAGTCATTTGTGACCTCTTCTTTTCATTATTTCTGTGAATGATGTTGAATCTGTGATTAAAAAGAGTGAACTACAAATTTAGGCAGATAATATGAAAATTTTCAAAAAAATAAAGTCAATTGATGACTCAATTCTACTCCAAACTGATTTAAACAATTTCTATCTTTGGTCTAACAATAATAATTTTCTACTTAATGTTAAAAAGTGTGATTTAATGTGCTATACACGTCGGTCTCAACCAATCTTTTACAATTATTCACGTAATGCTGAATTTTTGTGAAGAGTTAATTCCAATGAAGATTTAGGAGTGTACTTCGACGATAAATTAACGTTTAAATTACACTTCAACTGCATCATAAATAAATCAAATTCCTTGCTGGGGGTTTATAAAGTGTTGGTCTAAAGAATTCTCTGATCCCTATATCTCAAAAGTTCTGTACACAACCTTGATATTATTGAAATTTAATTCATCTGGCCACCCTGCAGAAAAGAAGGGAAATTGCTGATGTAACCTTTGTTGTTGAAATTGTTAAAGGTAACATTATTTCTCCACCTAATTTTAATAAAATTTTCATTAACAATAATTCTCAACTTGGATCCGTTAATCTTTTCACCGTGGTTCATCATAGAACTAATTATGGTAGATTTGAACCCATTAATAGAATGTTAATAATGGAAAATAAATACAAGACCGTAATTATTGATATCTATCATTCAAAGGTTGTATTAAAAAAACAACTGCACCAATACACAAACTAAACAACGCTCACTCCTACACCTTAAACCGTCATTTAGTACTAACAACTTATGTTAAGAATTTAAAAATACAATTTATCTAGAATTATGTAATTTTTTTTTTTTGTAACTTTTTAAAATTTGTAAATTTGTTAAATTTGTAACGTACATTTAAGTAAATATTATCTGTAACTGCTTGATTTAAGCATGAAATAAATAAATAAATTAATTTATTTATAGACAAAATTAGCTAGAAATTTAAGTAAGAATATTCTACATAAAAAACCAGGTCGACATAATATGCAATACTACTTGAAACCATGATTTTTCAAGACTAAAAATTGATTTTAGCCTAAAATTTTATAATTCGTGAAACATACAATTATTGATAAGGAACAATGTAATAGCTATATTTATAGTTGGATTATACTGAAAAATTATTGATTAGCCATACAGCCAAACACGAATTGCATATAGATACCATATTATTATAGCCTTATTATTATCTATTGTTATATCTCGAATATATCAGGTAAAAAAATTATTTTGTATATTTATATATAAAATATATATATATATATATATATATATATATATATATATATATATAATATATACTTAAGTATAATATATTTGTATTTTAATGTAGTGGACTAAAAGATATCTATCACAAATGATGATATGAATGAGCTTTATAGATGATACAGAAAATTATTTCGACTAACTATAAATTAATGCCTAGATGTTGTCGTTTTAAATATTACTCGAATAGAAGTACATAATAGAATATATAGATGCTTAAAACCCTGGCGATAATTAATGAAGTCATACTTGAAATAACTTTCGAGTATATTTGATATTGAAATAAGTAATATTTGTGTGCAATATTTTTTTCACGTCTGTTGATATTTAGACGTATAGTATAATAGTTATTACATTGAATGGAGTAACGAGAATTGAATGTAAGTTGTACTTGAATTGATTTTTTCTTCTTAGTAAAACTTGTGAACTGAACGAACGAATAATTTGATAATAAGAATGTAATTTCCATGGTATTATGGCATCATATGAAATGCCATATAAAGCCCATTTTATGGTATTTCCTTAACTACATCCCAAATGTTGGGAGTTAAATAGGATGGTGTCATAATTCCAAAAAAAAAATTCCAAACACTGAAAAAAATAATTCCAAAATAAAAAATTCCGAAATAAAAAATTCCACACAATATGTATGAATGGTTTTAGAGTTTTCAATACAAAATCAAAGCTGTACACAGAATATTTACATAATTATTTTTGTGCGTAGCTGCTTTTGGATACAAAAAAGAGGATATCTGCTTTTTCCAGAATATTTAACTTCATTATTTTTATGCTGTTGGATAAAAAAAAAGTTGGAGAATTTTTTTTTTTGGAATTTCTTACCCAATCCAGTTAAATTACTTGCAATCGCTAAGCTAAAATGTTCAACCTAACCGAAAACAGCTTATATTTATATGTGAAGTAGTTGAATATTCTATTGAACATTCGCTCAGTAATAAGGAAAGGCTCTCTTCTCGTAGTAGACTTTCCACCAGGATATGCAGCGTTCCTCGAACAATTAAGCTACCTAGCGTAAAAGTGAAAATAATCCTGAGTATACTCACCAAATCACTCATCCTTAAAGACATAGATACTCAATTGCCCTAATACAGGTAATTAATAAAAACTAATCTGCAAGGCTTGACAATATCCCTCCCTTAAGTTCTTAAAAGTTGTGGAAATACCCTACCTAGACTACTGAGTAAACTCTTCCATACATCATACGTTTCTGGTATTTACCCATCTTCATGGTGCCCCCAGCAATTTCTCTAGCTATCGCGCAATTCCTTTGACTTCAACATTATCAAAAGTGATGGAAACGATGACTAACGAGAAAGAGCAACAGTCTTACAATGGACTGCCAATATGGATTTACGTCGAAAACGTCAATCGGTGAAATGACGGAAAAATGGCATCGATGCATAAAAAAATACGGTGAACCCAAAACTGTAGTCCTAGATATATGCAAATCTTTTGATCGCTACTGACATGTTTCATTATTGAAAAAATTAGAAGCAATAATTGCACTTGGAAATATTTTCAACAGTTACGTGAATTGAAAATTTCTTTTTAAACCATTCAACAAAAGTTGTGTTGGATGATTTTATATCTCAAAAATTCTCTGTCAATGCTGGTGTCCTTCAAGGGTTAGTTCTTTCTCCAACATTATTTATAATATTTATAAATGATCTCCTATCCATGACTTCAAAACAGATTCATAGCATTGCTGATGATTTGCAAGAATTGAGCAACAATTTTCAAATTATTTATGGTGAATTAGATTATTACGTGGGAATGGAAATTAAATAAGGTAAAATAAATAAAACAATAGAAATTTCTCAAAAAGCTTACACATTAAAATTAATAGAGAAATTTAATATGATGGATTCACAAACTTTTTCAAATCCAGCAGACATAAGCGTAATTTTGAGGAAGATACCAGATGAAGAAAATGTAAATTTTCCTTATAGAGAAGCAGTAGGATCTATGATGTTCGCTGTAACAGTCTTAAGACCAGACATATCATTTGCAGTGGGAGAAATAAGCAAATATATAGAAAACCCTAAAACTGGTCACGTCTCAGCGTTAAAAAGAATTTTGCGATATTTAGAGAAAACATCTAGTTTGAGTATCATATATAAAGCTGTATCAAATGTTGTAAAACTGAAAGGTTACACTGCATTCTTAATTAACGACAGTATCATAACCTGTAGAAGTACTCGTCAGAAAACTGTAGCACTATCGACTACGTAAGCTGAATGTATGGCAGCTTGTGAAGGATCTAAACAAGCTGTATGGCTGAGACAACTTTTATATGATGCTGGTTATCAACAAAATGAAGCTATAACTTTACATGTGGACAATCAAGGAGCAATTAGACTCATATTAAACCTAGAACTACATCACATGACAAAACATATTGATATCAGATTGCGCTTTATTAGAGAACTGAATGAATCTGGCAGCATATCAGTCAAATATACTGACACAACTCAGCACGCAGCAGTTAAAAAACATCGTTTTGATTACTCGATTCATTTTATGTATTTTATGTATCATTATGATATACCTTATACTTTGTATAATGGTACACTCTGTAATCTGACTTTGACATACAGAAATATATGTAAAGTCTTTTTTTAGTAAAAAATAAATATACACATTTTATAGTTCAACAACTTTTTTATTTAATTATATTTTACCAATCAACAGATTGGTCCCTGTCTGTCAAAAAGCTGTTGAAGTGATCCCAGATTTCAGTTCACAGAAAACGAAATATATACATATAATATACGAATATACATATATTGAATATAATATGAATACGAACATAATATGTTGTTTTCTAAAAAGTGACCTTCAAAAAATACATGACTGGGGAAGTGTAAATAGCGTCAAATTTAATGTTCCAAAAACCCAGAGTTGCCTCATATAAACAAATCAAAACTCATCAATACCAAATATTCTATTCATATAAATGAAAATATTGGAACCTTGAAACTTTAAGAATTCTTGGAATGGAAATGGACAGTAAACTTTCGAGGCATCACATTTTTTCTGTCGCAAAATGTTTAGGGTTTTAGAAAATATTTTATATCTTTCAACCTCCTATTAATAATACATATATTCTGAACTTCAATATAACTCGTATATTTTGGGCAAAGCTGTAATGTACTTTTTTGTTCTCCTCAATATCTTAATACTCATTTATTCAATCATAATTACTTTAACTATGAATTATATAACTTTTAGAATTGTAAATAATTTTAAATTGCAATATAAATAAATAAATTTGATTTGTTTTACACATTTAATGAGTTGATAAGCTAGTAATTTGACAAAGAAATGCTCGAAAGGATTGTAGATATTGCAAATGTAATTCTAACTAAGTTATCAAGAAAAAAATATTGTAATCTACTCTTCTGAACATTTTTTACATTATAATAATCTTAAAGGCATACCTGCTAAATCTGTTTCAATAACACGTAGTTCGGATGGGTATAAACATTTTCGTATAATAATACTATTGTTGAATAATAAGACCATTTTCTATTCTGAGTCGGACTGTATCAGTATTTGTTGTAATAAAGTTTGTGTGTTGGATGTTGTTGGTGTCGTATTTGCTTAAATAATATCATTTACTACTTTAATAATGAAATCATATATTTCTATATTGTGATAAAAATATATTATAATGTTTACCTAAATTTCGTTTAAACAATTCACTTAAAAATTATATCTAGAGTCCCAAAATATGTTCATTGATAAAATTGTTTTCGAAAAGTGATTTCTTTAAATTTCGATTTTTTTTTTTTACTATAATACAAAAACTATTTAAAAAATCGATTTAATTATTTACAAACATTAAAAATTATACTATCTACTTATATTATACACATTATATTATCACTAGTATTACATTTATCCTTAAATATCCTGAAATCAATGAAAAAAGGGACTCTATAAAAATAAATCCTTTATTTTTTGTAAACCAAAAAAAAAAAAAACTAAAATTCCCAAATGTTAACCTTTAATTTGCTAAAATAATTTCCTTATATTTTGTTATTGCTCCTATATGAGTATCCCAATTCTTATTTAATGTTTGGGTTCAGGTCATTTTTAAAGACGAAAAAAAAACTCTTGTTAAGATAAGAAAAATTCGATACTGAAAAATAAATTTAAAAAAAAAAAAGATAGTGAAACGTATTAAAACTATTTTTAGTAGTTTTTAAATTTCTTTTTCTCTCTCTCTCTCTCTCTCTCTCATACTCTAACACACATTTTAAAGATTTCAGAAAGTTGAATATTTTAAAGGTTAAAGTGTTCTCAAATTCCAGTTTTAATTTTTGTGTTTTTGTTTTTGTACTATTAATATCCTGTCATCATTTGTCCCAACATTTAGATTGTATGAGTGGAATGTTGAATCGTTATTATCCCTTTAAATGAGTTGAAAAGTTTTTTTCTGACCATCAAAAATATACAAAATTACAAACTCAGAATTAAAATTAATTATAGAAGAACTTAAAAAATATTTAAAAAAAAAAACAAAAATTGAAATGTTTTTCATATTTGTGTAAAGATATGGAACAGGGATTTCCTAATTACGTTTAAATCTATGGAGTATTCTATTGCCATAAAAATGCTTCTACATATATATATACTATAGCCATCACTTCATATAGCTACAAACATTTATTATAACATTATTATTCTATTTTCCTATTTTATATTTTCTAGTTTTTGTTTTCGTTTTTGTTTTTCAACGAATTTAATTATTTGAACTCTGTATGACTCAGAAGTCATATGATTAAAAATGGACCTTTTATCAAAAATAATTTTTCCTTATCAACAGAAGAGTATGATTTAATTAAAAAAGGGAATAAAAAATAAGCTACAAAAAAAAATAATAAAATAAAAAAAAAGAGTTAAAATTAAGAGAAAAAAATTAAAATTAAATGTGCGAGTGGAGTGATACGAACGCAAAGCGTTCATTATTCATAAATAATATTGTGAGAATGTGAGAAATATTAATTGTGTTGGTTGGGTTTTCTTCTTCAAAATTAATTACAGATAATTTTAAATAATGATTTAAATTAAATAAAATATTATGTGTAGAAAATATGGTATATCTACACGTACAGTGAAGGTCATTAAAATAGTAGTTCATTTAGTAAAAAACAATTTCATAGAATTAACAACACTTTTATAATACAGTTATTATATTATTAAAATAAAAATATTTAAATACATTTATATTTTAAGAAAAAAAACTAATATTTAGTTTCATTTTCAAAAAAAAAAAATGCTTCATTTAAAAAACAAAATAGTTTGGTTTAAAAAATATTATTTCATTTCAATTGAAAATAGTTTAACTACATCCGAAAACATTTGCATTTAATCCAAAAATGCTTAGTTTTGGTACTACAATATTACTATTAAACTATTAAAACTTATTATTGTTGTACATCACAATCAGATTTTTCATCAGACATTTTTTTTTTCTTTTTTTAGTTCATTTATTTAACTTTACAATCTATCTTATTTTTATCTAATAAGAGTATGTCGATATTGAGTAATTTGTTTTGGCTTCTTTTATTTAACAGGTGGCGAGTGAGACCATTGGCTCATTTCCGAAGTTTTATATTTTTGGTCAAACTAGTGGGGATTTCTGGTTTAAACTATTCATAAATCTCCTGCTTAGATCCAGAAACCTTTTCAGCCTTCGCACATGTTGGTCTGTACACTGTAGTTGTGATGCGAGATGTATTTGTGATGTGAGACGTTGGGATGTATTTCCAATCTTCCAAAGTATTTTGAGCTTCTTGTTGCTATGGCTTCTTTAACCGATTCGACTTTTAAGTCTTTTCTAATTTCCTCATTTCTCACGAACCATGGTGCATTTACTATTGATCGGAGCACTTTGGATTGAAACCTTTCCAGTATTTGGCAACGTTTGAATTACTTGCACTGTAACAATGTAACATACACTGATTTGTTTACGTTGGCCTTGGTTTTGGTTTTTAATAAGTGTTTTTGCAATTTGTTTGAGGCAGCAGTTGGGCATGTGCTTCTTGCTACTACTACTGTGTCATCAGCAAACGTTGCAGTAACTGTGTTTTCTGTTGTTGGCAAATCTCCAGTATATATTAAGTATAAGGTAGGTCCCGACTGTCTATTTATGATCTTATGAGTAGATATAATTCATGCGGTAGCCTTTGCTTCAATTAGTATAGAAGGTCGTCATGCCACACCCTGTTGAACGCCTGTGCAATATCTAGGAACACTGCCGAGCAGAATTTTTTTTTTTGTTGAGTTGTTTTGTCTAAACCCAAAATGGTGGCTTGGTATTAGGTTTTCTGTTATCAAAATTGGGTCGACTCTCGTCATCAACAAGTTTGCGGTATTAACTTTTGACAGTATAGTTAGTAAACTGATCGGCCTGTATAAAGCCACTGCACTTGGATCCTTACCCGGTTTTTTTTTTTATATAATTCCAAGTCTATGGGATGAACATCCTAACTGCTTTTACGCAGAGATTTGGAATACACAATCACATACAATAGCTTTTTTCTGTAAAATTTTTCTGGTATAGACTAATTTAAATGTGGAAAACTATATTATCTATTGCAGAGTACTTCGCCTTCATAATAGCATACTTCCATTTTATTTTTAGTGGTAACCAAAGCTCTCAGCTATTTATCATTTATTTTATCCCAATGATAAAGGGTACTGCACCAGGACGAAAAATCCAGAAAGTATTTTTTGCCTTCGTCAGGAATCGAACCTGCGACTTTTCGGTTGAAAGACAGGCGCTCTACCTACTGCACCACCCAGCATACTGGTTTTGATAAAATGATAATTTAGGCTTTCTTACATTGATCCGGAAAACAACTTAACCATAGGATAACATTGAATAGGTATGGCATGTATCTTACACCTATTTCTGGAAGTTCTTTTATCATTTTACCAGTTATTTTATCATATCCTGGTGCATTTTTTGGGTTTATTTCATTTTTAATGACTGTATTTACTTCTTTTACGCATCAGACATTAACTTTAAGTTTTAGTTAGTAAACGCATCGATTACTACTGAATAGTGTTAATATTTTTTGGCATTTTATATATTATATAATGTGTTTATAATATTTCTATTATGCCATTAAACCTTTATTCATTTTTTTTTTTAATTTTTAAATGTGCTTCACTTAATTTCATCCAGTTTTAAATTTACAATATTTACCCAACAAAGCATTGTAGGTACTTATGTTAAATATTTATTCTAATGTCCCATCTTTGTAGACGAATTATTTTATACTAGGTACTTCGGACATAACATTCGCCGGTCAAGCATTGAAAACAAAGTTTTTTATTCCGCAAAATAACTCATTTTTCTTAGTATATCATCCAATTTGAGGATAACATTTTTTGTTACATAGGATATTTTTTTCTTTCTCTAATATCCTTGTTATAACCTCCATGGAGTCACCGATATAAAATTGTCCATTCTGTTTTAAAATTTTCTTTTGCATACAACTTAGACACCATGTGGAAATGAAGAAGTTTGTAGTCTTGTAATTGCAGTACCAATTGAAAAAATAGTAAATATTAATATTGCCCTTGATTTGTTCTCTATCTATATATCTTTAGAACGATTTTTAGCTAAATCTAGGTGAATTTTTAAAGGTCGCAAAGCAAGATTTACCACTATTGCAAAAATAGGAATATTTTTTCTGCTTGCCAACATTTTAATTTACAGTATAAGCATTCATATGAACTTTAAGATGTGGCTGCATTGATCAATTAGAAACAGAGTTCCAGGTGGCTAATTCAAAGACACAAACCAGAGAAATTTCAAATTGATTTTATGACTTACGTAAAAATCTTCAAACTACTTCTAATTTGAAAAACCTTCATATATTTTATGGATTTTATGATGTTTTGCTAATTATTATTCAGATAGCTAGTCTTATTTGGTTCTTGTAATTGTTTTTCTTTGTATGGGTGTGGAACTTGGAAATATTTTTCGAGAGATGCGCACAAAAATTAGTACTTTTCAATTCTTTCTATTTCTTGTTAGGCAATTTTTGTGGTAATATTAAAAATTCACATTTTAATTTTTGGGTTTGATTCACCGAGGTGGAAAGTTTATTTTTAGACATTATTAGTGTATTAATAAATACTAGCTATTTATTTATTTTCTTTATTTTCTTAAAAAAAATCAATGTTTTACATATTTTTTTATTACATAATAAATAAGTTAAATTGAAAAACTTAAAACTATAATTGTAAAACATTGATTTTTTTTTAAGAAAATAAAGAAATGAAATAAATAAAATAAATTGTTTCATTTATAATGCTAATGCTAGACCGGCGAATTTTACGCTGGGAATAGCTAGTAATTTACAATATTGTTTGATCTATCTATAACTATTTTTTTACATTTTTTAATTAAGGTATTTATTTATTTACTATAAATTAATTTTCACCGCTAATAGTTTTGAAGAAAACTTTTATATAAGGCAGCGTTTATACGTTTTTGAATTGTGTTAATAACGTATAAATGATGTTCATTAAAGTTTTTTTTTTAAATAATAGTGCTCGACACGCATTTTTGTATTTCGCAAGTTGAAAAAGTGAATTTTGGGAGAAAAGGTATTTATAAACTTCTAATTGTGTTATGCCAATATATTGAAAGATATACATTAAAAAATACAAAAACTGTGTATTAAATATTATTATTATTCATCAATACAAATAATACTTAGAATAATTGATTTACTATTTAAATATTTATATTTTATAAATGTTCTGAAATTACAATGAATATTTATATTGGTTTATAAGTATATATTATTAGTACTCGTAACGCATATTCGTATCTACGTATTTTGCAAGTTTAGAAAGTGGATTTTGCATGAAGAAATATAGTATACTTTGCGACTGTAAAATAAAACCTTCATGAAACAAAATCTGATCTCTAAACGCTCGCTAACAAATACTATTAATAGAGACGTACATTTGAACAAAATGTGGCGAACAGAGATGTCGCTGGCAGTATAGATATGAAATTAAATGTACTTAAACTAAATACATACCACACTCGCATTAAAAACACATTAAAATAGTCATAGACAGTTTTTTTGTGTTTTTTTTATTATCATAATAGCCTTAACTACTTCAAAACTCAAAATAAAAAAATAAAAACATTTGCTTATAGAATTTATATTTTTATTTCACTTCTTTTAAATTTGGGTTTTGACGTTTTGATATGATTAGACATGACCATTATAGTGAAGGTTATGATTGGTTATGGTTGTTATGGCTTGATAAATCATATCGAATCAAATAGGTTATTTAACGAAGTATCATATGACATCATATGACGCCTTATGACTATTATAGTTAGGGGTAAAGCCAATAATTATGCTTTTACTCTTATTGTTCAGTTTTTATTGATGCCTTATGACTATTATAGTTAGGGGTAAAGCCAATAATTATGCTTTTTCTCTTATTCTTCAGTTTTTATTGTTATATTGTTATCTCGGTAGGGTCTCTGATGTAGGTAAGGGTAGTCTGTGATTTTTCTTTTTAAAGTTTTTTTAATTTTTATGTGTACTAAATTTGCCGTGTATTGAATTGGAACTTGATAATAATGTCATAAAATATTTTGTTTTTCTTGTTCTTAGCAGATCGTAAATTTCGGGTTATGATTCTCCATCTACAATATAATATTTACTCAATGCTACTGCGCATTTGAATTTATACTTTTGAATTATTTGTTAATAAAATAAATAAATTTCAATTATTGGAATTTCTGAACATGGGTGAGGTAAAAAATATATTTTCCAAATTTACCATTTGTTTTACCGGTAAGTTTTTTTGCTATAATATCGTAATATCGTAATATTTTAACAAAGCTATTTTTATAATTCGATATAATAATTATATTCTGATAATTCGGTTTTTGTCTTTGCTATTTTTTTTTTTTTTTTAAATTAATTCATATAATCAGATATAATCAATGTGAATTGTTTTTAGGTTAGTTTTAATTTGTTTTTGGTTTTATTTGGTTTTATTGTTTTGTGGTTTATGTTTTTAAATTAAATTTTGCACACTATCGTAATTCGTAATAAAGTTGTCTAATCTAGTTGAAAAAAGCTTTGTGTTGTAAAAGCTTTGTTAAAAGTTTAACAGACGTTTAAGCGTATTAATATATAAGATTAGATTATTATTTTTATTTTTATTTTCTATCTTACTTTCATACTTTTCAACAATGTGTTTAGATACTTATTCTTAAAAAGATTAGATACTTATTCTCCAATTTAAATTATTTGAGAAAAAATTAAATTAAATTTAAAACTTTTATTAATAAATTTTATGCAGTTTGAACTATCGGAGGATCAAATATGTATGTATATATGAATATCGAATATTTCTGTCAATAGGAATATTTTGATCTAAGCTGAATTCTTAATGAATCTTTCCAAATTACAATGTGTGTTGATTATTGAATTTTGAGAACATACTTCTTATACTTCTATGGTTCCACATTCGAAAAAATGTTGGCTAACCGAATTTCGAAGTCCGAGACTCTAATCATTTAACAATTTACCATAACTTTTACAACATCAACGAATTAACTACTTGAAGAAAGGGCTTAACGTTTTTTCGTCAACTTCGTCAGTTCAAGTTTCTATATCTATATTATAAAAAATGTGAATTTGTGAATGTTGTAAAGGATCTCCAATTTAGCCTTGTTTTTATATGTTCATCATCCACGCCAAATATTGTAAATAAACTGGCTTTTAGCCCATGTGTATACGATATTCTCTAAGTTGTATACTGACTTATTATTTCATCG
Source organism: Argyra leucocephala (assembly GCA_963942445.1). Classification (NCBI taxonomy): domain Eukaryota; kingdom Metazoa; phylum Arthropoda; class Insecta; order Diptera; family Dolichopodidae; genus Argyra; species Argyra leucocephala. The sequence goes on along the minus strand of OZ012681.1, from coordinate 79,587,933 downwards.
TAGCGACTGCATTTTACTGCATTTTTGTCACAATGGACTGCATTTTTTTCGTGTGTTAACTGTGATGGCAGATTTAGGTTACAACTGCTAAGCTGATACATTTAGAACAGTAAATTAAAAATAAAATTTGGATAATATGGAAAATTGTATGCGTTAGAATTATTTTAATAAAGTCGGAAAGAGAGCTGTATCTTAATGGCTGTACACTTTATAATATAAATATTTGAATTTCTTTCAATCTGACTATTAAGCTTAAATATGTAGATATTAAGAAGGTAACTTGTCCCATGCAAATGTTAATTAAATTAGTATTGTTGGGAACTAACCCCCCAAATCTACTAAAACACAAAATCCATAATGACTTTTGTCACAAAAAAAAAGAAATCGGGAAAAATAAAATTCACAGACAAAAATCCATCAAAAACTATCTTTGCTATTGATTTCACTTTAGTATCTCCGGTACTGCAAGTTTTTATTATACATATTTTTACTACAATACTAAAAATTTCTGCTTATCAAAGAGAGAGTACCCAAATTTCACGAATTAAAATCATAACACTGTTTCATCATTTTAAATGCTTTAGATAAAATATATATATTTGGGTATTAATTTATTTTGTTCCAGAATATTTACCTAAAAATTGTTTATGCGTAGCCACTGTTGAATTCAAAAAAGAGTATCCAGGATTAATCTTGCCACAATTTTAGTGATTTTGAATTTATGAACTTTCTTTGTGGATGTTTTTTTGGGTTTATTTCTGGATTTTAGTTTGTGGAGTTTTTCACTAGCCCAACGATTTGTTAACCCTCCACCTCCTTATTTTCACTTAAAACCCCATTTTTAGTGTAATTACAAAAAAAAATGCCTTGCGCTATAAATTTATTAATTTTGGTTGATTTAGTCCTTAGTCCAATTGAAATTTGAATAATGTTATTTAATATGCCTAACGGCCTTGGTTTCGAAGATATTGCAGTCAAAATATTGAATATCCAACAACTAAAACCATAGCGATACTAGAACATTTGTGGAATCATTGAAAATTAAAACATTTTAAAATAGGGTCAAAATCTAGGATAACATTCTGGAATCAAATTAAAATAAAAATAATATGAAATAATGCCAGCACTGAAATAGTAGGTAGTTTCCACCAATAACAAACTTGAAAAAAAAATAAACATTAACAAAAAAGGGTTACCATAGAATCGTAATTAAATTCTTATCTTGGGTTGTTTTTTGTTTTTCCTCAGAATATTTTTAGGTGCTATTCTCCATCAGTATACTAACGTTTCATTAATGTATGTATCATTTCACACATCGTTTCATTTAATTTTTTTTTAATTTTTCTTTGAGTAAAAATTATACTTTTTTTTTTTTTTGAAACAGAAGTAGGCAATGTTGTTAAGATAAAAATGAAAAAATAAAATAAAAAAATATATTATGCAATTTATTGTAAACATTTTAAATACCTTAACTTGTTTTAAAATTTATGAATATAAAAATTATTTTATGAAAATGGAAATTGGAATTATCAGACATATAAATTTTAATTTTGTGTTTTCTTTATTTTTATTTTTTGATAAATATGGAAATTTAAAGTGCTAGGTTTTTTTTTCACATTTTACTCGTGTGATTTAAAGAGGCTTTTAAGTAAATTTTAAAATTATTTATAATCAAATACTACTGGAATTTTTTAAATTAATATTTTTTTATTTTTTCTTTATTTTTATGAAATGTGTTAAATTTATAGGTAATAAAATTATATGTAATTATGTAGATTTCTTTCTTAATACTAACACTGATAATGAAATTTAAGAAATTTTTTTTTTTAAATATTAAAACTAATATTAGCGAATAATTAATTATGCCCACGATAATTTAACTTAGAGATTATAATTTTGAACAAGGAAAATTTTTTAGATAATAAAAATATTTTATAATATTTTTTAATTAGATATTTTCAATGGAAAAAAACACTAGATAGACAAGTTCAGAAGTGATAAAATTAGAAGTAGGCGATTGCGTATTAAACTAGTTGTTAAATAAATAATTATGCAAAATTAAATTTTTAATTTAAAGAGCAAAAATTACATAAATTGAATTACAGAGAGAAATTAGAAAAATTCCAGTATAATTTAGCTTGATAACGTTGCATTCATAATGATTCGTAGAAGTCGTTGATCTGTTTGACCTCTATATAATTTCAGGACATACAAAAGACATTATGAAGTAGTTGAAAAATTGAAGAAGTAAGAAAGTATTATTATTTCTAACAGAACTAAATATTCGAAAGACCTCCAGTCTTATAAATTTGTATTTAAATATTTTTTTATTTTACTTAATGCAAAGAAAACACTACACTAATTCATTTCCAGCGAAATTTATTTGCAGGAGTTTTCCGTAAGACGGAAAAACACTCATTGAATTTTAAATTATTAAACAAAATTGTTTTATTTTAACTCTTTGGCTCGATTTGTCTGATATATCGTACAATGTTTATTATACAAGAAAAGAAAATATTAAATGGAAGCGTACGAATTTTCAACTTAATTTTGTTAATGATGAAGTATATGAGCAATTAACCATTTATCTCCCAGATTAAATTTTTTTATTGCATCGACTTAAAATTTTATTATACGTTCCCATTTGACTGTAGGAACCAGAAAAGCACAATTTTGGGGTTCTACAAAACCTGGGGGAACCCGAGATATATCATGTGTCCATATTATGGCAACACTAGTAGAAAGCCAAGTACAAAAATGTAATTTTCTTTTCAACTTTTTATTATAAATTTATTACATACTCCAATCACAGTTTTTTAATATCAAGTTAGAAACAAATAAAGAAAAGAAATTAAAAAATTCAGAGGTACAAATTTCATATAAAAAAAAAGCTAATTTTTTGTGTGATATTGGACAAAACATTTTACACATAGACCAACATTACATTTTTTACATTCGGTTTTCCCGTTGGAATTGCAATATTCGTGTGCACATCTGAGATTTTTATTCTCTTTTGTAGATCGGATTAAGTGATCCATACCATATAGTGTATCGTCTGAAATTAATACTAATCCAAAAGCATTTTGGAACTACGTAAATTGAAAAAGAAAATCTGATCAATTCCCAACTTTTATGAAATATTACGGAGAGATTAGTAGTGGCACAAAAACCATATGTGAATATTTCCACAACTTTTTTGCAACTTCTTATTCTACATCTGTCTTCACGGTTAATGAAAATAATATTCATCACCTGAATGAATATCCTAAAACATCTTTCACACACATAAATATAGATGAAAGTGTCGTAGAGGACTATTTAGTAAGTTTTAGTAGTAACATGTCTCCCGGCCCTGATGGTGTCCCTGAATTAATCTTGAAAAAGTGCTCAAAAACACTTGCTCTTCCCCTTTGTATGCTATTCAATGCATTTACACAATCAGGAATTTTCCCATCAATTTGGAAAAAGTCTTACGTGCATAAAAAAAATCTTAAAGATGAAATACTTAATTATCGCCCTATTGTTAAGTTATCATCCAGACCTAAAGTTTTTGAATTAATTGTTCTTAATTCTGTTTATAGTTATTGTGCTCTTTTTCTCACTCATATAGTCAGCATGGATTCATAAAACATAAATCTGTGGTAAGAAATCTTGTGGAATCAACTTCAACATTTATTAATAATTATTCTGCATTTATCTGGATGTTTGTAAGTTCGACGGAATACTCCAACACATATACAAATTACCATATGTATACAAATTGCTTTGGTACTGTTTTTTAACCCCTGTCTACCATGCTGAACCTTTGCAGGAAAAAATACCATTGCATGAAATATATTTTTTTTAATTTAATGTTAGTCTTCTTCGCAAATAATAAGGAAAAATAAAAAATAATAATAATAATAATATAAATAAAACAAACAATTTTTTTGATTTATAATAAGAAGGACTAATAGAAATTTTATCAATAGTTTTATATGGTTTAATAACCAAAAGGCAAACAGCATTTAACACAAAAAAAAACATAATGCACTTAAAGGTTATTTTTATTACTTAAAATTATACACAGTATGCATATGTGTCTACATATTTTTTTTTTTTGATTTTTTGTTGTTGTTATGATAATGGTTATAGCATCATAGTTTTGCTGACGTATGCATTACATGTGCTATAATACTATAAGTATATATATATATACTCTAGCAAGAAATGTGATGCGATGATGAGTTAAAATTGTTATCTATTTTTATTTTTTTTGTTTATTGTTTTTTTTTATATATATATATATATATATATATATATATATATATATATATATATATATATATCTATATGATATATAAATTTATAATCGTATATAATATTTAGTATATATTATGGGGTTAGGTTTTGGTTCTGCTGATTTACACATAAAAACAATAACAACCTATACATTATTAAAGAAATTAAATGAAATTTTGTACTATTATTTTTTTTTCTTATCTTTGTAAATTTAAAATTTTTAGGTAAAATTTTTAGAAATGTATGTTGTGGAGACTTAGAGAGTGATGATTTTTTTTAATATAGTATGTAGGTATATATATAGGTATCGGTTAAAACATATTGATTGTTGTTCTTCTTTTTAATGTATGTTATAAATAATAATTATGTATGAATTTTAACATGAACAGTTCATGAATTTTTTGAAATGAAATGATATTTTAAATTTTTTTATTTTAATTTTTTCTTCAAACCGGATTTTTTTTTTTATTCATCAAAATAAATATTATGTGTACCATACAATATTATTGTTTTTTTATATTTACAATTTTATTTATTTTTGTTTTTAAAACTGTTTTCGTTCAATGTTAGTGCTCATTATAAAATATTATTTGTTGTCTATAAACTTTGACGCTAAGCTTACGCAGCGAATGTTATTGAATGTTAACAGGATTAACTTAATTCTGAATTATACAATAAATTTTCAATGTTGGCAAAAAGGATGTCATTAAAATGATCGAGTAAGTTACCCTCAGGGAATAGAAAATTTTGCACCTTACTACAAATATTCTGTTTATATGGTAATTAAAAGCGTTATAATACAAAAATAAAGGTATAATAAATTAGTAAATACGTATTTTTCTTAAACTTGAAATGAAAACTCTAATGAAGGAAAAAAATGGTAGAATTTATTTTGCTTCCGTCATTTATGGCGGGTTACCAAGCTAGTTTATTAATAATATAGAAAAAGGCTTACAAGCAGATGTAGTCTATACTGATTTTAGTAAAGCTTTTGACATTTTACCACATAGTGTAATATTACTTAAATTACGAAAATTAGGTTTCCCGTTAATCTTTGTAAAATGGATCAACTCATATTTAGTGAACAGACTTTATAGTGTTCTGTTCAGGTCATCTATTTCATCATCTTTTGTAGCTAACTCAGGTGTTCCCCAAGGTAGTCACTTAGGTCCTTTTTTGTTTATAATCTGTGTTAATGATGTTGTTTCATGACCTTTATAATTTTTCTCTGTGGTGTACAAAATAATAACTTATTTCTTGACATCAAAAAGTGCGCATTAATGTGTTATACTCGCCATTCTAATCCATTCATTTATAATTATTCTTTTAATGGTGAATTATTACTAAGAGTTAATTCTATTAAAGACTTAGGAGTGGTTTTCGATGATAAATTAACGTTTAAATTACATTATAATCACATAATAAATAAATCAAATTCCCTATTAGGATTTATAAAACGTTGGTCAAAGGAATTTTCTGATCCATATATTTTAAAGACTTTTTACACAACATTGCTCCGATCTAATTTGGAATATGCCAGCCAAGTATGGTCTTCATTTTATGATGTTCACATTCAAAGAATTGAAACCATTCAAAGAAATTTTTCAAGATTTGCCCTTCGTAATATTCCCTGGGAGGATCCTATTCATCTGCCTCCTTATGAACATCGATGAAACTTAATTCACTTGGACACCCTACAGAAAAGGAGGGAAATTGCTGATGTAACCTTTATTGTTGAAATTGTTAAACGAAATATTATTTCTCCACTTATTTCTGACAAAATTGTTATTAACACCAATTCTCGGCTTCGATCCGTTAATTTTTTTACACTGGTGCACCATAGAACTAACTATGGTAGATTTGAACCTATTAACAGAATGTTAATATTGGGAAATAAATACAAGGTCTTAATTGATTTCTCCCTCTCCAAGTCTTTTTTAAAAAAACAACTACACCAATTAAACTAATCATACACCTACACACCCATTAGTATTAAGTATTAATAAATTTAATTGTATTTCATTTAATTTAATTTTCTTAACTGTAACTTTTATAGATGTAAGTAATATGTAACTGCTTGATTTAAGCTTGAAATAAATAAATATCATACCGTACACATAGCTCTCCAGCTGATAAACTGTATTTTCTTCCAAGTCTTTTTCGCTCACTCTTATAGAGAAGCAAATATACATTTGCAATGTCCCGGCGTATAATTTCGCTGAGTGACATAACTTCCATTCAATCGAGCTAATTGCCATGCATTTTGGATTGTAGAATCAATTAACCATATTAACAATATGACAGTTAACAGTACCCACCACCATTATTTTTCCTTTTATTCTGATCCGATACATGTTTGTATTGTGCTTTGGTAGGATAACTGGACGAAATCGAAATCGAGTTAAAGGATGGCGGATAGTAGAACAAGATAGATATGGAGGAAAACTATAAATGAAGTTAAAGTTCACCCTAATGAGCAACCAATATATGACATACCCATTTTCTAAATTAGTTTGCTATATAAATTGATAAATGGATATCTTCTATTAATATAGAAAATTATTTATTTGTTAATTTGTATATCATTATCAATCAGGATTTATAATATCAGAATCTATAAAAATACTTTCTCCATTTTAATTACTGTATTATTAACATATTATAAATAAATTAATAATATAATATACATATTTTATACCACTACTACTACTACTAGCTTATATACATATACCTATATATTCCATATTGTTGTTTTATAAAAAAAAATAATAGTAACTTGTCAATATTTTTTTAATATTATTGGCATTATCTAGGCATGTAACCTTAATAAATATATATATTGTTTCGTCCTGAATAAATCGAATAATAAATTATTGTCATTTTATTTTTCCTCTTTTAAATACATACAGAAGTAATATGTCATAACAATTTCCTTAATTGAGTTATTTTTTAAAATAATAAGCAATAATTCATATTCATATGGGGGTGTGTATATATTTAACATAAAAACTACAACTGTAAGAATAATTTAAATCACTAATTCTTCAGATGTCACAACTACAAATTGAAATCATTTAAAGTTCTAAATAATAAGGTATTATTTATAATTTATTGACCTAATTTAAAAAGAGAGAGAAAAAAAATACAAACTTCGATACTATCCTATAATTATTTATAATTATTTTCAAAGGCAAAAAGAAAGTAAAAAAAAAAACCAAGTCATAATTCCCCATTTACCTTAGAATACAATAAGTTTTCTATTTTCCTGGAAAAAATCATTTCACTGCATTGTTTTATAACACAAAAAGCAAGTCAACTAAATGGTCTGGTTACTTACTGTGTTTAAAATTTTTTTTTTTTTTTCATTTTAGTTAAGTATATTGCAAAGGATCGTCCCATGCTCGTTAAATTGTTAAAATCAATATGGCCGACTACGGTGTATAATTATAATAGTCTCAATAACATTACATACTCTAACTACAGTAATTATAAATGTTATATATTACATATCTATATGTGGGTATATATTAAAAAATTATTATAGTACTAGATAATATGCATTATGCAATTTATTTAAGTTTATAAAAAAAAAAAAACATAATAATCTAAGACTAATAGTTATAAAAGAATGAATTAAAACTAAATTATTAGAAAAGAAAATAATTGAATTTGAATCGAAGAGAAATATGTTTTTTTTAAACATAGCCAAAACTTTAGGTGAGGACTTTTTATAACGATTGGTACGTTTGGATAGGGCGGTAAAGAACAGTTAAAAAAAGAGAAGGTAAATGGTGCCAATGTTTGTCTTAAATTTATGAAGGTCATAAGACATATAGAATTGGTTATCTTTGGGGATCACATAACATGGAATTTGGTTGCACATGCGGAATTTTTGGATTATAAACGAATTTCCATAACTTTTATTCTGTCATTTATAGGGATTACCACGATATGGGGATGACAACATTCTTCATGTACATGTTTCGTGTTTTACGTCAAATTGATATTATTGATCATTAATAGGATTCTTCTATAATTTCGGGAAGAAAAATTATTTAAACACAGTTTTTATATTTGTTAAACTTTCATAAAGTTTTCAATCCTTGATGAATTAATAGCTTCTGTTAAATTCATTTTTGCCAACTTTAACATCAAACCCAAGGTAAATATCTATTTTTCAATTTTAATAAAAAAAAAAATCATATTCTTGACAGCTGTACAAATCTGAAATTTCATCTTATTCTCATGTAACACATTCGCTACTGATTTGATCTGTTGGGTCTATGACAATTTGCAGGTACAAACAACACAATTATAAGTATATTAAAATCATTTTTACTATTAATTCTATGTATGAGTAGGTATGATTCGAGTATTTGAGTCTTCATCAATATTGTTCATCTTTAGTATCATCTTTAAGATCAAGCTTAAATTTTGATTTCTGATTTATTGTTTATCACATTTTATTAATATTTTAATTTCATTTATTATGCCTGTGTCAAATTAACATTTCATATATTGTTTCTTATAATTATATTTACAAATACTTATCTATGTCTTAATCTATCAAACTATAAAGTTTGATTTAATACCCTTCTAAAACTTGAAATTCCAACCTTTGGAGAACATGTTTTCATTTTTATTATAAATATTTGCATTTTATATTTTCACACTTGCACACACGGTGCTTTTTTCTATTTTATTATTCTGGAACTTCATCTAATATAAACTACTTGAATTGGTCATTTCGAAAAGGCTACATTTACACATTTTCGTCATAATGACTTTTTTGCACTAAAAGAAGGTTAATAAAGAAACATTATAGATTTAAAAATAACGTATGTATAATATATATAAATGTATTGGTTATTGCAACAAACTGCATGCAAAACCTTCCTGTACCCATTATTCTAGTTCAGGAGATTTTTTACTGCAGACAATTATGGATTTTTGAATTCTGTATTTGCAATATGAATAACAGAAAAGCTTCATTTTTTTCAGATCACGAAGGACAGGCTCTTAAAGGATCAAATGAAGTATGTTCTTTTCTCTGTCAATATTTCAACACAATAGAATAACAGAAAATGTTGACAAAGCACATATTTAAAATACAATATAAAAATATTCATCAATACAACAAACATTCAGCGGCCACAATTTAACCTGAAGTAATGCAACATTAGTGCTTTTATTAATAGCTTGATAGACTTGTAATATGTCGTGATCTACACGATCGTAAATTTTACTGAAATCCGTGTATATCACATCAATTTTATATTCACTATCCATTAAATTTAGAATTTCAGAAATGTATACTGTAAGGTTAGTCGTAGTAGATCTTAAATTCTGAAATCATTTTTTTGTTCGTTTAATATTTTGTTCAAAGTTTGGTGTTATTTTTTTTATAACAATTTTTTCAAATAGTTTATGGCAATACCATGGTAGCTCTCCACATGAGAATTTTGTTACCTTCCTTTCTCATATCTTAGGCGTAAGATATGAGATTTCCAATGCTTGAGGGAATGTTTCTATTGATAAATGAGTAATTTAAAATAAAATCAAACAAACGACACAACAAACACTCTAATATATGTACCTATAATACTTTAGTTCAAAGTAGTAGATGAAACTCCGACGACTTAGTTTGTGTCGTACAACTTAAGCCAGCATCTTTATTAAATTTGTTATTATGGTGCTGCTCAACATTTATACGAATTGAACATTTATCAGAAAAACAAGAAAAATGTATGGTATTGTAATAAAATGTTAAAATAAGTAGATTAAGTTCTTAAAGTAACCTAAAGGAAATCAGATTTGAATAACTAATAATATTATGAACATCTACAGTGTTGAATTGTCGTATTAATTATTATAAATGTTTTTTTTTTTTATAATTATGCCATCATTTTAGTAAATATGATAATTTTATATTTGAAAAGTTCACAGTTCTTAAACTGAATTATTCTAAAGAAGAACGAAGAATAGCATTTTGCTAGTATTGAAATAAAAAAAATTATCAAATCATGGCATTGTTAGCAACTCTCTCTAAGCTATTTGAGAAATTATTAATAACAATAAACACTCACAATAAACTGAACTATACCTGACCATAAGATAAAAGCATACCACTTCAAAACAAATACATCGAATAGTCAGTCAAATTAGCAAAACATTCGAAGAAAAACAATACTATTCCGCTATATTTCTCGATATATCTAAAGCCTTCGATAAAGCATGACATGAAGGTCTTATTCATACAATGAGGAACTATATGCTATTTAGTGTCCGCCACGAGCTATTGATAAATTACAAAGAGGAAATTCATTAACAAATACAAGGGCTACTCCTTATTTGCACATCCAATTCAACCTATGGAATCCCTCAAGATAGTGGTTTAGAGGTTAGGTATATTTATAGTTTAATTATAGTGAGAGAAAAAATGACAACATTATTGTTAAAACGTATCTCTTTTATTCTAATTTGGTCGTTTCATAGTCGGTTGAGTAGAGTAGTCAGATAATGGTTATAACATATAAGATATTACGACGTTATAAGCAAATCGTCAGTATAACGTTATTTCGGACACTTTTAAGTTTTAATAGGTGCGTCATAGTTATAAAATGTAAAAAAAGTTGTGAAGTAGACATAAAATAACTTTATGACTACTGATAAAATAAATCGTCGTATTGTAGTCGTAATGACGGATAAATTATAACTTTTACAAGAATGTCTTATAATACCGCAGTATTAAAAAAAAGTTCAATCCAAAATATTAGAGAACCACAACGACTGCACCATGGCATGTTTAAAATGCTAACATACACAAAAATTTAAATATTCCTATACGATTAAAGAAGAAATAGCTAGATAGGATTGGAAGAAAATTCAAATCAAGGTAGGGAAACATTCCCAATTCAATAGCAAGAAATCTACTACTTTACATAGGTCACCACCGATTAAAGAGAAAAAATAAGATCATAAAACTGTAATAAAAAAAACTAATTATCTATCAATGGCAGGAAACATTTCTGTGGCTTCAAACAATAATCGCTTAAGTTGACATAAGAAAGAATCGAGTTATGACCACTATGAGATTCGTCATGTTGTTTTACACATTTATGTGTTGGCTTGGTGTGCTTCTCGTACGATACTTGTAGTCAATAGTTTAAAAGTTATCGTCAATAGCATAATGGCTATATATCATAATGCAATAACAACTTAATTAAATTTAAGATTATAATTAAATAATTTAATTTTTTGCAATATTAGCTTATTTTGTTTTAGGCTATTATTGTTTACGAGATGCATTGCATATTATTTTATAACTATATAGAAAATTATAACCGCTTATTTCAAGTAGGCGATTATTGCATAATTAAAATTGCAATAAATAAATTCTTAGTTTGAAATAAGTTCTTATTTCATAGTACGTTGATATTTTACTAATGAAATCATTATTTCAACTTAAGAGATTATTGCACATTATGGTTTTATTTAACGGTTTCTTAACTGATGCTACTAAGTTGTTATAACGCATGTTTTGTCAGAGCGAAATCTCATTTAAGCGTTTATTGTAATGTGATAAGGTCTATTGTTTTGCTGATTAAGTAAAGTACTAGCAGTGATATTAATTATTAAAATAATAATAATTGAAGAAAGCAAATATATTTGATATTTTTGTGGAAAACATTATTAGAATATCAAAACGCACTTTAAAAATTTTAGAATTAGCTAAAAATTATAATAGGAAAAACCAAGTAAAAGCAGTACTGATTGAAGATGAAGGTAAATATTTTATTAAAATACATACATACATACCACGTTTGAATTTACTAATAATATTAATTTTATTATATTATTTGGCTTTATTAACTTGTCGCTCTTGTGGTTCTGTGGTTTGTTTATTTGTATATGTTTGCTCTTCTTCTTACTGCCTGTAATAGAATAATAGGTTGTAATAAGAAGGGGAACGAGATGTATATTATGTATTCATTTCAAACTTCTTTCTCTATGAAATTTACTGACTAAATTAAATCGAAGCCGTATTGTATTTAAAAAGAAAAAAACAACAAAAATAAATATAAAAGTATACGTACATGAATAATGATAGATACAGAGCAATCTGAGTAAAAGTTAAATACTTTTTCTCTAAAAGGCCTTGTTGACTGTATAGGTGACACTGATTGAAAATAATTAGTATTGGCCTCCGAAGATTCAACTGCTAATGTATACACATTCGACTTGCATCAATATTTACCAATTGCAAAATTCATTATATTTCTACAAAAGAAAACTGTGAACTTGCAATTTGATTTGTGCACGATCGTGTAAAAGGAACGCTTATCTGTTACATTTGGCACGACGCTCTAGCTGGTCGTGGTGGGAATGAAATTTCATTATGTCTTTTTAAGCAAGTTAATAGTCTTAAAATTGATAGCCAACTAAGGCAATTGATACTTTATAGTGATTCATGCGTTGGCCAAAACAAAAATTCATTTTTTTCCCACTATATTTCGCTTTTGAACAGTTACCAATTATTGAAATAATCGATCATAAATTTTTAGAAGTGGGACACACTCACATGGAGTTTGATTCAGATCACGCTGTCATAGAAAGAAAAAAGAAATGAACTAATTCAAAAATATTTCATCCATATGACTGGTATAATTTAGTTCGATTTTTAGGCTAAACAAAAAAAATGTTTTGTAACTGAAATGAAAAAAGAAGATTCTTTAAATTTTTCACTTTTTCTAAAAAATAAATTCGTTTGGAGAGATTGCAATAGTGGTGACGATATTGCAAATATGAGTTTAAAAAAATATTTTATAAAAACTCTCCACATGACCAAGAACCATTCAAAATATTAAATATCTTAAAACGTGATTTAGCTCAGTAAATGTGAGCTCTATTCCTATAATCGAAGAAACTGTAAAAATATCCTTAAATAAAAAAGCCGATCTTCACGATTTATTAAGTTTTATTGATCCCAATTTTCACCAATTCAACGAAAGCCTACCAATACTCATGTTATTCATCCAGATTTAATTGAAAAGGATTCGGATGTAGAATGAAGTTATTAATTTTATAAAAGCAATAAAAACAATTATTGATATTTTAAGCAACTTTGACAAAATTGAAGCAAGTGCTAAACTTTAAAAAAACTTTAAGAATTATAATTAAATATTAAAAATATTTTTTTTATTTATTTAAAATATGTTCATTTTCATTTTCTAAACACATGGAATATTTTTAGTTTTATATAAATGAATTTATAATTAAAATAAAATATGAAAAATGAGTAAAATAGAATAAAAAAAATGTTGTGATTTTGGACTATATAAACTATATACTTCCGTTTTAATTTTACAATAATAAACGAAATCAAGATAAGCTCCCAAGATTATTGAAATGTGTTTTACAATAAAAGCTTTGGTCATTATAATATCAAAAATGTTACGTTATTAATAATCGCTTAACACATTCACGTTCAATTAATTTTTTAAGTTTTCATTGAGAGACGCAATTAATTTTTTCATGCAAAAGTTAACGACGGGAATTCAGGCAATTATTGTGTCATACAGCAAACTATGTTAGGATAAACAAATTGCGGGAATTACCGCATGACGGGATTTGCCGTAATTAATCCCTCATACAGAAAACTATGTTGGGATAAACAAATGGCGGGAATTACCGCATGACGGGATTTGCCGTAATTATTCTCTCATACAGGAAACAATGTTAGAGTAAACAAATTGCGGGAATTAACGCCGTATATATTTGGCCATAAATGAATATTACTTAGTTTAATTTTTTAATTACAAACTTTATTTTAACATTATTAAATTGGGACATATGATTAGAAAATAAATTAACATTCAATTTCTCAAATAAATTAACATAAATAAAAAATAAACTAACATTCAACTTCAACATAATATAAGTAACATAAATTAATATTAATTCAAAAATTATCGACTTCGTTTATTTAACAAAATAACTCACAATATAAAACAACAAAATTACTTTTCATTAATATGATATGCTTCAAAACAGCCCATAGGACACAGAGCGGGTTTGTCAAAAACAATTTTTGCACTGAAAACTGGTTTCGTTCCTCTTCCCATTTTTTGTACACTGCTTGCATCTTCTTTGGAAGCTTTTATTTTTTCCTGTGTCTTGGTATTGTAATGGAAACGGAATCTTCTCGGGATAATGTTGAGTGCTCCAATCAGTTACTGGGTTTTCTTTTTGAATGGGACGCCCTGCAGATGTGACCATGTTCACGATATTTTTACCTTCTGTTATGTTAGGTGGCAAATTTATTAAAGCTTTAATAAGCTGATCTCGAAATCTTACGAAACACATTTTTGGATGGAATTTTTTGTATATATAAAACGAGTTCCATACAGCCATATCAAGAAAATGAAATAACACTTTTTTATACTACCTAACAGTCTTACGAGGACAGGAATAGTAAGATAGAAGTTGGTCGGCTCTATTAATGCCGGACATATGCTGATTATAAAATGCCTCATCAATCAGTTTAATTTTCTTTACTCCTCTTTTATTAGTGCTCTCAATCAACTGGGGATGGTGCGCTGTAGTAATGGTTAAAACATCACGTTTGTCTTTCCATTTTGTGATGTATACATTTCTGTTTCTACTCCATATCATTTCACCCCTTTGTAACTTTTTTTGAATCACAGCTTTTGGATTATTTTTCCTATTAGTGCGCAACGTACCAGTATTGTGCGTTTGATACTTTAGCAATAAAGTGGAAAGATCAAAGGAATTATAAAAATTATCCATAATCAAATGGTGTCCTCGGTTAAGATACGGGATAATATTCCATTAATTTTATTACCAGATCTGCAGATTTAGTGGCAGTCTCCCTTCCTCCGTAAACCATTACATTTAGAATGTACCCATACTACTTGTTAATTCATATAACTTTATTCGATATCTGGCACGTTTGCCTTTAATATATTGGCGAAATTTTAATCTTCCTCTAAATAGCAGAAGCGCTTCATCCAATGACAATTCCTTAGACGGGTAAAATACTTTTCTGAAATTTCTTATTAATAAACTGGTTAGAGGTGTAACTTTGGCCAATTTTGGAGCATTTTCTTGGTTATCAGGTCCATGACAGCTAAAACACCTTAAGATTTCTTCAGAACGGCTCCCGGATATTGTTGCACCAAATATTGGTTGATAATAAAGAACGTTTTTAGAAAAACGATGTCTGATTGAGAGCTTTTTGTTTTGCGCCTGCAATAAAGCAATTTCTAAAAATTGTAGCAATTCGTTCTCTAAAATGTTTTCAAAATCTTTCGAGCAAATTTTCTGGTTGATGGCCTTTCACTATTATATAGATTTCTACCATAATTATTAGTAGACGCAATAAGTAAACTCAATACATCCTTGTCGAAAAGAAATAGGAAAATTTGAAGGGGAGTTGACTCTTTATCAATATTTACTTGTAAGCCGCTACTACTTTCCTCAAAATTAAAAAACGGTATCTCTGCAAAATTCTCTACCCATTTATCATCATTGCGTGTATCGTTATCTAAATCTGCATTGATTTCATCAGATTCGGATATATCATCTTGATCACTATCGCTATTACTACTATCAGTATCGCTAGAATCTTCCCAGGCATCTCCATCACTATCTAAGTTTTCTTCTTCTGACCCCAAAACATCATCCACCAACTTTTGTCATTTTGATTCTTCCATTTGATTCTTGAGATAATTAAAAATTATTTTATATAATTCTAAAATGCAATGCACACTTACCATAAATATATTTATTATATTTATTTTATTTTCTAAAAAAATTTATTTCAACACCTTAATTTATAAAATATCAAAATGCACTGAGAAACGCAATTGTTTTGATGCACGTATAAATCAAATGGATTAAAAACGGCAATTCCCGTAATTTATTTTTTTACCCGTCAAACGAAACATTAGTTTTGAAGCAGATATTATACTACAATATCCTAGAGAATTCCTTGTCCCTTGTTCCTTATCAAAGTGAAAGTGGCAGAAGAATGCGAGAGCGAAAGAAAGAGGAAACTGCTTGAAAGGAAATTCAACTTACTTCAGGAAAAAGAACAGGTTGACACAAAACCTAAAGTTCACGTGCAGCAAATTGGAAATTTTGTGGTGAATCAGTCCTCTCAGACCTTCACCGAAGATCAAATGGTGCTACTTAACAACGGACTTAATTACGCGATACCAAATGAAACTGATGTCGAAAAACATATTGTAGACTTAGAAGCAGGAATCAACACGTACAATCCAACGTTGCCCATTACAACAGAACAAAAGGAGCTTATAAGAGCCACCACAGCAAAAGTCATTAAAGAAAAGATGTCGATTGACTATGAGAATAAAAAGGTAATCAGAAATGAGAAAAATGTCATCAGAGACATCAAGGCGAAACCAGTATACTTTGTCAAGGCTGATAAAGGCAACGCACTGGTAATTTTAAACAAAGAAGATTACGATAATAGGATGCAGGAGAAGATCACGAACGGACCTTACAGGAAATTAAGAAACGATCCTCTTCAACAGTTCATCAAGCGAGTAGACAGCACTATCAAGGAATGCCGACAAGTAATAGGAGTCAACAAGCTTAAGGTCCCCAATCCAGCACTTCCTAGAATTAAAGGACTTCCTAAAATTCACAAACCAGGGAATGAGATGAGAGAAATTGTGACAGCAGATATGTCTCCAACATATAAAATAGCCAAATGGTTAGTGGAGGAGTTTCGTAATATGGATAAGCAGTTCGAAACCCAATCAGTGAAAAACTCTAAGGAACTTGCTCAAGAATTACAATCAATGGGAGGACTTAACGAAGACGAGGTCATAGTCTCTTTTGACGTAAAATCGCTTTTTCCCAGTATCCCAGTCAAAGAGGATACTATTCTGGTAGAATGGTTACTACAACAAGAAACTGGACCACAGTGGAGGACAACAGTACATAAAACTGATCCGGCTTTGCATGGAAGAAAATTATTTCACCTTTAGAGGAAATTTCTACAAGCAATTGAAGGGAGCTCCAATGGGAAATCCCCTTTCTCCATTCATCAGTGAAATTTTCATGGCTAAATTGGAGTCAGATTTAGCAGCAGAAGAACGGTTACCAAGATTTTGGAAAAGATACGTAGATGATATTTTTGCTGTAATAAAGGAAAAGGACTTAGAATCAACCTTAACTACTCTTAACGGGCTCCACAGGAATATACAGTTTACTGTCGAAGTAGAAAAAGAAGGCTAACTACCATTCTTAGATCTACTGTTAAGTAAAACAGGAACATCTCTAGAACTAGAGATGTACAGGAAACCTACAGATACTGACAGGGTCATCCCGAATACCTCTAACCACTCCTATCAACATAAGATGGCATCGTTCAACCACATGATCCATCGAATGTTAACACTTCCCATCTCCCAAAAAGGTTTAGTAAAAGAAACTAAACACATATTTGAAATTGCTAGAATAAACGGATATCCTGAAAAAACCATCACAGCCTTACTTAGTAAACGGTAAAGAAGTTTACAACGGAATTCCCTCACTAACCTACTCACTGATCAACAACCCATAAGAAGAGTAGCATTGGAGTTTAGCAAGATTTCTCTCCCACTCAGAACGAAATTAAGAAAACACGGGTTAGATATCGTATATAGCAGTAGAACTAACCAACTCAAGTCTGTTCTAGGTTCAACTAAAGACCCAATCGAACAAATGGAAAAATCAGGTGTATATAAGGTAACTTGCAGTCATTGCAACAAAGTTTATATTGGGCAAACTAGGAGAAACATGCAAACGCGACTCAATGAACACCTGAAAGAAGCAGAACTGGCTAAAAAGAAGAACTCAACAGAGTTCCGATCCAAAGTAGCAGAACACATCATCCAGGAGAATCGTAGCATTTCGAAAGAAGACATTGTAATGATAAATTACATTAGAGATTCTAATTTCTGTACGAATAAAATAAATAAGACAATTTTAGATTTCTTTCCTCAGTCGTATCTGTATGATAAGCATATCAGTAAAATTAAAAGGAAAATATTCGACTATTTTCACTGTTATACCAAAATTTTACTCTAACGCTGGAAAACAAGTTTTTATAAAAACTTGCTTACTAGTACTTATTTAAATTAACACCAGCGCATCAAACCTACAACTTTTTATTAGTATATAGGACAAAGTATTAAAAAATCCCCCTCATAGTTTCTAGGAGTTTTTAACGGTCATAAAATTCAAATTCAAACTTTAGCGGGAATTCCCGTAATTTGCAATTTGGACAAAACTGAAATGACGGGAATTCCCGCGATTAACGCGAACGTGTTAACTTCGTTTTTTTTTTTACTTTTTTTAATCAAATTATAACTAATTTACTCTTTTGAGAATTAAAAATAAACTATCTGACAACATTTATTGAATATTTACAAATATTGGTTCATTTACTTCAAAAACTTTTTTCAAAATTTAATTTAAACCTTTAAATTGTTTTTCTCGAAACTGTCATTTCAGACATAAGCGATTATTGGTTGTAGCCACAGATTTATTAAAGTTAGATTAAAAGATTTGAAAACAAATTGTTAAGTTCTAATATATAAAACAAAGATATAATAAAAAAATATAAAAAATATGTCATGTCTCAACTGGTAGTCTAACTCCAGTATATTTCTGTTAACAATAATTCAGCATTATTTTATGTTTTCGATATTTTTCCTAACACAATATGGATTTTTTTCCCAAGATTCTATTTTCATGATTTTCAATTTCAGATCATTTTGTTTTTTTTTTTTTTTTTTCAAAATATCAGGGGAGGGATGACCTAAATCTTATTTCATTCAATAACATAAAGAAGAGATAATCAATATATTTTAATTCGAGTTTATTTTTTGCTTGAAAATTTGTAGAACACATGTTCTTATTTAAAATTTAAAATAAAGATAAAAAAATATAACATCAAATCCAAAAAATGAATTTGAGTTGAAATTAAAAACTCTCAAAGTACAAAGTTTTGCAATGATGAAAACAAATTTGTAGATTGTAAATTGCAAAAAAAAGAAAAAAAAAAAAGAAAGTAGATTATAATATGGATGTTTAAGCATTGGGAAAAAATTAGCGTTCTAAATACAATCAGGTATTTTCTTTATCCGCCTCCTCTACCAAAATATCTTTTTAATGTTTCACCTTTACTTTTTTCTTTATTTTATTAAGTATTTCAATTTGCAATTGTTAAACTCGTTGTACATATTGGGGATAAAAATGTATCTACACGTATATGAGAATTTAAGAAATTTCCCAATACAAATTTTCAATATTTAAAAATTTAACAAAAAATAACATAACGGAAAAGAAAATTAAATTGAAATTTGAGGTATTCAATGATTGTTTTCGAGTGTTTCAACTTTTTTTTTTGTTTTTTTTTTTTTTTTTAGATTATTTTGGAGGATATAAAAAGGTAGATTATATAACAAAAAAATAAAAATAAAAATAAATAAAAAATGTGTGACAAAAAAAGTCTATCAAATGAAAACAGAAAACAGAACAAAAAATCAGAAAATTTTCAGGAAAATCTCTTACTTAAATATTTTTCCGAAAAGTATTTTCCTGGATATATCCTTAATCTTTAAAAGTAGGTATTATTTTTTGAGTTTTATAACATGGTGTTAATACTTGGGTGCTATATTATAACATGTATAGGAAGTGGGGTATGCTTATCATCAGTATAATTTTTTATTTTAAATCTCTGTTCTTTGCATATAATAGAACCATATCTTCTCTGATCCTTTAGCCTATGTTTTTAGGGCATGTGAATTTATATGTAGATGTATATATATATATATATATATATAATCATATATTATATAATGTAAATTAAATTTTTAATAAAATCTATAATGAACCTTTGGATTCTGATTTAAAATAAAATGTTATATAAAAGTAATTGAAATTGGTTTTGGATTTAAAATTGGTTTATTTAGTTAAGGTGCATAGTGTCTTTTGATGTATAGATAGATATGTCAAGTTAGATATGAAGAGCCAAAAAAAGTAATTTAATTAAATTTTAAAGTATAATTCTGATTAAATTTTCTAAAGACAAAGATAAAATTCAGAATAGGAAGAATATTCAGTATCAAAAAATAGTATAATAATTAAATAGAATTATATTAGGGTCTAAATTAAGTAATCTCTGTTTGTAAAATTTTGTACTAAATTACTAGGTAGTTATACATAATTTTCTAGTTTTCATAAGAAGGGGAAAATTTTAAGTTTTTTTTTATAATGAATATTATTTTTTATATCTGGAAATTGTCTTCATGGCAAATAAAAAATTCACAGACACTAAAGGTCAAGCTCAAGTAAAAATTTCTGTTCATAATTTGAAATCAAACGACAAGGACAAAATAATTACAATAATAAGCAATAACTTATCAAAATAATTCATAAAAAATTTAAAATATAATAAAATAAAAATTTATAAATATTCAATAGGCAAAATATTCGTCATAAGTCACTTTACAAAAGTTATTAAAAATTTTTTTGAAAAATTTAAATTTTCTGCGTTTTTGACTTCTTCTGGCAAATGATTGATTAAATAATTGAAGACCTTTATGAAATAAATTTTTTTGTGTATTAGGAACTCCTACGAAACAATAGTAACCTGCAAATTTGACGATCTCAAGCTGTAATTACTTGTTTCTCCAATATATCTTAGTAAATTTCTCAAATAGTTTGGTAGCATTTTAAAAATAAAAGCAAAAATATTGAAATTGAGTCTTTGGCGTACTGACATTCATTTTAATTGCCCGAGCATATAATTTCGGTTAGTTCTTCTATACTTCATCTTAAGATGATTCGCATCGGATTGTGCTGTAAAATTTGCATTCTATCCTTTTCCGTTTCACTACATAGAAACACAATGATGAACATTAGTCCAAATGTGGTAAAGTTATCGTATACTTCTGCGTGACTTGACAGCGAATTCTCCCTAAGTAACTTACTTTTTAGAAATTTTATTACTTATTAAATCATCGTATTTGCCGAATTTTAGTTTATCGTCTATCTGTTCTCTTAACCTTATTCATGAGGTTTACTTTCAATGCTTCCACCCCACCAATATTTAAAGATTCATTTCTTTGAATATGAATATCATAAAAAGAAGACCATACTTGGCTGCCATGTTTCAAATTAGGTCAGAGCATTGTTGTATAATGGGTTTTTAAAGTATAGGTATCAGAAAATACTTTTGTTCAGTTGGTATGAATCAAAATTTCACCAAATTTTAATATTTAGTACCTACTTAGCTAATGAAATAATTATCATTAATTTTTATATTCAGCGGTATTCATGTTCAGATCTCGGTGTATAAAAAACCAAAGAAATCTTCCAAAATTTAAGCTTTATGTATAGTTTTCTTAATAATTTGTTGCCTTAAATCTGCTAAAATTTCTATTTTAATTGATTGAAAAAATATTTTAATTGGAATTTTTGTTTATCGAAAAATTAACTTAAAAATAAAGTTATTGAAAAATTATTCAAGCATTTTTTTTTTATTTAAATTTAAAATTGAAACAAAAACAAAAAAAAAAACAAAATAAATAATAAATTTTGTTATAATCTTGAAATGTTTCATTTTTTTTATCAATGAATGTGTTTAAGTCTAAATTATCAGTAATGAATATGAAATAAATCAAACTCTATAAGATAATTATGCTAAATTTAAAAAAGAAAATAAAATATTAAAAAAAACACCATTATGTCTATCTGAAATTTATTTAAAATGATAATTTTATTTTTTTTTAATAATAAATACATTTCTGGTTCGGACATCATTTTTCTAAGTAAAAATTATAGTAAAATTATTTCAAAATAAATTTTTAATAAATTTAAAATTATTTTCTCAAAATTGAGTTATTTTGAATTTGTTTAATGCTAGAATAGATCAAGCAACAATGTTTAATTGCATTTCATTTTCTATTTGATTGCCTCAGTGTTTTATGGGTTTCATAAACCATATTTATATGTTTTAACATAACAGTGTTGTTCCAGGGGTTTTATTGATATGCACATTCAGATATTACATCTAATTTATAATATCTTTTCTAGATATGCTCTTGTTAGCTAATTTCATATCTACATTTTTATTAATTTGTATATGCACAGAATGTTTGATGCGTCAAACATCTGGTCTGGACCTATTTCTTCATACAATTTACAAGATAGCTTAGTAACGATATTTACTTTACAATAATTGATATAGTTAATATTTCTTCTTTAAGATAGGTTCTTTGGTTATTTTATCTTCTTCGACATAAATAATCATCCTACCGACTGCGACAGTTAATATTTCTTCTTCGAAATATTTTTTCTTAATTTGTTTTAGAAAATAATGATTCAAACTCTTATTAATTCATTATCCACAAATTTTATTTATTAATTAATTTTAAAATGTTTTATTAAATTTTATTTACACAGATTAAATTTATTTATTTTTATTTTATAACTATTTTTAAGAATTTACACAACTACAGCTTTTAAGATTTTAATTCTATTTTCCTCAATGGTTCATCTGAGACTGAGTTTCTATCTAACAACTGTGTCTTTCATTTCCGTGCGTGTACAGTAACCGGAAATAGTAACCGGCTGAAATATATCTTTGAAAGACACAATCTATTAGATCTATTACATAACTATATAAAGTAAATATTCAGAGTTATCTGCCTTCCAAGTTTATTTAATGTGATTACAGATCGGTTCAATACAAGCGTTCAATACAATACAAAACAATATAGTTTCAATGATTTCTTATGAAAGGTAACGCTTTCCATAGAGTTTGTTGAACATTCTTTTTAAAACGAGATAATGTACAGATATAATAATATAAATTTGAGTAGTAACTACTTATGAGAAATCCATTTATAACATGGAGCCAATTATTTAATATGATGATTGAGTGTCTAAAATGTTTTTGGTTAATCAAAAACAAATGAACAGAACCCAGAGACATAACATTTTTATGAATGATATCTAATACATATAATTTATTTATTTATTTAACAGTGGACCTACAGATTAATCTGCAGGCCAACTACATTCCCTTTCCCTTGCGGAATGTGGCCCTTTATAATATAAAGATAAACGAAATAATATTTAAAAATTTACAAAATACATCACTTAATATCAGTGAAATATAAAAAATAATCAAAATAGAGATTAATTCAAGCTTTATTTTGGACAACTTTTATTTAACTTATTTATTATTGATGGAAACAAAATGAAAACTGTAATACATATGTATTAATAATTAATAATATTTTAAATAAATTGGTAGGAAATTTCTCACACTACGGAGAATTAAACTGATTGAATTCATTCCATCTTTCCCAACGACAGTTCATTTAGGAAGTATAATATGTTGATTTTGCTTCATAAATTTAAAATTATCGCCTTGAATTCATTAAAACAATCAATTTTGGTTAAAAATAATTATCCAGTAGGGTTAGTAAAACACCGTCACCGGAAAACACATATCAGAGGAAAAAATATAACAGTTGTTAGTAAGCATCAGTTAAAACTAGAAGCAGTACAAAGACTTGCGTGTCTCTGTGCAACAAGTGCTTTTAGAACCACACCTACAGCGGCTATGCACACACTTCTTGGGCTTCCGCCCTTACATTTTTATGTAAGAATGGAGGCCCTCAAAGTTGCAAGAAGGTTGCTAACTCTAGGGAATACTAGAGGATGTAGGCACAAACATCAGAGGCTATGGAAGGACTTAGAAGAGGAGCAAAAAGAGTTCTTCATGCCAACAGATGACATCACTACATACGTATCTTTGAAGAAGAGATATGAAGTAGAAATCCCGACAAGAGAGACCTGGCGTGGTTCAGAAGAGCAGGCCAGGTCCTCAAATACCTCGGACATTTTCACTGACGGATCCCTTACGGCTCTAGGCACGGGAGCTGGAGTGTTCTTTGAAAAAGAGCAACTTGAACTCCAGTTCCCTCTTCGCAAACACTGCACAGTCTTCCAGGCTGAAGTCTTTGCCATAAACGCAGCAGTGAATATAATAAAAGAGCAAAGATGGTCTAACAAAGTCATTAGAATCTTTAGTGACAGTCAGGCTGCCTTAAAAGCTCTTGAAAATAACATCATCAAATCTAGATTGGTGGGAGAATTTTCGGAAGCCCTAGACCTCATAGGGCTCCGAAACAAGGTACAACTGATCTGGATACCGGGTCATAGTGGCCTGACTGGAAATGAGAAGGCTGACGGACTAGCCAGATCATCGGCGGGAAACATTTATGGCCCGGAACCAGCAGTTGGTATATCTATTGGTAATATTAAACTATCAATAGAAAACACCCTGAAAAGGGAAGCAAATATTCTTTGGGAGCATATGGAAGGCCACAGGGTCTCCAAAATATATGCACCAAGAATAAACACCAAAATAACCAACTTCCTGCTAACTCTCAATAGAGGAGACTGTAGAAAGATGGTGGGCATACTTACTGTTCATAACCACATGAATAAACACATGTGTAGACTAGCACTAAGTGACGACCCAACCTGTAGACACTGTCTGGAAAAGGAAGAAACCTCCACACACGTTGTAGGAGAGTGCTTAGCTCTTTCAAGGCTGAGACTCAGGCTGCTGGAAACGCACTACATAACCTCAGAAAACTTCTGCAGGATAGATCCCCCAAACCTATTGGCCTTTGTCAAAAGGGTCGACTAAGTTGAGGGGTGGAGGACGGCATAAAGGGCTAAAAAGCCTACATGCCGGCTCTGACATATTAGGGCCACCTCCGTAGAAGAAAAAAAAAAAAAAGCATCAGTTTTGCGTACATTATAATAATATAATCGTTTTATAACAGCTAAAACACCTAGTTTTCGATTAAAAGAATTAGAGTTAAAATTTACTTCACGGTTGGCTGATTGTGTCGATTCTACCATATTCAGTAGGCTGGAAGAGAATGTGGAACAACTCAATATTCTTCCAACTCTTTTTCTTGTTATGATATATCGTTGGCTGAGTTCTATCTTGCTCCATACGCCATTTTTGGATTTTTTATCCTAAAAGTTAATTCATGGGCTTTAAATGGCGCTCTTTTCAATGTGCTTATCCGTTTTATCGTATCTATTTTCAGTGCTGAGATACTCAGTGTCGCTTTTGCTCCATAATCCTCATTTTTCAAGTTTGTTCGTTCATCCTTGCTCCATACGCCAATTTTTTGGCGTATGAAGCAAATTTTGTATGAAAATATTGTTGCTTTTTTTTTAAATTTTACAATGCTTCATGTGAATTGCCTTACCACATAGAGCAAACTATAACTTACTTTTAACAAAAAAAATGTTCCTCCATGTATATTAACTAATTAGATTTACTGTGTATAATAGTAATGGTAGTGAAGCAAATATACCTACAAAATAAAAAAATTCTTGTTACCTCATGAACACATATTATTCTACTTCCTAATTTTTACATTGTAGTTTTCTATGCACATAGAGCACAATTGAGATTTTTTTTTTACTCTCTTTTGCTCTATATACATTAAAAAAAGAATTAAGGTGGTTATGCTGAAGTCCGAAGAGGAATATCGCCGAAAAAAAATTCCGATCCGAATACGAAAAAGTCGGTATGCTGAAATCCATTCGACTGCAAAGTCTGTACAGAAATTAATATTTAAAACCAGATGTTTCGGAAGAGTTTTTTTTTTTTTTTCACATCCATTTCAAACATTTTTATTTTAATGTATATGACATTATGTATATACAATATGCATACATTATAGGTAAAAATTATAACTTTTTTAATTACATAATTTGTAGTATGTATATATGTATATACAAATTAAAATTTAATAGTAATTTTTTGTTACTTTAGAAAAAATTTCAAATTCTCTAAAGAAAGTAAAATATATACATATGTATCGTTTTTAATATACATACATTATGTTATAATATTAAAAATAATAAAATATATTATTATTTTGAAGCGCTTTTTTATTCTTAAATAAAAAAAATATTTTTCATAAATGAAAAAAACTATTTATAATTATATTACATTTTTTATTCTCCTAATATTCTAAATACAAGAATTGTATGCTTTATAATTCACTTCCGAACCATTCTAATACTTCCGAATGACAAATTCTATCGTACAATTTTCAAATTATTTTCCGTTCCGACGGAGTACAGCATACATAAATTTAAAAATTTCGGATAAATAATGAAATTTGCAGACCGCGGAATACAATACGGACTTCAGCATACGAAATGCGGAATGTAAACGGAATTTGACATTCTGACATACTTCAGCATAACCACCTAAGTGTCAAAAAGATCATAGTAAAATTGATCAGTTTTTGTTTTGATTTTGTAAGTGTAAGATGCTTTGCGGATAATTTAATAAAATAAAATGTCATCACCAACTCCCTTTGTTGCAGAAAATATTTTATAGTAAGAAAGTCATATTTGAGTTGTTATTAAATAGTTTAAGTTTTTAAATAAATTTAATTATTTAGAATGGAAGAAGAAATTTTTTCAAATTGTGGAAGCTTAAAAAAAATTGATTTGTCTTGTAAGTAACTACTTATTATTTTTACATTTTTTGTTATGCAAATGACTGTGAATAAAGATTTTAAGTTTTATTTTGTTAATTTAATTTGTTTCTTTTTAAGTTTTAAAATAATTTTTAAATTTTCAGCATAGGAAACTACATTTTTTTTAGGTTTTGGCGTATGGAGCAAGATAGAACTCAGCCGACGATATGTAAGTATGCCATAGGTAGATAAGAAGAGACTAGTTCTATCTTTATGCTATCCAAGATTAACTAATTGATGTCATGTGCAGGACAAGTCAAATACTAAGCTAAACCTTATACTCTTTCTTTCTTCAATTCTACAAAAAATATTAAAATAATAAATTATTAGATAATATTTTATCTATTTGTTTTCTTCTACCTGCTTAAAATAATTCTTTAAACCAGCTAAAAGATAATTTGCATCTCAAAAGCACTTCGTAATAAGTTCCATAATACAATACTACAATATTTCTGGCAAAAAAAGATGAGTCGTATAAGTCGTTATATACTTGACTTCAGCCATTGTGACATAAAACAATTTATTTTATTTATTTATTTAATTTACATCTAAAGAAAGCTAAAAGCTCGTACAGAGTATATTAATTAAATTGTGTTCTTATACTGTTATGTATGTCATCATATTTTGTTTGCTTTCAAAACTAATTTACTAAATAAACAAAGAAATTGAGTGCATAAAAAACAACAGATCAAAACAAAAAAATAATTAAAATAATATTAAGAAACTAACATAACTAACTATCATTATATTATACAACATCAGCAATTAAAACTATAGAATCAGTATCTTTTCCATTCTATACTACCTAAATTTTTAACTTTTCACTTTTCTAAATTCTATATCAATAAAATATTGGTATAGTGAACACCCTAAACATTTGAATGAACAATTGGGAGTAATTTGGCCAAACAACAATTTAGTGTGTAAGTATGGAGGTGTGATCAATTTAGATCTACATATCACTAATTCTATTAAATCAACGACTATTTTTGTAACAAAACTTGCATTACTATCTAATATATAAAATCGTCTAATATACCTTTACTGGTCAAAGTGTGTCGCCGTAATACCTATATATTTAGAAAAACAAAATAGCTAAGGCTATTAAAAATATTAATTTAAAAATATTTAATTTGGAACATTATGCTTAAATAAATTTTATAATTTCAGCATGACATTATAGTTTACATAATATGTAGGTTAAAGTGTCAAAGACCCATCAATTATTATTATTAATTTATTTATTTATTTATTTTTATTTTTGTTTTGAGTTCTTCTCTTTACACATTATTATTTTCTATTTCATTTTCATGTTCGTTTAAAAAAATTACGATATCAGTTAAATAGAGAATATTACTGAAAATAAAAATATTAATTGAACATAAACGGAAAATTATTATAGTCTAGCTGGATTGATTTCTTGAAAATATTTTTTTTTTCGGGTTTATTTACAAAAACAAAAAAAAAATTATAACATGAAAATTTTTTATTTCTATTTTATTTGAATTTGAGTATCTTGTAGATATGTATTATAATATTTAGATTATCTTTTGAGTACATAATTTACAAAAATATCCAATAATAATAATTACGGACTGTGCGTGATTTGTAAGAGATTTTTATATTTTATTTCGTTGTCATTAAACTACACGAAAATGAATCTATACCTAATTTTGTTTCTTTGATATTATTTTTAGACCTTTCATATTATTTTTACCTCCGATTTTATTAAAAAAAAAAAAAAAAGATTCTCTTTGTCTTTTAAAAATAGTTACAAAACTCTAGTATTTATTATGAATCTTTTTAGAATTTAATTTCAAGGTTGTAATAAAACAAAAATTAATAAAAATTTAGTTTATAATAAATTATTGTATGTTGAAAAAAAAAACTAAATCAAATTATGTCTGATTGCTTCTTAAATATTTATGATTATACAGTTAAATTATTGAATTCATTCCCGCTATACTTCTACCTAAATCTATTTTAATATAAATACAAGATGGATTCTCTATATTGTGTCATTGTCAAAATTATAGACAACATAAAAACGGTAGAATATTCTACTTATACTTTAATGAATAATTTTATTTGATTGAAGTCATTACCTGTCTGAATCGATTTCTAAGGATTTTGGAAAGAGCATTTATGATAACAATGACATTATTGTCTTTTGCCAGACTCTATTGATTGAAATTTGAACTTGTATATACATATATGTTATGAAGGTAAAGACTTGATTTAAAACTTGAAATAACCAAAATAGAAAAATCACTTTGAATCGACGTAGTTTTCAAGGACTCTTCTATATTCCTTTTCTTATAATGTCCGGATATAACTTTGTTCGTCACGTACATTTTGGAAAATTACTCTTATTGTTTGAAAATACTTGTTGGATGTAATTTGTTTTTTGTTTTTGTTTTTGTTTTTTGCTTTACATTATGTTACACATATCCTGGATTTTTTTTTTTGCAAAATTCAGATAAAAAACAAATAAAGATATTGAATTATTTTTTTTGTTATTTTGTTAAAACTTAAAATTAAATTTTTCCAAAGTTTGATTTTGTTCAATGGAAAATATTGTAGAATTAATTTCATATGTAAATAGGTAAAAAAAAAATAAACAATGTTGAATCAAAAAAATTTATTATTCAGGTTTGGAATAATTTTTTATATTTTATTTGCATAATTGGTTATTTTAGTAGACTACAAGAAAAAAATTGGCTACAACTACGATTTAAATTATTCTAGTAAATTTTTTGGTTTTAGACTATTAAATCAACACCCTTAAAATATAGATATTAAGTTAATATATTATTTTTAAAATATAATTTGAAAAAATGGGTCAAATTAAAGATTCTTAGTACTAAAGACAAAACAAACATTTAATTTTTTATTAGTATTAAGTTGTAACAAAAAAAATTTTTCGCTTCAACTTTCAACAAAAATCATTTTTATTTTTCTTTCTTTGTTGTTTAATTTTTTTTTTTTTTGGTTATCATGATCGATGGACTCCTAATCATGATAACATTCAGTCTGAAGCCAGTTCATAATCTACCAAAAAATTAGACAAATTATCTGAAAATACTTTAAAATGCTTTATTGATTTGGTTCATCAGCGATATCTGATTTGTCATGTTTGATTATCATAATAAAAATAAATAAATATTGGTCTGCTTTATAAGGTAGTCAATTGGTAGCAGCGAATAAAGTGTGAGGTATTCGTATTTAGTCGTTTGATAATTTGTTCTTGATAATTTGTTATCATATTTAGTTAATTTAACTATAATAATTACATAATTCGAAATTGTTCAATATCATTTCGCTTGTTTAAAATAACAACGGCATAACTCAAAAAACATAGCATTTTAAGGTATTATTTATATACAACACTATTATATTCTTTCTAATAGAAAGTAAATGTGCAACGAACTCGATAAGTAGCTATTTAAAATACTTAGAGTCTTTAAAAGGACCTGGGTTCCGATGTATATCGTTCTTGCAGCAGAATCGTTTTTGTACGACGTCTTAAATATAATTGTTACGTTACTGCACCTAACAAAAAAAAAAAACGAATTATTTTTACATATGTCAGTCTTGTCTTAAAAATTTATTGATTTATGTTTCTTAATTTGGTTTATTACTTGTTTTTTTTTTTAACATTTAAAATAGTTAGATAGTTTAAGAGGTATAAAAAAATATACTATTTACATTTCGATACCTTTTCGGAAGAGTATACTAAGCGACAAAATTTTCAAAATTAACTTTTTACATTATTCTTAAAGCTTAAACCAAATCCCACAGTTTCGCCTAATCTCCATTATTCTATTTAAATAACAAAAAAAGTTATAAGCAAAATAAATTTATACTAAGCGACATTTTAATACATTATTAATATTAATAGTAACAAAAATGTACTAAGCGACAAACAAAAAAAAAACAAAAAAAAATCTGTCGCTTAGTACACTTTTATGCAACACATGTCGCTTAGTATATTTCAATTTGTCGCTTAGTACATAGCCTATTAAAAGTTTCATACAGTTGTTGGCGCTTAGCATGTATTTTTTTGGTGAAAAATTAAATAATTTTAGTTTTTACGCCTTGAAGAAACGTCTTGGTTGCAGAAGACTTAACCTTTATTCAGCTGGCATTCCAAAACCCTTATTTCAACTGGAAATGTACATCTGTACCTTCAAGCAATTTGTATGGATATATGATTTTTAATATTTTTGTTATTATAATTGTGATTATTTTTGCATTTGTTTTACTTTTACTCTTAAATTTAGGTTCATTACTTGTGGGGATCAATTCTCTAAAATTTTTTTTTCGAAGTAACGCTATTTTAGGAAAAAGGAGGTCTGTTAAGCATTTCTGTTTTTGATGAAGTATTAAGTATGAAGTTCGGACTTGAAACAGCAAAAGTGCATCTAATTCAAAAAATATTATATAAAAAAAAACATTGTTCTAGAAAGGTATTTGATCATACAATAAAGTTCTGTAATCAGATGGATAACTTTGAAATTTTAACTGCCGCTCAGATAGCAAGGAAAGTCAATTATATGGTTTGTCGTAAAACCCAAAACACGCAAAAAATGTGTTTTTTTCATCAAAAATTTTTTATATTTTATTGTAAATATTATTTAATTTCTTCAAATTTAAGCAAAAGTGTTCAAAATACATTAAATTACAAAAAAGTGCCGGTTTTTTCATTAATTTTTTTTTCATGGAAATTTAATAAAAAAAATACAAAAAATAAAAAAAAACAAAAAAAAAAATATTAAAAACAAAATAGTTTAGAGAAAAAACGGTACAAAATATTCATTCTTATAGTATTTTAATGTGTAGCATTAGGTACCGAACTATTGTTATTTTATGTTTGGATGATAAGACATCTTCTGGGTACCCAAGATTTTTATTGTTTTCATGTACCTACTGATGATGATGTACGTGGCAGGTCCAGAAAAATTTTATTTCATTTTTATAACAAAATTATCATTAAGTACCGAACTATTCTTATTTTATATCTTGATGATAAGACATCTTCTGGTTACCCAAGTACCGTTAGAATTTGTATTTTTTCCACATACCTACTGATGATGATGTACGTTTCAGGTCCAGAAAAATTTTATTTCATTTCTATAACAAAATTATCATTAAGTACCGAACTATTCTTATTTTATATCTTGATGATAAGACATCTTCTGGTTACCCAAGTACCGTTAGAATTTGTATTTTTTCCACATACCTACTGATGATGATGTACGTTTCAGGTCCAGAAAAATTTTATTTCATTTTTATAACAAAATTATCATTAAGTACCGAACTATTCTTATTTTATATCTTGATGATAAGACATCTTCTGGTTACCCAAGTACCGTTAGAATTTGTATTTTTTCCACATACCTACTGACGATGATGTACGTTTCAGGTCCAGAAAAATTTGATTTCATTTCTATAACAAAATTATCATTAAGTACCGAACTATTCTTATTTTATATCTTGATGATAAGACATCTTCTGGTTACCCAAGTACCGTTAGAATTTGTATTTTTTCCACATACCTACTGATGATGATGTACGTTTCAGGTCCAGAAAAATTTTATTTCATTTCTATAACAAAATTATCATTAAGTACCGAACTATTCTTATTTTATATCTTGATGATAAGACATCTTCTGGTTACCCAAGTACCGTTAGAATTTGTATTTTTTCGACATACCTACTGATGATGATGTACGTTTCAGGTCCAGAAAAATTTTATTTCATTTCTATAACAAAATTATCATTAAGTACCGAACTATTCTTATTTTATATCTTGATGATAAGACATCTTCTGGTTACCCAAGTACCGTTAGAATTTGTATTTTTTCCGCATACCTACTGATGATGATGTACGTTTCAGGTCCAGAAAAATTTTATTTCATTTTTATAACAAAATTATCATTAAGTACCGAACTATTCTTATTTTATATCTTGATGATAAGACATCTTCTGGTTACCCAAGTACCGTTAGAATTTGTATTTTTTCCACATACCTACTGACGATGATGTACGTTTCAGGTCCAGAAAAATTTGATTTCATTTCTATAACAAAATTATCATTAAGTACCGAACTATTCTTATTTTATATCTTGATGATAAGACATCTTCTGGTTACCCAAGTACCGTTAGAATTTGTATTTTTTCCACATACCTACTGATGATGATGTACGTTTCAGGTCCAGAAAAATTTTATTTCATTTCTATAACAAAATTATCATTAAGTACCGAACTATTCTTATTTTATATCTTGATGATAAGACATCTTCTGGTTACCCAAGTACCGTTAGAATTTGTATTTTTTCGACATACCTACTGACGATGATGTACGTTTCAGGTCCAGAAAAATTTGATTTCATTTCTATAACAAAATTATCATTAATTACCGAACTATTCTTATTTTATATCTTGATGATAAGACATCTTCTGGTTACCCAAGTACCGTTAGAATTTGTATTTTTTCGACATACCTACTGACGATGATGTACGTTTCAGGTCCAGAAAAATTTGATTTCATTTCTATAACAAAATTATCATTAGGTATCGAACTATTCTAACTATTCTAACTTATTCTACTCTAGAATTGGGTCGAACCCGTAAACAGATACAACATCTAAACTTTAAAGGAGCTGAATTATTATATATTTATTACAAACTTACCCATATCGGATTCGAAGAAAAAAGACTTTGAATTATTATTTAAAAAGCAATTAATTCCGGAAAGGTATCAGAATAAATTCAAAGAAATTATAAATACCGTGGGTGAAATAGAAAATCAGTTACCAGAAACTGATGAAGAAGATGTAGTTCCTGAGAGAGAGGAAATTTAACTGAAGCTTAAATAAAGCTTTGTTATAATTATTAAAATTATATTTGAATTTAATTTTGTTGAGTTTGGTTTTATTTACACAATTTATTTTTGAAATAATTTTTAAATGCCTTTTTTGTTTTTTTTTTTAAATAAACTATAATGAATTAAGCGACAAAATTATTTTTATTTTTATTTTTTTTTAAAAGCATAAATGTTCTAAGCGACATTTTGCATTGTACTAAGCGACAAAATCGTTGTAAGAAAAATGAACTAAGCGACAAAAACTCAGCTCCCTTTCAAAATATAATTTTCTGAAAAGGCTAGACATATTTGTAATTAAAAATCCTTTTAAAATCAGTATAATAATTTAAAAATGTAAAAAAAACCAGTGAGTGAGAAGTTTTTTTCGTTTTGTGAACATTTTTCAAAATGTCGCTTAGTACATTCTTCCAAAAAGGTATCGATTTAAATTTAATTTTAGATAATAATTCAATATAAATGTTTTAACGGAAAATTACTAATAAATTTGCAATACCGTCACATTAAGAAATATTTCAAATCTCAATATTAATATTTATCAAACTGTAAATTGCAATAACGCACTATCCCAAATAATACCCAAATAAATAATATTTTTTATAGTAACAACGGCATAACTCAGAATTTTGTGATCAGAAAAGTTTTGAAATGAACAGCGTCATAACTCAAAAAAGTACGTTATACACGTATAAAATTATAATAAAAGCAATACTTACGTTAACTGCAATGAAGAACTAACCTGAAATGTATCACTTTTTACTTAAATATTTAATATTTTTACTATAAAATCATTGACACAACTAAAAATAAATCAATGTTGAACTAAAAATTTCCGAGAGATTCAAGTTATAACATAATGATAATTTTTCTCTTACGGTTTCGATTTGACAGCTACGAATTTGTTGCTTTGCTATTTAGTAGAGATTAAAATAACAAATTTTTCTACATTAATAACTTAAAACTCCCATTTTTTGAGTTATGCCGTTGTTGTTTTAAACAAACGATTTGTATTAAATAAATTTATATTTAACATATATTCTATTAAGTTATTTTTAAGAAATTTATTTTTGTCATCATTGAAAAGTTTTAAGCCATTGTACAAAAGCATATTTTTAATTTTTTGCTTTCTAAAAAAATTCAACCCAAAACAATTTTTTTTTTTTTTATATCAAACGCGTTAAATACAAATATTGTTATTATTATAATCTAAGTTTGTCGGACCAGTTGCATTATCTTTTTTATGAATTGGGATTACAATAACAATTTTTAGTGGTTCCGGGAAGATGTATACGTCTCGAAGGAAGTATTATTAAATTTGGTCAATAAGGGTACAAGTCTATCAGTAAACCTTTTAACAAATTTTGCTGAGATATTGTCATGCCCTGTTGCTTAGTTTAATCTTAAGGACATAATAGTTATTTCTACTTCTTCAGTTGTAATAAATATACCATAATAAATATACACTAAAAATAATATTCAGTCTTCTGTTGTTCTTTGCCAAGTTAAAACGTGTTTTAAAATATGAGCGTACCTAATGTAAAAACTCTTAGCTGATGGATATAAATTGGTAAGTGTTTGCATACATTTCATCACAACATTTTATAAACTTGATGTTGATAGACAATGAAGTGTACTTTATGAAAAACTGGATAAAATGTTGTAAGTTCAATATAAGTTATTGAAATATAATTTATTAAAATAATAACAAAATAGAATAAATAATCTTAATTAAGACGAACTATTGAAAAATTAATAAAAGAAAACTATACAGGTTAGTTAAATTATAATTATTTAATAATCTGTTCAATCAAACAGTTTCTTATTTTTATGGCAATATATTACGAAAGTTGAGGCTTTCTTTAGAATCTCTTGTCAGATGCTATAATATAAGTACTTTTTAATTTGCAGGTAATATTAAAACTATTACAATATACTTATGTTTTTATTTTTTATTTTTTACAGTCATCAGCACCTGAAGATGATAAATTTAAAAGTTATGTAACTGATGTAGACAGCACCAATTTAACAAAATTTGATATTTATTGGACATTTATTTATTATAATTGACAGAAAAATATAATCCTCTAGAAATTAGCTATACTGTGCTTTTATTTCAAATATAATATATTTACTTCAATCATATTTATTTTTGTTTCAATTAAAATTAATGTTGCTGCAATCATAATTTAAGTTTGTTAGAATAATTATATTATTGAACCTACTATAAATTATGTTCGGTGTAAACATAAATATTTTTCATTCAACCATATTATATTTATTTTTAACATAATATATTAGTAAATCATATTTAAAAAAAACAATATTTTATAGTTGAGAACAAAATATCATCTTGT
The DNA here is from genome assembly GCA_963942445.1 of Argyra leucocephala. Lineage (NCBI taxonomy): Eukaryota > Metazoa > Arthropoda > Insecta > Diptera > Dolichopodidae > Argyra > Argyra leucocephala. The sequence goes on along the minus strand of OZ012681.1, from coordinate 79,551,778 downwards.
AGAAATTAACTATAATATATTTACTATCAAACATAATTATTTTTGTTTCAATTATAAATAATATTGCTGCAAACATAATTATGTTTGTGAAGATAATTATTATATTTCATTCAACCATATAAGACACTTTTTAGCTTTATATAAAACCCACAGTTACATGAAGTAATATAGTTAATGTAATTATATTTTCCAACCATATTATTGTTCTTTAATCTAATAGTTGAGCCAAACATATTTTTTCGTTCAGTGTAGCTTACTCAATCCTTCATATTAACTGCTTAAGTTAGTTTTTATTTTATTTTTTTATTTTATTTATTTATTAGTAAAAACTATATATATAAAACATAATTCAAAATTCACAAACAAATTTAAGCTTTCAAAATTAAATTTTTAAATTAATTTTTTAAATTAAGTTATTTTTAATTAATTCTTTTAATCCTTTCCTAAATCTTACAAAATTTCTTTCTATTTTTATTTTATATGGTAAGCTGTTAAAAAGTGCTGATCCTCTATATAGTAGGTTGTTTTGTGTCCTAGCTCTTCTATACAAAGGCAATCTAAAATTTTCTGCATTTCTATCATTGTAAGTGTTACTATCTGATATGTATGCTAAATTTCTCCTCAGATATTCCGAATATATTTCATATTTGGTTTTAAACATGAAAATTAATGCACTGAACTTCAACCTTTGTTTTACACTCATCCAATTTAACTGGTCTAACATTTCTTGTATATGTGTTCTCCTATCACATTTTAGTATCATTCTCATTACTTTATTCTGCATAATTTGCAGTCTTTGTATCCTACCAGCATAACCCAGAAAAAGGACAGATGAGCAGTAAATCATAATGTGGCAATATTAATGTGTTGTACATGCTAACTGCATAATTTTACGATACTTTGTCTCTAATACGAGCCAAAAATACAATTTTCTTCGAAATCTTTTTACATACAAAATTAACATGCAAATTAAAATTCAATTTATTATCAATGTAAACAACACCTAAGTACTTAATTTCTGTTACACATTCAATCTCGTGATTATTTAAGCTCAATATAACAGTTTGTTTTCCTCCATTAATAATCACACTTTTTGTTTTATCCACATTCACTTTAAGTTTATTACCACATAACCATTCAAATAGATTTTCTAGATCCACACTCATCTTTTCTCTGCATTCTTCCATACTTTTACTCTTTATGTACAACAAAGCATCATCTGCAAAAAGTACAATCTTAGCAAATCTAATGCTCGATTTAATAGAATTTATGTACATAAGGAATAAAAGAACTCCCAACACTGATCCTTGGGGTACTCCAATGTTTACATCTATCGAATCTGATAAACTATTACCGACTTTTGTTCTTTGCTGTCTTCCTGTTAAATATTGTTTAAACCACCTCAGTTCTACTCCATCTACTCCAATTGTTCTCAATTTTTGTATCAATATTTCTCTATCTATAGTTTCAAACGCTCTCTTTAAATCAATAAACACAGCTACAATAATTTAATCATCGTCAGTATCTCTTTTCCACTCATTTATCACCCAATTTATTGCTGTTTCACAAGAATGCCCCTTTCTAAGTCCTGATTGTTGTTCACATATTAAATTGTTTGTTTCTAAAAAAATACTTATTTGATCAGCTACTGTTTTTTGATATATGTTGAGCATGTTTACAGGTCTATAATCTATTGGTGTATTCGAATCCTTTACCTTTTGTATTTTTATTAGTAATGGAAAAAATAATTCTTTACATTCAATAATTATATTTTTGTTTAATCCCATATAATCATTTTTTTTATTTATACTCTTTATAATTTTTTCTAATATTTCCTCATTTACTAAACAAAATTTTAATCTAACAATACTATTTACCATATTGGTATCATTATACGTTAAATTATTAATACTGCTATTAATTTCTTGTAACCTATTTACGAAAAATTCATTTAATACATTGGCAATTTCACTTTCATTTTTTATTTTTGTATTACTAACTATTAGTTTCTGTGGCAGTGTATAGTCTGTCTTCAAAACATATCTCTGTCTGTTTTTAAAACTTTCCACATTTCCTCCTGGTTTCCTGCTGTGTCCAAAATTTTTCTTTCTGTGTATTTATTTGTTGTCACTTTACATTCATATTTATAATTATTCCTGCAAGACTTAATATTGAATATTACAGCTCTATTGTATAAATAAACTTTCCTTTGATTTAGAAGTTTCAGTTCATTATTATATCATTTATTATAATTCTTTTTAATTACTATCGTTTTCCTCATAATACTCAATGTCTCATCCAAGTTTTGCTTAAATTTTAATGCACAATCATTGACGTCATTTATTTCCATAGTAGCTAAGAAACTTTTTCTATTTAACAACATAGTCAAAACCTCCTTATTATAATTGAAAAAATTAATTGTTTTGTCAGCTTTTTCATTTTGATTATCCCTTACTCCAACATAATCGTTTCACGATCAGGTATAATAAATTTATGTTCAATTTTCCCCCTAACATTTGCAAAATGATCCGACAACACATAATCAATAAGTGATTTAGATTGCTGTGATACTCTAGTAGGTTCTTCCACTGATTGAAGGAATATGTTGTATTAATAAATACACCTTCCTAATATTAATCCACATTTCAAATAACTAATTACATAGCATATAAGTGTATCTCAATAACAGCGGTATTACATATTTGCAAATAAATAGAAAAAAAAAAAAAACAATTTGTAAATTTTGCTTTTTACTCTTACAAAATAAAATAACATTTGAACACAACCTGATTATGGTCTTTGTAAAGTTCAACTTTTCAATTATTGTATCTAATACCTATCAACTTAACTGCAAAAGCTGCTAATTTGAATTATGTTAATTATGTACCTACTTGAATTAAAAAAAAAAAAAAAAAAAAAACCCCAACATAATTTTAATAACATTATTTTTATTAAAAAAATTTGAAATTCATTAACCGTATCAAAAGATTTTGTGGTAGAAACTTTTCATTATATAAGTAAGAAGGTCCTCAACTTTTTTCAAGCCCTCTTAGAATAATATCTTTTGGGTTTTTGTGTTTTTTGTGTTTTTTATATTATTTTTAAAAGTTGCAAATTTAATTTTTAAAAATTTTCCCAAAAATTAATCCCAAAAATTTTCTTTTATATTAAATGTATATATATATACCTATATTAGAATTTTTTTCTGGAAAAGATCATGAATATAAACCATATTAATGTAAATTAAATACATATTCCGATGTTCCATTTGCAACATTATTCATTTTAATATTATTATTTTATATACATATTTTTTTTTTTGTTTTGTTTCATATAAGCTGCTACCCCCTTTTAAATTATTAATAAAAGAAAGTTCATATTTCAACCAAAAAAAAAAAAAAAAAAAAGGAAAATTATAATAATAATAAAAAAGGAAAAACGAAAATAAAAGTATAATAAAGTACACGTGTAAACTCTCCAATATTCATTCATCTTCATTTTATCCTCAACATAACCAATTGACGTATCCAATTTCGAGTTGGTTGTTAGCTTAAAATTAACCAATTATACACAGTTAAAAGAAATAAAAGACATCCAGGAAATTTTTTTTTTCACTGTAAAAAGTGGGAATAATGTAAAAAAGAAATCTTACATACCTACTGTACATAATAATAATTATATATATATATATATATATATATATATATAAACGTAACGTATCAACAGTTCGAGTTTAGAATAAGTTACGTATAAAAGGTTATTTACAGGCAAAGTTTTTTTTTTCTTGAACTCTTCCAGCATAAATTAATAAATTATTAGCTTGCTGCCTTCTTTGTTTCTAAGGATATGAATTTTCCACTTTTTGTTTTTATTGTTTTTGTTTTTAAAAAAGATATATAAACATTTTGTAAATATGGAAAAATTTTCTTTTGAACTTTTTTTTGTTTTTAATTTCAAAAAATTTCCTCACTTTCAATATTAATTTTCATAGTTTAATTATTTTGTTAATGGTCGCCAGGTATGTAAAATTAATAGAGCTCAATAATAATGAGAAGCTCAATTGTGAGTAAATCCTGATCTTTTTGTGTTTGATTATTATTTTACAAAATAATACGCAACATAATTTTTGTCATCAAATCATTAATATTGAGCTGAAGAATATTTAATTTTGTTTTTTTTTATTCTGTTTTGTTTTTTGTTTTTTATTTATATTTCGTTTTAAATTTATTGATGCGAAAAAACATCATCCACAACTCAAAAACACAAAACAACAGAAAAACGAATGTGTCTGTTTTTATTATTTTTATTTTTTTTGTTGTAGTTGTTGTTGTTGTTGTTGTTGTATGAAAATTATGAGAAAACAAAACAATTATTTTCGCATGATGCAACATACAACATCAGAAACATAATATAAATAAAGAAAACATAACAAAAATACATTGGCAACAGTAATTTACAAAAAAAAAAAAAAAAAAAAAAACAGAGCAACCTTTTTATTTGTGAATTGAGAGGGAATTTTTAAGAGTTTTTTTTTTATTTTGCTAACTTGGAATGAGGTGAGTTTCACAAAAATTTTTAGTTTGGGGTTCATTTACTTTTTTTTTTTTTTAATTTTTTGGAAAATGAAATCAAAATTCAGGATAGGAAAAATTTAAATATGTTTGAAAAAGTTCAGCTTCAGTCAATTGAATATGGAATAGAATAGATACAAAATGCTTTCTCTTGCATAAAATACAGTATAATTGAAAATAGATTGAGAGGGGAATGTAAAGAGAAAGAGAGAGGTAAAGATAATCAAAGGAAATTTAATGTACAATTTTTAACTTTAATAATTTTACTACCATGGCAATAATTATTTGAGAGGGATAAAAAATAATTATTTTTTATTGAAAATAGATTTGCATTTTTCACTCAGTCGTTTTGATCAAAGTTAGGTTAAGTTGTTTGTAAAACATATAGTAAGCTTGTTTTAGGTTTAGTGAATTTTGATTTCATCAATTGAGTTTTTACTCTAAATCGTCTGGTATCAAAATAAATCAAGTTTTAAACCAATTGTACTTTTTCGTTGTACTGAAACTTCGAATCTTCCTCTATAAAAGACCAATGATGCTTCTGCGGACTGCTTCTGACTGAGGAAATCAGTTTAAAGGACTCTGAGATTTTAACTTACTAAAAACTAATATCATAAGTGTTAAATATTAAAAGTAGTCTTACAGACTAATCATTAATTTTATATTTTGTTTACTATATTTATTTTATCATCATCATTATTGTCCTGCAACCCCATCCGTGAGGTATAGGGCGGAAGTAAATTCTTTCCAACGGCTCCTATCTGCAGCTAACCTCTTCAATTGTGGCCACGTTCTTTGCTGGGTACTTGCTTCGGCTAAGACAGTTCTTCTCCACGTTTTTCTCGGCCTTCCGACGCGACGTGTACCCTGAGGATTCCATTCGAAACATTGTTTCGTGATGTTGTTGTCAGGTTTCCTCAAAGTATGCCCGATCCAATGCCATTTCCTCTGTCGGATTTCCACGTCTATTTGTGTTTGTTTCACAGTGTTCTGTTGGAAATGGTTTGTGGCCAACGAATGCTTAGGATGCGCCGGAGACATCTATTGATGTACGCTTGGAGTTTGCTGGTGACGTTTACTGAAACTTTCCATGTTTCGCAAGCGTACAGGAGAACAGATTTTACACTTGCGTTGAATATTCTTATTTTTGTGCGCAGAGATAGGTTGCTTGCCTGCCATATTTTTGAAAGCATCCCGAAAGCAGTACGGGATTTACTGATGCGGGCTTCAATATCCAAATCGGCGCCTCCATCTGATGACACGATGCTGCCCAAGTAATTGAACGTAGTCACCTCTTCGATTCGCATTTCTTCATGGAGCATCGGATGTTGTGATGTGTGATTTTAGTTTTAGTTGAATTGACTTTTAGGCTCGCACTTTTTCCAGTGTCATACAGCTTTTGGCGCATATCGTTCAAACCTCCATTCGTATGTAACAATAAACACACATCGTCGGCGTAATCAAGTAGCGGATACGTTCGAAAGAACGCCACTGGATACCGTTGCTCTCGTTTACACCCACAGTAGTAGTCATTATGTCATCAATTACTACTAAAAACAATATGGGTGATAAAATACAGCCCTGCCTTACTCCCTGACACACCTAGAAGCAATTTGTCAGCTGTCCTCGATGTAAAAAGCGACATCTTGTAGGATTATGGAATGCCTCTCCTACTAAGCGATTCCCAAATATACTCTCGGTTTACTCTATCAAAGGCTTACTCAAAGTCTACAAACATGAGATTCAGCGGTGCTTTAAATTCAGTGGATTGTTCAAGAATTATTCGTAATGTGTTGACGTGATCCACACACGAATGGCCACTGCGAAAACTTGCTTGGTGTCTTTTGAGTGTAGCTTCTTTCTGCCTTTAATCCTTTCGAGTATTATTAATTTCGAGAAAACTGAGAGTAGAGTGATAACTCGCAACTTATTACAATGATTTAGGTAGCCTTTCTTTGGTATTTTGACAATAAGTCCTTCCTTCCATTCACTTGGATATTTTTCTTGTTCCCATATAGCCTGGAACAAATGTAACAAAATATCGGCTGATACATCTGGATCAGCTTTTAGGAATTCGGCGAGTATCTCATCTACTCCTGCTGCTTTATTGTTTTTCAAAAGGAGAGAATTGGTGATTTTATCTCGCTTATACTTGGGGCTCCCACATCGATACCCCTAAATGATCTGCGCATGGTTGGCATAGGAGAGCTTGTGGATACATTTTGTTCTACGAATTGCTCGTTTAACAATCTGCAGAAATGCTCCTGCCGTCTTTGCAGTTGATCATCCATAGATACTAACAGCCTTCCACTCTCGTCCGAGATTGTTTGATGCTCTTTACTGTTACGTTTGGCAATTTGGTTCGTAATCTTGTAAAGAGTCTTGACATCTCCTCTGTTAGCAGTGCTCTCAGCTTCCTTTGCAAGATCTTCTATATTTTTCCGTTTGTCACGTCTTACACTCCTCTGTGCAGCCTTATGAGCTAATCTATACTGCAAACGTAGTTCTTCTTTTTTTTGCTGATTGAATTTATTTTATCACTTAATATTAATACAGTTTAAGGACTAAAATGTGCCTTATATTTATGTGCCACATGTAGATGGTTTATATACATTTATATCCAACTGTTCTCATTGTTATACTTAGACTAACTTAATTCCACTACTTTTAATTCTAGCTATTCTAATTATATATGTATTTAGAGGTTGCTCTGAGGACACTACAAATTTTACATTACTTAGTACCGGAGCTGATGTTGTTTTTCGAGTTCAAAATTGCTGAACTCTCATTTCATGAAAGTCACCACAATTTATTTATGACCAAAGAAACTAATACCCTCTGATTTAACAAAATCCCATAATGTTTTGTTGGACAAAAAGTTTTAAGTGGTTTTGTTCGTTTTAGTCGCTTAACAAGTTTTGGTTGTCAATTAAGTTGGAAGCTTAGCTTTTGTAAATCCCTATATTTTTTAGTTTGATTGTAGTTTCTTCAATAGTAGAACCTACCGCCATTAGCGTTGTGTCATCTGCAAAGGTTGCTACATTTATAATTTCTACTTCGGGTATATGACCTATATGGTAGATAGGAAATATAAAATTGCATGAAATATACCTCCTTGCAGTATTCTAGCTTTCATATATTTTAGGAAAGCATATTTATTTTCATTTTTTACTAGAACCAATGATTATGACAGGCCACTTCAGTGTTTTGTCCATTTCCCTAAAGAGAATCGATCTCTAGAGTCCTGATAAGTCTGTTTGAATGTTTTGTATAAAAAGTTTTGTTTGTGTTACTCTTATTCAGAGATACAATTTAACATAACATTTAGTTGAGTATTGAACTTGTTGAACTCTTTTTCATTTTGTTGAGATAGCAGACATTTTCATAACCAAAACCAAGTTACGTTTAAATTAAACCAAAAATTATAAACTGATAAGTTTACAACCCTGGAAAATTACATCATTCCCAATTGTTAGTCTATCTATTTCATAATTTTTTTTCCAAATCAAAAATTCATCATTGTATCCGTTCTTGTATTCTAAAAATGGAAATTTTTAAATATTTTTTTTTTTATTTTTTAAACTTTTAATAAAATTCAAGTTTATACAACTGGGCCTGTTCCCGGTTAAAAGATAGTCCAAGCGAAAAATAAAAACAAATCTAAAAACAAAACAATAATAATAATAAAATCAGAATTTTACATTATTTATATCTATAGGCAGCCCTGCATAATATTCAAATCAGATCCTCTCTTAGGACTGCAAAATTGAATGACAATGAGAATAATATTTTTTTGTTAGGAGAGGCGGTAAGAGAGTAACAACAATTACGAATATTCATCGCATTAAAATTATTCAAAGTTTTTCATCATAAAAATGAAAAATTTCAAAATGAAAAACTAAAATAAAAAATAAAACAACATTGGCTCAAAGGTTGAATTGACTGGTTGCATGTCTGGGAAAGATAAACAATTCCTAGTAAAAAAAAAAACAAAAAAATAAGTAAAATTTTTGTTTTTCGGAAATGAAAGTTAGAATAAAAAATTAAATTACATAAAAAGCATTGTTTTTATTTTATTTTTATTGAAATAAAAAAAAAGCCTGATGGTTTTCAAGGTACATAACACCAACAAAGAGAATCGATCTCTAGAGTCCTGATAAGTCTGTTTGAATGTTTTGTATAAAAAGTTTTGTTTGTGTTACTGTTATTCAGAGATACAATTTAACATAACATTTAGTTGAGTATCGAACTTGTTGAACTCTTTTTTATTTTGTTGAGATTTTTTATAATAAAACAGTTTAGGGACTCACCGGATATATTGTGATCCTGCACTGTGATTTGTTTTGTTTATTTAATGACTATACTATTACATCATTTGGCTTTGTATACTATGATCTGGAAGAAACAGTGAAATAGCTCTATCCAGCTGATCCCAGAATCGATTTTTATCGAATGGAACTTAACGATTTTGGGTCCCAGATGTTTTACGGGTTTGATCCCAGAATCATAATATGTATGTTTTACGGTTTTGGGAACATTCACAGGATTAAAATTCATTATATAAATTAAAGACAATTACAAAACAGTAGTGCTCAGCTGTTAGAGATGGATGGCCTGTTACGAAGCATGTAAAGATGCACAGTAATTGCTTGCTGATTGTAAGATCAGAAAAGGGAAATTTAGAAAAGGTCTCTTACTGAAATTTTTCGACATGCCTCACATTTAGTTATTGAGATATGGTTGTTTTTATAAAATACCAGTAGATTTGAGAGTTAATTTCAATGATGTTATGATGTTATACATTATTTTTTTACTTCACAAAATATAGATCATCTCAATTAGAAATATAAAGTCCTGGAAGTTCACACAATGGTGAACAAAACTATCCATTATAAATCTATGGCGCTTCTTAATCATCAAACATAATGAGAAAGTCGTATACCTTGATTGTATTTAGATCAGCAACATTCCAGCTTAGTTTATAACAAAGTATAATTTGACACACACACACACACACACACACACACACACACACACACACACACACACACACAAGTGTTAAAACATATTAACAACGAAAATGTTAAACCTTATTGTACGTATTTCAAAGTCAAATAAAACCCAATAATTGGTAATTCACTTTAACCCATTAGCATAGATTACAATAATTTCGTAAGAATGTATGCGACATCTATCTAGAATTAGCTGCATTTATATGAGGTTTGATTTTTGAATAGCAATACACTTATAAAGGGACGACCTTTCATAATTCTTCAAATTACGGTTTTCGAAAAAATCAAAAACTGAAATTGAATTGGCGTGGGTTTCTATGCATGAGCAATAGTGGTGGTTGTGGATTATTTATTATTGAGATAGCATGTATAAAAATAACAAGCTATGGCTTATTGAATAAATGGTCTTAAAGATAAAAAAATAATTGCAAATATTTTTTAATTGTATACTTTTATATTACCATAATTCGCCGGTGTCTTATTTTTAAAAAATAATTTGTAGAGTGCGGTCGTGCCAAAATTATGAAAAAACAACTAATAATTACGGAGAATGTATTCTAGATCTACTAGACTTAGTAAGACTTCACTACTTTCATATAAAAATTGATTTAAAAGATAAGTCTTCGAATATATTTCAATTAGAAACAGTCAATTTAACTTTAAACAAAACCATAAATAATTTATGGCAGCAAGTCCAATTGTACAAATTCACCTGATTATAAAGATTGAATAAAAAAACCTACTTCAAATATATTCACAAATATCCCATTAAATATTAATGATAAGCATAATACTACAGATGATCTAAATAATGCGATTAATGCGAATGCTGGGTTGGAAGACAATTGTAATGTTTTTATTTCACCAGCACAGCCAATTGATTTGGTAAAGTCTCCTAAAAAAGAAATTGAATCTCCTGGGTTAGCACTTTCGTCTTTGAATAATAAGGAGAAAAGTCCAAGTTAATTAACGCCAGTAAAAATTTCACATTGTTGGAATCGTAAATAAACCATTAGAATCAAAAACTTTGCGACCAACAACAGCAGGGGGGATATAAACAGAAAAAAATTTAAAAAAGAAATCAAAACTTTCCTCTTCGAAAATGACATTCGTAAATAGGGGATTAGAATTATACAACCTGTGAAACATGAGAAAAATAATAGTTTAGATAATAGCAGTGAAGATAATAGCTAGCTCGGAAACATTGATATCAAAACAGCCAAGTAGAAAAGACAAAAACCTTTTGAGTTTGAGAAACCCAAAAATGAGAGAAGCCCGATTGGAGTTTAATAGAAGAAGGATAAATATTAACAGAATATTGACAGATTGAATTGGAAGGAATTGCTTGAAAGACGCAGTGGAGATTTTAGTTTTTCCCAGCATGTGCCTTCTCCCACAAGTTATCTATAAAATAGTGTTAGTGCTCCACCAAACGACGTTGACCAAATGGAGCAAATGTCAATGAGACATTTACATCATCTATGAGGCGAATGACATTCCAGTTTTTATACTCTATCAAACAAGCTACGAGTAGTCTTCGAAGAGCCATCTCATAGTTGTGGATTATACTCCATCTTGGGTTATATGTACGGTTTATAGATGTTAAGCAGATTTTTATATCAAAAACTTCCCTTACGCCGACTTCAACCCAAATATTTTATGGTGCGTACATATTTCGATTTACTCGAAAATATTTTAGTCTTCTAGACGTTGTAAGCCTTCATTTCGAAATTTGAAAATAGATTAAAATTGCATTACTTTTTATAACTAAACAGCTTTATGCGATGTTACAAGAGTACTGTCATCTGCAAATTGAAGACTATGTTCAATTTTGATAGGTATTGAGCTGGAATTGTATATCTTAAATAATAATGTAATTTTATTTAAACTAGGTAGAATTTTATAATTGTAGTCTTTCGAATTTTCAAATTTTGTTAATTTAATCTTAAGAACAATTTTTAACGAATTTTGTTTTTTTTTATTTACGCAGGTTCTTCTGTATTGTTGAAGGATACTGAAAATAAAATTGTTATTAAAAATTAAAATAAAACTATGAGCGCTATTCATCAACAGGATTCTTTATCTAAGAGTATGAACAAAAACAGCTTAAATTGATCTGAAACATTTCTGATGAATTTTATAAAAGAGTGAGATAGAAAATAAATTAGATAAACTATTAAAAGTTGTAATAGAAAATTAGAACTAAAATAAGAGTTAAAAAAATAAAAAAAATTTTTATTTTGATCCTGTAAAAGGGGTGACTCAAAACACATACTAATTCAACATACCCAAGTTTTTGTATTTTTATTTATTCAGGAATGAAAACTCAAACAAAAATATTTTCAATTTACCTATTCAGAAAAAAAAAAAAAAAATTGTGGTTGAAGGTGGTATTGTTTCTATATTCAAAAATTTTTTTGTTTTGTTTTTTGTTTTTGTTGTTTTTATAAACATAGTCTTGAGTATAAATAATGGAAAAAAAATTTTAAATAAAAAAATAGTTGATCACGTTAAGTCTCAGGCATCAGTCCGAAAATAACGTAAATTTAAATATATGCACGTTTTCTACCAGGAATAGTTTCGAAAGTTAATACAAATGAGATCCTGATTCTATAAAAAAAAATATATAAATATTTTAGTTAAGATATATCAGATATATAGGATTATAGTAAAAAATAATGAAAGACTCATGTATTGCACCTCAAAAATTATCTCTGTCGACTGCGAGTTCTCATCAACATTTGAAAAGCACCTATTTAGATCTAGAAGGAATACTAGGAAGTTGAAGTGCACGGAAAATTTTGTAAAATAAATTATTAGTAATGAAAATAATAGCTAGATCACCTGCCATTCAACGGAAAGGTTTCAGGTTCGATTCACGATGAATGCAAAATGCTTTACACGTTTTTGAACCTGGTCCAATACCCTGTTCCATTTGGATAAAAAAAAGTGACAAAAAAATAATAGTCCCACATCTCGAATGGAAAAAGAGCCTGAAAATTTGGCATCATGTATACATACTTATAAGGACTAATCGTCTTATGTATACTAACATTAAGAATTGAATGTAGGTAAAATGACATATCGTCGGCTGGAAAAACATTTGTTGAATGTGACGAAATATGGTTTCCAGAAAAACGATGTTAAAGGTTTGAGCTGCTGTTATTCAAAAACTGGACGATAAAATTCAATATTTTTTTTACAACATACAACGTATCAAATCAGCTTTCGATTCATACTTGTCGAATAGTCCGCCCACGCTTAGTTTCGGACCTAAAAGCTGTTAAGTGCCGGATGGATTTGTCGTATGTGCAAATTTTTTTGTTTTTAAAAGTTTTTCTCTTGTTGTATGTGATTTTCTCATGTTTATATAGTTGTAGTGCCATGAATTTCCATTTTAAACCTACAAATTTTATAGTTATTCAAAGATTCAGTAAAAAAGCATAAATATTTTATAATTTTTGCTCCTCGAGAATGAGTGAAAGAGATAAAATTAATATTAAAGATATTTCTCAGTAGGCTCCAGCCTTGAAAGGATTTCGCGCCATTAACGTTTAATTTTTTAAATTCTGTCGTATAACAGATTGAACTGAAGTTTATAACAAGACTTTGTAAGCTGCAGATTTGAAAAGAATATAGGATTAAATAAAGGTGTGATTTGAGGGTTTCTGACTTTTCTTTCCTTTAATGATTGATATCTTTGTTTTTTCCCTTGGGAAGTTTAGTATTTAATCTTAAAATATAACGTAAAAGGGAATAAATGACTTTCTAAATATTTTTTTGAAGACGAAGAACGACAGTAATGAGATTCCATCGTTGGAAAGCTAGCAATATATTCCTTAACTTCATTTAAATAGTCGTCTCCAATTTTTTTTCTTCCTGTCAAATGCTTTTTGGAAGGTAATGGGACGCCAGTGGTTTTATTAAAACACTTTTGAAAATAATAATAAATTCTCCTTTCACTTATATTTAAAGTGGAAAGAAAAATTTTTTTAGAGGTTTGAATTATTCTGTCATTGTTTTGAAGATAATAGTAAAACGCTACATCTTTTCTGTTTTCATTTTTCGCATTTAGTTTCGTACGTCTTCTTTTAATATCTCTTTCTCTAACATTATTGCTGTAGAACTCTTTTTTCTTTTCGTCATTCAATTTCCAAAAATCACAATGAATAGCTTTTCTTGCTTCTTCTGAAAAAATTTTTGAACATTGATAAAAACACGTTCCAGAGCAAGATGGTCCAATTGATTTGGCAGGAATAAGTTTCCCTTGTCGGTTTGTATATTCTTGTCCACCTTGACGTAATTTCTTTTGCATATTAGCTTTCCAAAGAGCGGGGTTACGCTTTATTTTACGAGAAATTGGAGTGGAGTTGTGAGATGAACATGAAATTGAAGATGGTAATTCTCTTTCATCACTACAAAAAGAGTTTCCCTCATGGTTGGACGGATTGAAATCTTCCACAAAATCGTTGATATTTTGTTCAGGAGAGTAATTTGGATCTCTGACGTCATCATCATTACTGAAATCTGAACCTGTTGAAACAATTTGAAAATCTTTTTTAATAAAAATGTTGTTTATATAAAACTTTTTCATTTTATTTAAGTGAATTACTCCTCCTCGACACTTCCCTTTCATCGCATCCAAAAATTATATCTTGTAATCTAATACAAAAAAAATAAACAAACAAATCAAATTAGAAAAAGTAAATATCTCAAAATATTTTACTAACAAACCTTACAAGATCTTCTGTTAGACTTGGTGGCGACGACGAATAATCCGACATATTGATCTTCACTCAACCAAAGCTGAATCACAAATGAATTTATTTTCCGTTTTACTTTGTATTTTAATGTGTATATACTAATACTGCTATACACATTCAACATTTGAAAATTATACACAAAAGAAATGATTTTGTTGAATGTGATTGAATTTGATCACATTCAACACTCGTTTTCCTAAACGAAAAAATCAGTTTTTAACATAGAACTTTGTTGAATGTTTCACATACGACATTTGTTTGTTATTTTTTGATAATTACTGGCTGGCTACATTCGACAAAAGCATGACTCAAAATCTCGAGATCTAGAACTGCTATTAAAATACCGATTGGATCAAATGAAAGAGAAACTTTTAAAACCTAAGTATCAATTAATAACTGAATATGCCCAAAAATGCACATTCAACAAACGTTTTTCCAGCCGACGATATGAATAAACAAATGAAAATAATTAAATCAAAATGTATACTGACATATTTTCAAGTAAAAACAATTTTTGGTACTCAGATCACAGAGTTTGTAACTGAGGAATTTAGTAAAATTTTTACTATACATTCTTATATCTTTCGATAAGATACAGGTCCATTTAATAAGAATAAAATCGAATTTTAGTTTTACTTTTATAATGCCAAAACAAAATTTTTCAGTCAGTTTCTGAAAATTGACATTTAGACTTTATTTGCTTAGCAACTTTCAATATTACAAGTTTTCAGTACGATTAAAATTACTACTAAAAAAATTAGTGGGTACACTATAAAACTTGGATAACTAATTATATATTATTTGAATATATTGATTTGAATTTTGGGAACGAGGTCTACAGGGAAACGAATGTATCTAATGCTTATGTTAAATTCATTAAACTTCTAAACAAATATATTAAATTATGGAAATACAGAATAAACCGTAGAAAGAAACATATAAGACTAAAACCTTGGATCAGTAATGAATTGGTCAAAAAGATTAATTTTAAAAACAAAATTAGAATTAAATGTAAACACACTAATAATCTTAGACTAAAAAATAGTTATATTAATCTCAATAAAACATTGGAAAAAGGGATCTATTTATGCAGAAATAATTTTTATAAAAATGAGTTCAACAAACATAAAGGAAATATCCAAAAGGAATGGGAAGTTGTTAATAGTATAATAAAAAATAATTTTCAAAATAAAAAAGTAATTCAACTCAAAGATGATAACTATATCACTTCTGATGCCTTTGTTGTAGCTAATATTTTCAATAAGCATTACGTTAACTTATCAACCAATTTGCTAACTTAGTCTAAAACTTGTACTTGTTCCTTCTGCAGTAATGTAATATTTGACGAATTAACAGAGGATGGTCATAGTTTTTTCTTTAACGTAATTAATCCTTTTGAAGTTTCAAAAAATATACGGGCACTAAAGAATTCTCATTCATGTGGTCTAGACCATATTTCTAATGTCACACTGAAATCAATTTCCTTTAATATTGTTGATATATTATCCTATTTATTTAATAAAAGTATCTATGATGGTGTTTTCCCTGAAAAACTTAAGTGTTGTGCCTTTGTTTAAAAAAGATGTTTCTCTAGACAAAAATAACTATAGACCAATTTCCCTCTCCAATAGACCAATATCTCCTATAGGAAAAGTGTTTGAGAAAATTGTTAAAACCAGAATACTAAGTTTCTTTAAAGGGAAAAACTTTTTTAGTAACTTTAAATATGGTTTTATGAAGGGAAAATCTACTGAGGATGCTCTTCTTGATTTTTGTACTAAGATTTACAAGAATTTAGATAGTAAAAACAAAAACACTGCTGGTCTATTTATAGATATTACGAAGGCATTTGATATGGTTAACCATAAAATTTTACTAAAAAAATTAGAAAATTCAGGTATCAGAGGTTGTATATTAAAGTGGTTTTCGTCTTACCTTAATAATAGAATGCAATTTGTTAAAATTGGAAATACAATCAGTATGCCAGATTTTATTAGTACAGGTGTATCACAAGGGCCAGTGTGTTAGGGCCAATTCTCTTCCTTGTATACATAAATTCTTTGCTCAAACTTCCTTTTAAGGGGCAACCTACAGCTTCCGCCGATGATATTGGCTTTGCTTATGATACTGATAGTTTTTTGGATCTTATTTCTGATCTTAATTATGATCTAGACATGCGTAGGAAATGGTTTAACCAGCATGAGCTTATTATTAGTGACAAAATAAAGGTCATGTTTTATAATCTTAAAAAGAAAGGATTTCATACAGTAAATTAAAACATTTAGGACTACATTTTTCCAAAAAACAGAATAGTGTGATACATGAAACTCTCCTGAGTGCAAAGCTGTTAAAATTTTTGATAAATCTTGTTTGTTTGTCAATGATAAATAAACGTTCTGTTTTTTGGAAAAATGTAGTTCTAAATGTTTTAATATTGAAAAAGTCTGTAAATTTAAATACTTAGGGGTTAACTTAGACTCCCAGCTTAACTGGAGTGATCACTGTGTAAATGTAGGAAATTATTATAGGTCTACTCTGAGAGTAATTTTTTAATTGAAAAAAACTATGTTCTGTACAAACTAGTAAACAATGTACTATGGCCTATTTCAATCCAAAATTCAATACGGCTTAACTTGTTGTGGTAGTAGTACATATAATAAATTACAATCTATACTTACTATTCAGAAACACATACTTCGTATTTTATGTAACAAAAGTAGATTTGAAAGCAGTCTTCCACTATTTATCGATTTAAATATCCTTAAGTTCTCAAAACTTTTTTTTATTAGATTATTTAAGTTTTAGAAACCTAGACCAATACAATATACGCAATAACAACAATACAATGTGCCTTGTACCACAGTTTAGAACTACTTCTTTGCGTAATTTTTATTTTATATTTTCATGTCGTTTGTTAAATAAATTGTCGGTTAACATAAGAAAACTCAGATTACTAAATATTTTTTGTAAAAAAGTAAAATCATGGTTATTATGTTCAGAATATTCTAGCGTTGAATCCCTTTTTGATGCACTTAGTTAAAGTTCTCAATTCATAATCTATAATTATAATTGACAAGCATTTAAGGTCTTGCGCAGTAGACACCTTTTTATTTTATTTCGATTCTCCTACTCCTTATTGAACTTCTAATATATATAATATATAAGATTGTATATAAAACAAAAATGCGCACACAGTTGAACATTTTGTACACATCCGATTTTATTATTCAGCAAATACATTATGCACAAGTGAGATCTTATGAAAATAATAAACAAAAGCAAACAAATCAGTTATTAAAATTTACATATGGACTTGCAAATGAATCTATGTACATATACAAAAAAAAAAACAAAAAAAAAAATTCATCTAAAATAAAAAATATAAAAACAACAAAAAAACAAATCACTGGAATTCTTCATTTTTATCTTTTTAAGTAACTGTTTCTAAATTTTGGTTATTTGTAGTAATAATATAGTTTTTATTAAAATTATGTACTATGTAGGTATATATATACGTACCTCTTTAATAACAAAACTTTTTATTTTTAGTAATTTTATCACTAAATGTCACTTACTATAGGGAATATATCGGAAATGAAGCAGTATATGAGGGACGTGTATTTATGTGTCCTAAATAAAACTTACTAACCACAACATTTTTTATTAAACACGAGTGATTTCTGCTATATCGTGCGAAGTCAATGTCAGTACGTAAATTACTGTTTTTTTTTTTAAACTTTAAATTTGACTTCAACTTGAAATATAATTACTCAACAGGGGCCCCTAGTACTTTATTTATTTATATTCTTCTTAATTTCTCTTTGCCTGCATTACTTACCAAGCTCAGATCAAGATGTTTTTTTTTTCTCTCTCTTTAATTTTTAAATTTTTTACCTAATTTTAACCTAATTGCTAAAATTGTTTATTATTAAAAAAAACTATTTTGTTTTTGTAATATAAATTTAAATTATTTTTTTTTTATGTATATATGTATTTGTGATTACCTCACATAATAGAAAATAGTATTTTATTTGTAAGCAAAATTAAGTTTTAAAAAAATAACAAGGTGACTCGATTATATTTTTTAAATTAAATAAAGAGTCTTCCTATATTTTTCTCTTAAGTATGCAATTTTTAAATTTAATGTAATTTTTTTTATTGTTAAGCGAAAAATATGAAATAAAAAATTATTTATGAACTCTTTCATCTGGACAGTTTAAATTATAGAGGATTGAGTAAATACATTTTAGATTTTTAATGACAAAAACTGTACCAAATGAAGAATAAGGCTAGACGCAGACATTCAATTTATAGTTTTACAACTGTTTGATTGCACATTTGCATTAGTTTATATGCGCACACACTTGTATACACCTGTGTATAAACTAATAAAACACAAATGTGCCATCAAACAGTTGCAAAACTTTAAATAACATGTCTGCGCCTAGCCTAAAATTAATTTTATCAGAAAAATTCAAATAATTTAGTTAATTTGTTTGACATCATTTACCGGGTACCTTTCCGTCTACATAAAAGGAAACGCTGAAAACTATTTCAAAAATTGGTAAGATAGAGTTATCTAGCTTATCTAAAATCTGGTCTATGAAAATATACGATGAATATCACTCAGTTATATGAGTTTATAAGTATTTCCAAATTACTTAGCTTATTTCGTAAACTTTGAATATTTAAAAATAAAATATTAAAATTGTTATTAAATAATTCAGTTACATGAGGGTTGCCTACCCCTGTAAAAAAGCTTCATATCAATATCAAATTGAAAAATATATAAATGAGCCACTAAAAGTGAATCAAAATTGGAAGTTTGTATATGTTTATTTTATTTTAATTAAATAGACCACAAGTTTCATTTGAAATTATGACCCATTTAACTGAGATAAAACTCCTAAATGATTTTTGACTCTTTTTGATGGAACATAAGTCCCATGGGAATTATGAAATACAACCTAGTAGAAGTAAATCAATAAAGTTTAGTTAAATAGTCGGAGAAGACAAAGTGGATTCTGTTTTATGATAGAACAGGTATTATAGAAAATTTGTGTATCGGGGGAGAACAGATTGAAAGAGTCAGTTCGAATCAAATGTGTGGGGTTAAAATAGATGCAAAATTGGGCTTTAATCAATCTGATTGTATTAACTCGAAATTAAATATCGAAAATATCGATTGAATATCTTGAATATTGCTTGAAATTGTGCTACTGTGGTTTTTTATAGCTTGTAATTCTTCCCCAATTTGACTTTTGCTCATCTTTTTTATTTCTTTGCAATGAAGATAAGAAAGTAAAAATTCCAATATTATAAAATAAAGCTATGTGGATGATTTTTAAATGTAATATAGAAAAACAAATATTAATTTCATGTTGGGAAATTTAAAATGGATATCAATTCGCCAAAGAATAAATTTTAATGTGATTGGTATGTCTACAACCTGATTAGGTGTTGCCTGAATATTTGTCGAACTGCGTAAGCAATTACGTTAACGAACGAAACTGAAGTTCTGCAACTGCTGGATTATTAAGAACGCACCTTTTTGAAGAGCAAATACATGAAATAATGTTTTATTTTATATAGGTTTGAACTTATTTCATAAATTACCAAATGGAGAAAATGATAATTTAAATATTTTTAAAATTGTCTTAATGAGATTTATGGATTAGATGGATTTGGATGGATTTTTGTTAGAATAATATTTTGTTTTAATATTTTTACTTTTGTTCTCTACTCATTACATTTTAGGCATAATAATAAATAATTGTAAAATACAGTATTTAAACTAATTTGTGTAGAGAATAATCAACTTTTACATAAAGGCTACAATATGAGTCCAATACAGGTCTACGTTTGTTTGGAAAATATTACAGGCTGCAAATTATTTTATAAACTGAACCAGGTTTTACACTATAGTTGCCTTTTATTTTTAAATTTTCACTTAACATTGCAAACGAAAATTTTTGATTTTATTATTTTTAACCTTGGTATTACAAACGTATAATCAATATTCGATTTTAATTTTATTAAATACATTTTGTATAAATTAAAAAACCGGAAAAACACATGTTTTTCCATGTTTTTTTAATATAGAAATTTTTGGTCTCCCTCATCAATCTCACATATTATATTTAACGTATGCATATAACATTAAATGTTTGACT
Organism: Argyra leucocephala; assembly: GCA_963942445.1. Lineage (NCBI taxonomy): Eukaryota > Metazoa > Arthropoda > Insecta > Diptera > Dolichopodidae > Argyra > Argyra leucocephala. The sequence continues at coordinate 79,531,259 of OZ012681.1, read as the reverse complement.
ATATGTATATGTAAAATGAATGTTATTTGATTAGTGTAACTCTCTAAAGGGCGGGGGGGAGTAATTTATGGTGAATAAAAATATAAAAAAAAACTGGGTAAAAATGTAAAAAGGCATTGTTATTTTTTCTTATTTTAATTCAATATTTGACTTTTCAAGTCGCACCCGACCGGGGTGTTCACATTTTGAGGTTTTTTTTTTCTCTTTTTCCTTTATTTATTTTATTATTTTCTTTTATTTTTATTATTTTTTTTTTTTTGTATTTGTATATATACCAATATTTATATAAATACATATATGGTGTATTGTGTATAATATATAAATGTATATAACTATGTATATAAACAATAAGTATAGATAATTGAAAAGTGTGGAAAATTTTATTTTAATTGAAAACCCAGTAATCATTTATGGGTTTTTTCGAGGATTTTTGAAGTATATAAAAAGTAAATAAGTTAATTTGATAAAAGAAATTTCCAAAATTCTCAGGGAAAATAAAAGTTGTTGAAATAATTTGTGTATGTTTTTAATTATTATTATTATTATTATTATCATTTTATAAATTTGTTTTGTTTTAATTTCAATTTGAAATTGTGGTTTTGAATTTTAAATAAATTGAAGCAATTTAATTGAAGCATTTTTTAAGAGTATTTTAAAATTTGAATGGAATCAGTTAAGTGGAATTTTCGTTTTTTTTTTTATTTTTTTATTTAAATTTATCCTTTTTAAAATTTTTAATGATTGTGTTTTTATTTCTCTTTATTTTTTATTTCTGTAATAAGTCAACTCTTAAGTGGCAGCTTAGTTTGAATAAATTTTGACCAAAGTTAGATTATTATTACATTTTTTTTTTATTTCTAGCTGTTTCTATGATCTCTTGACTTTATTTATTAATTTTATTATCGATTATTATAATTATTCGGATCTGAAGTAGTAGCTTAGTAAAATCTTATGTATTCATTAAAATTCAACCAAAGTACACTTAAAATATAGAATTTTCGTTTTCATTCGAAAAAAAATATTGTTTGACTATAATTTACAATATTGTAATTTAGATGATGCTAGATAATTAATTATTACAAAATTATTATATTGAAAAATATGTGAATGACATTGTGAATTGTTTATTGAATTTGGACAGTTTAAATGAAAACTAAATTATTTTTGTGGAAAATTAATTGAAGCATAGAAATAAAACTGAAGAATAATTTCTGGCTGGATGCTGTTACAAAAATCAAATACTAGAGTTTATATTTAAATAGAAATTATATAGATTTAGCAATATATCTTGATTTCTCAGCAAGTGAACAAAACATATGGCTTATTCACTCTAAATTGGAACTAATTTATAATAATATATAAATTTCAAAAATGATGGACCAATTTTTTTTATGTATACATATAATATGAAGTTATTGAAAGCTTACTCATGTTGATTCATCTCTAAAGGATTTACATTATCCGTTATGATTCCTCTTTCTACGATCAAATTTTCCTCTTCATCATTTTGTATAATTTTTATTTTACGAATAATTTTTTTCAATTAACATTTTAAATTACCGCCCAGAAAGTAAACTCTTTTCTTGAAGCCGAAAATTTTAAAGAAGATATGTGGTGCCACTCCTGGTACCCCAAGATTCTTATAACGTTTCCCATTGAATTTATATATCCCATTCTGATGAATTTAAAACTGCTTAAAGATGAGCAGCTATGATGCGGCTATTATAAAATTCCATATTTAAATTAGATTATCGGTACTACAAAAAAGGGGAAACACATTTACAACGTTCCAAAAAAAAAAGTTAGCTATGTAAGTTCTTAAAATGAAATAATGAAAGAAACGGGTTCTTCCGGAAGAGGTATAAGGTGGGATCTCTCAAGGACACTTGAGGACCTTGACTATGCGGATGATATATGTCTGCTAGCGCATAGATTCTGCGACATTCAACATAAAGCAGACCTACTTCAGCAAGCAGCGCGCAGAGTCGGGCTAGAAATTAACATAGATAAAACCAAGGCCATGAGGATAAATAACACCAACACAAACACCATAACCATAGAAGGTCAAACAGTCGAATATGTGGAAAGCTTCTCTTACCTAGGTAACATTCTAACAACAAACGGAGGTACAGAAGCAGATGTCAACAACAGACTACGTAAGGCCAGAGCTGCGTTCGGTGAACTAAGTCCAATATGGAAGAATGGCCAAATAACTAGAAAAACAAAGATTAGAATATTCAGAGCATGTGTAATGTCAACACTTATGTGTGGCAGTGAAACTTGGACATCAGTCAAAAACTTCACGTATTTGCGAACAAATGCCAAAGAAGAATATGCAGAATATTCTGGCCAAACACCATCAGCAATAAGGACTTATGGCAGATAACAGGTGAAGAACCGATAATGCATCAAATTAAGCGCAGAAAATGGAGATGGATAGGACACACTCTAAGAAAACCATCAAATAATATAACAAGAATGGCCCTAGAATGGAATCCCCAAGGGAGCAGAAGGCGAAGAAGACCCAACAACACCTGGCGTCGGACTGCGACTTCTGAGATAACAAGATATGGACGAACTTGGGAGGAGATAAAGACCATTGCGTACAACAGAGAACAATGGAGGAGGCAAGTTGATGCCCTATGCTCCCACGAGGAGTAACAGGAAAAAAAAAAAAAAAAATGTAAGTTCTTACAAACAAATGCTTTAATTTTCGGTTATTGGTTTTTTGTTTAAAGGACTTAACAAGAATTATATAATTTGATTTAGCAATAAGATCATGTATTAATACATCGGACCCCTAAATATTATAATGTATTCAGAATGTTACAAAAAATAACTATCGAAGTGAGAGCCTGAATTAAAATGCACAGTACTTTTATTAAACCCTATACGCTGATGATTTTGTTTTTTTACGTTCTTGACAGTAACTTAGGTAGAATCACCTTTTCGTGCTTAATTAAGTACGGTACTGCAATTTAACACTATACAATCTACAACATTTCGAGTATTTATTTAACTAATTACTAATCAACTTATTAAATGTGGAAAACAGCTGCTATTGTCAGGAACTAAGCTTTCTTAAATATAATAGTTTTATTTTATTTAACTGGTTATCAGATTATACTCTCAATTATTTTTTGTCATTTATTATATCCCAACGACAAAGGGTACTAGACCAGGTCGAAAAACCAATAAAGCATTTTTTTTTTTGCTTCATCGGGAATCGAACCTGGAACCTTTCAATTAAAAGGCAGGCGCTCTACCTACTGCGCCACCTAGCGTGTAGATATGAAAATATAAGCTGAACAAGATTAATGATTTAGTCAAAAAATCAATCAAACTAGTCAATTATAAACCCATAAAACACATAATATTAGCAGCCATCTGTAATACATCTGCATCCAAATAATACCATTTCCGTTACATTTCACTATTTCTGTACAAAATAATGCGTACCCATTGGGAAAAAATTTTTACTGTTGGTTAAGCGAAAACTGGGGCTTAAATGAAAATATATGAAATGAAGAAGAAATATAGCAAAAGATCAGAATTAAAAAAAATTACTCTCATTTCGTATTATTTTATTTAATCCTAATTTTGAAATTTCTTTTCGTAATATTAGAATACTGTTTAATGACAGATTTATAGTGATTTTGACAAATTATTAATCAAATGCATAAAACATGTAACATATCTACCACCTAATTAATTATTCTTCATCTTTTAGTGAATATTTTATTGAATATTAATTTACCGCATTAAAAATTTTAAATTATTAAATTAAAGAAAATAAATTAAAAAAATTATTTTTTTTTTTTATCGAAAATATTAAAATTATTTCATTAAAATCTTATTAATATACACCATTGATTCACATTTGAATTAATTTGTTTTAATATTAATTAAATTAATAATAAAATTATTAAATATCCTGACAAAGAAAAAAATGCACTGAACTTTTTATATTTCATATTTTTGACTGTCACGTTTGAAAGCCTTCAATAAACTTTATTAGCTACTTTTACATCTACAGATATAAAATGTGACTGATGCGGTTTCACTATTGTATTGTACATTTCAGAAGTAAAATTTCAATGTTAATAAGTCCTAATTACCCTTATGAGCGATCATTCTCTAGACTTAAGACATAATAGTAATCATATGTGTTTATGTTCGTTGTACAAACTTTCCCTAACTCGGTACTTTAGGAATGATAACTATAATGATTCTTGACTTAGGAAAAGTTTACAAGCGTTTTCTTTGAACACCTGACCTTTAAGTTATAAAAATAAGATCTATTCAAAATTATTCAGTATATTTTTAAGGTCGCTAGACCAGTTGATATTTTGAATTTCCATTATATATTTTGTTTTTAAAGATTGTCAAAGTTATTTAGATTATTTTTTTAATTCATTTATTCATATTATACAATACATTTATTAAATAAAAAAATAATAAGAATAAAACTAGGATCATTCGGATATTCATTAGAATATGTGAAGAATGAAACTGCAAGCAAAAATACAGACATGAAAATATAAAATATTGTTGTGTACAACATAGATTTAGTATTGATAGTACAATCCAATTATATATTATGTGAATATATTATTAATAGATTGAGAATGTGCTTAAAAGCTGTTTGGTATAAGACCAAATGGAATAGCTTTGTTTCGACTGTCTTTCTATTAACCAATATATATTTCTAGTTATTTGGGTGATTTGTAATATTTTTTCCTTGAAATGATGCTTGCACAAATCAAGATGTAATCCAAGATATTTCACTGTTTCTGCTTTTGGGACTTCTAATGTTCTTTATGTATACGAGTGGTGATTTACGCCTTAGTACGTAAGTAATAAAGTAATGTGAACCGATTTTTTCTCGTTCGGCTTAATTTTCGAATGTTGTTGCCATATACTTATCTTGTTCAGCTCGTTTTGGAGTTGTTTTATTGCTTGAGTGTGTAATATACTTGTGGCCATTAATAGTGGATAAGAACGTGTGGATTGTACTTGTGGCCAAAAGAATGTCTATATTTGCTGAAGCTTAAAAGTTACTTTTATATTATTGTTCCTGGACAATACAATAACATTACCTTTACGTCTTTGTATTAAAAATTGACGTTTTCCTGAAAAAAAAACATAAATTTTTTAAATTGAGAACATCAAAAAAAACAAAAGATTAAACGACAATTTGAGTATTGCCATTTTCACAAAAAATTAATAAAGACGACGGTATTCCAACATGGAACATGCAGCATTTAACAGGGACGACTTTTCGATAAAACCATCAGTAAAAGTAAACCTTTCCAATATAGTTGAATAGTTCTCGGTTATAAAATGACGAACATAAGACAATTTATTTTTATATAGTACATATATAGATTATAGAACATGTTCAATCTATGTTTACAAATATAGAGTTAAAAATGTATTTTTATTTAAAATTAAAGTTTTTTTTTTTTTCAAAATAGTTCGACTAAATGAACTTTCGGTCTGATTGTCATTTTCAATCCTTTCTGTTTCAATATACTTCTTCTAATCCAAATAATTTCTATATTATCTATTCTGATTTCTTAAATCAATATCGTATAATATTTTCTTAATGTTACTTATATAAATTTAATTGTTGGCAAATTGCATGTTTCAGCAATTTTTAAAATAATTTTTATTTCTTATATAATTTACGCATATTCCAAAACACTGAATAATTAAATGGAATTTTTAATTAATTTTAAAATACAGCACAAAATAGTTCCATTAATTAATGATACCATGAGTATTGATTATTAAAATTGAATAATTTATTTTATATTGAAATATTCTATATTTAAATAATTAATATTCTGATTTAAAATTATTATTTAATTTTATAATTTTGTATTCAAAATTATTATTTAATATTATAATAATTCATTTTCAATATGCCTATTAAATATTCTTTTTAAATTTTTTATTACATTTCAATCCGACTTCGTGTGAGTTTAAAATGTGAGTACAGAAAAACGTTTAAATCCAATTTTTTTATTTTTTAAAGTATTTGAATGAAGAATCAATACAATGATAAAATGAGGAAATTATTTAAATAAATTTAAAAATATTGTGAGTTTAATAAGTCGATAGATCTCTAGTTTCTTTTTTTGTTCTTATGTTGCTAATCCGATAATGAATGATTACTCAACTCATCACTGTAAGCTTACTATGATATTGGCATACTCTTCTCTACACCATGCGCTGTAGATAACCAGTTCTACTACAGTTCTGATACCGGTTCAATTTGAAATGTTTCTAAGCAATTACATTTGTTTTATTTCGACATTCCCCTAACCATCAATGGAATGGAAGTAGCTCGTACACATTTTCAGCATTGTACGATAACACCATATTTTGGAAAGTTCTAATTTGTTTAGTGCAGCCACTTTCAACGTCCATATTTCTACTCCGTATTAGAGTACAGACCAGATATAACATTTTAAGTACCGTAATCTAAGTTTCATATTTATTTCTCGATTACATAGTTCATCTTTATATTTGAAAATGACTTTTTATCATTTCGATTTTACATTTTACTTCCTTATCTGACGTTCAGCTTTCATCGTGATAACAACGCAGATATTTAAAGCTATAGTAACGCGTACGACGGTTTCATTGTTGGCTGTGATGACACCATTATTGTTCGCGTTGTTTCGTTTACTTAACTATATAAACTTTGTGTTTTGGATGTTCTCGAAAAGGCTAGAATAATTGTTATTAAAATCATGCAAGTTGTCAGCTATTATGGTTGTGTACTCTGCGTAGCGGATACTGCTGTTGATATAGACTCCATTTACTTTGATTCCTTTGTCTATTAAATTAATGACGTCTTGGAAAATATGTTCAGAGTAAAAGTTGAACAGCAGTGGTAACAAAATACACCCTTGTCGGACTCCTCTATTGATTTGCAGATTAAATGTTACAAGACTTTAAACTCCGCAGTTTATTCCAATAGAGATTTCGAATACATTGTATGGCATTACTATTTAGTTGCATAGTTCTGGATGATTCCATAAGGAATTGTAAATCACAAAAATTCGTTTTATCCCACATATTTGCAAATTTTGCACTAAATTTTTTATCCGAAAAAGAGCTTCTCGTGTACCCATTCTTTCTTTGAATCGAGTTCTGTTCTTCCTATTGTTGATTTGCATTTTTTCTGTTATCGACTATGTATGATTTTAAGGAATATCTTTTGTAGATTAACCTACAAATTTATAAAGAAGAAGGAGATACTTCACACTTTAAATCGTGACTCATAAGGTTTATTAATCTATACTCGTAGCATTGTTCTGTTTTGGAAGAGCAATAAAAATTTACCTACTCGTCTTCAGGAAAAACTCCACTATCAGAAATATTGTTGAACATTTTGACCAGACTATTTATGTTATCATCGTCCATCCAACTTAATGATTTCATTTTGCAATTCAGTTCCTTTAGATACCAAATAGTTACTTTTATGAATTTATTGATAATTATGGTTTTAATTTAATTTTAAGTAAATTAATTAAACATTTATGTATTGATTAATTTATTTCAGAGTGCAGCCTGCGGATCACAAAATATTATATACTAGCTATATGCAACAAATTTTTTTTTTTTTTTAAATTATTTATTTGTTTTGAAATATCATTAAGAGTTTGACGGTCTAGATTTCGTTTTGACCTTACGTAACAATACAGTTTGTAATGCTTTAACTACTGATTTCTGAACGATCTATATCCTAGGTTTCACATAATTATTTACAAAATATTGTACAAAAATTAATTAATTGCTGACTTCCAAAATATTATTTGTATGTTTCCATATTCAAAAGCGCTAGCTCTAAAAGCTTACTCTCTCAACAAACAATTATTATCGTTCATGTAGTTTTATTTAACTTTAGCAACAACATTTTCAGCCCTTAAAAATATTAGCGATGAATCATTTTTCTTTTTTTGAAAAATCTGAATCAACACTGTCCTATTTTCAACACGTATATTGAAACCACAAAATCAGTGCTGGATTTATTTTTTACAATAAAAAACAAAAACAAAAATTAATAAAATTCAGTGAATTAAAAATTTTATTCAATTTAAAGTCAAATAAATACGAGTATACCAAATCAAAATTTTAATAACCTGCATTTTTTTTTTCTTTATGCAATTTAAAATAAAAATGAAATAATGTGATTTTCAACAAATTTTCAAAATATCAATTCTTCATTTATTTCTTTGAATTTTCACTTCAACTGGCCTTCATATAAATAGTTTATAAGGTTTTTATTAATTTGGAACTTATTGACTACTGATTTTTTATATTTTATTCAGAAGATTCGCATTTTTATTGCAATTCTGAAGAAAATTAAATTACTTTTTTCTGAATACACTCTGATATTATTAAATTTTATGTGGAATATTATTAACAATTTTGAATTTTATATTTTATTACTCGACTCTATGAATACCCTGTGTTACCCAGATTCAAATACAGATTCTGAGTTGTTATTTTTTTTAATTTTTTTTTTTTCAATTGGTTCAAATTGGAAATAAATATTTCTTATGCGAATATAATAAAATGATGAATAAAATATTAATAAAAAGGGGGGAAAGTGTCATTTTACAAAATGATATTTTACCAAAAGTACATTTTGCAAAAAAAAAAAAAACATTTAATGAAAATAGACACTACGTTTATTTATCAAAAAACGATTTTTCTTCAATTAATATGAACGAAACAGAGACGGGCAAATAAACAAACAATTATTGTTCTTGAATAAACACTTCGAGTTAAATGGTTTTTCCGCTTTATAGCTATTTGAAGCCTTTATAACAAAGAATATCCTGTAAAAATTTGGCTTAAATCGATTACAAAATGAGGATGTTATGACAGTTTGAAAAAATCACTTAACTCTTAAATCTTAAAAAAAAAATTTGCAAAAACAACTTAAAATAAGCTGCACTAAATAATGTATTTAAGAAAAAAACACTTAACTCAATATAAGACATTTTTGTTAAAACTTGTAGGTGAGAATATGATTTCGGAAAAATCCCTTAAATTTAAATAAATTATTTCTCTGTTTTGATTATTCGGGTTTTTCATGATTTTATAATCTGGAATAACCACTTAACTCATAATAAGTGCTTATTCCAAAATATTGTTCAGTATATTACACTAGTAAAATTTCAGTTAAATTAAGATAAGTGGTTGTTCCAAATGCAAAAGCCGTTGAAATAGTAAAAATTAACTTTTTTTTCGATTCTCTTAATTTGTTTAAGTTATTTTTGCAAAATTTATTACAGATATAGGCGTCAATTATCTACACATAAGTATTTTTATCGAATGAAAAATTTGTTGGTGTGGTTATTAAGTTATTTTTCAGTGACTTCTTTCAATTTGTGATAATCGGTTGATGTCGGTTAAATTATAAATAAATATAATTATTGTAGTATATTAGTAGTGAGTGTATAAATTATTTAAAAAAATGAGTACCAGAGGACAAATAATGATTGATTTAGTGAAAAAAAATAAATCGAAAACTGCAGAGAATACGTTAAGCAGTCGCGTGCGGTCATAGAATGCAAGGTGTGCATTGCACACCCTATAAATAATGCGTGCGGTCATAGAGTGCAAGGTGTGCATTGCACACCCTATAAATAATCAATTCATACTGTAAATAATCATATTTTATTAATAATAATTAAAAAAAATCAAACCATAACTTAAAATTATCTTCCTCACTGAAAATTATTAGATTGAAATTTGAAATGTTTTATACACCACTTTTTTTTGCATATATTCAGGCAAACGTGAAAAAAAAACTAAAACTAAAAAATATGGTGGAATTAATGACTACGTGCAGTATATTATTTTGCACGTTTATTCATTTTGTCTTAGAACCACTTTTGTGCATATATTCAGGCGGAACAAAAGGTGAATTCTAATATGACAACGTGCAGTATATTTTGTGATCATATATTTAGATATCAGTTTGTCTATATTATTTTATACTTAAATTTCAGGTTAAGTTAAAAAATTTATACTACTCGGGTTTGCAGTCTTTAAATTGCACGTGGTGAAATAGAATTAGCTAATGATATACAAAACAAAAACAAAAAATAAATGTGACAATGACAAGTGAATAAATAAGTAAGACGAGAAAATAAAGTTAGAATAATATATTAATATTCTAAAATTTTTGTTACACATTAATTTGTTTTTGCTTAAACAAGTGCCTATTAATTTTCAAGTTAGACATTTTGATTAATATTAACAGTTTATGGTAAGTTTATTGTTTATATTCTGGCTTTTGACATTTTGTTGATACATAATATCTACAAAGCAAAGATTACATGCATTTGCATACATAAGTAGTTTCATTTCATATTTAACAAACTGTTTTATTTATTTTATTAAAAAAAAGAAATGGAAGCAAAATCTATTATTCAAGATTTATTGAAAAATCCATTTTCGAACCGGGATATTGAATTTAAAAAGAAAATAATGCAATCAAGACCTATACCAGATTTAAATATAACGCAAGCTATAAAAATAAAAGACAAACAATGTGAAAGACATTTTCAGAAATCAATTTATGAAAAATTCAAGTGGATATGTGGTTGTTGTGAAGAAAATAGATTATATTGTTGGCCGTGTCTGCTGTTTGGGATAGACAAAAATATATGGACTGTACAAGGATATTTTGATTAAAATCATTTGCATGGAGCTGGAAAAAAACATGAGAAAACACAATCTCATATATTTTCAGTTGTGTCCTCAAAAATCTTCGGCACGGTGAGAATAGACTTAAAGTTAGATCAACAAAAATCTTTAAATATTGTGAAACATAACGAAAAAGTAACTAGAAATCGAAATATTCTGAAAAGATTAATTGATGTTGTTTGTTATTTGGGAAAACAAGAAAATGCATTTCGTGGACATATTGAGAATTCTACTTCTTTAAACCGTGGAAACTACATAGAATTATTAAATCTAATCAGCAAATATGATGATTTTTTGTCAACCCACCTTAATGATTCAACTGTTTTTGCAGGAACTAGCAATAGAATACAAAACGATATTGTTGAATCTATATCAAATATTATGTTATTAGAAATTAAAAAAGAAGTCGTTAACACTCCATTTGTTGCCATCATGTTAGATGAAACTTCATATATTTCACATAAATCACAATTATCAGTTGTTTTAAGATACCTTAATTTTGCTGGAGTACCTGTAGAGCGCTTTTTATACTTTAGGGATGTAAGTGCCAATCGATCGGCGAATAGTCTATTTAATCTTGTAAAGGATACAGCGATCACCTTGAAATGTGAAAATAAATTAATTGCACAAACTTATGACGGAGCAGCAGTTATGGCAGGTGAAATGAATGGAACACAGAAAAAAATGAAAGATGCTTATCCAATAGCTCTTTTCGTTCATTGTTGCCCGCATGTGCTTAATTTAGTGTAAGTTATTTTTCGCAACAGTTTCTACAATTTCATCATTTTTCTCCGTATCAACAAAAAGGAACTATGTACATATTAAATGAAACTATTAAAAAAAAGTTTCCAAAGTTGGCTACAACTAGGTGGAATTATTTTTCTCGATTGATAAATACAATCAGTTCCGAAAAAGAACTCTTAGTTCAATTATTTGAAAATATTCTTGATGATCCTAACTATTGGGATAATGAAACTATCAATATGGCCAAAGGTTTCTGTATTTTTTTTTAACAATTTGAAAATCAATTTCTTCTGGCTATATTTAGTAAAATATTTAGCTATACTGACGTTTTGTTTGATATATTGCAAAAATCAAGTTTAGATATTACTTATTCTTTAGAAAAAGTTAATGAAACGAAAGCTGTCATTCATAATATGAGAAATACTAATAATTTTGAAAATATATATCAAGATATTGTGTCTTCTGTAGGACCACCAATTAAAAAAAGACGTGACATGGTAACAAATGATCCAAAATTAATATATAAGCAATTATACAATGAAATAATAGACACAATTTACAACCAAATGGACATGCGGTTTGAAAAACTTAATGCCTTACAATTTTTTGAACTATTAAATTCAAATTTTTTTTATAAATATCAAAAAAGAATTTCCGGTTGAAGGTTTAAGCTCATTGAAGGAAAATTATGAAAAATATTTTGATTTTGTACGTCTTAATAATGAACTTTGCGTGATATGCCAGTCACAATCTATAAATAACCTGACTGTAACTCAATTAATTCAGTACATTAAAGATCATGAGCTGACTGAAGCATTGAGTGAATTCAATAAATTGGCTCATTTAATTGTTACAATTCTTTTTTCAACAGCATCGGTTGAAAGATCTTTTTCAGCTTTGAAAAGAATAAAATCGTATTCTTGTAATACAATGGGACAAAATAGATTAAGTAATTTATCTTTGATTGCGATTGAAAAAGAACTGCTAATTTATTTGCAGTCAAAGGTAGATTTTTATGAAAATGTAATTGATGATTTTGTTATTAAGACAGATAGACGGATGGATTTTATTTATAAGTAACTAAGTATATTTATGTTATCTATAATTATAATTGACAAGCATTTAAGGTCTTGCGCAGTAGACACCTTTTTATTTTATTTCGATTCTCCTACTCCTTATTGAACTTCTAATATATATAATATATAAGATTATATATAAAACAAAAATGCGCACACAGCTGAAAATTTTGTACTCATATGACTTTATTATTCAGCAAATACATTATGCATAAGTGAGATCTTATGAAAGTAATAAACAAAAGAAAACAAATCAGTTATTATATAATTTATATTATATACTTTCAAATGAATCTATTTACATATGCCAAATAAAAACAAAGAAATAAATTCATTTCAAATAAAAAATATAAAAAAGCAAAAACAAAAAAAATCAGTTGAATTGTTCATATGACGAGCAAATTTATTTTTATATAGTAGAGTTAAAGTACTTCATTTTGATATAGTAGGTCACTTGAATTCTTCATTTTTATCTTTTTAAGTAACTGTTTCTAAATTTTGGTTATTTGTAGTAATAATATAGTTTTTATTAAAATTATGTATTATGTAGGTATATATATACGTACCTCTTTAATAACAAAACTTTTTATTTTTAGTAATTTTATCACTAAATGCTTCTTACTATAGGGAATATATCGGAAACGAAGCAGTATATGAGGGACGTGTATTTATGTGTCCTAAATAAAACTTACTAACCACCAAACTTTTTATTAAACACGAGTGGTTTCTGCTATATTGTGCGAAGTCTATGTCAGTACGTAAATTACTGTTTTTTTAAAAACTTTAAATTTGACTTCAACTTGAAATATAATTACTCAACAGGGGCCCCTAGTTTAATTATAGTATATAAGCTTTTTATGTTTTTATTTGTTTTTCTCGATTACATATGTGAATTAAATTATATGTATGTTTGTTTTCCGAATACATGTCTTTTAATTTTGTTGCACACCTTATGGTAAAACTCACCGCACGCTACTGACGTTAAGTGAAATATTTCAAAATGCTCGAAAATTTGCAAGTAGCAATTCAGGTAAGAAGTTTTTTCTATAATGACAAATAGATAGATACAATGAATGCATTGTTATTTAGCTACTATACTCCGCCGTATGGATATATGTATCTATATTTCTTTTACATTATAAAAACAAAATATGTTTTTCTTACTTGTAGATTATTTATGTTATTATACATAATGAACCATATATCTGTCTATACAGTGAGCCATATAACTCAAAATCAAAGTTAGTTATAGAGGTATATAGTAATTCAATATTGTCAAATTCAGTATTGATATTATTAATGTCATTATTGCTTTTTTATTTGAGATTTAAAAACAAAAATTTAAATAAAATACCAGAACATTCTCGAGTGCCTTTGCATATTTCTCTTTTTTATTTATCCACATATCAACAACTATAGACACTATCGTTCACAAATTTTTAGTATACCTGGTCATACCCAGATATGGAGTGTGACAGTGATCATGCTCTGATTGAGAAAAAGAAAAGAGTTACGAGTATGAAAATTCACCATCCTCGCGACTGGTTTCAATTTGTTTGCAGTGTGGGAGTACAAAAAGATATTTCGAAGTTATTGAAATAAAACAAGAACATTTTCTTGACTTCGGATATATCGCTAAAAATAGATTAAATTCCCGGAAAAAAAATACCGAAGGTAAAAGGCAATACCTTTTTGTGATTACAAAGCTTTAAAACATTTTTTTATGAATATTGTAGGTCAATCCTTTTCTTAGAACAATGTACTATGGATTCGCTATACTAAGGATATGAAGTTAATAAGGATATGAAGATATTTTGCATATTGTACAAAAATTCATATTCAAAAGCAGAGAATTTTAAAAGCCTGCATTTTATAAAAAGAAACGCGAACTTAGGTAAAATTTTCGACGTTGCTATGATGAACCTTTGAAAATTACAAAGAAAAAGAAAGATTATATTATTACTCTCCTTTCATATATTGATGAAGAATATTGATGATAATTTTTACCAATATTTAGTTACAAATGAGGAAAATATTGATTATCACCCTGATTTTCAAGAAGAAGATAATGATAATTAATCTATAAAAATTAATTAAATTAAAATGTAAATAAATGTAGATAATAAAAAAGTGTCATACTTCTATATAAATGTTTGTATATTTTAATTTCATGAAAAAATGACTTATCTAACTATTGAATTAAAATGAACATACAATAAAATCACTTATTTCTAGGAAAAAATAACTTTGCTTTTTGCAAAAGATGAAATCACTTAATTCAATTAAGAAATTACATTTTTCAGATTAGAAGAAACTATGTTTCGGAAAAATAACCTAATTGCTTAAAAAGAGCTCAAACCCCTAGTAAATTTGGTTCAAAATATTTAGTTAAATGAGAGGCTAAGTTTAGTGAGTTTTATATATCTAGGTGCCTTAATAAATAATAAAAATGACATGCATTTGACAATTAATGATAGAATTCAAGCAGCACAAAAATATTTCTACGCACACAAAAGCCTTTTCAGGTCAAAAATTTTAACCAGGTATTATGGTCTTGTACATTCTTAAATTAAGAATGTACAAGACCATAATACAACCGGTCGTAACATACAGATGCGAAGCATGGACCATGACAATTAGTGACGAAAATAAATTGAAAGTATTCGAAAGAAGAATACTGAGAAAAATTTTTGGTCCCAAAATAAATGAAGATGGTAAATACCAAATCAGATCAAACGAGGAGCTAGAAGCACTAATTGAAGGACACAATATTGTTAAATTTATTAAGGCACAAAGACTAAGATGGGTAGGTCATGTGGTGAGGATGAATGATCAAAGAATGCCAAAAAGAATATTAGACGCAGTACCGTACAATACAAGAGCAAGAGGTAGACCAAGATCACGATGGCTGGACGAAGTCGAGGGCAGCTGTCGAAAGATTGGAGTTAACGGATGGAGGACAGTTGCACAAGATAGAGCAGAATGGAGGAAAGTTGTGGACAAGGTTAAGGCTCACCCCGAGCTATAGAACCAACAGATGATGATGATGATGAGAGGCTAATTTTAATATTATATTCTTTCATCTTTCATCTTTCATCTAACGAGTATAGCCTGATTCCATTACTCATTTTTTCAAAATAGCAAAATTTCCAATTCTAAAATCTTATTTTCACTCTTGTGAAAAAGTAGCGAAAACGACTTAAGTGGTTACTCCTTTTTGTCACAGAACTTAACATTAAATACAAAAACTACACACAGGTATACATAGACACATAAAAATATTCATTCCGAGTAATCTAATACATTAATATGTTAATAATGTCTGTAAAACTTTCCAAGTCGGTGAATTAAAACAAAAATTAATAACAGGAATCCAAACATTTAAATATGAAGCTTTTACAACATATTACTGCAAAAAAATTACAGATTAAAAAATAAAAAAAAAATATTAATAGAAAAACATTTCCAACTTCTAAACTAATATAAGAAAACTATATATTTAACACAAGAACCAATAAATATTTAAATGCAGAGAAAAGAAATATTTTTGTAATAAACCGAGTTTTTCTCCGAGAATAACTAGTTTTGTTATTAGAAATGAGTTTGTACCTTTAAATGTAAGCAAATGAAGTCCCAACAAAGTCTAAGGGAGAAAAATAGTATTTTCTTTGCAGAATTGTACGCAATTGTTAAAAAAAATTGAATATGTTGCGCCAACTCAAAATGTAGGTGCATTTCTTCCTGAATAAGCATTCAAGAGCTAATTCAAGAGTCAGAAAGCTTAATTATTCATTTCTGACTACCAAACTGGGTATCAGGGGAAACGAGCAAGTAATTATGCTTGCTTAATCTGTACCGAACATCAATTCTTACCGGCAGCAGTTACTGGCAGGTGAAGATTACAGAGGGTTGTTAAACAGAATTGGTACTGACTAAATGACGTCAGATTGTACAACGAAGCGTTGAAAAACAATCTAAAACAAATCAAACGGTCAAACGCAAATTGGAAAAATATTAATTAGCTATAAGTCGGAAAACCGGATGTATAATTACAAGATTAAGGATAAGATATTCACGATTTACGCAAAATTACCTACCTATTTGACTGACAGACCAGTAGTGTACCTATGTGTTCCTGCGATTATCGGGAGTCAATCAGTGCTCACTACATTTTTGAGGTCTGTCTGGTCTCTTCAGAAATATAAGAGGATACTGTGCAACCACTAGATTACATTATACATGAGAACAATGAATTACCAACATCAAATATAAATTCATGACCAGCTATAACTGTTAATTTATGTCTTTATTTTAAGTTTAGCAGACTAAATTTGTGTCTTTGAAGTTCTTGTTTTTAATTTCTAACTTTATATTTAGATATTGTAGATTTGAATTTATTATTATTATGATTATTATGATAAAAGTTTAGTTTTTAAGTGCATACCTATTACAAAATTGTAGTCCTTAAATTTGTAGTTTGGAGCCCAACGATAAAAAAACTTTAAATTTGAAAAAAAATACATCGATATTTGTTCTATAAAATTGCAACATAGCTAGTTAGTGTATTCGACTGTTTATGCAATTGAAAGAAATATTCGATAATTTCCTGCTTTGCGGAAACAGGTCCAACTATTTTTACTTTTATCAAATTTAAATGTATTTTGACCACCTCCTTGATGTTGCCCTAGTAATTTTATGTCATAAGACTCAATTATGGTATTTTTCAAGTCAGGATTTTTTGAATTTGTAATACACAGGTGTTTCCATGCTAACAGCTTCATTGTTAGAATGTTAGTTTGGGTTGAATATAATATCTAAGGTTATATCTCAAGGATACTATATCTTCCTAGCTTAAAACTGTTATATCTGTTGATCTATAAGATACAATAACATTCGGTTAGAAATAAAAAATGTAGATATATTAAAAATATAAACATTTTCAATAAATGTAAAATATATAGGGGTAGTTTTTTGGTAAAATATTGAAACATTTGCTTTTTAAAGAATGATTGTTTTTTTTTTTCAAAAATGTTCAACTTTGAACTACAATTATCTCCACAACGATATCATTTATCCTCATTAAATGGACGTTATAATATTTGTCAGACTATTATTTTAATAGATAAAACCGAATATATATCTAATAGACCAACACATATAACGGTTTACATACAACAAAGATGATTTCAAATGTTTTTTTTCGTTCTTAAAATTTTTGTAAAGCTTTTTTGTAAGAAACATCCTTGAGATAGAAAGACCAAATATATAATTAAAATTTCAAAAACCTTGAATAAACATTGGTGCGAAATAGAAATTTACTTATCCCGTATCCAAAAACAGTCCATAAAAAAAACCTTGAACGCAGATACTTCTCAATAATAAATTATTATGAACTAAAGATATAGATAAATATTTAAACGCTTATTTAACGAAAATATGAGAAAAGCTTGAAAATATGTTTGTTTAATTCCTTATTGTTAAACAGTTTTTAGTTAAATGTCCATTTTTGTCCTATATGAATCTTTCGAAGTCAATTTTTTATATGAAATTGTTTTTGACGAAAAGCATTTATGCAAAATGTCTTTTGATAAGTTGTCTCCAACCCAATAAAAAAATTTTTAAAATCTGCAAAATTAATTTATGTCTGTTCTTCTAATGGACCTTATTGTAGCCAGTAGCCCAACTTAATTTTACAGAGCACAAAAAAAAATAATTTATTTTCGGATAAATTTTAAAATTAATTTTTTATGTTTACAATTTTGAAAATGAAAAAAAAAAAAAGTAAATAAGTTAAGTCAATTAACTTTTTTGCAAAAAATTATCTGAGGAGGAGTGAAAAACATGATAAAATATTTAGTTTCAAGATTTAATTACATATTGCTAGTTTCTTTTAATGTCAATTAAATTGGGTAATAAACCAATAAAATAAAGTTAAAAAACAAAAACAGGAAAAAGAGAATTAATATAGAGGGATTATAATGATCGTATTTCTGTGCCTCTTTTACAATAAAATTGGATATGAAAAATATTTTCAAAGGATTAGAAAATGGAATAAGTCAGAACCATTATTGATGTTATCTATTATTTTTATTATCGCGATTATATTTGCAACCACAACTATCAATTTATTATTCCGTTCATTTGATTTTGAAATTTTATATTTCTACTTTTATTCACACCCACCATCCATCCCAATAAGTACCACATGTGCCGTTTGTTTTTTAATATAATTTAAAATTTATTTAGTATTAGCATCCTCCATTCTGAATGAAAATACAAATGCTATGTTGAAACTATATTGGAAAATGAACTTGTTAGCAAAGTTTTTTTTTTGAGGTGATGTTTCATGAAACTTAAAACAAGTTAAACGAGTAGAATATTAATTGACAGGATCAATTTGATTTAAAAATATGCATGGCTTACTTTCAAGTACCAACTCTAACATATTCATGCCAAAGTTAGTTATATTTTGAAATTTAATAGTTTTACGAGTTTCCGTTGAGATATCCAATCTGAACATCTATGTTTAAGATACTTAAGCCAATGATAAATTTTGATAGGATTCTAGTGGAATAAACTTGAAGCTTAACTTGTTAAAAACGAAATAGAGCAAGATAAAGGAATTTATTGCAACAATATAATTTCAAGATATTGACTTTAATAAAACTTGTTCAAAATATGATTTGCAATTACTAAAACAAAGTGTGAGCTATTAAAGATTTTAGAGTCTTTGGCAATGGCTATAGTTTTCAACATTAAAATTATTAATGTATCAATAATAAAATATAATAATAGCCACCTAATACTCGTAAAACATTTTTACTGAAATTTTATATAAAAATAAATTCAGTATCATATACGTACAACCTATCTCATGTACGGAAACGTGATTATAGCAATTTATTGTCAATGATTCAAAAGAAAAAAAATATTGAGTAAATAATCAAGAAAATCTAAAATTCTTTAAATTTGTAATTTATATTAATAAATAAATTCATTTATCTAAATATATAATTATATAACCTATGTATCTATATCAGTTTATTATTTTTCATTTCATTATAAATTATAGAAAAACTAACAAAAAAAATAATTTTATTGTTCTATTCTTCACACATTATCTAATTTAATATCCTTAAAAAGAAATCCTTTGCGTGTTACTCAACCATATATCTTGTTTCGCAAATATGAAATTGTATACATCTAAACAAACATCAGACAAATTATTTATATATTATATACATATATTTCGAACTTGTAATAATTGTCTCTTTACATAAATTTATTTATAATTAACCATCAATAAATTAAAACCACAAAACTAGAAAGAATGTAACACTAGGAAACAAACCAACAAAAACAAAAAAAAAACTGAAAAAAAATGTTAAAAAATTGTACAACAAAATGGTAAACAAAACGTGGTACTATATTTATAAAATTCATGTAAATATAACGTAGTAAAAAAAAAAGAAAAAAACAGGTGACAAGGATACTTACATGGCAATTTTCTTGTTAATGAAATTGTAAATATTTATGTATGCCAGATACTATATGTATACAATTTTGTATGAAATTAACTTAAGGAGGCAAATCAAAGATATATAATTACATTTTTAAGGTAGGTATAGGTGGAATGTGGCCTTGTATTTTGCATAAATATATTATTTTTTTAAATCTAGTATATTCATTATATCATATATGTATATAATTTAATATATAATTTCTGTAAGCTACGCGCGTTTTTATACATAAATACACATAATATAATATAGGTATGGTCATTTCGTATGAAGTAAATTTTTTTTAATTTGTAACATTTTCAATTCTAAAGGAAATCTAAAATAAATTTCTTTTTATATACACGTAGTCGTAAGTTTTTACATTTTACTATATTATTTCATGTTAATCCATATGAAAATAAAGTTGTATTGAAATAAATGACGTCTACAAGTGAATAGGCTATACTGAGTTAATAAATCTATCAAAGGATAATAAAATTTATTTCATAGATTTTAATCAGAATTTTTTTGTTTTTATATACTTTGTAAATAAATTTAAAATGAAAACATTTATAACATCGCACAAAAATTTATAATAATCAAAACGGTAAATTTTATAAAATATCTTTAACATTTTAAAGTTTGGTTCTGAATTAGTATCTAATGTATTTCGATTGGTATTTGGTAGTTAGTAATATACATATACATATATAATTCAAATTATAGGTTTTTGTACAAAATAAAATACTGGTAAAAAAAATTCTTTATAAACATGACACCACATTTATAATCAATGTCAAGATCTTCAATGTCAGGAATAATTTTTGTACTGACATCTTATAGAAAAGAAATGACATTCCTTCTTCTATATAACAGTAATAGATAGATGGATACGAAGAAGAAATTTCCTGATATGTTGCAAACAGAAAACAATTCACCCTATTCAAATGGTTATATAGCAATTCAACCAACTATACATTTTAGTTCACGTTATTGATACAAAAAATTGAATTTTAATATCAAATAAGTATATAGGTATGATATATTGAATGGATTATACTGATTTGGTGACAAAAATAGAATTTTATGGAATTTATTGTCAAAACATGAAAATTGGTATGAGCGATTAAATAGATTATATCGTTTGGAAAACTAATCCTTTTTCAATTTTATCACTTGGGTAATTGACCTTCTCATTGGTTGCAGTGTTAATCTGAACACAATGTTACCATTAAGGTAGATTTACTTGTATAAATAATACATTAATGATTATTTAAGATTATTATGTGATATCAGTTTCATTCATTCAATTTGTTTTAAATTTGATTAATCGATTCATAATACTATTTCAAGATCTTTATACAATTTTAAATACGATTCTCTTTATTCTATTTACTAAACTATGATTATAATATCACCAAGAAAAGGTAATATTGTTGTATTAATAATTTTTGGTAACTATATGTAAACAAAATATAATGACTTGCGAATGCTCATTCATCCTAATCTAGTGTTATTATCTGTTTGATAGTTGCAGAATATTGTGATACTTAAGTCGACTAGCACCATTTGAAACCATTAAGTTGTTTGCTAGGTTATTTGACTGAGAAGTTAATCTTCTTCTTCTGATTTCTTTCCGTTATGGTTCTAATCGGTAGGTTTTGATGTAAAATATCGTTACTTACGAATCAGGGTGCGCGTGCTATTATAGTCTTAATATTTCGAAAATCGCTGAAATCGATACAAAATTTCAATATTTGAATTGCTGGCTACTCATCACATTTGGATTCCGTAAATAGCTTTATAAATCAGAAGTTTTCCCGCGATACTGGTATATTGGGGCTAATCATCCAATACATAAGAAATAAATAAAATAATATTTTAAATTAAATTAAATTAAATTAATAATAAAATGAATAAAAAAATAATTTCTTCTATATAGACTAGTAAAATAATCGTCTTATCTTGAAGCAAACAAAATCGGATTTCAAACAAATGTTTTTTAAATTCAATTTGAATTACACCCTCTTTATTTGTATCTAAGTACACCACTGATGGTTTTAGAAAATAATTACATTCATAATGCCTTACCTACCATTAAATCAAACTCTATTTAATTTCTTCATCTTAACATTCTGTACATGGTTTTTTGTGAAAATTTTTCGATAAGCTCAGTCGAAAGGGTTCAAGCACTTAAATGAAAATGTCTCTTATTGTATTACTGGCAGCAAGTCAAAATTTTGTTATTATCCATATATAGAAAAAAATAATTTTCCAAAACAAAAACTTTAAAAGAACAGTTATATTTCTTTATATAAAATAAAAACATAATTATAATAAAAAAAAAAAAATTATGTTAATTTGTGTGGTAACCTCAAAAGCAAAAAAAAACATTGCAACACACATCATTCACATTTTGTTAACAAAAATATTCATTTTATTTTTTATTTTTTTGTATTTTTTCCACATTTATTAAAGACCTCAAAACATTTAGATACAAAAACACACCTATACATAGACTTAAACACACATAATTTCTTTACTGATATGGTTTTATTAAATTTTTTTTTTCTTCTATTTATTTCTGGTTTTTGTTTTTTTTTTTCTCGAACAGCGAATTATTATTACCGTTATATTATTTTTTTATGAGTTGTTTCATTTTCATTCATGAAAATTTAAGAAAATTCACTATCTAGGTATATTTTGTTTTTTTTTGTTTGTTTTATTTTGACTTTTTCACATAATTCACAAGAAATAAAAATAAAAAATAAAAAAAAAATATATTGCGACAAAAAAACGAAAATCTATTCTACTTTCTCTATCTCTCTCAATATTTTTAACTCTTGATGAGACTCAACTTATGTTCCTTATTACAATATACCGTTATAGATATTGTTAAATTTATTATACGTATCGGTGTTTCCATATACGAAGAGCCTAGCTAAGTATGTAATATTATTATTATATAGAAAATCTACCTACCTATAAAATCTTTATAGAAAAATATAACTATCTCTCTCATGAGGACTACGACTTACTTTATGAGAATTGAATGGAAAAAAAATTGTAATTTATTTTTTTACTGTTACCGCTGTGTTTTTATGATTGTTGTTGTTTTTGTTGTAGTAAAAATGATTATTGGGTGGATTATTTTTTTTTTTTTTTTTTTTGCTTTTCATTTTTTGTCTTACTTTTAATTTTTTCTATATCATTTCATAATGTCGGAATAGATATTTACATTTACAAACAACCAAAATACATTTATATATGTAAGGTTATGTAAAAAAAATATTAAAAATGTCTGAGAGCAGGATTAGTTCAAATGTTGTACTTACATGGAGATAGATGTCACTGTAAAACCCCTTAAGAACCTTGGCAATTCATTTAGATTTTTACTTGAATTCGCAGTTAGTGAATCTTGCATGTACAACAACAATAATAATATGTATGTAATTGCTATATATGGGTAGATATCATTGATGTAATTGGGGTGGAATTTTACATATACATACATATTATTATGGCTTTACTTAATAAAGATTTGTTTTTTTTTTTTTTTTTTTTTTTAAGAATAATAATATTATAATATAATAACGGTATTTTTTTATGAATTTCATTGATTTTTTTTTTTCTTTTTTGTATTATTTTCTTGTAAATTTTCTTTAGTATCTAACCCTCAAATTGCTTATCGCTATCTGAATGAATTTATCTGGGAGTCTTTTTACAAAAAAAAAAGCAATAATACAAAATAAAAAGAACAACTTATTGAATTTTCTATCAACTGTGAAGATGCTGTGAATGTGATCATATAACACATAAGGAAAATTTTGACGAGAATATGACATACCAAAATGATACGAAAACACGTATTAAAAGAAGAAGAAGAAGAAGAAAAAGGAAAAGAAGGAAGGAAGACTGATTTGGTTGAATTTCATCTAATAAAAAAATTTGTTCTTTTATTCAAATTAAGAAGGATGAATGCGTATTCCCTTTTTCTATAAAATTTTTAGACTATTAAAAGATAGAATTAAACATTTAAACAATTATTTGCTTCAAATATAAAATTGCTTTCTTAGAAATTTTAATTTTCTTTGTTTTATTATTCTTACATAGACGTTTTTTGAAATTTAATTGCTTTTTTTTCAAAGGATTAAAAATAATAAAAGTTAAATTCTGAAAGTTAGAGAAATAATAAAATAATTATTTGTGTTGTTCTTTAAAAATTAATTTCATTGAAGTTATTATACACACACATTCACACACACAAATGTGTTAACATTTAAAACATGAGGATTTCTTAACCTATATTTTTCAATTGGAAAATTCTATGGAATATTTTTCATTGTCCTTAAAGATAATTTTATCTAAGTTTTATCTTAATCAGCTTTAGTTACAATTAACTATAATAAATCATTCTCAACATTTTGAATTTTCAGTCATTTTCTTTAATTTTCCTTATATTTTACTGATTTTCTTTCACTATAGTTGTGGCTAGCAACTTTGTAGCCTTATTTAGCCTCCTTACACATCAATTTTTTCATCATTTTAATTGTACTTTTTTGTCACATAATTTTTTTAATTCTTCTATTTTTATTTATATTTATTTTTAAATGCTAACTGCATTTTTTGTTCACTAGACTTGATAAGGTTACAAAAATTTTCTGAACTCTTAATATTCCGAAAAATTAAAAATAAAACATTATTTTAACTTAGCTGATTTTGACACTAAATTGATGAAGAAATTGATGAGCATATAACTATTATCAATTAATTTCTCATCCTTCTCCCATCAATTAGTTATTGTCCAATAATTGACCAGCATTGATGGAAACAGTGATGTGTAATAGGCACCTTAAAACTATGTCCTTGTTTCTTAAAAATTTCTATTTTTAAACCAAAACTGTAATGTTCTGTCTGTTG
This sequence comes from Argyra leucocephala, assembly GCA_963942445.1. NCBI lineage: Eukaryota > Metazoa > Arthropoda > Insecta > Diptera > Dolichopodidae > Argyra > Argyra leucocephala. The sequence goes on along the minus strand of OZ012681.1, from coordinate 79,506,283 downwards.
ATTTATTTATCTAGATTTGTTTATCTACCATTTGATATATTTAGATAATGGTTTATTAGAAATACAATATAGCTTATTTTAACCACCGTATGCTGCTATCACTTTTTATCCAGGGGAATAATTTGGCGCAATAGGTTTGTTGAGTATTCGAGTCTTTTGATGTGAAGTTCTATGTTTCACCTTTAATGAAAAAATTTTAAGTGCAGAAACGGTATTTATGTCTGTGTTTAGACTTTGATTCTTGTATCAATATGGTTAGCATACGTTTCATACCCCTTTACCAAATTACTAATTCTGTGGAGTGGATTTCACTGAATCACAAGAGAAATAATTTTCGAAAAAAATTATTTTTGTCGAAGGTGATTTTTTTCCTAACCCACAAGAAAATGCAATAAAATATTTCTTGTGAGTTTGGATTTTTTCATGTTTATTCAAGATGAGTTTAGTAGAGCTCCTATAAAGTACATTAAACATTAAATAATTCGTATTATTCTTATTATGACTGTACAGTTAAATAATATTTATGTGCAGTTAAAATAATAAAATTAAATTAAATTAAATTTTTATTACTATTAAAATACGTAACACAACGAAGTATAAAGTAGAGTTAAATTTCAAACGAAATATAAAAATGCAAAACAAAATAGGACAAAAAATAAAATCATTGATAAAGACGTGAAATTTTGATTTAGAATATTAAAGTATTGAACGTCAAAATTAATAATTTACTACTATGGTGTACTAATTTGTTTAAAAAGTAATGACTTATTTTAAATTTACTTTTAATTATTAATGAAAATGTTTTTTTTTAATATACTTTTGTGAATACCTATTTTAACATTCAATCATAATATTGTTTTTGAGTAATCATATAAATAGAGTATTCACGTAGAACAATATTTGTTAATCATTTTCTTCTAAAAATCCTGTCCCATTTTGACTCAAAACACGAAAATACGGTCCCAATACCACAAAACACTCAAATATAATTTTTGAAACTCCATTATTTTTACAAAAAATTTTGTATTTATTGAGCAGAATATTTCATACAATGCCTTTATACTTCTAGTCTATTCACAGAATGATTTTTCCGGAATTTTATCGAATTACGATTTCGTTTCAAGTTTTGTTTTAGTTTTGTGTATAAAGTTTTTCTCTCCCAATGACTAGGCTAGGAGTGTAGAGGTATTGTTTCATAATTTGAAGAGTATACACATTCGTATGTACTTTTGATATATATGAAGAGTATATCGTATATGTGTTCGCCATATATTTACATATCTAATTCAATATAAAGAATATTTAATAATGTAAACAAAAAAACACAATTAATCGCAAAGATAATGAATCATATAGTATATATACAATAGTAGATTAATAATAGATACACATAATCTAGAAAACAATTTTAAAAATTATAGTAATAAAAGAATAAAATTTATTTGTTATGCATTACAAATCGTGAACTGTGTATGGAATACCGTTTTTTTTTTCTTTTCTCAGAACTTGTTTGAGAATCGTGTTTCTATTTGAGATGAAATAATTTTTGAAGAAATAAAAACAGCCAACAATCCATATAAAGAATAAAGTGTCCAGTTTTACTTTTTTAAATTTTGATAGATTGTTTGTTTGTTTGTATTCATAACTATATTATATATTCATATATATACTATTCATATTATTATCTACGGTAAAAAAACAGACAAAATTAACAAAATTAAAAATGGTGAAAATTTAAAAATACATGTAGGTACCTACTTTTCAATATACTTTTCAATAGAAATCAATTTAAATTATTTTTAATTTTACAAAATCAACATTAATTTTTTTGTCCCTTTCCTCCATAAAGTTTGAAATCACAAATTTCATAAATCATATTGACTCCAAGTCCAAATAAAAATATTAATTCTTCAAATTTTTAAAATTAAAGCAAAATAACAACAAATACAGCAATAATCTTGAAAAGAATTCTTTCAATTTCGAAAAAAAAATTCAATACTATATATTAATATTATTTGTGGTCTATTGAAAGGACTTTAAATGCATGTATAGTTTTTTATACACACATTGTGTAATTTTTAAAATTTATCACATAAGTAATGTAGAAATGCGAGCAGCGAAATAAAGAAGTATATATACATATACTGTATCTATATGTGCACCTTCGCATATACCGGGTGTACCAGAGCATGCGTATCAGCTTTTTAAAAGGGGAAGGAGCCGTTATTTTAAAATTTAGAAAAAAGTTTGTTGACTAAATCGAGGGTGCTCTATCGATTGGTAATATTTTTAACTTTCGGAAAGGACCGCTAATCGGTTTTTTAAGATCAAAAATCGCCGAAATTGGTTAAAATCGAGATTTTAAAATGAGAAGGGGTATTTTTTAATGCAAATTCAGATTCTACGACAAAAAATAAGAAAATTATGTTAAATGATTTTTTTTGTTTTCTTAGTATTTTTCTTCAAAGTTAATAACAATAAAACAAAAATGCTCAATATTTTCCTTTGGTAAACTAAAATTAGGTGCCTATTATGTATTTCGATCGAAATTAATCGAATCGTTCATCGTTATCTTTAAAGTTATTCGATTGTGATCGTTAGTGTCATTATGTATTTCGATGAAAATTTGATCGAAAGTGTTTAAAAATGCTGCCATTGTAAAATTCAAATCTACGATGAAAATGACATATGTTTGATTCTTTGACTGTCAAATTCAAATTATTATACGAAAAAAAAACAAAACAATAATGTTATATTTAAAATTTTTAAGTTGAAAATAAGTTGAAGTCTTTAAATAAAATATAATTATAAAATTATAAGTTTTTATAAATAAAATGATTTCAGCAGAGTTTAATTTTTCAATTTCTGATAGTGCTGAAAAACGCTATCAAATTTCAGAATTAAAAAACGAGTGAACATAATATATTCGGTATTATTCTAATCCACTGGGTTTGGACGATTGTACGTATGTTATTTAAACATAAATTTGATGAGTTATTATCTACATTATCAAAACTATTAAATTAGGGCAAAAATTGAAATAGTCAATAAGTAATACGTCGATTCCAAATACAATTAAATTGTTTAGTGTATTAAGATTCTGTGCGGTTTGTACCAAGCAAATGATTTTCAACGTAGGAAATGATTTCCATGTCGGACTAGCACAGCTAATTTTTGTTTGTTCTTAAAGAAGTTTTATATGTATTTGCAGTTTATAATTATGTGCAAAATGGATCAAATTCCATTACGCACTAGAAGAAAAAAGTCAGGCAAACATTATTTTTATGATAAAGCAGAATTACTGAAATAATTGGAGCAGTAGATGGAAAGCTTATTCAAATTAAATCACCGAAGCAAAACGTACAACATTTATGTTATAGTAGAAAGGGATTTTTTAGCATTAATGCAATTCTGATAAGTTTATACTTTATTGTAATTAGTTTACATTATTATAACAGTTTTTGTTTTTAGATATGTGATCATAATCAGGTAATTGGTTTTGTGAGTACAAGATATCCTGGTACCTCTTTGGAAAATTTATAATGGTGTCTCATTATTTACACTATATCTTTTCATATTGCAGTCTATTTGTAACAGGCCTTTCATTCCTATTAAAATTTATTTCAATAAAAAATTATTATGAAGAATAAAGTAAAATACCTACTTTCATTTCAACTTTTAAATTTATTTTTATTTAAAAAAATATCATAAATATAAAACAAAACCCCAAGTGTCCAATATAAATAAAATATATTTGTATCTCTTTAATTTTATCCTTTCAATTCAAAATTGAAATAATTTGTACAAAATCTCTCTTTCGATGTCTCTTTCGTGGTAAAATTTTACATCGATAAACTTTATCGATTTCGTCGACAATTTCTGAACGATATCGTAATACATAATGGCAATTTTGCATTTTGACATTTCGTTCGATCAAATCGTAATCGTTATCGAAATACATAACAGGCACCTTAATGATAATCATTTTTATAAATTAATTTGATTTTCATGTTATTATATTTTTTATCTCAGTTTTGGGTTCCTACAAAGTTTAACCAAAAACAAAAAAAACAAAAAACAAAATTTACTTAACAAAAGTTTCTTATTTTTTGATGTAGAATCCTAATTTGCATTAAAAAGTACCCCTTCCCTTTTGAAAATCTCGATTTCGGCCAATTTCGGCGGCTTTTTACCTCAAAAAACCGATTAGCAGTCCTTTCCGAAAGTTGAAAATACCACCAATCGATAGAGCACCTTCGATTTAGTTAACAATTTTTTTTGTAAATCTTAAAATAACGGCTCCTTCCCCTCTTAAAAAGCTGATACGCATGCTCTGGAACAACTGGTATACATTTTGAGTACCTATACATACAACTTTTATATCGTTGACACTGTTGGCAGCATAATTACAAATAAAAATATGCATCGTGTTGAACGTACACAAATTTTTTTTTTAATCATAAGTACAAAATACATTGCGCTCAATTTATAAGCAGTCAAAAATTGAGTAATATTTCTTTTGAGTGAACACATAATTTTGATATTTGAAAAAGTGACTCTCAAATTTTATTCTACGTGAATACTCTATTTATATGACTACTCTATAATTCAATGGTATTTTATTATATGGCTTTATAAAAGAACTTATTATTGTTTCTAAAATATTTTTTTTTACAACAACTTGATAATAACGAACATGATTTGCTGTTCTGGTACTATAGTTGTGAATTATGCTATTTGTTAAAATCTAAGTATTCAACTTTATTTAAACTATATCTATACTATATATTATTTACTATATATAGATACTAATTTTGTTTTTGTCTGAAGCCTTTTATAACAACAATAATAACTAATTATTAATAAAAGAACGAGAATAAACAGTACATTATTACTGTTAGATACATGTTTAGAGCAAGCACATCAGACGTTTATTATTATATGAAGGCTTGCTTCATTTAATTGTGCAATAACTCATCATCCAGTAGGGCTAGTAAATCACCGCCACCTTTGATTAGAAAAATCTAAAAATAAACTAAGCCAGATACATGCTGTAAGTAGAAGGATATGAGTCATAAGTTTATACATACCTATGTTAACAGTTATACATTTATTAAAAATACTTTCAAAAGTTAGGTCGAAAGTATCAAACCTAAAAAGAACAACAGTTGTTAATTAGTCTCTGTTGAACGTACATTAAAACGTAATCGTTTTTTAACACTTATAACACTTAGTTGTCGATCAAAAGAACTAGAGTTAGAATTTACTTCACCGAGCATGCTGAATTTACCATTTTAATTTTCTACAAGAAAACTTTATCAAAAGTCAAAAATTAATACTATTGTTTACAAAATCCTACAATTAAATAATAATTTCAACCGCAATTTTCTAAAAATACTGTCATCAAAAATCTATATCAGTCGTAGAGACATACAGCTTAATTTTAAGTAGTTTTTAAGTTTGTTATAAGTAGTTTTAAGTTTAAAATATGTAATTAAAATTTATATGTAAGGTTTTTACCATTTTCCTTGCAAATTTAGAATTAATAAAATTAAATATTATAATCAAAACTACCAAGTTTCAGTTGTAAAGGTAAATAGAAATAAAAATACCTAATATCTGTAAAATATACTCTAAGCTCTGTCAAAAAACATTTATGTAAAGTGCAGGGCATAATAATATCTCAGCAAAATTTGTCAAAAGGTTTGCTGATAGACTTGTACCCTTATTGATCAAATTTATTAATACTTCCTTTGAAACGCAGATCTTCCCGGAACCACTAAAAACTGCTATTGTAACCCCAATTCATAAAAAAGATAATACAACTGATCCGACAAACTATAGACCAATATCTGTTTTGTGTACCATTTCAAAAATTTATGAAAAAATAATTAAAAAGCGAGTGTCTGTTTTTTTGGATGGAAATGGAATATTACATCCGGAACAATTTGGGTTCGAAAGGAATTCAAACACAACTGCAGCTTGTGTCTTTCTTACAGATTCTATTTCCAAGAGCATGGACCGAGGAAAGTTTACTGCCTGTGTATTTGTTGATCTTTAAAAGGTATTTGATTGTGTGGATCATGATGTGCTATTATTAAAATTCAAGAAACTTCATTTTACCCACCTTCAAATTGAATTTTTTAAAAGCTATTTAGTTGGACGGGTGCAAAAAATAAAAATAGGAACAACTTACAGTAGTTGTAAATTAAGCAAAAAAGGAGTGCCTCAAGGCTCAATTCTCGGTCCTGATCTTTTTAAAATTTATATCGATGATATAGCACGGCTAAATCTGAAAGGCAAAGTGCAATTATTTGCCGACGACTTGGCTATAAAATATTCAACTAATAGCGAAATCGATCTTAAGTCGTCAATACTATACGATTTATTTTTAATCGATGAGTGGCTAGTAAAAAATAAATTAGTTATAAACCTAAAAAAAACTAAAATCCTCTTATTTGAAAACAAAACTTTTGCTCGTCCCACCTTATCTTATTTAAAAATGATCAAATTGATGTTGTTAAGAACTACAATTACTTAGGAATGGTGATTGATTCTAATCTCAAATGGGTAGAGCATATAGACTTTGTATGTAAAAAAATTGCTCCTTATATATTCATATTAAAAAGACTGAAACAATTCTTAGATAAAAAAAGCCTCTTTGTTATTTTCTCATCCTATATTATTTCCAACATCACATATCTAAATCCAATCTGGAGTAGAGCATCAAAGGCCCACATAAGTAAATTAAATGTTCTTCATAAAAAAGCCATCAAAATTATTATTAATTACCCAATACTACATCCAACAAACTTACTATACTCCCCTGAATTTCCAAGCCTCGATTTTATATGCACCAGAGAATTATACATATTAGCTTGTTTTTTTTTTTTTTTTTTTTTTTTGTTTTTGATAATCAGATTTGTTTTTAGTGATATGTTTAGATTTATGGAATAAAAGTCGAGTTTCCTTTCACTAATCATTTGTATTTATTTTGCAAATATCGATATTTCGGAAGCAACTTACTTCCTTCATCAGTGCTTTGCGACTAATTAATATTTACACTAATCCTTACATATAATTATATAATTTGAACCCTCAATAATATGCTCATTTTGTTAACAATAGTAATTCCTTAATAGTGCTACCTAATCTACAGTGTTTTATTTATTAATTTTTTTTTTTTTTTTGTATAATTATTATTTATTGCATTTAAACTAGTCTTACGCAATAACCCTTATTCTAGTATTTATGATCTTAATTCTACCTGAACCTGATTTTTAATTTTAAAGTAATCTAAATAATGGCGCGAATCCACTACCTACATCATTTATAAGTCTGTTGTTAACAGGTTCTCTAGATATTGTCAGGCTTTCATACATATCTAGTTTATTATTTTTGTTTACCTCTTTTATTAATTTTAAGCTATTCTTATTTATATGATGTTCTTCTTCAACTATATGTTGCGCTACAGCTGACCTAAAATTAGTGTAGTTTCTTAACCTCGCCAATTGTGCTTCCCTCATATGTTCCTGGAATCTAACTGTAATTAACCTCTTGGATTGTCCTATGTAAGTTTTTGTGCAATCTTGGCATGATATTTTGTATATACCAGTTACTTCTTCTATGCTCTTCTTATCTTTAGCAGATCCTAACAGATTACATAATTTGAGATTTCTGCTAGTAGTAGTGACTACATTTAAGTTGTATTTCTTAAATATATTGTTAAATTTTTTTGTCTATGCGGAATGTGCTACACAATTTGGATTCTTCATATTTTTGTTTTGTTCCAATAAAGTTGAGAGATTTTCCATTTCAGTTCTATGGATCTTCTTCTTTATTATTTTCTGAACATTTTCTTTCATAAATCCATTTACTTCTGCTGTGTCCTCAATATATAATTTTTCCTTTTTGAAGTTTTCCTTCTGACAAAGATGTGGTCAGTAGTCTGTTAATCATTGTATGATATGCTGCCATCTTTTGTCCATGGGGGTGGTTTGAATCGGAAGTGATAGTTCTTTTAGTTGTCGTAATTTTCCTATAGATATCAAAATTTATTTTTCCTTCCCTTCTAATTAATTTGATATCTAGGAACGGAATTTCGCCATTTTTTTCGTTTTCCATTGTGAAAGTTATGTTGTTATGGATGTTATTGAGTTTAACAAGTAAACTTTCCATTTTGGTTTTTTCACCTACTGCGATAATATCATCTACATATCGCATCCAGATCCTGGGCATAATTATTTCTTCTACTATCCTTTCTTATATAAAAAAATTTAATAAATAAAACACTGTAGATTAGGTAGCACTATTAAGGAATTACTATTGTTAACAAAATGAGCATATTATTGAGGGTTCAAATTATATAATTATATGTAAGGATTAGTGTAAATATTAATTAGTCGCAAAGCACTGATGAAGGAAGTAAGTTGCTTCCGAAATATCGATATTTGCAAAATAAATACAAATGATTAGTGAAAGGAAACTCGACATATTAGCTTTCAAAATAATAAATAACTATATCAAACACAACTTCATTCTTAACAGAAATATTGATCTATATACTCACAATACAAGAAATAAATCAAACTATTATCTTTCATTATTCCGAACAGAAAAACAAAAAACAATTTCTATTTCTTTTACCTACAAAGTTAAAAGAAATAGAAAATTTACCACACTTCAAAAAAAATATTACTTGTTTCTTGTTAAGCACACATAACATTACCTAAACAAAACAAAGTAACACATTACTAGAAAATTGGGTAGTTTATATTGATTGACCTAACTGCATTTTAAAATTCATGCATTTTAGCATTCAAAAGTATATTTTTGATTTTTGAGTTTTTTTTCTTTTTTCTTTTCACATTTTCAACTCTATGATCTATTGGCAGGAATATATAATTTTTATTTGTTGTTCTTTTTTTGTTTTTTTTTTCTTCTTCTGGCTCTTATATCTTGTCTTAATACTTCTTTCAATCCATCATAAAAAATATAAAATGTAATTAAAACAATAGAAATAACAATGGAAATAGCAATGCAAAAAAAAAAATAATTGGTAATAAAGTAATAAAATTAAATGCAAGTAAAATTATATTAAAAAGTATGAAACTAATTAAAATGCACTTTTGCATGTATTTTATACTAATTCTATATTATAATTGTATACTCATGTGATCGTTCTAACACGTATTAGGAAAATAAAAATTGATTTATAGTACACAATTCGACCAGACAGCTTAGGCTAGGTCTAAAACATATATTTTTACATCTTAAATTAATTAGTATATAATGTTAATCTTAATCTAAACTACTTTTTTTTATCTTTTTCATTTTTTATTAAATCAAATATAAATACTCTCTATACTTAAGATCATGTTACTATTAGATTTAATAATAGATTTAATAATAAAATTGAACTTTATCTTATAAATATTTGAATAAGATTATAATTATAACAAAAATTTGTATTTTACTCGTTTGAAATAATAAAGAAAAAAAAAGTATTAAGGTTATAAATAAATAAATAAATAGTCTTAAGTTGTTTCTAAATTTGGCGCAACAATTAAAAAAAATGTGCGGTCCAACAAGTCTAGCAATTTCAATAGATACTAAGAATTGATTTCAAGAAATCTTGAACTTTTTGCAAATTATCATCATCATCTTTGTTTTATTAAAACAATAATCTTTTATTTGAAATCGTTATGTAATTCGCTGCTTATATGGAAAATCTGATTTCTTTCAAATTACAGTTTCGATTTCAATTATTTTTAATCACTCAATTTATTTTATTAAATTTTTTCAAAAAATTTAATTACTTTTCAGCACATGAACTTGTAATTATTATAAATATAAATTCTTCAGCATATTTTCATTATAAAAATCACTTGTCAGAAATATTCATGCTTGAAAAATTTAGAGCATGCTTGTGTATGTGAATAATGTTATTAAGACATCACAACCCTGACACAAAATTAAAACAAAAATCAAAGTGTGAAATCATATCTTTCAAATCTTGTAAATTTAAGTGAAAAAAGAAAGAAAACTTTTTTATTAAATTCTTATTTTCTTATCCGAAAACATCATCGACAACTTGGTTTGTAATAATTTTTCTTTTTTTGTTTTTATGGCAGATAAACACCAGTTTCCGAATACTCAATGATTATAAAAATAAAAAAATAAAAAAAAAATATCTATACCTACTCGTAAGCTGTAAATTTTCAATTTCACATCATTACTTTTAACATAAACCAATCTGAAATCTTCAACTAAAAGTTTACGAACCCAAGCAACTTTGATAGAAATAAATCTCTTTAAATTTGATTAACTTGGGATAGGAATGAACACATTGTATATTGAGTTCTGTTGTAGACATGAAAATTTGAAATAATAAAAAGTCAAAGATGACTTCAAAAGATGACTTTCAAATTTTTTATTTAACACTTTTAGTTATACTCACAGAGTAAATTTTGTTTTTTTTGTTTTTTTTTTTTAATAAAATAAAAATTTTTAATCTTAATTTCCGGCCACATTAGAACTCTTCAATTTAATATATGTTATTAGAAAATCAAAATGAGAGAAAGCTAAGAATAGAAAATCATTTTTAAAATTAGTTCACAGCTTGATTTATCAATAATTTTAATGCAAATAATACTTAATACATAATATACTAGTATATTAGACAGTGTATATAAGATTTATGGTTTTTTGTTTATACCGAAATTATGTTGAAAATAAAGATTTTATTGTAAGTTGAAGAGAGAGGAGATGTTTTGGTATGATACACTTTACAGAATTAATATTTACCGCTTTATATATATCACGTTATTTTGTATAACACTATGTTTATGGAAACTTTAGTTTTCACATAATTGTTGAAATTGAATTTAGCTATATTTTCAGAAACTAAAATCCATAATACTAACGGTTTTTACATAGGGTCAAGTCTTATAAAATTTCCAACGTGATAAACTTGTTTCATTTGAATATATTTACTCATCAATTCCACTTAATAAAAATGTCATATAGAGAGTTTAAAAATTAATCTAAAGAGTGATTGCAACTTGCATAAGTATATCAGCATATAACTAGCTCAATAAGATAAAAGGATAAATCTCTAATTATGTGTAAAAGACAAAAATATTTATTTTTAAAATTTGGTATTCATAATTTTAATGTTTTACCTGAATATGTCACTATATTTTACTTTTACTGTAGAAAACCGAGTTGTTTACATACAATTTACAGAGTTATCAAACCAATTCCATAGTTAGCATTTACTCTCCAAAATAGACAGAAAATATTTCTTTTATTTTGATTAATATATATATATATATATATATATATACTCCTCGATTATATCATCATTATTATATTACACTACAACCCTTGGTGGGTTTTAGCCTTCTTCACAATCTTTCTCTTGCAGCCGTCTTCAACTTTAATATTTCCAGATTTATCGCGTCTGATTCAATACATTTATTTTACGGTTTGCCTCTACCTCTGGTTCTCATGGGATTTGTCGAGAATATTCATATAATGTTAATAAATTTGTTTACATAAAATTAGAAAAACGAAGTCAGATAAAAAACCTAGCGACATAATTAAATTGCAATGTTAGCTAAAAAATATAGGCAAGTCCACCATCATTAAAACATTAAATTTCTATGCCATTAATTTTTTCACGTTTTTTCTTCTTATGCTGATTACAGTAAGCTTTTACTTTGATTTTGGGACGGAGTTGAGCTGAAATAATTTTATATTTTTGTATGTAAATGCTCAAATCATAGACTGGCGTTCACATTAAGTTGCAATTGCTTTCAATAAATTCCTTTTTTATATCAAACTTATCATTTCTTCTAGAAAAGGTTTGAAACGTCATAAGTGAGAAGGCGAAAAAATAAGTTGTTGACTGCAGTTGCAACTTAATGTAAACAAATATGAACACAGGGATAAATTTTGAGTTGTAATCTTTTTTTTAATTTTTTTTTTATCTGCAAATTATTGCAACACAGTCCAATGGAGTGTGGTGATAAAATCTATAAACTTCACTATAAATCGTCAGTGGATTCAATACTTGTCGTATATTAGTTTTTTGGCAGTTTTTAGATATAAAATGATTTATGGGTTTTTCGATATGCTCTTTAAAATTTCTTTTACTTCTCGAGATATTGAGAATCTAGACGTGTTCGTAGTGGTCGCGCCTGCGCAACAAAAAAGATTTTTTGTTCGCAGTTGCATATCTTCAAAAATTTTGCGCAGATAAAAAGCAGGCGCTTGTGTTCAAAGTAATCGGTGTCGCGTCAGCGTCGGGCAGATTGTGCAGATATTTCAGTGCTTCTGCTTTAGAACGGTTTTTAAAGTGCATGTCATTTAACATTTAATAAATAAGAATGTCGTGAGAAAATATTTAAGTAAAAACTAAAAATTAATTATTAAAATAAAATAAATGTGTTTATAATAATAATAAATAAATATAAATATAATAAAAAAATATATAATAATTTTAATATATTTTAATACATAAGTAATAGAATATATTCAAATATATTAAATATTTAAAAAAAAATATACTTAAAAAATATTTATAAAATATATTTAAAAAAATATATATAAAGAATATTAAAATACAGTGGTAGGCAAAATTAATTACACACTCAATAAAATTTTACATTTTTTTTTTTTTTCCTTTTCTAAGGACGGAATTTACAATAATTACACATTTGGTTTCATATGGCATAATTAATTACACATTATTGCATTTTGATCTGTTGAAGTGAATAAGCGCATTTTTTGATAGCGTTTAATTAATTTTTATTTTTGAATTTGTATTCTAATATTTAAAAGCGACCAAGAGCAGCTCTGAATAGTGTTTCAAATAATTTTATTCTGTTAAAATTACTGATTCATTTTTCATCCATAATACGTAAAACAAACGAATTAAATATTGAAAATCGCGCAGAAGTTGTTGCTTAAGAATTTGTTGTCACTAGCTCGGTTGCTAGCAGAAATATATGAAATTTCATTTAAAACTGTTTAGAATCTTGTAAAGAAAAAAGAGGAATACGGTAGCTTGAAAAACAGGGAAAGATGTAGTAGGAATGAAGTACTAAGAGACCGAAAGAAGGCTGTTACATATTGTTCAGTAATTAAAAAGAAAATCTTGATATAAGCCCAGTTAAAATTGCTTTTGGGTTAGCAAAAATTATTAGAAAAAAAGTGGGAGTGAACGAAGAATACGAAGAATATGTAAATATTTTAATATTCAAACTTATGGGGTGCGTAAAGTAGTAAATATTTTACCAGCAAATTTTTCAAAACGTGAGGCTTTTGCTCAAGAATATGTTAATGAGTCATTGGAGTACTGTTATAACGTATTGTGGACAGAGGAAAGGTAACTTACATTCCACGGAAGCTCTTGGAAAAAAATACATTCATCTTCCAAAAGAGTTGAACTATAAAGTGGTTTAATCATTTGATTCCCATGGCGATGGAAGTGTTATGTCTTGCGGATGCATTTACTACTATGACTGTGGAGCTTTGTTTCCAACATATGCAACATTATTTTAATGTGGATATATTAAAATATTAAATAAACATGTTTTCACTTAAGGAAGCAGAATATTTCCTGATGATAACTGCTGTTTCCAGCAAGATAATGCTTCATTTAATAGAGGTTGCGTTGTAAAACGATTTCTTGAAAGTGTCGGACTGAACATTCTAACTTGCCCAACGAAGAGCCCTGACTTAATTTTTATACAGAACCACTGCGTATTTATGAAACAAATCGCATTTATGAAACAATGAAAAGGAAACAAGTCGATAAAAGCAGAAAAAAGCTGAAAGGATTGAGGAAATACTGAATATTTAGATAAAAAATACCAAGGATTTAATTAAAAATTTAAGAACTTCAATATGAAAGTAATTGCAAGCTGTTATTGATGCACAAGGTGGAGTAACTAAACATTAATAATGTCTAAATACTAAAATAAAACTATTTAACTGTAAACAACTTTTTTATTAAAAAATTAGTAATATTTCTTTAGTTCTACCTGATGTGTAATCAATTATGCCGTATGGAACCAAATGTGTAATTACTTTTGCCGGGTGAAATAGCAAAAGAAACCTGTTACTACCTGAGTCATTTGAAATTTTTTTCAGCCGAAAATTTAAATTTAAATTAAGAACACTTTGTGAAATTGATTCCCAAAGTATTTTTTAACACATTTGTAAATTCCGTCCTTAGAAAAGAAAACAAAAAAAAATGTAAAAATTTATTGAGTGTGTAATTAATTCTGACTACCACTGTATATTAAATATATATAAAAATATATAATAATGTAATTATAAATAATATAATATTACTATATAAACGAATTGTGCATGTGCTACTTCTATGAACAAGAATAACTGTTAAACAATTTTCTGCGCGCCTGCGCAAGTTTTTTTGTTCATAGTAACAGAGACAAAAATCTGCAAGACACTGAGGCATGTTTTACTGCAACTACGAACACGCCTTTTATTTTATCGTATGTCTTCAACCGAACATAAGATAAATTACTCATATAAATTGGCGATAATCTCTTTTTATCGTATGTAGAGAGTACAACAAGTATTTATTTTTATGATCACGTAAATACATGTCGTATGTTAATATTTTGCATTAATACACGAAAATAATACACTAAAAAAGAAGTCCCGAAAAAATATAGATGTGATAAATGTCTTCTCTTTGAAAAAAACAAGAACGGACATTAGCAGTGCCCTTTCAAAAATTCTGTCTGCAATTGTGAAATATAACAAGCCAATAGATCATATAATTTTGAGGAGCGACTCATGTGTTCCTCAAAATAGAAATCAACTTACATCTTTTGCTATTTTAAGGTTTTTAAGTGAAAATCAAAATATCAGAATAGTAGAACAAAAGTTTTCTGAGGCTGGCCACTCATTCATTCAAGATGTTGACGCTGTCCATAGTGTGATAGGAAAATTTCTTAAGAATGAATGAGATTGGGAGTCCACTGTCGTTGATAAAAAATTTAAAGAAGATGAATTATCCAAAGATTCACTTAAAAATATTGCAATGGTTACCACAAGATTTACGGAAAATTGGCATGAGAATTCAAATTTAATCAAATTCCATTTTCAAAAGTGAAGTTTTTGAATTATAGTAAAAAAAACTTGTATGGAATTAAATATAAAACTTCAGCGTAGGAAATACATTTTAAAACCGGTAATTTGCAAAAAGATCCTTTTAAAGTTCAATTAACAGTTATAACCCCAAAAACCTTGTCATTAGATAAGAAAAATGATTTGAAAAGCATGATACCATATTTGGATGAAGCCGATAAAGCCTTTTTAAATGCTATTTTAAAATAATTTCACTAATTTATACGATACATAAGCATAGGTATTTGAAAAACTGAATTGAAGGTAAAATATTGATGAGAACTTTCTTAAAAATGTTGATTTATTTATTTTTTTCATTTGAGAAAAAATGAAGTTTTTTTTTTCCAGATAGTAGTAAATCATCGAAAGAGGCTTCAGGGACTACCTATTACCGGGGAAGGCAGTTTGAAGGACTGTGGGACTTTAACCCACTAAAAACTCCTATCATTATTGCAACATTAAAACAGTTTTGATTGTCAATTAAGCTAGAAGCTTCGGTATTGACATGTTGGATCAGATGAGTTTTATGCCGTGCAGCGCATTTCATTATTTCGTCTTTTATAGAATATCGGCATTGCGAACATACCATGGAGCATTGACGATGTTGAGCAGTACCTTATTTTGGAACATTTGGATAGTTTGAATATGGATTTGTTTAGCACATCCCCATATTTGAATACCGTATGCCCAGACTGGCTTCAATATTTGATTATACATCAAAACTTTGTTATAGGTCGAGACCGTAGAATTCCGCCCAATCAGCCAGTATATTTCTCTATATTCGAACTGGAGTTCTTGTTTTTTGATTTTCACATGCTCTTTCCATTTCAGCTTTGCATCCAAGGTCATGCCAAGATATTTAGCTTTATTCTCGTATGGAATCACGACATCATTAATTTTAACTGAGAGAGGAGTTACTATGTTTTTATGGGTGAAGTTTACATGACTAGATTTGGCTTCATTTAATTTAATTTTCCATTTTTTGCGCCAATTGGAAATTTTATCACTAGCTTTTTGCAGTTTGTTTGTAGCTTCTTCTATAGTAGAACCAACTGCCATCAACGCTGTGTCATCTGCAAAGGTTGCTATTTTTATATTTTCTACTTCGGGTATATCACAGGTGTATAACAAATATAAAATTGGACCCAGTATACTATCTTGCGGTACTCCAGCTTTTATATCTCTTAGAGAGGAGTATTCATTCTCATTTTTAACTCGAAAAACTCTATTTGAGAAATATGATGAAAATAATTCAACATAATTTTTAGGGAGACTTTACATAAAGACAAACTTTATCAAAAGCTTGGGCTACATCTAAAAATACTGAAGAAGAAATTTGTTTATTTTCCAGTGCCCTTCCTATATTTATTCGATGAACTTGATCTATTGTTGAGTGTTTTTGCCTAAACCCAAATTGGTGATTAGGTATTATATTCCTGTTTTCTATGAGGGGTTGAATCCTTCTCAATAGTAACTTTTCAAACAACTTCGATATTGTAGGGAGCAAATATATCGGCCTGTAGGATTTGGTGTCGTTAGCAGGCTTTCCTGGTTTTTGGATCATTATTATCTCGGCAACTTTCCATATACTAGGTACGTGTTTAAGCTTAATACAGGCATTCATTATATATACCAAGAGTGTGAGAACTTTGTTGGGTATATTTTTTAGCACATTTGAAGTTATTAAATCAAAACCTGGGGCTTTATTTAATTTTAGGTTTTTTATTTCCTTAATTACTTCTTTTCGACTTATTAAGGGAATATTTATATCTTCATGGTTATATATTTCAGTTAGATCAATAACAGTGTTCATTTCATTGGGCTTAAAAATTTCAGTCTTTTTCAGTCGAGATGATCTGCAAAAGTGTCAGCTTTTTCTATCAGGAGCGATACTCCTTGCCCATGAGCCATCATTTTTCCTCAGTGGTGCAGAATGTACAATAGACTTCTTTATTTTACTCGTAGCTTTCCATAAAGAATAATTTGTTTCTTTAGTAGCTGTTAAATTTTCTAGGTAATAATTCAGAGATCTATCATTTAATTTCTTTATTTCTCTCTTTAGCTCCTGACTTTTATTATTAAGATCCGTTTTGCTGGATGGGTCACGCGTTTGTTGCCACCTCCTTCTCGCTTTTCGTTTCTCTTTTACCATGTTAAGAATATACACCGGATATCTAGGGCTGATTTTTTTTGATTTTTTTGTCTTAGTACTACTCCAAGCTGCAAACTGGACAGCTTGCATAAGTTTTTCAGTAGCAGTTTCTAGTTGTTCCTCATTGTCTAATGTTACTCTTAAGTTAATTTTTTCTAGCAGAATCTTTTTGAAGCTTAACCAATCTGTAGATGAGTTGGTTAAAAATGGTTTACTAGATTTTTTCACTATTGTTGTATTTAATTTTAGGATGACAGCAGAATGGTCGGAATTGAGGTCATAGTTATCTTCTATAGATGTGAAATTAGTTGATACTTTTTTCATTATAAAAAAGTCTAACACATCAGGAGTTTTGTTTACATCTGCAGGCCAATATGTTGGTTTTCCTGTTGAAAGAAATAAACAACCTGTTTCTCTCAGCGCCTCTCTCAGTTCTTTACCTCGAGTAAGGGTCATCCTGGAGCCCCATTCTAGATGTTTAGCATTGTAGTCACCTCCAAGAATAAATCTTTCACCTAATTTCATTAATAAGCTCTTGAACATATGTTGAACGCTATTAAAAAGCGTGATTGGGCGGGCAGTACAGCGCTCCTACGTTGATATTTTGCTTTGTGCACCTTATTTGTACGGCTGTGAGTTGCATTTCTGTACTTTGTATGTTACAATGTTCATGATGGGTAATAAGATCATTTACTATGACCGCACTACCTCCTTTTGGCAGATTGTCAGGGTGCGTTGTATGATATACTTTGTATCCACGAATTACTAAATTGTGCCCCTTTGTTAGATGGGTTTCTGACACGAGACAGACATCTATGTTTCGTAAGTTTAGGAACATTTCCAATTCTTGTTTTTTGTTGTTAATGCCATTCGCATTCCAAGTACATATAGTGATTTTGTCCTTATTCATTATCCATTATATGAGAAAAAATGAAGTAAAATTAGTTTTATATTACAAAAATTGAAAATATTGTGATGGCGTTTGTAATAAAAGAGTACAAATTTGTTTTCTTTATCGTTTAAATAATTTAATAATATTTATGTAAATCTTAATTTTAAGATATTATTTTTCTTTAATATTGGTACAAAAACATTGAAGCAAAAATGAATTTAAAGTGATAAAAATGTTTCTAAATATTGTTTTATTTATCTTATTTTATGTTATTTAAGGAAAAAAATTAGGTATTATCTGAAATTAATTTTATGTTACTAAACTTAAAAAGCGAAATATTTTTATACCCTGTGTAATAACAGAGTTTTGACCTTATTGGTTTAAAACTGATTTAATAATAGTTTTTTCTATATCTTAAATTTAGATATTATTTATTTAATATTGAAAAATATTGCAGCAAAATGAATTTAACGTGATAAAAAGGTTTCTAAATGTTTTATTTTTATATTTAAGAAATTAATTTTGTAATACAAAAAAATAAATAAAGATTGCCATATTATATGATGTTGTTATAACTCTAACATAGGTAGTTAATGACTCTAAAAATAATTTAAAATAGAAAATTTTTAATTTTCAGACAGTATTTTTTAAATTTTAATTATTATTATATTATAATACTAACTAGAAGAAACCCGACCGAGCAAAAGAAAGGAATTTTTCTGTGAAACGGCACAATAAGTTGATTTTTTGGTGCTCGATAACATAAACGTAATTGCTTATTTTTCCAAAGACATGCAATTTGGTAATATCATTTAAAAACTCCTTTAATTTCAGATTGAATACTCGTGTTCCTAATTCAGCGCGATCTGAAGAGTTTTGAAATGAATGTAGTTGAAATTTCATTTCTGGCCAAGCTGGATTACATGTAAACGTGATGAAAAGATCGGGACGACCAAATTTTTCCAAACATAGCCATATTGTCTTGATAAAGTTTTGACATGAAACGCGGCCCACCAACAAATGACGATGGAAGTATAAATTATATTTCCGACCCTTATATTGTTGTCACTACTAAAGCTATTCATATGGTCTTAAAGTCCTTTATAAGAATCTACACGAAAAGATTTTTGATTAGAACGAATATACATTAAACGATTGGCTTCTACACGTTCCTCCATAGAGAAAGAGGTTAAAAATATTTGGTCTGACTACTATTTTAAATGAGTAAAATTGGAGAGTGGTTATATTATTTCTTACAGCTGTAGACACAGTTCTATTATGGCACATATTTGTAGTCCATCCGAAATCCTCATTAGGAAAAAAAAGAGGAAAAATCATTGGATCTAAATGCTTAGATATGAAATTAATTCGTTTAAGGCTTCTACTGTTAGTAGGATAAACTGCGAAATCGATTTGAGCAAGAATATTACCATCACGATTGGGTACATAAATTAACGCAACCTTATTTCTAGGTGCATTATACACTCTTTGGTCATCACCTGAATTTCTTGAAAAAATTAAGGATACTTGGTTTATTTGACAATTATTTTGTGCGGCATACGCTGATTCGGTTTCGAATGCTTCTCGAAGCTTACGATAACTTATAGCGTAAGGAGAAATGTTATGGAAAACATTACCAATTGTTGTCATAATTTCTCTTAGACAACCTGAGTTATACGAAAACGGTCCAAGATCATGTGTTTGAGGATAAAAAAAATTTCTAGATTCTAAAATAGCGGACTTATAACCAGGTTTAAGTAATTCAAGGTGAATTATATTTCGATTTTGACTAATTAAACTATTTCGTTGTTCAGAACGCCGTAAACGTTGTTGTTCCACTTTTTCCCTTCGTCTTTTCCTTTTATAAGTCATAAAATATTCTCGCCTACAGTCCATTTTTAATTTGTTAAATTTAAAAATAAATAAAACCTTAAAATTTTTACTTTTACCGTTTTCTTTTTTTCCAGAAAATTTTATATAGTTTTACTTACTCAGTAAATTTTACCTACAATTTTTGTTACAAACAATCTTTTCTATTTACCTACAAACAATCTGCTACCAAGAAACTTTTTTCTATAATATTTTTTAATTTATTTTTTATATTTTTTTTGTATTTTCTTTTTATTTTTTTATTTATTTATTTAATTTTAAATTAAAGAAATTTAGGTATCAATATAATTTTAATTACATACTTAATGTATGTAGGCACTACATTCAAAAAAATTTCCTGAATCACTAATTTTCTATATTCATATTCTTAGGTAGGTACACAAATATTTTTTTATTTATTTTTTTACTTTTTCTTTCAATTTCTAACTAATATATTTTAATTCTAGACTAATAAATATACCTATCATAATAGTTTTAATCACAAACTATATAAATATAGTATAATACATTAATAACTATGTTTAAATTTTTAATTTTTAAACATTAAAATTTATTCTGCTATTTATTTTGCTATCTACAAAAAATATTTATTCATTTACTTTTTACTATTTTTGTTTAAAAACAAATGATAATTCTTTCCTTATGAAATAACAAATAAGAACTACTAATAAGAACGCTGTAAGACTGTAACTACTCATAACTACTCTGTAATCTGTAACTATGTAAGTGCTCAAATTAAAAAAAAAATTTCTACTAAAAAATTTTGCTCAGAATAGATATTTGATTACTAAGTTGTTTAGGTTTTGCCTACGTAAATTCAATTGGCAACCTTATATTACTGGATATTTAGCTAAATGTCAACTTAATAAGCTTTCTACTCTTGAGGCTAGGCGAAATGCTGCATCCGTGATGTTTTCCTATGATATTTTATCTGGCAGAATAAAATGTCCATCTATTCTTCGCCTTTATAATATCTATGCTCCAGTGCGCGATTTCCGAAGCCAAAGATTTTTATATCTTCAAAATCATAGAACGAACTATGGTTTTTCCGAACCTATTGCAAACTCTCAGCGCTTATTTAATAACAGTTTTTCAGTAATTGACTTCAACTACAGTAGATTCGTTTTTAGGAGAAAAATCATCACATTTTTTGAAACATTACAATAATTCTTCTAATTTTAATTAATTATAATTTTATTCTACAAATTTATTAAAATTATTCTCTATTATCATTTGAATGTACTGCCTACCTTTATAATTACTATTGCTATTCCTATTAATATTTATTTATTACTTAAGTCTGAATTTTTCTTTTTTTTAACTTCTTTTCTTGAATTAATGTTATTTTTAACTTGAAATTGTTAATGCATCTTATTATTAATGTTATTTTATATCTCAAATTATTTTTATATTTACAATTTTTGTTTTCTATTTCTAGTTTTATTTTACTTTAGTTTTAAATATTTTATAAGCAAAATCTGTAAGAGACTACCCAGTAGATTGAAATAAATAAATAAATAAACTGTTCTAAAAGACTTCAGTACAAAAAAGGTCAACTTCTTTTGGGCAAAAAAGTTCAATTAATGGAATAGAATGGATACAAAAAAACTTACTTACTCCAGATTGTTCAGAACTATATGGAACAGGTTACTGAATAAACCTAATGTTCTACTATTTTTCAATTGAAGTATGTATTTTAAATTTTACTTTAGTTATTCCCCGTCAGATGGTTTTTTATGTAGATTTTAATAAATATATAATTTAACTATTAGTTTCCTTTAAAATAAATTGTCAGTTTTATCATAAAGATATAATAATATACATATACAATGTTTGCGAAATAAAAAGTTTATATTGTTTATTTAAATGAAAAAGTTACCTTTTTAAAAAAAATTTTTTTTATTATTTACTTTTTAGTCATAAATTAAGAGATGTTTCTTTTTTATTTAAATTAAATATAAAATTTATAAAATAAATTTGAACAATAAAATGTTAACTTAGGTTCGATAAACTTAACATTTCACCAATATACTAACAAAACTTCCTAACCAAAATACATTTCAAAATATACAGCATACAGAAAAAAGAGAAGCATTATTTGAATTTAAAATTTAATAATTTAAAAAAATATTGTGTTTTGTTATTAATTATGTTATATTATAAAAATTAATATTATAATACATAATAATAAAAAAAAAAAAATTTTTAATAAAAGAGAATCGAACTCACAAAAATTTGTGATATTAAAACCTATATTAATAATATTAGCCTACTAATTAATTTTTTTCCTACTAAAAGTGCAAAAAACCAAATGCGATAAATAAAAAATAAATAAAAAGAATTTGAAGCACACGAAAAACCACGAAAAGTGTGCCTTTAAAATCGTGCTCTTGTGTATTATAACATAGATAAAATGAAAATTGATTTTGATCGCCACAGCCTGCATCATCGCCGATAGATTGTATGAAAAAAAAACGAAGCACACGAAGAACCACGAATAGTGTGCCTTCACTCATTGTGCTCTTGTGTATTATAATATAGAAGTAAAATCATAAAAAATATGCCTTGCTTTTTGTAATACAAGAAATTTATATTATTACAATAAAGATATTTTAGTAGCATTTTGTCGTATGTATTCGATTTTTGTCGTATGTCCAAAGGTTGAGAATAATTTTGTTCAAAACCCTAACATACGATAAAATTTTACTTAATATTTTAATAAACATTCATAACTTCACAGTTCTTTTAGGTAATTTAAAGAGTTAATTCTTATACTGAATAACAGCCATTACATTCTGTAACACAAAGTTTCGAGGAAACACACGCAGTAAAGCACAAAGTTTCGAGGAAATCTACCGTAGGACATAAGAGTTTTTGCAATTTGAACCTTAAATTCCATTTTTCCAAAAGTAACCCCACTTAATATACGACAAGTATTGAACCAGCTGACGAAATGGCGAATAATAACAACCGTGGGATAAGAACAACTGAAACCAAATTGATCCGTTTGTAGATATTTGGTTTAAATATTAATTTATCATTTTATAACATTAGAATGTGTTGAGTCTGTTAAACAATCGAAAAACTCAATACTTGACTCATTTTCAAAGCGTATTTTGAGTAATGTTGTATCTATGGTAAATTTTTATTCTTTTATGATCATCCAGAGATAACAATTTTATATTATTTAAATTTTTCTTTAAATTTTTCTATATTTTTTTTCAAATCAAAATCCAATCAAATTTTTAGTCACCGAATTGAAGATAGCTATACAAAATGTTGTGAGCCGATTGATTATCCAAAATTCTTAATAATAACATTAACGAAGAATATTCAAGACTGTCTAGTCTCAAAATATCAGTTTTTTTTTTCCCTTAATAAAATAAACTAATTTTTTTTTTTTTAATATACTAATTTTAAAAACAATTTTCTTATCTTTAGCTCCAAAGACGCAACATAATTTATAAGAAAGAAAAAGTTCAAAGTTTATCATTTATAGCTCCCAAAAAAAATTTCCCAATTTCGAATGGCTAAATAATAAGTAAATGACCAAAATAACAAAAAAAAAAAATAATAATAATAATAAAACAAAACAAACAAATCACATATGTTTATTACTTCAACTCTTATCTAATAAATAAATGAATATCTGAAAATACTTGAGTCGTTTGGTATTTTACTTAATATGACAAAAAGATTTAAAAATTGAAAGGCGCCAGAAATTAGGTTACACCACTTTATTATCTTACATTACTATATTATTATGGTGTATCTTCACACAGCTTTGTATAACATCTTTAAATAAATAAACGTACACAATTTTATGAAGATATTCGATGAAGAGAGAGAGAGAGAGAGAGAGAGAAGTAGAGAACAGGAATTATTACTACAAACACACAATATTATGTGAATACAATGTATTGTATTAAGTCAAAAGACGACCTTATGTTTATGCATTATCTGACTATATTATGTATAGCTGAATAAAGTCATCCAACTGAGAACCAACCGTTTTATTAAGTTCTCGGCCAGATTAATTACAAGAAAAGAATATATATATTTTTTTTTTTTTTGGTTGTTTTTGTTTTTTATTTTATTTTTTTGGGAACTGATATTTATGATAATTTACATTACAAAAAACAGCATTCTGTCATCATTCATTTTGATCTTATGGAAGTGATCATTTTCAAAATATTATCTTGGATTGGCCGCCATAAGGTTGACGTCATTGGAAAGAGTATTTATTTTTTGAGTGTTTTTTTATTTTTTTATTATTTGTTTTGTCAAAGTTATGTGTATTATATTGATAAAAATATATTTTTTTAAGTTGTGTTTTTTAGACCGAAAAAAAAAAATTAATATCAAAGTGCAAAAGAGTTAACACCACATATAAAGATGAATATAAAGTTTATGCAGTTCGTGCATACCATATTTTTATCTACCTTTTTCTTAGTTGTATCTTTCATAGTTATCGAAACTAATAAATTAAATCTTAAATGTTTACAACTAATAGATTTTTGATTCCCATACATTGTCATTCAACTAATTTTTTACCAATTTTTCTTCCGAATAGGAAATTTTTATAATAAATGAAAATACATCAGTAATGTTAAAATTTTTTAAATGGATATATTTTTCTAGTTATTTTCACTCACCAATTATATTCTTTGAGTTTTGGTTTTGAGTCATAATTCATGTCTTTCAATTTGAAATATTTCTCATTGCAGTCTTTAAATGTGTACAAAAACATCAAATATCACCCTGAGGACATTTTTGCATTTATGAATGCCGGAAATGTATGTAAATATCGAAAACTTTGAAACTTTAAGAATTCTTGGAATGGAAATAAACAGAAAACTTTCGTGGCACGATCACATTTCTTCTGTCGCGAAGAATGCTGCTAAGTATTTAGTTTAGGATTATTATGCAGAAGTATAAAATATTTTACATCTTCCAACCTCCTATTAACATATAAAGCATACATTCAGCCTCGACTTGAATATAACTCGCATATTTGAGGTGTTTTACTTAGTAACAGTCTACAGTATTTATATAAGGTACAAAAGCAAGCTATCAAAATTGTCAATGATGGAGATGTGTAACATAACACCTTTAAACAACATCATTAAATCATTATCGTAATGTAATAGCAGCCACCCTGTAGGGTAATTGCAAATTAAAAGCATTATGCCCAAAGAACATTCGTTCCAGTGTAATTCTCGCATGGCAGTCCTGAATCACAAATTTGTAGTACAGTCTCTTCAAACCAGAACTTTGAATTATAAAAATCAACCGAATCTCTTAACTATGGAGCACCTCATTATCTTTTATGTTCCCATAACTTAGAAAATTTCAAGAGATGGGTAAATAATTATATTTTAACCTGTCCGTAAATTTTTCTACTAATTCTTATATTCTATTCTAATTCTTTTACATTATTTTATAATTTTTTTTTATTACTTTTTCCTGTACTTCTGTTTCTTTCCTTAAATTTAGCCTTAAATTTAGCGAACGCAGTTAGGGTTCTCCCGTTATTTTGGCCTTATATAAGAAAAAAGAAAAAAATATATTTTCAGCTCCCTGAATTTGTATTCAATGGAACAGCATTACCTACATTAACATTTTGCAAGAAGCTTTTTTATGAAAATTTGGTGGGTATTACTTTTCCAAATTTTCGCAGTAATTTAATATTGGTAGAATATCTGTCGCTTTCGCTGAGTCGCTTTCCATAGCAAAACTTTATATTCCAATTTTTTAACTTTTATTTTCCAATTTCTACTAAATTTTTTTTTTGTGTTTCATCAGTTGAATGCTGTATTCATGCAGTCATTCAACACTGCAGTCATATTAATTTTATTTTTTTTAATTTTTAATTTAAATTTTTCTATGCTCACATTAAATACGAAAATTGACTTTCATAATACGGTGGATTTGAATCAGTGAAAATATTTTAATTTATTTGAAAAACAAAAAATATCTAAATTTTATTTAATATTTTGAATACGTTGCACTATACTACAACAAACCAACAAACATGAAGTAAACAAAACAGAAAACAAAAACAAAAATTAACGACTTCCTTTTTGAAGATGGATTAGTGGTTACGGATGCAATGAATAAATATAGAATAGACAAAGATTTTTCAACACCATTTTTGAAAATATTATTTCCCGTATAAAATAAAATATTTTATTTTTAAAATTATCAACAAAAATATTAAATCGGCAAACATTTCTAAAATCGATGCAAATCTTTAATGCCTTTTATATACCTACATAGTGTAGATTAGATTAATAACATTCAAAATGGATTATGATGAGTGTTAAGTAATACTCCCAGCATGTGTTAATTAACCATGAGATTAATTTTAGCTATTTTTGGAAAAAATGTTCCAAAATAAATTTTTTTTTTTTGTTGACTTAATGAAATAAATATAAGCTTCCGGTCCTCCTAAACTACATAACATAATATGATAATTATGTGATTATTGTGCTGTGATTTTGTAGAAACTGTAATAAATTATGAAATTTATTAATGAGAAAATTGCAATTTATTAGCATGTAAATTATTTAATATTTCATATTAGCTACGTTGCATCATTTTTGTTATGTTAGTCCAATGTAAATTATTAGCTATATTGGTTTCTACTAACTTATAGGAAATAAAATATTCAGGATACAAAACTAAAATAAATAATGTTAAATAAAGAATTAAATAGTAAAATATGGATCGTAAAGAAAAAATTTATTGGCAAGCTTTCAATAATTTTATAATTAAAAAATATGATGAGATAAAAAATTATTTGGAGACTGGCTTTTGAAAATGGATGGCATAGTGTACACTTACGTAAAGTGCAATTTTTTCAAAATTCTGATTATGTCATATATCACAGCGGTTGCCTTTCAACCGAAAGGCCCAGGTTGGATTCCCGATGAAATAAAAATATGCTCTATTGGTTTTCCGACCTGGTCTAGTACCCATTGTCATTGGAATATAATATTTATTTTTTTATTTGTATATTTTTTATTGAATCTTTCTAATCTTAGCCCTGACATTGAATTGATTTTTCCATTTCACAAATTAAGTTAATTTATAACAGTGATAAGTATAAATAAAAACAACAAAACATAAAATTAAAATATAAAAAGATAAAAATAACAAAAGTAATTAACATTATAGATTGATTAGATCGTTTGTGTCCTTTTTTTAAGTCTTATATGACCTCTGTTTGTGGTTAGTTTTTTTGCTAGAGGGTTTGGATGATCTTCCAGTTTTTGTAGATTGTTTCGACTATTTCTTCGCTAACCATCGAAATTTTTAGATCTCTGTGGATAATTGCATTTTTAATAAACCAGGGGGCTCCAGGAGGAGTCCAGAGGAAGTCCTTAGGAGGCATTTTGATTGAATTTTTTGTATAGTTTTTCTACATTGGATGGAGAAACATTTTTAGCCCCATATTTGAATTCCATAAGTCCATATCGGTATAATGACTGCTTTGTACAGAAGAATTTTGTATTCTAATCTTAGTTTTGAGTACTTATTAAGTAACCAGTGCATATTGTTTGCTTTGAGTTTTATTTGAATTACTTTTGTTGCGAAGTGTTTACTCCATGTAAATCTGCAATATAAGTGAATACCTATTTAAACTCGTTGCTCTGAGCGATAGTATGTGGATTTTTAACATTTTGCACGTTTCTTTCTTAGTGTAAATGTTACTTGAACACATTTGGATTCGTTAAATTTAATCTTCCAGTAATCTAGCCAGTTTAATACCAGTTTTAAGTGATCTTGTAGATATTTAGTAGCTTTCTTAGGGTCAGAATGGTTACTTAGTATTGATGTGTCATCAGCGAATGTAGATGTTCTGGTTTGATTGCTGAGTGGCATGTCAGATGTATACAACAAATACAAGATTGGACCCAATACACTTCCTTGGGGAACATCAGCTTGGATATTTTGTGTACGTGATGTGAAACTTTAATATTTAATTTTAAATTTCCTCTTAGATAAATAGTTTTTTAAATGTTGATGAACATTTGTAGGTAGAAATAGTTTTACCTTAAAGATTATGCCCTAATGCCATACCTCGTCAAAGGCTTGGGCTATGTCTATGAAAACGGCTAAGCAGTATTTCTTCAGCAGTTTTTCTTCAAATGCTTTCCTTATGAAAGTTACTATTCGATGAACTTGTTCCGTGGTACTTTGTTTTTCTCTAAAGCCAAATTGGTGTTGTGGTATCAGTTGTTTTTCCAGAAGTACGGAAAAATGAGTTTTGATAGCAATAGCTTCTCGAGCAGCTTAGAATGAATTGGTAACAGGTTTATTGTTCTATACGATGTCCCTTTGGTGTTGTCTGTTCCCGGTTTCGGAATCATTTTGATATGTGACTACTAATCTTTTAGGAAGTATCGTACGCGAAGAATCACATTAAATATATGCATCAGGTATGATACTGCAATACGAGGCAATTCAACAATCATCTTCCTGTTATTTGGTCGTAGCCTGGTGCTTTTTTAGGATCTAATTATTTGTTAATAATTTTAATGATATGCTTTAACTTTAATTTTAGAGGTAGTGGTTGACTCGACTCTAAGATTAACTCTGGAAGAGGAGTTGTCGGAGATTGATTAGGTGTGAACTCTTTTTCTAGATGATCTGTGAATGCAGTTCCTTTTTCGGTATCGCTTCTAGCCGAGTTTCCATCCGGTAATCGAATGTGTACCTCTGCTACAACAGGACATTTCAGGTTTTTGGCTGCCCTCCATAATGAGTAGTCAAATGCTGGCGTTGGAGTTAGACATCTAAATATTTATGGAAGTTCTCTAGGTTTTTTTCCTTAACGGTCTTACGCAATTTTTTGCAACAGATGGCTAGCCTATTTTTAAGATTACGAGATCTGTAAAGCTGCCATTGCCTTCTTATTTTCCTCTTTTCTCTTAGTAAATTTTCTATTTCAGTTGGGCAGACTACCACCTTCTTTGTAGTATTAGTAACAGATGAGGCTGCTTTGGCAACGAAAACTCCATTACTGCTACCTCAATGTTCTGGTTGTTTCTTAATGGTATTTTTGTTTGAATGTGCGCACTTATAAATCTACGTCAGTAGATGTTTCATTTGCAATGTTCGTCATGGGTTTAATTTCAATTTTGGTAGGTGTGTGGTCTGAAGTCAATTTTAGTGATGATTTAGTTGTTGTCTGTTTATATTCTTTAGAACTCCAAAATCAATAAGATCGGGTATTTTGCAAATATCTGTGGCCCAGTTTGTTAGTTGGCCAGATGATATTATGTCTAAGCCAGCATTCGTTATTGTTGACCATAATTTATAATATAATAAATGACAAAAAATAATTGGAAGTATAAATAATCTGGTAACAAAGTAAAGAAAATTAAACTATTCTATTTAAGAAGGCTTGGTTTCTGACAATAGCGGCAGTTTTCCACATTTAATGAGTGATAAGCCGGTAAAAAATAAATACTTGAAATTTTGTAGATAATGTAGTGTAAAATTGCAGTACCGTACTTAATTAAGCACGAGAAGCTGAGTCTACCTAAATTACTGTCAAGAGTGTAAAAAAAAAAAAAAAAATTATTAGTACATTTATTCACCAGTCATATATTTTTGTATCACTTTATCATCAATTCATCAACAGCCTTTTTCACGTTATTAATAAATATCAAAAATGATAACACAGCCAATACTCTTCCTTGAGGTTCATCATGTAACACATCGGATCGGATATAACAATCAGCCATTTATTTTTCTTCTTTTATATTTCAAGTAAGATTTTTCTTTATTTGCCATAAAAAATATCACAATTTACTGTTTCAAAACGTCTTAAATCTAAATATTAGTCACTATTAGTTTGTTATCATGCACTAAAATTTTCCAATTTGAGAAAGTTAGGTTTTTTTTTGCAATCCCCAACCAAATTGATTATCCGTTATTAGCCAGTCTTTCCAATATTGTCAACAATTTAATAATACACAATGTCCTTGAAAATCTTACCTTCTGTAAATGGAGTTTTACTGGTCTGAATTAATTTGCTTTTATTTTTTTATTCAATTAATTTGCATTTGTGTTTTAACTTTTTCTATTTGAAATCATTTTCGGTTCTTTTTACACCTTAGAGAATATGTATGGTATGTTAGAAACTTATTAATTATAGTTACAAATATATTAATTGCGACTTCTATCCTCTCTCTTTAAAATCATATATTTACGATGATAATTATTAAAATATCTTTAGGTATCGATAATATTTTTACTGATTAACTGTTTATTATTATCACCTACGCCTACAAGTACATAAAATCAAAAAAATTTCGGTTACACCTTCTAAATAATTTTATAATCTAAAAATATTGATATGTTAAGATTTTTTATAGGCTTCATTGAAGAATTATTCCTGAATATATATATTGGAGTGAAGATCAGTTCATTTAAGTGTGTGTATGTTCAGAAATCATGAAACGTTTTTTTTTTTGCATTTTTTAAAACAACATTTTTGTTTTACATGCCATCGCATTAACGACAGTACGTTTTTCAAATTTTAATTAAATTTTTCAGCATCCTTAAGGCTGTACATAAAGGGCAGAAACAAACCATTGTTTATTGATAACCGAAGAAGTTTTAAGACATTATTGTGTATTCATCATATTTTAAAATTGGGTATAATAAAAATACTGCAGATTTATTTAAAAGATGAACGTTAACAGGGTATTTTGGTAATTAATAATTAATGATATAAGGGCATATTATTTTGTTTTTGAATTAAATACTAACAATGGCCTACATCTTGTTTTTTAATAAAGAAAAATAAAAAAAAAATTTTTTTAACAGCTTCTTGCTTTCTACTGAGAATCGAACAAATTTTAATTTAAACTTCAAAGAATCTTCCGAACATTTAATATGTGAAAGATCAACACAGTTTAAAATTGTGTCGGATTTTCGTGATGAGAAAAATTAATCTAATTTGAATATTATGAATTTAAAAATTAATTATTTGAGTTTTAGAAATAGATTCGTCATAAAGTGAAATAACCTCTTGAATACGTCAAAATTGCAAAGTGCATGGCTAAAAATAAATTATCACCGACAGCTATGGTAGGTATAGTGATTATGTCATTTGATTATGTAGTAATCAAATAGTGTAGACTTAGTCTAAACCCCCAAATTTAGAATTATTGAAAAATCTGTAAATAGGTAATAATAAATAAATAAATTATAATCCAACAATATGCAATTCTAGCTATTTTAAATAATTTTAATAATTTTTTCTGTGTTTCATTATTTTCCAAATGTCACAATCTCTCAGATTTTGGTGTACGTGCTAAAAATAAAAATAAATTAAGAAGTACGGTTATGAAAAATAGTTTTATTATATACTCTGGTTATCAATTTTTGGATGTCAGCTATGTTATGATTTATATTCTGGACGTTATGATATTTTCTTCCAGCTACATGATATTCCCAACCATTTCTTTAAATTCTGATCTATTCAATTCTGCATAGACCAGTTATTATAACTTATATCTGCCTTTGAACAATGTACTAGAGGAGTTCATATTTCTATCCACGCATGATATTATCAAATTAAGTGGTATTTCACCTCTCTACTATTTGGAATATTTCTCGGGTTTTATGCGACTTCAGCATTTGATATTCTTTGGATTCAAGATATTTTAAATATTTTGAGTCGTATTTTTCAGTAAAGATTACAACTTTGAAATAAATAAAAGCAAAAACACAGTAGGTATAATCGATAAGAGCCAGCAGAACATTCAATTGATTGTTGGTCATTTATTAAACAGTAAAACAATATAACTACCTCAGCTCAATCGATAACAAACGAAAGAGAATGCACCGACGAAATAAAAAGAAATTTGACAATGGAAAATGTACAAGCGGCCAAACTAACCAAAATATGGAAAGGTAGAAGTAAATGCTGCAGAAAAAAAACAAAACAGGCAGATAGGAAATAAAATAAATAAAAAAAATTTTTAATTATAAATCTGAACTACGATATAAAAAATAAGTTTTTAATAACAAAATTTTGTATAATTTTCTAAATGTATGATTGTCACAACAGATGCGTCTTAAAAATATTCATCTCAATACAAACAGAAAATATTTGTATCTTAAAGTCGTCAAATTAAAAATAAAAAAAGTTTGAGAAAGAACAGAACATAAGTTTTCAAAATAACATATTGGCAAAAATATTCTCAGCTGGATCCAAACTTTGTTTAAAGAGAAATGCATCTAAAATGCTTTACCAGACTCCGCTTAAGAATATCACTGAACTTAGTAAAAGGATTTGAACATAAAAAGCTTCGAGCTATGGATATATATATTATAATACAGAAGAGCACGATTAGTGCAGGCACGCCTTTCGTGGTTTTTCGTGTGATTCGTTTTTTTTTCATTCAATCAATCGTCGATGATGCAGGCCGTGGCGATCAAAATCAATTTTTATTTTATCTATATTATAATACACAAGAGCACGATTTTGAAGGCCCACTTTTCGGCGTTTTTCGTGTGCTTCGTTTTTTTTTCATTTATTTATCGTATTTGGTTTTTTGCACTTTTAGTAGGAAAAAAAATTAATTAGTAAGATAATATTATTAATATAGGGTTTAATATCACAAATTTTTGTGAGTTCGATTCTCTTTTAATTCAGATTTTTTTTTTTTATTAAACCAATATTTTTTTATTATTATGTATTATAATAATAATTTTTATAATATAATATAATTGATAACAAAAAACAAGATTTTTTTAATTAAAAAAAAAGTAATTTTTAATTATTATTTCAACAAAATACGAACACGTTTAGTTTAAAATAAATCTAAGCATACAAATTATGTATACTTGGAATGTATTCACAGTTGACAGTTTTAACACTATGATGTATCATGTAGATATTTGCATAATATTATATATGTTACAAGGAAGGCCATGTGGGGAATATATTATATTATAATACACAAGATGAACGACGTGGTGAATAAAAAAGCAAGATTAATTGAATAGTAAATTATTTACAACAACAAAATATTACAAATTTAGCAAGTTCTTGGTTCTGAATACTTAAAACATTTCAAATATTTACACCAAATAGTGACGGTTATTTCCAAGTTGAGCGCCATCTATACTCCAAAAGAAATTTCAATAACGGAAATTTTTAAAAATGCTTCATAAAAATTCTGTCATTTTAAATAAACACACAAAGTTATAGAAAAAAGTACAAAAACAAAAACACAAACAAAAATTGAAAACAAAACAGGAAAACAAAAATCAAATCAGATTATACTCTTCAAAAATTATATAACAAATGTTAGTTCATTTGGTTCTTCTATCATTAAAAAAAATGTAAGCAGTAAGACACGGTTATGGTCATTCGCTAAATTTAAGTAATATTTCTGACCATAACCTTTTTTGACTATAGGCGTAGTCAAAAAAAATTGCATCTTTATAAACAAAATCAAATTCAATAAAATATCTTTCGAATAACAATTTTAAACTTTATTGTATTCATAAATATCAATTCTGTTATGTAAATATACATATTTGTAATAAAGAACAGAAAAAAACTATATAATATATATCAGTGTTTTAATAAAATAATTCACTGTTTTTCACCTATTGCTATAACAGAATTTTGACTGCAAACGTTTTTGACTATAAACGAATTAAAATATATCGATCTACTATTTTGAAAGTAATGAGATTTTATTGTGTTAAGTTATATATATTGAAATTAGTGTTAATTTCGTCATAAAGTATTAGGTATTATACTATAATTTCATTATAAAGTATAAATATTCAATAATCAAGCGATTCAGAAAACAACTACAATTATATCAAAACAAATATTTCTTTTTACATAAAATTGTGTTTTAAAGAACTACTTCTGTGCAATTGCACAGGGGATCCACTAGTATATATATATGGGTATTGGAAAATTGACTTAATATTGAGAATTCGAATCAACATGACCATTTATAGATATTGGGAATTCAAATCAATATTCCAGTTGAAAAATTCTATGTTCTTTCATCCTAGTATTTAAACTCCTACCTATTTGACCTATGTAGTTCGCGTCACAATTATCAGAACGAATTTGGTAAACCCAACTTTTTTGCAGTATTTGTTGATCTTTAATTTTGTTGTTAACTAATTTTCTGTGAAGATTATTAATATTAGATTCCATAGCGAATATATCATGTTTTTTTTTTTAATGTAGCAGAAATTTTATTACTGACTTTCCTCATATAGTTAATCGAACAATAGTTTTTGTTTTTTGTAAAACTATTAAAAGCCGGCAATTTTATATAGTAAGATTGTTTAGAGTATGCAGGAATAACTGTATCAGTAGTCGTTGGCTTTCAATATATTTTGTATGTTAGACAACTTGTAGACACACCTAAGGTAAGGTCTAAAAAGTTTAGTACATTTTGCTGTTGAATTTCCATTGTGAATTGAATATTGTTGCTGAATTTATTCAGATATGTTAAGAAATTTGATAATTGACGACTTGTACCTGTATAAGATATAAAAAACATCATCCAAATATCTGCACCAAAAAATTATATTTTTGATGAAGTGATTATCACTGAAATAATATTTCTTCAAAATCACTCATAAAAATTTCAGCCAACAAGGATAATGGCGACCCCATTATAGGTAAACCTTCTTTTTGAGAATAAAATTTGTTGTTAAATCTAAAGTAATTTTGGTCGAGACAAATCTTTTCCTAGAATTAATTCTTTTTCCTAGGATCAATTCTTAACGAGTCCAGTTTTGATTTTAAAATGATGTTTAGACAGTCTATAGGAATCGACGTGAATAAAATTTTCACGTCAAAGGATACCAATAAAGCATTATAAGGAATTAATCGACCTTTCGATTTTGAAACAATTTCTAATTAGTTTTTGATAGAATATTTTGATGAACACTTCACTAAATTCTGTAGTGCTTAATTTAGGAAAGCACAAAGTTTGTATGTTGGAGCATTAAGATATAGGACTACTGGTCTAATAGGAATATTAATTTTATGAATTTTCGGCAAACCATAGAGAAATAGAGCTGAAGGGTTCATTAACTTATATTTGAATAAGTTAAATTTGAATACTTTTAAAGTGTGGATGAGATTACGTTGAAATTTGTCTGTAGGATATTTGTCAAGAAGGACCAAATTATTTGAAAAAATAAAATCTTCTACTTTTGATTTATTATAATCTCTTCTATTCAAAATTGTGATAGTATTACCTTTGTTTGCTTTGCTGATGATGAGTTCATTGTATTTGCATTTATTTTTGATAGATTCTATATTATTGACAAAACTGTTTATGTTGCTGTGGCATGTATTTCTATCAATAAAATAGTGATTACAGATAATTTTGCCAAAATCCATATCCTTTCCATAGTTGATATGTTGTTTCGAGTTACTGTCATTTCAGTTTTTATAGCCAATTCTTCATGTCAAAATAAAATATTTTTGTGAAAATAAAATAATTCATTCAATTTGTTAGAAAATTAATTTTTTAATTTGTATTCTAAAAAAACAGAAATGCTCAGTAATTCAGTTTAAACGAATAGGTAACACATTGTTGGTTTTAAATCAAATTCTTATATCATAAAAATAAAAGTATCACATTGATCGTCAACAGCAATGTTATCATTATTTAAATAATTATTATTCACGGCAAAAATCCCTTTTGTAAAATTTTAATTCGTTTTTGTCTGTCCAGGATTGTTCAAAATGCTGTAAACATTTCTTTACATTGTAAACATTTAGAGCACTGATCTGTTTAAGGCGTTTATGTTGAAATTAATCCGGAAAATATTCTGAAAGAACCACTTTTTTACTTGTAACTCTTTATGATCCTCATTATATTTGTACATAGAGTACATACGACTTCAGGACAATTCCCTGGAAGATATTGTCTATTAGTAGATTTAGAGCGATAGTAGTGTGCATCATGAACATAAAATATTTTTATAAAGTTTTTAACAGCCTCTTTTCGAGGTGCAAAAGCTTACGATTTTCGATTTCCGCCTCGGGTTTCCTTTGATGTTGTCCCAGTTGTAATGAAACGTTTGCATATTCTATTAACTCGCCTTTTTTGTATTCGCAAAATATTTATGAAAACTGGTAAACAAACCCGAACAGATGACAAAATTTTGGGACATAATTTTTTGGTGCTTTTTCTGATCCAGAAAATCTTCTAGGTATACAGATTGAGAAATTTTAGGATCATACAAATCAATTTTTTGTGAAACTTAAACACGTACTTACTTTGATATTACTTTTAAACTAAAAT
The DNA here is from genome assembly GCA_963942445.1 of Argyra leucocephala. Classification (NCBI taxonomy): domain Eukaryota; kingdom Metazoa; phylum Arthropoda; class Insecta; order Diptera; family Dolichopodidae; genus Argyra; species Argyra leucocephala. The sequence goes on along the minus strand of OZ012681.1, from coordinate 79,469,856 downwards.
TCGCGCCAAAACTAATATCAGATAACTAAACAGTAAAAGAATTAATTTGAAAATAAGTACTATGGTTTTATATGTATTTAGTACCTACTGCCAAAGACTGACGATTTTGTTGCAATATTTTGTTTACATGTAAATGTTACGTTTTGATTCAACTGAAAATTGCAAATGTACTAGTTTTGATTCAACTTTCGTTTTTCAAATTCGTTTTTCTAATTAAAAAATTGATTTTGAAACAACTTTAATAATAAATAACATTAAAGTTTAGTCAAAAGAATGTTATCCAATCATCAGTTAATTTTTTTTTAAAAATGCAAATGTATCGGTTTTGATTCTACTATACTCAGATAATAATTGCTTATCTTACGACAACGCATTTCAAACGTTATTTCAAGACAATTTAGTATCTTTGCAAAAATAAATTGAGTGATTCTACAAATAACAAGTAGCATCATTTATGATTGGGGATTCAAAATTATATAATTTATTCCATTTTTTTTATCTATTTCTTTTTGTTGTATTTTTTCTAAATTTTTTTTTTTTGTTTTTGTTTTGCAAATATTTTATTTTTTTTTAACCATGTATGTCGGTATGTAAGCATACAACAATTTTTTGAATTTAAATTAATTAAGAGTCAGCCAATAAAATAATATTATTATACATAATACAAAACTATATAGTATGTTATTTATATTATGTGAATCTATATTTTAACCTGTAGAATTGATTTAGGTAAGCTTCGTGTAAAAAGAAAAAAAAAAACAAAAAAACAGAGATTCCTTAAACAAAGAACAGACAGAAAATCAGGTAGGTAGGTAGTAAAAATTCTGAATGTTAAAATTCATTTCTGACATAGTCGGTAGTTTTTTATTAAAGTAAATTTTATATTTTATTTTTTTTATTAACAATTCTGGTGAATCCGGAAATATTATATTAAATGAGGCATTAAAAACCTCACCAACGTTATTAAGTAATTAAAGATAAAAAAATTTATTTACTTTTTGCAATTTATTTTTGCTTTCGAAATTTTAAAAAAAAAGTTTGCAAAGGAAATAATTTTTGATTTGAAATGATGGCACGACTAAATTGCAAAGAATTTTTTTTTAAATGTCTTCTTGGAAATGGACGTTTTCACTTTTAAAAATGGTTAAATTAATATTTTTTTTTCATGTTAGTTTTTAAATTTAGACGAAAAAAAAGGTGTGATTGTGTATGGAAAATCTTAATTCTAATTGAGTTGAGTTTACATACAAATCGTCCATTTTTATCCAAAATATTTTCAAGTCAGTTGGTGTATTCAGACATAATATATTGACAGCTACGAAGTAAAAATTAAGTCATAGTTAATTAAATAACAAAAAAGATTAAATAGATTCATTCAAACCCAAGGAACATTTTGTATAACTCATTTTTTTTTTATTTTTTTCCCATATTTATTTACAGCTATCTTAATATAAGACACCTAGTAATTTTCCTTACATTTTGGGTAGAGTATAACTATACAATCATTTTATATAGTAATTTTTTTCTAAAATTCATTTACATTATATTTTTGCTTATTTTTTTTTTTTTTTTTTTTTTTTAAACTTAAAATCTATTTATTAAATCATGTGGTCTGTATTTTTTCAGGCGTCTATTTCTTATTCTTTCTTGTTCTGGTAGAGTGCTAATTTCATTGTTAGAATGGGTTGATATTTTTTGTTGATATTTTTAATTTCTTCATTTATTGTTAGTATTTTTAAATCACGGTGTAGATCATCATTTCTCACATTGTGCTCTTTGTATCAAATTAATGTTGATATTGCTTGAGGTACCCCAGATTTCTGCACCATATGTCCATATCGGTTTTATGATTGTTTTGTAAAGTAGCAGCTTGTTGTTCATTGTCAATTTAGATTTATTTCCCAAAAGCCATTGTAGTTGTCCGGATTTTAGCTTTATTTGCTTACGTTTGTGGGTTATGTGGTTCTTCCATGTCAATTTATTGTCAATGTGCATCCCTAGGTATTTAGCTTGATTTTCGATTTTTATTTCTTTATTATTTATCATTATTGGTTCAGGATCGTATCGAGTTCTTGTTGTATATATAACTTGAGTAGTTTTGTCTTCATTAATTTGGATATTCCAAGTTTTGAACCAAGTCATTGTTTTATTCATATTTTTTTGTACCTGTTTAGTAGCTGTTTTTAAGCAGTCATGTGAAGCAAGTAGAACAGTATCATCTGCAAATGTTGTAATATAATAGTGTATTCTGTTTTCTTGGTACTGGAATATCAGCTGTATACAGGAGATATAAAACTGGACCCAAAACGCTGCCTTGTGGTACTCCTGCTTCTATTTTACTTATATTTGAACATTCAGACTTGTATTTAACAAAGAAATAACGATCACTTAAATAGCTTTTTATAATTAGGTAATATCTCTTTGGCAAGAAGTTTCTCAGTTTATGTAGTAGGCCTTCGTGCCAGACTTTGTCGAACGCTTTTGCCACATCTAAGAAGATACCAACACAGAACTTTTTATCATCCAAGTCCATAGCTATTTTATTTATCACTCTATGGACTTGTTGTATTGTTGAATGTTGTCGTCGGAATCCAAATTGGTGATTCGGTATTAGATTTTTTTGTACTAAAATTGGTTGTAGTCGATCAAAAAATAGTTTTTCGAACATTTTTGAAAGAATAGGCAAGAGACTAATTGGTCGGTACGATGTTGCTAATGTAGCATCTTTTCCAGGTTTAAGTATTGGTATGACTTGGGCTACCTTCCAGACTTTAGGAAATTCTTTCAACCTAAATATAGCATTGAATATATTTCTTAGAAATTCAATTGCTTTTTCAGGCAGCTCCTTCATTATTTTACCTGTCAGTAAATCATAACCGGGGGGGGGGGGGATTTTTTATGTTTTATTCTCTTTTTGATGCATAATTTTATTTCTTCTGTAGTGACCCATTTAATGTTGACTTCATTATTTTCATAGTCGGTTATCGGTAGACTGCAGGTATTGTTGTTTTCATTTGTGAATGTTTGTTTGAAGAACTCAGAGAGTAATATTGCTTTTTCATTGTTTGTTCTAGCCCACGTTCCATTGCTTTTCATAACAGGAGGGTTATGTGGAGTCGTTTGTTTAAAATTTTTTGTAGCCTTCCATAAGGAGTAGTTAGTTTCAGATGTTTCTGTTAATTCGCTTAGATAACTATTAATTCCTTTGTTTTGTTGTTCTTTCAGTATTTCTTTTAATTCTTTAATAGCTTTGTTTAAGATTCTCTTATCTTCTGGTGATCTTGTAATTTTCCATTTTTTCCTTAATTTCCTTTTTTCTTTTATTTTCTTCTTTATCCTATCATTAACTGGGTAGAATGATTTTCTATGTGTTATGCTAGGTGTTGATCTGATAGAGGCTTCGCTGATCACGTCACCAAAATATACAATAGCACTTTCGAGCTCCCTTGCTGATTTCAAACTGATATTAGTGCTTAACTCTAATTGTATTATTTCGCGAAAAGTCTCCCAATCTGTTTTTTTGTTATGTAGAGTGTATTCTTGTTGCTCTAATAAGGCAATCGTGTTGTATTCTAGTATTATAGGTGAATGGTCAGATGATAGCTCTAAGCATGATTTGATTGTCATTTTATCCATAGTCAAGTTTTTTAGTATACAAAAATCAATTAGGTCCGGCTTTTTGTTTAAGTCACTTGGCCAATAAGTAGGCTCTCCAGTGTTTAGGTGCTTACAATTATTAATTTTTATAGCATTTAATAGTTTTTTACCTTTGCTATTTGTGATTCTGGATCCCCATTCCGTGTTTTTTGCATTGAAATCCCCTCCTACAATGAATCGGTTTCCTAAGCTCTTGATATAATGATAATATTGTGCCACATTTATGTTATGTTTAGGAGGACAGTAGAGAGACGATATAACCATAGGCCCATCTATGTCTTCTTTGTAGTACATTGTATTTAATTTTGTTGTTAATTATAATAACTGTCGCACCATGTGCCTTCTCACCTGGGTGGTTTGTATAGTGTATATTATAGTCATGTATTTTTAGGTAAGTTTTATTGGTAAAATGGGTTTCAGAAATTAATACTACGTCAATGTGATTTTGATATATAAATTGCTTTAATTCAAGCGCATGTTGGATTAGTCCGTTTGCATTCCATATTGCCATTTTTATTTTAGGTTTATTTGTCGTTTATTTTTGATACTAGGACAGTGATTATGTTTATCATGTTTGTCATTTGGGTAATGAGTTTTCTCATCATTTCTTTTATCATTTCTTTTATCTTTAGAAAGTCTTTGTCCGGAGTTGTCGAACTAGTTTCTTTGATGCTAGACGTTAAATTTTGAGCAGCTGCTTGAGCGAATGATTTTCCAGGGACAACAGAGTTGTCGTAATTTATTTTGTTGGTTGCATTGTCTGGTACTATTTCCTTGCGTCGTAATGTTGGAAAGCGTTGTATTCTTATTTCTTTGTACATTTCGCATCCTTTGTAGTTAGCAGTGTGATTTCCGTTGCAGAGAGCACACTTAATTGTTTCGACAGTGAGGGCCACAGGACAGTTGATTGTTTTGTGTTTTCCTGCACATTTTACACATATAGGTGTTGATAATTTTTTATATGTCAGTATTTTTGGCAGTTTGTACATTGTGGTATAACCATTTTTTTATGAGGTGGTTCAAATACTATCTTGCATTGGAGTAAAGAGGTTACATCATAAATATTTTTATTGTTTGAAGCATTTTCTAATTCGATCATAAATAGTGATAATGGTTTCTTAGTTTTTCGATCTAGATATTACTAATGTTAGTTACTTTGTGGCCTAGTTCAGCTAATTCTTCTTTAATGGTATCATGCTCTGCTGACTCATAGTCACAATTTTTTTTTGTACATTTACAAATCGTTTACTGTAGGCAAAAATTATAAATGTTTATAAACTGAAACAAAATACAGAAACAAAATGCAGTCATACTAAATCTATATGAAAAGGTTATTAAGAAACAGTCGAAACCTCTTCTAACGAACAAGACAACTGACTGGGCTAGCTTTAAACAAGAAATAGAAAACAATATATACATAAAAACAAAATTAAGATCCAAATGTGATATAGATTCTGAAGTAGAAAATTTTATTAAAATTATTCAAAATGCTGGATGGAATAATACAAAAAATTGTGAATATAAATCGGTAGGATTCAACTACCCTAGAGAAATATTAAATATGATAAAAATAAAAAGAAGAGCTAGACGCAGATGGCAACAATCGCGTGATCCGGCAGACAAAACTGTGCTAAATAGGTTAACTCAGAATCTTAAAAGAAAAATTAAAGATCTTAAAAATGAAAATTTTAAAAATATATAAAAAATTTATCAGCTAAAAGAGAAAATAACTACTCGTTGTGGAAAGCAACAAAGAGTACAAAAACCTCGATCTCTCAAATCCCGCCAATCAGAATGAAAAATGGTGAATGGGCGAGAGATAATAAAAATAAAGGTGAAACATTCGCAAATCAACTTGAAGAAATTTTTTGTCCAGACGAGACAGATTCGGATAATCTCACTGAAGAAAATAATAATTGGCAAGAAAATGTTATATCACCATTTTCAGAGAGTGAAATAGTTGAATAAATTAAAAAACTCAGAGATAAAACAGCTCCAGGTTTTGATCTAATTACATCGGAAGTCCTGAAAGAACTTCTGGAAAAAGTGAGAACAATGCTAACACGCATTATAAACGCTGCTATAAGAATAAGGTATGTGCCGAATATGTGGAAAATAGCAGAGATAATTATGATACCAAAGCCAGGTAAGCCCATAAATGAGGTAAAATCCTACAGAACAATATCAATATTACCAATAATTTCAAAATTATTTGAAAAACTACTATTGATTCGAATGAGACCGATCATAGAAAATAGTAATTTGATTCCAAATTATCAATTTGGCTTTAGATCTAAGCACTAGACAATCGATTAAATTCATAGAATAACAGACATAATAGAAAAAGCTTTAGAGGAAAAGAAAGTATGTTCTACCATATTTCTAGATGTAGCCCAAGCTTTTGATAAAGTATGGCATCGTAATGAATAAGTTAAATAAAATGTTACCTAAACAATACGTAGATATACTCTCATCATATCTAGAAAACAGACTATTCAGAATAAAACAAGACGAAGAGTATTCTACTATTAGAGATATTAAAACGGGTATGCCTCAAGGTAGTATTCTGGGTCCCATACTGTATTTGCTCTACACCAATGATTTATCACAAATGGAAAATATAACTCTAGCTACATTCGCTGACGATGCGTTGATGGCAGTAGGATCAAATATTGACGAGGCTACAAATAAATTGCAACGAGCAAGCGACAAGCTATACCTCTGGACAAAGAAATGGAAAATTGAACTCAATGAGTTAAAATCAGTACATGTAAATTTAACAAATAAAAAATTAGAAAATCAACCATCGGTAAATCTAAATGGAGTAAATATACCCCAAGAAAACAATGCTAAACACCTAGGAATGACATTAGATGTCAGACTTAGAAGGATAGAGCACGTCAAAAAAAAAGAAAAAAAAAAAGAATGCATATAGAAAAGATAAATTATAAACGTAAACTCATAATTACGGTTGTACGTTTACTGTATGTATACATTGTGACTATATATTTACAGATATATTCTTTGTAAACTTATAGCTACAATGCACCTTTACTAATTATTCACTAAGTAAATGTGTGTTTACAGATACAAAATGTTTACGTTTTTGTAACCCTATAGCTACAATGTAAATTTACAGATCCTTTACTTAGTAAATGTATGTTTACCATTACATAATGATTACATATGTTATCAATATCAAGTTCAATAAAGAGTAATGTAACCTTGATTTGCTTTGAAAGTAGTAAAAAAAATAAAATTACACTAAGATACAATTAAATATTTTTTTTTCTGTAAAAACAACAACAAATAACTAACAAAATAAATAAAATAAAATAAAATAAATTAATTAAATTAATCTATTCACTGAAATAAAAAACAAAAATATTTCATTTAATAATTTCATATTACTAAATTTTTTCAAACAACATTTTTCTAATGTTGCCATAATGACTCTCAGTGTTGTGACAACCGCCACTTTTACATGAATCATCTTGAAGCAGTTTTTTATACAATAATATAAGTACATATTTATTGAATTTTTAAGGAATAACACTAGAAATAACTAACTAAATAGAAAATAAAATTTAATTAAATAAAATAAATTAACTTCCCATATAACTGATTTATTCTTCACTGTTTTTTATGTACTGAGTTTATTCTTCTAAAAGTTATGGGAAATGTGTGACATGTCTCGCACAAGTTTGTGCAAGTAAAATTTCGACATGTAAAAACTTACGCGTCAAATCGGTTATTGTCTTTATTTTTGGATTTTTTCAGGTTAGGATTTTGTTTACTTTTCTTATTCTTATGTATGAATTTAATTTTAGCGGTTTGACAGCTACAAAGTTTCAATTTACAAATGAGATTTTTTTAACACTTTTTTTTAAATTTATTTAAATTTTTTTCTCATTTGCAAGTTTTTTGTAAGGGCAGTACGCAAATAGAACTAAGATAATTTTTATATCTCTTTTTCTATTTTGTATTCGTCAGTATAGGTAAAGGTATCTATAATTATAATTGACAAGCATTTAAGGTCCTGCGCAGTAGACACCTTTTTATTGTATTTCGATTCTCCTACTCCTTAATGAACTTCTAATATATATAATATATAAGATGTATATATAAAACAAAAATGCGCACACAGTTGAACATTTTGTACACATCCGATTTTATTATTCAGCAAATACATTATGCATAAGTGAGATCTTATGAAAATAATAAACAAAAGTAAACAAATCAGTTATTATATTTTATATTATGTACTTGCTATATCGTGCGAAGTCTATGTCAGTACGTAAATTACTGTTTTTTTAAAAACTTTAAATTTGGCTTCAACTTGAAATATAATTACTCAACAGGGGCCCCTAGTAATATAATAATGAAATATAATATGTGCATATAGATGAAAATTCAGTGCTGAAAGTTATGTTAAATTAAAACTTGTTATATATTTCGTTTGTATATTTCGAATAACTTTTACATATCGTATACAGTAATCGATCATTTATTTTATTTAATTAAATTTTTTTTTTAAAATATTTTGTAAAGATATTTTAAACTTTAAAATTTTTTTATCTTTGTTTTTAGAATTTTCGCACTTTTTAAAAATTTAAATTATTTTATTATACTTCATTAAAAATTTAAAAATTAAAAATAAAATAAAACTTAAAATTTTTATAAAAAAAAGTTTTTATCGAAACAAAACTAACCAAAGTTTTGGCAGCACTGGCAGTGCTTCAAAAATTTCATAAACTTGTAAATTGGTATTTACATTTAAGTGTCGAAATACTTACAAAACGTTTACATGTATGATTTGTAAATGATTTACAAATGATTTATTTATATATATATCGATTGCAATAATTCATTACTGTTAACGTTCCGTAAACGAAAATTGCTCGTTGGGTGTTCAATAAAAATTTAACTTAAGCTTAATTTGCTATTATTATAGAAAACAAACCGCACCGCATTCTAGTTATCGTAAGTGAAAAATGGTACTTTTCAGGAGAACGTTTTGAATTTTTTTTTTTAAATGCTTTTATCTTAAGCTGTATTGTATGTAGAAATATGATTTTTGCGTACGCGTACGTAAAGAATATTTCTACAATTCTTCTGGTTTTGTATTATTTTTGACATGTCATTTCTTTTTCGGTTATTCGTTAACCCTTTGACGGACACTCTTTTTTTTGCTGGTTCACTGTGGGACACTTGCTGTATTTTTGTCATTTTTAATGATAGAAAAATTCTGCTGGAAATTGAATAAGGAATCTTTTTCATTCTTAAAAATAAGATTTAATTTTTGACGTCTATTTCCGTCATGATGTTTTAAATATAATTTGGGAGATATACTGAGTTAGAGACGTTGATAGACGTCATGACGTTTATAACCGTCATGACACTTTTTGAAATAAAAAATTTATCAATACGGACAAAATGACGGAAATAGACGTCAATACTTTAGTATAAAAATAATATTCTCATGTTTTTAGAACAATTTTTTTATTATAATTTTTTAAACAACATTATTTATTTATATTATTTATAACATAATTTTTTATTCAAATAGAAACGCATAACGCTTTATTTCTTAGAAAACAAAAAAAAAAAAGTTATTCAATAGAAAACAAGAAATAAAAATATTAATATTCTAACAAAAATATCATGTGTATGACATAGTTTTCAGCTTAATACTGGTAATTTAAGTGTGCCATTTTTCAAAACATAATCCAGCATACAATGCAGGTTTATTATCACAAACTTTACATCGATATGATGTTTCTCGTCCAATACCATCTTTGTAGCACTGTTTACAACGTAAGAAAGTTGTTCTTTTTTTTTCTTATCATCTACTGGAATTTTTTCTTGAAAATGTTGTACAAACTGTTGTGTTGGTTGACTTGATTGACTTGTTGTTGGTTCCGAATTAGAAATCGGGTTTCCTATACCCAACAAGGAAGATATTACTTGTTCTCGAAATTCTAAGAATGAACTTTTTTTATTTGTATGTTTCTGGTATATATAACAAGAATTCCAAAGAGCGACATCTAAGAGATGAAAAAGCACTTTTTTGTACCATTGGATGGTTTTTCTTGGGATGGAATAGTAACTAGTCAACTGATCGGATTTGTCGACGCCTGGCATATTAGAGTTGTAAGCTTCTATTTCGATTGGTTTATTCTTGATTTTACCGTATCTATTTGCAACTGGTTTTATTTGAGGTTTATATCCAGTCGTGATACACAAAACATCTCTGTTATCTCGCCATTTGCTCACATACACCTTTCTGTTTCTCTGCATTTATATTCTGCCATTTAGGTTCTATTTTATCCTCATCTGAGTTACTAGAATTTGTGTTCTTTTCAGATGGTTCATAATTTGGATCACGACCAGAGTAAATCCCATCATCCTCAAAAAAATCAGTGTCTGTTGAATCAGAAGCAGCTTCGTCGTTACTTTCATTTGCACTTTCATCAAATAATTTCTCTATCTTTTTTCTAACCTCTTCATACGACATTTTGTTATTTGGTCAAAAAGTTCTTTAAATATTTTTATTTTATTAATACAAATTCAATTATTATAATATTAATTACTGTAAATATTTACCTTTTATAAATTATATAAATTAAAAATTAACCATATTCACAAAAACATCTATTCAGAAAGTGACTTGTTTCAACACTGAAGAAATTTAAGTATAAGATTGACGGTATAAGACGTCATGCCTTTCTGGGAAATTTTCAAATTATATTTCAAAACAATATCTATGTGGTGAGTATTTTTAAATTTAAACCGACAGTTAAACGAAATTTTGCAGTTTCTATGGGACACTTAACATAAACAATCCATACAAACTCAAGTAGTTCATGACGGTTATAGACTTGACTTTTTTAATAAAATAAATTTTGACGGTAATACCCGTCATGTCCCACAGAAAAACTTTGTTATGACGTCTATACACGTCAGTGTCCGCGAAAGGGCATGATACCCAAATATTTATGCTCTATAATGCTTAAACCACTACTAATTTAATACTTGTCAGATTTAATGCTTAAATCAAGCACATCAGACCATTATTAGAAATAGAAGTTTATTGTATTTTTACTCATTATTTATCATCATTCAATAAGGTTAGTAGAATCCGACACCGTTAGATAAAAAAAAACATACTCTAGAATATTATCGTTCTAATAACAAATTATCATTATAATCATTATAATGGAAATGTATATCTATAATTTTCAAATTTATTAACATAATATTTAGTTTTATTAATGTTGGCAGAGAGTTTGTGCAGACATATTTTTTTTTTTTTTATTTATTTATTTACTTCATTTAAATCAAACAAGTTACAAGATTTTTAAAAATATAACTTTAACCAGAGATGCAAACCAAAAATTTTTTTCGTCCGGTTTAAGGTTAATTTTAATTTTTGGTTTTGGTTTTTGGTTTTGGTTCTAAAAATTTCAAAATTTGGTTTTGGTTTGGTTCTGGTTCAATTTTGTTAAAAATAAAATTATTTATATACATTACAGATTACATATACTATATATACAATCTTCTTAAGATGTCGCATTAGATTTTTAGGTTGATTGCTTTTCATAACAAAAATACATTCGTTACATTTGCTGGTATTTGTTTCTATTTGAAAACAAAATTTTTCAAATACTGTGTTTTTGTTATTTTTTTGTCTGGCATTTTCTTTGGGGTAACGTTGAAAAAAAAAAACAAAAAAATTATAATTAAAAAATCATAAGAAATTAATTAATTTTATTACTCACATGCACATCACAACAGTTACAACTTCAAAATTGAAAGACGTTATAAATTTGTGTATTGAAAAAAAGTCAAGTCAAATGTTAACATTTGACTTTTTTCGTATTGAATTTGACTTTTTTTTTCGTTCAACAAATTTTATCTTCATGACTTTCGATTTCGAAGTTATGTTAAAATTTAAAATGTTAAAAAATAGATTAAAACATGAACCAAACCGTGAACCACCATATATTTTGTTGGTTTGTGGTTCGGTTTCAGAGTTATTTTAAGAAATGGTTCGGTTTTGGTTTAGTTCGCCCAATTCATTATAAAAGCGGTTTGGTTTTGGTTATGGTTTTGGTTCGGAAAATATCAATGGTTAAGTGGTTTTTTGGTTCGGTTCAAAAACCGGTTTGCATCTCTGATTTTAACATAATTAATAAGAAAAAAAAATCAAAAAATTTAAAAAGATAGCAAAACAATGAATCATGTAGGGAGCATTTGAAATTTGTAAATTATAATTAAGAGATTAACAATTTTCGAAATTTTTTTAAAATTCATTTCTAACATCTAACATGTATGAGTTAGTTGGATTATCATAGTAGGGTTTTATATAGTAAATTGGATTAGTTAAAAAGAAAAAAAAAAAAAAACATTCTTACCAAAAAGAATTATTAAAACAAGTTCGTAACTGTGGATTTGTTTTTAACGAACCCGTGTTGGTTTGATATTAAAAGGCAATTGCAGTAATCGAAAAATTGATCAAAGATGATTAGTTCAAACAATTTGGGAATAGAAGAAAGTTTGGCGATTGGACGATAATTGCTAATTCCTTTTTTAGAGTTCTTCTTATGCACTGGTCTAATAAAGGCTTTTTTCCAAATAGAAGGGAACGATTCAGTAGAAATGGATAAATTAAAGATTTTCGAAAGCGTTGGGGACAAGAACTTTGAACAATTTTTCAGGATAATCTCTGGAATACCATCTGGATCAGGAGATGTGTTATTAGCTAATTTATTTAAATAATCATTAATACAAGACGAGGACAAGGTTGTTTTAGGGAAATGATCTAAATGGTCAAATTGTGATGCTGTAGCATTAAATATAGATTCTGCATATGAATTTCCAAAAAAAATTTACTAAAACATTGAGATTTGACTTTTGGATCATTACTAAGTGTATCCTTATATTGCATGAAACTAAGGAATTGATCAACTTTTTTTTGGTATTAATAAATTTCCAGAATCCTTTAGGGTTCGTTAAAAGATTAGAAGACATATTTTGTAAATAAATATTATAGCTTAAATGAACTAGTGGTTTAAATTGCTAAAAAAACAACTTAAAATTGTTATAATCAGATGAGTTTTTGGATTTCATATATTTAGACCAGGCGTTGTTTTCTTATTTCTTAATTGTTTTATATCCCGAGTATACCACGGAGGACTAGAATTAGTAAAAATAGTTGTTTTTGGAACGTGCCGATTTAAAACTTCAAAGAGTAAATCATAGAACTTACTAATGAATATCTCAATGTTACTGTTAGTGAAAATGGAAGAAAAATCACGAATTTTGTAGAAGTTTTGAAGCTGTTGAAAGTCTGCTTTGCAAAAGTTGTATTGATAAGTTACAGTTTTATTTGGAAGAACGTTAGACTCCTCAATAAAGTAGGTAATAAGAATTGGAGGATGATAAGGGTCAGTATTTGATAATAAGTAAAAGTTGTTCCAATCAGACAGAAATATTAGATCGAGTTGACGATGTTTATTATTATGGATTGTTGATGATTGCTGTAGGGAAATTAAGTTAAGGGAGTAAATGAATGTATACTTGATCTCACTTAGAAGATTAGTAGGATCTAAGTATGACTCTTCGTCGTATTTGATTCTGGTATTTTAATCTCTTCCGTATTGAATGAGTTCTTTATGGCAATCAGAACACCACCAACTTTTGGAGTGATAAAATTAGAATTTTGAAATGAATTGGAACAATATCTATCTTTTCTATAAACATTGAAGAAGGGATCGAATAATTCCAAATCAATAATGCATTCAGTTAACCAAGTCTCATTTAAAACATAACAAGGAAAATCTAATGCTACAGAGTTGAGGTATACGAGTCTAGTTTTGGTGCGTAAGCCTCTTACATTTTGATAGTAGAAAGATTTTGTATAGGATTATCAATATCAGATGCAGATGATATAGAAATCAAGTTAGGGAGGAGAAGACTTCGATCGTTTTACATTCGAGGAAATAAATACACGAAACGTTTCTAAATCTTTCTTTACATCTATGGTGATCTAACCCAAGGGTGTCATGGTAAATAAAAAAGAGATTCAAAAGGGCATCATAGTCAGATGGCAGGCCTTAAAACCCTAGTGTTGACTTTGGTCTTACCATCAACGCAAACACTATTAGGATGATCATGCAGATAAGCAAGATATAGCCGAACATTATTGTAAATTCTGTAATCTCAAGTCTAAACCTAGAGAGAATATATTTGTTAGCACTGCCCGCGTTATTTTGAGTAAGACGTACTGTTAGCGGCAATAAAGGATTAATAAAATTCGGGAAATGTTTAGACGAAGAAGCTTTAGGGGATTTTAGGGAAGTTCCAACTACAAATGTTTCACCCTGAATGAAATTATATATTGTTTACTACACCCATTTCTTATTTATTACCCTTTCTAAATTTCTATAATCATTTTCCAGATAAAGATGATTAAGATCTGAAATTACCTACATATAACATGAGAACGAAGCATCAAAGCCAATTTTGCTTGTTTTACTTGTTCTGTTTGGATAAGTAGTTTCTAAACCAATTAAAATATACCAAAGAGTATATCAAAAAACAGAAACCATCTCAAAAACATGCCTCAACCATTCCTAACCACCGCTTTTAAATACGAATTAGAATCCAATTTTGTAAAAGTTTATTTTATTATTTTAATATTTTATCTCTGCAGAGTAATAAAACCTGTATTGTATCATTTTTACACCAATGACTGTCAATAAAATTGAAACAACAACACAAAATAAAATAATTTTTAAATTAAAGTTGCGAATTTAAAAAGTAAAACGTAAAAAATAAAAATTCATTAAAGTATTTTTAAATATTTTATATTCTATAGATTATTATGTAGATTAATTTAAATATTAAAAAGCTTATATATAGAACCATTGTATGTGTAATAATAACAATTAAATTTATATTAATATAATAATAAAAATATACACATGTCATATATATATTTTCCCCCCATATGTTTACTTTATTCAATGTTGCTGATTATGTTTTGATGGCAATAAAAAAAAATATTGTTGTATGTTTCCGACACATGAAAGTAAAAAAATCAACGGATTGAGATACAAATATTTAAAAAAACAAAAAAAAAAAAAAAAATACAGAAAAATCAAAAAACAATATGTACATAGAATCTCACCCTTTTTCTGACAGTCCCTGTAATTATTCATGCGTTCATTAATTAAACATTTTACCAGGATTTTGTCAAAGTTACAAATATGTATTTTTAACCATAAAATGTATAACTGTAAAACAAATAATGATTCTACAAATTGTGAAGATATGTATGGCATATACAGAGTGTTCGAAAAACCAACCACATGTTGGAATAAAAATGGCAGGTGATTGTTGATAATTTTTAAATAATCAAAAAACTGTATGTTATGAATAAAGTATTTTGCTGGATACCATTTACAGTTATGAAGTCCAAAGTAGTGTAAATAGACATATATTCTTAACTTCATAACTTCAGGCCGCTCAGTTATCGCAAATCCAGACCCAGTTTTGACCACTCGGTTATCAAAGCTAGTTTTTTCATATTTATTCCTAATTCTTTTAATCAATTTTATATCATAAATAGGAAGAAGAATTAAATATGTTGCAATAACTGTCGGGAAAAAATCAAACTTAAACCTATTCCAAAGTCTTAATAATTAAGGTAGCACAAGAAATTTATGAATTATGTTAATCGCTAAAATCCTAAACTTGTATTCTTATTAGAATTGTGCAGCCGAAGTTAATGATTATGAAAATTTTGAATATAACAAGTGATACCAAATAAAGAATGAAATCAAACATTTCATAATAGTTTTTTAGCGCATCTTAACTAACATAAATTATTTTTAATATTTTATTACGATAACAGTCTATTAGTGTGTTTTTTATTGTGTTGTGGAATCTTGAATTGAATGATTATAGGTCTATGGTGAACAGATATAAAAATGAAACAATAAAAATAACATGTAAGAACGTGTGTTCAAAATAAAAATATAATACATACATTTACATTCACATATTATGTATTTGTAATAATTATTATGTATGTAAGAATAAAACCGCTTAATCATAATTAAAATAATCAAATAATTAAAATGATTTTTTAATTAATTTCATGCTCACTGGTAAAATTAAAACATAAATATTTAAAAAAGGAGAAATAACAAAAACAGCAACACCAATAATAACAACAAAAAAATGAATAAAATAAAATTAAAATAAAAAATTAATAAACAATTTTTACAATTTAACACTGATAAAATATTTAAATAATTATTAAATAATAGGCCGTTTAAAAAAATAAAAATTATTAGGTGATTTACAGTTTATAACATTTTTTTTTTTTTTTTTCAGATACAATAAAATCATCAAAAGAGTTTTCATTTATCGTTCTATTTTCCGCGGGGGTAACGAAGTGAAGGACTGTGTCGACTTTAACGCACTAAAAACTACCTGATTCTTTTGTTTACATTAAAACTAGTCTTTTAGACTAACCATTAATACAGTTTTGGATCTATTACTTCAGATATGTTTGATCAATCAAAATCCCATTAGGAATTATTGAGAAATAAAAGATTTTTTCCTAACACAATTCAAACGATTTCGTCCATTTAAGACGTCTAACAAAGTTTTGAGTATCAGCTAAGCGTAAAACTTCAGTATTAATATGTTGAGAAAGACGAATTTTGTGGCGTATTGCCAGTTTTTTGATTTCGTCTTTTATTATAGATTTTATCTTAAGATCTCTATGAATGCCAGCATTGCGAACATACCAGGGAGTATTGACAGTGTTTCGCAACACTTTGTTTTGGAACGTTTGGATAGTTTGAATATGAAGTTGTTTATTACAACCCCATATTTGAATACCGTATGCCTAGACTGGCTTTAATATTTGATTGTAAATCAAAACTTTGTTATATGTTGAAAGCGAAGATGTCCGCCCAATTAACCAATACAGCAGGTTGTATTTCAGTTCTAGCTATTGTTTTTTTTTGCTTAACATGTTCTTTCGATCTGAGCTTTGCATCAAGTGTCATACCAAGATATTTTGCTGAATTTTGATATGGTATGACGACATTGTTTATTGTGACCGATATGACTCTATTATTTTGTTTGTAAAATTAACATGTGTAGATTTTGATTTGTTTAATTTAATTCTCCACCTTTTGCACCATAAGGAGATTTTTTTGTTTGCTTGTTGCAATTTATTTGTTCCTTCGTTTATGTTATTACCAACCGCTAATACTGCAGTATCATCTGCAAAAGTTGCCATTGTTGCATCTTCTAGTTATGGGAAATTACTGGTGTAGAGTAAATATAAGAGGGGACCCAGAATGCTCCCTTGTGGTACTCCTGCATGTATTTTTCTTCTAGTGTCTTTTTCGATGACATCAGTTATTATTCGATGGACTTGCTCAACAGTTGAGTGGTATTTTCTAAACCCAAATTGGTGATTTGGTATGACGTTTCTACTTTCTATTATGGGTTGTTATTTTTCGAGCAGTAATTTCTCAAATAATTTGGAGATTACTGGAAGCAGTGAAATGGGTCTGTAATACTTGGCCTCATTAGGGGATGAGGTTTCTGGCTTATGAATCATTATAATCTCTGCGACTTTCCAAACACTCAGGACATAATTCAGATTGAGCGCTGCATTCATTATTTTTGTTACAACTGACTAAGCTTTTAGCGGTAGTTGTTTTAAGATATCAGCTGTAATTAAATCAAATCCTGGAGCCTTGTTGGATTTTAGACATTTGATTTCCTTTATTAATTCACTTCGCGTGATAATCGTTATTCTGTTATCTGTTTGAATAACTTGTACTTGATTTATGTCTATATCAGATTCGATGTTGTTTGCCACAAAGAAGTGATCAGCGAAAGTTTTAGCTTTTTCTTTATCACTACGTGCCACTGATCCGTCACCTCTTCTAAGTAGAACTGAATGCTCGATCGGTTTTCTTAGTTTTTTAGTTGCTTTTCAAAGTGAATATTTAGTTTCTTTAGTGGAGGAGAGGTTTTCTAAGTAGTTCTGCATTGTTTCATCTTCTTTATTTCCCGTTTTAGCACTGGAGACTTGGAATTGAAATTATTTTTATCTGCTGGATCACGTGTTTAATGCCACTTTGTTCTAGTTCTTCGTTTGACTTTTATCCTTTCTATTATATGTCTGGGTAGGTTATGCCCAACTTTTTGAATTTGATTTTAGTGCTCTTCCATGCTGCATTCTGGATAGCTTTCGTGAATTTTTCCGCAGCAACTTCCAGTTCTTCTACCGTATTTGTCGAGGTATCTCCGTCCATACATTTTTCCAGATTTGATTTGAAACTGCACCAGTTTGTAAGGGCGCTGCATAGTAGTTTCGTATAAACTTAAAATTACTGCTGAATGATGAGAGTCTAATCTAAATCATGGTTTTCTTCGACATTGCTGATATCTTTTTTGTTATGAAAACATCTATTAGATCAGGGGTTTTGTTAATATCTGTTGGCCAATATGTTGGTTTACCAGTCGAATGAAATAAGCATTTTGCTTCTCTAATTGACTACCCGAGCTCTCTTCTTCTCATCAGTGTTATTCTGGATCCTCACTCATGTTTAGAATTTAGATCACCTCCTAAGATAAATCTATTTCCTAAATTGTTGAAACATTTCTTTAAAAATTTGTTTCTTAATGACATAGTTCGGCGGACAGTATAGTGGTCCTACCACCGTATATAACATAGGAAAATTATTTATCGCCTGATAGATTAAACTTACAAATCTTGAATAATTTGATGTATTAGTGTAGTCCATCGGACTGAAAAATTAATAGAAATGAATACAATTTCTTTTGATACAAAAAGTCATCGAAAACGTTGTTACGAATTGTTTTATAGTACAAAATAATTTTTGTTTTCAAAATGTAAAGATAATTTTTGTATAGTTTTTTTTATAACATTTTAAAATACTTTTTTAGAAGTTGTGTGCTGTTTATCGTACCAAATATGTTTTTAAGAAATTTTTTCTTAAAACTCCCGATTCTTCATTTTCTAATTCTTCTAAAGCCGCTTTATAATTCATATTTTATTTTTGAATTCATTCTTTATACAAAGCAAACTAATAACAAATCTCTAAAATAATATTGATTTTCTTTAAAAAAGACAAAAAAATCTTTTGAATGTACCTAAATAGCTATGATCTAAACCTACCTATATTTTTTTTTTTTTTATGATCTTGACAGTAACTTAGGTAGAATCACCTTTTCGTGGTTAGTTAAGTACGGTACTGCAATTTTACACTACAATATTTACAATAATTCGAGTATTTATTTTAACAAATTACTGGCTTATCTACTCATTAAATGTGGAAAACTACTACTATTCAGGAACTAAGCCTTCTTAAATAGAATAGTTTCATTAAATTTAATTTGTTACCAGATTAACTCTCAATTATCTTTTGCCATTTATTATATTCCAATGGCAAAGGGTACTAGACTAGCTCGAAAAACCAATGAAGCATTTTTGTTTTTTTGCTGCATCGGGAATCGAACCCGGGACCTTTCGGTTGAAAGGCAGGCGCTCTACCTACTGCACCACCCAGCGTATTATATATATATATATATTACTTTACTAGATACAAAAAGTAAATGTTTTATGAAACATTCCAGTAGGAAATCCGACCTATTACGGACTAATTCGAAAACTAATGACCGGTAATCTTATAACGCATTACACTTTAGGTTACCTTAATGTAAATCCAGTATTACAATTTGCACACGATGTTCTACGAGTCAAGCAGTAACTTCCTCCTGCATTACTAAGAACTATTTACTGAACTAGTGGACGGGGACCAGTTACGAAACTCATTTTTAAGAACTAGTTACTGAACTAGTGAAAAGGAATTGGTTACCAAACACATTACTACGAACTAGTTACCAAACTCATTACTAGGAACTAGTTACTGAACTAGTGAAAAGTGTTGAAAAGGAAATAGTTACCAAACTCATTACGGGTAATGAGTTATAGAACTGGTTCAAAAAAGAAATTTTTCTAGTTTAAGAAAAAAATAATTTTTATTTAATCAAAATCAAATAAATTTTACAATAAATACAATTTTTAAACTTAAAATAATGAAGAATCATGATCTTGTCGTTTTTTTTGTACGCATTTTTTTTTGAAGTGGTTGTTCTTCGACCGTTTGAATACTTTTCGATTTACAACTTACAATCCATCTCGCTTTTTCTGTTGTTTTGAATTGCTTCTAAAAATTTAAAAATCTTTTATAATTTGGTAATTCAATTTTTTTTTACAAAATTCTTACGTTTAAAAGCTAAATTTATCTTCTTGTAGTTCTTAAAAGCACTTTTTCCGTGAATCCCGACATAATTTAAATCCAATATCAGGTATTTATCTAAGAAATCAAACGCATATTTCTGGCGCCGACAGTAAATAAACTCATTAGCTTCAGCATTTCTTTGACACAAAATGTAATCGTGCAGGGAACTAGTTTTTAATAGACAAAATATACAACAACTTCTGATGGTTTGTTCATTAGTTCTGTAACTAATTACCTTGGAAGCAGTTCGAGAACTAATTTTGGGTAAAAACCAATCACTTCTCAATTTCCCACTGGGATAATATGATTTTGACATCTATATAGACGAATGGACTTTAGCATACGAATTTTTTCGAATGCGAAAGCTTCCGATGGATTTAAGCTTAACTCTATAATTATCGCTTCTTGCTAATCTGAGTTTGTTGTTTTTTTTTTTTTTTTGAATATTTCTACCCCTCACAGCGTTGGACAAAATACTTCATTATGCATTTATTCATAATTGTAATTTTTTTATTACATGTTTACTATAAAAACAGTTATTTTTATAAAGTTAATAACGTATCACAATTCACAATTGTTTTTTAAGAGAAATACCATATGCCTAATGCATACATTTTTTTTTTTAACATTAGCAACTTTTAACCAAAAAATTGTAAAACAAAATGTGCATTTTTTAAGAAGACGTTATTTATTTTTTTTTATTGTCATTATTATGTACACGTATACATCAAAAATGTGCATGAATAAAATTTCATATATACATAATTATTAATTATATTTATAAATTACGCAACAAAGATTTTTATCTTATAGTTTTTACATTCTTTTTAATTAGATACACTGGCAAGCAGGACGTAATAAATGTTTTCTACTTGGTACTGTTAGTTATTGCTATTATCACTTTAACACTTTTCTATTGGTATCAATTTATTTGTTGTTAAATATCTAGGTGTATCTATGTACCTTTATTAAATTTCAATTGTACTTATCATCACTCATTATGACAGTCATTACATTAAATGTGTGACAGGAAAAACAAAACTTCTTTCGACCATAAAAAAAAAAATTCAAAATGTATTTTATAGTTCGTCTAGTCTCCTACTGACTGATAGTTTTTTTAAAATACATACTCCTATTCTATATAATATACGATATCAGCTAGTATCGGACATAGTATCAGTTTGTTTTAACTAATGTAATTTGTGGACATTGGTTGTTCTGTTCTTTTTGACAATTCTAAGAAATTATTAATTAAAAAACCCTATTCATTTTTTTTTTTTTTTTCCGTTTTCTTAATTTTTCTCAATTTATTTACAGTGAAATTTATTTTTAACCCTAAAACAAATGAAAATATTTAAATTGTTTTTATATATTTTTTTTTTTTGTTGTTCTTTTTTTCAGAATAGTAAATTCCAATTTATAGAGGATATAGTAATCGAGTCGATCTGGGTAATTAAGAGAACATTTTTACACACATTACTTTTAATGACAGTTTAATTGTCACAAAATATTTTTGGTTTTCTTCACTTATTTTTACCCCAAATTTTAATAGCAAAGAATAATAATATAGGAAGGACAGCAGCAACTGAAAAAATTGGGATAATAAACTATACTGAATAATGCTAAAGTTAAATTCAATAATCAAACCAGTAAAAAAAAAAAAAAAACAACCAGTCTAACTACAAAAATATACTAAACGAATATGTATACATGTATATGTACATTGGAGGAGTGCAAATGAATATAGAATTACTAATAAAATGTGAATGAATAGACTTTTTATGTATACGAGAATAATAATAACAGACTTTTATGTCTCTATCAGAGCATGCAAATGTCAAAAAAATTAACAATAGATTTTTCTCTTTTCTTATTATTATCATTATGTACATAAGTATAGTTACATTATATAATAAAAATGGAACCTAACAATATACTAACATATTTATTTTTAGTTATTTATAAAGTATGAAGGTACTATATGTGACCAAAATATTTATTTAATAGGCCAGCATCATGGTTATGAATAGAATTGTCCTTTATTATTCGAAATATTTTTCTTTTTGTTTTATTTTTGTTATTATTTTTTTTTTTTTATTGTGGTATTATAAAGCCATCATGAGCTCCCAATTTAGCTGTCATTGAAAATAAACGTCTTCTAAATAATATAATTGTTATTCAAATAAAATATAATAATAAAAATAATAGTAAATAAAAATAAATATAATAATAATAATAATAGAATATATTTTAGAAACGCAGTTATTTAAATACAAATGTAGGGAAAAGTAGTAAATTTGTGACAACTTAATTTTGGTATGAATTTTTCTTGGTTTCCTGGTTTTTATTTTTTTTGTTTTATTTCCTTTATTTTATTTTTTTTTTGTATAAGGAAAACCGAAAATATTTCCTCTCTCCGACACAATTTATACCATATTGACCACACAATAGATTTTGTATAACAGAAATTATTTGTACAATTTCGGAAATTTGGAATATCTAAGCATTAGAGTAGCATTTGTTTTTTTGAATGTTTAAATGAATATAATTTTTATTTTGAATACGATGTTACTTAAAAAGATTATGTCCAAAATTTCACTGTTATGTATTATAACAATTCATTATACTAAATGTTTTAAATCGATTATTAATTTATTATAGTTTGTCGTTTTTTTTCGTCAACAATGAGTTTACAAAAACTTGGTAGATTCGACCTTTTCTTACGCCATTTGATACTGATACAGTTTTTTTTTTTTACATCAGACGCCAATAAGTAAATTAAGTTGGTGTACAGAAAATATTTCGTTTAGCTCTATTATATCTCACCTTGGCAGACAAAAGCACATAAGTCCAAAAAATCCGATTTTTTTTTATTGACTCAATCGCATGATATTCTCAATATCCATTTTCTCACAAAAACACCTAAGTCAAAATATACATATTTCGTCTTGAAAATTACAAAAATAATAATCAACGTAAAATTTTTTTAAATTTTTCTATCGTATAAAAACACATAAGTCGACTTATGTGATTTTAACAGAAAAAAATGTGTTGCGTAGCATAGACGTAAGATTAATATTATTATATTTTTTTTAACTGTTGCACCATAAACAGGTTGGATATGTTTTTGATTCTATGTGTATTTTTATTATTTCATTGTGAATATTAATTAAAATAAAAATATTTTACTTTAATTACTCAAAAATATATTAGAAAAAAAAAGAATTAATTTTCGAAATGTCACTTAGCCGGGGTAGACTATTTGTTACATGTAACAGAAAAACAAAAAGAAAACTACAAAATTTTAACTGATACTTCTAAGGGTAAATTTTATTTATTAAACAAGTCAATAAAATCTTCACTGTTCATATCATCTCCACTGCAGAGCAAGAGGATAAGAATATTATTGAAGGACCATTTTCAGACGACGATTATGTTGCAGATCCATCTTATGTTCCCGATAATATTGAAAAAAGAAGCAGAATCAAACATTCTAGCTGATAATACAACTGATGCGGAACCAGATTTAAGCATGCTGGTTGGTCCCAGTACATCAAATGTAGCGACAACTTCCCTAAAGAGCAAAAACGATAAAAGAATAAGGAAGGAAAATCGAAATTGCGGCAAGGAATACACTACAATTACTGGTAAAATAAAAGCATCGAAGAAGGCGTTTCATTAGAAAACTGTCGTTTAAAATGTAATAGCAGATTTTCGTTTGAAATGCAAAAAGCAATTTTCGATGAATAATGGAAAATAGGTAACTACAATAACCGTGCGGCTTTCATTTCTGCTATGATGACAGTTTCAGATAAGAAATCAAATCGTCCACCGATATGTAGAACTTGTTTTTTAAAAACTTTGAATGAAAGCGAAAACTTTAACTGTAGCATTAAAAAAAAGAGAAACTTTTAGCGGACTTATTCAACCAGATATGAGAGGCAAACATTCTCCAAAACATAAAAAATCAGCAAAATCAATAGAAGAAGTACGTTTACATATACTATCTTTCCCTTCGTACGAAAGTCATTATGCACGTAAAGATAACAAGACTAGATATCTAAGTTCTGATTTAACAGTATCTAAAATGTATAATTTGTACTGTAAATCAGTAAGTAACCCTTTAACCCTTAAAATTTATTATAACATTATAACTCACAGGAGAAAATCGAAATCGAAAATAAAAGAGATCAACACCATATTGAAGCTGAATTAGCCTATAGCGAAAAGCGCGTTCAAAAAGAACTATCGAAAGAATCAAACAACCAAATCTAATGTTTCACCTTTGACCTTCAGCAATGTTTGCAAACACCATCGCTGACGGCAGCTTTCGCATTTTACAAAAGGCAACTCTGGACTTTTAATTTGATGGTTCACGATAACGCAAATGGCAACTCAACTCATTATATGTGGCACGAGTGTATTTCAGGCAGAGGAGCGAACCAAATAGCCTCTTGTTTGTACAAGCATTTAAAAAATTTTACAGCCGAGGTAAAACATGTGATTCTTTATTCTGATACTTGTGGTGGGCAGAATAAAAATTCGCATTTTACTGCAATGCTCTCTATGCTCTTAGAAGAAAAATCAACCAATATAGAGGTTATTGAGTACAAAAGTATTGAGCGGGCTTACCAAAAGTATTTGTGGAATATAGGTGGGTTACAGAAAGCGTGTAAAACCAAAAATAATATCGCAGCGTTCAAAAATATTAAGCAGAAAATGCATGTAAATACACTTGTAGTCAACTCATAGTTTTTCGACATCCGGCTAGTATAAAATGTGGTTCAGTGAAAGCAACATGTTTAGGAGCAATAGAATAAATGATAATGACAGAAACTATTGAATGTGCATATACAATTTTATTTAACTGTAAAACTTAATCAACTTTTGAACCCATATTCAATGTACTTTAGTATTATGATGCACTTTAACAGCACTTATCTAAATTTAATGAAAAAAAAAACAACCGAATAATGTTTTTTGAAGAGAAGTAAAGAAAATAAAATAAACATCATAGTGATAAAATCTTGTATTTTCAAGAACAACATATTTCTTAAATTATTTTTATACATTTTTTTAATTTTTTTGTTTTTTTTTTTTTTGTTTTACAGACAGATAATAATAACAGGAGCAACGTGGTGTATAAAAAATGTAAACGTTCATATGGATTTGAAAATTGGGCCAGTTTAAGATGAAATAAAAGATAACAAAAGAAACTATCGGATTAAGTTGGAACAGCATTTAAATATAAAATGGCAGATGATTTGTTGCTCAACAGAGACTTCCAGCGGCAAAAAGAAAATAAAAATATAAATAACCTAAATTTGAGATATAAAGAAATCACTGTTAATAAAAAAATTATATAAGCATTGACGAAGAAGGCTATTAAATTCATTAAGTTTAAAGATTTAATTACATACATTCAAAGAATATATTTGACGAGCCTCTTAATGAGTGTAATTTAAAATATTGAATTTAATAATTATAATTTTCTCAGTTATAATAAAACTAGGGGCTCCTGTTGTGTAATTGTAATTCAAGTTGAAGCCAAATTTAATGTTTTTTTTTTTAAAAGAACAGTAATTTACGTACTGACATAGAATTCTTACGATAAAGCAGAAACCACTCACATGTTTAATAAAAGGTTAGTAAGAGGTTAGTAAGTTTTATTTAGGACACATAATTACGCCTCTTCATACACTGTTTCACTGTTTCACTTCCGATATATATCCTATAGTCAGTGGTCTTTAATGGATAAAATTACTATAAATAAAATATTTTTGTAATTAAAAAGTATATATATATATATATATAAATATATATACATATATATATTTTTAACCAAAACTATTGAGACAGTTACTTATTACAGCAACTTATTTACATATTAAGAGCTAATTATAAGAAGTAGAGAGATAAAACGAAAAGGTAGTTACTGCGCAGGCCCTTAAATGCTTGTCTATTATAATTACAGACTATGTAAAGTACTATGTGCTATGTGTGTGTAATTATTAAATACACTGTACACAGTTAAATACAATAAGTAAAGCTGAACAGTAAGGTGCCTATTACACATCGTTATTTTCATCAATCTTTTCATCAATATATTGATGAAAAGAATGATGAACGATTACACATCAATCATGCACTTATCAATCTTTTTATCCATATTTTGACATTTTGCATGGACATATTGTGGAAGTGTTCTGAACATATTGATAATTTCGAAACATATATGAATATTGAAAACATAATTTCTGGAGGAATGTTTTTGACTTCAGTTTAAATTGACTTTTTAAAGTAAATGTTGTGTATAAAAAACAACAAATTATTTTTTTGCACATTTGAATAATATATCAATGTTTTTTTTTACAATAATTGCTATAATTATTAAAATTAATATATAAATTATTCGTTTTAGCATTACATTACAAATTAATAAACCTTATCTGAACATTCCCCAAAAAGCCATTTTTTTACCTCCGCTGATTTTGACAGTAAGATTGATGAGAATTTTGACAGCATGATTGATGAGAATAAAACCACCATCAATCATTTCTCATCAATCAACGGTCAATATATTGACAATATATTGACCATTAATTGACCATTGATCGATGTGTAATAGGGGTCTAAGTAAAGCTGGACAAAGTACAGTAAATGTATATGATGATGACGAGGCAGATAGAATTAATGAATGGCTTCAGGAAAATTGTGAAATAGACAACTATGTCTAAGGATTACAAAAAATGTGATTGTATTAGTTCATATTTAAATGTTGAAATAATTTAAGTTAAGGTATCTATTTTAAGAATTTTATATAGTTTAGTGATTTTTTTTTTTAATATTTGTGTTTTTAATTTTTTTAAATATTGAATTTGGACTGAAAATTTTTGAATGTATAGTATAAGCGTTAGTTTTTGTGTTTTTTAATTAAAAATTGAATTAAATTATGTTAAATAAATTTATAAAATGGATTATAAAATAAGAACTTTATGAAACATATTTCAATAGTGTTTTCAATAAAAATTAAAAATAGGGATCCATGGGACCCACAACGCTATTACCGCAGCAATATTCCACCACGCTACTAAAAGGTTAAAAACAATACCGTATACACTGTACTGTATCTTAAATATACACTGTACTGTACAGAAGTGTACTAGCAATTTCAGATGACTAAACCTAATCCACTATAGGATTTATAAGATTCTAGACTAGGAAAATGAAATTCACCATCCTATATTATTTTGTACGATTAATATTTTGTAGATAATTTTAAATATATAATTAGTACAAAATAACGTACATCAAAGCTAGTGGAACTTTTCGTTCAGAAGCTTGCCATCTTTCCACATTATACTTTCTTGGTGTTTCCCATAGTGATGTATACTGTATGTCCAGATTACGAGTTTATAGAGTAAAATTTCATATTTCAGTCTTATTTGAGACTTTCACTTATGACATCTATCCAACAATACCTTTTCTTACAATTTGTGCTAAGTCAAATTATTTTTGCTTATGCGAAATATATTTTCTTCAAGTCAAATCGCGATTCAAATAAATATTTGATATTTGATATCTTCTGTGTGCGGTACATTGCTATTTAAAAATACTGTAGATCATTTAATTTTAATGTGAATAACCATTTAATTTCGTTTAGTTGACTTCGATTTTCTACTCATTTATCCAAATTTTGATCTTGTTTTCTCGAACGAATTGACAAGATGACAAATTCTTATCCTTGTGAGATGTAAATACATGATCGTCGAATGTATGGAAAAATAAATATAATCAAATTTTGGTTATCAAAATTGATTAATAAAATATTTTGATTTGCATAAATCAAGATATAATGAGTTATTAGGTCAGAAGCTAGCTATATATAAAGAGAGATGATGCTATTTATGGCAATATTATACTCTTGCCTGATGTTTTGTTGGTCTGAATCTATTTTATTTTTCATTCAAATCTCAAAATGAGCTTACAGGTTCACACAGAGTTCATTTACATTTTTACTTATTTTATTAATATTAAAAATTAGCAAAAGTAAAAACAGAAAAATAGAAAATATTAAAAATTTGATAAGGTTAGTAAAAATTTAAAGAAAAGAGTTAGCTCAGAAATACTAACTCCATAAATGCTATAATAAAACAATTTTATACAAAATATTTAAAAATATCCGTTTACATATTAAAATTTTTTAATATTATAAATTTTTCAAATTCTTATATGTGAAATTGTTCATGTAACGACCGTGAAGCATAGGCTCAAATTCAAACCTCGTTTCCTAAGGACATTTGGCAACGTACTCCAAAGAACTGAGGTTTTTATACAAAAGAATAAATTGCCGAGTCTACCATTATGGACGTGGGATAATATTCAGTTCATACTCCATCATGGTGATCTCCCAATATTTATTTTGTCATGTAAATATAAAAGACCAGTTTTATTTCTCATGCATGAAACATATCTAAAAAAAATCTAGGAAACTGGTAAATGTGCAGCCTAGTATTGTTTCAGCAACAACAACAATATATAAAATTTAAGACGATTGGTAACAAAACGAGCTTTATTAATTCTGGTAAGTTCATATACCCTCATTCCAGAAAAAACTAGGTCACATTACAAGAAGATTGGAAGAGCCAAAGGCAACACAAACTTTTTCTTTACATTTACATTAATATAAGAAGAAACCCTCTATGGATTTACGATTTACGCTGCGCTTAAAGAAATAAACGAAATTTGAATATTTAAAAACAAATCAAAAAATATATTTTATATTCATAATGAACAATAATAGTAATAATTGTACATAATAATAATAAAAAAATTAATAATAATAATAATAATAATAGTAATAATAATAATAATAATAATAGTAATAATAATAATAATAAATAATAATAATAGTAATAATAATAATAATAATAATAATAATAAGAATAATAATAATAGTAATAATAATAATAAAAAAATTAATAATAATAATAATAAATAATAATAATAATAGTAATAATAATAATAATAATAATAATAATAGTAATAATAATAATAATAATAATAAGAATAATAATAATAATAGTAATAATAATAATAATAATAATAATAATAATAATAATAATAATAATAATGATAATAATAATAATAATAATAATAATAATAATAATAATAATAATGATAATAATATTAATAATAATAATAATAATAATAGTAATAATAATAATATCTAATAATAATAACAATAATAATAATTATAATAATAGGCTATAAATATAATTATTTTATAACTCTGTAAAAATAATTGTTGTAAACTTAATAATTTGATCCCACTGCAATCGCTAAGATCAATAAATCTAATTTATTTTAAGAAATTGTAAACAATTCAAAATATAATATTTTATAATTGAAATTAGTAAAGAAAAAACAAAAAAAAAGTATTGAATATACACGCCTACAAATAAAATTAATGTGGTAATGCTAAGTGAATATTTTATTGAAAATAATACCTAAGTTTTATATGGCCATACTATCCACTTATAATTAAATAATTATAGCTTGAGATTTAGTTGCATTAAGTCTTCTTTCGTTATCCTTAGCCTGCAAAATAACTGTATTAGTAGTTTATTTATTTATTTATTTATTTCATTTTCAACAACTTAATTGACAACATAATTACAATTTTATTAATTTAGTATGATAACAATTTTATGCAGTTTTAACGATTCAATAAGAGTGATAATAACATGATATTATTAATTCTAATATTAATAATTGGACAAATATTAAAAGTTTTTTAAATTTCTTATTGGACATATTTTTTACACTTAGTGACAAAATATTATAGAACCTTACTGTTGTATTCATTATATGTTCTATGCTATTCATATTAGCACCTACATTGTATCGTAAATTATTATTACTTCTGGTACAGTCTTCATGAACATCATTATTTGACACAAAGTACTAATGTGATTTACTTGCATTAATTTTAATATTTCATATTTTATTTAATCATCGTTAATGTTCTTTGGTTTAATTGAAAAAGGTTTTTTATTGCCTTATTTGGTATTTTTTGAAGCCTGTTGATATTTTTTACAATGATGAAACAGACTATAGTAGGTATATATATTTTTATTGCTTCTGAGAGCCATTTCTGAAATTTTTCTAAATAGTCCAGCTTTTCGTTTGGTCTTCTGAATTAACTTGTTCGTTCCAGCATAGATCTGCTTCAACACGAATACCTAGATATTCATACACTCTATCTATGCTTCTGTTGTTATAGTATATGGATATGTCTTGGTTATTAGATTTAACTATCAGATATTTTATTTTATTAACATTTATTGTGAGCTTGTGAAAGAAGGTCCATATGTGTATAATTCGTATGTCTTGATTTATTCTTTCTTTGTTTTATGCTATTGATAGCACCTTAGGTAGAATCATCTTTTCGTGCTAGTTTGTACTATAATAGCTGCAATAATATTTGGAGCCTTTATTTATCAAATAAATGTTCGGCTTTAACTCCTTAAATGTGGAAAACTATAGCTATTGTCAGGAACTAAACCTTCTTAAATAGAATAGTTTCATTTTATATAATTTGTTACCAGATTATATATACTCCCAATCATTTTTTGTTATTTATTTTATCCCAATGATAAAGGGTACTGGATCAGGTTGAAAAACCAATAAAGCATTTTTTTGCTTCAGTGGGAATCGAACCAGGGACATTTCTTATGAAAGGAAAACACTCTACCTGTGGTGGCGCACCCAGCGTGTGACCTTCTTCGATTTCGTTAACATTATTTTTATGGTACACAATAATTAGATCGTCCGCAAATAAAAATGGTTTTCCCAACACAGTTAAATTTGAAAAAGTGTTTATATAGCATGAAAATAGTGCTGGTCCTAAGAAGCTCCCCTGTAAAACACCATATATTTCATCAATGTATTGTTAACCTACTTATACTGATTTGACACTCATTCATATTCTGTATATTGTTGGCTTTCGTGAAAATAGCTTTCAAACCATTGATATTTCTGTAATTCCGCATTCTATCAAAATTCTAAGCATAATTTTTTGATCTTGAATATTTTTGGGACTCATTGTCAAAATCTTTGGCCAGATCGAAGAATATCACATAATATTTTTTTAAATTTACTTACTGCTATAACTGTGAAGGTTAAAAATTGAATCACTAAATGTAAAATTCAGCATTGTCGGTATACAATTTACAATCAGCTTCAGATAGGCATTTGAGGAGATCATTAACAAATAAACACAACTACAATGGGCCAAAAATTGATTCTTGCAGTGTGCCGCATAAAACTGGTAGACAATCAGATTTAATATTATTACAAGACACAAATTGAGTTCTTTTTTTGTTTTAAACTTTTATTTTTATTTTTTTGTTTCAGTTTGTTTACAATTAGAAAAAAGTTTTATAAAACTAATATTATTTCTTAATTTACTTAGAACTAAAACCTTAACGGTTATTTAATTTGTTTAGTTTTTTCTAAAATATTATATACACTTTATTAATATATGTACATATTTGTTATTTTTAATATCAAAAATATTTATTATAATTTTTTTATTATTTTGGAAAATTTTGATAAAAACCAAAAATGTTGTAGACTTTTTTTTATTAAATAAAACTTATACGAACTTAAAACTAAACTAAAACTATATCTAAAATCCTAACTAACTTAATCTAAACCTATTCTATTGATATATTATTCTTTTTTATTCACGTTTTTTATGAACTATTCAACAACTAATAGTTTGTTGATAATTGTTTATCCTTTTCAGGAATATACGTGTCAGATTTTAGTAGATTTGTCTCAATATTCTGAGGGTTATATTCTATACACTTACATGTAGCCCGTCTATTATAGTGCTCGTCTGCTGTTTTTAACGTATTTTTAATGTACTCTTCATTATGGTAATATATATTGGATACTAAACCATTTTCTAATGTGTTAAGAGATCTCTCAAAGTGATTGCGAATAGTTTTTATCAAAAAATTATCGAATCTCATAATATTTGCTTTTCGGTACAAGCATTTATTGGAGTAAAAATATTTGGAGTCCGTTTCTGGTTTTCTATGTATATTTACGCAGGCTCTTATGCATTTCCTTTCAAATTTCCTGATTTTTTCCATTTGGCTTGTACTAATATTTAACCAAATTCGTCCAGAATATAACATACTTGGCCTAATAAGGCCCTGATAAGCTAAGAGTTTTACTCTACTATTTATGGTTTTATTGTAAAATAATTTTTTACAAGCCATGAAGGATTTTGTGCCTTTTTCCACTGCTTTGTCAACGTAGAAAATAAAATTTAGATTTTGATGAAGGTATACGACTAATTATTTAACTATTTTTCTTTTATTGATGATTATATTATTTGGAGTCTTAATTTCAAATTCTTTCCATTGTCTTTTAATATTATTATTTACTTTGTCCACTGTGTTGCAGAATAATATCGTTTCACATTTGTGTATATTCATTTTCAGTAACCATACTTTACAATAGTCTACGGTAAGGTTAAATTGTTTTTTAACCCTAGTTTGAGCCTCTTTTATATTATTTGCTGCTGAATCGTCGGCAAATGCGACAGCAAAATTATCGCCCTTGAAAACATTTAGCATATTTAGTAGATCTGTTGTGTACAAGGAGAATAATATTGGTGAATTTATAGTACCTTGTTGTAAACCACTCTTAATTTGGAATAAATTCTCCGAATTTGATTTGTTTGCTATTTTAGGAAACTATTTCCAGTGATCACATCTAATATTAATCTAATTAGATTGTTTGGGAAAGTTCGTTTTATTCATTTATATTTTAAACCTTCTATCCATACGCTATTAAAAGCCTTTTCTAGGTCTATAAGGCAAGCACTAACGCAACGCAATTCTTTTTTATTAATATGCCAGCAAATATCAGATGTAAGCTTATTAATAGCGTGATTTGTACTGCTTTTGTAGCTGAAACCGAATTGGTTTTCAGGTAGTATATTTTTCAATGTTAACAAATTGAATTATCTTGTCATTGAGTAAAGTCTGATAAACTTTGCTGATGTTTGGGCGCAAACTTATGGGTCTATAATTACCGGGATTTGTGGGATCTTTACCCGGTTTTTTTTAGGCATAATAGAGTTCTTTTATAAGAACTCAATTGTGAGATAAATAATTATACCTTATTCTTACGGCAAAAGAGTGAAAGTTGAATAAAATTCTGAGTTTATTGAATAGAAAGATGATTAGCAGAGTCGAAGTAAAAGAATTACTACGCCTTTTATCTATTTCAGTAATTTCCAAAATATCACATGATGTGATGAGTTGTTTCTAGAGATCAGATTGCAATTTGTAAAAGAAATTGTTAGTGCTAAGGCTAAGAGATTGTTAGTACTTATTTGTATAAGAGATTGTTATGACGCAAAATATAAATTAGAGTGCATACTGCGAAACAAGCTTCGAATCAATAAACACTCCTAATAAAAACTTTGAACAATCATTTAAATTTCACAAATAGTAAACCCTAAACGAAACTAAATTCAACTAATGACATCCAATATACAATTTTGTGCTTTTTTTTGTTTTTTGCAAATTTTTTGGATATTTTCATTTCTTTAACTTTAACCAGCAAAAATGTGTGTTACTTCATTATAGAATAGTAATAATATTAAAAGTACATCATAAAGTACAGACTATAAGAAGTATTGTAGCCGAGGACACAACTTTTTTTATATGATATTATCGTATATTATGTATATATATACG
This sequence comes from Argyra leucocephala, assembly GCA_963942445.1. Lineage (NCBI taxonomy): Eukaryota > Metazoa > Arthropoda > Insecta > Diptera > Dolichopodidae > Argyra > Argyra leucocephala. The sequence continues at coordinate 79,436,048 of OZ012681.1, read as the reverse complement.
AATGTGTGCTAAACTGAATGAAAGTAGGAAATCTATTGTTCCATATTGCATATAAAATAGAAAAATAATGTAGATATATATAAAAATGTTTATTATTGAGAATTGGTTAGAAAGGGAAAAAAGATGTATGTAGAATAGATTTTTATTTCGGAACAGGAAAATAAACGCGCATTACGTCATTTACTTTATACAAAAGTTCTTTTGTAATTTTGATGATTTTGACAAGTTCATTTAATTTGTTTTTTTTTTTGTTTTTTTCAAAAAAAAAAAAAAGAAAAATAATAAATAAAGGAATAAAAGGAAACTCGGTTATACGAATGTAACTAGCTAACTGATGGTTGGTTTAATCTACCCTTTCTTATCAAAATTACGCATTCTAGTGGAAAATGGTGTATACACACTATTCGGTCGTCAATGGCTATTTATTGTGTATTCGTCAGTATACTGACTTATATATTTTCTTTTCTATTTCTTTGTTTTGTTTTTCTATTATTATTATTATTATTATTATTTCTACAACGAGGACATTATGTACGATAACGGTTGAAATGTGAACGACGAAAAATTACTGTATTGTAATAACAGAATATCCATCTACTTATTATATATTTATATATACATATATATATATATATACATGTATATATTCATATCTGCTGTCAAAATTTAAAAAAAAAAAAATTTATTTTCACAACATTTACATTGTGTGTTTTAACATTAAATTGCTCTATATTTATTAGGTTGACAGTTGTATGTTATTATGTACATATGTATACGTATGATAATCATTACTTTAGTAGGTGTGCGTGCTGGGAATCTTATCAGGAGTTTTTTTTTAGTTTTTTTTTTAACAATTTCTTTTGAAAAAATATTAAGTCGAAATCAAGTGAAAAATTCAAAAATAAAAAATAAAACTTTTTTTTTGTTGTTTTTCTTTATTTTCAAATTCAGACCTACCACACTAAAACTTTTCTATATTATTTCCAGAAATTAGTAGGTATATTATGTGTATGGAAAAAAGGTCTATATTATAGTCTATTTAAAAAAAAATAAAAATATGTAAGGATACAATATCATTTAAAGGAAAAGGGTAAATAAAAAGTAAATTAAATTTAGTAAAAGTGTTATGAACATTTAAGGAAATAAAAATAAAAAAAAAAAAATAACTTTTTTAGTAAATAATATTTACGTGAGAAAATTTGAAATTTAAGTTTTTTATTTTGTTGTTGTTTTTGATTGAGGAAATTTCCTAGTTCCTGATTTGTCATAATATTCAAGTTTTTTTTGTTTTTTGTTTTATCATATAATTATAGTTTTTATTTTTAATATTAATTTAATTTGGAACGTAATGTATATGTTTTTTGTTTAATTGTTTGTTTACGTATAACTAATAATATTTAAATTTAGAAATTATTAGAGGAAGATTAATCGAGGAAGGGTCTTATTAAAAAAATTTTTTTAATAATAATTGTATCGATAAGCAAGGTCTTCAATATTAACATAATTTTTTATATTAAGCTTAGAGGCAGATATTATTGGAAATTTTCGAAATTTATTGTACTATGGTATGTATCATTGCTATCTTTGGTAGACAATGTTACATTTTAACGCGGCATTAAACAAGCATAATATGAACAAAAAAAAATCTATAACCACATTTAGTGGAACAGTGCGCTCTAACCATCTACGAAGTCATCAAACGCATAACAATTATTTTACATCAACAATTTCATTGAAAGAAATATGAAAAAACTTAAAAAATAAAACCACATTAGTCTCCGACAAAATACCTGATATTGTGCTGAAACACTTCCCAGACACAATAATCGAAAAATATTGTATAATATTTCACAATTGTGTAAATCTAAGCTACTTTCCAAAACCTTGGAAGAAAGCAATTGTTATAATAATAAAAAAAAACAGACAAAAACCCCACCAACTACTGTAGCTACAAACCTTTCAGCCTATTACTATAGAACATCAGTAAGATTTAAGAAATATTAATTAATAAATCTTTAATAACAAAAACAATAAAAAAATATATAATACCAGCCAACCAATTCGGATTTCGCCACAAACACAGCACTATAAATGCTATGAACAAATTATCGTCAGATATATCTTGGCAAATAAACAATGGTCAATGTGTAGCAACTTGTTTTATAGATTTTGAAAAGGCGTTCGATACTATTTGGCTTGATGGTATTATATACAAACTACTCAAATATAAATATCCTCCACATCTAGTATACTTAATCAACAATATGTTACGCAATTAGAGTATCCTTCTTCAATAAGAATATATCTAAAGAATTCCAATTGACTAATGGCCTGAAACAAGGTACAGTTAACTCGCCAATACTATTCAATATATATGTAAGTAACTTGCTTGATTCTCTAAGCAAAAGCTCAGAGCATAAACACAGCATTGCATTTGCGGACAATTTAACAATTTATACGGAAAATTTCAATTTGTAAGTTGTAAATTCAATAAAACGCTGGAATCTAAAAATTAACTATAAAAAATGCGAAACTGTCTTGTTTCCAAACACAATAAATAAGTACAATAAAAAGAAACTGGAGAAAGTTCTACCTGAAAGCCCCCGATGGAACTAATATACCGAATTCCAACAGATTTAAGTACTTAGGAGTTTCATACACCAGTTTATTCAAATTCAGCGAGCATGTTAAAGACCAAATATCAAAAGCGAAAAACGCATTAATGGCTCGGAAAAGGTTATTTTTCTCTAAAATCCTGTGTAGCTAAGTTAAGTTACTTTGCTACAAGTCCTTAATTAGGCCAATTGTCCTATATGGCTTAACATAAGTACTTCTACTATGGAAAACCATGCTATTTGAACGGAAGTGCATACGCGCATGCACAAACCTGAATAGAAAACCAACATCTAACTACACGCATTATTTTTCCAACAAATCAATTTACAAAAATGCAAAAATAATAAGAATCGATAATTTTATCATTCGTCTCATCACGTCGTAATCACATTCAAAGAAGTAGTACATCAACAGAAAATCCAGTAATAAGTCGCCCATGGTATTATCAATCAGATCAATACATATGAAATAGAATTCGATTCGGGATTCATTCCACCTGAGGCATTTGTATTTCTAGGCAAACATAATTATATAGAAAATAGTACCTATGTATCTAGTATTTATCGTTATAAAAGGCACGCATCGAATAAAAGCTTTCATTAAACTTAAACACGTTTAATTCAAACAATTGTGAAATATTTGTTTTATAAATTTATTCCTAATTCTGCACAATTAATAAACAAAATTCCTTATTTTTGAAAATGAGTAGGTTAAGCTAGAATAGAATAGGGTAGTTAGCTAAAACTAGTTTGTAATATTTAGGTTAAGATTAGTGTAAGTTAATTATAAAATGTAAAAATAAAAAAATGGTACATAGAATAATTTACGTTTAAACTAAAAAAATAATTAAAATAGATAACATAAAAATTATTAAATTTAAATGGGAGAACTGGTATTTAAGCTAGTCACGTACATTGTAATAATTATAAAATGAATTTGGTTTTGTTTTGTTTAGAATTAAGAAATTATAATAAAAGCAAAAATAAAGAAAATATTTAAAAAAAAAAAAAAAAAACTGTCGTTGGTAGTAGATTTGCGTTACGGGAATCAACAATCGTCAGCACAACATTATCATGACTCTTCACACGCATTTTACGCCATTTTGGAGTTTTTGTTAAGTACGCCATTTTAGGTTTCAGGCTCAAATTTTTCATTTTTCAGATATAAATCTCAAAGAATCATCTTACAAATCCATTTCGGAAAATAGTATTGGCATATACGGCAAGTAATAGCTATCCGGACGACGAATGTATCAAACAACATGAGCAGCATGTCACAAAATATCAAACACAGAACATATAATACAGATATTTGAGAAAGTTTTGTCATTTCGGAATGTAGCCATGCCTAGAAAGATGCTAAGACAAAAAAAAAATTTAAAGAAAAACTAATTTAAATTTTCACTTTTTCAAACATTTAAAATACGTAAACGAAAAATTATTTGCCTTTTTTCTAAGTACAATTAAAAAGTTTGAGTAATGCTCAGAAATAGAGATTTGAATATAGAAATTTTTTTTAAATAATTATGATTTCTTTTAAAAAATATAATTTAAAGTGTATAGACTAAACATCCTAACTGCTTTTGAACGGAGATTTGGCATACACAATTACACACAATAGCTTGGGAGCTTACGTTGTTTTTTAATCTTGTTTTTTTAAAATCTTGTTTTTTTTTTTTTGAAACTCTTTTGCAAAACTCTTAAAAAGTTATAAAATGTTGCTGTCGTCCCGTCACTAATAACAGGATTCCAATAATATTAATAATAAAATACTTTTTTTTGAAATTGTAAAATAACTCTTTTTTTTCTTTGTCCTGTCGGACAAGACAGGGTTCCAATAAATGAGTAGCGGGAATTCGGAGAGAGCAGCCCCTGACTTTAAAATTGGTTTTTATATTCTTTACTAAAATATTTTCGCCTGCAATACGACAATTTATATTTATATTATTATAAAGATCTTGGAATGGCTATAATACGAAATAATTTTCGATATTAAAAACAAAATAACTTCAATAAAAAATATTTTCAATATTTTGCCGAAGTTATCTCATTTTTCTCTATCGAACTTATTTTAATCTATCGAACTTATTTCATAATAAAATAACTTCGACAAATTAAAATTACTAATAAAGTAAAGATAAGTCTGGTTTTAAAATGGGAGTCAAAATTTTTTTAAATTTTGATTATAAAATAAAAAAAAACCTTAGGTAATTCGCTTTAAATAATATTCTTAAAAAATTTAAAAATTTAAATATTATTATATCATTGCATGTAACATTCTATAAGGCATGCATAGGGCGGAAAGTTTATAAATGTGATTCTAAGCGAGTCAAGCCAAACATTGTGTGCGTGATGTGATCTGTAAGTCAAATTTTGGAAATGTTACATTAATTGTAAAAGTGCCTTTCAATAAATATGTAACAATATTAGACAGTTAGTATTTTTGTTGTATTTTGTCTAAGTTCACCCGTGGTAGGTATTAATCGTTATAATTACATGAATATTAAGCCAATAGGTTCTGGTTGAAGTTTTTTTTTTTTTTTTTTTTTTTGTTTGTTTTTTTATTCACAATCTGTATGTTAATTAAAAATAATACAATAAGTGAATATGTTTTTGACTGACTTAGTTATTAATAGACATGTGAAATTACAATCCAATAAAAGTAATTTCTTAATTTATAATAAAAAATATATTGATAATAATGTCAAGAAATTTCTACAGATCTCCTGGTGTATTTCGTTGTAATCTTGTATGTTGTGTAATATTCATAAGTGTACTTGCTATTATATTGGGATGCCTATTTAATCTAGCACGATATCTCTGGCTGTGTCGGTGAATTTCGTCTTGGACCGTCGACACTTGCAAATCATTGTGTATTATGTAATTTGGCACAAACCAAGGTGCATCAACTAAAGCTCGCAGTACCTTATTTTGGAAGCATTGTAATATTTCAATATTAGTTTTTTTGGCTGTTCCCCATAATTGTATACCATAAGTCCATATTGGTTGGAGTATCATCCTATATATCAGCAATTTGTTTTCCAGTGTTATTTGAGACCTTCTACCGACAAGCCAATATAATTTCCTGAAATTTGTGCTTAGTTGGATTCTTTTTGTGAAGATGTGCTTTTTCCAGGTCAGACGGCGATCCAGATGCATTCCAAGATACTTGGCACTTTCTGTTTGAGGAACAGCATTACTATTTAAACATACTGTAGGACATGTACCCCTCCTTAATGTGAACGTAACGTGATTAGACTTAGTTTCATTGGCTTTAATCTTCCATTTGTTCAACCATAATTCGATATTGTTTAAGCTCTCTTGCACGAGCCCATAAGCCACATTCTTATCCTTGTGCGATGCAAGTATGGCTGTATCATCGGCAAATGTAGCTATCATTGTGTTTTTTTGTTTGCGGTAAATTGGCAGTGTATAGCAAGTAAAGCACTGGACCTAGAACGCTACCTTGTGGAACTCCCGAATGAATTTCTTTGAGGCTGGTAAAATATTCATTTTGTTTGACAAAATAATAGCCATTTTCCAGATAGCTTTTTACCAATTCATAGTAGTGATATGGCAAATTTTGTTTTAATTTATAGAGAATTCTTTTGTGCCAGACTTTGTCGAATGCCTGGCTTATGTCGAGAAAAACTGCAGAGCAATAATTTTTGTTTTCAAAATCTTCATTTATTTTATTTACAATTCTATGTATTTGTTCCACTGTGGAATGTTTATGCCTGAAGCCAAATTGGTGTGCCGGGACTAATTTTTTTTGTTCAACTATTGGTTGAAGTCGTCGTAGGATTAGTTTTTCCATCACTTTAGATAACACTGGAGAAGAATACTGATTGACCGATATGATTTGACGTCTTCAGATATTTTGCCTGGCTTAAGTATCATTAGGATTTGCGAAATCTTCCATTGGTTCGGGAAAAATTTGAGCCTTACGACCACATTGAAGATTTGTGTCAGTTGAATAAGGCCCCGTGGTGAAATTTGGCGTAATATGTTTCCAGTGATCAAATCATATCCTGGTGACTTTTTCCCGTTGATTTCCTGCATTATTACTTGGTTTACCTCTTTTTTATTAAATGTTTTTATTGGTAACTCCATCTGATAAGCAGCTTCCGTATGTTCTTGTATCTCTTTTTCGACTTCCGAGTTTGTTAGTAGAGGCCAAGGTGTGAATACGCTAGCAAGGTGTTCTGCGAATGCATTGGCTTTTTCTTCATCATTTCTTGCCCATTTGCCATTTAGCTGTCGAATTGGTGGGTTTGACTTTTGAGGCTGTTTGACTTTTTTTGTTGCCTTCCACAGATCATAGTCAGTTGTTTTGGTTGCCGTCAGTTTAGACAGATATTGTTGAACTGCTTCATTGCTTTCTTTTTTTAGCTCATATTTTAGTTCCTTAATTATACGATTTAGCTGTCTTTTGATGTTCCTTTTTTGTTCTGGGATTCTTGTGTTTTTCCATTGTTGCCTTAGACTGCGCTTATTTTCAATCATTTCCCTTATTTTATGCGAAGTTCGATGTGTATTAAGCCTGTCAAAGGAATCGGGTGTAGCTGCCCAAGATGCTTGTTGTATGTTGTTGGTGAAGTTGTTGACAGCAATTTCAATGTCTTCTTTTGTTTTCAACGGAATGTGTAGATGTAGTTTACTATCTAGATGTTCCCGGAACTGAACCCAGTTTGTTTTTTGGCTAACAAAGATTCTATCTTTAATTTTTTAAGATTAATTCTTTTTGCAATAAAGAAGTCTAGTAAATCTGGAATTTTATTTGTATCAGATGGCCAGTATGTTGGAGTATCAGGTGATATAAATTGCAAATTTCTGCTTTCCATTGACATTAGAAGCTCTCTACCCTTGTACGTGATTAATCTGGATCCCCAATGGGTATGTTTCGCGTTGAAATCTCCACCACATATAAATTTGTCTCCAAGTGTATCGAGAAATTTGGTAAACTGGTGTCTATTTAAAGTATGTCGTGGAGGGCAGTACACTGATGAGAATATATATTTTCCCTGACTTAGTGAAACCTCAATGTTGGTTGCTTGTAGGTAATCAAACGAATATTTTGAAGTTTCGGCATGTTTAATGTTTGTTTTGATTAATAATGCTGCCCCTGGGTGATTAGTAGTATATATTTCGTAGCCTTTCATTTTTAAATAAGATTTGTTTGTGAAGTGTGTCTCTGAAATTAGCATTATATCAATGTCATGGGTTCTTAGAAAATATTTTAGTTCCTGTGCATTTTGACACAGACCATTGGCATTCCAGAGAGCAATCCGGGTTGAAGTTAATGTTTATTTGGTTGGTTAATTATTATTATACTATAATCATTATCCAGGATACATTCTAACATATCAATATGAAGGAAACCCAATGACATTTTCAACGCAACAGAAATACGCTGGCTCCATTTCTTTCAATTTTCCCTGAAATTTAAATAAAGTAGATTTAACTTTATTATTACGTCATTAAATCTGTAAAAATAAGAATACTAAATCTGGAAACATCATTCCATGTAATCATTCACAAACTATTTGCAGTCTTGCACAACCATTCATCACTTTTAATTTACCTGTACCAATAATGTAAGTGTTATGTGTCGACAGAATAGTAAGATTAATTTTTGTCGTGGATCGTGGAGTTGATTTAACATTCACACGCTTTAAAGAAAATAAATTTATGTCGAAGAAAAAATCAAAATAATATCATTTGTGTAACTAATGTTGAAAGTAGACAAGCATTTTACATTTAATTTTATTAATACACGTTTGCCATACAGATACGACTATTTCGTCTTCTACTTCGAGTGTAAAAAAATTATTTGCGTAATTTCTAACATGAATGACAGAAATTTGAATTTTTACTAATTTATTAGTTATGCGTCGGTGTCACTATACTAAATTACATTATTGTTTCACATTCATATCCTCTAAAAATTAACTAGCGAGACCTACGTACATTTTTCATCATTAACATTTCAAATTAAAAAAAATATTATTAATTTATTATTAAGTAAGGAGAAAAATTATTTGATTAATTTAGAATATTTTCTATTTGAAATTGTATTTGATTTTTATAAGACATTTTTGTATTTAATAATAAAAAATAACAAAATTGACACAATTTTCCTGCAATATTAAATTTCCGATTAGATACAACAAAAATTTATTATTATTGTATTATATTCGGTCACATAATTTCTCGGCTCTATCAAATTTTTAATATAGTGGAAACGAAAATGTTCTGAAATAAAAGAAGAAGTAGCTACCTATGAGATAGGTTTTTCCATTTATCAATAATGACATACGAGATGGTGTCCTTCAAATTTATCAAATAACATATAAATAAAAGAAAATGTCAACATGAAAAGGAACAATTCTATTTTGTGTCCTTTTAATATCCTTGAAATTTTTTTATTTGTTTTTATTTTTCTACTGAAATCCGCAGGTATACTAAGCGATTGTATACAAGCGATATAATTTTTTATTATAGAAAATTTATAATATAGAACCTGTAATAATTGACTAAACCAACAACAATATTTTGACACTTCCTTTCATTTTGTCCTTTTGTTTTGTTACTATGAATTCATCAAATAGAAAATTATATAACGGTAAAAAGATATATATCTTTCCTTCCTTCATTAAATTTATTTTTTTTTTTTTTTTTGGTTTTCGTAATAAAATAACAAAACAAACAGAACAAAAAAACAATCGAATTTCGAATAGAATTTTTTTTTATGTTGTTTTTGACCAATGTACAAAATACTGAAAATATTCTGGTTTTTTTTTAAACGCTGTTCTTGAAAATGACTCTAATTTTTTAATAATATGAAATTTTTTTAAAATTCTAGCTAATTCTAACAATATTTAAATTTTCTTAAAAATAATTACGGGGATGTACAAAATTCGAGCTTCTATTTGAAATTTAATTTTTAAAATTGTTAGAAAAATAAAAAAATTTTATTTAATATGTTTTAAAGAACATAAAGAACAACAGCTGAAAATCAAATTGGAAATTTTGCGGAGCGAAATATATGCTTTATATTTTGTTTTTGTTTTCTAAGCAGATTTTAACAGTTCAGTTCGCCATATTGTTCTCTTTAAATAGTTTTCTTTAGTAAGATAATAATTCAGTTTAATTCAAAGATTTCTTCAGTAAAGTTAATTGAAAAATTAAGACCTAAAAATTGAGAGATACTGTTCTTATAATCTCATTAACCATTTTTAAGAAGAAGGTTTTAAAAGTAAACCGGTTAATATATTTGGACAAAACCGATGACATTTGTTTAGCAAGAGTACTGAAATTACAATTATTGACATGGTCACACATGTCCAAAAACTGAAAGAAAATAAAAAAAAGGTATCATTAATGTTTCTTGATTTGTCAAAAGTATTTGATACTACTGTTGCTCAAAATATACTTTTTAAAAAATTATACAGTTTTGGAATCAGAGGATCGGCTTATAAGAGGTTTTTGGGATACTTGAGCAATCGAACACAATTTGTACAAATCAAACATAATCAAAGTAACAGAGAAAGTATCTACATAGTACATACATACCTAATATCTACATAATTTTAGGTATGTATGGGGTATCACAAGATAGCATTCTTGGACCTTTCTTATTCACACTATATATGGAGAGTCTTCAAGAAATTAATTTAGATGCTGAAATATTTTTATTTGCAGTTGATACATGGATAGTATTTGAAGATATAAACTATAAATTATTACAAAATAAAATGAATACGGACATTAAAAAGATAGAAAAATGGATGCAAACACGTAAACTAACTATTAATACCATAAAAAGTAAATCTTATATATAAAGGATGTTTGTATGTATGTATGTATGTATGTATGTTTGTGTCAGAATTCCTCCGAGATATATTGTTTTCCAAAATTCTGACTGGTTCGGGTACCTGTCATACAACTACGAGCACCTGACAAAAATATTTCAAAAACCAAAGGTGCTACAGAGTTGAAAATTTGCACACAGTTACTATCTCAAAAATAAATAAATATGACTTTCACATTTTTTCGAAATTTCGACTGGTTCGGATAGCTGTCGTACAACTCCCAGCACCCGCAAAAAATATTTCAAAAACCAAAGGTGCTAGAGAGCTGAAAATTTGCACACGGGTACTCTTCCAAAAATAAACAAATATGACTTTCACATTTTTTCGAAATTTTGACTGATTCGGGTAGCTGTCATATAACTCCGAGTTCCGCAGGTCCCTCAAATTTTCTAATAAGAAAAATAGTTTTCATTGGAACCCAACATACATATGTGTATTAAATTGGAACCAAATCGGTCCAGTTTCTGAGATATGAATTTTCGTTCAAAAGAGCTCTGGCCAGAAGCAGGTCCAACAAATTTGGCAGAAACTGCCGTAATCGGGATCTAAGGTAAAATGTCAAGTCCCTGACTTAATAGGAAGTGGGTCTAAAATGCCTGAATTTCATATGTTATGCAGACCATACATAATTTTTTAATGGAGCTTGAATTTAGCTTATTTATTTGACCCTTTTTAGTGCAGTTATTATTGGTACGAAATATTGGTGATAATCATTCAAAAAGCAAGTTTTTAAATTTTTTTTTTATTTTATTATTTTTAGAGAGGAAGAGAAAAAGGGGTGAACGGCAAAACGGTAAAACAAAATTCTACAAAAAAAGACTTTAGAATCGCAGCTTGATATAAGGTTTTCAAAGCAATGCCGAAGAAAAGTTGGACAGCCCGTCCCCGGATATGTCCCCGGATATGTGGTCAAGAGTGACGCCTTGAAGCGAGTATATACTGTTCTGCCAAAATCCGGCGCGAAAATCCGATGTTAGCAATCACGTTTGGTCCGGACATATTCAACAAGGCATTAATTATTCTTGAAGATAAATGTGTGGCTATGATCGGTAAAACATTACTGCAACTCGGCCTATCTTCACCAGTATGAAACCAACAAAATGAACTTTATACAGATTACATACGAGAAAAGAACTAAAACGTCGATGAGCTGAAAGCGTAATATCGCGGAAAAAATACCACTTCTAAATCAAGATCAGAAAAAAGCATACAAAGTTATCATGGATCAGGTAGAGAACCAACAAGGTGGTACCGTTTTTCTTGATGCTTCGTGGGCACAGGTAAAACATTTTTAACCAACCTAATTCTAGCCAAAATCATAGCTCGAAGAGAAGTTGCTATTGCCATTGCATCTTCAGGAATCACAGCAATATTAATGGAAGGAGGAAAAACAGCCTATTCTGCACTTAAGCCGCCACTAGACATCTCCAGACATGAAAATCCTACCTACAACATTAGTGAAACAAGTCGTCGTAAGTGCTTAAGATATGCAAAATTATCGTATGGGATGAATGTACCATGGCTCACAAGAAAGTCCTTGACGTGACTACGAGAGATCTGAGAGGAAATAACAACCTTATAGGAGGAGTTCTGGTACTTCTATGTGGAGACTTCCGTCAAACTTTGTCCGTCATCCCAAAGTCAACACCAGCCGATGAAATTTACCCATGTTGAAAACATTCATCTTTGTGGAGACATGTACGAAAGATAAGTTTGAAACAAAACATGAGATCTACCATCCGTACATCTGGGGACGACAGTGCTCACATTTTCGCCAACAAGCTACTTGAAATCGGAGAAGGTAGATTTGCAGTTGAGCCATCTGGAAAAATAAAATTGCCATCCGATTTTTGTAATTTGGTGTCGTCCGTCGCAGAACTAATAGATGCAGTCTATCCGGATATTCAGCAAAACTATCATAATTTGAAATGGTTTCGAGAGAGGGAAATTCTTGCTGCTAAAAATGCTGATGGCAGCGAAATGAATAATCAAATACTTTCCATATTACCGGGCGTAGTAAATGAATACAAATCCATTGATAATGTAGTAAATGAGGTAGTCAATTTTCCAACAGAGTTCCTAAATTCTCTTGATTCGACTGGATTACCGCCACATCGTCTTTTACTGAAACTGGGATCACCAATTATTTTAATATGGAACCTCGACCCACCAAAACTTTGCAACGGTACAAGACTTTGTGTTAAAAAATTGCTGGCAAATGTAGTTGAAGCGACTATTTTAACAGGGAAGGGACAGGGTGAAATCGTTTTCATCCCAAGGATACCACTTATTCCAAATGATCTCCCTTTGAACTTTAAGAGGTTGCAATTTCCAGTTAAACTTGCGTTCTCGATTACGATAAAAAGGCACAGGGACAGTCTACTAAGTACTGCGGTGTGGATTTAAGTGTGAAGGCGAAACTAAAAACATTGTTTATAATCACGTTTTATCTTGAGAAAATTATTTAATCACCCGTCAATTTAATTAGTTTATTATTTTGTATTTTTTCGTCTTTCCTTTTTTCTGTTCTGTTGGTTTTTCCTAATTGTCTTTGTCTTTTTTAGATTTCTATCTTTTTTTCTAAATTTGGAAATTCTATTTTTTTTTCTTTGTCTTTCTTAGATTTCTATCTTTTTTTCTAAAAAACGAACCATAATTTAGTTTTCAAAAAATACTTCTAATTAAAATCCCAAAATTCTAATTGAAATTTGTAAACAACGCCTAAGAGTTATGTTTGCATTTTATTTTAAGTTGTAAGTACTATTTTTGTTCAAAACTGAAACTCATTTTAATTTTGTTCACTTTTGATTTTTTTTTTGTATTTCATTTAAGTAGATAAGTACCTATAATAATTTTTAAAATTTTCATGAATTAGCTTTTTATTAAACTTTTAAAAACTTGCAGTGGTTTTAGTGGGGTGGATCCCACACTATTACAAAGCACGGGCGGGTATTCTTTGTATTAGTTTTCAAACTTTCCACAAAAAAAAAAAAAAAAAATCAATTACATATAAAAACATTTTACAGTTAAGTTACTAACAGACAAACATCACATAATACTTCCCTTTTTCAAACTAAAAACGAAGAAAAAATTTTAAGAACTTTAAATTTTCTCGGGCAACGCCGGGTAACTCCGCTAGTATATTACAATTGGTTGTAATACACCCGAATTCAACATCTTCATTTCTAATGATAAGTTAGAAAAAGTAGGAAAATATAAGTATCTTGATATATGGATTGATGAAAGTTTGAAATGGAATACACATATAGAAGTACTAAGTGGAAAATTATCATCAACTGCAGGAATATTTTATAAAATTTTTAAACTCTTACACAGTGAAATCAAACAGTCTTTTTATTATGCTTTATTTCATAGTCATCTTATAGTTACGGTGTTAAACTGTAGCGTACTAATTAATATAAAAAAATTATATTGAAAATATTCAAGTAATACAAAACAAAGCTATAAATTTTTTTAATTATAAATGGAGAGTAGGACAGATTTTATACACAAAGATAATAAACTTCTAAAAGTCAGGGACTTTATTGATATGAAACTAATTATGCTCATATACATGATATTGCTAATGATAATATCCATACAATGTCTACTCTTACGCAGAGGAACGATATACATACTGCCAACACCAGAAGTAAACATCTTTTCCATCTGAATAAAATAAGAATTTCACAATTTGGATCTTCCACAACTCTATACACTGGTATCAAGTTGTACAATAAACTAGATATACAATTAAAACAAAAAAATTCAACAAATTTAAAAAAAAACTAATAGAATTATTTATAAATTGCTATTGTAATCTTCAATATTTAATTTCTCAATAATACATTTTTTTTTTCTAAATGTATAGGATAGACTTAAGACAGGAATTATTGTAAAAAAAATTTCTTCTTCGCTTTTAATTTTTTTCACTAAGCAAATTTTAATTTCCTTAAATGTTTTGCAATTTTTTCATTATGCCTGTTACACTCATTTTTTAAATTTTTATTTTTTATTTTGATAGTTTTATAATCTTAATTTTTCACTATATATTCTTCGTAAATATATTTTTATAATTTTAATTATCATATTGTTATATTAAAAACCAAAATGTAAACTTATATAGTCTGTAATGAGATAACTCTCTTTAGACATTGTATTTGAAATAAATAAATAAATAAATATAGATTACGATGATAATATGCCAATATGAACATAGAGTAGGCCTATGGATAATATAAAGGTGACAGTTATACGACATGATTTTTGTATTAAAATAAATTTTTACGATAATATCCGTCATGCCCACAAAAAATTGTTGTCATTAAGTCTGTACATATTAGTGTACGCAAAAGTGACAAAAATTGTAATTACAATTACGGTGGAGTTGCAGTATTTTACAGAAATGATATAAAGTGTGTTATTGACAATATAAATCTGAATAGTGCTGATATTATCTGTATGAATTGTGAGATTTCTGGTGTTCAATATTGTATTGTAGGTATTTATAGACTACACAAATATAATGTTAATGTCTTTTTGGAAGAATTTTCAGATTTTTTGCACAATCAGTCTTGTAAGAATACAACACTTCTAGGTGACTTTAATATTAATCTTCTATGTAACTCTTCCGATGTCGATAATTTTCTTTCTGTCATGTCTTCTTTTGGTTGTAAGTCTTTGTTGTTTAGTCCCACACGAGAAACTCAACAGTCAAGCTCCTGTTTAGATCATATATTTATTCGATTGTGCAGAAGCAATCATGGTAATTATAAAGTAAATACTTATGATCTAAAAATAACAGATCACTGTTTAATTCGTATTCAGCTTGATCACATTATTTCAAGATATAGCCAACATAATTTTTATGAATTTCAAATTATTGATTTTAGTGCTTTAAATTCTGTTTTAGTTTTTGAAATGTGGGATGAAGTCCACGATTCTGATGATCCGTCTGTTGCATTTGATATATTTCTTAATAATTATTCTGCATTTATCTGGATGTTTGTAAGTTCGACGGAACGCTCCAACACATATACAAATTGCATATGTATACAAATGCATATATATACAAATTGCTTTGGTGGTTTTTTTTAACCCCTGTCTACCATGCTGAACCTTTGCAGGAAAAATAAAAAATAATAATAATAATATAAATAAAACAAACAATTTTTTTGATTTATACGAATAAGGACTAATAGAAATTTAATCAATAGTTTAATATGGTATAATAACCAAAAGGCAAACAGCATTTAACACAAAAAAAAAACATAATTCACTCATAGGTTATTCTTATTACTTAAAATTATACACAATAATATACATGTGTATCAGCATATTTGTATTGTATAATATTATACATGATACTACTTTATTGCTTCTACCTTTTATTTTTGTCATTATTGTGTGCGTAACTCACTTCACTCAAAAAAAAATTATTTTTGTTTTTTTTTTTTTTTTTTTATTATTTGCTGTATTTGTATTCGGTATGTTCTGTATGCTCCATTCCAAAAATATTATTTTATTTTCAGTGTTAAGTGTTCACTGTTCACTTCAGTGTTCAGGTTCACTGTTCAATCAATAGAACTTGACAGAAGTAGAGTAGGATAATTAACTCTACTTCTAAGCCGGATAATAAAACATTGTTTTTTTTAAATTGAAAATTATTGATGAAAATGTTTTTGTATTTTTTGTAAATTTTACCAAGATACAAAATTTTGAATATTTTTTTAAAAATAACACAATACCATAATAACAGTTTATTCATATAGCAAAATAAGATCACTATACATTATACAAAAGACAAAATTTATATGAAAATAAGATTCCATTTTTAAATTTGCTCTCCCAAAGGCCACAATAACGCTAATACGGTATAATTTATACTAAATGGAACCCAACTAACGAATTATAACTAAATGGAAGTGAGTACGAGTATACCATACAAAAATACAAATATTTTATACAAATTTGTTGGTATGGTACTTCTTTTTCTGTTATATAAAAAAAAAAAGATTAGTGTTAGGCCAATATAAACATATATAAAAATAAATAAAAAGTGATATAAACATAAGTACTGTAATTTCGGAATAAAGAATCTAATGAAAGAAAAAAAAAACTAGGATTTATTTTGCTTCCGTCATTTATGACGGGTTACAAAGCTAGTATTTAAATAAATTGCAACGTCACATTTCAAATTGTAGCTTAATTGTTAATCAAAATACGAATAATACAAAACGACTAAAGCCGTGGATGTCTTCATCATTGTTAAGGAAAATTAAAATGAAACAGAAACTTATGTTAAGTGTAAGCAAACATCCTCATAATTTAAGACTTAAAAAATATTACGAAAAACTTTGTCATGAATTAAAAAATGAGATTCCTAGATGTAGCGATAATTATTACAGTTGTAGATTAGCTGAAAGCATACTAAAAACGAATGGGGTCTTGTACATAGACTGTAACTGTTATAAGTTTTATTAAAAAAATCATGCTGAAAGAGTTATTCTTTAACTTTTTTTCATATCAGTTATTTGTAATAATTATTTTTGATCAAAAAAATTTTCAATCATATAAAATAGTTAATTCTCAATTTTTATATTTTTCTCTTATTTTTAATAGTTACGAAATAATTTTTATTTTTTCTATTACCGATAAAAGTTACAAAGCAATTTTTATTTTTTTTGATTAAAAATAAAAATCATTTTCTAATTGTGAAGCTATTTCAAAACATCTCTACACTAAAATTTGCATCAAAGTAGTACTAAGTATCTATTTTCATACAAATCATGTCGCAGAACTCTACTCTGCCAAACAAGGGCTAGGTGACCCCCCGAAGTTTCTAAAATTAAAATACCAATTTCTCGAAAACTACATGACCTGTTACCTTTATAATATATTCATTTAATATAATAAGGAAATGTTTCTATCATGTAGAGTTTGTTTTGAAGTAATACACTCAATGGTGTTATCACATAGTTAATTAATTTAATCAAATTAATGATGGTAGAATCATAACTTAAATAAAATAAATAAGTTAAAGAATGAATAATCAAAATAAACATTTTTTTCTGTTTTCAAAAATTTATTTATAAAATCTATTTTTGGCTTGGTAAATTAGTATTATTATTTCTACAATTAAAATTACATTAAAAGTCCGTACATATTAGCTACCTCTTTGTAAATTGATTACATATTAATTATTAACTCTTGCAAGGACTGTGATATATGATGTACCACTAAAGTTGTTTTCTTTTTTCTATGTTAGCTTTCTATATTGTCATTCTAATACATTTCTATAATCACAAATTATTTCATTATACTTCTATCTACTGCGTATTACAAAAATAAAAGTAAAAAAGAACATTATGATGTTTGTATTATGGTTAAGTAAAGACATGAAATAACGGTTTTATTTTTTTCAGAATTTTTATGTTTGGAATATTTCTATTTGAATTTCCATAAATATAATATAAATTTCATTACGAACTGTGTATTAGAACGTGCTGTTGAATTTTGATAATTTGCTTATGCACGAAAATCAAAAATTAATAAAAAATTATAATTTGAGTACGGTGGTATAAATTTTGTACCACCGCACATATTCGCCCCTGAAAGAGTTAATTGAAAACAACAAAAAATTCAAAAATTTTAATTTTTATTTTAACTTTAACTTATTTTAATAAATCTATGTTTCAGACAAAAAGAAAAAATGTTAACTGCATTTTGGAAAAGAGAAAAGGCGAGATTAATGTGTTTATTTTTATTGTCATTTACTTTTAATGGTATATTCCATTCCAATACATATTTAATCAGAATACAAAGGAGTTATTTTATTTAACAATTTTATATTTAAGATTTCAAGAGGTTCAAGAATTAAAAGCTATATATTTAATTCAATGTTTTTGAAGAACACAATACTATGTACATATAACATAACAACAATATATAAATAAATTCGTATTTAAACTAATTTTAGCTTTTTGCCTGGGATACATACGTCTATAAATTCTAATTATATTTATTTATAAAAAATAACGTTATATTATTTTTTTTTATTTCTTTCTTAATTCAAATATTATTATATGTAATTCATTCCCAAAAATTCCTCAATGTTTCTTAGTATATACTAATTAGTGAAAGGTTTATTGTATTTTTCAATTTATTGTTATTAAACTAAAATAAAAATAGCCGGAAAGTAATAGTTTCGAAAGAAATAACTTTAAATAAACAAAAACGACATAGCTTGGACAAAAAATTTTAGTTTTTTTTCAAACTTTTAATTTTTAATTTTAAAAGAATTTTTTTTCCCAAAATACTTCATTGCTACAATTTGATTAAATTAATTAAGTATGTGATACCATTGAGTGTATTACTTCAAAACAAACTCTACATGATAGAAACATTTCCTTATTATATTAAATGGATATATTATAAAGGTAACAGGTCATGTAGTTTTCGAGAAATTGGTATTTTAATTTTAGAAACTTCGGGGGGTCATCTAGCCCTTGTTTGGCAGAGTAGAGTTCTGAGACATGATTTGTAGAAAAAAAATACTTAGTACTACTTTAATGCAAATTTTAGTGTAGAGATGTTTTGAAATAGCTTCACAATTAGAAAATGATTTTTATTTGTAATCGAAAAAAATAAAAATTGCTTTGTAACTTTTATCGGTAATAGAAAAAATACAAAATGATTTCGTAACTATTAAAAATAAGAGAAAAATATAAAAATTGAGAATTAAATATTTTATATTAGCGAAAATTTGAAATTTGAAAATTTATGGATCTTTTGTGAGATCGATAAAAGACCTCTTAACGATCACATACATATACTTTATTCGATATTACAATAACTGCTTATGAACGATTTTTTTCATTAAAAAATTGATCGATAATAGTTATTTGCAGTCACTGGTCTTGTAAATTAAATTTTGAATAGAAATGGACAAAATGTTGATAGCGTTATTAATGAAAATAACACTACTATTTCAAACCCCTTGATTGTAGCTAATTTATATAATGGTTATTTTACTAATTCATTCCAAGATCTTAATGTTGTCGATAACGTAGAATGTCAAGGTGATAACAACATCAGGAGTGAGCGATATCAAACTAATAGTTTTTTCTTTCTTAACTTTACTTCCCTAGAAATTTACAAAATTTTAATGTCTTTAAAATATTCCAAATCAGTATCTTGTGACAAAATTTCAAGTTTAATATTGAAAAATATTTCACTACAGATATCAGATGTACTGTGTTTTATTTTTAACTTAAGTATTAAAAAAGGATTTTTTCCAGAATCTTTAAAAACAGTACTGGTTATTCCACTTCATAAGAAAGGTGACACTCTGTCTTTAACTAATTACAGACCTATCTCTCTGTTATCAGTTTTCTCTAAGGTTTTTGAGTAAGCTGTTAAATCTAGAATCATGTCGTTTCTTAATGAAATTAATTTTTTGAGTGATTTTCAATTTGGATTTAGAAGTGGTAAATCAATTGAAGACGCTCTGTTGAAATTGTGCAGTGAACTTTATGATGCCACAAACGAGTCAAATATACCAGCTGCTTTGTTTATAGACATCACTAAAGCATTTGATATGGTGGACCATGTTATTTTATTAAATAAATTGCATAATGCGGGCTTCAGAGGATTTATACACAATTGGTTCGCATCTTATTTAGAAAATCGAAGACAAAAAGTCCGCATTAAAAACGATACAAAAACCATACAGTTTAGAAAATGTTAAAAACATTGAAAACCATACAAGTTTAGAAAATGTTATTAATATCGGGGTTCCTCCAGGCCCTGTTTTAGGTCCAATTTTATTTGATTTTTGTTAATTCTTTGTTTATTCAACCATTTAATGGTAAAATTACGGCCTTTGCCGATGATACTGCTCTAACTTATGCAAACAAGAATTATTTTAATACTTTTACTGATATTACTTTTGATTTGGAAATTCTAAAAAGGTGGTTTAAAAGTCACAAATTGGTTATAAGTGGCAAAACCAAATATATGTTGTTTAACTTTTCTGGAACAGTCTGTGAGGATTTGTCTTTTGCTTGAAAATGCGTCTTGTAAATCTGTGTGAACATGATTTTTCTTTGTCTATTTATGATAGTAAGTTGAGCTGTACTGATAATTGCTTTGTTATTGAACGTGTTGACTGTTTTAAGTATTTGGGTGCTACTTTGGATGTTAGGTTAAGTTGGAGAGAGCACACCAGATACTTGACTTATTATTTAAATAACGTGGTTAAGCAACTTTATCACCTCAGCTTGTACTGTGATCGTTCAATTTTAAAATTAGTTTATAATTGTTTGTCTAAATAGTCTAAATAATAAGTCTAAATTAAGTTACGGTATCTGTTGTTGGGGTGATACCTATTTCAATAAAATTGAACCATTACTTCTCAAACAAAAACATGCTATTCGTATTATGTGCAAAGTCAATCGTAGAACTCCAAGTTTTATTTGGTTTAAGAATTTAGGATTACTTCCTTTAAGACATATGTATTTCTATAAAGTCCTCAAAACATTCTAAAACAATTCTGGTTATACTGCAGCTAGGCTTTATGGAACTTACAATTTAAGAGTAAATACCAGAAATTTTGCATCTATTCCAACGATCAATAAATCACACTTTTGTCATTTTGTTATAATGTCATTGCGCCTCGTCTACTCAACAAGTTGCCAGAAAATTATCGATGCGAAAGAGTTGAAGTCAGATTTCTTAAAAATATTAAATCATGGCTCTTATCTTTTGATAATCACTCTATTGAAAATCTTTTGAACCCATTAGTCTAACATTTTTTCTTTCTCTAACAGTTTTCTTTTTGTTTTTAATATTTTTATACTTTTAAATTTCTATTATTCCAAAATTTTATATTTTTCTAAATATTTTGTTATTTTTTTGAACTTTTTATTTTTCATTTGTTTATATAATATCTCTTGGAATTTTTAGTTTTTAATAGGATAATCATAATAATTATTTTATTATATTAATATTTATTCTATTTTATACTCAATTTCCCCATTAATAAATTGATTTGTTTTTTTATCTTAGAGTTCAATTGCCACTTATCGTTTGGATAACAGATTGAACCTAGCTATTTCATTAAAACACTAGGCTAAGAAATCTGAATGAATTTGTTATATAATTTTGTAAATTTAGTATGTAAGTTAGCTTAAGTTGTTAATGAAATAAAGAATTATTATTATTATTATTATTATATAGTATACGATAACGGTAAATTTCCGCACCACATTTCAATATTATTTTCCAATTATACCCAGCGTACAAAATTTACTTCCATACCTACTCAAACTATTTGACATTTTTTACTCCAGATAAAGTAATTATCTATGCAAAGCAAAACAAAAAAAAAATTAATTCACTGACTTAAACTGTGTTTAAATAGAGGGCGGGTAATTTTAAATAGTAACTTCATTTTAGAGATATTTAAGTGTTGTAAATGTAATTATTCAAGATAACATTTGTAGAAAAATCTATTCAGAAGATAGATACTATATACAACATGATATTATGTTATTAAAATACATCCAGCTATTCATGTTTAAATAATCATTTGCGATATTAAATTCAGTCTTCATATGAGTACCATTTTCGTAATACATTTCTATAAAATATATGTTAGAGTTACCTAAAATTAACTGTATATACAAAATATACATATAGTATTTGCCTCTTATTAAAATATCCCAATTTGAGAATACATACTACAAAATATTTCAGTATTGTGCTATAATATTAACCAACTCCACCCACCTAACCGCCCTTCTCATATAAAATATAACAAAAAACTGATTCAGATTGAAGAGAATTTTTAAAGCCACGTACATAATATTATATTTTATTTCTTGCTTAAAGGAAAGGATTAATTTTGAAGCAATTAAGATGTACATAGGTAGATAAATTTGTAAGATAACACAATTTAATTTTATAATATACATGAACATCTACATAATATTAGGTATGTAATTTTAATGTGCCTTAAAGTGAACAGAAATTTTTAACAAAAAGCTAAATTTTCTGAAATAAAATCGAAATACGAGTAAATTGTGCAAAATAATTTTCATTTAAATAAAATAAAAGGAAAAATAATCAAAACAAAACAAAGAAAAAATAAAAATAGAAAAGACAAAAAATGTTACGCTATTTTATGCTTATACACCTGTTTGTGATTTTTGTAGGTGCGATATGTGAAGATACAAAAGATATGTGATAGAATATTAATAAGATTGAACTAGGTTATAGGTAAAGGTATATAGGTACATACCCAAATGTTGTAGAATTTTTTGGTAGAAATAAAAAATTAAATACTAGAATCAGCGAAATAATTATATGGAATTTATTCTTTTCTTTTATTTTATTGCTGTTTTCTGTTTTATTATTTTTTTTCTATTGCAATAACTTGATATAATATGGTATAATTATGATTAAAGAACGTGATATATAAAATAATAATGCGATTTTTGGAAATTTAAAAGAATTTTATTTTAAAATTTAATTTAACAAAAATAAATTATTTTCTTTAGAAAATTTTTATAAAATTTTTTTTGAGCTTTAAAGAAAATGCTAAAATGGAAAACTCTGTTTGAAAATTTATGCAAAAAATAAATTTTGTTTAAAAAGGATATTATGAACAAAACAGGTTAATCTATATTTAATTAATGCGATATTATAATCTTTTGCTTCATTGCTCGTAAATATTGAGAAAATGAGATTAGTATTGACTGATTAGTTTTCTTAGATAGATAATTTCTTCCCGATCAATAGTGATAGTGGAAATCTTAAATAAATTTTTATTTTAAATAAATTTTGGATTTAAAACGTTGTGAAAAGCTTTTATTTGGAGTATGCATCAAAAAACAGTTGTGTCTATGTAATATGTATATGTTTAATCTATACATCTAAAAATTGTGTCATCATTTTTAAATGTACCGACCTTATCACACCAACTGAAAACTGGCCCTCTCTATGTCTTCGGGTTAGTATTTTTCCAATGAAGGATGGCGGGAAGACACAATTACACATCCTGATGTCGGAATTTTAGGATTATTTAACAAATAATTGTTGTAGTAATTAAATTTCGAAAAAAGCATTGTAAGAGCAAAATTATGTATACTGATGAAGTAACACCTTAGTAGTAAAATTGAATTGACAAAGTTTAAGTGAATAGATGAGTTTAAAATAAATATTATGGCAAAAATTGTCAACACTTATTACATTATGATGTCACGAAAGTTTTTATGTTACTAATACTATTTAAAAAAAAAAATATATATATATATATATATAGTTTCATAATGAATCATTCATAATATTTAATTTGTAAATAAAAAAAAATGTGTACCATCTCTAGAGCCATTTCTCAACCAATTTTCATTATTGTTTTTTTTAAATGATAGTGATATGTAACAGGAATCGTAGCGAAATTAATATATATATAGTTAATTAATATATATATAAAATAATATATAGAATAGTAATTATTTTTATACATTTCCGATAAATTATAAAAAAAATTGTCACTTCTAAATATTGTTCTGAACAAATGTTCAGTAAAAAAAAAATGTAGCTCAATCTAGCCCAAAATTAAGAAGGAGCCATTTCAAGACATTTGGTCGCGAAATCGAGAAAAATGTGGCCCAATCCGGCAATCTTGGTTACATATCGCTTGTTTAAAACAATAACGGTATAACTAAAAAACTCTAGTTTTTTGCTAGACGCATTTTAAGGTTTTAAATTATATCCTCGCGAAAACATAATATTTCTCCTTAAAATGTAAGTCTTGTTTTAAAAATTTATTGATTTATGTTTCTTAATTTGGTTTATTA
The DNA here is from genome assembly GCA_963942445.1 of Argyra leucocephala. Taxonomy (NCBI): domain Eukaryota; kingdom Metazoa; phylum Arthropoda; class Insecta; order Diptera; family Dolichopodidae; genus Argyra; species Argyra leucocephala. The sequence goes on along the minus strand of OZ012681.1, from coordinate 79,411,697 downwards.
CTTATTTTTTTTTAACATTTACAATAGTTAGATAGTTAAAGAGGTATACAAAAATATACTATTTACATTTTAATTTTATTTTAGATAATAATTCAATATAAATCTTTTAATCCGTTTTTGGGGGTAAAAAATGAAATATTAAATTCAATGGTAAATATTTTATAGAAAACATATTTTATAGATATTTTTTATCTTTAAAATCTTTTACATAATATCTGTGTATATCTGCAATATATTTACTACCACCAATAAAATATTTTGATGTGGTAGCTCGGGTATAGTGACTTTCAATTTTTTGGATTTTTTCTATAAAATTTCAAATTCTTTTTAAAATTGGATCTAATTTTACATGATTGGAATGCTTGCCTCGACGATCCATTTTAAGTAAATTTGCAACTTTGCTTGCTTTTGGAGAATAGTTCGGATTGAACGATCGCTGGTGTCAAGTGTATTTTTCAAGAATAGTTTGCATACTCGAATTGTCTTACAGTTTAGTTGAAAAAAGAATTCATTACTTAAATTTCTTTCTGGCTGTTTTCGATCAAAAAGAACATAACGATATTTTGGTTTAACGGGATTCATACTATTGTTTATAAATTGTCACTGTTTTTCAACATTTCCTGATTCCTAACAATTTTTAAAAATTTCCAGCCTCTGTTCCTCAGTAAATTTAACAAAAAATTTCATTTTACATTTTTCAGTGCATCCGTTTTTCATTTTTCTGTTCTTGTGTATTTTCACAATTGCAGTATATTCATATGTAGTATTCCTTTCCGGAATTACTTAGTCTTTTTGATAAATTTCTTTCTTTTCCATAACTTTTCATTTTTTGACGTTTTCTTCCTTTTTTAAGACGATCTAACATTGAGTTCAAGCTACTAGCACTTTCGTTAGTATTACTAATAAGTGTATATGACTTTCTTCATTCTTATCACCACAAAAAGTATCATCAGTGGCCTATTTCATAAAAATTGACAGGTGATAATTTTGTAAATTACAAATTTGTAAATTACAGGTCGACAATTGTAAAATTTTTGCTTTAAAATGAAATTGACAAAATTGGAAATTGCCAATTCCTGTTTCATAAACAAAGGTAAAATCTACAAAATTTGTCAAGGTTTGACCACAATAATTTTTATATCAATTTTGTTATGAAACCAAAAATAAAATCGTATTTAACAAAATTGTTATAACTGTTGCACAATTCATGACACATTTTTCATTGCATTATAAAGGCGCTACAAATTTTATCGATTGAAATAATTTCGATAAAATTTAATTTTTTTTTCGACTTTATTTCATTTTTAATTTATTTATTTTAATTTCATAATGAATTTGCCTAAAATGGCAAATAAAACAGGTTAGTCTAACAAAAAATAATTAAATAAATGATCCAAAAATTACCAGTGTACCACAGGTGCACACACAAAGGTTAAGTGATTATAAGTTGTTTTACAAAAATTATGTTTACTATCAAAATCGAAATTTCAGTTTTTAAAAAAACTTAATATCTTTTAAATGATGACCGTTAAAAAAATATAAATTTAAGTTGTTTTTCAAAAAGCAATTAGTTGTAGTTGCAACTGCAGTTAACTGGTTTTAAAACAGCTGTAACTCCGTAAATAATTGTCCCATTAGAACCAAATTTTGACAGGAAGTAAATCTTAGAAAATTCTATTAAATGCACCAAAAATTTATGAAACCACTTAAGTGCACTTAAGTGGTTATTACTTACTGCCACAGAATTATTAAACAATGTTGCAATTTTTAAGTAATATTAGTGCTAACTGGTGAGCTCTGAATTCAGAATTAAATAATTTTAATTTTAAATATATCTAGGAAACTTTATCTGTTTTTATATAATTAACATAAATGCTATTTTATACTGTTATTATAATTTTATAATTTGCATATAGTAGTTATTTATAATAAAATAATTATTAATATTATTATTGTACAATTAAATTAATATCGAATCAAAATTTTTCATATTGATAAACAATACACGTTAATCCTGTTATTCAACAATCAATTTTTATTACATTAAATCAAATAAATTCACTTGAATTGACCTAATTTAAATTTATATTATAATTGAAATGCTTTTTTTTTTCAATTATTAAAAGTGGGAGACTACTTATTCATAAAAAAAATATTAACTTTAATAATTCGAAATTATTGAAAATGGTACAATGTTTATAATAATTTAAATTATTGTGTCTAAAAGATCTAAAATCTTTAAATATATTAAAAAAAATTAAAAAATCGTTATTTTTTCCAAATTTATAAATATGTACTGTAGATAAATTTATTAATTTAAAACAGGATTAACTTACTTGTGTTCGAAATTTAGACTGAGGTTGATTTAAAAAGAAATATGAACATTAAAAAAATATTTTGATTTCGTGATAGAACCGAACTTCTTAATACTAATTTCGACAATTTTGATAATTATTATCATTGATAAAAATTTCAGGAATCATATTATTTAATTTTATTATACTTAACACAGGCGTATTACAAAAAACATTTCTTAAAATTAGAATAAAAATATTACTAAAACAACAAACATAATTTTTAATTTAAATATAAAAAAAGTAATTAATATACTATCATAATTTTTTAATATAGACTAGTAGGAACGGCCCATGCTCACGCACGGTTTAATCATTTAAATAAACTTTGTCACAAAATTATATCTTAACTTAGGTATCTTATTTTTTTTTTTTTTTTTTTCTTTTTTTATGCATAGCCAAAACACTAGGTGGGAGCCTTTTATACCGATTGGTACGTTTGGCTAGGGAGGGAAAGGAAAATTTGGAAAGGAGGATGGTAAAAGGGAAGGAGGACAATTACGAACGAAGGTGTTAATGTTCGTCTTGAATTTGTTTAGGTCATAAATATAAAATTTGTCATGTTTTGGGAACACATAAGATGGAATTTGGTTCCACATTCGGGATGTTGAAGTTATAAACGAATTTCCATAACTAGTCTTTTGCCATCTAGGGATTTCGATGGTGTAGGGATGAGCACATGCTGCCCTTCGTGTTTCGCGAGGGAAACGCTTAAGTGGAGGTAATATAGATTTAATTTCCACTGAGCATGTGCCGATGCCTACGAGATATCTATAAAAAAGTGAGAGAGCTCCGACTATACGACGATGTCCAAGAGGAGCAAGATGGGCTGTCACATTTGGGTCGTTGATTAGACGAATAGCCCATTTTTGGACTTTATCCAAATGTTTTAACGCAATACTAGAAGCGCCAGCCCATATGTGAGAATTGTACTCCATTTTGGGTCGTATGAAAGCTTTATAGATTTTCAAGAGGTCACAGGGGGAGAAGTAAGCCTTGCAGCGGCTAAGAAAACCCAAACATTTGGCTGCGTTTTTTGCAACATCAAATATATGATCATTCCAGATCATTTTTCGATTAAGGTGCATACCTAATATGCTTAAGCTTTCAAACCGCTGAAGTTTATCTTCCTGAAACAAAAGAGTAGGATCAAAAATGGAAATTTTTCGGGAGATTGTACAGCTCTGAGTTTTAGAAGAGTTAAACTCGACTCTGTTTTTTCTGCCCCAATTAGATATTGCGACCAAATCGTGGCTGAGGGAATTAGCCATGATGTCTCTTTTGGTTGACACAGCGGTGGATGTAGCTTCAGATTTTTTATGAAAATCGTAGGAGGCTACTAGGGTGCTGTCGTCTGCAAAGCTGTGGATTGGATTGAAAGTGGTTTGGAGCAAATCATTTATAAATATAAGGAATAGGGTAGGTGAGAGAACTGATCCTTGGGGAACACCAGCGTTTATTTGGAATTGATCGGATTTAAATCCGTCAACTAAGACTTTAATCGTACGATTCGAGAGGAAACTTTCAATCCATTTGAGAGAAGAGAGACCCAGGCCTAATGCTTGACATTTTGCTAATAATGCGCTATGCCATACTCTATCGAAAGCTTTAGAAATATCTAGAGCCACAATATTTGCTTCACCCGAATTGTGCAAGCAAATATTTAGCTTCTCGTTAAGGTATGTCATTAAATCACCGGTGGACCGGTGGGATCTAAATCCATATTGCCTATCGTGGACAATACCTTGGCTGTCAAGATATTTGGTCAGCTTTTTGTTTATTAAGATCTCCATCACTTTGGAGAGGATCGATATTATAGCTATAGGCCTGTAGTTGGAGGGATCGCTTTTGTCGCCTTTTTTGGAAATTGGGTTAACATGCGCAATCTTCCATTGGGTTGGGTATACTCCTGTAGAGTAGGATAAATGGAATAAGTTGCGCAATGGTTTGGAAATAGCGAAGGCTATATGTCTTAGAACCATAGCAGGGATGCCATCGGGACCGGTAGACTTTCTGATATTCAGATTCTTAAGTACCTTAATAACGGCACGAGTTCTGAAGTAGACTCTTCCGAAGGATGAGTTACTTATAGGAACTGAAGGTGGATTTTGAGTCGTTGGGGGAAGAGTGGAATTAGCAGAAAACAATTTGGCAAATAAATTTGCTTTTCCAACCGAATCTGATATTATTTTGTCATGGTCTATTAGTGGCGGAAATGAAGATTCGCAAAAGTTATGCATGACATTTTTAGCAAAGGACCAAAAGGTTCTACTAGTGTTAGGGAGATATAAAATTTCTTGTCTCAACCTTTGAGTATGTAAAAACTTCTGCTGGTTAATGACCTTTTTACAATTATTTCTGACGATGTTGTAATTCTTCCTTGATTCCTCTGACTTATTGGCCATGAGATTTCCAAATGCCACCTCTTTTTCTTTAATAGCTTTCCTACAGACGTCGTTGAACCACGACGTGGATGATTTTTTTACACTTTTTAACGAGTTAGGAATAAAAATTGTCATACCTAACTTAATCGTTTTGCTAACAACGTCTGTAACAAAGTTAACATTTTTATGTTGGAAACACAAGGACCAATCAAAGCTTGTTAAAAAATTGTTTAGACCATCCCAGTTGGCTCGATTATAATGCCAGATCAATCTTTTGGGATGTACATTTTGGTTGGTCAATGTGCTTGTAAAGAAACTGACATTTACAAGACAATGGTCAGATTTGCCAAGTCCAGAATTAACAAATGTGGAATATTTCTCGGGATGAGAGGTCAGAAATAGGTCTAAGAGATTCATTTTATCGCCAATCCGGTCCGGGGTTCTTGTTGGACTTTTTACAAGTTGAGAAAGGTTGTGTAAATTAGAAAAAAGTTCAACTTGCGTGCCTTCGGGAGTATTGCGACTAGAATGTTTGAGCCAGTTGATATTATGAACGTTAAAATCTCCGGCTAACACAATTTCAGATTCTGGATGGTTTTCCAAAATCGTGTTGATTGTGTCAGATAGATTATCTAATTCCACAATAGTTTCGGGCCCACTTAATTGAGGTGATCTGTATAGAAAACAGAAGTGGATGATGTGCTTTCCAACATGGATTTTAACCCATATGTAGTGGAACAACAGTGGAGCTCTTGAAATTGTGAAGAGTATTGTAAGCAACATCAGATCGTATATATAGGGCGACCCCTCGATGGGGAACAAAAAGTGGAACTAGTGAATATTTATTAATGTTGAAATTATTATTTTCACTGTTTACTTGAGTTTCACTTATTGCTAAAATTGCTGGTTTTTCAGTATATAGATGAGCTTCGACATCATGGAAATTCGTTGATAAGCCACGAATATTACAAAAATTAATTTTGAACATGACAGAACACAATAAAAATGACACTAACAAGAATTTTGTATTATCATACACTATAGTATAAAATACAGTGAACAAAAAACAGTCATTACCTACATTCAACAGTTTTTAGTACCTTATTGGATGCAGGGAATAACTAAATCTTCTTCACTGTAGATTGTCAAACAAAAAAAAAAAAAAAAACAAAAAAAACAAAAAAAAAAAAATTATTAGAATTTATAGTGCAATAAAATTGGTTAAATATTAAATTGAAATGAAAACAAAAACCAACCAACTCTCTTTCATAAAAGGAATAATGGACTTATCATAGAGAAAAAAGAGATAATAGATCGCGCGGCAATTGGATGTGTTTACATTGAATTGCAATTGCTACTTCATAATATGTAGGTACGCGTAAATGTTATCATTCCAATTTTTTTTATCAGTTATTCAGTTCATCAACGTTTTGAATTTTCTATTCTGTAATTTCGATATTTTCTATTTTGACAATTTAAAAAATTTATTTGTAGCAAATATTTGTTTATTTTAAAGTGTACCAAAAAAAGTTATTTATTTTCATCATTGCTACATATTTAAATTTAATACTTATAGACATTTTGACAATTTTGTGAATTTTGAAAAAACTTGTCACTGTTTTAATTAATCCTACATTTCTACGTTTATTTGAAATAACTTAGTTACCCTTCAATTTTATATACAAAAAAATTTCACATTGGTAACACTCGCTCTCTTTATGTAAGTGCTCAACTTAAATAACTATTTATTTAGACGGTGCTGTATATATATGTTGACAACAATTCAGTGATTGGTGCGTCCAGTAGTTAACACTTTAAATGTTTTCTACGTACATATTAGTGTAAGAGTTTAATTCTGAACTTGGTAACATCGAACATTATTTATTAATTAACCATATTTTATTTAAATATGATTTTAAATTTTGTATATTTATTTTATTTTTAGTTTTTATTAAAACTGTCAACAAAAACTAAAAAAAAAACATACTAATTTGCAATATGTATTTGCATAAAATTTTTTTTTTTTTTTTTTTATTTTCAATAATTTTCCTTCATTTTTTATTTTTAATTTTTATTTTGATGATTTCGCCGAGAAAAAAATAATATGCCTTCTTATAGCTACGAAGATAGCTAATACATATATAATCAATAAAAAATCTGTTTTGAAAGAAAAAAAAACAAAAACAATTTGAACTCATACAATCATCTAAGTACATATTTCATTTTTGTTTTACATTCCAGGTCAGAAGATTGGTTCAATGGTTGATATATGAATAATATATCATATTATATTATATACCTATATATAATTGGCTTAATTATAATTGTTTAATATAAAATTTAATAGTTTTGATGTAGGTACCTATGTATAGGTAAAAACTTTTTTTTTTAATTCATTTTAGGTGTACCTATACCTATCTCATTTATTATCAATTATTATTATATTATAAATACATTCATATACTTATATGGGTGGATATTTCTAATTCATGTACATTTTACAAAAAAAAAACAAAAACAAATCAAATTGTTGTAAAACTGACCAAATTGGAATAGTTTAAAAATTATGTTGCACTCCTTCTAACACGTAGCAAAAAGTTCAATATCAATTTTAGTCAGACGTTTATTAAAAAAAATTAATATAAAAAGGAGGTTTCCTTTTACTTCTTTCCTTTTTTTTTTTTTTTTTTTCTTTATTATTTCAAACGAGTAAAATACAAATTTTGTTATAATTATAATCTTATTCAAATATTTATAAGATAAAGTTCAATTTTATTATTAAATCTATTATTAAATCTAATAGTAACATGATCTTAAGTATAGAGAGTATTTATATTTGATTTAATAAAAAATGAAAAAGATAAAAAAAAAGTAGTTTAGATTAAGATTAACATTATATACTAATTAAATTAAGATGTAAAAATATATGTTTAAGACCTAGCCTAAGCTGTCTGGTCGAATTGTGTATTATAAATCAATTTTTATTTTCCTAATACGTGTTAGAACGATCACATGAGTATACAATAATAATATAGAATTAATATAAAATATATGCAAAAGTGCATTTTAATTAGTTTCATACATTTTAATATAATTTTACTTTCATTTAATTTTATTACTTTATTACCACTTATTTTTTTTTTTTTTTGCATTGCTATTTCCATTGTTATTTCTATTGTTTTAATTACATTTTATATTTTTTATGATGGATTGAAAGAAGTATTAAGACAAGATATAAGAGCCAGAAGAAGAAAAAAAAAAACAAAAAAAGAACAACAAATAAAAATTATATATTCCTGCCAATAGATCATAGAGTTGAAAATGTGAAAAGAAAAAAGAAAAAAAACTCAAAAATCAAAAATATACTTTTGAATGCTAAAATGCATGAATTTTAAAATGCAGTTAGTCAATCAATATAAACTACCCAATTTTCTAGTAATGTGTTACTTTGTTTTGTTTAGGTAATGTTATGTGTGCTTAACAAGAAACAAGTAATATTTTTTTTGAAGTGTGGTAAATTTTCTATTTCTTTTAACTTTGTAGGTAAGTCATTATAGGATTTTAGGCAGTTGTAAAGGCAGTTTGTTTTTTGTTGTTCTGTTCGGAATAATGAAAGATAATAGTTTGATTTATTCCTTGTATTGTGTGTATATAGATCAATATTTCTGTTAAGAATGAAGTTGTGTTTGATATAGTTATTTATTATTTTGAAAGCTAATATGTATAATTCTCTGGTGCATATAAAATCGAGGCTTGGAAATGCAGGGGAGTATAGTAAGTTTGTTGGATGTAGTATTGGGTAATTATTAATAATTTTGATGGCTTTTTTATGAAGAACATTTAATTTACTTACGTGGGTCTTTGATGCTCTACTCCAGATTGGATTTAGATATGTGATGTTGGAAATAATATAGGATGAGAAAATAACAAAGAGGCTTTTTTTATCTAAGAATTGTTTCAGTCTTTTTAATATGAATATATAAGGAGCAATTTTTTTACATACAAAGTCTATATGCTCTACCCATTTGAGATTAGAATCAATCACCATTCCTAAGTAATTGTAGTTCTTAACAACATCAATTTGATCATTTTTAAATAAGAAGTTGGGATGAGCAAAAGTTTTGTTTTCAAATAAGAGGATTTTAGTTTTTTTTAGGTTTATAACCAATTTATTTTTTACTAACCACTCATCGATTAAAAATAAATCGTATAGTATTGACGACTTAAGATCGGTTTCGCTATTAGTTGAATATTTTATAGCCAAGTCATCGGCAAATAATTGCACCTTGCCTTTCAGATTTAGCCGTGCTATATCATCGATATAAATTTTAAAAAGATCAGGACCGAGAATTGAGCCTTGAGGCAATCCTTTTTTGCTTAATTTACAACTACTGTACGTTTTTCCTATTTTTATTTTTTGCACCCGACCAACTAAATAGCTTTTAAAAAATTCAATTTGAAGGTGGGTAAAATGAAGTTTCTTGAATTTTAATAATAGGACATCATGGTCCACACAATCAAATGCCTTTTGAAGATCAATAAATACACAGGCAGTAAATTTTCCTTGGTCCATGCTCTTGGAAATAGAATCTGTAAGAGAGACGCAAGCTGCAGTTGTGTTTGAATTCCTTTCGAACCCAAATTGTTCCGGATGTAATATTCCATTTCCATCCAAAAAAACAGACAGTCGCTTTTTAATTATTTTTTTATAAATTTTTGAAATAGTACTCAAAACAGATATTGGTCTATAGTTTGTCGGATCAGTTGTATTATCTTTTTTATGAATTGGGGTTACAATAGCAGTTTTTAGTGGTTCCGGGAAGATGTGCGTTTCGAAAGAAGTATTAATAAATTTGGTCAATAAGGGTACAAGTCTATCAGCAAACCTTTTGACAATTTTTGCTGAGATATTATCATGCCCTGTTGCTGAGTTTGATTTTAAGGACATAATGGTTGTTTCTACTTCTTCAGTTGTAGTCGGTGTTAGCTCAAAAGACTTGTATATAGTTCGCAATGTATTGTCGAAGTAATTTTGATCAATGGGTTCATCTGATATGTTTAAATTATCCGTTACATTAGTAAAGAACTCATTCATGCACTCAGATATTTCACTTTCATCAGTAACTGCCTGATTTTTATACTCGATTATTTTTTATGATCGTTGGATTGAGCTCCTCCAGTATTAAACATTATTTTCTTGTATAATTCCCATAATTTTTTACCATCATTAGGATATTTTGCAATTTCTGTGGTACAAAATTTCACTTTTGCTTCAAGAATCAAGGACTTAACTTTTTTGCTATAAATATTATATAATTCGAGAGTGTGTGCATCATTTGGGTACTTACGTTTAAATTTAAGGAGAGAGTCTCGGATTTTGATAGTTTCGAGAATTTCATTGGTCATCCAAATATGTTTTTTGCTTTTATTATTCGATGAAATTAAGATGGTATATTTAGTAATTAAAATTGTTAAACTTTGAATAAGCAGATCAAGATTTTCAATGTTATCCATTGTATTCCAAAATGGATCATTACAGAGGCCTTTTATTTCTTGTGTAAATAAAAAGAATAACAATAAACAAAAAAACTGAAAAAAAATGTGCTAACCCATTCAATGCATCACCTTTCTCGGTCTGGTATACGGTTGCAAAAAAAAAAAAAAAACGTAAGCAAAAAAGAGACAGATATAAAAGCGTAATATGATATTCATTTTATGTATGTATGCATATATAAATATTCCTATTTTCAAATTTTTCTGATTTTGTGAATTAGTTTGCTTGTTTTCTGCTGCTCTCCTATTACTATTATTTATGAACCAACGACGCATTTCTCGAAAACCCACGCCAACCAAAAAAACGTCGACTGTACTTTTTCCTCTATCCTACCATGTTCTGAATGGTAAACACATCCCAACACGATCATCCCTAAAACGTGGTTATCGACCAAAACCTGATACGGCAGCCAGCAACAGCAGCGTCCGAGCAGCAGCAGCAAAATTATTTTAATTTCTAATATTGCAGCTGCGGCCTGTCAAATTTATATTTCGTATTCCATACAAACATTTATGCGGAGTTTTATTAAAATTTTATTAAGATTTATATAGGAAATATAAATTTGAAGAAAAAAAAAATATCTTGTCGACCATTACAATATACAAAAATATAAATAAATTAAATAAAAATCATAATAAACAGGTAAATTAATATAATGTAAAAAATTGAAAATACATTTTCTGATTTATTTAATTTAATTTTCAAGTCATAGACCTTAAGTGTTTATGAATCAAAAATAACCTAGATATTTTAAAGGTTAATAATAAATAACTGAAAACAATAGTACCTAATTATTGTAAAGTCATTGCGGCATGTTTGAACTTAACATAAATTGTATTTTTTACCTCATATACTCGTACTTACCTACCTACCTATTTGTTTTTCCCTTCAAGAAAATTTTTTATTTAAGAATTTTCTTTTCTTAATAATATTCTACTAATTAATTTGGTTAAAATTAACTTTTAATTAAAAACTTATTTTATAAAAACAAAAGCAAAAAGGAAAAATCAAAATGAAGTCCTTGACTGAAAATATTTATATAGAGCATAGATATTTTCTTTTAGAATATTTTCTTTAGAAATTTTTATTCAATATTGAAAAAGAAAACAAAAATTTTGATTAGTCATTTTCATTATTGACATCACACGAAGGAGACACCCCAGCCATTAAAATATTATTATAATAAATAAAAATAAATAAAAGTAAGTAGTGACAATCAAATTTGATTTGAAAACACTGAGTCTTTAGTATAGGAAAACTAATTTCTTTATAGTTAAATATAAAAAACGCAATTTATTATTTTAGTTTGCAACAATTTTACCCATTGGTTATAGTATTCTGCATTTCAGATTAGTCTTACTTTATTGTTTCAATGTTGAATTTAAATTTGTAATTGTTTTAACTAACTTTTTATTTTCGGTTTATCTACGGCTGATCATCATAATTGCATTGTAAGCACACAAACAAATTTTACAATCATTACACACCTTCAATAGACTAGCATAAAATAAAATAATGTTAATTACACAAGAAATACAAGCAGACCTTAGGATTTTGACAGTAATAATTACTATTGGTTGGATAACAACCCTATTCGACAGTCAAACTAATTGCGTCTTCTCCTGTCAACCACATTTTATTTTGAATATATCAATCCGGTAGCATCAAATCTATTACTTATATTATTCTAATTTATAATAAAGTTTAAGTATTATAATTTGTATAAGTTTTTGCGCTCTAATATGTGTAACATAGAGAAAATTAAATTAATATTAAATACACATGCCACTAGAAGAAAACGACAGAGAAAACAAAACAATTAACTAAATATAGACCTAACTAAATAATGATAATTTACTAATATATGAACAGGCTAAACAACTACTAGCCAAGAATAATTTGACAAATTTACTTCATTTTTAAACCTAAACACATGATGACCATCAACGTGAAGACAATAATAAAAACAACAATAAGTCATCAAAGCGTCGAAGACTTAAAATTCTCTTTCTATTTTTCATACTTTTTTTGGAAAAACCTCTCTTAAGAAAAATTCAATCCCAACATTAGGCAGGATTTAAAACTCATTTGTGTATCAGGAAAATCTTCAGAATGCTTAAAACTAGTTTCGGACATTTCACAATTTTCAACCTTTAAAAGATTTCAGTTTCATCTTCCACTCACCATACTCTTCTGCTCACAATCAGCAGTAGGCGTGGATTTTCATATCTAAGCCGGAAATAATGATATCATTCATGGTTTGAATTTTATCTGTAATGGAAGTGATGACGTCCTGGAATGTTCTTATCCAGGCTGTAATCTTATCTATATTGACAATAACAAGCCATACATACAAATGCGTGTGCGAAAGAACGTTTGTATATGAGTAAACATATGAAAAAGATTGCGTGCGCGCATATTCTGTACTTCAAACTGTACATTTATACTACCATACACATGCAAGATTAACCGTGTTCAATCACGTAGGCCTGGACTTTACGTTTTTTGTTTTTACAGTTAATTTTGGCAATTTGTTTTTTTTTATGTTAGTTCATATTTGTAAGCATTTGTAGGTGAAACTGAAAAAATAAGTTCAATCAATCAATAAATTAAAAATAATTTTAAGCCTTCATAGTTTCGGCCAATTGCCAAAAATCTTAAAGTAGCTATAAGCCGATATTCTGCTGATATGCTTTTTCTTATTTGTGTATTTTGTTTTTAGTACAGGTTTGAACATATTTAAAAGAGTATCAAATATTTCCGCATTCATTCTAAAATAAATATATAAATCTTCCGGATTATTTTGTCTTCACTCCTTAAGTAATTTCACGTCACTATAATTTTTTCTATTTCTTAACCACTTTTTTTGTCAAATTTTACGTTTCTCTTTTAAATTTTATATATTTTAAATAAATTAAAACAAAAACTACAGGTACTTTACTTACACTCATGATTAAAATAACCAGAAAACTGTTCGATTTGAATTTGGAGTGTTCAAATTTTACGACACGCCATTCCAAAATTTTAATTACAATAACAATTTGTATGCATGAACTTAAAGCTTTAAAACGAACAGTATTCGCGCAGACAAGAGTGTACAGTGTATGGGTATAAACAACACGCCACGCAAGATTGCAGCAAAAACTCACACTTTCGCGTACAAGTTTGCGCGCGAGTAAGAATTTGTGGTGTATTGCCTGCTAATGTCATGCGTATAGTTTTAGGTATTTATCTATCTTGATATATAATTTTCTTTGAAATTGGTCATATCATGGCATAATATGTTAATCTACATCTTATATAAATTTATTTTAGAAAGATCTTGATGTATAAATTCGAAACGATGACCGTACCGGTATGCATAAGTGCATTAAAATCTAGAAATACCACATCAACGTCACTAGAAGTGAATATAGTCTTTCTAATACACAAAGGAAGTGATGACGTCACAGAAATTTCTTATCTAACTTGTTATCTTATATATACGAGTAGTGATGACGTCCTCTTCAGATCTTATTTATAGTCTTATTTTTTTCTGTCTGTAGATCTCATCTATACTGTTACACCGGAATTACGTCACAATGTTTCTTATGAATTCATATTGGGATTAATAAATAAAAAGTCATAATCCTCCCACGTAACAATTTGATCGCTAAAAGACTCATGCGCAAGACTCTTATAGCACTATTATAAACACTCTTATAGCGGTATTAGCGTTAACTTGAGTGCTCCGCAATTGCTGCGAAAGGTTATAAATATGTTATAGCACTAAAATGGAGAATGCTATAAGGCACCGGAACAAGTGCTGTAATATTGGTATAGGATTAGTATACATGCATTAGTGTATATGTTTTTATTTTGAAATGATATTCATTTGAAATAATTTATGTTATGCGAGAGTGAGAAAGGTATTATTTTTTATTTTCAAATAATAATTTTATGGAGTTTATATTTATTTCCTGAGAAAGGGAGATAGATATTAGTTAATAATATAAAAAATGTCTTACTAATTCGGTCAAAAATAATTGTATTAAAATTTATAATTATTGTGAACAAAATGCAAAATTTGGCTGGGAATGAAATTTCATTGACATTTATTATAAAAATACTTCGAAGAAATACAATACCCTCCAAAATTAACCAATTTTTAAATAAATAAAAGAAAATATATTTTTAAATTGCATCTTCAAAATATTTAATAATGTATGTTACTTAATGCATAACATCAAATTTGATATTTAAATAATTATTCTTTTAAGTAAAAATGATATTTTTGTGAAAAGAATGCAAAATAAAACTTTTTAGTTTTTGTTTATTTAAAAAAAATTTACCATGTTTGTAGAAAATAATGGCCGTCGCAAAATATTTATCTAAAAGCTACAGTAATTTTATTAGTAAACTTAAAGGAATACAGTAAAATAATAACACCACTACTGTTATTCTAGCAATTCTATTCTTATAACAACACTTTAACTCTTGATATAAGATTACGCAATTTTAGATTATGAAAACATTGCTGTATCCTTGCGGAAAATTCCATTATAACAACTCCCGCAATTGCTATAAGAACATTCTTATAGCAATATTAATCACATTATTCCCATAAAAACATCATTATAACACTTTTAGTGCTTATCGGGAGTCATATAGAAGTCTTGTAACACTTTTTTTATTTTTATAACAATAAAATGTTACGTGGGCTCTCATGACCATATTATCTACTAATTTAGTAATGAGAGCAAATATATAGAGCATAAATCAATATTATTATTTTATTTTTCTTTTTTTTTTTAAATTTCACTATAATAGAAATAAAATTGTTATGACTGAATTGTTATTATTTTTTATCATTTTAATATTTTTATTATCTTTAATTTTATATCTTTACTTGCTGAATTGAATTTTCATTCGTTTTGAATTTCACAAAGCTAGTTATAATAAAACTGACCAAAATTAAAACAGAAAATGGGTTCTAATTTTTTTGAGTGTACATTTTATGTGCATCTGGAACAATAAAATAACATTTTGGTTGATGCTTCTCTTTCCAATTAAAGTAAAGTGTAGAAAATAATTGTGTTATATTATTTTCATTATATTAATTTAATTATTAAACACTTATGAGGCCAGTGCTGGCTTATGGAGCACCCATTTGGTATAATCTAAGTGCCAGTAATATGGAAAAATGGAATAGAAATGGATTAGAGTTTGCCTGGGGAAAAATAGAACACCGCAATCAGACTTTAAGAAATATTATTCCAACAAGCTTGTATATAAATTAGCTATTACAAAGAGTTTCGGTAATTTTTTTATCAATCTGATTCGTAGGCATTCCAATAGATCAATGAGAAAACGGCTTAATGTCTTATGTATATTATCATAACGATGAATACATAAAAATGAGCCAAGAGAAAGATTGTGTGTCCCCAGAGACTTTTATTTATCTAGTTATATACAAAACCAAAACTGTATCCCAATATTATGTCATTATAATATTTGGGGGCCACATGTTTTTTGATTCTGATCCTCAAATTCCGTATTCATTCCGTATATAGGGACAAACGATATAAAGTTGATTACTGGTGGTTGGAGGAAGCTCAATTAAATATATATTAATATATTTTAACTATAAAAAGTAGACTTAAGTTTTGGCTCGGATAAGTTAAGTTTTATTTATTTTTTTTCTCTTTATTTATCTGTGTTCACTTACAATTTGAATAATTCAAAAATAGTTACAAATTAATTCAATATAATAAATAAATTGAATAACAATGTTAAAGTTGTAATTTTGACACACATTGTACATAAGAGTTTTATGACCGTAGCCTAAGCTGTCTGGTCTTATAATTTATTAATAATATAAAAATTCAATTGTTTGATAATAGTTTTTTTTTTTTTTTTAATATAAAATAAATACAATCAGTTAGAAATTCATTAAAAATTTACATTAATTCAAATATAAATTGCACATTTATACATTAAGAAATTCGACGATTTTTTTTTTGTATTGACAGAAATTATCAATTGACTTAATATTACCATCAGGTAGATCATTGAAATTTTTTAAACAATTGTAGAGGCAGCTTGTCTTTGACGGTTTGTTTTGAACAGTGATAGATAAAAATTTCATTTGTTTCGGGTGTTATAATTATGCACATCTACATATCTGTTCAAAATGAAATAATTCTTAATTTGATTATTTATTATTTTAAAGCCCAGAATGTACAATTCACGCTTACATATATTATCGAAACTAAGGTACTTATCAGAATAAATCATATACTCGTTGGGTGCAATATTGGGTAATTATGAATTATTTTAATAGATTTTTTCATTAGTATTTCTATTTTTTTTAAACTAATTTTTGGCGCTCCACTCCATATAGGGTTGACATAAACAACATTTGACAAAATATATGACGAGTATATAATAAAAAGCGTTTTTTTTTATCGAGAAATTTTTTTAGTCTGCGTAGAATAAAAACATAAGGAGAAATTTTTTTGCAGACAAGATCAATATGATCTTCCCATTTAATTTTGGAATCTACTACGAGACCTAGATAGTTAAGAATTTTCACTACATCAATACGTGAGTTGTTGTGTAGAAATGTTGAATCAGAAAATAATTTATTTTCAAATAACAGGATTTTTGTTTTTTTGTTGTTTAATAGTTTAATAGATTAATACCAGGTCTTCTAACATCGCAATCTTCAAATCACATTACACTGCTTAAAGAGTACCTTATGACTGCATCATCTGCAAAAAGCGAAGCAGAGTCATTGAGATTAAGCCGTAAAAGATCGTCAATGAATATTTTAAAGAGGTCAAGACCTAGTATAGAACCTTGTGGTACACCTTTCTTTATTGTTGCTGTTTCACTTAAGCAATTAGCAATGCGGACACATTGTGATCTTTCTGTTAAATATGTTTTAAAAAATTTAATTTGATCGTTTGTTAACTTTAAGCAGGATAATTTATGTAAAACGACATCATGATCAACACAATCGAATGCTTTTTGAAAATCTATAAAAATACAACCAGTATATTTACCACTATCTGTGCTTTTAGTTATATACTCATTTAAAGATAAGCATGCGGACGTTGTACTTGAATTTGTTTCAAAACCGTATTGGTCTAAGTTATATTATTACATTTTATAAAAGAAGTCAGTCTTTCTTTTATGATTTTCTCAAATATTTTGGAAAATGCACACAACATCGATATTGGTCTATAATTAGAAGGATTTGTAGCGTCTCCAGATTTATAAATAGGTGTAACAATTGCCTTTTTAAGACAATTAGGATAATATTGACTAAGATCGGTGCCAACCTGTCTATAAATACTTTAATTAGTTTCGTCGAAATGCCATTATGCTCGGTGGAAACCGATGATTTTAGCGAGTTAATCGCCGCCTTAACCTCATCTAGGTTTGTTGGTGTTAGATCAAAGTTTGTATGTACATTGCGACAAAAACTACTAAGATATTGGTAATCTAAATTATCGGTTGGTATACTCAGACTATCTGTTATCGTTCTAAGTGTTTCATTCATGATTTCTGATATTTGCTGTGGAGATGAAACAGTATGGTTTTCATGGTTGATAACTTTAATACCACTATTATGGTTTTGGTAAGATTTATTTAGCATTATTGATTTGTAGGTAGCTCACAATTATTTTGGATTTCCGGGATTCTATTTTTAGATTATAAGGTTTTTTTTTTAATTTAAGCAAGAAATTTTTTCCGGTGTTAATGCTAGAAAAATAAATAAAAAATTAAAAAAAAAAAAAAAAAAAAAGATGATTATTTTCAAAGTCAGTTGATTAATATCGGTCTTAATAACATGATTCTTAACCCCGTTACCAGTGATTTTTTGAAAAAAAAGACCGGGGACGTTTTTAATACTTCCTTGTCTCAGTCAAGTTTTTTTTTTCTATTAAAATCATACCAAGTTTATTAAATTTACTGTACACATTCAAAATATTTATTTATCTATTGAATATCTTACATTTATTTAATTTAACTGTTATTGGATCTTTTGAACCCTAAACATATAATTTTTTTTTTTAATATAATACAAAAATTGGTATCCTATTCAAAATGTGAAACGGAATTTCTTACATTTAGGAAAATACATCTCAAGTCAGTCAGCATCAACGACTGATCAGAGATCATTGTTTTTAAATAAAATTTGAATTTGAAATGATTTTCAGAAAAGGTTCAATGTCCTTGAAATGAAATTGAGATTTTCTGATTTTTGTGTACAATAGTAAAAAATATACAAAAAAAAAAATAATAATAAAAAAAATAAGAAAATATAAGAGAAAATTTTTTTATATCTTAATTCCCAATATTCTCATATTAAAATCGAAACATGATTTGAAAATTTTTTCTCCGTATTTGGAATCCGGTCAAAAAACACAAAAAAAAAGAGCTAAAATAAAAATAAATTTTTGTTTGCAATTTTCATTGAATTTTGTTGCATATTTAATAGAACTTGAATACAAAAGGTAAAATCAAATCAAGAGCTTAGGACCAGAAATACATTTTAATATTCTTTGAAAAATAAAAACAACAAAAACAACAACAACAGAAAAAGGAACGAGAAGAAAAAAAAATATATCCAGATGGAATAAATAATTTGTTTGTTTACCTTTAATATTAAAATGTACACATATGTAAATGGATACCATCAGAATAAATAAAAATTTTCCTTTGAAAAATAATGTTTATTTCATTATTCTTTAAAAACAGAAACGAGGCAGCAAATAAAAAAAAAAAAATTTTTTTTTTTATAAATTTTATTTTGAATTTTTTACTGGAATTTGTTTTTTTTTTTTTTTTGTTAACTCAAATATAAAATCATAATAATTTGTAGGCGTATCTGCATACCAAATTTTCAAATTGGAAATCAATTGTTTCTTATTCAATTTTTTTTTTTTTTTTTTTGCTTTTATTCTTATTTATTTAAATTCAGAATTATTTATTTCAAATTTATGATGTTCCTATTTAATGTATTTTTAAGAATAATGAAATATATGTAAATTTAATATGCAAATTTATTTGTAAAATTCAACAAATTTATTTAATAAGTTGTCATTTCTTATATTTAAATTTATTAGTTAAGAGAAAATATTAATTCTAGTTCGTTAAAAAGACCTGTTGGGGAATACATAGTTATAGGTATATCTATACCTAAATTAGAAATTTACAATTTAAGATTTTTCTTCGTTTAAATTATGTTTTTTTTTGTATTTAGTGAAGATAGTGCTGAGCTATGCACTATTCAAATACGATTATTAGAAAATCAATTTTTTTTACATAAATTTGATTTCATAATGCTAAAAAAAAACTTATCTAAATAATGATTGGCTCGGGTTTTGATGCACATTACAATAGAGCATTTATATTTGAAGTAAATCAAAAACGATATATTATATTTTTTACATAAGCAACTCTTAATCAATTCAAAAAAGATAGTAATTTGTAGTAATGGAATATGAAATCACAATAGTGTAGAAATTATGTATTACTATGGGAATTCTAATATTATTTTTATTTCTCTGAATTACAAGCGATTAACAATGTTATATTTTTTGCTTATGCATAATTTGTTTTTCTGTTGACTTACTGTGAACTTGTAATATTTGTACACTTGTACACTATTGGCAAGAATAACTAATATTAATTTTGAATTTTTGTAAATTAAATTATTTATTACCAACTGAGGGACTGCCAATATCTACTCAAGCTCCAAATATAGAAGAAATCAAAGCTACAATCAATATCCTGAAGCACAACAAAGCAACAGGTGAAGATGGAATTCCAGCAGAAATAGCCAAACTGGACCCTGACTTATTCGCAAAAACAATTGAACCCCACATCAGGAAAGCATGGATAGAAGAGAATATACCACCATCATGGAAGAAAGGAATGATTGTCAAGATACCTAAGAAAGGAGACTTGGCAAATTGCAGCAACTGGAGAGGAATCACGGTTCTAAATACTATTCATAAGATAATAGCAATTATTATAAAGAAAAGATTAGAAGAAGTACTAGAACCAATACTACGGAAAGAGCAGGCAGGTTTCAGACCAAACCGAAGCTGTGTAGACCAGGCAAATACTTTACGGGTCATAGTTGAACAATCAGTGGAATGGAATGCCCCACTATATCTACTATTCATAGATTTTAAGAAAGCATTCGACACAGTCAAGAGATGCGCAATATGGAGAACACTTACAAAGAAAGGAGTTCCTGAAAAAATCATCAACATCATCAAAGCGATGTATGAAGATGCAGAGACAACAGTTCAACACAGAGGTAAGATCAGTGATCCATTCTACACCAATATAGGAGTTAGACAAGGATGTCCACTATCTCCACTTCTCTTCAACACAATACTAGACGACATTCTAAGAGAAGTTTGCACTGGAATAAACGGAATAGAATGGGATCTCTTCGGAAACTTAGAAGACTTAGATTACGCAGATGATGTATGCCTCATATCAAAAAATCAAAGGGACCTACAGAACAAAGTCAACAGATTACAGGAAGAAGCAAAGAAATCGGGACTGGAATTAAATATCGAGAAAACCAAAGCAATGAGGACAAACAATAGTTACAGTGAGCCAATAACAGTGAGTGGACAACAGATAGAATACGTAGAAGAATTCAACTACCTGGGGTGCATTATAACATCAAGAGGAGGTGCAACAGAAGATGTCAACAGCCGTATAAATAAGGCAAGAAGAACATTTGGGAGCCTAATGAAGATATGGCGGAGCAACCAAATATCGAGAACAACAAAGCTAACAATATTCAGAGCATGTGTTAAGTCAACATTAATATATGGCAGTGAAACATGGCTCACTTCGGTCAGAATCAAACAGAAGCTACAAGTATTCATCAACAAGTGCTTGAGATTTATATGCAGAATATTCTGGCCGGCAAGAATTAGCAACGAAGATTTATGGATGATAACTGGAGAAGAACCTATCAACAGACAGATAAATAGGAAAAAATGGAAATGGATAGGTCATACACTAAGGAAATCAGAAAGTGATATAGCAAGAAGAGCTCTAGAGTGGAATCCACAAGGACAAAGCAGACCCGGCAGACCATACAACACATGGAGACGCACAATCGATCAAGAATTAACAGTCAACAATTATACCTGGGACGATATTAAGGAAGTAGTACTCAACAGAGAGGAATGGAGGTTCACTATCGAAGCCCTATGCTACCACGCGGAGTAATAGGAGAAAAAAAAAAAAAAAAAAAAAAAAATTATTTAATGAACATTTTTTTTTCATCGAAAATGTTATAACTATGCATTCCATTTTATTTTTATTTATTTATTTATTTGTCTTCAAATATAATAATTGGTGCATTTTTAATCATTTTATGTGATTCAGTGCGATTGTTTTGATTCAGGTCCAAGGTTTTTCAGTGTTTCAGTCGAATACGTATAAAATAATTCTTTTCGAGACATTGTGCGGTAAATCTTTAGGCCTACCTTGTGATCGGCTCAAATAAAGAGCAATTCATCATTGTTGTTTCTAACGTTATTATTTACAAATCAAGCAAGTTTGTATGTTTGT
Organism: Argyra leucocephala; assembly: GCA_963942445.1. NCBI lineage: Eukaryota > Metazoa > Arthropoda > Insecta > Diptera > Dolichopodidae > Argyra > Argyra leucocephala. Next base: position 79,389,807 of record OZ012681.1, on the reverse strand, counting down.
ATTTACGAACTGGGTTGGGGTCGAAATCCTATTTTTGAAAATCTTATTTTCTGAAAATTTTATTTCTGAAAATCTTATTTTTTCAAAATCTTATTTTGTATTTTTTGTTTTTTTTTTTCTAATTAGGAGCACATAATAACGCATACGGCACTGTTTTAGTAAAAAAATGTGTTTAAAAAAATTATTTTATTTTTAAATTGGGGGCTGCCGCTCCCAAAACCCCCGCTCCTCATTTATTGGAACCCTGCTTTTGCCGACTGCAAGTAAACGCATACGGCACAGTCTTAGTAAAAAAATGTTTTTACAAAAATTATTTTATTTTTAAAGTCGAGGGCTGCCGCCATCAAACCCCCGCTACTCATTTATTGGAACACTGTTTTTGCTGGCGGCAAGTAAACGCATACGAAACGCATGAAAGCATGTGATATTAAGTTTCGACCCCAAACCCTGGGACTTTGGACCTATTGTCTTCATCACATTTAAGGGCTGTTGTACCAAATCCATTTTGTGTATAACTTAAATTTCACAACAAAAAAAGATTAATATGGACGAGAAAAAAATTTTACAGGAAAAAATAAGATTTTCGGAGAAAAAAATAAGATTTTCAGAAATAAGATTTTCAAAAAATAAGATTTTCAGAAATAAGATTTTCAAAAATAAGATTTTTAGAAAATAAGATTTCGTCACTATCCGTTACGAACTACGTTCATGTATACAGATCGTGACATTGGATTTGAATATTCTTAATTTGATTATAATGAAGGTTTGAATTTGCCCAGTTTGTCCGAAAGCTTATAAATATACTGAATTCTTAAAGCTTGTTTCACTTTCAAAATCCATTGTCGTACATTATTTTCTTCTTATTTATCATATTTTGGTCGTAAACATAAATATAAAACCATTTGCAAATATAATAATGTTAGCAACAAACGATGAATGATAATGTGACAAATGCTCTTGATTAGAACTAACAACGTGGTTGTACTAAAAATTTACCACACAAAAGCCTACATGAATTCGATTTAACGACTGGATAACCCTAGACCGAATATAGCAGCTATGAATCAACACTTTTAGTTTTTATTAAAAAGTTAGAGAAGATCCACATTTGTTGAGGGTCATTTATTTAGGCTCCTTGGCATTATTTGAAGTCTAATCAGCGATTTCAATTATACGCTGTAGCCTGTACTCTATATGACACACTTTTGTGTCAAAACATATCAATATTTTATTTATTATAATTATTACAAAAAATATTTTTTTAAATTATAAGCTATGATTTATCATCACAATCTTCTAGTTTTGAATTTTTAGAAAAAAATTACATCTGAGTCCACCTGTTGACTGCAACTGAGAGAAATCGAATTTTTATCAAATTATTATGTTTAACTTGCATTTCTAGAATGTTTGGGTCTCTCTTTCTTGCTCCTCTTTATTTAAAAACCGAACATTTTTACGGAGTTAGATGGTCATATTTCTTAAATCGTAATCATTTCTTAAATCATAACATGAGCCTATTCGGCTCATTGTTTTTGTCAAAACTACGTGTTTTCTAAATTTTCCGTAATATTGTAACGATTCTTCTTTCTAATCTTCATTTAGGTCAATATTTACATATTAAAATTACAAAAATACATAGTTTTTTTTTTTTTTTTGTTTTTTTTTTGCTTAAAAAAAATACCACGTAAATTCATAACATGAGCCTGAGAGACTCTCATATAATATTTCATAATAATTTCATAATAATGCAAGTTTTGACATGAATAAATGATGATGAAGTGACTGACGACATAGAGTTATGATGTGCCAATTGTGAAAATGAATTCACTTATGATTCTGATAATAGCGGTGAAATTATAATTTCTCATGGAGAATTTTTTGCAAAAGATGGTAAAAAATGGGCTCAAAGGCTTTAACGATTTGTCTAAATTAATATTTTGCGCTGGAAACCTCTGCAATTGCACGCCTTCTTCGAAATCAAATAACCAAATATATCGATCGTTTTAGGAGCCTATGGTTCAATTATATTCAAAACCATACTGTAGGCGTAAACCGCTTTGACAAAATTTTACGTTTTATTAGATTTGATGAAAAAACCAAGAAGTAATCGACGTAGATTTGACAAATTAGCCCCAATTCGAGACGTGTTTGAAGCAATAAACAAGAATTTGGAAACTATTATGTATACCTTCTGAAAATCTTTTCGTAGACGAACAATTAATGCCAACATATGCAATCAAAACCTTACAAGTATTGTATTAAAATTTGGTGGTTTGTAACTCTCAGACGGCATACCTACTCAAAGGAATTCCATATATTGTGAACAAAGATAATAACAGAGCAACAGGACCTGCTCAACATGTGGTGGTATAAAATTGTGAACCCCATATTTTGGAACTGGACTGAATATTACAATGGATAACTATTTCGGAACATTAGAACTTGTAAAAAGTTTGTTATCTAATGGATTGACGATTGCAGGAACTTTACAAGTAAAAATAGAGATTAACATTATTTTGTTAATATATATTTATGAATGAGATATCAGTTTTTATGAATTATAATTGATCCGAAATGTTTCGAGTTATTTCATTTCATTTATTTTCATTTATTAATTTATTTGCGATATGCATTGGGTCTATATGTACATACATATACAGCAATTGAGTCAAAACGACAACTAACAATATCGTTCTAAAATATTAAACAGAGAGTAAAAACTAAGCAAAACTAAATTAACAAGCTTGGTGGCGCAGTAGGTAGACCGTCTGCCTTTCAACCGAAAGATCACAGGTTCGATTCAAAACGAAGGCAAAAAATGTTTTCTGGGTTTTTCGAACTGGTCCAGTAACTTTTATCATTGGGGTAAAATAAATCATAAAAAAAATACACTCTATTGACAATTAGTTTAATGTTATCCGACCAGGTAAACCTATAGTATTAAAATAAGCCCCCAGGTTTTCAACATATTCGACATATGGAAATTCGACATTGAAATTTATACTAAATTGATTTTGATTGCTAATTGAAATTGTTTTTTAAAAGATAACAAGAGTATGGGACTTAGCTGCATTTAAATTCAGGCTATTATTGATTGCCCAATAAGATATGGCATCAATCTCATCATTCATTGTTACAGCGCACGCTGAAAGTTGTGAGTGATGGCAACTCATAATATTTTAGTATAGTCAGAATAAAGTTTGCAGTTTTCATTCAAGCATTTTGACTGCATAAAAACTTCATTCAAGTATTTTGGAAGATCATTTATAAAAATTGAAAATAAAATTGGACACAAAGTGGAACCTTGGGAAATCGTATATATCACGTTTATATTATTATTAGTAGTTTTAAATTTATCATTATAAAACATCTTATCTGTTTAACTTTTCATATTAATTCTTATAATATTTTTTAATAATTTTCTCAAATATTTCAAAATTGTTGTGTTTTTGTTTTGTTTCTTTTTTCCTGTAAATATTAAATATATGCCATGTCACGTCGAATATCACTAGAATTTCAACATAACTCTACCTACATTCAAAAAAATTATTATAACAAATAATTTTGGTAAATTTTTGACACTTAACGCATTTTTATCATCTGTTTTCTTAAGCTGAGATTAATTTTTATCATGTCTTAGAACTCAAATTTAATATTCTGAAAAGAAAGTTCACTTGTGACCATCTTAATAACATCAGATTATTATTTAATTTTTGTTTTTTTTGTTTTTTTTTTGCATCCAGAAAGTCAGTTTTGAATCAGAAGCTTCGTTTAATATACTTACATATGATTAATAAATTCAAAATGCCAGAAAGAAATAATGTCAAATTCAATGTTAAACTTTTAATCTTTACAACCGTTTCAAATTAAATATAACGGAATTATTTAAACATGTAATGTAATAAACCGTTAAAATTAACTATCAACGTGTATACTCATAATATCTATTAAAAATTCATGTTTTATTATTTTTTTTTTTCTTGTTCAAAATGCACTGGACCATGTACCCATGTACTTATAATCCAAGATAAAAAATTGTGCATTTAACATTTCAACTTATTAAAAAATATAAAAAAGAATAAAAATAAAACCACACCCACTATTGAATAAAAACTAAACTCCTTTAAAAAAATCCTTAACGGAATAATATATATATAGTAACATCATTTTCTATAGTATGTAAATGGCCATTGTGTAATCTTAATGTCATAAAGAAATTATAAAAAAAAAAAAATGTCAAAAGACAGTGTGAAATAGTGTGGAATGGAAGTATTTTGATGACACACATATGACACTCATTCTTCAAATCTCTTGAGAGTAGTTTAAAAAAAGGGGAGATTTTAATGAAATATTTGAACTTTCAAATTTGTTTGATTTTAAAATTTTTTTTTATAAATAGGATGACTTTCAATTTAACCGTGTAAATTTTTTTCAGCTTATTTAAAAACATGCAAAAAAGACAGAAAGCAACAACAGAAGTAAATAGTCAATGTTATTTATATACAATTTTATGAATCTCTTCAATTTGAAATTTTTAGTTGTTTAGTACTCTTTTTCAGTATCTAACAGTTTTTCTAACGAAACTCATCGCAGTAGCTTTTAATGTTTTTGACAGTAACTTAGGTACATACTTCGCACATACCTTCTTGTACAGCCCTGTACATTTTTGGTTACATTTCACTACCTAAGCGCTCATTACTTGCTATACTTGCTATACAATCAGGCTTTCGTAAATAACACGTGTGCACTTTATGAGATTATTGATAACATTTACAACGAAATAGATAAACAACATGCTGTTATTCTATACTGCCGCTTAATAGCAAAGTTTTTGATGGCGTCAACCATAACCTGCTTTATTTAAAACTTAAATTTGTTTTTAATTCTCACTCTTCTGCTAGTACGCTTATTAATAGTTACTTGACTCAAATTCTTTACCAGTTTAGTGTGGCGTACCTCAAGGTTCTATATTGGGCTCGTTGTTCTTCTTTCTACTTGTTAATGATTTACCCCGTTGTTTGTCTGATTCCCATTGTAGATTGTTTACGGATGATGTGAATGTGTAGTGAAAATGAATGATGATCTTGACGCTGTTCCTTTCTGGGTCGGGACTAACATTAATCTAAAACGAAAGCCATATGATTATTTATTTGTGTAGCATTCTAACAACGAACCTTCCAACGATTAAATTATCAAATTAATGATTTTTTTAAATTAATGATTTGCAAAAAATCAGGGTATTGTTCTTAACTCTTTCGCGACGACTGGTACACATTCGTACCAGCAAAATTCAAAAAAGACTAGAAACATGAAATTGTACTAAAATTGGTTAAAGTAGCATAGCTATTTTTGAAAAAAAAGGGGATATAACAGAATATAACAGAATTTGCTTGGTAAGCGCGATTAGTTTCGCTCATTTGTAGTAAGAGTGTTTATCACAAGTAATAAATTAAAGTTTTGTGATAAAAAGTTAGTGAATCCAAAGTTATTTCAATATTTGTTAGCAAACTAGAATATTTTATAATATTTGTATGCAAATCTGTTACAGTAAGTATGAAAATTATTACATATAAAGTTGATTCTGGGAAGATTTTGGTATAAGTATATATATATATGTATCATTAGTCTTTTATATTGGTACAAATATATACTTACAGTATTTTATACAGTATTTATTTTATTTTCAGCGCTAGAAAAAAATATCAAAAAAATTAACCCAGAGGAGATAGAAGACATCTTAAGAGACGGCTATTCAAGTGACGATAGCCAATCGAGTGCGGATTATTTTTCTTCTGAAAGCGATAAGTTTGACTATCCGAATTTAGATGAAGAACGTGAAAAATGTTCTGAATCTGAAGATTCTGAAATTGATAATGATATTTTATGAGGCGAGCAGCAGATTTATTCAAAATAATGATATTGCAGTTAACGCATTTGATGATATTATATGGTCAAAGAATGATGACACATTCGTGTCTAAAAGAATTGTCAGTGCTGACCAAAATGGTTCAATCACAGAAAACATAAATCTGTTTTGGATTTTTCTGCTTTGGGAATTTTCCACAAATTGGTGCCGCGTTCGCTGATTATGTATATAGCGTAATGCACAAACCAATGAATAACAATGAATGAACAAAAAAATCCAAAACGACGTAAAATGTGTACAAAGTAATGTTGGAGAAATTCAAGTGGTTATAGGATGCATGTTTATAATGTCGTACAACAAACTTCCGTCCATTGTTGCGATCTTAGCCGAAAAAAATCATCGTTCAAATAATTTTTGGTGGAATTAACAGAAGAATTAATTCAGGAAGGTTTGAAGACAACAAAAGTTCGGAGAACATCAAACCCGGATCGCATACAAAATAAAACATCTAATTAGAAACATTTCAGACGAAGATGTACTATTTGCGCTAAGAAAAATAAGCAAATTCGTACCAAGACAATATTTCAGGAATGCAATGTACCGCTATGCAAGTTTTGTTTTGCACTATATCATTCATAAGTTGATTTTGTTTTGTTTCTGTTCATTTTTATATGAAGTTTTTATTTTATTTTTATTGAAATAATAAACTTTAAGTTAATTTGTAAAAGACTGCTGGTACACATGCTGTACCATATATAAAGACGAGTGGTACATATATTGTACCAGTGTCCCCAGCCCAATCACTTGGTAATAACTGAGATCTATTGCCGCATATCACGCTCAGTGCACGGCTTTTAACTAAATTAGTTCAAAATTTTGCTTTAACATGCTTATTCGAAAGCCGTCGTGAAAGGGTAAGATGTTCACATGGAATGATCATATTAATTCAGTTTCTAAAAATGTCTTTTTTTTGTCCACAATTTTTGCAATTAGTTTTTTAGTTTTGATTTTTTGATATTTATATTTTTAATTTTAAAATTTGTTTAAATTCACATAAATGTAATAAATGTAACTAGCTTGAATTAAGCCTGTAAATAAAAGTTCAATGAACTTAGCACGGATATGCTTTAACAAAATGGCAAAAAGGTTAAGCTTCGTGGGTTTTAGAAGTTTTCTTATTAGGTACATGATGGAATTGGTTAAAAATATTTTCACTTTATCCTTAATCTTTCCACATATTTTGTTTGCTGTGATTTACTCTATGCTGGTATGAACTATCCAGATTAAAGGCTGTGTAACATTTTCAGTACCTATAAATAATAAAACATCTAAATTAAAAACTTAAGCTACATATATATATAATGAATCCGATAATCTCACTATTTATCAAAGTATTATAATATCCAAATCTTAGTCGCTTCAGTAAAATGGGTAGAACACCAACTCGGTTTCTTTTTTTTTATAATTGCAAAACATGGCATTTTATTAGTCATGAGATGATCCATAAGAAATATTTCTTTAATGTCCGTCGTTTATTTTTTATTTATTTCAAATTTTAAATTCTAATGTTTTGACTTTTTAATTTCGATTCTGTATTATTGTAGCACAGTGTAAAAAGTGTGAATCTTCCTCGTTACAAAAATAAATGTACCACAGAACATGTATATACCACCGTATAAAAACTACGGATCCGCCTTGATTGTATTTGTGTTTCAATTATAATGTAAAATAAATTTGTTCGGGCGTTCGTCCATGAAGAGGAAATCCACCTTAAGTCTTCTAAAATAGAATGATTCCATTTTATTTAAAATTAATTGTTTTTTTTTAAATATTTTTGTCGTTCATGTGCCAATTTGTAAAGAAAATAATAAATAATCCACAAATAAAATTTCTGTTTAATCTAATTCGTATCTGCCTACTGTAAAAAATTTTTCCATTTCAGTTCCTATAGTCCGATAATCATTGTGTAGTATAATTAATCCTAAAACTGATTGTATTATCATATTTTCTCATTATTGATGACGGTTAAAAAATCAATTTGAAACTCTTATTTCATTATTTGTTTTTTTTTTCCTGTATAGTTTTACCATTTTGATCTAGTAAAACAATGATTATGATTATTAGTTATCATTTATTATCCAAATAACATAATTTCCGTTGCTGCTATCTGACAAAAAAAAACAAAGAAAAACATGTATCGCTTGATATAGTATAACTATAACCTGATGCTGTCATCAACAGAGATGTACATAAACAAAAAACAGAAAAAAAATTACAAATGACAATTTACGATTTACATGACGCATAAAAATCAAAAAATGTAAATATCAAAAATTAACTGTTAATCTCATATTCTGTCTTCAAAAAACAATTTTTTTTTCTGATAGCTCTACATGCTTTTTATGTTATTTTTTTTTTATTATTATGAATTATGAAGGTGGGTTTGGCAGATTCTGTAGGTTGTGAACTGCTCATTTTTTGTCTGTTGTATTTGTATTTTATGTTTTGAAATTTTTTTTGTTTGTTAATTCTCTCAATAATAATAATTCGTTTTTTATTTATCTATTTTTGGTTTGTTGTTTTTTTTATTTAATTTTTTTTTTGTTTAACTGATATTAGATGTTGGGTATATTTAATTTTGACAGAATAAAAATAAAATGAAAATATAAATGACACAAGGAAAATTGAACTGTCATTAACAGATATTTTCTATATTTTTTATTTTTCTATTTTTATGTTCTGAATTTTTGTATGAAATGTTCTGTGAAACTGAAATAATGGTTATAGATATAAAATTTAATAACTGCATCTTATTTTGATACTTTTTATCGGTCTTTCGAAAATTTAGAAATTTTTTTGACTTGAGGAATTATTTGCAAACTATTATTTTGGTTGGACGAAATGACATTAAAAAGTATTTTTGTCAGTATTCACATTAATATGGACGAATTAAAAAAAATATTGGCTCTTAATGATTACGAGTTAGTAGATTTAAGTTATAATTTTATTTTTATTTAATACTAACAAAATCATCCGAGCATACGAGTCCTCCGATAAATGTATAAAATTTACTACAATATATATATATGTTATATTTATGAACCGAATATGTATTGAAAAAATTATTTCTGAAAAATATTTCAAAAGTTCCATAACAGATATTTAAACACATGGGTCAAATTTAAAATCTGTAGTAGGTTCGAATTTGCTTGAATTTGTGCTCCAATAGCGTAATAATTTTATTTTGCCACATGTTGATGGTATAATTGTTTGCCGTCCTCTTCCATCAGGCTCTCTAAGGCTCTTACTCTCTACTCTTTGTCGGATAATTCATTTCTCCTATTTAGAATATCTGACACCTCTCTTTTAACGTAACTCTTTACCCAAGATCAAACATTTTCAATGGACACTATAGAGACACATTGCACTAAGGGACAAAGTTTAACTATCCGGTTATCACGAAATATCTGCTCTTGCAAAACTTCTTCAATTTCACTATAAAAGCACGTACTCAAAACTGGAATTGTGCAAGAGTTACTTTTCTCATTTTTATTTTTAACAGACTTTCCACGTTTCTACTAGTTTTGTAGAAATGGCAATCAGACATTTTTGATGATTATTATATTATTTAATTATCAAAACTTATTTCCAGGTATCAGCTTTAAACATTATAAAATATGAATGTACTAAATAAAATTTAAAAAAAGTTCATACACTGATTATGTTTCTAAATCTGACCACTAGATGCGAAATTGCAGTGCAGCCAAATAACTGCATCAATTGAGTGTCTACGTAACAGTGAAAATAGTCGAATATTTTCCTTTTAATTTTACTGACAAAATCGAGTACAAAACACTGAAGAAGTCTGCAAGTAGTAGACGAAATACGCGTATCTGTATGATAAGCACATCAATAAAATTAAAAGGAAAATATTCGACTATTTTCACTGTTATACCAAAATTTTACTCTAACGTTGGAAAACAAGTTTTTATAAAAACTGAGTGTTTACGTTTTTGTTCTATATTTTTATTTAGTGTTATAATTTCTGGTAAACGAAACGACGATCAAAGTTAATATCAAGAAAAACTAAAATGCCACTATATAAAACTCTAATGCAATCCATAGTGACATTTGGGTGTTATGTATAAACTATAAATGTAGATGAAGAGAACACAATAGTAATATTTCTTAGAGCTCTCAGCATAATTTGAAGCTCCAAATGACTTTTAAAGCGGTATAAAAATACATGTAAGCTCGCGTAGTAGAATAATTGAATAAATAGAATAGATGTAATAGAATAATTATTAGCTCTATAGGTGTGTAAAATAAATTTATTCTATACTTCTAGCAAATAAATTAGATAGCTAATCATCAATACTAATAAAAAAATATTAATATAAACTATAAAGTACTATAAAAATAATAAAATAATACATACTTATACATCCGTCTGAAGCTAATTTATTTAAACGTTCAAAAAGCTAAGTGCTCCAAAACAGGAGCGCAAAATATTTTATAGATTTAAAATTACAAATTGAATTAGCTCTATAAGCGACACTTTTTTTGTTATAGGAGCTCTATAAAAGCTCTAAGTATATAGAGTTAAAATTTGGAGCTAGAATAGCTTTAAATTTAGCTTTAGTGCACCCCAAGAGCTTTTATAGAGCTAAAATTGTTACTTGGGAATAGCCTACGCATATTCAAAAGCAAACTTTCCCGAAAAATATTCCTCTCAACAATATTATAGAATGGAGAGTATGTAATTATAAGCAACACTGAGCTCAACAATCTAATTAAGAATGAAGACATTATCTAATTTTCAAAAACCCAAAAGATTAAAATGGACATGGCTACGTAAGTCAAATGCACGAAAGTTAAAAATAATCTTGATATAGGAAGACCCAGAACCAGATGAGCAGATAACGTTAAAAAGTCTAAACTAGTATAGTAATCGCTTAAAATGAGAATGATAAAAATTATAGTATAGTGGTTATGATAACTGAATACTGATCAAAATGTGTTAAATTCTAATCTTGCTCAGGTCATATATGTTTAATTGTTTTTGTTTACATTATTCATGAATTTTTTTTTTATATAAAGACAGTATTTACGTGAGATATTTGATCATCTTCGAACTGCTAGTAGAACTAATTTATTTACAAAATACTCATGATCCAATCTTGTAACAAATCCAAAACTCTTTTGGAAATTGGTTAACATAAAAAGAAAGAGTGACAAATTCTCACGTTTCATGAAATTCCATAACGCAATCTCTTTCTCTCTTTAATGTTAATATTTATGATTTTAATCACATGGATGAATTCGCAAAAATCTCATTAATTTCTATATTAGCGAGTGAAAGTCAAAGTCGTCTTTCACTATTTAAAAAAATTTGGAGAGAATGCATTTCCTGGGTCTGATGGTATTCCAAAAATTGTCCTAAAAAAATTTTCAACATCGTTTTCATTAACTCTGTCCGAAATCTGTAATTTATCGATTTCTACAGAACTCTTTCCTTCTCTTTGGAAATAATATGTTTTTATTAGACCTGTTCAAAAGAAAAATGTAAAAAAATTAAAATGAAAAAAATAAAAAGCCAAGCCCTGCTTTTGAATTAATTAATAAATAATCTAATTTAGATCAATTTTACATATTGGTTCAATTCACTTTCCAACTAACAAAACCTGTTTTAATTTTATTACATTCTTTTTGTTTTTTCAATAATGTTAATTTTATTTTTCTTGTTTTTGTTTTTTTTTTTGTTTTATTCTTTTACTTTTTTATTTTTATAATTGTAAAAATTATTGTAATCTTAATTTGATTTAAACAAAAGATAAATAAATAAATAAATTAATTAATAAATAAATACTGGTTTATGGTTCAATATTTTATTTGTTAAATTAACATGAACTGGATTTCCATATTTCAATTTTAGAATAAGCTTATTAAAAATTTTTTTTAACTGTTATAACATTTCTGCAAACTACAGTTTTATTTACAAATGTATCGCAATAATGTTATTTTCCAATAAGAAAAATCATAAGTGTACAACAGTTAAACTATCGGGCTAATGAAATTCTGTCATTTATATAATTTTTTTAATGTAGGGGATTGCAACTGTTTCAACTGAAAAATGTCGAGACAGGCATGAATTTGTAAGAACTGAGATTGTGGGTATTGTATTATATTAAGTAAGAATTCAGTCGCAATTAATTTAGAACAAATTCGAGCAGGGACAGATTTGAAAATTAAACATTTTCTTATTTAATAATTTTATTTGTTAATTTCTCTCTTATAGTAATTACAAAATTATTTATTTTAAATTAATTTAAAAAATAGAAACATGTTCACTCGAAAATTGATCCAAATTTTTTTTATTTAATCTAAATTAAACAAGTTAGAACGAAATAGAGAATAGCCTAATCAAAATGAAAAATACAACCTAAATTATTATTATTCTCTGTTTTATTAAAGATGAAAAATTTCTATACTAATTTTCAATGACTGAAAAAAAAAAATAGAAAATTCTGATATTCATTGTTTCTTTTTTAAAGTACGTAGCAAAAAAAAAAAAAAAAATTAAATAATAAAATTTCTATAAAATTTGTTGAATCATTCTTGAAATGTTCACGTTCATATAAAATATAATATGTTTGTGTACGAAAAGGCCTTGAAATCATGGATTTATTCATAAGTAGTATATATATCTATACTTTATATCTATATACTTAAATCTTTATACATATATACCAAAGTTTAATAATAATAATATACACTTGGAAATGGTAGCGAAAATATCTATAAATAACTTATTCAGGATAATGTATTACTGAACAACATCATACCGTAATAAGGATATATTGGAGCTTTATTTACTTTGAAAGCTGCAAAAACGTGACATTTATTCAGTTTATTTTTTTGTTCTCAAAAATAAAAAAAAAATAAAAACCAATATAATATTTTCTTGTTCTATTTTATTTTTTATAATTTTTATATTTTTTTTTTTATTATTATTATGATTATGTTCGTATATAATACAAAGAATGACATTCAAGTAGCTAAGATTTTATTTTATAGATTTTGTTTTTCATTTTTTTTCTTAATATTAAAAATTACGAAACACACGAGTTCAAATTTAAAAGGTGCCTTTTAAATGAGTAAATTTAATTTTTTTTTTCTCAATTTAATTTTGTACAACGAATCGACTTAAAGTATCAAATTTTAAGAACAAGAAAAATCGCTTGAAATTAAATTTTATATAAGTATAAAAATAAAAAAAAAAATTAAATATAACACGTTTAATCGCTGAGCGGGTTTTACAGAAATCAATATTGAGTTTAATTTAATTTCGCAATACCTTACTTAAGTATAATTTTCGAAATTTTTTTTTGCATTTCTAAAAACGGAGTTAATTTTTTAAATAGATTTTGTAAATCTAATTCCTAATTATGTTGTTTTGACTAAATTACTAACGCTATCGGGGCGGACACATCTAAATCAAAACTAAAAATCGAAGTATAGAAATGTGAACCCTGAAGCAAATTATGTGGGTACACATTAAGAGATTAGAAACGTAACAATGAAACCGCGGACGCAGGCAACATTCAAAATATTGCCCTTTGGAGTCGAAACAGACGAAGAAAGTGGAGAGTCGACGTAAATAGAATGGCTGGCGAAGATTGTAATAAATGGCCAAATCAATATCAAACGTCTACTAGGAAGACTAGAAGACTAGAATTCTAAAAGAAGACTAGAATTCATAGTTTCCTAGATTACCTATTAGTTTATATCTATCTGTATCGATTACTTTTATCATTTTTCAAAATTCTGAATGGCAGAGGCCCTTTAAATATCACACTGTTTTAAAAATTTTGAAAAAATAAGATGATAACAAAGTCTTTATGTAATCTAAAAAATTTAGTGCAAACACTATCTCCCTATTCTCTTAGACGCACCAGTAACGCGATGAAAAATCAGTCTAGCTGAATGTGTATTTCCGTAACTTGTAAGACGGATGATAAAAAATTTAATTATGTTGGTAGTAGTTACTAATAAATTTTTTTGTAATTATATCAATTTCAAAATGTTACGTTTGGGTTTAACAGAATAGAAAAATATCAGATATCAGTGATATTTTTATTCGATATGTCTTAGAGAATATGAATGTAAATTAACAGTTTAGAGTTTTCCTAATGTCTCTACCTACAATAGTGTAAAAGTTATGTTATTTCACGACCAATGAGAAGGTTTCAGATTCGATTTCTATCTACTCAGTTCCTGGCTGAATTGAGTTTTTCTTTACCTGAAATTCATTGAGAGTACAATTTACTAATAACGTAAGTAAAATCATACGTTGGGTGGTGCAGTGGGTAGAGCAGGTTGCAAGATCCCAGGCTCGATTTATGGTGAAATTCAAAAAATGCTTTAAGGGTGTTTCGGCCTGTTCTGCATACACTACTTGTCATTGAGATAAAAATAAATGACAAAAAATATAAATTATGAGTCTAATTTGGCAACAATTTAAATAAAATACAACTACGCTATTTGAAAAGGCAACAATAGAATTAGTTTTCCACCTTTAATTAATCGACATTCTGGAATATTAATAAATAAATACCTCGATAAAAATTTAAACAAACAACGTACTAAGTAATACCGTACTTAATGTACGAAAAGGTAATTCTGCCTAAGCTAATGTCCAACAAAATGGAACTTCGCGCTATTTAAGACATAGTTTTTGGTAATAAATTCATTCACTATAGACAATATTTATAATAACAATAAATATTAAAATTAGCAAACTAGACACTCATATGAAAGTTTAGCAATTTCGAAGGAACAGGTAGATAACATATTGAATAATGATTTATGGAATGGGTACTCATCGATATTTAAATTAATAAATTACTTAAATTATGTTGGAGATTAGGATATAAAATCCGTCCATTAACTTTAATTTAAATAAATACTCTCTGAACAATACTACTTGTTCCATAATACTAATTGCAGTATCGTACTTATTGTTCGATAAGATATTCTATCTACTACGTTACTAATAATATGATAACAAAAAAAATATCAAGTTCGTTCCGAAACACACTGTATATAAAAATGGAGTATTAAATAAATTTTATTATGTTGCTAGAGTTAAGTTAAATACTAGTTATGCATAGCAAATTATTGAATGATACTGTCTCGCATGTCATGTTAATTATCTAACTAAGTACTAACTTTTTTTTTTCTTGTTAAATATCCACAATGGTAAGATCACAAATAGAAAAAAAATGTAAAAAATAAATAAAATTAGAAATTTAAATTGTCAGCCATTTAGAAAGGAAATATTAATATTCTAGACTCCTGTAGGACTTAATTTTGGAACTCTAAATTAATTTAATTTGTGTTTTTTTTTTTTAATTATTCAAAATGTTGACTGTTCTGCTCTGAATTTGAATATTTCTAAAAAGAATGGTTCTCTTTTTAGGTTAATTCTCTAATTTTACGTGCAGTACAGTTTTAGAAAATTTTATTTGAAGTTCTATTATTGTTATTATCACATAACAATGCTAAAGTTCGAATTCAAAGAGTGGTGTGTATGTCTTTTAGTGAACCCAACTTCCTTCTCATGATTCCTTTATTTTTTTGTTTCATTCCAATTTTTGTTTTTTTTTTTTTTTTTTATTTTTCAAAAATTATAAATTCAATTCGACTTTAAATACTGAAAATAAAAACCTAAAATAGGACAAAAATAACACCATAGATATGAACGTGATATGGAATATTTTTGAGGTTTTCATTCGGAATGTATCATGATATAAAACTATTACCGGATATTATTATTTTTCATTTCAAAACTAAAAACCAAAAAAAAAAATAATAATAAAAAATAAAAAAAAGGTATTCTGTTATTTTCGAAAAAAAAAATTACAAAAACAAAAACCTAATAAAAATATAAATATCATATATTATACAGAAATGATGCTTTTTCAAAATAATAATAATAATAACAAAAAATAGCAATAGAAAAACACTGAATGCAAAAAAAAAAAAGAAAAAAAAAATTTGTATATTCAGCTAAAAATAAAAATTTTTTGTATCTACTGCGATTCCTTTTTAGTCATCATTTATCGAATGAAAGATAGTTAAATTATCCTTTTGAATATTTTTTTTTGTGTTATTTAGAGCTTTTCTTTTGTTTTTTATTTTGCCTTATTTTCTGTCGACATCACGTTAGGGTCCATGTTATAAAAAATTAGAAACGAGGTTGACATATTATTTTAGATCCTATTAAGGATATTATTTTGTATTTTTATTTTTCATTCTTATTTTTTTTTTTGTTGTTTTTTTTTTTTTGCTTTGCACAAGAAGAAAGAGTGAGAACCTACATTATTTTTATTATTTTTATATAAAGAATGAATATACATTGAGATGTCCTTTTTCATGAAAATAACGAAAAAAAAAAAATATAAATAATCTCCTTATGGTAAAGCAATACAGATCATCACCAATCAATATTATCATCATTATCATCATCGTATATGATATTAAAATGATGATAAAATTATAATGATAAAAATGAGTGGAAAGGAATCGAATCCTTTTAAGCAAAAACAAAAATAAATAAAATAAAATAAATAAATATGCTTACAGTTACTTGATTGAATTTTAGTTTTTAAAAAAAAATGTAAGCATATCTTAGATAGTAGCTTCATTAAGATAAACAAAATATACATGTGCTTGTTTAAGATTATTTCAATAAAAAAAGGACACAATATATATATATATAGTATATATTGAAACATGTAGAAAAAATATATTTTATAAAAAAGAAAGAAAAAACAATTTAAGATAATTGAATGGTTATATTGTAACCCATACACATAATAACATATACAATTATATCCTTGTAAATTAGATTTAAAAGCTTTTTTTGTTTTTGTTTTTTTACAAATAATATACAAATAATATAAGTATAATAATTTAAACATTCTTGAAAATAAATTGATAGCTTGTCAAATAAATTATTTACTGTTATTTATATATACATAAAAAGTTGGTTGCCATCTTCTAATAAAAATGTAATATTTAACTCGCGATGGCAAAATTATGTATAAATTTTAAATATGTTGCTTATTTATAGACATCACCAAAGCCTTTGATCTTAGTAGTTGATCATAATATTTTAATTAAAAAAATTATATAGAGTTGGATTTAGAGGTTTTATTTTAAATTGTTTCAAATCTTTTTTTATTATGATTATATTTAGTTTACAAGAAAAGTTTTTTGTGTTTATTTATTTCGAACTCTAAGAATTTTTACTATCGGGAACCTGTTTTTTTATAAAACTCTAAAAAACAAGTTTTCAAGGTTAGGCTATTTAGATCTCAGACGTATGGTGACATATAATTTAAGACTCAACAATAGTAATTTAGAATCTGTAAATAAAGTTATATTTTATACCCCCCAGGGGAATCGAACCAGTGACTACCATATCGTAATTCAAACACATTTCTGTGCTCTAACCGATGAAGGGATGATGGAGACTAATGCCTCTATATCTTCTAGCCAAGTCACACGATGACTTTTCCGGAATATTTATATCGAATTACGATTTTTTTTAAAATTTTTTTTTTGTTTTGTGTATAAATTTTTTTTGATAAAAACAAAAACACAACTAACACAAACAAGAATATTCTAAAAAATTTAATACCAAAAATTAAATACAAACCCCATCCAATGATGTACTCAGATAAAAAATAATAAACAATAATTTACATGCGATTTTAATTTCATCTTAAAAATTTCACTGTATCCACCAGTTTTATTTTCAGTGTTTATTAGAACTTGATAGAACGATTGATTGCAAGTCGGATAATAAAAAAAATTTTTTTTAAATTGAAAATTATTAATTAAAATGTTTTTGTACTTTATTTTAGCTTAGATATAGAATATTGAATATTTTTTTTTAAAAATAACACTATATCTGAATAACAGGTATTCATATAGCAAAATAAGATCTCTATACAAAAGACAAAATTTATATGAAAATAAGATCCAATTTTTAAAGTTGCTCTCGCAGAGGCCAAGCTAGCCGATATAGACGCAATGGTCAATCGATCAGTTAACCTTTAACTTATGACGTGGTGGTAAATTTTATCTTTTTTCTTCTCTTTATGACTTCTATCCATTGCTCTCTCAGAAGGTGATATTCTCAGTACCCTCTAGTTATATTATACTTTTATCCACAGTATTACTTGTCATGTTGTAAGTAATAATGCAGGTGAAGAGAAATTTGGTAAGAGGTGTAAAAACTACCATTCGTCATTAATTGGGGAATTTTTTCTTTGAAAATTTTTTACTACCACGTTTATATTAAAATTTTAAGAAAAAAAATCTTTTAAAATCATGCCTTTTGAAGTTTTATACAACTTTTTAACCCTTTTTCTATAATTTTGCGATTATAGAGAATATTGCACGATCAAACAAAATGAACAAATCTAGAATAAGACAGATTTTAAAAAATTATGATGAAATTTCTGATGGAGAAAATAATTGTGATATAAGCGAAGTTGATGACGAATTGTTTTTATGGAAAAAATCGTTTTAAGTGAGCAGCAAATGAACCGCAGATATTTAGTCTCCACTTTAGAGCTCCACTTTAGAACTCCACTGCATAATATTGTAATATTACAAACTCCAGTAACCGCAGCTAGTAACGATGAAACAGAAAATAAAATGTATAAATATTGGTCCCAAATTTTTGATAATTCTATTGAAGATAAAATCATCGAACATACCAACACAAAATTAAAACCCTAAATTTGAATCAACAGTAAAAGTAGAAACAAAACCTTTAGATAAAATTGAATTTAGAGCATTTCTAGGAATATTATAATTTATACATCAGTTTTCAAGTCAAATTGAGAGTTTACAAAATTAATATTTGTAACAGCCGAACAGGGATAAATATATAATAAACATTTTCAGAGGTGTTATGTCTGAGCTTCAATTTCTTACACATACTTTCTTGTTTACGATTTGATAACACTTTTGATAGACCGCAGAGATTATTAATTGATCCATTAGCGGCTATTTAAGAAATATTTAACAAAATAATTGAAAATTGATATATTACTGATATATTTGACAAACTGATATTCTTCGAAGAATATATTGGGTTCAGATTCTCTCCCACCACCTGTAATGCAGCTGCCCTCTACTTCCACATCAAACAAATTGTGTTATATTTGTCAAAACAGATTAAAATGAAAAACACCACACAGATGTTTAATTTGTCAAAAACTAATATGAATGGGTTGTAGCAAGCGTATGTGTATAAACTGTACAAATACTGATTTTGACGAATGAAATTATTACATAAAAAGACTGGTTGTTATTTTCTAAGATATAAAACCTTTTGAAATGTTCTATTTATTTTTTTTAAATATGTATATTAAGCTTTGTAAAAATACCATTTTATTTTTTGTTTAACTTTTTTTTATTTTGTTATGTAAATATAAGAACTATTACGGTTTTTTGAATTTAGAATAGGCTCGTGAAATAAAGTGCCAATCTTTTAAAAAACCCTCACTACTAAATTCTTTTTTTTTTTAATATAACATTTAGAATTAACTTAGCCAGCTTTAAGTGAAAAAAAAAATGTATAAAAATATTATATTCCTTCTAAAATATAAAAAAAAATGGTGTAAAATTTACTACCACGTACAGTACTGTGTTACAAAATTTCACCTCCTAAGTTAAAGGTTAAATGTATAAATTGCATATGTATATGTATTACATTTTTTGTTGTTATATTTATAAAGAAGTCTAAGGTAATTTATAAAAAGTAATATTTATAAAAAATAAAAGGTAAATAACAATGAACATAATATGGGTTGCATAAATTGAACAATGGACATTTTTACATCCGAATTATTTAATCACTGCTATATTGAATGATTGTATGTAATCTGTAAAGTATTTCCCACTTCCAATTGACGTGTATATTTAAAATTTTGTACAATTTTCAGGTTTACGATCATAGTAAAGAGGAACTTTACCAAAGTTGATCAAGGAAAGATTCAACAATTTTCATTTTTCAAAATCACTGTATTATGACGAATGTCCGTGTGCTTAAGCGTATTCAATATACCTACTCAATTATATATATATTATTCTGCATTTATCTGGATGTTTGTAAGTTCGACGGAACGCTCCAACACATATACAAATTGCATATGTATACAAATGCATATATATACAAATTGCTTTGGTGCTTTTTTTTAACCCCTGTCTACCATGCTGAACCTTTGCAGGAAAAATTGATTGCATGAACTATATTTTTTTAATTTAATGTTAGTCTTCTTCGCAAATAATAAGGAAAAATAAAAAATAATAATAATAATATAAATAAAACAAACAATTTTTTTGATTTATAATAATAAGTACTAATAGAAATTTAATCAATAGTTTAATATGGTATAATAACCAAAAGGCAAACAGCATTTAACACAAAAAAAAACATAATTCACTCAAAGGTTATTCTTATTACTTAAAATTATACACAATAATATACATGTGTATCAGCATATTTGTATTGTATAATATTATACATTATACTACTTTATTGCTTATATCTTTTATTTTTGTCATTATTGTGTGCGTAACTCACCTCACTCAAAAAAAATTATTTTTGTTTTTTTTTTTGTTTTTTTTTATTATTTGCTGTATCTGTATTAGTATCAGTATTCTGTATGTTCTGTATGATCCATTCCAAAAATATTATTGTATTTTCAGTGTTAAGTGTTCGCTGTTCACTTCACTGTTCAGGTTCACTGTTCAATCAATAGAACTTGATAGAAGTAGAGTAGGACTCTACTTCTACGTCGGATAATAAAACATTGTTTTTTTTTAAATTGAAAATTATTTATGAAAATGTTTTTGTATTTTTTGTAAATTTTACCAATTTAGATACAAAATTTTGAATATTTTTTTTAAAAATAACACAATACCATAATAACAGTTTATTCATATAGCAAAATAAGATCCCTATACATTATACAAAAGACAAAATTTATATGAAAATAAGATCCCATTTTTGAATTTGCTCTCCCGGAGAACTCAATAACGCTAATACGGTATAATTTATACTAAATGGAACGAATAACAACTAACAACTAACGAATTATAACTAAATGGAAGTGAGTACGAGTACACCATACAAAAATACAAACATTTTATACAAATTTGTTGGTATGGTACTTCTTTTTCTGTTATATAAAAAAAAAAGATTAGTGTTAGGCCAATATAAACATAAATAAAAATAAATAAAAAGTACTGTAATTTCGGAATAAAGAATCTAATGAAAGAAAAAAAGAAACTAGGATTTATATTGCTTCCGTCATTTATGACGGGTTATAAAGCTAGTATTTAAATAATAAACGTCTTAAATATTTCAATTAAAATTAAATCATTATCTAGCGTAGAGGTTATGTAATTCGGGTTTATAGAATTTTTTGTTTTGTTGTTTTTTTTAACCCTTAATCGTTGTTGTACATGACACCGGGGTACTCAATTTTTTATTGTCGTCTCTTTTACTATGTTTATTCAGTATGTATTTGCATTTATCAGTACCTCCAGGTTAGTGCATAATTTATTATTGAGAATTGCATGTGTGTGCATTTAAATTGCTTTTATCTGCCTGTTATTAGATAAATAAATTTTGATTAACTTCTCGGGAACGTATACAACAATGCATACTAAAGTTTTTGATCGAATTAAATCGAATATCTGTGTCAACTGTAATCACCAAATGTGCTTACAATGTTGCAATTTTATATATGAAAATTGTACAATTTGATTCTATGTCAAAAACTTAAAAACGTTAATTTCGTAATTGTTTTTGATTTTTTTTTAATTGTTTAGAATTGTTAATTTTTTGTATTATTTATTTTAGAAGTTAAATGTGATATTTTTTTATCAGAAATTTACCAATAACACTTTTTCGTACATTAGGTACCGTATTGCAATTTATTACATAAAACGGAATGAATGATTTGGAGTATTTATTCATTTATTAAATTTTTGGTATGTCAACTCATTAAATTGTGTAAAACTACTATTATTATCTTGTAATAAGCCTTATTAAATAGCGTAGCTCCATTTTGCTTTAGTTAATATTAAATTATAGTTTCAACAATTTTTTATAAAATTTCATTATTTTTATAAATAATTTTATAAAAATTCAACTAATCTATGTTATGAATGTTAAACCTGGGATCTTTCAATTATGGTAGTCAGATAATATAACCCCTTTACCTACATCATTTAATGTCATTTAATCATAAAATATTAAAATATATGTTCAACTGATCCAAATATACAATAGCTTTTCTTGTCCATATAATTCTCGAATATAATATCTAAACTGATAGATAAATTATTTTACTATTTGAGAATTAGTGGCAACCCTAATCGTACATATCATACACATATATTTTATAATAATAATATTAAATATTATAATAATATAAATATTTTATCGTTGACCTTTAAATTGTTGATGAATTTGCAAATAATACAGGAGTATATAGTAAAATCTGTGAATATACGTCATATACTTACTTCTACATAACAAAACAATCATTATCAAATTTTATATCCTTATTATTATTTTATTTAACTAAATGAATAGATATGTAAGTATGTCCATTGATTTAAAGATGAATAATATGAATAGGATATTGTTCAAATTAATAATGATTTGTGTTGACTTTTCTTATTATTATTATTATTATTATTATTATTATTATTATTATTATTATTATTTTGTATAAGATAATAGAAAGGATAATTACTTTTATTCAATTATTGATAACTATTATAATATTATATTATTATTCATGATATATTTATCTTATTATGTAAATTATTTCTGTTGAAGGAAATTTATAATTATAATATTTTAAAGATTTTAAGTGAATGATGAGGAAGTAAAAAATTTCCTTAAGGATTAGTAATTATTATTTTATTGACATTTTATTTTTAATAATTTTTTAATATAAATAAAGGATTAAATGAAATATGAAATTTATTAGTTTGTTGTATAAGAAATTAAAATTGTTGTTTTAATAATAAGAAAAAAATTTCAATTAATAATAAACTTTTTTAATTTATTTTTTGTTTAATTTAATTATTTTAAAATGTGATAAAATGAAGAATCATTATCATTTACATTATCTGTTCTCGTTAATCACGTGACCAGGCAGAGTATAGATCCATTGTCAGAACACAGAAATAAGTTATTTACAGGTTATAGAAAATATAAAAGACTAGATCATACAAGACATTACCAGGACCTAATCTGATTCAACATTACTGCAATAACAGCTGTCAGTCAAACGTAAAAGTATAATAGTCAGAAATATCTTGTGCAACCGTCGTTGTTAATTAAATTCAATTTTGCGCAGTATTTTTTCAAGGTCAGTCAAACGTAGAAGTAGAATAGAGTCGAAAAGGTCTCATTTACATAGAACACCCCACCGGCACAAACAAAAATATAATATGTTTAACCACAGCTCAAAAACTGGATAATAATTGAAACCTCGGGATAATGTTATTCAAAATCCTTCCTGGATTTTTATATATCAATTTTGAGTCAGTATTTTTTTATTATTTTAATATACAAATTTTGAATTAGAGAAATATTTATACTTTTGTTCCGTTGACAACGAAACGGTTCGACAGTGAGTTCGTGAGACGTAAAAATAATCTCTTTTTGGGAACATATGAAAATTCAACATTTTACAAGAATTTTCATATTCAGTTTTGAACCATTTTGGTATTTCCAAGACCAGGTCTAATTATAATCTATTTTCTATCTAAAAAGATATCAATTAAGTAGAATTAGATAAAATTAGTGTAATTAGATAAAATATAATTAAACAATTCAAGCACACTACAACAGTACGACAATAGTCTTCTCTTTAAGTGTGCTTGAATTGTTTAATTATATTTTGATGTGGTTTCCCTATATTGCCCTAATTTTGTATATAATTGCGATTAGAGTTTATATGATGATTATGTGTTTTTTTTTTCGAAAATTTGCATTCGATAAGAACGATTCCCACAAATAAAATAAATAAAATAGAAAAAAAACTATTTTTATATCTTTATTTATCCTTACCTTACCAAAATTATTTTTAAATTTTTTTTTAATTTATTACAAAAGAATGTAATTTAAAAAAAATTAATCTTACCGGATCCCAATATAGTAAATTCATCGTGGTAAATAAAAATTTTAAGACTCAAATAGTCAAATAGTGCTAACTTAGCTTTCCGAAAGCAACTGATTCATACCAGTCATATGAACATTCATACAAGTAGTAAGAGAATATTATAGAGGGTAAGCAAAAACTTTCACATTCGAAGTATGAAAATTTGTAATGTGTTTAACATTATGAACAGTATGAAATAGAATGTAACGCAAAAGATTCCGAACAGTTTTTTAAGATTAAAGATGATACTTTGTCAGGTCCAGGAAATACATCACTGTTAAGGTTATTCAAATAACTCTTTATTTTCTGAGCAGAGAAATCTATTGAAATAACTTGGTTTTCAGGTAGGTTTATCATGTGATTAAAATTATTTTTATTAATTTCAAAGATATTTTCTGAATAAGAACTATAGAGAAATAGCTTGAGTAGATTTCGGAGAATTAGCACTTACATAATTATTGGACATAGTGACGAGGAATTGATCAGATTTACGTTTAGAGTTAACAAATTTGCAAAACGACTTAGGATTCGTCCTTAGCTGAGAGCTAACATTTATTAAATAGTTGCTATAACTGAAATCTAATGTCAGTTTGTAGGCCTTGAACTAAATTACAAACTAATGATAGTTGTTATTGGTTTTCTCTTTTGAGTACTTATTCCAAGCTTAATTCTTTTTATTTCTTCATTTTTTTACTTCATGATTAAACTAAGGAGGACTAGAACTAAGGTCTCTATTACGAGCCAAGGGTACATAAAATTCCAAACCTTTGGATAGAATTTCGTACAATTTAAAGATCGCCTTATTGATATTATCACCTTCAAATATAACATCAAAGTCAATTGATAAAAGAAAATTGTTTAGCGCTAAAATATTAGTTTTGGCAATTTTATAATTATTATAAGATAGATCACAAGCAGGTGATACTGGGCTATTATAACAATATGAAAGAAGTATAGGAGGATCAAAATCATCAACGTTTACTAAGGGCATAATAGGATCACTAAAAGTATAATTAGCCCAATCTGTTACAAAAATAAGATCAAGTTGCCTATCCATACAACAATTAGTCACTGAAGAGATTGGTTGAAGACCATTTGAATTACAACCATCCAGTAAAGTATATTCTCAGTCAGAATTAATCTGCCCTTCCTAATTTCCATTTTTCCTACATTAAAAATAAAAAATGAATTTAATAAGTCTTTTCATAATTTGCAGTTATTCAAAATAAAATTTAACACCAGACAAGAAAATAAATCAGAAGTTTTTAAAATAAAAAATTTTATCTTAAGTAACTCGTTATTTGTACTGGTTTTATTTTCATTTAATAAAAATCAAAAATATAAACAAAAAAAAAATATTTAAAATTCCAAACTTTTTATTATAACTACCTTTCATATTATTATTATTATTATTCCGTTAAATCATTACAAATTAGAAATATTAACTGAACAAAACAGTAATAATACCAGAGGGTAAGAAATACACATTTACTACCATTCAAAAAATTTACACCTTATCTCTTTTTAATTTTAACTCTTCTACACTGAAATGAGAATGAGACTAAGAAAAATTTCCAGGTCAAAAAATCAAGGAAAATTCATATTTTACGATTATATTGAGAGAGTACAAAATATGTATATTTTGTTTTTTAAGGAACAATAATTTATAGAAGAGAACGAATAAGGAGTAAAAAATAAAAACAAAAAATAAACCGATACAAAATTTAAAAAATAAAAATAAAATAAGAAAAAAAAAGCTCCAAAATTTTTGACAACAAAAAAAAAACGAAAATGAAAATAAAAATGTGAAAAGTAATTAATTGCCTTTATCAGTAGTAATTATGTTACCCAGGAGCAAGCAGTATGCTGTTGCTATATCGCTCTTGCAGATAAAATGAATTATTACCGTCATTTTTTTATTTATTTTTAATTTCATTTCTGTATAATATATACCTACAGTTATGTTCATTTATAATGTTGTACAGTTATTTAAAAGAAATTTCTACAAATAAATTTTTTGATATCCTTAAAGGGTTACATAATGTACACATAGAAAATCATTCTAACTAGTCAAAGCGATACAGTGAAAAGTAATTATTTTTTTTTGCCATTTGAAATGCGTAGATATAGTATGTGTATACAAATAATATAAGTAAGTATGTATACAAAATGTAAATAACGGTTTAATAAGGAAGAAAATAATATTATGATGTATTGACTCTATTTGCGAAGAATAAAAGAAAAAAAAAAAGTAAAATAAAAGCGAAATAAAAAGAAAAATTAGAATAAAAGTTGTAAAGAATTTTCCTGGAAAAATAAACATTCAAAATGAAATGAATGAAAATTTTTTTATTTGTATACTTTTGATACTTTTATTTGAGTTTCACAATTATTTCATGTGAAATTTTGAAAGCAAAAAAAAAAAAAAAAATTGAAATCGTTTTTCTTTTTTCTTTTTAATTATGAATAACGGTACATGCTGTTATATATTACACAGTAATTTTCATCCAGACAAACAAAACGCTTTAAGTTAGGAAATTGTTTCTCCTTTAACACTTTTCTCATCTATATTAGGTATGTACATTTATTTTCTCTTTTTGTTGTTATTATTATTATTATTTTTCTTTTTGGATTTTTATTATTTTTCTTTTGATATTATTATTATTTTTCTTTTTGGATTTGAATCTGATCATTTCAATTTTAAACCATTTCAATGATAAAAACGAAAGAGTTTTAATAAAAATCATTACAAAATAAAATATTGTATACCATATTATTCCGTATACGTATAGGTATGTATATCATCGGATGAGAATTATTTTATCCCATACGCCATTTAGTATATTTTGAGTAAATCGATTTTAAATGTTTAGGGTGAAAATACTAAAAAATCAGCCGATAAATATTTAAATTTTTTACATTGTTAATTTAAATCGAACAATTTTGCACTTAAATTTAAATTTTGAAGATAATTAGTTCATATTAAAAAAAGTTATGGTAATTTTAATTATTGGAAGCAAATTATTAACGTTATACCACCTCATACATAGCCTTTCTTATTTGTTCTTGATGTATGACATGGTAGAAAGTTTTTTTGGATATGTGACATTATAAAAAGTAAGAAGTAATTTTTTTAAAATAATGGGTAAGAAATGATATGGAATAAAGTAATATCAAATACCGTTAATATATGAAGATATATTATTTATATATTAACGGTCTTTGGTAATTTTATATGGGTTAGCTTTTTTATAATGAATAAGTCGAAACAAGTCGGGAAAATTTATTAAAACCCTTTCGTACGATTTGCACATTGTAATGTGCACAAATTAAAACCTTTATATTTTTACTATGTATTGACGAATTTTGAATGAAATTCCTTTTAAATTTTTTTTTATTTAAATATTTATTATCTAGTACTCATTTCTTTAACATTTAACGAAAAATACAAAAATTATTGCATTAATTGTCAGTCAAGTAGAGCATTTATATCAGTGTCCAATTTCTTGATTTTTGTTTTATAAAAAAAGCATATAATTCCGACCTCAAATTGCATAAAAGTGTATGAAATTAATAAGAAAAATACTAATTTTTCAAATAAAATAAAATAATAACTAGTATCGTTTATATTTTTCGTAAAACTAATAAGATAAGTTAATGTACATTAAAATGTACAAATAGCTATCAGTGTAGTAAATAAACTATGCACATTATAATGTACACAAATTAATGTACATTGTAATGTACATATTTCATTAAGAGTGTAAAATGTAACTGTTTTTCTTTGAAATTATGTACATTATAATGTGCATTTCGTTCCAATTTAGAAAAATGAATACGAATAAAATAAAACTGAGTGAAAAAGAACTTGTAGCCCTGTAGGTTATTTAAATAATTCTGACGATGATTTAGAAGATTCTATTGAATTGGAAGGTGAAGAACAAAATAATATAATTATCTTTCCTGAAAGGGTTATATAGTACATAAAAGTATGTTATTATAGTATATAAAAGGAATGCCTTATCCTTGTGGCATAAAAGTTTATATTTTATATGGGTTATCTGACCAGGGCTACAATTTTTTTCTTTATCAAGGAGCTGCTCATTTTGTGGATCCGTCAGATTTAAACCAATTTTAGGCTTCCTAGCTGGCACAGTAAGCCTTAACAGATTTATTTGCAATCCTCTATTTGATTCCGATAAAGAAATGAGAAAAATTCCGAGAGTTGCAAGCAATCTTGTCACATCTTTAAATGGTAAGAATAGTATCACTAATATTTTTAGAGTTTTTAATAACAAGCATATATCCAGGTTCAATTGCATTAATTAAGTGGGAAGATAACAGATACATTCATGTTGCGTCGAATTTTGTTGGAATTTGGGAGCAAGATGAAGCAAGATGCTTTAACAAAGCGTCCAAGTCCTACGAGATAATAAATAGCCCCGACATAAGTAAATTATATAATTCTGGAATTCTGAAATTTTCTTAAGAAAATGGATTCTGCGACTCTTCAGTCATTTCCTTGATTTGCCAGTAACTTCGGTTAGAGTATAAAAATTATTTTAAAATTTTCAGTATCCAACTAAAGTGTTGCTTAATAGACTTATTAGACTTCCGCATTAATATTATCAATAACTTGATATACGTCGGAAAAGCAACCAGCGCGAAATGAGATAGACCTCAGCCAAATTTTGTAATTTGTCCTCGACGAAATGCAATTGAAAAAAGATTATCTACGAATATTCCTTTATGCCTCATATAGATGATGGCTCACATGCCTCATATAGATGATAAAAAGGAAGCGACTAGATGTAAAACTACGCTGGGCGACACAGTAGGTAGAGCGCCTGCCTTTCAACCGAAAAGTCCTAGGTTCGATTTCCGATGAAGCAAAAAAAAAAAAGCTTTATAGATTTTTCAACCTATAAAATAAATGACAAAAAATAATTGAGAGTATAATCTAGTAACAAATTAAATAAAATGTAGCTAGTCTATTTAAGAAGGCTTAGTTCCTGACAATAGCAGTATTTTCCACATTTAATGGGTTAACCAGTAATTTGATAAATAAATGCTCGAAATATTGTAGATTATTGTGGTATAAAACTTGCAGTGCCGGACTTAATTAAGCGCGAAAAGGTGATCTACCTAAGTTACTGTCAAGAACATACAAAAAAAGAAAGCCAATGTGTAAGGGTAGAACACACATGATGCATGACAAATGTATTATACATTTATGCATAACAAAAAGCAACGATTGTTTTAGAAAATGTCATCGCAATTTGCAGGTTTATTTCAATTTATATTTTTATAATTTTATGTTTTATGCTTTTATGCTTTATAAATATTATATTTATAATATTTTATTTGATATAGTAAAAGAAATCAAAAAAGAATATAATTAGAAATTAGATGAAAAAAAATGAAGAGTGCATTTTTTCAAGTAATATAAACAGAAAAATTGAAGGTGAAGTACAGCCTTTGAAGAAAAATGTACATTATAATGTACACTTTGTATTACCGTTAATAAAAACAAAATTCCAAAAAAAAATACATTTTTGTGCTATTTAAAGCCTAAATAACCCAAAAAATAGCAAAAAAAATTTTTCAATGCCATATGTTCCGATTTCGTACGAAAGGGTTAAATAAAATATAACGAGTAATTAAAATGGTAATT
This sequence comes from Argyra leucocephala, assembly GCA_963942445.1. Taxonomy (NCBI): domain Eukaryota; kingdom Metazoa; phylum Arthropoda; class Insecta; order Diptera; family Dolichopodidae; genus Argyra; species Argyra leucocephala. The sequence continues at coordinate 79,359,995 of OZ012681.1, read as the reverse complement.
CTGTAATAAAAAATAGAAATTGCCGAAGTTTTTCTTTGAAGTAAAATATCAGTTTTTCAATAAGATCCAACCCCAGTATCTATAATCAAAGTAATTTTAAAATTAATTTAAAGTAAACAAATATTTTTTTTTTATTTTAAAGAAAATAAACTTTTATTTCACATATTTGTGAAGTTGCCTTAGTCTAACAGGTTTTTTTCAAATGTATTTAGTTTTCGTTTGTAATAAAATATTGATCCTGCTGCTTTAGGTAGACTAAAAACACTTTGCAAATGATAAGATACAGTGATTTTTGTCTATATTTGAACAATCTGCATCCCATTCCGCTTTTGCCATATTTTTTTCTTTTTTATGCAATTCAAATTGTAGCAATTGAGTTCTAGATGGATCTTTATTCATTTTATGTAGATACATTGATCTTTTTTTGGTTTAAAAAAAGAAAAGTTGAATTAACTGTTGAATACTTTCCTATATACTGATATTTTAAGTGGTTCAGCAATCTTTTCTTTATATAAGTTATACATTTTGGGTAAACTTAATTCACTTTCGAGATATTTTCCTTGCGAATTCGCACGACAATAATGTGAATCTATAACAGGAAATGATTGAATATGTTCCCGTATTTCATTCAATTTCACTGGTGAAGTTACTCTCTTAGCATGTTTCCCTTTTTTTGTTTGTGTAGGTATAACACAGTTTTTATCCAAACAATGTTTAAAGCAATAGTAAATTCGGGTCTGAGTTATCGATAGAGTATTTAGAAAAAACATTCTAAAAACTCTATGGGTTCGCTCTTCTACTTGTAAATAAAACATAAAAGAATTTTGTTTTACATCAGAGTCAGTTCGGCACCGTTTTATATTTATTTGCCTAACAAATTGGAAAAAAAATTTTACTTTTTCTTCATCTTGTAAATTCTCAACCTGATTAAATATTTTCAAATCAACATTATTTTGTTCCATATCCGTGCGTATGGGCCAAAATAATATTAAAATTTTTTTGGTTATTATATCATTCCAAATCCATGGGCAATGGAGGTTGGTGAAAATAGTACTAACAAAATAAATTTGCTTTTTACATGGCATATAGGATAAATATTACATTTTATGGCGTATGTGATAAAAATTCGTTATATACATGTAAAATAGGTGGATATGGGACAAAATCAATACTCGTTATCTCAGAAACTAAATAAGATATATCAAAACGGACCAGAAATTCTGAAAGATTAGACTTCAAAACCTATAGGATAAATATTACATTTTATGGCGTATGTGATAAAAATTCGTTATATACATGTAAAATAGGTGGATATGGGACAAAATCAATACTCGTTATCTCAGAAACTAAATAAGATATATCAAAACGGACCAGAAATTCTGAAAGATTAGACTTCAAAACCTATAGATTAATTGTTAGGTCAATTTACCCAAAATTGGCGTATGGTATAAAATAATACTCACGCGACGATATAGCTCTGTATAATATTATAAATATATATTATATATTGTTATATAAATAATTTACAATCATAGACTGTATAAAATTAAGCGTATTTTATTTTTAATCTAAACAAAAAATTAAAATTTTCTGGAAATCTGTTAAATGATTTTTACTTTACTTATTTACTTTTTTTTTGTTTATTGTTTTTTGTTTTTTTTTTCAGAAATAGAATTATTAACGTATTTTATGATCCTTGTGATTACGGTGATCATGATTATGATGATTCTGAAAAATTTTGTTTTTTTTTTTTTTTTTGATTACGAAGCAAAGATATGAATATTTTGAATTGGGAATTTTTTTTAAATGGAAATACCTCAAGGGTATTTTGCTAGAATGTATAACAATGATTCGATTAGATAAATTTTAATTGCATCGACAAAATTAGATTAGTAGAACTTCATAAACTCTTTGTTTCTATAGATGTTAGTATAATTTGAATTTAAATTATTATTTATGTTACAATAAGAGTTCTTCAAATTCCAGCAACAGTAAAAAGGCACTAAATCATGGTTATTGGTACTTAAAAGAATTGTAGTAAAAACACTAGTAGTGGTACTGGTACTGATGTAAATGTAATAATAGGGTTTTTTTTTTTTTTTTTTTTTACACCTACCCAAACACTAGGAAAGGATTCCTTTATACAAAATTATTGTAGGTGTGGGTAAGGAAAAAAAGGATTTGGAGGGAAAAAGGATGATAGAGGAGAATTGGGAGGTAAGTAGGAGACGAACCTGAAGAGGTTCTTTTTGAAAAGTTGCAAATTGTATAATGGAGCATTTTTGTCGGTAGGGAACACGTGAGATGGGAGCATGTTCCACATTTTTGCAGTTCTTAGAATAAAAGAATTTCCAAAACCAGTTTTAGACCACCTAGGTATTTCCACAGTGTAGAAATGTGCACTTGAAGCCTCCCTAGTGTTACGCCGGAATAGTTTAAGGGGAGGCATTAGTGATTTTATTTCATTAGAACAAGTGTCATTTCCAACTAGATATCTATAAAAAAGGGAGAGAGCTCCAACATTTCGACGAGTGCTAAGAGGAGTAAAGGTTAATTGGACGACAGGGCCAAATAGTCGTAAGGCCTATTTTGGATTTTGTCCAGGAAACCTAGTGAAGTTAGGGAGGCGCCAGCCCATATGTGAGAATTGTACTCCATCTTAGGTCGGATATATGCTTTATAGATATTGGCCAGATCTCTTGGAGAAAAGTAGGCTTTACATCGAGAAAGAAAACCCAAACATTTGGCAGCCTTCTTAGCTGTATCAAAAATATGCTCATTCCACTGCATTTTTTGGTTTAGCTGCATGCCTAAAATATTTAGATTTTCTGACCTTTGCAAGTTTACTCCTTGAAATCGCAGGGTGGGGACGGGTTGATCTCTTTTACAAGAGATCAAACAGCTTTGAGTTTTGGACGTGTTGAGCTCAACTCTGTTTACGATACCCCAATCGGCTATTTTTGCTAGGTCATGGTTAAGTAAGCTATAGTCATTATATTTCTCTTCGAGCTGATTGAGGTAGAGGTGACGTTTGATTTCCTTAAAAAGTCGTAGCATGCCACCAATGTACTGTCATCAGCAAAACTATGGATTGGATTGAGGGTTGAAGAGAGCAGGTCGTTGATGAAAATCAAGAAAAGGGTAGGTGATAAGGCAGAGTCTTGTGGAATGCCAGCATTTATTGCATAGTTGTCGGACATAAAACTGTCGACAACGACACGTATACTTCGGTTCGAGAGAAAGTCCTCAATCCATTTGCAAAGGAGGCTGCCTAAACCAATAGCCTGACATTTGCTCAAAGGCTTTTGAGATATCAAGAGCTACAATCTCAGATTCACCGGTACAATGAATGCTGGTATTAAGCTTAACGTAGAGAGAAGTTAAAAGATCGCCTGTTGACCTTTGGCTTCTAAAGCCGTATTGGCGATCATTTAAAATACGCGAACTATTAAGTTATCTCAATAGCCTTTTGTTTATTATGATTTCCATTATTTTGGAAAGAATTGAAGTAATGGCGATTGGTCTGTAGTTGGAAGGGTCGCTTTTGTCACCTTTTTTGGGAATTGGGGAAACATGACAATCTTCCACTGACTGGGGTATTTACCAGTCGAGAATGAAAGTGAGAAAAGATTTCGCAGAGGTTTCGAAATGGGACAAGCGATATGTTTAAGAACCATGGCTGGAATTCCATCAGGGCCAGTGGACTTTCTGATATTCAGATTCTTCAGCACTTTCACTACAGCTCGAGTCCTAAAGTAAACTTGGTTGTTGCTAAGCTTGCAATGTATATTTAAAATAAGCCGAACTAAATTATTATTGTAAAAAATTTGAGAAGGATTTTACAAATAGTTTATTGTATAATTCATTTCTGTAGTGGATTCTATTCTATCTTCCAATTTTATATTTAATTCCATACCATAAAAATTTTCAATTTTGTTATGACAACTTTTTTATTTTCTTTTTACTACATTTTTTAATTTATATTTTTCTTCTCTCAAATAACTTACTTGTTAAATTGCTTGTAAATACTAAAGTGGACAAGGTCGTGTGGTGTGGATACCTTGGCTCATTGAAGGTAAAAAACTTTCAAAATATACTAAAAAGTTGAAATATAAGTTCAGTTATATATTTTCATTCATGGTAAATGTCTATTTCTGTGAAAACGAAATTAATTTTTGGTAATTATAATCCATAATTCTACATCAGTCTCAAGATATATTCACATCTTTAACATTGTGGTTACCAATGAACGTTGGTGGCTACCAACGAACATTTAAATTTTTCCTCTCGAGTATATCGTGATCACCAGTGATAACGAATTTTTATACCTTCTATTACGTTGAAGTTCTAACATTATAAATATAACGGTAACTGGTGACGGTTTGATTACAGTATCTGTGGACAAAAATGGGAATAATTAGTGGTGATAAATTTGTATTTGCAAGGAGGAAAATTTGTGTAGTGGCTCCTAATGACCGTGGTTTCCCAAGTGTTGGTACTCGTGCACAAAATAAGTCAAAGTCACTTTTAACAAGACACGTTTTGTTACAATTTGCCAACAATATACGAAAAATCAATGTTGGTTGAAAAATCTGGTTGTAAATTAATAATCTGTTAGCGATTGGCATATTTAATTTTTGTTTTGATATCTAAAGCTGTCAATAATTATATTTTAATCCTAATTTTTGTTTTTTTGACGTATTATTCAAATTTAATCTTATGTACAAATTCTGTTTATATGTAAATGTTTCTACACTAATTATACGATTTACAACAGTCTATTTTATTCATTTGCGTGTGTTTTTAAAGAACAAGGCTTAAGTGTATTCACTGGACACATTGAAATATTCAACCGAATTGCCTAAGTGTTTACCGAATACATATTTTAATTAACAATGTTAGCAATTTTTTTTTTGTTCAATAGAGTTTCATATATTTTCAGTTTCCGTTAATATCATTACATCGATCTTATATTAGATCCGTACATCCAAAATCTTTCAATTCATCATTCGTACAAAATGTATTGTGAAAGGAAGCTGATGGTTTTTCTAATATTTCTAAAATATTTCAGTATATTTTTCATAAAAATATTTTTCCTGTTTCATGAGTCATTTCTTATGACAGCCATTTTAAAGCTCTCAAAAAAGAATGACAGTACACATAAAAATTTTTCCTTAACTTTCAAGAAAAATATTTGGAAGACATCTTTTCAAGTGTATATTTAGGAATGAAAAAATTAAATTTAAAACATTTTTTTTTACTAAATGATATAAAAAAAATGGCCTTTTAATGTTCCACTTGAATAAAATTCGGGAAAAAGCTGGGAAGTTCTTGTGTAATTTCAAAATTTGTAGTGATACCACAATATTTTTCCATATATGACTGCGTGTAAACTCCTCCCGAATGGTAGAATTTGTTGAGCTTTTTTGCTTCATTGTCATGGCTATTTATAATGGTTATTTGTCATGGCATTGTCATGGCTATATAGGCTGTGATTAATTAAATATTCAAATTCTATCTCTATTAGTTAGACTATTGAGTAAGACTGCAATCGTTTCAAAATCGACTTTTTTTTTTTTATTTAAAACACGAGGTGGCCTTTAAAGGCCAATAGGTTTGTGGGTTTTCGACTTTAGTATAAAATTATGGAAATAATAAAACATGTTCTAAAAACTAATTCAGATCAAAAGTTGTAAGTTCGATGCACTTAAAGTGAACACAACACTATTATTATGTTGGCAACAATTTTCATATGTTTATTGCGGTCCATAGTTAACTGTATTAAATCACAGATTTTTTTTTGTTTTTTTTTTATAGAATTTCAATGTGATAAACACCCTATTGCTTTTACACAGAGATTGGAATACACAATTACATACAATAGCTATTCTTTAGAATTTTTGTTTATTGTATATCTACTAATTTAAAGGTACGAAACGTGAAAAACTATATCTATTGTATAGAGTACTACTAATTTTTATCATATATTTTATCTTAATGACAAAGGGTACTGGATCAGGTTGAAAAATCTAAAATGATGCTTTGTCTTCGTCTTGAATCGAACCTGGGAGCTTTTAGTTGACAGACAGGCGCTCTACCTACTACGCCATCAAGCGTGTTAGATTATTGGCCCATTTCAGACACATGTCTACTTCATAATGTTGCCTGGCCAAAATGTTATATTTTCCTAGCAAATACTTTATTAGTAAAAAGTTATTTAACATTCTACGAAGAAATGGCATAATTTGCGGTATAACTCGGATTATGGAATTCAATCTATCTTATTAAAACAAACTATATTTTAATAACTGTAAAATTATTTTTATTAAATTACTTAATAATACTTGGAAATTCTAAAACTCACTACATTATTTTCTATCCATAGTTAATTAATTTCTGCAAAATACCATTTTTCATACTTTATTAATACCGAATACTTTGAATTTTGGCATTAAAGAGAATTTTGATATTTCTATGAGTCCATAATAATAGTTAAGAATGATTTTGGTTGTTGTTGTTGTTGTTGAAATTAAATCTCAGAGTTAAATTCTAAAGTAGTACAATAAAAATAATTTCTACAATTATTACAACTTAAAATTTATACGGAGAATTCATCCTATATTTAAAATACGATCCTGAATTACGGGGAAGTGAAATATTCTCGGAAAATTGCTTCAAGGTTTTATTTCTAAAATTTAAAAATAAAAAGTAACAAACAAACAAAAAAAAAAAAATGAAACAAAATACAAAACCCGTAGAACACATTTAAATACTCATAATTTGTTCAATTTTGTTTTTTTTTTATTTTTATTTTTCAGAAATTTCAATAATCTTTCTTGTTTTAGAGTAAGGTATTGAAGCAAAAATGTTAAAATTTATTTTAAAAGTAAAATGTTTAATAATGAAAAGAACGCTATCAGAAAAGAAAAGTTTTATTAAATGTTTTAATTTTATTTTATTTTTGTTTTGTTTTTGTTTTGTTTTTGTGTACTGAATAGATTTCATTTTCATTTTTTATTTTTCAAATACACAATGGTTATATAATTCCATCATAATTTACTTTGGGTTATCGATTTTGCCAAAATAAAATGGTAAAATTTAAGGAGTTTTCCTTTTAATTGGGTTTCCTTTTGGTTTTTTATTATTTTTTTTTTATTATTTTTTAATCGAGGGTATGAGTACAAGAAAGGTTTTAAAATTTTATTTTGCCTCCAGTTATTTGTAATAATTTTACACTGATAAGTAAATAAAAATTTTCTTATTTTTAAAAAAGAAAAAAAGGGAATCAAAAATATGAGTAAAAGAGAAAGATGGATGGCGATAAAGAGTTGAATGAAAATAATTAATTTTATTTGAAATGAAATAAACAAAACAAAAATGAAAATAAAATTAATAAAGTTTTAATTTTATAAATTGTTAAATGTAAAATTTATTTTTAAAAATAAAAAAAGCTTTAATATAAAAAATCAAGGAAAAATCTTACAGAAAATTTAAAAGGAATGAAAATTTAAGACGATTGCACTCCAGTATTTGATTCTTTTTTTTGTTTTTGGTAACATAGCAACAACAATAGGCGACTGGTGGAGCTTTATTTTATCTATATACTATTTTTACTTATATGCGGGGAAATAAGAGGAGCTCAATTATTGCTTAGTAAATATTAAATAAAAAATTTACGTTAAATCGTTTGGTTTCTAATTTAAAAGTTAAAAATGTGTTGTACGACAACATTAGACATTATTTAATATTGTTTGGTAAATTGAAAATTGATCGAGCCAAAAATTAGGAAGATACTAGCTATTCCCGGCGTAACATTCGCCGGTCTAGCATTAGCATTATAAATGAAACAATTTATTTTATTTATTGATTTTCTTTATTTTCTTAAAATAAATCAATGTTTTACATATTTTTTTATTACATAATAAATAAGTTAAATTGAAAAACTTAAAACTACAATTGTAAAACATTGATTTTTTTTAAGAAAATAAAGAAAATAAAGAAAATTAATAAATAAAATAAATTGTTTCATTTATAATGCTAATGCTAGACCGGCGAATTTTACGCTGGGAATAGCTAGTAATTTACAATATTGTTTGATCTATCAATAACTATTTTTTTACATTTTTTAATTAAGGTATTTATTTATTTACTACAAATTAATTTTGACCGCTAATAGTTTTGAAGAGTACTTTTATATAAGGCTGCGTTTATGCGTTTTTGAATTTTGTTTATAACGTATAAATGATGTTCATTAAAGTTTGACATCCGACTTTGTTATAGAATATCATTTTTTTTTTTTTAAATAATAGTGCTCGACATGTATTTTTGTATTTCGCAAGTTGAAAAAGTGAATTTTGCGAGAAAAGGTATTTATAAACTTCCAATTGTGTTATGCCAATATATTGAAAGATATACATTAAAAAAAGACAAAAAATGTGTATTAAATATTATTATTATTTATCAATACAAATACTTAAAATAATTGATTTACTATTTAAATATTTATATTTCACAAATGTTCTGAAGTTACACAGGGGTGGAATTGTGTAACTTTGTTTCAAACATTTCGGTCGAAACAAAACGTTGTCCAAACAAAATTTGGATGACATTACGTAATTTGAAACGTTAATTTATTTTGAAACGCGCGAAAAAACAGTGAAACACTTTACATAATTCCATTTTTGATTTGTTTCGTTAAAATTTCAACAATTACTGCTAGAAAATAATATTAAAATAAAAAAAATGGAACTGAAAGAAATTGCAACTGGATACAAGTAAAAGAAGCTAATAATAATACCAACATTTTTTTTTTTTATTCTGACAATTTTTTCTTTACAGAAAATCATGATAAATTTACTTAATTTTTCATTTTATTGGAATTTTTATTTCTGTGCGTTTCTAAAATAAATATTCCAATAAAAATCATGTATTAATTTATTATTTTTTTTAAAAATTACCTACAAGCGTCAACTATTTTTCAATCGCCAAAATTTGGTCGTATCAAATGTAAAAAAAGTAGCGTTTCAACCTTACGTAATACCAAAATATGTCGTACCAATTCTGAAAAGATTGAAACAAAATAAAAATGGTCGAAACAAAATTATGCAATGCCACTTTTTGAAAATAGTCGAAACAAAACGACGTTTCAAATTACACAATGCTACCCCAGTATATTTATATTTGTTTATAAATATTTATTATTAGTATTCGTAACGCATATTCGTATCTTCGTATTTTGCAAGTTTAGAAAGTGGATTTTGCATGAAGAAATATATACTTTGCAACTATATTTATTTATCTTTGAGATATGTAATTAAAACTTTTGAAATAAAATTTGATGTAATTGCAATAAAATTTGTAAATGTAATAAAAATAAGTAAAACAAAACCTTCGTGAAACAAAATTTGATGTCTAAACGCTCTCTAACAAATACTATTAATAGAGACGTACATTTCAACAACATGTGGCGATCAGAGATGTCGCTGGCAGTATTGATATGAAATTAAATTCATTTAAAAAAAAAATACCACACCCACATTAAAAACACATTAAAATAGCCATAGATACGTGTTTTGTGTTTTTTTTTATTATCATAATAGCCTTAACTATTTCAAAGCTCAAAATAAAAAAACAAAAACATTTATTTATAGAATTTATATTTTTATTTCACTTCTTTTAAATTTTGATTTTGACGTTTTGGTATGATTAGATATGACCATTATAGTAAAGGTTATGATTGGTTACGACTTTCATATCGAATCATTTAGGCCATTTAACGAAGTATCATATATGACATCATATGACGCCTTATGACTATTATAGTTAGGAGTAAAGCCAATAATTATGCTTTTTCTCTTATTGTTCAGTTTTTATTGAAGCCTTATGACTATTATAATTAGGGGTAATAGGTAATTATGCTTTTTCTCTTATTCTTCAGTTTTTATTGTTATATTGTTATCTCGATAGGGTCTCTGATGTAGGCAAGGGTAGTCTGTGATTTTTCTTTTTAAAGTTTTTTTAATTTTATGTGTACTAAATTTGCCGTGTATTGAATTGGAACTTGATAATAATGTCATAACATATTTTGTTTTTCTTGTTCTTAGCAGATCGTAAATTTCGGTTTATGATTCTCCATGTACAATATAATATTTACTCAATGCTACTGCGCATTTGAATTTATACTTTTGAATTATTTGTGAATAAAATAAATAAATTTCTGAACATAAGGTAATTGAAATTTAATTATTAAAATTAATTAATTATTGAAATTTCTGAACATAAGGTAAAAAATATATTTTCTAAATTTACTATTTGTTTTACCGGTAAGTTTTTTTGCTGTAATATCGTAATATCGTAATATTTTAACAAAGCTATTTTAATTATTTATAAATCGAAATAATAATAATTATATTCTGGTAATTCGATTTTTGTCTTTGCTACTTTGTTTTTATTTTTAAAAATTAATTCATATAATCAGATATAATCAATGCTATTGCTCAATAAGTGAATTGTTTTTAAGTTAATTTTAATTTGTTTTTGGTTTTATTGTTTTGTGGTTTATGTCTTTAAATTCAATTTTGCACACTATCGTAATTCGTAATAGTTCTAATAAAGTTGTCTCATCTAGTTGAAAAAAGCTTTGTGTTGTAAGAGCTTTGTGAAAAGTTTAACAGACGTTTAAGCGTATTAATATATAAGATTGTGTACTGGGACAAAGCAGTTTGTGATTTTTTTTTTATAATAACGGTTCGAGTATAAACTATGTAGTATACAGCACCGTACCTTATTCTTTGATCATAATAAATAAACATTAAGTCAACATAAGCCAAAATGATGGCATCTCTGTGCAAAAATCTACCTTCCAAAAAATCCCGCAGATATTATGAATTTTCAAAGTTGAGAAAAATGAATTAATTTATTCGTCTAAAACATCTAGATTGTATATTATGTACGCAGGATATAATAACTTACACCAACTTACATTGTTGTAATATAATCAATTATTCATTATACATGCCAAATAATATTATGTTTTTAGTACAAAACTTTATACATGTTAAATTTAGCGATTATGTTAAATTTTGTTCTGTTATACCACTTTTCTAAAATTGATGCAAGCGATTATAATATTCAAATTTATTTTGTGATTTTATCTTACCTAAATAATTATATAGATACTCTTAATTAAATATCTTATATAGAGTTCATACTCATATTACATGTTATAAATAATATTGAGCAAAAGAAATGAATATCACCAGTTTAAAACCACGAATCGAAATTTGTTTCAACAGGATCGCAAAACAACGTCGAAATTTGTTTTAATTTGCAATTACATTATATAATAAACTTGATAAATCTTTAAAAGTATTAAAACTTACTAATCTAAAGAATAAACTTTTAAAATTTCATTTTAATTCATATGAAATTGAAATGTACTAATATTTTTTTTACTTGGTACTACAACTAATTTTAACTTATCACTTATTATTATTATTTTTTCTTTCTTCCGCTTGTTTCTTACTCTTTTTTATAATTACAGTTTTTAAGATATTTAAAAATTATATATTTAGTTTGTTTTCATTTCTAATTATTAATAACTATAAAAGTTTTGTGATGATTCTTTTTGTAGTGTTAATTGTTTCAAAATTGAAGTAGTGAAAAGCTTTAAATACTTGGGTGTTACTTTTGACAATAATATGAGTTGGGCTGAACATTCATTGTTTTTAAAAAAGTATTTACGATCTACTTTACGTAGCTTTTATCGCCTTAGACAACTTTGTTCTTCTAAAACTTTAAAAATGATTTATTATGGAATATTTCATTCTAAATTACAGTATGATATTGCTTGTTGGGGAGGATCATACTATAATAAAATATCACCTCTACTTATACTTCAGAAATGTATTATCAGAAATATTTGTAACAAGAATCGCTTCTATCCAACATTTCAATTATTTTCGAGTCTTAAAATCTTACCTGTTAGACATTTGTATTATTTTAAAACTTTAAAAATTTTTTTTGTTCGGAGCGGATATTTAAACTCTAGAATCTCTAGTAATCACAATTTAAGAATTAATAATAGCCTGTTAGTTAACATTCCTAATTTCCGCACAACAAATTTCCGAAATTCATACTCCATAGTTCCAGGTAGATTATTTAACAAACTTCCACATGCAATCCGAAGTTTACATAATAGAAATGTTTTTTTAAACTTGACTAAATCTTGGCTTCTGGGTTTTAATCATGATGAAATCGAAATTCTTCTAGAGTTTTTAGTATAATAATATTGTGAATTATAATTTGTTCTTGAATTATTAACTTTTTCTTTTCCTTCTTTTGATTTGTAATTTAATTGTCTTTTATTAGCTTTTACTTAAAATATTTCATTACATTCATTTCGTTTTAATACTTGTTTTTATTATTTAAATTGAATTTATGATTTCTTTTTCAATATTTGAATATATGAGTTTCTAATTATTGAACTTATATTTTGTTTGTGAATAATTTGATTTTTGACTCATACTATTTTATCTTAGTTTACTTATTTTGTTTTTTTTATTTTTATTCTTATTCTTTTTTGTTTTCTTTTATTACATAATTAATGTATTATTTTTAATTTTTTGTTTTTTTTATTTATTTGGGTATATTGAATTTTTAATACTTTATTGTTACTCCACAATAAAAAATTTTGTAAATTTCAAATTGTAAATTTTTATTGAAGTGGCGCTTAACACTATTTTCTTAATAAAAAGTGTCACTAACTATTGTCTTATTTGTAAAGAAAATTTATATAAAAATCGATCTTTATTTGTAAGCACTTTAATTGTAAATTTGAGAATAAAGAATTTTAAAACTAAACTAAAACTAATATAAACATGAATTTATTTTTAATAAATAATTGATATTAATGTAAACTATTGTATGAACTATAAAGCCTACACATACGAGATGAGATTTAAGTCCCATAAGGTATTTGAAAATGAATAAACGTTTATAATTGTATTTTGTTCTTACAAAACTGCTTTTTTTTTTTTTTAATTTTTAACACCACTATAATTTATGAAAATTATTCAACAAAATATATTTAATATTAAGTTCAATAAAATTGAATATTAAAGAACATACACAGACTTTTTATGACTTCATAATTTTTCTAAAAATAGTTTTAAAATGGTTAAAGTAAAAATTAGTAAATTTCGACTTTAGCGGTTTATTTTATTGGCCCAGAATTAAGCACGAAAAGGTGATTCGACCTATAGGTTGATGTTAAAAACATAAAAAAAATTATTAAAATTTAAATGTTCAAAGTACCTACTGCTAGTTTTGTATTGTAGTTCGCGCATGTCCCGATGACTAACGTTTGCAATTCCAATATCTAACATTAAATATTTTGATTGCATAATGAAACTTATGTAAAATATATTGATATCATATTTCAATTTACACCAATATTATTCTTAAAAATGTACCTAATAAAAATTGTAGACACCTTTCAAAAGATTTCGCAAAAATTTAATAAAACGTAAAGACAAAACTTGTATGGTCAGAACCTAACATGGGTTTTACAAAAAAAATTGTTCTCGTTTGTATTGGTATTGCGAACTCGACACATCCTTTTTGAAGTTGAAACATGTTGGACGCAAACTTTTTTAGAGCTTCATTAACTACAATAGCCTCCACTTCTTAAAATATATTTTATCAATCCTATACAATTGCCCAATACATAGTTTAAAATTGTTCATATACAACGAATTCATCATTATTATTGTTAAATGATAATAATTGATAATAATTACATATGAGAGTTATTCAGCTTTATTTATTGTTAAGTTCGACTAGAGATAGAATCAACATTTTACAAAATTAATATGAACGTAAATTTAATCCCAGTGTTCCAACTAAGCTTATAATTATGATTCTATACTCAATTTATTCGAACTGAAAACCATAAACGACTCACCAACTAAAGTTAGTAAAAAAAACAACTAAAAGAAACAAATCCATAAAAAATATATTTATATGGACCCTATGGACATATAGAGCGGAAATTATTACTGATGTGAATAGTGTAAACTGTAACATATGAGTATAAAATAAATGGCTCAGGAATAACTTTTGTTAATGAGGGGAAAGATCTTGGGGTCATCATTGATAACAAGTTAACTTTTACAACAGTTCACATATCCTTACATATTATTTAAAAGTTTATTTATATCTTTAGTTTGTCCCCATCTCGAATATGCTTCACCAATATGAATGCCATTTTATGCTAACCATATTAAAATAATGGAGTCCGTTAAAAATAATTTATAAGATTTTGTCTCCGAAAATTTATTTGACTTACGAAGCAAAGTGCCTACCAATAAATATAAATATACCTTTGAAGTTAGACGTAAAGTTGAAGCTGGTATGTTTTCATATACGATATTTTATCAGCTAAAATTTATTGCTTTTTTATTCTGGGCTTATATAATAGTTATGCTTCGATACGTGATCTTTGAGCTTGAAGATTTCTCTTTAACCTGTTGTTTATTTTGTTGTCGTAGTGAACAATAAAAATATATTAGAATATTTTTGATAAACAAATTTTTTTGAATTCGGTTCATTATCACACTTTACTGAATTAAATTCTATACATTTTGTGTTCGACCAACGTTGAGTAAGTTTGCTAGTATTATATATTTAAACCATTTTGTTATTGTTCTGACTGGTACTGGTAAGTTTATTTACAAAATTATCGTGATACGTATATGGATTCTTAAGTCATTTGGTCTATATTAGATCTTTCAAATATTTAAATTCGATTAAACTACCATAATATGCAGTTCAACACCATACTTTGAAACAAAATTAAAATTAAAATTCGTTTTTAAGTATACAACACTTCTGTGAGTCCTTAAAAATGATTAGTGAATCATAACAAAATATATTAAGCTTATCCACAACTGTGGTTAAAAAAAGTTTCACTAAATTCGAAATAAAAATAATTATCTCATTAAAATCAATAAACACTTCAACATATAAACAATAATGCATTGATCTATTTCAATAAATTATCTTTTAAATAAAAATAAAAAAAAGATAGCTACACTGAGAGAAAAACATCCTATAAAATTTTTAATAAGACAATCTTTAATTTAATGAGGAATGCCTCTAGAATAAAGTTAACACAATTTGTTGAAATTTGTCGTATTAATCCAAACATTTTGAAAGTATTATAGTTTTCTTAAAAGGTATGGTATAAATATTATCAGAAATCAGATTATTTTAATAGGAATCTTTTATGGTTACCATACCATTGATTTCAAACTCTGTCGAATTGTCCATCAATAAGGTTTGCTCAGATAAAAACTAAAAGTCACTCACATCAATTTTAAATTGAAAAAATAAAATTTACAGTTATTTTCATAATAAAGTTAATACGAATATGACATCCTTTTAATTCTAACAGATTTGTTATTAATAACATTAATAACAAATCTGTTTATAATAATTATAAATTTAATTCCATGTTTTATTATTTATTTGATCTCATTATTAGTGTTTAACATGCATCAAATATTGATAAAAAAATATCAATACTTATAAACGATTTTGAATTATAAATATATCGTTAATCGTCAATTAAAGTTTGTTTTATAAAAGTGCAGAGTTAAAAAATTAAAAATTCAGTAAAAAATATTAAAAATATATTATTATAATATTGTAGTAGGGTACCTAGTGACTTAAGTCAAAATAGTTATTTTATTAAAGTAAAAAAAAAAATCAATTTGATCTTTTTAAAGAAAATACCTAGACTTTTTAAAGAAAATACCTATTTGATATAAAAAAAACTACTGTTTCGATAAAATACAATGGATATTTTTACTAACAATAATTGTGTCTTAGATGTGAGTAATTGTGATACATCTACGATACATCAACACGATGAACTAAGTAATTTAATTTGCCGTAAATTTGCATTTGATGAGACAATTTTTCAGCGTTAAATTGGTAAGCAAAATATATTTTTTGTTAATTATTTTATGCTTATTATTCATTACAATAATGTTATTAAACATAATAATGTACACATTACTACATATTAATTAATTTAGATATTTTTAATTTAGATTTGCTGTCCATGGAGAGTGTCAAATTTTTTCGAACATTTGCAATCATAAATTTTAGACTGTAAATCAATTACATAGTATTAAAATATTGATCAAACAATATTGGTGTTATAGTTTTAATTTTCATGTTTTAATTGTTTGTGACTACCAGAAACATTTAAATTCAAAGTTGTGAAGCTTTTTAAACATATCATCATTATATATTATATATGTACATATTTATATGATTTGTATTTTTTAATATTTTTCTATGTTATGTTTATTTTAATTTTTTTTTCTGTTTATAGTTTTATTTCCAATTAATGAAATCAGTAATTAAATTAAAAAATTAGTAATAAAAAATGAGTTATGTGTTTCATATTTATGACATAATTGAAATAATAAGTCTCATACTATTAGAGATGAAGAGAGTAAGTAATTAAAATACAAGGATACATCATTGAAAGAATAGTATGTCTTATTAAATTAGTTATGTTACCACCTTTTTAAAAAATTGTGAAGCTAATTATTTCTATAGTATTTACCATTGATACAATAATAATGTTGTCTTTTTGAATTAAACTGATCGCTCTATTGAAGCAATATTATGCCCTATAAAAATAATTATTCTAGCATAATTATATATTTATTATTCTGCATTTATCTGGATGTTTGTAAGTCCGACGGAATACTCCAACACATATACAATTTGCAATATGTATACAAATTGCTTTGGTACTCTTTTTTTAACCCCTGTTTACCATGCTGAACCTTTGCAGGAAAAAATACCATTGCATGAAATATATTGTTTTAATTTAATGTTAGTCTGCTTCGCAAACAATAAGGAAAAATAAAAAAAAATAATAATAATATAAATAAAACAAACAATTTTTTTGATTTATAATAAGAAGGACTAATAGAAATTTTATCAATAGTGTAATATGGTAGAATAACCAAAAGGCAAACAGCATTTAACACAAAAAAAACAGAATGCACTTAAAGGTTATTCTTATTACTTAAAATTATACACAATATGCATATGTCTCTACATATTTGTTTTTTTTTTTTTTGTTGTTATAATAATGTTTTCAATGTTGGCAAAAAGGATGGCGCTAAAATGATCGAGTAAATGACCCTTAGAGAATAGAAAATTTTGCACCTTACTACAAATATTCTGTTTATATCGTAATTGAAAGCGTTATAATACAAAAATAAAGGTATGATAAATTAGTAAGCAAATACGTATTTTTTTTAAACTTGAAATTAAAACTCTAATGAAGGAAAGCAATGCTAGAATTTATTTTGCTTCCGTCATTTATGGCGGGTTACCAAGCTAGTTTTAAAATAAAATGATAACATAATTATTTTCATAACACCATTAATATAATTATGGAATGATCATTTTGTGTTAAACAGATCTTAATATAAAATCAATAGTGTAAAACATAATTATAATATAATGCGGACATTATTAAACAAATAGGATGTCGTATTACAAAATAATAGGATATCTCATTAAAATTTTAACAAGATACCCTTACTTTAATACGACATTTCTCCTATTAATTTAATAGATTTCATATGTTTATTTTAAAAGGAAAAATCGCATTGACCAAAAATAATACCAAAAAATTATAATTTTAATAGGATTTCGAATTAATATTACCTGATTTTCTTTCAGTGTACCTATCAATTTTTTACAGCATAAAAGTATATCTAAATTTGCCTATTATAGAGAAAATAAGTATATAGATAGATGACTGCTCTTATTATTTTTAGTTGAACTTTAATTTAATTAAAGACGATATTATATACTTACCTATACCTACATAACAAAACAATTTCCATTTTAATAAATAAATTTCAAACAGAATTGTAAAATTAGAACTATTTTATATTTATCTATTTTATTCATTCATTACAGATTTTTCATTTTATCATCTGACACAAATACTCATTTTTCTTTCTTTAAATCAATTATTACTGATGTATTTCTATTCATTATTTGAATAATTCTGCCTACATACTTATATTATAGAGTTTTAATTTTACAATTTGATTTTATATTTTCTATCTTATAGAATATAGAATAATAGATATAGGTACCTACATAATTATAGATATACAATAGAATTGTTCCGTTTATTATTAAATTTCAATTACATTGTCAATATATTTTCATTATTTTTCAATATTAATTTACTCTCGTTTTCTATTTTGCAAATTTCCTTTATGCTTGTTATGACAATAAATATTTATTCCATTTCTTGATTCGTTCTACATCCAACTTCTATAATAAAAACAATTTCAAATGAAACAAAATTTTCAGTCTTTTGTTTTTTGTGTTTTTTTTTTTTGTCGTTCTGTCATTGTATTATATAGGTTCGTTTATGATCCAATTGAAACAACTGATCCCAAATTAAAAGATTACAAAAAAAAAAAAGAAATATATTAAAAGTTTTTCTTGCACTATTAAAAAACATTCATCAACCAGTTCTACGAGTACATCTAATAATAATAATAAAACTAAATAGACCTCCAATTGTGTTGGTAAAAAACATGAATGGTTGATGAGTCTTAAATATATAAAAATATTTTTTTTTTTTAAGAGTTTATGATTTTAGAAGTTTACAGAACAGGCTAATGATAAAAATGGATATAAAGCTGAAATAATAGTTCTACTCGGTGTGTTAGTACGACTTTTATTTTTATTCGTATTGTTTTAAACAAGTTAGCAACATGGTCTGATAACACTAAGCTTAAAATAAAATGAAACAAATTCAACACTGAGACATAAACAGGGCATAAACTTAGGACGGCCTAGTTCTATAAAATCAAGATTTTTCAAGTTTATAAAATAGTTTTGTCAAGATTAACTAAAGTATTAAAAGTAGAAACTATTTCTATCTAAATGTTTGTTGCAGAAAAGGCCTCACAAACTAGCACAATGTAAAGAAGTCAACGAAATAAAAGAATATCTTATAATGTTCAAGATAAAAATTGGTTTAATTTTCAAAACAGATATGTCTACCCAGTTTCTGTAAATACCTATTAAAAAAAAGAGAATAGCTCACACCTTAAATAAATTTTCAATTGGACCCAATTTGAAAAAAGAATTATAGTCACTGACTTAAAAAATAGCTTTACAGTCAAATTTATTTATAAATGTCGAAATTCTAGTAAGCTTTACCGTGTCTGAAACAATTTTTTTTTTAAATTTTATGCTTTCGATTTGGGATTTTAATCATATAAAGTTTCATCATTCAAAATCATTATTCGCTGGCGCTGGAGACTATTTTTGATATTACATATTATTGCGTCCAGCAATGAAGTATCAATTCTAAGATTATCTTGGTTTAAGCATTTTCATTCATCAACTCTATGTGTCGGAGCCACTGTACTTCGGAATTATATTTTCGGAATATATTTGCAGTTCGGAATTATATTTTCTGCTTCAGAACCATAATATACTTTGCGAAGAATTTTCTTCTCGATGACACAAAGTGCATGCTTACCAGTGGTGTTTTGACCAATATGATGTTGAGAGGTATTTTAATTTGTCGAAAATATATATTTTGCTTTCCGCTCATTTATTTTGAGATCAATTTGTTCCACTTTCTCTTCAATTAGGGTAAAAGACTCAACGACCGTCCGTTGTGATCTGTCGATTATGTCAATGTTGTCGGTATACTCTACTAGTTGAATAGTTCTGAAAAATATAGTGCCGGCTTCATTTACTCCTGCTCGTTGCACTATACGTTCCAGTACTAGATTGAAGAAGTCAAGACGAGGGTTAGTTAAATTTTAAGTGAGGAACTTATTAATATTATATTGTGTTCACTAACGGATTGTGGGACAAAAAACATTTTCCGAACTTAAATGGGATATGATGAAATTATTAGGATAAAATTTATAAATACCTCAACTTCCCCACTACTAGGTTTCTGTGAAAAGAAGTCAGTTATTTAATCAATTGTGAATTAAATCGATATATTTTTGTTTTTTGATGGAGAGTTCTATGTACGCAAGGTCTCTTCAGATCTATTGTATCTCCCGCTTATTATCGTAGAATTGCTTGATAAACGCTACTATTGTTCCGATTTCAAAATTAGACAATGTATTCTTGGAAATATTAATGTCTCGCAAACAATTAGAATGTGAGAAACAGATTCCTTTTAAACAAAATATGCACCTTTCTGTGTTCGATTTACCAATCTTGAACAAATGTTTGTTATGTAAAACAGGACCTGTGATAAACCATATCAGTACTCTGACATTTGATATATTTTTTTTGATTATCTGGTTTAAGCGGTGAATTCTGCGTTGCTAATCGGCAACTGTACCATATGTTTTGGGATATATTTTGCTTTTTTGGACTGTACATTTTCTAAAATGTTGGGCAGCTGACATAAATGAACATCAGTTATTCAGTTATTAAAGTGTTATTGTACGAAGTAACTGAATTTTATCAAATTACGATTTTGATGTTTTCCCAATTCTTCATGATGAAAACCTACTTAACTTGAAGCTTTTCAATTCAAATTGTGCCATTCATTTGTTTTATTTTTGTTATTAATTCTTGAGTTTTATTGAGTCCAATATAACCAGAACCTAGAAATTTTCACTAAATCCACTTCTGATATTATTTTTCGATTTCTTTTTTTACTGTTTTCACTACTCTTCTATAGGTATTTTAGTTATGGAGTTACCAATTATTCTTCGTATAGTTAAAATATTCAATTTAAATCGGGTCTCTTAATTATTTGCTAATACCAATTACAATTTCTTTTTTGAAACATAGTAATATTTGAAAACAAAAAAAAAAAAATAATGATGTTATTTTTGAATATTGAATAGAAAATGTAATTTTGTTTTTCAAAGAATTTTATAATTCAAATGAAATTTTAATATCCGTTTTATTTAGGTAAATTCTCATCGTTAGATCTTCAGTTATAGATAGAATAAATTTTGCAATTAAATAACATCTGGTTATATAAACTTCTATAGATATGTAAATATGTGGGGTAGTTATACATAGAATAAATCGATTGAAGGAAATTTTATTTTTGAATTTTTATTTACAAATTATGACGTCTGTGGAATTATTTTTGATTGCAAATTATTAAGTGGAAATAATTATTAGATAATATTTTGTAAGATATTTTAATTAATTGATTTTAAAATGTATTTGAAGAGATAGCGCAAAAATTGATTTATGTAAAATTTCACGATTAATTTAATAGTAAACAAAGCATTTTTTTTTTTTTTTATATATTTATTTGTACATTACAATTAAAATTATTTTAGTATATTTTACAAACGTTTTACGTATTTTTACAACTTTCTTGAGTTACAATTTTATTATTCATTTTAACAAGAGTCTGAAAAGGTGAGAAAAAACCGACTTTAATTTTACATATTTTTAATAAAACCTTACAAACTATTTAAAAATTAACTTACAACTAATTAACCTACTATTACTAAACCAGAACTGTAATGTTTAGTTGAACTTAAAATTTAGTATAAAAATTAAAAAAATGGTTTTTGTTGCCAATTTTCTTAGTAGCTTAACCACCAGAATTTATTAATATTTACAATATGGTTTACGTCTTTTGGTGAGAGGCTCATGTTATATCTCCAAATTGCTAGTTGGGTATTGGGGTTAATATTTGGCTCAAAAGTGATATGTTTTTGGTTGCTACGTCTAAAAGCGTGATAAATAATAGGGATATTGCTATAATTGGATTGAATATATCTATTGCGATCAAGAAAGATCAATGCTTCTGGACGAATGAAACCTGAGCTTAATGAGTCTTCAATGTATTTATTTTCTGGATATGCAGAATGTGAAACTAAACTATTATCTATTATATTAGTTGTGAGTTTAACATAATGTTTTCTAATTAAATGCAAGACAAAAACATCAATTCTAGAAATATTTGACCGGCTACACAGCGTTCTATTGGAAAAGAAATGTTTATACTCAGTATGTGGCTTACGATAAATACCTGTACACCCTCTCAGAAATTTCCTTTCTAATTTAGTAAACAAAGCATTGGAAGGAAATAATGTGGACTTAGAAGAGCTGTGAACCTAATTTTAATTTACATACTAAAAAAATTTATTTGATTTTTACTATTATTAGCAAAATTTATATACACTTTTTTTTTTAATTTGTTCAAGAATTATAACGAAAATGTGTTTGAAGATTAATGTGTGAATTCTCTGTTTTATTATTTGACCTCAACAGTGTGTGTTGAACTCACTACTGATAAACAACTCAATATTTTTCAAAATTTATCTGTGAAAAAAATTAATGTATTGAGTATTAGTACTCAACTTAAAGCTTCTGTCACTGTATAACTTTTAAATATTATATTCAAATACATTATCTAGGAAGTATAGATATAGACAGAAGACGCATGTTTTTCAACTCCCATGTTCCATGTTCAAATTTTAATTAAGTTAAAAAATTGATTTTTGGACCTGATCCAGTACCCTTTGTCATTGCGATAAAATAAACAATAGAAAATAATTGAATGTATAAAATTTGGGAAACAACTTAAATCAAATGAAACTACGCCATTTAAGCAGGTTTAGTTCCTGATAACATCACAATGAAAAAAAAATTGTTCGTAATATCAATGAACAACGTACATATATTAACATATTTTTTGTTGGCTCAATTAATTATTCATTAATATTATGAAAATATAACATCGCTTATTTTTTTTCTTAATAAACTGCTTATTGATTCAACGTATTAGGATTTATTGGCACAAATATGTAGTTTTTCATACAATAATTCAACAACTAATTCATCAATAGTACGAACACTACTTTCATTAAAATTAGATTAATAAAACTGTTCGTTGTTTTAACAAATTAGTTTGTTAAAATCAATAAGTTCTTCTTTTATTAGCAATACGTTCATTAATATGTATATGTATATACTTTCATATTTGTTACTAAATATAAAATGTTTCGTTATGTCAACGAACTCATACTCATACTCATAATTTTTTCTGTATTTCAACGAACTAGTTTATTAAAACTAATAATTTTTTTATTTGCTTAATGACGAGACCCGTGAATTATTTGTAATTTATGTACTCGTATTTTAACAGAATTTTTCAGTGTAAAAAAGAATTTATATTTATAATGTTTTATAAATTTCCGTAATTTTAAACATTTTTCAAAGGTTTAAAATTCTTTATGTTATAAGAAGGAAATGGTTAAGGAATCGTTTACTTATCTACAAAGCTCAAATAAGTTCTTTAAATGAAAGAATCAATGAAGAGATTACTCTTTTTCGCAATAAAAAGTGCAATGGAAAACTAAAACAACTCAACAAAGTTCAAAACCCTTTTGGGAAATAATAAAAGTTATTAAAAATAAACATCAAGTGAACGCCACCACTTAGTTTTAACAATGAAATGTACCTGACACAATTTGAAAAGGCTAATCTGATAAGCAAACAATTAGAAAAAAAACATCAACTCACTGATCTGTTCTCCGATAGTTATACAACCAATTTAGTAGACTCGTATAGTAGACAGATTGAAACTATTAACTACTCTTTAAAAAACTCAGAGCTAATCAAAAATTGCGAAGTTAAAAATATCATAAAAACATTAAAGAGGAATAAATCTCCAGATTTGGATGAAATCTCAAATATTGCACAACAAATGCCTAGAAATTGGTCATTTCCCAGATGATTGGAAAATCGCGAAAATAATTCCAATATTAAAACCAAACAAACCACCTAATCATCCGGATAGTTATCGCCCGATAAGTTTATTAAAAACATTCTCAAAAATCTTCGAAAGAGTAATAAAAGATAAAATAGTTCACTTTCTTGACCGCAAAAACATTTTACCTAATGTTCAGTTTGGCTTCAGAGCGGAACATAGCACACTACATCCTCTTCTTAGAGTAAAAAATTTTATAAAAAATAACCTTAGTCAAGGCAAGTCAATTGGTATAGTAGTATTAGATATTGAGGCTGCTTTCGATACAGTATGGCATAAGGGTCTAATACATAAGCTTAATGTAATCGGTCTTCCAATATTTTTAATCAAAATCATACAAAACTTCCTGAGAAATAGAAATTTCTACGTTTCCATTAATAACATTACATCAAAACTAAGACCTATAGCAGCAGGTGTCCCACAGGGCTCTGTATTAAGTCCTCACGACATTCCTTTAATAGGGAACAGCTCTATCTCAATTTACGCAGATTATACTGCTATATATACTTCGAGCTCCTCCCCGCAAATCGTTATATCAAATTTGCAGATGTACCTAAATAACCTAAATGACTATTATTACAAATGGAAAATAAAATTAAATTCAGCAAAAACAAATGCTATATTTTTTACAAAAAAGAGAAAAGCCTCCTTGTTGCCACAATCGAATCTCTTTCTTAACAATACCGAAATAAAGTGGGTGGACACCGTAAGATACTTAGGCTTGTACCTAAAAAAGTTAACGTTTCAATATCATATATATAAAACAATTGACAAAATTAACATGACCATCAAAATACTATACCCATTTATAAATCGGAGGTCATTTCTATCTTTAGAAAATAAAATAATAATACTAAAAACTATTTTTTTCCCAATTTTAACATATGGAGCGCCAATCTGGGCCACTTGTGCTAAAACACATAGAAATAAATTACAAATTTCACAAAACAAAATACTAAAACTAATGATGAACTTACCATTTTATTTTTCAATGAAAAAGTTGCACGATAAGACCAATGTGAATATGGTTGACGAAAAATTTAATATTATAAAAGAGAAATTTAATAATAAATTGCAATATTCAAACAATATTATGATACAAAACTTGTATGTCAATTTGTAAATACATATAGATAATAAATTAAAATAAATATATATCTTAGAAGTAGTTAGGTTAGTTTTTTTTTTTTTTTTTTTAGTTTTAAGTTTAATTAAATGTAAGTTTTATCGAAAAAAAAAAAATTATTTGGATAAGGTTTTTACTATCCTGAGTATTATTATTTTTACTATTCCCTTAAAAATTTAATATTAATATGAGAATGTACAATTTATTAAAAATTTAAAATGTTTCAGCTGTAAAGAGAATATCTCTAAACTCTGTAAAAATCTGTGTATTTAAAAAAAAAAAAAATGTATATTTAAGGAAATAAATTAATTGAATTGAATTGAAATTCTTTATTTTCTTTTCGGTAAATTCCAATATAATCTTAAATATAAGATAACAAAACTACAAAGAATTATATAAAAACTAGCTTTGTAACCCGTCATAAATGACGGAAGCAAAATAAATCCTAGTTTCTTTTTTTCTTTCATTAGATTCTTTATTCCGAAATTACAGTACTTATGTTTATATCACATTTAATTTATTTTTATTTATGTTTATATTGGCCTAACACTAATCTTTTTTTTTTTATATAACAGAAAAAGAAGTACCATACCAACAAATTTGTATAAAATGTTTGTATTTTTGTATGGTATACTCGTACTCACTGCCATTTAGTTATAATTCGTTAGTTGGGTTCCATTTAGTATAAATTATACCGTATTAGCGTTATTGTGGCCTATGGGAGAGCAAATTTAAAAATGGGATCTTATTTTCATATAAATTTTGTCTTTTGTATAATGTATAGGGATCTCATTTTGCTATATGAATAAACTGTTATTATGGTATTGTGTTATTTTTAAAAAAATTTCAAAAAATTTTGTATCCTAAATTGGTAAAATTTACAAAAAATACAAAAACATTTTCATCAATAATTTTCAATTTAAAAAAAAACAATGTTTTATTATCCGGCGTAGAAGTAGAGTTAATTATCCTACTCTACTTCTATCAAGTTCTATTGATTGAACAGTGAACCTGAACAGTGAAGTGAACAGCCAACACTTAACACTGAAAATAAAATAATATTTTTGGAATGGAGCATACAGAACATACAGAATACAGATACAGCAAATAATAAAAAAAAACAAAAAAAAACAAAAATAATTTTTTTTGAGTGAAGTGAGTTACGCACACAATAATGACAAAAATAAAAGATATAAGTGGCCTCGGTAGCCGAGTGGTAAAACACTCGAGTGTAGTAATGTAACGACCGAAGGAGCACTGGTTCAAACCCCGTGAGAACCGAAAAATTTTTCAAATGGTGAAAATTACTGAAAAAAGTAATTTTCAATACAACCACATCGGTTCAAATATAATTTAATAATTAATAAAGATATAATATAACTAATAAAAAAAAAATAATATAAATATGTAATATACAAAAATATATACCAAATAATTAATACAATTTAATAAAAAGGCCCACATTTCGAAAGGGAAAAGGACCTATTATAAAAGTTGGCCTACAGATTTATCTGTAGGATCAACTGTTAAAATAAATAAATAAATAAATAAAAGATATAAGCAATAAAGTAGTATAATGTATAATATTATACAATACAAATATGCTGATACACATGTATATTATTGTGTATAATTTTGAGTAATAAGAATAACCTTTGAGTGAATTATGTTTTTTTTTTGTGTTAAATGCTGTTTGCCTTTTGGTTATTATACCATATTAAACTATTGATTAAATTTCTATTAGTCCTTATTATTATAAATCAAAAAAATTGTTTGTTTTATTTATATTATTATTACTATTTTTTATTTTTCCTTATTATTTGCGAAGAAGACTAACATTAAATTAAAAAAATATAGTTCATGCAATCAATTTTTCCTGCAAAGGTTCAGCATGGTAGACAGGGGTTAAAAAAGAGCACCAAAGCAATTTGTATATATATGCATTTGTATACATATGCAAAATGTATATGTGTTGGAGCGTTCCGTCGAACTTACAAACATCCAGATAAATGCAGAATAATATATATAATAAAAATTTAAAAAAAATTACAATAATAAGATAATTCTATGATACCGAAAACTAAAATCAAATTCAAAAATAAAATATAACAAATCAAAATTAAAAATCAAATGTACAAAAAAGAGAGTATTCAGGAGGAATTTTTTATATAAAAAATAGTATTAAACGCCACATAAAAAAAAAAATGATTTACAATAATTAATAAGTAAACTTATTGTGGAGTCTGGTGTGACAATATAATCGAAAAATCCAAAATAAATATAACTAGTAAAGAAAATAATAATTAAATAAAATGTTATCAATTAATGGAGCATATCTATATATTATTCGCCGTTGTCAGCATGTACCATTATAATTTTTTGTTTGAAAGAGAAATATTGTTTCTGTTTCATGCATACATTTTGTTTTTAACATAAATGAAGAACAGAATTTATTTGCAATCAAATTGGAAGAAATTTTTTTCTTTCTTTCTTGCACCTCATCAAGAATGCCTTTAATATAGGAGAAAAAAAAAAACTTTACTCAAATTGATTTAAATGAAACGGAATATACTGTAAAAATTTTTGTTATTTTCTTTTGTTTTTCTTCTTAATACATCATAGTAGAAAAGAATATTCTTCAATAAGAAGATATGCACTGGGGAAGTCAAGATTCCATTTACAAAAAAACTCCATTAGTTAAAGAAGCAAAAAAACTATTGTTTTTCTTATGTAATAAGTTGTGAGAAAGAAAGAGTGCGATATAAATGATTTAAAAAGCCATTTAATTTTTAAAATTTAATTTTAAATAGCCAACGGGCCACGGGAGAAGAGATTTCTAATGTACATGGTCGTCTGAAATCAACGTATTAAATTTATTAGGGTATAAGAGTAAAGAAATTTTGAATGATTGATTTTTTACAGGTACCTAACATAATATTGGTTTCAAAAACAGGTTATTACTTAAACATAATGTTATTTTCTTTTATTGTCTTATAAGGGAAGTAAAATTTTTTTTTATTCCAAACAGATTATAACTAGTAATTTATAAAAAGAAAAAAACATAATCAATTCATCTTTAAAATTAATGAAAATTTAAAACTAAGACTAAGAGACACAAAAGCAAATAAGTTGTCAACAAAGATTTATTATAAAATAAAAATTATTTAAAAAAATAAAATCCAAATTAAAAAAAATAAAAATACACAAAAAGTAAAAAAAAACATTATGTTTTTTATTTCAAGAAGTATGATAAGTTGCGGAGATTGGATAATAAGGGGAGAGTTTAAAAAGCGGGGAAAACGATCAAAATATAAAGTATAGAAGTGGGAGACAATTTTTTGCCCGAGAAAATGAAATGAAATTTTCAATGAAATGTTTTATTATTTCAACAAACATGTTTATTAAACACAACAATTTATTTTAATAAACACATTTAATAATTGTTCTTTATATTAACGACAAGGTCATTAGTTAATAAACCCCTATTCATTAGCTCAATTAACAAGTTTATCGGACAAATAATAATAAATTTTTAATTTTCCCATAGAATTTTTTATTTTATTTATTTTTGGTTTAGTGCAGGTCTTGCGGCATGAGTCCACTTTTAGCATCTAAAACGAAGCAAAAAAAATTAAATTAAGGTTAAACAAGTTATAAACAAACACTTATTTAAAATTGCAGACATTATCGAAAGTATCAGCGATGTTCTTCAGCATCATCTTGTGAGTCTACAATCAAAATAAATTTTTAATTATTATTTTATTGGAATTATAATAAATTTATGTAAATTAATTTCTTTATAATTTTAAATGTTTTATCTTTATTCCTTTGAAATTATTTTAAATTTTTTCTTTCTTTGTCACTTGTTTCTCAAATTCTTGCAACAATTAATTTAAATTCGAGTATCACGATTTGGAGTGATATATTTTTGGAGTCATTGTTCCTATTCAATCGATCATTATAATATATTATTAAAAAGTATATGAAATGCATATTATGTTCTTATACATTAAACTTATTATGTATTTAAGGGCAATGAACTTCATTTTCAATGTTATGTTAAGGGACCTATTATGTATTTCGATCGATTTTAATCGAATCGTTCATCGTTATCGTTAGAGTTAATCGATTGTAATCGTTAGTACCATTGGCCTTATGTACACTTGTTGTTGGCCATTATGTATTTCGATTCGATGAAAATTTTATCGAAGGTATTTAAAAGTGCTACTTGTGTGTTTTCAAATTCAAATCTACGATGAAAATGACATTATGTTTGATTTTTTAAATGTCAAATTCAAATTTTTATTCGAAAAAAAAAACCAAAATGAAATTTTTGAAATTTAAAGCAAAAAAAGTTTGAAGCTTAGCTTCCTCTCCAGCTTTTTAAAAGGGGAAGGAGCCGTTATTTTAAAATTAAATAACAATTTTATTAGCTAAATCAAGGGTGCTCTATCGATTGGTGATATTTTCAACTTCCGGGAGGAAAGACAAAATCGGTTTTTTCAGACCAAAAATCGCCGAAATTGGCCGAAATCGAGATTTTCAAATAGGAAGGGGTACTTTTTAATGCAAACTCAGATTCTAAGACAAAAAATAAGAAGATTATGTTAAATGTTTTTTTTTGTTTTGGTAATATTTTTCTTTAAAATTAATAACAATAAAACAAAAATGCTCAATGTTTTCCTTTGGTAAACTAGAATGAATCGGCGATTTTTGATCTTAAAAAACCGATTTGCGGTCCATTCCGGAAGTTGAAAATACCACCAATCGATAGAGCACCCTCGATTCAGCTAACAAACTTTTTTTTAAATTTCCTTCTCCTCTTAAAAAGTTGATACGCATGCTCTGGACCACCCGGTATATGTTAATAGATCTAATGATTTCAGTAGAGTTATATTTTTCAAGCTTTGATAGTGATGAAATTTTTCCTGGAGGACCAAAACCATTCAGGTCTTTAATTGATTCTTCCGTTTTTCCCTTGTACTCGGGTTTTTCATAAAACCTCTTTGGAAAATTGGTGCTAGTTTCTCATTATTTGCACTAACCTTTCATATTGAAGTTAATGTGTAACTTACCTTTTATCCCTATTCATTATACAAAGTAATTATTAAGAATAAAATAGAATTATAAGAATTTTAACTTTTAAATTTATTTTAGTTCCAGAAAAAAATCTCAAATACAAAACGAAACACCAAGCTTTCAATTTTTTATTTTGACTGTTCAATTCATAGTCAATTTACATAGAAAAATTTTAACGATTTCGTCGATAATTTTCGAACGATTTCGTAATACATAATGGAAATTTAGCATTTTGACATTTCGTTCGATCAAGTTGTAATCGTTTACGAAAAACATATTAGGTACCTAAATAGTTGTAACTATTAGATAATGAAATTAAATCGGTCCCTTATATTTTTAGAGTTCAAATTAAAAGGTTGTGAAATATTATTATAATTATTTTGGTTATTTTATTATATATACTTCTTTATTTTATTTATTATTCATCATTAATTTAATGTCATATTAACAATAAACAATAATTCATTAAGCAATTCAAATACAATGAATCTAGATTAATTTAGTGCAAAACAGCAGTAGCTTTTAATATTTACAGAGTTCCCATGACAAAAATTTAATAAATAATTCAATTCAGTACGAAAAGCTAATGCTAAATGAATTAATGCCAAGAGCATAAAAAATAGAGATACTTATAAGGATACCTTTGATATATATTATAATAAGAGCGAGGTCTTTGTTATTTGAATTAATTTTACTTTGAAAGATTCAAGAAAAACTAATGGATTAGTCTTTAGATTTATATTTGGAAATTTAAAAAGACCCCTAATTCTCAAAAATTCAAAACAAAAACCATTCATCATCAGAGGAAGGAATACGTTTGCATCTGCTATGCAGTATTTTCTTTATATAGAAATTTTAATATAAATTATTTTTTTATATTATATTGGATGCCATCTTATGCTAAACACAACACATAAAAAGAATTGAATCAATTTAGAAAAATGCGGTTTTGATTTTGTCTTTCGTAAATTTAGTTGACAGGTTAACATTGCAAAATACCAACTCATTGTTATTCAAACTCTTGAATGTAGACATATTATTGATTCAGTAATGTTTTCTTATCATCTAGAATAAATTTCCCATCTATTTTAAATTTGTATAATTTATATGGTACAATGCAGAATGTACGACCTCGTAGATTTTTATATCTCGAATCTCATAGAACTAATTACGAACTTTCGGAGCCGGTATAGTTAACTCTCAATGTCTATTTGATACTTGTTTATCCGTGATAAATTTTCATTATACCGAACAATTCTTCAAGACGCAAGTTATCAAATTTAAATTAATTGTATTTTTTACTTTCAGTTATTGTCTTAATTAAATCTGTAAGGATATTCCAAGCAGATTGGATAGATTGAATAGCTTACTTATTTCTAATTATTTATATTTAAATTCATACAAAATATATTTCATGAAATTTAATTTTTAAGCAATATCAGTAAGTGTTAATTTCCCAGTAGATGATATAAATAAATAAATATTTATTGCACAACATCAAATATATGTACATAACTACATCTTTTTAACTTAATAGAAGTCCGTGTATTCCTTGAAATTCATTGGGAATATATTTTCTTCCTCTTCTGCTATATTCACTTCTAGAAATCAAACGATCACTTGATTTACTCATTAAAAATTAGCTACAATTCCGGAAAACTGCTGACCAGATCTGGCTGTGTTGATCAATTATATACAGTTGATCGGAACGCAGTCTAGGTTCTTATGTTTCTCAGCAACGGCATTTGCTTGCTGCCAATTACATGTCATTCATGTCATCAGTTCTTACATGTCATTCGTCATTATGTAGCCAAAACATTTTATCTGTTTGCTTTTGATAACATGTAATAGTTCTTTATCCATGTTATCCATTTTTATTGTTTTAAAAACTTTCCTATATTTTTGATTCAGTTCACATAATATATTCTGAACAACCGAGTCTAGCACTACGTTTCAAAAGTTTCTAATTTATTTACAATATAATTAAATTTAACTTATAGAGTTTTGTTATGGGCCTATCAACCTCTGAGATTTTGTCAGGCCCAAAGTATGTTTACATTTAATTTATATATATATATTTTTTTTTAAGTGATAACTAATTAATTCATATTTAACAAAACTGTTTAACAAAATTAAATAAATTTATTTTTTATTTCTACCCATTCCTAAATTAGTATCGCCTTATTCTATGTTAATAACAATAATATAAAAGGAAGAAGGCAGATGTGAGTAAAACGCTTCCTGGTGTTGTTTTTGATTGTGAATTTTAATTCCTGTAGCTTCAGTTATTTCTAGTTTTAGAATTTTGAATCCTGTGATGCAAAGTTCGATATTTAGAATTTATGATTTGATATTTATATCAAAAGTTGCATATCATACAAAATTACTAAACAAAAATAGAATTTAGATTTCTATCTACATTCAACAATCCTTTTTTTTTTTATGTATTTCCAGAATGAAAAAAATGTTGCCATTTCCATTCTTCATTTGATCTAATTATTCGCACTCGAATCCTCTACAAATTAACTACCCAAATATTTCAAACTATAGACACTCGTTCGATTAGGATATATCAAATATTGAAAAACAAATTATGCAATTGCTAAATATTCTGTTCAAGGCGACTAAACTGTTCATTCCATGATTCTGAAAATTGTAAATACACAAAGCAAAACTATCTAGTGCGAACTTTTTTAATTCTACATGCAAACACAAAAAATTTAATTTTTCTCTCCTATATAAAACTTAAATGTTCCAATTTAGTTGCCACGACGTTGACCTACTAGGTATGTAGGTCGTATACTCCCACCCCTAAAAAATTTCACGGTTAAAAATAAGAAAGATAAATTTTTCTCAAAATCTAATTTAATTTCTTGATAATGATGTTTTGTTGTTGAATCAACAATGGATAGCAAAATTATACAAAATTAATTTTTTTTCTTGTTTTTTTTTTTCAATTTCAATCTATTTTTCTTCTCATTGAATAAAATTCAAATAACCTAGAAAAAATTCTTGTCTATTTAATAATTCTAGAGATTATGTTAACTTTAACTAGAACAATACTGAATTTTTAATGTCATAACAAGAATAATTCCACTTTCGAAGTTTTAAAATAAATTTTTTATCCTATAGGAGGTACCTTGGCGTTCTACTTGACAAAAAAAAAAATATTTTCAAATCCTTAATTATCCTTATTCTATGGTATTCTTTTTCTCTAAGAAAATATCTTGAATCATTTAAAATTTAAAAGTTTTGAAAGAATAAAAAAGAGAGAAAAAAAACAAGAAAAAAAAATAATATTAGAATTATGATAATGACTGCCATAATGCTAATGATGCTTTTAAACAGGAAAAGATGGTGATGAAGATGAAGATGTGAAAATCATTTTACGTCAATTACACCATTTAATTATAAAAAATTTTAATAGAATAATTAAATCGATTTTCTTCTAATTTTCTATAATTTTTCTATATTATGTTTTTAAATTTAAATTAACTAGCTAATTAATATAATAATTTTAAAACAAAATAAGAAGAAAAATAATTTTGAAATGATAATTGAATTTAAAAGATAAAAAATATATTGTAAAACAAAATGTTATTTAAATTAAATTGAAGAGATAATAATCATAGTATGAAGTGAAAATTCGAATGGAGGAAAAATCAATGTGCAATTATAATTTTTCAATATAGCTATTTTCAAAAAATTTAATGAAAATAGGAATAATTTTTTCGATTTTTATAACGTTTTTCAATTGTTGAAATTAATTGAAAATTTCCTGTTTTGAAATGATGAATTTATAATACAGAATAATTTCTGAAGAGAAATGGTGACATTAAACACAAATAAAATACTTAAATAAAGAAGTAATCTTTTTTTTATTTAAATTAGAAATTTACAATACAGATTTACAATAGAATTAATGACAAAAGAAACTCTACCTGTCCGTTTAATTTCCATCATTTTTAGTTAATTAAAAAAAAGACTAAATATGTTTTCATAAGTTTTTGCAGCAATTTCATCAGTTTTTAACATTTTTGTTATTATTTAGAAGGGCCACTCAAGATCGATAGTGTATTAGCAAATAATTTTATGAGAATATTAATCTTAAACATTATACCATAAATAGACCCATCAGTCTGTTGCCTATGCTGTCGAAAGTAGTTGAAAAAATTATAGTAAGTAAAAATGATGCCGCAAAGATCTACAAGATCTACAAAACATTCAAATAACGAGCAGGTTAAAAAAAATCGCTAGCAATCATGTAAGGCAGAAAATTGGAATGAACGAGCAAATACAAAGGGTCAAATCAATAGACTAGACCTTCCAACTTTTTACATTTTAAGATTTGAATAAACCATAAAGGTCACTATTGTTATAAATTGTTGTTTAGAAATATTCAATAAGTTCAGTTAAGAGGGGAAAAAAGCTATCCCATAAAAGTACTGAGTTTTATGAAAGCCTTATAAAGTTATATTTTACTTGTACTAAAAAATTTGCAACTGGTGCAATAGAGATTCTAAGAAGAAAATGGCAAACTGGTAGATCTCCAACAGCTAAAAAGCTCTTTGAATAAGCACAAAAAAATTTGAATCGACTTCTGAAACAAAAGACCCGAGACAATTTCAAAAACTACCTTGTCATCTTAACTCCAACTAACGAAACAAATTAATTTTATTAAGATTAAGAATAAAATACTGCAATTTATAATAACTCAAAAATTAATCGAAAATCAAAATTAATCGAAAAATGCTTAAGAAATTACCTGGTATAGCTTTCATTCATATTACCCAAATTTTCAATGCTATCTTTAGAAAAAGCTATTTCCACCCTCATTATCGAAGCTTTCAAACATCATAATGATTCCTAAGCCAGGTAAAGACTCAACAAAACTAGATTCATATAGACCTATAAGTCTTTTACCAACACTAGCTAAAGTATTTGAAAAACTCCTAGTACATAAACTAATGCCGAAAATAAAAAATAAGGGTGTAATCCCATTACTTCAATTTGAATTTCAAGCCGAACACAGTACAATAGAGCAGGTACACATAATAGCTGCACAAATCAGAAAAGTCTTCGAAAAGAAAAAATTTAGCTCAGTCGTCTTCCTCAATGTCGCACAGGCTTTTGCTCTAAGCTTTAAAATTCAAACTAATCAACCGTTTGAATTTTATCAAATTATCAAATCGTACTTAACTGATAGGCGATTTAAAGTAAAATACAATGATTATTTAACTGAAGAACATGTAGCCGAGCCACTTTTATATCTAATCTACAATGCCGATCTACCAGATAGTAGGTAAATACTAATATCCACATTTGCAGATGATACGGCTATCTTGAGCTCACACATAAACGCTTATGTTGCTTCCAAAAATCTCCAGGACCATATTAAACTTATTGAAAATTGGTTTAGTAAATGGAAAATAAAAATAAATTAAAATAAAAGTGTTCATGTCACCTTCACTCTAAATAAAGACACATGTCCCCCAGTAAAAATAAATGGAATCACCCACAGGCAAAAGAAGTAAAGTATCTATGAGTCCATATTGATATAAGGCTCACTTGGAAAAAGCATATAGAAACGAAACGTGAACAAATGAAGCTAAAAATAAATAGTTGTCTAACTGGCAGAGACTCTCCTCTCGATATTGACTATAAAGTAGTTTTATACAATTCAATCTTGAAACCAATCTTGTCATATGGCTGTCAATTATGTCAAAGTACCTCTAAAAGTAATGTGGAAAGTATACAAAGACTACAATAAAAAATACTAAGAATCATTACCAAAGCTCCTACGTAAAACATTGCAACATACAGAACGATCTAAACATACCTATGAATGGTATAAACTCCAAAAACTACAAAGGATTTATGCTGCCAGATTGCCAAAACCATCCAAACTATCTAGCGCGAAATCTTTTATGCATACCTTTAGCGAGCAGATTAAAAAGGAGCACCTTAGCAGTGTAGGTGTGTTTAACCTGAATTGATGTCTAATCACTGGATTATACGTTTTCAACTTAAGTATGTAGGATTTGAATAAACTTGTTCTTTCTAAATAAGTCAAAATTCTAAATTATTGTCAATTTCTAATGGAAAGATTCAATAAATACTTAAACCGTCTAAATAAAAAAAAAAAAAAAAACACTAAAAAATTTGCAACATATTCAAATTTTATAAATATTATATTTTCGGACGATGGAGAGTTGACATTTTAGAAAGAAAATTCAAATAATATAGTATTAAAAGTAACAATCACTAATCAGTATAGATAGCAAAACAAACAAATACTTTTTAAACTTTTGCGTGTTTTAAGAATCATATGCAATGTTTGTTTTTTTTTTTATACTACTTAACTAACAATCAGGAAAGCTTTTTAACTTTTCATAATAATTTTGTTAGCAAAAAAATATGGTCACGTACATTATTTTTCCAAAAATAGAAAATAAATAAAGTTTTTATACCAAAAAAATTTTTAAAGAAATGTTAGTATAACAGTTTGAAGCTCGAAAATAGACGTAGCACTAAACCTCAAATTAGAAAAAGGAATCTAACAAAAAAAAACAATTCTTACTATGAAAATAAGTAATGTCCACAATTACCATACCAGAAAGTTAAACAACTTAAAATATACTAAATCAAGAACTGAGCTATCAAGAGAGCTGTACCTTTCGTCACCGAAAAAGCTTCATTTAGTATTTATTAAAAAACAATTTTTCACAAATGGCCAGATTAACAAAGTAGTGAATTTCACATAATATATTTTTTTTATGTCATGATACGTAATAATTGTATGTCTATATATGTGTCTACATATATGTAGAATTTAGAATTTAGATTGTAAGTAATTAACTATTGTTTTATTTAATGTGTAATTTTCTGTAATGTTTCATATTAAAACTTATATTTTGCTTATATTTGTGTTAATAAACAAAAAAAAAAAAAAATTATAGTAGCAAAATGTGAAAAGAAATTTCTTTAGAACTTAAATCTTACTAATTGTTATTAAAAAAAATAAAATAAAGTAATGTCAAAATAAAAACCAATAAAATACTACAATTTGCTATATTGCAAGCTTAGTTATGAACTGAAATTAATTTTTTTTTTTTTAATGTGTTTTATTTTTATTAATTTTTTTTCTTCTTATAGATATTTGTACAAAAAAACACTTAAACCAAATTATTCTATTTCTTGTTTTCATCCTTAATGACCTACTAAGAAAGATACTCTAAGATTTTAAATTTCTTAAATTTATTAATTTATTTAATCAGCGGTTCAATCTATCTATTATTATTTTATTCCTTTGTACTTTATACATTTTTTTCTTTTTATTATTCAATTGGAAAAGAAAAATGTTTTTGATTAAAAAAACCAATTGTTATTTTGTATTTCTTTTTTTTTTAAAGCTACACTACTTATTCTAACCTACCCGCTAATTAGATCTAGCTTAAAACTAGCCTAATCTATTTTATATTTATCCTAACTATTCTTATATACTATGTTTTCCTGTTTTAACTCATTTTTCTGTTCTTCTATTCTTTCCACCAATATTTTTCAATGTTTATTAAATCT
The DNA here is from genome assembly GCA_963942445.1 of Argyra leucocephala. Lineage (NCBI taxonomy): Eukaryota > Metazoa > Arthropoda > Insecta > Diptera > Dolichopodidae > Argyra > Argyra leucocephala. Next base: position 79,322,367 of record OZ012681.1, on the reverse strand, counting down.
CTATTCGTTGCATACCTATCGTACCTAAATATTTCACTATTATCTTCGAATTTAAGATGTGGTTGGTAATTTGTATTTCTATTTTTTGTTTGTAGCTCTCCTAAAAATATAGTATATTATATGGGCTAAAATTAAATATTTCAGTCAGTGTGGGTATATAGTGTCAAGTATGGGGTTATGCTGAAAAACAATATTTCTTATTCAAACTATCCAAAACTAATCAAAACGGAATATTTTAAACATTGTCAATGTTTCTTGATATATCCAGAATATCAATCCTGATATATTCACATTTTTTTTCATAATCCGCATCATATAAGAAGAAATAAAAGAGTTGCTGTTTATAAATTTTGTGAATAAATAACCATCAATACTTTATTCAACGAAATATTGAACTTTGTTGATGTACATTTTGTTTTATCTCTCAAGAACTTCTAATAATCGAATCTCATTTGTTATTCTTATATAATTAGTTTTGTTTAATTATAATTTAATTATTTCAAAATGATAGGGAATTTAAGTGCGTTAAAATCGACACTCTTCTTCACTTCATTCGCACCAATGATTAATAATTTTCTTTTATCTGAAAGTTTTAAGGATCAGTTTTAATCAGTGATAACATTATACATTTTTGTTAGCGTGCATGACTATAAATATTTATTTATTTAATAGTGGATCTGCAGATAAATCAGCAGGCCAACTCTACAAGTTATTTGGTGTTTCGTAATGTGAGCTTTTATATAATTGTAGTAATAATTTGGTATATATTTTGTATATTTAAATTATTATAATGCTCATTAATTATTATATTACTAGTACAATACCATTGCTAATCTAGTAAAGTTTGGGTACAGTTTCAAAAAGTATTATAGCACATTACAACTCAAAACACAAACAACAATGTAAAATAAATATGTATCATCTCTCATCATATTGCATTAGATAATATTATTTTCTCACTACATTTTACTTCCATACTAAATTAAAAAAAAAATGTATTTATATTTATTTTATTAATTCTCATTCTTTCATTTACAATTTTTTCACTATTATTGATGTTATTTTAGAAGGCTTCAGACAAAAATAAAATTAGTATATATTGATAAGATAGATATTTGACCCACAATGTGATTGTATTGAAAATTACTTTTAATAATTTTCTTCATCTAAAATTTTTTTCGGTTCTCATGGGGTGTGAGCCCATGCTTGGTCGTTGCATTACTACACTCTCTACAATCAGGGAAAAATCCTATAAAATTAAAATTGTTTCCTATTAATTTAATTAGATTTTACTATTAAAATTCGTCAATGGGATATACAGTTTTAAAATAACAGTTTGAAACTTATTAAATCTGAATTAAATAGCTGAAATGTACCATTATTTTAATAGTATTGTTCTATAAATATTGTAATGCATCACATTATAATTTAATAGTATATCCTATTATAATAATAGTTTTAATAGTATTAATTTAATAAATTTAATACTATGCATACTATCATTTTCATAGTATACTTTTTTTATAATAGGAGCTTTAATTACTTTTATACTTCATATCTATAATTATAATTGACAAGCATTTAAGGTCTTGCGCAGTAGACACCTTTTTATTTTATTTCGATTCTCCTACTCCTTATTGAACTTCTAATATATATAATATATAAGATTATATATAAAACAAAAATGCGCACACAGTTGAATATTTTGTACACATCCGATTTTATTATTCAGCAAATACATTATGCATAAGTGAGATCTTATGAAAATAATAAACAAAAGTAAACAAATCAGTTATTATATTTTATATTATGTACTTGCGAATGAATCTATGTACATATGCCAAAAAAAAAAACAAAGAAACAAATCCATCTCAAATAAAAAATATAAAAAAGCAAAAACAAAAAAAATCAGTTGAATTGTTCATATGACTAGCAAATTTATATGGATATAGTAGGTCACTTGAATTCTTCATTTTTATCTTTTTAAGTAACTGTTTCTAAATTTTTTTTATTTGTAGTAATAATATAGTTTTTATTAAAATTATGTATTATGTAGGTATATATATACGTACCTCTTTAATGACAAAACTTTTTATTTTTAGTAATTTTATCACTAAATGCTTCTTACTATAGGGAATATATCGGAAACGAAGCAGTATATGAGGGACGTGTATTTATGTGTCCTAAATAAAACTTACTAACCACAAAACTTTTTATTAAACACGAGTGGTTTCTGCTATATCGTGCGAAGTCTATGTCAGTACGTAAATTACTGTTTTTTTAAAAACTTTAAATTTGACTTCAACTTGAAATATAATTACTCAATAGGGGCCCCTAGTCTATATTATAATACACAAGAGCACGATTTTGAAGGCCCACTTTTCGTGGTTTTTCGTGTGCTTCGTTTTTTTTCATTCAATCAATTTTTTTTGTCGATTCTCTTTTGAGTCAAATTCTTTTTATTTTTCTTTTATTTATCGCATTTGGTTTTTTGCACTTTTAGTAGGAAAAAAAATTAATTAGTAAGATAATATTATTAATAAAGGTTTTAATATCACAAATTTTTGTGAATTCGATTCTCTTTTAATTCAGATTTTTTTTTTTTATTAAACAAATATTTTTTTATTTATATGTTTAATTATAAATATATAGTTATAATTTTTATAATATAATATAATTAATAACAAAAAACAAGATTTTTTTACTAAAAAAAACAGTAATTTTTAATTATTATTTCAACAAAATACGAACACGTTTAGTTTAAAATAAATCTAAGCATACAAATTATGTATACTTGGAATGTATTCACAGTTGACAGTTTTGACACTATGATGTATCCTGTAGATATTTGCATATAATATTATATATATTACACAAGAAAGGCCATGGGGGAATATCTTATATTATAATACACAAGATGAACGACGTGTTGAGTAAAAAAGCAAAAATAATTGAATAGTAAATTATTTACACCACAAAAATATTAAAATTTTAGCAAGTTCTTGTACATATTTGTAATAAATAACGGAAAAAAACTATATATAAATCAGTGTTTTAATAAAATAATCCACTGTTTTTTACCTATCGTCGACCCGAAATTATTTTGCCGCATATCCAGAAAATCCGGTTTTGGGAAATCGACTTTAAAGTTTGGAGCAAGATAAAAAAAAAATGGACCGAAAAACTTGTTTTGATATTTTTTCCACCGATGAGTGTATTTATTGGCTTGAGGTTAATAAAAAAAAATAAACCTTTTTAAAACTAAAGTTCTGAGTTAACTGACTTTTTGTTCGAAAACATCTTGCCGTATACGCCATTTTGAATCAATTTTTTTTCATACATGCACGTGCGGCAAAAAGATATGCACATACGTTAAAATAATAGTAGTAAAAATCAATTTCTAAAAAATTTATGAATACAAAAAATCCAAAATATTTTCAAAATATAAATCAATTGATCAGAAAATGCAGTTCATAATAAAAAATACACGTTTAGAAGAATAAGTTCATAAAAAAAAATTATTAATATTGAAGTTTTCTTAAAAAATATACAATATTATATTCATTTATTTTTGTAATTACTAATTATTATATCAAAATTTAATAAGTAACATAATATTATTAAAAATTAAATAAAAAATGTTCAGATTTCACTGTGTAATAACGATCACATTTAAAAAAAAAAAATAAATAAAAATAAAATAAAATAACAAACATAAATATTTATACTTCAAAATCTTTAACGCTCATATATACATATTATTTATATAATATTTATATAAAAAATGTCAACTTTATCACAAAATATAATTTTATAAATTTTTGTACTTAAATTAATTATTTTAATAAGCTTTGGTAATACTGAACGTCAACTTTTGGTAAAAATTTGTAAATACTTTTAATATCATTTTTTTTGTCAGCACATATTTTTTTTACATCTAAGATTTTCAAATTTAATTCAAAAATATTTTTCGGTGTTGGTAAAGTTCCCTTTTTAGGTTTCTTAAGCAAATTAGAAGTTTTGTAAATTATTTCATCAGCAGAAGTTTTAAAATTAATTGTAAAAAGATCATCTTGGCTATACTTAATGGTTTTTATTCTACTAAATGGAATTTTTTGAAAAATCATTTTATGGGATTTTTCAGAATAATTTTTGAAATCAGATGGAATCATTTGAATTATTTGAAGCTTGACTTTTGGAGAATTATAGTTATGTAACTTTTTTACTAAGTCAAGAGGGCTATAAATCTCTTTATATTTTAAATATTTGTCGATTGCACTATGAACAGCATCTATCTCTTGAACTTGTGAATGTCCCGGCTCAGAAAACTTCTGGATAATAGTTTTTACATTTTTATGATTAAACATAAATTGAAGCATAGCAGTAGTCATTATTTGATTTTTATTCTGAGGCACACATGAGTCACTCCACAGTACAATGTGCTCGGTCTCTTTAAAATCTATCATAATTCTTCTTAAAATTTTTATCAACGAACTAGCAATGTCGTTACCTGAACGTCCACTGTGCACTTCGCTCCAAATTGCGCAGTATGTTAAATTTTGATGCTGTTTTGATTTTGAACATACAGTGGCAGTCATATTAAAAACAGTAAGTTTTCTTTTATAATAAAATATGGAAGAGAAACCTTTAGGTAGTGTAAAGACACTTTGTAAATCAAAACATATTATCAAAGTATTTTGATTAACATTGTTTCTATCTATATCACGTTCAATTTTGAGTAAACTATTTTGCTTTTTGTGGGATTCATATAATTGTTTATCGTTGTCTTTAAGATCATTTTCTTTTTCCAGTTTCTTATACATCACGCAACGATCGCATTGATCTTTTTTTGGTTTGAAAAAACCCAAATTGAAATATTTATTAAAAATTCTTGTGTAAGTCGTGGACGAAATGATATCGTCAGGATATTTTTCTTGAAAAAGACTGAACATTTTTGATAGCGATAAGCTCTCCTCCAAATATTTTCTTGAAGAGCTGGCTCTACAATAATGAGAGTCAACCGTAGGAAAACTTTTAATGTGATTTAAAATTTTTTCTTTTAATTCCTCAGAAACGCAACGCTTGATATGCTTTCCCCTTTTCAAGCTTTTAGCAACTCCAGTCATATTGTCACGAAGATGTTGGAAATGATAGTAAATTCGCTTATCTGAAATACTTAATGTATTTAAAAAAAATGTTCTACATACTTGATAAACCATAGTTTCTTTTTGGAGGTAAAATAAAAATGTGTTGCTTTTTTTTGTAGACTTTGCAACTCTTCGTCTTTGTACATCTTTTCTTGTGACAAATTTGTTGTAAAATGTATTTTTTAAGTCATCATTAAGCCCCCAAAAACTTTCGAAAATAGCTTTTCTGTCATTTTCGTTAAAATTCTTGGTACAAAGATAACAACAAGAAGCTACACATGGAGATTTGATCTTCCTTTCTGTAACTGGAACACCTTTAGATGAAATATATGCTTTCCCTTGTTGTCGAAGCTTTTTACGGACATTTTGTTTCCAATTAGTGGCATTAATTTGCCTTTTACGACTAATTTGTGGTGAATTATTTAATTCCGATCCTGATGTATAACTGGACGGTAAACTTTTTAAGTCATTTTCATTCAGAATTGGAATATTTGGACTTATATTTTCATCAAATTTCGCTACTTCGCTAAGATCTTCATCTGACTCTAGAAAACGAAGAATAAATTAATCAAGATTAATTAATAAATGGAGATAAATTATTCCCAGTTCAATTGCTAAAAATAATTACCAGATGAAAAAAAGCTTCCAAAACCTTGTTTCGATCCATGTGCTTCATTTCTAAAATCAAAGGTAGGATCTTGTAAAGTGTCGTCGGACTCAAAGTCATCAGCGGTAGCTGTAATTATAGTAGCTTTTTAAAATTTTTTTTTAAAACTATCAGTATTTTACTTACTCGGTGAATTCGAATGATCTGACAGTGTTTCTTCACCAAATATCTCATCAGCCATTCTAAAATATATTATATTAATAATAATTGATTACTTAATAAAAAACTTTAAAAATAAAAACTAATTGAAATAAGAAACATCCAAGAAATCATAATTAATACTTTATTGTTGAAACTATAATAGGTATTAGTTTTTTAATAATAGTTAATTTAATAATTTTGAATTTAAAAAAGAAATACGATTTATTTTTCGACATAGATTTCACAACAATAACTGATAGTTAAATAGATATTTTTGTATGTATCCATTGATGATACCATAAAAATTTTAATGAACATGCATTCACATACTCAAAAATTTTTTTATGAATTGTTGTTAGTTTTTTTCTCAGAATTTAACATCATGTCATATTAACATGAAATGTATATACATACAAAGGAAAAACACAATTTAAAACGAAGTAATAACTTCAGTAAATTATGGAAAAAATATAATGTACATAAATGTAGTATTGAGATTGAGTAGTAAATGAATTAGAAGAAATCATGTATGTATGTATTTTTGTTTGTTTATTATTTGTTTTGGTTTAGTAAAAAAAAAGATAAAAAATGTTTGTACATCAATAATTATTATTTGATTCTAGAAAACTTGTAAATTATTAATCTGATTATAATATAGAATAAATTTGAAAACAATTTAAAAAAAAACTTACGCTAAAAATTCCGGATCAATTTCTGGATCTGGCGATTCCATAATGACACGATGTTCACTCTACTGATATCAAAATACAACTGATCAAAAATTACACTTTTTGTATGAAAGTACTTAAAAAAACAACAAATTTCAAACACGTACGGCAAAATAACATTTTACTTGAATGTTTATTATTTTGCTCTACATCACTAAATATGATCACATACGGCACAATAATTGTTAGCTTTTTATTCAATGTTTTAGTATTGATTTTTTGCCGCATATCCAAAAAATTAGCGTTTACGGCAAGATAAGAGTAATGAAAGAGCTTTTTGTGGCGTATACGGCAAAAATAATACTGATTATCTCGGAACCTATAAGAGCTAGAAACCCGTCGATTACGCTAATCGATAGAGCTTGAAAAATTACTTAAGACCTCATTCCTAACTAATTTTTCGTTATTTTGTGATGTATGGCACTATAATGGCGGGTCGACGCTATTGCTATAGCAGAATTTTGACTACAAACGTTTTTGACTATAAACGAGTTAAAATATATCGATCTACTACTTTGAGAGTAATGAGATTTTATTGTGTTAAGTTATATATATTGAAATTAGTGTTAATTTCGTCATAAAGTATTAGGTATTATACTTTAATTTCATTGTAAAGTATATATGTTCAATAATAAAACGATTCAGAAAACAACTACAATACACCAAAACAAATATTTCTTTTTGCATAAAATTGTGTTTGAAAGAACTATTTCTGTGCAATAGCACAGGGGATCCACTAGTTATAATATAATGAGGTAAATCTTATTTTTCTAGTACCTATATTTGTTATGTAATGTCAAAGCAGTCCAAATGAAATGAAACAATATTAATTATTTATTAAATCATTTTATTCTATAAACATTATTTATTTTTACTTGCTTAAATCTATCAAAATAACTAATAACAGTAATAACTAACTAATATTAAACATATAAATTTATTAAAATTAGATTTAACAAAAAGAAAAAATAATATTAAAATTCATTATTTATAACAATTACAACACAGGCTTGGAAATGCTCGTTAAAATAATTATCATTCCACTGTTTGCATAAGGCCCAGTTTTGTGTAAAACTATTTCTTCGATTTGAGCAACTGAAACTTTTTGAATATCCAAATAGAAATTTTTCTTTAAATTTTGCCTCAAAATATTATTTTTTCGATACACTTAGCTTGGGGCAAGTCAATGCTTTCAATAATCCAAATATTTTTCGTCATATACCAAATGAAGCTTATTATGAGCACATAGGTATATATTTTTTTCTTCAAAAACTAAATTCATTTTAAAAGAACGTTAGGTAGCAAGTTGATATGAAAATTAAAGGCCAGCTTTGATTGGAAGTGTAAATGAAATATTAGTTCTATATTATAGTTGATTTAACGAAAATTGTTGATCAAAATTATAATTTTTTGTTACTATATTATAATATTTTGCTTAAGCACTATTATCTGAATAACGTTTATTTTTATTTTTAATGTCCACTCAAATATAGTATTTCGTTTTAGTAAACATTTTTTATCGAAATTAGATTTTTTTGAAACTATATATTATAAAATTTAACTTAAACACTATTAAAACTTATTTTTGTTTTTAAATTTATATTTATTTTTTTATTTCAATTATTTCTAATTTATTCTTATCTTTATTTTTAAATTTCCTTTTAATACTTTAATTTTTTAATTTATTTATTTAATCTTTTTTACTCCTTCAATGCAAGCAAATCAAGTTCGGTGATATTATCTCTTTAAACAGATTTTTACTTTTGAACAAATATTGCATTACTGGGTCCTATATAGGTTTTTTTTAGCGCATTTTTTGATTGATATCCGAATGGTACCGTTGTTTTTCTAGTATATACTATTAAATTTATGTATCATTTAAAAAAAAAACGCGGCAAGTACAGGGCACAGAGACAGTATTATAGTTTAAAACCATAAAAACCATAGTATGTGTACAATATTTAATAATACATGTGGTTAACCATACCATTAAATTAATTCTGTTAATGTTATTAAAAATTAACTATTTTGTAATACTGAAGTAATAGTATAATCTAATAAATAAAATTAGTAGAACAATTTTAAATTTATAGTATTTCTAATTACATTAATGCGGTCTACTATTAATAATAGTATGCATCTTATTAAATCAAAACTACAAAACATATTGTTTTAAACAGAAAACTATTGTTTTTATATTAAAAACCTATTAATATCTATCCTATTGAATCAATAACTGTATACTATTAAACATTTAATAGTATGTTTTTTCCTAAGTGTAGTGCTTAACTATTTCGCTATCAAGACCACTGACGGTAAGTAGTATCGTATTATAAAAAGAGATTTTTAAAGTTGCTGCTTTAAGTACCGATTTTAAATAAAAATAAATTATTATTCTGTTTATGAAAGAATTTTTATGACATTCATTTCTGATTTGATTTTTTTTAATCAATTAACATAACAGCTTGTAGGAGAAATATAAACTGATATTGAAATAAGATTTTCAAAATTTTATAACAATAAATACTTCCTGAATGAAGTTACTAAAGTTGCATTGTCTCTGCATAATTTTCATATTAGCTACTCATCTATCTTGTATTTTATTTTTCAAAACATATTTCCCGTACAACGGTACAACTAGATTGTATCTAATTAAATTAGACATTACAATATTTTATTTGACTTTAATTGTTGATTGGCTTAACAAATTATTAATAAATTTATTTGATGTTCAATTATTTGAATCAATCTTAATATAAGACAAATAACTCAAAGATACTAAAAAAAAACAATAAACAAAAAAAAAAAAAAAAAAAAATCTTTCAAAAACAAAATAAAAACATTTTTCTAACAATAATCGTTTTTCTGACGGTTTCGCAATTGAAGGTAATTAGATTTTTATGTTCTATTATAAAAATACATAAAACATTCAACTGAACAATAAACCAATAAAAAAAACGTTAATCATATTCGATATGTTTATGGGGAATATTTAGAAAAAAAACCCTCTGGTAATTTAATTGAACATAAAAAGAGGTGTTTTTTATTTTTGGTTTTTTAATACAAAGTATAAAAAACAACAAAATAAATAAATAAATCGAAAAATTGCAATTGATTTTTTTGTAAAAGGTTGAATTCAATAATTTGTAAACAAAATTAAAATTTGAATGTCATGATTCAGGTCTTTTTAATAAAAAATTTGTATGTACTTTGTAGCTTACTACAGTCTGTTTAATTACAAAATAATTATTGTGAAAATTATTTCGAAAGAACGAATAAATTGTTAGTTAGAAACTATACTGAAATCAAATGGATAATAATAGTACAATTTGGTCGATTTGACTAAAACTATACGATTAATTAGGTATCTACTATTAAAATATTCCTTAAAAAAAATAGAACTGGTAAATTTTTATATTTTATCGAATATCATGTAAGAGTGTCAAGTCAAGCAATTTTAAATAATAAAATTAGATATTCTAGATAATAATATTCCCTATAAATTTATTTAATATCTTGATCGTTTTTGGATCAGATTGATATTTATTTGATAAATGTTGTAAAAACTGAAATCGATCAAGATTATTTAATTAAAGTTTAATTTGTTAAACTTTAGTAAAATATTTTTCATATTTCATTATTTTATTATGTTAGGTTTTTCTCAGCAATAGGATTGATATATATATATTTTTTTTTCAAAATTATCTAAACATTAATGAATCCGTTTTTTTTTTTGTAATTTTCTAATTTCAATGTCTAAACAAATTTCTTACATAACAGTAGTACACACATTAAAAAAATAATAGTATTAATTTTAAAATAACTTTAAAAAAGTGAAAACTAAAGATAAATAATTATGAACTTCCCCAGTTTTAGTAAAACAAAATAATAGTGACTCCCGTAAAATATAAATAATAATATAAGTACTAAGCGGCACAGAATGTTATTATATCAAAGGCATAAAGCATTATGCAAAGCATAGGCTTGCATATTTTTTTGTTCTTATGTTAGGTCTATTTTTATGTCTTTAGAACAAATTATTGTTTCAGGCTTTTGAAATGAGGTAGAGGTATTTTTAAATAATAATTTTATTAATAAAGGAAGTAGTATACAACAGCTAATTTCCAAATAACAGCATAAATCGAGATATGTTCAAATTGTCATTTTGTGTGCATGGGCTTATCATTATTCGAATGCATGTCATCATCTGTATTGAATAAGCAATTCCTATTGTCGCTCTGTTTTACTAAATTTCAAATGGATCAGAAGACTGAGATTTGTAAGTGCAGAACATTAGAACTGTGCTATAAAATAGAATTAATTTAAAATAAAAGTGCAGATAATGAAGAAAAAAATTCCGAGAAATTTTTTGACACATCAGACGAATATCATGAGTTTTAGGCAAAGTCCATAGATCTGAATATATATTTAATATGTTTGATATCCCACGTAACAATTTTATTGCTACAAGACTTTTGCGCACTCTTATAGCACTATAATAAATACTCTTATAGCAGTATTAATGTTAATTTGAGTGCTCCGCAATTGCTGCGAAAGGTTATGAATATGTTATAGCACTAAAATGGAGAATCCTATATGGCAAGTGTTGTGATATTGTTATAGGATTAGTATACATGCATTAGTGTATATGTTTTTATTTTGAAATGATATTCATTTGAAATAATTTACGTTATGCGAGAGTGAGAAAGGTATTATTTTTTATTTTCAAATAATAATTTTATGGAGTTTATATTTATTTCCTGAGAAAAGGAGATAGATATTAGTTAATAATATAAAAAATGTCTTACTAATAAATAATATTGCATTCATATTTATAATTATTGTGACCAAATTGCAAAATTTGGCTGGGAATGAAATTTCATTGACATTTATTATAAAACTAATTCGAAAAACTACAATGCCCTCCAAAAATAACCAATTTTTAAATAAATAAAAGAAAATATATTTTTAAATTGCATCTTTAAAATATTTAATAATGTATAATAACATCAAATTTGATATTTAAATAATTATTCTTTTAAGTAAAAATGATATTTTTGCGAAAAGAATGCAAAATAAAACTTTTTAGTTTTTGTTTATTTAAAAATTTTTCTTTTGACCATGTTTGTAGAAAATATTTATCTAAAAGCTACAGTAAGTTTATTAGTAACATTATAGGAATACAGTAAAATAAAAACATCACTACTGCTATTCCAGCAATTCTATTCTTATAACAACACTTTAACTCTTAATATAGGATTACGCACTTTACTTTTTTTAAAGAACATTCTTATAGCAATATTAATCACATTATTCCCATAAAAACATCATTATAACACCTTTAGTGCTTATCGGGTATCATATAGAAGTCTTGTAGCACTAATTTTGTTTTTATAACAATAAAATGTTACGTGGGATAATTAATATATTATGTTTAATATGTATAATATAATGAATATACATTTAGTATGTTTAATACAGACATATAGATCTAAATATATATTTGTTGGAAATAGCTTAATCTGTGTTAATCATTTAACCATGTGATAGATTTACATGTTACTTTTTTAGATTATAATGTATTTTTTTTATCGAAAGATAGTAGGTAATTCCCGAAGCATTCACGGCTGCACTTTTATAATTTGGGAATCGAACCTACTAAATCCAAACCTATATTTTTTCCGTTATAACTAATCAACGTTAAATCGACTAATGACATTTTTATAGATATCAATCATTATAGATAGTAATTAGCAATTCATGTGGCTCATAGCTATCACCATAATAATTTCCGTGCACGAACCTTATCACTATGATATTCTTGTGCAACAAATAGTCATATGTAGCAACATAGTTTCTACATGGGAAAGATTATTTGGATATATTAATTTTTCTTTAAAGCAGCAACATTTTATAATATAACCATTATAGTAGAATTTTCCATTTTAGGTAGTGAACGTCAGCTAGTGGAAGTTCTCTTGAACCGGCGGACATTTTTGTAGATAGCAAGACTTAATTTCCACCCTATGCCCCACGAATGGTGTTAAAGGACAATGATGATGATGATGAAGAACTGTTGCCATTTCTGAGTTCATATGAATTTGCAGTTCGTGGCTATTGCAGTTCCTGGCTGTTTTAATGTGCAAGTAGATCTTTGTTACGTACATACCATAATGCATTAACTATACCACTGAACGCTTTATTTTGAAATTTTGTAGCATCCCCATGATCGTTTTCTTTGCCCATCTCCATAATTGGATACACTATGCCTATACAGGTTTTATTTTATTTTATAATCATAATTATTCAGAATTAAGCCCAAATTATCAGTAAAATTTTTTACGCCAGATGTTGAACTCTTCTTTTTTCTTTCTAATGTTTTTACCATCTTAGATTAGCATAAATCGTCATTTCCAAATACTTTGCGGTATTGGAACACGGTACTATTTTGTTGCTGATTAAGATGAAAATGGTCGCAATCTTCTTATGAGTTGATTTGCTTTCAAATTTAAACTTCAAAACATTATTAGAGTGGATAGTAAGAACAAGCAAAATAATGTTAAAAAACAATAAACAGCTCAAATTTTACATGAAATTATTCAAGTTTCATAAATGAATTGAAAATTATAATTTATTAACTCTGTGGAGAAAAAGAACAGAACTAATTATTCTTTGTTCAAAATTAAAAAAACATATTGTCTATCTCATTCCAACCGTCTATAATATTTTGTAATTTTTTTTTTTTTTTTATTATTAAAAACTTTTTTTTAGTTATTCCATGAAATTAAATATGATAAATACAAAATTAAGTAGAATAATAGATTCGTAACGCCTTACTGATAAATCGAAATAAAAGCCTTCATATATGCAGCACAATAATCATTACCAATGCAACAATCTAAAAATTACATAAGTATACTAACAACAGAATACTATCTACATTATTAATAATATTAATGTACAGAAAGTACGTAATAAAGTGTATGTATATATATTATGTATATATATATATATTATATCAATGTATGTTGGTTCTTATTGTACTGAAAAAAAAAATAATATTCACCTTGATGTCAAAAAAATATATATTGTAACATAATGTTATGACAAATCAGGTTTATTTTTAAGATAATCCACCATAAAACACTTTTAAGCCTAATATAGAAAAAAAGAAAAACAAAAATAAGAATAAAAAAAATGAACAAACTCATTTAAGTTTAATCCGATAGGTACCAAAATAAAAAAAGAAAACAACAACAAACACATACACAAAAATGTTAATGGACTAAACTTTAATTAATTGAAAATTTTCCGGTAATTTGTTTCACACAATATTAAAATACAAACACACAAACACACTTGCATATAAATATAACATACGTACATTTTTCTCAACAACATAATATATGGTATGTATATGCATGCATAATTTAAACTTTTGTTGTTGTTGTTGGATTTGATAATGTTGCTGAATTGAAATAAATTGTTTATGTTGTTATTTTTGTAGAATTCGTATTTCGTGAACCTGACAAAAAAAAAAAAATTTTTTTTTCTTTTGTAATTGGTTATGTGCAGAAATCAAATTATGGGGGTGAAGTACAAAATTAATCTCCTTAAAAAAACACAAAATAAAAAATAAATTATTGAAGTTCAAATGCATTGTGTATATCTCGTACTTAAACTTTTGTAGTTGTACACATTACACATAGCTTCATAATATCTCTTAGTAGATATGTTTTCAAAAAAAAAAAAAAAACAGAAAAAATACAAAAATAAAAAAAAAAATTTTACTCATTAAATTTTCATAATATGTTGATGAGATTGAAGTTCAATTCTGTTTCATTATAATGTTGATAATGATGATGTTGATGAAAATGATGATGACGATCAAAATGATTAATGTACAGGGAATTTAAGTTTTAATGAGTTTTGGTTTAATTTTTTTTTTGCAAATTTTCTCTCGAATTGGATTGATTTTTTTTCTTTTTTATATTGCAAAAGTTATAGAATTTTTGGAAATATATACACATACATTTATATATATACATTTATATATATATATATATATAGATAGGTAGGCTTGCAAAGCTAAATAATGCAATTTGTAAAAAGTTTTAAGTGGATAAAAAATTTTCAAAACCAAAAATAAAATAAATTGAACTTTTTGAATATAATTCCATTTAAAAATAAAATTTAATTTAATTCTGCGACCGTTTGGAATTTAGATTTAAAATTTTATGGAACGGTAAATATATGTATATATGTGTTTGATTGATATGTTGAACAATATATTTATTTTTTTTATTTTTATTTGGTTTTTATTTGAATGAAAGTTTTTGCAGTTATTTGATAATTTTTATAGGACTAATTTATTTGGTAAAGCTAGTTTTAAAAATTTATTTTATATTTTGTTTTTTGTTTACAAAATTTAGTATCTAGGTATAGTCAATTAATTAAAAATTATCATTGAATAATAGTAGCATAATTTAATCTTTCAGTTGACGATAGTATAACATTTAAGTACCTACATTTGGTTAGAGTGAATAACTTTTTTTTTAAATTAAAATTTTTCGAGATTATGTAATTAGCAAAATTCGTTTCTATGATCATCAACTAGAACTGTTTTGATTCTTACACTTCACAGAATCCATAGAGCGCAGGAATTGTAATCACAAGTGGATTACGCTGGTAATCCACTGAAAGAGATGATAAACTGGCCAAGTAACGTTCTAACCTTGATACAGGTTTCTTGTTGAGAACATTCACTCTCCAATCGCAGTCGTTGTAAAACAAAAGTTGGTATAGGCAACTTCCTATGCAACAGCTAATAAAATGTGACCGTCAAGAAGAGAATATGATGAAATAGCGAAAACAGTAAAAAGAGCAGCAAGAAGAGATAAAAGGAAACTTCTACAAAATTTAGCCGGAGAAGCAGAAAAAGCAGCACAGCAACATAACCTGAGAGAATTGCATCGCATAATCAAGAACTTAACAAACCAGTCGGAACAACAAAACAAACCAATTAAAGATAAAAATGGTGCGCTCATCACAAACTTAGAGGATCAATTAAAGAGATGGAAAGAACATTTCCAAGAACTGGGCAACGAAGAAAGTACAAATAATGAAGCAGACATAAGAAACAGAGACAATGCAAATATCTACCCAACTGAGGGACTGCCAATATCTACTCAAGCTCCAAATATAGAAGAAATCAAAGCTACAATCAATATCCTGAAGCACAACAAAGCAACAGGTGAAGATAGAATTCCAACAGAAATAGCCAAACTGGACCCTGACTTATTCGCAAAAACAATTGAACCCCACATCAGGAAAGCATGGATAAAAGAGAATATACCACCATCATGGAAGAAAGGAATGATTGTCAAGATACCTAAGAAAGGAGACTTGGCAAATTGCAGCAACTGGAGAGGAATCACGGTTCTAAACACTATTCATAAGATAATAGCAATTATTATAAAGAAAAGATTAGAAGAAGTACTAGAACCAATACTACGGAAAGAGCAGGCAGGTTTCAGACCAAACCGAAGCTGTGTAGACCAGGCAAATACTTTACGGGTCATAGTTGAACAATCAGTAGAATGGAATGCCCCACTATATCTACTATTCATAGATTTTAAGAAAGCATTCGACACAGTCAAGAGATGCGCAATATGGAGAACACTTACAAAGAAGGGAGTTCCTGAAAAAATCATCAACATCATCAAAGCGATGTATAAAGATGCAGAGACAACAGTTCAACACAGAGGTAAGATCAGTGATCCATTCTACAGCAATATAGGAGTTAGACAAGGATGTCCACTATCTCCACTTCTCTTCAACACAATACTAGACGACATTCTAAGAGAAGTTTGCACTGGAATAAACGGAATAGAATGGGATCTCTTCGGAAACTTAGAAGACTTAGATTACGCAGATGATGTATGCCTCATATCAAGAAATCAAAGGGACCTACAGAACAAAGTCAACAGATTACAGGAAGAAGCAAAGAAATCGGGACTGGAATTAAATATCGAGAAAACCAAGGCAATGAGGACAAACAACAGTTATAGTGAGCCAATAACAGTGAGTGGACAACAGATAGAATACGTAGAAGAATTCAACTACCTGGGGTGCATTATAACATCAAGAGGAGGTGCAACAGAAGATGTCAACAGCCGTATAAATAAGGCAAGAAGAACATTTGGGAGCCTAATGAAGATATGGCGGAGCAACCAAATATCGAGAACAACAAAGCTAACAATATTCAGAGCATGTGTTAAGTCAATATTAATATATGGCAGTGAAACATGGCTCACTTCGGTTAGAATCAAACAGAAGCTACAAGTATTCATCAACAAGTGCTTGAGAATTATATGCAGAATATTCTGGCCGGCAAGAATTAGCAATGAGGATTTATGGATGATAACTGGAGAAGAACCTATCAACAGACAGATAAATAGGAAAAAATGGAAATGGATAGGTCATACACTAAGGAAATCAGAAACTGATATAGCAATAAGAGCTCTAGAGTGGAATCCACAAGGACAAAGGAGACCCGGCAGACCATACAACACATGGAGACGCACAATCGATCAAGAATTAACAGTCAACAATTATGTCTGGGACCATATTAAGGAAGTAGTACTCAACAGAGAGGAATGGAGGTTCACTATCGAAGCCCTATGCTACGACGCGGAGTAATAGGAGAAAAAAAAAACAAAAAAAAAAAAAAAAAAAACGTTTCCACACTTCCCACTTAATGTAATAAATTGCAGCACCATAGATAATACGTAAGAGTAGATTACTCTTGGTAGATTATTACATAAGGTATTGGCAATTATTATAGGAGACAAAAAATAATACAAAATGATTTTTTTTGTAACAATATATTTTTTCTATGCAAAATATTGAATTCTCTGAATTACAGAGGTTGTTTTAAATTACTTTACGAAACATATTGATATTACATATGTGCGACTCACTCTCAAATGTCCCGGTTACATATGGTCCCCTCATTACTTGACTGATATTAACCGGTTGAAATCTTTTCTTTTTTCTGTTCCGCACAAAGATTTTCATAATGGCATGATCCACTGTGAGACTTTCACATTATTCCAACCATCTTAAGGTTATTAAATTATAGTCATTATTTATGTTCATCGAATAATTGTGGACGTCTCGTCTCTTTTATTTACCAGATACAAACTTTCTGGTTGAAGGAACCAATCGGAATAATCTTAGCTGAGATATTCCACATTCCATTTCAAGCTACAGAATATGCCAGATTTAAACGAATTACTAGAGTGTGGTAAATTATAATTCAAGCGTTGTTGACCGTCACGAAAGCGTTAGAGCTGGTGAAAGCAAACTGCTTAATAATGGTATGAAATACTAACTAAATGAATTTGTTTTCTTGTAATGAAATAACAAATCGACCTATCCAAAGTAAAGTATGACAACTCGACTTATCTGCAAATTGAGTTATGGTATACAGCTGATAGCTGATTGCCCATATTCAAATCTATAACCTGTCCAAATTTTACAGCGATCGCACTAAAATTAAGGAAGTTATGCTCATAAAACTATTTTAACTAAAAGTAAAAACTGAAAAATCTTCCGAACAAAAGTGATCTAAGTCCAGTTGGATTAATTCTCGTTAAATTAAACATAAAAAACAATCAAACAAGGCGATATGTAATACTTTAGGCAAATTTTTTTTTTTTAGTAATACATTTCGATTTGTCATACTTTTATTTATAACATATGTTTCAATTCATCTATTATATTTACCGTTTTTTATTTTTTTTACTGATTGTGGAGAAATTTTTTTTTACGTCAAATTCGGTTTGTCTCTTTTTTACATGGATATTTTGGCGCGAATTGCTACTTGTCATAAACAATTCTCATAAGTAAATAAAGCTTTTCCAGATCAATGAGAAAGAAATAAGTCTAGAAAAGCGTTACATTTTGGTTTTGAATATAAAGGAACTGAAGGAAAAATTAGATCTGCTCGACTGTGAAAGGATAGCTGTTCTTGTTAATTGAAGTGTTATAAAAAATTTTAATTTAATGAATGTCTTAAGATTTTTAATAGTTTTTGGAAATTAGGTAGTAAGATGATGCAGTGGCAATTTATTTTCGAGCGTACATAAACATTTGACAAAAAGACCGGCACACTAAATCCAAAAATAAGTAGAAAATTTATAAGAAATTTCTTATAATTTAAAAAAGAGAAACAGTGGAAACATAGACGAGATTCGGTTTTCCCAATTAATGTTTATAAATACTTTTAATACTAATAAGCAGTGGATAACAACAGCTTTAAAGAAACTTGAAAATCATCTTGGAATTTTATTACCTGATTCAAGAGGAAGACAAAAGAACTGTAAATGAGGTCAATGAGATTGCAAAACCGTATAATATAAATATAAGACACCGTTTTTTAAAGCAAGGCCATAGATAAAACGAAGCTGATACTGCTCATGCCAATATAGAAAGAGAAAAAAAGTGAAGCAAATATATGTACCTAGTCAATGGGTTATGTTAATACAATGTTAAAAAAAACTGGAAAACCATACATGGTTATAGAAATGGTCCAAGACGAAATTTATAACTTTAAGGATTTAACTCAAGTTTTACATTTAGATAAGGACATCAATTCAGAAAAAGTTTTATGGAGCCAAGTAAGCAAATATGATTTAAAAGATGAATACAACGCTATAAATTTAAACAATAAAGAACGAGCCAAAAAAAAGAAAACATTTTGTAATGAAAAAATTATATACGTCAGTTTTACAAATTAGTAAAGTTAAATTCGAGGACACACATGATTCAGAAACAGAAAAGGAAAATTAAAATGTGAAAATTAAATTGATGAAACTAAATTTTGTATCAAAGTTAATAATCTGACCTATTGTATGTTACATAAAACTAAAATTAACTACCTATATGTGACCAAAATTAAAATGAAGCATGTGATAAAAAAAATCAAAGTTATAGTATAAAAGTATGCAAACTTTAAGTAAGATTGAAATAGATATTTTTAGTTTTGTTTATCCAAGAAATGGATTTTTGCTAACTTAATTTTATTAATTTTTTTTGCTAATATAATAAAATTTATTTTTCTTAAAATGTACCTAGTCTTTTTTATACTGACTTAAAAATAACACTACAATTTAAAACTTTTATATATTATTTTATAGCATTTTGTTGAATTATTAATGTAAAATCAGGTAGCTGGAACTATTATGTTATTATGTTAATAAAAAACAAGGGTAAAAATAGAACTAGTACAATTCAAATATCTCGAACTTAACTAATTTTGAAATTAAACCTAGTGCAAAAATTAATAATATACCTTAAAATAATATGCTGACAAAAAATTGGATCATATTACGCATCAGTTAATGCTTTTAAAATAGATTCCAAATATGATAAAATTTTAAATTGCTCCTCCTGTAAAATTGACTTTTCTGAGTTGTCATACTTTACTTTGGATAGGTCGAAATAGTATTCTGTTTGTTTTCGTTTATTTTTTTAAATTTTTATAATTAGTATAGTTAATACTACTTTTAATATATTTTAAGTTTTTGTTATCTGATGGCAGTGTGTTTTATCTACTTTACAATCAGCAATACTTTTATTTTTTTTTTGTATCTAACAGTGTGGGGCTCAACTAACCTCATTGAATGATGACTAATTATTACACAAAAATGTATAGCAAGCTTTTGTCTCTATAATAGACGTCTGACGTGCTTGCTCTAAGCATTAAATCTGACAGTATTAAAAATAAATATAAATAATTTTGTAAGTGACACACCGGCATAAAGTTTCATTAAAGGCCTTTTGCTTGGATTTAACTTTCGCTAATAAATACCACGTGGCTCCTAAGTTGCAATCACCTATCACAGTTACATTATTGCGGAAAAATTGGTAGTATGACACGTAATTTAAGTCAAAATGTTACTTGGGCAATTATTTACATGAATTAAATTTATAAATTTATAAAGAATATAGTTTGGAACATATTATGTAATCTACTTAATGCTCATCAGTGCCAGAAGATTTTACAAAAAACCAAATTTCAAACTCTTTAACAGCATTCAATGACTATCTTTACAACCATATAAAATAACCAGTCTGATTATTTATCAACAAATAAAAATTTATTTAGTTTGACTCATTCTCAAATCCGATTATAAGAAAAGTTATTACAATTAAGGATATTTTGCGTAATAACAGCAAAAAATAACTTTCAAAAATTCAAAATATTCTGGTTCACATTGTTATGTTAAAGCTAATTTTACCATTATCTAAGATCAGTGGGTGATTTATAGAAAAAGTTTAAATGATTTTAAAATCTAAAATCTTATTAGTGCTCTTATTATGATTCAATTATTACGATTCGATGACAATAACAAAAAGAATTAAAGATTGTTGTGCGATATGGTAATTTATTATTTAGAATAAAAACAAATATATATGTATATTACATAATATACGTTTGTTTACCGGGTTGTTTACGAATTTGTATTCTAACCAAAAGGTTTTGAATTGAAATTCCTCAAGGAAATATTTTTTGTGTATAAAAATTTTAATAGTGATGTAGATAAAGAAAATCAATTTTACATAAATTTATTTTGATGGTAGATAGGTGGTAGTTCCTGAAGTAAGTTAATATGTTAACTCGGCTAGCTATTTTTTCTCTTCTTTCGTTTCAGGTGACGTAAGATTATTTTTGTAATAAATAATATAGAGAATGATAAATTGGTTTTAAATGAACGAATAAATCGATAGCAGCAATATTCAGGGCTCTTTATTAATTAGCAAAATTTTTATATTTTAATAACATCTGCACACATTATTTTCTATAAGTACCATTCCAGCCGCGTGCCCTCTGTGCATAATATACCCCATACGTACGTCTACATATAGCGTCAAGTCGGATCTATTCAGCGCCAGAATGACTTTCGTCTTTTCCACATCCGGTATTCCCCAGAAGTTTTTCGGCTGGATCACCTCTTCCAAGCTTCCTCAGGCATTCTGTTGGGTGATTTTTTCCCACTTCACCGTAATTATTTTCATAGCCTGCATAAATAGTCCTACCACTAATTTCCCAGGATTGCATTGTTTTCTGCTCCTTCTTTTGCAAATTTGTTCGCTTTAACGTTTCCCTCTACATGGGAGTGACCAGGTACCCAGTACAGTAAAACTTCATTCAATACTCCTAAGGAGCTTAGTACTTGTTGGATATTTTGCTGTCTTCATTTCGTTGTTTTTATCTGGCCGGACATTGTTCCACAATGTTCTAGTCTTTCCTCTATGAAAATTTACAAATGTCCAATTTGTATTGTAGTCTACGATTTATTTTTTCAGAAGATGTTCAACCTTACCGTAGATTGTTGTAGGATTTAGATACTTAAAATTAATACCTTTATGGCGACCAAAAAATTATTTTATAACAAAGATATAACTCTAGAGTAAAAATAATTGCTTATCAATCACTTATCAGGCCAATATTGGCATATGGAGCACCTGTGGTTTAATATAAGTGCTAGCCTAATGGAAAAATTACGAAGGTTCGTGAGAAAATGTATTAGAGCTTGCATTGACAAAACGCGTCAAAAACTAAAAACTTCGGAAAATGGGTTAATATCAAAAATATAATATCATAACGCAAGTTCTTTAATAAAATATTACTATAATATTACTATAATATAATATTACTAATATAAAAATTTTAGCAAGTTATTTCCAAGTTAAGTGCCATCTATACTCTAAAAGAAATTTCAATTACGGGCAATTTTTAAGAAGGCTTCATAAAAATCCTGTCATTTAAAATAAACACGCAAACTTATAGAAAAAAGTTCAAAAACAAAAACACAAACAAAAATTTGAAACAAAACAGAAAAACAAGAATCAGATCAGATTATACTCTTTAAAAACTATATAATAAATGTTAGTTCATTTGCTTCTGCTATTAATAAAAAAAAATATATACAGTAAAACACGGTTATAGTCATTCGCTAAATTTCAGTAATATTTCTGACTATAACCGTTTTGTAACTATAGGCGTAGTCAAAAAAATTGCATTTTTATAAACAAAATCAAATTCAATAAAATATCTTTTGTATAACAATTTTAAACTTTATTTTATTCTAGCAATTCTGTTATGTAATCACAAAATATACATATTTGTAATAAAGAACAGAAAAAGACAACATATAAATCAGTGTTAAAATTCACTGTTGACCTATTGCTATAACAGAATTGTGACTACAAATATTTTTGACTATAAACGAATTAAAATATATCGATCTACTATATTGAGAGTAATGAGATTTTATTGTGTTAAGTTGAAATTAGTGTTAATTTCGTCATAAAGTGTTAGGTATTATACTTTAATTTCATTGTAAAGTATATATGTTCAATAATCAAACGATTCAGAAAACAACTACAATACACCAAAACAAATATTTCTTTTTACATAAAATTGTGTTTGAAAGAACTACTTCTGTGCAGTTGCACAGGCGATCCACTAGTAAGTATATAAAAATAAAATTAATAAGAAAACGAATAGTTTTAAGTTAATTCTAGATCTTAATATTAAAATATTGATATTTATACATTTTTGTAATTTATTACCAAAGAATGTCAGAAAATTATAAATTGATACTAACTCTAAGATATATGTAAGTGGATTAAATCATTTTTATCCAATAGATCTTATAGTGTAATGTTTAGATCAGCTTTATCTGAATCATTTTCTGCCACCTCTGGTGTACCACAAGGCAGCCATCTAGGTCCCTTACTATTCATTATCTCAATTAATGATGTCAACAATCTCATTAACAATAGTAACGTGATCATATATGCTGATGATATGAAAATTTATAAAAAAATATCTTCATATAATGATTGTACTGTACTACAGAACGATCTTGATTCGTTTTTTAAGTGGTGCGGCTATAATAATCTTCTCCTTAATATTGATAAATGCGCTGTTATTTCCTTTACTCGTAGATTGATTCCAATAATAACTGATTATACTTTTAATTCTAAACTAATCAACCGAGTTTCTCATTTTAAAGACCTTGGCGTACTTTTTGACGATAAACTCACATTTAAACTTCACTTTAATAGCATAATTAACAAGGCAAATTCTATGTTAGGTTTTATTAAAAGATGGTCTAAGGAATTTGATGATCCATACATTACTAAATCTTTATTCACTACTCTTGTTCTCCCCCACCTTGAGTACGCAAGCCCTGTCTGGTCACCTCACTATTCCACTCATATTAATAGAATTGAATCTATTCAAAAAAATTTTTTGCGATATGCTCTACGTAATCTTCCCTGGTCTAACCCAATAATCCTACCTCCATACATAAATCGTGTGAAGCTTCTTCAGATGAACACATTGCAATCAAGTAGGGTTGTTGCAGATATCTTATTCATATCCCAAGTATACAATGGTGAAATTGATTCCAAAATTATAAAAGATCAGATTAACTCGTACATTAACACCAGTACGCGTTTTCGTATAGAACATCTTTTTAATCTTCCTTTCCATAGAACTAATTATGGAAAAATTTGAGCCAATTAATAGAATGTTAATGGCAGTTAATCAATACAAAAACAGTGTTGACTTTTCTTTGAACAAAACCAGTTTAAAGAAAACCTTGTTTCACTTGTTTCCTTAGTCCTCCTAATTAATCTTGTTTTTCCGCTACTAATATTAACTAATTTGTAGTGTTATAATTAACTTTTAATACTTTTAATAACTTTTCATCTTCTCTTTTTTTTTTCTAATGAAATTTATTTTATCTAATTTTGTTTTTTGTTTTTTATAAAAACTATGTTGTTAAATTTCAAAGTAATTTAAACTTTAAATCATAAATCTTATTTGATACATTGTGTTAATTCAAAATTTTAATAATTAAATTGTATTATATTTTGTAAACTGTTTGAACTAAATAGTTAATAAATAAAAAACAAAAAAAAAAAAAAAAAAAAGTGCAGTTTTTTTTTTATTTGGGCTGCGTTTAATGTAAAATCGATGTGGTGTTTTTGTTTATTTATTAACATAAACATTCTATTAACAGACTCATATTTACCATAATTGGTACGATGAAATATTGGACGAAAAATATTTTCCGATCTAAAGCGGTTTCTGTTGTTAATGTATAAATGGATCATATCTCTAACATAAGGAGAATCAATTTCATTATTTAAAACTTTAATAATGAATATGATATCAGCAACCTCCTTTCTGGATTCTAATGATTTAAGATCCAATAACTTTAACCGGTTCCTATAAGGTGGCAGAATAACTGGAATTACAGTGTAAATTACGCAGTCCGAATCTCAAACATTTTTTTGTGTAGCTTCAATTCTTTGGATATGATTGAGGTAATGAGGCGACCACACTTGACTGGCATATTCAAGATTTGGTCGAACAAGAGACGTAAAAAGTGATTTAAGGACGTATGGATCGTTGAATTCTTTAGAAAATCTTTTGGGGAAGCCTAGCATGGAGTTAGATTTATTTATTATGACATTTAAATATTGTTTGAAACATAATTTATTGTCAAAGAGTACACCATTGAACAATGATCATAAATCGAGTCAAATACTATTATTTCAAATAGTTTCGGAATACTTGAAGGTTTTGCAATTGAGCGATAGTTTTTCAAATCATTCTTAGAATTTTTTTTATGAACTGGTCTAGTAAACGATTTTTCCACAAATCAGGAAAGATTTCTTGAGAATGTGAAAGTTTAAATAAAATTGATAAAGGAGTGCAGAGAGATTCAGAACACTTTTTTAAAATAATTTTTGGTACATTATCTGGTCCAGGAAATGAATAATATTATGATTATAAAATTTTACTTCTACTTCAACTATGTTTGATCTTCATAGTTTTTCTACTTCAAAAAACTACTATAGAATTTCTATGAAAAAATTAAAAACGATTAAAATTAAATTTACATTTAAAAATTATCAGTATTGCCTTAATATAAAAAAAAAATAGTAATTATGACGAATTACCTTTATTTTAATTAATTAATACATAATATCATATTGTATTTAACTTGTTATTAAAAATAACCACTGCACTGTAAAGAAATCATTTTATAATTGTAATTTTTTTTTTCTTACAATTATCTTAACAGGTTACCTTCTAAGTTTCAAATACAATGGCTCAATTGTGAAAATAATTTTTGTATAATATTCAAAGAAAAAAAAAATTTCATCATTTTAAACTCCCAAAATATGATGACCAATTATTTAAAATTCCAAGGTGAATTCTCATCATCATTAATGAAGACAAGTAGAGAATATGACAATAAATCTTTGCAATTTTCTTTTCAAATTTGTTTTTATTTTTTTTTTCTTCTTTTTATTTTTAATTCTTTTGAAATTTTTAACCTCTATTTTTCGTATTCAAAAACCTAAGGCTATTTTAATTTATTTAAAAAAAACCAACAAGTACACTTTAGTTATATTTAACTAACTTTTATAATTGCTATGAATTTTCAAAATTCTTTAAATGTTCATTTTAAATCATAATTTCTTTATACTAGTTTTATTTATTTTATTTTAGTTGTTTCTGTTTTTTAACTACTATATTTCATAATTGAAACACCTACAACTTCCGTGTATATTTGAAAATCACCACACCACTACACCACTACACCACGTTCAATATAAATAATTCTCTCTTACAATTCCATAAGTAAAAATAAAAATAGGTATCTTAAAAAATCAAATTACAAAAGTAATCATTAAAATTTAAAAGAAAAGAGTTTATTAATAGCACCTAACAATAATAAAAATTAACAAAACAAAAAAAAACAAAAAAAAAAAACAATAATATTTCAGTAACGTAACCTTAACTTCATTCATAAGTTGTTGGTCAAATAATAAAATCGAAGAGTTTGTATTGAGAGCAGAGAGTAGCAGCATTTAAAAAATATATTCATTACACCACTACACCATATTGCTTGGTTTGAAATGGTTTTTTTATGATTTTAATTTTAAAATAATGTAGAATTATTTAAATTAAAAATATAAAAATGGAAAATAATTGTGCAAAATGCAATAAAAAAATAATAATAATAGAAATTAGAAAGTTTAATGATTTATTCCAAAAGAAATTAACATATTTTAAAATGCTTAAATTTGAGAAAATGAGATTGAACTGTCAACTATAATAAGATTGTGGATCTATGATTTTGGATTATCGTGCGCTATCCATGCATAAATTAAACTAATTTTGCAGATAGAAACCATAATGAAATTTTCAACAGAATTAATTTTTAAATAAAACAAAATATAACAGAATTAAGTTATGTAGTGAAGGAATAAAATGTTAAATATGCCAAAGATAAAAATAATAATGAGGTGAAAATTAATATGAGAGATAAATGTATGTACCTACGGATCTATTTAAATCAAATATATTTTGTTGTCAGGGGAATTTTAAAAAATAAAAAATGGATTAAATCAAGAATAAGACGAGACAAGTGTTGTCAATCAGAGCAATATTTATTGGAATAGGAGAAAACATACAAGAGAAAATTTGTAAAAATTGAAAGTTCTGAAGAATTGATTGGTTCCAAAACTTTTGAATTTTTGAGCGGCCGGTTAATAATTCTACCTTAAAATTTTAATAATATATAGGAACATTTCTGGTTTGTCTAAAACAGATACAAAAACAAAACATAATTTGCGAAATATAGATAAGGAAAAATATATTATAATATTATTTATGAATATATCATTGACTGACATGATGAAGAGGATAATTCAGTGGATGTAGGAATTTAAAATAATGTTATTGAAGATCTACCTTTAAGAAAAGAAAATATTTACGAACTTTAGTTATAAAAATACAATGGCAGCATTTAAATGTCTATTAACAGATGACTGTTGTAATGTAAACATGGAGTTGGAAAAAATCAAATATGGAAAAATACTTGAAGTTCAGCTTTATACAAGAAAAGTTGCAATCTTATTCTACACACATTTAAAAAAAAATAAAAGAGGTTTAGAAACAGTTATGGTAATTTCCACAACTTTTCTGAACAACAATATCTGAGCTTAAAAGGTTGTCTTCTTCAAACAAAGTTTCTTCAACTTTCAAAACCCATGCAAGAGTATGCAATACAAGAGACTTATTACCATAGACTCGTGAAAAACAATAATGTAAGTGCACCCCAATTAACTTTTTCAAAATTTATGCAATTTGACTAAAGTGTAGGATCAAAAATGGAATGGATTGGATTGAAAGTGGTTTGAAGCAAATAATTTATCAATATAAGGAATATTTTATTTATTTTTTATTAATTGATTTTATTCTTTTCTCAATTGAGCCCAGTCGCTCATGCAGAGTATATTATACTTTTTTGCAGTCAAATTCAACAATTTTTCTAATAATTTGAAAATAATCAGTATTATACATAATTCACTAATACTAGTCTGAGTATGTAACAAAAGTCTGAAAACATTATAGTTTTAAAAAGATTTTTCTTAAAAGAACTAAATTTTGCAATCCAAAAAAAACTATTTAAGAAAAAATGTTGAATTTGTATAAAAAAAATTATATAATTTGAAAAAGAAATAGTTTAATTTGTTTGACGAAATGTTGAATTTGACTGCAAAAAAGTATATATATATATATATATTTAAATACAATATAAAAGAGAGTATATATATATATATATACAATTTTTTTAAATATCAGTGCACAAAAAAATAATAATAGTACGAAATTAATATAAAACCGTACTAAAGAAGACTAATCCATCATAATTCAACAAAATAATTTTAGCAAAATAATATCAGTAATAAAAAACCAAAAATTGAATATTTCGACAACACTTAGTTTACCTATACTATACTATAATAAACCTAGAGTAAAAATATTTATGAATATTTATCAATACACTACTTACATACTAATTAATTACACTTACACTAACCAAAATCCAAAAAAGTTCTAGAAAATAAAATTATAATACAAATATTAATGCCTAGCTTGATAGACTAAACATACCAAAAATTTTAGCTTTTAAATATACCGGGTGTTCCAGAGCATGCGTATCAGCTTTTTAAGAGGAGAAGGAGCCGTTATTTTAAAATTTAGAAAAAAAATTGTTAACTAATTCGAGGGTATTTTCAAGTTTCGGAAAGGACCGCAAATCGGTTTTTTAAGATCAAAAATCGCGATTTTCAAATGGGAAGGGGTACTTTTTAATGCAAATTTGGATTCTACGACAAAAATGAGAAAATTATGTTAAATGATATTTTTTTTGTTTTCTTATTTTTTTTTTTCTTCAAATTTAATAACAATAAAACAAAAATGTTCAATATTTTCCTGGAACATCCGGTATAGTCTACTAAATATTGTCTTAATTTATCTTTAAAGTGAGATAAGTTCTCAATTTGTTTCAGGTTGGGGCATACCCGTTAAACCTGATAGTAAATGATATTATTCTTAGATTTCAAGAATAGCATTCTTGTATAATAATTGTGGCAATCCATATTCCACGAGGGTATTATGTTTGTGTTTATTCTATTTTTGGTCATCATATAGATATGAGTTACCATTTTGTACTTTATTAGCAGTCCAATTGGTAATATGTTTTGCTTCTTATGGATTTCAGTGGTTGGTGTTCTTTGATCGTATATTCAAATAAATTTTTTATTGCTTTATTTTGTATCCTCTGTATCAGATCCAAATATTTATTAAAAGAATTTCCTCCTGATTTGAATTGCATACATAATAGTACTATTGAACATGCTAAAATATAAAGATCTTTTCACATCAAATGGAATTCTTTTACTAATAAAACGAAAAATATCCGCAACTCTTTTAGCTTTTTTTTGTTGTTCGTTGATTTGGGTGGCGCCATTTTAAGTTTTCATCCATAACTACGCCTATATAAGTATTTATACTTTTTCTCCGTTAGCAGTTTATGTTCATTAAAATTGATGTTGATATTTTCATTCGCATGCGTTTTAAATTTGTTTTGCTTATGTTAAGCGTTAGCTTATGATACTTCATCCACTTATTGATTAACAACAGATCTGAATTAACAGCAGCTTTAACACCCTTAACTGTGTTATTATTATAGACTAGTACAAGGTCGACTGCAGATATATTATGACTTTCCAATTAGTTCCAAATCTAGTAAACTGCTTATGTAACACGAGAACAACGTATGATTCAATGAACTACCCTCGATGACACCAAAGTTGATTAACCCAATTTTACTCTTAACGCCTCCATATTCAGTGTATTGAGCTTTCTCAGATAAATAACTCTTAAACCATTTATGCTCCATGCCTTTGACTCCACACTCATACAAACTTCTCAACAAGTAGTTTCCATCAACAGAGTCAAATGTTTTCTTGACATCAAAGAAAACTACTGCTACTTTTTTTCTGTTATTTATGCCTACTTAAATCTCTGAAACAAAATCGAACAAAGCTGCCTTGGTGCTTGATTCACGTTTAAGCCCGTATTGTCTTTTGTTAATAAGATTAGTTTTTTCAAGATGTTTGACTAATGATTTATTAACATTAGTTTAAATAATTTTGCTAAATATTGTTGAAATAAAAATGGGTCTAAGATTGTTGACATCCTCTGGGTCTTCTGTATTTTTGTAAACGGGTATAACTTTGTTGGTTTTCAATATTTTAGGAAATTTACCCTCTCTATATGATGCACTAATTAATATACTTAAATTAGCTGCAAGTTCTTTTTTATACGATTTAATTGCATATATGTTGAAATACCATCTACACCAGCAGCAGCGCTTGAATTGTTAAATCCATTAATAATTTTTATTACCTCATTGTTTCGTCATATATAAATCATTGTATTGCGGGCCATTTTTTCTCCGATTCGACAATAAAATGTATTGAATTTTTCTATTTTAATAATTTTAAGCTTTTCTTTTACAAGATCATTAGAGAAGAACTCATTACACTTTGGTATTAGGCCACTTACCATCTCCTTAAATAATAGCATAGGTGAGAGTAATGATCCTTCGAGAACAATATCGTTTATTTGGAATTGATCAGATATCAACTAAGTACTGAAGCGTACGATCCGAAAAGAAACTGTCAATCCATTTGAAAGAAGAGGAACCCAGACCAATACTTGACATTTTGCTAATAATGCACTATGCCATACTCGATCGGAAACTTTAGAAATATTCAGAACCACAATATTTATTTTATTCGTTCGTTAAGGTATATCGTTATGGTGGGATCTAAATCCATATTGCCTATCGTGAACAATAGATTTGCTGTCTAGATATTTGGTCAGCTTCTTGTTTATTATGATCTCCATCACTTTGGAGAGGATCGATATTATCGCTATAGGCGTGTAGTTGGAGGAATCGCTTTTGTTGCCTTTTTTTAGATTTAGATTAACATGAGTAATTATCCATCATGTTGGGTGTACTCCTGTAGAATAGGATAAAGTAAATAAGTTGGCGCAATGGTTTTGAAATAGCGAAGGCTATTTGTTTTAGAACCATAACAGGAATGCCATTGGGACCGGTACCCGGTTATTATTTCCACAGTATACGCTATATTACATCATTAATAGATTAAAACTCACTCTCACTCTGTCATGGATCTCTAAAAATATAGAACAAATATATTCCGAAGAAGAAATATTAACTATAATATATAATTTGTTTTATAATTATTGTTAATTGACACCTACTAAAATTATGTTACAATAAAAGCCATAATAATGTTATAATGGTATTCAAATTCGTTTTTAGTCTATACAGCAGGACACTTAATAATGAACTAATTTAATGCGGTAAATACATGAACGGATTTCGATTATTCATTCTCAAAATAATATGCAGTTTACCATTATTTTTAATACCCCCTATTAAAGTCCCTTGTTGATATTACCCTTTTTTTTAATGATTATTTCGTTATACTCGTTGTAAGTCGTTATATTCGAATTAAAGAAAAAATAAACCCAAAGATAAGAGAAAAAAAGTAATTTTATTTATAAAGACACAAAAACCTAATTTACCTAAACAATTTCGACATTGTTATGACCAACAATTCAATATTTCTGAAGTCACTTTCTGCTTTTTAACGGAGTTTATTTAAACGTTCCATTGAAAATTTTACTAGAACAACAGAAAAAAACTCTTCATCCAAATTATATTTAATTTCGAAAAAAGTGATAAATATCGATTAATCGAAAATCATTTTTTCCTCTGGTTTTCTTTGGTACTTCTTCAACCAAAATTAGTTACGTACTAAAAAAATAAGCAGTTAAATTTTAATGATTGAAAATAGAGAATAATAGTGAGTTTGTTTTTTTTTGTTTTATTGTTTTTTAATTTATGTGTTTTACTAAATATTAGGTAATTTTCTTCATATTATCTCAAATCATTTAATTATTTTTGAATTAATCATTTTCTATGGTCAAGATAAAAAATTAAGAAAAGAATAAACAAAAAAAAAAATTGGGCAGCTACTTTAGTATAACGAATTGAAAAGTCATTCGGAAGTATTTATTTATTATATTTTCGAATAGTTTTTCAAATATTTTTTTTTTTTTTTTAATTTGACTTTGTATTACTTAATGAGTTTTAATGCTAACAGCGACCTTGACTTAGACTTCCATAACGAAACAAATGTGTAATAATTTGAAATAGTAGTGGTACACATATTAATGATTATAAAATTTTGAAGCTGTCATTGAAATGTAGTTGTTTGTTAGTTTTAATAACTAAATTTTTTATAGTTCTTCAATTATTTATTTGTTTTTTTTTTTTATTATTACACTATGTAATACATAGTATACAGTTTCATTGCTGTTATTTTCTAAATTTTATTTCCGATTTCAAAGAAAAATTAGTTTTAATCTTATAGAGTTCAATTACGCTAATATTGATTTATATTATGTTTTTGTTTTTGTTTTTTGGTTATTAATGATTCTCTAAAAATTATTTATGTAATTAAAAAAAATTGTCCATTAGGCATGAGTTAACTGTCAGTCTATTTGCATTGAAAGTTGAAGCAAAATAATGTATTCAATCATTTAAAATTGAACAGAAATTAATAATTAAAACTATTTTAATAGTAGTTGTAGTCCAAGACGGGGTAAGTTTAGTTAATTAAACAATGAAGAATCTATTTATATTGATGGCGGATTTTAATATTAGATAATGGCTTAGACATATCCAATTGTTGTATTATTTATGCCTGAATATACATATGAATAATTGAATTTGAATAATTGAATTTGAAATAATTGATTTTTAATAAAATGCTGAAAAAAAAAAATTGAAAATTTATTTATATGTTAATTAGAGCTGTTTAATTTTTTTTTTGTTCCGAACACAATGTTCTGATGCAATGAATTAAGCGCTATAACTAAAACAGTTCAATATAAATACGTCGAACTTAAAAGCGCATCATTATGTAACTTAGCAGATTAATTAAGTGACTGATGCCCCCAGATGATTACAAATGTAAATGCCGAAAAAATTACTTAAGAATTATGATCAAAGAATAACATTAGATTATACCGTGTGTTCCAGAACATGCGTATCAGCTTTTTAAGAGGGGAAGGAGCCGTTATTTTAAAATTAAATTGCTCTGGAACACCCGGTATATTCGAAGATTAAGTTATAAATACAAAATTTGAAATTAAGATTTTCAATTTAAGTTTCACTGGTTGGCTTATAAAAATTCAGTCTTATACTAAAAGGTTAACGCAAACTTCACGTAGAGCCGTTGTCCTACTTATTTCTCTCTTTCATTTAATTATCCTTTAAAATTTTTCGAGCCTACGATAGAAGAGTATAAATATTTCTCTTACCTAAACTTTGGCTATTAATACAAAATTAAAATGGAAAACTTGCATAGAAAATTCAGAGTGTATTTAAATTTACATTCACGTTTATACTGAAATTGTTATTACAAATGTGAAGCATTATTTCCGTTATTCGAAGTTATCCGTCTAAAACGATGATTAACGATTTGAAACGAACGATTTGGCAAAATAAAACAAATTCAAAATTTCAACATTAGATTACAAGATTAACAACATTATTACTTATAATGTACTTAGATGACATTCCTGTATGAACCTACAAAA
This sequence comes from Argyra leucocephala, assembly GCA_963942445.1. Classification (NCBI taxonomy): domain Eukaryota; kingdom Metazoa; phylum Arthropoda; class Insecta; order Diptera; family Dolichopodidae; genus Argyra; species Argyra leucocephala. The sequence goes on along the minus strand of OZ012681.1, from coordinate 79,288,530 downwards.
TAACCGTTATTATGTTATTGATTGAATAGTTAAATTATTAAATAAGTAAATAAATATTATTTGAAGCTTCATATTTTGAAGTAGTTCTCAAATTTGTACATTTTTTTAAAACTATACTTTTTAATAATATTTGCCGTCATAAACAATAATAATAGTACTTTAATGTCGAAATGATGTACAGGGTGAGCTAAAAGATTTTAACTATTGTAAAATGTTAATGAAATTCAATTAAAGCATATAGTAAAAATATCTGAGCATTGAAGAACTAAGTCGAAATAATTTTATATATAAATATAGATTTAAGAAGAAGAGAAGTAATGAAAAGAAAGTGTATATATAGACTGAATTAAAAATTATTATTATAAATAAACATAATAATTATTGAAATAAAAATTATTGTATTAAAAAAAAATGCTTTAAAATATATTAAAATCTACTAACGAAGTAGCCAGATCTAACCAAAGACTGCAAACTTATAAAAAAAAATAAATTAAATTATTTCAAATACATTTTAGACAGTTCCAATTGTTTTTGTATTTACGCCAAAATTCAGATTATTTTTTAAAAAATGAAATATATTTTGATTTATTTATCATTTAAAATTATGTATGATATTCTTAAAAAAGCAATTCAAATTGATTAACGTAAATTGCAAACATAAAAAAAAAAAAAACACTGAATAAAATTTAAAATAATTTTTCTGAATATACTTACAAAAAACAAAAAAAAAAATTAAAAATGTTTCATTTATTTTGAATGCGTACATTCAATCGACCTTCGATAAACCAACCTGCACTTTGATCAATTTTTTATACAAATTGGTATCATTGGAATATTGTTAAATCATATTTTATAATAATTATTTCAGTACTTTTATTATATTGTTCTACTTTGTTAATTCAAATTAAAAATTTACATTTATCTTATTTCTATTTAATTAAAGGTGTGTATTTCCTTGCAAAAATCATTTGTAAAAAATTATTAACAATAGAAATAGTTTATAGTTTAGCGGATAGTCTTAAAGCTAAAATGTCACGAATTTTTAATAATTGGAACAATCATGCTATTTTGTTAACATTTTTATGATTGAAATCAAACATCAAGACATGTTATATGGAAGTTAGACTAAGTGGTAAAATTTATTTGCGCTGAAATATATCAACTTAGGTTGAACTGAAGTTCTCTAATCTCAGGATTGAAATGACATTGGGTTTTATTTATTTGTTTATTCATATCTCTCAAAAAGACCTTAATAGTACATACAGAGTTTATAGATTTTAACTTAAAGAGAATGAAATCAAAAGAATAAGAATTTGAATTTCAGTGCAAAATTAATAATGAGTAAAAAGAAAAACTCAATAAATACAAACAGTTAAAATTTCAAATCGAATATTAATATTTATGAATTTCAATTATAGAGAATAAAAAAACAACAGTTATGTAAATTTTGCTAAAACAATAAATATAAAAGAAAACAAAAACAAACATTTAGTCGTTTTGGTTGTACTTAGATAACATAAGTTTTTCAAGCTCTTTCTTAAATTTTTTTCTGATCATATCTAAGAAATTCGCCGGGAGGTTGTTCAACATCATAATTGCTTGTTATAGCCTCTAATCCGTTCAAATGTGCTCCTCACCATATCGCAGTTGAGTTGCTCGTCTAGTATTGTACCGATGTATTTGATTGTTAACGACTAGTTTAGTGTTTTTTTAATCCAATTATTTTTAATATTATATTTTTAGGTTACTTGGCTTAAACTTCTTGCGTCCTTTAAATTTAAGATTTTATTGTTGAGGTGAATATAATTATAGTTGAACTTTTGCCAGACAATTCAAATGATGTTTAATTTCTTTATATTTGAAGTCTTTCTAGAGAGCTTATGTTTCTTTCATATGTGTTTCCCCAAACTCCATATACCATAGTTTATCGTACTATTAAATAGATTATGGTATAAGTGGACAACTTAATTTTTACTGGTAATCTATCGTTTTCCATATTTTTTTTTAGATACTTCTGCAATTCTTCTGGATTTTTTGTATGAGCTCATTTACATGATAATTCCAACTCAATTCATCATCGAACCAAACACCAAGGTATTTGGAGGTAGTAGCTTCATATATTTTAATACCATTGTAGCTTAACGGTATTTCCTCATCTTTGGTTCGATCATCATATATTTTTTTTTTCAAATTTGCTCTAAGCTTGTAGAGATCCATTCGATCCTGTATTTTTATTCTGTCTCGGTTCATTTCTAGTTCAAGATTTATACAACCCAAGTAACACCAAATAACTATTAAGTTAAATATCTCCATACCAACGTCGTTATAACGTCGTAAATTTAAAAAAAATAACTTTATAGTGAAAAATGTAAAAGTTATAATTTATCCGTTATTGAGGGTTTTCACATCTGTATTCCTTTCGTTTTCTGCACTTGTAGTTTGTAGGCTAGAGAAGGGTAGAGAAGAAAACAAAAACTAGGGCTAGAAAAGGGTAGAGAAGAAAACAAAAACAAAAAAGCTTCGGCCTTTTTTATGAATACCAAATCGATCCTATTTCTGGTATTTTTTTACAAATCATTGAAAAAATTAAAGTTGAGAATTTTTTCCACTCTGAGATTTTTTTTTATCAGCAGAAGAATTTATTATTTTTTTTAATTTTGGTTGGATACGTAGTTCTGAAAGAAATGTATGGAAAAAAAGTAATGATAAAAATGAATGAAAAAATATGATTATGAATTTTTTTAAAGGGATTTTAGGTTTTTTGTTTTTCTTTTTTTTTTATTACAAGACAATTTTAGCTATATCGATAATATTTTAGTATTTATGCTTGTATGTATAATAGTTATTTGTACATATATGTAAGTATAAATATTAAATAATAATAAAATAAATAAAAATTTGAAAAATATTTTGTACAGGAACAGCATATATACGATAATTAAATATGTAGGTGTGTTTAGATTTAGATGTATACGCAGATTCAGCTTAGATTTAGGTGCATACGCATGTACAAATAATAAAGGGTTTAACTTATTTGCATTTATATTATGTAGTAACTAACAGGTAAATTAATTTAATATCTCAGTTACACGTAATCTAAAAAAAACCGGTAATATTTACTATTTAAAAAATTAAAACATGCATATTAATGCATTTAAAATATATTTTTTAAATTTAAAAAGAAAAGGATAAGAGATACATATTATAGTTATGAGTATAGTTATCTAGATTTTGTAAATTTTAAGAATTTATCTAACACTCTAATATTAACTATGAATATACGTGATGGAAAAAAGAATGATGATCAAAATCAATGACATGTTATTATTGAATTTATTTGAAGGGATTTTAGGTTTATTTTTTTCTTGTACATATCAAATTTTTTTTAGCTATTTTAATATTACTAGGGGCCTTTGTTGAGTAATTATATTTCAAGTTGAAGTCAAATTTAAAGTTTTTAAAAAAACAGTAATTTACGTACTGACATAGACTTCGCACGATATAACAGAAAACTCGTATAGCAGAAAACTCGAAAACTCGTAGCAGAAAACCCGATATATCCACTATAGTAAGTGGCATTTAGTGGATAAAATTATTAAAAATAAAAAATTTTATCATTAAAGAGGTATGTATATACCTACATAATACATAATTTTAAGAAAAACTATATTATTACTACAAATAACTAAAATTTAGAAACAGTTATTTAAAAAGATAAAAATCAAGAATTCAAGTGATTTGTTTTTTTGTTGTTTTTATACTTTTTATTTGAAATGAATTTGTTTCTTTGTTCTTATTTGGCATATGTACATAGATTCACTTGTAAGTACATAATGTAAATTATAATAACTGATTTGTTTGCTTTTGTTTATTATTTTAATAAGATCTCACATATGCTTATACATAATATATTTGCTGAATAATAAAATCATATGAGTACAAAATTTTCAACTGTGTGCGCATATTGTTTTATATACCTACCTATAACTTATTTATATATTAGAAGTTTATTAAAGAGAAGCGAAATAAAATGAAAAGGTGGCTACTGTGCAGGTCCTTAAATGCTTGTCAATTATAATTATAGATAATATTACTATATGTTTATGATTATGTATTTTTTGTACATAAGTAAAAACAATAATAAAACAAATACAATTTTTTTTGAATAAATGAAAATTTTAATTTAATATGATTTCGTACAATAATATGGTAAGATGTTATATCATTAGCACAAATAAATATCTATATGTTATTTATTTGTGCTATTAGTATGTAACATTATTAAAAAAAAACCTTTCTTGTTGTACCATACACGACACCGCTTTCAAAAATAATCTCCTTTTATTCAAGAACAAAAACAAAAAAAATATGGAATTCAACAAAACCTTTTGCGCATAATTTTTATTTTTCATGTTTCCTCTTTGAAAATTATTTCAAATGAGAAAAATATCTACCTACACATATAAAACCTTTATACGTTTACACAAAAAGAATACTTGATACAAAATATAGTGTGAAAGCGAGGATTTCGTTAGGTGGAAACGAAAGGAATACAGATGTGAAAACCCCCATTACGACTACAATACGACGTTTTATTCTAACATTTGTCACAAAGTTATTTTATATCTACTTCACAACTTTTTTTACATTTTATAACTATGACGCAAATATTAAAACTTAAAAGTGTCCGAAATAACGTTATACCGACGACTTGCATATAACGTTGTAATACCTTATATGTTATAACCATTATCCGACTACTCCACTCAACCGGCTATAAGTTGACAAAATTAGAATAAAAGAGATAGGTAGATTATATTTTAACAATAATGTTGTCCTTTTTTCTCTCACTATAATTAAATTATAAATATGCTAATGTATTATAATTTTATAAATATGAATTTATTATTGTAAATTATAATTATTGGAAATATTTTCACGAAAATTGTGCAATATATGACATCTTTTTGCAAACGAATGAAGATTTTTCGTGAAAATAAACATTTTATTGAACTAAAAATTTATGGGCCTTGAAATTTGTTTAGATTTAAAAAATTTTAAAATTAAAAAAAATATATTTTTTCTTATTATTTTTTATTATTTGCTCAGATCCATATAAAATTTTTTTTAAAATAATCCCCTTATTAAAATAATAAAAGCAATTTACTCGCATTAGTATTAAATTTGGAATTAAAAGCTAAAAAATTTTTTTTTATTTTCTCATACAAAATATATTTTGCAATAATAATTTTCGCCATATATAAAATTGTTAAGTTATAAATATCCTAAAAATGACCAATAAATAACTAAAAAATTATGAACAGAAAACTACATTATATAAAAACGTATATAAAATACAGAGATGTAAACTGGTTCCTTAAATCGAATTAAAAATTTCTTTAAGGTTTTAGAAATGAAAATGAAAACTAAATTATTTTTTTTTATATAATTCCAAGTCTGTGTTCAGAAACTTATATCATATTTCGAGAAATGTAACATCTCTTTTAATTTGGGGCTATTCAATTTGTTTCACTTGGTGTGCTCCACCACAAAGAAAATTTAGTTCTGATTTTCTATTATTTTAAAAAATTGATTTATAGTATATTATTTTGTTCAAGAAAACTTCAATGTTGGAAGCTTTTGGCCCCTTTGACATGTTTCCGTCGTACTCTTGCTACATATATTCATGGAGAATAACAAGAACTTTCTCGTAAACAAGCTGACATCAATTATTAGTTGTATGGTGGCGGGATGGCATAGCTTTCGGTGGATAACAAATTTTTAATGTCAATTATTTTTACCATATTTCTGTGCACAGACTTGGAACTATGAATTATATAAAAAAAAAAAAGAGTTTAGTTTTCATTTCTAAAACTGTCAAAAAAATTTTAATTCGATTTCAGGAACCAATACAGAGATGTAGTATTTGAGATTCTTTTTATATAATGACGTTTTCTGTTCATAATTTTTTGTTTATTTATTATGGTGTTAAAAACAATTGACATTAAAAATTTGACATCCACCAAAAGCTATGCCATCCTGCCACTACAGAACTAATAAATGATGTTCCATTTGCATTTTCCATGAATATTTCTTAGCCAGGGTAGCCGGAGACAATTTGCAAACGCCAAAAACTTTGGCGTTGAACTTTTATTATTACTACAAAATACCTCAGCTTATATATTAAATTTTTTTAAATAATAGAAAACTAGAACTACTTTTCTTTGTGGTGGAGTACACTAAGTTAAATAAATTGAATAGTCCCAAATTAAAAGAGAAGTTAAATTTCTCGTTTATACCATATTTCAGTGCACAGACTTGGAATTATATAAAAAAAAAAATAATTTAGTCTTCATTTTCATTTCTAAAACTGTTAAGAATTTTTTAATTCGATTTAAGGAACCAGTTTACATCTCTGTATTTTACATACGTTTTTATATAATGTAGTTTTCTGTTCATAATTTTTTGGTTGTTTATTGGTCATTTTTAGGATATTTATAACTTCACCATTTTATATATGGCGAAAATTATTATAGTGAGATATTATAGTGAGAGAAAACAGGACAACATTATTGTTAAAATATTTTAGAAATAAAAGTTTTTTTTTCGTTAAAAAATAAATACATACACTGTATATAATAATGTATCTATCTCTTTTATTCTAATTTGGTCGTTTCATATAGTCGGTTGAGTAGTCGGATAATAGTTATTTTCACTACGGTACGACTCAACAATCATTCCTCAATAACGTAATATTGACGTGTCAAAATAAACTACCGCTAGATCATCTGTACAAAAAAAAGCTTTTCCTGACAACTGCATGTTTTTAACATTATTTAGATAACAAGAAAACAGAGTAAGCCCAATATAATCACATTTTCGACGACAAATAAAATCACATTTTATTTAAATATTACATTATATTTCTAATTTCACAGCCCATTAAGGATAATTTCTTCTTAATCTGCTGCAAAATAGTTAATATTCTATTATATACTTCAGTTTTCATATTTTTCATTATTTTTATTGATTTTATGAATATATGAACATAAATTAATTCCAATTTGTTGTTGAAAAATAAATAAAACTGACGTTGTTTTCTATATATAAAATATAAAAAAGTACTAAAAAATCTACTACTAATCAAAAATTGTACGAATACTGCCAGTTTGAAAACTAACACAATGAAAAAACAAAATTTTAAAAACTTTCAGTTTACTGTGTTTATAAAGTAAACTGATATAGTTTCATTACAAATACTTTTGCTGGAAGAAGAAAAAATGGTCCTAAGAGTATCTGAAACGATTTTATCGATTTTTTCGATTTTAATGATCGATAACACTTGAATCATTTCATCCCATATTATATTATGGACAACACAATGTTCTAACTTATTTTTTCAATAAATTTTTATCCAAAATTAAAACAAATACACATTTAGAAATTAACTGTCAATTTATTTAACAACAATAAATTGAATCCAATAAAAATATTAATTTAAAATTATCGTTATATCTAAATACTTTTAAATATGTATTTAATTTCCAACATTCCTCGATATCTTCCTGAGCTTTCAATATCAACATCGAAAATTATTCAATTCCATTGTAAATTATAATAATTATTGATGTATATTTAATTATTTAAAATAAAAATCTATTCTTTAAAATTTTACCATTAAAACCGAACATTTAACAATATTTCGGTTTTTTTTTTTATTTTTGTTTTGTTTTGTTACCAATTTTCTTTCACTTCCTCAGTTTTCATTTAAATTTTTCATTTTCTGTTAACATAAATATGCATAATTATTTTTTACATCGTTCCAATGTCGTTACCAAAGCTTTTTACAATATTCCATTTGGATCGAACATAATTTGCAATATGTCTTGTTCTCTTAAAAAAAAATTATTGTATTATTTTTATATGGGGAGATGGTGAGGGAAAAGAAGGTCTTTAGTAGGATGTACATCCTTCCTTTTTAAATACAAATTCTAATATTTTATTCTCTGTTTACAAAATAACATCAAATTTGTTTTATAAGTTGATAAAATTGAAATGAAAAGAAAAACTGAATTGTCATACTGATACACACATTGTTGAAAAACGAAAACGAAAATCAAAACGAAAAAATAAAAATTTTCTTTTCATTTTCCTTTCGATTTTCAATTTGTTATTTTAGTGTTGGTAGGTACATTTATTATATTTGAGTCAATTTTTTTCATACCATTTTGATTAAGTTTGGAGTTTGTAAAATTTTCAATTTTACTTACACGTTTTAAGAATACATTTTTTTAGATTCGTTTTCTCAAAGTGTTTATCGAATTTCAGTGGAAATAAAAGTTTGGCAAAAAGCTTCCAAATACTAAAACATGGTTTTTAAAAGAAATTTTTGCAATTAGTAGAAATTATTATTTGAAAAATTGAAGAAGGGTGTGTGGTAGAAGTTGACTGGCTGCATTCATTTACTACTATAGTGATTTGCGATATGCAAAAACACAAATCGATATATCGATTGATACACATCAAAAGGAAATATTTCGTTGCATACAAAAATCGGAACCAAATTGAATTTTAGTTGTGGATTAGTTGAAGATTGAGATATAGATTTTCGAATTTCTGAAATAGTGAAAAAAAACCAAGCAACTTAACTAACTTAAATTGATTTTTATGTATAAATTTTAAAATTAATTTTATTAAATCACTTTTGATTTTTCATCAATCTAACTTTATTTAAGCTTATTTTTACTAGCCAAGGCTAGTAAAAATAAGGCATTAAGGCATTAAGTAGGCATTAATAAGGCATTAAGATTCATGAGAAACTGAATTTGTATGGTACTACAGGCCATTTCTTTAGTTTTATTTATTTATTTATTTATTTATTTTATTAGTTCCTCTCAAGTGAGCTTATAAGCTTTTCCAGAGTGTATAGTTATTGTATATACTTGAATAGATTTTGAAAAATCCCTAACTTTTGTATATTCTCATATTTTGTAGAGCTTTTAGTATGACTTTCACTTTTCTTAATTGCGATAATAACTAAGATATTCATTATTATTGATTGAATGTAAAATGTCAATTGAGTTGTAGCTTAAAACGCTTGGTGGCACAGTAAGTAAATCCTTAGTGTTTCAATCAAAATAAATACTGCAATAATATTGTATACGAGTTATTAAAAATTGTAGTACCAACAAGAATAAAAGATTAACAATACCTCATTCATGTACAATAATACATACATTGAAGTAGTGAAAAGTTACAAATAGCTTGGGTTGATACTAGGTGAAAAATTAAGATGGGATGAGCATATTAACTATATTGACAAAAAATAGCACCATTTGTTTTCTTATTAAAACGATTGAAAAGATTTTTCAATTCTAATATACTATACATCATTTATTCATCATATATCATTTCAAATGTAATTAACGTTAATCCTCTTTGGAACAGAGCTCCACAAACCTATCTGAACAAAATTTTTCTTCTTATCAAAAAAGCAATTAAAATCATACATAATTACCCTACATTGCACCCCACTCATATACTCTATTCGGGAAAATATATCAGTTTCGATAGAATATGTAAGTGACATGCTGGGTGGCGCAGTAGGTAGAGCGCCTGCCTTTCAACCGAAAGGTCCCAGGTTCGATTCCCGATGAAGCAAAACAAAAAAACATGCTTTATGGATTTTTCGACCTGGTCCAGTACCCTTTGTCATTGGGATATAATAAATGGCAAAAAAATAATTGAGAGTATAATCTATTAAAACGGTAACAAATTAAATAAAAATGAAACTATTCTATTTAAGAAGGCTTAGTTCCTGAGCATAGTAGTAGTTTTCCACATTTAATGAGTTGATAAGCCAGTAATTTGTTAAATAAATACTCGAAATATTCTAGATTGTAGTGTAAAATTGCAGTACCGTACTTAATTAAGCACGAAAAGGTGATTCTACCTAAGTTACTGTAGAGTGTAAAAAAATAAAAAAAAAAATTAAGCAAGGGCTATACATGGTTGCATTCAAGATAATAAATAACAAAATAAAGCATAATTTGATTTTAAATAGGAATATTGACATACACAATCACAATACACGCAACAAAACTAATTTTTATTTAACATTCTTTAAAACTGAAAAGCAAAGAAATAACTGCGTATATAACTGTCTTAAAATCTATAACGAGTTACCAAATGAAATATTGAAAATATTTGTATCTTCAAAAATATAATTAAAAAATTACTTAATCTACATAAATATTGGGTATTTTAAGAATGTGCAGTCATTTCTTTGATCACTCTGTATTTTATTTATTTTAAAATTTTTTTTATTTTATTTTTCTTTTCCTACCTTATTAACTTAACATTATTTTTTGTAAACATATAAGAAGTTTACAAGTATGATATTATGCTGTAAGATTCATAACAATAAGACAAGACAGCGAAAGTTTAGGTCATTGAATTTTCATATGAATCTGAAATTATATAAATTATAATAATAAAAAAAAAATTGTGAATTATTCTTAGTCTATAAACATAGCGTAATCATATAAGTAGAGTATTCACGTAGAACAATATTTGTTAATTATTTTCTTCTAAAAATCCCGTCCCATTTTTAGTCAAAACACGAAAATGCTGTCCCATTTTCACTCAATACCCCAAAACACTCAAATATAATTTTCGAAACTCAATTATTTTTACTCAAAAGTTTTTATTTATTGAGGAGAATATTTCATACAATGACTCTACACTTTTCTAGCCTATTCACAGAATGAATTTTCCGGAATTTTATCGAATTACGATTTCGTTTTAAGTTTTGTTTTAGTTTTGTGTATAAGGTTTTGCTCTCCCAGTGACTAGGCTAGGAGTATAGAGGCATTGTTTGATAATTTGAAGAGTATGCACATACGTATGTACTTTTGAATTATATGAAGAGTGTATACCATATTTGTACATATCTTATTCAATATAAAAAATATATATAGAAAAATGTAAACAAAAAAACACAATTAATCGCAAAGATAATGAATGAAATTGTATACGTACAAGAATAGGTCAATGATAGAATCACATAATCCAGAACATTTTTTTTAAAAATAATGGTAATAAAAGAATAAAATTTATTAGTATGCATTACAAATCGTGAACTTTGTACGGAATACCGTTTTGTTTTCTTTTTTCAGAACTTGGTTACAAATCGAATTTCTATTTCAGATGAAATAATTTTTGAAGAAATAAAAACAGCCAACAATCCATATAAAGAATAAAATGTCCAGTTTTACTTTTTTTACTTACTTTTTTAAATTTTGATAGATTGTTTGTATTCATAATTATATTATTTATTCATATTAATCATATATATACTATTCATATTATTATTACGGTAAGAAAGACACAAAAATAACTTTTCAGTATACTTTTCAATAGAAATCAATTTGAATTATTTTTAATTTTACAAAACCAACATTAATTTTTTTGTCCCTTTCCTCTATAAAGTTTGAAATCACAAATTTCATAAATAACATTGACCAAGTCCAAATAAAAATATTAATTCTTCAAATTTTTAAAATTAAAGCAAAATAACAACAAATACAGCAATAATCTTGAATTCTTTCAATTTCTAAAAAAAAATTCAATACTTTGATTTGTAATATTGTTTGTGGTGAATATCCTATTATTGGTGAATATCTTAGGTATTGTGGTGAATACCTATTGAAAGGACTTTAAATGCATGTATAGTTTTTTATACACACATTGTGTAATTTTTAATTTTGATCACATAAGTAATGTAGAAATGCGAGCAGCGAAATAAAGAAGTATATATATACTGTAGCTATATGTGCACATTCGCACATATACATTTTGATTACCTATACATACAACTTTTATATCGTTGACACTGTTGGCAGCATAATTACAAATAATATGTTCATAGGTAGTAGGTACACAAATTTTTTTTACTTATGAGTACAAAATACATTGCGCTCAACTTCTAAGCAGTTAAAAATTGAGTAATATTATTTTGAGTGAACACAGAATTTTGATATTTGAAAAAGTGACTAGCAAATTTTGTTCTACGTGAATACTCTACTTATATATGATTACTCTATGCTATAAGTTTAAACATCAATGTATTATTATAAATTAAATCAGAAATATATGAATTAATAAAGAAAAAAAAAACAAATTCAATAGATTTCCGTGAAGATTTTCAGTTAAAACTCGTTGAAGAACGAAACTATCAATATTTTTTTTTACCTTTTTCTCATTTTTGTATGTTTCTGCACCACCAACTGTCCTGTTTCCATATACATATTCTATATTTATCGCGATGTTTATTAAATATAAGCAAGAAATATTCCATCATTTGGCTAAATTTATCAGCCAACATTTTTAATAACGAGGAAATCTCTAGATTTTCTGTTTTAAAATAACTCCATTGATTCCAAAAAAAAAAAAAAAAAACAAAAATTTATTTAGCAAGAAACTGATCTTCGTATCTTATTATAATATGAAAATATTTATTTTAGTTAAAATCATTTGAATTGATTTGATAACGAACCTATAGCGAAAATAACAAATCTTGATCTTAAAATACATCGACACTCAACAGAACAGAAATCTACTTATATTAAAGAAGAAGTGCCCATTATTGGTGAACAAATTGGTAAATATTTGAGAAAAGAAACAATAATATAAAATACTCAAATTCAAAATACACCTCTCTTTCACTTACATAGTAACCAAATAACCTAACCTACCTATCAACAAAAAAAAACAAAAACAAAAAAACGAAAAAAAATAACGTTCCTAAAATTTGTTAATAAAATGGCCCATACCGTTTGATTCTTACCTGTTTGCTGTTAACGGTAGAGAAACCATCACTTCAATAGCACTACCCAAGTACATTATAATAAATTTTCTTTCTCGTTTTCATTATTTTTTCACTTTAAATGATTCTTATAAGAAAAAAAAAGAAAAAAAACATGATTTTGAAGGATACTTTTTTTTCCATTTGATTTCAAGCTTTTTGTCTCCATTTTGTTAGTATTTTTTTATTTCTTCTTTTTGTATTTTATTTTTTGCTTTAATAAAAACGGAATTCCTTATGAGATGTGAAATGATGTGAGTCGATGAACTTTGATTGAAATATTTATTTTTAATGAGGACATTTTCTTTTTATTGAGGGGAAAAATGAATACTAAAAATAAAATAAAATCAAAATGTATATATGTAAAATATTTATAATAAAAGGCAAGAGTTCTTTAACTAAGGAGGATGTAAACAATAATCTTAAAGACAAGATACACTATTATTGTTTTTATTATTTGCAAGGTTATATGCACCTTTTCGATTCTGTTTCATAAATTTGCGAAAACAAAACTTAATCATATTTTTTTGAACGGATTCAATTGTGTAATGCATCAAAATGGGCGAAGCATATCCAAGATGAGGCTTGATGAAACCAAGCATAGAAAAAGCTTTTGAGATGATGAAAGTTAATTTATTATCAAAGATAACTGCTAAGTCCCTAATTTTATCTACACATTCTAGTAGAGAATTATTTATTAAGCACCTAAATTTAATAACGCTACTATTCTTACAAAATGTCATAGATTTACATTTATTAATATTCAATTTATACCCATTAAACGATATATTCTAATAATTTATATTCTACACTGTATTATTATGGACCTTACGACTAAAAATAGACAGTTTATAAGGCCTTTTTAACACTGTTTGTTTTTATGCTAACATTGGCTCTTCTGAGGGAGATGTTGTATCAGCGTAAGACCTAATAACCTAAAATATCTCCGTAATGACAGCACCAATCATAAATAAATGTTAAAATATGCTCCAGATTGTTATCTTTCTAGAATATATAACTAAGTATATATATTTACTTATTTATTTATGCTTAGTACAAACATATTACAATATACATAAGTGTACAAAATTAAACAAACAAAATATAATTTTAAGCTTAATATTATTCTAGATCTTCATAAGCTTAATATTATTCTCCTAACATAAGAAGAATTAATTTCATTATTTAAAACTTTAATAATGAATATGCTATCAGCAACCTCTCTTCTGGATTCTAATGATTTAATATCCAATAACTTTAACCGGTTCCTATAAGGTGGCAGAATAACTGGATTTGACCAGTGTAAATTACGCAGTGCGAATCTCAAAAAATTTTTTTGTGTAGCTTCAATTCTTTGGATATGATTGAGGTAATGAGGCGACCACACTTGACTGGCATATTCAAGATTTGGTCAAACAAGAGACGTAAAAAGTGATTTAAGGACGTATGGATCGTTGAATTCTTTAGAAAATCTTTTGACGAAGCCTAGCATGGAGTTAGATTTATTTATTATGACGTTTAAATGTTGTTTGAAACATAATTTATTGTCAAAGAGTACACCAAGGTCTTTAAAGTGTGAGACTCGTTCAATAGATTTATTTTCAAAAGTATAATCAACCATTAATGATTCGGAAGAGCGAGAGAAAGTCATTAAAGCACTTTTATTAATATTTAAGGTCAGATTGTTAATTTTACACCAGTTTAAAAAAGAGTTTAAGTCTTGTTGAAGAAGGGATGTGTCCCTTGCTGATGTAATTTTTTTGTAAATTTTCATGTCATCTGCATAAATAGTAACTTTACTATGCTTAATGACGGAAGTTACATCATTAATGGAAATAATAAAGAGAAGCGGACCTAAATGGCTGCCTTGTGGAACGCCAGAGTTAGCTTCAAAAGGTTCAGAAGTAGCGGATCTAAATAATACGTTGTAACTCCTATTAATTAAGTAGGAATTAATCCAATTGGTAAAAGAAGGAGGGAATCCCATTTTTTTTAAATTTTAGTATGATAATGGATTGAGGAAGAAGATCAAGGCTTTACTTAAATCGGTATATATGACATCTGTCTGAAATCCCACTTCCATACATACGTATCATACTTTCATTACATACGTTTTTGAATTTAGAACAACATTCTATTAAATTGGTTACTGTGGATCTTTTTTTCATAAAACCATGCTGGTTAGGGGACAGTAAGTTTGAACAATGATCATAAATAGAGTCAAATACTATTAATTCAAATAGTTTTGGAATACTTGAAAGTTTTGCAATTAGGCGATAGTTTTTTATATCATTCTTAGAATCTTTATTATGAACTGGTCTAATAAACGATTTTTTCCACAAATCAGGAAAGATTTCTTGAGAATGTGAAAGTTTGAATAAAATTGATAAAGGAGTGCAAAGGGATTCAGAACACTTTTGTAAGATAATTTCTGGTACATTATCTGGTCCAGGAAATGAATCATCGTTAAGTTTTTCCAAATATTTTTTCAGCTTACTCGGTTCAAAGTCTATATCGTCGTGAGCGGGATTCTAGAAAAATTTTCTTAATCATGAAAATTGTTCATATTTAATACATAAGACTTATTTATGTAGGAGCTTGGAAAAAAATCTTTAAAAAGGTTCGCGATTACTTCTGAATTATTAGAAGTTATATTTTCGTAAGCCATAATATTTGGAAATTGATCTGATTTACGTTTTGAATTGACAAACTTCCAGAATAATTTAGGATTATGTTTAAATTCAAATGCCATGTCGTTAAGGTAATTTGTATAATTAGTGGTTAAAAGGGATTTATAAGAATTAAAGAGAATTACGAATTGATGATATGTATTTTCATTTTTGTTTCTTAAATATTTTGACCATGCCTTATTTTTCTTGTTCCTTAATAACTTTAATTCCCTGTTAATCCAAACGGGACTGGAATTCAGATTTCTTTCTCTGGATAGCGGAACATATAAGCAAAAAGCATGTGACAAAACATCATAAAACTTAGAAAGCGCTACATTAATGGTCACATTGTTCATTAATGTGTTAAAATCAATAGATAATAAAAAGTTATTAAGACCTGTGAAGTTTGTGTTACTGAAGTTATAACGATAAGATATAGTCGGTGTAACACTAATGGGGTTGTCGTAGCGGTAGGTGAAGCTAATAGGGGGGTGATAGTTATCAATATTAACGAGGATTGATGTTGAAGTTTCATTGATTATAAGATTATTCCAGTCTGATGCGAAAATAAGGTCTAATTGTTTATGTAGACAATTTTTAATTGTAGAAACCTGTTGTAGAGAGTTAGCATTACAGCCGTCTATTAACACAACTTCGGGCTTAGTTGAACTGTGGCTTGGAATTAAAAACCGTTCTTCATCATCTGGAATCCATTCGATATTTGGAAGGTTAAAGTCACCGCAAACCACAATTTTGTCGGATGGATTCATTAGGGATAAAATAAAATCAATAGTACTAATAAAGTTAGATCTAATAGATCAACAGATATAACGGTTTTATACAAAAACATAAATAAAGTTATATATATTTGGAAATCTAGCAATTCCATCTATCCTTATGATATGTTCATTAGGTCCTATGATGATACAACATCTCCCTCAGAATCCCCCTAACGTTATACGAATGGGTCAATATGACTTTGCAAAACAATGTTAATCTGTAATGTCTAAAATTAATTTAGACTATCGAATAATATTTTCCAAAAGTGGCGTTTCAGAAATCACATTTTTTTTATATTTCTACGAGAATGACGAAAAAATTGATTACATTTTATGAATGTGTCAATTTGTCCTTAAATGACCACAGCGTATTGAAGAAATTATTGCAGAAGCCATAAAAAGGTTCAATGAATTGAAAACAACCGTAAAATGATGAACGTGTAAGTGACTATAGCACGATCAAAGTAGTTAAGAAGATTCAAGTAAGTTAGTGAATATAGAAGAAACAAATATTTGAAACAAAATAGAAGAAAGTGATAGTTTTTTTTTTGTTATATAATCCCAAGTCTATGGGATGAACACCGCGAACTGCTTTTACACAGATATTTGACACATACTAATAGTTTTCTTCTTTAGAATTTTTATGTTATATCTGCTAATTTAAATATGAAAAAGCATATTTATTGTAGAGTAAGTTCGCCTTCATAATAGCATAATAATTCCATTTTATTTTTAGTGATAACAAACACTGTCAGCTATTTTTTATAATTTATTTTATCCCAATGACAAAAGTTACTAGATCAAGTCGAAAAACCCGTCAACCAAACCGAACACTTGAATATCCTGGGCTCATGCATGTCAACAATAAAATGATATGGAATGATTATATCTTTGACATTATTAAAAATGTCGCGAAATGTTTGGTCCTTGTAAAACGTATTTTTCTCCTCAGGGCATGCTAAATATCTGTAAATGATACATACGATACAAATCACATATGTATATGTGAAGAAAATCACAAATGTATTTGTAAAAAAAAGTGAAAATTGACTTATCTTAAATTTATTTTTTTTTTCTTTTTTTTTAATTAAAATGGCTTACATTAGTAAGACTTTCTCAGAATTTTTCTTTAGTTAGCAAAATTGCTTGAAAATTAATTATGTACCAGATCTTACTGTTGGCTGAACTAATAAAATTTCGTATACGGAGATCTGTGTAAGGTATACGAAAATCTGAGGACTACATTCTTTCTATACTCTACTACATCAATCCACTTAATATCATAATAAAAGTTTTTCCACGAAATCTTGGAACATTTGGAGACATCCCAAATACATATTAAATCAATTAGAGATATTTTTATTTTATTTATTTCTGTAACCACAGAATAAATTTTAAAATCTTTGTTACAATTACACCAACTAGAGTAGATATAGTACCTAATCCAAAATCAAGGAATAAATTAATCAATACATCCTAGAAAAAAGTGGATTAACGCTTCAATAATATTCAAGTGATAAAATTAATATGAAAGAAGAAAACATTTTCTTTTGGCTGATTATCGTACTTTTAAAATATTTTTTTTCATTTTTTTAAAAACTTTCCAACCCATCAAAATAATTCTTCATTGTGTCTTTATTACTTTTAAAATTATATTCATCGAAAAGAAAACTAGGACAAATGCTTAAAGAAAATAAAAAAAAAAAAAATGAAAATAAAAAAACTATCATGATCTGATATCGTTTTGTAAAATTTTCTTTTCGTTTAGAAACAGGTCACAGTTTGTAGTAATAATAAACTCCTTGCAGTGATAGAAATCTCAAAGATGTTCAAAATCTTCAAACATCTTTTAATATATGTATAATAATGTGGATATGTACATTATAATAAACAACAACTAATCTAGGACCCTCAGTGAATGATCTTGCTGGTGATGATGATTCATCAGAAGAAGCTGAGAAAGAGTTTAACGAGTAGCATTCTGTGATACGACAATGAACCTATTTGGTGTAATTATATCGGTTATTACTGCAGTATGTACTACCCAAATACCATGTATCGGTTTATTTTAATATTATAATTTTTGTAAGATATTATAGAAAAAAATCCACCGAAGTGGGAAATAAAAATTCAGATTGGTTTCATAAAACGTGCAGATTGGTTCTAGAATCAGGCTTAAATGAAGTATTTTCTGAAAAAAAAAACAAAACGAAAGTGCCAATGATCGATCGAGCCATGAAATCAAAAATGCAATACAATTTAATGCTAAAGGTAAGTTTTGGTGTGTCCCGAAAACTTTACACATACTTCTACACATACATATAAATAAAAATGGTTCGGTATACAGTTAATCAGTTTTTAGAATATTCTTCAACGACAGAAGTACAGGTCTCACTAATATCAACACAAAAGTCGGTAAGTTAATATTTGGCAGTTTGCATGAGAGAGTACTAAAAATGTCTTAGGTTATATATCTGTGTATACTAAGCAATCTTAATTTAAAATAATAATGAGTGATAAAAGTCTGTCCGTTTGCTGTTTCGTATATGATTGCCTTACTTAAAATCATACAAACCATTGAAGAATATCGTGAGTGTGATCACACAACCAGGTATCCTTAAGGACTCAGAGACTAACTAATAAACACGGGTTATCACAATAAGACATTGCAGCTGCGTAGATACAGGGAACAAATTCCTTCCCGAAATAACATAATTTAATCCAAATCTGCTTCAAACTAAAATACTTCAACGGTAGAACCTATTACGAATAAAATACGAGTATTTGTCTCTTTATCTATAGATAAACATCTGATATATTTTAGGAATAGGTCCATTTTGTGGATTTGATAAACAAAATACTCCCAATAAGAGTACAGAAAAAGCTATTGTATGTGATTGTGTATTCCAAATCTCTGTAAGCAGTTAGGGTGTTTATCTCATAGACTTGGAATTATATAAAAAAAAAAAAAACAGTATAAGGGCAGTAAGATTTCCACTTGGGAAAAGTGTTAAATCCATTAAGCTTTAGAAAAAAAATTAAAACATAAACACAAACATAATGAAAAGCGTACCAATATTGATTAGTCATTATAAAAAACCATAAGCTAAAGTTAGTGCTGTAGCAGAATATTCTACTTGATACTCTCCTTTTAGGTCCGTTAAGTATAATAATCGTAAAAAACAAAAATAAAAATAACTATAGAAAAAATCATATTCTCAATGGTTGAATTGTATCTCATAATAATAATCCAGTCCTTTTTGAATTATACTTAGTTTACATAATGTACTGAAGTAATGGCGAAAATTCGGAATTTTCTTTTCAAATTAATGCAAAAATGAGCTTTAAATCGAACGGAAATTTATATTCGGAAAATTAAATACATAGAAAATTTACAAATTGAAAAAATAAAAGAAAAAAACAAAAACAAAAATATAAAAATAAATAAATAAAAAATGATTTTATGTCATTGAGGAAATCATCGAGTTGATTTTTTTGTCGTTATTGTAAATTTATTCCATTGGAAAAATCTTCCAAAACAAAAAAACAAAAAAAAAAAAAAATTATTACAGAATAAAATTTTAAATGAAAAATTTATCATGGCGATTCTCTTGAAGTATTCTCTTGAGGTTCTAATCAACAACGAGAAATGACTTTAGTTGATATTGAAGATCCATTTATACCTTGCCCAGATAATCATTTAGTAAATTTAAAAGAATGTAAAGAATTAGTAAAAGATCTTTTAAATAAACTGCCAACAAGATTTTCTGAATCACATGATCCAGGATCATGTTTAGGTGCTGCATTACAAGTTGCATACAAATTAATGATATCGTCAGGTGGTCGTGTTACAGTATTTCAAACATGTTTACCTAATAAAGGCGTTGGTCTGTTAGAGCCCCGCGAAGATCCAAATAATCGTTCATCTAAAGATGTTGCACATTTAAATCCTGCTACAGATTTTTATAAAAGACATGCATTAAAATGTTCTGGTTATCAGATTGCAGTAGATTTATTTGTTTTAAATCAACAATATGTTGACTTATCAACGATTTCGGGAATTAGTAAACATAGTGGAGGCTCAATACATCATTTTCCTTTATTCCAAAAGACAAAACCAAATCAAGTTGATTCATTCAAACAATATTTAGAAAGATATTTAACGAGAAAGATAGGTTTTGAAGCTGTAATGCGTATTCGTTGTACTCGAGGTTTACAAGTTCATACATTTCATGGTAACTTTTTTGTTCGTTCAACAGATCTTCTATCTTTACCAAATGTAAATCCAGATGCGGTTTATGGTATGCAGATTTCATATGAAGAAAATCTTTCAGACGTTAAAACAATATGTTTCCAAGCTGCTTTATTATATACAAATAGTGAAGGTGAACGTCGAATTCACAAGTATTCTGTCTCCCAGTCACAAGTAAGTTAAATGAAGTGATGCATTCGGCTGATTCGCAAGCAATTATAGGATTATTATCAAAAATGGCTGTAGATTGTTCACTAACATCAAGTTTAGCAGATGCACGTGAATCATTCATAAATGCCACAATAGATATATTAAGTGCTTTTAAATTAGCACAAAATTATTCTGGTGGTCAAAGTGGTCAATTATGGCACCAAAAAATTTATCTTTATTACCAATTTATATTCTAGCATTATTAAAACATATGGCATTATTAGAGTAGGAACCAGTACACGTTTAGATGATCGAATAGCTGCTATGGATGGAATGAAAAATTTACGATTAAATCAATTAATGAAATATATTTATCCAGAATTTTATCAAATTTATCCATTATTTTATAATTTACCAGAAAATTCAGATGATGAAGAAAATTTACCTGAAGCTCCATTGTTACAGCTAACAGCCGAATTTTTGGATTCTCGTTCAATGTTCCTAATTGATTCTGGACAATTAATTATTATTTATGTTGGTTTAAATGTACCACAAAACATTTTAGAAAGTGTACTAGGAGTTAAATCAACTGCTGAAATACCCGATATATGTTGTTATAATTTGCCGCCTTCAATTGATAATGAGCAGAAAATTTCGCTTTATAATATTTTTTTTTGATCACTTAAATGAAGATAATAATATATGAAATAATTTTTACAATCTAAAAAATAATAATAACTCAAATTACATAAATACAATAAATTAATTTGATTTGTAGGCCAAGGGTGGTTAATAAATTATGTTGATAATGGAAACATTTATGTTATGGATTTGAAGAGGCATCTAAATTGGAGAGAACATATTGTCAATAAAAACAATCAACTTATATTGAAGTTTAAAAGCTCATACAATTTAATAGGATGTTATTCGTTTGACATTATGATATAGAACTGTAGTGGGGTAACAAATATCACTATAGAAATACTGGATCTAAAACTAGAAATACTGGAAAGGTATAAATCCAAAGTTCGGCAATCAATATTTAATGCACCATGCCTCATCGGAATTAGAAAGGACTCAAAAGTAGAAACGGTTAAAGAAGTCGTAAAAGCAAGTAGTTCAAAATAATTTAGCAGTTTGAAAATACATCCAAACGGTCTTGCATCACAGCTGCAGTGTACAAACCAACATGGGCGAAGGCTGGGAAGGTTTCATCCGACAGCAGAAGAATTTTTATTTTTTTTTTTTTATTTATATTTTTTTTTTTAAAAAATACAATTTTACATATTTTATATATTACACAATTAACAAAATTAATAAATTTAAGTAAGTAATTATTTTAATATAATTATAAGAATAGAAGAAAAAAAGAAGTTTATAAAATTGCATTCAAAAATAAAATTAGAGATTAAAATATCAGAAATTAATAAAAATTTTTATTAAATTAAATAAAACACTTGTTAATATTTCACTGATTAAGAAAATATTAAAATTTTCTTATATATTTTTTTTTATTTTAACATTTTTATATATTATAAAAATAAAATTCGAGACGACATGTTTCGTCCTTTTAAGACATTATCAAGAAATACCTACAATAAAATTTAAATTTACAAGATGAAAAATAAATGTAACTGAGAAAAATGCATATTCAATTTAGCATTAATATACAATTATATACATATTATTCTGCATTTATCTGGATGTTTGTAAGTTCGACGGAACGCTCCAACACATATACAAATTGCATAT
Organism: Argyra leucocephala; assembly: GCA_963942445.1. Taxonomy (NCBI): domain Eukaryota; kingdom Metazoa; phylum Arthropoda; class Insecta; order Diptera; family Dolichopodidae; genus Argyra; species Argyra leucocephala. The sequence continues at coordinate 79,266,063 of OZ012681.1, read as the reverse complement.
GTATACAAATGCATATATATACAAATTGCTTTGGTGCTTTTTTTTAACCCCTGTCTACCATGCTGAACCTTTGCAGGAAAAATTGATTGCATGAACTATATTTTTTTAATTTAATGTTAGTCTTCTTCGCAAATAATAAGGAAAAATAATAAATAATAATAATAATATAAATAAAACAAACAATTTTTTTGATTTATAATAATAAGGACTAATAGAAATTTAATCAATAGTTTAATATGGTATAATAACCAAAAGGCAAACAGCATTTAACACAAAAAAAAACATAATTCACTCAAAGGTTATTCTTATTACTTAAAATTATACACAATAATATACATGTGTATCAGCATATTTGTATTGTATAATATTATACATTATACTACTTTATTGCTTATATCTTTTATTTTTGTCATTATTGTGTGCGTAACTCACTTCACTCAAAAAAAATTATTTTTGTTTTTTTTTTGTTTTTTTTTATTATTTGTTGTATCTGTATTCTGTATGTTCTGTATGCTCCATTCCAAAAATATTATTTTATTTTCAGTGTTAAGTGTTCGCTGTTCACTTCACTGTTCAGGTTCACTGTTCAATCAATAGAACTTGATAGAAGTAGAGTAGGATAATTAACTCTACTTCTACGCCGGATAATAAAACATTGTTTTTTTTAAATTGAAAATTATTGATGAAAATGTTTTTGTATTTTTTGTAAATTTTACCAATTTAGGATACAAAATTTTTTGAAATTTTTTTTAAAAATAACACAATACCATAATAACAGTTTATTCATATAGCAAAATGAGATCCCTATACATTATACAAAAGACAAAATTTATATGAAAATAAGATCCCATTTTTAAATTTGCTCTCCCATAGGCCACAATAACGCTAATACGGTATAATTTATACTAAATGGAACCCAACTAACGAATTATAACTAAATGGCAGTGAGTACGAGTATACCATACAAAAATACAAACATTTTATACAAATTTGTTGGTATGGTACTTCTTTTTCTGTTATATAAAAAAAAAAAAGATTAGTGTTAGGCCAATATAAACATAAATAAAAATAAATTAAATGTGATATAAACATAAGTACTGTAATTTCGGAATAAAGAATCTAATGAAAGAAAAAAAGAAACTAGGATTTATTTTGCTTCCGTCATTTATGACGGGTTACAAAGCTAGTTTTATAATAGTAAGTAAACAATCATCAATTTATATTTTTTATTTTTATGGAATAATATTATATATACCAGTATAAAAAATAATAACTGTTAAATTACTAGTAAAATTATACATTTATTAAAAAACACACATTTGATTTTTATATTAACTAAGATTGACATGTTGTAAGCGACAAAATTTACAAAATACAGAATTTTATTTAAGATTTAAAAAAATTACAATTAAGTAGCGGGCTCGCATTAGTTAAGTCTAACTGGTTATTTAATAAGTTGGATTTTTCTAATTTTAATTTATTAATATGAAAAATTTCATATTTATCCAAAACTCTGCTACCTGTTAATTCCTTTACCAATTCCAATTTGTCAATATCGGTAAAGTGGTCTGAATATTTTAAGTGTTGAGCTAAGCCTGATGACGGATAAGGAGAAGATACCGATTTTATATGTTCGGTAAATCTAGTCATATTTTATTATTAACAAAAATATATTTTAAAGTGTAGTTGTTAAAAAATACCAACTGTATATTAGCCGCCCTAAGTGGTTTTGTTAAATATTCGGAAATATTTTTCATATACGGTATTTTTCTATAATTAATTATTTCCTTATTATCGTCAATTTTTGGAGATATCAAATTAAAAATGTATTTTCTAGATTTAAATTTTAAAATTTTTGTAAACCAAGTCTTTTTTATATCCATTATTTCTTGCAATGTCAATTACAATACTAAGCTCCTTTCTAAATTTATCGTCAGTTAATGGTATGCTAATTAATCGGAATATTAAATTATGGAAAGATGAGATTTTTGTTGACCATGGATGATTTGATGACAGAGGAATAACTGCATCGGAAAAAGTCTCTTTTCGATAAATCTCAAAAAACAACTTGTTGTTAGAAACATTTATGGTCAAATCCAGGAAATTAATTTTTTCTCCTCCATATCCCACAGTAAATTTGATGTTTTTATCCAATTTGTTCAGACATTTATCAACAAAAACATGTAATTCTTTCCGTGCCTGTCCATAGACAAGACACACCATCTACATATCTTATCCAAAATATAATATTTTTCATCATATTTAAAATATCAATTAAACTTATTATTATAATATTAAGACGTATAAAATAACGAAAAAAGAAAAGTGGTCTACAAAACTAAGGCAAAAGATATTCTATTATACTAAATTAAGCAAACAATAAAAATAAAAGCTAAAAACACTCTATGCAAAAAGCATGCAGTAGCGAGTGTAGTCACAAAAAAAAAATATTTGACCAAAATAAAAAATAGAACAATAATAACGAATAAAAACAGAAAATAAGAGCTTATAAACCTATTAAAAATAACTAAAAATACAAATCAATATGTTATAAAAAAAAACAATTAAGATTAAATAAAATACAACTATGTTACGTAACTATGCGTACTAAGTCATTTACTTGATCATGATTGAAATTAAAAAGCCAAAATTTAACCAAACTGAGTAATTTAGAACCATAACAAATGCTAGTTAAAGGAGGTAGTAAATTATAAAGCTGAGGTGCAATTGCTAGAAATGAACGTAAAAAATGTTGTACATTATGAAGAAGTATGATAGCTAATCTTCTGTTGTTGATTCTCAGAATACCTTTTTCGTAAGTAAACACTTCTATTAAAGAATACTTTGAGGACTCGGAAGTAAAACAGATGTTTCAGAGGTAAAATATATTCAAACATTGAAATAAAGGGAACCTGCTTTCCCCACCATGTTTTTTTAAAAATAGTCTGATAGCACATTTTTGTTGTATTAACAAAGATTTAAGGTAATTATTAAAAGTACCAGCCCAATTAACAATTCCATATTGTAACTTAGAACTAAATACACCATAGTATACAGACGTAAGCAGTTTGGAAGAACAGAACTGCTTAAGGTGATAAAATTGTCTGACAACTAAATGAAAATACTTATTTAAAATTCGTGTATGAATTGACAAATCTAATTTAGAATCTATTGTAACACCTAAATATTTGAAGGAATCAACACAATCACCTTTAAAAGAACCTGCGGAACAGTTATACATTTCGTTAAAATTACACAATTTCTGATTAAGAAGAGAGTTATTATGAGGAAGAGGTAATTTGTGTGATGCAAAATATTATCAACAATAGGAATAGAGCTATACCTAAACTGAAATACATAATTTTAGTTTTATCACTTAATAATAATTTGTGATAGCAAAACCAGCAACATAATAAGTCCAAGTCATAATTAATATTACACACATTTTCAAAAAATTACTTATTATTGTAGAATAGACCAACATCATCAGCAAAGGCAGCATGAACAACCCTTAATTTTTTGAAGAAGAACAGAATTAAAGAAGATTTAAAATAATATGGGACCCAGAACAGATCCTTGAGGTATACCTAAAGAAATACTTTTAAGATCACTGATGGTGTCATCAATTTTAACTTTCTGAGTTCGACCCGTTAAATACGAAGAAAGTAAATCAAAATCAAATTATGAATAGTTTAATGACAAATCTTCACTAGATTATACAAAACTATGTAAAAGCTTGCTATGATATGAGCAAATTACTTACTATCATCCATTGCCTTGTATATTGTCCACAGTATACAAAGCAATGTATCATCTAATAAAATGACTCTTATTAGATTTAAATAAAATGAATTGTAAAGTTAAAAAAGGCTTATTCTTTTTATGTGTTACTATTAATCGATGAAATTGTAATGAATGTTATTTACTAAGTGTTATTGTTACATAGGGACCTCATATATTTAAATTGTGAATAGAAATTTTTATTTCCTTTAATTTTTTGTTTCTGTTTCATATTAAAACTGTTCTTTGAAGAGAGAATTATTGTTAAAATGTTATAAAGAAGGATGGTGAAAAAAGTTTTCTTACATCGCTTTTAGAAATTTTCTTAAAGGAATTTTGCTTCACTAAATTTATCTTTTTGAAGAAATATCATTCTGTTTTTTTGTTTTTTTTGTTTTTTTTTTGTTTTTTTTTTTTTTATTATACAAATATTGTATCTTAAAACGCAGATATACAAAAACCAAAAATGAAATAAAAAAAAAATAAAAAAACAAAAGCATGTTCTGCTCTCATTTTTGTTGTTACAGAATATTAACTATGACATACTTTACTGCTTCAATAACGAAAATAAATGAATAAAGGAAGGAAACGTTTGATAAAATAAAGTACTTCAGATTTATTTATTTCTTATAAAAAAATAATTTTTTTTTTTTTGTTGTTTTTGTTATGTATGTTTGTTAATTTCAACAAAGTTATAGATTTTTATTATAGGTATGAATTGATGTCCTTGATGAAAATATAAGGATAATTTATTTGGGTATATTTTTTAAGAATAATTTTAAATTTTGGAAATATGTTATTTTCCTTTTAAATTATTAATGATGTTTATAAATAATTTTCGAAAAGTTGTTTTAAATGTAGTTCAAGGTTTTGAACAGATATAGGTACCATCACATAAATATTAAAATTGAAAATTTATTATTTAAGTTTTTAAATAAGTGGTGATAGAAAATAAAATGTATAAAAACAAAATCGTCTTTTTTTTGTTTCTGATATTGTCAATAACAAATAAAAAAATAAATAATAAAAGATATTTTTGTCTTATAGCTATTTCGAAAAAAAAAATAAATATTTAATTTTTGTTGTTTTTTTTTTATACACTATATAGTATTTATTTCAATACAGAAGTTGATATCCATGTACTTGAAAATCTGTGTTGAATAGTGTATGAAATGTTAACGGTATATGGCTAACGAAATCGCATAGTGGCTTTTAAATTATAAAAAGCGGACCATGTTTATGTTATCTTAGAATGTTAGAATAAGAAAGTTCCAGGCTCTCAGGGGTATGGTTAATTGATATTATTTTTCTTTCCGAAAATAATGAAATCTCACAATAAAAATAAATTGGTTAAGCGGTATAATTTGGTAACAATTTAAATAAAATGAAACTATGTGATATTTAAGAAGGCCAACATCCTGATTATAGCACAATTTATTTCGCACATTTAATTAGTTGGTACCTATACAAGAAAATTAATTAATAAAAATCATAAAACATTATTCGTTCCAATTAAATGTGGTAAATTGCATTATCTAGCTATTATACTTTTACAGAAAGGTAATTTTGCTTATAAGTTACTATGCATATCATCAAAAAAAGTCACACATTTGAATAAAAAATAAACAAAATAATAAATTTTTTTTTTTTTTTTCCATGGATTGGTGGGAATCTTCATAGACACAATGAGCCCCGTAGCTTCCATTGTGTGCCAGATTTTTACTGACTAAACCACACCCCTCCCATTAATACTAGTCGGACGGACTAACCATTAATTTATTGCTATTTTGATTTTCTTAAAGAAAAAGTTTACGAAATTCTATCGTATTAAATCTAGTGGCTTAGTTCTTTTAAGCCTTCTGACTTCATTTTGATTATCTAGCAGTTCAGTGGCCTCAACGTTAACATGACCCTTCAGACGGGCTATATGCTTTGTTGCATATCTTTTTATTTCATTTTCTATGCAAAGAATTTTTAGATCTCTGTGCAAATCACTGTTGCGAATATACCAGGGGGCATTTACCATGTTGAGCAAGACTTTATTTTGGAATTTTTGTATACAAAGAACATGTGTTTGTTTGGCACATCCCCATATTTGTATACCGTACAACCATATCGGTTTGATTATCTGATTATATAACAAAATCTTGTTATGTATAGGTAATTTAGAATTACGACCTAAGAGCCAGTACATTTCTCTATATTTATTTTCGAGCTCAAATGTTTTCTTTTTGACGTGCTCTTTCCATCTAAGTTTGACATCTAATGTCATTCCTAGGTATTTAGCATTGTTTTCTTGGGGTATATTGACCCCATTCAGATTTACCAAAGGTTTATTTTCTAATTTTTTATTTGTAAAATTTACATGTACTGATTTTAACTCATTGAGTTTAATTTTCCATTTCTTTGTCCAGAGGTATAGCTTGTCGATTGTTCTTTGCAATTTAATTGTAGCCTCGTCAATATTTGATACTACTGCCATCAACGCAGTATCGTTAGCGAATGTAGCTACAGTTATATTTTCCATTTCTGGTAAATTATTGGTGTAGAGCAAATACAGTATGGGAACCAGAATACTACCTTGAGGCATACCCGTTTTAATATCTCTAATAGTAGAATACTCTTCGTCTTGTTTTATTCTGAATAGTCTGTTTTCTAGATATGATGAGAGTATATCTACGTATTGTTTAGGTAACATATTGTTTAGTTTATTTATTAAGCCTCGATGCCATACTTTATCAAAAGCTTGGGCTACATTTAGAAATATGGTAGAACATACTTTCTTTTCCTCTAAAGCTTTTTCTATTATGTCTGTTATTCTATGAATTTGATCGATTGTCGAGTGCTTAGATCTAAAGCCAAATTGATAATTTGGAATCAGATTACTATTTTCTATGATCGGTCTCATTCGAAGCAATAATAGTTTTTCAAATAATTTTGATACTATTGGTAGTAATCATATTGGTCTGTAGGATTTGACCTCATTTATATAAAAATAATAAAAATAATAAAAATTAAAAGCTTAAAACAAACATTTGTCTTATAAACTCAGATTTTAATAGAATACAGTCTCTTAAGCTTAAAAGTATGTCATATCACTGGTTGACTATGCCAGTTATGAACGGGTTGATACAATGATATTATTACCCATTGAATTGAATGGTACACTCTTTTTTGTATACCAAAATATAGCATATTTGTTTTTTGCGAGATAACAGTTCCAGTTATCATATATCGTCAAGGTTTTCGTCCATGTTGCATATAAATATTTTTTTAAGTTAAGTTTTAAATATAAAATTTTGAATGACTATTGGAACATAAGAAGTAACAAATAGAATTGTAAGAAATGCAGTTCAAAATTTGGCCTAATTCAATTCTACCGAGTTTTATAGAAACGAAAACCTTACTGATGTTTTTATTGAATATACTTTGTAACTATCTATTTTGTATGCTGTAATATATTCAATCATAATAGTGTTTTTTTATATGCTGCAATGAGAGGGATGATAGGTTTGAATTATTAGAATAATGCACAATTAGTCATTTATTTAGTTCATCATTAGGCTTGATAACGAAGTCCTTAGATAGACTAAGTAATTTTATTAGAGCGCTATGAATATAAAAACTCTAAAAATTATTTTTTCGCTACCAACACTATCCATTTGAACTAATATTTCTGATTTAACACCCCTTGATGCTTCATGTTCTGATTTAGAGCCACGTCTTGAACTCAAAGTGAATCAAATTCATCAATAAATATTATTCACCTCGATATTTTGAAGTTAAAGTCAATGATAAAACATTAAAGAACGTTGCTAAACATTCTGTTGCCACAGCCTTATTTAACGTTGTTTAACCAGTTATCGGCGGACCAACTTAAAAAAATTAATAAAATGAAATTCAATAGAGAACTTGCAAAGAACAAAAGACAATACCATTAATACACTCTTCAAAGGTCTTCTAATATACCCTTAAAATAGTCTTGCATCTATACATTCGTAAAGCAACGGCTTCTGCAAGCAGTCATTTTGCATCATGTAAATCAATTATATAATCCCAATGTATATATAAGGATTTTCTGTAAACTCTGCAATTACATAATAGAATGGGTGAGTCTTGAACGATATGTCGATAAAAAGAAATTCCGTTAATATTTTTAATTGTTTTATTATTTCGGATAAAAATTTACTCGTAATGAAGTGAGGTTTTTGGGATTCCAATAAAGACAGAATTCTAAGTGGCGGACTTTTTATATGGTTGAATTTTTTCGAAGGGTTTTATCAGGATGTCGTACGATACTCTACAAATATCTGTTAACTTACTCGAATTTTTTTTAATGTTTTTGACAGTAACTTAGGTAGAATTACCTTTTCGTGCTTAACTAAGTACGGTACTGCAAGTTTATACTACACTATCGACAATATTTCGAGCATTTATTTATCAAATTACTGTTTTACTCAATAAATGTCGAAAACTACTGCTATTGTCAGAAACTAAGCCTTTTAAATTAAAATACTCCATTTTATTTAATAGAGAGTATAATCTGGTAACAAGATTATAGTCTCTATTATTTTTGGTTATTTATTTTATGCCAATGACAAAGGGTAGTGGACCAGGTCGAAAAGCCAATAAAAATTTTTTTACTTTGCTTCGTGTGGGATCTTTCAGTTGAAAGGCAGGCGCTCTACCAACTGGCCCTGATCCAGCGTATAAAATGAATCACAGTATTGTAAAAGTAAACAGAATCCGAAGTCAAAATATTACATACGAACTTAAAAGCGTATTCCACAAATAAAAACGAATGGAGAACAAAAAATCGAGAAGGATAAATTTAAATTACAGTGCTATTGAAGAGGAAGAAGGACATGTTGGAATTTATATTTAAACCAAATAATACTGATATAATGTGACCATCAAGTTATTTACCGACATTCACTTTTATAATGTTGTATCCACACTGACTTTACTGTCTTTTATGAAAAAAAAAACCTAAAATATGACTTTTCTGTCTCTCATATACAAATGTGGAGTATCTACAGTCTACCTGAATATGTTTTGGAAAGGTTCGTAGCATTAAAAAATAGTAAAGTGAATATTTTGTGAAAAACGATTATGTAATTTAGTTTTCAAAAAGGTCAAAGTTACTTCCTTCCTTTGTAAGGTCATATTTTTTTCTATTAATTTTCAATTTAAGTTTCGAAATAACAAAAAAAAAAAACAATTCCTAAAATAACCTATGATTGACTAAATTACAGTAATTAACAATTAAAAATCGAAAAAACAAACCAAAAACAGAATAAAAATTAATGAAAGAAAAACTGATCAAAGATGAATGACTAACAATTACAACGACAACGACAATTAACTATCATTACCAACACAATTTTCGGAATGAAAACAAAGAGCAAGGATGAAAATTAAAATTGCTTTGATAAAATAGAAAAATAAAGGGAATATAATGTTGTTTCAATAGTCCCGGTTTTAGATGTCTTTCTTTTTTTGTTTTTTTTTTTTTTTTGTTTTTATTATCAAAGTAATTTATATTGTTTCCTGTGAGTACCACATTGATAATGGACTATATATTTATTATGTAATGGGGGAAATGACGCATTATATAAGGATGTGTTAATAGAGTTTAAAGAAATAATAATAAAAAAAACAACGATAAAAAATACACAGACGTGTGACTACAGACATTATAATTTAAAGATAAATTTTTTCTGTCTCTCCCTCACTTAAATTGATTTTAATTTAGACAAAACAGATCAGGTTCTATTGTTATAGGGGCAATTAAAACAATTTTAACAATTTCAATAATAATAAATTTTTGATTTTTGTAATATTTTTCACATAATGTTATAAAGTTGAGAACAACAAGAAATTTGGTAAAGGTAGTCTGAAATATTTTGCTTGAATGGCGTCTTATGAAACGAATATCTAGCCATTTTATTTTTGATATGTACCTATACATAAGTTAACTACCTAAGCATAACTTTCCAGTTAAATCATTTTATAACTAGCTATTCCCGGCGTAACATTCGCCGGTCTAGCATTAGCATTATAAATGAAACAATTTATTTTATTTATTGATTTTCTTTATTTTCTTAAAAAAAATCAATGTTTAACATATAAATAAAAACATAATAAATAAGTTACAAATTAAAAAACTTAAAACTGGAATTCACTTTATTTAATATCTTAAAAATAGTTTAACATTTTAATACTTATTCAAACATTTCATAATACTTTATACTACACTAATACTATCAAAAGATCGTACTCTAGCCAAGCAACATGTAACTGTGAAATAGAGAATTATGTTTTTAGTGAAATAGACCGGCGAATGTTACGCCGGGAATAGCTAGTAATTTACAATATTGTTTGATCTATCTATAACTATTTTTTTATATTTTTTATTTAGGTATTTATTAATTTATTAAACAACAGACCTGTAGATAAATCCGCACCGCACGCCTACTTCAGGTTTATATTGTTTTTTGTTTTATTTTGAAAGCACTTTTCACTGTATGTGTTAAAATTTTACTTTTACAACAGGTAGATAGGTATTATATTACGTACGGTATCATATATTATTATTATTGTAATTAAATGAATAAAAAAATGAATAAAATTATAAGTTACAATATTTATAATATACTTAATATGTATAATATAATAAATAATAATTTTATTTGTTTTTCATAGAATCAAATTGAAAATTTTGACCGCTAATAGCTTTGAAGAAAAAGTTTTATATAAGGCAGCGTTTATACGTTTTTGAAATGTCATTAAAATTTGACATCCGACTTTGCTATAGAATATCATAAATTATTTTTTTTAAAGAATAGTGCTCGACACTCATTTTCGTATTTCACAAGTTGAAAAAGTGAATTTTGCAATATATTGAAAGATATACAATAAAAAATGTGTATTAAATATTATTATTCTTCATCAATACAAATAATACTTAGAATAATTGATTTACTATTTAAATATTTATATTTCATAAATGTTCTGAAATTACACTGAATATTTATATCTGTTTATAAGTATTTATTATTAGTACTCGTCACGCATATTCATATCTTCGTATTTTATTTAGAAAGTGGATTTTGCGTGAAGAAATATAGTTATACTTTGCAAATATATTTGTTTATCTTTGAGATATGTAATTAAAATGTTTGAAATAAAATTTGATGTAATTGCAATAAAATTTGTAAATGTAATAAAAATAAGTAAAACAAAACTTTCATGAAATAAAATCTGATGTCTAAACGCTGCCTAACAAATACTATTAATAGAGACGTACATTTCAACAACATGTGGCGATCAGAGATGTCGCTGGCAGTATTGATATGAAATTAAATTCATTTAAAAAAAAAATACCACACCCACATTAAAAACACATTAAAATAGCCATAGATACGTGTTTTGTGTTTTTTTTTATTATCATAATAGCCTTAACTATTTCAAAGCTCAAAATAAAAAAACAAAAACATTTATTTATAGAATTTATATTTTTATTTCACTTCTTTTAAATTTTGATTTTGACGTTTTGGTATGATTAGATATGACCATTATAGTAAAGGTTATGATTGGTTACGACTTTCATATCGAATCATTTAGGCCATTTAACGAAGTATCATATATGACATCATATGACGCCTTATGACTATTATAGTTAGGGGTAAAGCCAATAATTATGCTTTTTATCTTATTCTTCAGTTTTTATTGTTATATTGTTATCCCGCTAGCGTCTCTGATTTAGGTAAGGGTAGTCTGTGATTTTTCTTTTTAAAGTTTCTTTAATTTTTATGTTTACTAAATTTGCCATGTATTGAATTGGAACTTGATAATAATGTCATAACATATTTTGTTTTTCTTGTTCTTAGCAGATCGTAAATTTCGGTTTATAATTCTCCATGTACATAATATTTACTCAATGCTACTGCGCATTTGAATTTATACTTTTGAATTATTTGTTGTAAATAAATAAATTTCAATTTTTTGAATTTGTGAACATTTAACAACTCACAACTCACAACTCTGGGTGAGGTAAAAATATATTTTCTAAATTTACTATTTGTTTTACCGGTAAGTTTTTTTGTTGTAATATCGTAATATCGTAATATTTTAGCAAAGCTATTTTAATTATTTATAAATCGAAATAATAATAATAATATTCTGATAATTCGGTTCTTGTCTTTGCTACTTTGTTGTTTTTTTTAAATTAATTTCAGATAGTCAATGCTATTGCTCAATGGGTGAATTGTTTTTAGGTTAATGTTAATTTGTTTTTGGTTTTATTTGGTTTTATCGTTTTGTGGTTGATGTCTTTAAATAAATATTTTCACACTATCGTAATTTTTAATAGTTCTAATAAAGTTGTCTAATCTAGTTGAAAAAAGCTTCGTGTTGTAAAAGCTTTGTGAAAAGTTTAACAGACGTTTAAGCGTATTAATCAATAAGATTCCATAGTTTTCAAAATTAATGAAATTCTAGTCGCCCGCTTCTCTTGGTACACTTGGTATTAATTTTTTTTATTGATTTATCTTAGACAACAACCACATACGTAATATCTAATTTATTTAAAAAAAAAAAATTTAATCTCAATTCTTTAGATACTAAGAAAAAAACTCTGTACTTTGACGAATTTGATAAATGTATTTACTATTTGTATACTTGTACATGAAGTGAAATTTTAAATTGAAATTACTAATTAAAAATTTTAAAATTTTTATTTTCGCTATGTCTATAGAATAATAATGAAAATCGGTTGTGAAATGGTTCACATATTCTCAGCGTACTTTTTTTTAATTTACAAATAAAATATATTTGTTTCACTTTCCAGTTGGTTGTTTCATATATAAGAGTTTAATCGATCTACATCCGATCGATTGAAAATAGCTTAGTATAGTCTGTGTGTGTTTCACTGTTCTTCTAAATATTCATAATTTATTCTGAATTTTTGATAATGAAATACAAACCACATTCAATTCAATAAATAGCAGTGACTTGCTGATAGGCGGAATGATTGCCTCAACATCTGCATTTTAATAACTGCCTGAATAGCTGGCATACTTTTAGCTGCCCAAAATTCGAAAACACTCGTAAACATAAAATGTAAAATACTCAAAACTTAATCTTCTCCAAAATCGTTTTGCAAGCTTTTCATTATAACATACACTTTTCGTTTTAGTCGCGTTCCTTAAGACATCAATGACTATAGAATGAATTGCATTTGAAAGAAAAAATTAAAAAAAGGGAACAACATTTTTGAAAATGTATCATAATAATTGCGGTTAAATATATATATACAATCACACTAATATTTCCTTGCTTTAAAGTCATAAGAAAATAAATATTTTATCATAGGCCAATTTTTAATCCAATTTTAAAAAATTAATTTTTATTTTTTTTATATATGCAAACATTAATAAATGTGTATGAATTTAATATCCAAATGGTCACATTTTATATTATTGTCATAACAATTCTCTAGAATTTTGTGAATCCGTTTTGACAACACAAAAAATTAACTCAAACTCATTTGAATTATTATTGGTTGATTGCCTTCGTCTCTTTTGATGAAATAAAAAAAAAAATCCCATGTGTTTTATTTTTTGCGAAACAAAAAAAAAATATTTTATTTAAATCTTTTTAGTATAAATTCAGTTTATATATTATTATTATAGGATAAGCCTGTATATATGTAAATAATCGTACCTACATACATGTAAAATCCATGTTCTATGGTTTGTTAAAAAATTCATTTTAATTAAGTTATCATGACAACGCAAAGATTTCCTATTAACCAAACCAAATCATTCGTCCATAAGAGGTTCACTCTCAATATCTGGTAGATATATCTTTTAATATTCACTAGAATTTTTTTCCAAAACTGTATTATGAAATGAATAAAGCGCTTAGAAGTGTATTATTTTATTTTTTATTTATTAAAATGTATAACAAATTGTTTTAATGTAATGTGTAGGACTTATGATTGTGAAGTGTTATAGCGTTTAAATGATGTAAATATAATTTTTTTTAGGCCATAAGGTCACGGTGTATGTATGTATATCAGATTCTTTGATGTTTCTACAAAATGTCTCTACCAAAACTATCAAATCTCTTTAATTGCATTTTATTGGATACAAACGATAACTGTTATGTAACTGTAAACAATAATTTAAATTACATAAAAAATCGATTTATAATAAAAAAAAAGTCCTCTAATTACGACATAGATATTCATTAAGTTATTCAATTATATTATATACTTGTGTACTCTTATACTTATTAAATAACAGTATAACTAAATAAAAGTGCAAACGATTATCTTAAATTAGTTTAGAACAACTCTGTTTTCAACATTTTTATTTAATTTGGTTTTATCCTTTTTAATTTTCTCTCATTTCTATTTCAATGTTCTTTGTCCGAAAATATGGAAGCAATAAACAAACTGCTAAAATATCATGAATTTCCCATCAGTTGCAAGTGAACAAAAACCAATGAAAAATAAAAGTACAACGTCATAAAACGTGCCTTTAAAAGGATTAAAAATAAAATCAAAACAAAAAGAAAAAAATCGAAATGTATTTGAAAATCCTAGTATTAAAAAAAAAAAAAAAATCGCTTGAATTGTTTTTATTTAAAATAGAAAAAAAAACAAAAAAATAAGAAAATTAAAAACACCGTTAAATCTGTAAAATTTTGCTTGGAAAAATTTTAATTTTTTTTTTTATGAAAATATTTTTTTCTTGTTTTAATGAATTTTTGTATTGGTATCTTTGTGATGCAATGCAATTAAATTTAGTCCAATTTTATGGTAGATAGTATCGTATATCTTTCATTCATAATATGCAAGTAAGCAATAAATGGAATATTTTAAATTAAAGTAGGTATTTTTTTTTTCAAAAGTCTGAATCTGTGTCGATTTCATGAAAATAGTTTTTAAAGTTTTCAAAGCTGATGCGTTTCGATAAAGGACTAAAATCAATTTTTTTTTTTTTAAATTTATAACAAATCCCTTCTAGTTATAATCACTATTTTCTTATTTATTTCCTGAAAATAAATTTTATTGATTTATTTCGTTTCTCAATTCGAATTATTGGTAAACAAAATTTAGAAATTTTGCATAGTTTTTATTCTGTACAGCTCATAGTGTAATCAGATGATTAATGAGGTGGGCATAGTCCACCTAGAGTGGATGAAAGAAAATGCCAATAGAATCTTCGAATTTAATGCTGGGTGGCGCAGTAGGTAGAGCACCTGCCTTTCAACCGAAAGGTCCCAGGTTCGATTCCCGATGAAGCAAAAAAATTATTTATCGGTTTTTCGACCTGGTCCAGTACCCTTTGTCATTCGGATAAAATAAATGACAAAAAATAATTGAGAGTATTATCTGGTAACAACTTAAATAAAATGGCGCTATTCTATTTAAGAAGGCTTTGTTCCTGAGCATAGTAGTAGATTTCCACATTTAATGAGTTGATAAGCCAGTAATTTGATAAATAAATACTCGAAATATTGTAGATATTGTAGTGTAAAATTGCAGTACCGTACTTAATTAAAGCACAAAAAGGTGATTCTACCTAAGTTACCGTCAAGAACATAAAAAAAAAAAAAATCAAAGCCCGAAGGTATATGACGTTGGGGCTGACCAAGTCTTCGTTGGATAGACTTGAAAAACAAGCTGTTTTCGAGTTAGATGCCAGTAACATTCTAAACACTGACTCAAATTTACCGTAGTCAGCACTATGTTTAGCAATATTAAATAGGTCAACGGAACGTAAACTACGCGGATTCTCTCTTCAATCAACCTATATACGTAAGGTCGAGGTTAAAAAGAGTTAGTCCTTTAAAAAAGCATGTAGTGTAAGGTGTAAAATTTTGCACTGGACTGTTTCAATGCGTGAGATATCAACATTATGATATGGATACTAAACTCGCGAAGCGAATTCGAAACTATTCAACTATCGGTCTAATTATAATTAATCATATTATACTTTGTGATTCGTTTGCTTCTTAAAATTGTCATGTTGTTGGCACAATTGCACAACTGCACAACTGCAAATATAACCTTATATTATGTTTAAACATTTTGACAAAGGTTGCATAATCAAATTACAATTAAGATTACCGAAATCTGCTTGCAATCGCAATTCAATTCATTATTGTTTGATCTGATATAGTTTAACAAAGGTAGACTTAAGTCAAGAAAATGTACAATATTCAATCAATTTCTCGGAGATTTAGATAACAACCGACCAGATACAAAGAGTTAAAAAATCTTAAGAGTCTACGCGTTTCGCCTAGAATAGAACAATCTGACTGCAATACGTACCAGAAGAAAGAGACTGCAATATACTGAGTTATATGAAATATTATGTTAGAGGTTGAACTAAAAATTTAAACTGTATCGCATCACTACTGCAAAACAATAACTTGATTAAACAACAGCAAACAAATCAACAAAACCCTCTTCCGGCAAATGTTTACTTTTTATGAGAAAATTTTTCTAAAAAAAAGTACAATGAATTTGCTTTCATATTTGGGTAGAGATTGTCAAGTAGTATTAAAAATATTCACAAAATTTTATTAAGAAATCAGTTTTACTGCTATCCTTTGTATATTTTTCATATCCATAAATTTATTTTTATTTTTACTGTTTTTAACGTTTTTCGATTATTGCGGCTGGCTTTTGTGAATGAAAGTTATACTTACAATAAAAAAAATCTTAATTGAATACAATCACAATATGAAAGAGGGAGAAAGTATGACGAAATAAATGTATAAAAATATCCTATACATATAGTGATATTAAAAGCTTTTAACTTTGACTTTGACATAAAAAAAAATAGAAAAATAATAACAAAAAAAAGTAAGTAAAATTTTACTAAAAACCGATTTTCAATTTTAATATCACAAATTTTTGTTTATTCCCTTAGTTTTTCAATATTTTTCTTTTAATTCGGTTTTAGTATAGAAAACGCGAACAAAAGAATAAAAACAAAGTAACTACCTATCTAAAATATCAAATTGATTTTTCCTATCATAGTATTGCGCGAAATTAATGTACTTCAATGGAATAGAATTTATAGAGGATGTTAAATACGTTAAATTTTTATGTACACGTATACGCGTATAAAAATCATATACGTATTTTATGACAAAAAACAAAAACAAAAAAAAAGGAATTATTTTTAGAGAAGATGAATTTAATTTTGAAAAATTGCGGTTAGTTTGAAGTCCCCCCAATGTAGAGGGGATTATATTTTTGCTCCTTGGTATTTGGATTATATTTTTCTATATAACATTAATATTTTGAATTTATGACAAACAAACTGATTTATTCTATAATTTGTTTTAATTTATTTATTTTTAAATTTTTTTTATTCAAATTTTTAAATTCAAATAAATAAAATGATTTTGTATTGGAACCTGTTACATATAGGAACATACAGGTTGTATTCTTTTATACTATGTTTGATTTTTTTGGAAATATTTAAAATGCCCTCACCATTATTGATTCGGACACTGCTAATTTTGAAAATAATTAATTTTTGGAGTGACCATCAACCAGCTCGGACTTAAATCCAATTGGTTTTGTGTGGGGATCAATGACAAGGACTCTGCGTGATTATACACAAGCCACATTTGATGATTTAGGAAATGAGGAAATATTCAGCAAAGGTGGAATTCAGATACTGCTGAAGATTTTCAGAAACCAATTGACTCAATGATTAAATTGAAAAGAGACGTAACGCATTATTAAATAATTCGGACAAATTTAAAATTGTCATAATTATTTTGAAATGAAAAATAGACTTTATTATGTTATATGAATAAAATTTTGTTTTTTATCATAATGTAAAATTTTTTTTAATAAACCAAGCTTTCAAATAAGTGTAATAACTTGTGTTGAAACAGTGAGCTAAAAATTTGTTAAAAAATTTGTAATAAAAATGGAATATTATTAAAATTTGCATCAGTGTCCGAATTAATAATGGTTAGAGTAGTTGGTAAAATTGATTTGAAAATTGAAAATTTGTTTAAAATGATAATATGTTATTCAAAAGCATTTTTAATTAAGTTATACAGAACGTAATAATTGTTCAAATGCCTCTGGTAAAACACTAAAAAAAAGAAAACCTATGTGGTAATTAGAATATATTGTAAAAATGTTATAGATTGTGTATTTGAGTATTTTATTATGACTAACTACTATAACACAAACTTCATGAGTATATCATTTCAGATATGACTGTGTTTTATAAATTTCTTCATTACACTTTGAAATTATGTAGGATTTGAAGTGTTGGCATTTTACGCGTAAATTAACCTTTTTTTATGATTCTTTACATATTTGACGTAAATAATTGTAAAATACAAGTAAATAACCGTAAACAACTGTAAACAACAGTAAATTACTATAAAATTATTTGTTTTTGACAGTTCGACAAAAATTTTGAAATTGTTTCGTTCTAATCTATTGTAGAAAGTTCTAATGGATTATAAAAAGAAAATGGGCCTCAACGGTGGAGCTGATAACCTTTAATGTTATATTATAACAATAAAAATAATTTATTAATTTATGAACCATAATCAATGTTAAAACTATTAAATATGTTCATTGTATTAAAGAATTAGTTTATTAGCTTATTAATATTTTTTATAATACATATTAATAACTGTATTGATCAAATTAATAAACATTTTAAATAATTAACTATATTATTCCTAACAATAATATATAGTTTTATAAATCTTCAATTTCGATTCATAGTATGGATTTGTATTGGATTTGTATCATCGAAACGCATTACATAAAAATGATTATTAATAATATTGATTTAAAAGAGCAACTGATTTAAAAAAAATAACAATTAAAATTAAAAAAATGTCAACTTAAAAAAAATATGCATATATACTGATTTCATATTTCGCAAAAATATGTTAATTTTTGCCTGAAAATGACAGTGATTAATAAGATAATGTATTAGAGAGAAAGAGACAGATGTATTAAGCTGCCAAACTATAATTATCATATCTATGCGCTGCCAGTCCATTATATCTATGCGCCATGCCAAAAACGCTATTAAAGTTTTGACAATTATAATTGATGTATATAGAATAGAATATAGATTGAAAAGTAGATCTTAATAAATTGTAACGTAGGTTCTTAGCAAATTAGATAGATTAGATTAGATTTAGAATTCATTTATTTTTAATTTAAAATTGTTATTTTAATTATTTTTTGAGCACAACCACTTCATATTCGTAAATTTATATTTATTATGTTGCAGCTAAATTATATATTTTGAGCTGTTTACGTTATTTACATAATTGTTTACACCACTTGCAACAAAAAAGACGTCCTAGTAAATTACTAAGTTCTTGACAACAACTGTGTGTAAAACTAGATGTAATTTACTTTGCCAACACTGAGGATTTGGTTATCATTAAAAATAAAGTGAAAGTATGGTGTGTAGGTAATAATAAAATCGATAATAGTAAAAAAAGTCGGAAATAAATAAATGTCATTACTTTGCTCATGTTGGCTAGTTTGTTAAAATCATTTACAAATATATTTGTATTTTCAATCACTAGTCGTAAATATACATTATTTATTAAATGTGATAGATAACTATTAGGTTAAATTTTAGATGCAAGAAAAACTTTTATTACATTGGATTTTGAGTCGATTTATCATATTAATATTTATGAAATCACTTCTTTCACTTATGCAAAAATGCTTTTACGTTTTTCACTTATCAGATCTCATCAGATCTTTGCGATAATGATTTCACCAATTTTAATTCTAATCGGATTTTAATAGTTTCTTCATAGTTATTTTGCAGTTTATAATCGTCTTCATAACTTTTCAATATGCAAGTAGATATTCGATGGAATTCGATGCTTTATACGCTCTCATATTTGTCTAAAACATTTTAAATTGTTTTTGTTTTACTTTTTTCGCGTACCGTCAAAGCTGGAACCTTACGTGCATATTGGGTGTATTATTTGATTATCAATAACAATATTTTATTATCTACGTAGATTTTGGTAATCTACGATTTCTGTCAATTCTCTGCTGTACAAATTTATAAAACAAATGAATTCAACATATTTTATTTTTTGTGAATGACATTGACTCTAATTCATACATAAAATATACATTAGTACCCATGGTCCAGAGCTTCTTTCCAGTAATTGGGGTAAATACTAAAATATGTAAGTTATGAAAAGAAGGACCTCAAAAAAATTTAAATTTAATTGTAAATTGTAAAGAAATTGTAGTTGAAAGCACTTACGTAAAAACACTCGGATAGAAACACTGACTTACTAATCTATAACACGAACAATATTAGTTAAAACGATGATGATAATGGCAGCATTAATGATATTAACAATATTAGTGACAATAATAATACAAACAATAACACCGTAGACAACAACTGTATTAATAAAATCAACTGCATTAATCAAATGAATTAAAAATACTAGACAAGCAATTTCAGTTACTCATTTCGCGTTTTCTTTAGCATAATAATAATTATCAGAATGTCATACACGGCGGTGCCGTTAAAAAACCAATCATAGAATCCTCGGTACCTTCTATTGATAGACTGACACAACAATCGTTACACGGTGAAAGTACAGATAGGCTTTCAAAATTTAGAGAAGAATGAGTTTACAACCATGTAAGATTATTTTTAGCTTACATTCACTGTCCAATGACTCTATAATCGTGTGTTAGAAGGTAAGACTCGGACAAATCTTAGAGCAAGCAACGAAAACTTCTATCATATTATTAGGATTTATATAAGTTGTATATAAAATTTCATAATTCTATACTCGCTGAGTAAAAAGAATTAGAAGTAGTATCTTCGATCTTATCGAAGTCGCTGTGAAAGTAATTATTACAAACACTTGAATTTCGTACGTAAATCGTAAAGTTTACAGTTCTATTCCATAACAAAAAAAAAATATTTTTTTTAATTAAGTGACAACAATATTATTTAAAAAAAATAATTTATTGAAAGTCCCAAAAGGTAATTTTTTTTCTTCTAAGTTCGCCATTGTCCCATGAAAACAAGCCAACAGAACATTTTCATTGAAGTCACATTACACATAAACATGTGACCGCTTATAATTCATTCAAACCGATGTGATATCTAAATGTTGGACAATATTATGATATCTTACAATATTGTTTGATTCTTGTTCCTATACAGAACAGTTTTTATTGTCGTGAAAAAATTTTTTGCTACAGATTGATCGTATAGTAGTATTTAGGTCAGTTGAGATTTTATTTCTAAAAGCAAATAAAGCAAATAAGTAATAAGTATAAATATATAATTTCGAAATGTAATTATTTCGAAAGTGAGAATTTTTAGAATAAAGTCATTACCTGTTTAAATAGTTATTGATTAGCTGTTAATTAGTAATCGCTTTTACATTTTGTCAAGATTACTGTTGATATTTTTTTGCTGTATATCGCAACAGTCCTACTACAATAGATAG
The DNA here is from genome assembly GCA_963942445.1 of Argyra leucocephala. Lineage (NCBI taxonomy): Eukaryota > Metazoa > Arthropoda > Insecta > Diptera > Dolichopodidae > Argyra > Argyra leucocephala. Next base: position 79,244,754 of record OZ012681.1, on the reverse strand, counting down.
GTACTAGTAATTATGTTCTATGTATTTTCTTTGACCACAATTTATTTAGTCATAAATCGTAGTCCTTCACATTAAATATCAATTTTTGAATTTGATCATATATTCTTATTTTTACATGGTTTAATCAGAGACATTTACATTTCCGTTCCTGAACAGCAGATGAACTAACTACTCCCTATGGAGAAAATATAAACTCTTCATTTTTGTTATTATTGAATATTATATACAACAACATTCGAATTAAGCAAACTTTTAATAACAAAAAAAAATTAATTGAATTATCTACATATAAAAAAAAAACATTGTATATACATATTATGAGTAGTAGTCTAGAGTAATATTTACTTTCAACTGTTCATATTCCAAAAATATTAAATAAATACTAAAAATAATAATATTCTAATAATACAAAAGATAGAACTCCACACTGAGTTGATAGTCCTGTAGATGGAAGTGGTTGTTAAGTTCATATACAATAGGTAAAATGAAAAAAAAAATGAAAAACCAAAAAGGGGAAGGAAAAATCTTTAAATCGGATTAATATGAGAATAATTGGTATTTTGTTTGTATAGAGTACAAATACATATACACAATTATACAAACATAAACAAACATTTACAAAGCCAAACGTACGTAATCAAAGGTATTAAAGGTTTCATGTAATTAATGATAAATCATATCTATAGTTATATACTATTATAACTATATGATATACATGTATATATATTTGTATGTTGTTAATAGCATTACGGGTTTATAAAAATTAATTTAATATTTTTATTTTTGTAGATTTTGTAATATTTTTAAAGATTTCATGGCATCAAAATTTTTATATATTTGCTATTTTGAAATGTGTTTCCTTTTTTGTGTAAGGGTTTCCAATGTTTTCAAAATTAAGTTGTCAATCTAATATTCAAGTATATATTAGCATTACCACATCAGCACTGTAATATAGTATATAGAAAATATTTTTTGCTATTTGAGTAATTTCAATCAAATTTTAATTTAAACTGGTAGTTTTTACCCTATTATAATATTTTAATGGCGACAACGCCTTGTGAATTCAAAATTATTAAGTATATAATTTTTAAATCATTCTAAAGCTTACTTTTAATACAACTGATCAGTTACATTAACACATCATTAAACAAGATCTATTCAAGGTCTTGAATGTTCTGATCTGAGAATCTGTTAAAATGTGAAATTTGTGACATCAGAATTGATTTTTTTCGATTTTAATATCTTTTTTTGATCAGGATCAGAATCATTGACTCGTATTTGATGTGTTTTTTTTTAACTGTGATGGTGGATTTCCTCTTCATGGACAAACGTTCGGACAATTTTATTTTACACTATTATTGAAACACAAATACCATTAAAGAAAATATTATGATTTCCTCTCAATGCACAAAGGACTGACATTTGTTATGTTGTCAAAAACGGTTGACGTTTGAGAAATTGTTTACATGTGTTGATATTATTTTTATTAAAGAAATTTAAAATTTTGTTAAGAGTAAAAATGGATAATAACATAATATTCGAAAAAATAAAATATAGCGCTTTACTTTTATATTAAAAAATAAATAATTTGTTAGAAACAAAATAATCTTATATTAAAAAACAAAAAAATTACACTTCATGTATTTTTCTTAAAAAACATTTGACATTCTATATGTGAAGGCGTTCATACATAAATCGAGATAGCAATAAATATTTATCAAATATTTATATATCTACCCTTTTCTTTTACTTCGTCCTTCAGACAAAAGTTAAAAATATTTTAACTAAGAAATTGGATGAAGGAAATTGCCCGGAGAGGATTTTTAGTGTATGTGTTGGTAAAATAAAATTTTTTGATTGGTTAAAAAATTTGTCTGGACGTTCGTCCATTAAGAGAAAATCCACCTTAAGTATATCACTTTGTATTTTTGCGGCAGTTTTGCTTCAACTCAATTTTTTAAATCTTTCTAGACCAAACTGACAACTATTTAGAACTTAACAATAAAAATTGTGACAATTATGGTGTATCCAAATATTACAATCTATAAAGTTGGAAGCTTTAACTCATTAATTTGACTTTTCTTACTTATTTCTTAAATGACTGCCGGTGATGTAGTTCAACCTGCTGGTTACAGGTACGTATTGTCCAAAGCATTTTTTTAAAAATTGTTGTGTAATTTTAAATCAATTAATTTTATGGAGAGCAGTACCTAAATTGCATAAGGCCATATAAGGAAAACAATTATTGTTTTATAGGACTTAAAATCCTATACAGATAAAAAATAATACAATTAATTTATCTATCGCAATTTATATATTATTTTTTACATAAATTATACATAAGATGATTACTCTTTTTAGTCTGTACTTTTAATTGTGTTTTTGATTATTAATATTGTTATATTAATAACAAAAAGAATGGTGAGCCAGATCGAAAAGCCCAGGAATCTGGAATCGAACCTGGAAACGGAAGGTCCTATTTTCTGAAGGTCTAATTGATATAACTTATTGGAAAATATAAAAATGGATCTTCTGGCATATTTACCTCCTATAGACCAGGATTTTTATAAAACTGAAGATAAAACTAACCCATCAAGTTATAGATCTATTTCAGTGCTCCCAGCATTTTCAAAAGTTTTTGAAACCATTATTAAGAAAAGACTAATCTGTTTTTTTAACTCTAATCCGATTTTACACCCGGATCAATATGGATTCGAGCGACACTCTAATACAATGGCGGCCTGTTTTGTTTTAACGAATTCTATCACTAAAAGCATGGATGAGGGAAAATACACGGGCTGTGTTTTCATTGATTTAAAAAAGGCTTTTGATTGTGTCGATTTCCAAATACTACTAGAAAAGTTTTCAAGCTTAAACTTTACTGAATCGCAAAAAGCTTTCTTTAAATCATACCTATACGAAAGAACACAGTGCGTACGTGTTGCATCACATACGAGTGATTGGTTAAGTATCAGAAAAGGGGTTCCGCAAGGCTCAATTCTTGGTCCTGATCTGTTTAAATTATATATCGATGACTTAGCACGTCTTCCATTAATTGGCAGCATTCAACTCTATGCAGACGATGCTGTCATTAAGTACTCGAATCATAATGAAGATGAATTTTTTGTTACAATTAAAAATGATCTTGAGATGATAAATGAATGGTTATTCCACCATAAATTAAATATGAATATTGATAAAACGAAAATACTGCTTTTCAACAACAAAAATTTTCAAGTGAATTCTTTCACTCATAACAATCTTAGTTTTGAAATAGTTCAAAAATATAATTACCTTGGTCTTTTGTTGGATAGTAGGATGAAATGGAATGAGCATATAAACCAGGTTATAAAAAAAATATCACCTTATATATTCTTATTGAAGAGGTTAAGGAAGTTTCTAAATAATAAGGCGCTTTTCAGTATCTACTCTTCTTAAATTTTAATCCAAGTTACCTACGTTAATCCAATCTGGAACGGTGCTGCTCAGAAATATCTTATCAGAATTGAAACCATGTTAAAAAAAGCTATCAAAATCATTCATAATTATAATATATTACATCCTACCCATTTGCTGTATAATAATACATATAAAAGCTTTCAAAATATCTGTAAACGAGAGCTGTACATAGTTGCTTTCAAAATTATTAATAATAAAATTAAACATAATTTCGTTTTGAATAGAAACATGGATATTCATAGTCATAATACTCGTAATAAAGCTAACTTTTATTTGAACTTATTCAGAACAAACACCCAAAAGAATAATTGTGTTTATAATTGCCTAAAAATTTTTAATGAATTACCAAATGATATTAAAGATACAGAAAATATTTGTCTGTATAAAAAAAAAATTTCTTATTTAAATAACTATATACTTTTTTATTATAATTTTTATGTTCACTATATTTCTATTGTATATTTTAATTTAAATTTTGATTTTGATTTATTTTATATTTGTATTTTGTTTTATATAATATATTATGTATATGTTTTATTTTTTTTTTTATTTTACTATACGTCCTCATAGAAAACAAACTTTTTTTGATTAACTTTGTTAAATTTAACTAATAAGGCCATACAGCTTATGCTAAGGCCTATATCCTTCATATTTTCACCTAATTGGTTTCATATACTTATGTTAATGAGGTCAATATTTATTTTTTATAATTAACATTGTAAAATTTTTGTTAAGTTATAAGGTAAATAAATATGAATTAAATAAAGAAAAAAAAAAAAAAAGAACCATAGCATACGAAAACCCTCCAACAAAAATAGCTAAAAGGAAAAATATGCAAAGTCAAACAATGCCTGAGGATAAGGAAGAAGAATTTAATGAAAGTTCAAGAATAGTTTTAGAATCAGATTATGCATAAAATTATGATTACAACAAAAATTTAATAAAATAATACATTAAAAAAAGTTTTAAGCAAATAAGTTTGGTAACAAAAGGGTATAAATACATTTTTTTCCTAAAGATCACATATCACAAAAGCAGGTTAAGGTTCTTTAAGAACCTACATTCGTTTTACATAAAACACCTACCAAATAAATTTTGCAACTGTCGTTCAGAATTACTGAAAGCGTTTCAATTTTACATGATATTCTTAAAATTTTTGTAACCCCTTCAATATAAAAAAATAATCAATTTTGAATTTGGTGCTTATTATTTAACTAAAGATTTTGACAATTTATTCTTCCACATTCAATTTGAATTCATAAAAATTTAATTTTTGAAATAATAACTATATGTAAGATGTAAAACCGTTACATGGCACTATATGTAAGATGTAAAACAGTACCATAGTAAATTAGTTCTGGATATTTTTTTTTTTTTTTTTTTTTTTTTTTTTTATATTATAGCCAAAACTTAGGTTTTGAACCTTTTAGCACTTGCGTACCGTTGACCATTTGAAAAAGGAAAGGATAGTTAAAGGAAAGGAAAGAAAAAGGAAGAAGAAAAGTTTTGTGGGAAAGAGCGAACAATGTTGTTAATATTCGTCTTAAATCTCTGTAAATCATAAATAAAAAATCCTTCTCTCATTGGGAGTGCTGCGATTGGGACGCGATTCCACAATCGAGATGTTCTTACTATAAAATAATTTCCATAGCCGGACTTAAACCATCTCGGAATTTCCACTTGATGCCTCTCGTGTTATGCGACAGAATTGCTTGAGAGGAGGAAGAAGTGATTTTAATTCCTCGGAACAAGTGCCAACACCAAGTAGATATCTATAAAATAGAGAAAGTGCTCCAACAATACGACGATGACCAAGTGGTATAAGGGATGAGGTCACGTTTATGTCGCCTATAAGACGAATGGCGCTGAACTTTGTCCAAAAAATTTAAAGCAGTTTTTGGTGCACCTGCCCATAAATGTGAGTTATACTCGAGCTTGGGTCGTATATATGCTTTATAGATTTTTAAGAGGTCTCGAGATGAAAAATAAGCTTTGCAGCGACTTAAAAAGCCCAAAAATTTGGCGGCGCTTTTCGCAATATCGAAAATATGCTCATTCCAGTGCATATTTTGATTCACTCGCATCCGGAGAATGTTCAAGTCTTTGAGTCGCTGAATAACTTCATTTTGAAGCCGGAGAATTGGTTCGAATGTTGTTAGCTTGTTACTAACAAGACAGCTTTGAGTTTTTGTTTGTTTTTTCTTAATTGTGTTTATTCAATTATTACTTAAAACTAAGATTATAATAAAAAAATTAGAATTATAAAACATGTGATAATGAATAGATTAATTTTAAGACCTAGCTAAAACGCTGTTTGGTCTAATAGATTTATAATATAAAATTACATGGTTAGATATATGTATTGTATATGTATATGCATACATATACACATTATAGGCATGTTAGGGGCTTTTTTGACTTTCACTCTTTGACACTCTTATTGCGACAATTATATTCCAAAATTTTCCTTTTAAATTTCGAAATGCTATCAATTGTTTTCAACTTTGCAGGTAGCGTTAAAGGCTTTCATAATATGCAGTTATTTTTCTGAATGTCGGTTTTGAAAAGTGAAAGATAGAAATTTGATTTCTTACGTGTATTATAGTTATGTATAGGTATATCTATATTAAGATTACTATGTGTTTAATATTATTGTATTTTGGTTGGATGTCGATTTGTAAAACCAAGGAATTACCTTTATTGCTTTTTTGTGTTGAACTTCTAACTTTTTCAATTGGGTTAGTAGAAAAATATAAGGTGAAATCTTTTTGAAACATGCATAACAGGTAAGTTCCACCTCAATTTACTATTTATTAATAAGCCTATTGATAATTAAATGATTTGACTACACGAAGAATTCTGGGAAGGTTATCACAACCTCAAAAAGGAAATGGCTGCTGAAGCCTCAAATTTTGATGTTATGTTATGTGAGAATCCCGTTGTGACAACTTTAATTTGGTTACCGTAACCGTTACTGCAAGGTTGTGAAGACTTTCAAAGAGAAATTAAGACCTTTATTTGGGTAGAGTAGCTTCTTAAAGACAGTTATCGTAGCCACCTTTGAGTCTATTGTAACCTTTAGTTGAAAGCAACAACATCTTAAAGGAGGTAACCATGACCACATTCGAGTATTTAGTAACCTCATCTTGGAGCTCATAACTCCAGTAGGGTGGGTATAATACCTTCGCATTCGGTTTTCGTACCTTTCTATCGGACATCAACCCCATTAACAAGTGATGAAAACTATTTCGGAGCTTATCGTAATTTCTATATGCAGTTTTAATCACACCTTTAGTAGAGCTATCAGACTCGCTTTTACAGGTAAGAGAACATCCATTAAAATTTCCCCAGTTTTCTTAAATAAGTGATGGTTTTCTATTTTGAAACTATATATGAAAGACTTTTGATTTGTTTTATTTAGCATATAAAAAAACTAAATCAATATAGTTTTAAAAAAGAATAATATCTCGTTTTTAAGAAAACTGCTCAGTCGGATTAAACACTAAGATACTTAAGAAGACACTGTAAAATAAATTAAAACAAATTAAATAAAATATAATGCCAATATAATTTCTTTATTTTTCTTTATTATAACTTTTATCAAATGATCAACAAATTAAATGTCTTAAATCTAGTTATCCCAAATAAACATATTGGTCATCAATCTCATTTAAATTTATTTGTGATGTCTGTTTACAATATAAGTCTTTTAAAGTTATTGTGAAATATGCATTTAATTTATTAACTCTATATGCAAAATAATGCTTATCAAAATATCTTTTTCCGATCTTTGAAAATGTAAAATAAAAATTCTCTACTGCAGTTCTTAGAATTTTTGTAAATAACACATGATAACACTTTAAACTTCAATAATATATTTTATATATTGTCTTTACATTTCATAAATGTATTCACACTAATATATTATATTGTCTTTAACTATTTCTACTTTAAATAAAGTAGCAAATAAATTAATAATGCAATTCAAATAACGATATGCGTGCGACTGAATAAATTTGAAATAAATCTGAGCTGCAACTGATGAAATATTTATGACGAAATACGAATTATTGAGAATCATTACTACTGGCATTCTGTCGGCATGACCAGTAATCGGCTATCAAAACCGAATATTTGTATCAGTCGGCTATCAATACCGAATGTTCGTATCTTTCGGTTATCACAACCAAATGTTTGTTATTGTAACAACAATTATTTTGTTTGAGGTTATATTAGCTTATTCGAAGATATATACACCATAAGCGATGGTCCGAAGCTATCCCAACCGTATTTTTTTTAGATGTTACAACCGCAAAATTATCAATTATCGCAGCCATATTTTCAACTGTGATTGAATCATTAGAGTTATCTCACTTAACGATTGGTAATAAAAACTGCTTTGTGGCTTTGAGTAACCGCCAGATAAACTTTTGCGTGTATATCAATTGTTTTATTGTAGTGCATAAAATTTGAGGAGGCGAAGAGGTCTTGTTATCAAAAAGGGGTACTTTTACAACATTTTTCTCAACTCTGGAAAAAGCGTAAATTTAGTAAAAACTATAAATAAAATACAAATTTTGTGTTTATAGTCCAAGGTTGCTGATGCCCGTAGAAAAATATATAGCTAAGTAAAAAATAAAAAATATATAGAAAAAAAACAACAGTCCTCATAATATAAATTTAATAAATTTAAAATTATAAGACAATAACAAAAACCTGTTTTTTTACATCTTACATTTTATAACTTTAATTATTTAATATGAATTATAATTTTAATTTTTATCAATTAATACAAAATGTGGAAGAAATTGTCAGAATCTTTAATAATTGCATAATAAGTTAATTTTCTTATTCAAAATAGGAATTTTAATAATTAGAAAAAAGTATAAAGAGAGAAAAACATCCTATAAAATTTTTAATAAAACAATCTTTAATTTAATGAGGAATGCCTCTAGAACAAAGTTAACACAATTTGTTGAAATGTGTCGTATTAATCCAAACATTTTGAAAGTATTAGTTTTCTTAAAAGGTATGGTATAAATATTATAAGAAATCAGATTATTTTATTAGGAATCTTTTATGGTTACCATACCATTGATTTTAAACTCTATCGAATTGTCCATCAATAAGGTTTGCTCAGATAAAAACTAAAAGTCACTCACATCAATTTTGAATTGAAAAAATAAAATTTACAGTTATTTTCATAATAAAGTTAATACGAATATGACATCCTTTTAATTCTAACAGATTTGTTATTAATGTTATTATGCAATTATAAATTTAATTCCATGTTTTATTATTTATTTGATCTCATTATTAGTGTTTAACATGCATCAAATATTGATAAAAAAATATCAATACTTATAAACGATTTTGAATTATAAATATATCGTTAATCGTCAATTAAAGTTTGTTTTATAAAATTGCAGAGTTAAAAAATTAAAAATTCAGTAAAAAATATTAAAAATATATTATTATAATATTATAGTAGGGTACCTAGTGACTTAAGTCAAAATAGTTATTTTATTAAAGTAAAAAAAAAATCAATTTGATCTTTTTAAAGAAAATACCTATTTGATATAAAAAAAACTACTGTTTCGATAAAATACAATGGATATTTTTACTAACAATAATTGTGTCTTAGATGTGAGTAATTGTGATACATCTACGAAACATCAACACGATGAACTAAGTAATTTAATTTGCCGTAAATTTGCATTTGATGAGACAGTTTTTCAGCGTTAAATTGGTAAGCAAAATATATTTTTTGTTAATTATTTTATGCTTATTATTCATTACAATAATGTTATTAAACATAATAATGTACACATTACTACATATTAATTAATTTAGATATTTTTAATTTAGATTTGCTGTCAATGGAGAGTGTCAATTTTTTTCGAACATTTTCAATCATAAATTTTAGACTGTAAAACAATTACATGGTATTAAACATTGATCAAATAAGGTGTTATAGTTGTAATTTTCATGTTGTAATTGACGGTAAAAAATGTTTTAGGACTATAAAAGTTTGTAACTACCAAAAACATTTAAATTCAAATCTTCAAATCTTCAAGTCTAAAACTTATTATATGTAAATATTTATGTCATTTGCAATTTTTAATATTTTGCTATGTCATGTTTACTTTTAATTTTTTCTTCTGTTTATAGTTTTATTTCCAATTAATGAAATCAGTAATTAAATTAAAAAATTAGTAATAAAAAATGAGTTATGTGTTTCATATTTATGATATAATTGAAATAATAAGTCTCATACTATTAGAGATGAAGAGACTAAGTAATTAAAATACAAGGATACATCATTGAAGGAATATTATGTTTTATTAAATTAGTTATGTTACCATCTTTTTAAAAAAATGTGAGAAGATAATTATTTCTATAGTATTTACCATGGATACAATAATAATGTTGTCTTTTTGAATTAAACTGATCGCTCTATTGAAGCAATATTATGCCTTATAAAAATAATTATTCTAGTATAATTTTAAAATAAAATGATAACATAGTTATTTCCATAAAACACACCATTAATATAATTATGGAATGATCATTTTGTGTTAAACAGATCTTAATATAAAATCAATAGTTTAAAGCATAATTATAATATAATGCGTACATTATTAAACAAATAGGATGTCGTACTACAAAATAATAGGATATCTCATTAAAATTTTATCAAGATACCCTTACTTTAATACGACATTTCTCCTATTAATTTAATAAATTTAATATGTTTATTTTAAAAGGAAAAATCGCATTGACCAAAAATAATACCAAAAAATCATAATTTGTATAAGATTTCGAATTAATATTACCTATTTTTCTTTCAGCGTACCTTTAGTGATTTTGTCCCGACACCGTCAGTTTAATTTTTCCAGTTGTCGTCTTAATTTTTTCACTAACATTACAATTAATTTTGTTTTAATGAATCTGTGGTTTTGTCTATAGTTGAACTGTATTTTTTCTTCCTCAAAAATGCCGTCTTTTAATTTTTTTAGTCTAAATAAGTATTTTCTTTGTTTTATAAATTATTGCTTTTTCTCATTATTGATGGTAATATAATACTTATGTAGTAGAGCTAAGTGAAATAATTACTTTATCTTAATATTTTAAATTTACATCATATTCAAATAATTTAACTTTAAAATTTACAAAAATATGCCTATACCTATTTGTAAGATCGCAAAATGTGAATAAAGACACGAAATTACAGAATCATAACATAAATTTTGAACAAAATATTGTTCCATAATAATTATTACTTAAAATCAGTTTAAATTTAGAAATATTCCAAGTCTGATAAATTATTTTTAGTTTTTTTTTGTTGTTGTTTTAAACTATAAAATTCACTTTGTCGCAAAGACCTCCATCGTATAAAATGTCAACCTTTTTGTTGTTATAAAACTTGCAATCACGTAAAGTCATCCATCAAGTGAAGTTTTTTGTTTATGTTTTTATTATTTTTTGGTATTTAGAAATCTTTGTATTTAGTTTCAAGTTTACAACAAAAAAAAAAAGATAACTTTAGAATCTTAAAAAAAAAAAAAACAAAACAAAAAAAAATGAATTGTAGTCACAAAGAAACAACACTTCCGACATGATTTTCATTCAAATGTGCACTAATCTTTTCACGTAGCTAATCCCTGACACTTTTGTGTTATAATCCTAATTTTTTTTTTTAAACTCAAATCAAAAAAAAAATCTTCTCCAAAAAAACATTGAAAAAAAAAAAAAAAAATAGAATAAAAAAAAACGATTGTATTTAAAGTGAAAATTTTTGAAAATTTTTGTGCATTGTTTGTTAACTAACCATAATGCGAATGCGCATATTATATCAAAAGCAATTTTCCATTCAAGGGAAAACAATAACAATAATAATAACAATATAATAATATATATAAACTGATCCTATCCAGTGAATATTCATGCGCAACTCAAAAAAATAACATCAACGAGAATGGCACAAACGATCATCAACCAGAGAATGGATATTCAACTATTTGGTGGCTTCTGTTGTTCTTTTTTTGTTTTTGTTTTTGTTTTTATATTAGGTAAGTACTGAAACTAAACTCTTATTCTCAAAAAAAAAAAAAAAAACAAATTATATTTTATTATATAGAAAAGAAAAACAAAAATTATATCATGAGGACTTTGATTGTGATGATCAAGATGATGTTGATGAGTTCATTCTTGTTAACAAAACTAAGAATTCATTACTGTCGGATGGTATAATAATATAATAAAGAGTTTTTACAAAAAAAAAAACAAAATAATAAAAATATTACAATAACAAAATAAAACAACACTATAATAAAGTTCCAACACATCTTCTTCTTATTCTTCTGCTTCTAGCCCGAAAGCCAGGTTTTTCTGGAAATTACAAAATAAAAATATAAAAATTAAAAATAAAAATGCAATGAATCTTGTTTTGCATTGCACTTAGCTGCCCATATAATATACAATCGTCGTTATCACGCCTCGCCTTATAACTTTTTATCTACTTTTGATCATGAATTCATAAATAATTTTTTTTCCTAACTTACTTTTTTTTTTTTTTTGGTTTTTGTGAAGATTGTTTTTTTTTTGTTGTTTTTTGTTTCTATCCCCTTTATAGAATTAAACTGAATATTATTTATAAAAGAAAAAAAAAAGCAAAAGACAAAAAGGGAAAAAGCAAGAAAACAGACATCATTTAGCACTCTGTAGAATAGTGTTATACAAAGCCCATCATCATTCAGTCACCTTTTTATTAACAGTGGTTTTCTTATTGGCTATTCGTTTTTTAATTTTTCTGTTTTTTGTTTTTGCTCTTTTGAAATAACTTGGATAATTGGACTCATAAAACAGTACCCACAAGCTCACACTTATTTTTTTTTATTTTCTTATTTTTTTTTTGTTACCATCATCAATAACTTAAAATTACATACGTATACATTCTTATTGTAAAGTAAGTTTTACATACGTTGTTAATAATGTATAAAATACCTATGCATGTTGTAAAATTATTTTCAAAGGATTTTTACAAAAATTACAAAAATTTATAATGATATCTTTTTGTTGCACAATGCTTATGTGCAAATAATCACTTTGTTTGCGTTTTACAACCACAAACTTATTAGTAATATTATAATAATGGTGAAATTATTTTATATGTGTTGGTTTTAATAACTCGCACGCCATAATACATAATTATTATTGAATATTAAAAATTTTAACAAGGTATGATCCCATCAGGACAACTATAGGACAAAACTATAGTGTAACAATTTTGTTTCTCTTTTGACTGTTTTATTTTGAAAAAGTATTTTAAGTTAAGAATAATGAGATGGTAAGAATAAAAGAATGATAGTTAAACGAATATCGAAATCTTAATTCCTCTTGGAAGTATAGAGGTTCAGCCAAAATTCGACATAAGTCTGAAAAAAAAAACAACAATGTAATTTCAACTGAAAGTGTTCGTATCCAGTAGTTATTATTGTCCCTTGCAATCATAATTATAATATTAATCAATGACAGTAATGTGTTCTCTTACTCCTCTGGGTCTTGAAGATTGTGCTACAAAATATATTTAGCGCTGAATATCATACTTTCAAGGTTATGCGAATTATTTGAAGGTTTTAGCAGAAAATGATAAATAAAACATTTAGACTTTTTTTGTTTAATTATTTTCTGAATTTGTTATCGCAGTTCATAGCTTTTAATGATTTCATGAAAAAGATTAATAATTTTGTTAATTTTGTCAATAAACTATAATGTTCTATGAAGGTAAAACAGTCGGAATATATGGAAATTTCCTTCTACATGGTTAACATTCTAACAACAAATGAAGGTAGATAGAGGTAGATGTCAACAATAGACTTCGTTAGGTCAGAGTTTTGGCGAATTAAGTTCAATATGGAAAGCTGTACTTATGTATGGCTGCGAAATTTGGATAACAACAAGTAATGACATTAGTCAAAAACTTCAAGCATTTCACAACAAGTGGCAAAGAAGAATATGGAAAATATGCTGCTCCAACATCATCAACAATAAGGACTTATGGCAGCAAATAGGTGAAAAAATGATAATGTATAAAATTAAGCGTAAAAAATGGAGATGGATAAGCCACACTCTAAACAATCAAGTAATACAACTGAAATGGACCTAGAATAGGACTCCCCAAGGTAGCAAAAAGCTAGGAGGACCCAATAACACCTGGCGTCGAACTACAACTTATGAACCAATGAGATAAGAACGAACTTGGTAGGAAAAGAAATGACTGCGTACAACACAGAACAATGAAGAAGACAAGTTGATACCCTATGCTCCCACGAGGGAGTAACAGAAAAAAACTAATGTTCTATAGTTTGTGTTAAGCAGATGACGTTTTACTAATCGCAAAGAAAGAAGATAATCTGCAACGACTATTATTTAGATTAAGCAAAACAGCTAAATGCTACAACATGGAAATATCTACAACAAAATCTAAATCCCTGAATATTTCGAAAAACCCATTAAGTGTAAAATATTCATTAACAATCAAATTATCGAAAAATTAATCAATTTTAAAAACTTGGCGTAAATATTGCCAGTTCAGCTCCTCTTGCAACACAAAAACAGAATTAAGAAGCTAGGCAGAAAAAACCGCAGAGATTTTATATGGAGAAATATACATCCATATAGAAAGCAAAACACGAATTATATACAATATGAATGCTATTGAGACAATCGCGGACATAAATAAATCAAACCCGAAAGACGGACAACAAAAATGAGAACTCTGAGGCAAATATGTGGATACACATTAAGAGATAAGAAACGTAGCACCGACATCAGAAACGTATCCGACATACAAGATATTGTCCATCAGAGTGGAAATAGACGAAAAACTGGAGAAATCACGGAAATAGAATGGCAGAACCTCAACTGGGGAAAATAGCTGAATCAATATAAAACGTCTACCAGGAAAACCTCTGAAAAGACGGTATAAACGCTGGACATTACAAAATTGAAGATTTAATATGTGTATTGAAAAAGCAGGCACAGGCACTAAATGCAAAGAAGAATTAGAAGAAATGAGAGAACGGGCTTAATAAAAGAAGAAGAAGGATTTAATATTATTTACACAAGTTGGTAAAAATTGTCCATAAGCAATTTGTTTGAGTGTTCCATTGAAAACATAAGCTGGTTGTTAATGTATTTGTGTACCAAGGCTAATAAGTATAAGTTGACAATAAAAGCATTGTGGATTTGCTTGACAAGAAAACAATATTTTGTTTTTTCGGTATATTGATATTTGGACATCAATCGGAACCAACCCAGCGTTTATACATTCAAAATTTTCGCTTAACCTTATTTATATAAAGTGGTATTCAAACGATGTGAGGTCTTAGAAGTTTGTTTAATATATGCTGAGGACGCCTAAGCTTAGTATGTATACTAAATAATGTATAAGTTCTACGTACACAGACGAAAAACTGAAAAATAAAATCTATTTTCTGAAAAACTTTATTCCAGAGAAATAAATATTCTTTTTTATTAATTAATTCTGTTATCAGTTAAATAAATTTAGGCAAATTTTCCACCAGTACACTAATTATTCATTAATTATCTGTTTAAGGACAAAACATATGCCTGTATAATATAAATTTGGATGGGTTTTAGGTTTTTCACAAAATCCCTTAAATCTTTATAAATATCCCTTAATTCGTTCCCTAATCCCTTATTCGTTTTCCAATTAATTGTTTCAACATTTGTTATTTTTGACTATACATTAACTTAAGTTTAACTCTTGTCTGCAGGGACAAAAACAACATCAATATGACGCATTTTGTGGATATGAAATTATAAAAATCTAAATTTAAATATCATAATATACTGGCTATGTATGCGTAGCTATGGTCTATATGTTTTCATTAATATTGACAGTGAAAGGAAAAATTGTGGTTTTTTTTATGTAGATCTTTTTGTGGGTCTCAGACTGAGCTAAGTACACTATCACAATTTGGACATAAGCATTTCATGTTATTCTTCTATTCGTAAAATTTTATTAAAAATTGCTATAACTATTCTTCAAACAAAGCTTTGTTTTTTTAATCATGAAGTAGTCTTTTGAGTATGTGTGAAATATTTTGAGTTAATTAAAATATGCAAATCCCAACTATATTTCGAAATTATTGCATTATAAACATACATTTGCCAAAATTCAATACTTTCATAAATAAATTTGATTTTAATAATTCCATTCGAAACTTGAAAAAAAATTTAGAATACCAAAACAAAAAACAATTTGAGTGAAAAACAAACCATTCAAGTTTAGTCAATTGATTCAAAAATTGTTCGGTTGGTTGCCTTATTTCTAGGACACAAAAATTTTACCGTGCTCAAGTACCATTTAATTATGTTCATCGTAACCAAGTTTGATGATATTAACATTAAATACATTTGTTATTGTTGTTTTTGTTTTTGTTGATAATGCTTATGCAATGCAACCATATATAATTCCAAAATATAATTTTTGTCTTTTCTACATACATAACGACGATCTCAACTTCAACTCCGAGTAGTTTTTTTTTCTCCAATTTACAAATAATTACTTGAGTTAAGTAAAAAAAAAAAAAAAAAATAACTAATATGATACAATAATCAGTTGATGTGTGGTAAAAATTATAAAAGGTGATCATTTTATTAGAACAGAGTATAATAACGATACCGACGGACTGGCTCGTTAACTCCAGTCAGTGAATGCTATTTTGTACACATGTAATGTAAGTGCAAGTGAAAATTAAATTTTAATATTTCTTTTGCACTTTTTTCTTTACTGCGATCATCAATTATTATTATTGTATAATTACTTTTTATTTTCTGTTTTTAATTGATGAGGTCTGAAGCCAATTATTTCAAAGAGGTAACATTGAAAATTTTTCAAAACAAACCTTGTAAAATAAGGAAAAAAAAAACAATTAAAAAATTAATGATAAACTATATGAGTATTCTATATATAATTATTATATAGGTAAAATATATTATTATAAATATATTTGTGAGAGCTGTGGTACAGTAAGGGTTAAATTTTGGTTATACAATTTTCTTATAAACGTACGCAAAGACGGTTTTTTTTTGTCATTTTAGGATAAGAATGTTCAGAAACTATAATCTCTAAGAAATGCATTCGATCTAATAAACATATATATCGAATTTTCTTATAAGCTCACTTAATGGACTACAGGACGATGATTGTAATGTATTTAGATCTGAAATTAATGAAATTTTGAGTGCTATGATTATGAAATTAATATTAACCAACATAAAAGAAAAACATTTATAGGTTATTATATTAGTTCAATTCTGGTATTGGTGTTAAAATTGAGTAGCAAATAGAATTTTTAATTTCTTTGGTTGTTGTAGGAATCGACATCAATGAAAATCGTAGTTTTCCTTAAATATTACTATATTATAACATCTACCGCATGTAGTATATAAATAATAGTTAATCATCAAATCTGTCATCCAGAAGGCTAACATATTACAAATTTAGATCTGAATATATACTATATTTACTGAGCATTTCTAATTTTATATACTTTTATGTTAACTTGCCAGTGTCTATTTATTATATATATGTTTATATGTTTGTATGTTTGGTAGGTAGGTTGGAATATTTTTGTTAATATTAAAACCAAACGCTAAAAGTGAAAAATGGATTTTGTTTAAAAAATTTAAAGATAGAGTTCTGAAATTTTGCATAGTTACTCATGATAAAAAAACAACCGGACACGGTACTTTACAAAGCTATCAAATGACACGTTCGTGTTGCTGTCGTATAACTCCAAGTACATCTAAGGAATATTTGAAAAACCAATTGTGTTACGGGCATGCAAATTTACACTTAGACACTCTTTCACAAATAAAGAAATTCGACTGTTACCGATTTCGAAAATGTGGACTGGTTCGGGTTGCTACTATACAACTCCTAGCATGTACGTCTCAGGAATATTTGAAAAGCAATTGTAATACAGGCATGAAAATTTACACTTAGATTCTTTTTCACAAATAAAGAAATACGACTGTTAACTATTTCGAAAATGTGGACTGGGTCGAGTTGTTGCCGAACAACTCCTAGTACGTCTCAGCATATTTCAAAAACCAATTGTGTTACAGGCATGAAAATTTGCACTTAGATACTTTTGCACAAATAAAGAAATACGACTGTTTCCGATTTAAAAAATTTGGACTGGTTCGGGTTGCTGCCGTACAACTCCTAGCATGTACGTCTCAGGAATATTTCAAAAACAAATTATGTTACAGGCATGAAAATTTACACTTAGATACTTTTGCACAAATAAAGAAATACGACTGTTTCCGATTTCGAAAATTTGGACTGGTTCGGGTTGCACGGCAGCAACTCCTAGCATGTACGTCTCAGGAATATTTCAAAAACAAATTATGTTACAGGCATGAAAATTTACACTTAGATACTTTTTCACAAATAAAGAAATACGACTGTTACCGATTTCGAAAATGTGGACTGCTTCGGGTTGCTGCCGTGCAACTCCTAGCATGAACGTCTCAGGAATATTTCAAAAACAAATTATGTTACAGGCATGAAAATTTACACTTAGATACTTTTTCACAAATAAAGAAATACGACTGTTACCGATTTCGAAAATGTGGACTGGTTCGGGTTGCTGCTGTACAACTCCTAGCATGTACGTCTCAGGAATATTTCAAAAACAAATTATGTTACAGGCATGAAAATTTACACTTAGATACTTTTGCACAAATAAAGAAATACGACTGTTTCCGATTTCGAAAATTTGGACTGGTTCGGGTTGCTGCCGTGCAACTCCTAGCATGTACGTCTCAGGAATATTTCAAAAACAAATTATGTTACAGGCATGAAAATTTACACTTAGATACTTTTTTACAAATAAAGAAATACGACTGTTACCGATTTCGAAAATGTGGACTGCTTCGGGTTGCTGCCGTGCAACTCCTAGCATGTACGTCTCAGGAATATTTCAAAAACAAATTATGTTACAGGCATGAAAATTTACACTTAGATACTTTTTCACAAATAAAGAAATACGACTGTTACCGATTTCGAAAATGTGGACTGCTTCGGGTTGCTGCCGTACAACTCCGAGTACGTCTCAGCATATTTCAAAAACCAATTGTGTTACAGGTATGAAAATTTACACTTAGATCCTTTTTCACAAATAAAGAAATACGACTTCTACCGATTACAAAAATTTTGAAGGGTTCGGGTTGCTGCTGAACAACTCCTAGCACGTCTCGTATCCAAAGTACGTCATGTAAAAACAAAGTCAGAATACACAAAATAAAAAACTTCAAAAACCAAAGAAATCCCCGTACAAAAAAAAAATTAAACATACTATTCTATTGCAGAAAAGATTAGACCCACCGTTAAACTTGTCCAATTATAAATGTTTTGATTTTACATACATCTCATATAGCTACTGAAAGTTTGTAGTAAAATAAAAATGAAAAAAAAAACAATTGTAAATCATTAGGACAATACTGAACCGGAATTGACAAAACGTGAATCAACTTTTTTGTTCAATAGAGTAGTAGAGTAGGATCAGGTAGGACTAAAACTCATAAAGACGGTTGCGGTAAATTGTTTGATCACTTATTTTTACAGCAGGTTTATTACATTAATTCATAATCATAACATAATAAAAGTAATGGCAAGTCCATCTTTGATGAACATTTATCATGTGGTCATATCAAATTTATCTGTCAGGAATAACTAAATTATGTAGATATCAAATTATCATTGAGTTTATTTAATTTGTAAGGAGCATATTTAGTTATAGTTTTTAAAATTTTAATATTTCAGACTTTGGAGAAACCTTAATATATAAAATTTATGAATATTAAGAAATTTCGAAAGCCAAATAAGAGGTCTTTACATCGACTCAAGTATTCCAAAAACTTTTGAATTAAGTTTACCACGTACAAAAACAACCAACGATTGGCAAATTAACATTTGAAACGCCTCCATAGTATGTTAAACATATGCAATAAATAAACAATAAGAGAATTTCATGTTAAATATTATAAACTATAGCTTAAAAAACGTTCATTCGGAAACCCAAGGTGAAGGTAGATTGATAGAATAATGCAAGCCCAATTATGTAAACCTTCATTAAATGAAATGAAGGGATTCCAAACAGAGAAATTAATTAAAAAAAATATTAAGGATTTCCGATTTGGGTTGTAGTAACGTCATTGAAGAAGAAGAAGAAGATGAAAAGAAAAATTGCTACCCTTCAAAGTTACTAAAAGCAACAATTTAAAAAGTAAAAAAGAAAAATAAGCAGTTCATTTTAAACTATTTTTTAATATTATAACTCTTTTGAAGGGCGACTGCCCTGTGGTCATGTAAAATAAAGGATTAGTAACTTTTAAACAAAAACAAAACAAAAAAATAAACAAATACGCTTGGCATTGTCAACCTGATGAACAAATAAAAGCACTAGTTAGTTAGTTAGTTGATAGATAGAAGGGGCTAACTACCACCTCATCGCTTAAAACCCTGCCAATTTGTTTGCAACATTTCTTTATATTACTACTTGATTAATTTCGTAACCTTAGCGTAGATTGCTGTTCCAAATTAAGATTTAAAGGGTTATACTAAGTTTTTAAACATTTTATTTTTAAATAGTTGAATAATGGTGAATAGAAACTAAGTACTAGAAGTATGGACCTAAATCGAATATTTCATTTTTTCTAAGGTTTATAACACTAATAAACTAGATATATAAAATATATGCTAGCCCTTAAAGGTAAAAATTATTCTAAATGTTAATCTTTCCAAGTTACACTTTCACCATTAAATATTGTTTGGCAAAATGTCCGATTTTGTTGAATGAATAGTTTGAGAAGCATACTTTTTATGGCATAACACTCAATAACATTTTCCGCTAAACTAAACAACTTCGACTAACACACAATTATATTTTTGGGTATAGTACAAACCAAAGACTTTAATTGTATTTTAGTTAGATAAGTCAGCAAATCATAATTTTCGAAATTAAGGGCGTTTCCGAACCTCTCGCAGTTGCACTTGATACTCGCACTAAACCTGTTAAATCGCAATAATTTTTTTTTTATTTTCAGTTTTAATAAATTTAATTTAGCGATATTTAGTGTATTTGAGACTACACTAAAATTTTGACAACAAATCAAGTGCGATTTGTCAAGTTTAGGGCGAGTATCAAGTGTAAGTGCGAGAGGTTCGAAAACGCCCTAAATTAAAAATTTATAATCAAATAACATTCAATTTAGAAATAATTTTTGAATATACAAAAAAAAAATTATTGTCCCTTGCAAAATAACATAAACTACAACGTAAAATGGGATATTTTCATGAAGGTATACAAAATATTGTACTAAAGCTATATATATTTTATCTAAAAACCTTTTTTTTATAAAAATCTTTGTTAAAATTTTTTGATGATTATTTTCTTCTTCAAATTCCTCATTGATTCGTAAAATAAAAAAGGAAATATTCCAATCTTAATGAAAACATAAATTTTTTTTTTTCACAAAATTTTATTGAAAATTCATGTTTTTTTCCAATTTTTTTTTTTTTTAAATTTAAATTGAAAATATTTTTAATTCATCATAAAAAAAAAATACCTGTTTCGATTGTTAAAAGCATGTTAAAATATTTCTTCACACTCATCTGATTCCATTCACTTTTTAAATAATCTGTCGTAGGTCTATTTATTGTTGAAGATACCAACCACAGCACATCTGATGAAATTATTTAGAAGTTAATTAACTCAATTAAATGAAAAAATGCAGAAATTTACAAGACATGATACAAACAGGTTATTTTTCTTGAATTTTTTCTATTTTCTATTTAGAATTAAAATCATTTAAAATATGTAGAAACATAACTATGATAACGATGTAAAAATTAAGGGTTAAAAAATAATCAAAAAGCACGAAAAAAATCACTTTATATAGTTAACACCTAATATGTATAACCTGTATCTAAAAAAAAATTTTACATATACACCACCTGAATTCCATAGACTGGGCAATGTCGCCTCCGTTATACATGTATACACGATAAATTAGGTGTATAGTATAGAGAGAGAGTGCGTTGCTCAATTCATTTTAGTATCATTATTTTTATATATATATATATTTTTTTTTTCGCTCCACTGGTTTAACAATTATGTTCAAACCTAAAAACAAGATTTTCTACAAACATATGTATTTTATGGAAGATTTACACGTGAAATTAAAAAACTAAATTAAAACACAATTCATACTTGAATAAACAGGCGCGCTTGTTACCAACTAGTGATGGTGTTTGCATGTACAACAACATGGAGACTATTAAAATGAATACATATATAACTAGTGTTTTTATTTTTTGTTGTATTTTTTTTTTGTTTTTTTTTTTTTGTTAATATTAATAATTTATATGTATCTAAATCAGGTGAAAAATATTTATGCTTCTATGATGGTTGATTTTAAAAATTTTAATACATGAATTGCATCAAACCAAATAAAAGAGAACAGAATCAGACGAGAAATTATTTTAGGTCAATTTAGATTTTGTTAATTAAAATTAAGATTGATAATTTCAAAGATGATAAACGAACTTTACAAAAAATATATCTGTTAATTAAAACTTTTTGTCAAACTCAAATATCGATAGCTGAACAAGTTAAAAATAAAATTAAAAGCCCTAGTTATGTTTTACTGTAGTTATTGTATTTCATATCTTGATCGATTTCGCTTATTACACAATCGTTAGAACACTTATTCAGTCATTTAGTCATCCAGATGATGGTGTAATAATCAAAATCGATCAAAATTTTAAATAAAATTTTTGTCTAAATCCTAAAGCTATATCTTCTATAAAATGAAAACTATTTTGCCTTACCTATATTGTGAACGAAACTGAAGATTTGTCAAAAAGAATAAATTATTAGATATTTGTTTAGAATTATGAAATACAGTAGTTGTATTTATGTAACATACTATAATTATTAAAATTAATATAAAAATTATTCTTTTTGAATTACAAAAATCTATAAAAAAAATACATATATTTTTTTCCTTATTCCTCTTGGAAATGTACTCAATTGCTAGCTGCTGTTTTCACTTGTTCCAACATTATGATTCTTTTTTCTAGTTCTTGTTTTATCGTCCTAAGCTCCATTCTAAGCTCATTCGGGTGATATTGTTTGACAGCTTTGTAAGTGTAGGGCCTATCCAACATCCATTTCCATCTTCTGATTTATTTCGATATGGGTTCTTCATCGGTTAGTATCCACAGATCCATGTTCTTATTGTGTTTAGCCAAAATATTCGGCATATTATCTTTAGACATTTATTAATGAAAACTTATAATTTGTGGTTGAGGATTTTTGATGTTAACCAAGTTTCCAATTGTTTCCATTTTTGATGTTAACCAAATAAATACTCGAAATATTGTAGATATGTATTAAAATAAGTGTAAAATTGCAGTATCGTACTTAATTAAGCACGAAAAGGTGATTCTACTTAAGTTACTGTCAAGAACAAAAATTGAAAAATATCGATTGCAATCTTTCAAATGCAGCTCTTGCTTTCTTTCCCTAGTTGCTATGATACTTCCCAAGTAGTAGAAGTTGTTCACGAATTCTATTTGTTCCCCTTTCAGCCTTAGATGTTTTGTGCTAGTGTTATTTATTCTCATAAATTTGGTTTTCTCCAGGTTGATTTCTAGTCCGACATGTTTGGCAAGTTGTTCCATGTGTTCTTGTTTGCTCTTCATGTTCCTTCAATGTCATTCATCTCTACAATAAGACTCTTGCGCTCTCTTATAACACTATCATATAAACAGTTTTATAGAAGAATTAATGTGTATTTAAGTCTCCCGCAATTGTTTCGAAATGTTAGAAATGTGTTGTAGCATTAAAATGGGGATAATAATGTAGCATTAAAATCCTATAAGGCACCGGAGAAATTGCTGTAATACCGTTATAGGATTAGTATACGTATTATGGATTGGTGTATATGTTTTTATTTTGAAATAATTTATGTTATACGAGAGTGAGTTAGATATTATTTTTCATTTTAAAATAATCTTATGGAGTTTATATTTATTTCATGAGAAAGGGAGATAGATATTAAATACATATTTTTATATTTCTATGTAAATGATTTATAAAAAATGTCTTACATATAAATAATATATTTGCCGGCTAAGAATAATTGTTTTAATATTTACAATTATTGTGACCAAAAGACAAAATTTGGCTAGGAAAGAAATATCATTGACATTTATTATAATAATACTTCGAACAAAGACATTGCCTTCAAAAATAACCAATTTTTAAATAAATAAAAGAAATTATCTTTTTGAATTGCATCTTCAACATGTTAACATCTTTTTCCCTTATCGGGAGTCATATAGGAGTCTTATAGCACTAATTTTGTTTTTATGACAATAAAATGTTACGTGGGCATCTACGCATTATGTGCACAGTTAAATTAAAGCCAGGAATAACAATAACTATAAGATATAATTCCGGTCCTCTTATGTGGTATAGTTTTGATTTAAAGTACATTAATTTAAAAATCAACATTGATAACCAATATTAGAAATTGATTGTCCATTCCGTGTCATTTGATTGTTATCATGTCATTTGAATTCTAATCAGAAGATCCCAAGATCGAATACCGTTCAAGACATACTGTAAAAAATATTTTTTGTTCATGTTTTCACAATATGGTTACACTAAATTAAAATTTAGTCCCTAATGCGTCCTCTATGAAATTACAATAATTTTCCAGACTTAAATTAGTTGACATGTAAATAGAAATTAAAAGTAAAATTAAATTCATGAGTTTGTTAGTATGCCAAAAACTTCACTTAAAGTTAGGTGCTGATTGTATAATATTATAATTGTAAAAAATATTAAAAAATTAAGAGAGCCAAATATTTAGGAAAATTCGTATGATAGCTATTAAATTGTACATTCGTCTTTTCACGATAAATAAAGCTTAATCAAGAAACTTCACGTTCGTTATAGAGTAACAGATTAATCTGTTTTATAAACATATTTCGTTATAATGTCTTTAACTACAAACAACGACAAATAATGCTGTATATAGCTATATAACTATCAATATAGTTATATCCAGATAAAGATATTCAACGATTTTTGTTTTAAATGTCTTTAACGATCAACATTAGAAGAGCAACGATTAATAACGCTATTGTTAAAAAATTAGTAGTTTAAGATATGTAATTATGTGATAGAAGTTATACAAGTCCTATGGCCTAGGTCAATGTAAGCAGAATTAGTAAGTGTAAGGTCGATGGTTTGAGTCTCAATCCAGCCAAAATCAAATAAGTTTATTAGACATATTATATAACATATTGAAATTGAAATTTGTAAATCAAATAATAATATAAAAATATCTATAAAGAATACCCTCAGATAACTTTATAGAGTTATATATCGTTTTATTTAAGTACAGGAACTAAATTCAATATCGATCTTTAGTACCATCGTAATTATTTTTTATAACGAGCTTCACATAGATATCTCAATATCGTTGAAGAATTCTTTATACCTTGATGGTTGCTCGGGTAAGTATTGTAGAAATTTTCATAATAAATATAAGAAGGTACAAATTTAAATTCATAAGTGAAAAATATTCTAATGGAAGAGATGGATATCGGGATATCAAATCAAAAGAAGGCAGAACTTCGAATTTTTTTTTCATTGTTATTCTTTGGAAAAGCTCTTTATTTCAGTTACAACTCAATATCATCCAATGGTTATGTTAATTGAATTTTAAGGAGAAGATCTCGCAGTGAAATTCCGCTCAAGCCAATTCCGATACTGTAACATTTTTTTTGTTCAATTTGTGTAGTCAGTTTGTCAGATTTTTTTATTTTTCAAAACTTTAAACGCTCCTAGCTTCGTTAATATTGATTTTTGAATTTTTTGATTTTCAAAATTTTTATTATCCATATTTTTGTTAACATTAACTTTGGATCGATTTTTATAACTCACAGATGTATTTATAACACCTCTTAATAAGTTATAAAATCAATAAAAATAAAAATCAGAAGTCTAACATTATAAAAATCCGTTAACGTAGTTTTATGATAAATGAAATAACTCCTAAAACGGATTTGTTATTATTAACTTTAGGGCTCAAATACGATTTTTTGATATAAAATTGTATTTTTACATTAGCAAAGCTTTAAATGCTCATATCTTTTTAATTCTTGCTTTAAAACTCCTGTTCTATGATTTTCATAATTTCGAACTTTTTTCCTTGACCAGTCGATTTGGCATAAATAATATTATAAATACTTAATGTACACAAATCGAACACCATCTAATAAAATCTTTAATAAAAATAAAATCGGAAGCCATCCCTGCTTTATTTATTTTCATTTTTAAATTTTAATTATTAGGTGACTAAATGTTATGATTTTTTTTTTATTTTTTTAAATTTTAATTTATTTTTCATAGCATTCAACCTTTGCAACATTTTTGTATATACAAGAATAATAAAAACAAAAACAAAAAATAGCATAAATAATAAAATAAAATATAGGTAGGTAACACTAATTATTTTCACTTCAGGCTGTACTGTGTACTTTATCTTTAAATTAATATACACGGAATACATTTTTGTTGTTATTATTTTAATTCATCAAGTTTTTATAATAAAAAATGTTGGTTGGTTATGATGTAATGGACATATGTAATTTGCAGCAATTTGTCACATAGTTTTAACCATAATAAAAATTACAAAGAATCTGAAAAACAAAAAACACAAAAACATTTTAAATTCTTTTTTTTTTCCCTCAACTTCCATGATTTTTTTTTGTATTGTTTTTTTTTTATTTATTTTTTTTTTTTTTATTTGCATTATTTCATTTAACGCAATCTCATTTTTGTTTGAAACACAGAGGAACGGTTTACTAATGGTATAAATAATTCAACATTACTTTGCAGTAATCTTTCATTTGTCATATAAATTTGTAATAGAATCATCGTTAATAATACCAACAACAACAACAACAACAGTAACAGCAAATATAGTAAAAATAACACAATACAAAAAAAAGAGACAAAAAGAATGAAAACAAAAACACAGCTCCCAAAACTAATTAAACGCATCAAAGAAAAATTTTCATTTCAACGTAACTATTGTTGTATGAAATTAAAAGTGATTTTTTAGCACAACAAAGTTTATGTTACAAAAGCAAAAACAAAATAAATGTTTTTGTATTTTTAAAGTAGCCATTTCAACAATATTATTATGGATACATCAAATAGAATTGCAAAAACCCTGATCCAAAAAAATTGCACAAAATGTCAGAAATGAAAAGAATTTTTATGAAAGAATATTACACGTATTTATGTACCTACTAGTATGTGCAACACTGTTAATTACTATCATCAGCATCATTCAACAACTTTTATTAGAAAAAAAAAGTATTATAAGCATTCAGTGCGTCGGTCGGTTCTCTTATATACAATTAATTATTGTTATTGCGATAAAAATTATTTTAATACATCACTAACAATATTTTCTAGTAGCACGTTTCAATTCGATAAGTTTATAGCTGGCAGCATATTAAATCATATGACTGGTTCATATTGATTATTATATATATATATTAATGTATATATACATATAATAATAACAAATAAATTGTGCTGTTGCACAAATTTTTCAAAATGATGCTGTTATAATATTATTGTATGAATGTTGAGATATCATAAAGCATAAGAGCACAAATAGAGAAAATATGTAATAATATGTAGTCTACTGTATCAAAATGTAGTAAATAACTTTAAAAAAATTCTGAATTGGACATCATACTAATTACATGATGTATGAGGAAACTTTAGCCGATTGTTTTATATCGCAATATTTAAAACAACGAAATTTTGATATTATTTTTTTCGAAAAGGATCCAATAACATACATTACGTTTTATATAGGTAGGTATTATATGGTATGTGTACATTGCATATATTGAATTTTTATTGCTTATTGTCAACAAAATATTCATTTTTTTTTTTTTTGTAAGTTGCATTCTGTAATATGAAATCAAAATTAGAAAATGTTTTCTATTTAATGATTATGTTGTAACTAGGCTAGTATTATATACTAGGATAGTGTCCAATCTGAGGATGATAATGGAAAGCAATGTTATTGTTTTTTTTGTCAGCAAAAATCTCATACATAATACTTCGAATAAAACTCAGATATTACTTTAAACGGTAATTAAATCGAGATACTTTTATAGATTATAATTATGAGTGTCGTATGTTTCAAATAGAATACATAGCAATATATACAGGGTGTTTGAGCACTTAACTACAATATAACAATATAAAAATTTATGTTTGATATCCACAAAAAAGCACTATAAAGCAACTCGCCTATTGAATCTTTTGGTTTTTTCAGCTGTATTAAACGATATAATTTTAGTACATTTTAGTATTATTAATATTAGCTTATATAGATCAAAACAAGGGCTAAACAACAGCTACAAAATGACATGACCATGTGGTAAATAAATTTTCTAGGGGAAACTATCAAGGCTAAAAAAATAATAACAGTATATTTTCTTCCTGTAACATTTGCCAAAAATAATATACTTTGTTGAACTGACGGTTATGTGCTCAAGTTAAGCAGTATGAAGAAAAGCTAAGAATATTTATGTGAGATTGTGAGTCTATCAAAAAGCAAAAAAAAAAAACAAATGTGAACACATCAAAGACCAAATATTTTTTTTCCCCAATACAAGAGGTAATCCCCGAAGGACATCCAGAGCCCAAGTCCCGCGTGTCTCTTCAGAATATGCGAATCGAGCCTATTACAGCTCACCTATCTTTTTTCCTTTATAATATAAAAATAATCTACATTACATCGGTTAATGATTTTGTTTCCTAAATCTTTCGATTACGTCTTTAGAAATTTATTATAGTAATAGTTTTCGTGGAGGCTTGCTAACAACATAATAATTTCCATGTCGAAAATTCTATCACTGTGATATTGCCCGTAAAACAAATAGTCATAGCAATAATTTCCACTTAAGAAGATTATTTAAATACCTATATTAATTTTTTTCAAAGAAAAATTAAAGACATAATAATTTTCGTAAGGGGAACCATTATCGTAGAATTTTCCATTTTATATAATGAAGAAGTTGCAGGGTTTCGTTCTCTTGAGTTGACGGACATTGTTATTGATATCAAGAACTGCTGATGCCATTTTCGAGTTCACATAAACTTCTAGTGCTCGTGTTTTAATGCATATTTTTTGATTTCATCAGTGACTTTTTCAATGTGTAAGTCAAAGCCGAAATCAGTGCTACGTACGTACGTACTTAGGTGCATTTGTTACCAGATTATACTCTCAATTTTTTTTTGTGTCATTTTATTATATCCCAATGACTAAAGGTACTAGACTAGGTCGAAAAATCATTTTATTTTTAAATTTTTGCAGCATTACGATGTTGGTTTTATGTTCAAAAATTGTTTATATTTCAAAACTATTATTTATATATCTTTTAGAAATAACCATTTTTTATATAATATAATATATCCCCAGATTGTCATAGTCAAGGGTTTGTTTGGATATTTATATTATGATTGATTTTATACGGAATAGTTACAAGCCTACGCGTGTAGGTTAGTATACTAGTTACGTAGCCTGGTGCTATGACATCTAAAAAATTATAGCTTCGGCTGGCACCCTCTTTTGAAATAATCAATACAAAGTATATTATTTACCAATGAAGAAGGTAAAACTAAGAACTAAACTTAGTATTTTTCCTTATTTTGAACACATTAAATGAATCATAAAAACAATTAATTTTTTTCATTCGTTTTTTTAAAAAGATTATGTGCACTGAAAACCTTTGCAAAACATCAACCAGGTAAAAAAATCTTGAAAAGAATTTCCATTCGAAATTACAGTTAAAGTAAAGCAATATTACGTTAGACTTGAAACCTGATCCTCAATACTACATTTTACTTTAACAATACATCGAAATCCTTTAGACACCCTATATCAAGTGATAATTTATGAACGGGCAATAATTGTATGTAATGATGATGATGACAGTGTAAATTTGATAAACTGAGATGTGTCAGTGGTTTTTATTGAGATTGATTGAAAAAAGTATTTAGCATTGTAGTTACAATCATTTTTTATTTTTGTTTTTTTTTGATTTCATAACAAATTGGAGAATTTTAATTTGAGTTTTGGTACATGTTAAAGAAGCTGTAATGATTTGATCATAAAATTATTTTTTTAGCTTTTCTTATGAATTTATTCTATTGCATTGCAATGACCTTAATTATTTAAGTATTTTTGATTTTTTTTTTTAAATTTTGAAATCTTTTTATCGAAATATTTTAATTTTAGTAATTAGAATCGATAACCTATTTGTATTGTAAATTAAAAGAAGCGGAAACTGTATATTAAATTATAATGTTTTGGTGTGACAAAATGACACCGTTTAAGTTTTCTATTTTTAATATTAAATTTATTGACAAGAAAATATATTTTCTCTTGAGTTTAACTTTTGGCTGTGATTGTCAATATAGTATTACTCTACAGGTCCGAATAAATTATTTATTTTAACTGAATCTAGGCCTAAGATGCATTAACAAATATTTGTTTCGAAAGTTAGTACAGAATCAATTTAAGTCTTTTTGGACTACTGAGGTTCTGAGCCTGACGCAATATTGTCCTAACTAGTACATTTGAATAATAACAGTGAAAATAGTCAAATATTTTCCTTTTAATTGTACTCGATACTGAAGAAGTCTGCATGTAGTAGACGAAATACGCGTATCTGTCTGATATAAGCATATCAGTAAAATTAAAAGGAAAATATTCGACTATTTTCACTGTTATACCAAAATTTTACTCTAACGCTGGAAAACAAGTTTTTATAAAAACTAGTACATCTTACCTTTCAATTGTTCTACATCGACGAGTCAGTAAAGGCGTCTTAGTTTAATTTTTATTCGCTAGGTCTATGTGATATAATTAGGTGTTACATTTTCTGTTCCAAATCTCTTCGTCAGACACAGGACCATAAAATCGACGAATAATTTGTTTTTCGAAAATACCAAGTACCTGCTCACTTATTTTTGTATAGCAGTACCGAAAGGATGAGAATTTCGACAGTTGTGATTTGGTATTTCGAGATGGGAGTTTTTAACCCAGTTAATTATACAAACCGAAGCAGCAGTTTTTTGAAAGGATAAGATAATTCTTAGTCTTATTTGAACTAAGATGTTATTTTTACTGTTTATGACAGTAAAATTTGAAATACCAAGACAAAGACAAATTGAACTACCTCAAAACTATGTGCGCCGACAGTAATGTGATGTGCAATATGATAATATTGCTAGGAATGTTTATTTGTCAAGAGAATATACTTTGTATTTTTCTCATTTATAAGATTACCCATCTTTCCCACTTCTTTCCACTCGTCATGAAGTTCCAATTATATTAGACGTCGTTCGCAAAATCAAAATAAAGTACTTAAAAATTAATATTCAGTAAGTGTAAGGCTTACCCAATGTTAAGGCGACCTAATTTAATTAGTAAAATTACTTTCTGAAATATTTTTATTTCTTAGAAAGAAAGTAACACAAAGCAGCCGATTCAATCTACAAACTTATACTGTGGAAGGATTCAAATTTTTTAATTTATGAAAAGTTAAAAACAAAATTAACGAATTTAGTTTTAATTTAATTTTTTTAAAACAAAATAAAACTAAAATAATGTGTGGTAAGATTTTTTGCCCTATGCTACCATCTCACACTGAAGAAATTGAAGAATAAAGTTGGGTTTGACTGGTAAACATTTTAAGTGTGATAATAGGTTGTTGGCTCTAAAGAATAACATAACATTAAATTACATCATTTTATATGAGATCTACATTATGCGAATTACTACCAGCTAGAAATGAAAATATAACAGCAAGACCATGTTTTAGAATTAATACGCAGTTAGTTGAATTTACAATAAATAAAAAAATAATCCCAAAAAAGCAGCAGGCTACGTTGGTATTTCTTTATTCTTCCAGAGTAATGAAAAATAACTTAATCTTCAATGCTATCTTCAGAATAAGTTATTTTTCATTACTCTGGAAGCCATCCATAATTATATATAATGATCTTAAAACCAGATAATGACGAACAATGGTCAACCATCAGTCTACGGCCTGTGTTGTTAAAAGTATTTGAAA
The DNA here is from genome assembly GCA_963942445.1 of Argyra leucocephala. Taxonomy (NCBI): domain Eukaryota; kingdom Metazoa; phylum Arthropoda; class Insecta; order Diptera; family Dolichopodidae; genus Argyra; species Argyra leucocephala. Next base: position 79,213,004 of record OZ012681.1, on the reverse strand, counting down.
AAATTATATCACATAAAATGAAAACGCAAATAAAAATGATGAAGGGAGTCCCCTGCACCAATTTGCTTTCAACCTGAACATAGCATGATCGAACAGGTACATAGAATAACTGTCCAAATAAAACAAGAATTTAAGATGTCAGTCTTTTAAGATGTCATACAGGCATTTGACAAAGTGTGACACGATGGATTAACCCATAAAATACAACAAAAGCTATCAGTTGAGTCTCATCTACTACTAAATTCTTATATAACCAATATACGTTTTAGAGTGAGATTCAAATTGTATGTAACGGAAGAACATGAAATTAATGCTGGTGCCCCACAATGTAATGTACTAGGACCAATTTAGTATACATGTCTGATCTAACAGAAAACAGGAACATGGTAATTTTAAGCTGGCATGCAAATTTACATACAGAATCTAAACAAATTTGCAAGAAAATTTGCAGAAGATACAAGAATAGCTCTATAAGTGGAAAATTAAGATAAATGAGAGCCAAAGTGTGCATGTCACTTTCTTGTTAAACAAGGGTTTATGCTCGCCATCAGTTGATAAAAAAGGGGATAATTATTTCGCAAATTAACAAAGTTAAATACCTGACAAAAGGCTAACGTGGAAGAAGCACATCACTGCAAAAACTAAATAGCAAATAAAAGGCATGACGAACAGCATTTATTGGCTAATTGGGAAAAGTTCTACACTAGATCTTGAACACAAAGTGTAATTGCTATACATAACCATTCAGAAACCAATCTGGTCCTATGAATGTCAGTTATGGAGAACTTTATCTAGAGAGAGATGTCATGTATAGGAGAACTATGGATGTCAGTTATGGAGAATAGTAACATCGAATCAATTCAAAGGATGTAACCAAAAACTTTACTCACCATAACCCCGTGGTACTTTAGAAATATGAATCTACATAAAGATTTGAATATACCCTATATAATCTAACAGAATAACTGGAAAAATGTAAACAAATATGCAATCAGACTAATCCAACACCCTAACCATTTGTGGCGAGAGATCTACAAAATATTCCAATGACCAGCAAGTAAAGAAAAACTCGTGAGCAGTCATGTGAAAATTGGAATGAACGAGCAAATACAAAGGGTCAAATCAATAGACTAGACCTTCCAACTTTTTAGATTTTAATATTTGAATAAACCATAAAGGTCACTATTGTTATAAATTATTGTCATTTTTGTTTAGAAACATTCAATAAATTCAGTTAAGAGGGGAAAAAATTTATATAAGAGCTCAATGCGTACAACAAAAACAGTTAATATCATCAATTACTGGTGATATTTTATTCCTGACACTGAGATATTTTCACACTATGTTGGGCTACTCATATTCCTGCTACTTCGAAAACTAAGATAGGTTATATGTTAACCTAAATAGATGATTAAGACTTCAGTCGTTGGATGAAGTTTTTTCTGAAAATATGATGTCTAAGTCGTACGATAATTTTAGTGTAATCTTAAGAAAATATACTGAAGAATGTAGTGTTAATGGAAGGATTAGTAAACGAGATAGAAGACTTAAGTTTTGGATAAATAAATTGTTATTAGATAAAATTAATTATAAAAATAAACTCAGAATAAAATGTTCAAAACATAAACACAATAAGAGATATAGGGAACGTTATGATAAGTTATGTAAGGAATTAAAAAAAGAAATATAGAGTTGTCGGAATAATTTCTATAAAAATGAACTTGATAAATGCAAAGGTAATCTTAAAGGTGAATGGAAATTGGTGAATTCAATTGGGAATAAAGCATGTGATACTGGTAAACTAAAAATGTTGATAATGTCATTACAGATAAAAAACTTATAGCTGATACTTTCAATGAATATTTAGTTAATGTAAGTACGAATATTTCTAATTTACAGGTTTGTGCATATTGGGCCTTTTTCTGAGAAGCGAATCACTTTTTCACTACGTACCGGTAGAGCATAACATTGTATCACATTTGGTATTCTGAGAAGCGAATGATACGATATTTTGCAAAGCTGACAGCATTGCTGGTTGAAACTGTCAAATTCATTTTTTTTTTATGTTTTGACATTTTTGTTTTAATTTTCTGTTTGAACAGTGAAATTAAGTGAAGTTAAATTCAAATTTTATAGATATTAAAAAATGTTTTTGCATTTATAATACGAAACATCGTCTGATGAGAAGGAAGAGATGAATTTACTTAGAATAAAAAGAAGAGAATTGAGGGATAAAGCGAATCCATTAGATTTACCTATTTTAACGTAGGTATAAGTTATAACAACTATATACATATGTATGAATATGATATGAAATAACAAAAAATATGATCAATTTTATTTGGTTTGTTAGATTTATTAAGTATTTCAGGCTCTCGAAAGAAACCTTTGTAATGGTTCTAGATAAATTAGACAATAATTTAAATCCTACAATTAGTCCACATTCAGTAAAACCCAATATTGGCTAGAACATTGCGCTTCCTTGCTGAAGGAAGTTGACAAAAAGTCGTGAGGAACGATTTTTTGGTAGGCTTAGCTACGAAACATTGTCAATATTTGAGACGGAATTGTGTCGAGAGTATATAAAATTTACTGAAACCAAAAATAAGCAAAATTATCCATCAAATTCGGATTTTATAATAAATTTGGATTTCCAGGAATAATTAGATGCGTTGATGGAACACATGTAAAAATCATTGCACCAACAAACATTCAAAATGCCTACTATTTGTAACTTTTCTATAATTAAAAATGTATTATAAAATTTAATAATTATTTTTAAATATATATATATATATATATATATGTATATATAAATAAAATTAATTTACTTGAATTTTACTTTAATTATATACTTACTTTTTCTCTTTCGCCATCTTTCACTAACTTTTTCTATAATGATATATTTATCGTTTTTTCTGACAGCGAACAAAAAAAAACGATTCTCGTAATACCATGAAAATCGAAACGTTGCGATAAAAACCGATCAGTATCGCTATTTCGCTTCACAGAATACCAAAAATAGAATTTATCATATTTTTCATTGTTACATTGAAAATTTATACGGTGAAACTTTTCAAAGAAATAGTTTCTTTTTTGAGCCAATTACTCCGTTAGAACTGTTATTTGAGATAAAACACTTAAAGAACTCGAACTCAAGTGAACTTGATGGCATTTCTAATTATACTCTTAAATCAATTTCTTTTAATATTGTAGATATTCTGGTGTATATTTTTAATAAGAGTATTTGCGATGTTATTTTTCCGGATGGATTCAAATGTGCTAATGTCTTACCACTCTTTAAAAAGAGTGGTAATTGTGGAGTGCAATTCTGAAGAAATAAACAGTTATATCTCTTCTACCATCAATTAGTAAGCTGTTTGAAAAAACTATTAAAAACAAAATTCTTATGTTCCTAACTAATATTAATTTCTTTAGTCCTGTACAATTTGGATTTCGAAAAGGGAAATCAACAGAAGATGCTCTACCGGTATTTTCTACAGAACTTAATATTAATTTTGATAAAAAAAGAAACACAGCCGCCCAGTTGACCTAAATTAGTTGGAACTCCAATTGGGTCTCCATATATTTTTTCCGAAATTGTACAACGTACCAATGGTACAGAATGGTACACATTTTCGGAAAAGCTGAATGAAAACTAATTGGAATTCTAATGTTTTTTCCTATGAAAGTTGTCACTTTTTTTAAAATGTACCAATGTCGGAATTTTTATCTGAACATGTACCTTAAATATACCTAATAAAAATTAATGACGTCATAGTTTTGTTACTATTTATCCACAATAAATTCCTATCATTATTCCTAAAGGAATTCTAACGTTTTTACCAACAATGTTTCCACACTTTGTACCAAGTATTATTCTTGTAATTTTCATATGGTTTTTCCAATATTATTTCACCCTCTTTTCTTTATATTGTTCCTATACTTTTTCATATGGTTTTTCCTATAATTTTTCCTACGTTTTTTCCAATATCATTTCACCCCTTTTTCCTTGTATTATTCCTATACTTTTTCCCATAATTTTTCACACTATTCTTTATTCAATTCTGTTTCACCCTGTTGTACCTTGTGTTATTCCTATAGCTTTTCTTAAAATTTTCCAAATACTATTTCACCCTACTGTATCTTAAAATAAAATAATTTAAAAAAAAGAAAATTGTAGTACTTAATAGTGTTGTTTTATTCAAATAATTAAAACAAAGAAAATATATATATATTATATATAAACTCATATTAAGTATTTGATGGCATTCTCCTCTTTTGTTTGATAAGGTTTCACTAATTTTAGAATCTGAAAGAAAATTATTTTTAATATTAGTAAGTAAAAATATATATAATTTAGTAAAACTTTAGTTATTTATAAAAGTTATTTATATATTTAGTAAAGCTTTTAATAATCTAAATATGTCATATATAATATATCATTTAAATTAAGTCAAATGTCCTTACTGAGAAGGCAATTCCAAACGTTTTTTGGGTTCTAATCCACTATTTGGTTGATCACTGTTTCTTTTTTCATACTAAAATCTTATTAAAAATTCGTTTCAAATATTATTATAACGATATTTATTATTTTCTTTTTTTTTTAAATATTTTTCTATTTATCACGATTTTGTTAATAAAAAACATAGTTTTATATATTGTGTACATAATAATACTACAAACTTTATTTATAATATTTTTAAATTATTTTATACTTACAAATTTTTGCAACTATGATATTATCAAAATGTTTTTTTTTATTTTTTTTTGTTTGTTAGATAATACTACAACTTTACTCTCGCACAAAAATCAAACGACTAACACTTAATTGTTCCAATATTTGTTGGTACTGTTTCAGTTTTTTTTCCAAGTAAAACGAAAAATTGTTGGAAATAGTATTGGTACATTTTGTATGATAATGTTTTTCTAAACGTGTAAATCGTTTTACCAATATTTTTTCCATTGTGGTTTCGCGTTGATAAAAGTTATTTGCTTATTACAAGGTACAAGGAATAATTGCTGGAAACATTGCTGGTATAATTAATGTGAAAACATTTTTTTTGGATTGGACGTAATTGAAGATTTTATTTATGACGAATAAATTTTTTTTATGACGTCATACAGAATTTTAAGGGGTACTCGTACCACTACTTCTCTTTATTCGTAAGGAAAAATTATTGGTACTATGCGGGAAAAATTCCTTGTGGTACAAATTCTGAAAAAATCCATTTAAAATTCCTAATTTGAATCTGGAAATTTATGAGGTACATTTGGTACTGGTACAAGTTCGGAAAAATTCCATCTAAAACCCCTTAATTTGAGTTAGGAAATGTACGTGATACAGTTTGGTACTGGTACAAAAATTCCAAGTTTAGTCAACTGGGCGGTTGCGGTTTGAACCATTGGTGTTTCACAAGGATCAGTGTTGGGCCCCATTTTATTTTTTATATATATTAACTCCTTACTAAAACAAAATTTTAAAGGGAAGATAAGTGCATTTGCTGACTGATATTGGTTTTGCGTATCAGTCAGAGAGTCCGCTCAATTTAATTTCGGATATTAATCACGACTTATATTTATTAAGAAACTGATTTTTTGTACATAGACTGGTGATTAACAAAAAAACTAAAAAATTATGTATTTCGCACTTTCAAGTCTAAATGAAGTTGAGGCTGATGTCTGGAATGCGATCAATTTAAGATTAGAAATAAATTTTGTTCTGTGTGTAATGACGGATGTTTATACTGTAGTGACAAGGCTTGCAGTATGAATTATTATTGAGATTGTTAAAAACTATAAATATTTAAGCTAAACTATAGATAGCAGATTAAGTTGGGTAGATCATACTAAAATACATTATTTCAATATTTTCGTTCGGTTCTAAGAAATTTCTTTCGCTTGAAAAATGTTTGTTCTTTTAAAGTTTGGAAAATGGTGTACTATAGGGTTTTTCAGTCGAAATTACAATATGGTATAGCGCGTTACGGGGGGTAACATTCTAACAAACTTCAAATGTTAGTTATCCTGCAAAAATATATTATAAGGAAAATTTGTAATAAAGATCGTTTTCCGTCATAGTTTTCCGTTATTTGTCAATTTGAATATTTTTCCTGTGCGTCATTTGTACTGTTTTAAAGTTCTTAAAACATTTTATTATAAAACAGGGCACTTAAATCACAAAATTTTGAACTCTGGCCACCTTCGTGCCAACTTTAGATTTCTTGTGGTTGTTCCGAATTTCCGTACTACAACTTTTCGTAATTTCTATACTGTTACATCGTGTCGACTATATATAATCAGTTACCGGAACGTATCAGAAAACTTAGAAATTGCAATGCATTTAATAAAAACATGAAACAATGGCTTCTTAATTTTGTTGGACTTAGTGGTTTACTTAGGGTTATTATTTAGATATTAGCTTTATTTATGTTTGTATTCAAATCTTTGAATTTAATTAAATATCTTTTGGAGTTGATTTTGAAATTTTAATTTTATTTTTTATTTTTGATAAAAAAGAATTTTTTCTCTCTTTTAAATTTTCGTTTTGATTGAATTTTGTATATATGTAAGTATGTTCTATTTATTACCCCACAACTATTTATTATATATATTATATATATACAACTATTATAAGCTATTTTATTTTGTAAGAAGTGATGTTTGAAACTATTTTTTTTTTTATAAAAAAAAAAATGTCACTGTTTTCATTTAATTTTGTAGATATGAGTAGCTTTAAGTACTTTGTAATGAAATATTAGAAGAAAATGAACGAATAAATTGAATTGAATACTTTAATAAAGTAAATTGTTAAAATATCAGCTATAGTTTCATTATATCTGCAACACTTTTTTAATTTTTTTTTTTGAGTAAATGTATATAAAAATATCCCTTTATAATCTCCCTTTTTAGAGCCAACAAAATATTTCCCTCCTTAAAATGTTTAACAGCTAAAAACCCACTTTATATGGCTGATGATGGTGTATCAGGACTTACTTGATGGAACCATTTTAACATTTCTTTACTGTCACAGTCATTTTTTTTTCATTTTTTGTTCTACAAAATTCGTCTTCTGCTACACAAAATTAGACATTCGAAATTCGGATGAAAACAGTCTTAGTAGAAATGTTGTATAACTGATATCAGGATATATTTTTAATAAGAGAACTTTCATAACAGTGCTCTGTCAAAATAATATTTTTTTTCTTTAATTGAAGCAAAAAAAAAAACAAATTTTTATAATGTCACTTGCATGACTAATAAACTAATCTAACAAATTCTCATTAATTGTCATTACTCCACTTTTACTTGTTATTGTTGTCAAATCTATTGTTAAATTGAATTTTCAACACTATGAATAGAACAATTTGAAAAATTAAATATACCTACCTACTGAACAATAACGAGGAAACTTAATCGAAACGTATAGAAAATGGCACCTATAGAAAAAAAAACAAACAACCTCACTGTAACAATCAGTCTGGTAAAATTTCATTCAAGTATTGTCTGTAAGTCCTGAACAATATGAATAAAATTTCAATTGATTTTCTCTTTTGTTTTCATTTTTTTTTTTTTTTTTTTGTATATCCTGGTACGTAGTAGGTATAGTGGAACTAATTAATTTATCGAAATGAATAATGAGCGAATTTTATTAGATTTATTTTTTTTTTCCTACATTTTACAAAAATTTTCAAAAATGTTTAAGAAATAAAATCTGCTAAATACAATCATTCAAATTAGATTTCTTTTTTATTTAATTGAAAATTTGCCAGAATTGAAAAAAAAAAACGAATTTCAGATCCTCCCAATTATTTTTCTTGTGGCATTTTTCATTAAAAGTAACCTAGTACCTTAAGGTTATAAAATATTGTATGCTCTGCGGTTTTATAAGACATACATACCTATAATAATTATCCTGAAGTGAAACTAATGTTCTTAATAATATTCGTATACATTCACACAAATACATACATTCACCATTGCATGTAGTGTTTGTAGAATATTTGTATAATAAAATTGATTTATACCAATACTGTATCCTGTGACCACATTGAAATTAATAAAAATAAAAAAATATTCAGAAAAAATCTTTAATATTTGTATTTGATGATGCAGCAGATGTGAAATTATATTGCAATTTTTTGAAATGATTGATTTTAATCCTTATGGATTTGGTAAAAGATATTTGAATTCCCTCTAAAATTTCATGGATTGAAAATTCCCTTTCAAACCTCACCTTTTTATATTTTTTTATTAACATTTTGCTACACTCTTGGCTAGAATTATTTATATATAAAATGTTTGGTTGTCCAGACGATGAGGGATTTATTGTAAATATATAGAAAGTTATTTAGAATTTAAAAAAAAAAAAGAGCATAAACGAATTGTTTGCTATGAATTCCTTAAGGACTCTCTGTTTCATATTATATATGTCAAATAATATGTGTAGATATTATTGTATATTTTTATAATATAAATTGGTTAAAATTTTTTAACAAAAACATAATATATATGTAGTCTTAATATGTAGTCATAATAATATAAACAAAATATTCAGTACTATTATTTACTATGGTGAATTCTGATTAAAATATTTTTTATAAGAGAGTTTTAAGGTTTGGTGTATTTTTGAAATTTTTTTTTTTTTTTTTTTTTTTTTTTTTTTTTTTTTTGCGTGGATTGGTGGGAATCTTCATAGACACAATGAGCCCCGTAGCTTCCATTGTGTGCCAGATTTTTACTGACTAAACCACACCCCTCCCATTAATACTAGTCCAACGGACTAACCATTAATTTATTGCTATTTTGATTTTCTTAAAGAAAAATTTTACGAAATTCTATCGTATTAAATCTAGTGGCTTAGTTCTTTTAAGCCTTCTGACATCATTTTGATTATCTAGCAATTGAGTGGCCTCAACGTTAACATGTCCCTCCAGACGAGCTATATGCTTTGTTGCATATCTTTTTATTTCATTTTCTATGCAAGGAATTTCTAGATCTCTGTGCAAATCACTGTTGCGAACATACCAGGGGGCATTTACCATGTTGCGCAAGACTTTATTTTGGAATTTTTGTATACAAAGTACATGTGTTTGTTTGGCACATCCCCATATTTGTATGCCGTACAACCATATTGGTTTGAGTATCTGATTATATAACAAAATCTTGTTATGTATAGGTAATTTAGAATTACGACCTAAGAGCCAGTACATTTCTCTATACTTATTTTCAAGCTCAAATTTTTTCTTTTTAACGTGCTCTTTCCATCTAAGTTTGACATCTAATGTCATTCCTAGGTATTTAGCATTGTTTTCTTGGGGTATATTGACCCCATTCAGATTTACCAATGGTGGTTGATTTTCTAATTTTTTATTTGTAAAATTTACATGTACTGATTTTAACTCATTGAGTTTAATTTTCCATTTCTTTGTCCAGAGGTATAGCTTGTCGCTTGCTCTTTGCAATTTAATTGTAGCCTCGTCAATATTTGATCCTACTGCCATCAACGCAGTATCGTCAGCGAATGTAGCTACAGTTATATTTTCCATTTCTGGTAAATCATTGGTGTAGAGCAAATACAGTATGGGACCCAGAATACTACCTTGAGGCACACCCGTTTTAATATCTCTAATAGTAGAATACTCTTCGTCTTGTTTTATTCTGAATAGTCTGTTTTCTAGATATGATGAGAGTATATCTACGTATTGTTTAGGTAACATATTGTTTAGTTTATTTATTAAGCCTCGATGCCATACTTTATCAAAAGCTTGGGCTACATCTAGAAATATGGTAGAGCATACTTTCTTTTCCTCTAAAGCTTTTTCTATTATGTCTGTTATTCTATGAATTTGATCGATTGTCGAGTGCTTAGATCTAAAGCCAAATTGATAATTTGGAATCAGATTACTATTTTCTATGATCGGTCTCATTCGAATCAATAATAGTTTTTCAAATAATTTTGATACTATTGGTAGTAATGATATTGGTCTGTAGGATTTGACCTCATTTATGGGCTTACCTGGCTTTGGTATCATAATTATCTCTGCTATTTTCCACATATTCGGCACATACCTTATTCTTATAGCAGCGTTTATAATGCGTGTTAGCATTGTTATAGCTTTTTTCGGAAGTTCTTTCAGGACTTCCGATGTAATTAGATCAAAACCTGGAGCTTTTTTATCTCTGAGTTTTTTAATTTGTTCCACTATTTCACTCTCTGAAAATGGTGATATAACATTTTCTTGCCAATTATTATTTTCTTCAGTGAGATCATCCGACTCTGTCTCGTCTGGACAAAAAATTTCTTCAAGATGATCTGCGAATGTTTCAGCTTTATTTTTATTATCTCTCGCCCATTCACCGCTTTTCATTCTGATTGGCGGGATTTGAGAGATCGAGGTTTTTGTACTCTTTGTTGCTTTCCACAACGAGTAGTTATTTTCTCTTTTAGCTGATAAATTTTTTATATATTTTTCAAAATTTTCATTTTTAAGATCTTTAATTTTTCTTTTAAGATTCTGAGTTAATCTATTTAGCACAGTTTTGTCTGCCGGATCACGCGATTGTTGCCATCTGCGTCTAGCTCTTCTTTTTATTTTTATCATATTTAATATTTCTCTAGGGTAGTTGAATCCTACCGATTTATATTCACAATTTTTTGTATTATTCCATCCAGCATTTTGAATAATTTTAATAAAATTTTCTACTTCAGAATCTATATCACATTTGGATCTTAGTTTTGTTTTTATGTTTATTTTGTTTTCTATTTCTTGTTTAAAGCTAGCCCAGTCAGTTGTCTTGTTCGTTAGCAGAGGTTTCGACTGTTTCTTAATAACCTTTTCATATAGATTTAGTATGACTGCAGAGTGATCTGAGTCCAAATCATGGTTATCTTCTAGCTTAATATAATTGGGTGAAATTTTTTTTGTTATATAAAAATCAAGCAGATCAGGAGTTTTATTTCTATCAGTTGGCCAATAGGTTGGCTTACCGGTAGATTGGTAAATGCAGCCTTTTTCTTTTATAGCTTTTCTTAGCTCTCTTCCTCTCGTAGAGGTTACTCTAGACCCCCAATCTATGTGCTTGGCGTTGTAGTCACCTCCCAGGATAAATCTATCGCCAAGTAGTTTAAGAATTTCTTCAAACATGTTATTCTTTATGTTGTATTTGGGTGGACAGTATAATGCACCGACACAAAGGCTTTGTTTAACAGACATAATTCGTAGCACGATTAGTTGGAATTCATCTATTTCTAGACTAAGTTCCTCGTGGTGCTTAATATCTTTCTTTATTAAAATTGAGCTACCACCTCTGGGTGTATTACTCGGATGGTTTGCGCTGTAGCATGTATAGTCATTTATTTTAAGCGATGACTTATCTGTCATATGTGTTTCTGTCAAGAGACATACATCAATATTTTGTGTTGTCAATAGAATTTCCAAATTATTTTTCTTGTTCAGAATACCATTGGCATTCCACGTGACTATACGAAGTGCGTTCTTAACCATGCCTTGCGGATTTATTTTTTGGTGTATACATATATATTTCATTATGTTTGTTTTCTAATGTGCATAGTCTTGTTGAGATTTCATTCATTGTTTTTATCATATTTTGCATCATCTGCATAATGGTATTTTCAGTCAACTTTTGTGTAGAAACTTTATTTTGTTCTTTCGGGTTTCTTTTTTGACTTAGGTTATTTTGTGTTACCTGTGAATATGATAAGCCTTCTACGACTTTTTTCGACGTAAAAGTTTTAGGTTTCTCTGAAGTTTCAATGCAATTCTGTTTCTGTGCACTAGGTTGCCTAGGTTTTGTCTTTTGTTTTTCTTGTCTATGTTGCATTTGTTTTGGGGCATTTTTTTGTAGCTTCTTTCTTTTTTGCAACTCTCTAGCCACCTGGCAACCACGATAACTCGCTGGGTGTGCCTCAAGGCAATTAGCACATTTAGGCTTAATATTTTTTTTTTCTTTGCAAGAAATTGTTAAGTGGGGACCAGCACATTTAACACACTGAGCTAGACGCTGGCAGAACTTTTGTGTATGGCCAAATCTTTGGCATCTCTTACATTGAGGAATGGTAGTCGTTTTACGAATAGCCTCCATTTTAACCCTCATGTGCTGGATAAATTCAATTTTGAATATTTTGTTTATATCTTCGGAGTTTTCGAATGTTAGCATAAAGAGAGGAAGACGTACCGTAGATTCTTTGTTATTTTCCTTTTTCTTTATTATTTTATTTGTGACTTCTAAAATTTTGAAGCCTCTATCTTTCAATTCATTTTTTATATCTTCAGGCTGGCATGACGGATGTAAATACCTAACCATTACTTTAATAGGCCTGGTGCTCTTATTTTCATAAGTGTGCCATTCAATATTGGCTTCATTTATTGCCTTAGTCAACTCTCTATATTCTTTTTCTTCTTCAACATTAATTTTTAGTTGTTTATTGTTAAGCATATTAACTTTATATTTAATATTGCTTTCTTTTAATTTTTTGTTTATTTGAGGGTATTCCACTACATTACTAAGTATAACTGGAGGAGGTTTACCTTTTCTTTTACTTTTACATTTCGCAACTTCATTTATTTGCACATTTTTCTCTACTTTGTCCGCATTTTCTGGGCTTAAAGTAGGTGATTTTTCTGCTTTTCTTTTTTTACAGATTCTTTTTGTTTTAAAGATCCAGTCGGTTTCTCGAGCTAGTTCTTCATCATCTGTATGAAATTCTTCAGCAGTTTTTAGTACTACTTTTTTAGTAGACATGTTTTGTGAATTTTTTAGTTTCACATTTTCTTCTTTAATTATGCAGAGTTCATTTTTCAATTCCCTGCATAAGATTTCTAATTCTGTAACTCTGGCATTAAGTTGATTATTTTTTGCCTCAAGTGCCTTTTCGTTATTATTACCCTCGTCGGGGTTTCTATATCTGTCTTTTTGGGACATGTTTTCGTAGATATTTTGAGACCCTGCTGGAGGTGTTCTCTGGACCCCAGATTTTCTTCTGAATGGGTCAATTAAAGCAGCTCTGCTTTCGTGGTTTTGCAATAAGTGGTCTCCCCCAGAATCCGTGAGACCTGCCTCGAAAGAGGGTGGATTTTCCAGAAGATCTGGATTACCACCTGGGGTATACAATCTTTGAGTTTTATTCATTGCATACTTTTTTTTTTTTTGTTTTAATTCGGAGTTCCATCTCCTAGCCTAAGGATAATATTTCCCTTGTACAAGGCGGTACCTTTTATTCCTGCCGTCCCTCTGGGATCAGTCGCAGACCAGAAAGCCGCCCATTCTGGGTCAGTCGCTTCTGGATTTTTCTAGGCTTTTAGTGGACTTTTACCACAAGCATGCCTTACTGCGGATATTTCGTACCCCAACCCGCCGGGGACTGTATTTTTGAAATGAAAAAATAAATTTTTAAGAACAAAATACATATAAAAAATTTGTGTTCTGAAATAATTGTCTAGGGGAATTTATTGTTACCTACACATAGATTTTTAAAAGAAATTCAATTTTACAATTAAATAAGCATTAAGGTCAACAAACTGAATACAAACTCAATTTATTATTTTGCAATCATACTCGTATTTTGAAGTGAAATTCTTCAAAAAATTGGGAATAAAAAAAATTATTTTTTTTTTTTTGGGGAATATTTTTACTTGAATTTCATTATTAAAATTAATTGAAGGATGTAGGTATATAGTTTGAGTATCCTTGATGTTTAGATTAGTGCAGTGGATGTAGAGAGAAATAGTACCTGGTAATTTTTTTTTTTATATAAAAAAGGTAATATAACTATTTTCTTATTAATTCTGTCTAGAGTTAAAAGTTAAAGTTCAAACGGACATTTTAACAAAGTTTTAAATTAAAATAATGAAATGTTTAAATGTTTGACTAGATATGCATTTGTGAACTCGAATATTTATTTATTTTATTTAATTTAAATGTTATTATTATTAAACTTTAAAAAGTGATTTTCAAAGGCAAATGTTTTGTTTACACTTACAGATAATTACAAAAAATAATTGCAAAGTTGATTTACAATAGTGACGCGGTAAGTGCAACTAATTAAAATCAAGGCAGTTGCTATTACTGAAATGTTGCAATTATCGAGTATAACCATAATTAGCTATGTGAATAGTCATACTATCATATAAATATGTATTATTCTGCTTTGCTGTAACAATAAAAAATAACTTCAAAAATACATATAAATTCATTGCACTTTATTTCAGAAAATATACATATCATAAAATAAACTTTAAAAAAAAAAAAAGAACCTCATTATTTTATTCAATCAAAGACGTTTACGTACCTACTATTTATACTATATACATAATAATTATGACAATGATATTTTAAAAGAAATCTGAAATTTGTTTCTGTGTTAATTTTTCAATTTTTTTTTCGTTAGCCACTTCTGTCAAATTCTGCAAAGTGATTTGGGCGTTCACATAAATATCATTTTTTGGCACCATTTGATACAAATATCGAAAGCTTTTGTATAGCTTCTGTATGTTTCATTTTCTCTATAGATGAAATAGATATACACGCTGGGTGGCGCAGTAGGTAGAGCGCCTGCCTTTCAACCGAAAGGTCCCGGGTTCGATTCCCGATGAAGCAAAAAAAAAAAAAAATGCTTCATTGATTTTTCGAGCTGGTCTAGTACCCTTTGTCATTGGGATATAATAAGAGACAAAAAATAATTGAGAGTATATATAATCTGGTAACAAATTAAATAAAATGAAACTATTCTATTTAAGAAGGTTTAGTTCCTGACAATAGCTATAGTTTTCCACATTTAAGGAGTTGATAAGCCAGTAATTTGTTAAAATAAAATACTCAAATTATTGTAGATAATGTAGTGTAAAATTGCAGTACCGTACTTAATTTAGCACGAAAAAGTGATTCTACCTAAGTTACTGCCAAAATCAAAAAAAAAAAAAAAAGATACAACATTTAATTCTTCCTCATCACTTTCGTCACTGGGCAAATTTTGAATACTCTCTATATTTTTTTTTCCAAAACTCAATCAATAATTTCTAATTCGTTAAATATGACTCCATCAGAAATTTGTTGCAGTATATTTTGTACTTGAATTATTTTCTGCATCAATTCGAATCCTAAGCTCATTTAAAGGAATTTCATCTTCCGAATCACATTCCGTTGCGGAAGCTGTAACGATGTTAAAGCAATTAGAAATTTTTGAAGAACCAACATTGTTCCATGCACTATAAATTGTTGCTCAACATTTTTGTACAAATGTTGTTTTTACCGAGTCAGAAAATTTTTCAGTTGCCTTTATTGAAGCAGTAGAATTGAAATAGGTTGTTGTAAATACCGGGGAATTGCAATTATCGATAGTTGCACTTACCGTGTCACTACTGTATTTATTTTTTATTATTAATATCAGATTTAATACTTAGAGCAAGCATATCAGAATTCTATTAGAGACGGATGTTTGCTATACATGTTTATGCAAAAAATCATCATTCAGTAAGGTTAGTAAAATTCCACATCGTTGGAAAATAGAATAAAAACATGTCGTTAGTAGAGTATTTTGAATGTAATTTTAATAAATAAAGCATAATACTCTAAGGGCAATTTTTTCATCTCTCAGTAAAACTATCAGTTAACGCAAACTGACAGTAAAACTGTCGGTTTTTACAAAATTCATTTTTTCAACTTACAGTAAACTTGTTACAGACAGTTTTACTGTTAGTTAAGTTTACTGTAGGAATTTCTTCAGTAAATTGATTTACTGATGGATTAGAAAAACATTGTAATTTTTAAATAAAGAAATATTATATGTAAATAATAAGAATTTGTAAATTTTTGAAGAATTTTCATTAAAAGAGTTTATAAAGATTGAAAATGCTCAGATTTGGTAATTGATTCTGATTCTGAAGATGAAGGTCGACTCAGAAAACAAGGACAATATAAAATAAAACCAAATTTTTTCGTTACTTTGGATGAGGACAAATTTATTAAAAAGTTTCGTCTTTCAAGAAGTTCTGTTCATCATATTTTGACGCAAATAATAAATGACATTGAACCAAAAGTTTCAAGGTACCTATTTCGTGCATTATGTTTATATTCATAATTATGCTTTGAATACGCTCGACAAATATCATGGTTTTATGGTAATTATT
The DNA here is from genome assembly GCA_963942445.1 of Argyra leucocephala. NCBI lineage: Eukaryota > Metazoa > Arthropoda > Insecta > Diptera > Dolichopodidae > Argyra > Argyra leucocephala. The sequence continues at coordinate 79,196,856 of OZ012681.1, read as the reverse complement.
CAAATGCCACTTTTTTTTATTTTATTAGAGATGTGGTAGTTAGTTTAATACAAATGCTACTACTGACATTAAGATTCTATGCAGCAGGTAGCATGCTAATAAGCATTACTGATTTTGTTGGTGTATCAATATCATCTTCTTCACTTATCGTAAAAAGAATTAGTATAGCTATAACTAAATTATCTCCAACTTATATAACATTACCACTTACTGCAAAAAAAACTTCATCTACAAACTTCGCATTTTTCAGAATAAGTAGTTTTTCAAAAGCTATTGGCGCAGTAGACTGTACTCATTGTCAGCCAGGATCTGCACACGAAAGTAATTTATTTCGTAACTCGTGTTTCAGTGCAAAAAGTGAGAAGAGTTTTTATAAGGATTGTTTCATAATAGGGGATAGTGGGTACCTTGTTAATTTGTGTATGTTAACGCCTCTATCCAACCCTCAAACGGAAGGTGAAATTCTTTATAATGAATCGCAAATTCGAATCAGAAATGTTGTAGAAGGAGGCTTTGGAGTACTGAAAAGACGTTTTACGTTTTACGGTTTTGTCACTTGGTATGCGAATAAATTTTAATACTTCCACATAATATTGCATGAAAATTAAAACAAAGCGATCCTCCAGAACACCCTTTAATTCCAATTGATTTTATAATTTCAAATATTATCGGTAATAACGATGATAATAGTTCTGAAGATAATATGAGAAGAACATCTAACAATGACAGCAACAATAGAGAGTTTTGATAAGAGAATAGTTCTAAAGATAATAAATAGCCTTTGATGTTTGATACTTTTTTATATGATAATAAAAGTGCCCTTTGATAAAGTTTATAGGATAATTTTTTATAACATTTTTTTGGATTTTAATATTACCAATTTGTCAAAATTTATTCATTAATTTGTAATTTAAAAATTGATTAAAAATTAATGTATTTCATATACATATAAAAAAATTTACTTACTTTCATTTTCATAATTCGTTTAAATAAAATTAAAAGTAAAATCACATTTTATTTAAGTATTAAATCATATTTTTAATTTCACAACACATTATGAATAATTTCTTCTTCATCTGCTGTGAAATTATAGATAATCTCCTATTATTTACTTAATTTTTCATATTTTTTCTTTATTTATATTTAATATCAACATCAATTAATTGCAATTTGTTGTTCAAAATAAACCAAATTGACGTTTTCTTGTTTTCAAAAAATATAAAAAAGTACTAAAAAATCTACTACTAATCAAAATTTGTACTATTACTGCCAGTATGAAAACTGACACGATGAAAAAACCAAATTTTAAAAACTTTCAGTTTACTGTGATTGTAAAGTAAACTGATAGTTTCATTACAAATACTTTTACTGGAAGGAGAAAAAATGCGCCTTAGTAAATTACAAAAATTAAAATATATTAAAAACTTAAGTTGTTAATACTTGTTGTTAAGTTAAAAAACAAAATCAAAAATAATAAGAATAGAAAACCATTTAACGAATTAACTTTAATTTGTACATTATTACCCAGCCCGATTTTAACAATCAAAACACTTATGTGATGATAATAAAAAATTGAATTAGAGTTGACTTCCCGAAACATTTTTGTAATTTGCTCCAATCTGCCAAATTCTATAGAGTTAAATGAAATGTGCAGCAGCTCAACGGTCCTAAGACAATTCAAATTGATTATTTCCATACTATTGATTCTAGTATGCTAAATTTGAGAGATTTCAAACAGAATTTTTTTCGATGAACTTATGGAGCAAACGTGAATTGAGCTTCTATTACTATGAAGTAAATGAGAATCAAGAAGTTTGTTAGGTTAAAAATGGTTAGGTGGATGCTCTAAAAACAGCTGTTGCTATAAAAATTAGTATCACATAATAATATTTTAATATTTATTTGTACGATCTCTTGATGTGACCTTTGAATATACCTCTCTTTAGAATCTTTTATAGCTATGCTTAGTATATATACTCAACTAACATGCTATTGTTATAAAAATTACATGCGTACTATTTGACATGACCTAAAAACGTAAGACCACATAAAAAATGTAAGGTAAGTTAGCCATGTTGATATATTTATAGCTAATTCATAAAATGCGGTTATGACACCGAAACATAACTAATCCTGTGTGCTAACATACATTCTGATTTAATTAGGTAATATTTTAATTAATGTTATAAATCTAAGAATTAAAATTCTTTACAAAATTATTGTGTCCATGAATAATACTAAATTTTATAGTTATAAATTTTTTTATTTATTTATTTATTTTTTTGTTTTAGAAAATTATTCAAAATTTTCATATTCATTATTAGAAATAATTTCCGTTTAATAATTATGAAATATTTTGTTCTGAAAAAACGAAAAATATAAAAACGTAAATATTTCAAATTTTCTATTATTCCAAAAACAAAATGATTTCCTAACCACCAAAACAAAAACCACGCGCATTCCATCATGTAAAACATCCGGGAGGAAGAATATATTTTCTGTCAAAATAAATGAAAAATACTTAAAAACTGTCCCTAAAAGTGTTTTGTTTGACATAAATTCATAACAAAATATTTAAAAATTTTTCTTACTTAAAAAAAAAAAAAAATTTTATTTTGAAATTCATAGAAATCATAAATAAAATTTTTAGAACTTTAGCGAAAAAAAAAAGAAAATAAACACTATAATTAAATTTCAACAATAAAAAAATTCCCATCAAATTCTTGGGGTATTTTGTAGTTTTTAAAGTTTTTAATATTTAAAATTTTTTTTATTTATATTTTTCTATTTTTATTTAACTCTAATATATCAAAATAATTTTTTTTTTCTTTTTTATTCACTTTGTTTTTTTTTCACTTTGTGTATATTTCATATATTCCTACTTGGTAGTAGTGTCATAAAAAATGTCAACATTTATTATTCTATTCCTAATAATAAGTTTTTAGTAATTCTTACAAATTGTCTTAGTTTACGATCTCATTCCATATAATATTTTCCACAATATGAATACTCTTGTTTTTGTTGTTGTTGTTATTATTATGTATTTTTGTTTTTGTTAGCTCAAAAAATCTGAATGAATTATTTCATTGAATTTAAGAAGAATGTTTCTTCTAAAAGGGGTACAATTAAAATTTCTGAACCCTAAAATAAAATAAAAAAAAAAACAATACCCAAAACTCAATATGCATTCTAAGTATAAAATATTTGAAATTGTGAAAACATTGATCTTGTGCTAAAGATTACGTCTATATATATATATATACACAAATACGAAGTGGTCCTAAACAAGTCGTAATTAAAAATGAAGAGAGGAATATGATATATATACATATATATATATATATATACAAATGTATATGTATATAATGTATTGTGTCTAAAAATTAATAAAACAGAATATTTTCTATTCCACGGTTGGTTTTATTTTTTATTGTTAAATAAAAAAACAAAAAAAAAATAAATCAAATAAAATTTTCCTCGGCTTTTTCTTAATTTCACTTTATTTTGAAAAGCGATGATGGCTTGTATATTTATCTGAGCAACCAGAAATAAGTCATAAAAAAAGGGATAACTAACCACATAGAAGAACATAAACTAATAAATAAAAGAAAAGAGAAACAAATAACGCATAAAATGTGGAACGTGTTACACAGGAAGAGGAGGGGCAGTATTTCAATTTTAGTTTTATTAATATAATGAATATTACACTTCAAGAACAACGCTCTCTAAATCTATCTAGAGTATATTTTATATTATTATATTATTACAAAAGTTTATCTAAAAAAATTTTACTCTTAAAATACAAAATACAGTTGTGTATGTATAGAATTGTTTTTTTTTTTTATATTTTTTATTACCATACTACAAACAACACTACTGATTTACTATACAAAATAACAAACATTTTTTTTTGTTATAAAAAATTAACCGTAACGTAGTTATAACAAAAGAAACAAATAAAATGCAAAAGAGTGAATCTTTATTTAGTATTTTTTTTTTGTTTTGTTTTGATTTCTTTACCCAACCACTATATTGACTGGTCGCGACCCATCTTACATCTTGTATTTTTTGTTGTCCGAGACATACAAAATAAAATTTCTTTATTTTTGTCAAATCAATGGTATTAATGTGATGAACGACTCCATATCTCCATATCTTTTGTATTTGATGATTTCTCATATTGTATGTGTATTACACGGCATGGTATATATTTTTATAGCTTCCTTCACAGTTTGAGGCTCCATTTCATTTTCTTATTATTATTTTTTTTTTTTTTCATTTTATTTTATTTATTTTATGCTCTTATATTGCTGATCTCAATGTTCAGTATGTATTCAGTATTTGGAGTTCTAATAATTTGAAGAAGAATTTTAAATTATTTAAACTTACATTTTGTGATTCTTATTTTTTTAATTTTTTAATAAAATCTGAATTATAATGAGTGACTTACTTAAAAATTTTAAAATAAAATTACAAAAAACTAATTATGTCGTAACGTGAATTGTCAATATTTGTAGAATTATTCAAAATGTTCAGCTTATTTGGCTCATTTGCAATTACCGTTAATTGACAAAATTTAAAATTCGGTTAACTCCTAATATTTTTGATACCTAGGATATAAGTTTAAATTTAATATTTATACCTCTCCCACTTGAAGTTGATACTAAACCTGTCACAAATCGCACTGCCAAAATTTTACCTGTCAAAATTTAGTGGTTTTACCACACTAAATATGGCACTAAAAGAGTAAATACAGCAAAAATAAGAAAAATAAAAATTTAAATTTCTAAAAAAAAATTAATTTTAATAATAAAATAAAAACAATTATTTAGAATGTAAAACAAATATAATTTAAGAACATAATAAAATATTTAATTTTTTTCTCCAGACCTTGAAAGCTCCTTTTTTTTTAAATAATAAATTTTAAAATAACAAGAATATTTCTAATAATAACACAAAATGACATATGCATAAAATTTAAAATGGTCATGGTCATAAATTTATAAACATTGCTAATAATAGTGCTAGAAAAAAAACACTTATGCAGAAAAAACAAAACACTTTTATGCTGCTTTCAAAATAAATTTGACATAAAAATGCTAAAAAAATACATGCATTAAGGTAACTAAGGCCTCAGACCAAAAACAAAAAGAGTATATAGAAATATAGCTATTGTATTTATTTTTTTGTTTTTTTTTTTAACAAAATTATAATTATAATTCTTTTTGCGCTCTTCAATTTTTATTTTCGTTCCATTTTATCACCCGCATACCGATACTACTCCTAAAAATATAGTACTGTCATAAATATTTAAATCCTGATAAAATTTTAGTGCGATAAATTATAATTTTATGAAAGTACAAATGCGAAGTGTGAGTATCAAATGCAATTGCGAGAGGTCCGGAAACACCGTAAAACTTCCGTCGAATTTATTGATGAACTTTACCGAATTTCATGGTTAACGAATTTACTATCAAACTTGATTAGATAATAAATTTGGATTGAAATTTATGGATTCATTGTAATAATAATCAAACTTCTATATCCAAAAATGAAAAATGTAGTTTGTTTCGCTATACATATTCACACACTATAAAAGATATATTTTTAAAGTTTCGTACCATTTTTAATTATCGAAAAAGAGATCAAATATAGCAATTCACAACGCTATCAGGCTCGGGAACATACCATACAATTCTTACCACCTATCACCAATATTTCAATAACCATGCTACAAGCCTTCGGTAATCAGGTAATCTCTCATATACAAACATAAATTTTACCCTTTTTCCAAAACTCTGGTTGTTCAAACGTATACCCTTATATTCAGTGTTGTATCCAGCTGAACGAAATCTGATAAAATTTAGGAAACTTAAAACTAATCTGCGACCAAAAGTGTTGAAGTAATTTTATTCTATCTATTAGCTTAGTAGTTTACACGCTGGGTAGCGCAGTAGGTAGAGCGCCTGCCTTTCAACCGAAAGGTCCCAAGTTCGATTCCCGATGAAATAAAACAAAAAAAATGCTTTATGGATATGCTTTGTCATTGGGATATAATTAATGGCAAAAAATAATTGAGAGTATAATCTGATAACCAGTTAAATAAAATAAAACTATTCTATTTAAGAAGGCTTAGTTCCTGACAATAGTAGTAGTTTTCCACATTTAATGAGTTGATAAGCCAGTAATTTGTTAAATAAATACTCGAAATATTGTAGATATTGTAGTGTAAAATTGCAGTACCGTACTTAATTAAGCACGAAAAGGTGATTCCTACCTAAGTTACAGTAGAGTGTAAAAAAAAAAAAAAAAAACTTGGTCAATGAAAAAATTGTGAATAATTAAATGGTAAAATTACAATAGTGACGATAGAGTCATCAATGAAAATGAAACTGTTTTTGATTCTTATACAAACAAGCTTGAAATAATAGAATAGGAGCCCTGATAAAGCTTTTTCGAAATTTAACGAAATTTTAATCAGTCAGAACTATCATATATATCAGATTAATAATAAGAGCATTGCATGTTATTGAGGCACAAATTATAAAAAACTACTACAGATTTTGAATTAGACCCAGTATGTGTTTGAATATCTGTTATCCAATTTCTTAAATATTTTTTAGAAACAATTTTTTTTTTAATTTGGTTTATAAATAAAATTTTATTGAAATATTTTTATAAATTTTATGTTTTGAATTGGAGAACTTCGGGTAACTTGTTGGCATAAATTCCATACACGTTTTAGTACAACATAAGATATTTTATACGTATACTTTTATACGTATATAAAAGAAGTAAGGCTACAGTGACCAAATATTATAAAGTCAATATTAAATTTCTGAATAAATATGAAAGTAGCATTCCAAATTGACATATTTTACACCGATTTTAGTGACACATTTTGATATTTACCACATAGTACTTAAATTAAAACAAAATATAATTTCCTGATAAATTTGTACAATGAGTACTAACTACCTTACAAATAGGATCTATATAATGTTTTATTCTGCTTTGCATCTTCATCATCATTCATAGGAAATTTCGGTATTCCTCAGATTAGTTCTACAGAATCATTTTCATTCATTATTCGCATCATCAATGATGTGGCTTCAATTATTTGTAAAAGCGATGATATGAAAAGATAAGGTCAGTACAAGATATGCATATGCTTCAAGGTAATTTAGACAACATTATTAATGCATGGTGCATTAAAAACAATCTTTGCTAACCATTAGTGTTCAAATGTGCTGTCATGTGTTGCACACGCAAAACCCAATTTCAATGGTGAATTTTGAGAAAAAGTTAATAATTAGCTCAATTAAGGATGAGAAGTTCATTTGAATGAAAAATTATGATTCAAGCTCTATTAAAAAAATACCTTTAATAAAGCTAGTTCAACGTTGTGCTTTACAAGACGTTGGTCAAAAAAATTTAACAATCCTTACCTTTTTTTTTTTTTTTTGTTACACGCTACCCAAAGACTAGGAAAGGATTCCTTTATACAAAAGTATTGTAGGTGTGGGTAAGGAAAAAAAGGATTTGGAGGGAAATACATCTTAAAATCATTGTGTACTAACCTCGTTAGACCATATATTGAATGCGCATGTCATATTTGATCACCATTTTATACATCACACATCCATGGAAACTGTTCAAAAGAAATTTCGTAGATTTGGACGAAACAATCTGTCTTGGAATGATAATAAAAAACTGCCTCTGTATGACAAAATAGGCTAAATTTTCTGTCAACTAATATTTTGTATTATATTTCCCCTTCAATTGTAAATAAAATCATTATTAATACGAATATTTGTTTATGCTGGTCAAATCTTTTTACAATAACATTGCAAAGAACAATTTACGAGAAATATAAGCCCATTAATAGAATCGTGTTTGTAATGTTTATAAAAATTACATAAATTTTTCGATATCTAAAAATACTTTAACAGGATAGTTCTATGAAATTAATAGAATAATTTTGTTAACTAGACTTTTTTAATTCTAAATTAAAAAAAATATATATTTACGTATACATAAAATCTTATATAATTCACAACATGATCCCAAAAATATTAAATTTTAGCAACTTTTTGGTGATGAATACTTAAATGATTTCAAATAGTTACACCAAATAAATGTCGATTATTTCCAAATTGTGCGACATCTGTACTCTAAAATAAATTTCCATCACGGACAATTTTTAAAAAGGCTTCATAAAAATTCTGTCATTTTAAATAAACACACAAAATTATAGAAAAAAGTACAAAAACAAAAACACAAACAAAAATTGAAAACAAAACAGAAAAACATAAATCAGATCAGATTATACTCTTCAAAAATTATATAATAAATGTTGGTTCATTTGCTTCTACTATGCTTAAAAAAAATATATACACTTAAACACGGTTATAGTCATTCGCTAAATTTCAGTAATATTTCTGACTATAACCGTTTTATAACTATAGGCGTAGTCAAAAAAAATTGCATCTTTATAAACAAAATCAAATTCAATAAAATATATTTTGTATAACAATTTTAAACTTTATTTTATTCATAACTAGCAACTATATATATATTATTCTGCATTTATCTGGATGTTTGTAAGCTCGACGGAATATTCCAATAAATATACAAATTGTAGTATGTATACAAATTGATTTGGTGCTCTTTTTTTAACCCCTGTCTATCATGCTGAACCTTTGCAGGAAAAAATAACATTGCATGAAATATATTTTTTTAATTTAATATTAGTCTTCTTCGCAAATAATAAGGAAAAATAAAAAATAATAATAATAATATAAAATAAACAATTTTTTTGATTTATATAAAGAAGGAATAATAGAAATTTTATCAATAGTGTAATATGGTAGAATAACCAAAAGGCAAACAGCATTTAACACAAAAAAAAACATAATGCACTTTAAGGTTATTCTTATTACTTAAAATTATATACAATATGCATATGTGTCTACATTTTTTTTTTTTTTGATTTTTTGTTGTTGTTATGATAATGGTTATAGCATCATAGTTTTGCTACCGTATGCATTTCCTGTGCTATAGTACTATAAGTATAAATATACTCTAGCAAGAAATGTGATGCGATGATGAGTTAAAATTGTTATCTATTTTTATTTTTTTTATTTATTGTTTTTTTTTAATATATATATATATATATATATATGATATATAAATTTATGATCGTATATAATATTTAGTATATATTATGGGGTTAGGTTTTGGTTCTGCTGATTTACACATAAAAACAATAACAACCTATACATTTTTAAAGAAATTAAATGAAATTTTGTACTATTATTTTTTATTTCTTATCTTTGTAAATTTATAATTTTTAGGTATATTTGTTTTCTTCAAGTGTGTAGAAATGTATGTTGTAGAGACTTAGAGAGTGATTATTTTTTTTAATATAGTAAGTAGGCATATATATAGGTATCGGTTAAAACATATTGATTGTTGTTCTTCTTTTTAATGTATGTTATAAATAATAATTATGTATGAATTTTAATATGAACAGTTCGAAAATGAGTTTTTTGAAATGAAATGAAATTTAAAAATAACCGATCAATGGTTCACAAGTTATGAACAGTTTTATAAATACCTATTTATTTGCAGTACATTTTTTTATTTTAATTTTTTCTGCAACACGAGTTTTTATTTTATTCATCAAGATAAATATTATGTGTACCTACAATATTATTGTTTTTTTATATTTACAATTTTATTTATTTTTATTTTTAAAATTGTTTTCGTTCAAGGTTGTGGCTCAATATAAAATATTATTTGTTGGCTATAAACTTTGACGCTAAGCTTACGCAGCGAATGTTATTAAATGTTAACAGGATTAACTTAATTCTGAATTATACGATAAATTTTCAATGTTGACAAAAGGGATGTCGCTAAAATGATCGAGTAAATGACCCTTAGGGTATAGAAAATTTTGCACCTTACTACAAATATTCTGTTTATATGGTAATTAAAAGCGTTATAATACAAAAATAAAGGTATAATAAATTAGTAAGCAAATACGTATTTTTCTTAAACTTAAAATGAAAACTCTGATGAAGGAAGAAATGCTAGAATTTATTTTGTATCCGTCATTTATGGCGGGTTACCAAGCTAGTTCTGTTATATAATCACAAAATATACATATTTTCTAATAAAGAACAGAAAAAGATAATAGTATGAATCAGTTTTTTAATAAAATAATTTACTTTTGACTGTTTTATTGAAAAATTGCGGTTATATTTTAATGTGACTTATAAAACGACATCGATTGTATGAACTTATGAAGTTTATTACTTTCTTTCAAACAAATTGTTGACTATTTCTATAACAGAATTGTGACTACAAACGTTTTTGAGTATAAACGAATTAAAATACATCGATCTACTACTTTGAGAGTAATGGGATTTTATTGTGTTAAGTTATATTGAAATTAGTATTAATTTCGTCATAAAGTATTAGGTAGTATACTTTAATTTCAAAGTATATATTCAAGAATCAAAAAATGAACTACAAACACTAGAACAAATATATTTCTTTTTATATAAAATCGTACCTGCAAGAACTGCTTCTGTGCAATTGCACAGGGAATTCACTAGTATGTATATAATTTGTAATTCGAATCTTATTTTTTGTTTTTGATTGTATAATATACTAATTAAATTTAATTTTAGCTTAATTTTTAATTATTATAATGTACTAATGGATTGTAAGATGTTTAAGCTAAATATTATAAATAATTAAATAAATATTTATTGTGGCACATCACCTAATTTTAATATTAAAAATCTACTATACTATTATCAAATTATATCCATTTTTTGATACTGTATAAGTCCATTTTATTTAATTTTTTTTTAAATTATATTCTAAATTATTTTTTGTCATTTATTTTATCTGAAAGACAAAGGGGGGTACAAGACCAAGGTCATAAAGCATTTTTTGCGATCATCGGGAATTGAACTTAAGCAGCTTCAACTTCAACTTATTTTTTAAAGATAGTTCAAGATCTACCAAAATATAATTATGTTGGGACACTATTATTATAAGAAAATAAAAATGTAAAAATTATTGTTTATAGTTCTTTCAAAAATACTTCCCTGACAGACAGGAAAACTATTAAAACATTGTTTTAGTCTTATTTTAAAAAAAAAAACAAGCTAAAAATATCAATGCTTATATTATCATTAATGTTGTGTTAAGACATAAAAATGTATATCAAGAAACAAAATTTATTTTTTGTGACATTTTTGGACAGCTAAAAAATGATGTATTACAAATTTATTGCCATATAAGTTTGTTTTATTTCCCTTTTTTTTTTTTTTTTTTTTTATTATTTTTTTATTCTTAGTTTTGATTATTCATAATTTTTATTGAAAAAAATTTTTTTATTATTAATTTTATTAGAAAATATTATAGTTAAACAAAATATTTACTAATAGGGATAGATTAACATAGTCATAAGTCATAAAATGAAATACAATAAAAATAATTTTTGGTTATGTGATCCAGAAGAGAGAAACCTTGGAATTGGAAATATTTTTTGTTAAAATTACAGTTGGTCTTTTTTTTATAATAATTTTATTAATTAATTTTTTATTTTTGAACAATTTTTTTTTATGTGATTCTGTTCTAAATTTTAAAGTAAAAAAATAAATATATTTTTAGTTATAGAATTACATAAGTGATTAAGACAGAGTGATTTAAAGGTACATATATGAACTTTTGAAATATTTTATATTTAGTTAATTGAATCAAGAATTGAGGTCAATATTAGAGCTTCAAATTTGGATAAAATATAATATATTTTAGATTTTGGAAGCCCTAAGAGTTTTTTTTAATGAAATATTAGCACTGTTACTTAAGAATAAAGATATAAATAGATATGAGATGTTTGTATATTTATGGAATTTCAGTTTATAACTCTTCACATGGACTATAGATATATGTAGAGTAATCTTAATTTTTAGAAAATTTTGAATATTAAATTCGAAATATAAAACACTAATGGAATGAATTAAATTCAGGTCAGTTAGCAGTTTTATTTAAAATTAGCTGGTCTCCCTTAATTAAAAATAAACCGAAAACATTTTTGTATAAAAATACCAATTGCGAAAAATTTAGGAAATCATTTAGATGTGTCTTTGAAAAACTTAAATTTTAATAATATTTTGAACATTCAATAAACTAAAACGGCTATGAATATTTCCATGATTGCCTACAACACACAATAAATGAGATAGTCCCGCAAAAGCCAGTCAAACGAATTGACATTTTGCCAAAAGTACCTAACACAACAAACACTTGATTTCTTTACGGAATGCAGAACATAGACGTTGGCAAAGAACAAGAAATGTTATTCAGAAATTATTATTTAGCCATTACAATTGTTTCAGAAAACAAATTTTTGAATTAAATAATAGAACTGGCTAATAGAAACCAGCTATTTATCTACCTTAAATAAAAATTCAAAGCCTTTTTGGATTGTCTGTAAGATTCTAAAAAAGAAGAAAGCAAAATTTCCACCGCTTCTTCACAATAACGTTTTGCTATCTACTGATAAAGAAAAAGCTAATGTATTGATAGATTTTTTTGCAAATTAAAATTCTCTGACTAATAGTTTTATAGCGACATAAACACCATTACTATGGTTAACGACTCATTTGAAAATCTGCAACATCAAACAACAAACAATCCTGAATTTACGTCTGTAAAAGAAATCATCGCTTTAATTAATCAATTAAAAATAAAAAAAGCACCAGGTCAAGACAACATACCAAATATTATACTTAAAAACTTGTCAAGGACAAGCTACAATATATTAAGTAAAAGTTTCGATAAATGCATGGAATTAAACTACTTTCCCGAAATATGGAATGTAGCCTTAGTTAGTTGTATTCCAAAGCAAGGAAAAGATCCCACAAAGATTGAAAAAGCTATCCAATTAGCTTACTCAATTCTTTGGGCAAAATATTTGAAAATATCATCAAAAATCGTCTTGAAAAATTTTTGCTAGAGAAAAATATTCTCCCGAACGAATAATTCAGATTCAGAAGGAAACCGTCAAGCACACATCAACTCTGCAGAATCAAAGATATCGTTAAATCAAATTTAAATAATAAAAAGTCTATAGGATTAATAACTCTTGTAGTCGAAAAAGCATTCGACTCAGTATGGCATAAAGGCTTAATCCACAAATTAATTTCTCATGAATTCCCACTTTCTCTTGTCAAGTTGATTCAAAGTTTTTTGAGCGACCCGTTTTTCACGGTAAAAATTGGACTAGCACAATCAAATAAAATCGCTGTTACAGCAGATGTTCCGCAAGGCTCTACGCTTTCCCTTTTATTTTATAACATCTTCACAGCAGATCTACCCAATATTTTAAACTGCTACACTAGTTTGTACGCTGATGATACTGCGTTATTATCAGTCTCTAACTGTCCAAATGAAATCACAAAAAACCTTGAAACTGGTTTCAAAATAATTAAGGACCACTATTTTAAGTGGAAAATCAAAATTAAAGGAGAAAAAACTAAATCGATTTTCTTTACAAAAAAAAGAAAATCTTGTTTTTTGCCTAACAGAAACCTATCATGTGGAAATTTCGAAATAGTTTGGGAAAGCGATAGTATAACATACTTGGGCATATACCTAGATAAAAAAACTATTTTTCAAAACACATTTAATGAAAACCGTCAATAAAATTGGCCTCTATATTAAAATGTTATATATCCAGTCATAGACAAAAAAATCTAATTTATCTGTTGAAAATAAATTATTAATATTTAAATCTATTTTTCAAAGCATTTTGTTATACGGGTATTCCCCGTATGGATGAGTACTGCCAAAACAAATTTGAATTTGGTGCAAAGAAAATAAACCGCTGTTCTTAAATTAATCCTAAACAAACCCTTTTTTTTCTCCACAAGCAGATTACACTTTATTAGCAAACACTTATACTATTATAGAAGAAATTCAAAAAGCAGCACCTGACTTTTTTGAGAGCTGTTACAATTCCGAAAATCCGCTTATAAGAGCGATAGTAGATTAAGATTTAGGTTAGGTTTACATTAGGTTTTATATTAGCATAAAATAATTAATTAAAGGCTTTTACTTGCCATTTTGTCACTTGCAAATTAAATTTATTCTAAATATTTAAGTCAGGCTAGTCTAAATAATTACAAATCAAAGGTGTAAATATTCTAGTAATATAAGCTCTTGAAATATAGATATTAAAATATATGAGAATAACATATTGTACAAATACATTAAGACAATAAATAAAATAATAAAACACTAAACTCTGTACTTTTTGGACTGAAATATATGAGGTAGGGGGGGGGGGGGGGGGATTTTGTTATAATTTTATTTTTGTATCAAACAAATTATATTACTGTCTTATTTCAAACAATTATAAAAAACTTTACAACATCCTTCCCAAAGCGATATTTGAACCCAAGACTACTCAAGATTAGTAGTCAAATTACAAGGCTCTATCTTGGATTAGCATTTATACGTATACGTTTAATTTTTATGTAAGATACTGGTAGAGTATAACGATAGTATACAGTTCCGAAACCGATTGTATTTAATTAACTTTTTTTTTTTTTTAATAACACTGTTTTAAAAATTTCTTACACGACTAGAATGTTGACAATCTTTATGAAGAAGTACAAAATCGAAGTAAAGAAAATTAAGTCGTAAAACAATGCCTGATGCTTGGATGTTAATCAATGATTTATTTTTTTTTTTTTTTTTTAAATAAAAATCACAATTTTATTATTAACTTTATCGGGGATTAGGGTATATTTTATTATGTATTCATTGATTTCATTTTTAGACATAAAAATCAAAAAGTTTAATGGACAAACTGATTGAAGACTTGTTAAATTTTAAGCTAATTCGTTACGGTAATCACAAAAGAAGCCATTAAAAAAAACAACTCAGACTCAACATGACCTTATTGAACCTTTTTTTGTTTTATGTATAGAAGAGTTGGTATTGATATCAAATAACAAAATCTATATTCTACTCGTACAATAATTGATGAGAAGTGCCACCAAAATTTTAATAGTGATTCTAAATTTTTATTTAATTTTTTTTTAATTTTTTCTTTTTTTTTTATATTGTAATAAATTATTTTAATGATTTATGAATTTGTTTTAGTATTCTAATATTGATAAATGTTTAATTATACTTTTTGTGAATTCTTTGATTGGATTTGAAATCAATAAAATGTATGTTATGGTTTTGGAAGATCGATATTATATATGAAATAGCAAAAGATGGGCTTCGAAATCAAATTTTCTATGAATGTGTTTATAACGAAATTGTACTGATTTGTTTGCAGAAATAATTATAATGTAAAATAAATTTATACCCTTCATTGTGTTGAATCAGCATTAATGTTGTGTACGAAAGTGAAACCTAGTTTAATGCGTTGTTACTATACATTGTATTTTATATGAAGTATACTTGGTCTGATACTGTTTCTGCTGTAACATTGTGATTTTCTTGTACCAGAAAATAATATAAATGCGGAGTTTGCTGATGATACAGTGGTTCTGACTGCTGAAGAAAATAATAAAGAATCTACAGAAAAACTGTAGAGAAGTATAACAAAAATACAAGATTACACAACATGATGAAGGCTAAAATTAAATGAAGCTAAGTCAGTATATGTGAATTTCACAAATAAAAAAATTTACCATAAACCAGTATAAATGTTCAAGAAATAACCCATCACGTTTTTGGACTTAGAGAATGATTTCTAGGTTTTGGAGGCTGCTCAATCGAATTACAGTTTCAATTCACGCCTATCTTTCTCGGTGTAGGAGATATTAAGGAAAATCAAAGTTGAAAAAAGGAAAATGTTTGTATAGCAACCAAAAAATAAAATTAGCAATGTCTTAAATGGAATATACCTTAATATTCAAGGCTTATCTAGTCATTTTGCAGCTTTAGAAGAAGTGGTGAAGAAATATAAATTTGATTTCGTTATTCTATGTGAGACTCATATCACAGATGATATTGAACAACACGAATATTACATTAAGGGATATAAAACTTTTACATGTTTATCAGATTCAAGGCACACAGGAGGTGTAATAATATATGTAAGAAATTGTTTCAAAGCAATAGAAATAAACTCGTTAAGTATAAGTAAACATTTATGGATTTTAAATATAAAGATTAAATTAGATACAACATTTTGGAATATATTAGGTTTGTACAGATCAAATAAATTAGGAGTAAATTAATTTTGTATTAAATTAAGGGAATATTTAGAAATTAATGTAAATTTGGCTGAAAATTGTGTTATTGCTGGTGATTTCAATATAGATTTCAAAAATGAAAATAGTGAAAAGAGGCAAATACAACAACTATTCCAAGATTTTGGTATCCAGCAAATTATTAATGACTACACTAGGATAACTAATACAAGTCAAACTCTCATTGATTATGCACTAACGGATTATGTTTCTAACATTGAAGCACTAGTAAATAAAAACTTTTCTATTTCTGATCATGAGGCTATTAATATTAAAATAATGAATAATAACTACGTGAGAAAAGAAAGCATAATTAAATACGTCAAATTTGATAAAGCAAAATTTTTGACTGAACTAAATAATTGTGGGTTCACTAGCTTAATAAACTGGAGTAACTTAGATTTAACTGCTGAAAAATTTAGCAAAGATATAATAAATTCGAAGAGGAAAAACAAAAAGAAAATTAGTGCTAAAGCAGGAGTTCAGAAAACTATGTGGAAGCAAATAAAGAAATATGTGTTAGGAAAGAAAGAAAATTGCATAAATGAAATAGAAATAAATAATGAAATTATTAATAATAACAAAGATTTAGTGGATAAATTAAATGAATATTTTGTTGATAGCGTTAATAAGCTAAATAGGAACATTCCACATATAAATTATAGTGATAGTATACAAGAAATAAATGAAATATTTAAGTTTAAGGAAATAGATGAATCTGAATTAGATAAAATTATGAAAAGTATGAATAGTAAAAATGATTTTAATGGAGTGAATATAAATATCATGCTAGAATCTAAGGAATTAATGTATCTTATCTTAATGAAAATTATTAATACCTCATTGACGCAAGGAATGTTTCCGAGATCATGGAAGGAGTCCATAGTAGTGCCCGTAGAAAAAATTAAAAATGCAAAGATGGCATGTGATTTAAGACCTGTAAATATGTTACCAATGTATGAAAAAATTCTCGAAAAAGTTGTGTGCTTTCAGATGGAAGAATTTCTAACTACAAAAAATATTATCTGTGAAGAACAATCTGGTTTCAGAAAAGGATTTTCAACTGATGTTTTTTTAAATTGGATAATAAATGAATGGAAGAAAGAAACTGATTCTGGGAAAGTTATCATCGTGGTTTTTTTAGATTTAAAAAGGGCTTTCGAGACACTGAATCGAAAAATTTTAATAGAAAAAGAATGTATAAATACGGAATAAGAGGCACTGAAAAGAAGTGGTTCGAAAGTTTCTTAAATGAAAGATTCCAAAAAACAAAAATAGGAGAGGATGTATCAGCCAAAAAACGAGTAGAACTAGGAGTTCCACAAGGATCCGTTTTGGGAGTAATGTTGTTTTTATTATACATAAATGACATAAAGGATATTGTTGCCTTTTCTTCAGTGTCTTTGTTTGCGGATGACACATTAATTTACTTAGTAGGGGATAATTTGGTAGACTTAGAAAATAAATTGAACAGGGACCTGGAAACATTATATGAGTGGTTGTCAAAAAACAAATTAAAACTTAATGTAAGTAAAACAAAATGTATGGTGATAAATTCTCGAATAGAAAATTTAAATATAAATATTAATAATGAACGATTAGAGTGTGTTAGCAGTATTAAATATCTAGGAGTCATTGTAGATAAAGAGCTTAAATTTAATATGCATTCTTATAATATTTGTAAAAAAATTTCGAAAAAACTTGGTTTTTTGGCAAGAATCAGAAATAAAATACCACTAAAGTGTGCAATATTAATTTATAATGCAATTATCTTACCACATTTTGAGTACTGACTGTTCCTCGATTTTATTTATATGTAATACTGAAAGCTTAAATAGATTGCAAGTACTTCAAAATAGAGCTATGAGAATTATATTAAAGTGTGACAGAAGAACACGAAGTAAGGATATGCTAAATAAATTGGAATGGATGAGCGTAAATCAAAGACTAAAATTTAATGCAATAATGTTCGTATATAAGTTGAAATATGATAGGATGCCGCAATATTTACAAAAGAATATTAGATATGTAGGTGGTTATTACTTTCTAAGAAATAGGGGTGATTTCAGACTCCCATTATACAGGAGAACCAGAACACAAAATAGTCTACTCTATAAGGGTACACAATCTTTTAATTTGTTACCCAATGCAAGTTAAGAATGATATGGATATTTTAAGATTTAAAAGAAAATTAATTGATATTATAAAGAACAATGAGATTTAAAGTATTTAAATTTTACTTACTTTTGAAATTTTAAATAGTTAAAAATTAAAGTTTTATATACGAATGTTTAAAATTAAAACTTTCAATATTCCTTTAAATTTGTAAATTTTGTTTTAAATATGATGTTATAATAGTTTTTTATTGAACTAATAAAATTAAAAAACAAAAAAAACAAATTTAGATGTCAGTTTGATTTATATCCTTTTTGAGCAATTTGGTTCAAAACCGGTGGCGCATGGATCAAAATTACAAATATTTTTACAAAAATAAAATATTCATACTAATTTGATCCAAGAATATTCTCATACAGCCTGGGTTATAATATAAAAAAAACATTTTAAATGCACAATTGATACTCTTGCATATAGAGATTTCTAACTACGTAATCTATTTTTGTAATGGAGGTGAATAAATAAAAAATTTTTTTTATATCAGTATTGCTTTCATCTATGTTAATTCATCGTTTCTATTGCAGTATTAGTCTACAATCCTATCAATGGATTAACAAAGTTTTAAAAAATTCTATCAGATAGTTTTCGACATGTTTTTAAACTTAAAACTTGATTTTTTCCGTTCTAACTAAATTTTTTTTTTCTTTGCGCTCTTGACAGTAACTTAGGTAGAATCATCTTTTCATGCTTAATTAAGTACAGTACTGAAAATTTTACACTTATTTTAATATCGACAATATTTCGAGTTTTTATTTAACAAACTACTGGCTCTACTCATTAAATATGGAAAATTACTGCTATTGTCTTCTTAATAAAGCCTTCTTAAATAGAATAGTTTCATTGTATTTAATTTGTTACCAGATTATAATCTCAATTATTTTTTGTCATTTATTATATCCCAATGACAAAGGGTACAAGACCAGGTCGAAAAACCAATAAAGCATTTTTTTTACTTCATCGGGAATCGAACCTGGGACCCTTCATTTGAAAAGCAAGCGCTCTACCTACTGCGCCACCCAGCGTGTAAATGGCGTATGGATCAAAATACAATACTCAATTGACGTTATAGTAAGTATTAAATCGATCTTAAAATTACGTCAGAAAGACTAATAAAACAAGTAAATATGTTTTTTAAGCTCTTGTCAGTTTTTTTAGATGGAATAAGTTTTCGTAGATTAAGTACAGTACTGCAATTAGTTACATATAATAGTAGAACGGAGTAATGCCGTATTTGTCTATTTGATTTCATTAATCTGTAGGAAGTAGTATTGATATTCTTAAATACCAAAATTCAAAATTTTTATCGTATAATTTGATAAGTCAACAAATTTTATAAAATTGCATTATTTTATGAATATTAAAAGAATATTAAAAATTTAATTAAAACATTTGTTCTCTGATCCGAACTTGGACCCTGAACTTTCTATAGGTCGACCTGAAGTCATTAAAAGAAAAAAAATATTAGTGAAAGGAATTCTAGCTTTAATGGAAATATTACTTAAATTAAATCAGATTATAAAATAATAAAATAAAAATGATTGCCAGACATTGCAATAATCACTTCTAGACTAAATTTTCAATCTGAATCATCAGAGCCTCAGAATCATCATTTATTAATATTGTTTTAATTCCATTTAAGTCAAATTCTATAGAATTTTATCATTACAATTCCAAATTACTAATTAATTTCTAATTTTCTTTTTATAAAAAACAAAATAGAAATGTTATTGCAATCAGCAAGAGGCAAACATCTATTTTAGTACATTTTTTATTGTTAGTTTTATACCTTTTAAGATTAGTTACATCCATATAATATTTTATTACAACCAATATAATTGAAATAAAAAATATTGTGTACAATTTAATTATTATCACTCTAAGTACGAGAACAATCAATAAGTTAGATTTTTTTGTTTCACTTAATATTATCTATTTTTAGTGTAGTGGAGATAATAATGGCTGTATAACTTATTAATATTTTTAACACGTAAAGTTGATTTTTATAATTAATTTTATAAACCCAAACAAACTGAATTTAAAATCAATACAATTAAAAAAAGAACAAGAATGCATTCTTAAAGAAAGAAGTCCATTCATTGAATTATTTTCTAGTTGTACACCATATACAAATGAAAGTTCTATATATCCTTACAAAAAAAAAATTCCATACGATTTCAAAATTTAAGGAACAGTCTTTTTTTTTGTGCCATCCATATTCCGTATGAATAATGATCGCAAAGGGAATTAATATATAATTGTGCAAAAATACAAATGCAATACAACTTAACTTAATTTTTAAGAGAAGTGATTAAAAGCGTTGAGAAAAGCATGCAATTTTTGTGGGGCATTGCTTTTTTAAAAGGAATATAGCTATATATAATGCATATAATATAAGAACTAACGGTACTTTCAATTTAACAATTTTACTAGGTATGAATATAATAAAATAATTAATAAACGAAAGAAAGATGATTCTTATATTTCAATATAACTAATAATAGCTATTGACTTTATTTTGTTGTTATTTTTAATTAATAATTAGTTAGTAGTATCAAAATTTCGTTGTGTTTTGTTGTGTTGTAGTAGGTCAGTAAAAATCAATATTTCAAATTTTGTGCAAATTGTAATAAATTGTGCTATAATATGTAATAGTATTTTTAAAGAATAATAATAATAATAATATTGACTATAATAGCAAAGTGCAGCAAAGTTGTAAGTAAATTTTATTTTATTAAACGAAATATTCAATTTTTAAATTTAAAATATGGCAACCAAACTTAAATTGTCGGATCACGGTTATAACCAAAAAGGAAAGTAACTCAAAACTTCAGAAAATAAAAACAAAAATATATATTTCAATTTTTACACGAGCATTCTAAAATGCCTTCATATAGTTCTAATCATATACTTGACTGTAATTGTATTCCTTGAAAAATATTTAACAAATGGTGCATATTCTGATGTAAATGGAACAGAATTATTTAAGGAACTTAAAATGTTTCCAACTTTAATTTCAGAAACACCCACTTCCTCTATTGAAATATTATAGTTTATTTTTTTTTAAAAATTTGAAATATTAATCTTGTTACATGTAACTTTAATAATTTCGTCAACAATTCCCGTCTAGATAGCTTCTGCAGAACGTAGCTTTCCAAAACTAAAAATTATTAAAAATTATTTGATATCTACAATGACTCAAGATAGATTAGTAGGATTAGCAACAATTTCAATTGAAAGCGAGCTCCTTTAAAATTTTGCACTACAACGAATTAATTAATGTGAAAATAAAAGCCCGTAGGATTAATTTTTAGTCGGTTTTGTTATTAAAGTTCAATAAATTTTATATAACTATATTTTAAATTAAAATTAAAATATAATTTTTGAATTATTGTTATATTCGTCTTAAATTTTTAAATTTGTTTTGTTTTGTAACCTCAGCGGGACACCTAATTAAAAAAATGCATCAAAAGTTCTACCTCAAAGGTTATGTGGAAACGAACTTATCTAGGGCGGCTATCTGGAAAACTGCTCCGGGTGACAAAATGTATAGCACCGACGCTGCTTATAACACGTCACCTAAGTGACATGAATATATTTATCAGACATTTGTTAATATTTAGGAGTAATTTCCGAAACCTCCTCGAAATTATAATAATTTTGCTTTTATTCGTTTCGTAACTAAGTAGGATCACCTTTTTATCGTACTACATTCCTTTTATAAAGTTGAATGCTTCTATTTTTGTTCTTGAATATTTCTTTTAACTTTTTCTTAGTTTTTCAATATTTTGGTTTATTTTAATATAAATTACATTTATATATAAATTGATTGGGTTTGTACTTAGATCATAGTCTTCGCTGTACCATAAAGTTCTGAATATAATACCCAGGTACTCTAATTGGATTTTTACACACGGGTACACTATCCGGAAAGTAATATATAAATATGATCATTACCTATATATACATTTATGATAAATTCTGCACAAGTAGTAATATTAAAATAAAACCAAATAACACAATTGGTTTAGTAATAGATAATAATGAAAATAATTTTAGTATTAGATAACATCCAATATGGAAATAGTTCGAAATCAGTTTTTCGAAAAATATAAAATCTAATTACTGTGCCTGTACTGTGGTTCTGTAAATGGAAAAATGTTTCGATTAGTTTATACGGGGTACTTTATTGGGAGGGGTATTATATTCAGAACTTTATAGTATGGTTGAAATTTAAAAAAATCAGTTCAAATCATATCATAAAATTAAAAATATTATCAGGGCTATGTTCTCTTAAATAGCAATAGGTTAGTTCTCCATTATTTGCAAATTGTGATTAAGACTTATTTATACTTTCAATGTAAAATAATAATAATTATCTTTTGTGATTACTAATAGACTTAGGTTTAGGTACAATTCACAATAATACTAATAAAATAAATAAGTTTAGCTTTAATATAATTCAGTTCCCGAAATGTTGTTTTACTTTTTCTTAGCCACCGTATATAACATACCCTATTGAAATTCCTAGTATTCCCCGATTTGCTAGTAATAAACAATATGGAATAATATTTAAAATCTTTATGCACCTCTTTAATGCACCTCTGCCTAGTTCACTTCATTTGATTAATTTTTTTCTTACTAATAATAAAAAAAAACTGGTTTATTATTTCGCTTTTCTTTGTAATAACGGTATACGAGACTTTTCTATCTAAAGTAATAAAAATTATATTTTCTAATCAAAGGATGTGTAAAAGTAAAAATTTATATCAAAAATTTCTTTCTTGATGTTATTATGATAATGCAATTTAGGTATGTTGATATTTTGTTGATATTCGCATCTTAAGTTCATTAGATCGTCTTGAGTTTTTTATTGCACTTTATTACACTTTTTTATTGCATTAAAATGAATTCAACGGAAATGGTTGAAAGAAATAATAATAACTGAATATCATAAATTAAAAGCCTTAAGACTCATAAAATTAAATAAAAAAAATTTAAGATGATGATGTTGATTTTCATACCTAACTTTAATTGAACACAGATCAATGATTGAAAAACATTATTTTGTTCTCTTTTTTTAATATTCAACTTTTCCTTTTATTGATCTCACATCAGATCTTTTATAGTGCCATATAAGATAAATATAAGTTACGAATAAAATTGTTTTAAAATTGTACCTATTTGGGTATGAAAATTTTATATGAAAATTTTATATGAAAACTCACTTTACACATGAAATTTATTTAATTTAAAAAAAAAACAATAAAATATTCTTAACCCTTCCGGTTTTTGCTCGGATGGACTCGATATAGTTTTCATTTTATTGTCAAATTTTTTATTTATTTTTTTTATTTAGAACAGTTGTGAATGATGGTCAGAGTTATTATTAAAATAAAAAAAAAAAACAGTAAAAGGTGATATACAGATGGGTAACTCTGTGCTCAAGAATGGTACCGTAGAGAAACCACTTGTAAAAATTAATATATTTTTCTTCGATTCGCAAAATTCTTATGAAACAATATGAAGTGCGAATGAGAAATTTCAACTCTGTAGAATATTTTGTTGAAGGCATTAGTTCAAATAATGATAAAAGCTGTTAAAAATTTACTTGAATTTTTCATTTAAACGTTCCCGAAGGATTAATTCGTAAAATTATATTTGAAAGAAGCTGGTGATTTCTTCTTCACTGATTACTAATCATAGAGAGAAAAAAAAGAATACTGGTTATCCCAGTAAAAACTGTGGTTGTAATTATGCAAGATTTGTTATTTATAGTTTACTAGGACTTTCAGAACATAAGCCTAAAATTGAAGTTTTCAATTAATTTTAAAATGTTCTAGCTTTCAAATTAAAAATAAAAATCGAATAAAATTAACTAGTTGTACAAAAAAGGTATTTAATGCGTCGTTGGGATCTTGAAAAATTGTGGCTTATAATTTTTTGGTGATGATGGAGTCATTAAGAAAGTTAACAGAAGTTAAGAAAATTAAATATGAACAATTTTTTGTCTTTGGATAGCAAGGCATTTTTTTTGTGTTTAGCCAGACATTAGGTATGTACAGTTTGGACTAATTGAGTATTGATCCCTTTGATCAGTATGAGATATTTTGAATGAATTTATCAATTGTTTTCTTGAACTTTTGTACATTGCACACTAGTTTTAGCATCATTCACTTTAAGCTCTTGCAATTAAACACCTTTGAAACGAGAGGAACCGTGGCTGATATCCTATTTATTTTTCAAGTTTTCCATGGTCTAATAGATTCCCACACTCTTAAACCAATAGTCGACTTACACCTTAATTTCTGTACCCAATTCTGTTCAAATAATATTTTTAACCCTATACCTTCAATAGAACGATTTACGGGAAATCAAAATCATTAACCCGAATGTTCGTTACCACCAATAAATTCCAACGCCTTATTGATTTTCCCCTGACCGTTCCCCAGTTGAGAAATATTTTCAGTTGTCAAATAATTTCTTTTTTTTCACTTGCTTTTCTTTAGCTTGCGATGTTATATATTTATTTATTCTATTGGGTGATGTAGGGGTTAAAATAAATTTTTATTTTATGTCTGTATCTGTAAAATAATTTTAATCGGTTATTAGCTCAGTTGGTTAAGGCTTCACTTTGTTAATATCACAAGGTTTGGTGTTTCGATTCTCTTTTGAGTAAATAATAAAACTTTTTAAAAACTTGCTTTTTCAAAGAGTTACACAGTTTTGGTAGCAACTTTAAATGCACTAAAAAGGAGAAAATAAATTAGGTAGTTCAAGATCTGTTAAAAAATTCTATGTGTGTAATTCTAACATATAACTTCAAGCAGGAGAAAATATTGTTAGATAAAATGTTTGTACGAAAAAAGCAAATATATGAACTTGTCATGAATAAAAGCAAGGAGCGTAAATTTAAACTATGTGCTGATATTTTAAACAGCTATCAGGATTGACGTTTCGATTAAATCAGGATTTGATCAGGAATAAATTTTCTTTTTTGACGATAATGTTGAAATGTTGTTTAGATGATAATTAGATGATAATGAAATATTAATATATTATAATAATTAAAATTTTTATTTCATCTTAGATGATGCTTAAATCTACGATATATAAATACGATTTTCTAGTGACACAAGTGTGGACGTCATATATCTTATTGTCGAATCCTTTGCACTTTTTATAGAAAAATCGGGATTCGGAGTTCATAATACACCAACCCATATATGTGAATGTGCATACTTGACACATATTACATATTATCTCTGTGTATTTGAACTTGACAAAACTGAAAATGATCAATTATTGCTAGATAAATACTTCAAGTGATCAAAGTTCAAAAATTTTCTAGAACACCATTTAAATTTACATGTACTACTTTATACTACAAAAACAAAATAATTTTTTTTCGGCTATTGGAAGGTTCCTAAAAATTACATTGTTACATATCCTCACTCTTTGCATAACATTTTTTATTAAGTTTCCGAAATAAAACTGCGTTTATATTAATTAAAAAAAATCCTATGGTATCCTGCACTGTATATTACTGATAAAGTTTAAGTAGTGGTTAAGTAGTGGCAAGTCCTGTATTTTAGAATATTTATACTTTGGGGAATACAAACCACTGATAATAAAATAAAGTTTTATACTAGGCGGTAAATCTAACAAAATATTTTTTCTCAACACATTAACGATTTTTTATAACCCAGTTTGAAGTTCTTACCAAATGACATAGCATGTTTACTTGTGTTCATCGAGTTCGCCCTATTATTTTATTTTAATGTTTCTTCAAATGACTTAAAATAACGTATTAAAGTTTCCTATTTATAACAGGTTGAATTTTTTTATCAAATTACCAAATATAAGAACTAAGCATTGATCCTTTTCGCTTTTCAGTTAGAAAATTTAATGTGAATATATAGCTTTTATGAAGCTGATATGATCACAATTTGAATCCATACGTGGGACATCTTTAAATATGTTGAATATATCTTTTGCAATTATCTTAATTTTTACATTGACTTTGAAATCGATATATCAAAACAAATAAATAATTGATTTTCAGACAATTTTCTTTTTCGATTTGTTGCCCGCGTCTTCTTTTGAAGGTCGAATTCTGATTTCTTTGGAATTCTTAGTTTTATTCACTTTCATCATGTGAAGTTCAGAAATGACTATGAATTTTACAACAACTTAAATTTAATATAGTTATGAAATAGATCTAATTAGATGGTGTCTTTTAAAGATATATTTCAGCCGGTTACTATTTCCGGTTACTGTGCACGCACGGAAATGAAAGACACCGTTGTTAGATTAAAACTCAGTCTCAGATGGACCATTGCAGTAAATAGAATAAAGTGTTTAAATCTGTAGTTGTGTAAATTCTTAAAAATAGTTATAAAATAAAATTAAATAAATTTAATCTGTCTAAATAAAATTTAATAAAACATTGATAGTATGCCCATATTTCGATAGTCATCTCATAAAAATGAAAATGACAAATGTCATATTATCATTTAAATGATTTTTTGAGATTTCGATAGTCGGGAAAAATGAAATGAAATGATTTTTTTTTTTGAAACCGGCAGCACTTTTTGTTTCGACGTGTTTTGTTGGTTATAATTATTAAAAAAGAAAAAAAATTTATTGCAAATAAAAAAGTTAAGTGAAAAAGTGAAGAAAAAACAAAATTAAGAAATAAAATTGAAAATGAGTTCAATTGAATTATTTTTCAGTGATACAAGTGAAGAAGAAGAAAGTAGAAATTTAGCATTAGAACATCGTTTAATGAGAGATAAATCAAATCCATTGGAGTTAATCAATTCCATGTAAGTCCATTTATAACTTTTACAATATAGGTAATATTACTAAATAAAATAAAAATTACAGTTTTATAAAGAACTTCCGTTTAAATAAAGAGGCGTTTTCATTTATTTTATCTAAGATTAAACTTAATATAAATGTACGGTCAGAGTCGGTTCCTCCCATATTGAAGTTGGCAGCTGTTCTTGGTTTTTTTGCCGATGGCTCTTATCAGAGAGCAACAGGGCAAGAGTTTCATGTGGCAGTATCACAATTAAAATTTTCTACAATTTTAATATAGTAATTAAATATAAGTAATTAAATTAATAAAGTACAATATAAATATTATTGCATTCTATAGATCTCATCACACAAATTTAGATAGTTTTATCAATAAAGTTGATGAAATTACATCAAAATACAAGCATTCATTTATACTAGGTGACTTTAATCTAAACTTGCTTGATACAAATAATAAACATGTACAAAACTACTCTAATATTCTAATGAGTAATGGATATTTGATTTATAACAAAATATCACCAGAATACGCTACTAGATTACCTTCAAAAAATGTAATTGATCACTTCATTACAGATATAATTAAATTTGAGCACCAACAGTTTGTAATTAGTGTTACCCTAAGTCCTACTAAAGAGTCAACTGAAAAAACAATTACAGTCTTAAACTACGACGAGTTATCTAGAAATAATTTCTGGAATAACCTAAACTCACACCAAACTCTAGATAGTTTTGTTATTGAATTAAGTGGTCTAATACGCCAATATACAAAAAATATTCTATCCAATAGTTTTAAAAGAAAAAATCATTGGATGACCCCGGAAATTTCTGAAAATATAAAACTTCGTGACTCTTTTTTCAGATATAAAAGGAAATATCCGAATGATGAAAATATCAAGACCCTTTATAACAGATATAAGAATAAAGTAAAAACCTTAATCATCGAAGCTAAATATAAATACTGCTCTGATCTATTATCTAAAGAACCAGGAAATCCTAAGAATTTATGGAATGTATACAAAAAAATGATTTTTAACAAAGACTTTACAAATACAGACAATCAAATAAAATCCATTAATTTCAATAACAATTCTTTTAACGAACCGCAAAAGATTTCAAATTTGATGAATGAATATTTCACCACCGTTACCGATAATCTAAACCTTCCTTCAAATAATATTAATCAGAATTGTTTCAGAAATTTCTCGCGAAACACCTTCTCAAATTTTCATTTATCTCCTACAAATTGAGATGAGATCATTCTGACGATTAACTCATTAAAATCCTCAGCTGCTACGGGATATGACGGAATTTCAACGAAATTTGTAAAAAAATTTTCGAACAAACTTGCTCCTATCTTATCTAAATTTATAAACATATCTTTCGAGACATGTTATTTTCCAGACTATTTGAAAAGGGCTCTCGTTACACCAATCTACAAACCAGGTGATAGCACTGATCCATCTAATTACAGAACAATTTCTGTACTCCCAGTATTCTATAAAATATTTGAAACTATAACAAAAAATAGGTTAACTAGCTTCCTAAGAAGTAATAATATTCTTCATCCAGAGCAATATGGTTTCTAGCAGTACTTAACCAACAGAATAAAATGTGTTCGTGTGGGTTAATGTCAATGGAGCAATAAGAGCGATTGGATGGAGATAAAAAAAGGTATTCCTCAAGGCTCCATTTTAGGACCTGATTTATTTAAAATTTATATAGACAATTTACCACGCCTTCCACTACTGGGATCTATTCAGCTTTATGCTGATGATGCTGTCATAAAATATTCCGAGAGTAGTAACAACCACCTTTCTTCTGCAATATCCGATGACTTAAAAGTTATTGACAAATGGCTAATAAATAATAGACTACTAATGAATGGCGATAAAACCAAAATCTTGCTTTTTGACAATAAAAAATTTATCAATACCACATTCATGTACAATAATACATATATTGAAGTAGTTAAAAGTTACAAATATCTTGGCTTGATACTAGATGAAAAATTATTAACTACATTGTCAAAAAAATAAAACCATTTGTTTTCTTATTAAAACGATTGAAAAGATTTTTAAATTCTAATATACTATACATCATTTATTCGTCATATATTATTTCAAATGTAATCTACGTTAATCCTATTTGGAACAGAACCCACAAACGTATCTGAACAAAATTGATCTTTTTATCAAAAAAGCCATTTAAATCATACATAATTACCCTACATTGCACCCCACTCATATGCTCTATTCTGGAAAATATATCAGTTTCAATAAAATATGTAAGCAAGAACCATACATGGTTGCATTCAAGATAATAAATAACAAAATAAAGCATAATTTCATTTTAAATAGGAATATTGACATACACAATCACAATACAGGCAAAAAAACTAATTTTTATTTAACATTCTTTAAAACTGAAAGCAAAGAAATAATTGCGTATATAACTGTCTTAAAATTTATAACGAGTTACCAAATGAAATCAAAAATATTGAAAATATTTGTATCTTCAAAATTAAAATTAAAGAATTACTTAATCTATCATAAATATTGGGGATTTTAAGAATGTTCAGTAATTTCTTTGATCACTCTGTATTTTATTTACTTTTAAATTTTTTTTATTTTATTTTTCTTTTCCTAACTTATTAACTTAACATTATTTTTTGTAAACATATAAGAAGTTTACAAGTATGATATTATGCTGTAAGATTCATAACAATAAGACAAGACAGCGAAAGTTTAGGTCATTGAATTTTCATATGAATCTGAAATTATATAAATTATAATAATAAAAAAAAAATTGTGAATTATTCCTAGTCTATAAGTATAAACATCAATGTATCATTATAAGCTAAATCAGAAATATATGAATTAACAAAGAAAAAAAAAAAAAAAGGAAATGTTAGAATTTTTTGAAACTATATAATGTGTACCGAATTCATAAAAATGGATATGACAGAATCTTAAAAATTATTAATTAAGACAGAATTTCATAACAAAACGGGATTGCCTGGAGTTGTTGGTGTTGTAAATGGTTCACATGTCAAAATAGTGACTCCAACAGAAGATATTCGGCATTTATATTATAATCGTAAGGGCTTCTATAGCTTGTAAGTAATATAATTACTGAACATCATATAACATAACATTTATTAACCAATCAAAAATTTATGTGATGCAGGTATGCGATGATAAGATGTTGATAAGATATGTCGATGCTTCCAATCCTGGATCTTGTCATGATTCATTTATTTGGAACTCAAGTGAACTTGATAGTTATTTTTCCAACAACTTAGAACAAGGTGATAGAAACAGTTGGCTTCTTGGTAAAAAATTTTATTTGCATTATTTACTTGTAAATTTATGCCATTTTTTTTAGGTGATAGCGCCTATCCTTCAAAGCCTTGCTTAATAACGCCATTTAGACATAGACGTGATAATGATGAGAGAGAAACAAATTTTACCACTAAACACAGCAAGACCAGAATTATAATAGAACGTACGATAGGAGTGCTAAAAAATCGATTTAGATGCATTTTGGGGGAAAGACAACTTCACTATGAACCTGAGAAAGTCACGAGAATTATAAATACTTGTTGTTGTTTGCACAATTTATGTATCCGGTATAAAATTCCATTTGAAGAAGACTTTACTGTCCTTGAAAATGAACCTTTTGAATTTCCTGAAAACGACGAAAGATATAACGAAGGAAGTAGGATTCGAAATCAAATAATGATGTCTATTTCAAATTAAAAAATTTGTTAACCAATGATAATATATTAAATAAACATTTAAAATAACAATTTTAATTCATAATAACTTAAAAATTTCAGCTTAAACCTAATTTTAAAAATAAAGACAAAAAATTCAATAGTATTAAAAAAATGTATTCTTCATTCTTTAGCAACTTCAACATCATAATTATAAAAATAAAAACAAGTACGTAATTCGAATAAATATTAAAAAAAAATTCAGTCACAATAGCTTATTTCAACTTAAAACTAATTATGTAAATAAAAAAATATAATTCACAACCATAAAATAGAGATTTGAATTTTTCAATCTTTGCATTCTAATGTTGCTATTCTCCAGTTTTCTTTTTTTATTTTAGATTCCACCTTTTCCAAATAATTTTTATACAGACTTAGCTTTTCTTTTTTATATCTGCATATTTCTTCTAAGTATTTAGCATTTTCTCTCCCTTGCTCTTTCATTTGAAGTTGAATTTCCCTAAGACATGTCAGTTGTTCTTTTATTAGATCAAATTTTGCACCATTTGTCTGGTTCTTTTCATATCTACTTTTAGGCAATGCTTGAAAATCAAAATTCAGTTAATAAAAATTTGTTCACAATTGAGTAAAAACTTTTTACCTCTATTTGGTGTTATGGTAGTACTTGATGATGAAGTAAACTCTAAAGCTATCGGATTTTCATTTGTTTCCCCTATTGTTATAACTGCTTCCGCTATTATTGTTTCCTCTAAATTAGACACATTATCAGGTAATGGTTGAATTAAACCAAATATTCTGGAATTAGAAATACTTATTTGCGAAAAATTTAATATGTCTGCTATCTTCTCTTCACAAGCAGAAAGAATAATTAATGAGTTAGTACCTCCTCCAGTAGCTTTGCATTTTTTTTTTTACCTTCGTTTTCAAATCATACCAAACCTGCAAATTATTAAAAAGAGAATACATTATACCTAACACAAAATAATAATACAAAACTTTTATTACCTTTTCCCAACCTTTAATATCACGTTGGGCTGGTCCAATAACATTAAGGCGATTGGCAAAACTATCCCATTTTGATTTGTATTCATTTTTGTCCATATAATGGGAACTGCCTCTAGCTAAATATTTATTTTCCTCCATTATATTCAATAACAGCAAAAACTTGATGTTATTTTCCTTTGAAGTTATAAATTTTTAAATTTTTTAATTTTTTCATGACAATTAAAACAAATTTATAAATTTCAAATAAAATACTTACGATTTTTTTTGTAAATCCATTTTTCAAATTGTAAACAACAAAATTTTTCAAGTAAACATAAGCCGTCATTTAACAATTTCAAAATGACAAAATTTTTCATTTTATCCGAGTATTGTCATAAAACGCGACTATCGAAATTGCCTTGTTTTCATTTTTTACGACTAACGAAATCGTAAAATTTGTTTTTCATAAAAAATGACAGTGAAATGACTATCAAAATATGGGCCATTTTAAAATTAATTAATAAATAAACCTTGTGGAAAATGAATTAACAAGAGTTTTAATCATTATTTTCTAAAACAAGTTAAGAAAAAATATTTCGAAGAAGAAATATTAACTATATGAAATTTAGCAACACAACAATTTTATATTCCAAAAACTAGAAGTGATAAGCCAATAATTTTATTGGAAATACAAAAAGAATTTGTAAAATTTAGATCAAATTAATTAGTAAGTTGTATAGTACTAAAAGACTTGTAATGTTGGCCACTTAAGTAGTCAGCCGGCAGTTAATAAGTACATATTATAATATTATGTAATAAAAGTACCTCATTGAATCTGTAAATTGAAAAAAGTACGGTACACATTTTTGAATCATTTCAAAGCCGATTTTCATTGTTAGCACTCTATGCAATGATACCAAATGTTACCAAAATTATCTCATGTTTCTCAGGGTACATTGAAATTTAGTATTAAGAGTTTTTTTTTTTGTTATAATTTTTCATCAATTTGATTTGAGTCATTAGCTGATATACGGTAAATGTGTGGCTTACTTACTTCAAATAATACACGAATTTTCAGAAAGCATTAAATCCTAAATATTTTCGATGACATTTATATTGTGCTTGATAATTTAAAATTATTAATTAGCTTGCTTATAATGGAACAGGAGCAATTAGAAAATTTCGAAAATCACGTAATTATACTGGGTACCAAACAAGAACGCAATGAATAAGAAATCAAGAAGCCCAATCAAAAGCACAAAGATTGAAAAGGTATGAATATTACGATCGTTAAATGAACTGAATAATTTTCAGTTGATTCAACATTGTATGGAAAGGATCCTGTTAGCAAGCCAACACGATACAGTAGAAAAGAAGGCTACCGTTGATCTTATCTCTTGAACAGTAAAATAAGAACATGGGTCGAGCCGATCGCTTGGTTCAAAATATTTGATATTATAGAATAGGCAAAATACTGATTTATGTAATTCAAGTTAAAATTTTTCTTATTTCTAGGGATATGTATAAATAAATGATGTTGGTCAATTTTTACGACGTTTGTAGATGTTGCGATTTAAAATGCAAAAATTCAGTGTTCCCGAGAATGATCGATATGACCCCAAGTTGCTACGGGTTTTTTCGAATTTTAGTTTTTATATAAATTATACATTTTAGTTAAATTTAATGTTGGATCTAGGCATCGTTTTTCTGTATCAGACCGGGCTGTCGAACTTTTGAGATACCTACGTGTTGACGTAGGTATAATATAGAACATTAAACACTCATTTTCGTATTAAGCATTTAAGCACAAATATTTTTTAAAAATTTTGTAATTCTAAATTGTCCAACTTCATACATTTTTCAGTTTTAGACACTTGACATAAAGAGATAAAAATATTAATATTTGTATGATATAGAACAAATTGACAACTGCGCTATTTTAAAAAATATTACAGATATAGCGATTGTGACAAGAGATTTGGAAATTGCGTGTTAAAACTATGAAAAATATGAAAAAATTACCCGATGTACTATATTAGACATTTAAGTATTCACGCGGTGATATGGTGCCGGATAATTCCAGCAAAAGAACACATTGTGTAAAAAAAACCAAGGCCAGATTATGATTCCTGAGGTGAAAATTAAAAAGTTTATGAAATTTGATAAATAAATTCGAAGAAACAATTTGTCCCGCAATCATTGGATTAAAAGCCCACGTAACAATTTTATTGCTATAAGACTCTTGCGCACTCTTATAACACTATTATAAACACTCTTATAGCAGTATTAGTGTTAATTTGAGTGCCCCGCAATTGCTGCGAAAGGTTATAAATACGTTATAGCACTAAAATGGAGAATCTTATAAGGCACCGGAGCAAGTGCTGTAATATTGTTATAGGATTAGTATACATGCATTAGTGTATATGTTTTAATTTTGAAATGATATTCATGTGAAATAATTTATGTTATGCGAGAGTGAGAAAGGTATTATTTTTTATTTTCAAATAATAATTTTATGGAGTTTATATTTATTTCCTGAGAAAAGGAGATAGATATTAGTTAATAATATAAAAAATGTCTTACTAATAAATAATATTGCATTCATATTTATAATTATTGTGACCAAATTGCAAAATTTGGCTGGGAATGAAATTTCATTGACATTTATTATAAAACTAATTCGAAAAACTACAATGCCCTCCAAAAATAACCAATTTTTAAATAAATAAAAGAAAATATATTTTTAAATTGCATCTTTAAAATATTTAATAATGTATAATAACATCAAATTTGATATTTAAATAATTATTCTTTTAAGTAAAAATGTTATTTATGAGAAAAGAATGCAAAATAAAACTTTTTAGTTTTTGTTTATTTAAAAATTTTTCTTTTGACCATGTTTGTAGGAAATATTTATCTAAAAGCTACAGTAAGTTTATTAGTAACATTATAGGAATACAGTAAAATAATAACACCACTACTGGTATTCCAGCAATTCTATTAAACAACACTTTAACTGTTGATATAGGATTACGCACTTTTAGAATTATAAAAACATTGCTGTATCACTTGCGGAAAATCCCATTATAACAACTCCCGCAATTGCTATAAGAACATTCTTATAGCAATACTAATCAAATTATTCCCATAAAAACATCATTTTAACACCTTTAGTGCTTATCGGGAGTCATATAGAAGTCTTGTAGCACTAATTTTGTTTTTATAACAATAAAATGTTACATGGGAGAAGACGTGGCGAATTCAAATATTTTTTTCAATTTCAATTTAAAATTTCATCCAATAAACTAAAGTCATTTTAATATACAAAAATTTTAATTTATCAATTTGCCGAAACAACTTCCCCAAATTTAAATTTTACTTTTTACTTTTTTTTCAAATAATTTATTACGTACGAGGTTGTTGTTTGAGATAAATCAGTAAAAAAATAGTGTCCATGATAAATTGAAATGATAGAAACCAATGCATCCTATATATGGACATCCTATATAGAATTTTACGAATTTTGATGAGCGGGTGAATACTATAGTCATATTAAATTACTTAAGATATCTTTTAAAAGTGTTTATCGATTACCAGTGTTATAGATTGAATTTTATCAAAATTTATTTTATCTTCAACAAATATATTTTACACGATTCTATTTCACAATCGGTATATTGATATGTAGTTGTAAAAACTGCGCTTCAATAAATCAAATTTTCTTGATTTCCTATAGTAATTTTCTGCATATCCAGAAGTTATTTTTGTTTTTAGAATTCAAAAAATTGTGATTCCTTTTTCATCTTTATCTTTTGTTTGGAATCACATCCAAGCATTTTACATTCTTGGTAATGTTAACATTAGTATTATCACTCTCGATAAATTCTATCATTTTTTTTCATTTTAATATGAAATTAAAAGTTAATAGAATTTAAATCATAAAATAAAGTTTTCATTCCATTTTCCACAAAAGGATATTCATATCACGTGTACTTGCAAAACAATAAATTCAATTTGTAATAATATGTGTGGTCCTACACTATTTAAACCAAAAATTTTCCATTTAATTTTATTTTATTTTATTTTATTATTATGTACATAGGTAAGTAAAACACTTAGTAGATTTTATTAATATTACTTTTTACTAAGTATGCATATTTGTATATGTATATATGTAAAATGTAAAATGGATGACCTAGTTCCCAATTTCTTTGTAAAATACCTATGCTTATAATATATTATTTTATTTTTGTTGAAGAACAATTATTATTATGCAATTGTAAATATCAGAGGTCAAAGAAGTTTTTTGTTTTAATGTAGATAATGTACCTACAATATGGTATACGGCAGAGAAGGAAACAATTTTTTTAATACACGAGTACTTTTGTAGGTATTTACCTTTGAAAGTAAAAATTGAAAATAGCAACAATATTTTTTTTTTTAACTTGTTAACCTAAAAGATTATAGTCTTATAGTATAAAATATACCTTTATGAATTCATAATATTAATTTAGGAAAAATAAAACATAACATGTAGAGATATTTATATTTTATGAGATTTTCTGAGAAAATTATTTTTTTTTGTTTATTCAAAAAAGTTTTTATTTTTAATTGCGCAGATTAAAATCAGTTTTATGCATGCATACGAAATGTTTCGCGAATTAAAATAATTAAAAAAGTTTTTTTTTTTTTTGTTTGTAGAATTTTAATTTTAATAATTATAGTTTTATGAATTTATATAGCTAGCTACTTTCTTTAAAAAGTTTAACTAATTTCTATAAGTCTGTTATTACGGCATTAACGGATTTATCAAATTATTTTAATGGACAAAAATAATAATAAGTAATTAATTTTCAATGTAGGTGTAAAACAAAATAAGGTGGAAGTGAATCTATTATTTTAGTAATTCCTTGAGCTACGTGGATGTTATCGATTATTCAAATAAATTTCTTCAAACACCTGAATTGGAACAATATATTTAAATAGGTCCAATTAAATTGCAACAATAGATTGAAATTGATCAAATTCAATTAAAAAGATCCAGAGCTCTATACAAAATTTGATCTAAATGACTTCTAAAACATAATTAAAATTAAACTGTAACCTATTATAGGGCACAATGCAATATACAGTTCTATGATGGTGTTGAATGATTTCTGTTTTGTGTACAGCTAAAATTAAATTGGCTCTTTTTAGGGAGATATTGTAGCCGCGTAGGACCTTTTGACTATATTCCATGGATACCTGGTATTCCTAGCTTTCTAAAAATATATATCTTTAATGGCGTGTCTTATCCTTTAAGGACGAAAAGGATATTTGAAAGTATTCTTGTTGTTTTGATGTTTTTGTATATAAACCGTTATATCTGTTGATCTATTAAATAATATATACTTATATTAATTTTTTTTTTCTAGTAAGATAACGGTCTTGAGCATATTTCAACATTTATTTGATGATGATTGGTGCTGCCATTATGGAGATATTGTTCGAAGTAGAAAATTTTTGAAAAAAAAACAAACAATTTTTGTTTTTTTTCTTTAGAAACCAAATACCTCAAGATTTTACAATAAAACTATTTTAGAAGATATAAGGATTTATTAAAAAAAAAAATTTTTTTTTTTTCGTTTTTTCTATATAAAACTTGGAATGTTCCTTTTACGAAGTAACAATTGTTTTTGAAGTAAAGGTAACACCAGTTTGTCACCAAATCACTGTGTCAGAAAATAATTGCTGTTGCCGAATTTAAAATATATGTCCTTAACAGTATGTTTAGTATTTTAATTACCAAAAGGACACTTGGTGTAGAAATATTTATACTTTATTACCATTGGCCTTTGAAAAAAGAGCAAAAAGCACGAAAATTAGTGATTCGGCAGTGATCAAGCAAATAAGCATTATCCCTTCTTGGTAATGACTGAAGTGAAATGCGATTCCGAATTTTAAAACTTCTGACTATGAACAAATTTTGATAACCTGTCTTGAACCATCTTCGTATTCCCATTTGCAGTAGTGATAGTAGCAGGCGGGAGTAGTGATTTTAGTTCTTCCTGATATATGCCTTTTCCAACAAGATATCTATCAAATAGGGTTTTTTGCTTCAATAATACGACGATGGTCAAGTGGAGCAAGTGTTAATGAGACATTAATAACATTTATACTCAGCCTGTCGTATATGTTGTATAATTTAATATTAAGCAGATATTTAGGTGAGAAAGAATATGCCATACATAAACATTTAAGGGTTATTGGTAAGATACGAAACATTTCTTAAAATTTACTTTACCCAAATAACATTATTGTTTACCAAATAATTTATAATATTGAATTTTAAGCCTTGTTTTTTAGAATAAGCATGTTAACATACATTAACAATTGCGAGTGAAATAAGACCAACAGTAATGAAATAAAATTAACATAAAAATCAAAGTTAGTGTAATGCTAATTATAGTACATTAAAACCATTTTTTTTTAATTCGAAAAAAAAACCATTTTAATAATAAAACCCATTTCAAATTTTATTTCGTACCTTATATGAAAATATATAATACATTTGTTATATTATGTTTATTATTATTGTACATACATATTATATTTTAATTTTGAATCTTCTGCTACTACTCTCATTCAAAGTTACTTATATAATAGAAGTCAATTTGTGTTTCTAAATGGTGTTCAGTCTAATAATCTACCTGTTGAATACGGGGTACTCCAAGCATCCATACACGGTCCCTTACTTTTTAGTTTATTTATTAATGATTTACCTCGTTGTTTGTCTGAATCTCATCGCCGATTGTATGCAGACAATGCTCAACTCTACATCGGTGGTTTGATATTAACCGCTCTATTGCTAAATTGAATGAAGATCTTGATCCTGTTGCTTTCTGGTCTCTAAATAATGGTTTTCGATTAAATCCATCAAAATCGCAGGTTATGTTAATTTATGTTCGTAATATTGATACAACTAATCTAATCAAATTGAATAGTCCTGCGGTAAAATTTGTAAGTAAAGCTAAAAACTTGGGTGTTGTATTCAATGAAACTTTAACCTGGAATAATCACATTAACTTTATTTCTAGAAATGTTTTTTGTAAGTTACGAAAACTCTGGAAGTTCTCTTACAATATTAACGAGTGGGTAAAAAGACACTAGTTATACTTTAATCTTTCCATATTTCACTTATTTTGAAGTAGTTTATGCTGGGATGAGTATAGGCGAGTTTTCCAGGCTCAAGGTTATTTTCAATGCTGGCACTCGATTTGAAACTAACCGTCGTAGATTCGATAGCATCAGAGATGTTTCTAAAGTTTTACTTGACTGTACTTTGGAAAACTATCTAAACTATAAGTAACCCTGTTTTATGAAAAAAATCCAATCTAAAAATGCGCCGGTATATCTTCTTAAGAAAATAACCCCTGGAAGACCATTAAGAAGTGCGAATTTAACTATTCCTAAACACTCTAGTAGATTAAAACATCTATCCTTTTTTAAGGGTGTTGTGGAATCCTTTACCAAACGTAGTCAGGTATGAGTTCTCTGTTAAGGGAAAAGTTTAGTCATTAATTAAGAAGAATAAAAATGTTTGTAAGATAGAAATGTCTGAAAGATAGTTTTGCTTGGAGGGGAGACTTTTTTTTTGTTTTTGGACTTTTATTATTTTATTACTTTATCTCCGTATTTTATAGTTTTAATTTTAATTTGTTCTTGTTTTTTCTGTTGTTTTTTTTTTGTTTTTCTTTCTTTTGCTTTATGAATTTTCTTTTATAAATTTCTTTTCTTTATTGTTAATTTCTGTAGGTTAAGGTTTAATTTAATTTAATTTAAGAATTATGAATTTTCTACACATTATACTTTATATACTCTTATAGAGACTAACCGTCTCATGTATATGTAGCAAAATATGAGTGTCTCAGAACCATAGTGGCCTAACCCATATACAAAAAAAAAACTTTTTATTGTTTTAATCGGTAATGTTTGCCTCCTAGAATCAGTGATTTGAATTTCCAGTTTCAGAAATAGTTTTTTCCTTATTATTTATCACAAAATTTGTTTTGGCTTTTTATAATTTACAACTTTTTTAAAAACCAAAGTGGCCTAACCCACATTGTTGGTTACACCACTTTGGTTTTAAAAAAATTAAAATATTTTGTAAAAAAATTAAGCTATGTTCGAATTTTAAAAATAATGAAAAAAATAATGAAAAAAAAAATTAATAGAAAATCGGAATGATAATAGCTATTACAGAATTTGATGATTTTTGATGGACCTATAA
Organism: Argyra leucocephala; assembly: GCA_963942445.1. Taxonomy (NCBI): domain Eukaryota; kingdom Metazoa; phylum Arthropoda; class Insecta; order Diptera; family Dolichopodidae; genus Argyra; species Argyra leucocephala. The sequence continues at coordinate 79,156,571 of OZ012681.1, read as the reverse complement.
TTGACCTTCTAATTAAATTTTAATTGATTTCAAATTTAAATAAACAAAAGTTTTAAACTTGTACAAGAGTCTTCATCAATGTGCATCAGTTTTTAACCTTTGCAAGATATTTGTTTGAAAGCAAAGTATGAGTATAAAACCCTCAATTCATATAGATACCTGTCTGAAAATAGAAAAACCTAAATTTTGTTGCTTGAAATGTTAAATATGTATTGTATCTTATTAATATTTAGTGTACCCGGGTAACTATTCTTTTAACAGAAGGTCTTTTTATAGGCTAAACAAATAATATTTTTATCAAACAATTGAATTAACAATGAAACACATGTATGTTCTTTTAAATTAACTATGGTAGAAGTAAATTAACTCAATAATCACTTCTTGAATGTTATCGTTATAATTAAATTTCTATAATTTCGATATTATTTAAAAATTCTAATCTACACTTTAACTTTTAAAATAAAACCGTTATTATAAATAGGTATTAGTAAATGAGGGAAGGCGGTCTTTTTGTCGAAAAAAAAATGTTGAAAAAAAATGTCGAAAAAGAAATGTCGAAAAAAAAATGTTGAAAACAAAATCTCGAATTTCTCGACATTTTTTTCGACATTTTTTTTAAAGTAGCATATTTTTGATCTAATTACACAAATCAACTTTTATCATTAGCGAAATATGTGCTTAAACAATATAAGAAATTCAATAATAATGTTTAGCGGGGGGTTTGGGACTACAAATCCCACTGTTATAAGTGCTTTTTTGATGAAATGTATATTAAGAGTAAGATTCAAAATAAACCAATCAAAATATTACAGGGTATTCCCTATTTCTAGAAAATGTATATGCAAGATCCTCAATTTGAAGGAATTTTATTGTTGGTTGAAAAATCAGGGTTATTCGCCTTTTACAGAATATTTATATATTTGCGGAGTTATTTCACTATGAATATAAAATGGTTTTTTTTTTCAAGACAAAATTTTAAGTTTTTAAAAATTTCAATGTCCGAATGGTTATGATCGTATTAAAGTAGACAAATACAATTAAAAAAACATTATTTTAAATCTACATACGAGTATATTTTTATTTCAGCATTTTTTTTTTTCAAAATTTTTTCTTATTCAACATTTTTTTTTCAACATTTTGTTATTCAACATTTTTAATTTGGCATTTTGCTTTTCAACAAATCGACCCACACCCGTAAATTTGATGTACCAATTTCATTAATTTAGTAAGTCATCAATTATTTCTTAATTGTGTCTGAAATTATTCCTCTGAGTAATTTTAAAGTTATTTTTCCTGCAGTTTAAGAGTTTAAATAATTTATTTTAAATTCAAGTTCAATTTGAAAGTGTAATTATTATAGTCAATTTTAGTGATAGAAAATGAATCCTACTTTTTCAACTTCTCCAGGTATTTATAGATTGTTTATTTGAAAGCGTTTATTATCGTTTTAATTTAAAATTTAGATATTTCTGATTATTTTCAATCTAATAAGATTTCAGAAGTGTCGTTATTTGACTACCAGTATCAGCTAAACTCCAGCCAAGGTATAGTTTTTGTATGAAATTATAATAATTGTGATTTCAATTATAACTATTGAAGATATTATTTTTACGGAGTCGAAAGAGGAGTAAAAAATACAAGATCTGAATTTATCTATTACATTATTATTTATTATTTGAACAGTGAAATAAAAAAATTTACTAAAAAATTTCTTGGCCTAAGCCACTAGTTTTTTTGATTTTCATCATTTATATGTAATGCCAAAGTGGCCTAACCCACAAAAATTGGCGTTTTTTTAAAGCTAGAGCCCAATAACAATATGTCCACTAAAGTACTTAAAAAAATAAACCCAAACATTTATTTTAAAGTCGGTACCTTAAAAATAGAGATCTTATAAGCATTTTAAAACTGTCTATAAAATGCATTTTATTCAATAAAATGTCAATGTTGGTTAGGCCACTATGGTTCTGAGACACTCATATGTACTAATGCATATAAATTGATTTTATTTTATTTTCCAAAACTTATTTTTTCCGAAATTAAAATCTCATTTATTATTTTATTCTTTATAAAATTAAATATAGACCTCAAATCGCTTTATCAAAACCTCGTTTTTCAAAATATGGTTTTAATTCCAGGATATTTACGCTTACCTTAGTTATTTTTATGAGTAGCCGCTCTTGGATACAAAAGGGGCTATTACGAAATTAATTCAAAATAATTAATTTTATAAAAATTCTGGAAAAAGGAGATATCCCCGTTTTAATCATCCATCCCCGTCAGCATCCTGGAACTAAAACCATATTTTGAAAGACGAGGTTTCGATAAAGGTATTAAAGGGCTATATTTTTTTTTAAATTTTAATATTGTTCAATATTTAAAATAATATCAAAAAAAAAAAAAACCATGTCAATGTCATACTACATTAAGGAGAAAATAGTTTTGCTTAGTGTGAGTAGAGCAAATAGTGCATAATTGACCTTCGATAAATAAAATATTTCAATAAAGATACCTTATATCTTATTTACATCTCCTATTTGCGGTCGAATATAACCTATTTAAAAACCCAATATGGTGTAATACTTCACAAGTTAATTTAAATAAATTAGATATCCTACACAAACAGGCAATAAAAATTATACACAATTATTCGGTTATGTATCCAACTGCGCTTCTATATAATGAAAAATACGTGAGCCCTTCTGATATTTGTAGATATTAAGTATATATGATTGCGTTTAAAATTGTAAATAACTACATAAAACACAATTTTATCTTAAACCGAGCTATAGATATTCATTAACACAACACTAGGAATAAGTCAAATTTCTATTTAAGTTTATTTAGAACAAGTAGTCAAAAAAATAACTGCTTGTATAATTGTCTAAGAATTTTTAATGATTTGCCAATTGAATTAAGAAATGTAGGTAATATAAGCCATTTTAAAAAGGAAATTAAAAAATATTTATTGACAAATGTCAGGAATTAAAATTACTAACTTTAAATAGATTTCAATTCCCTTATATATAAGTAATTAACAAAAAAAAATTTTATAAACTATATATAGAAATGCACTAAAATTGAATTATAACTATAAATATTGTCACTTTAATATTATGTAAATATTATGTAAAAAAATAATTAGCCAGACAGCTACCGTTAAGGTTTTAAAATGAATAAATAAATGAATATAAAGAAAAAAAAAAAAATATCAGTAAGTCCTTCATATATTTACCAATGCGTTTCCAAATTAAAATTTAAATACAAAATTGTTTACTTTGAATTTCCATAACAAAAGAATCAATACTTTTTCGACTAGTTTTCGAGTTATTTCACATTTAACCTTTAAAATCGGTTTACACAAAATTTACGAAATGCCGGATGGGATAAAATAATTCTCAGAAATTGTGATTGTGCATTATTAACGTCCAAATAGTTTTAATTATTAAGTTACAAGGTATTTAATTCATTAACTGATTCCATGACATCTATTTCGAGTTCAAATATTTCGTTTTTTTCTCAGTACGCTGCGGTCAGATAGTAACAAACTGAGGTTTTCCTAAGCACCTCCAGTTAAAATAATTCGCAACACTTGCTTCATATATCAAACTTTTACCCAAATAAAGAATCTAAAAAGTAGTAAAAGAAATTTTTTTATTTTGAAAAAACATCCAATGGTTTCTCATTTACTAGTTGGTAGCAGAAATTACAATAAGAAAAAGTCTGACTTTATTCTAAAAAAAAATTATAATTGGAAATTAATTCTAAATTTAAAAATTTTAATGATTTGAAGAAATTTCCGAATAGTTTATTGAACTCAGTTGAATGATAAAAATGGAAGAATTGTACAAATTTTATAGTTTTAATGGAATTAAAAATCTCCTGCAGCGTTCTTTCAAATAAATAATATTGTTGCTTTTGCAACTTTGTATAATCTAGTAGGATAAAATGACTTCTTCCAAATACAATAAAAACAAAATAGATCAACATTTTTGTTTTCTTTAACGTATTTGGGTTTTTTTTAATGAAATTTCCTTTTAATTTGAATAATCTAAAAATGATACAAAAATTTTTAATACAAATTTCGAAAATGTAATTTTTTGGTGTCTAATTCCCACAGTTTTCTTCAAGTTTTTTGTTGTTTTATCTTTTTAGAAAATCGACAAAAAGTGTAAATTGATCCAAACAAATTGTTTTTAATTTTTTTTTTATTTTTTTCTTTTTACCTTTCTCTCTTTTATTTTAATTCTTTTCAGAGTGTTGTCTTAATTTTAAGCTCCATGTGATTTTTGACACTTAAATATAATTTGTCCAATGTTTTAAAAAATTCAAAACAAAAAATCACTTTCATTAATAACTTTGATCCCTTCATTATTTTTAACATTGAAAATATTCGGTGATCCCACAGAGATTTTGTTTATATTGTTTTGTTGTATAACGTTGTTGCTTGTTGGATATACAAACCATAGGTTTTCATCTATTTTCAATTGTTTAATCTGTAAAATAAGACAAAAATTTAAGGTTGGTTCACCACACAAAGTACAACATTATAATCATTATAAATTTTATGTATGTATACATATTATATATATATATATATACTTTACACAAACAATCATCCTCTCTGATCCCATCTTCAAATCTTTTAGAGAGATGAATTAAAAATTGGGAGGCTCGTGTTTTTTTTTTCTTTTATAAATTTTTGTAGTAAATTTTGTAAATTTTTAATTTCTTATGTAGGACTTCCAAAAAAAAATACATTTTTTTCTTTAACTTTATATGAACAACAAAAGAAAAAATAAAAAAATTAAAACAAAAAATCATTGATGCCACCTACGTAACGAACAGTTCATCGATTGATTTTAAGAAATACAAAAGAAAAATAATAAAAAAAATGGTTTTTGTTGGTCATCACCATCATCGTCGCATCAATAATTTGTAATAAGGTTGATCAATTCTCACTTCTGAAGTTAAAAGTTTTGTTTTGCTTTTCATTTAATCTCTATTATGGTGTTTCTAATACGGATATATTTTGGGTAGTAAAAACCGGTGGTCTGCATGTGACCACCTGATTTAAGCCTATATTTTTAAAATCGGATATTTTTTAAAATATTGAACATATGAAATGAAAATATTTTTTGAATTTTATTTGGTTTTACAATGTTAATTTCATTTAGAGTTACACCGTAGAATTACTTTAAGGCTTCTGTCCTAATACAAAAACATATCGATTTGGAATTAAAAAAGTTTTTTCCGATAATATTTAAGGGTATTTTTTTTCATATTTCTCAAATTTTCTTGTAACGAGCAATACAACATTACAGCAATACAGCATTAATGTAATTATTTAAAACACTCTCTTATAGTATTTTGTTCTACTCCATTCGATGATCCATGTGAGAGTGAGTTTGAATCTATTAATTGTAACCTTTAATATTTTCCGTGCGTGCACAGAAATCGGATATAGCAAACCACTTCTATGACGGCTACTGTTCTGCCTATCATACATCCATCTATTAGATTTTTACATACCTACTATAAAAAAATTGTTCAATTTAATAAGTTGTGTCAAAGTTACTTAAAATAACTGACTGCTTATGTATTTTTTTATAATAATTTTTTTATGATAAATTTTGTTTTGATTAAATTGAAGTGATAGTTTTTTGAAGAAATTGAATTATAGTGAACAATAATGATAACAATATGAAATGGTCCAAAAGTTCGTTATTATTAATTTTTCTGACTAAAACCAATGACGCTTGAGAGATGTACATTAGCATTAAAATATTTTTTTCTTAGTTCAGTGATTAATAATGTTAAAGCAAAGCACTTGCCTACCCCTTGCTTGCTTCGACAGAACATATACTAAAATTGGAACAATACAGAGAAGATTAGCATGGCCCCTGTGCAAGGATAACACGCAAAATTTTGAAGCGTTCCACATTTTTGTTCCAACCAATATGTACTAAACGACCAAACTCAAATTTACAACACCATGGGTTCATACATAGCACAAATTCATAAAACTGCTCCATCAACAAATAACAGATTCCATACAAAAGTTTTAAATACAATTCAGCAATTTAAAAGCTACACCGAATATTTGAGAGCCAGAGAAATATTAGAGCAATTTTTCTAATTAAACCAAAACATTGTAATAATAGCATATTCACAAACCAGGTTGAGCTTGTTTTATTGGTGACGATAACATACCAAATATAGTACTAAAGAGCCTAAGTTCACTTATAATTTCCAAATATGTTATATTTTTTAATAATATAATTAACAACTCGTATTTTCCTCCATATTTGCGGAACATCGAAAATAGTATTATTAAAAAAACCTGGTAAAGACTCGAATAACATCAGTAACTGCTGACCCAATAGCTTAATGCCAAACATAAGCAAAGTATTTGAAACATTTATTAACGACAAAATAAATAAATTTACACTACAAAATAAATTATACCTGAAAATCAATTCGGCTTTAGGTACAAGCCTGGAGCGATTCACGCCATTGCAAAGTTAATCTCAGATATTTGTTGGTTCATTAACAAAAGGTTTGGGGTGGTAGCTTGCCTGATAGATTTGGAAAAAGCTTTTAACACGGTATGGTTAGATGGGCTAATATATAAACTTTTAAAGCTAATATATAAAATTATATTTGATATGACTTACAAAAATTAATTTTTTATAAAAAATCCAAATGATAATCATAAAAAAATTTTCACGATAGATAATGGCCTGTTACAAGGTACAGTTAATGCACCAATACTCTTTTCAATATATTTATCAGAATTATTGTCCTCACTAGACCGGGCTAAAGGAAATAATTATGCATTGGTCTTTGCCGATGACATCATATTCTATTCTGCCGATAATTCAGTAGATTACATCAAAGTCAAAGTACAAAAAATGCTTAATATTACTCGGTACTACTGCAAAGTTTGGTTGCTGAAAATTAACACGAACAAATGCGAGAAAATTTTGTTTTGTAACACGGTTGATAAAACTAGTGTAGACATCAAAAAACACTGGAAAGAATTTGAAATAAAATCCGCAGGAAATCTTAACTAATAAAAAAGTAGTTAAATACCTACGAGTACAATAATTACATTGTAACTTAAACTATTTTGAGCAAATCAAGTTTAGTATACTTAAAGGTAAAAAAGCTTTCATGGCTTCAAAAAAACTTTTTTACAACAAAATTATTAGTAAAAGAGTTAAAATTACCAAAAACCAATAAGACCAACGCTTATATATGGTGCACCAATATGGTACAACATCAGTGCGAGATTAATGGAAACTCTCCGAAAATTTGAAAGAAAGTGCATAAGAGTGCTAATATATATTATAGAAAGCTCAACTTCGAATACAAGCATTAGTACTCTAATAAATACTTGTACAACGAAGCAAACATAATCAGAATCGATAATTTTATTATAAAATTAATTGGAAGACATTATGATAAAACACAAAACAAACTCCGGAAAATGGTTTAATATCGGATATATTCTACCACAATGAGGAGTACATCAAAAAGACCTTGTTCACGGGCTTCATAGCTCCTGAGCATTTTATTTATTTAGATAAAAACGGTTATATTCAAAACCGTAATCATGTCCCTCTATTATACCATTATAATAGACGGGCTACATGTAAAACTATTGATTATAACCCGGGAAATATTAACAGAGAGAATTTAAAATTTGAAATGTCCATACCAGATAAGGACAAATTAATTAATTAAAGCAGTCTATTGGTCGTTGGAAAACTCTAATTTTCATTAGAACAAAGTTATTTTTTTAATTAGGTTAAGCAGTTTTAGTCAGATTAAGATAGATTAAGTTAGGCTAGGTTTTTAATAAGTAACTCTTTGTTTTTACTTCCTACTTTTGCAATAATATAATTCAAGTCAATAAAAACTTTGTAAAGTTTGTACATAATATAAAAAATTCCTGAAATTTTGCGTAAACATAAAAACGAAAAAATTGCCTAGATGTTAATAAAATTAGTATATTTGTTAATAAGTAGTATTTTTGTAGGCTAGACTAGTGTAAAAATGTAAAAATAGTGGGAAAAAAAAACACATTTTAATATCAATTTCAATAGATTATAATCACGTTTTGACGAATTATTTTATGTTTTTTATTTTATTTCCAAGATTCAATATGGTTCCTAACCTACTTGTTAGGCGGTACAGATCTTGAAGATCCAAAAAATTGTCATGCAGTTACTTTGGTAACTATCGAATTTTTTCCAGTTTGTAATTTGAATTTTTTCAAGAGTTCCTTAGCTGGATCATTTTTATCCATACACTCTACATAGCCTAGCCAATGGAGACGTCTTATTCTGACTTTTTTTTGGCTAGGTCCATGTCATTGAACAGCTGGTATAGTTCGGCATTGTATCTTTTCTCCAAACTCCATAATGAGTGATCTTCTAAAATTGATGTCTTGCAACGACTGAATCAAATAAAACCTCTACCGGCATTCTTGATTATTTCATACCATGTGTTTATTTTTTACCTTCTCATAACTGATTATAACAGTGTTTCTAATTAGTGCTGATTTTTTTTTAGAAACAAGTTTTTTATTATTATTTTTATTTATTTTTTATTTTTTTTTACTACATTCTGAAGTTTTAAAAAAGACATTTTTTAGTTACGAAAGAATTTCAAATAAATTTTTTATTCATTTGGAATCAAGAAAGAAAAAAATTCAATTTTCTAAATTATTGTTACTCACCCTATGATGTTTTTGTTGTTGTTGTTATTGTTTTTGATTGGAAGATTACATTAAAATTCCAAAAAAAAAGAATTAATTGAAATGTTTGTATGCTATCATAATGTAGACTACCAAGTTATAGAATTAAAAAAAAAATAAAAAAAAACAACAACAAAACCATAAACAAATTAGAAAAATTTGAATACGAATAGATAGGAAACTTCTAAAAAATAGTAATATGCATCATTGAACGCGTAGGCGAGATTTATAAATGTCAAAACCTTTACAAAAATATTTGAAAAAATTAACAAATCAAAAACAATTTTTGTTTTTATTTTTTAAAGTGTGGCTGACTATCTTATATGTGTCACTTTTTAAATTGGTCACCTTTTTTCATCAACTAATTTAGGTATCTATATTAATTCACTTGAGACTTCATGTTTTTGTTGTTTTTATTAAATTGAGTGATATCTAGTATATTATCGTTTTTAGGTGTCGCCTTTACAACAATGACATGGGCGATTTTGTATTTAAGAATAAGAAAAAATAAAAAATAATTTTTATATTTTTTATTTTGTTAGAGATTGAAAGAATTTCATTTGGACAGTTCAATTAATGATTTCACTGGCAACTACCTTATAATTTTTAGAAAATTTTTAAATTGAACAGTTTTGTTTGAAAAGTAAAAATTTAGAATAAGATACAAAGTGGACAGTATTGACTATATGACATTTTGAAGTTACTCTGAAAATAAATTTTATTATTTTTTTTTTGTCAAAAGGTAAATTATTATCAGGTGGGTTTTTTTTTACTATATTATTATTATTATTATTATTATTATTGTCTACTAGACTAATATTATAAATGAGATTTTATAAAAGAATATGGTAGTATTTTTTGATTAGAGTGTATAGTATTTTAGAATCCATTATATTAAAATAATGTTTTAAAAATACATTTAGAAAATTTTTATCATAAGCGGCATTAGTTCTAAAAAGAAAACGTAAAATCATAAAAAATAAATTAAAATGTAAAAATAGTAACACATTTCTTTCGGAATTCAGTATTTTTATCGAATAATATTACATAATAAAAAGTATAGTAAGGAAATAAAATAGGCAATGAATTGATCGGTTCTAGATATTTTTTTTTTTAATTTCAACGGTATACCTACAATATAAGTCACACAAGAAAGAAGTAAAATAAAATGAGTGCAAAGGTAAAACTGGTTGTATTTAACTCATCTGATTATCGCATAATAACAGGCGTCAATTGTCAGGTTTTTTTCATGTATTAATGAAAATGGTCTGATTATAGAAACAGCCGCAAGATTGTTTCTATGAATATACAAAATTTGAGATTAATTGATAAAATAGTTCGCAAAGTGAAATCAAACTTTGTTTGTCTATCAATTTGAAAATCCATAAAAATTGGTTTGCTGCACAAAATTGTTATTTTCAGATGATACTAGAATTCATAATCTATAATTATAATTGACAAGCATTTAAGGTCCTGTGCAGTAGACACCCCTTTATTTTATTTCCATTCTCCTACTCCTTAATGAACTTCTAATATATGTAACATATAAGATTGTATATAAAACAAAAATGCGCACACAGTTGAAAATTTTTTACTCATGCGATTTTTATATTCAGCAAATACATTATGCATATGGGAGATCTTATTAAAATAATAAACAAAATTGTTTGCTTTTGTTATTATAATTTACATTATATACTTGCAAATGAATCTATGTACATATCGACCTATCCAAAGTAAAATATGACAACTCGACTTATCTGCAAATTGAGTTATGATATAAATCTGATTGTCCATATTCCAATCTATATCCTGTAAAAATTTCACAGCGATCGCCCTAAAATTAAGGAAGTTATGCTCATAAACATATTTTAACTGAAAGTAAAAACTGAAAAATCTTCCGCGCAAAAGTAATCTAAGTCCAGTTGTATTAATTCTCGTTAAATTAAACATAAAAAACAATCAGACAAGGCGATATGTAATACTTTAAGGCAAATTTTTTTTTTTTAGTAATACATTTCGATTTGTCATACTTTTATTTACAACATAATTATGTTTCAATTCATCTATAATATTTACCGTTTGTATTTTTTTTACTGATTGTGGAGAAATTTTTTTTTACGTCAAATTCGGTTTGTCTCTTTTTTACATGGATATTTTGGCGCGAATTGCTACTTGTCATAAACAATTCTCATAAGTAAATAAAGCTTTTCCAGATCAATCAGAAAGAAATAAGTCTAAAAAAGCGTTACATTTTGGTTTTGAATATAAAGGAACTGAAGGAAAAAATTTGAATTTATACTGTCAGATTTATGCTTAGAGCAAGCACATCAGACGTCTATTACTAGACGAAAGCTTGCTTTATTTCATTGTGCAATAACTCATCATCCAGTAGGGTTAGTAAAACACCGCCACCTTTGATTAAAAAATTTAAAAATAAACTAAACCAGGTACATGCTGTTAGTAGAAGGGTAAAAAGTCATAAATTAATACCTACGTTAATAGCTATACATTTAATAAAAACACTTCAAAAAGTTAGGCACTACACTTCAAACACTTCAAAAAAAATATCAAAGCTAAAAAGAACAACAGTTGTTAGTTAGTCTCAGTTGAACGTACATTAAGACGTAATCGTTTTTTAATTGTTAAAACACTTAGTTGACGATCAAAAGAACTAGAGTTAGAATTTACTTCACGGAGCATTCTAGTGATTGGCTCGAATCTACCATATTCGGTAGAGTGGAAGGGAATGTGGAACAACTCAACGGCTCTGAGATTATTCCGATTGGATCTTGTAACCAAATAATTTGAAATTTCAGGGGCTCGCGTTACACCCGAAAGGATCTGGTGAATAAAAGAGATATCTGCAATTATTCGACGATCAGACAACGACTGTAAGTCAATGAGTTTAAGACGGTGGTAATAAGGTGGAAGCCGCAATGGATCATTCCACAAAAAGTAAACTTTCGTTGAAACGATTCAATTCGATTAATGTCAGTCAAGTAATGTGGTGAATGTCAATTTGATGAATGAATGAATTTCATTGTCAATTTGATGAATGTCTTAAGATTTTTGATAGTTTTTGGAAATTAGGTAGTAAGATGATGCAGTGGCAATTTATTTTAGAGCGTACAAAAACATTTGACAAAAAGACCTGCACACTAAATCCAAAAATAAGTAGAAAATTTATAAGAAACTATTTTTAAAAAAGAGAAACAGTGAAAACATAGAGGAGATTCGGGTTTGCCAATTAATGTTTACGAATACTTTGAATACTAATAAGCTGTGTATAACAACAGCTTTCAAGAAACTTGAAAATAATTTTTTTATTTTTTTTATTTTATTTATTAATTAGTAAAAACTATATAATATAAAACATAATTCAAAATTTACAAACAAATTTAAGCTTTCAAAATTTTAATTAATTTGTTTCTATTTTTATTTCATATGGTAAGCTGTTAAAAAGTGCTGATCCTCTATATAGTAGGTTGTTTTGCGTCCTAGCTCTTCTATACAATGGCAATCTAAAATTTTCTGCATTTCTAACATTGTAAGTGTTACTATCTGATATGTATGCTAAATTTCTCCTCAGATATTCCGAATATATTTCATATTTGGTTTTAAACATGAAAATTAATGCACTGAACTTCAACCTTTGTTTTACACTCATCCAATTTAACTGGTCTAACATTTCTTGTATATGTGTTCTCCTATCACATTTTAGTACCATTCTCATTCACATTTATTCTGCATAATTTGCAGTCTTTGTATTCTACCAGCATCACCCAGAAAAAGCACAGATGAGCAGTAATCATAATGTGGCAATATTAATGTGTTGTACATGCTAACTGCACATGCTAACTGAGTTTAAATTTTATTTATAAACTGAAAAGTTGGTGTTACTATATTGAAAAATTTTACCATATTTCTTATCTTCAAAATAAGGTATTTTTGACCGAGCTAAGTTAATTTTAATGAAAGTGATACGTATTTGTATGACATATTGTTTGCTGTTCTATATATAGGCCAACCGGTGGGAATGGGCTTATGTTATTTCATCGAACTAGCTATGAGAAATATGAGCCATTAATAGAATGGCAGTTAATGATTAATATGAAGATTATATTGATTTTTCCTCTAACAATAACAAATTGTATACCAATTATTTTTTTTTTCGTTTAGCCTACGATATCATAATTTACAAAATAAATATTATATGACTTGTAATAACTACCAATTCTAATTTTAATTTTTAATTTATAAATTTTTATTATTTTTTTTTTCTTTTTGTTAATTTTAATTATTTATTAAACTAAGTTTTTTTGTAATTTAAATCTACACAATCTACACAATAAAAGGCAATAGAATTTTCAATAAATTATAAGTAGTTGATTTTAGGTTTAGATTACTTATATAAAAATTAGATAAATTAATAGAAACATGGGACCGTTACCTAGTTATTTTATATAAATTGGTTTAGATATTTAATTCTACTAATAACTTACGTACCCATTAGTCTTTCATTCAAAATTTTAGATCAAACAACTGCTTTTTAGACAAAAACGATATTTCATTTTAAAAATCATCTACCTATAAATTAGATAATTTTTAGATAAATCACGAACAACTTTAAATGTTTTAGATACAAGTAGATAAATTTTCTAAAAGAGTTTTTTTTCGTTACTAAAATAAAAATGTCATCTACTGTTTTTGTTATTCTGTCTAATTTTATTCAGAGTAATTTTGACATTTACCGTAATTCGTTTTTAATTCAATTCGTCAGTTCATTTTTAAAGTAACAGCAGTGTGCAAATGTGTTTTATTGAGAAATTAAAAAAAAAAGAAAAATTTATATCAAAGCTATAACATTTAATAAATGAAGAAAAAATAGTGATATATTAGAAATATCAGAAGGGGATTTTATGTGTATAATAATTGAAGACCCCATCAATATCAGATCACAATATCCTAGAGGAACTATTTGCAGTTTGCAATTTACAAGAAGCACTGCCATTATTGCAAAGTCAATTAAAAAAATATTATTTCTATTTAGTTTATACTAGATATTAGCCAATTTGTTATTTTAAGTACTTATATTCATAAATGTATACGTGTACCTATAATCTTTATATGTTTGTTCACAATCATGTCGGTTACGTTGTAATAAATAAAGAACCATTAGTTCATAAAAACAAAAGAAAAATGTATTATTTTACAAAATTCATTTAATTTTCAAATTTATTTCATTGCTTACAATTAGCCAAATAACCTAATTCTAGTTAATAAAACATATATAGATAACTATATAAATTAAAAAATAAATTGGAGATATTACCTAATAGCTAGCAAACAACATAATATAAGATGAATGAACATAATATTAGATTTCGTACATATTTTTGGTTTGAATGTCTAATTTTTCAATGATTTGTCTTTAATAATTTAGCTGATTTGTTTATGAAGTTAGTTTAAAAATTTAAAAAGTTAGATGAAACATAAACTAATAATTTAGATTTGTTATTTAAATATATTTAGATAGTTCATATAGATGATGTGGCAGACTGAAAAACAATCCATGTTTCTCGATAAATTATTCCAATTTTTATATAGTTTCTTTACTCTTTTCGTAAACATAATAAAAAAATCAATAAATAAATAACAGTCAAAAACAGCTCTTCCAAATTACATACAAAAATTTGTGAATAATCTTTCCAAAACCATAACAACAAGAATATAAACAATGCTGAGATAGGAACCGTCCTCATCATGTTACATCTTAACCGAGATTGGAGCCATTCTTGCAAGCATGTAACAAACATTCGTAAGATATCTTTTTCCAGAACTGCTAATCCTGCGATAATTATATACGTCTAAAAAATATTTGAATATTTTGTAATTTTAAAATCGCACATAAATAAAATCAAATTTTTTAAAAAATTGAATTGAAAATGCTTAAATATTGCTTTAAATTTTTCTTATACTCCAATTGTTATGATGTTGTAGTATAGAACACTTATGACATCGTTATTCTAATAAAATTACAGAACTCGCTTTGAGAAAAATTATTGGGTAATGGTTTTGTTATAATATTACGTTATTTTTAATAAAACTAATAAAATTTAAATTTTAACAATTTATTTAATTTTCTTTTCTTTCACCTATTTCTATCTCTTTCACTCTTTCATTTTCATATATATTTTTGATAAATTTAAGCTTTCTATCAAGGTAATGGCAGTTTATGTTTTACATTTTACATTTATTTTTATATATAAATCATCACTTGGTACTTAACCTAATAGTGATTCTTATATAATAATGTATATAGCATCTTTATGTCAGAAATATGTCAAAATTGTTTTGATTTTTACTTACAAAACAATCCCTTTTATTCATTATTTTCCCTTGACAAATTTGATGCAATTTTAAAATGTTGATATCTGCTTACATACATAATGTATATATGTAGGTTATAATATTATATCAGTTCTTCCCCGTGTGAATTATAACAGACTTTTTTCATATTGTCATCCCCCTTCTCTGTTTCACTTATTTCTTTTCTTTGTGCATTATTTTTAGAGTAGAGTAATTTTGCACCTGATATGTACCAGCATAATACCGTTATATAATTTTAAGAAATACTAATATATTATGTCGTGGAATATGAAACTGCAGCAATTTAAGTGTAGTGAGATAAAATGAAGATAAAATACACTCCATTTTTAAAAAAATATATTATGTACTGTTATTTGTTTCACATACAGGTTTTTTTGATAATTTATTTAAAATTATCAAGGATTTAGTAATTTAGAGTTTATTGCAACTCCTTATTTCGAGGCTTTATAATGTAAACGAAAAATTCAAATCAAAAGATTGATGGTGAGATAATAAGTAGCCGTTGAAGATAACATTGGGGCAAACTAATTCAGTTCTAATTCTAGAAAACCACAAATTAATAAACATATAATGTTTAGGTACATCCTACTTTTGTACGTATTTAATATTAAATACCTACATCTTAATACAAAATAACTTAAGTACGCAAAATGTAAATTATCTATCGACTTTGTACTTTTATTTTATTTTTCCTGTTACTCCTCGTGGAATCATATAGGGCATCAACTTGTCTCCTCCATTGTTCTCTGTTGTACGCAATAATTTTTATTTCCTCCCAAGTTCGCTCATATCTCGTTTCTCGTTAGCTCAGTAGTTGCAGTTAGGTCTTCCTTGCATTCTGCTACCTTGAGGGACCTAGGTCCATTCTGGTTATATTCTTTGATGGTTTTCTTAGAGTGTAACCGTTAGCTCAGAAGTTGCAGTTAGGTCTTCCTTGCATTCTGCTGCCTTGAGGGACCTAGGTCCATTCTGGTTATATTCTTTGATGGTTTTCTTAGAGTGTAACCGTTAGCTCAGAAGTTGCAGTTAGGTCTTCCTTGCATTCTGCTGCCTTGAGGGACCTAGGTCCATTCTGGTTATATTCTTTGATGGTTTTCTTAGAGTGTAACCTTTCCATCTCTATTTTCTAAGCTTAATTTGATAAATTATCGGCTCTTCACCTCTTGTCTGCCATAAGTACTTATTGCTGATGATGTTGGGCCAGAATAATTTGCATATTCTTCTTTGGCACTTGTTGGTAAATACTTGAAGTTTTTGACTGATGTTATTTGTCGTTATCCAGTGTTCACATGACACATACTTTGAATATTCTAAGCTTTGTTTTCCTAGTTATTTAGACATCCTTCCATATTGGACTTAGTTCGCCGAAAGCAGCTCTGTCCTTACGTAGTCTGTTGCTAACATTTCTGCTTCTGTACATCCGTTTATTGCTAGCATGTTACCTAGGTAAGAAAAGCTCTCCATATATTCGACTATTCGGCCTTCTATTGTTACATTATTTGTGTTGATGTTATTTATCCTCATGCCATTTGTTTTGTCTATGTTAATATCTACCCCGAATCTACGGGCTGCTTGCTGAAGTAGATCTGCTTTATATTGAATGTCGCAGAATATATGCGCTAGCAGACATATATCATCCGCATAGTGAAGGTCTTCAAGTGTCCTTGAGAGGTCCCATCTTATACTTTTTCCGAAAGAACCCGTGTCTTTCATTATCTCATCTAATACAAGCGTGAATAGAAGTGGTGAGAGCGGATATTCTTGTCTTACTCCAGAATTTGTGGTGAACGTGTCGAAAGCCTTCTTGAAATCGATATACAGGAGATATAGCGGGAAGCACAGATTTCTCTATGATCAGCCGGAGTGTGTTGGTGTGATCTGTACAACTCCTTTCTGTTCGAAATCCTGCCTGTTCATCCCTTCTATATTGTTCTATTTTAGGCTCTATTCTCAGATTCAGTATGGTTGCAAAAACTTTGTGTATGATGTTCAGTAGTGTATTACTCTCCAGTTATTACAGCTTTTTCTCTCTGACAGCTTTTTGTCTAGTTTTTGCCATCAATAATATATAAAAATATAATATAAGCTCTTTTAATAGTATTTTACGTCCAGAAGAGCATTTGAATATCGCAGAATATTAAAATATGGAAATTTAAAATAGAAATTAGAGTCTCAGAAAACCAAATCCACTAAATTTAAAGGTTCTCTAAAATAAACTAGAAATAGTGTGTAAATGACTTTTAAACAAATTCAAAAAATCATATTTTATTTAGCCACTAGTGACCAGCTATACTATTTCCAAATGAGAAAAACAAAAAAGTTCTGTTTTGAGGAATAACACAGTTAACACAACTACTAATTTTAGTTATACTTCAAAGCTCAACTGAATTTCAAGGCAAGAACTTTCTATTGGCGCCAAGCATAACATGATTCTGAACTATAATTTAATTTGAATTGCCATGAACTGTAAACGGAATAAATACGATATGACTATACAAAAATGTATAAAAATTTCTCTTTGGTTTTTTAAAAAAATCTCATATAGAAATTTAATCGGTTTAAATTTTTTTTCAAAAGAAATTTTAAATTCAAATGAGGTCAAGATTTTAAAACGATTCAGATTCATTTTTACTATGCACTTTTTAAATTTTTTCATTAAAATACGATAAAAGTTCATTAAACGAACTTGACACTTTTTGTCATTTCATATTTTTTTACTTTAGTTGTTTCGCATTTTTATTTTTATTTTTTGCTTTTTGTTAGTGAGTTTAGAATACTTTTTGATATCAAACTAAAATGTCAATAATATCAAAATCACCAGTACCTACAACATTCCTTATATACAGTGTAGTAAAAAGTTAATTTTATTCTCTCTTTATTTTTATTTTTATCTCTATTACTATTTGCTATTTTGTATTTTTCTGTCTGCTGATCTCTAACAGTAAATTTTAAAACTTACATTACATAAATGTACATACATATTGTAAGTGATTAAGTTATGATTTTTATGCTTGTCTGTTGCAGAAAATTCAAATATTTTATTTATTATGCAATATAGCTAAATAATATAAATATGAAAATGACAGAAACAAACCTTACACCTCTTTAAAGTACATTATTTACTCGCTAGTCATATTTTGTGTACCAACTACCAACTACTATATAATAATAATATAGTTTAAGGGTATTAAAGTAAAGGGTATAATAATATATTAAAATTTCATGTAGGTATATAAATAATATGATCCAAAACTATAGATATATAAATACAGTTTTAATAACTCAAGGTAATAATAACGGTATTCTAGTTTTTTATATTAAATTTTTTATGTGTCTCTTTTGGTTTTAATTCTCGTATTAAAGTGTCATATCACAGCTGCTTTAAGCCATTTTCTTCTAATATTTTCTGTGTTTTTGATGTTATTACGTAATTTTTTTTTTTTTTTCAAACTATCAAAACTAGTAATATTATTTTACGTGCAAAAAGTTACCTACTTTACATAAAAATTATTTTTTGTTATACAATCGCAGGTCGCACTAACATGTTGAAAATGTATATAATTTAACCCTTTTATAATTCAAGTTAAATATTATTATATCATAAACATATTTAACCCTGGAAACGTACCTAATGTAGTAAATTTTATTCACTGAGATCATTTCCTATTGTAATTTTGAGAGAATTTTAACATACTCTCTTTATTCTCTTGCTCTAGCCTTTTTTTTAATTACGTTGCTCTTGAGAATGTGAAATAAATAGGGAATCAGATACTGCATATGCATTATAGTTTGAGTACTTGACTTCCATTCTTCTTGAAATTTAAAGCTATTTATTCGAGTGGCTAATAGCTTGAGTTTGGCATATGTATTTTTGGTGATATTTCCATTTAATTTTCCATAAATTTAAAGATTGAACAAAACAATTAATTTGTTTTTATTTATTTACTCTTTTAAATCTATTTTTTAGATTCAATCTAAACATTAAACAAAACGAAGTTAATTTCTTACATTAAATGTCAACTCTCAAGCTTTATAACTGCGTATTTGGTTAAAATTTTCAAGTTAAGTCAGTAAATTTTTCTGATTGACTTGAGTGAAGCTGATTTCAAGAAATTAGGGTGTACATGGATCTTGAAGCCTATACTTGAAGTTTTCCTGAAGCTATAATGACTTATTCGTAGTAGTTGGTATTCTTAATTGAATGGATTGTTTTTATGATGAATAGGATTGGGTAAGTCATCGAAAAAAGTCAATTTTCTCATATAATTATAGGAAACGTGCTCAATGTTAAAAATCAACAATCATACTATCAATAGCATATAGTTAATGGTGAATACAAAGTACTTCTGTATCAAGCAGTTATTATACCGATATGGACTTATAGAACTCTAATATGGCGCACTGCTTTTCCATGCAATGTAGAAAAACTACAAAAAATGCAATCAAGAGTCCTAAGGAGGATCACAGGAGCGCCCTGGTTTATTAAAACATTCACAGAGATTCCTATCAATTCCTATCCTAAAAATTCCTATGGTCAGCGAAGAAATCGGCTGATATTGTCTATGATGAAAACTGGAAGATCATCCAAACTCTCTAGCAAAAAAACTATACACAAACAGAGGTCATATTAGGCTTAAAAAAGAGGAAAAAATATATCTAATTAATCTATAATGTTAATTATTTTTGTTATTTTTATCTTTTTATATTAAATTTTTAATTTTTGTTGTTTTTATTCATACTTATCACTGTTATAAATTAATTTACTTTGTTAAATGGAAAAATCAATGCAATGGCAGGGATATTCCAATACTTTAGGCTAAGATTTGATCTTATTATATTGTGAGCTTCTATATTAGAAAGATTCTATAAAACTATACAAACAAAAAATAAATCTATAGGTATTATTAAAAGCTAAAACTTACTAATTTTTACAAAATTATGTACAACATAATTTCGATAGTAGCTTAGGTGGTGATATTTTTTTTCAAATTTTAATTGTTTGGTATGTTTTTAAAATATTTAATATTATAAGACGGACAAAAGTATCATTATAGGGTCTATTGTGGAAGTCTTTGCGTGATTGCGTGATATAATGTTTTTTCTGTCATAGAAAATTATTGAGCGTAATCGCAAAACTCTATAGGGTAGAACAGTTTTCTCTAAATATAATTTTAAAGTCAACTATATTTTCTTGTTAGGTTTTGGCTGGAATTTTTAAAATGGAGAATAACTAATTTTTATTATATACTTTTATATTAACTTGCCAGTGTCTGTTTACATGTATATATATGTATATACAACTTTTGTGTTTTATCTTATAGTAGTTCTAAATGTTCAATATCCATCACTAGTTTTATTTTCTACTTTTTAGGAGGCTATTCGATAAAAAAATATATTTTAAAAATTTTTATTTTTACTTTATTATTTTTTTTAATTTATTTTTGTTTTATGTATTATAAAATTTGTTAATTTTTACTTTAAAATAAATTTTAGTAATAAAAGGCAATTGTTGAAAATTGTGAATTTAATGGAAAATAATAATATAGATATGGGAAAAGCTGCCTGCAAAAATTTGTTTTTGTGCCACAACACACAATTAAAAACTATCGAGCTTCAGAATCAGTATCTAAGCTATAGTAACTATCAGTATTCAATATTATATCAATTCTCAACTCAATATACTAAATTGATTTAATAGTAAAAATCATTATATAGTGTCCATCACTAAAGCAAAGGTCCTCAAATCCAACTAAAATTTATGATAAATCTGCAAAGGTGAGTCATTATTGCATTTTCAAAATATTCCAAACTAAAAAATTTATATTTTTGACAGTAAATATTTTTAACTATACATGTAGCGTGTTTTTTTTAACAAGTCTATTAGTTTCAATAGACTTCCACGATACTAAAAAAAATTTGTCTGACTTTTATAAAGTTTATTCTATTAAATATCAATAGATTTTCGCGGCATTACCCCACTGGATGAAACAAGAAAATTTATAAGTAAAAGCGAATATGGCGAAGGAAATGAAAATGAATTATATATATATATAAAAAAAAAGAAAATTATTTATCAACAAATATAATGTCACCAAACTATACGCTCGCACTATAAAGTCTACCTAAAGAAAACAAATGGTTTTGCACTAGTTATGCTATGCTAATACCAGTTCTAATTGTAATATATTTTGTTATTTTGTAATTATGAGACTGAAGTTAAATTATTGCTTTGCTTATAATAATTCTTATTTTTCACTTGTTAAAATTCAATTTGTGCTGTTTCCGTTTTTAAAAACAAAAAAAAATACCTTAATTTTTCTTTGCTCAATAGTATTTCTCAGAGAACTCATTCGCTCATAGAGAGTATAAATAAAAAACGAAATAACAAAATTAAAAATTCAGTGCAGGGAAAAAAACTAATCTAAACTTTCTAATTGATATTTTTCTTAACTAATTTTTTATAATGTCCATGTGGAGTAAAATTACCTTTTAAGCGCATAAAAATGTATCATACAATTCTAGGGTTAAACATGTTATAATAAATGCAGATGTGTGTAAATTTGTTAGAAAAAAATGTGACATTTTTAGGTCAAAATATTTTTGATTTAATGACGTAATCTATTTTTTTTTCTTTTTTTAATTTAAAAAAATTATTTTCAGGTGTACCTATATGGAAATTTGACTGGATTAGAATTACGTACGTATAAATTTTTATTTAAATAGGAAACACGCCAAAAATTGTTGATCTCTTTAGCTATTTGCAATGTCAGGGTAGATAATATTGCCAATTTTAACCTAAATTTAATATTTTAATTATAATATTTGTATAGTCATATTTGAAGGTGTATGTCATGTAATACGTATTATGTTTAGTGTTGCTTAACTCTATCCAGTTTAAATTATTCCGGTCTGTTGGTTTTTATTATTACTATAGAAAAATAAATTAATGAGGACATTCGAAATAATTTTGAAAACCAAAAATCTAATGAATATAATATTGATGGGTGTATTATACAAAGGTGACACCATGAAAGAGTCCAATTAAGTGGAACGAGATCAGATAGCTACATTTTAAGATTCCCAGCTAATTTTAATTACAAAATGAGAGAGGGTTTTATAGGTTAGAGATATATCGATAATATGTTATAGATATATCGAACTCTTTTGTAAGCCAATTTATATTATTATGTCAAGTTCAAGGTGTGTTCGACCTTTATGTTAATATTCTGTATTTATTATGAAAATTATTTGCATGTATCCGACTTTTCAAATTAAAGTAATCAGGTGTAGTTTGAAATTTCATGTAAAGCATGTTCAACTGGCACAATATAACGGATTTTTGTTTTGTAAATTAGAAGATATAACAATGATTAAAAACTTTAAAAATACACTCCGATAATTTTCTAGCAATTTTATTATGTCACCAGTCTACACATTCATAATCTTGATACATTTTACCATCAAAAAAATTAAAACTTTGTTCGTGATATTAAAATTAGCCACATAGCTATCTAGGTCAACAATAATTATAGTTGATATAAACTGAAAAAAAAATAAACTGACTAAAAAAAGAATGACTATATAGATTTGGTAAAACAATATAAAGAATATAAACAAATAATTAGATATCAGATAACTCCATGGTAGTAATCTGATTGTTATTTGATTTTATTTTTGCTTCTGAAAATAACCGGAACAATAAAAATTGAAACATTGAAAGTTTCTAATATCAAATATATTTAGCCGAATCTTCCTTACGAACTAAAGTTCCAAAATTTCATAAAATTAAGAAAATCGAATGTTTTACCAATAGATGCCTTATATGTGTTCAGGATATGGTGAGGTTTGATATTTAATAAAAGATGTAATCGTCCACCATCATTTTTTTTTTAAATTTATTTATTTATACTGTTTAGCACAAACAGTTTACAACATTTCGCAACATAAAATAGGATTTGCGACAAGAAAAAAAAATGATATGGATTTTCACGTTAACAAAAATTTTATCTGAAATTTGTCGTTAAGAGTTTCAGAATAAAATCTGAAAAAGAGTGAAAGCAAGCCGAACCCCGGACAAGATGGATAATCGCAAAAATATCATAAACAATAGAATGAAGATAAACATGTGATCAAACTCAATGACGAAACTTTATTGAAGATTTTTATTCCAACACTGGAAACTACAAAAATTAGAAGTAGTCTCCAAAATATTATTCGTATTAGATTTTAAAAATTACAATAATTTGCATTTTAATTTATTTAATTTTTTTTTCATGGATTTCACGCATAGAATTTTTCATAATTTACATTTCATTTCATTTATAATGAGTGGAACGATTGATAAGTAAAACAAAATTGTAATATCAAAATGTAAAAATGTATATCCGAAAATTGATTCTACAGTTGCGCCTTACAGTTTTTAACAAATCGCTTTCATATCACCAGACTTTTGCCACATCACTTAGACTTTTATTTTTGCTGCAGTGCGTGAGTCCGTTACGACTGCTCAAGCATTAATTGTATCATAATTCAACTAAAATTGAAACTAAAAAAAAAAATTTTTTTCTAGATATATTTTTTTAGAGTAGGTATGGAACAACAATATTCTTGCTAGTAACTGTATCAAATTTTACCCGATACTTCTGTATATACAAATAGCAAACCTATCGCATTGACAATGTTAAAGTTTTGTTGTTGTTGTTTTTTCGTATGACTTTGTTTTATTTTATGAATTAAGAATGAATGAATCAAGGTGAAAATGTAACAGCAGGTGAGTTCTTCATCAGCAGGTGGTAAAAAATGCAAAATAATTATATAAGTTTTGGGTGAATTGAAAGAGAGAGAAAAAAAAGAGGAAGAAAGAAAGAAGTATAAAATTGATAGACTCTTTTATTTTTTATGTTTTTGTATTCTTTTTTTTTTAATGTTTTAATTTGTAAAAAGAATTTTAAGTGTTTTTTTTTTCCTTTTTATCTTTCTTTTTTCTTTTTTTTTTTTTGTTGCCTTAAGTTGGTGATATTTTTATTGCAAATTTTGATTTTGAAATCAGCATAAAGAAATTGGGTAGATACCTATAAAGTGGTAGTTTGTTTGTTTTTCTTCTTTTTTTCATTGAAATTCACAATATTAAAATTTATAATGTATTCAGAGTATGCTATAACCCCACTGTTAAAAATAACATGTTAAAAGTCGTAAAATTTATATTTAACAAATTTTAATTGAAACTTCATTAAAAATGTTTAATAATAACTTAATTAAAAAAAGAAAATATTTTTTTGTTGAATTGAAATTCTTTAGTTGTGATTGTTGTATACAAAAATGATGATAATAATAACATGATACAAGTTATATTCTTACGAATTATTTTAATTTTTATGAGAATAATTTTAATTTCATTCCTAATATTTTTACGATCAATTTTATGCACATAATAACTTGAACATTTTTATTATTTTATGAGTAATAAAAAAATAACGTTTAAATACAAGCCTTTATAATTTTAAATTATTGAAAATTGTATGTACAAGATGTTTTTTTTTTTATAGAATAGATAATTGTAAAAGACATTATCAGAGAAGACATCAGGCTTAATAATTAGGTAAGATATAAGTGTTAAGGTCAAGTTGAACCAGGAATTTGACGTTTGTCGGTTAATCAATCTTTTGGTTTTTTATAAGTTCTAAGATTGGCAATAAAGAGTGACTGACTTTTGGCCATTACGAAAATAAATTAATCATATATGAACAGTTTTGGTTTGTTATAACCTCCTAAAGCTGGTTTAAGCCCGATTAATAGCAATACTAGTTTTGAGATGCAACACCTAGTTCAGCTAAGTTTCGTTTTTCAATTAACAATGATGCTTATTAAATTTATACTCGTAATACTGAAGCAAAACAGTTTTAATTACAAATTTTGTTTTTTGAAAATTGCAATTCATATAGTATTTATAATTATGCAAATTGTTATTGATTTAGAATAGATAGCTGTCAATTTTCCATATAAGTAGCAATAATATTCAATACACCCATACAATGTTTATAATCATAAACATGGAGGTGGGACGTTAGTATAAGAACAATAATTATTTATCTTAGAATGTGATTTATTTGTGGCTTTAAAATTTGTTTTACTATGCTGTAATTTACCTCCTTTATCGTTTTAAACTTTGTTGGTGTACTGAAGGTGTTGAAAGGCTTACATCTTTTCTATGATGTTAAAATTTATAATAATTATAATAATTAATATTTTTTTTTTAAAATTAAAAGACTCTTGTTAATTTCACAAAAGGTTTTTATTACGACACGTGTTTCGACCTTTCGGTCATACATAATCATGGATCATAAATGGATACAAAACAAAATATTACAAGCATTAAATACAAAAATGTTTAATAAATTTAAAAAATTTAACCAGGTAAAAAAAAAATTTACATATTGAAATTCAAAAATTTTAAATTCAAAGTGAACTTAGATTACAAGTAACAAATAATAAATTTATTGATAATTGAAAATACAATCATAAATAGCAAAAAAATTAAAATTATTAATTTCTATTTGATTCTTAACAATGTTTTGTTTATTTTTTATTGCTTTCTTCATAAAAATCTAATTTCTTTCCTTTACTGATTAAATGTAAAGGTTTTAAATTACTTGAAATGTTGTGGTTTTCGGATACACAATGTTGACTTAATCCTGTTGTTGTTTTCCCTTGTTGTATACACATTCTATGTTCTTCCATCCTAGTATTAAAACTCCTACCTATTTGACCTATGTAGATCGCGTCACAATTATCACAATGAATTGGGTAAACCCCACTTTTTTGCCGTATTTGTTTTGTTTTTTTTTTTTTTTTTTGATTTTAACTTTTTATTTTTATTTTTACTTCATTTTTGTGTTACAATTAGAAAAAAGTCTTACAAAATCTAATATTTATTCTAAGTTTGACAATAACTAAACCTTAAAACTACGTTAAATTTATTTAGTTTACATCATTCTTATAATTGTGGGTTAGTCTTTTTTTTTCAAATTTTTGGTAAGAAATATTTTATATTTGTTTATATTTTGGAAAACATAAAAAAAAACCAAAACTTGTTTAAATTTATTTGATTAAAAACCTTAGAACTAACCTAAATTACTTAAGCTACATCTATAATCTAACTAAACCTATGCTAAACCTAACTTACCCTAAGCCTGTTCTAAAGTTAGATAATCTATTTATGTTATTGGTTTAACCACCAGAGATGAGTGTTTATTATTTTTTTATCCTTATCTGGGATATACATGTCATATTTGAGTGAATTTGTCTCTAAAATGTTCGGGTTATATTCTATGCACTTGCATGTAGCCCGTCTATTATAGTGATATAATAGAGGGAGATGCTCGTGGTTTTGAATATACCCTTTAGCAAGATCAAGATAAATAAAATGTTCGGGTGCTATAAATCCCGTTTTCATACTGTTTTTAATGTACTCTTCATTATGGCAATATATATGAGATAGTAGACCATTTTCTGTTGTGGTAAGAGATCTATTAAAATGATTACGAATTGTTTTTATCAAAAAATTATCGAATCTTACGATACTAGCTTTTTGGTACAAACATTTATTTGAATAAAAATGTTTGTAGTCCGTTTCGGGTTTTCTGTGTAGATTTACGCAGGCTCTTATGCATTTTCGTTCAAATTTTCTTATTTTCTCCATTAGACTTGCACTTATATTGAACCAAATGGGTGCACCATATGAAACAACCAGTCTAATGAGAGTTTGATATGCTAAAATTTTTCCTCTTTCATTGATAATTTTATTATAGAAAAGTTTTTTGGACGCCATAAATGCTTTAGTCCCCTTTTCCAAATTTTTTTTAACATTATCAATGTAATTTAAATGTTGATTCAAAACAACACCTAAGTATTTGACTGACTTTATCCTGTCAATTATGGTGTCGTTCAAAGCTTTTATTTGAAAGTTCTTCCAACATTTTTTGATATTACTGTTGGTTTTGTTGACAGTGTTCCGAAAAAGAATTGCTTCACATTTATCTACGTTAATTTTCAGTAACCATACCTTGCAATAATCAATAGTAAGATTAAACTGTTTCTGAACGTTTGCTGTTATTTGTGCTACCCTATTGCCGGCGGCATAAATAATTAGATCGTCGGCAAATGCTATAGAGTAATATGGGCCCTTAAAGTTTCCAAGCAGTTTCAACAATTCTGTTAAATACAATGAGAAGAGAATCGGTGAGTTAACGGTACCCTGATGCTAACCATTTTAATCACGAATTTGTTTTCAATATTTGACTTATTGGCTATTCTGAATTCATTGTCGAATATCATATCCATTATTAATCTTGTTAAATTGTTTGGAAATTGATAATTTAATAATTTATATATTAGACCATCAATCCAAACACTATTGAATGCCTTCTCTAAATCTATAAGGCACGCGCCTACACCTTCCTTATTATTTATGTACCAGCATACATCGGAGGTTAGTTTATTTATAGTGCTATGCTTATTTCTGAACCCAAATTGATTTTCAGGTAAAAGCTGGCTATCGTTTACTAACTTTATTATTTTGTCATTAATTATAGTTTCATACACCTTGCTGATATTGGGCAATAGACTGATTGGTCTGTAATTGTTAGGATTTGTAGCGTCCTTACCCGGTTTTTTTAGCATGATAACTTTAGCTATTTTCCATATTTTAGGGAAATAGCAGTAGTTCAATGCATTATTAAATAATATTACATATTTCTCTATGACCTTAACCGATAGATTTTTTAAGACCACATTAGGTATGCCATCTACGCCAGATGATGTTTTGTTTTTTAAGTTCTTAAACTTTAAATATAGTTCGTTAAAGTCTGTGAAGTAACTGTTATTATTGAACGTATTGGAGGAAGTGTTTGTGGTGTCAAATGTAGATAGCGTAATGTTATTTCGTTTTTGTTCTTCGTGTATAAGTCTAAAATGCTGTATTTCTTGACGTATGTTATTATGAAAGTTGCTGTTATTTGGTAATGTGATGTTATGGCTTTTCTCAAGACATGTACCAAATACTTTGCAAATATCATTTTCTCTGTTCACTATGTATTTTTTCGTATTCGTTCTTCCCAGCTTTGTATGGTCTATGTTGTTGTTTATCAATATATTTAAATCGCTCTGTTCAATGTATAAGTGTTTTATGTTACGCTCACCCTTTTTTCGAAAAAATTTGCTTATTTCGGGAAACATGTTTCTATTGTCCTTTGGCCTGATGTTTTTAAGTCTGTTGTGCCAGTATTTATTTATTTGTATTTTTATTTCCTCTTTGATTAGTGTCCTTATATTGTTTAATAGGTAAGTTCTGGAGGTGACAAAATTAAGTTTCTTTTATGTATTTTGTGTATATCATTAAGTATTTTGCTTTTGTGTTTTAATAAGTTTTTAAGTTTGGAGGAAGTGTATCTGTTTATATAATTTGATTCTTTTGCTAAAGGTACTGTTTCGTCCATAATACGTGTTATTATTTTATTTATATTGTTAAGGTGAAGTTTTATTTTGTTTATGTTAATATTTGTTGTGTTTGTTATATGTTCATTTGAAGCATTGTATTCAATGTCAAAATTGTAATCCAGTTTTTCTCTAAATTTATTCCAATTGGTTTTATGAAATAAATTTTTTTTCATGGATAGTGTTTGATTTACGGTGTCAATATTTTCATTTCGTACCGACAAATTGGCATAGATAGCTTTGTGATCACTATCGTATGGTAATGTCAATAGTCTGTCATATGCAGACTCTATTCTTATGTCTATTAAGGCTAAATCTAAGTAGGAGTTACATCTAGGATAAGTTGGCAAGTTTGGTGTTAACAAATTACATTTATACTGTAGTTTGTTCGCACCTACCCAATTATATAGTGTAACACTTGTTATTATTATCGTTGTGCCAAGAGATATGTTTTGCGTTGAAATCTCCGGCTATAACATAATAATGATTAATATTTGCCAAATCTAAAATCTCGAATATTTTGTGAAACTCTACTAAAAAATTATTGTGGTTCCTGTGTGAAGCATATTACGAAATTAAAAATAATTCTCTATGATTTTTTAAATTAAGTTTTATAACGCATAATTCTATGCACTGAAATGTATCAAATATTGTTTTATTAATTGTTTTGTACTGTATACTATTTTTTATACAAATTGCTGTACCCCCCATTCCTTGGTTGCAATGACCTTGTCGTATAATGTTGTAACCTTTTAAATGAAGGTAATGCTTTTTTTGTAATTTAGTTTCGCAAAGACAGAGAATATCTGCCTTTGTTTCTTCCGCAAAATGCATAAGAGAAAATCTTTTATTATAAGAGATAAGTGAGTTAGCATTAATTGAAATTATTTTCAAATCAATGTTATTTGTGATGTATGACATATTTAACAATAATTGGTAACATTAAACATTCCATATAAATGTTTAATATCAGCAGCATTTTTATTTATATTATTTTCAATTGTATTAATTTTTTGTAAGATTAAAATCATATTGTTATTTAAATTTTCGAGTACGTTATTATTATTATTGTTATTACTAGTATTATTATTATTATTATTATTATTACTATTATTATTATTATTATTATTATTATTATTATTATTATTACCTACCACATTGGCATAAGAAAAATGTTTGTTTGTAAAATTATTATACATTTCATACCTATTACTAATTCTTTCTCTTGCTATTTTTCTAGCTTCTTCTTTTTGCTGTTGTCGTTTTATATGCTCCGGGCAATTCCTATAGGAGACTGGGTGACCATGCTGTCTGCACAAAATACAAAATAGAGTACTTCTTTCATCTTCTTTTTTTATGGTGCACTCACTAGGTGTGTGATTTTCTCCACATTTAACACAGCGAATTATCATATTGCAATTTGCTGCGGAGTGCGAAAATCTTTGACATCTAAAACACTGGATCGTGTTTTGTTTATTTAAATGTTCCCAGTGGACTATTGTGTTATCAATAGCATTAATTTTTTTTAATTTCATTTATTTTACTGTCCGCTGTTGCTTGGACAATAAAATATGACAATATTTTGTTATTCTCAACAAATTTTTTGGTTTTCAATCTGCTGACCGATTCAAATTTAATATCTTGGTTCTCCATATTTTTAAGAGCATCTAAAACATCTTCCTCTTTGCAAGATGTATCTAAACCTTTTAATAACAGGCTGATCTTTTTTTCTTGTTTCGGAGTGAATGTGTAAAAATTTGTATCCGATTTTTTAAGAATTTCTAATATGCATTTATAATCTATGATGTTATATTTGCAGTATTTGTTTGTCTTCAATTTTGTTGTTAACTAATTTTCTGTGAAGATTATTATTATTAGATTCCATAACGAATATAATATCATGTTTTTTTTTTAATGTAGCAGAAATTTTATTACTGACTTTCGCCATATAGTTAATCGAACAATAGTTTTTGTTTTCATCACACTTTCCGTTGTAAACAAGACTTCGCGTGTTTTTGGTATAATTTTCATCTTAGAATATTATTCACAATACATTCGTCATAGCCAGTATTTTTAGCGATAATTTATATTTTGACAATTCCTGCATGTAATCTAAGGTCGAAATACGTGTCGGAATAAAATAAGTTTGTGAAATTAACAAGAGTCTTTTAATTTTTGTAAAATTTCACCAAGAGTGTACAAGTGAAAGTATAAAAGCTATTATTAATATTTTTATTATGGTACCCTTAAAACCGGTTTCAATGTATGATTAGAGTGATTTTACCTATCGAATTTAGATCTACAAAAGATTTGTTATTATATTATTTATTTCTAAATACAGGTTCATTCACTTACAGTTAAGTAATAATTGTTTTATTTCCTTATCCTAGTTTTACAATTCCTTTAAATACTTGTAAGTTTTCATTCGCTCTACAACGTGATATTGTTACGTATACTAACTTATAGGTCCTATTTGATACAACATAAATAGCCTAATGGAAGAATTACGCAAATTTGAAAGAAAGTATACATTAAGTTTTGCATAAACAAATCCCATAAGACTGAAACTGGATAATATATCCATAATGAAATCTAAATAGATATATTTATAATTATATTATCTTCGCAACCTATTCCATCACACTTTAATTCCAATGTTTATTTGCACAGAAAACATGTAAATCCTCCCGAAACTTACACTGCACCTACTCAAGAATCTCATTCTTTAAATTTCTCGAAAACTACTCCATCACTATCTAGTCCAAACGTTAGTTTTGGTAATAAATTTACATCATTAATTTCGTCGACACCTATGTCATCATTGACTAACACTAATATGAGCTTGCGTAAAAAGAACGATGCTTTATATCCTAATTTCAAAAAAGGGGAAAATCTTACAGATGCGACAATTGTGTATCAGTTAACACCAAGTCCTGTAAATAACTCAGGCAGTGAATTGTTTACCAGCAAACTTGTGTAATACCTGAAAATACTCAACCATCTTCATCGAGTAATTCCTCACCCAATTTCGTTAATTCACTTATTCCGCCAATTGTTAGATTAACTCAAATCTCTGTTGAAGAAGAGGAAGGCAAATATGTTCTCGGTCAACTGAGTGATCCTAGAATTTATGACAACGTTAGGATTTATTTGGCTTATCTATACAACCAAGATAACCATGTTTGTATTGATGGGAAGACCAAAACTAGCATAAAGGCCTTAATTCATCACGACTTAAAAAAATTATTTATCAGGTATCATGAGGGCCTTGGAATATCGGAAAAAGGAGGTTACGCACTAAAACGTCAAATGTTTACTTAAACTCAAACATTTTGAACTCTGATATTTTTGTTTTAACCGAAACTTGGTTACGTTCAGCAATCAATTCCCTGGAATTATTTGATCCCTCATATGCAGTATATAGGAAAGACAGATACAATACCCTTGTTAGTAATTTAATAACCCCTAAAGGCGGCGCAATTTTAATTGTAATAAAAATATTCTAAATAGTTCTGCTATTGTACTTCCACCCAATATGGATTTAGAACTAATTGTGGTAAAAATTTAATTTCGTAATAAGTCATTTTTTATTATTTCTTGTTATATACCACCAAATTCTCCTCTTGAAAATTATATTAACTTTATTAATACTATTAATTTTATTTTATCTCTATTGAATTCATTCGACGATACGGATGGCGACGATTAATGTACTTATACATATGAATCCGACGATTAATATGTACTTGTAGAAGTACATAAATATCCAGTTCGGACTGTCGGTAGATCGTAGGAAATAAAATATCTCTACAGTCAACTAAACTGATCGTCTCTGATTTCATTCCCATTTTTCTGAGCTCAATTCTGATATTCCAATTATACTATTCATCAAATATTTCCTCTGCGTTGTAAGTAGTGACGTGTAACAACTACACGAAGCAAAACTTCCTTAGTAAAGTTAGTAAAACCTGTGGACGGGATAGAAGCGCTGGACTTTCATTTCAAAGTTACTAAAAAAATTGCGGCAACGTGGAGACGAAGAAGAATTGTTTCAACTCATAAATGAATTTTTTTGTTATAAATTTTTTTAAAACTAAAAAACCATGTTTTTGTTTCAAAGTCTTCCCAAGTAACAATTTTAGTTTTATAAACCTTCTTGTGCTGCACTAGAGCTAAATTTAGAGCTATTATTAGCTCCAACTTTTATCTTATATCTAGAGCAACTTTTATCTTATATCTTATATCTAGAGTACCTTATAACAACAAAAGTGTCGGCTAAAGAACTAATTTAATTTATAATTTTAGCTCTATAAAATATTTTGCGCTCATCTTTTAGAACACGTAACTTTTTAAACGTTTAAATTAATTAGTTTCAGGCGCAGGCGTATGTATTATTTTATTATTTTTACTGTGATACATACATATTAATATTTTTTTATTAGATAGTGTTGATGCTTATCTAATTTATTTTCTAGATTAACATGTTTACATTTTTATCACAATAAAATAATAGGGAAATTTGATTAGCAAGTTAGTTGAAAATTTGAATATTTTTCTAATTAAACATTAAATTTCATTGCCACGGTAAATTTGAAACCGTAAACATTTTGGTCTTTTTATAATAGTGTTGGTCTTTCAAAATATTTATTTTAATTTATTTATTTCAAAGTTTTTAATTGTTGACATTTTGTTTCATTCGTTTAATTTAATTGACAATGTTGACAATTCGTTTCAATAAAAAATGATGATTGGGTTTTTCTCATATATAGAGCTTTGCCTTTGCGCCTGCCTCTATTAAAGTAATTACACGCTGGGTGGCGCAGTAGGTAGAGCGCTTACCTTTCAACCGAAAGGTCCCAGGTTCGATTCCCGGTGAAGCAAAAACAAAAAAAAATTTTATGGATTTTTTGACCTGGTCCAGTACCCTTTGTCATTGGGATATAATAAATGGCAAAAAATAATTGAGAGTATAATCTGGTAACAAATTAAATAAAAATGAAACTATTCTATTTAAGAAGGCTTAGTTCCTGACAATAGTAGTAGTTTTCCACATTTAATGAGTTGATAAGCCAGTAATTTGTTAAATAAATACTCGAAATATTGTAGATTGTAGTGTAAAATTGCAGTACCGTACTTAATTAAGCACGAAAAGGTGATTCTACCTAAGTTACTGTAGAGCGTAAAAAAAAAAATAAAAAATTGTAGAGCTGAAAAATTTAGAGGGAGATAACATGAAATGACTTTATGAGAATACAATGTGTATGACAAGAACAGTAAACGTATTAAATCAGGTAGCAAATAACTGTGTATCAATAAAATTTTATATTATTGATATTAGGTAGCAAATAACTGTGTATCAATAAAAAAATATTGTTTTAGCTCTAAAAGAGCATAACAAATTAATTAATGAAGCAGTGAATAGTAACTAGTAGACGTCGTTAGCTTTTAAACAGATGTTTTAAAATGGAATATAATTACATATTCAAAAGCAGGTCCAAAGCAACATAATGTTATACATTACTAAAGCAAAGAAGTTCTATAGTTGAAAGATTATTATTATTTTAGCCCTAAAGTAGAATAAATTTATTCCACACACCTATAGAGCTAAGCATTTTATTGTAGATCTTACATTGTATTTTTATACCGCTTTAGGAGTCGTTTAGAGCAAATTATACTAAAGGCTTTAAAAATTGTTACTTGGGTTGTTTATAACTATAGATAGTTTAAAGCAACGAAATTGATTTTATAAATAAAAATATATTAAAGTTAATATTTTGTTTTAATGATCCTAATGAACTTTCAGGTGAGAACTAGCAAATGGAGCAAAAGGAGTTGTTACCCAAAAGTTGATTCATAACTTCTTGAAGGATCTTTAAACTCATGGCAATAAGTTATGGCTAACTAAGTGAGTCAAAACTTTTTATTTTGAGTCTTGGTTTTTGAAGGACCTATAACTCACTTTATGGGTTATAACTCCGTCACTTCGTACGTACATAAATGTTTTATTCATCATCTAAAGTCGCTAAAAACCTATGTGATTAATTTCAATTTTTTTATTTAAGCATCTGGTGTGTTTGCCTATGACAATATAAAATTTTACTAAATTGGGACAAATTAAGAAGAGTCTTTCTATACAATATGACACTAATATAAAGTCAATTATATACGTTTGTTTTATTATTATATATATATATATATATATATATATATATATATTTTTAAATTATCCTGTGGCACATGTTACAAAAAAAAACGATTCAATAATACAAACAAGTAAAAAACTGTGTTTCTAAGATATCCTTAGAGTTATTTAATTGGTATTTAAGTAATTTTCATGTTAATTATAATGAAAAACATAAAAAATTATCAAAATATTGACTTCAGTTTTTATATTCAGTCTAAATTTAAAAAATATCCTAAAAATTGCCACTTATGGCAATCATATATACTATTATGCCTCAGTACATGGTGTACATGTGTGACTAAAAAAATCATTATCTAGAATTTTGTTATGTTTTTTTCTTCAGAAAAACAAAAATTTCCGTTAATTTATTAAGGACACGTTTCTGATTTACAATAATCAAAATTGTAGATGGGAATATTTTAATTTCAAAAGCAAATCGCCCGCTGATTGTCAGACAGTCACATATTTGATAAAATTTTATCTAAAAATTGCTCTTTAAATGAATTTTAGGCGCCTAAAATGTAAAAAAAAAATCCTTATTTGGGTTTTTTATTTATTTTTTTTCATTTTGCACTGACTTATGTATATTTACCAACACAATTCAATGTAAGGACACAATACGTCTGAATTTGAAATTTTCAATATCTCAATTAGTTATTTTGACTTTTCAATTGTTTTCAAGGGTATTTTGTCCTTTTTTCCAGCCTATCAAAACAAAGTGCTTCGTGTACCATCATAAAATTGTTGCTTGCTTTAAGGCATTTGTTTCTTTATTTTTTTTTTTTTATTTTGTTACCTGAAACTAGAACACTAGTAGAACACTGTAGTTTAATAGCACTAAAATAGTTTACATAAATTCAATTTTAATATTTTTAAATGTTAAATATAATTATTTTAATATAGGTTCCTAATGTAATGAAAATTATATTTAACGATTTATGAAGAGTTTTTGTTTTAATTTTTTTTTTTTTCTTTTTTTTTAAATCGTAATAAAATTCTTAAAAAGTAGGAGGCATACAGTGATGTATATAATATAGTAATAGATATAATATCAAAAACTAAATAAATAAATAAATAAATTTATGTCATTTTTGTGTTTTTGACATTTAAATGAATATATGAGTATAAATAGAAAAAAGATATTAAAATGAGAGCAAAAATAACAAGGAAGCGAAGGACAGATTGTGAGGTTCAATAATAAAAAAAATTTTTGTTTTTTGTTACTGAAATATAATAAATTTGTCAATGCGTTTAAAATAATAAATATAATAAATAGAGGTTTGTTAAATTAAAATAAACAAGTATAGGGTTCATAGAATAGATTATGATAAATTGAATTGATAAATAATTTTGAAATACCTATAATTTAATTTTAATTCTTTTTCTTCTATTAAGCAATGTTGTTCAAGCGAGCGAGTATAATTAGCTTCGGTTAGATATTACTCATAGTTTCTTCTCTATGATTTTCCTGTTAGACTTTTGAGCTCATTTGAACTTATTCGTCACATATATTTTGTTTTATTGTTATGAATATACACTCTTATGCAACATTTGCAGAATTTACAGAACCAAAGAATTTTCAAAATGTAATCCACTTTTATTTCTATTATTTATTAAATCGTATTCTGAAATAATTCTTATTCGTAATTCACTTCGATTATTCAAACACATTCATGTCCAATTCATTTCCATTAAGCGCAAGATTAAGGACTTGATAAAATTCCGGACATAAAAAACCTACATTCAAAAGCTATATCAAGCAAAAAATTAAGTGAAGAAGTCTGCTTTCAATGATAGTCAAATGGTAGACGAAATACGTGTATCTGAATTTTGAAAAATTAAAAGGAAAATATTAGACAATTTTTAAGAATTATATTAGTATGTTAATAAGCTGAAACAAAATTTCCAATAAACAACAAAACGTAGGTCGGGCCTTCCTATTTCAGATACTTATATTTTATAATGGTCAATTGATGATCTAAACTATTATTTATATGAATTATTACTTCTATGTTATTTATACTAGTGTATACCATTACATACTTTTAAGTAAATGAATACAGCTAAAGCCTTGTATTTATAGCTATATAAACGACTTTTGATTAAATACATATTTTACCTGTTTTGAACTGGATTTTTAAAACCAGCACTTGATTTTTTCCATGGCTACTTGTTACTACACAGCTATATTTCTTTTTATTTAATGTATAAGCATCTTACACTAAGAGAAATAATATGTTTATCCAATGGTCGCGATTACTTTAAACTTATTATGTTAGATATAGTTTAAGCAAACATTTGATATGTTAATGATGAATATAATTATGGTTGATAGAGACATATTATATTTGTCTTAAAAATATTATAGTTAATCGAAATATATATCTACGTTGTAATAAATTATGGTTGCTACAACTATATGTAAAAAAATATATACCAACTATAAATTATATTGCTTATAAAAATATTATGGTTGTAGATATCATAACATGGTTAAGAAGCTCATAATCCAGTAGTTGTAACAAACATATTTTGAATAAATAAAATCATATTATAGTTGTTTTACAAATATTTGTAGTAATATTAATCAAATTATGAGAGAAGAAATCTATAATTATAATTGACAAGCATTTAAGGTCTTGCGCAGTATACACCTTTTTATTTTATTTCGATTCTCCTACTCCTTAATGAACTTCTAATATATATAATATATAAGATTGTATATAAAACAAAAATGCGCACACAGTTGAAAATTTTTTACTCATATGATTTTATTATTCAGCAAATACATTATGTATAGTGAGTTCTTATTAAAATAAACAAGAGAAACAAACAAATCAGTTATTATAATTTACATATGGACTTGCAAATGAATCTATATACATAATAATGCCAAAAAAAAAAAACAAAAAAACAAATTCATCTAAAATAAAAAATAAAAAACAACAAAAAAACAAATCACTTGAATTCTTCATTTTTTTAAGTAACTGTTTCTAAATTTTGGTTATTTGTAGTAATAATATAGTTTTTATTAAAATTATGTATTATGTAGGTATATATATACATACCACTTTAATGACAAAACTTTTTATTTTTAGTAATTTTATCACTAAATGCCACTTACTATAGGGAATATATCGGAAACGAAGCAGTATATGAGGGACGTGTATTTATGTGTCCTAAATAAAACTTACTAACCACAAAACTTTTTATTAAACACGAGTGGTTTCTGCTATATCGTGCGAAATCTATGTCAGTATTACTGTTATTTTAAAGATTTTAAATTTGATTCCAACTTGAAATATAATTACTCAACAGGGGCCCCTAGTTATATTATAGTTGCCTTATAATTAAAGTAATCATAATAATGGTTGATGCAATCATCTCATATAGTTGAAGTAATCATATTATAGTTATATTATGATTGAAGTAATCATACTATGTTTGAAGCAAACATAATATGGTTGCATTAATCATATTACGGTTAAAGTAACTATAATATTGGGATTGAAGTAATCATATTACGGTTGAAATAATCATATTATATTTGGCGTTAAAATAAAATCCTTCAAAAATAAAAATTCACTGTAATTTTTAGTCTTACGCTGCCCTTTACGAAATTAAAACGTGTTTATAAATGCAATCGTAATATAAAAATTCTCAGTTAATGGATATAACTATCTAGATTGGTAAGTGCTTGCATAAATTTTTGCATAACATTTTATAAACTAACCATTAATTTTTCTCTTGAGTTTGATAGACAATGAAGTACCTTATAGATACTTATAGAGAAACTGGATAAAATCTTTCCAAACAATAATTAATAACCAAATTTAAGACGAAATAAAGGATATACAGGTTATAATGATTATTGAATAATTTGTTTAAATCAAAAACTTACTTTTTTTTATGGCAATTTATTACGAAAGTTGAGGCTTTCCTTAAAGTCTCTTGCGAAATGCTATAATATAAGTAACTTTTTTAATTTTAAGTATAATCTTAACTATTAAATATGTTTTTTTTTTTATTTCTTACAGTTAAAAATAAAAATTATCAATTCTGATTTAAAGAAAGAAGCAAGAATTTAACCAAATATTTATTGGAAGTCATTGGAATTCATTCGTTGTAAATATATATTTTAAACCACCATTTTATAATTGATAGAAAAATATAATCCTATAAAAATTAAAAATATATTGTGTTGTGTTATTATTTAAGTATAATATGTTTACCTTAATTATATTTATTTTTGTTTCAATTAGAAATAATGTTGCTGCAACCATATTTCTAGTTTGTGAGAATAATATTATTACTGAACCTACTATAAATAATGTTTGGTGTAAACATAAATATTTTTAATTCAACCATATTATATTTATTTTGAACATATAATAGGAAAGTAATGAAAATGGTATACTTTGCTCTTTTCAACTCTAAATTACAATATGGATATTCAAACAAACAAAATAAATTCGTCTATTTAATAGTGTATTCAAAATATTGTATTCGATTGATCATGAGGAAAAATAGACTTACACCTAGTTTTCCACTATTTAGAAAGTTGGACATACTACCTATTAGACAGCTATATGTATTCAAAACACAAAAAATTTATTTCATTAGATCAGGTTGTCTTGCCCATCGATCCCGCTACAATCTGAGAGTCAATAACCTATTTTTATTAAATGTTCCTAGAGCATATACATCACATTTTCGCCACTTTTATGACTTTTTAGCACCCAAAATTTTCTTAGAAACTTCTATTACTTTTATCAAAAATCTTAGATCTCACTTAATGAATCTTGATCACTCTCAAATTGAGTTGTTGCTAACTTAACCTAATTCTTTTATATCTTTTAAGTTTTGTTTCTCAGGCTTCTATTATTTTGTTGTAATCGTTTATCTCGAATTTTAATTTTTTTCCTTTTTTCCTATTTTATTTTCTTTCCTTGTTTAATTTTGTTTAATTATGTTTAATTAAATTTAATTATTTCTAATGTATATATTGATATTTAATAGCTATAAGTTTGTATTTTATTTTATAATTTTTAAATTTTTTGCGTTTCGTTTTGCTTTATATACTTTATTACTTTGATATTGAATTTTTTATTTTTATTTTTTGTATTCCTGTAACTGTATTACTTTTAGCTCTGAATTATCAACCTAATATTGTTTAATTATATAATTTAATTATTTCTACTCATGATATTTCATTCATCACATATTCTCAGGAATATCAGAATGATCTTACATTTATTTAATTTTACCGTTACTGTTTTGCAAATTTTTTAATTTAAATTATGATAATGTACTAAGGTATGTAATATATGTAACATGGTATAATAAATAAATGAATTTTAAAAAAATAAAAATAAATAAAAATAAATAATATATTCGTGAATTATATTTAAAACAACAATATTATAGTTGAGAACAAAATATCGTGTTTTAGAAAGTAACTATAATATGTTTACTCCAAACATA
Organism: Argyra leucocephala; assembly: GCA_963942445.1. Taxonomy (NCBI): domain Eukaryota; kingdom Metazoa; phylum Arthropoda; class Insecta; order Diptera; family Dolichopodidae; genus Argyra; species Argyra leucocephala. The sequence continues at coordinate 79,116,255 of OZ012681.1, read as the reverse complement.
ATTATTTTTGTTTCAATTATAAATAATATTGCTGCAAACATAATTAATTATGTTTGTGAATATAATAATATTGTTGTGTGGACTATAAATGATTTTTGTTCCAACTATATTATATTTAATTCAACCATATAAGAAACTTTTTAGCTTTATATAAAACCCATAGTTACATGATGTATTATGGTTAATGTAACTATATTTTCCAACCATATTATTGTTCTTGAATTTTATAGTTGAGCCAAACATATATTTTTGCTTAGTGTAAATACACATTTTTGAACTGAGGTATAATAACATAATTAGATATTTTAGTATTAACTTTCAAAATATATAGTCTGGATTTATATTATAGTGACACTTATTTCATTTTTGTTCTTCATATTTTTATTTTTTTTTTTTTTTTTGAGATATTGAATATTGAAAACAGCATCGGTTTTCTCTTTATTTGATTCATTGAACTCATTAAAATCAACTCATTAAGTCATCAAGATTGACCACATCTAATGAAATTTCCTTTAATAACTCACATGATGGTAAACTAAATTGATCTGTTTTCAATTTCTATGAAATTCAGTAATAGAAGAATCAATCAATACACTTTATTTAATATCTTTGTATAAAAAAAGATGAATTTACTGAAAGAAACCCCGTGGATTCTGTTGATAAAATGAACTGAAAAAGGGCGAGCTTATGTTTTGCTTCTTATTTTTTTTTTTTAAATGGAATCCTATTTTTATGATTTCATTTTATTTTCTTCTTAAATATATTAAAATATTTTATGATTTTATTATTTAAATATAGCTAGTAGTTTTAAAAGGTTATGGAATGAAACAGAAAATAGAAAATAATAATAAATTTATTTTTCCTACAAACCTTAGGATATAAACTTTCTTTTTATGGGAATATAATAAAGTTTTATAAATGGAAATATACAAAACTCAATAATGTTGTACCGACTTTTTTAACCGTTCAGCCTCTGAACAGTAAGTAAATATGTAACTTTATTAGTATTAACATACAATAAAAGTGAAAATATATCATAAATTAGTCACAAATTATTTTTAGTATGTATTTTAATGTATTCCCACGGAAAGTTATTAAATTTTTTAAATCCTTTATATACTAATGAATTTTGTATCCTTGTTGTTAGATATTGTTCCAACCGGAAATTAACATTTGGATTCCTTAACGCATATGGTAGTGCGTTTTCTTAAAGTAAATATAAAGATTAGTACAATTAATTTTAAACTTTCACTTAATTTCATCCATTTTAGATATTTTATTTACTATTTTAGTATTACACTAAGTACTTTTACCGACCAGTATGATAATAAATACAGTTTTGTTAAATTGAAATAAATAAATATCTGGTTAAATAAATTATCTTATGTAAATTGAATCAAAAATATGGTTAATGCTAGGGCTTAATTTCATCATATCGCGAATTTAGGAATTTTTTTTTTCTAAACGAGTCATACTACTTTTTTAACACAAATACAATATATGCACATATCAATACATATATCAATACACATTTATTGCACATATAATATAGTAGATAAACTATTTCTAATATTTGTTCTAAAAAATCGATGATACAAATATATTCACAATGGTTTTTTCGGAAACCAAATAGTTTTTAGTAATAGCTATTTTGTTATCTATAAAAATATTTTTCAAGTTGAATTTGAATAACTTATTTATTTATTTATTTATTTTAACAGTTGGTCCTATAAACATAAATCTGTAGGTCAACTTTATAGGTCATTTTCCCGTTCGAAACATATTAATTATTTGTTATATATTTTTGTATATTAAATAGTTATATTATTTTTTTTTTATTAGTTATACTATAATATAACTATAACTATAAATACTAAAACTATAACTATAACTATAAATAAATTATTATCCTTAAACACTTCTGTATTATATTTTACTTCTTGAATTTCTGATTTTTTTTGTTTTTCTTAAATATAATTGTATATAACTTTTTATGTTTCTTTCTGATTTCATGCACTTTCTATGAATTTATTTTTTGTTTTATTAGTATATTTTTATTAAGTATTTCTTACGGATTTATATTCAAACCAATTATAGTCTAAACTAGTTAAACACAAGAAAATTGTTATACAAATTTTTTACCTATCTAGCCTCTAGTCTAAACAGTCTGAAAATATCTCTAATTTATCACTTCTACAATACAAATTTGCCAAAACTTCTTTAGGTCAAGCCTTATAATCTGATATTCATCTAGATATTATCATATATTATCGTATATTGATAAAACCAGAGTATTAGATAATTGGGAAAATTTTTATTAAATTCTTTATTGAAAATTACCAATGATAATAAAGATTGATTATATTGTTACATTAAAATAGATTATTTTAATATCCTGAGGGCTGAGGGTGAGCAATAAACTAAAAATTATTCTTTCACATTATCTTTTGAGTATTAAAAACTCAGTATCAATTACATAACACCATTCGGCAAATAAAAAATAAATAAAATCATATGGCACTGCACGTAAAATTGATTCAACATAAAGAAATTACATTAAAAACACAAAAAATAAAATGGAAAAGTGATCTCTCTCCTACATTACCTAAAACTGATGAAATGACAAAAATTATATTATCACATATTTTCTTCCATAGACAGAAGTATTTTTCTAATAGTCTTAGGAAAAAAATTGTTCACAAAAAATTAGACAATCATGTTTGGAAGGTGATTAAATTTTATCTTTTTTCCATCAGTTTTAAAATATTGGTACACGTGTAGGTAGGTATATATGAGAATTTAATCTACTTACCTAGGTGAAACAAAAGTGTTTCGGTGCAAGTCCTTCCTTTTGTCGAAAAAAAAATTTTGAAAGATCGGTTTTTGAACAAAAAAAATATCGAATTTCAATTCAAAACTTTTTTAACATTTCTTTTACAGTAGCATATTTAAGAGCTAGTTCCTAGTTATACAAATCAGATTTTATTTACGAAATATCAAAATCTACGAATGAATCTACATAAAAAATATAAAAGATATATTATATAATATGTTTAACGGGGACTTAGGGCAACAGCCTTCACTGGTTTGTTGTTGAAATGTATATGTAATAAAAATAATTAGAAAGAGTTTAAAAGTTGGATTCAAAATACGCCAATTAAAATATTTCAGGACATTTACTTTTTCCAGAATATTTATGCAACTGTATATGAAAGATTCTGAATTAGTTGGAGTTCTTTAAAATCAGCGTTATACGGGTTTTCCAGAATATACTACATTAAAGTTGCTAAATATGTCCAAATGTTAAATGTCCATTTTGCTAAATATCCTTTTGTTAAATGTACAGTTATCAAATTAACCGTTTGCGTTAGTTTATAATCTATAATTATAATTGACAAGCATTTAAGGTCCTGCGCAGTAGACACCTTCTTATTTTATTTCGTTTCACCTACTCCTTAATGAACTTCTAATATATATAATATATAAGATTGTATATAAAACAAAAATGCGCACACAGTTGAAAATTTTGTACTCATATGATTTTATTATTCAGCAAATATATTATGCATATGTGAGATCTTATGAAAATAATAAACAAAAGCAAACAAATCAGTTATTATGATTTACATATGTACTTGCAAATGAATCTATGTACATATGCCAAAAAGAACGCAAAAAAACAAATTCATTTAAAATAACAAATATAAAAACAACAAAAAAGCAAATCAATTGAATTCTTCATTTTTATCTTTTTAAGTAACTGTTTCTAAATTTTGGTTATTTGTAGTAATAATATAGTTTTTATTAAAATTATGTACTATGTAGGTATATATATACATACCTCTTTAATGACAAAATTTTGTATTCTTAGTAATTTTATCACTAAATGCAACTTACTTTAGGGAATATATCGGAAACGAAGCAGTATATAAGGGACGTGTATTTATGTGTCCTAAATAAAACTTACTAACCAAAAAACTTTTTATTAAACACGAGCGGTTTCTGCTATATCGTGCGAAGTCTATGTCAGTACGTAAATTACTGTTTTTTTAAAAACTTTAAATTTGACTTCAACTTGAAATATAATTACTCAACAGGGGCCCCTAGTCTTATATATAATACACAAAATGAACGACGTGGTGAGTAAAAAAGCAAGAATAATTAAACAATATATTATTTACACCACAAAAATATTAAAATTTTAGCAGGTTCTTGGTGCTGAATACTTAAAACATTTCAAATATTTACACCAAATAAATTACGGTTATTTCCAAGTTGAGCGACATCTATACTCTAAATTAAATTTCAATCACGGACAATTTTTAAAAATGCTTCATAAAAGTTCTGTCATTTTAAATAAACACACAAACTTATAGAAAAAAGTACAAAAACAAAAATACAAACAAAAATTGAAAACAAAACAGAAAAACATAAATCAGATCAGATCATACTCTTCAAAAATTATATAATAAATGTTAGTTCATTTGCTTCTGCTATCATTAAAAAAAATATATGCAGAAAATCACGGTTATAGTCGTTCGCTAAATTTCAGTGATATTTCTGACTATAACCGTTTTGTGACTATAGGCGTAGTCAAAAAGAAATTGCATCTTTATAAACAAAATGAAATTCAATAAAATATATTTTGTATAACAATTTTAAACTTAATTTTATTCATAATTAGCAATTCTGTTATGTAATCATAAAATATACATATTTGTAGTAAGGAACAAAAAGAGACTATATATACAAATCAGTTTTTTAATAAAATAATTCACTGTTGACCTATTTCTATAACATAATTGTGACTACAAACGTTTTTGACTATAAACGAATTAAAATACATCGATCTACTACGTTGAGAGTAATGGGATTTTATTGTGTTAAGTTATATTGAAATTAGTGTTAATTTCGTCTTAAAGAATTATGTATTATACTTTAATTTCATTGTAATATTCATTATTTCATTGTTTTGTTTTTCAGTGACATTTTCACTTTCGAAATAATTATTTTAAATATATTTTTCGCACACGTATTTAAAATAATAATAATCATAATATTAAATTAATAGTTTTTAAATAAAAATAAAATTAATTATCTAATATTTTTATTTTTGTTATTTTATTGACATATAGTAGATTGAAGAGAGAGACATTCCTGTTTACACATCAATTTCTAAACAATCAAACTATTTGTCAGTTTTTTTTTTTATTTATTTCACTTATTCACAAAAACTAATATTTTTTTTTTGTTTTTCCAGGTAGTAGTAAATCATCGAAAGAGGCTTCAGGGACTACCTATTACCGGGGAAGGCAGTTTGAAGGACTGTGGGACTTTAACCCACTAAAAACTCCTATCATTATTGCAACATTAAAACTAGTCTTATAGACTAACCATTAATTTAAATTTAACTCAAAGAAACTAAGATACCTTTGATCTACCAAAATCCAATAAGGTTTTAATAGATAAAAGGTTTTAACCTAACTCAAGTGGTCTTGTTCATTTTAGTCGCTTCACAAAGTTTTGATTGTCAATTAAGCTAGAAGCTTCGGTATTGACATGTTGGATCAGACGAGTTTTATGTCGTGCAGCACATTTAATTATTTCGTCTTTTATAGATGAGATCTTCAGATCTCGATGAAAATCGGCAATGCGAACATACCATGGAGCATTGACTATGTTGCGCAGTACCTTATTTTGGAACGTTTGTATAGTTTGAATATGGATTTGTTTAGCACATCCCCATATTTGAATACCGTATGCCCAGACTGGCTTCAATATTTGATTATACATCAAAACTTTGTTATAGGTCGAGACCGTAGAATTCCGCCCAATCAGCCAGTATATTTCTCTATATTTGAACTGGAGTTCTTGTTTTTTGATTTTCACATGCTCTTTCCATTTCAGTTTTGCATCCAAGGTCATGCCAAGATATTTAGCTTCATTCTCGTATGGAATCACGACATCATTAATTTTAACTGAGAGAGGAGTTACTATGTTTTTATGGGTGAAGTTTACATGACTAGATTTGGCTTCATTTAATTTAATTTTCCATTTTTTGCGCCAATTGGAAATTTTATCACTAGCTTTTTGCAGTTTGTTTGTAGCTTCTTCTATAGTAGAACCAACTGCCATCAACGCTGTGTCATCTGCAAAGGTTGCTATTTTTATATTTTCTACATCGGGTATATCACAGGTGTATAACAAATATAAAATTGGACCCAGTATACTACCTTGCGGTACTCCAGCTTTTATATCTCTTAGAGAGGAGTATTCATTCTCATTTTTAACTCGATGAAAATAATTCAACTTAATTTTTAGGGAGCAAACAACTTAGCTTTTTGATGAGTCCTTCATGCCAAACTTTATCAAAAGCTTGGGCTATATCTAGAAATACTGAAGAACAAATTGGTTTATTTTCCAGTGCCCTTCCTATAATGTCTGTTATTCGGTGTACTTGATCTATTGTTGAGTGTTTTTGCCTAAACCCAAATTGGTGATTAGGTATTATATTCCTGTTTTCTATGAGGGGTTGAATCCTTCTCAATAGTAATTTTTCAAACAACTTCGATATTGTAGGGAGCAAAGATATCGGCCTGTAGGATTTGGTGTCGTTAGCAGGCTTTCCTGGTTTTTGGATCATTATTATCTCGGCAACTTTCCATATACTAGGTACGTGTTTAAGCTTAATACAGGCATTCATTATATATACCAAGAGTGTGAGAACTTTGTTGGGTATATTTTTTAGCACATTTGAAGTTATTAAATCAAAACCTGGGGCTTTATTTAATTTTAGGTTTTTTATTTCCTTAATTACTTCTTTTCGACTTATTAAGGGAATATTTATATCTTCATGGTTATATATTTCAGTTAGATCAATAACAGTGTTCATTTCATTGGGCTTAAAAATTTCAGCGAGATGATCTGCAAAAGTGTCAGCTTTTTCTTTATCGCTCCTTGCCCATGAGTCATCATTTTTCCTCAGTTGTGCAGAATGTACAATAGATTTCTTTATTTTACTCGTAGCTTTCCATAAAGAATAATTTGTTTCTTTAATAGCTGTTAAATTTTCTAGGTAATAATTCAGAGATCTATCATTTAATTTCTTTATTTCTCTCTTTAGCTCCTGACTTTTACTATTAAGATCCGTTTTGCTGGATGGGTCACGCGTTTGTTGCCACCTCCTTCTCGCTTTTCGTTTCTCTTTTACCATGTTAAGGATATACACCGGATATCTAGGGCTGATTTTTTTTTTTGATTTTTTTTGTCTTAGTACTACTCCAAGCTGCAAACTGGACAGCTTGCATAAGTTTTTCAGTAGCAGTTTCTAGTTGTTTCTCATTGTCTAATGTTACTCTTAAGTTAATTTTTTCTAGCAGAATCTTTTTGAAGCTTAACCAATCTGTAGATGAGTTGGTTAAAAATGGTTTACTAGATTTTTTCACTATTGTTGTATTTAATTTTAGCATGACAGCTAATATAAAACAAAAACTAATATAAACAAAAAAAACTTTTTAATCAAGAACCCTGTGAATACAAAAAGTAAATGTCAAACCAAAAAATATAACAAAAATAAACATATGAATGTTGCTAAGCATTTCATTATTCGCCCGCCATATTTAATTTTGCCTGTCTTAAAAAATATTGAAGAAAATAAGATAAATTCTATTTTTTTCTCTATAATTTCACTATATTTCACTATATTTTACTATAATTCTATTCCATTTCAAATAGAATTATAGTGAAATTTAGTTTTTATTCATTTAAGATTTACTTGCACACATTTATGATTATTCAAGGTACAATTTTTAGTTTTTCTGTTCATTCTCAATATTTTAGAGATATTTAAATCAAACGATTTTTTCGTTCGATTCCCATTCCATTTATTTGTACTGGGTTGCTTCTTCTTCTTTATTTTGCAATCCACTTTTGGATGTATGCGTAATTTTGCATTATTTTAATTTCAGTGTATTTTTATTTTTGCTATTCTGTTTAGAATAATTGCATATTCCGGTCAGTCTACTTTACAGATAAGAACTAGTTCAGTTTATAGAAAAATTACTTTACACATAACCGAGGTAGGTTTACCAATAAGACAATAGACAGGTTAGACAATAAGACTCGTATCGACTCCTACCATTGTGTTAATGTCACACCTTTTCAGAGATGGCCGATGAAGGACACTTCTCAGGTTTAGCATAGCTTGGTGATTTTGCAGTCTGGTCTACCTGAGCATCTAAAATTTGAACATTTTATTGCAACTTTGCGAAGCAATTACAGGTAGCTAGAGGTGCACCAAGTTGCCCCTTTCCAGAAGGATTTCTAAGGTAGTACCCTCTCTAGCAAGTTAATTTTCATTTCATTTATTTATTTAGTTCTAAACTTTTTTTACATACATAATAAATATTTAAAAATTAAAATACACTTTGTGCACTATAAAGTAAACTTATTTTTTACATATTCAACAATTTTTTTTTTAAATCTATTTCATTAACTATTTCATTTGGCAATTCATTAAACAATTTAATACCATTATACATCAGCATATTTTTTGTTTTTTCATTTCTAATAAAATCTAGTATGAAATTATAATTATTTCTTAAATAATAATCATGTAGTTCCCCTGCATAAACTAATCTACAACTCAAATATTCTGGGTATATTTTATACTTCATTTTAAAAACAATATTAAATACAGTCATAATAGTTCTTTCATTAATGCTAAACCAATTTAATTTCACTCACATACATTTTTATGGAAGTATATCTATTAACTTTAAGTATTATTCTCATAGCTTTGTTTTGTAATTTCTGCAAACGATTTTTATCAGTCATTGTCGCCATAAAAACAATAGATGAGCAATACTCAAAATATGACTTTATCATTACATTATATATTCTAATTGCACATTCTAAAGATACTCTATTTCTAATTTTTGAGAAAAAATAAATTTTTTTTGCAATTTTTTTACAAATATAATCTTTATTTCTTAAATTCTAACTTACTATCTATCAACACCCCTAAATACTTTATTTCATTAACTATTTCTTTCATTACACTGTTATTTATTACTATATTCATATTTGAAAAGCTATTAATAATTATTCATTTAGATAGTTCTTCATTAATTTTTCTTATACAATATTCTACATTATCACCTGTTATTTATATAATAATGCATCATCAGCAAACAATAATATCTTTGCCCATTTTACCACCATTTTTCAATATCATTAACATAAATTAAAAATAATAAGACACCAAGTACTGATCCTTGTGGAATACCTAGTAATACCGGTAATACCGGTAATACCGGTAAACAATTTTGACCAAAGTGTTCCTAAAAAGTCGCGAATGTGTTCCGTGCCCATGGTATTTAAAGCACATGTGTCAAGCAATTGTCGACACTCTTCGCACACATGTGTTCCTAATATTTACAGTAAATTTAATCGATAAAGTGTCGACACATTTTGGGCACATGTGTTTCTTGATATTTACAGCACAAGTGTCGAGAAAGTGTCGACACTATTCGCACACATGTGCACCTAATATTTACAGTAAATTAATATAATCGTCCTAATATTTACAGCACATGTGTCGAGGAAGTGTCGACAGATATTACATACATGTGATCATATTTACGGCAAATTTAGTCGATTAAATGTCGACACATTTTATATTCTCTTATAATATTTTCCAAAAATTAAACAGTACCATATAGTGTACCATATTTCCAGCTAGAATAGAGGATAAAAAGATGGAAAAAGTAGAAATAATAACTTTTAACGTATTAATTGTTTCAATTATTTAATTTAAATAATTTTTATAATAATTTAATTTTTTGACTATACAATAATATTTTTTGTCTGTTTTGTTTTTGTCTTTGATGCCTCTGGTTCCAAAAATTTCATAGCTGAACTCAGTTCTGCAGACATTGTAGTAATTTCCGATTTTGATATTTTAATGTACTACTGTTTCATAATTTGGGTGCTGAAAGTTTTAAACTATTTTGTTTTTTTAAATTGATTTTTACTAACTATAAATATTGCTTCAAATTCTAATTTTAACAAACTTTGAATTTTTTCTACAAAACTAGATTCAAACTCCGATTTTCTAAGAATCAAAATACGGATACAGCAGAAACACAAAGAAAAGTCGATAAAATAAGTAAAGTTGTAGGAGTAAAAATACGGACATCAACAGAAACACTTTAGGGACACTGCAAAGAAGGTACAACTTATTCTTTTAGTCCATATTTTTGCTAACAGTATTATTTCAATTAGTTTTTATTATCTACTTGGAAACATAATAAAAACAGGTTCAACTTAGAACTAAAATTATTTAAAGAGTTACATTAATTTTTGCAACATACCTGGTATTTCAACTTTCATTGCAACCCAATTTATAACTTTTATTTGTTTATTTTAAAAATTATAAGAATAATTTTATTTTTTATTAATTTGTTTTTTATTTACACACTTAGGTTAGTACTTAAAAAGAAACAATAACAAACTAGCGCAATAAAAAATTAGTTTGTCAACCGAATACTATTAAACTTTATGGCATTCGGTCGTCATAGTTATCAAGCTATTTGCTATTGCTAGGATTTAAATATTATGTTCTACGTAGATAATTATTATAGAAATGAAAAATCAAGTAAAAGAAAAACAAAAAAAGATAGTTTTATTATTTTTCTCTTCTGCTTGGTACACAATTAGGAACACATTGTGTTCCTTCAGCTTTCTACGACACATTTTGTTTATCGGGAATACCTCAGTCATATCCGGTAATACTCCATTAACTTTTTGTTTATAACTTTAACTCAACAAAGATTTTTGTCTACTTTTCGCTAAATATGAATGAAACCATTTCTAATATCATAGTAGCATTAACATAATAATTGTCTTTTTTATTATTCATACTTTTTATTATATTTTTTTTTAATTCATTTATATCAATTTGCTTAAATTTAAATACAATATCTGTTTCATCCACTAAATTTATATAGTTTCCTGATTCTATATTATTATTAATTTCATTCACTCTATCAACAAAATATTTATTATATTTATTAGCAATTATAAGGAAACTAGGGGCCCCTGTTGAGTAATTATATTTCAAGTTGAAGTCAAATTTAAAGTTTTTAAAAAAACAGTAATTTACGTACTGACATAGACTTCGCACGATATAGCAGAAACCACTCGTGTTTAATAAAAAAAACTTACTACACTCGTGGTTAGTAAGTTTTATTTAGGACACATAAATACACGTCCCTCATATACTGATTTGTTTCCGATATATTCCCTATAGTAAGTGGAATTTAGTGATAAAATTACTAAGAATACAAAATTTTGTCATTAAAGAGGTATGTATATATATATACCTACATAGTACATAATTTTAATAAAAACTATATTATTACTACAAATAACCAAAATTTAGAAACAGTTACTTAAAAAGATAAAAATGAAGAATTCAAGTGATTTGTTTTTTTTGTTGTTTTTATATTTTTTATTTTAGATGAAATTGTTTTTTTCTTTTTTTTTGGCATATGTACATAGATTCATTTTCAAGTACATATGTAAATTATAATAACTGATTTGTTTGCTTTTGTTTATTATCTTAATAAGATCTCACATATGCATAATGTATTTGCTGAATAATAGAATCATATGAGTACAAAATTTTCAACTGTGTGCGCATTTTTGTTTTATATACAATCTTATATATTATGTATATCAGAAGTTCATTAAGGAGTAGGAGAATCAAAATAAAATGAAAAGGTGTCTAATGCGCAGGACCTTAAAAGCTTGTCAATTATAATTATAGATCTTTAGTATTTTCACTTTCATTAAAATTTATTTCATTTATTTCTTCTAGATTTTTTTTAACACATATTTTTTAATATTGTTCCACATGCTAACTTGATCATTAGAATTATCTATAATATTTCTTATGTACCTAATTATTTTTCGCTAAATTTAATTTATATTTATAATTATTTCTTCAAATTTTATATCTATTCCATTCACTATTATTATTGGTCCATTTAAATAATTCAAATTGCTGAATTTTTTTTTACTTTTAAAGTTCTAAGTTTATTTGTATACCACTTATTTTCTAATTCTGATAAAGTTTTTTCAATAATAAAACCACTTTACAACATGTAGATTAATACTAAACAAATTAGTTTTTATATTACAATTTAGAAAATAAATTTTAGGAATATCACTAGCGTTTATCTTGGCTCTTAAAATATTTTTATTGTACTTAACTAATTTTATTCTTTTATTTTAAGATTTATTTATATTAAGGGCCCTATTACACATCAATCAATGGTCAATCATTGATCAATATATTGTCAAACATTGACCGTTGATTGATGAAAAATGATTGATGGTGGTTCTATTCTAATCAACCATGCTGTCAAAATCAGCGGAATTAAAAAAATGGCTTTTTTGGGAATGTTCAGATAAAGTTATAATATTAATTTATAATGTAATTCTAAAAAAAAAAACGATTTTTATATTAATTTTAATAATTATAACAATTATTGTTAAAAAACAATATTGATATATTATTCAAATGTGCAAAAAAAATTTTTGTTGTTTTTTATACACAAAAATTTACTTTAAAAATTCTATTTAAACTGAAGTCAAAAACATTCCTCCAGAAATTATATTTTCAATATTCATATATGTTTCGAAATGATCAATATATATTTAGAACACTTCCAAAGTAGGTCCTTGCAAAATGTCAAAATTTGGATAAAAGATTGATGAGTGCATGATTGATGTGTCATCGGTCATCATTCTCTTTATAAATATGTTGTCAATATATGGCCGAAAAGATTGATGAAAAGAATGATGTGTAATAGGCACCTAACATTAATTTTTATTTTAATTTTTTCATGATCGGTTATTCTGTTATTTTTATCTAATTCCACTGTGATCTTAGAATATATCGCCGGGTGAATTCTTAAGTGTCCAATATACCAAAAAATTAAATGGGAAAAAAACGCATTTAAAGTTTCAAAGCAATTTTTACGTATTTTTTTAAGGATAAGAAAATCAAACTTTTTCGGACATAATCCGTAATTTGTTAGCTTTGAAATACTATGTTTAGATTTCTTAAAAAATTATATATTTCTGTTGATATTCGAAATTTGAAAAAATAGCCCAAATGTATATTGGACAAAAACGTATGGGTGACATATATTTTGAAAATTTCCAATATCTTATGGGAAATTAACACAGTTAATAAAACTTCATATGATATTGGACACTTAAGAACTTAAACTAAACATTTTTCTCAAGTTTTGGGAACAAAAAATAAAATTAACAAAGACTTTCAATATTACTTTAGGAATTTGTCTTACCAAACCTTTCTTTCGAATATTTTGTTTAAATCCTGGAATCGTAGTTTTTTCCATATTCTACATAATCTTCTTGAAATATTATATGAAAAATATTCCTATTGTAAATTATTTCTTTGGCAGAGTTATATTTAACAGCTGAAATTTAGCCCCACACTAGCTGCATTATAGTTCCAAAAATATTCCGGAACACATTGTAAAACTCTTAATTTCACCTTTAGATAATTCATTGAGGTCAGTTGTTTAAGTAACGCGAGTGGACTGCAAACACTTATGTGTTTTAAATGGCGATCTATAACTTAGTGAACAGCATCTATTTCATGGATTCTAAAGTGTCCAGGTTCAGAAAACTTTTGAACTACAGTTTTTAATTCTTTATTTTTTTCTATAAATTTTAAAATAGCTAATGACATTATTCGGTTTTTATTCTGTGGAACACAAGCGTCTGACCATAAAATAAAGTTCTGAATATCAGGAATATCAAGAAGAATTACTTGTAAAATTTTAATTAACGCACTGGCCAGGTCATTTGCGCTGCGACCACTCTGTGTTTCGTACCAAATGGCACAGTACGTTTTATTGTTAATACTACAATGACCAGCTAAATTATATGTGTTGAATTTTCTTTTATAGTAAAAATTTCCGGCTTTTCCTGTTGGTAGCATAAAAACTTTTTGAAGATCGTAGCAAATCGATGGATCGATCTATACAAAAACTTCATTTGAAATAGAACACTTAAGCACAAAATTTTAATTACTCACTCAAGCGTAAAATATTTTTTGACGTTTTTTGTCCAATATCATATTAATTGCAGATTGGACACTTAAGCACTATAAATGTAAATAAAAAAATTCACTTTGTATGATATTGAACAAAAGCTAAATTAAATATCTCAAAAACTATTATAGATAGAACAAAACTGATTAAAAATTTAGAAAGAGCGCGTCAAGTTTAGTTTAGATCAATTAAAATATCAAAAAGTGCTTATTGTATGATATTGGACACTTAAGAACTCACCCGGCGACATATTCATAACTACCCAATCAATTAGAGTTCTAGTTCCTTCTGTAATTCTCGTATATTCACTTACAATTTGTTTAAATGCATTATCTTTTATCATTCTTTCCATTTCCCACTTCTAAATATCATTTATGAGCTAGTTTATATTAAAATCTCCCATTATAATTACATTTTCAAAGTTGTAATTAAACTGTTTCGAAATTACCGTGGTTGCCATCATATCGATATGTTGAACCGATCCACTAGCTCGCCCAGAGAACTGCAACAGGCCAACATCGTTTTTAGTAGATGGTTACCGATTCTATTTATGCTTTAATTGCAACCTGTTGGTCAGTAAGTATACAGATGCTTTTAACAGGTAATACGCTGAATCTCAGTTAGTCTGAGACTTCATTTGTTGCCATACAGATAATCTAACATTATGTCAAAATTATTCAATTAATTAATTTTTAAAGTTTATAAAATTCAGTTTGTAATCCTACATTTGAAAATATATTGTATAGAAATTAATATTTATAACTTATTTATTTAATTGGTATAATAGCAAACTGTGGCATCTAAGATTTTAACTTTTAATCATTGCTTTGCGTGAAATCTAATACTGGTCAATGATCATAAAAGTAACACATACATATAGAGCTAACATTCAGATGCGGGAAAACATTAAACTCTTTTTATTCCTTTCATTGTTATTGTTTGTATTTTTTTTCGACTATTTTAAAAATTTTTATTGTATACTTTTTTATGATGGTAATTTTGATGGTTATTTTTTATTTCGTTTCTTGTTTTTACTTTTTTGTTTAATTTTAAATTTTGTTAATACGGCATTTTATAATACAAAAAATAAAATAGGTAGATATAATAGGTATAAAAAGGTTTACAGTTTGGTTTATTTTAATTACCGGAACCGTAATAGTAAAATTTTTATAATAACAACAACACAATACGATATAATGAATCACGTGTGTTGTGTGTGTGGATTTGTATACCTTAGTCATATTAAAAAAAATATGGTGTGGATAGGAAATAATTGATTGTGAATCGGTTTATTAGTTTAAAACTTTAAAGTATCGAGTAAAAAAATTTTATATGAAAGAATATAGAATAGAATATGAAAGAAAACAGTTTTGTGTTTTATGAGTCGATTCTGAGGTTTTCCATTTTTTAAATTGAATATAATTTGTTTTATTTATTTATACATATTATATACATAATGCATATTTTAGAAGTTTAGCTTTGTGGTTTTTGAATACCTATAAAAATTTTTTTAATGTTATAAGTTTAAGGTTTTTATAAAAATTCAAATTTAGAAAAAATTATTTTGAAGTTATTAAAAAAATTCTTAAGCGGTAATTAATTTAAACTATTGAACTATATAAACCGCGTTTTGTATAGCTTTTAAAAAATGATATTTTTTGTATTTGAAGCACGTTTGTCAGTGGTTTACCTTTAAATAACCTGCTACATTCTTTAAAAAGCTATTCGTTTAATATTCATACTGTTAGTTATACATATATATATATATATATATATATATATATATATATATATATATATATATAAATTTATAGTTTTATAAAAAATTTTATTGCATGATTGCATCTAGGTGTAAAATTTGTGAATAATTTTCTGATTTAATTGAATACTCGTAAATCTTTAGCTATTGTGTAAAAAAAAATTTTTACTCAAAAGACAAATCATAAATTTAAATTTTTTTCAAAAACAATTCGTTATTGGTATTGGTTAAAAAAATTATAACTGGAAATGGAAATTTTATGTTAAGCCAATATTAACTCTAGAGCTAGAACATCAAATTGCTTCGAGCAAGAATATAAGATGTCTATTAATAGGCGAAAGCTTGCTACAATTGATTGTGTAATTCTATCCTCATCCAGTGGGATTAGTAAAACACAGACATTTAGATTGATTAGAAAAATGTTAGTTATATAAACTAAACCAGTTAGGTATATGCTATTAGCAGAGGAATAAGAATCTGTAATTGCACCTACACTTAAATTAAAATAATTTTAAAGGTTTGGTCGAACTAGTAAATATCAAAGCCTAAAAGAAACGAAATTTGTTAAACACTTAAGGTTGATTCCTCTTTATGGACGAACGTGCGGACAAATTTTTCAACCAATCATAAAAATTTATTTAACCAGATTTTCGTTCAAAGGCATTCGCACAGGCGCGGATCTACCTATACGCTAATGAAGCTGCAGCTTCAGGGCCGCGATAAAAGGGACCCGGATCGCTTTCAATTTTATATCTAATTTCAATTCTAAAAATATTAAAAAAATTACAAAATTGAAAATAAGAAAAAACAAATTTTGCTTTTATTTATTTTCTGTTTATAATACGTTCTTTGTTCATATACTGATGTGTATATATGTTTAGAGAAATCTTGTCTCGAGAATTTCAAGAAATTGTTACAATTTTTGCTTCTCAAAATCTCGAGAAAAAATTTATATTTCGAGATTTGAAAATCTCGAGAATATCCTTAAGAATTTGCTAAATTATTTCCAATCATAAGGAAAAAAAAATATATTTCTGTAAGTGCGATCTGTTGTAAAAATATTTGAGAGCATTGGAAAGTCATGATGAGTAGATCATAAAAAAAATATGCTTATTCGGCTTACTAGAAAAAATAACATAAACTTAATCGATAAGAACTTAGAAATGCAAATCAAGTCCGTTGAACATCATTATAATGTATTAATTAGAGTAGTTACTATAATTAAATTTTTAATTGAGAGAGCAATGAGTTTAAGGGATCACGATGAAACTTGGGGTTCACCGCGTAATTTAAACTTTATGGGACTTATTGAACTAATTGCAGAATTTGATCCTTTTTTACGTGAACATCTTACAAAATGTCAATTTGAAAATAGAAATATTTCATATTTATCCAAAACGGTGTAGGAGGAATTAATATAAATAATGGGAAAACGCGTCCAAAACGAAATAGTGACACAAAATATTTCTCAATTATTACCAACTCAACTACAGATTTGTCACATGTCGACCAATTAGCTGTAATTGTAAGATATGTTTGTAATGGACAGTCATATGAAAGATTTTTAACTTTTATTCCTATTACAAATCATACAGCTCAGCCATTATTTAGTACAATCAAATTTTTTTGGAAGATATTAGTCTTCCGATTAAAAACATTCATGGCCAGTCTTGCAATAACGCAGCAAATATAAGCTGAAAATATACTAGACTACAAGCACGTTTACTGATTTTGTACTTTGTGCAACACATTCTCTAAATTTAGTAGGGGTAGAAGCAATTAGTATAGTAACACCAATTATTGATTATTTTGGGATTTTGCAACGATTATACGTGTTTTTTTCTGCATCGCCGCACAGGTGAGATTTTTTGAAAAAATATGCTAAATTACAATTTTCTTTAAAAAATTTAAATATTTGAAGATGGTCAATGCATCATGAATCAGATAAAGCATTAAGAAATGGCTACAGGGATATTCTGAAAACTCTTAAATATATTCATGAAGAAAGCGAAGAAAAACTTGATTGTAAAAGAGAAGTAATTATTTTATTAAAAAAATTAATAAAACTTGAAATGCAATTTTGACATTAATTCGGGAGGAAGGGCCTAGATGTTTTTGAAGGTTATAACTTAATTTTTCCATTAGAATTATTTGTAAAACAATTTCGGGAAAATTCTGAACAAAAAATGACTGAATACGAAGTAACAGCTAAAAATTTGAGTAAAGAAATTATGGAAAATTATAATGATTTAAACAAAATATTAAAACAAACATTTTTTCGAATCGTGAAAGGGGTACAGATGTACTTAATGGCAAGGATAAGTTTCGAATGGAGTTATTCAATGTATTATTCGATTGCTTAACTACCGAATTATCATAGCAGATTTAAATTTCTTTTAAATATGGGAAAAAATGATAATTCTGAAATTGACATGGAAATGGAAAGCATTAAGTTTGTCCTTTCTTTTTACCATAATGATATAGATGCAGCCGATGCAGGACTAATTAACGAATGGACACAATTTAGAAAATATCTTAGAATTACAAATGAAAAAGAAGATCGAACAAAATGTTCCACTATGCTGAAATTAATATTCGAGAGAAATTTGATAGATGTTTTTCCAAATCTATATAAATACGATATTAAAGATATTTCTAACTATATCAATTACCAGTTGTGAGGCCGAAAGAGCCTTTTAAAAATTGACATTTATGAAAAATAAATATCGCACCACAATGCTGAAAGAAAGACTCAATTATCTTTCAATTTTATCAATTGAAAATGACATAAAAATCAGTGTCTTATGATGAGGCAATAAGAGAATTTGAAAATCTATTTTGTTTATTATTTTTATTTTGTTTAGTTCGTACTGTATTGTTATTTTTTATTTGGTCACATAAAATGAATTAAAATGAATTTATATTTTTTCCAAATTTTATTTGTATTCTTTCTTTACATTTTACTTATATTTTTCTTATTTGGTCGATTTTGAGGCCCTAAAATATATTTAGCTTCAGACCCCACAAATGGATAATCCGCCGCTGCATTCTCATATAGGATTTCCAATGTTTTAAAGTTCATTTTGTTTGTAACATAATTATTATTTATAATTTAAGGGGAAAAAAGTGATATATTTTATTTTTTCGATTATTACGATGTTAATATTGATTATTACTCTTAACAAAATTTCAAGCTTTTTTAATAAAAATAAAGTCGCGCATGTAAACTAAATTTTTTATATGTAAAATTTTTTTGGCTTGCTCTAAACAATTTTAAATTGGCTTGAGTATGTCATATTCAGTATGCTAGAAGGGAATGTTGAACAATTCAACGGTTCTGAGATTATTCTGATTGTTCCACCGAATAATTTGAAGTTGCAGGGGCTAACGTGTTGCTCTACATTATCTAACATAAAATTGTTCCTTGAGATAAGGGTCAGAAAATTCTTTGGACCATCGTTTAATTAAAGCTAAAAAGAATTGAGTTTACATACTATTTTATCAAAATGTAGTTTGAAGCTATTTTAGTGTCAAAGTCGACGTCCGAGATCTGTAGTAGAATTTAGTTTTGAAATCGAAACTTCATTTAATTGGTAGTTAAACCAAACTAATGTGTCCGAGCAGAATATCTCCTAGAAAGGGTAATATGATACCAAGAAGGGTAATGTGGGACTTGGAGATATACCAAGAAGCATACATTTCTTCCGGAACTACGTAGCCAACCAAAATTCAAAAAAATAATAAATTCTTCTGCTGATAAAAAAATTCTCAGACTGAAAAAAATTCTCAACTTTAATGTTTTCATGTATTTGTAAAAAAATTACCAGAAATAGGATCGATTTGGTATTCATAAAAAAGTCCGGAGCTTTTTTTTTTGTTTTCCTCTCTACCCTTTTGCCTACAAACTACAAGTGCAGAAAACGACAGGAATACAGATGTGAAAACCCTCAATAACTGATCAAAAAATTGGAATGATAACATTTACGCGCACATATTATGAAGATGCAATTGCAATTCATGACATAATACAAACGCTAAGGGATAGCTTTTGCAACAGATTTTGTTGACTGCAATTCAATGTGAACATATCCAATTGCCGCGTGATTTATTATCTATTTTTTCTTTATGATAAGTCTATTATTCCTTTTATGAAAGTGAGTTGGTTTAGGTAAGTTAAGATATAATTTTGTGATAAAGTTTATTTAAATGATTAAATCGTGCGTGAGCATGGGCCGTTCCTACTAGTTCCTATAAAAAAAATTATCTTTTGACAAAATTTGTTCTAAATGCAGAACATAAATAATAATATTCCATATATGGAAGGAACACAACCTTTGATAGAATTTTTTTTTTTTTTTTTTTTTTTGTCTTTATTCTATACAACTATCTACATAAAATATAAAAGATATTGAGTATAATGTTGGAATTAAAATTGACGTGATGTAACTGACATGAAATCTAAGTCAAAAATCCATTGATTCTTGACTTAATATTCAAATTTATATTTATGGAGTCTCAGGTAAAGTGAATCTAGTAGATAAATCCAGCGGTCTGAAGCGTCTTAATCTGCGCTCGCTTGTTCGTTCATTATTGATGAGTTGAGGAGCAAGTAAATTTGGATGGTTTTCCAGCCGAACATAGTATTTTTCAGCTTTCTTTTTAATGAATTTCTTAACAGATGGGATATTTAAATCTGATCTAATAGTGTCATTTCGGACATACCAAGGCGCGTTAACTATAGACCTTAATACTTTGGACTGGAAGCGTTCTATTATTTCGATGTTGGAGTTACTAGTTGTTCCCCATAGTTCCAACCCGTAGCTCCAGATTGGCCTGATGATAGCTTTGTACACTTCAACTTTACATTCTAGGGATAAATTGGAGAAACGACCTATTAGCCAAATTAATTGGTTGAATTTTAATCGTAGTTGTTTATTTTTGCTGATGATGTGACTTTTCCAAGTGAGGCGTCTATCCAAGTGCATACCTAAGTACTTAACCGAGTCTTGGTGAGTCAATTCCATGTCGTTAAGGTGAACAGCGGGGCAATTTCCCTTGCGATTAGTAAAGGTGATATGAAGGGATTTCGATTCATTGGCCTTTATTCTCCACTTTTTCAGCCAGTTTTGTATATCCAATAAGTAGTTCTGAAGAACTTCTGAAGCTAATCTCGGATTAGTATGAGACACTAAGACCGCTGTGTCGTCAGCAAAGGTAGCAGTGAGTACCCTCGGCGATGTTGGGAGGTCTGCTGTAAATATCAGGTAAAGTAGTGGGCCAAGGACACTGCCCTGAGGAACCCCAGATTTAATTTCTTTTAGTGACGATTGTTCCCCGTTGTATTTAACGAAGAACCTCCTATTTGATAAATAAGTTGACAAAAGTTGCTGGTAGTGGTGAGGAAGTAGTTTTTTAAGCTTGTAAAGGAGACCTTTGTGCCAAACTTTGTCGAAGGCTTGCGAAATGTCCAGAAAAGCTGCAGAACAGTATTTTTTCTTGTCAAGTGAATTATTTATATGGTTCACTACTCTATATATGTGCTCAATTGTTCCATGATTGTGACGAAAGCCAAACTGATGAGCTGGTACGATATCTCGTTCATTATTTATTTTAATCAATCTTTTGGCTATTAGTTTTTCGATTAATTTTGATATTACTGGCAGAAGACTTATTGGTCTATATGAACTAGTCTCATTTGGCTCTTTCCCCGGTTTAGCTAACATTATGATATGAGCAGTTTTCCAGATATCTGGGAAGTAGCTAGTTCTTAATATAGCATTAAAAATGTGGGTTAAGAATTTTATACTGCAATACGGAAGTTCCTTTACCATTTTGCCTGTGATACCATCATACCCAGGAGCCTTCTTGTCTGACACAGAGTTTTTTATAATTTCCTGTACTTCCTTTATCCGGACTTTCTTTATCGGTAAATCCATTTGATAAGGCACTTCAAGGTAGTTTTCAATCTTGTTGTTTTCGTCGGTTGAAATTACTGGTGGATACGGTACAAACACTTTTTGTAAATGTGATGCAAAAAGCTCTGCTTTCTCACCATCGCTTCTGGCCCAATTACCATTTGATTTCCTTAGTGGAGGTATAATTTGTTGTGGCCGTTTCAGTTTTCTTGTTGCTTTCCACAGTGAGTAGTCATTAAGATCGGTATATGTTAGTCTTTCAAGGTAATTCTTCAACGAACTTTCTCTGCTTTTATTTAACAAAAATTTAAGTTCTTTGATTGCACGGTTTAACCTGGCTTTGATTTCAGGGGATCTAGTTTGTTGCCAATATTTCCTAAGGTTTCTTTTTTCCATGATTTTGGATTTTATTTCAGGTGGAGAAATAACATATTTTCGGATGTTACCTTGCGTCGGAGTTGATGACATTGCTGCTTCAATCATGGTTATATTTAGGTTTTTTATAGCTTCATTGATATCTTGGGGGTTTTTCAGTCCTATATTTAGAGAAGTTTTCATTTCAATTTCCTTTCTATAATTATCCCAGTTTGTTTTCCTTGTATGTAACCGTTGTTCATTTTGAGTTATTACTACTTTGGATGAGGCAGAGATAATGATAGGCGTATGATCTGAAGACAGCTCGAGGCTTGATTTCACAGTAAATAGTTTTGGTGAGATACCTTTCGAGACGCAAAAATCCAAAAGATCCGGTGTCTTATTAAGATCAGAAGGCCAGTATGTAGGTTGTCCAGTAGACAGATAATTCAAGTTGAATTCTTGCATGGCTAGTAGTAGCTGCCTTCCTT
Organism: Argyra leucocephala; assembly: GCA_963942445.1. Classification (NCBI taxonomy): domain Eukaryota; kingdom Metazoa; phylum Arthropoda; class Insecta; order Diptera; family Dolichopodidae; genus Argyra; species Argyra leucocephala. The sequence continues at coordinate 79,093,583 of OZ012681.1, read as the reverse complement.
TTTGAGTGATCAGCCTAGAGCCCCAAAACGTATGTTTAGAATTATAATCTCCACCGGCAATAAATCTATTTCCCAGAGTTTTAAAATAATCAATAAATTGAGATTTGTTGATATTGTGTTTAGGAGGGCAATATATAGCTGAAATAGTTAAGGGTCCATTCCAGTCAGCTATCACGACACTTGTTGCTTGAATATGATTAAATTTATATTTAGGAAGTTCATAGTGCTGTATGTTTTTCCTGATGATTATTGCAGTACCAGCATGAGCCGTCCCATCAGGATGATTTGTGGAATATGTGTTGTAATTTTTTATGTTAAAATAACTTTTGTTTGTAAAATGGGTTTCAGAAATTAACAAGATGTCTATTTGGTGATCAATAATAAAATGATACAATTCTTGTTGATGGTTTGACAGTCCGTTGGCATTCCAGACGACTATGTTGAGGAGTTTATCTATTTTTATGTAAGTTTAGGAGAAGTGTACTAACGAAGTGTTGATAGAATTTGTTCCATTTATATAGAACATAGTAAAAAAACACTGTTTTAAAACGCAATTTTTACTTTTATTTATTCTGGTTTCGTTTTTATGTCCAAAAAATAACAGAGAACGAAAAAAAAATATATTACACTAATTGATCTTAGCAATAATAAGCACAAGAAAGAAAAAAAAATAACTTACAGCCATGACGAAATGATAAACGTGCGCAATCTATGAAATTTCAAACTAAACTGGCAAAACAATTATTATTATGTATTGGTGTTCTGGCAAAGATAACGGGGAAATCCCTAATTTTGCTTAAAAAAAATTATTCATTGATATATATAACAGTTGATTTCAAACTTTATAGAAAGGATATAAAATGATGTTCTAAATATGGAACAAATCTACTGAAAGGGTTGAATGAGATGAATATTAATTAAAATTTTTAATTTTTTCCTACTCTTCATTTTGAGTAAATCATTGATTTAAGAATTATTAATATTCAAATATAGCTTAATTTATAAAGATTAGTTCCATAATTTTTTATATTAATTTCTTTTTTTGTTATAATAGCTTTTTTATATACGTACAGAGGTCAAACTGATTTAGGTATTGACATAGAAACTTGACTCAGAAAAACCTTATATGAACATTTTATAAATTTTTTAATTATTATACTTAATAACTACCTAACATATTCACAATTTATGACGATGAAAAATAATATAACATTCCAAAATAACATAATATTATTATATAACTTTTGTTCAAAATTTTCCAATAACGAATTAAATATAATTTTAAATTACGCCTGGGAAGTCACATTACCAGTAATCGTTTTATAAAATGAAAACAAAGTTAATTTTTCTCACATGTTTTATCAAAATAATTTTCAATTTCTTTAAGTGAAACCTCTTGAAAAATTCAATTTTCTTTTTCAAATGTGACGTGTATTGTTAACCAATAGAAATTTATCTAATTAGAAATTATTTATTATTATAAATAACTGTTTTGTTTCTTTAAATAATAATACAATACCCAAATCAATTTTGTCTTACAGAAAAATAAAGTATTCAGCAAAAAACAAAAAAAACTGGGTCAATATATTTTTTTTTGTTCTTTTTTTTCTGGTTTTTTTAATAAATCTAAAAATAAACAACTTTTATACAAAGTTTTATTTCATTATTATTATAGTAATAAATTTTTCTGCTTTTCTAACTATACTACAACTATTATTTTTTTCTGAAAGAACAAAGAAAAAAATTTTGAAAGCAAATTCAGAAAAACTAACTACTATCCTTGTTATACAATTTAATTTTTAAATATGAATATATTATAGTAAATTATAAATAAATAAATAAAAAAAATAATAAATAGACAAATAAAGAATTAAAATAAAACAGAAAAACAAATTAAAATAACAGTTATTGCATAAACTTGTCACAATTTTGATACAAGGAAACATATAAAAAAAACAAAAAACAAAAAAAGGAAAGAAAAATATTGTTTTTTGAAAAAGGATTAATTACGAATTTCAAAGAATATAATTTTTTCTTCTTTTCAATTCATAAAATTTTCATTGAATTATTTTTATTTTATTTTTATTATTATTTTATTGTTGTTCATCATTTTTGTTCTTTCTTTCAGATTCCTTGAAATCTGGTAGAAAATTTTTGAAAAATAAATTTAAATTTCTAAAACAGAAATTTTAACTATTCCATATCAGTTTTTGCGCAATGGGGTTTTAAATCCGATTTTAACTATATTTTAATATAGTTAAATATCGTAATTTTCTGATGAGTAATAAATAAACACTTTTGATAATTTAAAAATATATGCTGAAAGTACAGCAATTATTCCAGCATTATTTATCGTTCTTTAGATCTATTTTTTTTTCGTATAAATCGAAGTTGTTTATAGTTAGAATAAGATTCCTAAGATTATGTTTCTTAATCTGGTTCAACCTGTAATAATTAGTACCATCGATTTATGTCGGTTAATAAGCAAATATCGTTAACATAATATCTATTTAAAATCTTAAACCAGTTTGTTTTAAGACTACATGAAAATCTTTTGTTATGTCTGGCAACTTTTGCAAATTTTGTTTTGGTCACTTTTTCTGTTATACTAGATCTAGGCTCTATGTCTTTTTCTCTTGATGATATTTGTCATAAGATTAAATCTCTTGATCTAAATTTAAGCTCTGATCCAGGTGGTATTCCAAATTTAATATAAAAAGAAAACGTGCCTTAAGCGAACTACTTTGTAAGATCTACAATTGATCGTCAAATGATAGTGCTTTACTACTATGACTGGAAAAACTCTAATATTGTGCTCTAACATTTTATCATTAAGTCTGGATCTTAGTTGAAAATTATCGATATACAGTTAAACTCTCTACAATCCTCAAGGTATTGTCACAGACAAAATTTATTTTTTTATCAAGGAAAACATATCACCAAATCAACATGGTTTCATTTAAGATAAATCTACAACTACAAACCTATCTATTTTTCTACATCAAACCATTAATTCAACTGAAAAATGTTATAGTATCAAGTTGATAGAATATTCACAGACATATCAAAGGTATTTGATAAAGTAAACCACCATAAACTTCTATTTCAAATTGAGGAATTCATGGGAAAATGTATACATTGTTACAGCTCTACTTAATTGGCTGTAAACTTCCCGGTACAATTTCAAATAAAAATTCTTCAATATTTGAAGTCACATTTGGTTTTCCTCAACGATGTTGATTGGAAAATTAAAAATTCAACTCTATCATAATGTTGATGACACCAAATTATTTTCTACCATTAGATCAAATTCTAATTGCCTAATAATTTAATAAATAAGTCTTATTAGTCGGTTAACTAAAAACCCTTGAAGTAAAACTTACAAAATTATGCTACAAACCAAAATATTTACATTTAAAAAGAATAAAAATGGAACCAATATCGCTATGTTTTACTGTTAACAATTTATAATTTAATTTTATTCAATTATTTAATTTTTTCCACTCACATCTTTTTTTATCATGAAATTTATTTATGTAATATTTTGATATTCGAATTAATGTTATTATACCAAAACATGAATAAAAAAAGAATAAAAATTTTCTTTGAGTTTTCTTTTTTGAAAACATCATGAAAATAAATTGAACCCTTTTTATTTTTCATTAATTAGTTATGCAAATGAAAAGTTAAAATTAAAGTTATGTTATATCCTTATCAAATAGAAAAATATTATTCCTGTAAAATTGTTTTGTATGCATGTGACTCATTCATTAAATTCAATAATCAATACATTATTATTACATAGTATTAAGAATAGATTATAGTTTGATATCTATAAGTTTTAAATAATTTCTAAGTTATATTCAAATTAGAAAGGATATAAAATAAGAATAGAAGAATTGAAGGAAATGGAAAAGATAAATGTTATAGAAAAATAATATAATTCTGAGATAATATATTTTTTTTGTTGTGTTTATTTATATTTTTTTAATATAATATAATAATTATTTCTTTCTCGATAAGTTTTGTAATAATAATTATAAATGTACCTTATTGTGTTATTGCTGAAGCTTACAAAAAATATTCTTATTTTTAGAAAATTTAAAAACTTTAAAATTGTTTTATTAATGGGTTACACAAGATGTGCTATGAATATGTATTATAAGCTTTGATTTTTTACTGTAGTTTAAGAAAAATTTTAATATAATGTATTGTAATACCTTGTTCAGACTACGCTCTATAACATGTTATTAGCGATAACTAGTTATGCAAGGTGTTTAAACTAGAAATTTTGTATGAAAATGAATGTCAAAGTATTTACATGTGTTCCGGGAAAACATGTTAAATTATAGGGTTGCCATTCAGAATTTCTTTAATTTGTTCGATTATAGCGAAAAATTTTGAACAACCCTACAATAAAAAAGGGATATGTCAATTTTTTGACTGCAGTTTTTTTATTTGAACTTGAAATTTATTTTATTTGTTTGTTTTTTATTTCTTGAAATTTATTGGACGTTGGAAAAATTAAAGGTAAAATTTACTATTTTTATTTTTAAAATATAATATTTTTTAGATTTTTTATTACTCAGATGATTGATAGGAAAAAAAAAAAATGGAACAATGAGGAACTCAGAACTTTTATTCAAATTTGGAAGGAAAGGAAGGAGGATTTGCTGAAGGCGAAGAGAAACGGTCATATAATATTACAAATTCAAAAAGAATTAGAATTAAACGGAATTTTAGCAAGCATTCTTGAAATTAAATCAAGAATGCATAATCTTAAAACAAAATATAGGTATGTAGGTAATTTTTATTTTTTATTCTTGTAGTAATATATCTTTTTAGAAAAGAGAAAATAATTGTTGGCCCTTCAGGAGGATCTCCTTCTGATTGGCCATTATATGATGATATGAAGGACATCTTAGGGAGCAGTAAGTTCATAAATTCAATAGACTTTATGGAAGAAAGTTTTGAAGGTAATAAAAGTCTTTTTAATGTGTTTTTGTATTATTTTATTTTAATTTTTTAGATTATATTATGTTCGATGATACTCCACCGTCCCCATCTGTAATAATACCATCAACACCATCACCAGAACCAGGCCCATCAAGATCCATCTCAGCATCCACTTCTACATCTACCTCGAGACTTTCATCCACTGAAAGAATAAAAAAAAGAAATATAAATAAAGAAATTTTAAATAACATTGAACATGGGATTGAGGCAATGAATAAATTTATAGAAACAAGTGAAGAAAATGAAAAGAAAATGTTGGAAAACGAGGACAAACTAGTAAGAGCCGAAGAAAAAAAAGCTAATATGCTTGAAAAAATGTATGATGAAACGGTGAGATTCAACAATTTATTATTAAAAAAGTTATAATTCTTGTTAATTTAATTTAATTGTTATCATGAATTCTGTATTTGTTTTTATTTAATTGTTATGAAATGTGTTTTTTTTTTATTTAATTGAATGAATTGTTGTTAATAATTTAAATATGTAATTTAATGGGTATGATGAATTCTGTATTTGTTTTTATTTAATTCTAATGAAATGTTTTTTTTTTTTTTTATTTAATTGACTGAATTATTGTTTTTTTGTTTTATTGTTTGTTTTAATATTTTAAAAATAATTGAAATCTGTAATAAACATTACACTTACTGAAATATAAACTAATAGCATTTTTTAATAAAATACCGCTTCTTGCATTTATATTTATAACTGAGTGTGGTTGTCTTAAAGTTGACATTCTTTCATCTTCCAATTGTTGTTACACCCAATTTATACGCACTTCATCTTTCTTAGGATTAAGGAAATTATTCAGTACACAGCATGCTTTTATAATCATTGTGGTGTGTTGAATATGATTGTCAAGTCCTTTGCCCAATCTTCTAAAACGAGCCTTTAGATGACCAAATGCATTCTCTACTACTCTTCTGCATTTTGATAAATTATAATTAAATTTTTTTTCAGCTTCTGGTGCTTCAACTTTAAAAGGGAAGGGTTTTATCACATATTTTGTTAATTTAAATGCTGAATCTACAATCAACATTGGTGGTACTGAAACAGACTTGATAGTTCTGGCATTTTGCCGCAATATATTGTTATTGATATGATGTAACTTTAAGGCCGATTGCTCATAAATAGCCGAATCATTACATCGGCCTGGACATCCAACATTAATATACATGAAATCATATTTATAATCAACAACTGCTAGCAAAATAGTAGAGTACCACCCTTTATAGTTGTAATAATCAGTTGCGTCCTCTTTATGGGGTTTGACTTCAATATGACATCCATCTACAAGTAAATATATTATAAAATCTCAATGTCTTACATTACCAATAGCACCGATACATTGTGGAAATCCCAGTCGTTCGAATCCTTTAATATTTTGTTTCACAGTTTCATTAGTTAATGGATATGAGTTGAGGTATCTAGGTTTTACTTCCTTCCAAATCTCGAAACAAAAATTAAGGACTATTTCGCACACTGTGGACTTACCAATACCAAATATATTTGCTATGGTTCTATACTCTCCTGAAGAACCAAGAGCGTATAATGCTATTGCAATTCTTTTCCTTAATGAGATTGTTTCTCTAAGATGCGTCTGCTTCTTAGCCAAACCAGCAAGTAAAGAGCAGAGCTCTTCAAAAGCTTCAAACCCAATCCTTATATTTTCTTTAAAGAAGACTTCACCGTTGTTAAATAAATCATTTTCAAAAAAAGAACTTAATCTATCCTAAAATGTATAATGAAAAAATGACTAGTATGTATATTTAAATTTTTTTAAAATGGAGACACTACGTACGTACCTTTACCCATATTTTCTTATTTGTGTTTTTTACTATATCTAATGCACTGTATAAATATTTTTGATGATAGCTTAAAATTAAAAATTTTAGTCTTTGTTTTCTTTTTTGTAATTTCTTTCTTTTTATTTTATATTTATTGATTGAACTATTAATGTGTTCAATTTGATTAATTAAATAGTTTCTTCTATTTACATATATAAGTATTATAGAATTCATTATTTCAATTTTTTTGCACTGTTTATTTATTTTTTGTGTAATTTTTTTTTTCTTTTTAATAAAAACTAAAAAAAAAACAAACGTCAAATGAAAACTAGTTAAGGTAGTGTGAACACCAATTTCTATAACATGTTATCCGAGCTCAATAACATGTTATACACTCGTAGTCTGAACAAGGTATAATTCCAACTGTTCAGGGATGGTTGTACCGACACATTCTTTTGAAACAGTCTTCGTTAGAATATTTTCAATTAATGTTTTTAAATAACTACTGTTAATGTTATGTTTCTGTTTTTTTTTTTGTTCTTTATTTTTTAATTTTTTGATATTTCACATACAATTCATTTATTATGTAATTTTGTAATTTAAATTTATAATATACTTAAAAAAAAAAATGCTTACATTCTAAATCTAAATATTAATTTTATAGTGACCGATAGCATAAGCTGTCTGGTCTTATAATTTTTTGACTATTAGACATGTTTCTATTTTTTATATTTTAATTTTTAATTTTCCATTTCCTAAATTACTAAATTTTATTATTGATTCGTTACCAAATATTTTTTATACACACTTACATATTTCATATTTTGTTTTTTTTTTTGCTTATTAAATTAATAAAGTTAGTAAATTACATATTTTCATTTTAATTTTTTTATACTAAATATAAAATTACTTAATTCATTCGAAATAATCTTAATCCAAAAATTTTTTTGTTTTTTTTTTGTTATTTTTTTTTTCTTTAAATGTGAGAATTTATTTACATTATAGAATCAATATTTCTCTTATTTTCCTTTTAAATACATCAATATTATTAATTTCTTTTATTTCCGTTGGCAATTCATTATAAATCTTTAAGCAATTATTATTTTTGTTTTCGGTTCTGAATAAGCTTAAGTAGAAGTTAGACCTGTTTCTCGTATTGTGGCTGTGGATATCGATGTTTCTATTCAAAATGAAATTGTGCTTGATCAAATTGTTAATAATTTTAAAGGCCATCATATACAGCTCTTATTTACTAATGTTCGATAGACTTATATACTTCCCAGAGTAGAGCTAACTTGTTGGGTGTTGGAATCTTTGATAGAAATTAATGTATTTTATTGATTTCTTGTGAATAATTTCAAGTCTGTTAATGCAAGTTTGTGTAGTCCGACTCCAAATAGCGTGAAGATATCGTAAATTATATAATATAAATGAAGAGTATATGGCAAATAATGTATTTTTTTATTAAAAAAATATGCGGCGTATTTTTTTAATATGAGTTCAATATGGTTATTCCATTTAAGTTTGCTATCAATGATTAAACCTAGGTAATTAAAATTTTTCCCTACCTCAATTGGAGCCCCATTAATAACAAAGCTAGTATTGGATAGAAATTTCTTATCAAAGAATAACAGTTTTGTTTTTTCCATATTTAATGAGAGCTTATGATTTTTTTGCCATTCTTGGCGAATTTGAGAGTCAAGTTCAATTGCGCTTCTTAAGTCCAATTCCGAGTTTTCAGCATATTTTAATACTGCATCATCTGCGTACAATTGGATAGAGCCTTTAGTATTAAGTTTAAATATATCATCTATTTATATTTTGAATAGGTCTGGTCCTAAAATTGAACCTCGGGGGACTCCTTTCTTACAAATTTTGGCAGTATTCGCTTTATTACAACGTACCTTTTGCATATGGTTTTTTAAGTACAATGTAAAGAAGGATAACTGACAGGTATTGAAGTTCAGTTTTGAAAGTTTGTAGAGGAGGATTTTGTGATCTACACAGTCAAATGGTTTTTGAAGATCTAGGAACAGGCACGCAACGAATTTTTTACTATCCATGTTTTTGGTAATGACGATCGTTAGACTCAAGCACGCAACAGAGGTATTGGAATTTTTTTCAAAACCGTATTGTTCCTTGTTTAATATTTGATTTGAGATCAAGAAAGTATTTAGTCGATGCTTCATTATGATTTCAAAAATTTTGGAAAAAGCTGGGATGATGACAATTGGATGATAATTATTAAGATTACCCTTACTACCGCTTTTATGAATAGGAGTGATGATACTTGTTTTCAGGCATTCAGGAAAAATTGAGGTTTCCAAAGATTTGTTGATAAACCTGATCAAGGAAGGGTTCAGTTTTTGGGAAAACTTCTTAATAAATTTACTTGAGATGCTATCTAAACCTACTGCTGCATCCGTTTGAATCTATAGCTGCGTTAACTTCTACTTCACTAGTAAGTTCAAAATTTGAGTAGATGTTACGCGAGAAATGGCTCAGATATTGAAAATCTACTGGTTCATTACTTAAATTTAGGTTTTTGTGGAATAAATAAAATGATCATTATCCATTTCAGTAACTTCGTGCTCAGATTTTTTTGGATAACAGTCTTTGTGGAAGTGTAAAATATCAGAATTGACTGTAGTAGAATCAACGTTATACATAATATTTTTATATACCCTCCAGAGTTTCCTATTGTCGCCAGCACTACGTGTGAGTTGGTCTGAATATAGACTTTTTTAGCTTCGAGGATCAAAACTTTTACTTTTTCTATAAAAACGGTACAACTTTTTTCTATATTCTTCTTTTTATATAAAACAGTACAAATTTCCAGTGTGTGTGTCTTCAGAATATTTTCTCTTGTATTTAGCCTTAATAAAGCCGGATCCTTCTTTAGTTTTAGACGTTTTTAATGTACCTATTAAAGTATTTGTAATACCCGTGACACACGATTGCAAATATTATGTTTTTACTAAATATGTGTTAGGTTTATGGTATCAATACAGAGCACATTAATACATGCTAAATATATTTTGTTGTAAAGATATTAAACGCAGTATTCCATCTTACATATATTACACAAGGAAGGCCATGTGAGGAATATCTATAATTATAATTGACAAGCATTTAGGAACCTGCGCAGTAGACACCTTTTCATTTTATCTCTGAATTTATCTTTGAATTTTATCTTATTAATTTCGCTACACCTTTTTGTTTCCTATATTTCACTTCATTCGTGAACATACAATTCTTTATACCGTCTATTTCTAACAATTTTTTTTTAAGTGTTTGGGTGTGTTAGCAAAAATACATATCCGAGTTTGACTTCTTATTGTTTAGAAATTCTTTGCTTGCAATAAACCTATTTAAATAATACGTCAAATAAAAACAAAAGAACAAGTTCATTTAAAATAAAAAAATATAAAAACAACAAAAACAAAAATCTATAATTATAATAGCATGCATTTAATTTAATAGAGTATCTATAATTATAATAGAATGCATTTAAGGACATGCCCAGCAACTCTTAATATGTATAAGTTGTATATATGGCCGTATATATAAATGCGCATACGGGTTAAACAAATTTCTATATGGTTTTATAACATTCACACTTTTAAGTAAAATAGAGCCATTTTGTGTCATTCAACATCTTTTTATTTTTATACTATTCTGTATAATGTTATTATTATGTTCTGTTAAAAATTTTAAATTTGGCTTCAACTTAAATTATAATTACAAAACAGGAGCCCCTAGCCTTGTATTATAATACACAAGATGAACGACGTAGTGAGTAAAAAAGCAAGAATAATTGAACAATAAATTATTTACACCACAAAAATATTAAAATTTTAGCAAGTTCTTGGTGCATTTAAATTAAATTTAATTAATGCAAAAAATTAAATTTAAAACATTTCAAATATTTACACCAAATAGTGATGGTTATTTCCAAGTTGAGCGCCATCTATACTCTAAAAGAAATTTCAATTACGGGAAGTTTTTAAAAATGCTTCATAAAAATTCGGTCATTTTAAATAAACACACAAACTTATAGAAAAAAGTACAAAAACAAAAACCCAAACAAAAATTGAAAACAAAACAGAAAAACAAAAATCAGATGAGATTTCTTTCTCTTCACAAATGATACAGTACGGTTATAGTCATTCGCTAAACTTCAGTAATATTTCTGATTTTGTGACTATAGGCGTAGTCAAAAAAAATTTGCATCTTTATAAACCAAATCAAATTCAATAAAATATCTATCGTATAACAATTTTAAACTTTATTTTATTCATAATTAGCAATTCTGTTATGTAATCATAAAATATAATTATCGTCGCTATGGAATTGAGATGCCGCATACGCCAAATTGACAATTTTGAGTTAGAAGTTGCTTCTTAGGTTTTAAGTGCCTGAGATTGCAATGCTGCTATCAGTATTTGACTATCTCAAGTAGTTTCGGAGATAAATAGTGTAACTTTTACCGCATATCCAAAATTTTAAGAAATTTATTAGAATTGGTTTGCCGCATTTCATACATTTGTAAAATTTTCATGCATATACAGCAGAATATTCATACAAAATTTTTCAAGTTTGAAGTTTGTGTTGTTTTGCTGCATTTGACTTGCGTAGCGACGTGCGGCAAATAAGTTTAGTTTATATTTCGATATTGTTTTGCCGCATACTTAATATTGTATACAATGAATGTGAAGCAAATAAATTTTGTTTTTGTTTTGGTATTGTTTTGCAGCAAGAGTATGTACATATTCATTATTGTATAAGTATCGTATTTTTATATATATTTCTCTATATCCATAGGTGATACATATTTTAATTAATAAATATAATTCGAAAGCTAGAGAAGTTTATACCAGTTTGCCGAATTTTCTTTCTTAATATTTTAGATGCGTGGATCAAAAACGAATTTATTATTATTTCAAAAATTTGCACAACAATTCGAATGGTGTTCCACTACCAAGACGGAAAGGAAAAATTGGTGAAGAGCAGTTACATGAAACTCGCCAACACATAGAATCTTTTCATACATAAGATTCAGACTACTGTAGATTTACTTCTCAACTTAAATATTTAGATCCCAATCTTAGTGTCAACAACAACTAATGCAGTATCCAGCGATTATTATCGAAATGTTTTTAATTTTCAATATCGTTTTACAAGCTTAAAAAGGATCAATGCAATCGCTGTGTCAAATTCAAAAACACAAAACATCCTTTTCAGATTGAAGTTATAGATAATGAATTTCACACCAAAGAACGGAAGGCTCTTAAAGTAGTAAGGGATATTGATCGTTATAATGCAGATTTTCCTTGCCAAAAATATTTGCGTCCATAGTTTACTATAAAAGAAAAATAAATACATACAATTTAACAGCAAGTGTATGCTTTTCGAATTGTATCCAGGAGATTTACTGCGTTTTATGGGATGAAACAAAAAGCGGTCGATCAGGAAACAATTTGGCTAGAGCAGTTTTGGTTATGCTTAAAAAAATAATGGATAATCATCATGAAATAACAAGTATAACATTTTGGAGTGATTCGTGTTTACCCCAAAATAAAAATCACATAATGGCAACTGCTCTGAAGAAATATCTTTTACACCAAAATCCCAAAACTAATCGAATTATTAAAAAATTTTCTGAGTCAGGCCATTCGCTTATACAAATCAATTTTTTAATGAAATAATTGACTGTTGACTGTTTTATTGAAAAATTGTGGTTATATTTTAATGTGACTGATAAAACGACGTCGATTGCATGAACTTATGAAGTTTATTGCTTTCTTTCAAACAAATTGTTGACCATTGCTATAATAGAATTTACTACTTTGAGAGTAATGATATTTTATTGTGTTAAGTTATATATCGATACCATAGTTCAAACTTATGCTAAGTGATTTTTTTTTTCAAATTGACTTGAGTACAGTTTTGAGTTTTCCCACTTGTTCTTTTTTTAGTGTAGAAATATTAAAAGGGTAGAATAAAAATGTTGGCTGTTATAATGAGTTCACAAACAGGATAAGTACATGTTTTGTCAAAGTTAAAATGCACAGATATGCTAAGTGCGCTTACCCTATCTGGTTTTTATAATAACAGTGACCATTAATTACAATTTTATTAGACCTTAAATACACAGATATGATAAGTGCACTTAACCTATCTGTGTCTTAACAAAACAGTTACTTGTAAATACAATGATATGACTAGTGTTTACTTCAAAATATCGCAGAAAAGGAAAACAACCTCCAAATAAAATACATGTAAACGATGTTGCTTTAATAAAGCAGCATATGAACTCATTTCTTTGAGTAGAGTCCCATTATTGCCGTATAAAATCAAATAAAATGTATTTGAATCCCGATTTAAACAATGGCTTTGTTGCATTAACTTTACTCTTATTTTGCAAAGAAAAAATTATAAAACCGGCTTCTCTTTCTGTATATCAAAATGTTTTTCATAGTTATGATCCGAAGCTGAGCTTTTTCATTCCAAAAAAGTACCAATGTCCACAATGTATTGATAATAAATCGTTACCTTCCATTATAAGAAGATTATAATTTACAAAAAAAGAGAAAAATAGGGTCAATGAAAATGAAAGAAAATGACAAACAAAAATAAATAGAATTTAAAGGAATTCAATTTTAGAAGTATTAGTTTCGATATTTTGCTTTGTTTTATTTTGTGCACAATTATGCTAAGTACATTTAGTTAAGTGTAAAACATGCTAAGTGCATACTTACTTTCGAAACTACCTAAATTTTCAACTTATTTTGATGGTTATAACATTAAAATTTTAATTAAATACGATAGAGTACATAATATGCAACAAAATAAAAGACGTTTTGTCCATCTACAGCATTGCATTGAGTTTTTGGGTTGCTGTAAACTTTGAAAACGCTCTCCTGTAAAATTTCATTTTTGCTACTTAGCATATGTGTGCACTATGGTATCGATATATTGAAATTAGTGTTAATTTCGTCATAAAGTATTAGGTATTATACTTTATTTTCATATTATTTTTTTCATATATATATATATATATATATATATATATATATATTCAATAATCAAGCGATTCAGAAAACAACTACAATTATACCATACAAATATTTCTTTTTACATAAAATTGTGTTTGAAAGAACTACTTCTGTGCAATTGAACAGGGGATTCACTAGTGTTTGTTTAAAGTAAATACTTTTTTGCATACTCCCACCAAATTTAATGTTATTTTATTTAGTACGTAGTCGTAATATTATTCCAATTAATTGATTTTTGGATTGAAGAAGTGACTTTTTGCTCTCTTTAAAAAAAATTGTGTTTAAATCGTAAAATAAACATTATTGAGAAGAAAAAATTCTAGTCTTTTTATTTTAAAATAACAAAAAATATTAAAAATTTTTGAAATATTAATGTAATGAATGCTATTTTATGATTCATTATAGTTAAAAAAATATTATTTGTTTATTAAAAGTATCCCAAAATTGATTTGTAAGTTCAAAATCAAATAAAGTTCAAATACTATTCATAGTTTAATGTCTGTCGGTGGGTTTTTAATACCATGGTAGTAGGAATACTATAGTATCTATACTATGGTATCAATATTACATGTCTATCAAAAGTATAACATGTCTATCTATACCTTAATAGTACCAAATATTTTTCACAATTAACTTTCGGTTAGACGTACAGAAGGTTAGAAGCATACGCTGGTTGACGCAGTTAGTAGAGTGCTTGAAATAAGTTCTAGGTTCAATTCCTAATAAAGGTAATTTTTTTTATAGGTTTTTTGATTTGATTTAACCGCAGCTTTTGTCATTGTGATGTAATAAATGTCAACAAAAAATTGTAAATATAAAATATGTACATATAGTAAAACCCTTCAACCTTCTGGGTTTTATCGGGTCCATAGTATGTTAACTTTTCATTTGTACTATTTTTTTGTTTTTAAATCGAAACTAATTAATTCATATTAATTTTACATAAAACTTGTTCAACAAAATTTAATATTTAATTTTCCATTTTTACCAAATTAGCATTATTCAAAGTTAATAATTACAATCTAAAGGCGGATTTGAGTAAAATCGACCCTGGTGTTATATATTATTATATTGAGGATTTTAATTCTGGGGAAGAATTCAATGTCTTTACGTATAATTTTTATAAATTGTTATAAAACTAATTTGTAATACGAGTATGTATTATAAATATAGATTTGTAAAGTATAAATATTTTAGACGTAAAGATAGCAATGTAAAATAACAAAAAAACAATATTTTTACGACTTTAGCTGTTTCTGTACATAAATGCTTAAGTGTATAAATTCCTCAATATTATCTATATTATCTATATTAATATTACCTTACTGACGTAAGTCTATCTATTTAAAAATACTGGTATTAATAATAGATTAAATATTAATATTTTTATATAAATTAAAAATTAATAAATTACTCAAGAAATTACTGGTATTTTTTGTTTTTAATACATTGGTTTAGGCACCAGAATACAGAATACTTCAAAGGTTTATTTTATTCTGTTTAAGTTGCCACATAAAGTTATTTTATTAGTGGGAAGACATTTAATTAGTGCGAAGAAATATTAACAAATATTTGGATATTTATCATGTCTTTGGAAAATTCTAGGTTATATCTAGACGGGGAAATACATAATAGGATATTATGTTTGAATTTTCTTTTTCTTTAACCCTTTCCTGCCCGATACCCTTTCCCGTTATCTAAAACGAATAATATTTTGAGGTCAGACATATAAATTTGGCTACTGACAGATATGTGTAGGTACATAATTTCAAAACAAAATATTTAAATGAAGAAAAAGATTAATTTCAGTTTGGTTTATTATTTTTTTTAGAATTCGTTATTAACAAAAACTAATTACATTACAACAAACTTATGAATATAACTAAATATAATAATTTCAATACATTAAGAAAAATAATTTTTTTATTACTTGTAAGTATTAAAACTTTTTTAATTATTAAACCTTATATTCCCGCAATGCAAAAAAAAAATTAAATGTAAATAAGAAATTCAATTATGTATAATGTAAAAATAAATATTTAATTATAGCTAAAAATATAAGTGCAAGACTCTGTAAGACATGAATGATTGGTGTATAAGGTGATGCAAGTGATGCAATTGTACATAATATTCTCTTATGACAACACATGGCAGGAACGTAATTTGTCATTTTACAGTTTCCTGTTGAGGCAGTACTTATTTTTTCTTTTAAAAAAGTTCTTGCTTCTTGAAGATTTTACGAACTATAAAAAGTTGAACTTCTATAGAACCAGTTGCAATCTGTTGTGCTGCTCCGTCTGATAACTGCAAGTATAATTTCAAAGTATTTGCAACTGCCATATAATCTTGAAAATTATTTTAAAGTCCAATAAAATTTTAATTCAACTTCCTGAAGACCCTTAAAATTATTTTTAGCAAGACAAATACTTTTACTTCTCTCATAATAATGCTTTTTACATAAAAACAAGCTTTTTACATTCGTCGGTTGGACTATTATTATAGAACACCAATTTTTAATTAAAAAAAATTAATAATAGCTATTTTCAACTAAAACATAATATTTCATACTTTATGATTAAACAAATAAATTTTGGTAGTTTGATTTCAATACAATTACATATTAGGGAGCGTGTCATATGCCTGTATTTTATTTGCTTGAATGTCATTATTCTATATTTCGCTTGCCTGTATTTTATTTGACTGGATAACCTAAATACTGAATAATGATAAACATGTTACTTACGCTGTTGGATACAAAACAGAGGACAACTAATTTTTCCAAAATATTTACCTAATTCATTTTTATTTAATTAAAGTAATAGGCCTATTAGGTAGGTTAGGTAAAGGCCTATTAAAGTAATGGTTAGGTATTTACATCCGTCGTGCCAACCTGAAGATATAAAAAATGAATTGAAATTCTAGAAGTCACAAATAAAATAATAAAGAAAAAGGAAAATAACAAAGAATCTACGGTACGTCTTCCTCTCTTTATGCTAACATTCGAAAACTCCGAAGATATAAACAAAATATTCAAAATTGAATTTATCCAGCACATGAGGGTTAAAATGGAGGCTATTCGTAAAACGACTACCATTCCTCAATGTAAGAGATGCCAAAAATTTGGCCACACACAAAAGTTTTGCCAGCGTCTAGCTCAGTGTGTTAAATGTGCTGGTCCCCACTTAACAATTTCTTGTAAAGAAAGAAAAAATATTAAGCCTAAATGTGCTAATTGCCTTGAGGCACACCCAGCGAGTTATCGTGGTTGCCAGGTGGCTAGAGAGTTGCAAAAAAGAAAGAAGCTACAAAAAAATGCCCCAAAACAAATGCAACATAGACAAGAAAAACAAAAGACAAAACCTAGGCAACCTAGGGCACAGAGACAGAATTACATTGAAACTCCAGAGATACCTAAAACTTTTACGTCGAAAAAAGTCGTAGAAGGCTTATCATACTCACAGGTAACACAAAATAACCTAAATCAAAAAAGAAACCCGAAAGGACAAAATAAAGTTTCTACACAAAAGTTGACTGAAAATACCATTATGCAGATGATGCAAAATATGATAAAAACAATGAATGAAATCTCAACAAGACTATGCACATTAGAAATATATATGTATACACCAAAAAATAAATCCGCAAGGCATGGTTAAGAACGCACTTCGTATAGTCACGTGGAATGCCAATGGTATTCTGAACAAGAAAAATAATTTGGAAATTCTATTGAGAACACAAAATATTGATGTATGTCTCTTGACAGAAACACATATGACAGATAAGTCATCGCTTAAAATAAATGACTATACATGCTACAGCGCAAACCATCCGAGTAATACACCCAGAGGTGGTAGCTCAATTTTAATAAAGAAAGATATTAAGCACCACGAGGAACTTAGTTTAGAAATAGATGAATTCCAACTAATCGTGCTACGAATTATGTCTGTTAAACAAAGCCTTTGTGTCGGTGCATTATACTGTCCACCCAAATACAACATAAAGAATAACATGTTTGAAGAAATTCTTAAACTACTTGGCGAAAGATTTATCCTGGGAGGTGACTACAACGCCAAGCACATAGATTGGGGGTCTAGAGTAACCTCTACGAGAGGAAGAGAGCTAAGAAAAGCTATAAAAGAAAAAGGCTGCATTTACCAATCTACCGGTAAGCCTACCTATTGGCCAACTGATAGAAATAAAACTCCTGATCTGCTTGATTTTTATATAACAAAAAAAAGTTCACCCAATTATATTAAGCTAGAAGATAACCATGATTTGGACTCAGATCACTCTGCAGTCATACTAAATCTATATGAAAAGGTTATTAAGAAACAGTCGAAGCCTCTGCTAACGAACAAGACAACTGACTGGGCTAGCTTTAAACAAGAAATAGAAAACAAAATAAACATAAAAGCAAAACTAAGATCCAAATGTGATATAGATTCTGAAGTAGAAAATTTTATTAAAATTATTCAAAATGCTGGATGGAATAATACAAAAAATTGTGAATATAAATCGGTAGGATTCAACTACCCTAGAGAAATATTAAATATGATAAAAATAAAAAGAAGAGATGGTAGATGGCAACAATCGCAGATGGCAACAATCGCGTGATCCGGCAGACAAAACTATGCTAAATAGGTTAACTCAGAATCTTAATAGAAAAATTAAAGATCTTAAAAATGAAAATTTTGAAAAATATATAAAAAATGTATCAGCTAAAAGAGAAAATAACTACTCGTTGTGGAAAGCAACAAAGAGTACAAAAACCTCGATCTCTCAAATCCCGCCCATCAGAATGAAAAATGGTGAATGGGCGAGAGATAATAAAAATAAAACTGAAACATTCGCATCATCATCTTGAAGAAATTTTTTGTCCAGACGAGACAGATTCGGATGGTTCCTGAAAGAACTTCCGAAAAAAGCTATAACAATGCTAACACGCATTATAAACGCTGCTATAAGAATAAGGTATGTGCCGAATATGTGGAAAATAGCAGAGATAATTATGATACCAAAGCCAGGTAAGCCCATAAATGAGGTCAAATCCTACAGACCAACATCATTACTACCAATAGTATCAAAATTATTTGAAAAACTACTATTGATTCGAATGAGACCGATCATAGAAAATAGTAATCTGATTCCAAATTATCAATTTGGCTTTAGATCTAAGCACTCGACAATCGATCAAATTCATAGAATAACAGACATAATAGAAAAAGCTTTAGAGGAAAAGAAAGTATGCTCTACCATATTTCTAGATGCAGCCCAAGCTTTTGATAAAGTATGGCATCGAGGCTTAATAAATAAACTAAACAATATGTTACCTAAACAATACGTAGATATACTCTCATCATATCTAGAAAACAGACTATTCAGAATAAAGCAAGACGAAGAGTATTCTACTATTAGAGATATTAAAACGGGTATGCCTCAAGGTAGTATTCTGGGTCCCATACTGTATTTGCTCTACACCAATGATTTACCAGAAATGGAAAATATAACTGTAGCTACATTCGCTGACGATACTGCGTTGATGGCAGTAGGATCAAATATTGACGAGGCTACAATTAAATTGCAAAGAGTAAGCGACAAGCTATACCTCTGGACAAAGAAATGGAAAATTAAACTCAATAAGTTAAAATCAGTACATGTAAATTTTACAAATGAAAAATTAGAAAATCAACCACCATTGGTAAATCTGAATGGGGTCAATATACCCCAAGAAAACAATGCTAAATACCTAGGAATGACATTAGATGTCAAACTTAGATGGAAAGAGCACGTTAAAAAGAAAAAATTTGAGCTTGAAAATAAGTATAGAGAAATGTACTGGCTCTTAGGTCGTAATTCTAAATTACCTATACATAACAAGATTTTGTTATATAATCAGATACTCAAACCGATATGGTTGTACGGCATACAAATATGGGGATGTGCCAAACAAACACATGTACTTTGTATACAAAAATTCCAAAATAAAGTCTTGCGCAACATGGTAAATGCCTCCTGGTATGTTCCCAACAGTGATTTGCACAGAGATCTAAAAATTCCTTGCATAAAAAATGAAATAAAAAGATATGCAACAAAGCATATAGCCCGTCTGGAGGGTCATGTTAACGTTGAGGCCACTCAACTGCTAGATAATCAAAATAAAGTCAGAAGGCTTAAAAGAACTAAGCCACTAGATTTAATACGATAGAATTTCGTAAACTTTTTCTTTAAGAAAATCAAAATAGCAATAAATTAATGGTTAGTCCGTTGGACTAGTATTAATGGAAGGGGTGTGGTTTAGTCAGTAAAAATCTGGCACACAATGGAAGCTACGGGGCTCATTGTGTCTATGAAGATTCCCACCAATCCCCGAAAAAAGAAAAAAAAACAAAAGATCATTTTTATAGTAGCCTCTATTGGATACATAAAAATGATTGAATCGAAAACACTACATGAATTAAAGCCGAATTTTAGTATTTTGGGGTTTTGAGATTTTGGTATTTTGGGGTTTTTTTTTGGTGTTTTGAATTTCCTGACCAATGCATAAATTGTACATACAAATCCAGGCAAATGAAATGCAGACATGTAATAGTAACCCTAAATATTATTAAGTATCTTATAACACTTTATATTCAGTTTTACTATTTTGAACTTTTCGAAAATAAGACATTTTCAATTGAGTTTTAATGTCATATATAAATTAATAACTTAGTGTTTAAATGGTGTTAGTGGTGTATTGAGATATTTGTCTATGTTTTTAAGCTTGAAATAAGGTCTTTTGACTACTGAGTTAAGTGAATTTTGATGAAAATTGAACGTATTTTTATGACCTCTTCTTTGCTGTCTTATATTTAGGCTAACCAACGGAAATATTCTAATATTTCCTGTTTCTATTAAAAGTCTATCAGGGGCAATGACTTTAATTAATCCGGTTAACGTAGTAAATCCAATTTTAAAAAGATTACCATTTTAAAAGCTGCTTCAATAGAACATAAATTAAAGACTAAAAAAAATTAAATTTAAATTATACTATTGTATAACTTTAATTTTCATAAAACAAAAATTGTCCTGGAAATTCCATATACAGTTTTTCATGAGAATAATTTGAAATTAAAAAGAAAAAAAAAACAAAAAATCCTTCACTGAAAAAGGACTCGCTATAACAAAATCTTAAGTTAAAAATAATAATACAGAAAATTATTGGTATATAACTAGAAAATCGTTACCGCTATTATTCCGTTATTTTACCGTTATTCATTTGATATAATATTGTTTTAGTGCCTATGTATATTAATTTTTTTTTTTATTATTTTTTATTTCATAAAAATTTATGAGCTTAGAAAAAATACGGATCCGCCCAATCAAGTTGCATGCAAAAAGAAAATGTGTGTACATTTAATACCTTGTTCTGTTTATATTAATAAACTCTTTCGTTTCATATTTTATTTACCTAAATAATTGTTATATTATAATAATAATAACGGTAATTATTATTTTTCGTTATTTTTACATTGATTAGTTTTTCTTTTTAAAAATGTTTACGATTATCATGAATGTTGCAAACGAATCATGATTATAAAATTAATCGAGATTCTCCTTTCCCCTTTTGACTTTGTTTAATCGTGAGTTTTTTAAGGAAATTCCTTCACATTAGTTAGAAAAATTTTATTTAACAGAAATTTAACAGTATCTACCTAATAGGATTTTTAATTCAAATTTATAATTTTTAATTCGTTCGGTTAGAATGAATAATAATTTTGAAAAATCATAGGTGTAATTTTTATACAGGTTCGATTACCAATGCAGCAAGCAAAAAAAATGCTTTATGGGTTTTTGGACCTGGTACAGTAGATACTACTTTGTCATTGGGATAAAATAAATGACATAAACTAATTTACAGTATAATCTGGTAATAAATTAAATAAAATGAAACTATTCCAGAAAGCTGTTTTTCTTCACAATTCCTCATTTTGGTGTCATTAATGTTCACAGAAACAAAAATTTAATCTCAAAATAGTTTCTTTATCGAATTTTTGTAATTTTACAATTTTACTAAAATTGTAATAAATGTTGTAGCTTAAGCTCGGAATAAATAAAATATGTATCACAATTGTATTAATAGAAGAATAATAATAAAATCGGAAGTTATTACTTCCGAGGTATTCTAATCATCTTTTGTATTCTTGAATATTATTGAACATTCTCACAAAGTTGGCAAGTTTCAGGAGAATGTATAACAAACTACTATGGACCTTTTTAAAAGTTTTATTATAGTTTTTAGCTTGACTTTAATTTTTTTATTTATTGTACCAATCTGTTGCAATAATATGCAATAATAACCGCTTATGTCAAAATTTAAAACTTTCCGGTATGACTATTTTATAATTAGTTAGTGAAAAATTGGCAAGTCATAAAAAGTGAAGTGTATGTTTTAATATATATTGATATTAAACTTAAAATCTTAAATATATTTGGTTGAATAATATTCATAGTTAAAAATTAAAAAATAAACTGTTAAAAGAAAAATTAAATCATTAACGCTTACATACATTTTTAGGTATGATAAAATTAGAAAATAAATTTGGATACAAATACAATCGCCAAGTCAATTTTAGAAAAGTGTTATAGTAGAACAAAAATTTAATATAACCGCTAAACTTAATACAATCTGTGTAATATTTTTCTATAGAATATTAGGCATGTAGATGATAATTGATTACGTATGTTGGAATGTTTTAATTATATCATGTGCAGTATACAGTCTAGCTGATTTAAGCGAATAAATTTATGTGATTTTTTTTAATTTGAAATTGATAAAAATTTCGAAGATTTTGTAAAAAATAGATTTTTCCACCTAAATTACGATGGTAAAAATATCTCATTTTTCGCTTATACAGAATTACACTTTATAATCTAATGAGAGCTTTTATAGTACGAATACTATTCAACAATATTATATCATTAGTCCTACGTTACAGTTACATATGACGTATATATAACCGAACATTTTTTCTATAACATAACTCCTTATTACGTAGAATATTGTTATATTAAAAATTACATACAATAAAATTCAATTTCTTTAAATTTTCTTGATATGTCAACTAAATTAAGTGTGGAAATCTTCATCTTTATCTAATTTTGCCTTGATAGTAGAATAGTTTCATTTTATATTATTGATAATTAAATTAATGTATTTCAATAATAATTCATATTAGCAGGTCTCACTTAAATGTTTGTCTTACCCATTTTGTTAATTAGATATTTTATAAAAATTATAATTTTCGTGAACATAAATAATTTACAAAAACTTATATATTTCGATTAAGTGATAAAAATATTTTGTACAGCAGCTGAGAGTTGTCGTAAATTAGAATTTTATTTGCAATTTTCTATATTTCTGGGCGAATACCTGCACAACAAAGAACTGCAATTTTAGAATAACAAAAATAAACTCAAACAAATTTCATTCATTTTTTTACAACTTCTAAGCCCGACATATTTTGATTTAGTAGTGAAATACATTACAAGTTGACCACAACAGGCAGTAGTATGTGTATATTCATTGGCGAAGGAGTTCGTTTGCCATTTTAACATTATATATGTACGTCGAACTTGTTTTAGTGGATTTGGCTGAGTTTGGTTCAAATATTTTCAATTTCTGAAATAGAACAAAATATTTATGTCATATACATTAAAATCGATACATTATGTTGAATCAATATCCTGTTTAAAACTTATTTTATTATATTTATAAAATGCAAAATTAAATTGAGATCTTAATGTAAAGTATAAATTTCAAGTTTTAATCAACAAGCTTTTAAAGTAATTCTACTACAATTTTCTATAAAGTATTCTTTACTGAAAAACAAAAATAAAAATCAGGATATTCGCTCCAGTTCCATCTTGAATATAGGTTATAGTTTTATATGCAAATATTAAAAAAAAAATAATAATAAGTGAGTTTTGTATTTGTTTTTAGGTTTGTTTCAAAACAATCAAATAATTTGAGTTCAACATTCGTTGGTATATCAAATCTACTCGTATATAACTTTCCTTTAACTTGCAGCTACTATTTGATATACTAAAGAACTATTTAAATAGTGAAGGGCTGATAAAAAATGTAAAACTTATTGTACTGGTATATGAAGGGAAAGAAAGAAAAGAAAAAAATTGTTTTTAATCGTCAACACGCAACATAATAATACACCAAATACGGTAGTTCAATGTACCTACTTAATTTTTACTTTAACATTTTGAAATTTTACTTATACGAGTATAAATCGCATCTAAACAACATTTACAGTCTGATGATTATGAAAAAATGAAAAGAAAATATACAAAACAATAATAAAAAAAAAAAAAAACAAAACAATTCAAGAAAATGGAAGAAAGAAATAAACAGTTATAAATTTCATGCAAAATGAGTAGGAATAGTTAAGTATTAAAAGTCAAAATTATGCATCAGATCATAAAGTATTTTCATATTAAGTTGGTGACTGACAAGTTTGCTAAAAGCATTTTACAGTCGGTTTTAATTTTTGTATTATTGTTCTTGTTGTTGGGTTTTTAACCCTAGGAATATGTGGTAGATTTTTATGTACTTAAAAGTAAATACGTGAACTTATAATGCCGGCCTTAAAAATATTTGTACGTAATTTTTTATTTTTTATTATTTTTAATTATTTTTATTTGTTGTATTATTTTTATTGTTTTTAATTGTTTCTAATTTTAATGAGCACAAAGTATTGAAATGAAATTAAATTCAAATTTAAACAGGTAAAAAATAAGTTTTTGATAATCAGATTTGTTTTTAGTGATAATATTTAAATCATCATGGAATAAAAGTCGTGTTTCCTTTCACTAATCATTTATATGTATTTTGCAAATATCGATTCCGAAATGAAGCAACTTACTTCCTTCATAAGGAATTCTATAAAATCTAAAACAATTTAAAATATTCAAAAGCAATATTCATGGAAAAAATCAATATGTTTTTTAAGTAAGGTCAAAAAGAATGAGATAAAAACATAACTGTTTTCGCAGAATTTCAGCCTGTTAATAGTTTGAAAAAAGAACGATAGTAAAGAGATAAATAAACAATAAAAAGAAAATCAAGAAAATAATGACCCTTATTCTAATCAACGCAAAATTACGTTTAATTTTTTTTATCGTCAAATTTTCGACACTTGGTGGCGCATAGGTAGCATGATCGACGATTATGACGCTTACAATTAGAAGCGATTGTTTTTACTTGGTCGACAACCCCTTAAAAGTTTATAATTAATGTAGCTATTAACGTTTTTTTTTAGTTTTTCCGTATAAATATCCTTTGAAAATAAAAATGTAAGTAATTTTATAAAAAAAAACGTATATTTTATATATAAAAATTAAAAACAAATATTTTTATAAAAATGTCTGTTCTCTAGGAAACAAATCAGTAATAAAAAGCAATTGGGGAGATTGGTGGATATGATGAAAAGTAATCCTTCAATTGCAAAGGGTCAATATAAAAAATCTACGTTGTTAAAAAAATGGGCCAAGTACGTAGCAGAACTAAATAAACTTGGTCCGCCAACTAAAGCACCAGAGAAGTGGTTGAAGGTAAATAAATAATTGAAAATTGTAACCCTTAATAATCTTTTTGTATTTTTAGGTATGGACTGATTACAAATTCAAGTTAAAAAAAAAATAGGAAAAAAATAAAGAAGAAATAAGTAAAACAGGACGCGGCCCAAATAATCAGCAACCTCTAATTTCCTTGGAAGAAGGTGTAATTGATTAGAAAAATTAAAACTTCTACAAGAACAAAGCGATGGGTTAGCAAATTTTCACAATTCCATCAAAGAGAAAACGGCGGAGATTAAACAAATTCGTAAAGATATGTTGGAATATAAAAAAAATCATATACGAGTATTATTATATTATTCACTTTTTTTTTTTAAATACAACCTGGTTAACTTATGTGCATTCAAAGATTAAAATTTTACAAATGTTAAAAATTTTTATTTTAAATGTCATTATGCAATTATGCTACCGATAGCGGCGACAGTCGATTACGACCGCTATTTAGCGTCGAAATGATGAATCGTCGATCAGAATAAGGATCAGTTAGTATTAAAAATTTTACAGACAATAGAAATTTGATTTACCCGTCTCTTGAGAATTTCTAAGTCACATCTATGTGGGAACATGTAAAATGGTAACGTGTCTATAGTCTAGAGTTTTAAGATTTGGTTGATATTTTATTGTTCTAGATTTTCTTCTAAAAAATTGTGAGAAAGGGCTTACTTCTGATTTCTTCAGAGCAATCAACCAAAAGGTATTTGTAAAGCAGGGTGGTTGGTCCTAAATTACAATGATGAATTAATGGTGTTAGATGTTGTAGTTATAACCTTATTTATTTATTTCATATAAGACGATTAGTATTTTTATTGTATAATGAATTACTTTAATAATTAAATTTTGTAGGTATAAATTAATTCGTTTATTAGTATTTTATTTAATTAATATAGCTGTACATGATACTATAAGTATTATATATATATATATATTATTCTGCATTTATCTGGATGTTTGTAAGTTCGACGGAACGCTCCAACACATACACAAATTGCATATGTATACAAATGCATATATATACAAATTGCTTTGGTGCTTTTTTTTAACCCCTGTCTACCATGCTGAACCTTTGCAGGAAAAATTGATTGCATGAACTATATTTTTTTAATTTAATGTTAGTGTTCTTCACAAATAATAAGGAAAAATAAAAAATAATAATAATAATATAAATAAAACAAACAATTTTTTTGATTTATAATAATAAGTACTAATAGAAATTTAATCAATAGTTTAATATGGTATAATAACCAAAAGGCAAACAGCATTTAACACAACAAAAAACATAATTCACTTAAAGGTTATTCTTATTACTTAAAATTATTATACACAATAATGTACATGTGTATCAGCATATTTGTATTGTATAATATTATACATTATACTACTTTATTGCTTATACCTTTTATTTTTGTCATTATTGTGTGCGTAACTCACTTCACTCAAAAAAAATTATTTTTGTTTTTTTTTTGTTTTTTTATTATTATTTGCTGTATCTGTATTCTGTATGTTCTGTATGCTCCATTCCAAAAATATCATTTTATTTTCAGTTTTTAAATTTGCTCTCCCAGAGGCCACAATAACGCTAATACGGTATAATTTATACTAAATGGAACCCAACTAACGAATTATAACTAAATGGAAGTGAGTACGAGTATACCATACAAAAATACAAGCATTTTATACAAATTTGTTGGTATGGTACTTCTTTTTCTGTTATATAAAAAAAAAAAGATTAGTGTTAGGCCAATATAGTTTTTTTAAATAGAAAATTAGTCAAATCTTTGTGTATGAATAATATAAAAGGAATCAAAATCAATCTTAATAAAAATAACAATTTTTTTTTCAATTTAAACTTACTTTTACTTTATTACCGTCTTCTATTATTACACAGAAAAGTATTGTTGTTAAATTATTTGAAAAAAAAAACAATAATTATTCACGTTTCTGAAATATTGAAAATGTAGCAGTAGTTTGTAATATATGAATATATGAAATTTTCAAAAAGTACTAACACTAGCAATCAAAATAATTTTCATTAAAAAGAGAGAAAATATATTGAACGAATATATTCATCTATTAATAATATACATGTGTATCAGCATATTTGAATTGTATAATATTATACATTAGACTACTTATACCTGCTTATACCTTTTGTTTTTGTCATTATTGTGTGCGTAACTATCTTCACTCAAAAAAAATTATTTTTTTAAGGAAGGGTGTGGTTTAGTAGGTAAGAATCCTACATACAGTGTCAAGCTACGGGGTTCATTGTATCTTTCTGAAGATCCCCACCAGCCTACGAAAAATAAAAAAATAAAAATTGGCAAAGTTTTGACTACAAAAAAAATATTTCTTTTATGTGTTTTAGAAAATTAAAAGTGATATAAACATAAGTACTGTAATTTCGGAATAAAGAATCTAATGAAAGAAAAAAAGAAACTAGGATTTATTCTGCTTCCGTCATTTATGACGTTGTAACCCGTCTAGTTAGTCTATAATAATGTTGTGTATACATACATATATAATTAAATCTGTACATAACTTACAAAAAGTAAAATAATACTGAAAATAATAATAAATTGATTTCACTCAAGTAGATACGTTTGCTTCTTTAATTTTATTTTCATCACTCAATGAATTTGGAATCAAATTTTAAAATATTTAATATTTATTTTTATTAATTATAAACTTAAAATTAACGGAAATTTGTTTTTACTTTTAGTTCAAATCCTATTGTTCTAAACATCTCAGTCATTGACAATTTTGATGATTTGCTTTTGTACCTTAGAATGCTGTTGGTTTTATTCAACTCGAAATCAAACATAATAATGTCATTTTAATATTGTTAGGAGATGGGAATTAAAATTATTTTTCACTTCTGCTTCACAATCTCAAAATATTGTACAATAGGTTGCAAAACAGCAAAAACGAGATGGTTTCACCAAAATGAACTACTTATTTCCATTTCAAAAATTTTTAAAGAGCGTCTTGATAATTAAAACCTTCATAATATTACTCAGCAGAGCCGTTTTGATTTGATAAATAAGCAATACATACATAGGTAAAGTTGTCGATGCAGCCACTATAACTATAAATTATTTTTATTGACAAACGCCAACATTTTTTATTAAATGTTGACAGATAGTATAGTTTGATAAACATACTCGGCAAGCTTAAAACAAACATAGAGAGCACACTCTGAGCGAACTCTGCTTGAATTTTTATGCATTAATTGCTATGAAATACATCGTGCTCTGGTGCTTTTTGAAAATGCCCAAAGCTTAGAAGAATTTTCAATATATACATTTTAAAGTAAGATAATTTGATATTAATTAATAGGGCAGTTTCTAAAAGGCAGCTATTTAAGTGCACTTACTTTGATTTTTTGGTCGGTGGTTAGAGAACAAGACTTTTATTTGATATTCATGAACTGAAATCTTAAGTTATTTCTGCCAAATTCTTAGAAATACAAGGAGTCAAGGGTACTTATAAATTTATGTAAAAAATATTTACCTTTACATATACACAAACTTGTTTTTTCCAATAATTCAGACATATTTCATATCAATACAAACATTGCGCATTTTCAAAGCAGCTAAATAAAAAACGCATAGATAAAAAAACAATAAAATTATAATTCGAATTGTCTCGAAATTATTAAATAAAATATTTCTTGTTCAATTTGCTCACATTACTATTCAAGGGTTAAAAATAAAAATATGAATAACTTAATAATAACAAAAAACTAAAATTATTCTGAGACGTTAAAGTACGTGCACTTTTTTTTATTTATAGCTTAAAATAATTGTTTGTAATAGGAAATCAAGAAATATGAAGTAAATATTTTTATTATAAATAAACACAAAAGGATATATAGGAAGTTGAAAAAGAACCGGCACAAAAAAAATATAATATGTAAAAATAGGGAGGTTTTAACCACCAGTTATCATTTTAATAGTATTTTTTGTACCTATTTGTCAAAAAAAAAAAAGAAAATCAAATAATCAAAAACTGGGTTTAAGTGGATTTTATAATAAAATAAATTTTAATATTTAAATTTTTACGTATATACTTTACTTTAAGCAAATTGTCAGATCTTTTTTAAAATTCTGCTGACACATACCTCAGATCACGTAATGAAACACTATCCAAGTTAGTGACGGAAATATTAAACGCTTCTAAAAGGTCTTTTTAAGTTTATGAAGGCAACTTATTTAAATATGACTCATAGCCTCTACAATTGTAAGGACCTCTGATAGGATTTATAGAAAACCCTGCTCTTTTTAAGGACGTATAAAATGTTTCATGATATTAAACGGCTCTGATTAATATCAGAACTAATTAAAGATTTTTTTTTTAAGCATAACGGTACATTTTCTGTGACGTCATTAGTTTTCTTTTATTACTCTCTTTCCAAAATGGTTTCAACAACTCCTCTACCTAGTATAGTTCTTGGGTTATTTTGGGTAAACACCAGAAAATATAAGAATTACCTTTGTCATAGTAAAGCTTGAAAAGATCTGACAATGTACCTAAAGTAAAGCATATTCAAATTTATTTTATGTTTACTAAAATCACAGTATAAAATCATTCATCGAAACTATACCGAAAAGAGCGGCCACACAATTATTGAGATGTAAATAAAACTCACAACTGCAACGAGAAGAGTGAAGAGAAGTTCTATGCCTGAGAAACGTAGTTCAAACAAACTGTACAAGAAATAATTGCGAAAAGGCATTTAAACCACACAATACTGAAAGTAACGATATTTTATTACCTCCTATCAGAAATCGATTACAAACAGTAAGGCGCTAAAAATAAAAAATAAAATACACCAACTCTACATAAATTAACATACAAAAAGCACCAGGGTATGACAACATTTCTGGCAAAATGTTGAAAGAACTTCCCCCGGTATTGCTGTATATTCTGTATATTTCAATGCGATTTGCAAATATGTGTGCTTTTTCCGCCAATTGGAAACTTTCTCTAATTACAAGGATTCCAAAACCTGGTAAAGACTTAACAACAGTAAGCTCTTACCAACCAATTAGTCTTCTTCCAATTATCGCCAAGGTATTTGAAAAAATAATAATACACGAAATGTTGCCAAAAATAAAAGGTACGGGTATAATCCCTCTCCACCAATTTGGACTCCAAGCAGCCCATAGTACTATTGAACAGGTTCATCGGATTGCAGCACATATCAGAAAAGATTTTGAAAATAAAAAATTTTGTTCTGCCTTATTACTCGATGTGTCACAGGCTTTTGACAAAGTCTGGCATGAAGGGCTAATATATAAAATAGGAAGGGCTATTAATATCATATATCTCCAACAGACGCTTCAAAGTTAAATTCAAAGATCACTTGACTAAGGAATTTGAAATAAATGCCGGAGTGCTACAAGGTCCACTTCTGTACTTAATCTATACATCTGACTTGCCGGAAAGTGGTCATCTAGTAATCTTCACATTTGCAGATGACACTGTAATCTTAAGCACCCACACTAACCCTCAGGTTACATCAAGAGATTTACAAGAACACGTGCATAAAATTGGTTGAAGAAGTGGAAAATGAAAATAAATGAAAGCAAATGTACTCATGTAACATTTACACTCAAAAAAAGGTCCCGAAAAGGGGACCTTGTATTCATGTATTCATGTAACATTTACACTCAAAAAAGTACTGTTCAGCGATATGTCTAGATATTAGTCAAGCATTTGATAAAGTGGTGAAGCATCAAAGTAGCTATACACCAACTAATGAAATTATGTCAGGTATGCCACAGGGCAGCGTCTTAGGTCCTGTCTTATATCCGATTTAGACTGCAGACTTACAAACAACTAATGAAACAACCACAGCCACTTTCGATGCTGATACGGCCATACTGGCCTTACATAGTAACACAGTGTATGCTTCATAGCTTCTGCAATACAGATAAGCAAAGCTCAGCAATAGCTAAAAAAGTGGAGAATAAGGGTGAATGGAAACATATCACATTTACACTAAAGACAAAATCTTGTCTAGTGGTTGTACTTAATAACGAAGTAGTACCTCAAAAAGAGGCTGTAAAGTATTTGAGCATGCACTTGGGCAGGAGACTCACATAGAAAATCCATATTCATAACAAAAGAAAACAACTGGGCTTGAAGCTAAGCAAATTGTATCGGAAGATTGGTCGTAACTCGCCGTTGTCACTGGAAAACAAGCTGCTGATTTATAAACCTGTCTTAAAACCGATGTGAACCTACGGAATTCAACTATAGGGAGCAGTCAGCAACTCAAATATTGCAATATTACAGCGTTTTCAGTCAAAACTATTAAGATTGATAGTTGGCCCGCCTTGATTTGTTAATAATGACGCTATACATCATGATTTGCAGATGAGAACCATTAAAGAGGAGATTAGAAATATAAGCGGAAAATACCAAATAAGATTAGGTGCACATCCAAACAGACTGGCAAGCAGCTGGTTGGCTGCAAGTAATGTAAGTCGCCTTAAGCGTCAATAGGAGCAATCAAATGGGGGCCAAAAAATACAATGGAGTATAATGTTGGGATTATGGATGGTTGACCACTGGGTTATCTCATCCGCTAGTCAGGGCAATTTACCTGCATAAAAAATGTCATGCAAACTACTGAATCTCTCCTTCAGAGACAGATTGTAATGTTTCATTGAGAAATAAAAAATAAAATTACTTATTTGAATTGACTATTCATAATTTTCGAGCGTTTCCATAAAGTCACATAAAATATTTTTTTAAATATACCTACTTTAGTAAGTGTCATTCATTTATTTTTTTTTAAATAATTGGGTTTAGTTTAACTCCCACTTTGAAATTACATTAACCATTAATTTGGCTAAAGTTTATGAAGATTAAAAACGTTTACATGCCTTTATGTGAAAAAAGTATTTGTGTTGTATTTTTAAAACCTAAGAATAATAATGAAACTATAAGCTACCTACATTTTAGCAAGTAAAATAATAGTAATATGAAATGTCATAACTTCTCACAAAACAACCTATCAAACAATTCTATATAAATATCATGGAATACAATATCATAAACAAAAATTCTCATTGTAATCGAATTCACTAGTAAATTGCAATTGCCACGCGAGAGTGAATCTAATTTTTTTAAGGGAAGTTCATTTCTTTCTCTTCATACTCCTCAAAACATTTTAAAATATACCCATATCTATATATCCAACTACATATATATTATATTGTATATAGCATACAATTTATTAATAAATTGAGCAAAAAAAAAAAAGAAGGAACACTAAATCTGTAAATTGTCATAAAGGCGTGACAAATTTTTAGAACAGTTTAGTACACCAACGGACAAGACCTTTATTTTCTTATATTTTGGCTTTGAATAGACAAAAAAAAATTTTTTTTTCTCACATTCATATCCCGTTTTATTGTTCAAAAGGTATAATACTAAATCCAGTAATATATTCTAGGTAAAATCATAAATTTCTAGGGATACAAAATTACTCACAAATCTTTTAAAGACAATCAGTGTTATTCATACATTGTAAATCTACACAGTATATGTATAGCTATATGTATACTATGTTATATTGAACATAATGAATGAATATGGGTGGAAAAATCATTGTTTTTTTTTATAATATTGTGGAACAAATTGGGACCACACTGTGACAATATTTAGGATAATGTAAAAATTATTAACGCGTCCATGTTTATTGAAATTGAGATTTGCTTGTGCAAAAATGAATATAAGCGATTTTAATTTATATACGTACGTATGCGAATTAGTTACACTTTGTTTAGAATTCAATTTAAGATCATAAAAAAAAAATAATAATAGATAATAATAAAAATTTCTTGTTCCCATAAAAATAATACCAACAAATAAATATTTTAAGATATGCGTACATACACAATAATAATTGTAAAATAATTTTTTAAGGGGTGATTTGAAATTTTTTTATGAATTTCAAAATAATACAAATTAGGTATAGACTCTGATAAATTCTAATAAAAATAAAAACTACATTTTATTTTTATTATTAATTTAGAGGAATCATACATAAGGCTTTTTATGTATAAAATATGCAAAAATAGTTACCACTTTCTATTTTTTTATTAAATAAAATGCAAGTCATTTTTTAGCATAATAGAAAGGATTTTTGTTTTATCCTTTAATGGTTAAATTATTTTGTGTACATTTTTCATTACTAATTCAAATGTGTTGAATTTTTTATTAGGAGATTTTTGTTTTTGGGAAAATAGCAGTTATTTTCTTCAATTTGTTATCACAAGTTTCTGTGTGAAACTGGTCAGAATCTTAATTGATATATCTCAATCAATTTCTGTACAATAATATCGAAGATAAACAAAATGTTGGGTAAATTTGAACAAATACTTTTGGTTCGGTTACATTAGATTAGGACAACGTATTTAAGATTAAAGTATACTCCAATAGAAATCGAACTTTCTAATATTTGATGCCGAGTAATTGCGAATACGTAATACGAAATGATCATTCTGATCATGACACTAATGACCATTCCAAAAATGAATGCAATAGTTTTTTTGTAAATTGGGATTTCGATGCAAGTGAGGAAGAGCCTCTGTCTAAGTATTCTCAAAAGAATAATTATTCTAATATATTATGTAAATAGAATAGAATGGAGACAAACGACTTTGCAAATATTGTTGAGGAAAAAGGAAATTTATTTGTAGTAAATCACGTCGGATTACATGTGTTTCTGGCTTTCATATAGTTTCATACGTTTTAAATAAAATAACATTTTCTTCTTCGATATTAACCAGATATTTTTAGTTTTCAACTTAATACATTGAATATGTATTGAATTATAACTTAAAAATTTTGTTTGAATAACTTTATGCA
Source organism: Argyra leucocephala (assembly GCA_963942445.1). NCBI lineage: Eukaryota > Metazoa > Arthropoda > Insecta > Diptera > Dolichopodidae > Argyra > Argyra leucocephala. The sequence continues at coordinate 79,059,217 of OZ012681.1, read as the reverse complement.
GTAACGGGTTAATATGACAGTACTTACTGATAATAATTACAATCATTTTTGTTATTTGAAAAATTTGAATTTGAATTTTTGATACAATATATGTCATCATTACAATATCAAAGTTAATTGAACACTATAGAACAAGAAGTAGACTAATATCGAGAAAGCTAGACAAATTCGAAAACAACTGCTGAAAGATTATAGTTGAAAGATAATTTCACAAGATAGACCAGAGCGGAAACTGCTTAACGAAATTCAGATTCATCCCGGTAATCAAGGTAAATATTATCTGGAATCAAAAAATAACAAAATTTGCGTGTTTAATCAACTGTACAATTTCATATTATTAAGTACTCGTATTCATGTTAGAAAATAATCCGGGGCACGTTATTCCAAGTACCTATTTACATAATATAATCTAATGCCTTTGTACAACAAATAATGTTAATATAAATTCAACAGTGTTTCGTAACCTAAATTTCCTAAAGAACGTATATTAATGTTTTATGGTTTTAGCTTCATACTATTAAAGTAATTTTTGGGAAATAACAAAATTTAGACAAAGTACACAAGCGCATTCATTAACGTTCCGGTGTTTAAAAAATAATTTTTGTTTGAATCTAAACAAAATCATTAAACATCAGTAGTGAATTTTCCTTTTTTATTTTTACTCTTCTGACTCTTTAGCAAACATTTTTTTTTCATATTTTCAAATTAAATATGTAATTTTTTAAAAAATTTTTCCACATCTGTCTCATACATTTGAATCATTAAACCGTTTAAAATTATATAACGTATTAGTAAACAACCTCGCAGTAATACAAAATGAAGGAAATATATTAGTTTTTAATATGAGTATCTAAACTGAAAGTGATAACGTTATTAGAAATACTTATATACATTGGGATCTTATCTACAACTTATCTAGCTTAAGATCTTATCGAAATCGGCGATGATGACATCATTATGGTCTATTTAAGTTCTGGCAAATTACTTACAAGAAATCCCCTCCATATGTAATTTCAAAGAACTAGGTAACTAAAAAATTCAACCGTAACGCAAACTATTGTAATTTTAAATATCTATATACGATGAGCTTAAATCAACATCTCAAGCTCTGTATAATTCCTATTTTTTAGTAAAGTATCATCTGATATCATCACAAATTCTAAAGTGTTTTGGAACTACCTACGTCAAATCAAAACGAAAAAGTAATCAATTTCACACATTCATGAAATTTAATGGTAAATCTAGTAGTGACGCGAAGACTATATATGAATTTTTCCATGATTTCTGTGCAACCTCCTATATTCGACTTCTGTTTTTGCACCTATTGACAGCCGCTTTGATCATTTGGATAATTATCCAAAAACAACTTTCGAAAATTGCCGTTTTAGTGAAAACCTTGCAGAAAAATATTTAACAAATCTTAATAATAATACATGCCCAGGTCCGGATTGGGTTCCTGAATCTATCTTAAAAAAGTGTTCGATCTCTAAGAAAACATGTCCCTCGCATAACATCGCCAATACCAAACAATTCTTAGCCAGGTCTCGTACTGATATATCAAGAGTAGGTAGTAACCATCAGTTCTCTTGAACAATTCCTTTGCAGTTGCCCAGCATTAGCTATAGAGTCAGACACCGGACCATATGGAGTTTTCTAAAATTATTGCAGAGTATAGATATTATTGCAGAAATCAAAATTGACGATTTGATTAACCTAAAACAATCAATAACAAGAAATTGGTAAGTGTTAATTGGTTTTCCAGAAGCAAGTGAAATGATCACTTCTACCTACCTACCATACCATCTATGAAAATATACAGACCTATAAAAATTACATTATGATTTTGAACAATGATCTAAAACATGAAAGAACATTTGGAACTAGCTAGAAATAAAAGAATTACAATATAGATGAGTTAAACATAAATAATTGTAAAAATCATCAAAATAAGGTCTCCAAATAAAACGTGAATGATTGAATTGCCCACAACCAAAGTGTGTCACACGCACACACAACAATACATTGATTATCAGTCCCACTCCAGAATCAGTCTTCTATAAACTTTCTTTCTAATAAACAAAAAAGAACGGTTCTTTGATAACAATGAAAATTGTTTCAATTTTTGTAAATTTGCTAATTTCCTAAATACGCAATTATTTGCTTTGGACACAAACGAAAACAAATTCCCTCAAATGGACATTTTTAGAAATATTCACGTTTGTTTTATTTTCATTTTGGATTCGTACAATATTTTAATCTAGAATAAACTTATGGTGAAAAGAATGACATTCACAAATGCAAAAAAAAAACGTTTTTTAAATTACGGTAAGAAAGTTTTATCCGAATTGGTTTAGTCTTTTAATTTTCTTATTAGAAAAAAATAATATTAAAAATCAAAATTTCACGGTATTTTCATAGAATTTTCCAAAATTTTTCATAACTTCTATTTTAAAATAAAAAAAAAATAAAAACACAAAAAAATACATCAAAAATATCCTGAATTAAATGTCATGCTATGGTGTCGTAAAGAACTGTCAAAAATCATGACTTTCAGATTTTTCAATTAAATGTATGAATTTTTAATTTAATATGTTTATGTTGTGTGTACGTAGCCCATGAATACAATGAAAATTTTTTTTTTCTTTTCTTATAAATCATTCATTATTTTAATGCTTTCAAACAAAAGTAACCTATAGAAGTCCTAAAAATAAGGATACATTAATAAAAATTCTAATAAAAAATATGATTTACATTTTTCTGTAACGTTGTGTGTGTTTTCCAATACCAGTAAAAGTTTATCATTTTGGTGAAACTAATATTAGCTAGTATACTTTCATTGTAAATTTCTTACTTTTGTTTCCAAAAATCAAAACACAAAGGTATATTTTTTCTATATGTTGCCGAAGTACTATTAGGAAAAGATTTTAGTGATGCAATTTAAGCTGATCTAATCGAAACAATTTGTCGTTACTTATTTGGAACTCGTTTATACTGATACCTTGATGGCTACAATAATAATATAAGTAAAACCTATTTTCTTGGTCTATTTATGCCAGAATGGTTTTAATATAATATTATCGTAAAATTTCTACAAAATAATTATTGTTTATATGTATATATATCTTTCGATTTCCAAAACAATTATTATTATTTTTTATTATTAAAATAATCCATTTATTTCAAATATTATTTACATAATGTAGTACTTATAATTAATAAATTAACAAATTATTAGATTCCAAGAAATCATTCGAAATATGCATACTAATAAATTAATTATTTAAACGGTTTATTTAATTACACTCAACCAAAATTTTTATTTTTATTAAATATAAGAATCAAGTATGTAAAGTATTAGAAATAAGTTGAAATCATTCAGTTGCTACAAATAAGCAAGAGTTAAATAACCTTATATACAGTTCCAATGATCTTTAAAAAAATCAAAACATAATTATATTCAAGCTTCACGATAATACAACAAAAAAAAAAAAAATATAAAAATATTTAACTTTAATTTAGATTTTTTTTTTTTTTTTTTTTGTTTAAAGTAACAAAAATTTTACAGATTCTAAATTTTGAGAATACAAAAAATTAAATTTAACAAATAAATTAATGAACTAAAAATTGAAAGAAAAAAGTTAGAAGTCTGAGAGAAATTAAAATTTAGTTAACCCTTTCGTACGAAATGGGAACATATGGCATGGAAAATTTTTTTTTGCTATTTTTTAAGTTATTTTAGGCTTTAAATAGCACAAAAATTTATTTTTTTTTGGAATTTTGTTTTTTTTTAACGGTAATACAAAGTGCACATTATAATGTACATTTTTCTTCAAAGGCTGTACTTCACCTTCAATTTTTCTGTATTACTTGAAAAAATACACTCTTAATTTTTTTTCATCTAGTTTCTAATTATATTCTTTTTTGATTTCTTTTACTATAACAAATAAAATATTATAAATATAATATTTATAAAGCATAAAAGCATAAAACATAAAAATATAAAAATATAAATTGAAATAAACCTGCAAATTGCGATGACATTTTCTAAAACAATCGTTGTTTTTTATTATGCATAAATGTATAATACATTTGTCATGCATCATGGATGTGTTCTACCTTTACAAATTGGTTTTTTTTTTATGTTCTTGACAGTAACTTAGATAGATCACCTTTTCGTGCTTAATTAAGTACGGCACTGCAAGTTTTATACTACAATACTCTACAATATTTCGAGCATTTATTTATCAAATTACTGGTTAACCCATTAAATGTGGAAAACTACTGCTATTGTCAGGAACTAAGCCTTCTTAAATAGACTAGCTACATTTTATTTAATTTGTTACTAGATTATACTCTCAATTATTTTTTGTCATTTATTTTATAACAATGACAAAGGGACCAGGTTGAAAAATCTATAAAGCTTTTTTTTTTTTGCTTCATCGGAAATCGAACCTAGGACTTTTCGGTTGAAAGGCAGGCGCTCTACCTACTGTGTCGCCCAGCGTAGTTTTACATCTAGTCGCTTCCTTTTTATCATCTATATGAGGCATGTGAGCCATCATCTATATGAGGCATAAAGGAATATTCGTAGATAATCTTTTTTCAATTGCATTTCGTCGAGGACAAATTACAAAATTTGGCTGAGGTCTACCTCATTTCGCGCTGGTTGCTTTTCCGACGTATATCAAGTTATTGATAATATTAATGCGGAAGTCTAATAAGTCTATTAAGCAACACTTTAGTTGGATACTGAAAATTTTAAAATAATTTTTATACTCTAACCGAAGTTACTGGCAAATCAAGGAAATGACTGAAGAGTCGCAGAATCCATTTTCTTAAGAAAATTTCAGAATTCCAGAATTATATAATTTACTTATGTCGGGGCTATTTATTATCTCGTAGGACTTGGACGCTTTGTTAAAGCATCTTGCTTCATCTTGCTCCCAAATTCCAACAAAATTCGACGCAACATGAATGTATCTGTTATCTTCCCACTTAATTAATGCAATTGAACCTGGATATATGCTTGTTATTAAAAACTCTAAAAATATTAGTGATACTATTCTTACCATTTAAAGATGTGACAAGATTGCTTGCAACTCTCGGAATTTTTCTCATTTCTTTATCGGAATCAAATAGAGGATTGCAAATAAATCTGTTAAGGCTTACTGTGCCAGCTAGGAAGCCTAAAATTGGTTTAAATCTGACGGATCCACAAAATGAGCAGCTCCTTGATAAAGAAAAAAATTGTAGCCCTGGTCAGATAACCCATATAAAATATAAACTTTTATGCCACAAGGATAAGGCATTCCTTTTATATACTATAATAACATACTTTTATGTACTATATAACCCTTTCAGGAAAGATAATTATATTATTTTGCTCTTCACCTTCCAATTCGATAGTATCTTCTAAATCATCGTCAGAATTATTTAAATAACCTACAGGGCTACAAGTTCTTTTTCACTCAGTTTTATTTTATTCGTATTCATTTTTCTAAATTGGAACGAAATGCACATTATAATGTACATAATTTCAAAGAAAAACAGTTACATTTTACACTCTTAATGAAATATGTACATTACAATGTACATTAATTTGTGTACATTATAATGTGCATAGTTTATTTACTACACTGATAGCTATTTGTACATTTTAATGTACATTAACTTATCTTATTTGTTTTACGAAAAATATAAACGATACTAGTTATTATTTTATTTTATTTGAAAAATTAGTACTTTTCTTATTAATTTCATACACTTTTATGCAATTTGAGGTCGTTATTTTATGCTTTTTTTATAAAACAAAAATCAAGAAATTGGACACTGATATAATTGCTCAACTTGACTGACAATTAATGCAATAATTTTTGTATTTTTCATTAAATATTATAGAAATGAGTACTAGATAATAAATATTTAAATAAAAAAAAATTTAAAAGGAACTTTATTCAAAATTCGTCAATATATAGTAAAAATATAAAGGTTTTAATTTGTGCACATTACAATGTGCAAATCGTACGAAAGGGTTAATAAATAATTCAATTCGAGAATTGTCAAATTGAAATAACCAATTTTTAAGGTTTTTAGAAAAGGATGAAAAGCAACGTTCCAATTTTAAACTTTCAGGGAGACTGCTAAAAACTCTGGGAGCCAAGGAAGTATAGAAATGTTGAAAATGAGCGGCATGAGCTCTAGGTAACAATATTAAATTCCTGTTGTTGATTCTGATATTATAATTTAATACAAATCGCTGATTTAAATAGACCGACCTAATAAAAAATACTTTCAAAGACATATATAAGAAAAATATAAATGACGAAGGGTAAAATTCCAAGGTTAACAAATAAAAGGAAGCAAGGAGTAAGTCGATTTTTCTTGAGAATAATCCTTACTACATGCTTTTGTGAAACAAAAAGTGCGGAAATTTTATTGAAATAAGCACCTACTCAACAAGTGATACCATACTGAAGTTTTGAGTTAAAAAGAGCATAACAAACCATTCTCAAAACTTTAGTTGAACAATACAGACTTAGATGGTACAAATATCTTGTAACCTTAGTACAATAATTCTTCAAATTACGTGAATGATTAGACCAGTTTAATCTATTATCTAGAGCAATACCATTTAAACGATTCAACAAGCTCAAGCTCAAAACATTGTTTGTCACTGGCCACAGACCATTGAGTCATTATAAGAATAAATATTAATATCATATAAGTTAAGAGAAAATTTACAGCAACTTGGAGAGTGATAGAATATTTTACAATCAAGTGGAATATTACCGCTTAGGTTGAATAAGATGTACTTAGTTTTGTGACTAACAACGAGGTTGTGACAAAAGAACCATTTCCTAATCAAATCTAAATCATAATTAAGATCTATAAAGGTATTTAGTAGGCTATTACTATTATAAGAAAAGGCGGTATCATCCGCAAATGCAGTCAAATTAGCTTTAAAATTTTGGTGAAATAAAGAATTTATAAAAATGAGAAATAGAATAGGACCAAGAACCGAGCCTTGAGGAACGCCCACTTTAATATTGTTAGAAGAACTGTTGGTGCCATTTATTCTAACTAATTGATTTCTGTCTTCGAGAAAAGATTCAAACCAATTTAGAATGAATCCTCTAAAGCCTGCATTAGAGAGCATTTTCAGTAACAGTTCATGACTAACGGTATCGAACGCTTTCGTAATGTCAATAAAAAGAGCCGCACTACACTTATTATTATTTAGACCACTATAAATTTCAGTACAGAGTTTAAGTAGCGCATCTTCTGTAGATTTCTTTTTTCTAAATCCAAATTGATTATTACTAAAAAAGTTAGTGAGATCGAGAAAACTTACAATTCGCACCTTAATTGCTTTCTCAAAAATTTTAGAGATAGGAGATGATAGTAGGGAAATGGGTCTGTAATTATTCGGGTCCAGAGGAAGACCTTTTTTGAAAAGAGGAATAACAATTGCAGTTTTTTGGAAAAACGCCTTTAAATATACTTAGATTGAAAATGAAACATAACACAACAACAATGAATAAAGATATTTCTTTAAGAATATTATTAAAAAGAATTTGAGAAAAATCCGATTTCGAATTGGAATTTTTGAGGCCCATAATAATTCTGTGAATTTCAAGTGATGAGAAAGGTTCAAAGAAAAAACTTTGACGTTGATAAACTTCATCATTAAGTTCCGAAGAAATAAATGAAATGTTTCTAGCATCAGTTTGGGTAGTAAGAGTGATTTTTTCGGCAGTCCCTGAAAAAAAATTGTTAAAATGATTTTTTTATGATCTTGACAGTAACTTAGGTAGAATCACCTTTTCGTGCTTAATTAAGTACGGTACTGCAATTTTACACTACAATATCTACAATAATTCGAGTATTTATTTTAACAAATTACTGGCTTATCTACTCATTAAATGTGGAAAACTACTACTATTGTCAGGAACTAAGCCTTCTGAAATAGAATAGTTTCATTTTATTTAATTTGTTACCAGATTAACTCTCAATTATCTTTTGTTATTTATTATATCCCAATGATAAAGGGTACTAGACCAGCTCGAAAAACCAATGAAGCATTTTTTTTTTTTTTTGCTTCATCCGGAATCGAACCCGGAACCTTTCGGTTGAAAGGCAGGCGCTCTACCTACTGCGCCACCCAGCGTGTTATTACCAACAAATGAAGGATCATTAACTAAGTTCCCATTTATTTCCAAAGAAATATTTGAAGACGTGGAAGAATTCCTGTTTAATATAGAATTGATGATTTTCCATTAGCTTTCGTGTCTCCTCTGTTACTACTTAGTTGTGAAATGTAAAAATCATCTTTACAGCTCTTAATTTTTAATTTAATATTTTTACAAAGCTTGTTATAAAAATAGACCAACCTTGCATTGTTCGGATGTTTTTTTTTAAAGTTAATCTTAACTTATTTCGTTTATTGATCAAGTTAAGTAAATTATTAGACATCCAAGGTTTCAGTCTTTTCCTAATCTTTTTAAAATTTGGAGGATTAGAACAAACATAAATATGTTCACACAAGATTTTGAAAAAATTAGAATAAGCAGCCGAAGGACAATCAGATTGAAAAACGTTTTCCCAAGATTCAACCAGTAAATTTTGCCTTAAACGAATAAAATCTAAGGAAGCAATGTTAATAAAGTCACTATTATTATTTTTTTACAACTTTTTTACAACGAAACACTTAGACTGGTCATACAATGATCAGATAAACGAAGATCCCAAACATCACCCATATGCGTCAATTTATTGTCTTTATGTAGCCTTATAAAAATATGGTCCAAAGAAGTACCAGAAGATGGACGAGTAGGCTTAGAAATAGACAAGTTATCCGCATTGCGTGACTGTCATTTTAAAAGATAGGAGCTATTCAGCATACCATTGAAGAATATTCTGAGTGGTATCACTAATCAGGTATTCTCAAGGACTCATATGATTAATAGCAGTAATACGGGTAATCACATTAAACCCATTTACGGTTACGATGATATGAGGGCATATCTCCTTCCAAAATGATCTAATCTACTCTAATATAAGCTAAATTTAAACTGTATGATTTAAGATGTTGTCCCCAAATTGTATATCTAGGGCAAAAATGATTGATAGTGTTCTGTTCTCAAATTTTTGTAGCAGATATATTTAGAAGCTTTGTAAAATTAAGCAAAAACTTATGCAGTTTTTGTCAAGAACAATCTGAATAATTGGGGTTAATTCCACAGTTGCTTGATGTAAATAAAAAATAAAAAAATTTCAAGCATAGCTATAAATTTATTATTTGGCTGCTGTTAAACTGATATTTTAATTGGTAAGAGTTGTGAAATAGTATAATCCACGAATGTGATTTGATATCCAGAACAAGAGTAAATTATATTGTCTTTTTTGAACAAACCTTTAAATCAATCGAAAACCATTATCTCTTTAAATTTACGAACGACTTAGCAAATCTGCAGAAATCTGGAAAATTTTCAATCATATAAAAAACAACTTTAAAATTCAAACTAATCAACCATTTGAATTTTATCAAATTATCAAATCGTACCTAACTGATAGACGATTTGAAGTAAAATACAAAGATTATTTAACTGAAGAACATGTTATCGAAGCTGGTGTACCGCAAGGTAGTATGCTCGGGCCGCTTTTATATCTAACGTACACTGCCGATCTACCAGATAGTAGGTAAATACTAACATCCATATTTGCAGATGATACGGCCATCTTGAGCTCACACATAAACGCTTATGTTGCTTTCCAAAATCTCCAGGACCCTATTAAACTTATTATACTATATATTAAAAATAAATGAAAATAAAAGTGTTAACATCACCTTCACTCTAAATAAAGACACATGTCCCCCAGTAAAAATAAATGGAATCACCATCCCACATCAGGCAAAAGAAGTAAAGTATCTAGGAGTCATCACTGGATTATACGTCTTCAACTTTAGTAGGTAGGATTTGAATAAACTTGTTCTTTCTGAATAAGTCAAAATGCTAAATTATTGTCAATTTCTACTGGAAAAATTCAATAAATACTTAAACCATTTAACACAAAAAAAAAAAAAAATGGAAAACAACGATATGAATGTGTTGTATTTTGGTGTGCAAATAAAATGATATAAAATGTAGTCAGTAATGTCACTCGGTCCTCTGAATAATAACGAAAATAATAAGAAAATATACTGTATTGATCTAGAGCCAAATGCTGTAAAAAATTTTAATGACTTTGTGGTTGGTGTAGATTGCGTTGATTATAATGAAAATTGTATAAAGAATTGAATGAAATAAAGAGCAAAGAATGGTATTGGGCAATGATTGCATTTTTTTATTATTGCATAAACATCAATAATAAAATCTGACAATTCAAAATCTGATTTTCAAAATAATTATGAAAAATATTCAAAACCCGATTAATTGAATAAAAATCGACCCACTCCGAACATGTAGGTCAATTAATATTATCAAATTGAAAATTAATCTATTTTTATGCATTTACCTACACATATAAATCAAAAATATAAAAATAAAAAATATTTGGTACAGGTAGTAAAATAAAGTATTTGTTTTTATAATTAAAGCAATTTGCGGCAAGTACAATAATTTTATTTACATTTGGCTTATTTTTTTATAACTGATTTTGAAAATCATAATGAGTTCGTTAGTAGGTAAATTATTGAGAAAAATCTATTAATATTTTCTTGACAGTTTTCAATTCTAATAGTTCCGAAATTAGCCTCTAGATTTACAATATTGTTTGTATTTTACAAAATAAGCAAGGCTTCGAAATTTCAAAATGCTCGCTGAAAACCTATACTACTTAAATAAAATATTCAAAGAGACAATCCAAATGATTAAAGATAATTTTATTTTGGGTACAACATCACAAGTCGCAACATTATCACTTTAACATATTATTGCCGAAACACTCTATTTCATTTGAAAAAAATTTTGTCATTTTTTTCATAATATTTTATAAAACCGTTCAGTCATCTTATGTATTTCAAATAGTTTTTAATCCAGAACAATGGCAAATTAAATATAATTGAACTAAAAAATTATACAAAAAAAAAATGTGTTATTTTATTATGATCAAAAATGAATAAAATAAAAATATTACGGTGGTAACAATTATCATTATTAGAAAGGTTAATTATTATTATCATGATTGCGTTTTCATGCGAGCATAAATATTCAATAATTATTATTCTATTTTCAAATTTATCTAAGGTAATAATAATACTGGCATGCATACAACCATGATACTTGTTTTTACATTTACTACATATTTTTAATATTTTTTTTTTTTTTTTGCATTACCTTGTAGATATCGAATTTTCTGTTAATTTATAGGACAATAATAAATTATTTAAATATTCATGTCGTAAAACCAAATTTTGGTAAATTTTAGTTTCAAGTTTCCATGTTTTTTTTTCTTTCATTTTCAATTTTTATTTATTTTTTGGTTTTCAATTTTCATTTTTGATCCTTTATTTGAATTGAAATATCAAAACACTTGTTCTGATTTTATCGTATCGTAACCCTTAAAATGTAAATAACAATTGCACTCAATTTCGAATAACAATTATGTTTATTTTTATTTTTTTTTTTTTTTTATAATTGAAGGTCTATTAAATAATATGTTAGAATTTAATTTAATTTAGTTATTATAAATAATTAAAAATATGAAAATGAATGTGGGGTGAAACAAATTTTCATTCGTTTTTGGAATAAAATCAAGGCCGATGTAACAAAGTATTATTTAAAATAAATTATTTAGAATACTGTTAGAACTAATGAATTGTGAAATTGTATTTTTGTGATTTCCAATATTCAATTTCGATTTTACATTTAATTGCTTCAATTTGATTTAATTATCGAATTGCAGTTTATATATTTTTTTAATTAATTTTTTGAAGCTTTTCTTTCAGTCTTCGCTGTCTTCTTGATATTCATGACATTAAATTTTTTATATAGAATACGCGATAAAATATCAACAGAATGTTTAATTACAATACATTATAACACAATTTGTGCATATGACATCCATTTTGTTTATGTGTAACGTCAGATACTTCAAAATAGAGCAATGCAATGAGGATAATTTTATATTGTAACAGATACACGTCGATTAGGCATTATGTTAAACAAATTAAATTGAATGAACGTAAGGCAATATTTTTTATATTTAAAATAAAGTATGGATTGGTTCCTAACTATTTAACGATAAATCTTATAAACGTTCGTAATACTCAACCATATCAATTAAAGAACTGTGATGATTTTAGACTACCAGCAGTAAAAGTACATGGACACAAAATCAACAAATTTATAATGGATTAAAACTTTTTGATGAAATGCAGAAATTTAAATTGTTTTTAAACATTAATTTTAACATAATGAAAATAATTTTTTTTTTTGAAAAAATATTAAAATTACTTTGAAATTTTAATTCATTTTGGTAAATTATTAGATATATAAATTCAATCATTTATACAGGAACATATTTCTTAGTTTTTAAATTTCGAAAATAATACAACCTAAAATTAAATAATGATGAATGTCCAGCCTATTGCACAGGTATTCAGTATACAAGTTATTAATTATTATTAATTAACTAGCAAAAAGGCCCGTTATATGACGGTGGTAAATAAAAAAAAAAATATTTTTTTGTGACATTACGAAAAAAAATTTATATTAATCAAATATTAGAAAAGTATTTTTGTGTAGTGCAAACCTTTACAAAAAATTTAAAAAAAACAATAGATTAGATAGACCCCAAAAACCGCGTACTGAAAATTGTAATCAGAAATTGATTTTTGGTTATACATCGTGTAAATTTTATATTATATAAATTTTATAATCATTTATATTTATTTTGCAAATATCGATATTTCGGAAGCAGTTTACTTCGTTACTTCTTTATTAAATAAAATATTTTTTTTTATTATTATATTATAGAATTTATAATATTAATTTTTATAATATAATAACAACAAAAAAAATTTTTAATAAAAAAAAAGTTATTTTTAATTATTATTTCTTCCCAATTGTTTCAACAAAACACGAAAGAAAACATTTAGAATAAATTCAAGCACATGCAAATTTTGTATACAGAGTACATGTATATATATGTAGATACTAGCTTGGTAACCCGCCATAAATGACGGAAGCAAAATAAATTTAAGCATTTCTTTCCTTCATTCCAGAGTTTTCATTTCAAGTTTAAGAAAAATACGTATTTGCTTACTAATTTATCCTACCTTTATTTTTGTATTATAACGCTTTTAATTACCATCTAAACAGAATATTTGTAGTAAGATGCAAAATTTTCTATTCCCTAAGGGTCATTTACTCGATAATTTTAGCGACATCCCTTTTGCCAACATTGAAAATTTATCGTATAATTCAGAATTAAGTTAATCCTGTTAACATTCAATAACATTCGCTGCGTAAGTTTAGCATCAAAGTTTATAGCGAACAAATAATATTTTATAATGAGCCACAACTTTGAACGCAAACAATTTTAAAAACAAAAATAAATAAAAAATATAAAAAAACAATAATATTGTAGGTACACATAATATTTATTTTGATGAATAAAATAAAAACTCGTGTTGGAGAAAAAATTTAAATTAAAAAATTTACTGCAAATAAATAGGTATTTACAAAACTGTTCATAACTTGTGAACCATTGATCGGTTATTTAAAATTTCATTTCATTTCAAAAAACTCATTTTCGAACTGTTCATGTTAAAATTCATACATAATTATTATTTATAACATACATTAAAAAGAAGAACAACAATCAATATGGTTTAACCGATACCTATATACATACTTACCTACTATATTAAAAAAAATCCTTCACTCTCTACAACATACATTTCTATTTACTTGAAGAAAACAAATGTACCTAAAAATTATAAATTTACAAAGATAAGAAATAAAAAAAAATAGTACAAAATTTCATTTAATTTCTTTAAAAATGTATAGGTTGTTATTGTTTTTATGTGTAAATCATCAGAACTAAAACCTAACCCCATAATATATACTAAATATTATATACGATCATAAATTTATATATCAAATAGATATATATATATATTTAAAAAAAACAATAAACAAAAAAAATAAAAATAAATAATAACAATTTTAACTCATCATCGCATCACATTTCTGGCTAGAGTATATATATCTATAGTACTATACCAGCTATGCATACGGTATGGCAAAACTATGATGCTATGATCATTATCATAACAACAAAAAAAAATAAAAAAAAACAAAAAATATATGTAGACACATATGCATATTGTGTATAATTTTAAGTAATAAGAATAACCTTTAAGTGCATTATGTTTTTTTTGTGTTAAATGCTGTTTGCCTTTTGGTTATTATACCATGTTAAACTATTGATGAAATTTCTATTAGTCCTTCCTCCATCAAAAAAGTTGTTTGTTTTATTTATTTTATTACTATTAATTTTTATTTTTCCTTATTATTTGCGAAGAAGACTAACATTAAATTAAAAAAATATAGTTCATGCAATCAATTTTTCCTGCAAAGATTCAGCATGCTAAACAGGGGTTAAAAAAAGAGCACCAAAGCAGTTTGTATACATATTTGTTGGAGAATTCCGTCGGACTTACAAACATCCAGATAAATGCAGAATAATATGTTATATAATAATACCAAATCAATATTAAATCTAATACTATTTATATAAATTGCTTTCAAAAAGTCAGCATGAATTGGTTTAGACAACAAACAATAATAATATTAGAGTAAAACTGGATTTGCATCGTTCTTGAGCGTTCTAGAGCAGTTTATTCAGTTTTTTAAGTCATATATTAATCAAGTATCTACATAATATATATCTATATCATATTTTTTATATCTACATATAAAATATATATCAATTTGTTATCATATAATTTTTACATTTCTACAGATCTATATTACTCAATTATAATTTTTACAGATCTATATTACTCCTGAAGGATCAAATTTTCGTAATATTATTATTAACATCCAAAAATACAAAGATTATTTGCTGAATTCATTAACCATTAGCCTATATTTTGCCAAAATAGAAAATTTGGTTTCGATAAATAAAAATAATAATATTCACCCGATTGATTCAATTGACTTTCGTTTTTTTTTTTCATAATTAAGTACTAGAACACCCCTGTGCAAATGAACAAAAATTGTTTTAATAAATATTTCTTTGTAGACAACATTATCCGTTACAAAATCAGATTTTCCGTTTTTGCTTCACATAATTTCTAAATATATAATTTTCAAAGAAATCGATATTACAGGTCTGAAAAAATCAGTATAAAGTTGACTTTGCATGTATTCAGGTTTCAGGTAAATATAAAGATAGCTTTTAAATATTTGACCCAGATATTTAATTATAGTCAAAAGTAGTATTTTTTTTTACTGACGGTGGGATGTAGACGCAATCTTGTCACATCTATTGCACTTTCTCGTTTGAATTTTTAAAATTTCAAAGCTATGTTCTTGTTGGAACTGGATATACATGCCGAACGAAACTAAATGACAATGCCATAATGCAATATTAAATGATAGTCTAAGGCTAAAATTGATTTACCTGAATTTGATCCGGTATTTACTTGTATCTTTAAATAATTAGTACCCAAAACCAATATTAACCAATCGGTGGGCCACTAGAAAAGGCCTGTTAATTTTAAACAGGCATGTATATTAAACAATACGGTAAGAATCCTTTTGGGCTTATGAAATTCAAATATTCAGCAGGAAATTGGTTATGAATATATTGTCATCGTCAGATACTTTATCTTTTTTAAGAGGCATTTTATATAATAATTTCGTCTGAAATCCATTTTGAAAACTTCAACTTTCAAAAATTAATTAGTTGGTTAGTTCAGAATTTTATATAAATTAAATATCGTAAAATAACGATTTGAGCATAAAATGTAAAGTCCTCAAATACTATATATTTGTTGAAATTGCTTTCAAAAAGCCTGCATGTTTGGTTTACAAAACATACAATAATAATATTAGAGTAGAATACGAATTCTCTGACCATTCATCTTATTCATATATAATTTATGCAATTTCCTTTTTACGAGTAGTCTGATTGTGTGCGTTTGTATTCTACATATTATCCCATTTGGGTATAGATCCTCATTTTATTATTTGCATTTTGTATGAATTAAAATAAATTTCTATTTTATGTTTGCATTTTGACGAATTAAACTAAATACGTTATTAGCTCAATTGATTAAAGCGTCGTTTTAATATTGCAAATTTTGTGTAAGTTTCTCTGTTGAGTAAAAAATTTTATTATTAAAAAAATATTTGTTTTTCTTTATTAAAACAATATTTTTTCTGATATTATATTATAAAATTTACAATATTAATTTTTATAAACAAGAAAAAATATTTTTTTAATAAAAAAAAGTAATTTTTAATTATTATTCTCTTTTCAATTATTTGAACAAAACACGAAATCGTTTAGACACTACATCCCAAGCATACAAAATTATGTATACATTTATTTGTATAAATATAATATAATTATGTATAAATATAATATATATTGTTTATATAGGTACTAATATCATACCAACCTATTCATTCAATTCATCCAAGCCTCCTACTTACAAGAGTTCTGACTGTAGAAGTTTAAATTAACGACAATGGTTTTTGTCCTGAATACGTTTCAGACATTGAAATTTTGAACTTCTTAAATTTTTTATAAAAACTTTTGTAAACAAATCAAATAGGTCTGATTAGCCTTACTACAGCAGGTGCTTTTAATTTAAATTTGTTTTGTTTTAACTAATAACAAAGGTTTTCTATTTCACAACTTTTTGTATTTCTACATTCATTTATATTATTAACAAATACAAATAACAGAGCATCATCCGCAAACAAAATTAACTTGGACTTTTAAACAATTTTAGACATATAATTTACAAAAATTAAGAACAAAACACCCAAAATACTGGATAGCGGCACATTCGACTTTACTTCAACTGGATCCGATATAGTATCACCAATTTTTGTTCATTGTCTTCTTTTGTTTAAATAC
The DNA here is from genome assembly GCA_963942445.1 of Argyra leucocephala. Lineage (NCBI taxonomy): Eukaryota > Metazoa > Arthropoda > Insecta > Diptera > Dolichopodidae > Argyra > Argyra leucocephala. Next base: position 79,042,117 of record OZ012681.1, on the reverse strand, counting down.
GAATCAAACCATTTATGTCTTTAACACCATATTATTTTAATTTTTCCAGCAAAATATAGAGATCAAAATCAGCTGTTTCAAAACTCTGCAGACCTAAAAAAATTCCCAGTATAATTTTTCTATCATGCACATCTATTTTCCAATTACTAAATAGCAAATTTAACATAAATACAAAAATATGATTTTTTCTAAAACCAAATTGATTTGCTGTCAGAGTTAAACATTTTTTAAATCTTTCAATTGAACATTAACGACTTTTTCAATCATTTTTAATTCAGTACTTATGATATTTATTGGTCACATTTGCAAGTACATACCTTCAATTTTTTCTACTGAAATCTTTATAGTTTCTTTTCAAATCTCTGGCGAGATTCCACGTTCCAAAAATTTATTACTGATATAAAAAAATTGGAAAAAACAAGATGAAATGAATCAATGTTCACCATATTGTTGTCACTTTTATTATTGATACTAGTTGTGAAACCCGTCACAAGACGGTGTTCTACTTAGAAATAAAAAAAAATCTTTTTAAAAACTTGCTTTTTACAAGGGTTACACAGTTTTGGTAGCAACTTTAAATGTACTAAAAAGGAGAAAATAAATTAGGTAATTCAAAGTCTGTTAAAAAATGCTATGTGTGGAATTCTAACATTTGACTTCAGGCAGGAGAAAATAATGTTAGATAAAATGACAAAAACAAATTAAGTTAAGCAACAACAATTTTTCTATTGAAAATTTATTTTCTTTTTTCCGCACCACCCAGGAGGTAAAGAAAAATGGTTAAATACTGTTTCAGGCACATAAACTCCTTCTTTTTCCAATGTTTGACCTTACGACTTATATTTGTTCATAGAAAATACCAATTTAACAGGGTCGTTGTCAACGTCAAAGAATAAATGGCAGTTTTGTGGTCTATTCTAGTATAAAATACAGTTTCACCTGTAGCTATTCCAATGACTTACACGATTCCAAGGACTTACACGAATTTTATAGCTTTTACAGCTAATCGAGTTCCATTGCAGAGGAATTGCGTTTGGTATTTAGGTTTCTCAGTATTATTATTATACTACCAACTTTCAAATTGAACCAATTTTGGGATATGTCGAATAAATAAATAAACAATAGCAGCTACGCTACATGTGAAAGTTGAAGCCACGACTGTTGTGGTATTAGTCTAATGATAATTAACCAATATACCATAAAATAAAGCCGATACCTATACTAAAATACTCCAATGCCCTTAATAATTAGAATAATGTTAAGATATTTAAAATAATCAGAAAATTGTAAAATATAAAATTTTATTCTGTTATCGTTTCGTTTAATTCGTGATTAGAACTGGTATTTCTAAATAAAATGTTATAGAATCGCACAATCGTGCTCATATCACAAAATATTTTGAATATATTATTATCAGTTATATTCGATCTTACGCAACTACTTAAGCAATCACTTTTAGTTTTATGTATGCATTTTGTTATTATATATGTATAAATGCTTGAATATTTAAAAAAATTATGATTGATTAAAATTAATTTGTACAACATTTTATATTTGTGAGCTCAAATGTATTCGAGTGTATCAGTTTTGGTTCACTTACTTAGTAAATTTTATTTGAAGATACTCATTTTGGAAATATTAAATATTCAATGTTGATGCGATTGATGTTACGTTGTGCTACTAAGTGTTAGTGCAAATGCTACCACATTGTTTTTTAACATTGAAATAGCTCAATACGTAATGCTACTGTGTTTTTATTTGCATATTTAGTATTTTTATATTATAATGAAAATGTACGGTTGTATTGGCCCAAATAAGTTAAAATGTAATATACTTAATGGCTTTTTCTAACTAAATATCAGTAATGGGAAGAACTGAAAAAAAAAAGATATTTATTTGACAAAAAACAAATTTGCTAATAAATTTATTCATGAAAAATTCCAATATTTTTTGGCACCATCAAGACTAACAAAATAATATTTCGCTCTCGTAAAAATCTTATTTAAAGGAAATTACAACGTTAAAAGAAATTATAAATTATTAACAATTCTAAATTAATCATTAGATAAACTAGAAAATTAATGTTTATTTTGTTAAAGTGGTCTGCCATGATGAAAACTGTTTATATATAAAATTTGCAAAGATACGAGTATGTACATCATCCTTTTATCTCTTTCTTTCATTTTTTTTTATTTCCTTTAAATAAATTTCCCTTAAAATTATAATACAATCAGTAGAAATATAAAAATAATAGTTTGTTTAGCAATAACAAATCCATCAGATCAGAAATTTTCTTTAGCAACAAAAAAAAAAAATATTAGGGAAACTGAAGAAAATTTATTCGGAAAAATCGAAAAAATAAATTTTCATCAAAACAAGTAAAACAAAAAGAAAAGGAAATCGAAAAAACGGAAAATAATAATGATAAAAATAATAAATAAATAAAAATCAGAAAATTTATAGTTTATTTATGCAGGACGATAATAGGATTTTGATTGTTTTTTTTAATACAAGCTAATTTTACCAATAATTTGATAAATTAAGTGGTTTCCGAATTCAGCACTGCTACTGGTTTTGGCAATGGTAAGTAATATGTGGTAGATGTTAAAAGTATATAAGTGTGTATAAAAGTATAAATTTAAACATGGTTTCTTATGAGGAAAAAAATTAATTTAAAAGAAAAAAAAACTAGACATTCGTTGATGGTCTAATTTATTTTTGGTCATTATCAAATTACGTATGCACAACCATACTCATGGAACAATAAAAAATATTTTAATAACACAAAAATAAAAGCTGGTCTGTCGGTAAGTTAATTAATTATAATAACAATTATATATTTTTCTACTATTTGTCCATGGCCTACAGTACCGACCATAGAACAAAACCAGTAAGATCATCGAACATGTATTTGGAGGCAGTAAGGGATGCCTTGTGGTTTTGTAATTCCTGAACATTCATTAAATTTATATAATATATTCATATAATTATATTTTTATATAATTTCTCGCTTCTGTAATTTTTTAGTTTTTTTCTACAAGTAGCGTTTTTAGCAATTGTGGCTGATTTTTGAAAGCTGTTAAAGCAACCTTACCGTCATGGCTGCAATTGACATATTTTTTTTGTCTGTTTAATTCTTCCCTCCAATATTTCATAATACAGTGCACATTTTAGTTAGATTTCACTTAGTTGCATATTATTTTATTTTGGTATAATAATACAGTTTAGATCCTGGGGCTAGTGTCTCACAAATGCTATGATCGGATCGGCTTTAATTTATCAATTTTCAAACAGAAAGAAAAATAAAAACTACTAAATAATAATTTAATCCCCGTTTATCTAAGAGTTGTAGGTCCATGTCCTTGATAAACGCTCTTATTGATTTGATATCAATTTCAGAATCAGACGATTTGTATCCCTGGAAATATTTATATATTTTTCGAGCTATACCGTCACAAACAAATAGAATATGGGAGGAGGAGGAGGAACCCTCTTCTAAGCAGAATCTGCATCCTTCTGTCGAACTACCAATTTTGAACAGATTTTTGTTGAATGGGCCATGCTCTGTAATAACTATGTTATCATTCCAACATTGGGTCTAGTCTCCGTGATTATCTATTTCAATCTATGGATACTTATTTTGAAAAGGAATTTAGACTGCGTAAGTCCTTGGTAACTATTCCATATGTTTCAGGTTTCTGTGGTTCCCCACTTAGAGACAATTCTTTGCAAGTAGGCGTTTGAACAATAAATACAGAACCGAATACTTGGCTTTGCTCCTAAAAATTTACTCCTTGCATCTGTTTATGCAAGGGCATTAACCTCTTCATTGCCTTGTATTCCTTCATGTCCAGACTAGCTTTTCCTTCGTTCGACCAGCTTTACTAAGCTTCTGTACTAGCTATAGATAAGCTTTCATTTAAAAATTGCGGGACTCAGAGCTTTTAAGGCAACTTGGCCAACTGAAATTACCTATACGTTGGCACTTTTGTGCCCTATTTTACTGCACTGTAATGCCGATACCTCGATGATAGATAGATTTCAGCTTGAAAGACAGTGCTAAATTTGAACCTTGATCGAAATACGCCGGCACCGGTTTTTTCCCCGATTTTGGTTTAAGTACACCTGGTATGAGTACATCTAATTAAACCTTCGACTTCTTCCATTTTAGGTATTAGTACAGTGAAGTTCCTGCGACAATCAATGGCTTTTGTCATATAGTCTCACATTGCAATTGCTTCGGTTCCTAGTTTAATTTTCTGCAGCATCTTGCTGTGTCCCAGTCTTTTGTGTTTGAAGTTATTTGTTAGATGCATCATTGTTACTGTCTTTCCTGCCGTCTTCATCAGGTACAAATTAATCGGTGGGAGTTTCAGATTTTTTTTTAGGGATAGAGTAGGGCACGTTTTGAGTGCTGCTGTAACCCCATGGTATGCTTAAGCTTAGCACATGCTTTCGTCTGTTCTATTTTTGGCCACCATACAAATTTCGCGTAAAGTATCATAGATCTTATTATAGACTTGTAGAGCCATACAGTCCTCTGTGGAGATAATCTCCATGTTTTGCCAAACATACTTTGACATGCAAAAAATGAAGATTACATTACATTTTGCTGTTCCTAGGTGTTTTGTTTCTTTTATTCTTCATTTCGATAACAACTCCTTCAAATGAAGGTGGTTGGTAGTTTACTTTTCTTCGATATGTAAAAAGGATGTTGTTTATTTTGTGTTGATTAATACTCAGACCAACGTTTTTGCACCATTTATGCAATATGCTTATAGCAAGTTGCATTCGTTCCGCAATTATGTTTTCGGATTTACGTCTAGATCGTCAACGTAACTGTCGTTACATGAATTCATTATAATTTAACTTGTAAATTGAAAAAAGTTTGGTACAAAATACCAAAATATAGTATCAAGCATAAATCAGAATGATTACAATTCATAATAAAATTGAGTGTGGTTTTATATCAAACTTTTGGGCGAATGCCCTGGAAAGGTAATTTACGTAAATTTTACTCACACATTATTTTTTTAAGCCTATTATAAAGCAAATATATTTTTTGAAATCATGTAACTGTACTTTATTCTTTCATAACCCTTTTAAATAAACAAAAAATAAATAAATAAGTAATTTGTATTTGAATGTTGAGGGGTATAATAGACGGTCTAGTCAAATTAGGTAAGTAAATTTTACTCATGTTTACCTAAATAGTGAATAAATTTTACACACGTTTAGTTAACAGTTCATAAAATATAATCAAATCTACCTTTGTTTCATCCCGCAAGTACTGTAGATAGTATAATTGTAATTATAGAAAATGACGATGTCACCACCACTTTGTGTTCTAATTGCAATAATGTGATGAGCACCAAATAAATATCTTATTTTCATTATTATATTTTTTATACTAAGAATTACTTTAATAAAAATTATTTTTCTAAATATTTTTAATTATATTTCAATTTGAGATATTGGTTTTTACACTTTTTCCTTGAAGCAATAATAAAATATGATTATCTTTTCAGGGTTAAAAAATATTATGTATGAATCTCAACGGAATATAAACGAATAATAAGATACATAATACCATGTTGTTGTATTGATAAATTTGATAAGAATAATAATATTTCTTCCAGTTGTCTTTTTTTCTATTTCCATTTCAAGTATTTCTTTAAAGAATGAATGAATTTATTTTATTTTTTGTTACTAAAGAGATATGTGGAATAAACACCCTATAGAAAATGCTCCCAAATAAATAATTTTGAGTTTAAGCTCAAACATTTTAGGTGAATTTATATTAATAATTTTAAGATCTTAATTTTTTTAAAACTAATTAACAGATATCTATAAAATTTGTGTAGATAAGGAAGGAAGATATGATTAGATGGAGCAGTGATGCAATAATATTATAAAAAATTCTCACATTCTAGTGTACGCTGACGATATGAAAATATTTAAACAAATCTCATCTCCGCGTAAATCTCATCTTCATCAGAGTGACGTTAATAATTTCGCTATTTGGTGTTGTAATAATAACCTAGCACTTAACGCTAGCAAATGCCAAAGCATCACCTTTTCCCGTAAAACAGCAATATCAGCGCGTTATTATAGCATTAATGGCGTTATTATCTTTAATGTCACATCCACTAAAGACTTAGGTATTCTATTAAACACCGAGCTAAATTTCAGATCTCATGTAGATAATATTATCAGTAGAACTAATTCAGCTCTTAGGTTTATCAAAAGATGGTCAAAAGAATTTTCCAGAGCTTTATATTTGACTATGGTAAGACCATTACTTGAATACGCGTCTCAGGTATGGTCACTTTTTCATCAAGTTCGTATAGACAGGAGTGAATCTGTTCAACGTAGATTCGTTCGTTTCGCTCTTCGGGGTCTTTCATGGATAGACCCATATAACTTACAGAGACCGCTTTAAACTTCTAGGTCTGCAAAGTCTCTTTAATCGTCGTGAAGTGGCTAATATTATATTTGTACACCAAATTCTCTCACGTGCAGTTGACTCGGTTGGTATTTGAGAACACATTAACTTCAATATCGACTTTCGTTCTCTTAGGCATTCTGCCCTCTTTCGTTTAAAGTTTCATCGCACGGATTATGGAAAGAATGAGCCAATTACAAGAATGTTGCGTAACGTAAACAATAACTCTAATGTCTTCGATTTTCACATTAGTAAGTCCAAACTAAAGAATCTGCTTTATTCAAACAGGTAATAAGTTTTTGAAGGACATGTAATACATGTAGTATACGTAGTTGTTCACGTTGAATCAATAGTACTTCATACTTTTAACATGTATACATAAGTGTGTATAAATTATGTTAATTTTTATTATTATTCTTTTTATTTTTGTGTCTTTGACTAATTGCGTTTTGCATGTGTTGTATTTTTATATAAGTATGGATATATAGTTTTATTATTCTTTTCTTTTTTTTTAATTTCTTTAGTTTATACCTAAATAAATTGACTAATGCTTCTTCGGCATAATTTAAAATCGCGAAATTTTGATTTAGCCTATCTTGACATGTTGGAAGATAGTCTAAATTTATGATATAATTTTTATTTGATTGGAGATTTTAAATTGCTTCAACTTTTGACTTGTGAGCATATTGCTTATTGATTTTTGTTCTTTGATTTGTCTTGACATGTTGGAAAGCAAATCAAAGTTACTAGATTTTTTTCTAGATTGTTTTTTTCCGTTTATGGATTTATTTTTGTTTCTGTTTTTAGTATTTTATCAATTTATTACTAATTACTAATTTCCTTAATCGTGTTTACTAATTTCCCTCTTTTCTTTGTTAATATTTTGTTTTTCATGCTTGTTTTAAGCATTTCCTGACCCAATTCTCTCCTTACTAACACATTCTTCATTAAGGGCTATCACGTGCTTGTATTCTTTTTTGAATAAAATTAAAATATAATAATAAGTATTAAAGTTTAATTAATGAAAGTTCATTGAGTGTATGCTCGTCACAGTATTACATACTGAATAATTTAATTTATTGGAATCTTTCTATACTTTTAATACGAAGAGTTTTATTCTTCCAAGCACTGTGATGACCTTGAATACGACACTCCTAGTCATATGCTAAATGATAATAATAATGAGAATGGTGACTCCCCGCGTGCGCGGCACGGGAGCGGTAATTGGTCGTTGGGACATTATTATTATAACTCGAACCTTGGGAAAAAATTATTTTATTATATATTGTATATTACTTTATGTATTATGACTATAGGATAGATGTTATTAAAATGTCTCTCATAATAGTTATTCTTCTTCTACACTTTTGGAAGCTAAGCGATTATTTAAATTTTTTTTAGTCGCCGCAACTTAGCAATACTCTTATGGAAAATATCACCACTGCCGGTGTTTACCAGTTTTCCAATTATTCTGTTTTAGTTTTTCATATTCAATTTTTTGTGTCTCTCAGCGATGTAAAAAATACGATTGAAACCGATGAAGCCGATTCTCGATAAAAACAAAATACTATATCAGTTTTTTGAGCGGGTTGAAGTTGTTAGTGAACTTGCTATTTTCCAGTTATTTTGCAAACATCGGAGATGACTTTAAAGAGTTTCAAAGATGACAACCTATTAAATTCAATTGCATTTCAAGGGTTTTTGTTTTTTTTTTTTGTTTTTGCGTGGATTGGTGGGAATCTTCATAGACACAATGAGCCCCGTAGCTTCCATTGTGTGCCAGATTTTTACTGACTAAACCACACCGCTCCCATTAATACTAGTCCAACGGACTAACCATTAATTTATTTCTATTTTGATTTTCTTAAAGAAAAAGTTTACGAAATTCTATCGTATTAAATCTAGTGGCTTAGTTCTTTTAAGCCTTCTGACATCATTTTGATTATCTAGCAATTGAGTGGCCTCAACGTTAACACGTCCCTCCAGACGAGCTATATGCTTTGTTGCATATCTTTTTATTTCATTTTCTTCCTTAGGAATTTTTAGATCTCTGTGCAAATCACTGTTGCGAACATACCAGGGGGCATTTACCATGTTGCGGAAGACTTTATTTTGGAATTTTTGTATACAAAGTACATGTATTTGTTTGGCACATCCCCATATTTGTATGCCGTACAACCATATCGGTTTGAGTATCTGATTATATAACAAAATCTTGTTATGTATAGGTAATTTAGAATTACGACCTAAGAGCCAGTACATTTCTCTATACTTATTTTCAAGCTCAAATTTTTTCTTTTTAACGTGCTCTTTCCATCTAAGTTTGACATCTAATGTCATTCCTAGGTATTTAGCATTGTTTTCTTGGGGTATATTGACCCCATTCAGATTTACCAAAGGTTTATTTTCTAATTTTTCATTTGTAAAATTTACATGTACTGATTTTAACTCATTGAGTTTAATTTTCCATTTCTTTGTCCAGAGGTATAGCTTGTCGATTGTTCTTTGCAATTTAATTGTAGCCTCGTCAATATTTGATCCTACTGCCATCAACGCAGTATCGTCAGCGAATGTAGCTACAGTTATATTTTCCATTTCTGGTAAATCATTGGTGTAGAGCAAATACAGTATGGGAACCAGAATACTACCTTGAGGCATACCCGTTTTAATATCTCTAATAGTAGAATACTCTTCGTCTTGTTTTATTCTGAATAGTCTGTTTTCTAGATATGATGAGAGTATATCTACGTATTGTTTAGGTAACATATTGTTTAGTTTATTTATTAAGCCTCGATGCCATACTTTATCAAAAGCTTGGGCTACATCTAGAAATATGGTAGAGCAAACTTTCTTTTCCTCTAAAGCTTTTTCTATTATGTCTGTTATTCTATGAATTTGATCGATTGTCGAGTGCTTAGATCTAAAGCCAAATTGATAATTTGGAATCAGATTACTATTTTCTATGATCGGTCTTATTCGAATCAATAATAGTTTTTCAAATAATTTTGATACTATTGGTAGTAATGATGTTGGTCTGTAGGATTTGACCTCATTTATGGGCTTACCTGGCTTTGGTATCATAATTATCTCTGCTATTTTCCACATATTCGGCACATACCTTATTCTTATAGCAGCGTTTATAATGCGTGTTAGCATTGTTATAGCTTTTTTCGGAAGTTCTTTCAGGACTTCCGATGTAATTAGATCAAAACCTGGGGCTTTTTTATCTCTCAGTTTTTTAATTTGTTCAACTATTTCACTCTCTGAAAATGGTGATATAACATTTTCTTGCCAATTATTATTTTCTTCAGTGAGATCATCCGAATCTGTCTCGTCTGGACAAAAAATTTCTTCAAGATGATCTGCGAATGTTTCAGCTTTATTTTTATTATCTCTCGCCCATTCACCGCTTTTCATTCTGATTGGCGGGATTTGAGAGATCGAGGTTTTTGTACTCTTTGTTGCTTTCCACAACGAGTAGTTATTTTCTCTTTTAGCTGATAAATTTTTTATATATTTTTCAAAATTTTCATTTGTAAGATCTTTAATTTTTCTTTTAAGATTCTGAGTTAACCTATTTAGCAGAGTTTTGTCTGCCGGATCACGCGATTGTTGCCATCTGCGTCTAGCTCTTCTTTTTATTTTTATCATATTTAATATTTCTCTAGGGTAGTTGAATCCTACCGATTTATATTCACAATTTTTTGTATTATTCCATCCAGCATTTTGAATAATTTTAATAAAATTTTCTACTTCAGAATCTATATCACATTTGGATCTTAGTTTTGTTTTTATGTTTATTTTGTTTTCTATTTCTTGTTTAAAGCTAGCCTAGTCAGTTGTCTTGTTCGTTAGCAGAGGTTTCGACTGTTTCTTAATAACCTTTTCATATAGATTTAGTATGACTGCAGAGTGATCTGAGTCCAAATCATGGTTATCTTCTACCTTAATATAATTGGGTGAAATTTTTTTTGTTATATAAAAATCAAGCAGATCAGGAGTTTTATTTCTGTCAGTTGGCCAATAGGTAGGCTTAGATTGGTAAATGCAGCCTTTTTCTTTTATAGCTTTTCTTAGCTCTCTTCCTCTCGTAGAGGTTACTCTAGACCGTTGTAGTCCGACTAGTTGTAGTCACCTCCCAGGAAAAATCTTTCGCCAAGTAGTTTAAGAATTTCTTCAAACATGTTATTCTTTATGTTGTATTTGGGTGGACAGTATAATGCACCGACACAAAGGCTTTGTTTAACAGACATAATTCGTAGCACGGTTAGTTGGAATTCATCTATTTCTAGACTAAGTTCCTCGTGGTGCTTAATATCTTTCTTTATTAAAATTATTGCATTGCATTAATGCATTTCAAGGGTTTCAATTGGTCTAAGCATGTATATTTAGGGTTTATATAGTTATTATTGACAGCTACTAGTCTGATATTAATGATCTTAATCTACCTTATTTTAGATCATTTTAAGACAATCATTGCTAAGCATTTCTATAAAATTTCCAATTAATCTTTAATTGTGGAAAATTATCCAAAACCTCATAATAACTTTTAATAGAATGTTATTAAATGCTTCAGAATTATTGATTCTATACAATTTTCTGGTTCTCTATCCAATTCCATATAGTAAAATAACAAGAGCCACTCCAAGTAATTTTTTTTTATAAGAGCACGAGAGAATAAATATGCTCTCGAAAAGAATAAACATCACGAAATGTCTAAATTTTTTTTTTAACAAAAAAACAAAACTTTTTTTTTTGTTTCTATAAATCTTTAGGTTTTTTTTTTGTTTTTGTTGTTTTTTTTTTTATTTTATGTTGATGTGTTTACTTCCTTGACATTGATACATTACATTAGAAATCCACGTCCATTGCATTCATACTCCACTTTAAGATATTTAGTATCTTAAATGAAAAAAAAAAAAAAAAAAAAAAACATTAAAAGAAATTGTTTTGGTTTTCCAACCAGAAATTTATAGAAGTAACATCAACTTGCAGTATTGGTCTGTCATTTGTTCTATATTTTTCCTCTTATTCTGGCATTCTTTTTTTTTTTTTTTTGCTCTATTATGGGTTTTTTTTTTTATTTTATCTGTTTCTAATGTACCTATTTTGAAGTGAGGCCGTTTTTTATTCAATAAAAATAAAAATGAAAAAAAAAAAAAAAAAAAAACAGAAACAGAAATCGCGATTTCTTCTTTAATATCAAATATCTTAGCTATATCTTAACAAATAGCTTAACATATATAAGAATGTATGTTGGAGGGGGTAGAATAAAACCGAACAACCAAATATTTTTCCAAATCATTTAAAAATTTAACTGAACCGAAGTGATATTAATATAATGTATCTATAAAAGAAAAAACTAAAACAAAAAAAAACACAAAAATAAATTTTTAAAAAGAAGACTTTCAGATTTTAAAGTAGAAAAAAGAAGACCGTATGCAAGAGATATTTTCATGGATGAAGTGGGGTGAAGGGTAATGTTATATACAACTAAATAGTTGATGCCATAAATTTTAGATTGTACAAACAAAATGTATCTATTGAAAACTCATAAATCCTTGACTAGTTTTAAAAGTTTCTTTAGAAAATGAAAAAAAAAATTTACTCAAAATTAGGTCATATGAGATAAATGTTAGTATAAAAGTTGTTTGGGGTTATCTAGAAACTTGAGATACTCTATATTTAGTAAATTATTGTAACTTGAAGATTTGAAAATTATTTATTTTTGGAAAATTTATTGAAAATTTTATTTGAAAAATTATTTTTTTTTTAATCTACATTAAATAATTGGAATTGTTTTATTATGGTAAAGTATATTAATTTTAATATTAAGCTAAATTTCCTGGAATACATTCTAATTATTAAACAATTGATAAATTTTTTGATTGTTAATATTACACCTTATTTCAAAACACATGGTTAATGAATGGGAAACTATTACTGAATGTCTTAGTTAGACCTCCATTTTTAATATACATAAGTAATATTGTTTTGTTAATTATTTCGGCTTAATGCATTTTTTAAATGATTATTTTCTGCTAAACCTGTATTCGAACAAATAAAAACCATATGACTGCTTATTTTGGACAAAAGCATAAGTGTTAATTTATTGTTAGTTAGCATGGAGTTGTAACTATATTTTATTGTAATTTAATGTCATACATCTCCATTTAACGAGTGCGAGAAATTATTAAAAACTATAAAAGAATCCGAAAAATATTTAGAAGACGACCTTACTTTATCAATAATGTTTCAATTATAATTAGAACAGATTAAAAATATGGTTATTATTTCTATGTACACAAAAATATTTCTGTAATTTATTTTGTGGAATATATTATGTCTTTCCACAAACCGAAGAAACATATATGTGATAAGTGCTATTTTTATTCCTAAGAAACCTAGTTCCAATTACGGAGGAACAAATCACGTATGGTAATCTAATCATATAAGAGGAAAAAATGCTTCCACCCAAATGTCAATAGAACTACATTATGGAGCAATAGAAGCATTCATGAAAATAAGAATAAAATAAAGACGTTCGCTTTGAAGAAATTTAAAAGTAAAATTAAAAATTTTCTAACTTACTCTGTTCCTGCAAACAAGCTATATTTTACAAATATTTCATTTACAAAAATTAAGTCAATTTTATATTTTATTTTATTTTTTATTTCAAACTTAAATCAAGCAGTTACACACTACTTACATCTATAAAAGTTACAGTTATGAAAATTAAATTAAATCAAATACAATTAAATTTATTAATACTTAATAATAATGGGTGTGTAGTTGTATAATTAGTTTAATTGGTGTAGTTGTTTTTTTAAAACAGACTTGGAGAGGGAGAAATCAATTAAGACCTTGTATTTATTTCCCAATATTAACATTCTGTTAATAGGTTCAAATCTACCATAGTTAGTTCTATGGTGCACCAGTGTAAAAAGATTAACGGATCGAAGCCGAGAATTGGTGTTAATAACAATTTTGTCAGAAATAAGTGGAGAAATAATATTTCGTTTAACAATTTCAACAATAAAGGTTACATCAGCAATTTCCCTCCTTTTCTGTAGGGTGTCCAAGTGAATTAAGTTTAATCGATGCTCATAAGGAGGCAGACGAATAGGATTCTCCCATGGAAGATTACGAAGGGCAAACCTTAAAAAATTTCTTTGAATGGCTTCAATTCTTTGAATGTGAACATCATAAAATGGAGACCATACTTGGCTGGCATATTCCAAATTAGGTCGGAGCAATGTTGTGTAAAGAGTCTTTAAAATATATGAATAAGAAAATTCCTTTGACCAACGTTTTATAAATCCTAATAAGGAATTTGATTTATTTATTATGTGATTATAATGTAATTTAAACGTTAATTTATCATCGAAAACCACTCCTAAGTCTTTAATAGAATTAACTCTTAGTAATAATTCACCATTAAAAGAATAATTATAAGTGAATGGATTAGAACGGCGAGTATAACACATTAATGCGCACTTTTTGATGTTAAGAAGTAAGTTATTATTTGTACACCACAGAGAGAAATTATCAAGGTCATTTTGAAGTAAGGCCATATCACTTTCGGACTTAATTTTTTTTAAAATTTTCATATCATCCGCGTAAATTTGTAATCCACTATTTTTAATTACTGAAACAACATCATTAACAGAGATTATAAACAAAAAAGGACCTAAGTGACTATCTTGGGGAACACCTGAGTTAGCTACAAAAGATGATGAAATAGATGACCTGAACAGATCACTATAAAGTCTGTTCACTAAATATGAGTTGATCCATTTTACAAAGATTAACGGGAAACCTAATTTTCGTTATTTAAGTAATATTACACTATGTGGTAAAATGTCAAAAGCTTTACTAAAATCAGCATAGACTACATCTGTTTGTAAGCCTTTTTCCATATTATTAATAAATGTTGAAGTTGATTCCACAAGATTTGTTACCACAGATTTATTTTTTATGAATCCATGCTGACTATGAGTGAGAAAAGGAGCACAATGACTATAAACAGAATTAAGAACAATTAATTCAAAAACTTTAGGTCTCGATAATAACTTAACAATAGGGCGATAATTAAGTACTTCATCTTTAAGATTTTTTTTATATACGTAAGACTTTTTCCAAATTGATGGGAAAATTCCTGATTGTATAAATGCATTGAATAGCATACAAAGGGGAAGAGCAAGTGTTTTTGAACACTTTTTCAAGATTAATTCAGGGACACCATCAGAATCGGGAGACATGTTACTACTAAGATTCACTAAATAGTCCTCTACGACACTTTCATCTATATTTATGTGTGTGAAAGATGTTTTAGGATATTCATTCAGGTGATCAAAATTATTTTCATTAACCGTGAAGATAGATGTAGAATAAATGTGAATGATGAAGATGATATTGTATTAAAGCACTAAACTCTTATAAGGGATTTAGTCAATGGCGAAAAATCATACTCATATAAAAAGCTTCATAGCTTGCATCAAACTTAACTTCAATCCTAAAATTTTTAAAATTAATAAAAAACTATATTTAAATTTAACACCGAAAATCTTTATTAAAATCTATAGAAACGTTTTTATGGAATTCAACTTTAAACTCGTTTTCCCAAATTTTATTTCATTGGTGCTTGTCCGAAAAAAGCACTAAACCGACGAGTGGATAATTTTTGTGTGCGCTAAAGTTGATTTTAATAATAGTTTTTTTATATTACTCGAGTGTAGTTAGAAACTTGAGCGATATTTTGTTATTGCAGATGTTTTTCGTTTTTGAGTTAGTTACTTCAAATTATCGTTTATAGGTTAGTAATAAGATTTAAAAAAATATTAAGAAGAAAACATCTTATCAACGAGACTTCTAAATAAAGTTTTGTTGTAAGTTATAAGTAGATCAAAGTTCACAAGTTCATCCTCAAACAAAACTGTATTGAAATCTCTCTCTCATGTAAACTATTATTCAAGCCCATGCATACTTCTTCGTTAGTTTTGTCAAAATAATCTTTGAAGTGTAAATCTTCAGAACACCTGAAAATATCGCTACAACTTGATTCGAAGCAGTTTTTCTACACAGTATCATGTTTTTTGTAAATTTTTCTTTCAATTAATTTTCTATATAATTTTGTAATTTTTATAACAAGCAGATTATCCTAATTAAATTAAATTATAATAAGTTTGTTAACTTTTACTTGTACTCATAATAAAATTAATTAATTTTTCTGGAAATTTTTCTGTTTAAAAGATCATACGATTAAAAATTATCCACAGTTGAAATATACATTCATGTAGGTATTTCAATTTAATTTAATTTCAAAATTAAAATTTTATAAATTTATTTTATTATTTTTCTAATTTTTAAATATATTTCTTCTGTTTCTATAAACAAGGAGAAAACAACAACATCAATATAAATACAATAAAAACATTACAAATTCGTGATCTGAAATTAAAACAATTTTTTTTTTTGTTTTAAATTACACCTATATTAAAGGTATTTATATTGTATATCCTTAAAAAAATATTATGACATTAGGCATCAAAAAGGATTATACATGTCCTGGAAAATAGAATTTACAACACATATACATATACACCTATATAAAATAAATTAAATAAATTATATTATTATTTTACTTTTTAGTAGTAAAATTTACGACAGAGTCGGTTTCATTTTACTTTTGAATATATTTTTCCACTTATGTTCATTTTTGACTGTTCGCATCGCGTATAAACTTATCGAAGTCAACATTGTAACATCAGTAAGTTTATATGCGATGCGTATTGACTCAATTGGTAAGTAGTTTTTTTTTTTGTACAACGATCAACAAAATTAGAAAAAAACTGTAGTCTACAATATAAATTATTTTCGAATAGCTAGTTAAATTGAGTTAAAGAGTATAGCATCAACTAAGTTAAGAGTATATAAAATTTACAATTAGTCGAGCATGATGAGACCTTGATTGTATAAAACTTTGATTTTATTGATTGTTAAATACGCCGCTGTTCTGGGAAATTTACTCAAAATCAAAAATTAATATTTCAAGACTTTTATATTATTTCAAGACTCTTATTTATATTTAATACTCAAGATTTACCCTTTAAAGTTTAAAACACTGCCTTCTTCTATTGATTTTGGTCTATATAGACTAATAAAAATAATTTATTATGGTTTTTTGACTTTGCTTTTATGTTTTAAATGTCATCCAATAATGAATGTAATCTGGGGAGATATACAGAAATCACGGCTTCTACATGTACCAGTACAGCACATTATATTAATTATTGCTCTACTTACCTTGTTTCGTTTTTTTTGTGGATTCAATAACATGAAATATTCAAACTTATTTCAGAACATGATCAAATAAAAAATAGCTTTGTTATTAGTTTGCCAATTGTCTTCCTATGAGCCATTTAACTTTCTGGTATTATTGCGTCCATTATCCTTCTTCATTCATTCATTTATGTCAACAAGAGCTCAGAGTTCATTTATAGTACATAGCTATATTTAAACAATTTAATTTTTCTTAAAAATTAAACTATCAAAAATTGGTAATTTCAAAAATATCTTTGACAATTATTATTAAAAACTACAAAATTTTTAGTAGTTGTTTACAAAATATTTTTCAAAGAATTCTTCTGCTCAGGAAATTTGCTCAAATAATCATTGTACATTTTTATACTAACATTTTAAATTGATTCCAAGCCATTAAGGTACATGTTGGCGCTGTATCTCAGCTGACTAGATTT
This sequence comes from Argyra leucocephala, assembly GCA_963942445.1. Lineage (NCBI taxonomy): Eukaryota > Metazoa > Arthropoda > Insecta > Diptera > Dolichopodidae > Argyra > Argyra leucocephala. The sequence continues at coordinate 79,024,915 of OZ012681.1, read as the reverse complement.
TCTGGTATGATAATTGTGAACTTGATGATTCGTAGCTAAATTCAAATTGGATTTGATGTTGTTGTTATTTATGTTAGTTATATGTAAAATTTGTTTCATGTCTCCAAAATCTACTACTTTTTAAAATATTGTTTTATTTATGGATTTGGTTGGTAGGTGTGCGAATAGAAAGACAGTACAAATGTTTTATGGCTTTGTTCTGTATTCTTATAGGATTATCAAATTATTAATGTATGTATTGATACATACATTGTATGTATTAATGTATGTATCATGTATGTATGCGTCCAAAATATTTAGCGCAAAAGAAATTACACTATGAAAAATATTATAAAAGACTTGGTTTTTCATATCAGTTGGCACTCTATATGCAATTTGGAAAACACCAGTTACTTTACGTGTCTTTTTTATCAATTCCGATATTTAAAGATTCCAATTAAGTTCATTATCAATAATTATATACCCAGGTATTTATAGCTATTTATTTTTTCAATCGGAATATTATTGTATTTTACTGAGATCTTTCTGTAATTGTCTTTTATAATCATGTACTTGGTTTTCTTAGTGTTGACAGTTTTCTACATCCCAGCTACGTGTCAAATAACCTATCCATCATACAGACAAATAAGCATTATCTTTGCTTAAATATTTCTGGATCAATTCAAAATATGAACAGATTACAGTATACCAGCAACATCAAGATTTAGAATGAAATTGGAGCAGATATTCAAATATTTAAATCTAAGGTTAAAGGTAAGTTACGTAGCGCAAAGATCATTCTAAAAAAAATCATGAACTAAATAAACCTATTAAGTAGGTTCCCTTCCCCTTAAACATTAATTCTATTATTTTTTTTTTTATTTGTATAGTTTTTATTGAATCTTTCTAATCTAGAAACTAACAATAATTAGATCAAATCTTAGCCTAAAGAATTGGAAAATCCCTGCCATTGCATTGACTTTTCCATTTAACAAAGTAAATTAATTTATAACAGTGATAAGTATGAATAAAAACAACAAAAATTGAAAATATAATATAAAAAGATAAAAATAACAAAAGTTATTAACATTATAGATTAATTAGATATTTTTTTCCTCTTTTTTAAGCCTAATATGACCTCTGTTTGTGATTAGTTTTTTTTGCTAGAGCGCTCGGATAATCTTCCAGTTTTCGTAGATAGTTTCGACTATATCTGACGATATCTTCGCTGACCATCGGAATTTTTAGATCTCTGTGAATGTTTGCATTTTTAATAAACCAGGGGGCTCCAGAGAGATCCTCCTTAGGACTTTTCATTGAATTTTTTGTAGTCTTTCTACATTGGATGAAGAAGCAGTGCCCCATATTTGAATTCCATAAGTCCATATCGGTATTAATTCTATTATAAAAAAAATTACTTGATCTATCTTATCCTGTACCTTCGCTTAATTCTTCTACCTTAAATAATATTTAAAATATTCAAATAAATATTATGTACTAATAAATCTAATATAAATACTAAAACTAATTCTAATATTATTCCTGTTTTGAAAATTAACACAACTAAATTACTACAATAATAATTTTAATAATGTTCACTCCTAGTTATTCTAATGATTTTCTCTAAATTGTCTAAAAATAAATTTATTAGTGAATCTTTTCTAAGAACTAAGCTTTTAAATTCAAAAATTTGATTTCGGATCAGTTCAATAAATATGAACATTTTGTTGAAGGAAACATCATTGTACCTCAAAGTGAACCTTCTAACCAAATTGTCTTCTAAACACACTGCTCATTCCATAGTTTATTCATTTTCATTCATTTTCATTTCTATATACATCCTCAGTCCCAAGCTAATCAATCCTTCCTTAGCTAATTCATAGAATATTTTCACCTGTTGTGAAATTAACTCAAAAACCTCTTTACGACAGTGATAAGTACTTTTTAGCTAAACTAAGGGAGAAGAAAATTTTGGTAATGCAATTCTTTACCCTGATTCAACAACAAGGACTTATAAAGCTATTTGTTTGTGTGAGTATAGTTTTAACACGTTGGGTCGTTCAGAAATTTGTTTACTAATTTATCAATTAGTTTAACTCTCATTTTCTTGTTCAGTATTTTACTGCTGAGACATAACGTCGACTGACTATTGTATTCAAAAATGTTTCTATTATTCCATTTTTTGTACAGCTACTTCTCTCATATCCTATTAATCTATACTTATAAAAGAGAAAGTTTGAACAGTTATTAATTATCAATAAAGGAACCGGATGCAATACACCAGAACCAAAGAAACAATTACAAAGCCATCAAATGACATGTTTGGCTAGCTGCCATACAACTCCTAGCACCTATGAGGCATCTTTCCAAACCCTAAAGTGTTGCAGATCTGAAAATTTATACTTTAGTACTCCTTCAAAAATAAAGGAATGCGACTATTACCGATTTCATAAAAATAACTTTTGTAATAAGCTAATGAATTTAACACCTTTATACGCTGGGTGGCGCAGTAAGTAGAGCGTCTGCCTTTCAATCGAAAGATCCCAGGTTCGATTCCCGATGAAGCAAAAATAAAAAAAAAATGCTTTATGGATTTTTCGACTTGGTCCAGTACCCTTTGTCATTGGGATATAATAAATGACAAAAAATAATTGAGAGTATAATCTGGTAACAAATTAAATAAAACGAAACTATTCTATTTAAGAAGCCTTAATTCCTGACAATAGCAGTAGTTTTCCACATTTAATGCGTTGATAAGCCAGTAATTTGTTAAATAAATACTCGAAATATTGTAGATATTGTAGTGGTTAATTGCAGTACCGTACTTAATTAAAGCACGAAAAGGTGATTCTACCTAAGTTATTTCTACTGTAAGGGTGAAAAAAAAAAAAAATACACAGCTTGGTGAAGGCCAAATTTCAGAAGAATTAATTGTCAAAATTGAAATAGCAACGATCAGTACAATTATACAAAGTATTGAAGAATTGAGTGAAAAAGTATTTCCGAATTTTCGGAATCAGTATAAAAAATTTTCATGGCTATGTGAATTACCTACAAATAATTTTGACAATTCGGTTTATTAATCAGAAAATACTGCAGAATATTCCAGGGGAATCAATGAAAATGAAGCTGTTAACTACCGAACAAAATTTCTTTATTAATTGGATTTGCCTTCTCATCAATTGGAATTAAAAGTAGCAGCTTCAATATTGCTTGAGGCAGCCAAAACTATGGTACGAGATTAATAATAAGAACTTTGCATCCTCATTTCATTTAAGCATAAATTTAAATTGATTATGAAAAAGTTGGAATATTTATTTCAAGAATACCTCAATAGCAAGGAACTTGTTTGTTTGTACTCCATCAGAAAAAACCGAAATATTGTTTACAAAGAAATAATTTTAATATAAGTATAGTTTAAGTTGTAGTATTGTTGATGTTGTTAACGTACTTTGACAAAACCATTTTTTTCAATTCGGTTCATAAACCAAACTTCTATACTTTTGTGGTCGATCCGGACAACGTCGGATAACTTTGCTAGTCTACAAAAAATTAAAAATTCTTTTCATTGGGTTTATTTTATTCTGATTCAAGCAGATGTTTGGTTCCAACTTTCCTCAGTTTCAACTCATTTAAGTTTATTACAAAAGTGAAGACAATCTAAAAATTTTTAATTTATTTTAAAGTGTCTGACATATTTAGACCTAATCCAACTCTGACAAGTTTTGAATGTTTTTGCTTTTATTTTCTTCTGATCAAAAAGAATCTTTATTATTTTATAATCATCATTATCATCATTATCATTATAGCAATCATCAACATCATTATTATTTAAGGATTTCTTAATGGAATTCGTAATTTTTTTTTTCCTTGCAATACAAAAAAAAAATATTCTTTTGTTTTGTTTTTTATTGTAAATTCTAAGAAAAATTCAAACTCTATTAAAAATGTTTATAGAAAAAAAAGAATTGCTTCTAGGCAAAAAAACAGAAACAAAAATAAAAAAAAAAATTAAAAAACAAAAACAAAAGGTAATAGAAAAAAAATATCCTTTAATGTATGAATTACTTAGGAATTCTTATAAATTGAAAACCAATGCATTCCAATACAATAAAAGGATAACAAAAAATAATACGTAGGTATATCTACAATATTATTTTTTCATCATATTAGGTTGTACGACGTATTAAGTATAAGGATTTACAATTTCAAGGATTCAAATAATATAAAACCAAAATTATATTATATTATCTTGATGTCCTTTCTATATACTCTCTTGAAATCGATCGTCAAACGTGAGATAACAATATTTGTTTTGATTAGGAATTAACAAAAATGTCCTGATTGTGATGGAATTATTTTTATACGTTGTTTACTATTAATTTTTGGTTTTTTTTTTTTGTCTGTTTTGAAATTCCTTTGAAATACCTAGGATAGGATCAATTTTTATTTTAATTGTTTAAAAATATTTAGTTTTAATTTTATTTATATATTTTGATTGGGTGATGTGATTACAATACTAATGTTTTATAAGCTGAATAAACATTATTCATATATCAAATGAAATTCATAGTTCATTATATTTTTGTAGGTTTTGTTTTTATTTTAGATTTTACTTAGGATTCTTTTGATTGTTTTGAAAACTGAAAAAACATTGGATTATTTTGTGGTAAAATTTGGAAGCTAGATCACCATTATTGCAAAAATAAAACATATTATTGATCTTGAATTATTACTATCATTTAATTGTTATTAATTTCTTTAATCTAAAAACAGGTAAAAAAAACAGTGAGATATGATTAATCCGTGTTTTTGCATGAACCGACATTGCAAAGAGCTTATTCATCATAAAATTAGAACGGGTAAATAGAACAGAGGTATTTATTACATCTGCTATTTAATAACTTTGAAGAACCATGCAACATCATTTAGTCCTATGGGCAACATGCAATGTATTGTGACGAAAAAAAATCGCAGAGATTAGATTTTTATTTTAATAAGTATATATTAATAGTATAATTTAATCTGAATTAAAAATAAATATAATTTTTTGAATCTAAGAATTATTATTATTTCACAATTTCTATAATATTAGACTAATGATTCGAAATCCGTTGTACATTAATTTTAGGCCTGATTATGGCATTTTAGGTAGTTAGACAGACTGAATTATACTCTAATTATTTCTCTGTTATTCTATCAAACTTGATATGATTTGTATATAGCTTGATATAAGCTTATATTTCAATTTAGATTATTATTACTAACTTGTTTTGCTTAACTCACTAGCATTCATTAATTTAAAATTTTCTAAAGACTTTATTTTGTAAAATCTGTAGGCTATACATTATTTGTGTTCAATTCAAAAAATTCAAAATTACCTCAATGATTGGTATATATTGCAAAACTTTAATTTATAATTAAGTTTAGTTCCCTATTGAAAATTTTTAAATGCAATAAATATGTTATATACAATATATACATATTTTATTATTATTATTATTTTATTTATTGCCTTAATGTATATTTATACAATATGTTATTTTCATATATTTTCATTCTATATTTCATGAGCTTATATTACTAGAATATTTACACCATACCCACAATAAAATTGGATTGAATAAAATTCATAAGTTGATATTTTGTTTTATTTATTATTTACTTTTCATGAGATAGAAATACTTATCCGAGAGTAGTATCTAGTTTAGAATGAAGAACGAAAATTTAAAAAAATATTGCTAATTGAAATATATACCGTTATATATCAACTATTTTCAATTATTTTCAACGTAGGAAATGGAAATGGATTGGCCACACATTTAGCCGACCAACAGGAGACTTTTCAAAAGCTTTTCTTGAATGGAATCTGCCGGATCGAAGAAGCGTGGTCGCCCAAAAACAACGTGGCGCTGAAGAGTAATGAATGAAGCAAGCACATGTGGAAAAATTTGAAGTGAAATCAAGTCGCTTGTTCAAAGTCGGTTCGGTGGTGGTGAAAGCTTGTTGATGCCCTATAAACCCACGAGGATCAATAATGATGGAATATTTTCAATAAATTCGAATTTAAATGAAAAACATTTTTTTTTATAAAGGTTTAAAAAATTTATTGGCATGTTTTTGAAAAAAAAATTGTTTATATAAACGTTTGCATATATTTTTGTGAGGACACTTTAACCCACGCGTTTCAAAATGTTTTCATCGAGATTCCCTCAGCTACTTATAATTTCTCTTTTGATACTGGTATCTTGTTTTTGGTATTATGTATTTAATATTTTTTGAATACAAATTTTTGTTTTCTTTCAATAAATTTTTATTATGTATTTTTGTATTTATTAACATTTCGGAAGCAACATACCTCCATCATTTAGTGCTTGTGACAAATTAGTCAAGAAAACAAAGAGACATATAAGCTATCTTCTAATCCGACACATCCTACAATAATAAGTATTTAAGAGCTAAGTCAGAAAGCTCAGTTATTCTTTTTTGCTTCCAAGCCGCCAAACTGGCATCAGGGGAAATGTAAAAGTCGATATACTTGCAAAATCGGGTTGATAAAAAGGGTACACACTTACGTGAAGCGAGTTGAAACAGCGAACCCGTAAATAACAAACTAAAACAAATCAAACGGTAAACTTCAAAGTGGAAAACTATTGATTCTGTAAGCCGAAATACGGACGAATTCTAAGTCTTTCTGGCGACTTGTTAATTCTAAAAGAAAAACAGATTAATATCCCAATTATATACATTTAATAATCAAACATCTAATGATGCAAATGAAATATCTAACTATTTTAGAAAATTTTTTGAAAGTAATTATTCTTCTTCAACCTTTACAGTTAATGAAGCAAATTTCCCTCATTTAGAAACCTTTCCAAACATACCACTTGAATCAATATCCTTTACACGAAGCAATGTTCAGATTTACTTAAGTAAACTTGCTTATAATACAGTTCCAGGCCCGGACGGTCCGCCTGAAATCATATTACAAAACTGTGCAGATTCTTTATCTTTCCTTATTTCTTTTCTATTCAATAAATTTTTAACTTCTGGGGTATTCCCAAGTTTTTGGAAAAAGTCCTTTATAAGACCAGTTCACAAAAAGGATTTAAAGATTAATTTTTCAAATTATAGACCTATTGTCAAACTATCGAGTTTACCTAAAGTGTTTGAACTTATGGTATTTGATACGATCTATAATTACTGTTCTTCATTTATAGTAAATGAGCGTGGCTTTGTAAAAAAAAGGTCAACTGTAACAAATCTTATAGAATCAGCCTCAACTTTTTTGAAAACCATGGAAGCCGGTAAGCAAACAGATGTGGTTTACACTGACCTTAGTAAGGCTTTTGATCTCTTACAACATAGTGTTATTCTCTTCGAACTTCAAAAATGTGGTTTTCCGTATTTTCTAATTAAATGGATTGACTCTTACCTTAGTAATAGATGCTACAGTGTTTTTTTCAGAACAGCAACTTCAGCGTCTTTTTTTACTAACTCTGGAGTGCCACAAGGCAGTCATCTCGGACCATTGTTATTTATTATTTCTATAAATGATGTCACTAAAATTATCCAGAGCATTGGTATAAAAATTTACGCCGACGACATGAAAATTTTTAAAGTTCAAATAACGACTCCTTTTCTCTTCAAAAAGACTTAAACAATTTTATGAAATGGTGTAATTATAATGGTATATTTTTAAACGTTGATAAATACGCCATCATATCGTTTACTCGCTCTACAAATCCTATGTCTAATAATTATACCTTTGATGGTTCTATAATTATATGAGTCATCGAATTTAATGATCTTGGCGTGACTTTTGATTCTAAACTTACATTTAACATACATATTAATACAGCATTAACAAAGCAAACTCAATATTTGGTTTTATAAAAAGATGGTCTAAGGAAATTGATGATCCTTATGTTACTAAATCGTTATTTACGACATTAGTCAGACCAATCCTTGAATATGCTAACCAAGTTTGGCACCGTTTTTGTCGCCAACACATTGATAGAATAGAAAGTATTAAAAAACATTTTCTTAGGTTTGCATTAAGAGCTTTGAATTGGAATAATCCCTTAATATTGCCCCCCTACATTGAACATCTTAAACTGCTTAATATGTATACTTTAGAAGGTAGGAGAACTGTGTTAGGTATTATTTTTATAACCCAAGTACTGAATAAACACATTGATTCACGTTATATTGATAACATTTTAAGAAATACAATTAACACAAGAGCACGATTTAGGCATGAAAACATATTTTCTATTACATTTCACAGGACTAACTACGGAAAATATGAGCCTATTAACAGAATGCTGATAAACACAAACCAATACAACACAACAATAAATTTTGATATGAGTAAAGATGTTGTAAAGAAATCCTTATTGAAAGTAATTTCCTGATTTCATTAGGAATTTTATGTAAACTAATTGTATAATTTTTACAATCTCTATTTTAAATTACTAATTGTATTTGTTTTATATTTTATTATTGTAAAATGGTTTTATTGTAAATTTTAATATTGTAATTTGTAAACACTTGAACTAAGTAAGAGTAAATAAATAAATTGCTTTAAAAAAGCCTGCATGAATTAGTTTACATAAACACAATAATAGTTTTAGAGTAGAATACTCCTTCTGACATTCTCTGACTATTCATCTTATATATATATATACAATTTCCTTTTTACGAGTGCATAATCTGATTGTGTGTGTATTGTATTGTATTGTAGACATATCTCAATTGGGTGTAGAATAGATATTCCTTTTATTTTATTGAATATTGTGTGGATCAAAATATTTTTTTATGTTTGCATTTTGATCTAATAATTTTAATTGCTTATTAGCCCAGTTGCTTAAAGCGTCATGTTAATATCGAAAATTTTGTGTATAAGTTCAATTCACTGTTGAGTCGAATTTTTTCTTCTTTATTAAAAATTTTTTTTTTGGTAATTATATTATAAAATTTATAATATTAATTTTTAAAAAGAATAAAAAATATTTTTTTTTGATAAAAAAAAGTAATTTTTAATTATTATTCTCTTCTCAATTATTTCAACAAAACACGAAATCGTTTAGTTAGAATAAATCCATGCATACAAATTATGTATACATGTATATATATTATAAATATTATATAACTCATTTTAAGTATGTATGTATGAAATAAAATTAGTTTGTCCGGATTTTACAACATAGTTTAAAAACAATTTTTTTTCCTGTTGTCAGCTAAATTCGGTGTTTAATAATATTTATCGGGAGTTTGGGGTTAATGTAATAATTTACAAATTTTGTTTTTTTCCTGCTATCTACACATCTCTGCCGTCAGAAAAATCAGGATTTAAATTATACGGTGTAGTGGTTTGGGGGTGGCAGCCCCTTACAAAAACAAAAAAAAAATTGATTAATATTTAAATTTTTTAACTTAATAACAATAAAAGTAAACTTCTCCTAAAACTAAACTGTATCACTGTGTAATCGCGAAAATTGTTTTCGCGAAAATTAAAATCTGAATTTTTACCTGAATTTTGATTTTCTGAATATTGTAAACCAAATATCATAGTTATAGTCGCGTATTTATGATTGGTGTTCTATATCGTCATTGTCGCAGTGACAGCCGCTTTTTTTTGTAATTTTAGGGTGACAGCTAATTTCGTGGCACTCATGATAAAAATAAAGAAAAGTTTTGAGATTTTTTAAGGTTTATGTAATTTTTTTTTTATGTTTAAGATTTAATTAAATTTCCGAATTGGATTTTTTAAAATGCTGTCGTTTTTAAATTATTCAAGTGATCGCGTTACAGAATACCAAAAATTTTAGTGACATCATTGACTATCGCAAGGGTGACTAGCGCTTATCACAATATTTTTTATAACAAAAAATTTAGTTAGAAAATAAAGCTACCACTCCAAAATGCCACTAAACCTTCTTCAAAGTGTATTTGCACAAAAAAGTGTTCCATCCTAAATCGTTCTAGAGCACCCTAGAACAGTTTATTGAACAAACCTAATAATTGAAAGTTTTAATGTAGCAGAAATACATAACATATGTATATTTATAATTTATGTACATATTTCGTCACATGAGTATTATTTTATCCCATATGCCAATTTTGGGTAAATTGACCTAACGATTAATCTATAGATTTTGAAGTCTAATCTTTCAGAATTTCTGGTCCGTTTTGATATATCTTATTTAGTTTCTGAGATAATGAGTATTGATATTGTTCCATATTTTTTTTTTATTTATTTATTTATTTACTATTTAGTTCAAACAGTTTACAAAATATAATACAATTTAATTATTAAAATTTTGAATTAACACAATGTATCAAATAAGATTTATGATTTAAAGTTTAAATTACTTTGAAATTTAATACAACACAGTTTTTATAAAAAACAAAAAACAAAATTAGATAAAATAAATTTCATCAGAAAAAAAGAGAAAATGAAAAGTTATTAAAAGTATTAAAAGTTAATTATAACACTACAAATTAGTTAATATTAGTAGCGGAAAAACAAGATTAATTAGGAGGACTAGTGGAGCAAGTGAAACAAGGTTTTCTTTAAACTGGTTTTGTTCAAAGAAAAGTCAAAGTTTTTGTATTGATTAACTGCCATTAACATTCTATTAATTGGCTCAAATTTACCATAATTAGTTCTATGGAAAGGAAGATTAAAAAGATGTTCAATACGAAAACGCGTACTGGTGTTAATGTACGAGTTAATATGATCTTTTAAAATTTTGGAATCAATTTCACCATTGTATACTTGGGATATGAATAAGATATCTGCAACAACCCTTCTTGATTGCAATGTGTTCATCTGAAGAAGCTTCAGACGATTTATGTATGGAGGTAGGATTATTGGGTTAGACCAGGGAAGATTACGTAGAGCATATCGCAAAAAATTTTTTTGAATAGATTCAATTCTATTAATATGAGTGGAATAGTGAGGTGACCAGACAGGGCTTGCGTACTCAAGGGGGGGGCGAACAAGAGTAGTGAATAAAGATTTAGTAATGTATGGATCATCAAATTCCTTAGACCATCTTTTAATAAAACCTAACATAGAATTTGCCTTGTTAATTATGCTATTAAAGTGAAGTTTAAATGTGAGTTTATCGTCAAAAAGTACGCCAAGGTCTTTAAAATGAGAAACTCGGTTGATTAGTTTAGAATTAAAAGTATAATCAGTTATTATTGTAATCAATCTACGAGTAAAGGAAATAACAGCGCATTTATCAATATTTAGGAGAAGATTATTATAGCCGCACCACTTAAAAAACGAATCAAGATCGTTCTGTAGTACAGTACAATCATTATATGAAGATATTATTTATATCCACCTATTTTACATGTATGTAACGAATTTTTATCCCATACGCCATAAAATGTAATATTTATCCTATATGCCATGTAAAAAGCAAATTTATTTTATTAGTACTATTTTCACCTAACTCCATTGCCCATGGATTTGGAATGAAATAATAACCAAAAAAATTTTAATATTATTTTGTCCCATACACAAGAGACTTTAATTATACGGATGTGGAACAAAATAATGTTGATTTGAAAATATTTAATCAGGTTTGGAATTTACAAGATGAAGAAAATGTAAAATTTTATTTCAAATTTGTTAGGCAAATAAATATAAAACGACGCCGAACTGATTCTGATGTAAAACAAAATTCTTTTATGTTTTATTTACAAGTGGAAAGCGACCCCATAGAGATGGTAGAACGTTTTTTCTAAATACTCTATCGATAACTCAGACCCGAATTTACAATTTCTTTAAAGATTTGGATAAAAACTGTGGTATACCTACACAAACAAAAAAAGGAAACATGCTAAGAGAGTAACAACTTCACCAGTGAAATTGAAACATATTCAGTCATTTCCTGTTATATATTCACATTATTGTCGTGCGAATTCGCTAGGAAAATATCTCGAAAGTGAATTAAGTTTACCCAAAATGTATAACTTATATAAAGAAAAGATTGCTGAACCACTTAAAATATCAGTATATAGGAAAGTATTAAACAGTTAATTAAACTTTTCTTTTTTTAAACCAAAAAAAAATCAATGTATCTACATAAAATGAATAAAGATCCATCTAGAACTCAATTGCTACATTTTGATTTGCATAAAAAAGAAAAAAATATGGTAAAAGCGGAACGGGATGCAGATTGTTCAAATATAGACAAAAATCACTGTATCTTATCATTTGCAAAGTGTTTTTAGTCTACCTAAAGCAGCAGGATCAATATTTTATTACAAACGAAAACTAAATACATTTGAAAAAACCTGTTAGACTAAGGCAACTTCACAAATATATGAAATAAAAGTTTATTTTCTTTAAAATAAAAAAAAAATATTTGTTTACTTTAAATTATTTTAAAATTACTTTGATTATAGATACTGGGGTTGGCTCTTATTGAAAAACTGATATTTTACTTCAGAGAAAAACTTCTGCAATTTCTATTTTTTATCATAGAACTAGCAAAGTTACCCGACGTTGTCCGGGTCGACCACAAAATTAATCGGATCTTTATTTATTTCAATAAAGTTTGATTTATGTAAATTGGTTTATCAAAAATATTCTAATATTTTTTTTCACTACGATAAAAAAATATCAACAATACTCCAACTTAAGCTGTACTTATACTAAAATTATTTCTTTGTAAACAATATTTTGGTGATCTTTCTTTGATGAAGTATAAGCAAATACGTTCCTTGCTGTTGAGGTATTCTTGAAATAAAGAAATGTTCGTTTTTTCCACAATCAATTGGAATTTGTACTTAAATGAAATTGGGATGCCAAGTTCTTATTCTTAATCTAGTACCGTAGTTTTAGCTTCTTCAAGTTTCGTAGAGGAACAACAACTTCATTTTCATCGATAGATGTATCTATCGATTTGTACACATGGACCCCCTGGAACACTCTGCAGTATTTTCTGATTAATAAAACGAATCGTCACATTTTTGTGGCTAATTTACATAGCCACTTCACATAGTCATTTAAAAATTTTATACTGATTCCTAAATTCGAAAATACTTTTTCAGGACAATACATGTTTTTTTTATTTTTCATAGAATACCTATGAATAAATTTTCAAGTCTGTAACACAATTTTTTTTTGAAACATTTCTGATAGAGTATGTAAGTGTAAATTTTCATGTCTGTAACACTATTGGTTTTTATTCCTGAGACATACATGCTAAGAGTTGTACGGCAGCAACCCGAACCAGTCCAAGTTTTTGAAATCGGTAACAGTCGAATTTCTGTATTTGTGCAAGAGTATCTAAGTGTAAGTTTTTATGCCTGTAACACAATTGGTTTTTAAAATATTCCTGAAACGTACGTGCTAGGAATTGTACGGCAGCAACCCGAACCAGTCCAAATTTTCGAAATCGGTAACAGTCGAATTTCTTTATTTGTGAAAGAGTATCTAAGGGTAAGTTTTCATGCCTATAACACAATTGGTTTTTGTAATAGTCCCGGGACGTACGTGCTGGGAGTTGTACGTCAACAACCCGAACCAGTCCAAATTTTCGAAATCGGTAACATTCGAATTTCTTTATTTGTGAAAGAGAATCTAAATGTAAATTTTCATATCTGTCACACACATGGTTTTTAAAATATTCCTGAGTCTTGCTAGGTGTTGTACGACAGCAACCCGAACCTGTCATCTGATGGCTTTGTAAAGTACCGCGTCCGGTACCTTATTTCACCATGAATAACTTTACAAAATTTCAGAACTCTATCTTTAAAACTGTGGACGTGTATAGCGAACAAACAAACAAACAAACAAACAAACAAACAAACTTTCCCTTTTATAAGTATAGATTACCATTTTAATGTATTTTATTTAATAAATTTTCCCGACTTGTTTCGACTTATTCATTATAAAAAAAAGCTATATTAAAAATCTATATAAAATTACTTTATTCCATATTACTTCTTAACCATTATTTTAAAAAAATATTGTCACATATACAAAAAAACTTTGTACCATGTCATACATCAAGAACAAATAAAAAAAGCTATGTATGAGGTGGTATAAAGTTAATAATTTACTTCCAATAATTAAAATGATCATAACTTTTTTTAATATGAACTAATTATCTTCAAAATTTAAATTTAAGTGCAAAATTGTTCAATTTAAATTAACAATCTTTCAAAATCAAATTTAAATTTTTATCGGCTGGTTTTTTAGTATTTTCACCCTAAACATTGAAAATCGATTTACTCAAAATGTACTAAATGGCGTATGGGATAAAATAATTCTCATGCAACGATTTGTTAAATGAAACAAAATATTAAAATCATTGATTTTTGTGTTGAAAGTTTTATTAGAACTTAAAATTGTAGTAAATAATAATAAAAAATAATTTTTTTAATTGGAAAGTGATACATACTTTGCTTGAATTCTTACAAAAATTTTGACTATTAATGAAATTCTTTAAGTTAACGGCAATGGTTCTTGTCCTATACGGTTTTCAGTCGAATTTTTGTCTTTTTCTTAAAATGTTTTCTCCCGAATAGGTTTCACGTATCGAAATTTTGCTCCTCCTAAATTATTTATTAAAACTTTTGTAAACAAATCAAATAGGTCTGAGTAGCCATACTACAGCAGGTGCTTTGTCGGCATCATGATGTAGAAGACTCGAATGTGCCGCAGGCCTCTAGTAAATATATAAATTAGAATGCTTTTTTTTGAAAAATTAATTAAATATAAAAAAAATTTAGAATAGCTAAATTATTATTTTTAAATTTAAAAGCTTGAAAATTTTAGTCGACTTATTTTTTGTTTAAAATTTACTTCATAGAAAATTTTACCGCAAAAAAAAAATACTCTAGTGTTATTAACAAGATCCGATATTAAGTACACATTTACACCCAAAATTAACAAACATGTAAAATGATAGCTACATAAGTTCATGTGTATTGTATACAAATAATATATCAAATTCAATGCACTTTAAATATATCTTATTATATAATATAGGTACATTTTTTTTCTTAAGCCCTTACAATACAAGCGAAACGCAATACTAACGTTAAATTCTGATTTTTTTTTTTAGCAAAATAAACTAAATTTAGAATATTTCCTGTAGAAGTGTTCTGCTGTAAGTAAAAAAGTTATATATACATATATTATATATTATATATATCCTAATATATAATACAGAATAATAAAATTTTACATTTTGCAAAACAACAAACAAAAAACAAAAATAAAACAAACAAAAACTTAAAACCTTTTTTACTACTTCCTATCTTCTAAGCTTAAAACTTTCATAGATTTAGCAATGAGTACAATTCTAGCAAATATATATATATATATATATATTAAAAAAAAAAACAAATCTTGTTTTATTTTTAGACCCTTAAATTTCAACAAAATCTGTCCATTACGGTTTAACAAAATATAACCAAAGGTATCCTTTTAATTGCTGTGGGAAATCCTACCTGTCATGTATAATAGAACAACAGGAATAAAAAAAAAAAAACAAAACAAAAACAATAAAATGAAAATGGAGAGATTTCGAAAATTCTAAACCAAAAGAAAATTTAAGGTAGAAAATTTGTTAAAATTTAGAAAAAAAAACGTGTATTATTATTTCGAATATTTTTATTTTGTAGACTCAGATACAGGGTATTTAATAAAAACTTTATACTAAAATATTTTATTATCAAGTCCGAATAATAGCTCCAACAATACTACATTATTAATGTAGAAAAATACATCCTATAATTATTGGGTTCAAATAGAAATACTAGAAATTGTCTTTTTTCCTGAACTAAATCTTAAAGGATTTATATTTCACTTGGTCAATGTCACTAACAATGATATACTGATGTGTTCAATACCTAGAAAGATTATATCCCTAATATAACAGAAGTTTTTTTTCTATTACTGCTACGTTTATGACAAATTTACCATGTCAATGTATACAACTTTCAATAGTGTATTGGCTTATAAGGGTACATCAACCGTATTTACAATATATTTGACAGAATTTAATGGTAAACCTAGACGGGCAGGTCCGCTTTTGAGAAGCATCTTAATCTTGTGTAGACTATCTGGTCCAATATCTTTTGGTTGTAGCAGTTATTTCCTCTTTTACAGATTTCACGTGTTAGTCTTTTCTTATGACTGAGTTTCGTACATACCACAGGCGCATTGACAATTGCTCTGAGTACCTTTGCTTGAACACGTTCAATAATTTCTATATTTGAATTGCTTGTCGTACCCCACAGTTCGATACCATAAGTCCATATTGGTTTCAGTATACTTTTATAGACCAGGACCTTCCTTTCTAGAGATAGTTGTGCATTGTTGCCAATTAGCCAGTACAAGTTGGGAAATTATAAACGTAGTTATTTACTTTTTGTTGCAATACAAGAATAATACGAAAGAAGTAAAAGATAAAAATTGTAACTTTTATTTTACATAGAAAAAAATAATTAAAGCACTAGGTAAACACTACAATTGGAATTCTTTTATTTTGATACCAGCATTTTTAATTTTATTCCGACTTATTTTTTTATTGTTAATTAATTGAGATGCAAATCTGTAGATCTGATTCTTTACGACATTTTTATATAATTTTTTGTCAATTTTGAATACTTTTTTTTTTATTACTATAATCCCAATCTAAATATTTCTCTCTCTCTCTCTCTCTTTTTCTCATTTCATTTTCTTAAAATTTTGATAAAAAAAAAACGAAAAATAAACAGATTACTAAAATGAGAATTACTACAGGTCCAAAATTTTTAATCCTATGTTGTAGGTAACTACGTCCTATTTGTTCTCTTTATAATCATTTTTATTTTGGGTAACAATAATCCCTTAAAGGAAATAAATTTTCAAAAGTTGTTCACTTTTCAGTCAAAATATTTTGCTGGAGTAAAGACTTTTACAATATAATACCTATACAGTGTAGGCACACACATTGCCACACTTAAGCAAAATTTATAGTTATTATCGTTTAGTCATACGAAAGACTCATATTTACCTACACCTGCATTTTTTTTTATTTTTTTTTTTTTTATATATAGCTATAATATATTTTTTTTTATTTTCAATTCTGATTCTTAACATCCTTGGACTGAAGGACAAAATACTTTTTAAATTATATATTATGTACATTATACTTATATAAAATATCTGATGTCATAAGTTAGTACAAATGTTTTGTACTTTGCAAAGGATAAAATAACATCGGTCTGATTTTTTTCTCTTCATCTGTTTGGGAAAAAAAAAATAACTTGGATAGGCGGGAGGAGAGGATTTTTTTTATTGGTTTTTGTTATAGAAAAAAAAGATTTGTGTTTTTGATTTGTTATGATTTTTTAATTTTGAATTTGAACTTAGTTTAACATCATGAAAGAAAAAACCATTTCGAAAAAATGTAAGTTATGGTTAGTTGAATTGTCGTAAAGATTCCACATGCATTCATAGGTATCTACATATTTGTGATATTTTGATACCGAGGTGGGTATAGTTTCTGAGTAAAGACCAATAAACATATTAGTTGAATAATTTTATTGCACATATTTATATATATACATTTATAAAAGAAGAGACATAGTTACTATATATATAAAATATATTTAATAATCTTACTTTGAATGTAATTTGTCATATAACTTAATATCTTTTTCAAATTAGAAGCTGTATAATGTATGAAAATTTGGAAAGTAAATTTTGATACTAAATAAATTAATTGGTAGAACTGTTACGTTTATATTTAGAGCAAATCAAAAATAATGTACGGTCCTGAAAACAACCATGAGGTCTGGTCATCTGGAGAAGAATATAAAAATAGTAACAGTATGGCATAGTTCCATTTTATTTTTAATGATAACCAAAAATCTCAACTAATTATAATTTATTTTATCCCAATGATAAAAGGTACTGGACCAGGTCGAAAAATCCAGAAAGCATATTTTTGCCTTTGTGAAGAGTCGAACCTAAGATCTTTCGGTTGAAATTCAGGCGCTCTACATACTGCGCTACTTAGCGTGTAATATTTTCTAAAATTAAAGTCAAGGTACACTACAATTTGTCGGACACCTACAACAGATAGATGAAAATTTTTAAGGCCAAGAGAGTCTTTGAGTCGACGCACGAAGCTACAATCTGACTAAACTTTTCTTGGAAAGATGAAATATATGTGAATATGAAGCAACATAAAATATTTAACTGGAGAAAAGCTCCCCATTTCTGACAAAAATGGAAAACCATGATTAGTCGGGCCCTATATCTATATGATCTGTTGGTGACCTAATTAAGTAAGTAAGCATATCAGAAGTGCATTAGAAGACTTAAGCTTACTTACTTACAATTTTTATTTGTGTAATATGTCATCATTCATTTGAACAAATAAAACTACGACACTTTTAGTTGTCGAAATTCTTGTATAAAACAAACACATTATTAATGATTAGATGCAAGTAAATTAGGTACTAGAGACATGCAGCTAATAAAAAAATAACAAAGTTGTAATATACCACCTACGTTTATCTATACTTTAAAAAATTATACTACATTAGTAGTTATGTAATCCATATAGTCCCTGACCTAGATCAAGTTAACCCAGAGTCATAAAAAATTTATAAACATTATCTACATATTTTAAGTAGATTAAGAATATTCATTTTTAATCTAATTTTAAGAAATATTTTTTGTAATATGCTTGTGTTAAGTATAATAAAATGAAATATATAAATATAAAAATTATTTGATATCATATTCTGGAAAGGATATATTATTACATGTTTCGAAAACGAAACTTCAGGGTCAAATGATAAAATTTTCCTAATGAACATTTTTTTATAAATCTACTAAAAAAAATACCCGAAATGAATATTGACCTCCTAACAACTAGAATTTTTTTTTTTTTTTATAAAAAAGAATAATTTAATTGTTTTAATTAATTTTCATCTTACAAAATTATCTGATCTAAGACAAGCTATGGTAAAGAACATTTCGGGTGCGAATTCACGCCACATTTGGTGCAGTGACGGTATGGATCTCAGTTCACACTATGAATGATATTGTGATGCACACGGACATATGTAATTGAAGTTGATGTGTTTTGTCCACTCTCCCTTAGTCCTAATTATTTTCTTAAATATATTGCAACGGATTTCAGCAAGTACTAAACAACAAAAAACATTTTTTGCCTCGAATACAAATTCAATAATCATTTATAGCATATCGAAGGATCAATGTGAACACATGTTTTGCTTTTTTTTGCACTGTTATTACCGAACCCGAACAGTCCGTTTTAGAAATAACGAAAAATTATTTTATGTCTAACATAGTAGCTATAACTATTCTATTAAAACAAAACCTTACCAGTTACAAAATAGCCATGTGATGAAAGGCGGTGATCGAACGTAACGGTGAGTTGGTTTAGATTTTATACATTTGCTAATAGGCGCAAAACTACGCTTTTTTATTATTTATAGGATACTAACAAAGTTGCCAGACGTTGTCCGGATCAACCACAAAATGTATAGTATTTACTTCAATACAGTTTGGTTTATTTTCATTTTCATTGATAACCGTATCTATCGATATGTATATTGAATAACTGTGCAAAATTCCAGAACCTTATATCCTTAAAACGGTGGGCGTGTATAGCAAGCAAACAAACAAACAAATTTTCCCTTTTATAAGTCCTGATATTATGGTAATTTTCCTCTGAATCTCCTCCATAAGGTATATAAATTCATGACACAAATGACACTACACAATATAATATGTTATAGTTTGTTGGGATGGTACTAACTTTAACAAGCTACAGCTACCTTTTCTAATATCTCAAAAGCATGCTATTAGATTAATTTGTCAGGCTAACCGTCATGCACACAGTACAAACGTATTTAGTAGTTTAGGTATTTTTCCCATCAGAAAATTTACACCTCTAGAAAACCTTGAAAGTATTTTTTATTAAATCAGGATATCTTTATTTGAGACATACCGTTATCTATAATCTGAGAACTAATACCAGGAATTTAGTTGGCTTGTTGGTTTAGTTTCATATTTATCATTTCTTTCGATTCTGTAGCCCATTTCTTAATGAAACCCAACATAGAATTAGCTTTATTAATAAATGTGTTGAGGTGCTCATTGAAAGACGTCAAACTTTACTCCCAGGTCATTAAAGTGGGGTACCCCTTTTATTTTATTTATTTATTTACTTGTTTAGCACAAACAGTTTACAAAGAGAAAAAAAAGCTTATTAATAGAGAATTTATACAATCCAACAGTTTAACTTAAAATTAAGAAGTAGAAACTAATATACTAATACTAAAGTTTAAAATTTTAAAACCATACACAATAAATTGTTTACAAAAAGTTTAACAATGATTAAAACAAAACATAAATTATATCTTAGTTATTAAGATAAAGACGTTGTTTTAGTAGGTGTTTTGACATTGAAAAGTGTATGTGCCATTTATATTTGTTTCCCATCATTAGCATCCTATGAATTGGCTCAAACATCCCGTAGTTCGTTCTATGAAAAGAAAGGGAAAAACGATTGGTAGATCGAAAACGGAGATTATCAATAATAACGATTTCATTTGAAATTAAAGACGATGCTATATTTCCTTTTATTACTTTAGTAATGGGTCAGACCATGGAAGAAAACGAAAGGCAAACCTTAAGAAATTTCTTTGAATAGATTCAATTCTAAGTTTATGTACCTAATAAAAAGGAGACCAAACTTGACTAGCTTATTCTAAATTTGATCGTACTAGACAAGTATATAAAAATTTTATGATATACGGATCAGTAAATTCTTTCGACCATCGTTTAACAAAGACTAATATTGAGTTGGCTTTATTGATGATATGTGTATAGTGAATTTTAAATGTCAACTTTTCATCACAAAATACACCTAAATCTTTGATGGATTGAACTCTTGTCAAGGATTCAACATTAAGTGTGTAGTTATACTTAAACGGATGAGAACGGCGAGTGTATGTAATTAGAGCACATTTATTAATGTTGAGTATAAGGTTATTTGGAGTTCACCAAGCGCAAAAATTATCGAGATCTTTTTGAAACAAAGCTGAATCATCTTTTTTTTTTTTTTTTGAAAATGTTCATATCGTCTGCGTAAATTAGTAAGTCACTATTACTAATGAAAGATGCTACATCGTTGATTGAAATAATGAAAAGAAGTGGACCTAAATGGCTACCCTGAAGAAGTCCACAGTTAGCCATAAATGATTTAGACGTCTTAGATTTGAAATTACGCTATAACTTTTATTTGTCAGATATAAGTTAATCCACTTTAAAAAGAAAGGTGGAAAACCTAATTTTTTAAGTTTAAATAAAATGGTACTGTGAGGTAGAAGGTTAAAGGCTTTACTAAAATCGGTGTATACCACATCAGTCTGGTAGCCTTCTTCCATATTTTTAATAAAAACTGAGATTGATTCAATGAGATTCGTTACCGTGGATTTCTTTTTCATAAAACCATGCTGGTTTGGGATTAGAAAGTCAGTACAATTACAAATACAATTAATTCAAAAATTTTAGGAATTGCAGATAACTTGGCTATCGGCCGATAGTTAATGATATCATTTTTAGAATTTTTTTTATGAATTGGTCTTACAAAAGCTTTTTTCCATATATTAGGAAAAAGTCCTGACGATATTGAAAAATTAAAAAGGAATGATAGTGGAGCGGCAAGTGAATTAAAACATTTTTTTAGAACAATTTCTGGTACGCCATCTGGCCCAGGAAAAGTGTTCTTGTCAAGTTTATTTATAGGTATTTAATTATGATATCATCATCAATAATAATATGTGTTAGCGAAGTTTTTGGATAATTATCAAGATAAACTCAACTGTAGGATAGGAACTTGAAAAAAAATCACGAAAATATTCTGAGATTATTTTAGAATCAGTACTGCTATTCCCATTAAATTGCATAATGTTAGGAAACTGATCACATTTTCTTTTTGTGTTAACAAATTTCCAGAAACCTTTAAAGTTATTCTTTATCCGCAACGACATATCAATAACATAATTGTCATACAGAGATTTTGCTGCTAAATTAAACTGGTCAAAAAGGAGTTTAAAGTTATTATAATCTGTACCCTTTTTAGAAATTAGATACTTACGCCAAGCTTTATTTTTTTTTTATTTCTGAGTTTTCTCATTTCATGATAGAACCATGGAGCGCTAGAATTTTGTTGCCTGTCTTTGGCGATGGGAACAAATTGTCGGAAACCATTTTGTAGGATTTCATAAAACTTATTTGTCATTATATTGAAATCTACATTGTCATATAATGTAGAGAAATCATAAGTATATAAAAAGCTATCTAGTCCGACAAAGTTTGCTTTGCTAAAATTATAATGATAAGAATTAGCTGTGTCAGGGTTAGAGGGTGCGTTAAGACAATACGACAAACAAATGGGAGGGTGAAATTGATCAATTTTTACAAGGGGGGTTGGGCAATTAATTTGTAACATATTGTTCCAGTCAGTGGTAAAAACTAGGTCAAGTTGTTTTGATTGAAAATTAGTTATACTTGATATTTGTTGTAAATAATTAATATTAAGGCTGTCAATGAACGAGTATTCATTTTCACTACAAAGATAGGTCGGAATCATGTATGATTCTTCGTCATGTCATTTTAATCACACTCATTTTAATAACACTATCGCTGAAAGTGTAGTTAGCAGTAACTGATGTTAAGCGACGAGTAAAAGAGATGACATTATATTTGCCGATGTTTAGTTTTAAATTGTTAACTGTGCACCATTTCATGAAGGTATGAAGGTATGGCTGCTTTGCAGGACACCAGAATTAGCATGGAACGTACTGGAAATGGCATGTCCAAAGAGAATATTGTAGCACCTATTCAATAGGTAAGATTCGATCCATTTTAATAGGAATGTTGGGAATCCTAGTTTGTGAAGTTTTAGTAAAATAACACTATGAGGCAGGAGATCAAATGCCTTACTTAAATCAGTATAGACGACATCAGTCTGAAAACCAGCTTCCATCGATTTAAGAAACATGGAACATGATTCAACTAAATTTGTTACGGTTGATCTTCCCTTCATAAAACAATGGTGATTCGCTATATATAGCATCACCATAAGTTCAAAAACCTTTGGTATTCTTGACAGTTTAGCTATTGGACGATCGTTTGCGATGTCATTTTATGGACCCTTCTTGTGAATCGGTTTGATATAGGCATATTTCCAAGATTGAGGAAATATTCCGTGTTCAAGAGACTTATTAAATAAAATTGACAAAGGATAAGCGAGTGATTCAGAGCAATTTTTTAAAACTATTTCCGGATTATTATTGGGATCTGGAGATGTTTCGTTATATAACTTACTGAAATAGACTTTTATTTGACACACATCTAACTGGATCAAAGCTATGGGCATTGGAGGGAGTTGTGCTAAATGGGGAATTTTAAATGGGTCTACTTCAAAGATGTTATTCTGACAAGAGCTTGAAAATTGTTTTTTGAATTGTGCAACAATAGCCTCAGAGTTATTACTTGATAAATCATATGATTAGGGTATCGGTCTGATTTACGTTTTAAATTAATAAACCTCAGAGCAATTCGGAATTAGATCGCATCTCTTGGGCAACATGAGTTAGATAATCATTGTATCTAGCTTTTAATGAGGTCTTGAAGGTATTAAAAAGATCAACACACTCATTCATTAGATTTATTCATCAGATATTTTCTCCATGCTTTATTTTTCCTATTACGTAAATTTTGAACCAAACAGGTGAACCAAACGGGACTCCCATTTAAGTCTTTAACACGTGTGGTTGGAATGAATAATCTAAAGCCATATTTAATAATACGGTAAAATTCAGATAACGCAAGTTCTAGATTATTTTTAAAAAAATGCGGCTTCAAAATTAGTTGATTAGAAAATAATTATTTAAAGCTACAAAATTTGCTTTAGAGAAGTTGTACCTATAGGAGTTGGAAAAAGTGTTATTAGTAGGGCTGTTATAACAATGTGAGAAACAAATCGGGGAATGGTAATTGTCGATAGTAACAAGAGGCAAGGTCTGCAAAGAAGTCTTTAAATTTCTTTTTGGGAAATTTATTTTATTACGCAAAAAAACAACAATTCAACTGTCAAAATCATATGTTGAAAAAAATTATGTTATTTTTATATGCATGTTCTCAAAAAATTGTTAAAGTTTTGCCCATTTAAAGAAAGTATCTCCGATATCTTAAAAATATACTTTATCAAAGTACACCTATTCCCCGATTTACACGGTAGATTGGTTCCTGAGAATTCCGTGTAAATAGAAACGGTGTAAATGGAAACAAGGGATTGGTTGTAAGGGATTGGTTTCAACATAGTAATAAACTCGAAACTCGGACCTAGAAATCAATGGAAACTGGAAAATGGACCAAAAAACTGCTATGGCACCTTCTCCTAGGCTAAGATCCTAAGAATAAGTCGGTTTTATTTTTGTGTCCAACGATATAACTTTTCTTTTAATTGTTTTTTTCAGAATTTCTTTCGACATCATAAGACCTTTAAAATGACGTATGTAATAATAGAAATTTTATTCTTAATAACGGTAAGTTATGATAATTATCGAAAATTGTATCTTCAAATTCAAAACAAAGTTTTACTTAACACAAATGCTGTATAAATTAAACGCGATATAAGATTTACGAGATTGACTACTTAACACAATTGAACGTAATGCAGGAAATAAAAAAACAATTTCAACAATAACCGGGACTCTTTAATTCGGGGAATTCCCTGTTTAAGCTATTTGTATTTTTTAATATGTATAGATATTGATATAAATGTTGCTAGAAGAGAAGAAATATTAAATGCAGCCAACTTATGAAACCAAATGTCAAAAATCAAAAAAAATCTATAATTTTTGAAACCGTGTAAAAAAACGAAAACGAAAACGTGTAAAAAAAGTACCGTGTAAATCGAGGGATAGGTGTATAATATCCCAATTTTTTTAAAATAATCCCAATTTTTGTGAAAATATCCCCAGCAAATGATATTTACTGTTCTTGCCATACACATTGAGCTCACATATAAAATAATGTCCTTTCATGTCATCTCCCTTTTTTAGAGCCATTAAAATTTTAAAGATTTTTAATTATTGATTAACTAAAATCCACCTTTACTGTCAAGGGCATAAAAAAAAAAAATAATGAGCAATAACTTGGAATAAAAAAGCGAATAATCTTAAAAATTTATGTAGAAATTATCCAAAAAGAGAACGATACGGAAATTATTGGCAATTCGAAATTAAAAATTTTGTTTTACATTACATGGCACAATACTCTATAACTGAAACGATCCAAAATGCATAATTTTTTTTTTTTTTTTTTTTTTTTTTTTTTTTTGCGAAAGATAGGAGGTAATCCCCGAAGGACATCAAGAGCTCCAGCCGCGTGTGCATCTTGATAGTGTAGGAATCGAACCCACTAAAGCCCACCTATCTTTTTCCGTTATAACCAATCTACGTAAGAACGACTAATGACTTTTTTTTTCGTAAATTTTCGGTCGCGTCTTTAGGAAATTATTATAGTGATAGTTTCCGTGGAGGATCGCTAACATCATAATAATTACCGTGTAGGAACTTTATCACTATGATATTTCCCGTGAAGGAGATAGTCACAGCAATAGCTCCGCGTGGGAAGATTTTTTAGATTTTTTCGCAAAGGAAAATTATTGAAATAAAAATTTCCGTAAAGGAAACTATTATCGTAGAATTTTCCATTTTAGGTCGTGACCAGCTCGTGGGGTTTCGTTCTCTTGAGTCGACGGATACTGCTGTCGATATGAAGAACTGCTGCCATTTCCGAGTTCACATGAGTTTGCAGTCTCTGCTCGTGTTTGACTGCATGTTTCTTGATCTCTTCCGTGACTGTTTCAATGCGCAAGTCACGGTGGAGATCTTTGTTACGTATGTACCATGGTGCATTTACTATACCACGGAGCACTTTATTTTGAAATTTTTGCAACATTTCAATGTTGGTTTTCTTTGCACAGCCCCATAATTGGATACCGTACGTCCACACAGGTTTTAATATCTGCTTATATATCAATATTTTGTTCTGTACTGATAACTCAGAACCACGCCCAAGTAACCAGTAAAATTTTTTGAGTCTAATGTTTAGCTCTTCTTTTTTCTTTCTTATATGTTCCTTCCATCTTAGCTTAGCATCGAGTGTCATTCCCAGATACTTTGCTGTATTGGCATATGGTACTATTTTGTTATTGATTGAGATAGGAATGGTTGCAATCTTTTTGTATGTAAAATTTATATGAGTTGATTTGCTTTCATTAAGTTTAATGCGCCAACGTTGGGTCCATAATCTTATTTTATTCATTGCATTTTGAAGTTTTGCTGTGGAGTTTTCGACAGATACGTCAACTGCAAGAATCGCAGTGTCGTCTGCAAAGGTAGCCATAAAAATGTTGTCAATTTGTGGGATATCTCTTGTATATAGCAGGTAAAGTATTGGACCAAGAACACTTCCCTGTGGGACTCCAGCAGATATTTCTTTTACTTCTGAATATTCTTTGGCATAACGTACACGAAAGCATCTATTGTTCATATATGATTTTAATATTTCATAGAATTGTCTTGGTAAATCACGATGTAGTTTAAATTCAAGGCCTTGGTGCCACACTTTGTCAAAAGCCTGAGCAACATCTAAGAAGATTGCTGAGCAGACTTTTTTTTCTTCGAACGCTTTTTCCACTATATTTGTGATCCGATGCACTTGATCAATTGTAGAATGTTTGTTTCTGAATCCAAATTGATGGTTCGGGATCAGATCTCTTTCTTCAATAATCGGGGCAAGTCTTTTGAGGAGCAGTTTCTCAAATATTTTTGATATAATAGGTAACAACGATATTGGTCGATATGATGTTACCTCTGAAGGCGGTTTTCCTTGCTTCGGTATTACAATTACTTCTGCAATTTTCCATTGTCTCGGAACATATGTGAACTTAAAACATGCATTAAATATATGTTGTAGCTTTAACAAAGCTAGATCTGGTAGTTCCCGCATGATTTGGCCATTGATGAGATCGTAACCTGGTGCTTTTTTGACACTCAGGTTGTGTCTGCATATTTGTTTAATTTCTCTTAGAATGCATGCGAAATTTCCGCTTCATCTATTTTAACTTCGAGAGTTATATTTTCATTTCACATGCGAAATTTCCGCTTCATCTATTTTAACTTCGAGAGTTATATTTTCATTTGCAAGATTTTGGGTTGGTGCTGTGAAGACCTCTGCCAAGTGATCAGCAAAAATCTTAGCTTTTTCTTTTGGGTTACCGACCCAGCTACCAGCCTGTGTTTTCAAAGGTGGATCTTGCACCTGTGGTCTATTTATTCGTTTAGCTGCTTTCCAAAGCGAGTAGTCAGTATAAGCATCGGCTGATAAATTGTTTAACAATTTATTAAATGAGTTATTTTTTATATTTCTGATTTGCTGTTTTAGTTGATTATTTAAGCGATTGAATATAATTTTATCACCTGGGTACCTCGTTGATTGCCATTTTCGTCGTGCCCTTCTCTTCTCCATAACCAGTGCTCTTATTTCTGGAGGATAGCTCACTCTCGAGTGATGTTTCGAGTCAAAACATGGCGTGCTCTCCTTTGCTGCTTGCTGCACGTCTACAATGAATTGCTCGACTTCTGCATCAATTTGGTTCCTTGATTCCACGGATCCTAGAGTAATGAATTGCTCAAGTTTTTCTCTAAACATATCCCAATCAGTTTTCTTGTTTGTAAGTCTTGGGAGGCAATTTTTGTGTTCAACTTTTTCACTTAGAACCATGATCACTGGAGTGTGGTCAGACGATAGGTCATCATTGCTCACGGCATATGTGTGGTTTCTATTTATTCCCTTTGTTATAAAGAAATCAATCAAATCAGGTATTTTCGCTGGGTCAGTGGGCCAATAGGTTGGGGCACCGGAAGAAATAAATTCACACTTATGATTTCTTCCAGCTTGATATAGCTCTCTCCCTTTTGTTGTGGTTAATCTTGAACCCCAGTGGGTATGTTTCGCATTGAAATCTCCTCCGATGATAAAATTGTTTCCAAGTATTTTAAAGAGATTTATGAAGTCGACTCTAGTAGGTGAGTGTCTTGGTGGGCAATAGATAGCCGAGATTTTGAAGTCCTTATTTTTGACCTTAATGTTGATTGTTGTAACTTGCATCATTGCATTTTCTATTTTCTGCTCCTCATGGTGTTGAATGTTGCCTTTTATCAGTATTGCTGTTCCTCCTCTTGCTTTGTCATCTGGATGGGAAGTATGATAACAAACGTAATTAGGAATTTTAATACTGAATTTCTTTGTGAAGTGTGTTTCAGAAATTAGACATATATCTATGTTTTGATCCTTCAGAAAAATTTCGAGTTCTAAAATGTGTTGGAAGAGTCCACTTGCGTTCCATGTAGCAACTCTAAGGGTGTGGCTTATTTTTTATGTGACTGCGGTGGTTTTCTGCTATGGTTTTTTATCGTTGTAATCTCGTCAGATAATGTTTTAATAAATTCGTCTTGGTTTGTTAGTCTCTGTAGGATAAGACTTAATATATCCTTGACTGAGTAATCATCTTCCTTACGGGAGTTTTTCACAATTTGGGCATATGATTTAGCATTTACATTACGTACAGCATTTATTACTGTAGGTTTTCTATTCGTGTCAACAAATTTTTCATTTTTAAAGGTATGAATCTTTTGAATTTGGGGTAGTTTTGCTTGTTTGTTTCTTCTGGCTTGCTGTTCTTTTGCAATTGGGCATCCTCTGTAGTTTGCCGGATGATCACCACGACAATTAATACATTTGGCTTTTTCTCCCAACTTTAAAATGCAGCTTTTTGTGAAATGCTTACCGCCACACTTAACGCAAGCACAGTCTCTATTACAATAACTTTGTGTATGCCCAAAAGCTTGGCATCTCTTGCACTGTGGGATTAACTTTTTGTTTTTTCTTAGTGGTTCAATTTTAACGACTATTTTCATTATTGTTTTAATAGAAAAAAAATTTTTCTATATTTTCTCTATTATCGAATGTTAACATAAACAATGGTAATCCTCTTCTTTGAGTGATAAAGCTACCATCGTTCTTTTCGATTTTATCTTTAATAATTATGTTTTTGGCTTCTAGTATCTGGAAACCGTTATCTCTCAGGTCTTGAACTATTTCATTTTCATCGCATGAAGGATGTAATCCCCTGGCCATAACTTTTGTTGGTCTGGTAGATTTGTCCTCATAGGAGTGCCACTGAACTTTCTTCGATGTTAAATCGTTTGTTATACATCTGTATGTGTCACTATCAGTAACATTGATCTTCCAGACGTTATTATTGTAAGATGTGTACTTGCATTCATTTTTAGTGGTTTGCTTTATTAAATTATTAAGCTCACCAAAGGTACCTAACCCATGAACCATAATAGGTGGTGGTTTATGTTCCTCTTTTTTAGCTTTTTTATCCGCAGTATTGTTTCCAAGTGCTGCTTGTTTTGTTTTTGGTGATTCTTTTTTCTGTTGGGCAGTTTCGGGGCTACCCTCTGCTTTCCTTTTTTTGGATGGTCTTTTTGTTTTTTTAAGAATCCAATCCGTTTCTCTCGTGAGTTCTTCTTCATCCGTGAAGTAATTGAAGATGTTGCAATTACTTGGCGCTGGTGAATTACCTCTATCTAATAAGGTAACCTTTTTTTCTAGTTCTTTAATGTGATCCTGTAGACTGATCACTATCTGTTCCATTTCTTTCCGTGCCTTTACTTCTTTTTTCCATTCGTTGTAGAAATTTACACCTACAGAGTCTAGTTGGATCTTGTTATCGCCAACGCTTTCGACTCTTGTTTGCTTTTCTACTGGCACGTTTTTCAAAGGAGTTCTTGTTGTTTTACTCTCTTTGTTTATTGATTTAGGGGGAGTTCTTGATGTTAACGAACTCCTGTTGAAATTTCCTTTTGTATGTAATAGTTGGTCCCCCCCAGAATCCGTGGGACCGACCTCCGAAAAGGGTGGATTTTCCAGTGCAACTGGTCTGCCACCTGGGGTAATAGTAAATTTTGTAACCGATTTTTCGCGCCCGTCGAAAACATACGTCCTCGTTTGCGCGGATTGATCCAGCCTAACCGGTTTACTTAGTTATTGCGCTAAGTTCACGCATTCACCCGCTCTCGTCCGCCTTACAAAGTAAGTTTCCAGGAGGCACCCGACAGATAACTATGTTACCTACCTTCGGGGAGGTGAGAGTCGGATTTGTTGACAGAGCTGTAGTTGTTAAACCAGAAGGCTTTTCCTAGGTTTTATCAGAGCTATACGTTAGGGGTACACTCTGCCTAGGGCCTATATCAACCTTAGCCTCCCAAAAATATTCCATTCCGGACTAGTATATGAACAATTTATATCTTAACAGTAAAATAATATAAAATGTATTTGTTTAATAAACAAACCCCGAACACGGAAGCAATTCCATTCCGGACTAGTATATGAACAATTTATATCTTAACAGTAAAATAATATAAAATGTATTTGTTTAATAAACAAACCCCGAACACGGAAGCAATTCCATTCCGGACTAGTATATGAACAATTTATATCTTAACAGTAAAATGCATAATAATAATAATAATAAAAACATGTTTATTCAATTATCAAATAGAGCGTAATCGCTCCTATAGAGTATTACTGTATACTTTTAAAAAAATACTCAATTAGTCATTGATCACCAAAATTAAACTAAAAGGACTCAACAGAGTACATTAAAAAAAAAGTATCGCATTAAACGGATAAGGATAGAGCAAACCGGAGGGGGGTCCATTAATTATTTTAAAATAAATACTACTCGTATATGAGAATGGTTTGTTAATATTGACTCATTTTATTATTCGAAAATAAGAATTCTGATTCGATAATTTTAGATATAAAACCTTTCTACCTTCCACTAAAACAAACACAACAATCTGTTAACACATTTCAGATATTATATTGTACAGATACTATATACAATCATGATGACTGAAATGTGCAAGACACATCCGATACAAACGAATCATTTATGTGGAGTTTTCAATTTTTCAACTTTCCACTCATTTTGAAGACTGCTTCAGCTTGTGACTAAACAGTTTTGTGCTATACACTTTCCAACGTCAGAAACATGATATCGAAACGTTTTCGCATTTTGAATTGCAAATAATTTCAGATAAACGACAACGTGACTACAAAATGTAATAATTTCGTTTTGATAGTCTAAAGGTCTTTGAGGATAGATCGAAAGCAGTAGTGAAACGAAATTTAAATTTATTTATCGAAAAAAGAAATATTTTTTAATATTTGGAAATTAAAAATCGTTTATGGTCTATTCAAAAATAATAATAATTTCTACGTCTCTATTTAAAATAAATGTATCTGACTGTGTTAACAGATTTTGAATAGCCTATCTAAAATCTGTTAAATTCAAGACTCTCCTTATTGTACTCCTTTCTATAGTGAACATATGTATGAATTGAAAAATAAGCCTATTTATTACATACACCTTTACATAACAATCTATATGAACAATATATAAATGAATAGTCTATATTATTACAACCTATGGGAATGATTATTTCGTTTGTTTTTTTTTTTATTTTTTCTTTTTGGGTTTTACTTTAATTCTGCGAGTCGAGTAGTGACAAATGAAAGGTAAACATGGTCGGATCTAAATTGGGTTTATGTTTGTTTTATTTTTTCATTTTATTTTTTTTTTAATCGTGTTTCTTTGCAAAAAAAAAAACAAAATAATTTCATTTGAAAATCCTATATTTTTTAGGAGATTTTTTGGTCTTAGTTAAAAAAAAAACAATATCGGAAATAAAAGGAAAAGGATTGGTTTTTTTTATTTTTGTTTTTATATGTTTTATTCTTCTATGTTTTGATATGATTACGTATTGTTATGTGAATGTTGATCCTTCAAGATCATTATAACAAGAATAGTGATGAAATTTAAAAGTGTGTATCACTACAACGAATATGTGTGTGTGGATTGAATATGGGAGTTATTTAATCTACATAATAGAAAAAAATGATACGAAAAAATATATTTGAAATAAATGACATAGCCGTATAATGGAAAAAAAAATTCATACAAATTTGTAGAAAGAAAAGGACAAAAAAACAAACATTTATTTTGCAGAAATACATAATGTGGTTAATAAAGTAATCCACATGATATGTTGGGTTTGAATATAGGTATAGGTATAGCAGGGTTACCAATTTATTCCAGTGTGACATTTGACATTATGGTACACTAGAAAGTACATAACATGAAGGTAAATATGAATATTCTGAAATTTAAATGGATGGATTAATTAATACTTCTCTCCCCAAAATCTTCAAGCAGGATTTTTATCAATAATTGGGCATCTGTACATTGGTATTTTTATTGCGTTACCTTTTACAGTTCATTCCCTTTCGATCTACAAGCATGAGAGCTTTTTAGAATAACAACTTTACATCTTAACTATAAAAAAATGGTAGGGTATTCTCGAACAGTTTTTACTAATACATTCAAAAGAGCAATAAAAATATTTTTATTGGTCATTTTGTCAATTACAATATCTGAAGCTTTGCTGTTTAAAAATATTAATGTAGGTAGGTACACTCGAACAGTAAGTAAAATAACAGCAGGGAAAATATCAATGTCAAAGGCACTTTACTTGTTACTATATTGTATCTTTAACTCTAGAAAGTTACTGTTCCTAAATTTTATTCCCGCAAAAAGTATTCACTTCTCACGGGTATTAGAAGCAAAAGTACTAAAAGTCCATTTTTATTTTTTTTAGATTTTTGTGTCATCTGATTTGTTGGCAAAATATCTACCTCATAAACTTAATAAAATGGTCCAAAAGTTGTAAATAACCACCCATTTTTGTATTTAAAATTTAGAGTTAGAAACAAAAGTTAAATAAATCCTTTCCAATTTAGAAGCAAAAATTAAAAATATCCAGGTCTGTTTAAAAATCAAAAATTGTATAACTCCTATATATATTTCAGTATTCTATTTCAAAACTTTAAAAAGTCCAATTAGTTTAAATGCAGAAATTAAAAATGTTTCATGAATTTTTTTCAAACTTGTCATTCTTCATAATATTATTCAAAATATTTTTGTAAGAAAAAGCAATGGTAGTAGAGTACCAGTATGTGTTGGTGCTATTTCACTAATTTTGGAGTGAGTCAGTTCAGAATTCGATCACTTACCCAAAAAGATTCGAGCATGGAGTTATTGGGTGATGATCGGTTCACAGAGCGAAATGCCTTAAAATTATGTGGAGTTAATTATGACAACAAATATCATTGTGTCGTATCTGATTACTGTTGATCTACATCATCTTCTCGGAACTCCTAGGACAAATGTCTGTTCAACATGCCTTTCAAATACAAACAAAATAACAAAAAAAAAAAATGAGAAAAAAATGTCTTTGGTAGTTGAAAACAGAGAATTCACTCTCCTTGCGCTAAAAGGTTTTAGTCAAAACTTAAGGAAAAAAGACTGGGTCTTCTAACATTGTCTTTCGATTGAACAAAAAAAATTAGGTTCCACATAAAGTTCCTGACCAATCAACCTATTATTCCAGGAAAATTTATTATGTATAATTTTGGCATTGTACAGGGTTCTTCTAAATGTCCATTAGAAGCAATATTTCGTTATATTATGAGAGCGAAAATATAAGGCCTAAGAGATCTAACGAAATCTGTATATCATAAACTAAATTCTTTTAATTTGGAAAACCTTACTACAGTGCGTGCGGCTTGTTGCTGATGGATGCGGCAGTCAAAATAAAACAAACAACAAAAATATTGTATAAGAGATTGAAACTTATACTTCCAGTCGTTGGCAACTCATTCATTTCGCCCGGATCGTGTGTTTGGTTTAATTGAAAAACGAATATAACAACTTGAAACCATTACACATCCAGACCAATACATTGACATATTTAAAGAATTATAGTGCTTGATTGGAAATTGGAGGTACAAAAATATTTTCAGCCCTGTTCTAAATAGTATTTTAAAATTTCTCTATGAAAAAGAATTCTATTTAAGAGAACATTAAAAAAAATCCATTTTAATACGAGGAGAACCATATTATAAGCACGAAATAAATAATTATTCCAGACTGTATAAAAATGAAAAGAAGGTAAAAAATATGGAACCTAATTTTCTTCCAACTGGAGTCGTACTTAATTCATTAAAATTAAGATATGTTAACACACACGACTCTCAAAGCATTTCGGGACAAGTTGGAATGAATTAGAGAATCTTCAGTTTTATGAAGATATTATGCATCCCAGTTCTATAACCAACGTCCATCGTGAAGAAAATCTTGAAGAAATGTGCGAAGCTGCGGAGGAAGTTCTTGGGTTGTATGTATAATTTTCAACAAATATTTATTTATTTTTTTTTTTCAAATGAATTGTGTTAATAGTAATTAATTGTCTGTATATATAGTACCAAGACTTCATAGAATTTCGGCTAATTTGTTTTTTCCGTAATAATCATCATTTGCTTTTAAAACCTTATATCAAGCTGCGATTCTAAAGTTTATTTTTGTCGTTTTAGTGCGCTTAATTTGAAGGCAAATATTTCTAAACAAAAATTTGTAGGGTGTTACATTCATTTATATTTTGTTACATTAATATTACAATTTAGGTATAAATATGTAACTCACATGCCGATGATATTTAAGCTAACGTAAATACGTCTACCTGTTCGAACTTTACAAACGAATTCTACAAAACAATATTTGAATAATAAAAATAATCGACTTCCGTTTCACCAAATGTAGGTACATATAATAATTTCTTGAAAAAACAACAAATTTTTTTAAACGAATTTAAAATAATAATACGGTAAAAGATATGTTTGCTCATTATATTTGTAATAGGTATTGGGAGTTGTATGGCAGCTGCCCGAGCCACTCAAAAATTTGAAAAATGATATTAGACGTATTTATTTCTTTTTGAGAAAGTACCTGAGTACAAATTTTCATCTCTGTAACACTTTTGGTTCTTAATATATTTATGAAAGGTGCTGGGAGTGGTATGGCAGCTGCCCGAACCCGTCGGAATTTTAAAAAACAGGTATCAGCATAATCTTCCCCTCTATTCTAGTAATATACTCTGAAGAATCGATTTAGTAGTTTTCGAGTCTATAAATAACATAAAGACAGACATAAAAAATGTCATTTTTATATAGATAATAAAAATAAAAATATATTAGTTATAAATTCTAATTTTGCCTAATTTAGAACCAAAAAGCTTAATTTGTCCAATAGTTGAGATTAAAAATTTGAAAAAGTCCACAATTAAATTAAAAACTTAAAATAGTCCAAATTTCCCAATTTTTTAATTTGGTTTTTTTTTTTATAAATAATAGTCAAAATAAATTTATTGAATTTATGTCAATTTAATTTATACAAAAAAAAAACGTTTTATTTGCGAAAACAGAAAACAAAAATTATGCTTATTTTCAGATAAATCAGTTTTTTACGTTTTTCTTGAAAACATAGTTGAGCGACTTTTTACACTTTTGTTTCTAGACCCCTCAAATAGTGTTTGTATTTTAATTGCCCTTATGAAGAAATAGAATTGCTCTTATGAAGAAATAGTGTTTGTATTTTAATTGCTCACTGTATGGTCAAAGGCTTGCAAGTATGGTCAAGGTTTGTGTGAATTAATAATCAAGAAGAGTCTGGTTAGGAAAATTTACTCACTTTCTGATTTTCTTTTTAACAAAATTAGCTAGCTAATATTTTTGAATGAATTTGGTAAAATTTAATTTAATTTTTTTTTCATAAATTTTTTCAATTCAAATTTTTCAATTATAAAAAGGGAAAAAAAATAAAAATTATAATATTGTAATTTTTAGCACATAAATATTTACCATCCTTTGCCAGCGTTAATTAACTTTTTCAGTTACCAGCTGGTACAATATGCTTGTCATACAATAGGAAAAAGTACGGCTAGTCGTACAATATAATATGCTCTTTAGTTTCCGGTTCTTCCTCAAAAAAAAATTTCGATAGAATTTTTTCTCAAAACTGCACATGTAATTTTAATTTTTTTTTATTCTTTATTTTGTTTTTATATTTGTTTTATACGTGAATATGATGTGTTGGAGCAGTTATATAAGATTTAAATTAACAAAATCAATTTATTCAAATTTTATGTTATTTAACATAATATGGCCTAGTCTGAAAATAATTCAAGTGAATCATTCTGAAAATAATTCAAGTCTTTATCATTTGAAATTGATTTGAAGTTGTTCTATATATACAAAACAACAACGAAAAAAAATACATCTGGTATACTTCTTTGATTATTCTATTTATTTTCAATCTCCCATTATTACTATCGTATCTATTCAATGAAATCAAAATAAGAATTTGTACAGCATGTGTACCTTATTTCACGTAAGGTATTATAATAAGGCTTACAAAATAGAGTATAGGTATTAATTTCTTGTTTTCAAAGTATTATTTTCTAATTCTAAATTTCATAGCGTAGGTATCCTTGAAATAAAAATGTATAAGGATAGAAAAAAAATAATAATAATAAAACATTAATAAAAATCTAAACAAATGACAATAACAAGAATACAGAAATATTTACCGCAAGATCTGGAGGCGTTGTAGTTATGTCCTTTTGTCAACTGTTCTGCGTTTATCCTTGAATTTTTCTATTTTATATTTTTATTTTTTTTTTTTTTTTGTTTTTTTTGTTTTGTTAACTATTGTATTATATTGTATTGAAATGCATTAAAATATATCATCAGAGATGGCAAAAAACAAAAATCTTAAAAGGATAAATAGCAAAATCCTGAATTTTTAGAAAAAAAAAATGCACGAATTCAGAACAAAAACAATGACACACACAACAAAAATATAAAATTAAAAAAAAAATCTTTTGTTCGAAATAATCCTTAAATATTATATTATGTCCTTTTGTAATGTTTTATCGTTTTTTTTTTTTTTTTTTTTGTTTTTTGGATTATTTCATAAAGGTATTCTATACGTATTAATATTATTAGGCAATGTTAGAAACTGTTATCTCGATATAAAAATATATAGTTTGTGTGTTATTATATAGGTGTAGCTATATTCTATTCCAAGGATATTAAATAAATTTTCATTATTAATAATTTATTCTCTTTTGTATATTTTAGATGTCATTTTTGAAGGATTTCAAGGATAATAAATTATAATGTTTTTTTTTTAATTTATTTGAATTTACTTGATTTGTAATTAATTAATTTTGAAAGTACGTAAAAAAGGACTTTTTTCTTTAACTATACAAAAGCAAAAAGCTTTTATAAAATCTATTTTAGAGAATAGAATATTTAAAATTCAGTTGGAAAATTTGAAATCTGAATTGAATTGTAATTTCTTAATTAATCAAAGAAATTGATAAGTTAAGAAGAATTTTGTGGCAAATATTTTTAAGAATTAAATTTTGAATTTTGTGGGTTGCCGAAATCAAACATCATAATTATTGTATGAATATCAAATTGATATTGTAATAGGAATGGAGAAGATTTTTAGTTATATTTTTTTTTATTATTGTTGTAATCTAGGACAGCAATTTGTTTTGCAATTATTATCAATTGATTGCTCAAATTAAGTACCGGACAAAGTGTAGTTGATATGACTGTCTGGTTGATATAATGATATATAATATATATATATATATATATATATATATAATATAATATAAATGAATTATATATTAGAACAGCGTTTCTCAAGCTTATTTACCTTGCGACCCATAAAATATGAGCAAAAAATTACTTGACTCATTCTAAGATGTCTTATATAAAATTAATGAAACAAAAGTATTAATTATTTAATTTTTTTTTTCATTTTAAATGGCTTATTTACTGTTGACATTCGTTTACCAGCATATTAATTTTTGCTTCAATAGATTTACTTAATGCTATTCTTAAAGTAGCACCCACATCTTCAACTCGATTTCTGTATATATTTTTGATACCGACTAAGACAGAAAATCCAGTTTCTGCTAAATATATAGTTGCAAAAAAAAGAAGTTTTTTAATCACATTTTCACTCAATATAAAATATTCCATTCGTATTTGGATCCAAAATTTTTTCAAATTTTTTTGGTTATTGAACTGCAATTGCAGCGTTTTATCGCAAGGCAATCAACTTTTCTTCCTCATATGAAAATAATAAGTGGTTTTCAGTTTCTAAAAGCGGACTTTGTATCCAGATATTACCAAATCTGATATCATTAGAAGACGGAAAATAAATAAGAAACTTCTCCTTCAATTTTTTTAAAGGCCCTTGTATTATGCAACTTATACATTCAATTTCTACATGAGTTAATATTTTCTCTTCTATCATTTGATAATAACATGGAAACAAGTCGGATTTTGCCTTTTTAAATCGATCTATCCAGACATCAATTTTTTAATAAAGGCTTCTATTTTAACTGCATATAAAAAGATTTATCATGTTGACTTACATTGATAAATTCAATTCATTTAGCAAATTTAGTATTAGCAAGCCTAATTTTTATGCTGTGAGCCCATTTTTCGAAGCAAAAAAATACGAGTCTTGACGGCTCCGATTCCGTATTGGGTTTACTATTTTTACACAATCATTTAAAAATGTATCTAAATCTTCACTCATATTTTTGGCAGACAATTGTTCTCTATGAAGAACGCAGTGAGTTTTAATGACATCTTTATGCGAAATTTGCTGTATTCGACTAATTACACCTTTATGTGTGCCTACCATGCTGCAGCACCGTCAGTGCAATACTTATAAACAAAGAATATTTTTTTGTTCAAAATATGAATTGATACTTTAAAAAATTTGATCCGATGTTGTGAACGATAGTAATTTTAAAAAGCATAAAACTTTTTCTTGTATATTTTTTAACTTAAAATCAATATATCTCGCATAAACTAATAATATAGCATTGCTAGATACATCTGTCGATTCATATAATTGTATTGCATAATATGGCGAGTCTATCAATTTTTAAATTAATTGCATTTCTATGTCTTTAGAAATAACTTTTATACAACTTTTAGCACAATGTCCTCCAAGATGCCCACCCCCTACACCTAAATGTAAAACAATACAACAACCCCCACGTTTAATATGTAAGCCGACTATTACGGTATCATTAGATATAGGAATATTGTTAATTTTTTGCAGCACATTCTTCACCAAACATTTCAATACAAATATCTTTAAAACATGGCTTTAATAATACTTCTCTAATGGTATAAACTTTTTTTTGACTTAGCTATATGTAAAGATGCCAAAAATGAACATTTTAAAGTTTTTTTATCTGTTGCACAAAATTAGTCAAAGTCAATTTGTCCATTTTTAATATTCATTACGCTTTCTTATTAAAAAATCAATCGATTTGTCCTTATAATTGTTATTATTTGTGTCCAAATACCTTCAAAGTTTATTTTCTTTAAAAGACGAATTCGCCAATACATTTCCACAAATAACACATTGTGGTAAATCAACTTCATTTTCTTTTATATAAGTAAAACCGTAATTCAAAATTTTTCTTGATATCTATATATACCTTATCTGTATATACTTTACCTATATATATCCACCCTTGCACGTTTTGCTGTTTTTTCTATATTAGTCTAAGTATTAGTAGCTGCTAAATTTATATTTGACGATTGCAAATAGTGAAATGTGTTTTTAAAATTATATGAAAATGAATAGATAGATAAATTAGAAAAATAAAATATTATATTTTTATTTGTAAAAAAAAAAAAACGACGCATTTTTAATTTTGCAAAAGTATGTATTATTTTTACGTATATAAAAAACGACCCGTGGGTCGCGAACCATGGGTTGAGAAATGCTGCTTTAGAATATCAGAAAGTCATAATGGCGTGATCATTTATAAAAAATGATTCTTCGATTCTTTAATATTTTGCACAAGAGATACTTTTCACTATTTATTATTTCGATAAATGAATATTCTTCTTATATCTTCTATAATCCATAATTGTCACATTACAATTTACGCTGATGATGTGTAAATTTATAAAATATATTACTACCTTGGAAGATGCCTAAGCCCTAAAACCAGCTTTAAATTGATTTCATAGTTGGTATACCAGCAACAATTTCCATTTAAACGTTAATAAATGTGCACTAATAAATTTACTCATCGCTATTGCCCAATTTCATTTACCTATTCTCTTAATAACCAATCTATTCCCAAAGTTGTATCAATGAAAGATTTGGGGGTATTCTTCGGCAATAAGCTAGCTATCATTCCATTTTCATTATTATGTACTATGTAAAGAGATCTACACCTACTTTGTTAAACTTAATTTGGAACACGCCAGCCAGCTTCAGAATCCTTCCTACAACATACATATATATTAACAGAATTGAATCGGTCCAAAAAGAAAAATTTAATTACATGTATCCATATCAATTCTATCATCATTGTATAATTATTAATAATTTAAGTTTTTTGTTATTTATTTATTTTTATTATTTTGTGTTTTTTTTTCATTTTGTTTTAATTGGAATAAGTTTTTAATTTTGCTTTTTCTATTCTTTGATTTTTCTATTTCATTTTTCATTTTATGTTTTTTTTTTTGTTTTTACTATTCATTGTCCTTAGCTTATAATCCCATAAAAATATAACTTAACTTAAATTGTAATAAATAAATATATATTAGGACTTGATAAATAAATAAAACATTAAAATATTATTACTAATTTCAATACAAAAAAAGTGTCAATAAAAATAAATAAATATATTATATATATATTTATAATATATATATTAAAACCAGTATGGTCGGTCATAAGTCAGCCAGATAATTATACATACACAAAAAAAAAATTAATAAAGATATTATTCAGAAGTTTCAAAAGAAATTACTGAGAAATGTTGTGAATACGATCTGGATCATCAGAACAATGATTTATATACATATTATAAGGTGTCGGGACAATATTACATAATACAGAATTACACAAGACAAAATTACATAGAGACCAAATCACGCATGGACAAAATTTCATATTTAAATTACTGTGCCGTATGCGTTTACCTGCCGTCGGCAAAAACAGGGTTCCAACTAATGCGTTTCGATGGTTTGGCGACTACAAAAACAAGAGTTCCGGCGTCCCAAGTGTCGGTACCGAAGACCTTGAATTTTTTTTTGTCATCAGTTCAATAGCCCTTAAATGTTATGAAGACAATAGGATCGAGTTTCAAGGAATTGGGGTCGAAACTCTATATCACGTGTTCAAATTGTTTTTTTCTGAAAAAAGGTTACTAATAAGTATTATACATAATTGTTAAAAAACTTTCAGATTGGTCCAACGGTTCAGAAGTCGGGACCACACACCATGATCATCACAGTAACTTTTTTACATATGAAATTTTGTTCATGTGTAATAATTTTGTCCATATGTAATTTTGTCATGAACGTTATTATTGCTTTGATGCCAATTTCAGAATTAGGCGATGTGTATTCCTGGAAATATTTATCTCTTTTGCAAGCTATGGCGTCGCATACAAATAGAATATAAGAGAGGGATTCTTGTTTTTCTAAGCGGAATCTGCATCTGTCTGTGTTTGATCTACCAATCTTAAATAGATGCTTGTTAAATGGGCCATGAATTATGATAAGCTATTTCAACATTCTGCCATTGGATCTAGTTTCCTTTATTACTTGATTGAGTCGTTGGATACTTAGTTAGAAAATGACTTTCAACTGCGTAAGTCCTTGCTTACAATACCGTATGTTACGGTTTTTTATACTATATTACTGTAAATAATTTAAAATATTTTATAATAAAAAATAAAAAATTTAAATCGTCAGTTCCATGAATTAATTGAAATTTTAAACTATACAATTTTTTTGATAAAGTCACAACCATTTTTTTTTTTTAGAAAATTCAAATGAATAAAAAATATTAAATTTTAGTTTTGTTGTTTGAGAAAAAAAATCAATAAATTTTCAGTTCATAAAAAAGGAAAACAGCGATACTTTCCTACAACAGTTATAAGAAATTCACTTACAAATAAAATCTGCCAGCAATTATTATTGAAAAGGTTAGTCAGTAAAATTTTAACGCATTCCATTTTACAAAATTTCTATTTAAATGAACAGAATGTGTGATCCCTGTAAAATTCCATACTATAATCCATGTGATGCGAATTGTGGACAACCATACAATGAGGTAAAATTAATACTAATAATAATAAATATATATAGATTTAAAAAAAGTTGCAATTTATATTACATAGCGATCAATTCAATGCTATTCTGGTACAGAATTAGAAGCAATAGCACAATGTCCTCCAAGATGCCCACCCCCTACACCTAAATGTATAACAATACAACAACCCCCACGTTTAATATGTAAAAAACGTATTGTTTTTATAAATAAAATAATTCCCGAACCAATGGTTGTCAATCGTTTCAAACAAATTACAATACCAAAAGCTATTGAAACGACTAAAGTTATCAAAGTACCGAAACTAACTTGGGTATCACAAATAATTAAAGAGCCAAGAATAATATATCATCCAAAAATGGTACCAGATCCGTATGTTATAAATTATCCAAGAAAAATATCTGTACCAAAAGAAATTTGTCAAATGGTATTGTGCCAACCTAAACCACAAAAAATTTATGTACCACCACCGCCAGAATATTGTTGTTATCCAACTGGACCAACAAAATTTATATCAAATTTTGAATGTCCCATTGATAAATATAATCCATATGAACAAAATATGCAATATTCAGTTACACCAGTTCCGTATGGAATATATGGTCTATGCAGCCCTAGTTTACCATCGCAATGCTCATTCAATTCAGATTGTGGATCTTACGGTGCTGTTTCATATTGTTCTTATACAGGCACACCAAATGAGTCACTAGTTTCGAGTGATTCTTTTAATTCAACTCGTATGGGTGGACCAAACGGAATGCAATTACGTGAACCAATTTTAATAGAACCATGTGATCTAGATGGGTGTGGATCGTATGGACAATTTCCAACACCTTGCGATCTATTATCAGATTACACATCAAATTATAATCCAATACGTTCATTCTCTTGTGATCCACCATTAACGGGTTGTCGTTAATGGCGATGATATGAAATAAATTTAAAATCAAACAAAATTAAAAATGAAGTTATCAGACATAACTCACCATTCAAATATGAAATTTAATTTTTATTTTTTATAGGTATTTTTTTTTTTTATTTTTTGTTAATAAAAACTGTAAAATTTGTAATGCAAATATATGGCTTTTAATAAAAAAAATAACTTTACTTTATTAACTTTGAGAAGTGAAGTTGGATATGCGCTTAACTTCTATTTGTAAATCTATATCAATTGATTTTATTTGAAAAGTAAAATGGTTTCTTTGATGAAATAATAAACTTACTGAACTAAAATAAAGTAAAAAAAACAGTATAATGAAATTGGAATTGAAATCAAAATGGGTTTATTTCAAAACAGTTATTATTATTTTATAAAGAGTTTTATGTAAAGAACATCACTCTTGTTTTATGTGGATAAAAAATATGGATTATTACCCTAATATCTAATTAATAAGTTTAATTAATAAATGAGTTCGTGGCACTAACAAGTAATATTCTAAGACCTGATAAACTAACTAACTAGGCGATTATCATTATAGTGTTATTATAATAATTTATTATTTGATGGTATATTTTTTTAAGGAATACTTAAAATGACTGGTATGTGTTACGATTGCCCTTATCATCACATGCGCTATGTCGAATCAACATAGCTATAGAAATAATCATCTTCGAAACAAAATCAGTGGACAATATTGACTTTTTGAAGTTGTATTACCTTGTATATCAGTGTATATTTTGATATTAGGTACATCAAAAACATTTTTCTATAATATTACTAACAATTTTATATAATTAATTTATTTCATTATAAGTAAATCGACAAAATATAGAATAATGTTAAACGCCATATTAAATTCAGAACTTAGATAAAAAAAATATAAATTGTTGCTATTAATATTGTTACTATCCTAAACCGTTATTATCATCCTGTAATTAATATCAAATTCGTTCAATTGATTCAAAATTTTGTTTATGAGCAAAAATTATTATTAATGCTTTTCGATTTTAACAATATTTTGTTTTTTTTTAAAATTAATTTGATTAAATTAGATTAATTATTAGAAACATAATATTTTAAGTACTATAATATTTTGTTGAGTCAGTTAACCCTTTTATGCTGTTCACAACCTTATACGTTCTATAACGAGCTATCACCGATTAACACTATACACTCAGGGAAAAATCCTATAAAATTAAAATTATTTCCTATTAATTCAATTAGATTTTACTATTAAAATCGTCAATGGGATATACAGCTTTAAAATAACAGTTTGAATCTTATTAAAACAATAGTTGAAATGTACCATTATTTTAATAGTATTGTCCTATAATTATTATAATGCATCACGTTATAATTTAATAGTATATCATTTTATAATAATAATATAGTTTTTCAGGCATAATCTTAATGACATTTTTTAATTACCATACTATATATAGTCTCAAAAGTAAGCATATTTTATTCTAATTGAATTTTTTTAAAGATTTCTCATCATCATCCAGGAGCTATGTTAATAATTTACTCAAAAAATTGTCTCTTTCCTAGAAATCCACACTCTTCTTTTCGATTTGTATTTATTTAAATCTTCTTCAATTAAACATGCAATGACCTTGGCTACACCTGCTATTACTTTTA
This sequence comes from Argyra leucocephala, assembly GCA_963942445.1. Taxonomy (NCBI): domain Eukaryota; kingdom Metazoa; phylum Arthropoda; class Insecta; order Diptera; family Dolichopodidae; genus Argyra; species Argyra leucocephala. The sequence goes on along the minus strand of OZ012681.1, from coordinate 78,980,062 downwards.
TTTTATTATTTATTTTAACTATATTTCTTCTTCGGAATATATAGTTAAAAAATATTTATATTATTAATTATTATTATAACTGTTTTATAATTACATAATTACGGTCCATGAGAGAGTGAGTTTTAATCTAATAATGGTGTCTTTAATTTTAGTGTGTGCACAGCAACCTGTAATAGGCTTAAACATAATTTAAGTGTGATGTCTATGTTGGGTATTGTACTGCCTATTATAGATGACAGATACCACCTATTAGATATCTTACATAACTAAATATTTTATTCTTCAACTTTGACTATTTAAAAACTTCACGCACACTGTACTTTTGTCATTACACTTTTGATATTTACTTCAAAGAAATTTCATGAATTCGTTGTACGCGTAAGCGCTAAATGGATTTTTCATCATGAATTTAATTGTCAATTGACTTGGATTAAATCTTGGATGTAAGTGTGCCGCTTAACTTATTAAGAATAACATTTTGTAAATAAAATAACTCTGGAACCGTCAAAGTTTCAAATTATTCAAAATGTCTCATCATAAATTTGATTAATTAATTTCTAAATTAAAAAACAATAAATAGATTTTTAGTTAGTAAAATTTTAAAATGATTTTCGTCTGTTTTAATATATTGGAAAATGACTAAATATATCTAAATGTTGTTACATAATTTTACTAAGTAAGTATTTTTCAATATCACGGCGCAATTTTAATGATGATGATACAAATTTTATTGCGCCCTCGTGTTGCAATGTCATATAACGTTATCGTTACTGCTTTTTTTTTTTTTAGTTTTCACATCGTTCATAACACAGCACCATTACTAATAACAAAAACTTGTTTTCCGTTCCATTTTCATTCTATTCTAGTGACTTCTCTCTGTTACAGAAAATAATTATGTATCTACAACTCTGGTTAACATGGACGTCCAAGTGTTTTTTCACTACAAATACACTGACTTCATATTATGTAGAAAATATTTTTACACAAAAAACTGTACATAACTATTTTCGCCGGTATCATTAGTATCATCAATATTATTATCATCATCATCATCATCATAACTATTATAATCATCATCATCATCATCATTATCATCATCAGTAATATCGTTAATCGTAAATTTAAAAAGTAATATGAAAAATTTTCATTTTCCAAAAATTTCTAATATTTGCAACTAAGTTATAAAAATTGCTTTTATCTCCTATCTATTGAAAAATGACGCAAAAGACTAAACTGAAGACAAAACAAAAATAGAAAAACAAAAAAAAAAAAAAAAAAAAATACTGGTTGTGAAAAATCGTTGTTTCAATAATGACGATCAAGATTCGCGTTCTTGTTATTAGTTGTAGTATGTTGTAGTAATAAACAACTACCTGTGCTGATGATTTTCTATTTTTGTTTTTTGTTCTTTAAATGTTCTTTCTTTCTCTGTCTTTTTAAATATACATCGATTCGTGACCTTCCTGTCATATTGTGGGTTAAATGAGGGCAACATTATTTCACTGACTTCATTTCTCTACCTATAACCATATTATAAAAGACTCCCCAATCTGCAACAAATTTTATTGGTTCGTTATGTTATGCTATGTTGTTTTTTTTTTTGGTTTTTTTTTTTTAATTTGATGCTGCAAGGAGAAGAGAATAATAAAACAAAAAAACAGAAATACAAATATAAAGAAAAAACCTAGATAAAAAAAAATATTATATTCAATCGCGTAAACAAAATGGGAAATCATTCTGCATAACATAAAAAGAAAAGAAACTAGTTAATTTGTACAACATTAAACTGAATGAAATAGAAGCATGTAGAGCTAAACTGTGAATGGGAGTAGGGGAATGAGTACGATAAAGTTATACTGTTTATAGTGGAGGTGTATAGAATGTTATAGAGAAGAGGAACCAAACAAGTACATTATTACAAATAAACGATATCTTAATGGATCATTAGATGTCCAATGGCATGTTGTAATAATTTATGGTCATTGAAAACTCATTTTTAAGCGATAAAATTTTTTTTATTCGTTTTTAATGTATTTTCCATAAATATTTTTACTTTGTTTTGGTCGATTTTCAATATTTTTTAACCATTTTTGCAGTATCGTAAAGGAAATACTTATATACAAAAATGATGATGATGGCAAAATGAGAAAAAAAACTTGAAAAAAAAAATATATATATATATATATATATATATAAATATTAAACTATGTATATTACAGGATACATTTAAACACAATAATATTTTCTCAAACTTTTAATGAAATTTCAATATCAAAATTTGAAAAATATTACGCTGATAAAAACTTTAAAATTAATATTTTATGATAACGCAATTATTTACTAATTTTTACACGAACGACATGTAATTTAGAACACAACAACGTTAAATTTTTAAAAATAATCTCAGAGAAATTGATATCATGACTCTGTATGTGATAAACGAAATTCAGATATTTCAAAAACAAATCAAAAAATATATTTTAAATCCATAATAAACAATAATAGTAATAATAAAACAATTAATAATAATAATAATAATAATAATATCTAATAATAATAGCAATAATAGGCTATAAATGTAATTATTTTATAACTTTGTAAAAATAAATCTTGTAAACTTAATAATGTGATCACACAGCAATCGCTAAGATCAATAAATTTAATTCACTTTGTCAATATAATTGCTTGTAAAATTGTGAAGTGATTTTCTTAATTACGATTTACAAAAGTTATATTGGTTCTCAGTACTTCAAGTGTTACTAGTTTATCAGTAATAGTCCACTTATTGTTCAAAGAAGTCAAATTCGTAAGATCATGTTGCTGTTGTATGATGATGTGACTGAAACTTCAAAAATAAATCGGCAACGCTAACACAAATAAAGTAATACGTAAAATTTTTTTTTACTTTTATTCTTTTATCGAAACAAAATTAGCCCCCTAAAAATAGAAAATAAAATGAATGTGTTTGGTCAATCCTGAGATTTTACAAATTATAAGATAAATTAAATTTGCTAGAATATTGTTGATGGAAATTTGGAATATTTGAGGTTAAAAAAATCATGAACGTTAAAAGAGCCATGACAGAGGCTTTTGAGGCTATGTACTTTGGTCTCATTAATAGTTCAACTCTATAGAACTAATACAAAATTTATTAAAATAATCTAACCTAATTTTTTATATTGGCTTCAACACATTTACATATTAGTATAAAAACGTTTTTAACACCGTTAAGCACATTCTTTAATTGGTTGCCTAATTTTTATGTTTCTAGCAACTCTTATCAACATTTGATTTGTTTTTGTTCGTAAGTGGGGAAAAAATATCTAAACATCTAAATAAATAATCCAATAGATGCTGGTGAGTTGATATAAAAGTATATTTGGAGCATATGTCTTAAGTTGTATTATTATCGGCTCCGTAAAATATCGTAAGTTGGCTGTTAGTTTATGTTGCACGTATAAGTAACGCTATCTTTTGCAATTTTTTGTACAATGTAATTTCTGATGTCAGACTTTCATCCGATTCAGATTTAATTGCAGATTTTGTCTGACGTTAAAACAAAGCTTTAAATTTTAATTAACCAAGGGGGTCTCCTAGTCTTTATATAATAGATAAGGAGTTAAGATTTATTGTAAGATTTCATTACTTTAACAGTTTTCTCGCTTCTCCCTCTGATGAAATATTAATTAAATGATTATCAAATATGAATTTAAAAACAAAACCTAGTTAGCAAAAGTCAAATTAAAGAAAAAAAAATTTTTATTTTGGATCAAAAAGGAATTGGTATAAAAGAAACTGGTATATGAGGATCACTATATATGTTTTTTTACCAAGTCATACTAATTTAAAAGCTTTTAATAAAAACAGAATGTCTTCTGAATTCTAGTGAGCATGTTGCAAGTTCACCATAAATCAGTTCTATTCGTTAAACATCCGTCCAACTCATTTATATTTCATTAGCCTTTGTAAACAGCTTGACTTTCAGAGGTTTCTATCAATTTTTGAACTTGGCGGTTGCATTTTTTTTTTACTTTGATTTAAAAATTATGCTGGTTTACAAAAATTATTTCAAATTAATTTTTGATTTACAAAATACTTTTTATTTTAATTAAAATATTTTAAATTATCATATTGAATTTCATTACCACTTATTTTTTTTATTAAAATATTTCCACAAATTTATAAAAATTTTTAAATAAATTCGTTAGAATTAATTTTTTTATAACAATAAAAAAAGAAACAAAGACGACCTCTAAGCGATCAAAAATTAAATTTAAAACAATACATTTTAGGTACATTGTCCAAAATATTTGTCAATTTTTAATTTGTATTGTTTTTCATATAGGTCTAATCAGGAAAAGGAAATTAAAATTTCATATTTTAAATATTTCTACAATACATATATGAACTCATATTTCACTACATAATTTCATCTGAAAAAAAAAAAAAAATAAACAAAAATACGCCAATGTAACCCGCAGCGTTTGTTAACAATAATTAAAAATTATATTTTTTGCTATACTTATAAAATAATGAACGAATTCGATTGGAAAAAATCAATCATTAATTAATAAAAATTCATTGAGTTATACCGCAGATTTTCCGTGGTATTTTATTTTATTTTTCAAATTAGGTAATTTGTCAAAATTTCAACTTTTCAATCATTGTGAGTCTTATGTTATTGTTTTTTTTTTTGTTAATTATTCTATTCGTACTTTTTAATATGAATAAAATATTCAATATAAATTTCCATTAAATTCAAATTTATTATGTAAATTTAAATTTGTATTCATATACAAAAAGCCTTAGCACTTTAACAATCATTTTAGATAGAGCCCACCCACTGTTCAGATTAAAACGACTAATTTGCAAAAATCAAAACCAACATAAAATTTGACATAAACAAAAACCATTAAATAAACTAAGTTGTTGAAATGACCCTCTACCTTGTTAATAATCTTGTTTGCTTTTGTTTTTTTTACATGTATTTAGAAACGTCGTCCATTTGAATAGAACAGTGCCATATTGTGGGAAAATTAATTGAATAAAAATACAAAAAGAACATAAAAAAAAACATTTATAAAGAAAATACTAAGTCAAAAACGTGATTTCAAAAATCTTGTGTAGGCAATTAAGCAGATTTTTGAGGTCAAAATTATTATATAATCCTAATTGGGTTCTGTGAATTTTTGAAATGTTCTATTGCAGAATTTGTTGATTTTCTAATTGCACGACTATAAAAACGTATTGAATAAAAAAAATTTACGCAAAAAAATGGCACACAAATATTTTCGATTCATATACCTTTAACAATAATATTATTAGTTTTCTTGGTTAATAAATATTATTCGTTCAAACTAAAACGTAGTTTAATGAACGTAGTTTAATGAACGATATTCATAAAATTTATAAACAAAGCTTACATTTTTCAACACAAAAAATCAATCTACTCAAAAGTTTACTAAGAAATGTAAATACTCTTATTAAAAAACAAATTCAAATTGATATTGATAATACATACTGGAATAATAGGATAAAAAAAATATTTCTCCTAAGAAACACAATATGTTTCCCGAAATCAACTAAATTTTCAGAAGTAATAATGGAAATCTCAATATTAAATGCTTACACGTATACCCTAATGACCAAGAAATATTAACTCAAAACAACATAGATTTTATTAACCTAAATAAAACAGTTAATAATATATACACTTTAACCAGCTCTGCTGATAAACTTAATGATACTTATTTAGAATACCTGCACAATAAAAATAGTAACCTTTTTAATAATCATCACGTTAATATCTCCAACAGAAATCGAAATATAAAAAAGCTTAAATCACAAAACCAAAAAACCCTAAAAACTTATTGGCTAAATCGACCCACTACAACTACCTCGTCAAATCCTTTCAACATACTTAAGATGATGAATATGATGATGAAGTGGGAATTATTCATAACACCGAAACAAAGGAACCTGGGAACAAAATTGAAGATCCAAAAGTTCCAAAGCCTCCTCCAATATACGTGCAAGGGATGAAATTTCTGGAAACACTGACAAAATCTCTGAATGATGTAGCGAAATATCAATACGACCTAAAAATATTAAATGGTAACGAAGTGAAAATTCAACCAAAAGGTATTGCAAGCTATAGAAATATAACTAAAATGCTAAAAGAAAAAAATACGGAGTACTACACTTATAAACCTAAAGAACTGAGGGGATTTAGGATTGTATCAAGACACATGCATTACTCAGCAGAGCATGATACCATTAAAGAAGAATTAGCTGAACTGGGCCACAAAGTAACTAACATTAGTAATATACTAGATCGAAAAACTAAGAAACCATTATCACTATTTATGAACGAATTATAAAATGCTCCAAACAATAAAAATATTTATGATGAACCTCTTTACTCCAATGCAAGATAGTATTTGAACCACCTCATCAAAAAAGGGTTATACCACAATGTACAAACTGCCAAAAATACTGACATATAAAAAATTATCAACACCTATATGTGTAAAATGTGCAGGAAAACACAAAGCAATCAACTGTCCTGTGGCCCTCACTGTCGAAACAATTAAGTGTGCTCTCTGCAACGGAAATCACACTGCTAACTACAAAGGATGCGAAATGTACAAAGAACTAAGAATACAAGGAAATAGTACCAGACAATGCAACCAACAAAAAAAATTACGACAACTCTGTTGTCCCTGGAAAATCATTCGCTCAAGCAGCTGCTCAAAATTTAACGTCTAGCATCAAAGAAACTAGTTCGACAACTCCGGACAAAGACTTTCTAGAGATAAAAGAAATGATAAAAGAAATGATGAGAAAACTCATTACCCAAATGACAAACATGATAAACATAATCACTGTCCTAGTATCAAAAATAAACGACAAATAAACCTAAAATAAAAATGGCAATATGGAATGCAAACGGACTAATCCAACATGCGCTTGAATTAAAGCAATTTATATATCAAAATCACATTGACGTAGTATTAATTTCTGAAACCCATTTTACCAATAAAACTTACCTAAAAATACATGACTATAATATACACTATACAAACCACCCAGATGAGAAGGCACATGGTGCGACAGTTATTATAATTAACAACAAAATTAAATACAATGTACTACAAAGAAGACATAGATGGGCCTATGGTTATATCGTCTCTCTACTGTCCTCCTAAACATAACATAAATGTGGCACAATATTATCATTATATCAAGAGCTTAGGAAACCGATTCATTGTAGGAGGGGATTTCAATGCAAAAAACACGGAATGGGGATCCAGAATCACAAATAGCAAAGGTAAAAAACTATTAAATGCTATAAAAATTAATAATTGTAAGCACCTAAACACTGGAGAGCCTACTTATTGGCCAAGTGACTTAAACAAAAAGCCGGACCTAATTGATTTTTGTATACTAAAAAACTTGACTATGGATAAAATGACAATCAAATCATGCTTAGAGCTATCATCTGACCATTCACCTATAATACTAGAATACAACACGATTGCCTTATTAGAGCAACAAGAATGCACTCTACATAACAAAAAAACAGATTGGGAGACTTTTCGCGAAATAATACAATTAGAGTTAAGCACTAATATCAGTTTGAAATCAGCAAGGGAGCTCGAAAGTGCTATTGTATATTTTGGTGACGTGATCAGCGAAGCCTCTATCAGATCAACACCTAGCATAACACATAGAAAATCATTCTACCCAGTTAATGATAGGATAAAGAAGAAAATAAAAGAAAAAAGGATATTAAGGAAAAAATGGCAAATTACAAGATCACCAGAAGATAAGAGAATCTTAAACAAAGCTATTAAAGAATTAAAAGAAATACTGAAAGAACAACAAAACAAAGGAATTAATAGTTATCTAAGCGAATTAACAGAAACATCTGAAACTAACTACTCCTTATGGAAGACTACAAAAAATTTGAAACAAACGACTCCACATAACCCTCCTGTTATGAAAAGCAATGGAACGTGGGCTAGAACAAACAATGAAAAAGCAATATTACTCTCTGAGTTCTTCAAACAAACATTCACAAATGAAAACAACAATACCTGCAGTCTACCGATAACCGACTATGAAAATAATGAAGTCAACATTAAATGGGTCACTACAGAAGAAATAAAATTATGCATCAAAAAGAGAATAAAACATAAAAAATCCCCCGCCCCACCCCCCGGTTATGATTTACTGACAGGTAAAATAATGAAGGAGCTGCCTGAAAAAGCAATTGAATTTCTAAGAAATATATTCAATGCTATATTTAGGTTGAAAGAATTTCCTAAAGTCTGGAAGGTAGCCCAAATCATACCAATACTTAAACCTGGAAAATATGCTACATTAGCAACATCATATCGACCAATTAGTCTCTTGCTTATTCTTTCAAAAATATTCGAAAGACTATTTTTGGATCGATTAGAACCAATATTAGTATTCTAATACCGAATCGCCAATTTGGATTCCGACGACAACATTCAACAATACAACAAGTCCATAGAGTGATAAATAAAATAGCTATGGACCTGGATGATAAAAAGTTCTGTGTTGGTATCTTCTTAGATGTGGCAAAAGCGTTCGACAAAGTCTGGCACGAAGGCCTACTACATAAACTGAGAAACTTCTTGCCAAAGGGATATTACCTAATTATAAAAAGCTATTTAAGTGATCGTTATTTCTTTGTTAAATACAAGTCTGAATGTTCAAATATAAGTAAAATAGAAGCAGGAGTACCACAAGGCAGTGTTTTGGGTCCAGTTTTATATCTCCTGTATACAGCTGATATTCCAATACCAAGAAAACAGAATACACTATTAGCAACATTTGCAGATGATACTGTTCCAATTGCTTCACATGACTGCTTAAAAACAGCTACTAAACAGGTACAAAAAAATATGAATAAAACAATGACTTGGTTCAAAACTTGGAATATCCAAATTAATGAAGACAAAACTACTCAAGTTATATATTCAACAAGAACTCGATACGATCCTGAACCAATAATGATAAATAATAAAGAAATAAAAATCGAAAATCAAGCTAAATCCTAGGGATGCAAATTGACAATAAATTGACATGGAAGAACCACATAACCCACAAACGTAAGCAAATAAAGCTAAAATCCGGACAACTACAATGGCTTTTGGGAAATAAATCTAAATTGACAATGAACAACAAGCTGCTACTTTACAAAACAATCATAAAACCGATATGGACATATGGTGCAGAAATCTGGGGTACCTCAAGCAATATCAACATTAATTTGATACAAAGAGCACAATCGAGAATAATTAGAACGATAGCGAGAGCCGAATGGTATGTGAGAAATGATGATCTACACCGTGATTTAAAAATACTAACAATAAATGAAGAAATTAAAAATATCAACAAAAAATATCAACAAAAAATATCAACCCATTCTAACAATGAAATTAGCACTCTACCAGAACAGGGATATATTTAGAGAAAAACTTGAGCAATTCATTACTCTAGGATCCTAGGATAAATATAAAAAATAACTCATTTAATAAATTCTTAAACAATTTATCAGCCGATGCTTATACTGACTACTCGCTTTGGAAAGCAGCTAAACGAATAAATAGACCACAGGTGCAAGATCCACCTTTGAAAACACAGGCTGGTAGCTGGGTCGGTAACCCAAAAGAAAAAGCTAAGATTTTTGCTGACCACTTGGCAGAGGTCTTCACAGCACCAACACAAAATCTTGCAAATGAAAACATAACTCTCGAAGTTAAAATAGATGAAGCGGAAATTTCGCATGTCACTCTAAGAGAAATTAAACAAATATGAAGACACAACCTGAGTGTCAAAAAAGCACCAGGTTACGATCTCATCAATGGCCAAATCATGCGGGAACTACCAGATCTAGCTTTGTTAAAGCTACAACATATATTTAATGCATGTTTTAAGTTCACATATGTTCCGAGACAATGGAAAATTGCAGAAGTAATTGTAATACCGAAGCAAGGAAAACGGCCTTCAGAGGTAACATCATATCGACCAATATCGTTGTTACCTATTATATCAAAAATATTTGAGAAACTGCTCCTCAAAAGACTTGCCCCGATTATTGAAGAAAGAGATCTGATCCCGAACCATCAATTTGGATTCAGAAACAAACATTCTACAATTGATCAAGTGCATCGGATCACAAATATAGTGGAAAAAGCGTTCGAAGAAAAAAAAGTCTGCTCAGCAATCTTCTTAGATGTTGCTCAGGCTTTCGACAAAGTGTGGCACCAAGGCCTTGAATTTAAACTACATCGTGATTTACCAAGACAATTCTATGAAATATTAAAATCATATATGAACAATAGATGCTTTCGTGTACGTTATGCCAAAGAATATTCAGAAGTAAAAGAAATATCTGCTGGAGTCCCACAGGGAAGTGTTCTTGGTCCAATACTTTACCTGCTATATACAAGAGATATCCCACAAATTGACAACATTTTTATGGCTACCTTTGCAGACGACACTGCGATTCTTGCAGTTGACGTATCTGTCGAAAACTCCACAGCAAAACTTCAAAATGCAATGAATAAAATAAGATTATGGACCCAACGTTGGCGCATTAAACTTAATGAAAGCAAATCAACTCATATAAATTTTACATACAAAAAGATTGCAACCATTCCTATCTCAATCAATAACAAAATAGTACCATATGCCAATACAGCAAAGTATCTGGGAATGACACTCGATGCTAAGCTAAGATGGAAGGAACATATAAGAAAGAAAAAAGAAGAGCTAAACATTAGACTCAAAAAATTTTACTGGTTACTTGGGCGTGGTTCTGAGTTATCAGTACAGAACAAAATATTGATATATAAGCAGATATTAAAACCTGTGTGGACGTACGGTATCCAATTATGGGGCTGTGCAAAGAAAACCAACATTGAAATGTTGCAAAAATTTCAAAATAAAGTGCTCCGTGGTATAGTAAATGCACCATGGTACATACGTAACAAAGATCTCCACCGTGACTTGCGCATTGAAACAGTCACGGAAGAGATCAAGAAACATGCAGTCAAACACGAGCAGAGACTGCAAACTCATGTGAACTCGGAAATGGCAGCAGTTCTTCATATCGACAGCAGTATCCGTCGACTCAAGAGAACGAAACCCCACGAGCTGGTCACGACCTAAAATGGAAAATTCTACGATAATAGTTTCCTTTACGGAAATTTTTATTTCAATAATTTTCCTTTGCGAAAAAATCTAAAAAATCTTCCCACGCGGAAAGTGACTATCTCCTTCACGGGAAATATCATAGTGATAAAGTTCCTACACGGTAATTATTATGATGTTAGCGATCCTCCACGGAAACTATCACTATAATAATTTCCTAAAGACGCGACCGAAAATTTACGAAAAAAAAAGTCATTAGTCGATCTTACGTAGATTGGTTATAACTTATATATATATTGGAAAAAGATAGGTGGGCTTTAGTGGGTTCGATTCCTACACTATCAAGATGCACACGCGGCTGGAGCTCTTGATGTCCTTCGGGGATTACCTCCTATCTTTCGCAAAAAAAAAAAAAAAAAACTCTACCAGAACAAGAAAGAATAAGAAATAGACGCCTGAAAAAATACAGACCACATGATTTAATAAATAGATTTTAAGTTTAAAAAAAAAAAACAAAAAAAATAAGCAAAAATATAATATAAATGAATTTTAGAAAAAAATTACGTTATAAAATGATTGTATAGTTATACTCTACCCAAAATGAAAGGAAAATTACTAGGTGTCTTATATTAAGACAGATGTAAATAAAAATGGGGAAAAAAAAAATGACCAAAACAAATCAGATAGACAGCATGAAGAAAATAGTTATTTTACAAATTTTGATAAGATTAGCGAAAAACTTAGATGCTTAAAGCCAAAAATGTCTCAGGTTATGATAATATTCCTAATGTGGTCTTAAAAAACTTAAGAAATAAATTAATCATACAATACGTGTTTCAATAACTGTCTAAGATATTCCTACTATCCGAAAGCTTGGAAGAAGACCAAGGTTTTACTATTTAAAAAACCTGGAAAAGACCCAGCTATTCCTGGAAATTATAAGCCAATAAGCCTACTCCCAAACATAAACAAAATTTTCGAAACACTACTCTAAAAATACATTAGTGGACAACCAATTTGGATTTAGGCACAAGCATAGTGAAACTCATGCTATCACAAAATTAATTTCAGATGTTTGCTGGAGTGTTGATAAGAAAAATGTTACAGGTGCATGTCTCATTGACCTTGAGAAAGCATTTAATAGTATATGGTTAGACAGAATTGTTTACAAACTACACAAATATAAATTGCCAAACCAACTTATTAATATAATGCCCGATATGGTATCGGACAATAAATTCTATATTTCATCTAATGATACGAAAGCATGTGTTAAAATACATAACATCGAAAATGGTCTTCACCAAATTATTAGAACTTTTGAATGCATATTCAAAGGCGTAAATGGCTCATTAGCCTTTACTAATGATGTAATAATGTACGCTAGTGATAGTAGAATAGAAAATATTAACATAACTGCTCAAAAAATGTTTAACGTTATAATTGATTATTGTAAAGTCTGGCTATTAAAAAAAAATTACAAAAAATGTGAAACTATCCTCTTTCGAAATACATACAAGAGCCTTAATTATAATTTGAAAAAAACTTTGGAGGAAGTTTAACATTAAAAGTCCTACAAATGAGATTTTACCAAACAAAAAATCAGTTAAATACCTAAGAGTTCATCTTAATTATAACTTAAATTATAATCAACAAATCAAGGAAGCATTATCTAAAGGCACTAAGGCCTTTATGGCATGTAAAAAAGTAAAAAAGTATTTTATAATAGAATACTACCCAACAAATAATTTTCAATATGTGCCCGAAAATGCGACCGCTCGCGTCCGCTCAGTCGCCACACAAAAGTTCAACATATGTCGTCGCATTTCCGTATAAATTGTGGTTAAGAGTCAGAAAATACCGCTACATGGTCCGGGTTGACGCATTCTGCATGCAAGAGTAGGTTTGAGTCAAACACAACTAATGCTCTTGTGAACGAAATTCGCAATATTTTGAGGGATTATATGGGCTCATGAGTTAGCAATGCGATGTACTAATGCGGTGGATAAGAGTCTATAAAATAGCATTGCATGCGTCGGTTTGAGTCAAGCACAACTAGTGCTCTTGTGAACGAAATTCGCAATATTTTGAGGGATTATATGGGCTTAGAGTTAACAATGCAATGCACTCATGCGATGGACAAGGGCCCAGCAAATAGCTTTTCGTGCATTTGGATTGGCACTCTATTGCTTCTAGTGGTTAGTTAAAGTAATAATAAGTATTTGTTAATTCTTTACATATGTCTTTTTTTATTTTAAAGTATAGTTTAACAAAAAATATTGAATTAAATTCATATTTGTTTGTTACTCTGTTTTATTTTATTAAAGTCCATTTACTCTTGGATTTCCATATCTACATCAACGTATTTTAAAAAACACCCATTAAAACTTATATCAATGTATTAAAATCTTCTTTCAAAATAATTTTCAATAAAATGATTTCTAACGGGTAAATGGGTCCATGTTCTATGTCTTATGATCAGGTACAAAAAAATTTATGAACTAAAGTTATTATCATTTTAGATTATAATTTTATTGTACTCATGGGACATAGCGCGTGGACCCATTAACATTAACCCGTGGCGATTTTCATACATATTCAAATTAAAATTATATTTACCCGTAGGCCGTAGGTATACATAATATTATTTTAGTTGGATTTCAGTTGAAAATTTATATTGCATTTACATACCTGTATTAAAATATTTTTCTCTCTTCTCTTCTCTAAATCACTCTTTAAATTATATTAAGTGAACCCACTGACCGAATAATTGTGACTGGCATATTATGACCAAATAAATAACTTACACTCACATCAGTCATCCATGTTCTGGTTTTCACTTCAATATATATTCTCGCTCGCACTTGTATGTTTAATATTGTATTTCAGTTAGTAAAGTTTGTTTATTCATCTCACTCGCACTTGTATGTTTAATATGTATTACATTAATAGTAAAATGTCAACATGCGTGAACAAAATTATAAAAAAAAAATTGCAAATGATGAAAAGTGTTTAAGTAATTTACCTTTACAAGTTTTAAAATTCAATTTTAAACATTACGCATGTGGACGCATGAGACTAAAAAAAAACTTGTGCGATTTTTAAAAAAAATTTTACTCTTAAGTTTCGGTCGCATGCGGTTTCGTGTGTCTTATCGGTCGCAAATTATTTGTTGGGCTAAACGCCAGAGTGAAAACCATTAGCTATTAATTTTTTATTAGACCCATACTCACTTATGCAACACCTATCTGGTAAAACATAAGTGCTAGTCTAATGGAAAGAATTAGGAAGTTTGAGCGAAAATGTACAAGGGTGTGTATTAATGAAAGTAGGAAACCGGAAACAATTTACGTACATTTTTACTCAAACAAATACATATGCAAAAAATAATTAAGTTGATTCGTAAAGGGTACATAGCGTAAACTTGCAGTACTGTACTTAATTAAGCACGAAAAGGTGATTCTACCTAAATTACTGTCAAAAAGATAAAAAAACATTTTGATAGAGCAATAATTAACACTCCTGAAAATGGTTTAATATCTCATATATTCTACCATAATGAGTAGTATATAAAAAGAAAATTAAAATTAGAATATAGCACCCGAACATTTTATCTATCTAGATAAAGAAGACTTCATCCAAAACCAAAGCCATGTCCTAATACTATTTCACTATAGTAGATGGGCTACGTGCACTAAAATAGAGTATGAACCAAGTGATATTGACATTGGGAGCTTAAAATTCGATACTTATATTCATATTAAAGATATGTTTGATTACAGAGATTATTGGTGGTTAAAAAATTAGGTAAACAAAATTTAGTAACTTTTACACTTTAGGATTATTGTAGGTTAAGTTAGTTGTTAAGTTTGAATTTAAGTTTTTATCTCACAAACTAAAAGAAAATGTATTGATTTTATTATAAATTTTTTTACAATAGTTGAAAATAGAAATTGAAACTTAACTGTTTCAATTTTAAAGCTTCATACTAAAACCAAAAATGATATCAAAATTAATAAAAAAACAAAAAAAAAATACTTTATATATTTTTTTATATGTTAATCAAGTTTTGTAAACTTTTTTCTGGATACTGTAAGTAGAAGAAATAATAATAAATAAAAGCAAAAAAAAAAATTATTAGTTCTTGGATAATTCAAGAAGATTGAGCAAAACATCTCAATCTGTATGATAAGTATGTATGATAATATCTAAATACATTTTTTCAACGACACTAACTTTTAATGTCAAAAGTTAATCAAAAAAACATATTTTCCAAATGTTTTTGTTCAAGTAGGTACTTCCATTGAAAGGCATATTCTGAAATTTATTTTAAAAATATCAAATCAAATACAATAAATATATAATATAGAATAGACTGTCTTTGATCAAATATTATTTATTATTATCTAATTTGAATATCAAATTAGAATTGAGCACGTTGAATATCTCTGTTTTCTTTCCAACAACACAAAAATATCAAATTTAAAATAAGAACACCATGTACACATACGTGATCAAACGCATTAACTGACAGAATCAATTGAAAGTTATATAAAAATATTATCCTTAGGAAGAAAGAAACAACATTAACAACAAAATATGTTGTAATTTTTGGAAAGACACATGTTCTGTGTATTTTAATAGTAGAGATCACAATACCACCTATCACAAAATCCTTAAGAAAAGTGATATACTCGTAGCTCTTATCTAAATTATTCTATTTAGTAACATTTAAATTAAACTGTTATCGACAATTTAACTCTCAATTTTCTGCCTATCAAAATTTATTTTGCAACACAATAATGAAAATGACAGCAAAAACTACACCAATAACTCTGGCAATACTTTTTTATATTTACCAATTACAATTTTTTCCTGTTTTATAGCGTGAATTGTGATGTCAATGCTGTAGATTGAAACTATCACAACTCTGAATTTTTCACAAAAACGGTGAATATTGTACTGTTACTAGAAAAATTAATTTTGTCGTCCCGTAGAAGGTTAATTCGTTAAATTCGAATTTACAACATATGTAACTCATTTATATTTTGAAGTGATTCTGCCGATTAGGTTATGTACGCGATAGAGGGATTTATTTTTATAAAATATAATACTCTTCTAATTTTTATTGCTTCAATTTTAATAATCGGCTGGATTCCTATATATATCTAATCGACCAAAAGCAAAATGTTGAGAAAAATGGTTTTTTAAGTTTGACAAAAAATTTAAAAAAAATTAAACAAAATTTGAATTTTATAAAAATTTTAATAATTTTTTAACATCTAACTACATAGTATTATAATTTTGATATTTTGAAATATCAAAATAATATATTTAAAAAAATGTTAGTATATACCGGGTGTGCCAGAGCATGCGTATCAGCTTTTTAAGAGGGGAAGAAGCCGTTATTTTAAAATTTAGAAAAAAGTTTGTTAACTAAATCATGGGTGCTCTATTGATTGGTCGTATTTTCAACTTTCGGAAAAGACCGCAAATCAGTTTTTTAAGATCAAAAATCGCCGAAAGTGACCGAAATCGAAATTTTCAAATGGGAAAAGGTATTTTTTAATGCAAATTCAGATTCTATGACAGAAACTAAAAAAAATATGTCAAATGATTTTTTTTTGTTTTCTTAGTATTTTTCTTCAAAATTAATAAATATAAAACAAAAATGCTCAATATTTTCCTTTGGTAAAATAAAATTAATGATAATTAATTTGGCTTTCATGTTATCATATTTTTTATCTCAGTTTTGGATTCCTACAAAGTTTAAACAAAAAAAAAATTTACTTAACAAAAGTGTCTTATTTTTTGATGTAGAATCCGAATTTGCATTAAAAAGTACCCCTTCCCATTTAAAATGTTCGATTTCGGCCAATTTCGGCAATTTTTGATCTTAAAAACCGATTTACGGTCCTTTCCAAAATTTGAACATAACACCAATCGATAGAGCACCCTCGATTTTGTTAACAAAGGTTTTTCTAAATTTTAAAATAACGGCTCCTTCCCCTCTTAAAAAAACTGATACGCATGCTCTAGAACACCCGGTATAGTGTAAAGCTTCATATGTGTTTGACCATTTGGAATAAAAATGGTTTGTTAGATACTTAAGAACACAAATTTGTCTGACTTCTCAGTACATAAACTGTAGTTTGGATAAATAGGCACAGCTTGAAGGGCTAAAAAGCAGCAAAATATAGGTTGTTGATAAATCAGAAAAAAATATTTCCAAAACTATAAGAGATACGTTAATTTTGATTCCAAATTCGGATAGAGCATAGTCGAAAAGGGTGTAGTACATTGAAAAGTCAATTTCCGAAAAAATGGTCTGTTGGATACATAGGAATGCAGCCGACAATACTGTTTTTTAATAACAAAAACATTAAAAATTCATAAGTAAATAAAATACGAAAAAAAACAAAACTTAATTTTCCAAATTGCAAACAAATTTGAACTTATAATATTATATCTGCAGTTAGTGTTTGCGGCTGATATTCCAACAATACCAGAGGTAAAAACTACAACTTTGTCCTGCTATGACACTGCTCTTATGGTTCGAAATCAGGACGTTGAAATAGCATTATTCAATCTACAAACAAACTTAAAAAATATTAAACTATGGCTACAACAACTGGAACGTAAAAATGAATCGAAGTCAACACATATCAACTTTGAAAAAACGTCCCTGTCCTCAAGCCATTTTAAATAATAAAATCGTGCCAAAAAAACTGGCATACATTTAGAAAAAATTTAAAGAACTGGCGTAAACATATTGTATGTGAAAGGAAACAGCTATAATTAATAAATAACATATTCATTTATAAAGTTATAAGACCTGTTTGAACATAATATGGGATCCAGCTTTGGAGTTCCGCAGCAAAAATCAACATAAACATCACATAAATATTCCAAAATAAGGTGTTAAGGTCACTCACAAATACAATTATTGATTCGTCGGCTCAAACCTAATGACAACTGGATGTAAGAAGAGAAGACTAAAACGAAGAACTACTTGTGATTTATAAGAGATAAGAAAAAAAAAATAACTGACCATTGATATTATTGTGATATTGAAAAACACTGCTACAAGTCAAAATAAATAAATTACATCATAAATATTTGTTTACTATATTTATACTTAATATAGATTGTAAATCCATTTTGAAAGTTAAAAAAGGAAATGTTGTAACGAAAACAAATTAAAAAAGTTACAATATGTTATAACTTAACAAAGTAAAAAATTATACATAATTTATAGAATATGCTGTAGGCTATAAGTGGTTTACCTAAACCACCTAAGTTAGATTTCCCACAAGACCTCCCTCATATAAATTGTACATATTTTTGAACTCTTTACTAATGGAGATATTGGATTTTAAACCTAAGCTTGGTATTAAAAATAATCTGGATTGGATTTCACAGATTAAGAATATTATTATCCCACAGAGTTCCAGATTATTTTTGCTTGTTGTTAACAGCCTGTTCATATCGCTATATCAATAAATCAAATAAAAATAATTACTCAAAACTTGTTGAATGTGGTTACACCTGTTAAAAACGAAATAATTAACCTATTGAACATTTCTTGGAACAGAACCATTTTCAACTCGAGAAGAATTTTTACAAACAAATGTAAGGACTTCAAATTGGTTCATCTTTAAGTCCGCTGTTGGCTCAAATATTTATGGATGGCTTTGAAAGAAAAGTCTTAGAATATCCAAACCTAATACTGAAGAATATTCAAAAATTGTATAGATGTAGATGATGTATTTTGCGTCTTTAGAGGAACTAACAAACAATTGGATCTGTTTCTCGAATTCTTGAATGCTGAAAATAAAAAAAATTAGTTCACAATGGAAAAATAATCAAATAATAGTCTCAACTTTTTCGACGTTTCTATAAGTTGCGTAGAGAGAAAATCCATTTCAAGATTTATAGAGAATACAAAATATTCAGGTGTGGTGAATTTAGAACATTCCAACGATCCCACCAATAATAAAAGGTACGCTTTCTATCGCTACGTTCACAGACTATTGAATATTCCGATGGCGAAATTAAATTATAATGAGGAGCTCAATATAATAAAAACAATAGCAAAGATTAACGGATATAAGGAGAACATCATCATCGGTAATATAATAAGAAAGAAAAACAGATAACTTTTCTTTGAAAACAACACAATTAGGGATGGCAATCCGGATAATATTCGTTTTAAACTATCCGAATATTTTTGATTTACGGATAATTCGAAATCCGAATATTTTGAATCAATTATCCGGATATTCGATTTTCGGGAAAGTAAATTTTTATCATTTCAAAAATGAAAACAACACAGTTAGGGATGGAAATCCGGATAATATTCGGTTTAAACTATCCGGATATTTTCTGATTTACGGATAATTCGAAATTCGAATATTTTGAATCAATTATCCGGATATTCGATTTTCGGGAAAGTAAATTTTTATCATTTCAAAAATGAAAACAACACAGTTACGGATGGCAATCCGGATAATATTCGGTTTAAACTATCCGAATATTTTCTGAATTACGGATAACTCGAAATCCGAATATTTTGGATCAGTTATCCGGATATTCGATTTTCGGGAAAGTAAATTTTTATCATTTCAATTTGAATTTTTATACCTTAATTACTACATTTACTGTTGGATTGCAAAAAAACCAGGTCGGAGCTCCATCCATTGGTTCCTATGATTGAGCGACTCCTAAGATTAAAAAAATGTATTAAACAATCTGACTTATTAGGAGCGGAAAAAGGATATTACAATCAAAAAAAATTTCGTAGTCCGGTAAAGTATGCCTTAAAACCACTTGAATTAGGTGTAAAAGAGTTGAGTAACGATAACGAACAAGCAACACTTTTATCTACCGAAGGTGTTTTTGAATTTATGTTTAATAAATTAAAATATATTGATTCAGATTTGAGAAATGAAATTTTGATGTCATTAAAAACAGAAATCTTAAAACGAAATAAAGAAGTAGTATCTTTGATGAAATTTCTACAAAATTCATGAATCTCCCGAGATGATTATTTTGATGATATTACATATGCTTCGAACCACAATCTATGGCTATGTAAAATATATAATGAGTCGATTGTAAGCAATTCCAGGAGATGAAAATCATGTGTCTTCGTCCGGATGTGAGAATGAAATTTGCAAACCGATTACATTGGTTATGGAATTGTAAAAATCTATAGCTTCTATGAGCAATGAAATTCCAAAGAAATTTCGAAATAATTTTGATTCTTTAAAATATGAATTTAAACTTCTTGAAGGCAATGGAAAACTAAATTACAAGTGCACAATAAATAATTTGAAAATTTTACATTTTGCAGAAAAAGTTAAGAGATGGAAGTATGGAAGCATATGAAATTTTATTAGCTTAAAAGCAACACAAAAATCTGATGAACGACCAGGTCAATACAATCAAAGCTTTTCAAATTTAATTTTTTTTTCCTTACTCCTCTTGGGAGCATATGGCTTTCACTTTACATTTCCATCGTACTCCATTTACTATGGTATCATCATTTCTATTTCCGAGGCAATGTTTCATTTTTAATCTGTTTTATACTGTCTAAGTAGGGGATTGGGCTACTGTAGGAGACCACTTTGATAACTCTATCTGCGCCTACGTGGTAAGACGACGTCATATTTTCTGCAAGTTGTCGCTGCGATTTTATTCATCTTTTGACGTTAAGATGCCTGACGTTACTATGTTTTAGTGGGTACGTCATGTCACATACTTTTGTCAGTGTTGTTGACAATTGTGTAATTATTATTAGTATTTATCCAATATTTATTTATTGTGTTGTATGGGATATATGAGTATTGATATAGATATTGATATAGGTAATATTTTTAGTTATAAAAAGTATTAATTATTTTTATTGATTATAAATTTTATATGTAATTTTTGCTATTTTTTTTAGTTATATTTTATACCCCCACGGCAATCGAACCCGTGACTACCACATCGTAATGAAACACATTTCTGTGCCGATTAACCACGAAAGGGATTTCAAATTTAATAAACCCTTGTAACTGTAATAAATAAGTAATAATATGAAAGATATTAACCTAAACATAAGTGTAATTACTTTATAAGCGTTCTGGTGATGATGTAACAACCGAAATCGATTAAGACATTTAATAAAACTGTGAAACATACCTAGAGTTTTAATATTTATTTAATTTTAAAAAAATACATTACAAAAGGACGAAACGCAGGAAAACAAAAATCATATCCTATGCGTCTACTTTGGTCTACCGCAAACTAGCATTAGTTAGTCAGGAGCGAATTTGACATATATCTTAAAGATTTCTCTTTATGATATTCACAGAATCGTCACAGTTATGAGAATAGGTAATGGTTCAGTTCTTATTGTACTTTGGTTAGAAAAATCGCTATGAACCGACCACCCTCTTTTCAACTAAACAAAACTGTCATGTGGTGTGCCTTCGACTTCACAGTTTCTGAAGATTTAATAGCTTTTTCGTTCTTACCGAGGTTGAGCAAATTGTTTTCAGTTTGAGTTTCAAAATCTATAATGTATCCTTACAAAGAAAATAAAATGTATAATTAACAATCACTTGAGTCTGGTAACTTAAGAGTTATATTTCTTAATCAAAGCCTCTATCAAAACCAGCTCCAGTTAATTTTTTAATACAAGAACCTCCTATCTGTCGAGCACTCAATTTTACCTTAATTATAACAATCACTTAATCACAAAATAATTTTGTATAATGATGAATTAACTCAAATTGGATATGGAAGGTTCAGCTTATACCAAAAATGGGTTTATTTTTCTTAATTGCTCCTTTAATGAATCATTTCATTGACTGATTATGTAATTTTGGAACCCTATTCAAAAATTTAAGAAACCGCATATTTTTTTTTTATTTGATTAAAAAATTTCGTTTGCTTTAAGAAATGAAAAAAAACCACTAGCACTTTCAAAACGTCTAATTTCTTACAAATCACATAGAGATACGTAAATCCTTGTCGTAAATTTAGAATAATTTTAGAAACCCCTAATTTTTTTTTTTGATATTACACAAAAATCGATTCCAATTAGTCGTAATTTAATGTTACATGAAAATTTTACTAGATACTCTTACAAAGTGTATATATTCAAAAATTTGGTCTGAATTGAATGAGCTAAAACAAAAAAAAAAAAACAAAAACACAGAAAAATGATTGATGACAACATGTTCTTAAAACATTTTAAATATCAACTTTCATTTAACAAAAAAAAAAAAAAAATTCAAAATAAAAACAATCAACAAAAACAAAAAAACTTTTAAAATAAAGAAAAAGTAAAATTTTGAAATACCAGAGAGAAAAACAACAGAAAATGCTTGAGCACTTATGGTTGGAAAACCTCATAACACCAACCGCACAATATTATCTTCTCTCATAATAAGTTTCAAGGATGAAAATTGTATCCTTAGGCCATACATTACATTACATTACATTACATAAAAAGTTGTACGAAAACAAAACCATCTGCTCACCCAACTTTAGATCAGTTTGGTGTTATTATTTTTATGATTATTGAGTTTATGAAAACCGCACTCATGAGGCCTTTTTTTTCCAAATTTTTATTTTTATTAATATTGCTATATGAATGGAACTAAAGTGACAAATTAAATCTTAAGTTGTCGTTAGAAGATACTCTCATCAAAATAAAAAAATTTATTTTCTTTGTTTGTTAAAAATATTTTGTTCTTAAAAAAAGAATATTAAAGGAGAGCAATATTTTTATGAAGAACAACAAAACAAAAAAAAAAAACGAAAAAAAAAGATTTTCCAAGAAAAATATTATAATAATAAAAAAAAATCATGTATGCTAGTGTCTCTGGGACGTCATGATTATAAAACTAAGAAAAAATTAATGTTAAATATTTAAAAAAAAATAAAAAAAAAAAAAAACTCCCCCCTGATCGCATATGAAAATATTGTCCCTAGAGACTCTAATATGTTTCCAGGATGTTTTTAATATACATAAAAACACACACACATGGTCTTTTTGAAAAATTTAAATTTTTTTTAAATGAATAACTAATAATTGTCAAATAAGTAGATACTATAATCCTAAATGCAATATCATGGTTTCTTGAAAAACAAATAGGAGTGTTCTAATCGTTGTTTTTGTTTTAAGGCCACCTATTCTGAAAATTTTTAATTTATCCTGAAATAATTTACATCAAAATGTTTTTTATTTAGAAATTCCTATTTATTTTCATGAAATTTTTTTTAGAGACAATTTTTATACCTAACTAAATAAATTTTATTTTATATTATAAATCAATTAGTAGGTACGTACTCTCTACAATAAAAATAATAAACCAGGTCCCATTTGAATAATAAATTTAAACTCAGACATGTCATATCTGTCTACACTCAAACAAATTGTGATGCAACACTATCATAATATGAATTTAAATTTTTGAAAAGCACTCTATAAGCATATATCGTAGAGAACAAGTCTATGGTTTGATATTTGAATTTAAATAGAAATTATATTAACTTGATAAATGTTGGATATATTATTATAAAAGTGGCTCTCAAATTATATTTAATTTAATATTGATATTTCACTCATGAATATGAGTGTTATCTTGGTTCGACTAACCTTTCTCACTCATACAGTTGTATTTTAATTTAAATAGGTTTTTGATTTGAATATTTGGATATTTTGGATATTTATATATGAAACAAAAACAAACATAATAATAACAAACTTAATGAGTATATACAGGTCCGGATCAAGATACAGGCG
The DNA here is from genome assembly GCA_963942445.1 of Argyra leucocephala. NCBI lineage: Eukaryota > Metazoa > Arthropoda > Insecta > Diptera > Dolichopodidae > Argyra > Argyra leucocephala. The sequence continues at coordinate 78,956,070 of OZ012681.1, read as the reverse complement.
AGCCAGGCTTTTACCTGGGGCGCCCAAATTACTGCCATTACATAGGACGCTGAAATTTCTTAAATATGCCCACCAACATACCGAAAATTGTGAAAATATTATTGAAAATTTATTTTTATTTCTGTGTTAGTACTTAAATTTAATACGTTATTTTATAAGAACACTAACTGTACTTAACACACTAACTTTAGTTAACAATACAGTTAAATAAAATAACATTCTTTTGAAGTTGGGAATTTTACATTTCTGATCATAGTATGCAAATATCAATTCAAAAAAAAGCTTTTGCAAATTTGAATTTTTACCCTTATTTTAAAACTAGATCCTAGATGTCTATGATTTTTGTCTGAATATAGAATATATAATATGATTTTTTGGAAGAATATAGAATATATGGGTTCGAAAAGGCAATCGAAAGTACTAAAGCTATTTAAGCTACAGAAAAGCTTGACGTAGTAGCTGGTTTTACCGAAACCAGTAGTAGAAGGAAGACAGTTTGATAATGAAGCTGAGGAAGAAATTACCACAAACAATCCATCCACAGCAAAAATTTAAAATTCATAATTTTTATGTTATTATAGACCAATGTTTAGCCGCAATGACTGAACGATTTTCTCAACTAAAGCATTTTGAAGAAATTTGTGGATTTTTGTTTGATATACCGGGTGTACCAGAGCATGCGAATCAGCTTCTTAAGAAGGGAAGGAGCAGTTATTTTAAAATTTAAAAAAAGTTTGTTAACTAAATCGAGGGTGCTCTATCGATTGGTGGTATTTTAAACTTCGGGAATGGATTGAAAATCGGTTTTTTAAGACCAAAAATCGCCGAAACTGGCCGAAATCGAGATTTTTAAATGGGAAGGGGTACATTTTAATGCAAATTCGGATTCAACGACAAAAAATAACAAAAATGTGTTAAATGATTTTTTTTTTGTTTTCTTAGTATTTTTTTTTTAAATTAATAACAATAAAACAAAAATGTTCAATATTTTCCTTTGTTAAACTAAAATTAATGATAATCATTTTTATAAATAAATTTGTTTTTCATGTTATTATATTTTTTATCTCATCTCAGTTTTGAGTTCCTAAAAGTTTTAACAAAAAAAAAAAAAAAATTTCCCTTACAAATGTTTTTTAGTTTTTGACGTAGAATCTGAATTTGCATTAAAAAAGTAGACCTTCCCATTTCAAAATCACGATTTCGGCGATTTTTGGTCTTAAAAAACCGATTTACGGTCCTTACCGGACTGGACCGGTTTCGTTAATAAACTTTTTTTTAAATTTTAAAATAACGGCTCCTTCCTCTCTTAAAAACCTGATACGCATGCTCTGGCAAACCCGGTATATTCAACAGACAAAGAAGATTTAATGAAATGCTGTAAGGATCTGCAAATTGTACAAGAAATATAAAAACTCAGAAATATCCGACCATATGATAATGACTAAGACGGTGGGAATAAGCTGCAACTCTTCACTATAAAAATCTTATTGTGTAACGTATAAAAATGTCGATGAATAGATTCGCAGAACCAATTCACAAAATTTTAGTTTAACAAAAATATATAAAGTAAAAATTAGCATAATTTTTCATTGAGGATAAATTTTTTAGAGATAATATAGTCGTTCGCACTTCTCCAACCAATTTCTACCCTACTGTAATATACGAATTAATTTTTCAAAAATTAACATTAACCCTTTCAGCGCAAGCAAGTAATTTTTTGATGTGATAAAATGCTTCTATACTACGTAAAAAGTGATATTTAGATTCAAAACCTAAAAGCATGGATCCATAGTTTTTAGAAAAACTTATAACTTGAGTAAAATTTGTATAATTGTTGAAAATAGTCGAATATTTTCCTTTAATTTTCATTTAATATATTTATTATACAGATTTGCGTATTTCGAACTACTCTACTTGCAGACTTCTTCAGTTATACTCGACTATCCATAGGTATAATATAAATTTGGATTGTAAATCTCAAATTTATATTATACATATGTCTTGAAATATACCTCAATCTTGAAAGTCTATATCGTTTATATAATGAAGTTATTTTAAATTTCTGACAAATACGTGAGTTGGTTGAAGAGGTTATTTCTAAATTGAGTAGTTTTCTAATAAACTTCAAAATAAGTAACACATAAAATTTTCTAAACAAAAAATATTGAAATTGCAAATATAATTAAAAATATATGAATATGTTTCCACAATCAACTTACAATTTTAAGTTTAGTTAAGTTAAGTTTAAAGAAAATATTAATACCTTTATTCTTCAACTTCCTAGTACTAATCTATCTCCCTTTTTTCTTCCTAATTTAGGAACTTAATTTAAAGGTATTTTCATACCTAACGCTTTGGCTGTTTATAAAAAAAAAATAAATAAATAAATGTATTCAAGCACAATTAAAATAATAACAGAATGCACTACTTACTTTAGTATAGTTTAAAACTATATGTCCAAGTTCTAAATTAAAAATTTTCTTTACAAACTTTCGAAAAGGAATTGAAGAAAAAAATAGGAGAACTTTAGGAATGAATCACAAGATATTACCCACGCAATCTTTATTATACTGTCAGATATTGAAGTCCATTATAGACGAAAGCTTATATCATCCTGCTAAGTGGTAAGATCATCAAGCAGTGAGTTAATATCCATCACCGTTATTAACTAATGTTAGTAGGAGATAAAAATATAATAGGTAGCATGCTACAGTTATCAAAATTTGAAAAAGATAAATTCAAATACAAAAAAGAAAGTATAAAAATACTAAATATGAATTCCAATAACTATTTATCAATATTATACAGCTTTAATTTTTAGTTCTTCTTTAAACAACATTCTAGACACATTCTAGTCAGTACTATGGTTAGCAATACTAATCAAGTCAATGGAACGTAAATTTAAGTTATTAAATCCCTAATCTTAGGTGCCACTGTGCCACAGAATATTCGCAACACTAATTTGGTAGGTAAACGTAAGAGCACCAATCAACGTTTTTGGATAGATTTCAGTTCTATCAAAGGCCAACTATTTTTGTTAGAAAGAAGTTGAAAAGAGTCAGACCATGAAAAAGCACGTAGTGAAAAGCGTAAAAATTTACACTGAACTGTTTCAATACGTGAATTATCAACATTACGGTATGGATACCAAACTTGAGAATCTGTAAACTCTTTGGGCCAGGACATTATAAATCCGAACATAGAATAAGTTTTATTATAAAAAAATTTAAATGTACTTTTAAATTGAGTTTGTGACCCAGAATAACACCTAGATGGTAATCAAATTCAATAATAGAGCTTTGAAGCTTCCTACTAAAGCTAACAACCAGACATTTAGATCAAACATCATCCACAGACATTATGGTTTTGCTAATTTTGAAGTTATCCAGCAAAACAATTTAACTAAGCTGCATAAGGCATCATCGGTTGCAATAATAATAAAAAGTAGACTCAAGTCGCTCCTCTAGTATACCCCAGTTGAAATAACAAAGGGAAGAGAAAGTGAGGACGGAAGCAGAACTGGAATACGGTATGAGATAAATTATGTATGATCCCTTCCGTTTAAGACTGTGATCAGAAAAACCTAAATTATTCATGAGAAATTTTCAAAATCTTCAAAATATGTTCAGATTATATTTACTAATTCCAATATTCTGGCATAATTCAATTGGTTTTCAAGTTATAATCTACCTCCAAGTACATTAAGAAGTGAGGTAAAAATAAATTGCATAAAATTTATCTGGCTAACTTAACAGACTTTACTTTAACATCTACAAATTTCCTGAACTTTATTTCATACAAAACTACGCTTTTGGAACTTTTATGGTAGCTCGAGCTTATTTAAACAAAATCAGTTTAATAACAATACTGATAATCAAATACAGTTCTTTGCATTGTTACTTTATTATTTACTAAGCAAAAAATTTGAATATTTGTTTTTGACTAAACCCTTGACAAAGCAACATAAAGTTGTATATGAATGAATAGAATACACTATTTGCTAAATATATGCCGACATTTTCGAGAATCTGTCTTTGGGCTTTATTTATATATTCATTGCAAAGGAGGGAGTTACTGGAAATCGTCTGCTTTGAAATTGAAATGAATAATCAGTGTCAGGAAGTTTCAATGTTATTCGTAGAATAAATACTCGACTCCCTATGTGCATTCTAGTAATAATTTCTCCTTAAATAGATCTGATTATTTAATGCTTTCACAACAAAATGTGTTCCATTACATAAGTGTAATGCATGCTTTATATTTTTCATTAACATAATTGGAATATTATATATAGAGTTACAAATAGGGTTTCCATTACCGGTATTACCGAAACCGGGATTCCGGTATTACCGAAGAGTATTAAAACCGAAATACCGACAATAGCGAACGAAGAAAACCGGTATTTCGATACTGACTAATAAATTTTGTAATAGTTTAAAAATATTAAAAAAAGTTTAATTTTCTACTTTTTTGTGCACCAAACTTCAAAATATTTTGAATTTGAGTTGCATCAACCTATTTTTTCAAATCAAAAGTATTGTCAAGGGACGATTTTTTTGAAGAACTAGTTGACCTAACTTAAAACGAGCATATTGAACCCTTAATTGTCAAAGTAAGGAGAGTTGTAAAAATATTTCGGCAATCTTCAACAAAAAATGACTTGTATTTACAAAAACATGTCAAAGAAGAATATGGAAAAGAATTGAAGTTAATTTTAGATTGTTGAACCAGGTGGAGTAGTCTTTTGTTAATGATTGAACGGTTCTATAAATTGAAATGCTCTTTTCGAAAGGCTTTAATTTATTTACAAATGGACATCGCGGTTTCAAAAGAAGAGTTTGACTTAATTTTTCGTATAATAACAGCGTTAACTCCTATTAAACTAGCTGTAGAAAGTTTATGCTTTCCAGATACTGATTTGTATAAAGCCGACATTGCATTGGAGTTTATGTTTGATGAACTTTCTAAGCAACTAAATTCGTTCAATAATGATTTTAAAATCGCCTACGAAACACATAGAATTATAGAATGCCGCTTCAAATATGCAGATATTTTCAGTTTCATGCAGGATCCTAAAAATATTAACAATGAACGAGAAGGTTATGACATATTTAATTTAACTTTAAAAACAACGTTGCAGTCCCAAATTATTTTTCTATTGGAAAGATTGTGCACGCTTTCACCAGACTTAAGAGAATCAAATGCGGACGACGTTTTGGTGATCACTAATTCAGAAATTATAGTCGAAGAAGAGAGAAAACAGATGTCATCAAAAGAAGTTCTTCAGCAAAAATTAAAGGAAAGATCGGAATGCAAACAATGTCAGTCAAAAAATAAAATCAAAACAAAAGCTTCTAAAAGTTATTCGAGCAGAAGTGAAATATTACGAAGAGGAAAGTGGAAGGGGCAAGTATCTAAGTATAATTGAATGTTATTTAAAAACCGTACGACCTACCAGTGTTGAAGCAGAAAGAGCTTTTTCAGCAGCAGGGCGGTTATTAACCAAAATTCGGTCGATTCTTTCGGATGACAGTATAAATAATTTATTCTTTTTAAAAGCCTATTTCTTAAAACAAAAATAATATTTAAATGATTTTTATTATTCTTAATTTTCTTATGATTTCAGTTAATTTTTCGAAAAATAAAATAAAGAAAGTTTTTTTTTTAAAAAATTATGTTTTTCTTATCGCTGACTTGAAGAAAATAAACTTTTTTGACTACCGAAAATACCGGTATTCCCGGTTTCGGTATTGACATCAGTACCAAAATCGGTATCAAAATCAGTACTAAAACCGGGTTTAAAGAAACTCTTCGGTACTGGAAACCCTAGTTACAAATGGAGAAATAATAATATGCAGCTACTTCAATTTATGCACTATGCAGTTGAACATGGAATAAATTTTAAAGTGTATATCAATCCCTTCAATAACAAATAATTATTAATAATTAATACTTTATAACTAAAAATATTACCTATATCAATATCTATATCAATATTCATATTTCTCATACAACACAATAAATAAAATATTAGACACATACTAATAATGATTACACAATTGTCAACAAGTGACAAAAAGTATGTGACATGACATACCCAGTAAGCATAGTAACGTCAGGCATCTTAACGTCAAAGATGGATAAAATCGCAGCGACAAGTCTTCTACAGTAGGCCAATCCCCTACTTTGACAGTATAAAAAGATTAAAAATGAAATTAGACATTAGACATTGCCTCGAAAATTTAGCAGGTAGAAATCGAATACGATGGAAATGTCAAGTAGAAGCCCCATGCTCCCAAGAGGAGTAAGGAAAAAAAAATATCAATGTTACTTAGGGCGTTTTTTCTTTTTAAATTTCAGCACACTAAAAACTGGTCAGAGTTTTTAGGAATAAATTTAGTGCGATTTTACAGATTTAGTGCAAGTGCAAGTGTAAGAGGTCGGGAAATGCCCTTAATATCAAATTGATCACAGATAAATCACTTTTAAAACAAAATTTTAAAAATTATGAATTAAATACGTTTTTTATTCGTTACTGATTTGAGAATTTTTTTGAGAATTCTAAAAGCTATTACTATAAAAAAAAAATATTAGGAATAATCAGATATTCACAACCAAGCAAAAATATTATAAAATTTCCGAATAAGGGAGCATTATTCAAATAATTGCTTTTTAAAATATTTTTTTTTTGTGTAAATTAAATAATTTGTTTTTCCAAATCGTCATTATTAGCTTTCTATGTTTTTAGTGCATCAAAAAGTTTGAATATCACTTTAGTAGACACAAGAATATTCTATTAAAAAAAAAAATTAAATTATACCGAAATGTTGCAGACAATTAAAATACGGATTTCAAGCATGCTTGCCGACATAATATTTTGATACTTTTTGTATTTAATTATCATAAACACAACTTTTGGTACTGCGACACTACAGTATATACAATAAAAAGTTGATGGCGCTACGATCAGATCCTAAGATAATAGTATTAATGATGATAGATTTTAATTTATTCTTAATTGTATGTTCGTTGTAATCAACTCAAGTTAAAGATAATAAATACAACTACAATTTGTTAGAAAATTTTCTTTTAACTAATATTAAATGTATATAATTGTCACTGCCAACTATATGGTATCACAAAAATGTTTTAAAAAGTATAATATAAAACTGATAAAACTATTAATATGGTAAGCATAAAAAACAGTAATATAAAAGGCAACTTCATGAACATAATTTTTTTCTCATATTCTAACGTTACTCTAGCAAATTTCAAAAAGAAAGCGCAGAACCGGGATAGCTATCGAAGTTCGAGATACATAAATTTTACAAATTAAAGCTTTTTATACAATTACTATTACTATTTTTTATTCTTATTTTCTTCAGTCGTTTCAGGACACCATTCAGGGCACCATCAGCATTCTTGCGGCAAAAAAAATAAAATAAATTTTAGGTAATTTAAAAAAAATCTAAAATAAGCTTTCAGAACATATTGAAATTTTCAATGTCAATGTAAGTACATAAGCATAGGTGAAAGGGGCTATTCGAGAAGGTTTACGACAATTTGAATTTTGCGTGTAATTTCTTTGTCATCTTTTCTATCATCTCATCATTTTACGAGAAGTTGATCCAAACTCTTTGTGCAAATTCGATTCAACATACTTATTGAATTTTGTCATATTAGCTAGTAATCGAGATAATTTAACTTAAATTTTTTTTTTTACACATAGCCAAAATACTAGGTTGAGACCTTTTATATCGGTTGGAACGTTTGGCTAGAAAAAAATAGCTACAATTATTATATTAACGAAGATGCTAACGTTCACTTTGAATTTATTTAAGTCATAAATACAGAGTTAATTATGTTAAGATATAAATGTTTGAACACATAAGATAAAATTTTGTTCCATATTTGGGATATTCTGGTTACAAACGAATTTCCATAACTTGTCTTTTGTCATCTAGGAATTTCGATGGAGTGGGGGTGAGCATATGTTGCCCTTCGTATTTCACGAGGAAAGTACTTAAGTAGAGGTAATACAGTTTTAATTTTCAGTCAATTTGTAGCCGTGCCTACGAGTGATACCTATAAAAAAGTAGAGAGAGGTGCAGCTATACAACGATGACCAAGAGGAGTAAGATGAACAGTGACGCGCTCTTGGACTTTATCGAAATATTTTAACGCTTTACTAAAATCGCCAGGCAAATGCGAGAAGTGTTCCATTTCAGGTCGTATGAAGATTTACAAATCTTTTAAGAGATCCCAGGAGGAGAAGGAAGCATTATAGCGGTTCAGGAAACCCAAACGTGTTGCAGCTAGATAATTGTCCGATTTGATTAGCATACCCAAAATGCTTAAGATATAAAACCGCTGAAGTAAATATTAGAGTAAACAATTTATAAAAAATTATGATTCTGTTTTTTAAAACCCAATTTTAAATTTATAAAATTTATTTTAGAACAAATTTACTTTCTAGTAGCTACTTACAGTTTAATTAAGATTTTCCTATTATTTTACAATTAAGAATTTTTTTTAGATTTATTTCACATAAGAATGCACTTTACATTATTTATTTGAGTAGCAATTTTTTTAATTTAAAATTAAAATTCAAATTTTTTTAATAAATTGTATCAAAGTATTTTTGTTTTTTTTTGTTGTATTCAACATTTGAATTGAAAATTATTTTTACTAAATAACATAAACACAAAAAAAAAAAAAATTAAAATAAAATTAAAAAAACAAAAATAATTTCATCAGACAATAAATGTTCAAGCATATGTACCTTTCAACATCATGTCTAATTCTATAAAATGCTCATACCTCTTTATCTAGAGCTCTATATAGATTTTGAAAAAATTGTTTTTTTTTTCTTAAGACATCATCAAGACATAATATAGGTGCACTATTTTTATGTAACTTTATTGGATAGAATAATGAAAAATAAAAATAATGAAAAAAGAAAATAAAACAAAGTAAATTTACGTCTGGCGTTCGATGAAAATAAATGCCCATCTTAAAGTATAGTTATAGAGTCGTGCCAAAAGAAAAATTCTCATAGAATTCAAGGCAGTCTACACATGCAAATACACATTATATATCTTATAGATATGTATAATAAATAGATAGATAATATATAGAAAACGATTTTGCGTATAATTGGCAATATAATAAATTCACTTTAATGTCAATTTGTCAAGCAATTGCCAAGAACTACTCATATAATATCAGAAAAAATGAGAACGAATTCTATGCGAATACAAAAATATATATTCACATGTTTGAATTTAGTTATGTGTTATGCATAAAATAGAATTCATTTTATTTTAGATTATTATATAATAATATCTATTGTATTATTTACTGTTATAATCTATTTTAAATATGTTTGTTATGTTGTTTATTTGACATTATTAAGATTTATTGCAATACAAATAATAATAATTGACTGAGAACAATACCAGAACAGAATGACTGTTTTTCTATTTTGTGCTTTTAATTTTCAAAATAGTTTTAATATTTTACCAGTTACCTTAACGCAATTTATTTTAATTAAAATTAATTAAATAATTTTCTGGTTTAATTTTTTTTTTCTTTTGAATTTTTAGTATTCTTGAGCTTTTCATAATAAATTTATAAATAATATTTTATATTATGCTGGTTTATATTCAGTAGAATTATTGTTAAATTACTTATATAATAAAAATAAATCAAAATATAATTTAACAGTGCTGGTCAAAACATTTTCTTACTCTCATGTTTTTTTTTATATTTATAATTCAATTATTAATATTCTAAGAAAATTTTATTATAATTTACAGCCCAACTTCTTCTCCTTCTTCTTGAATTAGGCATTAAGTATCAGCTAATTTTATTTATATCTTATCGTCTACATCAACTTTATTCAGCCATGGTATGAATCATCTTTTGGGAGGTATTCCTTGTTTTTAATTGACAATTCATTAATACGTTCACCAGTCGAACTTCTGCAATTTGAGCCACATGATGTTTACAGTTTCTGAGTCTATTTCGACTCCCCCGGACAATATCTGAAATGTCGCATGCGTCTCTGATTTCATTACTATCTTTCTTATCTCTTATCGTGTCTGTAGCTCGCATATTTTTGTTTTGTTTTAGGAATGTGTATTAATTTGATCGAATACAGCGTTCGTATATTCGCTCTTACAATACAATTCAAATTCACCATTTACAATTCACGATTTCAGACAATTTTTTTATACATAAAAAAGAAGATCCTTCGTCTGTGGATAACTACAGACCTATCTCCTTACTTTCAGTTTTTTTGAAAAAGTCTTTAAAAAATTAATAAAAACGAGAATTATATTATTCTTACATAAAACGAACGTCTTAGTGATTTCCAGTTTGGTTTTAGGAGTGATAAGTCCACTGAAGAGGCTTTATTAAAACTTTGCTGTGAAATTTACTTATCTGCAAATGAAAATTTAACTCCTACAGCCCTGTTTATTGACATTACGAAGGCATTCGACATGGTTAATCATAACATACTTCTGGACAAATTATATAAAATATCGATTTTAGAGGATTCATTCTTAATTGGTTTGCTTCTTACCTCAGAGACATAACACAAAAAGTAAAAATCAAAAGTAGTTTAAGCTCATCGGAAGTTTTAAATATTGGAGTTCTTCAAAAAGGTCCGTTCTAGGACCCCTTTTGTTTTTGATATATATGAATTCTATTTTCCAGCAATCAGTTAAAGGAAAATTGACAACTTTCGCTGACGACACAGTCCTGTCAAATGGAAATAATCTTCTATATGCTTACCTGCTAATGTTAACTATGATATTTATATTTTAAGAATATGGTTTAAAGCTCATAAATTAGTTATTAGTAACTAAATAAAATTACACGCTAGGTGGCGCAGTAGGTAGAGCGCCTGTCTTTCAACCGAAAGGTCCCGGGTTCGATTCCCGATGAAGCAAAAAAAAAAAATGCTTCATTGGTTTTTCGATCTGATCCAGTACCCTTTGTCATTGGGATATAATAAATGACAAAAAATAATTGAGAGTATATATATATAATCTGGTAACAAATTAAATAAAATGAAACTATTCTATTTCAGAAGGCTTAGTTCCTGACAATAGTAGTAGTTTTCCACATTTAATGAGTAGATAAGCCAGTTGTTAAAATAAATACTCAAAATTTTGTAGATAATGTAGTGTAAAATTGCAGTACCGTACTTAATTAAGCACAAAAAGGTCAAGATCATAAAAAAAAAAAAAAAAAAATGTATGTCTTTTAACACAAATTTAAATAATGTATCTTTTCAGTATCTCGCCGTTTTGTAATAGTTGTCCTTTAACAATTTAACATGTAGTTACTTGCACAATCCTAATAGAATTACTGCTAATCCTAACATGTTGTAAGTATGTTCTGACGAATGCTTCTTGATAGATACTGTAGATAATTTTAAATATTTAGGCAAAAACTCAATTGGAGTTATCACACATGGTATCTTAAACAATACCTAAACAAAGTTATAAGACCAATCTATCATTTAAGTCAATATTGTTCACAAAATGTTTTAAAACTAATTTATAATAGCTTATTTTAATCTAAGCTACAATGTGGTAGTTGGGGAGGCATAGCTGTTGGGGAGGCATAGATATTAATAAAATTATTCCTTTACTAACTAAGCAAAAGCATGCCATTAGAATAATATGCAAAATTAACAGAAGAATACCTTGTTTTAACTACTTTAAAAATTTAAATATTTTGCCTTTAGACATTTATATTTTTATAAAGTCTTGAAAATATTCTTTGAGATGTCTGGACATTTAACTCCCAGAACCAATGACAACTATAGTCTACGGGCAAATAATAACTTTTTGGTAACGGTTCCAAAATTTAATAAGACAAAAATTAGTCAATTTTATATCTTTACTGCTTCACGGTTGTATAATCTACTACCATTGTTTTCTAGAAAAGTGAAAGTAAAATCATTGTTTTTGAAACAAATTAAGGAATGGCTTTTTTCATACAATTTAAATTATATTAAAAATATAATAAAACCTATAATATAGTTAATAGATGTAACATTTTGTTCCTTAAATTAGTTTTATTATTGATCTCCCCTATTGAATATAATTACTGTTAAATTAAATTATTAATATTTTTTATTTTTTATTTAATTTCTAACTTTAAGTAATTGTAAAAACCAAAAATTTTTCTTTTTTTAATCTTAATTCGATTTTATTGAATAATATGTAAAAAATTGCCCGGTTTAATTTAATTATTATTACCTATATTGAATTTTTCTTATTGAAGTGGAGCATTCAACACTTATCTTTGGATAACAGAAGGCCTTAACTATTTCATTAATTATTATAAGCTTTTATATTGCCTAAAAATGAATATAAATAAATATAAATAAATATAAATTGTAAATTGTAGCTATAAGTTTTTAAAAAATGAAATAAAGAATGAAATTATTATTTTTTTATTATTAGTATTAAATTATGAAATAACCAATAACCATTATTTATTCGGTCGTAATTATTTTGAACTAAAAATTAAACTTTATTATGTTATATGAATAAAATTTTGTTTTTATTTATGTCAATCTTTTGTACAAAATGTTGCTAATAAACAAAGCTTTCAAATAAGTGTAATAACTTGTATTGAAGCAGTGGGAAAGTATGTTTAAAAATTCTATCAAAATGAAATATTTTTAACATTTGCAATGTCTGAATCAATAATGATTAGGAGTTATACATATATTGCATAGTCAATATTTTTTAAGGTTATAAATCGCAGACTTAGGGCTTCACCAAGATAACAGAAAATAAAATATTACAAATAAAAGAAAACTTTAATATGAATAAAGTTTTATAAAATACTCGATACTAGAGTGAAAATCATGTTTGTATCTGCAAAGTATTGTTAATAGTATGAACATAAAGATTATAAAGCCAGTATATGGATAAATAGTATTGAATTTATACAACTATTACAGTTCGAATATTTAACTTGTTATAATGCTCAAGTGAAAGGTATTACACGTTACCTCAAAATATGTTCTGGCAGTGAAACAATATAAAAATAAGTTGTAACAACATCCAAATGAACCAGCTCGTACTTTTTTAAGAGTGCTATTCTATTAAGAAATAAAATTCAATCAAACGGAGCTGTCTATCTTTTCGCCATTAAAGGTATTAACACAGAAGGAATGAAATGTTAAAAAAAAATCCTGGCTGTAAAAAAAAAAGCTGGTCACTAAATAAGCGGTTTTAGTATTTATAAACTACAACTGTGCTTAAACAAAATTTTCAGAATTTATTACCATTAATGCATGGTGTATATAGTTGATCTGAATCATACCTTTTTTAGCTTCAGAGCCCTTTGATTGATTTCATTTGATTCAATTTGATTTTTGAAATACGTTTTGAGTTTCCGGGAGTCGAAATCTACTTAAAAATATTTTCTTTCCATGGTAAAAGTAAAATCATGCATTTAAGGTTTAATATTTGCTTGATTTTTTGTGTAGAGGTGTTTTGATTTCTTCTGTAAAATTGTGAGATTTGCTCAAGATTCGCTGTTCCAATATTATATGAAAAAATAGTTTTTCATCATGACTATCAATTTTAATTATTTTATTTTTTTACTAGTTTTAATTTTTCCTTTTTGAATTTCTTTTTATTTTTATTTTGGTTTATCGCAGAAAAAATATCTCACATATTTCTCGCTATTGACTGTGAGATTTTAATATTAAATATTTGACTTGACTTTTAGAATAATAAATTTTTTAAGTTTTATGAAATTTTTTTGATTTCTTTGTATCATATTTGAAATTAATGATAAATAAAATCCGACTCACACTTAAAAAATATAAATTTAACTGTATCCGACTCAATAAATTGAAAAATTCTATTCTATTCTATATCTTCAGCTGTTAAAAATTTTACTTGTTCATATTATTTAATACAAGTAATCATAAATTTCAACAAATATCTTCCTTGTACAAAAATTTTGTACACATCCAAAAAAACATATAAATTATTATTTATTAAATAAATTAAATTTTCTAATTTTCATAAATATTTTTTTTTATATCAATTATCCACACTGCATTTTAAATTTTCAGTATCAGTACCTACAGACATACTCTAAAAATTGTCTCAGTAAAAATATTAATATTCCATTAACTTGCTATCTTCTTATCATCTCAATGATTGCTATTAGCAGCACTCAATCCTCTAATTTTGTTAATTTAATGGTTTCTATACCGTAGATATCTGATACATTTAAATTTGGTATTCGCAATACTAAACCAGTTAAAATGTTGATGCAGACTTTAGATATATTTTTTTATATCTTTTTTTTTTTTTGAAATATTGTAAATCACTTCTTTCAAATAAATTCATTTTCAAATGCATTATAATATACAATCTATATCTACTAAACGTACACATTATAATATACATAACACATACACATATGCATATAGAAATTATATCATTTACAAGTTTTCAATTCAAAATCATTATTTTTTACTTTCCTTCACTTGATCCATAATTCTTTTACCACATTCTCTTATTGTCTACCAATTTAGCATAAAACATTATAAAATATGCGACTGAAGTTTTCAACCACATTTTTAATTTTGTTTCAACAAAACGATTTACGAATAATACAATAAGAGTGTATTCCATAAAAAGAAACAAAATTGTAGAATTTTATTTGGCAAAATTCCACAAATGCATTAAATTCATCGACTAATGGGAATATTTGCAAAACACGAGAACATAAATAAAATTGAAAAACAAAAAAAAAATGAAAATAAAATAAAATAAATAGAAGACAAAAAAAAAAACAGAATTTACAATTTACAGAATCGAAAAGACCGAGAAAAACGAACGAATGAAAAAATAAAAAAAAAAAAATAAATAAATTTTAAATCGTCAACGCATGTTGAATTGAATTAAGTATTTTGTTGAAAACTTAACATGATGTCATTGGTGTTCATTCGATGCAGCAGTCAATTTTTTTTTTCCTTTATTTTTATGGATAACAAAAATTGGGAAGATCTTCATACCTCACAAATGGATAGCCTCACCATATCAGTCACATATTTTCATGCATAAAAGAATTTTTACAATTTTCTGCCTTCTTGTGTTTTTGTGTTGTTGTTGTTAAATTTTAGCATCCCATGCCATGAGTGAAAGAGATACGATACAGTAGATTTGAAAATAAAGAAAGAAAAAAAAAAATTCGGCAGAAAAAAATGTATATGAAAAAATTTTTAAAGAATTTTGCTCATTGGCACTTAAGAATTTCCTTTGATGTTGCCAATTGATTTGTAGTTATTGAATGTGTGCACAACAAAGATGAGAATTTAATTTTTTTTTTCGTTTTCTTCATTTAAAGAGGATTTTTCTGATTTTTCTTATTTATTTTTTGTTGTATTTATAATATAACACTTGAAAAGGATGTGGAAAATAAATAATTGAATAATTAATTGAAAGTGAAATTTTTTATTTAATTCATTCGTACTTTTGAAGAATAATAGAAAAGATTAAAAGAATTTATTTTGAAATTGATTTTATTGTTATTTATAAGAAATTTATTTTGAAAGTCACTGACATTGGAAGAAAATATCAAAATAATGGTGTATATTTTAGAAATTTTCATTCATGAATGAATTTAAGAATTTTTGTTTTTTAATCAACATTATTGTGATAGGATTTAATTTTGAAAAGTCAAATTTAGAAATAAAATTAATTAAAGAGTAAAAAATTTTTTTTGGTATCATAAAATAATTTATCCGGTCTAGCCCTGTCAACATTTGCAGATGATACTGCGGTATTAGCGGTTGGTAATAATATAAACGAAGCAACAAACAAACTGCTGCAAGCAAACAACAAAATCTCGTTATGGTGCAAAAGGTGAAAAATTAAACTGAACAAATCAAAATCAACACATGTTAATTTTACAAAAAACCTAAAATAGAGTCCACCAATTCCAATCACAATAAACAATGTCGTTATACAATATCAAAATTCTGCAAAATACCTTGGTATATGATACTTGATACAAAGTTTAGATAGAAAGAACAAGTTAAGAAAATAAAACTGAAAATAACTGTCTAAAAAGACGGATACCTACGCTTTCGGCCTATAAAAAGTTTTGATAAAATTTTGAAGCCAATCTGGGCTTACAGTATTCAAATATGGGATTGTGCTAAAAAAATTCATATCCAAACTATCCAAACATTTCAAAACAAAGTGATGCGAAATATAGTCAATGCTCCATACTATGTTCGTAATGCTTATACTAATTGAGATCTTAAGACCCCTATAATAATAGTTCTTTATTTCATTAACAACTTAAGCTAACTTGCATACTAAATTTACAAATTAATTCTTTTATATAACAAATTAATTCAGATTTCTCAGCCTAGTATTTTAATGAAATAGCTAGGTTCATTCTGTTATCCAAACGATAAGTGGCGATTGAATAGAGATAAATAATGGGGAAATTGAGTATAAAATAGAATAAAATATTAATATAATAAAATAATTATTATACTCATGCTATTAAAAACTAAAAATTAGAACAAAATTCTAAGAGAATTTAAATAAATAAATGAAAAATAAAAGCTCAAAAAAGTAACAAAATATTTAGACAAATATAAAATTTTGGAATTATAGAAATTAAAAAAAAAAAGAAAAAACTTAGAAAAAAAAATGTTAGACTAATGGGTTCAAAAGATTTTCAATGGAGTGATTATCAAAAGATAAGAGCCATGATTTAATATTTTTAAGAAATCTGACTTCAACTCTTTCGCATCGATATTTTTATGGCAACTTGTTGAGTAGACGAGGCGCAGTGACAATATAAAAATGGCAAAAGTGTGATTTATTGATCGTTGGAATAGATGCAAAATTTCTGGTATTTACTCTTAAATTGTAAGTTCCATAAAGCCTAGCTGCAGTATAATCAGAATTGTTACAGAATGTTTTGAACACCTTATAGATATACATATGTCTTAAAGGAAGTAATCCTAAATTCTTAAACAAAATAAAACTTGAAGTTCTACGATTGATTTTGCACATAATACAAATAGCATGTTTTTGTTTGAGAAGTAATGGTTCAATTTTATTGAAATAGGTACCACTCCAACAACAGATACCGTAACTTAATTTAGACTTAAACAAACCATTATAAACTAATTTTAGAATTGAACGATTACAGTACAAGCTGAGGTGATAAAGTTGCCTAACCACGTTATTTAAATAATAAATCAAGTATCTAGTGTGCTCTCTCCAACTTAACCTAACATCCAAAGTAGCACCCAAATACTTAAAACGCTCAACACGTTCAATAATAAAGCAATTATCAGTACATCTCAACTTACTATCATAAATGGACAAAGAAAAATCATGTTAACACAAATTTACAAGACGTATTTTCAAGCAAGACGAAGAATGATATACAAAAGACAAATCCTCACAGACGGTTCCAGAAAGGTTAAACAACATTTATTTGGTTTTGGCACTTATAGCCAATTTGTGCCTTTTAAGCCACCTTTTTAGAATTTCCAAATCATTATTAATATCAGTAGAAGTGTTAAAATAATTCTTGTTTGCATAAGTCAGGGCAGTATCATCGGCAAAGGCCGTAATTTTACCATTAAATGGTTGAATAAACAAAGATTTAACAAAAATCAGAAATAAAATTGGACCTAAAACAGAGCCACGTGAAACTCCGATATTAGTAACAGTTTCTGAACTTGTATGGTTTTTAATGCGGACTTTTTGTCTTCGATGTCACCAGTACTGTTTTTAAAGATTCTGGAAAAAATCCTTTTTTAATACTTAAGTTAAAAATAAAACACAGAACATCTGATATCTGTAGTGAAATATTTTTCAATACTAAAATTGAAATTTTGCCACAAGATACTGATTTAGAAGATTTTAAAGTTCGGCGTTCCTGTATTCGGGACAGAGGTTTTCACATTCAATATAAATGTATCCAAGATTTCAAACATACAAGATAAAAAAAAAACTAGACTATGAAAAACAAGATAACGTTTCGCTCTAATTTAATTTATATTTGTAATATAATTTATTGGACACTTCAGATCTTGAAAAATCCAGGCATTATACAATATTACTCTTCATTAAGTATGATATGAGTAACAATATAAAATTAGTGAAACTAATTTAAAATAAATCGAAATAAACTCTAAACTCTTAGCATATTCTCGAAACCAAAAAAAAAATTTTTTTTTTGTTTATACGCAGACTGGGAATTCTTTAAAAGACACAATGAGCGCACCCAATAAACAACACCCTTCTTATATTGCAAGCTAGTCTTAAAGAACTAATAAGCAATTTTTCTTGGCTTTATTTTAAATCTTCAATGTAGACTATATCCAGCGATGTCTATCTAACTTTTCTTGTGACGTATTCACTCATATCCTTGAAGACCCATCGCATGAGCGACGAAAAACCGACCAGCTCTCCAAACAAATTTGTAATTCTGGAAGACTTGTGAAAAACCTCGTTTCGTTGGTAGTCAAAATAACGAAATTCTTCACAAATCCCGGAAAAAGAAATCTATCTAAACGTGGGAGCGGGTCAACTCCCGATCACCGATGCGACGAGTCCTCAAGAATGTGGGTGATAATTGCTGCAGTAGTCTGGATATATTTCTATTGTCCAGGAGCTGGTTACTGAAACATACTGGTTTCACTATTTCCTTATAGAGCAGAAGTTTGTTTTGTATTGTTAAGGTAGAATTCTTAGATGTGAGCCAGTACATTTTGTTCAAAAAATTATTACTTTTAAGCCAGCGAATTTGTAATTCTTCTTTCTTGTTTTTGACGTGAGCTTTCCAGTGAAGTTTCGCACCTAACGTCATACCAAGATATTTGGCAGTGTTTGAATGGAGTATTTCTTGACCATTGATGGTAAGCTGGTTTATCGTCAATTTTTTTATTTGTGAAATTCACATGTACTGACTTAGCTTCATTTAATTTTAGCCTCCATCTTTTTATATAATTTTGGATTTTTGTTATAGCTCTCAGCAGATTTTCTGTAGATTCTTTTTTATTTTATCCAACAGCCAAAGCCACTGTATCATCTGCAAACATAGCAATTATATTATTTTCTAGTGCAGGAAAGTCACAAGTGTACATCAGGTACAGTATCCGACCAAGTACACTTCCTTGAGGAATAATTTCTTTATGATCGGAATATTTTTGTTTTACGTAGAAGATCTCTCTGATAGGTAGCTTGCTATAATTTCCGAACGTTCTTTTGGAAGAATTGTTTTCATTTAACAAAAAATGAAATTAATTGAATTTAAAATAAATCCTATAAATTTTGGAACTTAAGTACTATAATTATTGTTGTTTGGAATCCACTTTATTATTTCATTTTTCAATTGTGGTATATTATTAATATTTTTTAATTCTAATGGTAGGTTATGAAATTTATTTAAGCAGTTGTAGATGCACTTTTTTTTCTGATATTTTGTTTTAAAAAAGGTTGGGTAATAATTTGATTTAGTTCTAGTATGATGATCATGAATGTCTAGCATTCTATTCAATAAAAGGTTATGTCTGATATGTGGTTGTTTACAACTTTAACAGCAATCATATAAATCCTTTTTTACAATAATACTGTCAAATCTTGTAATATTGATAATTATACAATTTGTCTTCTCTACTGCTCTGTATAGTATTTTATGACATGCAGATAAATCATTAAAAACTGTTATAGTAGTATTGAAGCTATAGGAAAAAATAGTTGTTACCGAATAAATTGAATTCGAACGAATTTCTATCAAACGAATTACACTTTTTATTTTGATTAAAACAAACTGTTGGAAATATTTTTCACACTCATTTTATATCATTCTATACTTTAAAATATTTTTTTGCAATAATTTTTTATAAAACTTTTTAATAATAATAACATTATGAAGTACTTAAATAACACCCACACACATATATACAGTTTAAATCTTTGCAATTAATTGATTGATTATTTACAGGAAAATAATAAATAATAAAACAACACAAACCTTACAAAGAATAATAATAATAATAATAAAACAATCAAATTAAAATCAAATCACCGGCATTTTAATTAATGAAAAATGTGCATTTTTGAGTGCACTTTTCAATTTAATTATTTTAATAATTTTATAAGTATTTTTCACTCTCAAAATGTATATTCAAAAAAGTAAAAATAAGTACAAACAAAAAATAGATATATACAAAATGGTAGACAAGTTGGAAAGAGAGTTGGAAAGCCTCAAATAAAATTTTACGATATGGTAAAGTAATTAAAGATTAAAAATATGATGGTTTATAATAGCTGTTACCATATCTATATCTATATAATAATATACCTACATGCATATTCATAATTAATTATTTATTATTAGTATGCATATGTAAGTAGAGTAATAATATTTGCATTACAATATGTTAGTATGTACGTTTGTACTTTAATTACTAAATGGATGATGATTTTAATTTTTGTATTTAAGAGTGTTAAAACAAAACAATATTTTATATTATTATATTACTTATTATTATTGTTATTTTACAATTAAGAATTGGAGTGGGAGTAAATACAATTTAAAGCTTTAAATTATAATTTAAAATTTCATTTGAATTTATTAATTTTATTTTTCATTATTATTAAATATCAAATTAACTAATTAAAAAACTAAAATGGGTAAAAAAATGTTAAATGATTATTATGTAAAATATTTTAAAATAAATCGTTGGTTTTTTTTTTATTTAAATTTAAAATAAATTTTGACTTGTTTTACTAATTTATAGGAATTTTCAGGGCCGGCGCTGGCCTTTTTGGTGTCCTGTGCACTTTTAGAAAATCTTAGAACGTCCTTATAAATTCTTTTTCACATCATCTATGATGTAGGTTTGTTGACGGATCGTTTTTAGCAAAGTGTCCTACAGACGTAACTCTTACTTTAACAAATAAATCAATTAAAATTAAATAAATTTAAAAATTAACAATTTAACAAAACTTAAAACAACTATTATTATAATGTATATACGCATATATAAATTTACATATACATATGTATAAAAGTACAAAACAATTTAAATATAATATTATAACATTATTAATGTAGATATCTTCTTTTTTCTAGAATTCGATTCTTCTATAAACAACAACAACAACAACATACTGTATATTTAGATAGGAATAAAGTAACAACTCTCTTTTTATAATCTTTTCACTAGTAAGACGTGTATTATAATAATTCTGCACTTGAAGGAAAAGACAATATATCATTATTTATTTGTTTTGATCCTTTGGTAATTAAAGACTTTGATAAATAATTTTAAACTGAATGAATAGATAATATTTTAGATTTTAAAGTTAAAAATATATTTAGAAGTGACGATTAACTATTGAAAACTTATTCAATTTTTGACCCAGAACAAAAACTAATTTCACCGATTGAAAAATCAGCTGCCTGAATATGAAATTTAATTGTATAATAAAAAGCTAAGTTGAGTGAAAATTAAGAAAACAAAAATATTTTCCAACCGGTTAAAATAAGTCAGTAAAAAAAAGTTTTATTATGTGCCTTCTTATGCACATGACATGAAAGGACTTGAACTTTACAATTCAGTCGCTAATAAAATCAGCCAGTATTACATATTTATATTAGGTATGCAAATGTGATTTATTTTATGCCTATAATAACTTTACCTTTCGTTTTATATTTTATACTCTTATTTTTTGTCACCACACAAAAAACATAATGGCCCATATTTCGAAAGTCATCTCATGAAAATGATTTTTTGAGCTTTCGATAGTCGGGAAAAATGAAATGAAATTTGAAATTTAAATGAGATGATTTTTTTTTGAAACCGGCAACACTTTTTGTTTTGACTTGTTTTGACGTGTTTTGGTTATAATTAATGAAGAAAAAAATGTTATTGCGAAGAAAAAAGTGAAGTAAAAGAAGAAAAAAAAGTTAAGAAAAAACTAAGTAAGAATAAAATTTAAAATGTGTTCAATTGAATTATTGAATTATCATAAGAAAAAAGTATTAATGAACCTCCTCCAGCAGCTATATATAACATAGCTCCATTCTGTATCGAAATAATTTAGGTGATAGTGAATGAATATGTGATTATATACCTGTCCAAAAGGTTTGTTCAATATGTAAATTATAATATTGAATAGGGTAGAGTCAATGTGTGTGTATTCAACGGGACCGCGTCATATGAACTACATATTCTAGGTGGTGACTGGTGGAAAGTGCCAAGTTCAAGAAATTGAGCAGTCTCCAGCAAAAATAGGTCCGGGTCCAATCTCACACAGCCCACGAATTTTTTTTTGTAACCAGTCTTTAGTAAAATGGCTCATAAGCACGATGTAAACAAGCGGTCCCCCTAGTGTCGGGACCGAAGCCCTTAATTTTCATCAGTACAATGACCTTTAAAATGTGATGAAGACAATAGGTCCGAGGTCTTAGGAATTGGGGCCAAAACTCTTTACCACGGGGTTAAATTGTATTTTTCTGAAAAAGGTTATTTTATACTTATTATAAATAATTTTTAAAAAAATTTCGGATTGGTTCGCGGTTCAGAAGTCGGGAAATGTCAATAATGTTCATTACGTATCAAGATAAATATAAAAAAAAAAATTTTTTCAAGATCCTTTGGTCCCAACTTCTTCATTTCATCAAGGGCGCGGAAGGCTCTGATATAAAATTTTGCTTACTTAGCCCCCTAGTTGATATATATTTTCTTTATTTTCTTTTATTGTAAAAATACAATTTACGAATGAATGGTGCGCAGTTTTTTTGTTTTGCTCCTAGTGATAGATTGTTGTTTATAAATAATTTTCGCATGCTATAATTTCTATCTTGCGATAATTATTATTTGTTTGGATACAATCTATGTATATCGTATGTATATTGATAATGGTAATATTAGTGTATTTTCACAATATTGTGTTTTTGATATAAAAAAGAGATAAATATAATATAAGGAATAATAATATATAAATTTTGTATTATTGTGTATTTGTGGTGTTGTATATATAATTTCTGGTTAAATCTACCTATTCTATATATTTTTATAAAAGGATATCGCATGCTTCATTTTTATATTACTTCAGTGCGATAATGATGTTTTGTTTTTGAAAATTATAATACATTTACTTGATAATAATATTGAAAATTAATTATTTTTATTTTTATGAAGTTAAAATAATGTTTTCATATGAATACATTTTTTAAACTACATATGTATTTCTGTATTTACTTTTAAATATATGTATATATTTTCTAACCAACAAAATTTTATAAAAAATTTATAATTTTCCGCCCTAAAATTCGGCGCTCTGTGTAATTGCGCCGTTTGCACATATGGAACCGCCGTCCCTGGGAATTTTAAAATTAGATTTGGATTTCTAGTAGTTTTATTATGAATGAAACAATTCCCAAAAATAATTTTGTTTGTTAACACAAATAATAATAATATTTATAAATACAATGGTGTTATAAAATGTCTATGTATCAAGATTAAATATTAATTAATAAATCGAACTTGTCCTTTTTATTACAAGTAAAGTTAAATGGAAATTTTAATATTTCACGCTTAAAAAAATTTATAATTACATAAATTTATTTTATAAAAATAACATTTTATGATGTTAATAACAAAACAATTTTGGTGATTTTTATAACTCACAGATGTACTATGGACAACTTCTAATAAGTTTTAAAATAAGTTTAATATTATAATATCTTATAAATTGTTGATTTTGAATTACCCGTTGTGTGACCAACGGTTTTCATTTGTTTCATCGCACCAACATTTGAAAAACTGACTTGCACAAATATTTGCAAACATTAATATATAAAAATGCTATGTAAAAATTGAAATAAAAGGAAAGTTCCAAAATTGATGAACAAATTATTGCAGAGATTCTATCAGAAATCTATAAATTAAATTTGAATTGCAAGCTAGTCTTCTCAATTTTTCAATATAGTCAAAATAATTTCTCTTGAATTACAAAACTAAAAAATCTTTCTAGTTGAATGTTTTAATTTAATTTATCCAAATTGAAACCCAACAATTAAAAATATCAATTCACTAAAACCACTTTATATCCTTGATTTAAAAGAACACCCAACATCACTTTTAAGTATATATGACAATATCTTATCGACATTATGAATATTTTATATTTAAGTTATAATATGATTTTTAGAAAAAAAATATTTAAGTAAATGCACGTGTCATTAACAAACCATTTGGTATTAACCGTGACATCTTTAATTTTATTTTTGAAAAATTTTCAAAATTTCACTGCTCTGTTGGCGATTTAAAAAAATAAAAAAAAATACTCGTACCTTGTAAGTTGAACAAATTACAAGGACACGTTCTAGTAAATTAGATGTAATATTTTGTACAGATTTTCTACGCATCTTCAAGATTCAAAAATAATATCTTTAAAAAAAAAAAACATTTAATAATATTATAATTGAAGCATACCACTTATATAAGCGTGAAATGAATTCGATTTTGATTCAATCGATAAAAAATACATAAAAGTTGTAAGAAAACTAATTTACGACCTTCATGGTAAAATGCATTAAAATGGAGAAGAGTGGAATGGAGATTGATGTGATGGAAAGTAATGAGAGATTATAATGACCTTTCATATTTAATGTACTCGTATATAAAAAAGTATTTATTTATTTTTTTTTTTTTTAATTTTTCTTTCGATTCAAAATAATTAATTGGATTTATTAATTAAAATAGTATGGTCAAAAAATAATCAAAAAATTGTGAGAAGGAAATTTTGAATAGAAAAGAAGTGGTAACAAAAACCTTAAAGAAAAAAGAAAATGCCACCAAATTATAAAGAAGAAACTACAGTTGATTAAACTTAATAGGATGTCGTCAACATTGTGTAAAAAAACTGGGTTATTTTTATAAAACAAAAACAATATTCGCATAGTACAAAAACGCTACTTGAAAAAGCTGCAGAAAATTATTTAAAAAAAAATAATATTGAACATGGAAAAACAAGGAAAAATCAAAAAATTAGTAGTATAGTTGAATCATCTAAAGACAAGTAGAAGTTAAAGGCATAATAAAAAATATCTTATCAAAATTGTTCGATATCATAATATCCACGGTAATCTAAAAACTGCAATAGGATTCAAGAACATTTTTAAGATAAGCTGTAAAAGTGAAACAAAAAGGTGAACCCACTAGTTTTAGGGCTGCTGTTACGAAACATAATGGTAGTTAAAAAAATAAAACAAGATTGACAAAACTAGATTTATATATCAATATAAAATATGTAAAATATGGAAGCTAGCCAGACACATACTAAGTTCTAGCATTTTATAAATAGAATAGGTAAACAATAGACTTAAGTAAAATGTACTCAAAATTATTCAAATTCATTTAAAGTCAAATTAAGTTATTTGATAACGATAATTAACGACAATTTATTACATCCATGACATACGCTTCATTAGAACTTTTTATTTTTTTAAAACTGCCCTAACTAAAAGTTAAACTAGAGTTCACCTAATAAAGATAATAATACTCCAATGTTCAAAGTTGATAAGATCTAACTGAAAGTTTTCAAACTACACATTTTTGTATACACATTTTTAACTTTTAATATAAGTTTACTTACAGACCAAAAAAAAAATCATTGGGACTTAAAACAATGAAACAGTATTTTGATAAAAATAAAATTGCTTTAACTTTCGAATGAATGTTGACTGATGAAAATATTATAAATTTTGAACAACTAAATTTGGCAATTGGTAGTGAAGAGGTAAGCAATTCATCATTGAAATTTAAAATTAACCTATAAATTACTAACTGTAAATTACTTCGCTATTTCAACTCAATTTGACCTCATCCAATAATTTACATATTAAAAAAGAATAAACTACACCAGTTCTCTTCTTTTTTTTATTTTTGTCCTTATTTTTTAAATAGGCACGAACATATGTCATTCAGATTGTTGAACTTTTTACTACACAGTTCTGTATAGTTTTTATTTTGGCAAACGATTTAGGTTTTTTTTTTTTTTATAACTATAGAGTTGAAATAAAATTTCTGGCTAATAAAATGCAAAAAAAAAAAATTAAAATTTGATCCTTGATATTTTTTTTTATTTTCTTTTTGTCTCCTGAACAAATTTTCCAAATGGGCTTTATATTTATTCCCAAACAAGATTCCATACATTCATTTATATTAAAATCTATGAAAAAAAAAAAAAACAGATTTGAACGAGCATATTTTACGCTTTTGTTTACTTTTATGCAATGCAGTATATGAAACAATAATAAAAACAAAAAAATAACTAAATGAAATTAAATATAAAACGTATTTACAACACAAACAACATAATACAACACAATCTAAATCCAATCATTTTTATTATATTACAAAAATATGGTGAATCCTAAATTAAATTTTAGAAATTTTTAATTGCTGAAAAGCGAATTATTTGTTTTTTCTTGAAGTTGGAGAATTTCATAAAGATATTGGATTATTAGATTATAATTGGAAGACGCAAGATAACTGCTGGGACTACTTTAATCTACTAACGACTCTTGACTATCTCCAGCGTTTAGTACAACCTCGTAATTGAGTATAGAGTACCTTAAGTCTATGCTGGCTTCAATACTTGTTTATTATATCAATACTTTGGTGTATATACCGATAGCTCCGATCTGCATCCGATAAGCCAATATTTTCTTTTTAAGTTTAAACACATTCATTTTCTGTTAGTTTTATTTCTGACCACAAACTCTGTCACGCAGTTTCACTGTAGTAGTGTTCCTTTTAACCGCCACAGCGCATAGATTTTTCATTATCTATTTGCTGAGTTCATAGTAGGTAAAATTGTTTTGGTATGATCATACTTTAGTATAAAAGAGGCGTCAGCATTTCTACATAAAACAAATTAAAAAATTTATGTCAATTCTTCTTGGACTTTTCAAAACTCGTATTTGAAATGGAAAAATTTGAGTTATCGAATATAAACTAATTCAAACTAATTCAATATTCATCATCCATGAGTTATTGAGTTTGATAGTATAAATGAAGAGAACAGACGCATATTAGGTCCATACAAAAATTCATCCATTAATAAAACTAGAGCTCTTTTGGTTTATAGTCAGAACCATAATCAATACATGAAATGTTCAATCGGTTTCGAACATATTATTTTTGCATCGAATTAAATTTAACTGTAGGTATTCTTTTAGATTTATAATTCTCGTTAGTTTTTCTGACGGTGGGTTATATTTTGTTTGATGGGAAATGATTTTGCATAAAAACGTTTAGCTTGGAAAGTATTAATCAATGGACATAATACTAAATTTTATTGAATATGCTGTAAGCCTAGGTAAGTTTAGCATTTGTAAATAATAAAATTATAAATATATGTTTTTGTTATCACATCAATTGTTATCAGATAGAAGGCTAATCTTCATAAGATAATTTGTCTTCTGACGATTTATTTACCAAAATTAGAGCTTAAAATTTTATTATGTACATAATATTACTATAGGATAACATAATATAATATTATACTATACTACACTATATTATACTATATTATACTATATTATAGGAGACATAATAATACTGGTATCAGAATGAAAGTTTTATGTGTAGCATAGTTACAATTTGTATATTGCTGCTATAAATTAGTAAATCATAATAATTCTTAAAACATTTCCATATTAAATTTGTGTTAGATCTGAAACAGAGAATTATCAGCAAAGTCTGTCGAGCTTTGTATTCGTAACCAGTACCTTGTTTAAAAAGGCTTAGCTCTTTACCATAAATCATAGACTGTAACTGTTATAAGTTTTATTAAAAAAATCATGCTGGAAGAGTTATTGTTTAACTTTTTTTCATATCAATTATTTGTAATAATTATTTTTGATCAAAAAAATTTTCTCTCATATAAAATTATTCATTCTCAATTTTTATGTTTTTCTCTTATTTTTAATAGTTACGAAATAATTTTTATTTTTTCTATTACCGATAAAAGTTACAAAGCAATTTTAATTTTTTTCGATTAAAAATAAAAATCATTTTCTAATTGTGAAGCTATTTCAAAACATCTCTACACTAAAATTTGCATCAAAGTAGTACTAAGTATCTATTTTCATACAAATCATGTCCCAGAACTCTACTCCGCCAAACAAAAGCTAGATGATCTCTCGAAATTTCTAAAATTAAAATACCAATTTCTCAAAAACTACATGACATGTTACCATTATCCATATATATTCATTTTAAAGTCTAATTCCCATCCATTAATTTCCTGTTGTCTCATGTAAATCCATCAAGTACTTTAGAAGACATAGCTTTTCAAATTCATCTTTGATTTTAATTCTCGGAAAAATATTTGTTTTTTAGTAAAAACAAAAAATATCAAAAAGCGTTGTTTACAGTCATACAAAATGTTTCTCTGGTCTTTTATATAATAAATGGTAACAGGTCATGTAGTTTTCGAGAAATTGGTATTTTAATTTTAAAAACTTCGGAGGGTCATCTAGCCCTTGTTTGGCAGAGTAGAGTTCTGGGACATGATTTGTATGAAAATAGATACTTAGTACTACTTTGATGCAAATTTTAGTGTAGAGATGTTTTGAAATAGCTTCACAATTAGAAAATGATTTTTATTTTTAATCGAAAAAAATTAAAATTGCTTTGTAACTTTTATCGGTAATAGAAAAAATAAAAATTATTTCGTAACTATTAAAAATAAGAGAAAAATATAAAAATTGAGAATTAACTATTTTATATGAGCGAAAATTTTTTTGATTAAGAATAATTATTATTTTTAATTTTTTTTTATATAAATTGAAGATTTATGGATCTTTTGTGAGATCGATAAAAGACCTCTTACCGATCACATACATATACTTTATTCGATATTACGATAACTCCTTATGAATGATCGATAATAGTTATTTGCAGTCACTGCCATAAATAGATTTCCATAATCAATTAATTGATATACCAAAAAATTTAAAAAAATAAACAAATACTCGTAAAACATCAATTGTTGTAGTTTATGTAATAAAGTGAAGTACCGTATTTAATGTGTTAAAAAAATATTCTTCATAATTTTCTGGCAATACGGTTTTTATATTTTTACTTAAGGGTGCAACTAAATTAAATATTTTAGTAAATTTATACTAAAATGTGACCTAATAAAATGGTACAAAAACTCATGTTGGTCCTTGAACAAATTTATTTCTTCAATTCTTTATTTAAGTCAATCATGTATTTTCTTGTTTATTTTCAAAACTCATTATTAAATGGAACAAAAAACTTTATGATAATAATATTATTACCATTTTTTTTTTTTTTTTTTGTATAAATACTTTCTACTCGATCTACTCGATTTTCAAAACAAACTTTTTAAATAATATTAAATTTTACAATTTTAAAATAATTTACTTGAATAGACTTTATAAATTAATAGAAGTTGTTTTAAAACAACGTGATTTTCCAAAACCAACTGGTGATTTTTTATTTATAAAAAAAATTCTAGAATTCATATTTTGTTACTGTTGCAACCAACATACTGTTCTTTGCATAGTTCATTTATATTGGCTTAAAACAAAATCATAATTTCCCTTGTGTTTGTAAATATAGTAAAAAAAACAAAAGCATAATATCAGCATAACTATATCTATACCTAACTATTGTATAGATTACAATTTTTTTTTCTTTAACGCTAACTACCAACAACTATTCTCTCACAACATAAACCATCAATTTTCATGCAATTCTATTCAAATACTGCTATATGTTGTTCTTATAACATAATATTCAACATATGTGCAACAACTAAAAACAGAAGAAAAACCAAATATGTATACACAATAAGGAACAACAAAATAAAAACAAAAAAATAATAAAAAGAATTGTAAAAAATTAATAAAAAGTAAATAGAAAAAAAATATTGAAGAGAAAATAAAAGTAGCAAAATAGTAGCAATAGCCAAGAGAATTTTCGCTGTTGCAGTTGTTATTGTAATAAACAATGAAAACAAAATGAGTATGCACTTAGTGTCACGTGAATTGGTAAAATTGAGTTAGGCATGCAAAGCAGGTGCCAAAGAAAAATGTTTTTTTTTTTGTTTTTAAGTTAAGTTTTTTTTTTGTTATTATTTTGCTATTTTTATTTTTTCATTGTAAAGGTGTCTATTTGTTCGTTATAGCTTTTATAACGGTATTATTCGTAAAAATATCTACCACAGCTGTTGTATCAATGTCCTAAAAATGTTTATCTTAGTTTGATGAATAAACCTAACTTGTATTGTATTAATTTAACAAAAAAAAAAAAAAATTTACAGGTAGACACTATTAATACAGTAGATAATTTAAATAAAATATGCGCAATTTGAGATTCTTGAAAATAATTTTATTTAATGGGATATGCAACAAAAGTGGTTTTCATTTATATGATTTAATATATTATTTTGTTAATTTATCGTATTTTACATCTTATAAAATTTCGAAACGAACCTCAGCAACTTTATTATTAGTATGCGAAATAATCTTACCTAATTATTCCACCGAAGTTCAAAGATCAGTCTCCATCTGCATAAGCGGAGCAATCCAACTCTCTCCGCGGCACTGGATACGCTATTTCATCTCTTACAGACTAAAAGCCAATTCCCAGTGGAAACCATAATTAAATGACCACTCTTCTATTATATGGAATACAAGAAATTTATTCCAAAAAACCTAGATCTGACTCTTACAGATCACTTCTTTGAGAGATCATATCAAATCGATATTCCGTCTAGGGAAAGTTGGAAGTTTAGCACGGTTCTAAAAAAGGAACACGTACACCTTCACACTGATAGTTCAAAATTGAATGACAGAGTGGGGGGTGGAGTCTACTCAGAAAACCTGAATATAAGTCTATTCTTCATCCTACCAAGACATTGTAGTGTATTTCAGGCGGATATGATGGCAATAAAAGAAGCCTCAGACTGGTTGAGATCCAGCATATTATCTGTTAGAAATATCTATGTATTCACAGACAGTCAGGCCGAAATAAACCACAGGAGTCTCTAACCATCAACTCAAAAACCGTGTTAGCCTGTCGCAGTTCTTTGGACGAACTAGCGGATAGGTTCAACATATTGTTACGATGGGTGCCAGGACACAGTGATATTCCGGATAACTGCATGGAAGATCAACTTGCTAGAGAGGGTACTATATTAGAAATCCTTCCGGAAAGGACCAATCTGGGTGCACCTCTAGCTACCTGTAGTTTATTGATTCGCAATGATGCAATAAAAGCTTCAAACTTCAAATAGTCAGTTAGACCAGACTGCAACATCATCAAGCAAATCTGGCCTATGTTGAACCTGAAGCGATCCCTTAACCTACTAACTATGGTGATCATTGTGGGTCATTGTCTGATTGGTAAACATGTCAGAAGACTAGGACTCCCCTCAAAAGACTTCTTGACAAAACGTGTCAAGATTAGGAGGAGGAGGATGAAATTGAAACCAACACCTACTCTGTTCCTGCCTTGCTCTCTACCATAAAAGGAAAACCCATTTAGGAGCCTTCTTTCTTGACTCGCTGGTTGATCTTGAAAACACTAGTATCAAAAATCTCCGTCACTTCGTTAAAAGCTCAAATTAGTTCAACGAGGAGACTGCTACGCGAGAAAAGTCATCAGCCACTACTACCTACCTACCTACCTTCCTATCCCACCGACAGCCACTAGTACCTACCTACCTATCCCACCGACAGTTGCATAATTGTAAAAATATTCATGGGGTACTCCATTTTACGAAGTTAGCTTAAATCATGGCATTGAGAAGTCAAATTGCAACAATTAGACAAGAAAAAACTAGTTTCTAGTACTTTTGTTAGTTATAAATACACCAAAACCGTCTTACATCATAACAATAATTGCATTGTGATAGTCAAAATTAGTTCAGCAGGCAACAACTATGCCAATGGACTTTTTATTAAAACTATGTCAATGAAAGCACTCTCGACATATCAAATTTAAGAATATGTCAATAATTTTCCTGAATATCATGTAGTGGTTATATTAGTTTATAATGTAGATTTTGATGGTAACCAAAAAAATACACACTGGAAAAAAACTCACCCGCAAAAATACCCATGCAGAAATTACCGAAAAGTAAAATGCTCACAATTGAACTTGGTAAGTGTTGGTAAATGTAAATTTTTGTTGTTTTTTTGCTATACAAAAATAAAATACTAGGTGGGGACCATTTATACCGATTGGTTTGACTAGGGCGGGAAAGGAAAATTAGGAAAACAGAAAGGTAGAAGGAAAGTGGATATTAGTAACTGTGATCCACAAATCCATGTTGGTTGTGAACTAAAAAAGATTTACAGTGACAATAAATGGAATCATACAATATTAACTCAAAAAGTTTAGGAACGGAGGAAAGTTTCGCGATTGGTCTATAATTAGTGATTTCAATTTTGGCGTTCTTCTTATGAACTGGTCTAATAAATGAATGCTTCCAAGTAGAGGGAAAAACTCCTGATTTTAAAGAAGAATTGAAGAAGAATGACAGTGGAATTGCTAAGGCACTTGAGCACTTATTAAGTATAACTTCGGGAATACCATCTGGTCCTGGAAAGTTATTAGTCTCAAGATTGTCCAAATAAAATTTTATTAAAGTTTCATTAATATCAATATTAGACCAAGTAGTTTTAGGAAAATCACTTAAATGAGAAAAATGATCATTATTTGGTGCGAAAAATTGAGTTAGTCTACGCTGAATATGTTTCGGAATTATAAAATATTCCTCGTCATGCCTTATCCATCTTAAGTTCGGAAGATTAAAACCGCCACATAAAATCAATTCGTCATTTAGTCCAAAATTGTTGCAAATTGAATCAATGGCTTCACCTACAGATGTGTAAATATTAATGTTGGAAGCAGGAGGAATATAACAGTTAATAAGAAATAAATTTTTTGAATGAAACTCAATTTTTACAATAATTAATTCAAGACTTTCAGAACAAGGAATATTAACTTGAGTTGCATTAAAAGAATTTTTTATAGCTATCAAAACACCACCCCCTTTCGAAACTATACCATTAGAAAAATTGGAAAGATCAGAGTGTCTATCCTTCCTAAAAACAAGATATGAGTTATGAAATAGCTCTAAGTCTAAAAAGGATGGATTTAGCCATGTCTCCGTTAAAGCAAATACGTCAAAATTTAAAATAGTTGAATTTAAAAACACATCCCTCGTTCATCTTCGTTCTAAGACCTCTTACGTTTTGATAATGAAAAAGACATATTATAATTATTTAAATTAGAATTAATCGGCACATAAAGAAGATTATTTCGAAGTGCTGGGGAGAAAAAACTTATTAAAACTTTCACGTGAGGAATTCAAGTGTTTGTCAAAATAATTACTTTCACAATGACTTCGATAAGATCGAAGATCGTCTTCTACTTCTTGTTCATTACCACCAATAGAATTATGAAATTTGATATACAGTTTATGTAGATCATCGTCGTTCGTTTTCATCATATTTAGAAATTAATAGTTAAATTTAGAAAGAAATAATAGTAATGAGGGGGATTACTTGTTGATTTAGTAAAGAAAAATAAATCGTTGAACAATTTGAATTATCAAACTAGTATTTTATCTTATAAGCTTAATTTATAACTTAATATTAAAAAAGGTGGTAAAAAACAAGATAAAGAAGAGAATGAAATTAAGAATAATATTAATAACAACGAAGACTTTAATGATTTCGAAGATTCAGGAGACTCATTTCATCCACCATCAAATGAGTCTGGTAGGTCTTCTTCAAACAACAGACTAAGTAAGTATATATATAAAAAAAATCTTTAAAACGTACTTATTAAGATTTATTGTTTATGCTTTTGAAATACTAGATCTAATATCATCTGAAAAGACTATTATTAGAAAAAGAAATGCTAAAGCAAAACCAGATAGCTGCAGAAGAAATGTTTTGAAAACTAAACGCATGAGCGGAAAAGATCAAGGAAACTTATTTCACAAAAAAAAAACCCAAAATTGTTAATTGCTCGTCGTGCAGGTTATTTACTATTCTGTTAAAGCAATTCATTAATTTCTAATAAAAATTCTGTGTAGGTTCAAATGCAATGAAAATTGTAACGAAGAACTCCGTTTTGAAATTTCTAAGTTGTACTGAAAATTAGCAGATACTGAGAAACAGAAAACTTTCCTTGCCGCATGTATTAGAAACGTACCAGTTAAAAGAAGAAAACTTGACAGTAAAAGTCAAAGAAATATTTCTAGGCAATTTTCATTGATGAAAGACCATTCAAGTATAAGATGCTGTTTAAAATTTGTATGCTCAACAGTCAGCAAAATAGTAATAGAGACCGTGGCACGTGACATTACTGAAAATGGGATCTTTATAGGAAAAGTTCGCAGAAAAGGGAAACAACCTCCAAATAAAACAATAGAGTCCCATTATTGCCGTATAAAATCAAGTAAAATGTATTTGAATCCTGATTTAAACATTGCTTTGATGCACCGACTTTACTCTCATAATTTTTGCAAAGAAAAAAATATAAAACCGGCTTCTCTATACGAATATCAAAATGTTTTTCATAGTTATGATCCGAAGCTAAGCTTTTTCATTGCAAAAAAGAACCAATGTCCTACATATAATGCCTTCATGAGAGCCTCTGATAATCATTACAGGAAAATTATAATTTACATAAAAAGAGAGACAAACAAAAGTCAATAGAAGATAAAGAAATCCATTTTAGAAGTATTAGTTTTGATATGCAAGTAATCTTACCAGTACCTTTTGCGTATGACAATCAGCTTTACTGCAAAAGAAAATTAAGCGTTTACAATTTCACAATTTTTGATGTTTTAAATAAAGATGTATATTGTTTTGTGTGAAACGAATGTAAAGGCATGAAGGGATGTAATGAAGTACAGAGCTGCTTATTTAAGTATGTGTGTCAATTACCTGGAACTGTGCTACATTTATCTGCATTTTCAGATACTTGTGGTGGGCAGAACGGAAACAAAAATATTTGTGCAGGAATGATGTATGCTGTATCCTCTATACATGATTTACAAAAGTAGACCTCAAACTCATGGAAACTGGACATTCGTATTTGGAAGCAGATGCAATGCATGCTACGAGAGAAAGAGTAAAAAAGCAAATATACACCACCGGAGAATGGGTACTCTTAATATCTACTGCAAGAATTCATCCCAGGCCTTATAAGGTCAATCCATTTAGTTATCTAGATTTTTTGATTTTAAGCAACTGTCAGCCGATTTTTTATTAAACACAAAAAAATAGTCCCAATATAATACCGTGCATTGGCTAAAAATAAAATGGATTCGTTTTAAAAAAAGCAAACCCAACATCATTCAATATTTAAATACGATGTCAATTCCACCGACTTTTTCGAAATAGATACCACAATAAAAAGTACAGGAAATTCGTCTCCAGAAGTTTTACAAAATTCCAACTTGAAAAATTCTTATCCAAAGTTACTGCCGATTAGTGAAGCAAAACAAAAAAGATATAGAGTTTCTGCTGGGAAAAAAAATTATCCCAGAAGATTATCGAAACTTTTATGAAACGCTATCATCCTTAAACCGAAAACTTATAAATTATTCAGTTGAAGAAATTGAATAAATAATAATGTAATTAATTGCTTACTTATTTAACTTTAAGATTTTTTTAAATTCCTAAAATTTACTTAATTTTTATACTTTTTATAAAATTATTGGATGTGAATTATTTCTTTTAAAGTTCCTAAGATTTAATTCTTGTTTTTTTTTTGTTCTTTATATTTTTATTTGAATAAAAACGCACTTGCAGTGTTATTTTATGTTATTTTATAACAACAAAACTTGATATTTTGCTTTGTTTTATTTTGTGCAGAATTGTACTAAGTTAGTTAAGTGTAAAACATGCTAAGTGGATACTTACTTTCGAAACTACCTCAAATTTCAACCATTAAAATAATAAAAACATTAAAATTTTAATTAAATACGATAGAGTACATAATATGCAATAAAATAAAAGAAGTTTTGTCCATCTACAGCATTGCATTGAGTTTTTAGATTCTGCTGAGAACTTTCAAAACGCTCTCCTGTAAAATTACATTTTTGCTACTTAGCATATGTGTGCACTATGGTATCGTATTGTTGTTTACGTATTTGGCTGGAGTAACTTACAATAATAACTTTTTTGAAAATAATAAAAATTTTAAGTCCTCCAAGATATTGTTTGCTTAGCAAAAGGTTCACAGTTGAATGTATCCTCCCACCTTTTTGGCTACATTCGTATAACTCTAATGAGAATAAACAGACAAACAAGATTGGCTTAAGAATCGAAAAAACTGCATTTTTCAATCATTTTAGTCTATAATTTAAAAACAAATTGTCTCGTTATAATTAAAAAACAAAGTAAATAGGTTAAGTTGAAATATAAAACACGAGCTTTGTACTAAAAAATTTAGTTGATAATAAAAAAAACAATTTCTGAAATTCGATTCATTTATAATACATATTGGAACATAATCCCATGATTATACCCACAACATTTAAATACAACACAACACACAAATAAAAAAAATAAAAAACATTCTGCTAAATATAGGATACATTTTCACTAATTAACAACTTTGAGATTAAATGTCGTCGTCAAATCTCGGAATTTAGAATAGTTGAGCTAAAACTGCATGGTGTAAGAAATTATTATTGTAGGTTGAATGTTTTATTCTATTTTAGTTAGATTTATTAAAGTTACAAAGCATTCTTGCATGTTCAATGTTCGAGTGCGACACCTCGTTTTATAAATTAATTACAACTAAAAACATTCAATTATCCTACAAGCCAAACACGTTTCTTGCTATTGCGGGATTCTAAATTTCAAACAAACAAACCTTCACTTTTATAAGTATAGATAAATCGTATGCTACTCATTTTGTACAATGAGTCTTAAGTTTTGATTTAAATTTGTGATTGCATTAATCGACAATTGAAATGAAATTAATCCAACGCCACAAATCTTTATTTTCTTTACAATGAAATACACAAGAATAATTAAAATTTACGGCACATTTTAGAATAAAAATAATAGTAAGTAATAATGTGGACATTACAGTGAAGATTACTACACAAAATTTCTGTGTAGTTAATCATCTGGGTTAATGATTATGTCATCTGACTAAGATGGTTCCAGTTTCGAATAATGCATGGATGTGTAATTGCATATTTTTTCTCTTTTCCATTAGTGTAATTTTCTAAAATTTGTTGACAATGATTTTTAGTAGTTTTCCATATTTAATTTAGTTAATTATATCAGAATATTCTATAACAAATTAGCTGTTCCAATTTAAGTATCTAAGAAAAGTGTGGAATTGGTGTTGACAATTGAATTTGCATGATGTTGGAATGTTGTATATTATATTGTTTTATGTAAAGCAAATGATCGCTTACACAATAATTCTACCTTCAATAAAATCTTGGACTCCAGACATCAAGCAGTGAGACAATAAGCTGATATTCTAACAATACCGAACGGAGGGAGTACAAATTTAAAATCCACAAATTCACTTTTCTCAGAAATTAAATTTACTGGAGAGCATTTCTCTATTATGTACGACATAAAATCATTTTGCTTTTGTTATTTGTTATATTACTACCGTCTTATGTCCTCCAGTAAAAATTTAGTTATTCCGAGGTCGAATAAAAGCCAGCTTCAACTTCCCCCAAAAAATCTTATGAGCCTGTAAACTAATGAGAGCTGGTGGTAATAAAAAATAATTGTAATTATTATAAGTCATAAGTTTAATAATTATATGTAGAAAAATATGGAATTAATTTAAGGGTAGGTAATGGAAAATACTGTTACAAGTAAATTTGCATATTATATTATAATAAAAAAAAATGAAAAATGAAGTTCAATGAGAGTAAACATGCACACTATGTAACTCTCTCGTTAAAGAAGAAGGTTTGCCCATTAGTTGGTACAACTAATGGGCAAACATACCGCAAGCTAACGAGATTTTATAAATAATGACCGCAAAAAAAGAACAATTAAAACCTACAACGAACAGTATTTATTGGCTTATTCGAAAAAATTCTATACTAGATCTGGATACATCATAGCCATTCAGAAACGAATCTGGTCTTATGTGTTTCAGATATGGAGAACTGCTTCTAATAGTAACAGCGAAACAATTTAAAGGATTCAATTAAAATTTTTATGTATTGTATCTTTTATTTTTGGTATCTTAGAATAATATTAATCTACATAAAAGATTTGCTACATAACAGATATGCAATCTGACAGCCTAACCCTTTGACGAGAGGTTAACAAAGTGTTCTTGTAAACAGCGGATTTAAAACAAAGTTACTAATATTCGTGTTGAGCAGAACATTGGAATGAATGAGCAAATATGAAGTGTTAAATCAATGGACCAGACATTCCTATTTTTTAGATTATAATATTTGAATAAGCCATATACTGCCGTCCTTATTTAAAAATCGATTTTTCTGTTTTATGTGGTTTTGGATACTTTACTACACCAAATAGCAGTATAAGTAACAATTGTTATAAATTATTGTGTTTTTCGTTTAGAAATAAATTCAATAAGTACAGTTAAGAGCGGAAAAATAAATAAATAAATAAAAAACAAACAAAATATTGAATAGAGAAGGATTTTCGATTAAAATTTTTTTTTTTTGTTCATTATGAACAAAAATTTAACAGAAAATTCGAATTATTTACATATAACTCTTAAGTACGTATATGTTAACTGTGGGTAAATTTCCGAAATTAGAGTTTGAAAGCATTGAGTAAATAATTAAATTAAAATAAAACCAATCTGTTAGTATAAAGTTATCAGATTCTAGTTAATTGCTGTTAAAATAAAGGTGGACCATTTTGACTCACTTTAACCCTCTTATTATCCTCAAAAAAAGTTACAAAAAGACTCCTCGGGTGAATTTTTACCCAGTATGTAAATTTTCTTTGTGTGATATTTTACCCAATTTATGAGGATATCATTCCTGTAAATTAAAGAAGATATTTTATAAGAAAAAAACATTTATTTATACACTTTATTTTATTTGTAAAAAGAATTTAAATTTGTGGGATAGTAATTGATTATTTTGAAGCTTCTATTTACGGTTATTGTGACATGGAGCACAAATAGGATATTTATGTTCGGAAATAGGATATTTATGTTCTGCACACAATTTTTTTTGTACACACTTCGCACTCCGCACTTACTTTCTCTCTTAGCTTTTTTATGCCATATTTAACAACGAACACCCTATGAAATTTTTCGTTTTTTTACCATTTCATCAGATGTTTCTCCAGAAGTTGTCATTAATTCTTTTTCTCGTAAACACTTTATAAGATATTCTTTTTTGAAATAAGTGACAAGAAAGTTTAATTACTTCGATATGTTCCGACTATAATAATGTTTTTCCTATTTATTAGCTCAATTGCTGATGCATATGCGGTAAAAAAGTTATTGCATGTAGTATTTCGACCGTTAAAATTTCTGACTAAATCTAAACCTACTCTCCTACTATCCTTGATTTCTTTCGGGTGCAACCAATTCCGTTGCCGACGTATATGCATATTCCATGCAAAATTGGTTTTACTATCACATAATGTCTTTACTTTATTCGGTATTTTACGGGTTTGGATGGCATATATTGAATAAATAGATGCCAACACCGGAATGTAACAAGTTGTTAATCAACCGTAAGATTTTTATGAGGAGCATATAAATATGGAACATTTTTTGCCCATTTATCCCATGCTCGATCATGTTTGTCGTCAAAGCTAATTACCCGATTAATCTTTAAGAAATATTTAGCAGACATTAATGCACGAAATAGGTTGACCAAATTTATCATTCCATAAATTCATCCTATAAAAAAAATTCATAGTTGAACATAGGACAGCTGCAAGGTTTTGGGAAAGTTTGAATGCTAAAATGAGTACCTAATCCAATGAAGCTTCAATAGTTACATCATCAATCATTCCAATTCCCCCAATACACTCGTTTCCCAACCAAGTTTGTATTGTCTACCACAATCTTTATCATAGCGGAATTAAAACACAACCCAAATGCATTTTTGATAGTGTGAATTCTTGCAGCAGCATAAGAAGTAATTCCGAGCCAATCTTTAATTACATTTTCTATTAAAGTTTTCCTACTTAACACTGGAGGTTGTGCTAACCATTCAACGGCTTTGTTTTTTGAAATTGTGATTGAATTTTGCACAGAAATTTAATTTAAAATATAATCTTCTATGTTTTTTATATAATTTTGTAGATAAGCTTCACTTATATCATAATATAAAAATCAGAAATGTTTTGTAAACGTAAAATTTCACCCGAAGAAAATTGACATATTGGGTGAATTTTCACGCGAGGACCGGTCACGTAGTAAGTTGCATAGGTCCTACATTTTTTAAAAATGCATAGGTCCTATGGAATATCAAGGTGCATAAAATTGAAAATGGACAAAATTTTACCCGAGGATAATATTAGGGTTAATAAATTATTTTGAATGAAAGAAAGCAGTAAATCGAGAAAAAAATTACAGTACTTTGTATACTTTGTATACAATCGTACCCTCAATATGCTTAATTATAAATTTTAACTAATTTAAACTGAAAATGAAATTTGTTATACCGTGCAAAAAAACTCTAATAATTATAATATAAAAATTGTCAAGTGCATATTATTTCCTATGATTTTAATGATTGACTTGACTCAATATTGAGTGATGGGGATGGTGATACCAACTCTAAAAGAGAACCAGAAATTAATAAGAAGAATATTATTATTGTTTAAGTTGAATATTGTTTAAGTTGAATGGGAATAAAAATCAACTTGCTTATATCTAAATAAAATAATGTAACATGTATATGTATATGTATATAATTATTTATCTTATATAGATGTACTATTTAGATTGTAGAATTGTAAGTGGAATAAGAGTGAAAATATTGAAAGTAGAAGTAGAAAAAATGCAATTGTGGAAGAATATCTAGATATATTAGAAAGTTTTATCAAAAACAAAACAAAATAAAAAATTACGCTTGGGAAACGAAATTAAATGCAATGCAACATCAATAAATAATAAAACAAAAGGAATGCATTTTACAAGTACGTAAATAAATATTTAATATTTGCTAAGCCAAACAACTTGAAAATTGCTTTTTTAAAAATAAATATTTACGGATACATTTTGTTTTTTTTTTTGTATTTATTTTTCTTATTTCACTCATTCTATTGGGGTGTATATTAGTAGTAAGTTAGGAAAAGATTAAGTGAAATGTTAGCCAACATAATGAATTGAAATGAAAAATATGTTAGGGAAATTTTTCGATGATTTATTGGTTCTTTTTTTTGTAAAATAGACAAAAAAATGTCCTGATTTACAAGTAATTTAAAAGTTAGACTTGTTAAAAGTTAGTTAATTG
Source organism: Argyra leucocephala (assembly GCA_963942445.1). NCBI lineage: Eukaryota > Metazoa > Arthropoda > Insecta > Diptera > Dolichopodidae > Argyra > Argyra leucocephala. The sequence continues at coordinate 78,914,509 of OZ012681.1, read as the reverse complement.
AAAAACTTAAATAGTTAAGTGAATATAATTTTTAAATTCAATTGGAGGCTCGCTATACTTTTAAAATTAAACATAGTTTTACCGTTAAGGTATATTTTATCAAAATAATCCAATGCATAAATATATCCCTCCCTATATATTCAATTCTTTGTCATAGTTCTTATATACTTCATCATAATACATTTTGAAATAATAATAAGGAAAATATACATTTCTTTTTCTAGTTCAAACAAATTCAATAATTTGAGTATTCCAGAAGCCTCCTTGAATTATTTTCTAATGTACACATTTTGATATTATATATATAACAATATAATATGTATATATAGAGCGTGTAACGATAGCATTTTAAAGTACCTACCTACAGTACTTCAACAAAATAAACAATACCATACGAGAATATATATATATATATACACAATGTACATAGGTAGTAGAGCTATGTCTAAATTGCATACAGAGTTGAGAAAAGAGAAAGACAGATTGTTTATTTTGGATGGAATTTAAATATTGATGAAATGATAAGAAATTGGAATACCAGTAAAATACCTATGGAAAAAGGGGAGAAAAATAATACGTAGCTACATTCATTATGATGTACCTATGTATGTATTTTGTATTTTCTAAAATTGGTAGCTATTTATATGAAGACATTTCATTGGAAAATACAAAACATCAAATAATAATTCAAACGAAGGACAATTTTTTTGTTTATACTGTATTTGAATTTTCAAAATTTTTTTTTTGTTTACTTGTTTTGTTGTTTTCCTAAATGTTGAAGTGGGTATTGTTTAGAAAATAATGAGCGATTTTATTCTATTTCAAATATTCTAGTGATGAACTGATTGAAGTAAGAATGAATCTAAGAAAAAAGTAATAGAGATGAACTGCAAAAAAAATCTAAAATGAAAGAAAAAGAAGAATAACAAAATATTAATAAGGATTATTAAGGATTTTATTTTAAATTATGTTTCTGAATATTCTATGGTTACTCTAGTATACCTAATGTTTAATTCAATTGGTATTATGAATTTCAGATTAAATTTATAATAATCGAACGAATTGTTGTTTTAATCGGATTTATTTATTAAAGGAAAAAGTCATACTTCCGTTATTTTAGAGTACTTGGGACTATACCTTAATGAACATGTTTAAAATGGTTAAATTTTTAATGTGAAAGAAAATTCGACTTTAGCAATCGTTTTCGTTGATGGATATCATGACTTTAAAAATATTGTATTGATATTTAAATGACAATCAAAATGTACTTAAATTAACAGCCAGTTGAAATTTGAGTAAGCAAGTATGTATTGTATTAGCTCTTATTGTACATTTATTTATTTTTAATTTTATTCACTATTTTATCATTACAATTTATAAATTCATTTGTTAACAAAGACTAGTAACACAATTCCAAATTCAATTTTTATACATAGTAAATAGACTAGAAACTTAAAACAAATATAATAAAATAGGATAATAACAATCAAATACTGTAAGAGTATGTTTTGATTGCATTGCAACCACTTAAAATATAAATTTACAGAAATTCAACAAGGGGTTTATGAGAAATTTTGTAATTTCAAATATTCAGCAAATTCTTAACTGATTTTTAAATTAAAATCAAATAATGAAAAACAAAATTTTTTATTTTGTATCTAATACAATAATCCCAAAAATAGACATATATATGTAATACAATATAAACAGGATTCTTGTAGTTTTCACATTCTCGGAGAGTTTATTAAAAATTCTTGGTGCTGTTATTCTAAAGAAATTACAGAAGTGTGATCTAAAAAATCGAGTGACAATATTTCTAGTATTAATTCTTAAATTGTAAAAAACTGTAGTGCGCCTCAAATCCAAATAACCTGATCTTACAAAGAAAAATTTGAGTGTTTTGAACAAGTATAAATTTCTCACCGGTAAAAATTTTTTTTGTTGAAATAAAGTATAGCTATGTTGATTATGGTCTAAAAGTCCTTTATAAGAATCTACACGAAAAGATTTTTGATTAGAACGAATATACATTAAACGATTGGCTTCTACACGTGCATAAGCGTATATAATATACTGCTGAAATAGTTTTCCTCCATAGAGAAGGAGGTTAAAAATATTTGGTCTGACTGCT